>OY725349.1:20625514-23325514 GCA_963243735.1 Neocrepidodera transversa | reverse complement strand
ACAAAAGATTTTAATAGTTCTTGACAAAACTCAAATATGTCTGTCATTTTTAGTGATATTTCAATATCTTGTTACTTCAACTTCTGGAGTAAGTACAAGTAATAATACAAACTGTGCAATTAAAGTTTTTAATATTTGTCTTCAATAATATAAGTATGTATTTCTTAATTTAAAAATGAATACTGTCTTTAATAAATAAATCGGTCAAGTGCGTGTCGGACTTCGCACATTTAGAATTAGGTACCAAATGTAGAATATAAGCCGAAAATACTTGGTAAAAAGATTTAAAGAACTGAAAAGAAAAATAACCTGGCGCATGTGCGTTCGACGAAGAAAACAAAATTATGATACGAAAAATGCATTTCTTAACAAAATTAATAATAGCACAGATAAAAATAATAAAATATCGAATATCACAATCCGCATATATACTTAGATATATTAACCAATTTTGAAATGTTACGAACAAATTTGTTAATATCAGCGTAACAGACAAAGATAGAAAAAAATTAAAAGATAAAAAATGCATTTTTTAATAAAACTAATACGATTGCACACATAAAAATAATAAAATATCGAGTATCACAATTTACATATTTACATATATACGAAGGTGCGTAACCCTAAAAATGAGGGAATGGTAATGAAAAAATCATATTTATTAATATATTGGTATTTGTTGGTAAAATATACGTATCAATAAACATTATCACCAAATTTCAAGTTTAGAGGTCAATGGAAAGTTAAAAAATTCTTCGGAACAAAATTTTGTAAAAAATGCTGACTTTGGCGGCTTCTCATGAATACGTTTTGCAAAATTTATTAAAACTTAAATAAACTTTGAAAAGAAATAATTAAAAAATGACTATTGAATACAGAACAATTAATTTGTTTATAATTTATGAATTAAAATAAATAATCAAATAAATAGTTTACTTACTTTTAGTTTCAATTTCAAATTTGAACTCCCAGAAATTCACTATAATGTTAAACTGTCAAAAAAAAGTTGACAGGTCATAGCTGTCTGTGTTTGACGTTTCCGTGGGAAAAAGTGCCATAGCGCGTACTTTTCGCACGCTGAATTAGTACTTTTCGGCCTTCCTTTCAACGGCAAAGAATTCAAAGAACACAAAATAGTAGTTTGTACAACAAGTGCGCAATCACTTTTCCCACGAGCGCAGACGTTTGTGGCACCAGCCGTAGGCGAGTGCCGCAAATCTAGCGAGTGGGAAAAGTGCTTTGCGTACAAGTTGTACACAATATTTTTTCTACAACCACATTTATTAATAAAAGAAAAAAAGTAACTTATATTGGTATTTTAATTAAACTTTGAAAAGAAATAATTAAAAAATGACTATTGAATACAGAACAATTAATTTGTTTATAATTTATAAATTAAAATAAATAATCAAATAAATAGTTTACTTACTTTTAGTTTCAATTTCAAATTTGAACTCCCAAAAATTCACTATAATGTTAAACTGTCAAAAAAAAGTTGACAGGTCATAGCTGTCTGTGTTTGACATTTCCGTGGGGAAAAGTGCCATAGCGCGTACTTTTCGCACGTTAAATTATTACTTTTCCCACGGATATCAAAGAAATTAAGAAAAGGCCTGCTTTGCGTATAAAAATGTGTATAGAAAAGCGTGTTTTGCATAGAGGTTGTAGAAAAAAATATTAACCACGTACTGGGATATATTGAAGTAAATCCCCATGTTAGCACAAGAGCATTATCCCTTGAGTTGGGCATATCACGAACAACGGTTCAAAATATTTTGAAGGACCATAGGTAAGTTCTAATGGCCTTCAAAATATAGAGATTTATTTGAATTTACCTTTTTTTTATTACTTTTAGAATGCACCCATATCATGTTGTTTTGCATCAGGCCTTGAAAGAGAAAAACTTTGATCGGAGGTTGGACTATTTGCCATTGGATGTTAAGCATGATACGCGAAAATAGAGTTTTTTTATTTCAAATTCTTTTAACCGATGAAGCCACATTATTGGTCTGCAGAAAATCCGCATTGGTTGCGTGAAGTTCAGCACCAAGGGCGTTGGAGTTTAAATGTGTGGTGTGGCATACTGGAAGGCAGAATTATTGGGCCACATTTTTTTGAGCAATCTCTAAATGGCATGGTCTTTCTTGACTTTTTGGACAATCAATTACCGTTGTTGTTGGAAGATGTGCCACTGGAAACACGGCAAAACTTGTTTTTGCAGTTGGATGGTTGCCCAGCACATTTTTCAATTATTGTGCGAGAGCATATTAATGCAGTATTTCAACAGCGGTGGATTGGAAGAGGAAGTCTGTTTCCATGGCCTCCGCGATCACCAGACTTAACTTGTCTAGATTTTTATTTATGGGGACGGTTAAAAGACATCGTGTTTCAGCTCAACCTACGACGAGAGAAGATATGAAGAATGTATAGAGCATGATGGTCAGCATTTACGGAGGCATTAAAAACATTTCTTTTTAAATCGGCCCTTTTTAGGTCCACAACTGAATAATCAAAAAAAAATTCCAGAAAAATTAGATTAAAAAAAATAAAAATGTAAGGGATTTCCGTATAAAATTTTCTTTGGTCTAAATTTTAGGTTAGGAATAAGATATCGAGATGCGGTTTTCGCGAGCTTGTTTAACACGTTCGCGACGATGTGCGCCACCGGTGGCCCCCAAACGAGCTATCCTTACAGACGATGGGAACCATCGGTGGCCACTGATCTATATAAGTTTAGACTCACATAAAATTTCACGCGTCAAAGATAGGATTTTGATATTAGGGCAACGGCTATAGGAATAGTACATATTGCTTTGGGTACCACCGATGGCGCACTGAGATAGGAGTAAGAGAAAAAAAAATATACAGATACCTAACTATATATGTTTATTTTTTTAAAGCATTTCCAAACATGATAATACAAAAGTAAATGAACATGAATAAGTAAGTATACCTAACTACGAACTAAAAGAACATAGATCTAAATAACAACATACTAATAAAAAAAACCCATTTTACATGGTGGCCACCGGTGGTACCCGACGGCAACAACGAAAAAATATTCATTGGGGGCGTCAGGAACCACCAGTGGTGCACATCTAAAATGGTATCAAACTACAAAAAAAACTCATATTTACTGTTCAAAAACACTTTATTTATACAAAAAAACACAAATTAACAAAAATGAGACATAAAAAATTTTCCTCCTGAGTATATCGGTATACAACCAGACCATCGCCGCGAACGTGTTAAGCATCATTTAGCCACTTTTTCATGAAAAAAAAAAAATTATACCAATGCATTTATTTTTTTTGAGAAAATTAACCATTTCTGTCGGAATGTCGGAATGTCGAAAAAAGCTCTCTAGCGGCGACATGTAAAACTAGCAAAACTTTAATTATTATAACATTTGTGGTCCAAGAATAGCTCTTTTCAACCAGCCCAAGTTGGTTAAAATCGGCTCAGCCGTTTTGAAGATACATGGCGTTTTTTACGGAAACCTTTGAATACCCCCACCAGTTTATTTTTAGAGATACAGCAAAAATTGTCAAACAAAAAAGATTCAGATTATCCTCGACTTTAATGATCAAGTATTTTTGTGTTAGGTTAATATAGCGGATTTCACAGAAACATAACTTTTTTAGATTCAAGATTGTAGTTACGCCCCCTAGCGGCCATTTCAGAAACTTGAAAATATTTTCCAGGTTTTTCTCTTGGCCGTTTTAGTCATAACTTTTTTTGCCGCAACCCTCTACGATGGCTAGGTTCCCAGATACAGTACCTCGCATTCTTAGTTGGCCACCCTGTACAATACAATCATTACCTGGTTCCTTTACTTGGTCCAATCCACTATGTTGTCCGACATCCTGCAATTTTGGTTTACACAATTAAATTACTTGGGTTCCACCCAACTTTTACTCTCGCCTAACCGATTGCGGTTAGTTCCCTTCCTTTTTTAAAATTTGTAACTATTTTTATTATTACATCGTTACTTTCGTGTACCACATAGTATATTCTAAGTTTTAATGTTATTTAAACTTTTTTAAGTGCGCGTTTAAATTGTAACGAGTACTTAGTACTATTTTTTGAAATTTATTTCCTATGATGTTATAATCATTTGATAAGTTTCTTCATACTGTTACCCTAACCTTTTTGTTACTCATATTGAACATTGTATTATAAGACTGATGATGGCATTAGTATGCTGAAACTTGTTGCCAACCTCTATCTTCAATAAAATTTATGTGGTACTAGACATTGAATTTTTATTTCTTCAAATATAAAAAGGTTTAGTTATTTTATGTGATAAAAGTGAGTAAAACTTTTTTTGCTGGAAATTTATATCGCAGAACGTAAATATTAAATATTTATTTTACGTGTGCGGTGTTGCTACTTTGTAAAGTTTCCTAGATTTTGAATTCAACTTCTATACATTTAATAAAAATTATTTTTTTTAACAAGAATTTTTTGTTTAATATAATGTCTTCTTCCTATTCCTTTAATAAGCACACCATTTTCGCGAACACCCTGTATAAACATTGAGCTGCCATTCGAAAATTTTAATCATCTATTTTGCTAATTTGAAAAAATAACGAACCCATTTTAAATAGGAATTAATTAAATGATCCGTTAAAAAAATTGTGGAAATGGAGAATAAATAAAAATATGACTTATACTTATTTAACAATATTTATTACTAATTAACAAAAACTTTTTACACTTACAAGCGAATATATTCACATATTTATGGTAAGCCAAATAAAAAATCAAATATTTATTTGCGAGTTTTTAACATTGATTTTGTTATTTTAAGGTTCCATTGGTTCTTCTCCACAAAAATAGGAATTTTGCATCGAATATAGCCTGTCTATGGGGTTTAAACCTGTTCCATTATGGGGTAAGTTTTGATGGGCGATGGGTGGTTGCATAAATATGGGTTGTTGTTCTGATTCAGCGTTACCAGGAAATGTTACACCCATGTAGTTTTCCTCTCGTCGTTTATTGATATCCAGACCTACAAATATTAAGAAACATAATTACCACCATATTTTTATGATCTTTATGTTTTTTCTTGTGGCATTCTGATATCACATTATTAGCGACGACCCTATAGGGAGTTGGTTACTACGACCCATATGAAATCGCTATAAATGATCCCCGTCGAATTCTGACCAACTTAATTTTTTTCTGTGGTCTGTATGTCTGGTTGTCGTCCTCATAAAGGTTAAAAATGCAATAACTTTTGAATGCTTCAATGTTCCACGTTAAATTTTTACCATTTTTTAAGACCTACGAGTATTACATTTCAATAGAAAATCAACGGAATTGGAAAATTGATAAACGGGGTTTTCCGAATTTTTCTCACTTTTTTTCTAGTTTCACAGGAAACACGCTATAGGTCGTAATTTTTGAGCAAACCGCTTCAAATTTGGGAAAAAGATACTATTACAAAGCCTATTGAAAATCGGAATAATGGGAAAATTTCTTGTTAGTTTTCCCGGGTTGTTTTTCCGAAAATGTTATTTTTCTCGGTTAAATAAAAATCAGAATATGGTAGTTGGCATTTATTTATTAAAAAAAAATCATGGGGTCAAAACAATTTTTAAGAAGTATTTTTTAAAAACTCTCAAAAACCCTTAAAAAATCGTTAAATTGAAAATTTTTTAAAAAATCCTTGAAAAATCATTGAAAAAATGCTGAAAAATCCTTGAATAATCCTCATCTTTGATTTTTATGGATTTTTCAAGGATTATTCAAGGATTTTTTATTGGTTTTTCGAGGAATTTTGGAGTAATTTTCAAAGATTGTTCAATGATTCTTGTAGTATTTTTCAAGAACTTTTCATGCATCCTTCAACGATTATTTAACGGGGTTTCAAGGATTTTTTTAATTGTTTTTTAGTAGGTAGGTACAAGTATTTTTTTAAGATTTTTGAAAAACGTTTTTTAATGATTTTTCATAGATTTTTGAAGGATTTTTAAGGATGTTTCATGGATTTTTCAATGATTGAAAAAACGTTGAAAAATCATTGAAAAATACTTGAAAAATTCTCGAAAAATCCTTGAGAAGTACTTGAAAATTCCTGTAAAAATCTTTGAATAATTCTAAAAAATGTCTTAAAAACACTTAAGAAACTGTTAAATTGAAAACAATTTTTTAAGGAGTTTTGGAGTATGTTTCAAACATTCTTGTAGGATTTTTAAGGATTTTTCCAAAATTTTTTAATGATTTTTCAAGGATTGTTTAAGGATTTTTCAATATAATGTTTTTTTTAAAGGAATTTGGAGTATTTTTCAAAAATTCTTGTAGGATTTTTCACGTACCTTTCAAGGGCTTTTCGAGAATTTTTAATGATTTTTTAAGGATTGTTCAAGGATTTTTCAATTTATCGATTTTTTAAAGAATTTTGGACTATTTTTCAAAGATTCTTGTAGGATTTTTCAAGTACTTTTGAAGGATTTTTCCAGGATTTTTTAATGATTTTTCAATGACTTTTTAGGATTGTTTAAGGATTTTTCAATTTAATGTTTTTTTTAAGGAATTTGGAGTATTTTTCAAAAATTCTTGAAGGATTTTTCACGTACTTTTCAAGGGTTTTTCGAGATTTTTAATGATTTTTTAAGGGTTGTTCAAGGATTTTTCAACAATTTTTCAAGGATTTTTCAATTTATCGATTTTTTAAAGAATTTTGGACTATTAAGGGTCAAAGTGCTGAATTGGCCTGTCTCAAAAGGGTGGCTTTGAAAAGGTACCTGCCTGCCTGGTGCTCAGTTGGCCGGTCTACATTTATTACATCTAGAGCTTGGTGCTCAATTGGCTCATACCCGAAATATTTAGATTAGCAAGGGTTCTTCGAATTCCTAATAATATCAGGACAATATCAGGACTATTCACATACCTAAAAAGTATCCACAAAGTATACACAATTAAAATATGTTGTCGCAGGCCAACGTCAAATCGGACAGAACTCTAACAGTAGTTAAGTTATGTTTTTCTCAAGAATCTAATATCACTTTTGCGCGTTGTCAGATACTCAATTTAAATTTTACAATCACGACATTGTAAAAAAAATTAAACATGATATTTGAACATTGATCAATATTGATATAAAGAAAAAATATAACAAATACTCCGTATGTTAAAGGAACAGATATTTTTTTTAAATAGTTTAATGTTAAATATTTTAATCAGCACATGCATCTCCTTTTTCAAAATTATCTAATATGCTCGAAAATCTAAAACGTGTGGCAACGGTGCTTTGTTAAGCATAACGATACACATAACCACTCTCTATCTTTAATTTTCCGTAAGTAACGGAATCGGTTACCGTTATTAAAGTTAAAGGAACAGCAAACTTCCGTTGCGCATGCTCACAATAACGATAACGGAAGAAAAGCGAATAATTAAAGGGCTTAAAATCTCTCTAATTCGTTAATGAACAAACTAGTAATAAAGTGCGCAATTGGCTAGTCATAAAGTGCTCAATTGGCCGATCTCTGTTTGGTCCTTGGTGCTCTATTGGCGTGTCTGGCTACGGTATCAATTTTACCTGAGGGTAATAAAGTGCTCAATTGGCGTCCGTCCAGTTTATCATCAACTCCTAATGATGCTAACATAGTTAGCGAAACGTACGTAGAGTGTTTTAAAAAGTGTAGTTTTGGTTATATAGTGGTGATGATATTATTCAACAGTGTTGAAAATCAAAGGTTCTAAATTCCCAATTTAAATTAATAAATTACTTGCTTATTTTTAATTTGATATAAATAATAGTTCCAACCTATAATCACTTTAAAGGCGGAACAAATATGAAAAAAATAAGAATCTTAAAATATAACCTGAAATTATTCATCCCTAAAACGTAATAAAAATTATATTACCACGGTAATTTTCCAATTTAAACAGACGTTGCTCGTAATGTAATTTTTGCTATATGTGTTATTAAATTCACTTTGAGCCTATTAAAGGTATTTGAATACAACCGTACGTACACCCAACTTTCAACGAAATTAAATTTCGCATAAACAAAAAAGAAAAACAAAATTTAACCGTATATAGAGACTAACTTCCGAGACAGGAAATTAAATTTTAATGGAAAGGGGATGTTAGGAAAAACGGAGCTTAGAGAATGCGGTTACTTGTTAGTTCCTTAATTTCGATATTTTACGATACCTTTTGAAAATTATTAGATGAATATAATTATAATTTTTAAAAGAGAAATTTTATAGGTTTTTCCAAAAAAAAAATGGGATAGCTATAATATAAGCGGCAAAGTCCTGACTGATTGACTGATTGACTGATATAGAATCAACGCACAGCAAAATCTACTAAACCCAGAGGCTTGAAATTTTAAGAATATGTTCTGTTCATAACATAGACACCCACTAAGAAAGGAATTTGTGAAATTTTGATTTTAAGGGGTAGAAAATGTAAAATTGTAATTTTTAAGCTAATATCTCTATGGTTATTGCACAAAGTATTAAATCTCTGTAACTCTCAAACATAATAAATAAAAATCATAAAAATATGTTATTGTAAAAATATAACTTTTAAAACAAAAATAAATCATGGGAAATGTGAGACCGACGATGTATTCACGCACTTACTAGAGAAGGTAATGGTAGTAGGAAAAAATAGATAAGAATAAGAAAAAATAAGGTAAAATAGGAAAAATAGGAAAATGGGGAAAGTAGGGAAAAATAGAAAAAAATATGAAAAAACATGGAAAATGAAAAAAAAAATGGAGGAAAACAGAGAAAAAAAATCCTGTCGGTAGGGTCGACAGGGGAGGTAGATTTCTGTTGGTTTTTGAGACTTTCATCCTTCCTCACCCCCCGATATGGTCAGATCGAAAAAAGTTTAAACGAATAAATTTTATAATAATTATGACACGAAAAAAACTCTAAAATGACCTCTTTCAATATTTTCAAAAAAAGCGGAGATATGATTTTTTTTTTAAATTTCAACCCCCTCCAGTTGGGTGGGTGGGTCGGGTGAAAACAAGTTTTAGACAAATTAATTTTATAATAATTAGAATATAAAAAAAGTCTTATGACCTGTTTCAATATTTTTGAAAATGGCAGATATAAATTTTCTGCAATTTTAACTCCCTCCAGTTCCACTCCCATGAGTCGAATGAAAAAATGTTTGAGACAAATTAATTTCATAATCAAAGCGTAAATAAAATCTAATGACATTTTTAATATTTTCCAAAATGGCGGAGATCTGATTTTATTGACATTTCAACCCCATTCAATTCTCAACCCCTTATAGGTAGCATGCCCATTTGCAATACGCAACAAATTACTGCCCTAAAGAATTTTTGTACCAAATTTGGTGTCGATTGGACAAAAATTGCGACCTCTATCGTGCCGGAACGGAATATCTACACATATATATCGATAATTTATTTATTTTTTACTGATTCTTATTCTCCGAAAAATAATAAAAAATATGGAAAAATAAGTGGAAACATGGAAAAATTGAGGAAAATTGGGGAAAATAGAAAAAAAATGGGAATTATTTTATTTTTTAATTTTATTTTTCCGACCAACTTCTGAGAAGGGAGAATATTGTGAATGAGCTAAAAAAAAATTTCGATATAAAGATGGAAATATCCATTTGAGGTCAACTGGGATGATTAAGACCATTTCCAGATGGAAGTCTGTCTGTCTGTCTGTCTGTGTGTATTCTTCCACGATAGAGGCCACACGTTTAATCCGATTGAGCTGAAATTTGGTATAGGGGTTTGGGTTACCCGTCGGAAGAACTCTTTAGTTTTTGTATGACATCTGTCAAACTGAAGTGTCACTATCAAAAAATGACAGATGCAATATATCACGGAATTTGACTTGTAATATGTCATTTGAAAGACCTTGAAAAACTCTATTCAGAACAGTCAAAATTATTTCTCCAATTATCACCTGTTAAAAATAAAAAAATATCTTACTTTAACACTAAATAACTGAAAAAGTATTCGTCTCTGGACACAACCAATTTTTGGAAAAATAAGTGGAAACATGGAAAAATAGAAGAAAATTGGGGAAAATAGAGAAAAAATGGGAATTATTTTATTTTTTAATTTTACTTTCCCGACCAACTTCTGAGAAGGGAGAATATTGTGAATGAGCTAAAAAAAAAATTTCGATATAAAGATGGAAATATCCATTTGAGGTCAACTGGGATGATTAAGACCATTTCCAGATGGAAGTCTGTCTGTCTGTCTGTGTGTATTCTTCCACGATAGAGGCCACAGGTTTAATTCGATTGAGCTGGAATTTGATACATAAGTTTGGGTTATCCGTCGGAAGAACCCATTAGTTTTTGTACGATATATGTCAAACGGATGTGTCACTATCAAAAAATGACAGATGCAATATGTCACATAATTTGACTTGCAATATATCATTTAAAAGCCCTTGAAAATCTCTATTCAGAACAGTCAACATTATTTCTCCGTCACCTGTTAAAAATAAAAAAATGTCAAAATTTGAAACCCTAACATTAAATATCTGAAAAAAGTGTTCGTCGATACTCGTCGGGAAATTTTTATGGCAACACAACCGATTTTTTTTTCCTTTATTTACTTCTATTTTAGGTTTTTTTACATTTTTTGTCCTTTTGTTCTTTTTTTAAACTTTTTATTAAACTCTTTTGGAGTTTTTGCCCTATTTTGCCTTTACTAAGCCTTTTTTTACCACTTTGCTTTTTTTAATATGTTTTACCTTTATTATGCCCTTTTTGGGTTTTCTGTTTTTGTTACCTTTTTTTAGCCTTTTACCTTTTTTTTTTTAATATTTTTTGAATTCTTTTGCTTTTTTACCTTTTTCGTCCTTTTGTTCGTTTTCAAACTTTTTTTTAATTTTTTTTAACTTTTTTGGAGTGTTTTGTCTTTTTTGCCTTTATTTTGCCACTATTTTGCCTTATTTGATTTTTTTAACTTATTTTAACATTTTTGGCGTTTTTTGCTTTTTCCCTTTACTTTGCAGTATTTGGATTATTTTTTGGACTTGTTGATTGTTTTGTTACTTTTTTTTTTGATTTTTTTGCCAATTTTCTCTTTATTTATTAGTTTTAATTTGTGCTAAAATTTAATAATTCTTTATCATTTTTAATACTTTTTTTCCCTTTTTTGAATTATTTCGTTAATTTGTTGCTATTTATAATAGTTTGTTGCAATTTTTAGTAACTATTGTCGTTTTTCATTTTAATTAATTTTTGTAACCCATTTTTTTCAGCATTTTTACAGCATTTTACTTTTCCAGGAATTTTGTATTTTGTAAAATGATCCTATTCTCCACAGCCGAGCCGGGAAAGTTCTGGGGTAACACAGCCGATTTTTTTATTGTACTAGATTGTTCTAGTTGTTCCAAATATTCGTGTGTTAAAAATTATTTCAAGCTCAAAATCAATTAAAATCTTTTAGAGCTTAGTCTCCCACTATTATTTTTTCTAATTTTTATTTGTTGTACCAGATTGTTCTAGTTGTTGTGAACATTGTTCCAAATTGTCATATCTTGAAAAAAATTATTTCAAGCCCAAAATCAATTAAAACCATTTAGAGCCAGAACCCGTAATTTTTTTTTTTGGAATTCTTTTGCCGTACTAAATTGTTCTAGTTCTTGGCATTGTTCCAAATTTTCTTGTCTTTAAAATTATTTCAAGCTCAAAATCAAGAACAACCAGAACAATCTAGTACAACAAAAAAAAATTCGAAAAAAAATAATGGGGGGGGGGGCTAGCTCTAAATGGTTTTAATTGACTTTGAGCTTGAAATAATTTTTTTAAGAGATGAAAATTTGGAACAATGCTAGGAACAACTAGAACAATCTAGTACAATAAAAAAAAATCGAAATAAAAAATGGGGGGTTAGCTATAAATGGTTTTAATTGATTTTGAGCTTGAAATAGTTTTATTAAGACATGAAAATTTGGAACAATGCTAGGAACAGCTAGAACAATCTAGTACAACAAAAAGAAATTCGAAAAAAAAGTTAATGGGGGGCTGGACCCAAATGGTTTTTATTGATTTTTGGGCTTGAATTATTTTTTTAAGACATGAAAATTTAGAAAAACAACTAGAACAATCTTGTGCAACAGAAAAAAATCCAAATAAAAATAATGTGGGGCTTGCTCTAAAAATGGTTTTTTGAGTTTAAGGAATAATTATCTGGAATAATTTGGTACAAACCTAGAACAATTTGGAACAACTTTCAAAATATTAAAATTCGAAAAATGGGGGGCTAACTTCACACACACTTATTATATGATATTTTTTGTAATTTTAGTAATGTAGTAATATTTTTGGTTGTATTAGATGCGTTATTCTTTAGTAATTATATTTTTGGTTATATTAGTTATTATTTATAATTATTGTAATATTTTTGGTCAGGTTAAATTAACTTTTTTGTAATTAAAGCAATATTTTTGTTTTAATTAGAGGTTTATTATTTTTTGTATTTATTGTAATTCTTAGGGATTATTTAGATTAATTATTTTTGTATTTATAGAAATATTTTTAATTATTTTAAATTATTTATTTTTTATAATTATGGTAGTATTTTTGGTTAAGTTAGATTAGTTGTTTTTTTATATTAATATTTGTTGTTTGGTTAGTTTAGATTAATTATTTTTTGTCAATTTTTTTATTAAAAAAATGTTAAAAATAATGCGACAATATTTAGATTTACTTACAATTTAAGTAGTTTATTTTTTTATTTTACTGACTCAAGTTAAACTGCATTTATTTCGAAACTGGTTTTTGAGGCAAGGAGAACATAGAAAATGCGCTACCTTGTTAGTTCCATAATCTCGTTGAAAATTTGAAATGTCATAAGAGTTTAATTTATGGTTCATTTGAAAAGGAGTTTTATTTCCTAATTTAAAATATTTACCTGTAAATATATGCAGTGGTAAATTACTATTGCTTTTGAAAAATGGGCTTTCATTTTCCAGCTCTTCCTTAATATGAATAAAATTATTATTCGATGCATTTTGAATAACTGTTTCGTCATTAGTTGCATCGTTATCACTACAACTGTCATTGAAAAATGGAGTAGAACGTGGACCTACAAAAAAAAAACAGAACTATAAAACAATATAAAACATATACAGTGTGGTTCATAGGTATGGAATAAATTCGTTTTTAGCGTTATTATGGACTTTTGGGAAAAAACCTGAAATAGGTTAATTTTTTTTTTTAATTTTCTATAGTCCAAGAAAAAAAAGTTTTATACAGAGTGATCCGCATGGAAGTAATTACATCGGCGACATTTTTTTTAATTCAAATATGACATTTTTGTAATCCTAGTAAAAAGCCGATTCCGACAATATAACATACTTGGGGGATATAAGAATGTAAAAGATATGCCCTTGGAAACTAAATAAAGTTGTCATCATAGTATATTACGGAATAAATTCATTATCCCCTAAATCAAAAATATTATCAAGAAAACCTGAAACAGGTCGATTTTTATTTTTAATTTGACAAGTATAAAAATATTACTCCCCTCTTGCACCCTCTCAAAATTATGAGACCATCCTTGAAAATTTTAAATAAAAAGTAGGTCGTGCAGCACGTTGTTTTAAAAGGATTTTAATTCTCTGTTCAGCAATATAAAGTTTTTTAAATTTGGTGCAATCATAACTGAGAATAACTTTATTTAGTTTTCAAGGGCATATCTTTTACATCCTTAACCTTAAACCCCAAGTGTGATATATTGGCGGAATCGGCTTTTGTTAGGATTATAAAGATGTAATTATATATGGGGTTTTGCAATAAAAGAAAATGTCGACGATATAATTACTTCCATGCGGATCACTCTGTATAAAACTTTTTTTCTTAGACTATAGAAAATTAAAAATAAAAATAGACCTATTTCAGGTTTTTCCCAAAAGTACATAATGTTGCTAAAAAACCACACTGTATAAAAATGCAACTAAATTCGATACAAAATATAACAAGTTATACAGTGCGACTCAAAAAGTCTGCACCATAGGGGAAAAATTTTTATTATTCATTTGACAGAAAATTTTATTCTTGATAAAAGTTGGTGCATTGTGTAAAACTACTATTGCAAGCGTCAAACTTTCAAATTTCTAAATTGTATACAGGGGCGGGAAAAAATAGGAATTTTGACCAGGAGTAAAATACCCTTATTTTTGACAATATCAAAAAAAATGTATTTAGGAAAGTTGTTTAGAATTAAAAATTATACTCAAATTTAATCACAGCCTCCTACGCAAAGAATCAATTTTTTTATGTTTTTAGCCTAGCTCAAAATAATATCATTTTGAATGCACTCTAGGGACCTACCTTCTATCACTATAATACATTTTGGTTAAAAAAATTTGGTTTTCTTCGTTATTTTTATACCATTCTCGACCTTTTTTTAAAATTTTTATGATTTTTAGTTTTTTCTTGGTGCAAAGTTGAAATTTCACCCTGTAGACATGTACATACAAACTACCATTATGATTTAATTGAAGAAAATGGGTTAAAAAAATGATACCCAAAAATTTTTAGTACCAAAATGTAAATAACATTCACTATTTACGTCAAAAAAAATATTTTTAAATGTAACGGTGTAAAACAAAATCTAGCTAAAACAAAACGAAGCTTTGTTAAAATAAAAATAAAATAAAAATTACAAAATAACTGATATGAATCTTAATCAAACCTAAACTAAACATAAAAACAAAAAATATGATAATTACAAAAAATATGAAATCACGGTAGCCATGACAATTTGACATTTGACCAAGTAGTAACCAATTCTGCGATTATTATTTGTTGGTGTTTACATTAAAAATTTTTCATAATGTTGAATAAATGAAAAAATAGAAATAATTCTTATTCCTGGAGAAAACAGAACCAATTGATGAAAAGAAAAAATATTTAATATACGTTTTGTAATTTTTAAATCCAAACAACTTTGCTAAACAATTTTTTTTGATATTGTCAAAAATAAGGGTACTTTACTCATGGTCAAAATTCATATTTTTTGCCAGCTCCTGTATACTATTTAGAAATTTGACAGTTTGATACTTGCAATAGCAGTTTTACACAATGCACCAACTTTTATCAAGAATAAAATTTTCTGTCAAATGAATAATAAAATTTTTTCCCATATGGTGCAGACTTTTTGAGTCGCACTGTATAAATAATAGGATAAAAGAACAAAAATCAGTTTAAATAACAAAAAATATACAAAATACAAATAATGAATTATAATAATGAAATGAAATAACAGAATTAATAACAGCAGAGGAACTAAAAGAAAATGTAAAAAATTAAAATATTTAAAATTTAAAACAATTAGGTTAAATAGTTAAATAGATCAGATAAAAAACAAAAAATATTAAAAATATATAAATTTTTAGTAATTACTTTGTTCTTCTTCTTTAACAGTTAATTTTTTCTCATCATTCTCCATATCTTTCCCACCTTTAATATCTTGTTTAGCTTTTTTCTGCATTTTTTTCATTTTCGCCCTTTGATTTTGGAACCACACCTAAAAATCCCCTCAAAAATAATAAAAACAGCATTAAAATGGTGAAAATTTTCTCAAAACCTACTTGGACTATCCTAACGCTAAGTCCTGTATCTTTAGCCAAATTTTCTCTGACTTTTCTGCACGGTTTGGGACTTACTTCGAAAGAAGCTTTGAAAGCTCTTCTTTGCTGCGTGGTTAATATAGTTCTAGGCCTTTTTGGCCCTCTTCGTCCGTCGTGTGTTCTACTTGATGTCATTAAATCGTCACATATAAATTCGCCTAAAAGATATACGGTGTATTCAAGAATAATTTCTGGAGTTATAACCAACACAAAATTTTCCCATAGTACATAGAAATACTGGGGATATACAGAGTAGGTTTTTGAAACTACGCATTCCAAAACTGATGATTCCTATAAGGATGAAAGATGTATGGTAATGGTCAAAGTATAGTTTCAAAAACTTCTTCTTTTTGTTTTTGATTTAATTGCGAGGGGCCCGCTCTTCCCTAAGGCATTATGAAGGAGGATGGGTGTCCATCTACCGGCACCAAGTTGTACTTGTTTAGTCGCTTTTATATAGCATTTTATCTTATTAAGTGACTGGTCCGGTTGGTACCCGTAAGATATATGTTACTATCTATCATTTTTATAGTACATAGAAATACTTGGGGTGTATACAGAGTAGGTTTTTGAAACTATGCATTCCGAGAAAGTACCACTGATGATTTCTATAAGGATGAAACATGTATGGTAATGGTCGGAGTGTACAGTTTAAAATATTTATAAATTTTTTAAACCTATATTTTATTTAAAAAAAAAATAAATAAAAAATATCTGCATTAATTGATAATACTGTTTAGAGATGGCAGTATATACGAACTGAATTCCATATTAAATAGAGGCCAGATGTAAACATGAGAAAAGCAGAAAATTGTATTATTTTTATTTTCGCCGTGACTAGCAGTACATCGGATCTACTTGTTTATATCGTACATGGGAAAATAAAATAAAGCAACTAATTTGTATATCTCGAACTTTGAAAAAAAAAATGAAGAAGAAAGACACTTTACTGTATAAATGAGACTGGTTACCAGTCACTATTTTTATGTAGTTTTAAAGAAGTTAAAAAAGCGAAATCTAATAAACATTAATTTTGGAAAAAAAAATAGAAAACATAGGAAAAAATTTAAAGAAAAATCAGAAAATTTGGAATAAAACGAAAAAATCAAACGCTAAAAATCGCAACCACAAAAACGACGCAGAAAAACGTAAGAAATCGAAAAATATAGCAAAAGAAAACACAAAAAATTTCAAAAAAAAAAAACAGAAAACCGGAAACAAACAGTAAAAAAACTTTTAAAAAATTCGAAAGAATTGAAATAAATTGCAAAAAAGGCTTAAAAAGATCGCAAATAATCGCAAAAAATAAAAGGAATAAGAAAAAATGAGAAAAAAAAATTAGAAAAAAAAACAATAATGAAAAAATGTGGAAAATGAGAAAAAATCAACAAAAAAAACGAAAAACCAGAAGAATAAGAAAAAGACGAGAAAACATTTTAACAACCCAAAAAATCAGAAAAAATCGGAGTAATAAGAAAAACAGAAAACAAATTTAAACAAAAATATTGGCAAAAATGAAAAATAAAATTGTAAAATGGAAAGATCAAGCAAAAAAACGACGTAAAAAAACGCAAAAAAAAGTAGAACAAAAAGAACAACCAAAAAACCAGAAAAATTATAACGTTTTTTTATCATTATAATTGAAAAAAAATGAAAAAAATCGAATGAATTAAAAAAAAATCGCAACAAAATTCAAGAAAACGGCAAAAAAATCGCAAATAAACAGAGGAATAAGAAAAAATGAGACAACAAAAGAATGCAATAGAAAAAAAAACAGAACAATGGCAAAAAATGAGGAAAAATTAGAAAAATTCGAAAATAAAACAAAGAAAAAAACAAAAAATGAGAAAAAAGTCGAAGAAATATAAAAGAAGATAGGAAAATCGCAAAACATCGCAAAAATTAAAGGAATAAGAAAAAATTAGAAAAAAACAACAAATGAGGAAAGATGAGAAAAAATAAAAAAAAATGGAAAAAAAATAAAAAAAAACAGAAACAAATTTAAACAAAAATATTAGAAAAAAATCGGCTGTGTCACCCCAGAACTTTCCCGGTTCGACCGTAGAGAATATGATATTTATTATTATTATTTTAATTACAAACATTAAAAACAGCTAGCCGATGGTGAATATGTCTACCGAATTGATATTTCAATATTGATAATGAAATAAGCTGCGCTTGCGCACGTTGTATATCACACTGCTACAATTATGATCTCGGGAAAAATTTTCATATAATAGTTGTAGGGAATTTTATGCTTTACAACTTTGCACTGAAACGAAAATTTTAAATGTGTATTTTTCTCGCCATCTAGCGGCGAAACTATGAGGAATTCTATAAAAAGTTAAATACAAAAGTTAAAGAAAATTTGATGCTTTACAACTTTGTACAAGAAAATTTTGCACTAAAAGTTTTTGTTTATCCTCAAAATCAAGAAAAACTAGAGAAAACCTAAATGCACATTTTTTACGCGCCCTCTAGTGGCGGAAGTGTTGGAAATTCTAGAAAAAGTTTCAGACAAGAGCTGTAGAGAATTTTATGCTCTAAAACTTTGTACTACAACATTTTGCACTTAAGTGTATTATTTGTCCTTAAAATCAAGAAAAACTAGAGAAAACATACATGCACATTTTTTACGCGCCCTCTAGTTAAGCTACTATTGCAAATTCTAGAAAAAGTTTCAGACAAGAATTGTAGGGAATTTTATGCTCTAAAACTTTGTACTACAACATTTTGCACTAAAGTGTATTGTTTGTCCTCAAAATCAAGAAAAATTAGAGAAAACCTACATGCACATTTTTTACGCGCCCTCTAGTGGCGGAACTATTGGAAATTCTGGAAAAAGTTTGAAACAAAAGATGTAGGGAATTTTATGCTCTAAAACTTTATACTACAACATTTTGCACTAAAGTGTATAGTTTATCCTTAAAATTTAAAACAAGTAAAAAATTGTTACATATGAATTTTATCAATGTCGGTCTTGAGGACCTTCTACTGTACAAATTTAAACCAAAATCTAATGGTAGCATTCTAGGCACACACCGACCCTCCGTACCAAGTTTCAGCTTGATTGGTTAAACGGTTCGGCAGTTATCGTGGAAGATTACACACAGACACACAGACACACAGACACACAGACACACAGACACACAGACACACAGACACACAGACACACAGACACACAGACACACAGACACACAGACACACAGACACACAGACACACAGACACACAGACACACAGACACACAGACACACAGACAGACCATGCGCTGGAAATGGTTTCAATCTTCTTGGGGGGCCTCAAAATGGATATTTCCATCGATATCTCGATTTTTTTTTTGCTCGTTCACCTTACTTTCCCTTTGATGGGTCCGGGAAAGTAAAATGAAAAATAAAATTGTAAAATACGGAAAAAACGGAAAGACCAAGCGCTCTAAAAATCGCAAGAAAATTGATGTAAACAAACGCAAACAACGAAAAAAAACACAAAGAACAACAAAAAAACCAGAAAAAATTGTAACGAAAAAAAAATTAAAAATCGAAAGAATTAAAAAATTCGCAACAAAATTCGAAGAAAATGGCGGCAAAATCGCAAATAATCACAAAAAGTCAGAGGAATAGGAAAATATGAGAAAAAATTAGAAAAATTCGAAAAAAAAACCAAAAATAAACAAAAAATCAGAAAAAAGACAAAAAACGAGAAAATATAAAAAACTTTCTTTATCTATAAAATAATTATAAATAATATAAAAAAAATTAAATGAGACAAAAATTATATTGTGGAAAGAGTAACAGAAAGAGAGGGAGTCGCTTGGAGGGGCATAACGCTTTTTTCTTATGTTGCGCTTTATGTCGGTTAAATTCTACTGCAAGTCGCGCCCTAAAAAATATCCATTCTTAAAAAGTGTACCGGACTGAAAAAAGGTAGCGAAACGCCGTTCCGGCATGTTCCGGCCCTGATGGCCACTGGAAATACTGAACTATAAATAATTATCATCATATTTTTTACTTCAATACAAATAGCAAATACACCTTCTACTACTGATCAGTTTATTACTATAATTAAATGATATTTAGGCTACCCATAAATAGACTAATTGTACAAATCAAACCGGTTACCAATGACTACGTTTATGTGGTTTTTAGGAAGGAAACGTTGGCCGTACTGGGAATCAAATTCCGGCCCTTATACACCAAAACCATATAATATACGAATTACGAAAAAAACAAAGTGACAGAAATATTATCAAACTTATCAAGCAGATGCGCAAACATACGTCCATACTTTGTAAACTTTAAAACGCAGTGAACGGCCGATATATAAAATTAATGCGTACATCCGATGTACTGATAGTCACAGTGTTTTATTTTTCATTTTCAGTATAACATAACCTTTTTAATAATCAAAGTCGCTAAGGCTATTTGGTTTAGTAATACTCGACAGATAACTGTAAATTATACCTTGTCATGCCATCTACATTACTTTAACTAATTAATGTAGCTGACGTCACTTGAAAATTTTGCAAATTTATTTCTTAGTAATCGTAGTAATCGTAATCAAAATTAGCCAAGCCTATTTTTGTGAATAAGTTTATGTATATTTTCATATACTACAAATGAATTTGCATCACACGTCCCCATTGTACAAGAAATGAACTCGTAAAGTTTTATTCTAAACTTTATTAACTTTACTTACCGAATCTTTAAAGTTTTATCTTCTGATAAATTAAAATGAAAATTTTCGTTACTTAAACGTTCGATTTATAATAAATTTTGTTTATTATATACTTAAAATTTTATTTTTGTTTAGAGTGCAATTTGTATGTTTTATGTACATGATGAGCGACCCAAAACTTTAGACTGCAATTCGGCGTTTGTAAAAATTTTGACCGCAGTTTACCGGAACCGGAAACTATTTTTACACATAAAAAATTGTACTTAAATTTGTGCAATATTTAATTTTTACCGTATCCAAATCCTTGCATCATTTCTACTTCTTTCTCATAATCAGTCCTGCAAAAAAGCTGTCCTTGTTTGATTACATATAAATCCCCTTTTTGTAGCCTTATTCCACACACGACGCATACAAAACACCTCAAATGAAAAATGTTTTCACTAGCTCTCATTACTAATTCTTCGGGTGATACTCTTTCAGAACAACCCAGGCATTTTTTCACAAATAATCTGCAACAAAATAATTAATTTAAAGTAAAGTAACATTTTGTGGTTCTACAAGATTTGACGTTAAGTTTAGTTTTGATTTTAATTCGCTTAAACTAACTCGTGGGAAAAAAATATTACCGTTGAATATTTTATTCACATCCATTGGATATTATTTAGCGATTTTTTCAATATGTTTCCTTAAGTTATTGCTCCACATTTACCCTTAGATTTTTTAAGTCAAACCACCCCAAGCTATATCAGATCATCTGCACCTGTTGTCGATGTACGGAGGGTTGCGAAAAAAAATGAGATGATCGCTCGATCTGCACACGTGACGCCTCTGTGCTGACTATGGGGCACATCTTTAATTTTACAGAGTCGGTTGCGGTTGGTAAGTATTTAAAAAAATAAGTTTTAAAGCACCAGTAACAAGTTTGTATACAGCAATCTTCGTTGAATTTATATAATTCTAAGTATGTTGACTTTCTGAGAAGATGCACGTTTAGATAAATTATAATTAGGACCTATGTTATAAGATACAGCATAATCGCGCCCTTATGATATGGTTTTATTTTTATTTCTTTATTATTTAAGCCGCTTCAAGAGCAGAGCGTGCACCAAAAAAGGGCTATTCACGGAATTGAATCAGTGAAGGTTGTACTTCCTCTGTTTCAGGAAGGTTATTCCAGAATTATAGCGTAGGGATTACAAAGTTTTACTCCGTATGATGAGTCTCCAAATAAATTCCAACACTTTCGAGATTTCCAGTCAGTTCTGGGTCTCCAATAAGGCAAATTGCTTTCTTCTGGGCAGAATAGAACAACCGCAAGGTATGTTTAGGAGCAGAGCTCTATATATGAGAGCAATACTCCAGTGATGGCCGAATTTGAGCTTTGTAAAGTAACAAAAGCTGTTGCGGTACGTGAAGCTTTCTAATGCGAAACAATGTTTCAAGTTTTTGTAAAAATTTTTCCCCAACGTGATTTATATTTCCACCCAACTGAAAATTCCAGAAAAATATTCATTATTATTAATATCTAACATGGATCTTAAAATTCACGGATTTAATATATTTTTTTCTACAACCCTTTACAAAAAGACGTCATTTTGTAATAGAATACCTTCAGCGAAAACTTGATTTCCGTCACAAGTGAGAGAAATTCTCATAGCGTTAACTTTCGTCTCTAGTGACGAAAGTTAAATTTATGTTTTGAATAATTTCCCGCCCTCGTATCTACTGTTTTGATGAATTTAAAATATCAGTAAACAAAGACAGGAATCATTTCTATAATTAGAATGCATCTTTTTTACTTTTGTTTAATTAAAAAGTAAAATAAAACCGTAAAAATACCGTGAAATTTAAAAACAATTTATATCTAGTTGCCTATGGTTCCATTATAGTTTGACGTTCTCGTTAAATGTTTAGACTTGTCAGTTTCGACTGAAAATATTGTTAGTTTTTTCTCCACGACCATTACTGAATGTATGAATTCTGAAATCATTTTTAATAATAGAATGTAAATATTCACACTCTAGAGTCTGAATATTTATTCTATAATACTTGCCTCTTATGCATTTTGCATGTATTTTCATTCTTTATCAAGGTAAAGAATGGATTTTCTGTAATCGAATTAAACAATATCGATTGCCATGGATTTCAAAAGTGTCACTGTCAGATATAAAATGGCGACGGTAATAATTATTTTCAAACAAGTTTTAATTTAAACAAAATAATGAGTGAAAAATCAAGTGAAGTAGATATAGAATTTAATAATATCTGAAATTGCAAATTATGAAAAAACACCAATGCACCAGATTTTAATATCGGTAAGTGTACCACAGCACTATAAATATTAATACAATGTAATACAAATATGTCAACAAATAACTTGTGTTCAAATTTAATTTAATTTTGATTCATACTTCTTGATCGTGGAGAAAATATAGTCTGTTACTCGGTCAGAATGAAAAAATTCGACACTCGTGGTTCCTCACACTCGCTTTCGCTCGCGTTCGGAATTTTCCACTCTTGTCGAATTTTTCATTCTAACCTTGTTACAGAATCTTGTGATTCTGAAAGTGGTAGTAATTTTCCAAATACACCACCAGAAATATATATAATAGATTATTATGACATAAACAGGGTTGTAGAAAAAGTATAGTGTTTCACTCGTCGAAAGCATTTTTTGAAGCTCGTGAACATTACCAGCCTCGGCTGGTAAACTATTCTCTCGCTTCAAAAAATGTTACTTTCGTCACTCGTAAAACAATATATACTATTATGTCATAATAGTTCATTATTGTATTTTTATTGCTTAGTTACCAACTACATAAAGGTGTATTTTATGTTAGTGCGGGCATAAAGTGGACTGTATAGCCCGCGCGGCCATAAAGCACACTTTATGGCCCGCAAAGTGAACTATTTGGCCCGCGCGGGCATAAAGACAAAAGATTGTTTTTTTTTATATCTTTATTGTGGATGCACTAACAAACTGGTAAGACATAAAAGGTTGTATGGATCGCGGGTATAAATAGAGGTTTATACCCTCGGGTGACTTACAAACCTCTGGGGCCAGAGGCACTCGAGTTTGTAAGATCATCACCCTAATTATATATAAAGATCTATTTATAGCCTTGATACATAAATAACTATTCCAAAATATACACGAATTTTTACAAATGACTTTTTGATCAACAAACGCAGAAGATATATGTCAAAAGTTATACCATTGAACTATCTAGAAGTCTTGACTTTATTTATGTTTATTTGGATAATATTATGATATTCAGTAAAAACGACAAAGTTTACGTGAATAATTTTAACATATTGTTCAGAAGAATTACAATAATAAATTTTCTTGGCCACATTACCTCTGTTGAAAGAATGTTACGTAAAGCAAAAAAATAATAGAATTGATTATCAAAAACCAAATAATCTAAAACAACTCCACCGTTTCAGGTATGATAATTTTTTGTCTAATTCGTTATATAGCTTAATTAAAAAAAATATTTTTTTAGTAATTTCTTTGTTTCAAACTTTTTTCCATCTTTTTTTATCCTAATTTTTAATTGTTTTATTTATATTTCGAACTTTTTCTACTTTTTTCCTCTAATCGTTTTTCTCCTCCTATTTTATGAAGCCAACTAACAATTTACGTTTTATAAAAAAAATTTATTGTAGAATTTTTAAAATGTTGCATTTGTTATAAAATACGATTGTTGATGGCAGTATTTCTTAAATGATCATAAAACACCAATAGATGCTAAAGGGGCACAGTTTTTATAAAAATTAGTTTCACAAAATCAAAAAAAAAACCAATTTACAGGGTGTCCCAGGAGTTTGTACCCAAAACTTGGGAGATGATAGATTGGCTAAAATTAATGATGGTACTTCATATAAAATTTGTCCCTTACGCCCTTCGTTAACGAATTATCCCAGGTATCAAAAAATATTGGCAAAACATTGTTTTACAATATTTTTTTGTGTTGAAAATATTATCTGAATATTGAATGTTAATATTGGCTAGAAGTCGAAGTGTTAACATTTTGTAAAATTGGCCAAATATTGATTTAAAATAACTCCAAATATTGAAATTCAATGTGGGGGAGATATTGAATTTCAATATTAATTTTCCATATTTGGGAACTATTTATTTACCACAACAATATTATGGGTATCAGAAAATGATATTGATTTTTTACAGTAAATTGGTCTACATATTGGCAGAACATTGGCAAAATATATCTTACATATAAGTAGAATATTGATTATGCACATCTTGATATTGAAAATTACCATTATATTTATATTAAAAAAATATATCATTACCATATTTAATAGTAATTTTGGTCCAATATTGAAAAAATATATCATTACCATATTTAATAGTAACGTTGGTCCAATATTGAATTTCGTATTAAGTATCTTGCCAGTTATTTATTTCTTCACAATCTTTATAAAAAAAAAAAACATGTGTAAGCTGAAAACACTTCACTTTAATAACAAATACGAAGAGAGGTCCAATCTCTAATGGACAAATATAAAAAAAGTTATCTGATACTTAGTACCAACAGTTATTTACACAATTAACGTACAGTGCTAACGCCATCTATGAGTAATATTTTTCAATATATTATAAATATTTAACATAAATTTCCTACCAATATTGTTTTATTATCTAAGCATTACATTTTGGTCCAATATCATTAGTATATTAAAAATATTTTTCCAATGTTGATTTTATGTGGAAATTCAATATATTACAAATATTAAATAGAAATGTACAACCAATATTATTTTATTATGTAAGAATCGTATTATTTTCCAATATCATTAAAAGATTGAAAATATTTGTCCAATATCGATGTTATACGGAAATTCAATATGTTATAAATGTTGAATATCAATATCTGACCAATATTCTTTAATTATTTGGGTATTATATTTTTGTAAAATATCATTAGTATATTGAAAATATTTTCCCAATATCAAATTTATATATTTTTTTAATATACTATAAATATGTTCAAACAACATTTTACTTATATTGGTTTCAGATGGAAAATATTTGCCCTATATTAAAATTTTGAGCCAATATTTTGAAAATGCCTGACCAAGATTCATTGATACCTGGGATATGGCTCCAAAGTTAAAAATTAAAAATGCTTTTTTATTTATAATTATTAAAGTACTTATTTGAAATAAACCAAAAATTAACCATTTATAAACACCATAAATGCGCTCTTAATAGCGTTATAAACAAATCTGCACTACCATTGTGAAGTCAGGTACGGACCAAGTTCAATGGTTAATGAGGCACATTTTTTTTATCTGTCATTTTTTTCACTTCTTAATTTGACAGCTAAATTCCACAAACATCTTTAAAATAAAAACGTCCTTTTGTGACAACTCGATAAAATTAACGGTTTAAGAGATATGTGCAATTTTATGTGGTACTGCACATCAATTGCGCGTTCGCCATTTTAAAAAAAAATACTTACGATTAAAGGAAACATCTCATATTACTATTAAATTATTAATAAATTAGGACAGTCTACATTTAAAATAATAAACTTCTACAATTTTTATGAATTAAACCGTTAATTTTATCGAGTTGTCACAAGAGGACGTTTTTCTTTTAAAGATGTTTGTGGAATTTAGCGGTCCTATTAAGAAGTGAAAAAAATGATATATATTGTAATGAAATACTCTGTATGAGACATTTTTATAAGTTAATTATTAGTTATTTGTTAAAAGGTTTGAATAACATTTGTGAATTTTTGAATTTTATAAACAGAGTTTATTGTTAAAAGTATAATTTTAAAGCATTTATTGAAAATAATTGGTGTATACAGTATTTAAATTCAACAATTGTGGATGAGTATAAAAAAAAATCTCATTTGTATTATCAGATCGAAAAGTTAAATTTTGGAAAGAATATTAAAGTAAATTTTTGCAGCATAATTAAAAAGTAAATGGCAAGTTTGTCAAAAGTGATTAAGAGATAAAAATTATTCATTAATCAAGTAAGAAAAAAATTATTTTTGGGTAGAGACAGACAGTTGAAAAAAGAATAATAAACAGATCAATTTTGAATTTTTATAAAAAAAAATTGTCAGATATAAAAAATAGAATGAAATATTATAAAATGTTATTGAATGGTTAGAATTACGTAAAGGCAGTTATAGTATAGAAAAATAAAAAATTATATAAAAAAAAACGGAAATCATTACAAGAATATAAATAAAATATTAAAGAAGATAAATTGGTCTGTAAGAAAACGAAAAGTTGCAGTGTGGATTAGACGGAGAGGCAGAAATAGAGGAAGACTAAAAAATCAAGTAAAAAACAAGTAAGAAAGGGTATAGAGATTATAGAAGTAGAGGAACAGAGACCGGGAATTTGGGTTAAGAGGAGGTAGTGAGAAGAAGTAGTCGAGGTAGGGAGAAGACAGAGAGAAAAGATTGGTGCAGGAGACTGGACAGGAAGTAGAAGAAGTGAAACAAATTAGAGTAAAAGGACATATACAAAATTTAATTTTATGTTTATAATTATGTAATGTTTATTATTTTTTTTATTTTGCTTTAGAACTCACCCCAAATTGAGAGTATCTTCGTTAGAATTTCATAACAATATATATAAGAAATGTGCCTCATAAACCATTGAACTTAGTCCTTCACAATGGTAGTGCAGATTTGTTTATAACGCTATTAAGTGCGCATTTATGGTGTTTATAAATGGTTAATTTTTAATTTATTTCAAATAAATAGTTTAATAATTATAAATAAAAAATAATTTTCAATTTTGGAGCACTATAATTCGTTAACGAAGGGCGTAAGGGACAAATTTTATATGAAGTACCACATCCCCAACGACTCATTCATAATTTACTATTTGTTTACACGCCAACATTAAACACGGCCAGGTGAGGTGAGAGGAAAGGGGAAAGTAGGAGTGGGGATGTTTGGGAGTGAGTATGACGTCACTTTTAAAAGTATACATAGGCGTAACGGTAAAGGGTAAATTTCTTCGATATGGCGAAAATTAATACTTAAAATTGCATACAATGAAAGATTAATCTCTTGGTAGGTAATCAAAATACTAATTATAGCTAACAGTTAAAAGAAACTTTTATATTATACAGTAAAATTTCCAATAGTTGCTTTAACTATTAACTAGAATTACCTATACCTAGAGGAACATGTAATATCTTAAAAACAACAGTTTAAGTAGTCTTTACAAATACCAATAATTACATTCATACAAAAAAATAATAATCTTAGCAAATACAGTAGAGTATAATACGCAACAAAACTCCAATAAACATGTAATAAATTACTAAATAGTTGAGGAGCTTGGTAGAACTGTTCTTCATTCTTTTTGTAGTAAGGAAACAAAAAGGAATGAATATATAGTTCATAAATATCAGTTATGCTGTTTAACTGTGTAGGCATTAAATTAATGAAAATTCACTATAATATCTTAATAACTTCAACACTGCAGACTATTGAGAAGGAACCATAAAATAAGGGAAACATTTCTTAAAAAATTGATTTTATTCATGAATATATTATAAAATTATGTACATGTGTATATACTTATTTTGATAAATTTTACCTTGAAATGAATTCTTGAAAAATTTGTGGTTGCAGTAGTTTTTTTTTTCAAAACATGTACGAACGCCCATGGTTCAGAAATATAACCTTAAATAAACTTACTTGTGAAACGATAAAACTTGATTTAAATAGTCCAATTTTTTGCTCACTTGGCCTGTTTAACCATATTTATCTAACGTAAGTCTCTAAATCACCAATGAACTCTAAAAACCCTAAATATTCGATTATTCCAAATGACATATAATGTAAGATGGCCTTAATATTTTACTATTAAACTTACAAATCTGTCATTTTGATTGAAACCCTAGTGCGAGCAGTTGCCAAATGGCAAATTAAATTATATATGGATTGAGAAACTAAACTATATATATAGTAATGTATTACTGTTATGGATTATTAAATTTGTCACTGTTAGCATCGGTTTAAAAATTAAACTTTTATAAATTTAAAACAATCATTTAAGCGACTTAAAGAGTCTTTCTGATACTTTATTGAAATATACTTTAGTAAATACTCAAATTTAAAAATAAGTTTAGCAACAATCAACGATCATTGTGACTTTATACCTCTCGGTGGTTAAGACTGTGAGGTGTTGTTGGCGTACAGAATTTTGTAAACAATGATATCTCTATTTTTATTTATCTATGTGAAGTACCATCATTAATTTTAGCCCCTCTATCATCTCCCAAGTTTTGGGTACGAACTCCTGGGACACCCTGTATATTATTTATATTTGGTATCTCGGAAACGGCTGTAACGATTTGGATGAAAATGTTTTATTTGAACGTTTATCTATGTAATAGTTTTCCCTGAAAAAAAAAGCGAAAAGAGAAAATAATAGAAAAAATATGGAAAAAATGCGAAAAAAAGGAAAATATGGAAAATAGAGAAAAATATGACAAAATAAAAAAAACTGCATGGAAAAATGGGAAAAAACAGCGAAAAATTGGGAAAAGTAGAAAAATAGGGAAAAATCAGAAATAATAGGAAAAAACGGGAAAAATACGAAAAAAACAAGAAAAAAATAGAAAAATCAAGAAAAAGCAAAAAAACTAAAGTGCTGAACTCTGAAGATTTCTGATTTTAAAAATAGGACGCCGAGCAAAGCTGAAATGGTGTTGTCCCACTTCGGCCGTTCCCACTTCGGTCGTTTTGAAAAATCTACCTCTTTTTGCCCAAGTTCGTCCGCTTGTCCTTTTCATGCGTTTCAGGTAAAACGGATACGTTGCATTTCGGCCGGTCAAATTACACATTACCCACCCTTTATCATCCTTATTATCGCATATAAAAAAATGTTTTAAATAAAAGTGTGGTTATTGGAATTAAAAAAAATTAAATGAATTAAGGGACAAAAACGTTGACTTAAAAAATTTGTTGAACAAATTCATGTGCATTACCAAATTTTAGTAAAATTGTGTTATTTTGACAACGTTATATGTATACAGGGTGTTTTTTTTTTAAAGTTTGCACCCCCAATTTAGGCTTAGCCAATAATTTTTGGCAAAAATGGCGAGACACCTCGATTTTTGATTTGAGGGAGATAAAATTTTTGATAACAAACATCACTCTAACGTCAACCCCCTTCACCCCTCGCCCCTCAACTTTAAAATTTAAATAGGGAACATACCATGTGTGGCACATCAGGGAAAAGGTAATTCAATGCAGAATTCAAATCACTAAGTTTAATTTTTTACTACCCACCTGAACAGAAATACAGGGTATTTTTTTCTACCCTAACTTTACTCTCGCACAATAATTTTTGAGAAAAATAGTGAGACACGTCGACTTTTGATTTAAAGGAAACGAAATTTTTGACAAAATTTGTCGCTCTACCTTAACCCCCTTCACCCCCACCCCGTAAGATGAAAATTTGAATGGGCGATACAGAGGAAAGGTAATTTAATGCAGAATTCAAATCATACCCTTTGTCCACTGCTAGAACAAAAAAACATTACATAATTTGTATCAATAATGTTATCAGTTTATTGTTAGGTATTTAAAAGAAGGTAAAAAAAAATTACAGCAATTGCTCAAAATGTTGTCCATCGTGTGCTAAACAAAAGTCAAGTCTGTCTTTAAAAGTTAAAAGTTAATTCTTTATTTACCAAAGACATTGTACATGTATAGGTGTCGTCTATTACAAAAAAAAAGTAAAATTTTAGTACTACTTATTAATTTTAATAATAATAAAAAATAATAATAAAAGAAACATCATTACATCAATAAAACAGATACAATTAAAAACATTATTACGCATAAATATAAAATTATCCTTCCAAATATTCGTCTACACTGTAAAAACACTTGTCTATTAAATAATATTTCAATTTATATTTGAACGTTTGGACCGTTTTACAACATTTGATTTCCTCAGGCAATTTGTTAAATAGACGTGGCCCAATATTGTTGGGTGCTCGCGATGTTATTGTAAACTTTGAAAACGGTAAAGCAAGATCATTCAAATGCCTTGTATTATAATTATGAATATCCTTATTTAAATTGAATTTTCCTTTGTTGTTAAACACATATAAGCAAACTTCAAATGTATGTAAACATTGTACTGTTGGAATTCTAAATTTTTGAAAATATGCATTGCAAGATTCCGTTTGGGAAATATTTGCTATAGACCTAATAATTCTTTTTTGGGCTAAAAATACTTTGGCCGAATCTGTACTATTTCCCAATAAACAGATACCATAACGTAGTCTACTATCAACTAATGCAAAATATACAGGTAACATTTGACTGATCTCCAATACCGTTCTCAAGTTTATAAAAATAAATTTGAGTGAATTGACCTTTGAAATAAGTTTACTACAATAACACTTCCAACAACAATACTCATCTATATATATATATTCCTAGAAATCTGACGTCTTTATGTGTGTTAACCAAATTAGCGCCATTAATAGTAATTTGGAAATCATCATTTTTGTTTATTGTGAAATCTCATTAATTCCGTTTTATTAACGTTAAAAAATAAATCTAGTCCATTAAAATAGTTGGAAACTGTTTCACTTACTTCGGACGTTTTTTTGGTTAAATCGTCAAGTTTAGTTGAGGAAACAATTATGGAGATATCATCAGCATATGCAGCGTAATACTTATTCTTTAAAACATATTCTAGATTATTCACATAAAGCAAGAATAACACAGGCCCGAGTACCGATCCCTGCGGTGCATATATTAAGACTATTAGAAACATATCGCTGAAATTTATTTTCATGTAAATAATTTAAAGAAACACACTGTTTTTTATTATCTAAAAAGGATTTAACCCAATCATACGCATTGCCTCTAATTCCGTATTGTTCGATAATACATAGTAAAAGTTTATGATTGACGCAGTCAAATGCCTTGCTTAAATCACAAAATATCGCAACAGGGCATTCACCTGCCTCAACATATCTGATAATTTCGTTATAAAAACTAAACATAGCAGTAAATGTAGACTTATTAGATTGGAAACCGTGTTGCATTTGTGAAATAATTTTGTTTTTGTTTAAAAAATTCAACATTCTGTCAAGAAAACAGTATTCAAAAATTTTCGAAAATCCGAATGGGATGGTCACTGGTCTATAATTCTCTAATAATAATGAATTACCTTTTTTATACAACGGAATAACTTTACCAAATTTTAATCTATTTGGAAAAACACCAGTTTCAAATGATAAATTTATTAAATAAGTTAAAGGTTCGATTATAGCATCTAATGATCTTTTTATGATGAAACAAGGAATGTCATCTAATCCAGAAGATTTTTTATTTTTAAATTTTTTCCCCAATAAATTTAGTAACTCTTGCTTTGTAAATGGCTCTAAAAAAATACTATTTGCATTAATATTTGAAACCCTTACCTCATACTTTTTATTATTTTCAATTTGATTGATTAATTTCATGGGAGCATCAGTAAAATACTTGTTAAAGCACGAAGCTACCACGTTCGCATCCTCAAATAATTCACCATCATTTTCAATAGAAACGTTTTTGTCTAACTTTTTTCTACCAGTTAGCTGTGAAACTACATCCCAACAATTTTTATTTACCTCGTCTGAATTATTAACAATTTTATTTTGAAAATAAATTTTTTTTTTATTTCTTACTAAATTTGTGTGTTGTTTTTTTCTTTCTTTATCAACAGAGTCTAGGCAAATATTTTCATTTTTTAAACGATACAAATCTTTCAGACATTTACTAGATGAGACCACTTCCTCATCGATCCACGTTTTTTGTTTGTTTTTTGAATTTACTTTACGATACACGAATAGAGTTTCAAAATAATTTAAATAAATGCCATAGAAATATTCAAATGATTCATTGAAATCGGTAGTTTCATATAATTTTATCCAAGGTTCTTTAGAAATTGCTGAAATAAATTTGTTAATATTACGTTCGCTAAAATTTCTTCTAAAATTATTTATTTCTTCGTTCTTATCGATTAATTGCCTGAGGTCCAAAAAAACCGAACGATGGTCTGAAAAAAAATTATCAAAAACACAAGACAAATTATTTTCAGTGGAACTAACAAATATTTGGTCAATTTTAGTAGAGGAGGTATATCTCACTCTTGTTCTCCAATATACAGTAGGTATTAAATCAAAACTAGACAACAAAACACATAATTCATTAAAATTTTCATTTGTATCCATATTAAAATTAAAATCTCCACATAAAATTAGTTTCGTATTAGGTCGGTATACGTAATCAAGTACCTCTATTATTTTACTAAAAAATAAATATACATTTCCTGATGGTGAACGATAACAATTAATAATTAATAATACCTTACCTTCTTGTAAATACCTAACAATAAACTGATAACATTATTGGTACAAATTATGTAATGTTTTTTTGTTCTAGCAGTGGACAAAGGGTATGATTTGAATTCTGCATTGAATTACCTTTCTTCTGATGTGCCACACATGGTGTATCGCCCATTCAAATTTTCATGTTACATGGTGGGGGTGAAGGGGGTTAAGGTAGAGCGACAAATTTTGTCAAAAATTTCGTTTCCTTTAAATCAAAAGTCGACGTGTCTCACTATTTTTCTCAAAAATTATTGTGCGAGAGTAAAGTGAGGGTAGGAAAAAACACCCTGTATTTCTGGTCAGGAGGGTATTAAAAAAATTAAACTTAGTGATTTTGATTCTGCATTGAATTACCTTTTACCTGATGTACCACACATGGTATGTTCCCTATTTAAATTTTAAAGTTGAGGGGCGAGGGGTGAAGGGGGTTGACGTTAGAGTGATGTTTGTTATCAAAAATTTTGTCCCCCTCAAATCAAAAATCGAGGTGTCTCGCCATTTTTGCCAAAAATTATTGGGTAAGCCTAAATCGGGGGTGGAAACTTTTTAAAAAAACACCCTGTATATATAGGTAATGTGTTTTAACCATAGATAAATAAAAATAGAGATATCATTGTTTACAAAATTCTGGACGCCAACAACACCTCACAGTCTAAACCACCAAGAGGTTAAAGTCACAATGATCGTTCATTGTTGCCAAACTTATTTTTAAATTTGAGTATTTACTAAAGTATATTTCAATAAAGGATCAGAAAGACTCTTTAAGTCGCTTAAATGATTGTTTTAAATTTATAAAAGTTTAATTTTTAAATCGATGCTAACAATGACAAATTTAATAATCCATAACAGTAATACATTTCTATATATAGTTTAGTTTCTCAATCCATATATAATTTAATTTGCCATTTGGCAACTGCGATCACTAGAGTTTCTTTCAAAATGACAGATTTGTAAGTTTAATAGTAAAATATTAAGGCCGTCTTACATTAAATGTCATTATGTGTCATTTGGAATAATCGAATATTTAGTGTTCATTGGTGATTTAGAGACTTACGTTAGATAAATATGGTTAAACAGGCCAAGTGAGCAAAAAATTGGACTATTTAAATCAAGTTTTATCGTTTCACGAGTAAGTTTATTTAAGGTTATATTTCTGAACCATGGGCGTTCGTACATGTTTTTGAGAAAAAAAAACTACTGCAACCACAAATTTTTCAAGAATCCATTTCAAGGTAAAATTTATCAAAATAAGTATATACATATGTACATAATTTTATAATATATTCATGAATAAAATCAATTTTTTAAGAAATGTTTCCCTTATTTTATGGTTCCTCCTCGATAGTCTGCGTGTTGAAGATATTATAATGAATTTTCATTAATTAAATGCCTATACAATTAAACAGCATAACTGATATTTATGAACTATATATTCCTTTTTGTTTCGTTACTACAAAAAAAATGAAGAACATTTCTACCAAGCTTCTCGACTAGTAATTTATTACATGTTTATTGGAGTTTTGTTGCGTATTATACTCTACTGTATTTGCTTAGATTATTATTTTTTTGTATGAATGTAATTATTGGTATTTGTAAAGACTAACTTAAACTGTTGTTTTTAAGATATTACATTCTAGTTAATAGTTAAAGCAAATATTGGAAATTTTACTGTATAATATATAAGAAATTTTAACAACCCAAAAAATCAGAAAAAAATCGGAGTAATAAGAAAAATAGAAAACAAATTTAAACAAAAATATTTAAAAAGAATGAAAAATAAAATTGTAAAATACGGAAAAAACGGAAAGACCAAGCGCTCTAAAAATCGCAAAAAAACGATATAAAACAACGAAAGAAAAAAAACCACAAAGAACAACGAAAAAAACCAGAAAAAATTGTAACGAAAAAAAAAATTGAAAAAAAAATTAAAAAAATTGAATGAATAAAAAAAAATCGCAACAAAATTCGACGAAAATATCAGAAAAATCGCAAATAATCACAAAAGGTCAAAGGAATAAGAAAAAATGAGAATACAAAAGATAAAAAACAGAATAATAGGAAAAATGAGGAAAAATTAGAAAAATTCGAAAAAAAACCAAAAAAAAAAACAAAAATCAGAAAAATGAAAAACGAGAAAATATAAAAAACTTTCCCTCTCTATAAAACAACTATAAATAATATAAAAAAATTAAATGAGACAAAAATTATATTGTGGAAAGAGACAGGGAGTAACAGAAAGAGAGGGAGTCGCTTGGAGGGGGCATAACGCTTTTTTCTTATGTGACGCTTTGTGCCGGTTAAATTCTACCATAAGTCGCTCCCAAAAAAATATCCGTTCTGAAAAAATGTACCGGATGGAAAAAAGGTACCGAAACGCCGTTCGGGCATGTTCCGGCCCTAATACACCCACCACTGGAAATACTGAACTATAAATAATTATCATCATATTTTTTACTTCAATACAAATAGCAAATACACCTACTACTGATCAGTTTATTACTATAATTAAATGTACAAATTAAACCGGTTACCATTGACTATGTTTATGTTGTTTTTAGGAAGCTAAAAAAATTATCAAAACATAAAAAAGTTGGCCGTACTGGGAATCAAACTCCAGCCCTTATACACCGAAACGCATTACGAAAAAAACAAAGTAACAGAAATATTATCAAACTTATCAAGCAAATGCAAAAACATACTTCCATACTTTGTAAACCTTGAAACGAAGTGAATGGCGGATATATAAAATAAATGCGTACATCCGATGTACTGCTAGTCACAGCGTTTTATTTTTCACTTTTCAGTATAACATAACCTATTATTTTAATGTTTATGTATCGCCTATGTGTTTTGCTTTTTTCTTCTTTTTTTTAATAGTCAAAGTCGCTGAGGCTATTTGGTTTAGTAATACTCGACAGATAACTGTAAATTATACCTTGTCGTGCCATCTACATTACTTTAAACAAATTAATGTGGCTGACGTCACTTGAAAATTTTGAAAATTTATTTCTTAGTAATCGTAATGTTTCAAAGTTAGCCAAGCCTATTTTTGTGAATAATTTTAAGTAAATTTTCATATACTATAAATGAATTTGCTGTAGCTACCTCATCACACGTCCCCATTAGACAACTGATTGACAATAAATGTCACTTTTTTCTTCTAGCTAATATGACCCTTTATCTATTGCACCTGTAGCCTGTAAATAAATTAATTTGTTATCGCATTTATTAACAATGGAAAAACGTAGGAAGATGATATACATATTACAGGATAATATACCATAAGAATAATGTAAAAAACACTTTTTATTAAAACTTGATCCATTCATACGAATTTTTTAATATTTTGACAGCATTAAAATTACTGTCAACGTTCCTCGATGGCCACCAAAAACTAACCAGTTCTAAGTTAGAATCAAAATAATTTTTGGTGAAAATTTGGTTAAAATCCGTTCATCAGTTTAACAAAAATCGTTAACGAAAAATTTGATAACACACACCCACATACATACATACATACATATTTTCAAAAATGAATTTTTCGGACTCGGGGACCTAGAAACTTAAAGAAAAATCAAAATCTCTTGATCAGATTTTTACCCGAAAACGATACTTTCCATTTATATATACTATTGTATATATGGTATATGTAGCGGGAAAGTAATTGCTACTTTCCTCTGATGTGTTCGGAAAGTAAATATAAGTATATTATAGAATAAAATATTTGTAAAAACAATCTCAGAAAAAAAGTTGTTTTTTAGTTTAGGAAAATAATTCGAATAAAAAAAAGTTTACACCAAAAAGTGGCAATTTTCATATAATATGTCAAAACTCATAAATTAAGCAAGATTTTTTTATTGCGTCTTAATTTTTGGGGACTGGAAATAAATGTATTTCAGAATTCAAATATTTTTCTATCTAAAACCGGCTCTGTGCAACAGAACACGTTCCCGCCCTTTACTGCTTTTTAACTGTGATATATGTGATAGAAGGGTGAGTCCATAAGGGTAAATATAAAGGGAAAAATTGCATCTTCATTCTATGTTGAGGGATATCAACAATATTGGTGGTGTAATTACGATATTAAATTGATCTTATCAGTTTTAATAACTCGCTTAATGTCATAAAAATATGAAGAAAAATCAAGATTAACTTTTAGATTGTTTAAACTATTTATATCATGTTTGATTTCTTAAGTATCATAAATTAAAGCACAATCAGTAAATTATTAAGTTACTATAATAAATTATATTCAAAAATTACAGAATTTGACTTTAGTCAACGATTTAAAAATTATTATTCTAATTAATAAAGTTATTGAATTGAATAATTTGGAAAGAGCTGATAAAGTCTTACAATAATGTTTTTTTTTTGGAATAAATACAACCTCATTTATATAAGGCCTAATTCTAGATTATTCTCGTATGAGACAGTTTATTAAGTCTTGTCTGTCTGAAAATCTTGAATTAAAATATTTTTAAAATCATTCCAATTTGAAATTTCGCTTCTAGTTTCTTCAATTAATTCTGCTTTATTAATTAATTTTTCATAAAGGCATTCAAAAATTTTAGAGACGCTCAAACGGTATTGCACTATTTTGAAACTTAGGCCCCTAATGGCTTGTGCGATCCTGGCCAAACTTCTCACATATATACTATATTAGACTAGCTATTGAAACGTTCCTACCCTAGGTCACTGAATCTCTTATTAATTTCCATTTTTAATTACTATTTTTCCTATATTTTTCTATTTCCGTAGAATTATTTTACTTATAAATTCTAATTTTATTTTTCCCTGTATAAAATTTACGCTTCAAATATTTCTCTTAAAATTCGTAAAAGACTCAAAATAGCTAAAAAGTTGTCCTCAGGAATGCAGTTATCTACGATAACATAAACAAATTGGCGATAACGAGTCGCAAGAGGGTAGATTCTCACTACGCAGTTACAATGCCTACGTCACGAAACGAGATAATTTCTGGGTATAAAAAGGGCATAAAATGAGAAATAAAATCAGTCTGAAAATTTTTACCATCGCCTAAACTATCTAACAGTACCTACGCTTCGCTTCGAGAAAGAATAAATAAAAACCAGCCAGAGAGAAAAAAAACAGTTCCTTTAAAAATACCCATCGACGAAAACAACAATTATTTTGTAGACCTGTGTCTACCGCCAACTTCGACCCCGTAATAATTATTTGTAGGCCTTTGCCTATCGTATAGAAAACAACTGCCCATAAAACCAAAGATGAAATTAAGTAAAGAAAAATAATCCAAAATTCGTTACAAAATAAAAATATCTATCTAAATAAAATGTTTCAAAAACACCCCCAATTCAAAATCCGGGGAAGAAAATTCATATTTAATTTGCGTCCGGACAAGTAAACCATTTGTTTAATTGACCGTTCACAGCGGCGCGCCGTTGTGTGTTCGGAAGGGTTAAGTCAGGAGCCTCATTTACCAATTACAACAATACACAATACATTACACAGAAAATCTTGTGTTTTTATGAGTTGGTCAAGATTGTTACTATGTCTACTAAGGTACGGTCCCTTTTAAACAAAAAAAGAATTAATTATTTTGGGACGGTAGGAGGCAATGTGATCTCCCCTCCCCGTGAAATTTTCCCAATGAGGGATGTCGCAGACGGCAATAGACCCGCGGGCATTCCATCTTCCTACCAGAATGATTAGGACATTATTGACCATAGTAAATACACGTGATTTCAAATCACTCAATTAAAAAGGTTATAAAATAGAAACAAACAGAAATATAAAAATAATTACACAAACACAAAATACAAATTGGTAAAATGTGACAAATGTCTTCTCTTTCGTCCACCCAGTGGCGGGTCTCTGTGAGGGGTCCTCACATACAAATAGAGTAAAGAGTAAATAATGTTTCAAGGTTTTGATTTTGTAATTATCATAAAAGGTTGAAATTACGGAATATACGATTTGAAGGTTTTTCAGTGTTTTATTTTTTTTTACTTGCAGCAAACTTTACTATAACGAATAAAAATACAGCACAACTGGGTCCTTTAACAATACTAGACGATCAGGTATATTTTATGATAAATTTGAGTATAAAAGTTTCTTACCGAAATGGCCATCGGTTTGTTACTTTGTACTCGCCTTTTTCATGAGATAAATGGCCAGGGGGATGGGAGGTTACACTGGTGCCGTGACCAGGATAGTAAAGTCAAAATAATTGCTGCAAGTAATTGAAATAAAATAAAAAACCTTTTTTTTATTTAGAAATTGATACTCTCTCTATTCACAGAACAATATCCATCTTCAGAGGATAGCCACGAGAGCGGTCACCCAACAACAGATCCTTCGCACCTGGAAAACATCAATCAGGCTTGACCAGCCCGGACCCGACTTCGGCGCACCTGGAAAATATCAATTAGGCTGGACCACCCCCTACCCGACTCCTGAGCACCAGGAAAGCATCGCCGGACCACCCTCGACACGAACCACGACACCTGCCGCCTCCATTCCACTACTTGAAATAGTTGCACAACTGCCCACTGAAGACAACAGCCATGAGAGAAATGATGCCCAGAATCAATAAATTAATTGACGAACAATAACAGAAGTCCAGCCAATTGGGAAAAGTTAGGCCGCCATATGTCGAGAACAAGCCGCCGCTAATGACAATGCCATCTAACAAATTAAAAGAATTGTCGCCACAAAATCAGCGGACAGTGGTCAAACAATCGCAGCTCCTAACCATACCTGCCAATGGTCCCAAAATTCAGAGATGAATAAATACAACACCCTGTAAAATTTATAGAAGAGCTGGAATGAAATTTCAAGAAAATAATATACAATCTACATGGCGGAAAATAAAATAAAAATTTTCGCTAATCAAAGAGACCCTATTGAAGTCAAATTCAAATTAAAAAGAAAAAGAAAAAGAAAATACGAAGACAATTGTAGAAAAAGAAGGGGATATTTTCGCTCTTGTTAAAACTACCTCAAACATGAATTTTAACGACATCATGAAAGAAAAAAAAAGTTAGCGAAACTCCCTTAGAAAACAATGAAAAAAAAAACAATTAACTGACCTGTTACTTGAATATAATTGTATTTTTTTTTGAAAAACTCATGCACAACAAAACACCGTTTGTGAGAAAAAACAACCCTGTGCCATTTTTCCTACGTACGACAATGGAAAATAAACTCGAAGAAATGATTGCACAAGGTGTTATCCAAAGAACAAATTCACCATATAAAAAGCCCCATGACCGATGACCGTCGTTAAAAAGGGATATAATTCAGTTCAGATATGTCCCGATGATTCGATGATAGATCTCTAAATGAACAGATGCTCGTCGATAACGAAAAGTCGCCTACAACAGACAACAACATTTTACAACAATTTTATGGTCAAAAAAATTTCTGACAAATATCGATCTCCTGCCATCCTTTTTAAAAATTCCACTTACCGAAGAAAAAATACTGCATTTATGTATAATGGTCAAAGTTATTATTTTCGGTTACCGCTTTTTGGACCGAACAGCTGTTGGCACTTTTTCAAGATGTCTAGACCGACTTAAGGGCCGAAGGTTCGAGATTTTGCCCACAATTACACAGACGGATTGTTAATTGTTTCGCCTATCTTTGACCTACATTTAAAATATATCAGGATGGTATTAGAAAAATTGAAGATTGCAAAAATGACAGCAAATTTGGAAAAATCTTTTTTTTGTCAGAAAAGAGGCGAAATTACACTACAACAAAAAAAAAAGAACTTGCCATTGTATATGCCATTCAGAAGTTTCGACTTTAGATACAGGGCGTTCATTTTATAGTTAGAACTGACCAATACAGATTTCTGAATGAACAAATCACGAGGTGGCTTTAATTTCTCAAATAATTTGAATTTACGACTGAATACATCAACGAAACCGAAAATATTGAATACATCAAAGAAACCGAAAATGTGGTAGGATACATTGTCCAGATAACCAACGCACAGACAGTATCGGCCAAGACAATAATGAACCCTTGCTAGCTGCTTTTATTGTAGAGGGAACCACTAAGTTAATGAAAAAATTAAAATAATTACGAGAGTTACAAATTACCGATATCTTTCTGGGACAAATTATTTCCTACAAGAATGGCAATGTAAACAGAGACAAAAATATTGGACGAATTGCCGATAATTATATCTTAGAGGATAATGTTTAATTACATCGCGACAAATTCAAAAATTATAAAACAATCGCTGTACAAAAAAAAAAAAATTTTTTTTTTACAAGAAAAACTGATAAATCAATAGCATCAAGAAATGGGACATTTTTCCGGAGGAAAAGTATTTGCAATAACGAAGCTGTCGTTTTAACACTTTTACTGGAGTAACATGCGAAAGCGTATCAGCCATTTTATCCATCATTTATGTCAAAAAGCCAAGAAGCCAATAAGCTATTACAGGGAAAACTAAGACCAATTATAACAAAAAAAGAAGTAGGCGAACTTGTTGCTGTCGATTTTTATGGGCCGCTACCTAAAGGACGAGAGAGAGTGTGTTACATTCCGCCGCTGTAGATATATTCTCCAAATATGTCCGAATTTTTGTATTAAAGAAAGCTAATACCGCTGCTGCCGCCAAACGAATAATAGAAGATGTGGTACCGTCCATGAAGGCAGAGAAAATTCTCAGTGACCATGGCACGCAATTTACTTCGAATACTAGGAGAAATAATCTGAAACAACGTGGCATTGAATTTACATAATATACATCAATTCGACATGCCAGTTCAAATCCATCTGATTGATATATGAAAAAATTAGGACGTTTTTTTTGGCACATACTATCAGGACAAACATACGAACTGGGCCAGGTATCTTAATGATATAGATAAAATTTGTAAAATATGCGCTCAGTACGGACCTGGACGAATTAAGGGTCGATGTATACCAACACATTATCAAAATGCCCTTAAAAAGATCACAACAACAAAGAAAAGAATGTGTAACTTACCAGATGGACGAACTCGTTCTGCTAAAAATCAAGCCACCCTCTTGTGCAACTGAGGGCATTCCCCAGAAATTTAAACTACTTTATGAGGCCTTACAAAATTACACGAATCCTATATGATAACGTGTATGAGATAGGGACCGTTGACGGAGAAGTAGTTAAAGGCACCTACAACACCGAAAATTTGTGACGGTGCGAAACAGACACTTGACTTGTATACCGTTGAATCTGAGATTAAACATAGCACTTAAGCACCTATAACTACACGCAAAAAAAGGGCACAAGGTAGTATTAAAGCGGCAGATTGAAAAAAAAAAAATTACACAATCTACAAATTTAAAAACACGGAATGACATCAACCCCATGCGATACGCGGATGAGAGGCCACTGACTGACATCCAGTAGGGACATCGGTCAAATTCTAAAGCAATATCTGACCTGTTCGAAGGACCCGAGAAAAAAACCACCCACGCAGAGGAAGAGCATCTATTTGGAAATCACCCAATCTTAGGAGAAGGCAACGGAGGATGGCACGTACAGGACCGGACAAACCCAGCCAGGTGCGATGGACAGAAGACGGCCAGGGGACCGCTCTGAAGATACCGCGAGTGTTCAATTAAAAGACATTTTTTTTCAATTTAATTTGATTAATTTTTTTTTTTTTAGTTTACATTTTTTATATTAGGAGTATGTGGGTCAGAACACATGGTTTACCAACGTCCTTTTCTTTAAACTTTTTTGTCTATTTTACTATTCTTGTTGTTTGCGAAAGTTGCACTTTAGTTCACAACAAGCGGGGAAGAGTGAAACGTTCCTACCCTAGGTCACTGAATCTCTTATTAATTTCCATTTTTAATTACTATTTTTCCTATATTTTTCTATTTCCGTAGAATTATTTTACTTATAAATTCTAATTTTATTTTTCCCTGTATAAAATTTACGCTTCAAATATTTCTCTTAAAATTCGTAAAAGACTCAAAATAGCTAAAAAGTTGTCCTCAGGAATGCAGTTATCTACGATAACATAAACAAATTGGCGATAACGAGTCGCAAGAGGGTAGATTCTCACTACGCAGTTACAATGCCTACGTCACGAAACGAGATAATTTCTGGGTATAAAAAGGGCATAAAATGAGAAATAAAATCAGTCTGAAAATTTTTACCATCGCCTAAACTATCTAACAGTACCTACGCTTCGCTTCGAGAAAGAATAAATAAAAACCAGCCAGAGAGAAAAAAAACAGTTCCTTTAAAAATACCCATCGACGAAAACAACAATTATTTTGTAGACCTGTGTCTACCGCCAACTTCGACCCCGTAATAATTATTTGTAGGCCTTTGCCTATCGTATAGAAAACAACTGCCCATAAAACCAAAGATGAAATTAAGTAAAGAAAAATAATCCAAAATTCGTTACAAAATAAAAATATCTATCTAAATAAAATGTTTCAAAAACACCCCCAATTCAAAATCCGGGGAAGAAAATTCATATTTAATTTGCGTCCGGACAAGTAAACCATTTGTTTAATTGACCGTTCACAGCGGCGCGCCGTTGTGTGTTCGGAAGGGTTAAGTCAGGAGCCTCATTTACCAATTACAACAATACACAATACATTACACAGAAAATCTTGTGTTTTTATGAGTTGGTCAAGATTGTTACTATGTCTACTAAGGTACGGTCCCTTTTAAACAAAAAAAGAATTAATTATTTTGGGACGGTAGGAGGCAATGTGATCTCCCCTCCCCGTGAAATTTTCCCAATGAGGGATGTCGCAGACGGCAATAGACCCGCGGGCATTCCATCTTCCTACCTGAATGATTAGGACATTATTGACCATAGTAAATACACGTGATTTCAAATCACTCAATTAAAAAGGTTATAAAATAGAAACAAACAGAAATATAAAAATAATTACACAAACACAAAATACAAATTGGTAAAATGTGACAAATGTCTTCTCTTTCGTCCACCCAGTGGCGGGTCTCTGTGAGGGGTCCTCACATACAAATAGAGTAAAGAGTAAATAATGTTTCAAGGTTTTGATTTTGTAATTATCATAAAAGGTTGAAATTACGGAATATACGATTTGAAGGTTTTTCAGTGTTTTATTTTTTTTTACTTGCAGCAAACTTTACTATAACGAATAAAAATACAGCACAACTGGGTCCTTTAACAATACTAGACGATCAGGTATATTTTATGATAAATTTGAGTATAAAAGTTTCTTACCGAAATGGCCATCGGTTTGTTACTTTGTACTCGCCTTTTTCATGAGATAAATGGCCAGGGGGATGGGAGGTTACACTATCATGAAAACTCTTACGCTCTTTTAGGGTTCGGTTCCTTAAAAAAATAATAAACTTTACAAAAAAATAAATAAAAAAAAACTATAATTTTGGGCGCCTTAAATACTTCTTGATCTTCTCTCTCTTATACCTTCCACCAATCACTTGAATTTCTGTCTTGATATTTTATTTCTTTACCTAATTTCTTCTTATCTATTGTCGATTCCTAGTTTTCTTCAGTCTCTTCTGTATGTTTACTCCTACACAACTATTTGAATTACCATCTTGTTATTTCTTGTTCACCTTTATTTTAAATTTATCATCTGCTGGTTCCAAAATTTATTTTATTTTTAAATAAAATCTTTTTTTAATTGGTATGTAAGTTTTATATTTATTTTACTCAACTTTACTCAACATTATAACATTCAATACACCTTTTTCTTGTAAAAATATCTTCATTCAAAAATTATTTCTTTGACATCTTTTTTATCAATTTCTTCATTAATCAAAAAACCAAAACTGTTTATTATTTTTTTTTTCATTTGTTTTCTCCCCCTAACTAGATATTTTTTTTTATCTGTAAATTTAAATGACTAACGACACTATGATTTTTCCTTTTACTTGTAACACAATTGTTGTGAACGCATTATTAAAATTCAATGAAAAATAATCCTCTAAAAACAAACATTCTTAAATAAATCTTAACACATTTAAATACATTCACACGCACCTTAAACTTTTTATCATAACCTCATTTTCATTGTCAAACTTACATTTGACAATAACCTTCCACCTTTCAATCACAGTCAACCACAATACATACAAAAACAGAACTAAAACTACGCATATAACTAAAAGAACCATATCAATACATATAGGGTATATTATAGATGATTTAATTAGAGACATCCTGTAAAACTTACATATTTTTTTCGAAAAAAACTCAACTTGGGATACATATACAACTTTTAAAAATGTTGATTTTTGGGACATACCGTATACACATTACAAATTTTAAAAAAAAAACTCCTCTGGAGACACACTATATACTTATAAATTTTGCTTTTGGCTCATACTGTATAAAATTGAATAGATGAGGCTTTTACTTGATGAAGATCCATACTAAACGATGAAATAAAACAATTTAATTTGTTTAAATCTTCATGATATAATGAAGATTTAAACAAATTAAATTGTTTTATTTCATCGTTTCATACTGTATAGGTTATATTAGATTGGAAAAAAGGTACCTTGGGTTATTATAATGAATGTTCCAATTAAAGCGGCCATACACGCTCCGGTTTGCCTGAGAGGTCTGCCTGGACAGTCTAGCCTGTGCAGGCCGACCGGAACGTGTATCGTAAAACCTGCACAGTTATTGTGGACTGTACAGTTGACCGGAGTGAATATCGAATAGTAGATTCTGTAACAAGGTTAGAATGAAAAATTCGAAACGAGTGGAAAATTCCGAACGCGAGCGAATGCGAGTGTGAGTAACCACGAGTGTCGAATTTTTTCATTCTTACCGAGTAACAGACTATATTTTCTCCACGATCAAAAAGTATAAATCAAAATTAAATTAAATCTGAACACAAGTTATTTGTTGACATATTTGTATTACATTGTATTAATATTTATGGTGCTGTGGTACACTTACCGAAATTAAAATCTGGTGCATTGGTGTTTTTTCATAATTTACAATTTCAGATATTATTAAATTCTATATCTACTTCACTTGATTTTTCACTCATTATTTTGTTTAAATTAAAACTTGTTTGAAAATAATTATTACCGTCGCCATTTTATATCTGACACTGACACTTTTGAAGTCCACGGCAATCGATATTGTTTAATTCGATTACAGAAAATCCATTCTTTACCTTGATAAAGAATGAAAATACATGCAAAATGCATAAGAGGCAAGTATTATAGAATAAATATTCAGACTCTAGAGTGTGAATGTTTACATTCTATTATTAAAAATGATTTCAGAATTCATACATTCAGTAATGGTCGTGGAGAAAAACATATTTTGGCCTGTGCCAGAGTTGCGCAGATAGCTGCGTAATGGACGCCATACACGCTAGGGCATGCATGACGGTTATAACCTTACAGGCATAACCGACATGCAAAACCGAGTTTCATAGAGCTCACAGACGTTAGGTTTTGCATGAACAGTTAAACCATCCACACAGTTGAATCCACCGTGTTACCGACAATGGACGACGATGATGTAGCTTTAATCGGTTTAATGTTTGCAATGAAAAATAAAAAAAAGAAAGAAAAATCGCAAGGAATGGTGTAAAGGCTGGTTGTTAAAAAGAAAGCAGTTTTCTCATATAAATTTGATCAATGAATTAAGAATTGCACCAAAAGATTACAAAAATTATTTACGAATGGATGAAAATGCTTATTTAAACGTGCTAACATTGGTCACCCCTCTAATCCAGAAAAAAGATACTGTAATGAGAAAAGCTACATCTGCTCATGAGAGACTGTCGGTCACATTAAGATTTCTCGCAATGGGAAGAACTTATGAGTGTCTTAAATAATCTGCCATAATATCACCTCAAGCTTTAGGCCAAAAAGTACCAGAAACATGTGATGCTATTTACAAAGCTCTGGAAAAAGATCATCTACAGTTAAGTTATTAATAAAAAGCAGTTTATTTTAATCATTATAAAACTTTAATAATGTTTATAATGTAGCATTAAGAAAAACTGAATAATTCAACAACTTAGGAAGTTTTATGTAGCCAATACATTAACATTGTGTATTACACTGAGAATAAAATGATGCTGCACTACACTAATTATTACTCTTCACAGAACTGACAGAATCAACGAAACCGAAAACTGCACATGCACGCCTGCGCGACCCCCACACACGCTCGGTTTTGCCTGAGCACGAACATAACCGAGCGGCATAAAATATCATTTTTGATATTCGATAGGTTGCATGCACAGGCAAAGCTAAGTCAGGCAAACTGTGCAGTTTTATTCCCTCAGACGCTAGGTTTTGTATGTCGGTTATGCCTGTAAGGTTATAACCGTCATGCATGCCCTAGCGTGTATGGCGTCCTTAAGAGGCTAGTTCACCATCAGCCATATTGCACAAAACGCGGTATAGATTCGAAGCTTTATTATGTAAAATTAATCACTGGTATTTTATATAAGCGATAAAATCATAGATAAATAAAAATAGAGATATCATTGTTTACAAAATTCTGGATGCCAATAACACCTCACAGTCTAAACCACCGAAAGGTGTAAAGTCACAATGATCGTTCATTGTTGCCAAACTTATTTTTAAATTTGAGTATTTAGTAAAGTATATTTCAATAAAGGATCAGAAAGACTCTTTTAGCCGCTTAAATGATGGTTTTAAATTTATAAAAGTTTAATTTTTAAATCGATGCTAACAGTGACAAATTTAATAATCCATAACAGTAATACATTATTATATATAGTTTAGTTTCAGAATTCATATATATAATTTAATTTGCCATTTGGCAACTGCGCGCACTAAGGTTTCATTCAAAATGACAGATTTGATTATATGTCATTTGGAATAATCGAATATTTAGTGTTTTTGGAGTTCACTAGTGATTTAGAGACTTACGTTAGATAAATATGGTTAAACAGGCCAAGTGAGCAAAAATTTGGACTATTTAATTCAAGTTTTATTGTTTTACTAGGAAGTTTATTTAAGGTTATATTTCTGAACCATGGGCGTTCGTACATGTTTTTGACAAAAAAAATCACTACAACCACAAATTTTTCAAGAATCCATTTGAAGGTAAAATTTATTAAAATAAGTATATACATATGTACATACTTTTATTATAATATATTCATGAATAAATTTTTTTTAAGAAATGTTTCCCTTATTTTATGGTTCCTCCTCGACAGTCTGTAGTGTTGAAGATATTAAGATATTATAATAAATTTTCTTTAATTAAATGCCTACACAGTTAAACAGCATAACTGATATTTATGAACTATTTATTCCTTTTTGTTTCGTTACTACAAAAAGAATGAAGTGTTAACAGTTCTACCAAGCTTCTCAACAATTATTAGTAAATTATTTCATGTTTATTGGAGTTTTGTTGCGTATTATACTCTACTGTAGTTGCTTAGATTATTTTTTTTGTATGAATGTAATTATTGGTATTTTTATTCTCCAGTTTTGTTTGTTGTATTAAATAAAGACTAACTTTAACTGTTGTTTTTAAGATATTACATGTCCTCTAGGTATAGGTAATTTTGTTAATAGTTAAAGCAAATATTAGAAATTTTACTGTATAATATAAAAGTTTCTTTCTTTTAACTGTTAGCTATAATTAGTATATTGATGAATTGTTAATAAATTTGTATTTTTTCTATTTTATTATTACTTTTTAAGTAATTTCCTTTTCATTCTACCTACTAAGAGATTAATCTTTCATTGTCTGCAATTTTAAGTATTAATTTTCGCCATATCGAAGAAATTTACCCTTTACCGTTACGCCTATGTATATACTTTTAAAAGTGACGTCATACTCACTCCCAAACATCCCCACTCTTCTTTCTCCTTTTCTCTCACCTCACCTGGCCATGTTTAATGTTGGCGTGTAAACAAATAGTAAATTATGAATGAGTCGTTGGGCATGTGGATAGAATAAATTGCCAAGAATGTAGGATCTTCATTTTCATATATGTCTAATTGGCGATTTAAACGAAAAAAATTTGAACATCCTACATTAAAAATGATTAAAGATTTATCTCTTTCAGATAATAATGTCTATTTTTCCTAACCGCGTTTTGAATAAAACATTTACTGGAAGGTGCTTACACGGCGTTTTCGATAACTAAAATATTTCGATATGGCAACATTGTACCAGCAAGCGTCAATGGTTTGTTTACAACACTTAGGGCCGTTTTCACCACCGATTTTAAACGCAGTTAACCATCTTAAACTCAGTTAAGGAGCGAAACGGATTTCACCAAAACGAAATAATCGGTTTCTGCGTTAACCCGAGTTAAAAAACTAACTGTCCGATTTTGCCCGGTTAAAGCGTTAAACTCAGTTTAAGATTTACATAACCTCAATCTCATTACATTCTTAAAAAAACTTTCATCTATTCCTATTTATTTTTTTAATACAATAATCTACAGGTCAAACCCAATTACTGAATAGGAATTGACAGTATATAGTGAATACATCATCGATTTTGAACATGAATATTAAAAGCACATACATAATAATTAAATTTTCCTAAGAAGCAACTAAATAATCAAGATAAAAAGTGGGATTTTATGTCCGACAGATTACAGTAAAATATATCCAAATCATTGCTAACAGAATTTGTCATTTTACACATGGTATGGAGCGGAGAATTGTCCAGAATATTTGTGCGAGATGTATTTACATAAAAAATACTGGGGTGTCTGGAAGAAATTCTGGGAATGCAAATATTAAATTTTTCCAATAAGGTAGGGCAGTCAATAATACTGTTAATAATTTTATAAGTCAGTACTACACTTCTTGTTGCGATCGTACCGAAAGAATGGCACATAGAAGAGCGTATAAGACGATGACGATTTTGTTGTAAGACATCCTATATAGGTGGATAAAGGAGAGACAAGATCACTTTTACAACCTTGATGATAAGGTCTTTGAAATGCAATTTCTCCATTCAAAAGGGACTACTTTATTACTTTTATAACGAATAGAAGGACAATTTGAATTCCCAGACGATCAGTAAAATTCTAATATATAAACATAATACTTGTTTTATGCAACTGGATGTATGCAAATCACTAAAAAACTAGTAAAAGTAAAAACCCACGGCACAAAATCCCATTAGAGGTTATATCGGTTTATGAATATCGTGTCGTTTTTCTCTGGTTTCTGTCAAAAGTACAAAAATTCATACATTTGCAACGTTGCCAGTGTTTGCAATTTCTTTAAACTGAGTTTTCATAAACGCAGTTAAGGTAGCACTCACATAGCTCGGTGAAAACAATATGACGCTAACCGAGTTTAATTTCTGCGTTTACACTAAACTTAGTTTAGTTAAACTGCGTTTAATTTGCTTCTGGTGAAAATGGCCCTTAGTTGCATTCTGCCTGCATTAATCATCATACCTAAATTAATCTTATCGGTTTGTTGAGTGCGACGTTTTAAGGAGACTTTAATTCGTTTAGTGAGTTTAGTGAAATATTAGTTATAATACAAGTAGAAAATATATTGGATCTTAAAGTAATCAATCTTTTCTTTGCAGCCTTATGCCGGGTCCAAAAAACAACGACAAGACAAAGACATTCATGTTTCGCAACAAATTGGCGACAAATCTGATACATTTCTGCAACATTTTTGTCTTATTTTTGTTTTGTTTCCAAATTTCTAGACTTTTGCAAGTCCCGTCTCGAGTCGGTAAAGATCAAATGATCTCTGTTTTGGGCGCAGACGAGTTTCTCCCGGCGGTCATAGTGGATTATACAGTGGGTAATTAGGAAAACTTAGAAAAAGCTTAAGAGAAGACTGTGGAGACAATACTTTAAAAATCATAAAAATAATTCTTGTCAGTTTTAAGTGTTTTTTCATATTCATATAGTATGGAAGTGAAAAATGTATTGAGCACAAAAGGCAAACAACTTTTCTTCGGAGTGGTGTGAAATTTTGTCTCGCCAGAAAATTAGGTGACAACCGAATACGTTGGAGATATGTGCAAAAATTTCGTACTGCAAAAATATACACTCTGGGTAAATGTTTTAAATTAATATTATTTATATTATTATTATTAATCATAGTTTTATCTATTGCGCTATTAAAATTCTATTAAAATTTCAATATTGCCAACCATTTACTTTCTTATAAGATAGAAAATAGGACATATTATAACCGAATATCTTTTTTATATTGCAGAAAACCAAGTGGTTAACACAGATTTAATTCATAACTATAACGTTGATAAGACTTTATTATTAAAACAACAAATTAACAACAGTGTGAAAAGAAAAGCACAAAAAGATATCTGCAAGAGGACAGCAAAATTAATGCATACCTACACCGGAAAATTTCAATCGCCGCACAGGATTGTTTAACTAATATGATAGATATGCGAAGTATCGAAAATATTAGAATAGTAGATTCTGTAAAAAGGTTAGAATGAAAAAATCGACACGAGTGGAAAATTCCGAGCGCGAGCGTTAGCGAGCGTGAGGAACCACGAGTGTACGATTTTTTTCATTTTAACCGAGTAACAGACTATATTTTCTCTACGATCAAAAAGTATGAATCAAAATTAAATTAAATCTGAACACAAGTTATTTGTTGACATATTTGTATTACATTGTATTAATATTTATAGTGCTGTGGTACACTTACCGATATTAAAATCTGGTGCATTGGTGTTAATAATTTGCAATTTCAAATTTTATTAAATTGTATATCTACGTCACTCGATTTTTCACTCATTATTTTTTTTTAATTAAATTTAATAGTATATTATACACCAAGGTAGATTAAAACTTGTTTTAATGGTATATTATACACCAAGGTAGAGAAATAATTTTTCTCAGCCGAGCATAATTATTATTCCGAGATGCGAAGCGATAAAGACATGAAGAATTTGTTTCATTTGACACTTAGATTTGAAAAACTATTAAATTGATTTTTAGGTTACTTTTAGAATAGGTATTATTGCATAAATAGCACTAATCAATATCAAAATATTTGTTACATAACCTTAACCTATTTCAAACGAAAATTTATCGGATAAAGAATTACTTACCTCTATTTTATTTGATTAGGTTGAAAATTCACTTTAAATGATACTAATTCAATAGAAAGTGCTTATTTGCTGTCAATTTTTTTATAATAATTTTTAAAAAACTCTTTTGACAAACGCAATGACAGTTGCGTATAATTAATTTGATTATTTTTTGACGTTTCTCGAAACCATAGAAAATTTCAATTTCAGTAATTCATATACGTGCTAGCCAATCAAAATATTATTATAGTGGGAATAATCTACTTACATTATTTCAGCGAGAATAATTCAATTTACATCGTTTTTATTGAATGACAACCACATGACAACGTATTTTCTTCATCTGAAGCGTCTGTCATAACGTAAAAAAATAATCTATCGAATTGACATTTGGCAACAAGTTTTCTAAAATCTGTCGAATTATTTTCAATGTATTCTCACTCTCTTGTGATATTACTACAGAAAGTTTTCCTGAGATCGCCTACCTCTGGCATCATGTTTAGTCTTCAATTGTTTTTATTCTCGATTTATTATTGAAAATAAATATTTTATTCCTTCGAGACGAAAAATGTTAAGCTACATTTTGCATTTTGATTGCCTTTAACTTTAATTAATTTAAAACTCTTTTAGCTAAGTAACTTCTGTTTTAGTTTCAGTTACTTTTAAGTTATGGTTTGTGTCAATATGATCTAGTTCATTATCAATCTAATTTTAATACCGCTTTTATTCCACAGATTACAAAATGGCACACGGCGAATCTGCCTTAGGCAAACAAATAAAAATCTTGATTTTCCCATTCTCACAACTGTCAATTAGCCTTTCCATAAATAACCCATTGAAAATCCGAGCTAATATCAGCCAGGCACCAACCCAGAATTAACTTCGAGCCAACGATCAAAGTTTGCTTAGAGATTTTCAAAGAGCGCGAGAAGGGTCGGGTCACGTGTTGTCTTGCCCTTTGGCAGGACTATATATAAACCGGTGCAGGATGTCGTCCTTGTGTAAATATTGCTCCGTTTCAGGCGATGTTTACAGGAGTGGTAGACCGTGAGAGTTGCAGTTTTCGTCCTTGATGAACTGTAGTTGGAAACGCAGGAACGAACTTTCAATATATATTCAAACTGGACATATTATTATTTTTTTTAATTCTCATTTTTACTTTTTCGCTTTTAATTTTGGCCCTATTTTTTGTTTCTTTTCCTCGACTTTTTTGGTAACAATTTTAACTCGAGAAAGACATAAAAATTACAAATATTCTTCAATATTGTGACAATCCTGTTAAATACAGAACCTGTTTCTAATTACATTAGAATGTGAAATTATTGCTTCTAAAACATTCTTAATTCATGTTTTTTTAGCAAACCAAATTTTTGTAGAAAGGTTATAGAGAGGTTAGGGTTTGTTTCATTACTAAAAGTGGCAAACATCCTCATATCATATCGTATAGCCTCACCTATTTTATACTAAGAAGTGAATACCTATTTACAGGAATTACTTCATAAAGAACATTTTACTTACCAAACTGGTAAGTCCACAGTTGATGCTCTGAGGCAAAAGAATTGGCCCTACGTGCATTCATTTAAAAACACCTCATATGAATCTATAGAGATAGCTACATAGAACCCAGCTTGTCTAGGCGCCTTAAATCCATGCTAAAAAGTAGAATCACGACATACTTTGGAGATGAATCTATCACCGTAAGTGCAGTCAAGGGGTATCCTCAAGGAGGAGTGTTTTCTCAAACTGCACTGAACCAAATCGTTACATGGTGCTCCACAATGAGGCTCTCAGGCAATCCAAACAAAACGACACTTGTCCCATTTACCAATAGAAAAGAACTAAACCCAAAGACTTTAGTAATAAATAGGATCACTATGAAGTACCTAGAGGTTATCCTTGACATTAAGCAAAAATAATCTCTAACGTCATTTTAAACATATCGATAGCCTTTTGGGAAAACATGGGTCTAAAACCTAAAATGGTCGTATTTGACGGTTGTTAGACCAATTGTCACCTATCCTGCGGTTCTCTGGTGGACCAAGACAACGCAGCAGAGGGAAATTCAAGAGTGAGAAAAAGTGCCAAGACTCGCATGTACAAAAATCATAGGAGCATTCAGGTCTTATCTAAATGCAGCCTCTGGAATGGAGGTTAAAAGCGTTTGGTAAACCATTTGTAAAATAACTGAATCTCCATCCATCCTTTCTTTGTGGCACTGTAAGCGGTTTTGTCAGTTTCTTGCTGAGTAACCCAGGATTCTAAAATATTTTGACCTTTAAAAATGCACAGTGGGGGAAGTTTTGTACCTGATGCAGAAATACATAATAAAACTGATGTATTTTCTCTTCCACAACTGGCAGTTAGGCGTATTGTTCTGGTTCCTTTTTCTCCCACTATTTTTGTCTTACTTGGACTTATCCAGTAGGAACGAATTTATTGGTTTTATATTATTGAATGAATAGCTTAAAGAACCTAGTTGCTTATGTTGATTTTCATTGTTCTTATAATATTCATTAATTAATAAAAATCAATAAAAAGTAATTAATATATTTTGAAAGTGGCGCTGCTTCTTGACCAATAATTAACGTTTTACTTTCTACAGCATTGCCAAGATTCTAGCTTTGTTCGTTTGTAGCAAAAATTTGACATACTTCTTTCCTTCTTTTAATCATAACAAATTAGAACGAGAGTTGCCAGTTTTATCGATATGACAACACAGCCAAATATGAAATGTTTCAATTGGGCCACGTCATAAGCAACTATAGACCCAACTTTCAAATTTTAAGAATTAATTACAGCCGCAGGATCGGCCTCAGAAGTGCTGGACCCGGTGCAATGTGTTATGGTATAGGCCAAAATTATAAAATAAAAATATAAAAAAAATCACTGGATGGGTCCATTTCAAGTCTTTTATTGTACTGGACAGAAGATCATAAAACCCATGAACTGTGAATAGGTTAATCTGCTTTATTCGTGCAGCTTCCACAGCCTGTGGATTTTTAATTGAAAGATTTTGTCGTTTTGAAAACAAAAGAAACCATTCCTTGCCTGGTCAGCCGTCCTTGAAACGGGTTCTTAAGTTGTTCTCCTGTACAAAGCTTTGCACTACATCTAAGACTTTTGCTCGGAATAATCCAAACCCCCATTTTTCCATAGTTTTTATTCCCTTCCAGCTGAAATTTGCCACCCCCGCCTTTGACGCCGCTTTTCCCCAAGACGCATCTATGTCCTCGGATACCATCTAAATAGTGTTTTAAAGTAGTTCTTTGAATTCCATAAAACTTTGAGGCCCTGTAACCATTATTTACATCTAGGACAGCAAGTTCAAGGTTTCTTCTCGTGCAGCTTCTGCCTGCTCCTTTCTCTGTTTTTCGGATACATGTTCTTCCCATTTAGAAATCAAAAAAATTTTGGTATGACATTATGACCAAGAGGTAACTGCGACATAGCTCAGGGCCCCAGTTGCCCTATTCAGAGGAAAAATCGGGGTAACTGGGACCTCCACCGCCAAACTCAACAAAGTGATAAATGTAACTTTTGTGACATTTTTTAGTCAAAACACATTATTAAACTTCCCTTTCATCTATTAGTTTTGTTCAAATTGTAAAAAATACAACTTCTTTAAATAATTAACTGAGCACTGGTACAAAATTGCAAACAACGTTTTTTGAAACTGATATTTTCTTCTTTTTTTTATAGATTTGACAGATATGAAGGAAGTGGCTAATGTTACGCTAGTCGGATATGGTAACAATTAATTTTTACCAAGAACTCGGACAAATAATATCATAGTTAACATATAACTACCTGATGTCCCAGTTACCCAACATTACCTTAAGCGATTAGTGTAAAAGGTAAGTAATTCAGTGAGTATATCCTCGCTATTTTACTTTCCCGGACCCATCAAAGGAAAGTAAGGTGAACGAGCAAAAAAAATCGAGATATCGATGGAAATATCCATTTTGAGGTCCCCCAAGAAGATTGAAACCATTTCCAGCGTATGGTCTGTCTGTATGTCTGTGTGTCTGTGTGTAATCTTCCACGATAACTGCCGAACCGTCTGACCAATCAAGCTGAAATTTGGTATGAAAGGTCGGTATGTGCTTCGACCATTAGTTTTTGATTTAGATTGGTACAGTAGAAGGTCCTTAAGACCGACATTGATTAAATACAATATAACCTTTTAAAATTTTAAGGACAGACATTACACTTTAGTGCAAAATATTGTAGTACAAAGTTTTAGATCATAAAATTCCCTAACTTTTGTTTCAAAGTTTTTCCAGAATTTCCAATAGTTGCGCCACCAGAGGGCGTGTAAAAAATGTGTATGTAGGTTTTTCTAGTTTTCTTGATTTTGAGGACAAACAATACACATTAGTGCAATTTTTTTTGTAGTACAAAGTTTTAAAGCATAAAATTACCTATAACTTTGTTTTAAACTTTTTCCGGAATTTCCAATAGTTGCGCCACTAGAGGGCGCGTAAAAAATGTGCATGTTTGTTTTCTCTGGTTTTTCTCGATTTTGAGGACAAACAATACACTTTGGTGCAAAATGTTGTGGTACAAAGTTTTAGAGCATAAAATTCCGTACAACTTTTGTCTAAAACGTCTTCTAGAATTTCCAATAGTTGCGCCACTAGAGGGCTCGTAAAAAATGTCCATGTAGGTTTTCTCTAGTTTTTCTTGATTTTCAGGGCAAACAATGCATTTAGTGCAAAATTTTCTTGTGCAAAGTTATAAAGCTTCAAATTTTCTTTAACTTTTATATTTAACTTTTATCGAATTTCTCATAGTTTCGCTGCTAGATGGCGAGAAAAATACACATTTACGATTTTCCATTTTTTTTAAATTGGAGGTAAATTATGCAAAATGTTTCAGTGCAAAGTTGTAAAGCATAAAATTCCCTACAACTATTGTATGAGAATTCAAAATAGTTTTCACACATGATTTTAGGAGATCATAATTGTAGCAGTGTGATATACAACGTGCGCATGCGCAGCTTATGTCATTATCAACATTGAAATATCAATTCGGTAGACGTATTTTGTAATTAAAATTATAATAATAAATAACATATTCTCTACGGTCGAGCCGGAAAATTTCTGGGGTGACACAGCCGATTTTTTTTCTAGATCATGTGTTTAGTCAGCAAACACAGACTAGCCAACAAATAGAGAAAGAAGAGTTGCCAAGTTATTGGATGAAAGTGGCAACATATGTGACTGACCTGCAGCCTTGGAGGGTTGGTGGAATTAAACTGAATTTGGCTTTTAATTTGAATATTCCCTTATCAATTTCTCATATTTCGTATATCATTAGCATTTTCTGTAACACCTAAATATAAGTTTAAGATCACATTTAAGGTATTAACAGTAAAATGCTAATAAAGGTTCATAAAAAAATGGGAAAAGTATAATTAGCAACAAATAATAAAACAATTTTATCCCAATACGTAAGTTTAGAAATATTAACATACTATGGACGCTGTTATGCGTAAATGATCCAGTACACATGAGAGTCCAATCCAAGTCGCTTGGATCAGTTTTGTTGATTGCATTATCTTTGAATGTTTATTGTGAGCTAGATAACTATTATATTTTTAATACTAAAATGGACTGGATAATTTTTGCAAAACAAAAATACTTCTATGTGAGACAGTTTGGACCAGTTAACTCATATTTTAGTATTTTGTGGATTGGATCGTTTTTGCATAATAGCGTCCATATATTGTCGTGTCGAATCTCCCTGAATGCTTATAAATTTTTCATTATTATTAATTTTTGTTTAATTTTTTTTTTACATCAACACTTTATTTAATTTATTTTTTTACGAGATACATTTAATCTGATCTCAGGAAATTATAGTGAGACATAGGGCACGATTTTAATAAATTTTATCTCACATAATCTACAATCTGTATAAAGTGTGTCCACGGATGGTGATATCCTATAGGTGAAAAATTTTTCAATTTAAGTTTTAGCGAAAAATGTTATTCTTGATAAAAAGTTTTGCTTGTACTGAAATCTAAAATACAATCATCAGATATCAGTTTTTTTTCAGTAGTATACGAGGTTTGTCAAAAAATATGAATTTTACTCAAGAGTAAAGTACCTTTAAATTTGACAACATCGAAAAATGTTATTTAAAAAAGTTGATCAGAACTAAAAACTAAGTTCAAATATGCAATTACATCCATTTACATTGAAAAAATATATTTCTAGGTACAATAACAATGCAAATTTTACTGTAGTTACGTGTTTAAATTGCAAAATTATTAGAAAATATTTAGAAACGAGAAGGTTGTCATGACTTATATAATCACAAGAAATAAATGTTCATTCAAAATAGAAACAATATTAAACAAGCACAAGACCTATTTCCAATGTAAATTGATGTAATTGCATATTTGAACTTAATATTTAGTTCTGATCAACTTTTTTAAATATCATTTTTCGATGTTGTTAAATTTAAAGGTACTTTACTCTTGAGTAAAATTCATATTTTTTGACAAACCTGGTATACTACTGGAAAAAAATTTCATCTGATGATTGTATTTTAGATTTCAGAATAAGCAAAACTTTTTATCAAGAATAACATTTTTCCCTAAAACTAAAATTTAAAATAATTTCACCTATAGGATACCCCACCCGTGGACACACTGTATAATTGTAAAAATTTAATCATATTTTATTTTAACAGTTCAAATATTGTTTTTATTTTTATTATTATTTTTTTTATATATGACGTCACTTTCCTTAACTCAACTTAACTAATCTTAACTAACATGCGCCTTATAATACCATGTTTCTTTTGAAATATTTTTTTTATGTTTTTTTCTTTCCTTTATTACTATGAAATTTCTATGTACAACTTAACTATCGTTTGATTTCTTTCTTCTGCTCTCATTCTCATAAATTATTTTTTTTTTGCAAAATGTTGTTAACTTTTTCTATTTTTTTACTTCTCTCCAAAACTCTTCTATCATTTTTTCCGCGCAATAATCCATAACATACCCAATGTTCCTAATTTTCATAAGCCTTCTAACGCTTCGACACTTACTCAAACCTTAATATCTGTTTAAAATTAAAATGTTACTGTCCTATTTTCTAATTTATTTACACATTAATGCTAGATTTATTTATTCTGTTCTTTTACTCTTTTCTTATATTCTCTAATACTACACTTCATAGTTTTTTTAAATACTCATTTTCACTTGTCACGAATCTTACAATCGAAACATATTAATCTTACTTATTTACAACTTTATTTAATTTTCTTTACCAAACCCTCAAAACTAATTATCTCCATATGTGGTTTTATTTCCCTTATTTTAAATAATACTGATAAAAACAATAATAAATATTTTAAGAACAAACTTGTGTGGTATATGGCAGTGAAGGGTGTTTTTACAACCTAATAAATTATACTAAGTTTTACATATTTAGGCTAAGTTTTAGGTTATAAAAGATTTAAAATAAGAATAAGAAAAGATAATAACGTCTATCGTCTGACATTCGACAATTCGAACTTTAAGTTGGTTCCAAAATTGTTCGCGGTAAAATAAAATCCAGAAACGGCTAAAGAACAGTTTGATGTTTGTTTGTTTATTCTAAGATCACTAGTCTTTGATAGTCATTTGGATTTTTCCATAGTTTTACACAATTTTTTATGTACCCTTATGTACTTTGCGTTTGTCACAAAAGTTTTTTTAAAAATCATTTTAAAAAATTGAACAGCAAATAAGCACTTTCCTTTGAACTCCTATCATTTCAAGTCAATTTTCGACCTAATCAAATAAAATAGAGGTAAGTAATTCTTTATCAGATACATTTTCGTTTGAAATAGTTTAAGGTTATGTAATAAATATTTCGATATTGATTAGTGCTATTTATGCAATAATACCTATTCTAAAAGTAACCTAAAAATCAATTTAATAGTTTTTCTAACTGTCAAATGAAACGAATTCTTCAAGTCTTCATATCTACTTGAAAGTTGTGCCTCTTTTCGATTAAATTCTTTTCAAATGCCCAAAAAAAATGCAAAAAATATTATTGTAAAAATGATTAAATGTTCTAGGAGTGGAAAAAATAGTATATAAAATGAGAAAAAATACTTCTCGACTTTGGTGTATAATATACTTTTCTTCGAACCCATGTAATAATTTTTATGCCTGAAGATGGCTGGTAGCCGAAACCAGTTACCACCTTCCTTTTTAATATTTGAAATACATAGCGGTACATAATTTTGAGTTTTATTTGCTATTAAATACAGATTTGTAATTTTGGAAATTATGACCTAAAAGTATTTTTAATACCGTGTAATAAATAATTAAACAAACTTTATACTTTATTTTACAAACTTACTAGTATACCCCTGAAAATATAGTAAGAAGCACGTATTACTACTAAATTATTTTTAAATAGTTAATATTCTCTGAATCCGTCTCTGACTCGCCCAGTTTTGGTGGACTTCGAACTATATTAAAGTCCGTGTTTGCTGACAAAACATAAGGGATTGCTGTTATATTAATGAATATTTGAGAGTTATTTATTTGTTATTCTAATAATAATTATTAGTTTAGTGTTACACTTAAGTTCATTTCTTCTTGTTCAAATATAATATTGAATTTACAACAATTTTAAGGTACTTGATGTAATTCAGTATGTGAACAACGTCAGACTTCAGAAAATGTACATGCATAAAATGACCTTTCGCCATTTTGAATCAATAATTTACACGTATGAAAAAAAATTGACTTTATCTGACAACAATGGCAAAAGTTTTGAAAATTTTAATGATACGAAAATAAACTATGGTGTATACAAAATCGTACTCACTACCCAATTTTTAGCATGATTACTATACCTCTCTTATCTGAAGGCGAAAGGTAAAAATAGGATCGTGAATGGAATTCGTTATGATTGGTCAGAAACAATTATAACGAGATTTATTTAAGACAATTTAAAAACATAGTAAATATAAACAAATGTGAGGTACAATTTTATTAATTTATTTTCAGATGTAAATGTAATATTAGCAATAAATTTCACATTTCTAAATTTCAGTTCGAAACAAAATATAATAATAATTTGCCTACATTTATTGAATTTTCATTACATTTATCTTAGTTCCAGCGTAACAAAAAAAAAACAGGTAAAATTTGTGGACATTTGTCACCCTTGAATTACCATAAAAAACGCATTGTACGCCGCTGAAAAACAAGCAGTTAGACAGCCGACCCGTCGCGACGTCGAGCGTCGGTCGTCGTCACACGTGCTGCTTTTGATCCGAGCCCCAGTATGGCCTAAACGATGCCAAACCGCAATATTATATATTAAAATATGCACCGACGCCAAAACACCGTTTAATGTGACACCATTAATATCGTCAGCCGCGATTTTACATCTTCTTATACAGGAATATATTACCCTAAACATTAGTTTACTTTTTATTTTTGGAAAATTACACGACGTATTTTAAACTCTTGTTAATATAAAAAAATGTAGTTTTAAAATGAATTATAAAAATAATCAGTTTTCATGTCTACTACTACTACTACTCATAAACCGACGACCATATTATTTATGGAATCTTGTTTAAAAGAGAATGGAAAATACAAATAGTTTAATATTTTTCAAAAATTTTCAATCAATAATTATGGAGGTTAGAGTAGGTATAGACAAACTTTTCAAAATTCCTCTGTTTTCGTCTTTTAATATAAAATTAAGAAAAAATTCACTATTGTAGCATTTTTTTACCTTAGGTAAATCTCGTTTTGTTATTTTTATATTTCTCTTGATAGAGAAGACGGAAAGTTTGAGACATTTTTTCATTCAATAAAAAATTCTCCTCAATTGCAAATTTACACAAGTCGAAACTTTAAACTTCCAAAAGTATAACCTCTAGAATTCAAAGTGTCCCATTTCCACCTAAAACTAATTAGAAACTTTTCAGTTCATCGATCAAAAGTATCCAGCGAGGAAGAAAAGTCAAACACGAAGACGACCTTTTGACAAAAACTCGGAAGGGAGTTGAAAGTTCACGCAACTTCCGCTGTCAATCGCGAACTCCTCGGCAAATATTTGGTTTTTGGGATTGAAGTAGGGTCGAAACTTCATTTCGAACTGTGATAAAAGAATGGTGTGTTTATACAAATTTTATTCGAAATCCAAAATTCTCAAATGTAATTCAGATAGAGTTAACCACATCCTGCATGACTGTACCTGAAGTATCCCGCCATTTCTCCAAGAAACAGTCTTCTGGATTCCGGACATTCTTTGCCGGAATATTCCCCTGAATAACCTGAAGCCCTTTATCCCTTATATCGTTTCCGATTACTAAAAGCTGGCTCCTAAATGCAGGACCGGTTTATAACTATTTAAATTAAGATAACAGCTAACTGGATTGATTTATATTATTTTTATAATTAAAATGTTTGTTATAGACTTTTCAATGATAACAATAATTACTTTTCATTGGCAAATAAGATATTAAATTAACTTGTTCTTCGGGAAAAATTATTTATTAATCTTTTTTTAATCAGAAACTAAAATAATTGCACCCAGTTGATGCCAACTGGGTGGATTTGGATTGGTCTTTGGTCTTTTCGAATTTTGACTCAATCTCAAAAACTACGCCGTCTCTTAAAATTCTAAATCCACAGTGACCTTTGGCTTGGTCCAAAAAACCCCAGAACTTTCCCGGCTCGACCTTAGCGAATATGTTATTTATTATTATTATTTTAATTACAAAATACATATTCAGTAGATAGAACGTTCTTTAACTTTAACGGTTCTGTAACTAATAACAATGACGTTTAGATTGTGACAATTGTAGAAGAAATCAACTCGTAAAGTTTTATTCTAAACGTCATTGCCTTTACTTACTGAGTCTTTAAAGTTAAAGGACATTCTATCTACTGACAGTACGCATTACAATAATTTATGGAACACATTAAAAATAGCGAGCCGATGAATACGTCAACTGAATTGATATTTCAATGTTGATAATGACATAAGCTGCGCATGCGCATGTTGTATATCACACTGCTACAATTATGATCTCCTAAAATCAAGTGTGAAAACTATTGGGAATTCGGGAAAAATTTTCATACAATAGTTGTAGGGAATTTTATGCTTTACAACTTTGCACTGAAACATTTTGCACTAAAGAGCATAATTTACCTCCAATTTTAAAAAAATGGAAAATTTTAAATGTGTATTTTTCTCGCCATCTAGCGGCGAAACTATGAGGAATTCTATAAAAAGGTAAACATAAAAGTTAAAGCAAATTTGATGCTTTACAACTTTGTACCAGAAAATTTTGCACTAAAAGGCTTTGTTTATCCTCAAAATCAAGAAAAACTAGAGAAAACATACATGCACATTTTTTACGCGCCCTCTAGTGGCGCAACTATTGGAAATTCTAGAAAAAGTTTCAGACAAGAGTTGTAGAGAATATTATGCTCTAAAACTTTGTACTACAACATTTTGCACTAAAGTGTATTATTTGTCCTCAAATCATGAAAAACTAGAGAAAACATACATGCACAATTTTTACGCGCCCTCTAGTGGCGCAACTATTGGAAATTCTAGAAAAAGTTTCAGACAGGAGTTGTAGAGAATTTTATGCGCTAAAACTTTGTACTACAACATTTTGCACTTAAGTGTATTATTTGTCCTCAAATCGAGAAAAACTAGAGAAAACATACATGCACATTTTTTACGCGCCCTCTAGTGGCGCAACTAATGGAAATTCTAGAAAAAGTTTTAGACAAGAGTTTTAGAGAATTTTATGCTCTAAAATTTTGTACTAGAACATTTTGCACTTAAGTGTATTATTTGTCCCCAAAATCGTGAAAAATTAGAGAAAACATACATGCACATTTTTTACGCGCCCTCTAGTGGCGCAACTATTGGAAATTCTAGAAAAAGTTTCAGACAAGAGTTGTAGAGAATTTTATGCTCTAAAACTTTTTACTAAAAAATTTTGCACTAAAGTGTATTGTTTGCCCTCAAAATCAAGAAAAACTATAGAAAACCTACATGCACATTTTTTACGCGCCCTCTAGTGGTGGAACTATTGGAAATTCTGGAAAAAGTTTGAAACAAAAGTTGTAGGAAATTTTATGCTCTAAAACTTTATACCACAATATTTTGCACTAAAGTGTATAGTTTGTCCTTAAAATTTAAAAAAAGTAAACAATTGTTACATGTGCATTTTATCAATGTCGGTCTTGAAGACCTTCTACTGTACCAATTGAAACCAAAATCTAATGGTCGCAATCTAGGCACACACCGACCCTCCATACCAAATTGCAGCTTGATTGGTCAAACGGTTCGGCAGTTATCGTGGAAGATTACACACAGACACACAGACACACCGGAAATGGTTTCAATCTTCTTGGGGGACCTCAAAATGGATATTTCCATCGATATCTCGATTTTTTTGTGCTCGTTTCCCTTTGATGGGTCCGGGAAAGTAAAACACGAAATTTTACAAAATTCCGAATTTTTTCAGTAAAAGTCGCAATTCTTAAAAATCTACTCGGTCTCTCAAGCAGACGAGATTCTAAGGAGTTCGAAAATCATATGCAAAAATCGGTGAGTTTACCTGCCAAAAAAAATCCTAAAAAGTTTAATTTTTGACATTTTCATCCTCAGCTAGAACTTTGCATTGATTTCTAATTTTAATTTTTTAACTATTTTTTTTTAAATAACTATTTTTTTTAAATGACATGTGTTTACATTTTTGTATTGACAATTTAATTCATGTATAAAAAATCCCATAAGCCGCGTGGTTTTAGCCTTTTTTTGAGTCGAAGTAAACTTGACATTGATAATTCGAATTTTGTTGCCATTAGGTAATTCAACTCAAAAAACTGCCAGAAAAAATTACTCGTCCTCGTTAAATTTCCAGGTAATAAAATTCTTATTGATACATGTCAAGTTTACTTCGATAAAAAAAAGCTCTCGTGTAATTATAAGTGAAAATTTATTTGTTATAAAAGGGTAAAAAATTTTTTTAGAAAAAAATAGAAAAAACGATAGGGAAAATATCGTAGAAGAGAGAAATAAGAAAATAATAAAAATATTTTCCCTGGAAAAATGCGAAAATATGAAAAAATAAGGTAAAATATGGAAAATAATGTTTTTCATGGCGATAATAGGGAAAAATAAAGAAAATGGAAAAAATCGGTAAAAATAGGAACAAAGACGAAAAAATTGGAAAAACAGGAAAAAAATAGGAGAAATAAATAAAGCTAGAGAAAAATGGGGTAAAAGAGGAGAGAATAGGAAAAATAGAGAAAATAGGGTAAAAGAGGAGAGAATAGAAAAAATAAGAATAAAGAAAAAAATAGAAAAAACCGGAAAAAACAAAGAAAATAGGAAAAAATAGAAGAAAAAAAAACAGGAAAAATGGGATAAACAAAGGAAATAGGGAAATAATAAGAAAACCAAAAAAAAGCAGAAAAAACATAAAAAATAGGAAAAAAACAGGAAAAACAGGAAAAGCATTGAAGTACGAGCATTCGTGACTTAAAAAATAAGATGCTATGCATAGTTCGATCACCAAGGCACTTATTGTTTAAGTGGTATTAATCTTTGACAGAAAAAATCCAATAACATATTTCTGTAGCAAAGAAGGAGGCGGAGTTGGACTCGGATTCTTGGTGGATCTGGGTTTATTCCGACAAAACGATATCTCGACGATCGAGATTTCGGGCTTGTGGATTTTGTCGAAGATTGGGGCCTCGGACTAGTATTTCCCGGCTTTACTTGGGTCGCTCTTAGTTGCTTCTGCACTTCGTCTTAGTGATCTTGGATTTCATTAGACTTGTGGTTTCTCGAACGCACTCGAATTCCCGTCAAAAGTAATTAGGACAAAAATCCTTTGCATTAATTCCCGTCAAAGAATTATTAAGAGTTTAATTCCTAGCATGAATTCCCGTCAACAGTGTTGGACCATTTGGGCAGAGCAATCTGCTGATATTTCTAGGACAAAAAATTGTTGCGAAAGTTTTCACGCAAAATTTAGTAATTATTGTAATATTTATCACCTCCACATATTTATTTTTTTAGAAGCATTAAATCAAGTTCAAACTGATACATATGTAAGAATAAATAGTTGCATTAATAGAGAACAACGGCCAATACGTAAAGAAATTCGAGAGGGCCAAAAATTTATTGCTTCAAAAATTCAGCAATATCAAAATAAAACCATTAAAAGATATGACTTTATAAAATGTGTATCTTATAAATTTAGTACTTTAGTTTTGTAAGTTAATTAGATTCAGAGTATTCTTCTCACATAAGTATACATTATTATACATTTAATATTATCATGGTGAATGCTATTGAATAAACATTTTCAACTTTATGTTACTTATTGAATTTAATATGCCAATTTTAACTCTTGACGGGAACTAATGCATGGGATTAACTACCCCTAACTAAGGCAGGTATAAAAGATTATCTTGACGGGAACTCACGTGCACCGGGTTTCTCGAATCTGCTCTTGGGCTTAATAGTCCAAATCTATTCTTCATCTTGATAGTCTTATGTAGTTGTAAATATATTTTTATTTTGTACTTATTTTATATGCTATATATTGTTATAAAAAAATTGTACCCTATATAGGGAATTTTATGAATTTAAAATTTTTTTTTAAGTTGAAATTCAATCTATGAACAGATTATTAGAAGTTAAATGTCATATTTATTAAATAGGATAGAAAAGTTGATATGTAAGTAAAGAAAAGGACACTAAGGTATTATAGAGGCTGCAGTGAATCCGGTTGCAAAGAACGGTCCCGGACAAAAAAAAAAAATAGGTATTATAGTAAATTGGCAATAAATTTGAAAAAGTAAAAGAATCTTAAATTTTGTTCAAATAATGAAAGGTAATAATATAATACATTTGAAATTTTGGAATTATAATACATGAAATTTGAAACGATACTTTAATTTGTTGATAATAAATAATGAACGTGATTTAAGCTTACATCTTTTTATTATGGGTACTTTCCACGAATAGAATTTGAAATGTATCAGAAGTTAAATATTAAATAAAAAAAAATTTGGATGCCAGTCTAATTGATTTTTTGATGTAATTAGAAACAATTGACAAAAAAACTATGATATATTTCAAAAAATCTTGGTTCTTGTGGTTTTTCCTTTCTTTCTTCTCCAACGGAAACTTGTAACCAGAAGATTTGCTCAAAAAAATTGTTTGGTCCAAAGAAAAAGAACAATTGTGGTCCAGGAAAAACAAAACTTGTTCCAAAGAGAAAACGCTTGGTCCAAAAAAAACGTGGTTCGGGAAAAAACGTAGTCCAGGAAAAAAACGTAGTCCACGAAAAAGGTATTCCAAGAAAACGTAGTCCAAGAAAAAACATAGTCCAAGAAAGAACGTAGTCCAAGAAAAAACGTAGTCCAGGAAAAAACGTAGTCCACGAAAAAGGTATTCCAAGAAAAACGTAGTCCAAGAAAAAACGTAGTCCAAGAAAAACGTGGTCCAAAAAAAACCCCTACATAAAGCGGGGAAGAAAGAAAATTTTCAATTTGTAGCAAAGACGATATATAAGTCCATTGTTTTTTTGACTGAAGAGGCAAAGAGAGAAAGTTGATAACATGGGAAAGACATTTTATAGTAATATCAAAAGAGAGGGAGATCCAGAGAAGGGATATGAAGCGAGCTGAAATCAGATAGACCGAGTGGAATAATAAAAATACAGGGTGGCATAAAGAAACGTAACAAATTTAAGTAATCAAAGTTAACCCAAACCCCTGTACCAAATTTCAGCTCAATCGAATTAATATTTTTTCATATGTAATGCTAAATTTTCAAATTTTGACATTTTTTTATTTTTGACAGGTGAAGATGGAGAAATTATTTTGACTGTTCTGAATAGAGTTTTTCAAGGGCTTTCAATTGACATATTGCATGTCCAATTCCGTAACATATTGCATCTATCATTTTTTGATAGTGATACTTTCGTTTGACAGATGTCATACAAAAACTAATGGGTTCTTCCGACGGGTAACCCAAACCCCTATACCGAATTTCAGCTGAATCGGATTAAACGTGTGGCCTCTATCGTGGAATAATACACACATACACACAGACAGACTTCCATCTGGAAATGGTCTTAATCGTCTCAGGGGACCCGAAAACGGATATTTCCGTTTTTATCTCGAAATTTTTTTTTAGCTCGTTCACAATACTTTCCCTTCTAGGAGGTGGGTCGGGAAAGTAAAATATAGTGGTAAAAAAATTTGAAAGGCAAGTAAAATAAGAACCAAAAAGAAATAATTTGGTCATCAAAATTAAGTGATATCAGAAGTTTTTTTTATTTAAATGATAAAGTAAAAATCTGAATAATAAAATTAAAATAAGTTAAAAGAAAAAATAGGATTAGAGATACCAGAAATACCAGGAGAGCCAGCCGAGCTGAAGGTGAAGAGTAATTTAAGATTATAGTAAAAATAAGAAGGTGGAAAAGTTAGACGAAGAGGAAGAAAACTATTATTACAATCATACTATCATGCATCTTGAAGTTAAAATAAGAGATTGTTAAAGAAGTTACGAAATCATTACAAGAAATCGAATCACAGGAATATACAATTTTATTTTAAATTTTTGTAATGTTTATTTTTTTTTGTCTAGAACCCAACCAAATTTGAGAGTGTAAATATCATTACAATATAATATTCTCATGTCATTGGTTCTTTTATTTCGGTTTGATCCATTTTCTAGTATATTCTATCCATCCTTTATAGCTTCATCTAATGCATTCAAATAAAAGTCAGCTTGGAACTCCCATTGATGTGACAAATTTATCTGACGCTTAATTATGATCTCAACAAGGCATTTGACTGTGTTGACTGTCGCTGTATTATATCGTAATGTAGAATAAATACGTAAACAATCATGCCCAGTGACAATGGCAAAAAGGCATTAGCATCTAACTTCATTATTAATAATCGGATTTTGGTGGGATAAACGGTATTGTAATTAGTAGCTTTATCAAACGGGTACTAGCTAATATCTCTGTTATTATTACTCTTATTTCAATAAAAAATAAATCATCAATATATTATAAACGCGGCGTAGAATAAAAATATAAACAAAAATCATATGCTGTGACAATGGAAAAAAGGCATGTTTCATGTTATGAAAAAGTCAACGTCCAAGTTTTAAATATTGTAGTGTAAATAGTTATAAAAATAGGTTGCATATTTGAAATGTAAATACGTAAGGAAAAATTAAGCGTAGTGGCAATCTCAAAAGGATACTAACGTCTATCTCCATTACAATTGCTCCATTTGAAAATAAAAAAATCACAATTATATTGTAAATGTAACGTAGAATAAATATGTAAAGAAAAATCATACAAGCGATAAAAAGATACTAGCGACTATCTCTGTTATTATGGGATCAGTTTAAGAAATGAAGGATGCAAAATGCATTGCCAAGAAGGCGCTATAACTTCAAGTCTTCGATACAATGATTAGGGCGCACTGAGTGAGGAGCATGAAGGGTGAGAGGGTTAAGCGGTCCCTACCTCAATATTTCTGAACGGCGTGTTCAAAGAAGATCTCATTGTCGTGCCATAGGGAGTTGAGCCTTCACCCCCACACCTCACGGCGTATGCCACATGGTTTTGACTACAATTAGGGTTAATGTCGTTTATTACTTTTCTGATAAGTCAGACGTCAGCCGTTTTCTTTAAGTTACGTACAAGGTCGTTTAGAGTACCTCCAGTGCGCGCGGAAGTGCATTCACCGCATTGAGTAAAATTTTGATAAGAGCAATATAAGGTTCGTTCCAACCTCAAATCACACACCGATTTCCAACAATTTACAAATTGTTTTTAACGCGCATGTCTGTCAAATAATACGATTAATAATCATTCTGATCAAGGGTTGGAACAACAAACAATTGATAACTTACAGTCTGTATATTGTAACATGCGCAATCTGTAATCAGCTGATAGAGCTGGCCAGGTAAGGAGGCGAGATTGTGATTAAAATCATTGTTTTAAATTTGTATTTATATGTTAAAAAAGAAAAATGAAGCAATCCTAAATTCACGTTATTGCTACTTCCCATGGACGATATGTCACTCACCTCACTATTCTTATTTTTTGATTAAAAATGAGAGTTAAACTAGCTTTTTTTTAAATATTCAAAAACAAACATAATTCGCATTCGATAGTTGCTTGCTTGCTTGCTTGTAATTTTAACGTCTCTTTTCTGCTACTAAGGCTAATCTGGACGGGACCTACAGCTTATCGTGGACTCCGAACCACGGTCCTCAATCACCCTAAACCCAGGACTATGCCTTTGTCATTCAGATGATCTACCGACTAGCAAGTGTGTAATTGTGCCACCAACCCCTATCAGTTCCACGAGATATCCGATCTCATCCGGCCTGGTTACCGGCGTGAATGAAGCTGCGCATGATACAAATACCTTTTTGCACTTGCCAAAGTCTTATCTGACTTTAATTCCACTTGAGATTCATGGGGCTCGAACCCACGACCCGAACAATGACCAAGTATAAAGGCCAGTGCCCTAACCAACCTGGCCACCGTGTCCGGTCGCATTCGATAGTTTTAGGTTATATGTTATGTCATTGCAATAATTATTATCCGTAAATCAAAACAATAAAATAGACAGCAATACGCATGCGACAGATAAATGACTGGAACAAAGTCGTCAAACCGTTCTGATAGTTTTAAAACCGTTTTGAATCATGGATGTAACAAAAAACTAATCGTTTACTAATCGTTAGTTAGTGTGGTTGGAACGAGTTTAAGTTATTGCGCAAAATCATTAGTGTAAGAAACTGTTTCTGATGTTGGTTGGAACGAATCTATAGAATATCATAGAAAAGTACCTCCAGTGCGTCCGAAGGTATATTTAATCTATGGGTAAAACATCCATAAGAACAATGTAAAATATTACAAAAAAGTACCTTCAGTGCGTCTGGAGGTTCATTTAACATAGGGCATAAAAGGCTGAAACGTCAATAAGAACAATATTAAAATATCATCCAATGTACTCCGAATGTACCTCCATAGTACGTCCAGTGCGTTCAGAGTAATAAAAAATTATCATTATATTTAAAGTGCGTATAATAATACTTAAAAAAATCATGAGCAGTAGCTTTGTTAAAAGGACATTAGCGTCTATCACCGTTAGTAATAATCTTATATTGATAGGACAAACGATATTATATTTTGGATACCTCGTACATTAAATATGTAAACAAAAATCATGCCTAGTAACTTAGTACCATATTTTTAATATTTTGACATACGGTAATAGTTCCCATTTTAACAATAGAAAGTTAAATCTTTAAGTAAATTTTAATATCCTTCTTCCACAGTTCTTTCTTCTTTCCTGTAGCTTCGTACGCACTTTCTATGATGTTTGTTTTTATATGGATTCTATTGTGACTATGGTTTTTATCAGTTTTGTTGTTATCTTTGTTAATGCTATTTTCATTGTTTAAAAATAATCGACAACCAAACTAAATTATAAAATTATGTTATTTTATTATTATGGTTTTATTTCTTTTTAAGTAATTATAATTTTTTGCGGCGTCTTATATACAGGGTGTTTCGCGAGTGACTGGCCAAACTTTACCAGATGGTAAAGGATCATGAAGGCTATTATTGTGACCCAAATATCATTTGTTTAATATATCGGTATTTTCGTTTATTTTCAAAAATTTCAATTATCAATATTTTGGCGAAAGTTGCTCTAATTTGAACTTTTGTTATGTATATTCTAATGTGGGTAATCTACCAAATTCTGTACCGTAAATAATAAAATGTATTTTAACGGCGTCAAAAAAAAAAAATTTTACTAAGTATAAAAATTCACCCTGTATATGAATTTTGACAATTTTTTATACCGATTAATAAACTTCAATAATAACGTAAACAAATCAAATTCTGAGAGTTTTTGGCACATTTATAGTAATTCTAGTTTTATTCCAAAATGTTACGATTAACCGTTTTTAAATAATATTTACATACGTACCTGCTTAAAAACCATAGAAAAATTCATAAAAGTTCACGATAGGTAAGGGAATATTTACACCGCTCTTACCAGAATAGATTAATTTGTCATAATGGTCTAGTTCCGTGGCCCGCTCGCTCACCCGACCTGACCCCATTAGATTATACGCCACTGAAGTTACGACGTGAGATGAACTGAGCCAACGTATAACTCAAGAATGTAAGGAAGTAAGAGAGAGTTTGATTTGTTTACGTTATTATTGTAGTTTATTAATAGATATCGAAAGTTGGCAAAATTCATATACAAGTTTTATACTTTGTAAAAAAAATATTTTTTTTGACGGCGTTAAAATAAATTTTTGTTGTTTACGATACAGAATATGGTAAATTACCCACATTAGAATATACGTACCAAATTTTGTTCAAATTAGAACAACTATCGCCAAAATATTGACAATTGAAATGTTTCAAAATAAACGCAAAGACATTGTATATATTAAACAAAATATATTTGGAACATAATAATAGCCGATATGAAACAACTACATGGTCCTCTACCATCTGGTAAAGTTTATCCAGTCACTCGCGAAACACTCTGTATAAATGTTTAGAGAAAAGATTTTGAAAAAATGGAAAAATTGCTTATTTAAATCTCTGTACGATCAACGGTAACGCTGATATCAATATTCGAGGTTGGCAATTTTTACATTTTAAACCATTTTTTGCGGATCTGCTCATAACATTTTTGCTTTTAATTTTCAGCAATTTTGTGCAATAAAACAACAATTTCAAGTTAATTTACAAAAAACACTTTTTTACACCACGGGGAGTGAAACTAGTACTTTAGTCCCGCATTTGCGTGACTAAAGTGCCACTTTTACTTCCTTGGGACTAAAATTTTTTAGTCCCGCAAATAAAAAACAATTGAAACCAGCCACCTCGATTATTCTAATTTAATTCAAAACTGTCAAATACTTCCACAAAGGACTATAGGAAACAATTTTTGGTAGTACAGTCTTCAATTTTCTTTTCTCCTAACACCATTTTACGGGATCGTCGTAAGCTTTATTATATATTTTTTACGATTTTATTCGAAATTTTTTAAATGAGACAACTCGCAATCTTCTGTCATTTACATAATTTAATATCAAAGATGATTACCTAATCAGAAATAGGAAACTTAGAAATAATATAATTAATTGTTACGTTTAAATATTTACAAAATTAACAGGTAAATAATTAATTGAATTTAAAGGGGTCTTGGGCACCGCGGTGTAAACAATAGCGTCCATAATTATTTTTTTAAAATTCTAAAAAAAATCACAGGCCCTAAATATTTTCTTTCAAGCCACATAGTGCTAGCATTTTTACATTAAATAATTTTTGGCAGAAAAGAAGAACAGAAATTTATTTTATATAATTTTGTTATGACAAAAATTTGGTTTTTTAAGTAATTTACCACACACATTATTTAACTGAATTATAATTAAGTCCAAAAGGTTATCCATGTTCTCTAATGTGGTCAAAAGATGAGGTAATAAAACCCGACGTCAAAGTACCACAATCGATTTATTGATATAAGTAGCGACTAGTTTCGGCGAAATTTCGCCATCATCAGGCCAATGTATTCATGGGGGAAACGGTTTTTTATATTAAATTGAAATAAAATTGAGGTAGTAAAACTCGAAATCCTGTACCACAATTATAATTAAATTAAATCTTCCTGGTTACATATGAATGATTTAGGGGTGGCGACTAGTTTAAAAAACTTATCAAATAAAATATAATAGGGGGTGAGAAAGTGAGTCGTTACGGTAAGCAAAAATACATTAACGCCCGGTTGTACCAATGCATCCTAGGACGGATCCTTATCCTAAGTCAGACTTAAGTCTAAAATCGATTTTATACTGTTGCACCAACGAAAAATCTCTGGCCTGTGATATAACCTGATCACAGATCCTAGGCGGTCGATTTCGATGACTTAGGGCGAGGATTATAACCTCTAAAATATACGTCAACAGACATTTACTAGAAAAAACTGATAGAAAGTTAATTAAAGTGAATGTAAACGAGACAAATAAACATTTTTTTCTGTAGAATATTATATTTCACATTAACAAAAATAAAAAGACTTTTACGTATTAATAGATTGGTATTAGTTTGCAAAATTCGGTTGTAATTTGTAAGTTAAATAAAGTGATTGATCTAGACGCAGATATAAATATTGTGGATAATGTGGATGTAATGGATGGATATAGACGAAGAAATAAATGCTCTCCCAAGACAAATTCACCCCAGAATGAATTATTTCGAAACTGTATCACAGGAAGAATTTTTTAAAAGGTTTCGATTACAAAAAGGGACCACGTTACAATTTACTTGCCCAAAGACCTTTAATTGAATTAATATATGTATTACAAATAGTACCAATAAATACAACTTTCAGAAACAATTCATTAAGTCAAATGAATCAATTACTTTTAACAATAAGAACTTTTGCTACTGGCGGTCATCTACTAGCTACTGGAGATTTTATAGGAGCTGATAAATCCAATATATCAAGAATTGTATCAAAAATGTTACGAATAATTGCCAATTTAAAATAAAAATACATATAATGCCAAGAAATGAAGTTGAAACTGCTGCTGAGCAAAATAAATTCTTCGATGTTGCTGCATTTCCTCGTGTTGTGGGGACAATTGATGGCACTCACATAAGAATTTTATCACAAGGTTTGATTTCACCAAATATTTATTTTTCAGTTCCTTATAATCTATGTACATATTTTTCACAGTGGGTCTCGATGGCGAAATTTTTAGAAATAGAAAAGGCTGCTTTTCACTAAATGTCCAAACGGTATCGAGTGCAGATCTACTTTTCAAGGATATTGTAGCCAGGTGGCCTGGCTTGACTCATCATGTGACAATGTTCAACATTTCCAGATTAAAAGCACAGTTTGAGATATGGCATATGGATGTAGAATGAAGTTGAATAATATCTTCCCAATTATCACCCGATGAATTGGAAGTGATGCAACATAACTTCCAAGAAACGCTAAGAGATGAAGATATTCCAATTTCAGTCAATAATAATGAACATTTTGATTACCTATGATATCTTGTAAATAATTATTTTGCCAGAATGTAGGAATATTCGTTTTTTATTTATTTATAAATTTTATATTAGAATTTTCAACTACCGAGGCGTTATAGCATAGGCAGTGTAATCTGATTGAAAAATAAATAATGAAGGCTTCTTCTCCGAGTAATATACATATACTGTTATACTAGTTTTTTCTTCAAGTCTAGAAATAATTCAAGTTGTATGTAGCAAAAAATAGACATTTTCAAAACTGATAAACGTCCAATTAAATAAATATTAAAATGACAGTTCATACCTACTCGATTATAAAGCCCATTGCTATGTTTTCTCACTATTGTTGTACTAGTAAAACGATAGGATATTTCTACTGTCTATGGTGTCGAAAGTCATATATTTATTAATATACGCTTGAAGAAACAGTAATTTTTACAGGAAACTATTTTTATTTACATATAACAAACAATAACACTTGAACAAAAATAAAAAAAAATATTCTACAAGTATATTCAATTAATATTTTGAGAAAATATCGTAAAATATTTGTATTTGTAAATAACATAATTTGTAGAAAATAATTTTATATGTCTCATTTCCCATATGTCGCGAACTTAAGTGGATATACAGCATATACAGTATGTCTGAAAAATTTATTAATTTTACAAAAAAATGACAATTTGAAAATGTTAATAAAAATTAAAAATTGTGTTTAGATTCATGCTATTAATTAATTAAAAAATTTAAAATAAGAATGTCTTTCCTTGAATTTCACTTTGTCGTATTTATGGACTTGAAAAATTTCCGATATTTTAGTTTTTACCAAATTTCGATTTTTTCCTCAAATAATTCATCGTTATCGGTTCCAAAATTGAAAAAGTATAAAAAAATTAATAAAAATTATACAATTTTGAAAGATGAAAAATTTGAGGAAAAAAATTGAAATTTGCTAAAAAAATAAAATGTAATATCGAAAATCATAATTTGTGTATAAACATCCTTGATTATAAAACTGAGAAAAAGAAAAATTCAACCAATAATTACATGACCTGCTTTACCGATATTAACAATCAGCGCCATCTATTATACAGTAGTTTGACAATATTGCAATGTTGCCATTGTAAATTCAGATAAAATGCATCCTACGTAAAATGACGTTCTATAACGTTGGTGCAACACAACTGTATCATAAGTCCATCACACATTTGGGTCGAGTCTAGATAAAATGCATCCTAGGATACGTTGGTGCAACCGGGCATAAGTAAAATAAGTGCGCCCGGGTACAAATACAAAAATGAGGGGGTAATCCCACCCAACTTTCCGAACACTCCTAGTAAAGTAATTGTTTAATCGATTATTTTAGTTTTTCTGCATTAAAATACATTAATTATATTACCTCTCGAATGGTATAAATCCCATTTTAGTATCTTTAATATTTTTAAAGTAATTCAATTTTTTTTAAACTTATATTAAATTTCAAAAAAAAAATGAGGAATTCTACAATTTTTTGAATAAAATTTTGAAAACAATCGCAATTATAGAGTTTTTTACTACAAATTTAAGGGTATTTTTTTTTAAATTCTTAATATTAATTTTAACCATAAAACAAATAAAACCTATTTTTGAATAATTTTAAAATCAGTAAATAATTAATATCCCATTCAATTTTATTCAAAATGGGAAACAGACCTTTTTTTTAGGTTTCTGGGTCAAAATGCATTAATAAAGTTAGTTTAAAAAACTAAAAAAAATTCAAATTTTTTTTCAAAAATTCATGGGTATCCATTGAATTGTTTTAATTTTTTTAATTTTTTGCTGTAACTTTTACAAATACCATGTTAAAATTATGAAATAATTTACACACATAGTACTTTTGGATCCTTTTCGGATATGGTATTTAATTTTTTCATTTATTTTATACTTATTGATAAAACGAAATTACAAAAAATTTTAAAAAAATTAATTAAAATTTAGAGTTTTATATTATTTTTCGAATGGTGAAAATCACATTTCAATAACTTTAATATTTTAGAAGTTATTCAATTTAGTTTAAAATATAATCTTAAATTTCTTGGCCAATTTTTTAAAAATTCCAAAATTTTTGTAATAAAATTTTGAAAAAAGTATAATTATAAAATTAATTATAACAAATTTAAAGATATTTTTTTTAAATTTTTAATATAAAAATTTAACTAAAAAATAATAATTTAATAAAGATAAAAATTAAAATAAAAATTAGCAGCGAAACTATGCGCAACTTGAAAAAATAGTCAAGACAAAATTTATAGAAAATTTTATGTTCTACAATTTTGATACCATGTAATTTTTCATAAAACTCCATAATTTTGTCTCAAAATGTCTATATAAATTTTTTTCACGCCCTCTAGCGGCAAAACTATGAGGAATTCAAAAAACCGGTTATGATAAAATGTGTAGAAAATTTTATGTTCTACAACTTTCATATCCTGTAATTTTTCATAAAAATGCATTATTTTGGTTATTTCAGAAAAATATGAAAAAAAAATACTTTTTGATAAATCTGGCAACAATGGCAAAAGTTTTTAAAAATTTTAATCATTCGAAATTAAACTATACTATATCACTTCCGGTTGTCCGATTAACACCAAAATCTATACAGGTCGTCTCCTTGCTACCCTATATATAAAATTTCGTTTAAATCGGTTCAGCCGTTTAGACGCTATCGTGTTCACACACACACACACACACACACACACACACACACACACACACACACACACACACACACACACACACACACACACACACACACACACACACACACACACACACACACACACACACACACACACACACACACACACACACACACACACACACACACACACACACACACACACACACACACACACACACACACACACACACACACACACACACACACACACACACACACACACACACACACACACACACACACACACACACACACACACACACACACACACACACACACACACACACACACACACACACACACACACACACACACACACACACACACACACACACACACACACACACACACACACACACACACACACACACACACACACACACACACACACACACACACACACACACACACACACACACACACACACACACACACACACACACACACACACACACACACACACACACACACACACACACACACACACACACACACACACACACACACACACACACACACACACACACACACACACACACACACACACACACACACACACACACACACACACACACACACACACACACACACACACACACACACACACACACACACACACACACACACACACACACACACACACACACACACACACACACACACACACACACACACACACACACACACACACACACACACACACACACACACTAACACACACACACTAACACACACACACACACACACACACACACACACACACACACACACACACACACACATACACATACACATACACATACACATACACACACACACACACACACACACACACACACACACACACAGGCAGACATCATGCTAAAAATGGTATAAATGGATTCGGGTGACCTCAAAACGTAAAGATTCGTTAAAATCTGGGTATGGTCAAAATATCATGATCGCAAGACTTTCCTTCTATACAACTCTGTTGTTCGGAAAGTAAAAAGGGATGAACAAAGGGAATGTGTGGTACTAGGAACATTGGTAACTTATAAAATTAAAATATATGTTGGAAAAGGAGTAAAACGGGTGAAGAGGATCGAGGTCCAAACCCCATAATGTGGCCATAACTTAAGGAAGTTGGGGTAAGGAGAGTATGATGATGAAAGGACATCATATCTCAAAATGTACGGCACTTGTATCAAAAGAGCGCGAGTGGCAGGTGAAATGTAGGGAGGCAACCCTATAGGTGGCCAAATAATATAAGTGGCAAGTAAATTAACAGCATCCACATTAGTAGGCGCAAATTAGCAAAATTAATAAACAAATTGAATAACTGCATCAAATGGCGTTAACTAACTGCGCGTTAATGGTTATTGACAGGCGACAGCTTTTATACCAAAGTGCGGGTAATTTGAAAAATAATTTAAATTTAATTACTTAAGATAGAATATAGTAAAATTGAAAACCTGAGGGGCAGCGATGTGATAGCAACGAATAAGTATATTTTTAATGAATATAAATGTTGGGTATTAATGGTGACTACCAGATACCTGGGACAGGACGACGAAATGACTAGTGAAAGAGAGAAAAAGTAGAAGAGTAAGAAGAGAGAAGAAAAGTCAAATAGGAAAAGAAGATTTTGTGGTAACATTAGGCAAAGGTTATATCTAATAAACAAACAAAAATAAAAATTTTGGAAGGAGAGAAAAATATTAGAGAGATGCGGGATATCCAGTTGGTCACAATAACTAAATAAATCAAAGAACTGACATATGAACTGAAAATTAGGAGTAATTTTGAAGAAGAAAAGATGCAGATGTATCTATTATAGAAGTACTCTGAAGGTGTCAGAAAGAAAAATACAGTTATCTTTAAGTCTAATTTGTTCGTTAAGGCAAGATACGGAATTAATCTCAAAGATTTCTAAAAGGTTAAGTTTTTAGCTTTTACCAATTTCGTGTAGGAGTTCCGAATCAGTAATGGAAAAGGAATGGTTCGTAGCAAGGATATGGTTTGCAAAAGAAGAAGGGGTGTTGGTAATATCTGAATTTTTAAATTTGTCAATGTATCTAATGTGTTCTTTTATTCTAGTTTCTAACCTTCTACCTGATAGAGCGATATAGAGAATATGGATAACCTCTTTGAATGAAATACAATTAATTGGTTGGTATTGCATGAAGCAATATGTAATAATACTTGTAATTAAAATGAATAAACGAAAATTTAAAAATTGAAAATGTGGTACAAAGTTGTTAAATTTAAACTCAGAAACATTAAAGGGGGGTGACAATATGTTCACACTTGGAAATCCCGTTTCCTAATTTTCACAGGATCTCCAAGTGAGGACATATTGTCACCCCCCTTTCATGAATCTGAGTTTAAATTTGTACCACATTTTTAATTTTTAAAATTGTCGTTTATTAATTTTAATTACAAGTATTATTACATATTGCGTCATGTAATACCAAAAAATTAATTTATTTCAATTTAATATAAAAAAACTCTTCCCCCATGAATACAAAGGCCTGATGATGGCGAAATTTCGACCAAAACTAGTCGCCCCTTTCAACTTTAAGTTATATCAATAAATAGATTGTGGTACTTTGATGTCGTTTTATTACTTCTGAATAATATTTATTTAAAATTTTGATCCTAACAAGAAGACTTAATTAGTATTTATTGATTTATTGAATATTGAAATTTTGAGTAAATTAAATAATAATAATAAATTTTATACTTTTCCATTTAAATATTTATATTAAAACATTTCTTGATCAGTCAGCTAAGCACACACATGTGTGTTCCCGTTGGCGTTCGGATTATGGCGTCGCGGCGTTGGTAAAACGACTCGTATTAGAAAATAGTCTCTGCAATCTGGCAACATATTGCAATTGCCCTATGCTCCCCTTTTGTGCAATATGTTTCCAACCATCGAGTGTGCTGTGGTGGTTCATTTAATTGCACTATATTTTTTCCATACTTTTAGACGAAAGAAATAAAAACCAAACGGCGTCTTCTTAAGGACTAAACAAAAATAAAAAAAATATGAATATATACTATATCCCTATATTTTAGCTTTTGCAGAAAATAATAGACTGTTGGTTAATTTTGGGCAATTTTTTTTACTATATTTTAGGACCCACAGAACATAATTTTTTAATAAGATGGAGTTTTTAAACGTTTATTAGTTTATCTAAAAGTCACATCACTATAAAAATTCGATATTTATTTGATTACACGGTTTTTTGTTCTTTAAACCTTTTAAAAATGGTTTAAGATAGTTCTATCTATATCCATCTTATTTCTTACAAAATATATACCTAGCATAGTTAGGTATATACAAAATCGTTTAGTTCCATAACTAAAATCGAAATTCCAATCATTCTGTATAAAATATAACAATGTTAATTAATTCCACTATTCAAATAGAGTATAAGTCTAAAAATATAATAATATTTTATTAATCGTAATTTTCTTAACCGAAACGAAATTTAGTTTGTTATTAACAGGGAAATATTTATTATTTATTATTTATCTTACCTGTCATAATCTAATCTACAATACAATTTCGAGTCTCTGACGAAGCATGTGTGCAAAAGATGATCCCCGCAAGCACAGCACAGGACGCAATGTTCGTGATAAGAGACGTCCATAATCCTGAGAAGAAATCGATCGTTTATTGGCCTACAGCACATCCCACATACGCTGCCCACTCCAGCGGCTAAAATAAAATAATAAAATAAAACCTGTGAACAACACAAAATAATAATAATAATATATTTCATTTCAGATTGTAATAATTCATTGCAGGATTAGATTTGAATCCTAACAAAATCTAAAACAAGCCACCTGCGGTTCTAGACACAATCAATCTCCTCCGAGTCAAAATTTGTCTGTCAGGAATACATTTAGCAGTTCTAGGGCTGTTAATCCTGCGACATAAATCCTTTGTTGCCTATTTAACTCTTTTAATCACAATTTCATGCAACGTCATACCTATTAGTCCTTAAAAGGGGAATTTTAAATAGGGGACGCTGCAAGTGTTCGCGATATTGAATTATGGCTGTTGACCGAACAGTAAGCCGATTAGTTCAATCTGATAGAATTGATAATGATCGAGGAATTATTTAATTTATATGTGTGTGTATTTGGTGAGTGATATTAAATCAGCAAATATATAATCATATAATCAGAAGATTATTTGTTAATATAGTACCTATATGACTGAACCGATTTGGATGAAGTTTTACACACGTATTAAGGATTACTATAAGACGACCTGTATATTTTATGGTTTTAATCAGACATCTAGAAGTGATATTTGCTATTTGTTTCCAGATTTGCTAAAAAATCAATTTTTTAATACTTATTTGTATTGACCTGTTATATTTTAAAATGAAAAAATGAAAGAAAATTTTTTTTCCTATATTATCTTTGATAAATTAACTCCTATATAAAATGTGTCATTTAATTTTTTTTTTAAACTTTATTTCTCTTTAGTATTTACAGAATATATTTGTACAAAAAAAAAGAAAAAGAATGATACTTATAACCAGTATCACAGGTAAGGGGTTAGTTTACAATGTTTAATTAAATAAAGTATAATTTGTCAGAAGAGTTTCTCAAGATTTTTTTTTTTAAATATAATTTGTTAGAGAAGTTTTTCATAGTCCCTGTTTTAATTTTTTTGAACCGATCGTTCCTTAACATTGAAATCCATTCGGCAAGGATTTTCTTTTTTTCCAGATTCTTGTAAATTAAACCGCTATATGTCCAGCACCAAACATAATAATCGAGGTCGTTTTTAAATTCTGTTTGAAAAATTTGTTTTGGATCTCCAGTGTTATCGCATACTTGAAATTTTTTTTGAATATGTTTCTTAGCCCATTCCCAGATTCCTTTTGCGTTTTCGCAGAGTTGAATACGGTGCTCTAGATCTTCCGGTTTTAAGCATTTTTTGCAAATCCCTGTATCTGTTATACCGTGGTGAACTGTTTTTGTACCGACTTCATAAACGTCGTTAATTGCCTTGTAGACAGATGATCGCCATTTGAAGGGATATTATTGTTATCCGTGATTTTCCAAATTTGTTTTTGTTCTATTGAGGGCATGAATTTAGAAGTTTCGATAAACTGTTTGTACAATAATTTGGTGCTGCATAATACGTGCGGGTCCCATATGAAATTTTGGTCATTAATGATCCCTTTGCATTTTTTAAAAGCAAAATACACACCTAGATTAGGGTTTTCGAATATTTTGTTGAGTTCTGATTTATAATTTATTTTATTTTTAACGTTGCTCCATGAGTGTTGTTGAGTTTTTATCAAAAGAGATAGAGCTTTTAGTTCAAAGTTAATTAACTTTAGACCACCTGATTTCAACGGCAAGTGCAATTGTTGTCTGGATACTCTGTAAAGTTATCCTTGCCAGGTGTATTTCCCTGTTATTAGAACAAATTTTTGTGCGAATTTATGCGTGACAGGCAGAATTTGGGATATGTACCACGTCTTAGACAGAACAGACATATTAACAAATTTATTTATTAAATCCAGATCTCTTATATAGTTGGTTTGAATGATTGTATTTATATTTTTAAAATTTTTTAATTTTTTCCCAGTTCGCGTGAATCATGTCTTTGAAGTTATTATAAACGTACATTCCTCAAATTTTTAATTTTGTGTTTATTGGAAAGCCATGAATGCATGCTACCTATTTGCGAAGTAGCGACTTTACCCAAGGGTAGATAGTAAGATTTTTCTATGTTGATTTTCGCGTTAGATGCTCCTGTATAAATTTTTAAGACAGTATTTATCCTCTTGGTTATTTCCGATAAAAATTGAGACATCATCTGCATATGCTGATATTTTTTGATAAATACTGTTAATTTTGAGGCCGGGCACTGAAGCATTACAAAACCGTATAAAGGGTTCAATCGATATGCCGAAAAGAATCCTGGACAGAGGGCATCCTTGTCTGACTGAAGTTTGGATTTTAAATTTTTTGGATAAAAAGCCATTAACCATAACTGCTGTGTTTGCTACAGTTTAAATATTTTTTACGAGTTGCGTAATTTCTTTGTGAAATCCCATGGCTTCCATTACTTTCCACAAATAATCGTGGTTGACCCGATCAAACGCTTGATTGAAATCTAAACTAAGAATGCCTGTTTCCATGTTTCTTTCTTTTTCATATTGTATAATTGACTCCCTGATCAGTAAGAGGTTGTTAAAAATTGAATTGTCCACAACAATTCTGTTCATTGAATAATATCTTAGGGGTTATTTGTTTAAATCTTTTTGCCAAAATTTTCATTTGGATATTATAGTCGCTATTTAGAAGTGCAATTGGTCTCCAGTGATTTATTTCAAAGGGGGATTTAACTTTTGGAATAAGGTTTATGACCGCTTCAGAAAATTCTGGAGGAGGTGGTTTTGCGTTTTTAAGTATTATATTAAGAATTTTGGTTAATTCGTCTCCTAGGACATCAAAAAATATTTGGTAAAATTCATAACTTATTCCATCCAACCCTGGTGTTTTCTTTTTTTCGACTTCGTTAAGAATTTGTGCAACTTAATTTTTTTCTATTTCTTTTAAAATACTTTTATTGTCTGCCTCTGTAAGTTTTTTATTCAAGTGCCTAAAAAGCACGTTTGGTCACGCTTGTTTACCTGAGTAGGTTGGAAATTATCTGTAAAATGTTTGGTTATACTATTCAAGATTTCTTTTGAGGACGTTAAATTTTCTTGCTTCTCATTTTTAAATTTTGAGATTATTGAGACTTTATTTTTCCTATATTTCATTAAATCGTAAATAGTGTAATTTTCATTGAATTGGTCTTGGTTTTTATTGTCGAATTTTTTATCTAAACTTTTTTGTTTAAGTTCGAGGATAATGTTTTTGATTTCACGAATTTCGTTATAAACTTTTTTGTTATTGTTTAACTCCGCGTATAAATTTATTAAGGCACCTTGGTAAAATTCCATTGTTCTTTTTTCATCTAACGCGTCTTGAATTTCAATGTTTTTAAAAAAGGATTTTACTTTTTTCTTAAAAGTGTAAACCCACCATTTGACAAAGTCTTTTTTATAATAGTAACTTTTCTTTAGTTTGTCAATGTCATTTTTAAATGTCTCTATAATGTTTTCCCTAAGTGTTGTTTTTTTGATTTTCCCAAGCTCTTTGTTGACGGGAAATTATTAATGTTTATCGCAAAAAGAAAAGCAGAATGGTCAGAAAAGTTTAATGATGACAGTTTTGTCAGTCTGTCAGCGATAAAAAAGGTACATCCATTTTTTTCGCGATAAAAATGCCTGTTCCTCGCGATAAAAATGCATGTTCCTCATAATCAGACTAAGTAAAGGCAATGACGTTTAGAATAAAACTTTACAAGTTGATTTCTTATGCAATTGTCATAATCTAAACGTCATTGCTATTAGTTATAGAACCGTTAAAGTTAAAGAACGTTCTATCTACTGACAATAAATCTAGTAGCTGTGAATTGCATCGGCACGTCATTTTAACCTTAGTTCTGTCAGTTAAAAGTATTTGTTTTGGTTGATATTGAAATATGGAAGATGAATAATAAAATAATAAAAAATAGTAATAATGAAATAATTTAATTTAATCAACATAGATTATTGTTGTTGTTGTTCATTCTATATTTTGTCGTTAATTTATCTTGCCAAAAAATACTCAAGCTTTTTTTAAGGATAAATTTCATTTAAACTCAAAATTTTTCCATCAGTAATTTTCCTGGAAAAACTAACATTTGGCAAAATCGCTGGACCTCCGGTCTCGCGATTTTTCCATGTCAGTTTTTCTCGTAAAATTGCTGATTGGCAAAATTTTTCGTTACAAAGAGAAATTTATCCGATAAATAAAAAAGCTCTTGTGTTTTTACTGTTGATAAAAACATAAATACGACGTTTTGTATTCGGAGGGCAATCCTCAACTTGAATTGGATCTGAAATTTTGAATGACCTGTTTGATACCTTATTTAAAATTGATTACTAAATTCAATTGTTATGAGGTTTCGTTATCAAAAAAGCCATTGATTTTTAAATATAGACGATTTTCTCTGAATTTATACTTTTTTCTCCAAAGAAGGATATTTGGGCGGTTCAAATTGAAATTCTTTTAAATGCTTATAAATGAGTAATGTAGCAGTTTATTTTCATTTTTGTTACAATCTAGAATAAGATATCTTATGTAATAAATTCTTTTCAATTATTGCCAAAAAATAATACAGAGTCTCATCATTGTTCTTTAATTGGACGCTGTTATGCGTAAATGATCCAGTCCACATGAGCATATAATCCAAGTCGCTAGGATCAGTTTTGCTGATTGCACTATTATGTTTATTGTGGGTTGAATAACTATTATATTTTTAACAGGATCTAATACTAAAATGGACTAGATAATTGTTGCAAAACAAAAATAGTTCTATGTGAGACAGTTTGGACCAGTCAACTCATATTTTAGGATTTTGTGGATTGGATCGTTTGTGCATAACAGCGTCCAATTATTTGAATAACTAATTGTCAGAACTGACTTTTTATTTTTATTGATAACAAAAAAAAGTGTGCTTATTACGGAAGCCCTGAAGGATCACGATAATATATTTTTTTAACTCGACTGGTCGACGTATTATGTCGATTTATTTATGTCGACTTATTATCTCGACCGGTTGACTAACTGTCATTAGATAGAACGTCCTTTAACTTTAAAGACTCAATAAGTAAAGGCAATGACGTTTAGAATAAAACTTTACAAGTTGATTTATTATACAATTGTCACAATCTAAACGTCATTGTCATTAGTTACAGAACCGTTAAAATTAAAGAATGTTCTATCTACTGACAGTTAGTCTAGCAAGTTAATGAATGTAGGATGCGAAGTACTTTTTTAAAAAACTTTATTTTGAAAATTACAAATTTGGATCGACAAACAGAAAAATAATTAAAAATATGACTTGAATTTATGAAAGCTAGTTTACAAGTGATTTCTAGAATAAAATTATAAAGCGAGATTAAACTGTATAATGCTGAATCGACAAAGATAAGATTTTCCTGAAATATTAAATTAAATATATTCTTTGTTCTTCAAAGTGTTGGTTTCATGTAACTCCTCCGCCCTTAGAGAGAAATTCTGGGGGTAGTTACAGAATTTCGTAGAACTCGCTGGGGGTCCTCATCCTGGAAGTCTTCATGTTGAAGTGGTCTTGAAAATTTCTTTTTATAAAAATAATGAAGTATTGCTGCAATTGCAAATGCTGCACAAACATATAAAATAATTGTCCATATACTAATACTATGAAAATTAATTGGTTTTTCAAAAATAGTTTTTATATTATTACTTTGAATATGTAAAGAGTCTTTTATATTCTTAGCTTCGTCTAAATCAACACTTTCAAGTTTTAACGGTTTAATTTGAATGATAGAATTGTCTACTGAATTTTTAAAGTCCACACTTGGCAAATTAAGAGTTTTGAATTCCCGTTTAATATTTTTGTAGGTTTGAATTTTAAAGTCTTTTATTTTCACTATACAAAAAGTGTTTATTTCTAAAATAAATGTTCCTTTTAATGACATAGTGTCTATAGTTTTACCACCCACACTGAATTATTACTGATTGAGGTTTAGGTAGAATCACAATCCATTTGTTGTCCTCCAGCTTCTGGAATTTTTCTTCTGAAATTTCAACAGGAACGGCTTGGCATACCGTCAAATTAGAAAGGAATTTTAGCATTCGAACTTCACATGGTAGATTTTCTTTAGAAATTTCTTTTGGAACGTTTTCGTGACAAATAAATTCTTCTTAAATTATTTCTTGACACTTGGTGTCTGACGTCATATAATTTTGCTCGTTAAAGGTTAAATATTTATAAAATGGAATAATGACTTTGAAGGAACCATTTTGTGGATTGGGCAAAGGATAGAGATGATAATTATAATTTTCGCTTTCTACAATGGGAATATCAATAATAAAAATCTGATGTGGCCAGCACATGACCTCTCGCCATTTTTGAATCAAAAATTTACAGGTTGACACAAAAAAGTATGAAAAAAACTTATTTTTTTGTAAATCTGGCAACAATGGCAAAAGTTTCGAAAATTTTAATGAGATGAAAATAAACTATAGGGTATTCAAAATATATGTGTAAAACTTTATTGCCGTTTTGTATAATAATGGCGTCATCACCCAGAGCAACTGCCACTTCCGGTTGTGCGATTGGCACCAAAATCTAATCAGATCTAATCTAGGGTATCAGAATTCTGTATGCAAAATTTCAAATTTTTTTATTGAGTAATTTTTGAGTTATCGTTACTACAACATCCATCCAAATACACACACACACACACACACACTAACACACACACACACACACACACACACACACACACACACACACACACACACACACACACACACACACACACTCACACACACACTAACACACACACACACACACACACTAACACACACACACAGACATCATCGCGAAAATATTAAAATCGTATTCTAGCGACCCCAAAACGTGTTTATCCATTGAAAACTCACTACCCAATTTTTAGCATGATTCCTATACCTCTCTTATCTGAAGGGCGAGAGGTAAAAAACCAAAAAACAGAAAAAATTGAAAAAGTGAGAAAAAAACCAAAAAACGAGAAAAAACTAGAAAAAATAAAATAACCTCTCTCTAAAATAAAGGGTCAAAACGGAATTTTCACAGTTCATGCGTCTTGTTGACCCATAGCCATATAAACTGTAAAAAATATTTTTAAAAGTTTTCAGGGGGGCTCCCATACAACTAAAGGGGGGCACTGAAAAAATTTTTGGCCTACCCCATCGAGTGAGGTATCGTTGAATAGAGCTCATTGAGTAGATAAAAGGCATATTTTTTGTTTCAAAAAATATTGCAAAACGTATTCATGAGAAGCCGCCAAAGTCAGCATTTTTTACAAAATTTTGTTCCGAAGAATTTTTCAACTTTCCATTGACCCATAAACTTGAAATTTGGTGATAATGTTTATTGTTACGTATATTTTACCAACAAATAACAATATATTATTAAATATGATTTTTTCATTACCATTCCCTCATTTTTAGGGTTCCACACCTTCGTATATATGTAAATTGTGATACTCGATATTTTATTATTTTTATGTATGCAATCGTATTAGTTTTATTAAAAAATGCATTTTTCATCTTATAATCTTTTTCTATCTTTGTCTGTTACGCTGATATTAACAAATTTGTTCGTAACATTTCAAAATTGGTTAATATATTGTCGTGTTGATCAACACTCTATTTTATTTATACTTATCTCAGAAATTTTAGTGAGACATATGGGCACAATTCAATTAAATAATTAACATTCTGGATATAACTGTAAAAAAATTTGTTGAAGAAATACAAAATTATTATTTTAATTACAATTTATTTTAAAGTTCTAAATATATATTTTTTTATTATAATTAACCTTAACTAATCATAACTAACCTGCTTCAGTCTTTTTTATATCAATTTTTCTTGAAAAATTCCTTTAATGATGATGCGCCTGATAACATGCCGCTTTGGAATATATTTTTTTAAATTTTATCTTTTCTTTAATATTTTTACTCTTTGAATTATCTCTACACACTAACTATCGTTTTTCTATTTCCTACTTCTCTTCACGTTTCCATAAATTATTATTTTTTATTTTTAAATTTTCTTGACATCTCTTAATTATTATTTTACTTCTGTCCAACTGACATCTCCTCATTATTTTTTTCTCTGGTCGTGATCCACAACGTACCCAATGTTCCGAATTGTCCATACGCACTTTTCACTTGTCAAACCTTAATAATTAAAATTAAAATGTCACTGTCCTATTTACTACCTATTTACAGATTAATCTTAATTATTTACAAATTTAGAAGAGTGCTGAAAAAAGTATCTGGCTCTTGGACTAATTTCTTCGCCACAAAAATGCTCATATTATATTGGCATATTGTGAAATGCTCATATAGTGGGTCACTTTTTTGTAAATTTTTATACCATAGTGCATTGTAGCACACGTTACTAATTGTTACATCTGTGACTCATTTTAAAAAGATTTTAAATTCAAATGACTTTTAAAATGAAAATAAAAATTTTAATAATTTGATAGATTAAGTGCCGACAGTGATAAGACATATCGAACTTGATATAGACTAGATTCAAATTTACACAAATAAAATATCTACATTTTCAATCACAAGACTTGTCCCACTAATGCACTGTACTTACGTAAATAAAATACACCAATGCATGGTCAACTAAAATGTTGGTATTATTATTTAAGAAATTAACAAAAATATCCTAATTATCTTAATATTTAAATATTCCATTTAACATCATTTCAACTCCCTCCGTTTACCAACGCTCTACCTATTCCAATAAAGTGTTTCATATGAAAAAACTCCCCCTTGTTGTTGAAGTCTAAACTTCAAAGGCCCAACTCCCAAATATTCGATACCGTTCGCTACCTCCGGAAAATCGAAAGTGAAATTTCAAGCAGACAACTAAGCAGAACTAATCGCCTTTTTTGCGCTCACGGACGTGTAAACATATTTCGAATATTTTATCAATTAGACAGCACAGCCAAGTTACAACGAGGGGAGGACTTTTAGAAAGAGCAGGGCCATAAATACAGGATAAACTACGCCTTATTAATAGTATTTAGTAAGATATCCAATTATGTTAAATAATTGATTGTTTTCTTTTTCGTATCCATATCCAATCTAATAAATTTTACCAGGATTACAGTGAGACACTAAACAAATCTTAAATTTGAACGTCTTAATACCGATAGAAAGACAACAGGGTCAAGTTAACTAGTAAGAGAAACAAAACTTTTTAGTATTTTCTTTTGGGTGAAAAATGAAAAAATCGTGTATGGAAAACGTTTTTCTTGATCACACTTGGTTACGACAAAAAGAATAATCGCTTCATTTTTGAAGCACTATCGAAGTCTCCAAAAAATCAAACATCATCTGTTCATGATAAAAGAGACAAGAAAACACCAGCAAACTTTATTCCTAAAGAAGAGGTTATAAGCCACATATTGTCATTTCAGCTTCAAGTTGCTCACTACAGGCGGGTGCACAAAGATTTTCTAGAGAAACATCCACAATCAAATTGTTCGTATGATGTGTACAGATGCCATGAAGAGTACGAAACTTGCGAACAATTTAAACCACATGGCCACAAACAAAATAATTTAATTCCTGATTTCCAAGAATGCCAAAACTGGACAAAGCACATCAATGCAACTAAGAAATAAAGAGCTGTACAGAGAACAGAAAAAAATTGTGGACCCATCCACATTCGTAGATTCTGTTGATAGGGTACAAACTTTCAAAAAAGTTTTGTTTACTACCATAAAGGTTTGTAGTCACAGGGGACCATCCCTCTGCTAAACCTCTTGCTGCTGTATAGAACGAGGCCATTAGGAGCCGAAATAAGGAATATTTGATAATCACGTTTTATGCTTTTTTACCTCTCGCCCCTCAGATAAGAAAGGTATAGTAATCATGCTAAAAATTGGGTAGTGCATTTTCAATGGATACACATGTTTTAAGGTCCCTAGAATACGATTTTAATATTTTCGCGATGATGTCTTTGTATGTGTGTGTGTATTAGTGTGTATGTTAGTATGGGTGTGTTATTGTATGTGTTAGGATGGATGTTAGTAACTATGATCAGCAAGGACCTCCTCCCACGAATGAAGTGAAGGAACTTGTTGCGTAGTGCAACACTGCAACAGAAATTGAATAGAACTCCTCGTAGGCTATGATGCCAATGCTCACCACATAGTGTGGGGGAGCACAGGCATCAACGGCAGAGGGGAGGCACTTCTAGAGTTTGTTGCAGAAAACAATCTAGAGAGGACATACCGCAATCCCAGAACCTGCGACTGGGAAACTTTTAAAAAGGATCTCAGCCAGGCACTGGTGGAATGTCCCCCGAAACCGAAAAACTCTTGTGAAGTTAAGATGGTAGCGGAATTTCTGACACACACCTTAAGTAAAGTATATGAAAAACTGCCCTTTAAAGCTAAAGAAGCAGAACCGAGACACCGAAAGGTGGAATAGGGACATTTCCAAGAGAAGAGAAGAAGTCCGCAGACTCTTTAACCAGTCCAAAAGAACTGGCAACTGGGAAGCCTATAAGTCATCCAGAAGAGAATACGGCTACGCCGTAAGGAATGCAAAGCTTAATTCCTGGAAAAAATTCTGTGAGAACATAGAGTATATTCCTGAGTGCTCCAGAATCGGTAAAATACTGCAAAGGGAAAAACAAGGATGCATTGGGTCTTCGAAAAATGAAAATGGGGAGTATGCCAGCTCTGTGAAGGAGACTTTATAGACTTGTTACTAAACTCACACTTCCCGGGTTGCTTACTTAACCAAAGTCAAGAGAACGGTACTGTGGTGGCCCAAGTAGCCAGGGCCACAAAGCAGGACTGGACCTTGGCAAACAAAGTTGTAAACAAAACCAAACTTGCAAGGGCTCTGAGAAGTTTTCAGCCGTACAAGACAGCTGGACCGGATGGCTTATTCCCAGCCCTTCTTTAGAAGGGACTAGATGAGCTTGAAGGCGCGCTGTGCCAATTCTAGGTACATTTTCGATTACACTTTTTTATGAAACGCAGTGTATCTAAATGCAATTTAAAAGATATTTTGATGTATTTTTTAAAAATTGTTTTATAAAAAAAATCAAAATTATCCATAAATGCGACAAATTCCGCATATTTATTATAATCATTTAAAACCTTTTAACAAAATAACAGGAAAAAATGTATATAACAAATATTGCGAATTTGATTAAATACCAAAGGGTAAAAAAATGCCAGAAGCCGACTCACCTGTAAAGCCCAATGGGCATTATTTAGGGACACGATTGCTTATATGAATCAATTAATCATGCTTCACTTGATCCGGATCATCCCCTTTTAGGGGATTATTAATATCAGAATCGGTTTCAGAAGTATTTTGGCGCCCAATATTTCTAATAAATTATATTATTATATAGTATTATTTTTTAGCAAAGTTAAAAATACCGGTGTTTTTGATTAAAAACAATAATCCTATTGGTTTTCAAAATCAGTAAATGGATTTAAAAAGATCATATAAAACTGTATTAAATGTGAAATTGTTACATTACATTTTCGAAAAAAATTATTGTTACAGAAGTTATATTGAAAATTGAGTGCATAATAGATTTAATTGTGAGAAACTGTAGCGTATATTTGATATACGCTAACTTTTGATATATTATTTAATTAATTTCGAACCATGTATTGCCGCTTAACGACATCTATTTGACCGAAGATCAATTTAATGTTATTTAAAATAGCAACCTCTCATAATTGTCGCTTTATGACATCTATTAGACCGACTATTAATTAACCGTCATTTAAATCGATGATTAAGTGCTGTCATTTAAAATAGTACTCTGAAAAATCGTTATTATTGATTTTTACACGCTTTTACAATGAGGCGGTCAATCAAGGATGTCACACGACTTCACGACTTCACGACTAGCGTTCCAAGTGACAAAATATTAAACAATAATTTTGACAGATATGACTTAAATCATTTTCTTTATGAGATTTAGTGAATGTGTATACTTTAGTTCTGTAATATTAATTATTAAAATACGAGGCGAAACACTAATTTATATTTATTTTATTATGAAACGTGATTCGCTTAAATAATAAGTTTGAACATATTTAAACAAAGATGTAGTAGCTGCGTGGCATAGTGCCTGCTAGTGGTGCAGGGGGTCAGGGGATTGAATCCCACATCTTCTAATTTTTTTTTAAACACAAGTTGGATTTTTAAGACTTTTTTTAATAAAATAAATATTTTTTTTAATTCCACAGGCTAGCTTTGGTCAGTTAAAACTTCTAATAAAATAAATATCAAAACTTCAAATAAAATAAATATAAATTATTGTTTAATATTTTTGTCACTTGGAGCGCTACAGTCGTGAAGTCGTGCTGTGAAGTCGTGTGACGGCCTGGATTAACCGGCTCGTCTTTTACACCTGGTGGCATTGTTAACCTAAAAATTTGTAAAAACTTTCGGTAGGCAAAAGTTTGGTCTCTTGTTTCTAGCCTGGTGATTCGTAAGCATACACATTTTATAAATAGTTATTTTTTAACTCACTATTTCTTTTTTATCTTGCTTTGATTACGGTGGTACAATTTTAATAAGTGAAACATTTGTGAGCATATTGTAGTTTTATTGTTATATATCTAGTTCATCTCATTTTGATGTACATAGTAAACTTTGTCCAACTACTAAACCGACCGCTTGGTAAAAATTTGAGAAGTGGGGAACGAAACAACAAAGGGAAAATTAGAGAAGTGGGGACGCTGGAGGTATCGTTTTAGTTGTTGGACAATCTATATCTTGGTTCTTTTCACCTTTGCACGTGTCGCACGACATGTTTGATTGATCAAATTGATCTTGACGTAATTTAACTTTAATATAGAAATAACTTGGCTCGCTTCTTACGTAGGGTAATTAAGCGTTTTTAAAAACTGTCAAATTCGTCATCTTACCCTAACCTGTGGCTAAGATGACTTATGTATGCGGGTAAGATGACGACTATTAAAATACATTGTAGTCAATTTATTAAAAATAACATAATTTCTCAGTAATACAACGAAATAATATTAATGAAACTAAACTTTTATCTAGATAGGTACCTACCTACCTATTGTTCACAAAAATCGCAAAACCACTGTTTAGCTTTTGCTTCTTTGAAGTCTATTCCAGTGCATTCGGCATGAGCCCATTCTTTGCACTTTGTACACATGAACCAAAGTTCATTATTTTTCCCTGCATCGTCACAAATGATGCAATTCCTATCATCATCACAGCTGAAACCATCCATTTCATCTTCAGTATCCACCATCTGAACTTCTAATGATGATTCTGAAGATGAGCTAAAATTCATCTTTCGCTTAAATGTTTGCGTTTTTGTTGTGTTGCGGTTCACTTTCTTTCGTGCCGTATTTTTGATTTTTTCATCTTTTGCCATTCGACGTAACTTTTGTTTCCTTTCTTTTTAAATTTTCTCTTCTTGTATGACTTCCAAAGCTGTCTTAACAGGTGTGCTGGAAATTATCAAAGAAGGGAGCTTTTTTCTTGTTCTTTTATTTTTAACTTCAGCTACAGGTAATGCAGGAAGTCCCGTTCCTTCATTATTGGAGGGAGGTGTTAAGTGCTGTTTTTCGTTCGAATCTGGATATTTTTTCGAGGTAGATGGATGAACTTGATTTAGATTAGCACCTTCATTTGGAATATTTTCAACCGCTTGTAGATCTGTAGTAGGATTCAGGTTTTCATTTATTTCAAGGGGTTTGTCTGTAGTTTTGGCTGCCATAACATCAATTTCAGAAAAGATATTGGAATCAAAAGGTTCTATTCCGCAAACTTTAAATCCTTTTAAAGCATGTGACAGTGATGCTGATTTCAAATAGGCTTGTCCAAATAGATAACTAATGTCTTGAATTGTGATAGTTCTTCCTGGATTATTAACCAAAAAATTTTCACACACCACGCTATAAGCCGTTTTCAGGGGGCCGAAAAAAGAAACATCCAATGGCTGCATCCTATGGCTTGTGTGCGCCGGAAATCCAAGTAAGGTAATATAGTTTTCTCTACACAAATTTATGGCATCGAAATTTACATGTGTAGCATGGTTATCCATCAATAATAATACGGGATTACATTTGGAGGGCTTGGCATATTGAATAAAATGTTGCAGATATTTAATAAAATTTTCTGTTGTCATCCAACCCGTTGAATGTGCCACGCCAATTGATCCGGAGGGAGCTCCGTTCATGAATGCAGGTTGCATCCTAACTCGGGCGAAAATTAACAGCGGAGGAACATACGTACCAACTGCGTTAATGCAGCATAAAGCTGTTACATTTGATCCTCTTTCAGCGGATGATACTTTAATAACCCTACGGTTTCCTTTGGGGTAAGTATTTTCGGAGTTTTGGTAGGGACTGTCGAAATACCAGTCTCGTCACAATTGTAGATTTGGTTGGCAGTGTAGTTATATTTAAGTCTTAGGTCTTTCAGTGCGTTAAAAAATTTGGCGATATTTTCTTTGTTAAATGCCATCAGACGTGCAATGGAAGTGGACTCGGGAGTTCTTTAAGAAATTTTGAATTTTTTCCTAAAACTTTCGCAAAACTCTCTTTCAGCTCTTTTTTTATCTAAATTAAATCTGTGATCAATGTTGTGATATTCTGCATAGTCAAACACAATTTTACTAAATTGTTTTCTCGTTAAGCCAAAAGCCCTTTGGTCTACTTCTACAATGTAATTTTTCAGCTATAATAACTGCCACATCCGTAAATGTGGCTTTAAAGCGTCCAGCATGTTGTGGAAAATTCTGCAAAATAAGTCTTATTTAGGAAATTTCTGTAAAACCACTAAAATAGGCACCTACCTCATCTCCATATTTTTTAATGTAACGTCTCAATGTTGCTTCTGAAATAACAAACTGTTTTGAAGCTGCGTTAACGCTTGTGCTATTGTTTTGAACGGCTCTCATTGCATCTCTCATGTCAGACTTGCTCCATGATTGTCTCGTTGTCTTTCGCGTATACTTTCCCATTACTAAACTAAAAAGTAATTCTACAAATTAGTATGGTTGAAGTATGCGCCTAAGATGACGATGTCGTCATCTTAGCAACAAAAGCAATTCGTCATCTTAGCATAAGTAACAACATTTAATTAAAAATGTTTAATTTTTTAAAAAAAATAGTATTAGTAACATTTCACTTGTTAAGAGACAAGGAAATATTTTAGATTTTCACGTAATTCAATTAGAAAGCAATAATTACTTACCGATTAAAATCAGCACCTTATTTCGTAAGCCGCTGAAATTATATCACAACCACCGTTATCCACTCGACGGCTAATGGCGAACTAAAATATGCTTCGAACTCCATCTTGTTTTGGATAGTTTAAATTCGCTATTCGTCATCTTAGCGACTTCGTCATCTTACCCGCCTTTACCCTACTTTAATTTTCAGTTGAATGTATTGGACATTGTTTTAAATTTGTTGATGTTGAAGACATTTTTTCTAATTAACGAATCTTAACTGCACATAATTTCGTGACGTCTCTTATTTGCGTTTGTACCTTCGTCCATCGAAGACATTTTTTTTGCATTTAGTTAAAATCAAAATTCCTTTTTTTATTGTTTCGTTTCACCATGCAATCTTTATGAGCTCTTAATTAAACATTTCAACATTTGTTTTCTTGTCAAAAAAACTGTTCCTATATTTCAAATTGTTGCTTTATTTTTTACCTCTCGCCCTTCAGATAAGAGAGGTATAGGAATCATGCTAAAAATTGGGTAGTGAGTTTTCAATTGATAAACACGTTTTGGGGTCCCTAGAATACGATTTTAATATTTTCGCGATGATGTCTGTGTGTGTGTGTGTTAGTGTGTGTGTGTGTTAGTGTGTGTGTGTGTTAGTGTGTGTGTGTGTGTGTTTGGATGGATGTTGTAGTAACGATAACTCAAAAACTACTGAATAAAAAAATTTGAAATTTTGCATACATAATTCTGATACCCTAGATTAGATCTGATTAGATTTTGGTGCCAATCGCACAACCGGAAGTGGCAGTTGCTATGGGTGATGACGCCATTATTATACAAAACGGCAATTAAGTTTTACACATATATTTTGTATACCCTATAGTTTATTTTCATCTCATTAAAATTTTCTAAACTTTTGCCATTGTTGCCAGATTTACAAAAATATAATTTTTTTTTCATACTTTTTTGTGTCAACCTGTAAATTTTTGATTCAAAAATGGCGAGAGGTCATGTGCTGGCCACATCAGATTTTTTTTCTTTAAATTTATAAAACGTCACATGTTCATTTAGTTGTCAAATCGTCTTTGGCCAAGACAATTTGACACATAATATTTGTTCGATTACTTTAGCACGTATTTGATTATCTTTTTCACATACTGTTATAATTTTTCACTATACGTATCTTACTGATTACTGTTCAAAATCGTGCATTATTCATTGTAACTTTACATCACATTGCTTTTACTAATTATTGTTAAAAATCCAATTTGTTAACTGAAATTGTTTATACGTTTTTCGTTTATGAGACTTTTAAATTGATTATTTGCTTACAAACATTCACTTTCATTCATTTGATGCACTAACGGTCTGTGTGAGACAATTTTTGAGTTCAGTCAACGTGTTTACAGTTCTTTGCCGATCTTTGAGGTAATAATGTTAATAGAAATCAGTGAAGTTGTGGTTGTACGTGTAGCCACACATTAGCGTGGGTCTTTTGATCAGTGCAAACTTCCAAGTGAGTTTGCGGTCATTAACTCTGAAATTTTTCTGTTTTCATTTGAAACGTTTTTGGGAGCCATTGGCTTATTCACCACAACAGAAAAAGCGCTCTGAGAGCGCTCTTGAAGACCACTAATAACGAGGACCATCCCTTTGGCACATCAAGCAGAACTTGAACTCCATGAACACACCACATCACTATGCTGCTGTCACACTCCAGGTGGCTCATCCAGAACTTGACGTCCCACCTGTCGTCTCTGGACGATTCTGGTTAAATCTATCGAAAAACTAGGACTGTGCAGAACGTTACAAAGTTTTCCAATCAATGATTTTTTTTTGTCACTTATAATTACACGAGAGCTTTTTTTTGTCGAAGTAAACTTGACATGTATCAATAAAAATTTGGTTGCCGGCAATTTAACGAAAAAAATCAGTTTATTTAATTCGGGACCAATGAGTTGCATCCCATTTGAGCAGGCCAAACTTTTGACTGCTGGTGGATAATTAAATAAAAGTGGGCATTGTTGTCATGTTTATTCTGATATCGTAATTGATACTAAATTTTATTTCCGAACTGCGACTAATACAGTTGTATAACAATATAGTGAATAATATATTAATTTAATTTAAACATTTTTCAGTTATGTAATTATTGTTTGCCCATTTTAATTTTTTTTATTCATTAATATTATTATTTCATTATTTCCCTTAACTGTATTATATATATTATAATGATCTGCATAATTATCATTATATTAAAACTGTTGATACTCTCTATCTCTATTCGGAGTGGGTTCTATATAAAAGAAAAATCATAAATTTTTACAAACAAAATTAATAAAATTTTGAAATTTTAAGTTGCCTTCCAAGTTCCTCTTCTCCTTTTTCTTCGTCGAAGATAATTCTGTTCAAAATTTTCCCCTATACTCCTACTTGATGCTGCTCCACTTTTTGATCACAATTCCATGGAATATTTCTCTACCAAAAATTTTTTTTTATAAATCGAAACTTTTCCTGTTCTTTTAAATTAAAAATTGTATCCTTTTTCTTTTTTGGTTTTATTACTTGCAATATCTAAATTTACATATGTTAGGCATTTTTATTAAAATACAAAATTTAAATTCGTTTACAAATTGTATATAAAAATTATAACTTTTCTTATTATTTTTTTTCGTCTCTAACCAATTTCGACTTTCTATTATTTTTAAAACCTCCCAACCAAAATCATTACTTGATTTTTTGATCTTATCCCAAAATTTTTATACAGAACGATTTTTAATTTTCAAAGTTAAATTTTAAATAATTTTCTGAATCTAAAACAAATTTTATTTCTATTAACATTTCATAAGATTCTCCTTCAATATCAAAATTTGTTGATTATACTAGAATTTTTATTTATATACCCAATTATTTTAAATTAACTCAATATATTCAACTATAAAAACTTTCGAATATAATTTTATAATACAAACTTCTTTATACTAATAACAATAATAAATTAACTTCTATAACTCATACAAAATGATTTCATTATAATATATATTATATATACATAATTTATTTATAATTTATTAATAACAATAAATGCCCATAATTTTAGTATTAAAACTACTATTATAAAATTACCAAAAAACTATTTATAATTGGAACAACAATCAATTATTATTATTGTTGTCCCAATGTTTATTTCACTCTTAAGTATTTGTTACCTCTCGCCCTTCAGGTAAGAGAGGTATAGGAATCAGGCTAAAAATTGGGTAGTGAGTTTTCAATGAATAAACACGTTTTAGGGTCCCTAGAATACGATTTTAATATTTTCGCGATGATGTCTGTGTGTGTGTGTTAGTGTGTGTGTGTGTGTTAGTGTGTGTGTGTGTGTGTTAGTGTGTGTGTGTGTGTTTGGATGGATGTTGTAGTAACGATAACTCAAAAACTACTGAATGAAAAAATTTGAAATTTTGCATACAGGATTCTGATACCCTAGATTAGATCTGATTAGATTTTGGTCCCAATCGCACAACCGGAAGTGGCAGTTGCTATGGGTGATGACGCCATTATTATACAAAACGGCAATAAAGTTTTACACATATATTTTGTATACCATATAGTTTATTTTCATCTCATTAAAATTTTCGAAACTTTTGCCATTGTTGCCAGATTTACAAAAAAATAATTTTTTTTCATACTTTTTTGTGTCAACCTGTAAATTTTTGATTCAAAAATGGCGAGAGGTCATGTGCTGGCCACATCAGATTTTTTTTTTTTTATTTCCATTTCAAAACTTTATTGAGAATTTATTTTATTTAAGAGAATATCTTATGTTTTTTACCTCTCGCCCTTCAGATAAGAGAGGTATAGGAATCATGCTAAAAATTGGGTAGTGAGTTTTCAATGGATAAACACGTTTTGGGGTCCCTAGAATACGATTTTAATATTTTCGCGATGATGTCTGTGTGTGTGTGTGTTAGTGTGTGTGTGTGTTAGTGTGTGTGTGTGTTAGTGTGTGTGTGTGTGTGTTTGGATGGATGTTGTAGTAACGATAACTCAAAAACTACTGAATAAAAAAATTTGAAATTTTGCATACAGGATTCTGATACCCTAGATTAGATCTGATTAGATTTTGGTGCCAATCGCACAACCGGAAGTGGCAGTTGCTATGGGTGATGACGCCATTATTATAGAAAACGGCAATAAAGTTTTACACATATATTTTGTATACCCTACAGTTTATTTTCATCTCATTAAAATTTTCTAAACTTTTGCCATTGTTGCCAGATTTACAAAAATATAATTTTTTTTCATACTTTTTTGTGTCAACCTGTAAATTTTTGATTCAAAAATGGCGAGAGGTAATGTGCTGGCCACATCAGATTTTTTTTTAATTAAAATATAGCGTAAGAAAATATGATGACATTTTTTAAATCTCATACAGATGTATGTTCCAATTTTTATAAAAATATTTACCATTCAAATAATATACCGGCAACATTGCTATAAAATTTGACCAGCCTTTGGCCATCATAGGCGATTATTAATGAACAGACCTTTTTGAATTACGGATGCAAGTCGACGGTTGCCTTTTTTCGTTCAGGTAAAATTTTACTTTTTGGGATGCAACTCACCGGTCGCCATTTAATTTAACGGAAAAGTACAATTGTTAAAAACACAATTATTAAAAATAGCTTGAGTCGGAAAATGAAAACTTTTCTAACAAGTTTTGAGAAAAATTGACATAACGTCATCAAAAATTTGTTTACAATGCTGGTTGTCATGCTTTTAAAAGTTAGATTCCGTTATTGTCGCTGGAAAAGTTAGGGCAAACTTTTTTCGCTGTCATAATGACAAAATCACGCGGTTTATGGGATTTTTTATACATGAATTAAATTGTCAATTAAATTCACTACAGTTTATTTTTACCTGTTTCATTTGACTCCTTTCCAGGAAATCAATTTTCTTGTTTGATCAACAACTAAGCAATTAAATTATTTTGTGGCGGATCAACTTGTCGGGATCCTTCAGACAGACATAATAGGCAAGTGGCGCTCAGGCAATTCATTTATTTTGCAATATTAACAAAACAAAAAATTATTTTACTTAAACAGCAACGTAACGAATATTATCTACGTTACTAAAAAACTGTAGGTACAATTTTAGTAATCAAAATAATTACTCATTCTATGGGGATTTTTTATGTTAATTAGCTCCTCTACTATACTAAACTAAAGAGAATAGACCCTTAGATCATTGGCACTATATTGATTACTTGAACTATACAGTCAGTTGGGATGTGATGATCAGAATGTCAAAAAATTTAAATTGGATCTAGTATCCAGAGCATTTTACAGTGTGGATGAATTTTTAAACTTTTAATTTTAGCTAATCATAAATATGTTTTAATTTGTATACCTAGAATAATTTTAGCTAAATATTGTTTGTCTTAAACTAATGATTTTGAACTATAAAACTTATTTATTTATTTTATACTTCCTATATTTGTGACTTACCTAATTTGTATATATTTTGTAATGTGTTTGATAAAAGGCGAATAAATTTATACTTATTCTTATTGTACCCAAAAAAAATCTGGTCATAATATAACATACAACTATATTGCACTTTCAATGTTCAGAATATGTATGTTACTGAAGATCAGTCAAACTCTAAATAATTTGTAAATATTTTATTTTAATGTTTTCTCCCAGGTAGCAGAGTGACGTGTTAAAGACGTTGAAAATTGGTGTATTCTCGTCAACTGACGTAATTTGGGCCAAAACATGACGTGAAAAAAACGTTGTTAGGTGGACGTTTTTAAGACGTCATAAAAAAACGTAATATATTCGTCGAATTTTGGTATTAGTTTTCGAATAAATATATAAAATCGTATTTTTTAGAAATTTGTTTATACCTAGTCAGTGCACACCAACATTACCAATAAAATTAAAACAAAAAAGTTATTTTTACTCGGAAAGATTTCGTGCGAAATCGTAGCCTTAACCATGTATTGAATAATATATTAGAAAATAAACTAAAATGTAACCAACAATTATTATTACATAGACAATAACGAAAACAGGACTTTATAAATTCCTAATGAAATTTATTAGAAATCACGGTTTTTGCGGTGCAAACATCAGTGGCCCAGTGTTGCCAGTGGCCTGATAATTATCGAAATCTAACTTAATTTTTCTTAATCTTGCTTACGAACTGATAAATCGATAATGATAACCTATAATGTAGCTAATCTAGATAGAGATAAAAATTTCAAATAAATCAATATTTCAATTTTTTTCTGATAGTTTATCCTGGAATCTTATAATTTTATGGTCATATTCCAATAATTTTAGACTAGACGTTTGACGTTGGCAACACTGCGCCCACCTTTGCTTGGCTTGTATCGAAGCTTCGGCGCAATAGAAGCCATTTTGTCGTGTTTTGTTGTAAAAAAAAGTAAATATGATGAACAAAAAAAAATAAAACAGTACTTTTTATCCACGGCTGCTGGAGTAGTAAACACAGGTCAGAAAATATTGTTCTGTCAAATTTATATGATGAAATATTTTAAAATGGGGTGCACGTGTGCGAGTGAAATTTTTATTACAAATATGCTTGGCCAATTAGTACTAATCGTTCACAGGTAAATCTATTATTACTGTTTAATATAATATACAAATTAATTAAGTTATAAATCGTTTTCAGAATTCTAACCCTACTTTTTAGGTTCAATAGGAGTCTCGTGCTCTTGATTTACAATAATTTATTTGATACCAAGTTACGATCTATAATGAATATGAGCTGTTTATCAAATATACTAAACACTATCGACAATTTAAAGTTAAAAACCAGGTAAGCCCTAAGACTAATGTCATTCATATAATTTAGCTTCTTTTATTTTCAGTACTTGAAGACAGTTCAGTAAATGGAAAAAATCTTACTTGTTAGTTAGTAGACTCTAGAACTAGTATGATGTCCTCTACGCCCGTATCACTGATCAATAGTTTACCAGATCAAAAATGGAAGGAAGGCGGCTTTGAATGGATTATATCCTGTCTTAAGTTAGCCAAAAAGCAGTGGTAAAGCAGAAAAGCATAGAACGAGCAAACATAAAACCGATGAGACAGCAAGATGGTAGCACTTATTGGGAACGCTCAAATCATTAAGTTCTTGTTGTGCCCCCTTCTTGATGTAAGGGTAACAAAAGAGGGTCTAGAAGAAAAAATATATACATATATACAACGTTGGAGAGAACAGTTACAGAAAGCGAGCATAAGTTAGACATAAAAACTTACCCAGGACGTTGGATGACCTTACGAGTGATTTCCTACAGGTTAGTGTTTCATATATCCACCTTAAAAGATGTGCAGTATTCTACCATACAATTTAAGAAACACTTTAACCATTTATTTCTTTTTTAGGCATTTGAATCTGTTACCGGTTGATTTTATTAGCACATGATACAATCATCTTATCACCAAAAAAGGAAGAGAAAAGAAAGGAAGGAATTCAATCCATCAAATGTCACATTCAAGAAAGGCCTTTAACCTTTTTAAGTCAATATGTACCATATCTGGTTAGTGGGTTGGCATCTTTAAGTAGAAAAATTAATTAAAAGAAGAATTAAGTAAACAATAGTGAGATTATTATTAAAACAAGGTTTGTAGTATCCTTTTTATAAATAAATTGGGAATACATTACTCTATTAGGAGACTTAAAATTTGGCCTAAGATTTTAATGCCTAAAAATTTTAGCCCGTAACACGATCTCTTAACAGGACTAATAATAATGTAAAAAGTGATAGACTTTGGCGAAGAAGATGGAGGAGGACTAGTGGTGGTTCATTCTTAGTGGCTACCCCCCTGTAGCTTCTCAGTAAAACTCAACATGTTATTATATTTTTAGTTTAATAAATTATACAGGTGTCTTGCAATATTGTGAAGATTTTTGAACTGAAATACCTTCGAAAGAGTGCCGTTTTGACTACCTAATCGTCTTTTATAATCTAAAAATGAATTTAAGTAACTTGTCCTTCCAGTTAAACAGAGCGGAAATCATTGCGAATTTTTATTTTTACATGGGATACTCCGTGTGCATGTGTTTAATGAAAAATATAGTGGGAACGGGAAAAAATGCATTCAGACAAAACTGCTCTTTTATTGTATCTTATTCGAAGTTATTTTAGTTTAAAAATCGTCAACTACTGTTGGACATCCTGTATTTGAATATAATTTGTGTAATTATTTCTTTTATGAATTCCGAGGATATTTTGTTTTTTACAGTAAAAAAATACAATTTTTTAATCTAAAATGGATGTTTAATTATATGTTTTAAATACGTAAAAAAAAACGTAATTTTTACGTAAAAAAAGACGTCATTGGTCTGTGACTTATGACCCTGTATATCACGTGTTTTCCACGTCATTCATATACGTAAATAATGACCAATTTTCAACGTCTTTAACACGTCACTCTGCTACCTGGGCTATTAATTTGAAATGATTATTTGAAATTCTTACTTCTCAAATGAATTTTCTATTTCAAAATAAATTCTTTTTATTAAATTAATACAATTTAAATCGTATTCACATTTTTATTAACATTTGGCAAAATGTCTCGAATAAGAAAAGTAAAAAAAAGCGCTCGGACAATCTCTCACCATTTTTTCACTCCTTTGATTATCGATTTGCCATGACAACAAAACTTTCATATAAATAAACAATTATTTATCGATAAAAAAATAATCTCCCGCCGAATATATTCATTTTTAATTTTAAATTAACTGCAGTAAAAAAAACCAGTGACCCAAAGAACCTTTATTAAACGTAACATTTCATTAAGCTCGAGTTACAAATGACTATGTGTCCAAATGTCAACGCTGGGGATGTGTTTACAAACTCTCCTGTCAAATATTCGACTATGCTGACTAATTAATTGGCGCATAAACAGAAAAACCCTCCAATTCATTCAACGATTTCAAACATATGGATTTCGGAAAACAACTGGAAAGAGTTTAAAATTCTATCGAAAATAGATAGTTCCGGACACCTGGGTATTGATAGTCGAAACATAGGCGTCGACGTTGTAAGGTTAAAGGGTATTATTAGAAAATAAATTTTTTATATTGATTTCAAGCCAGAGAAAAATAGAATCAATTACAAAGCAATAAGTAACAAATATCAAATAATTTAATTGTTTGAACTACTAAGTACAATATCAGAAAAAGTACAACGATAAATACAAAGGACCCCGCACTAATCTTATGAGAAATGGCTTATTGTGAGATTATTTTTAAATTCACATATGTTATAGAGGTCGATATCCTGAGTAAAAAATACCATTGCCTCAACTTTCTATCATCAACCGTTTAGATAATACAGGGTGTTGAATGTGAACTTTTTGATATTGGACTCAAATCGGTGTACGGCTCTCTTATAGTGTCCAATTAAAGAAGACCATGCTTTTTTGCAATTATAAATATCCAAATGTATTCTCTTTAATATCTGGTACTTATTTTTTCAAAACTATCATTTTCTTGTATACAGAGTGCTAAAATATATTTTGTCTAACTTAAAAAAAATCCATTTCTATTAAAAATGAAATTCCAAAGAACGTGTCGTCAATTTTTTTAATGAATTGTATAAAAGACCGTCTTTTTTCAGATTGTGTAGGAAAAAATATCCTTTCTTGATACAGGGTGGTCAACTTAGGGAAAAGTATTTTGTCACATATCTATTTTAGTTCTTCTTCCAAAATGACTAAAGTTTTCAATTTTACTCATATCCAAAATAAAAAATACATTGCCAACATACAGAGTGTTTTTTTATTTGTCATTAAAAATAATAACATTTGTGTAATTGTTCAGCTCAATATTCAACCCTTCTAAAATTAGGGTGCACCCCTTTATTTATGTATTTACGGAATATTTTTGTTACTATTACAATATAACAATAAAATACACGTATTCTTCAAACTTATTTTGAACATAGAATTTTTTATTTTGGATTCGTTTGTTTTCTATACCTTTAGCTATCAATATTTAAATATCCAAAATTAAATGAAACAAGAATCAAGTGCAGCCGGAGCTAACACTGTCCCCAGACCGGTTTCGAAGATGTACCTAAATCATTAATAGTAAAAAAAAATGAAAAGTGTTTATTATTATTAACAAAAAACAACTCGAAACATTGTTGAATCTCAGCCATCATAAGACAGGTCTTCGTTCAAAACAGGTATCAAAAATTTACACGTAAACTAAGAAAAATCTAAATAAAATATTATTTGTAAATATACAAGTATCTAGATTAAACATCCAAAACAACTTATTTATACTACTTTGATGTTGATCTGAGGTGGCCGATCATTTGCGTCCGAAATAAAGTTCAACAATTTATTTTCAGGAAAATGGATATCTTGCTAGTGTCGAGCATAACCAAAGAACCATAATAAGATACTGACTACGTGACCACACGATCCCAATGTTCTGGCACCTCATTTGGAAGTACAATTACTATTGTACTCATTTGGAAGTACAATAGTATCCAAACATAGTAATTTCATTATTTATTTGTATTTCATTGTTGTGTGATATGTAGCACAGGTATTTAGCAGCATTCCTAAAACGCTAAAATAAACGCACTCTCATAAAACCCGGTTCGTTTAAAAATAATGAAGTTCTTCCTCTTCTCTTTGTAATTTGTCCTGGATATATCCAGGTGATAAACTAAACTGATAAATTCCGACCATAATGTCTTTTAAGATTTATATGGTAAGACGTGAAAAATTCAATACCTTTTAACTATTTATCCTCTCCCATCTACCATCTCTACGATTAAGGTGCTCAGCTTCAAGCCGAGCTTGAACAACGTTAAACTCTTGAGCTTTTTGAAGCAATCGTCTGACTTCTTGTTCATTCGCTCCAAGCATTTCGATGGGTTCATGGTATTTGTTTATAATAGCTCCAGCGATCAACAAGAAACTTTTAAGATGGTAAATGTGAGCACTCTCAATATTCGTGTCAAAAAATTTAAAAATTGTTTTCAGATGGCCGTTGCTGGATTCAATAATCCACCTGGTCTTTGTAACCAATCGTGATTTGATGGTCACCTCGGTTGTTAATTGCGTTTGGCCACGAGGTAAATTAGCAGGCATTTCACAATTAATTCCAATCTCAGTTAAAAATTTTCCGTAAATACATAAATATAGGGGTGCACCCTAATTTTAGCAGTGTTGAAAATATGAGCTGAACAAATGTTATTATTTTTAATGCCAAATAAAAAACACTCTGTATATTGGCAATGTATTTGTTATTTTGTTTATTAGTAAAATTGAAAACTTTAGTCATTTTGGAAGAAGAACTAAAATAGATATGTGACAAAATACTTTTCCCTAAGTTGACCACCCTGTATCAAGAAAAGATATTTTTTTCTACACAATCTGAAAAAAGACGGTCTTTTATACAATTCATAAAAAAATTTAAAAAAAATTGACGACACGTTCTTTGGAATTTCATTTCTAATAGAAATGGATTTTTTTTAAGTTAGACAAAATATATTTTAGCACTCTGTATACAAGAAAATGATAGTTTTGAAAAAATAAGTACTAGATATTAAAGAGAATACATTTAGATATTTATAATTGCAAAAAAGCATGGTCTTCTTTAATTGGACACTATAGGAGAGGCGTACACCGATTCGAGTCCAATTTCAATAGTTCACATTCAACACCCTGTATTATCTAAACGGTTTATGATAGAAAGTTGAGGCAATGGTATTTTTTACTCAGGATATCGACCTCTATAACATATGTGAATTTAAAAATAATCTCACAATAAGCCATTCCTCATAAGATTAGTGCGGGGTCCTTCGTATTTGAAATATAAATATTATTAAATCCAAGAGGTTATCCATATTTCAAACTAGACTCGAAAAACATGTCAGATATATAGATAAATATGTATAAAAACACAGATGTTAAAAATAGGCCTTCTTCATTTGCAAATCATATAATTACACATAACCACTCTTTTTCCATGTCGGATGCCACTCTCCTAGATGACTGTCCTAAAGGCAATAGATTAAACCTTTTCGAAATGTTTGACATCCACTCTTACTTTAATAATAACAAATTTAATTGCATTAATGAACGACTTGGGCCAAATGAGCATATTTTCCTTTCCGATCAATTTACACAACTACTATCCTAATCCATTCCATATGATATCCCTTCATCTTAATTCTTCCCTTAGTCCAAGAATTTTTTTCCTATGTAATATTCGTATTTGTTTTATTTTAATTCAACTTAACCTAAGTACAATTTTTTTCGTTCATACGTCATATGTCACTCTGTCATTTGTCTCCAACACTAGCTCTCTTCTTCTTCTTCCGCTTCTTTTTCTTTCTCTTCTTCTTATGCGGTACGCCTGGACTTGCACCCAATCTCGAACATTTTCTTATTTCTTTTACAACATCCTATTGCACGGGTATTAATGTCAACTATATGTTTAATATTTTTTACATTGTATCATTTCAGGTCATATTTAACGGTGCACATGAATTGCAAAAATACTAATACTTTAATCCTATTGCCTAATGCCGGACTTGAACTGCAAAAAGTAATTAAAGGTAAATTTTAATCCTATACTCGAACTGCACAAAATCGTTATATCGATATTTTCTAAGAATATATTATTTTTTTATTTTTGTTATGTGATTTAAAATGCATTTTTGTCTTTAAATTTTTAGTTTTCATATCGTTTAACCCTTGTACTACGGTCGTTATTAAAATGTGCTGACTGTTGATAGAAAGAGAAAGCAATATTCTATAGTAACGATTTTTTTTCAAAATTTTAGATAAAAAATTGTGGCCGTGAAAATAGGGCGAGACCATAACTCCAAGGATTTTTTAATTTTCCCTCTTTTGGTCTCTCCCTTTTCTCAAGGTCACAATTCTTGCCAAAAACTTTTTTAAAAAATTCTTATTTATACTATTTTTTATTCCCTTTTCAGTGGTATTAATTTCAATTTAATATGTTATTTATTTACTTTTGTTATGGGATAAAAAATGTATTTTTGTCTATAAATTTATAGTTTTCATATCGTTTAACCCCTGTAACATAAAAAATATCGACGTTATTAAAACTTGCTGCCTGTTGGTAGAAAGAGACAACAATATTCTATATTTAAGATTTTTTTTTAATTTTAGATAAAAATTTGTGGCCATGGGAATAGGGAGAGTTTCTGATTATTTAGTACAAAATTGTATCGAAGATGACTCGCTTTTTCCACTAAAAATCTGGGCCTCCGATTCCGTATGTACTCTAAGAATAACAAATACATGTGAATCCTTTCACAGCAAGTTTAATTCATATTGTACATCATCTCATCCAAATATTCATGTTTTTTTAAAGACTTTAATCAACACACAAACAGATTCGTATATAAAAATTAATAGCGCGATTTCCCGGTGAGCATATTCGAGATCGCCGAATATACTTTCAAAATAAATTGCAACAGTATAAAAATAAACAAATTTCAAGAGCCGATTTTGTTAAATGTTGTTCCTATAAATTCGCTGTGTAATGTATATATGTAAATATTTTCATTTATTTCGTAAATATTTTTTGTACATTTCTTTTTAGAAATACATATATTTACCTAGCATTTTGGTGTATTTATTTACTTCTCGGAAATATTAATGAGAGGCTGCAGTTCGTGTGTGGGATTACCTGACCCTACTTTTTGCAGTTCTTGCATTGGATTAATTCAGTATTTAAATTCATTTTTGCAGTTCGAGAACCTACTTAAGTTCTAGGGATTAAAATTTTTGCAGTTCGAATGCGCTCATATTTAACTAATTTTAAGTTTTAAGACACAATATTGTTAATCTTTTCCTAAACCCCCCCCCTTCTCCCACTCTTGTCACTCTTCCTATTTTCCCATTTGTCAACTGTCACTTTATGCTTCGCCATTTTGACTTGTTAATTTCGCGCGCTGATGTGGTTTCGCGTAAGCTTATTCATTTTATTAAATTAATTTTGGTAATCTGGCACCTTTACACCGGCGGGCGAACTTTCGACACCAAATTGTGTTTGTACCTGAGGTAATCGGAAGGGTCAAATTTTATTATAGGAAATTTCAACACCGCGCCATAAAGCAGGTAGGTAGGTAATTAGTTGGGTTGTCCCAATATTTATTGTCACTTGTGTACTTGTGACTAAATTTATACGAAAATTATTCAGTTGTAATTTATTTATTGTTTGACGTTGACTTGTGCACGTATACGGATTTTAAAAATGAGTTTGATAAAAAGTTCCCGTGATCGAGATTTATTAGTGGTGGAGCATCATTCGTTCTCGAAACAGAAAGTGTTAAAAAGCGGCGAGATATTTTGTTTACAATAGGCTGTGATGACCTCATCATCGCAAGAAGTGATTTGGTACATAATCATGAAGCCGATCCAAAAAAGCTTGAAGTAAAGATGGTAACCAATGCATGTAAAAGAAAAGCCGAAGAGGACATATCAGAAAAGCCTGCCAAAATTACAAGAACTGCTGTTCCTAAGTGTGATGCCAATTTGCTGACGGTTCCTGACATAGCTAGCATAAGAAAGAACATTTACAACTGTCGTCGTAAACTGTTACCAGGTCCGTTACCAAGAAGCATATCAGAAGTCCATAACGCGGTTATTAATTATTCTCCTAAAACCTGCCGCAATGAATGTTTTTTTGTTTTTAAATCATCCTGAATTTAATGTAATTGTATTTTCATGCGCAACAAATATTCGTTTGTTGTGTAAATTAAACACTTTGTACATGGATGGTATATACATTTTCATACAGTACCAAATTTTTTCTCCAATTATTTACTATACATGGCTTGGAAAATGGAAATTATGTTCCTTTAGCATACTGTTTGTTAAAGGACAAATTGTCAATGACATACAAAAATTTATTTTCTTTATTAAAGTCTAAGATTTTTGAAACATTTCAATTATCATTAGAGCCAACTGAAATATTTGTGGACTTTGAAAAAGCAATTCACTGTGCTTTATTGTACATGTGGCCCAATGTAAAAATTAGTGGAGGCCGTTTTCACTTACATCAAAACTGGTTTAAAAAAATTTAATCTTTGGGTTTGGTACAAGAATATAAGGATACAAATTCAGAAATTGGAAAATGGTTAAGGCATACGTTTGGTTTAACTTATTTAAATATAGTAGAAGTTGAAGAATGCTTTGTTTATTATTTAATGTCATATAAACCTAAAAACGCATCACTTGATATATATGCAGATTATTTACTGGAAAATTACATAATCGATAGGGCTCTATTTCCACCACACATATGGTCTAATCAGAATCCGTCTATTGCGAGGACCACGAATGCCTGTAAATCCTTTCATTCGAGATTTAATTCTTCTTTTTATTCAACGCATCCTTCTATTACTTTCCCGACCCACCTCCTAGAAGGGAAAGTATTGTGAACGAGCTAAAAAAAAAATCGAGATAAAAACGGAAATATCCATTTTCGGGTCCCCTGAGACGATTAAGACCATTTTCAGATGGAAGTCTGTCTGTCGGTCTGTGTGTGTGTATTCTTCCACGATAGAGGCCACACGTTTAATCCGATTGAGCTGAAATTTGGTATAGGGGTTTGGCTTACCCATCGGAAGAACCCATTAGTTTTTGTACGATATCTGTCAAACGGAAGTACCACTATCAAATAATGACAGATGCAATATGTCACGGAATTGAACATGCAATATGTCATTTGAAAGCCCTAGAAAATCTCTATTCAGAACAGTCAAAATTATTTTTCCAACTGTCACCCGTCAGTAATAAAAAAATGACAAAATTTGAAACTTTAGCATTAAATATCTGAAGAAGCATTAATCCGATTGAGCTGAAATTTTGTATATGGGTTTGGGTTATCTGTCGCAAGAACCCATTAGTTTTTGTACGAGATCTGTCTAATGGAAGTATCACTATCAAAAAATGACAGATGCAATATGTCACGGAATTGGACATGCAATATGTCGTTTAAAAGCCCTTGAAAAACTCTATTCAGAACAGTCAAAATTATTTCTCCAACTGTCACCTGTCAAAAATAAAAAGTATTCCTGGATACTCGTCGGGAAAGTTTTGGGGCGACACAACCGATTTTTTATTTTTATTGAAAAGTTAAAATAATTTCAAGTAGACACTTATGTCAAAATAAATAGTTTACAAATACCAGCAAAAATCAAAGATACTACCTTTAAGGCTAAATTGGCATTTTTGGAGAAAATGGTGGATAAACTACGATTCCAACAAATACGTAGGTTAGATTTTATAAAAGCTATATCTTATCATTCCTATAATAGCACATAAATCATTGTATACAAGTATATTAACGGTAAAATGTACAAAAATTAGGTACTAGTTGTATTATATTATGATATTATTACAGTTATAAAGAAATAAAATGTACATAATTTTTATTAAAATAAATAAATAAATTAATTAATCATGGTATTTTATTTATGTCGCAGCTATATTTATTTGGTGTCGAATATACCTGTAAGATAAAAATGGGAATTGGGGCTGGTGTCGAAAATTGCCATTAAATTTTAGTCGCTACCTGCTTAGTGTCGAAATTTCATCCGCCCCTTTACACCGACTTATACCAACCGACTCCCAGGTTGGACAATATTGTTAAATTGTTCTTCTGATTTTTATTTACTTTCCAAGATTTGGTGGACTTTTCAATTTGATGAACAAGGATATCTTCCTGATGCCAACAAGATTCCTAGAACCACAATTAGGCTCCGTTTATGTTAACCAACTAATTCTACCAAAAACCAACTTCTGTATACTCCCTTATTTTTCTAAGTTCATTATATAACCGGTTAACACACTGCATTATTCTTAGCCTTTTATTTACCTTTTTTAATTACATTTTTTCATATCCCATAAATTTTAAATCCTCTTATACCCTTCCCGTTACCACCTACTCAATTTGTTAAATTTATTTACCTGAATTGATGTACTTTTTAATTATTACTTATATATTAGTCTAGTCAACAAGTGCTTTTTGGGTCAAACTTTTTTCTCCGCCTCCGAAAAATATGAACGAAGTGTCATTCGATTCGGAATAGAGTGTAGATGATTTTTGAAAAAAATCAAGAACCGCTTGCAAAAATTGCAAAAGTTATAAACAATTAACTGAAAAATAAAAATGTGGTTTGGTTTTTTATAAATATCTCAAAAACTATTTGACATTTTTCAAATTTGAAAAAAGATTCAAAAAGATGAGGAAATTTACCAAGAAAAAACTGTGTCTACCGGAACTATAGGACCAATATTTGTAATTTTCCCAGAGCGTTGAAAATACAGCCAAAAACAAGGACTTCGGCTTTAGTAAGCGCTGTCCACTTTGGACCTTTAATGAATAAATATTATTTAAACTTAGTAAATATGAAAATTAAAAATTAAAAAAATTCTACTAGATAGATCTATGAACAATAATCCGCGGTCAAAAAAATTTAATCGCGATTTTTCTATTAATTATGTATTAGTTAATTAATAATTTGTTCGTACTTGAACATGAACATTGTAAGTGTAAGTGTAAGTATTTTTGCAAGGTGTCAGAAGATATTCCCGTTGGAAAAATTTAAAAATTGTAATTTTTCACTTTGTTATTAACAATTTACTTACGTTAAAAATTAAAAAGCTTGATTATTCATTAAAAAAAAAATTTCATATTACTATTGATGCGTGTTTTTACACCTGAATATGATTTTTTTAATTTTTTATTTCTTATTGTTTACAAAAATTGTTATAAACAAATGCGTTAATATTTCTTGTTTGGAAACATAATATTTGATGCAAATTATGATTTTTTATAAAAAAATCGTTTCTTTATTTTTATTTAATTGCTTAAAAACGTATTTGTTAATTAACAATTTTTTTTCTATCACCTTTAATTATTATTAAGGAACCATTTTTTTTAATTCTAATTTGTCTTGAACTTTGATAACTAAAAAAAATTGTTTTTATTTAAATTTTCATTGTTTATTTAATAAACAATTTGTTATAAACAATTATATTTTTTCTATATATTTTTTTCTTTTACTACATAATGAAACAAAAACAACCATGTGTTATTTTTTGAGAAAATTATTAATATGGTAGAAAAAAATTGTTAACTAACAAATACGTTTTTAAGTAATAAAAAAAATTTTTAAGGAACGATTTTTTTTAAATCACAATTTGCTTCAAAGATTATGTTTCCAAAAAAAATTATCTTATAAACAACGCATTTGTTTATAACAATTTTGTGAACAGTAAAAAATAAAAAAATTTAAAAATCATTTTCATGTGACTTCTGATCATAGAATTCTGATCAATGATTAATCAAGATTTTTAATTTTTAACCTAAGTAAATTGTTAATAACAAAGTGAAAAATAACAATTTTTTCATTTTTCCAACGGGAATCTCTTTTGAGACCTTTCAAAAATAGGCCCAAAAAAGAAAAAAAAAATCAGATTTGTTATTTAACAATTATCGCACTTACAATGTTCATGTTCTAGTAAGAAAAAATTGTTGATTAACTAATCAATAATTAATAGAAAAATCGGGATAAAAAATTTTTGTAGGCGGATTATTGTTCATAAATCTATCTAATAGATTATTCCAAAGTGGACAGCTCTTACGAAAGCCGAAGTCCCCGTTTTCGGCTGTATTTTCAACGCTCTGGGAAAATTATAAATATTGGTCTTACAGTTCCGGGAGACATAGTTTTTTTTTTGGTAAATTTCCTCCTCTTTTCGAATCTTTTTTCAAATTTGAAAAATGTTAAATAGTTTTTGAGATATTTGTAAAAAACCAAACCCCATTTTAATTTTTCAGTTAATTGTTTATAACTTTTGCAATTTTTGCAAGCGGGTCTTGATTTTTTTAAAAAATCATCTACACGCTATTCCGAATCGAATAACACCTCGTTCATATTTTTCGGAGGCGGAGAAAAAAGTTTGGCCCAAAAAGCACTTATTGACTTGACTATATATGGTAAGTTTGTTTTGTTTCACTTTTGTAAAAACCCCCTTTTATACCTTCATCGTTTAATATATTTCTAGGCCTGAAGATGGCTGTTTAACCGAAACTGGTTGCCGTCCTCCTCCCCTTATAAGAAATATATTTGTGTGGCACATGACTTGCGAGTTTATTTTCATTTAATAAATATTATTGAATTATATATTAAAGAACCCCGCACAGAATGTTAAGAAATTGGCCCTCGGTAGAAGTTAATAAAAGTTTTATATGTTGTTTGTTTTGTAAAATACTAAAAGATAAAAAGTGTTAAAATTTTAATTTTCTGCTATGACCGGTTAAGCCTCTACAGGGTGTTAAAAGTAATCTTGTTTGGTAACTTGAATAATACGAAGTTTAATTTATTTGTATTTCTGAGCTGAAACATAAAAAAATAAACCCAATCTAGAAAATAAGTGAAACTAATAAAAAACGTTTAGTAGTACTATTATACATTATTTTGATTTATATCCATTTGATTTATATCCATAAAAAGATCTCCGCCATAGTTATATTATTTTAAATAGAACACTCTGTATCTTTTTCCATTTTTATGTTCATCCTGAGAAGCTGATTTCAAAATCCTATTACACCTTTAATATAAACTAGATAGTTTTGAAGTTATAGACAATTGAAAATCGCAACGGCCGAACGACAGAAAATCGAGAGAAATTGAAAGAAATCTTGGAAAAAAATAGAATAATAAGAATGAGAAAAAACCTGACAGATTTTGAAAAAATCAAAAAGCGACAGAAGTTAATCAAAAAAACAGATACAATCAGGAAAATGTTAAAAAAAAAAACGAAAAATCCCGAAAATCGAAAAAATCAGAGGGATAAGAAAAATCAGAAAAAAATCGTAAAAATGAGAAAAAAAAAAGAGGAAAACCCGTAAAAAATCATAAAAAAAATGAACAATAAAATTGTAAAATACAGAAAAAAACGAAGATATCAAAAAAATTGTAAAATTGCGAAAATAAAAGCTAAAAATCGCAAAAAAAAGTTGCAATTAACGCTAAATGTCGAAAAATATCACAAAAAAATCACCAAATAATCGCAAAAGGAATAGGAATATATTAGAAAACGAAAGAAATATTGAAGAAAAAAACAGAACAATGAAAAAAAAGCGAGAAAAATCGGAAAACATCGCAAAAAACAACCAAAAAAACAGATACAACTGTAACCATAAAAAAATGAAAAATTCAAATAAATCGCAACGAAATCACAAAAAATGGCAAAAAATCACAAATTATCGCAAAAAATTAGAGGATTAAGATAAAATGAGAAAACAACAGAAAAAATCTGATGTGACCAGCACATGACCTCTCGCCATTTTTGAATCAAAAATTTACAGGTTGACACAAAAAAAGTATGAAAAAAAATTATTTTTTTGTAAATCTGGCAAACAAAATTTTAATAAGATGAAAATAAACTATAGGGTATACAAAATATATGTGTAAAACTTTATTGCCGTTTTGTATAATAATGGCGTCATCACCCATAGCAACTGCCACTTCCGGTTGTGCGATTGGCACCAAAATCTAATCAGATCTAATCTAGGGTATCAGAATCCTGTATGCAAAATTTCAAATTTTTTTATTCAGTACTTTTTGAGTTATCGTTACTACAACATCCATCCAAACACACACACACTAACACACACACACACACACACAGACATCATCGCGAAAATATTAAAATCGTATTCTAGGGACCCTAAAACGTGTTTATTCATTGAAAACTCACTACCCAATTTTTAGCATGATTCCTATACCTCTCTTATCTGAAGGGCGAGAGGTAAAAATAGAGAAATAAAAACAGAACAATGAGGAAAAATTAGAAAAAATCGAAAAAAACAGAAAAAAAGAGAAAACAAGAAATCAAAAAAAAAATCTGAGAAATCAAAAAAAACTCTATAAATGATATATAAACAAAATTCTAATGGTCGCTTGATGAGGGAATAACGATTTTCGTTACATGACGATCTCTGAGAATTAACTACTACCGCAAGCCCCGTTAAGGAACTTCATTTCAATAACAATATACGGAGTGTTCTGTTTAAAATAATATAAATATATTGCAGATCTTTTTATTGAGGCAATCTATATAAATCAAAATATTAAAACATTTTTTACACAATCTTACCGCTGTCCATATAAAAACCAAGGAGACGCTTATATAGTATATTTCATTATATGATTTTATATAGAGATTAACAAAATATAATTATTTTTTAAATATTTTTTAACTGTATACGGTTGGTGTATTTATATCGATATTTGAAGCTCAAAAGTAATATCTGTTCTTTCCATATAAATAAGACATCCCGTATAATCGTACAAAACTGTTTTTATTAGTTGCACTTATTTTCTAGATTGGGTTTATTAATTTTTTTAGGTTTTTATTGTTGTTTCAGCTCAGAAATATCAATAAATTAAACTTAGTATCATTCGAGTTACCAAAAGAGTATTACTTTTAATATTCTGTAGATGCTAAACCACTCATAGCAAAAAATTAATATTTTTACCAACACAAACAACATATTTTTATTAACTTCCACCGAGGGCCAATTTCTTAACATTCTGTGCAGGGTTATTTGATAATTAACTTTTAATTGAATTTATTCGATTATTCAGTATTATTACTAAACTTTTTTTGGACTATCTAGATATAATTGTCACAAATTAGTATGATTTGTCTATTTTTTATTTTAATAATTTTTAAAAACAAATAGTAAAGTATCGTTTTTTAGTTCAATACATATTCATACAAAAATCATTTTCGGTTTATCCAAATTTTCAAATTGCACGATTTTCAACATATTTGAATTATTAATATTCAAAAATTTTTAAAAAATTCACTCTTACATTATTTTTTATGCTGTTTTAAATGGCATAATCTTAGTTTCAATATTTAACTTAGTTTTTAATGTAACGATGTTTCAATTTTTTTCTTACAATGAAAAATTAGTAACTTTTAAATGGCGTTAAGCTCGTTCTAAAACGTTGAAAACATTAATTGACTTTTATTTAATCAATTGGAAATCTAATTGCCAAAGATATAATTATATTGATATGATTTAAAAAAAAAGTCATTTATTTATTTTTACTTTTAAGCATACGAAAAAGCTACTACATAAAAGCAAACATCAAACTTTACCCATAATTCCTGGTATTTTCCAAAAATAAAAAAAGAAAACACTATGCCACGGTGTTTATTTACTCCCAATCAAGGAAAACAATCGGATGAGTGGTCCGCCATGTACTTTTCGAAACACACATGATTTTCGAGCCCTCTAGCGGCGTTTTCCAACCCTTCATCACCCCGCCATTTCTCCGATTAAGGCGTGGCCGAGCACCGTTACCGCCCCGGCGTCACGACGCACTTTTCCGATGTTTTCTTGATTCTCGTTTCGAGGAGATACGTCAGGGGTCTTTGAGGGAGTTTTCTTTAAAATGGTGGGAAATGGTAAATTCGCTTTTCTTATAGTCGCAGGAAATTGAAGATGTAAAAATTTTGTTTTTCAGTCACAAGTTCTTTAATAAATTATACGGAGTGTTTCACATTTAAAAAAATATTCTGCAAATAAATATACGGATCGATTTTAACTAAATGTAAAGTATTTTATGTCAAAATAAGTAATAAGTTAATTATATACGATTTTTTTTGGCATTAAATCCACTTTAAAATAATAAACTTGTAACTAATTAATGTATGTTATAATAATAGTCTGTAAAAATTCACTGTAAAATGATCAAAAGCGCCAAATCTCTATCTAATTATAAGAATAGTAACTAAATAAGCGGTGCTAAATTATGTTTGAAATACTATGTACGATCATAAATACTTATCACTTTCACGTTCGGTAAATCTATGAAACAAATTTGTTTTCCAACAGGAAAAGTTATGTTAAAATAACACCACATGACTTTCGTGGTTGCCGGTTATAAAATTACCCAAGGAGAATGTGCTTGTATTCTAATAAATCGGGTATAAAAATTATTTTGTTACTATTAACCGATTAATCCTACCCTGTAGTCCAATTTTTTCTGCGCAGAACACGGTAGAGCACCACAAAACCTAATTACTCGTATATGGAAGAGATCTCGCCTAAATATAGCAACTAAAAATATGCGGTTTTTTCATGACATTTAAAATATTTATTATCTGTGATACTTTTTTGAAATCTATCTAGAGGAAAAAGTTGATAGTCGTATCACTTTTACTAAAAATAATTTTAAAAAAAGTGCCACAGACGCGCTCTTAATAATAAAATACAGAATTTATTGGTGAAAATCGCAGCTTCATATCTGTCATATTAATGGAGCGCCCGACCAAAAACGATTTCAGGAAAGATAATATATGGTATTGGCGCCTCTTAAAACAAATTATTTCTTGTGCTTTGGATTAAAACATGAAGTAGAAAATACTTTGGCTAAATCATTCTCTAACAGTATTAAATTTATAGATATTAAATCAATTTTTAAATAAAAACAAATATAAATGGATCAAATATGCCAGTAAATACGTTATATTATTACTATTATAATCATATAAATTATTAAATTTGCCGCCAATAATTAAAAGAACTTTCGAAGTGCGAGAATAAAATTAATTTGTATTATTTCGTCTGGTTGAGTCATTATAATATGCGCGTCTTTCGGAAAATATTACAGGAAGCTATCCAACTACCTATATAAAGATTTTTTGCTTAATTTCTTCAACAAAAAATATTAAATTAATGTTAGTATAAAATATTAAATAAATTATTAAAATAAAAATCTAATTTCTACTTATATTTTTGCTAATTAGTCACAATCGGTTCGCATATAATATAAACCATTTGAAACTGAGAAATAGTCTCCTTACATTAAATAATTTATAAAGTTTGTAGGTAAATCAAATCTTTAAATAATATATATATAAATTATATTTGATCATTTTTAATATTCCTATACAATTTTAAATTTATAAATACTTCATGCGACATCTTGCAGTTGGGAACCACACTAAGTTTTCCTGTAAAGTCGATCATTTTAGTTTGAAGCTTCTTTTGTAGATGGCAGCATGTGTACATGCTGTAAATTAGTTATTTTTATTTTTCAATTTTTTGCGACATCTGCCGATGGGTAATTTCACTACTCAAAACTGTGTTCTTTGTTCCATTTTGTGTTATTAGATGGCAGCAGAGATATGATTGGGGAGATGTAGCATCAGAGAGAGAGAGAAGTTGTATGAAAGATAAACCATAAATGTTTACATAAGGACTCATATGATCCTCTTAAAGCGGTGTTGACAGATTTAATTTATAAAATATATTGGTATTTTATCACTATTTTAAGTATATAATAATTATCAACGAACTGTTATAAAAATTAATTGTCACTTATAATTACACGAGAGCTTTTTTTTTTGTCGAAGTAAACTTGACATGTATCAATTAGAATTTTGTTGCCTGGAAATTTAACGAAAAAAACTGCCTCTGAAAAAATTACGAGTCCGCAGGACGAGTAATTTTTTCTGGTAGTTTTTTGAGTTGAATTACCTAATGGCAACAAAAGTTTTCTTCGACTCAAAAAAAAAGCTAAAGTGTAATTCGGCAAGACAATTTAATGAATATGTAAATCAATAAATTAAAAAATAAGATGTAAATTAGTTTATTTAATTTAACGGAAAAATACAAATGTTAAAAACACAATTATTAAAAATAGCTTGAGAGGAAAAATGAAAACTTTTCTGACAAGTTTGAGAAAAATTGACATAACGTCATCAAAAATTTGATTACAATATGCTGGTTGTCATGCTTTCAAAAGTTAGGTTCCATTATTGTCGCTGGAAAAGTTAGGGCAAATATATTATGCACTACTAGTAGTGAATAATCATTATTCACCACTTTTTATCACTGCTCTTATATTTTATTAAAATTTTTACTAAATTGTAATAAAATAATGGATTGAGAAAGTGAAATGTGCTTAACACCTGCACCGCCAGTATTAAATATCAAGCTCCATACAAGTAAATGATTCTAATTATTATGCCAGCAATCAAAAATTTCAACAAATAATCAGAATGTTGACGTTAATCTTATTCCTGCAATTAACTTAACAAATTTTTCAAATGTAACTATTAACATAAATAATTGATGTTAAATTGTAGTTATGTAATATTAATATTCTATCTAGTTATGTTATAAATATTAAAGTACAGTATTCTACTCGCATATAATGGCTATTATTCACACGGGTGATTTAGGAAACTCGCCTGCAGCTCGTGTCATAAACTACACCCTTGTGAATAATAGCCATCATTATATGCTTGTTGAATAATATACTATTATGAGTTGTAATCACAACAAAAGGTGCTTTTCGAGTCGGGATGTTGAGAACATCTGCGTTTGATGAATACACCCATAAGTCTGTCTCTTGAATGCTCTCTCTACTATCGTATCCCATCTCTATGGATGGCAGTATCTGGGTTTAGTTCGAAAAGTACACTCGAGCGTCCTCGACTGACACTAGCCGTTCGAAAACTCTAGGATGATCAGTTACAGTAGTTGGTTTTTGGTTTGTAACAACGATTATGGACTATGGAGTGGTTTTGGGGTTGTTATTGCTTAAAATTGTGTATGTTGTTCACAGATTACTGACTCTTGTGTTGTTACACTATCTATTTTGGCTTTGTTTTTGTTAACTTTTCGTGTTTTCGACTTCAGGTTAGTTTACTTGACTTTTGACTTCGACCGACCACAACACTATCCGTTCGAAAAGAAGTCACACAAGCGAGACAACCGAATCGCACGAGCGTCACACCAGAAATCTTGGGTGTATTCCGAAATATACATCAGTAGACTGGCTAGTGGTAATGACGTCATAAATCGAGGCCATACTGACGATTTATTCCGAAATATACTGGCCAGCGCGTTAACGTCATTAAAAACAGAGCACGTGTTTGTTGTTTACGTTTATGCTCAAAAAGTTATTATAAATTTCAAATAATCTATTTCAAACGAATGGAGGTGATATTTATAATATATATTCATTGTGAGACAATTTACCTACATTTAAGTAATCTCAGCAAAATTACACCTTAATCAGGATCTGTAAAATATTAGACATAAGTCAACATTTTAAGGTTATTTATCATAACATTAACATATAGCTAATACCAAATATACTTATGTACGGTTTTTTGGATTCATCTGGCGATACATTTAGTGTGTACGACTTATTGTTACATTCGTCTATTAAAAGTTATTGTTCAATTTTTTGAGAATGGTGAGCATGTAATACTCCTATATCGCCAGCTTGAGAGAAAAGTGTGTCGCCGATAGTAGAGTGTAGATGATCGTTTCTCTCTCACGCAGTTTCGGATCGGCATAGGCGTTACAGCTGTAAAATCGCCTACGTTTGCTTAACTCTCCTTTTCTCTTCGTTCCTTTTTCACCACGGTACACGACGCCAATGCAATTTATGTATATGGGCATGCGTGTTGGCACAAAATTCCGATCTTGCATCTCCTTCTGTCGGAACGCTTTGTTTCTACAGGCAAAGATAGGACTATGGAGCGTATAGAAGGAGGGCAATCTCTAATGGACAACACGTTTAAAATGTGGTCAACATTTTATACGCAACCAATGGTACTAAAATAACCGACGTGGCGCTGACGATCGTATGTTGAAAAACTGTTTGTAGATTGATTAGATCCATAATCTCAAATAACGTTTTTTATTTAATGGAGCCACCCAATTTTTATAAATACATATCTTTTAAAAGTTTACGTAATGATTTAAAATTAATATTTGAAAAAAATCAAAGGAAATGTCAAAACTCTCATCAACAGTCAATCAACAGCGCCACCAACTGGCTTCCAAAATCGGGCCACTTTTTATAACGTTGAGATGTGCCTCCTTCTATACCCTCCATAAATAGGACATTACATATATGATTTTTAATGATGGTGAATCGATTGCCGTTGTTCGTTTGTCTCTATCTTTCACCGTTCTTGAGTTGAAACAAGCTAACGGACGGACGGACGGACAAAACCGTCTTATAAGAGTTTTTTTTTTCAAAAACTCTAAAATGAGCCAATGCTCCTATTTTTGCTTCACAAGTTTTAAAACTTTCAAATTAGCCCCACATATTTCCGCTTATATTGGCGACAGTGACAAAATGTCACAGGGCTGCGTTCGAAAATTACGCTCCGATAGACCATTTTCGTTTCATGGTGTAACCACAGACAGTGAGACAAGAACAATTTTAAATGAGTTAGAAAGAAAATATATACCAATTTAAAGCCCGAAACACATGCTCTTATTTTTCTTGCGCATGTCTAATCATTAAAACTAGTCATTGCTGCCAATATGGTTTGAATTGCAACATAATTCGCCAATCTCAACGATTGTATATTTCGTTAACCAATGACCTGAAAATGATTACTTTAAGTTGGCTTCAGAGGTCATTTCAGTATATGTAGTTTGTTTTAATATTTGTTTTGGATATTGTCAGTTTGATTTGTGTCAGTTTCCAATTACTGTTTAATGAAATTCAATAATTTTATAATTTTTGTCATATTCTTGAATTAATATTGTTATGGCAACATAGTATTAAGTAATTTTTAAGGAATTCTAATATAGTTTGGCAACGTGCGTACATTCCAATTTAATTGCCAAGGTCAAATAAATTTTTGACAGGACAACAAAGAAAGTGGGCGGAATATGGGGTGTATTCCGAAATACACATCAGTATACTGGCCAGTGGTACTGACGTCATGAATCCGACGCCATATTGAACTGGTGAGAAAAGTGACCAGTGTGGTATAACAGTAGTGAAGTCTTTGTAGTCAAATACTTAAACTAATGGCAGCTCACCTTACATATATGTTAAAAACCCGACACGCATTTAATCTTTGACCTATTTTTATTTAGTAGTATATAAGGGATATACGTAGATTGAAATTTATTTCCGTAACTTTAAATTTTCGAAAACTCGAAATAACGGCAAAATATTGCCGTTTTTCACTTTTTATAGCTGTGATTGGCAGAAAACCAAAGTTAATTTTTAAGAAATATTTATTTTGTTTTTGGTCTTTGAAATTGATAAAATAAAGAGATTGAATTAAATTGTTCATTGTCAACAGAAAATCAATCAAAAATAATAGGTGCTTCTATATTTGAAAATATAACAGGAACTTGTGTGAGGAATTTGTATTGGCAACACTGCATATTGTCATTACGTTTTGTTTGACACTTGACAGTCGACGTAGCATTACAAAGTATTTTTACTATTTTTGCTAGAAGTCGGCATTTCACAGCATTCCTAATAAAATAGTTAATAAGTGTCTTAAAAACCATGTTTAGAAATCAATATGATAGCGACGTTACGGTATGGAGCCCCCAGGGTCGTCTCCATCAAGTAGAATACGCCATGGAAGCCGTAAATCTTGGATCGGCGACTGTAGGACTGAAAAGTAAAACTCACGCTGTAATAATTGCCTTAAAAAGGGCTTCTTCGGAGCTCTCAGCCTACCAGAAGAAAATTATTAATATCGACGATCATATTGGGATTACTATTTCCGGACTTACAGCCGATGCGAGGATTTTGAGTAGATATATGAGAAGTGAATGTTTGAATTATAAGTACTCTTTAGATACTTATATGCCGTTAAATAGACTTATTAGTATATTAGGTAAGTCTAATTTTAATATTATTATTAACACAGTAAGATTTGATGGTAATTTAGTAAAATTTCTTACTTAAAAAAGTGAGGTTATGTTATTGGAGAATGACTATTAAAAATGGTGAAAATTCATTTGTATTGGATGTTGGATTGAATTATTGGTTCAGCAAACGAATAGCACTTAACAATATATATATTTAACTTTTAATTCGAACACTTTAATATTTTGTAGAGAGTAAACTTTCTTGTAATATTTTGTAAATGGTTAACTAAGTTCTCTGACGTCTCGCCCACACTTGCATGTTTTATACACAATATTTATCATTGCAGAGGGTAGAGGGTCACTCTTTGGACACTCTTTTACAATCTTATCTTAAATATTAAATTTCGGAAATTTTGGAGAATAGTCTAAAAACCCATTGTTGTTTTGAAATAGAATTACTTTAAATATTAGCTAAATAATATTATCTTCGAGGTTTAATTGATATAAATAAATCAAAACAACATACATTGCTATCGAAAATTGTTGTAAGGAAAAGTTGATCAGAATTGAAAACTACGTTCAGATATGCATATCAATTTGCATTAAAAAATAAGAATTTTAATTTTATCAAAATATTTCTCTACAAAAACAGAATAAAGGTCAGTGAAGTTGGCACCCACTTTTGAGAATTTCCCAAAGATTTTGTGTGCATTCGTTTGTCCATCGATAGTCCACTAATTATCGTTTGTCCACCCTTCGTTTCAAAATGGTGGCCCAAAAACTTTTTTTTTGCAAAGTTTGCTCTCGGCACCCACATATTGCAAAAATAAACATCCAACCGCACAGATCGTTTGTTCTTTGTTTGTCCACGTTTGTCCACCAATTATTTTTGTTTGTCCACCCACCGGTTAATTATAATTAATTATATAACTTATAAAAAATTGTGATATGAAGTTGGCACACACTTTTTTGAATTTTGAAATTTTTTCGTGCATTCGTTTGTTCATCTTCAGTCCAAGATTGTCCACCTAAGATTTTTGTTTGTCCAAGCAACATTTCAAAAGGAAGGATGAGAACAGACAAATGATTTTCTAACATCTACAAATAAAATTCCAGTAGACAATCATCAGTTTCTTTTGTTCAACACTATGCAACAAAATAAATATTTTTTTCACTGGGTTTAGAGTAAGTATATAGGGTGGATCGAATTTAATTTGCGTTTACAGAGATCTCATAAACCGAAATAGATCCAATATCGGTTAAATGGGGAAAAAGGTGTGTATTTTCAAGACGAATTAATAGATTTTTTCAAAATTAAAATATCAGGTCCGGTTTCCGAGATATTTAAGAAAAACCGAAATTGGCGATTTTCGTTTTAATTAATTACCACCTTCTTTTTTAGAGATGGAAAAAACTTTATAAATCTTTTATTGGAGGCTAAATATGGCTTCACTCACATTGCGTATCCAATTTTGTAAAACACCGTTTCGTCTTTGAAGGGCCATCCTCAACTATTTTTTTTAAATACCTGTACTTGTACTTTTTGTTTCATGTCTGAAATCCTCATTTTTTCTCTATTCAATCATGTAGAACACTTTAGGTTTTGACAATAAACTAAACTTAAAAAATTTTTCTATGTACGGTCCTGTTCATTATATGGCCCGCAAAATGCACTTTCGTATAAAGATAAAACCAGGTTTTTTTTTAATATTTATATTTTAAATGCAATAATGACATAAAAGTTTGTATGCATCTGTTTATACCTATGTTACATAAATAACTGTTATTTTTTGATTGTAGTTATTTAAGAAAATTTACATTCAAATATTTAATAGAAATTAAGCCCAAAGTAGGCTCAATTTTTAATTAATTTTATTTAAAATGATTTATAAATATTTTCAGTGAAAATGGAATGAAAATAGGGAGAGACCATAACTATATTTTTTCTCATTTTGGTCTCTCCCTTTTCTTAAGGTCACAATTTTTGCTTAAACATTTTGAAAAAATTCCCATTTATAGATTTTTTTCTTCTCTTTTTAATGGTATTAAATGGATTTTAATATATTTTTTAATTAAACAAAATAACGTTGATAATTGTAGATTTTAATAAATATTTTTTTGTTTAACCCCTGTAACAAAAAAACTGACAATACTATTAAAACGTGTTAAATGTTGATGGAAAGAGAAGAAAATATTCTATATAAGTGAATTTTATCAAAATTTTAGATAAAATATTGTGGTTGTGAAAATAGGGAGAGACCATAACTTTATTTTTTCTCATTTTGGTCTCTCCCATTTCTCAAGGTCACAATTTTTTGCTTACAAAGTTTGAAAAAATTCCCATTTATAGAATTTTTTACTGTCTTTTTAATGGCATTAAAATAATTTTAATATATTTTTTATCAAAAAAAAAAATAACAGGCAATTGTAGATTATAATAAATATTTTTTTGTTTAACCCCTCTAACAACAAAACTATAGATGCTATTAAAACGTACTAAGTGGAGATAGAGAGAGAAAATAATATTCTATATGTGTGATTTTTTTCAAAAATTTGGATAAAAAATTGTGGTTGTGAGAAAAGGGAGAGACCACACTATAAGGATTTTTTTAATTTTCCTCATTTTTGGTCTCTCCCCTTTGTCAAGGTCACAATTCTAGCTCAAAACACTATTTAATGATAATTTATTTATTTTTGTTATAAACTTTTATCAAGAATATAATTTTCGGACAAATGAATCATTACAGGGTGTACATAAAAAGTATATTTATTGTAATGAATTCAAAATCTCAATTTAGGGCGAGTTCTATAAAAAAAAAAATAATAAACCTTACAAAAATTTAAATCAAATAAATAAATTTTATATATTCCGACACATGTTGATTTGTCTTCAATAGCTCTAACACAAATTGATTTCTCTTTCTTCAATGGCTCCAACACAAATTGATTTCTATTTTTAACTTTTATACTGTCTTTTTAATCTAAATTTCTTCTAATCCACCAGCTACCCTCCATCCAGACTCTCTCCACGATCCTAACCAGCTCTGCATATCTTTGAAAAAAATTGTCTTCTATGATACCTTTTACCTTTTTTTTTTACTTTTTTTTTACAAATTAAACTATAAATGTTTTAAGGTATATTATTCCATCTATCCATATAAATCCATTCCATATACAATTTTTTTAAAGTTGTATAATGAAAAACTATTTATAAAAATCTTAATGACATTTTTCCCTTTGTATATTATTCTTTTTTACCCAAATTGAAATTTTTCTTACTTGATTAATTAAAAGAAATTTTAAATCTTTCTCTTAACATTATTACTTAAAAAAATTTTATATATCATTTCCAATTTTTTTTATTTTCATAATAATAATAATAATGAAATAATGATGTGCTCAAAATTTAACATAAGACTCTTTATATTTCACAATTGTTGATTTAGAATAACTTATATACCAATTATTTTCAATAAATTCTTTAAACTCGAACCTTTTTTAGCAATAAACTATGTTTATAACATTCAAAATAACATAAAATTATTTAACTTAATCAAACCTTTTAACAATTAAATAACAATTAACTTAAAAAAAACAACTCATACAGAATATTTCATTAAACAACTCACACAGAGTATTTCATTACATTATGTGTATTCTTCGAATAACAGCAACAATTTTTCTAGGTAACAAAATGCAACATTGCACTCAACGATACGATCGTAGACCATTTGGTGTAGGGTTACTTGTAGCTGGTTATGATGATTCTGGTACCCATATTTATCAAACCTGTCCATCGGCGAATTTTTATAATTGTAAAGCCATGTCTATAGGGGCAAGATCGCAAAGTGCAAGGACTTATTTGGAGAAAAAGTTAGATGAATTGTCGTCCAGTTCTTTGGAAGATTTGATCAAACATGGCTTGAGAGCTTTGAGGGATACTTTACCTCCAGAGGTTAGTAAAGTTTTTTTTTTATTTTGGTATATTTATAATTTAATCTGTCTTATATTGTTTTTAACAGTATGATATCTTTTTTCTAATTTTTGGAAAATATTTTGTTTACCTTTACAATGTTTTATTTTTTTAAATCCATTGAAAATTCTGAGAATTTAATTTTTAAAGAAAATTGAATAATAGTAGATTCTGTAACAAGGTTAGTATGAAAAATTCGTCAAGAGTGGAAAATTCCGAACGCGAGCGAAAGCGAGTGTGAGGAACCACGAGTGTCGAATTTTTTCATTCTCACCGAGTAACAGACTATATTTTCTCCACGATCAAAAAGTATAAATCAAAATTAAATTAAATCTGAACACAAGTTATTTGTTGACATATTTGTATTACATTGTATTAATATTTATAGTGCTGTGGTACACTTACCGATATTAAAATCTGGTGCATTGATGTTTTTTCATAATTTGCAATTTCAGATATTATTAAATTCTGTATCTACTTCACTTGATTTTTCACTCATTATTTTGTTTAAATTAAAACTTGTTTGAAAATAATTATTACCGTCGCCATTTTATATCTGACACTGACACTTTTGAAGTCCACGGCAATCGATATTGTTTAATTCGATTACAGAAAATCCATTCTTTACCTTGATAAGGAATGAAAATACATGCAAAATGCATAAGAGGCAAGTATTATAGAATAAATATTCAGACTCTAGAGTGTGAATGTTTACATTCTATTATTAAAAATGATTTCAGAATTCATACATTCAGTAATGGTCGTGGAGAAAGTACAATTATATATTTCCTAATAATATTGTTCATTGATATTTTTTTTAATCAGCTGCTTACACGATATTTAAGAAAATTTGTATACCAGCGCTTGTCGTTGTGCCACATTTAAAGAAATATTTTCAATTTTTGGTTTATACAGGGTGTTCTAAACGTAACCACAATCTTTGTTATTTTAAATGGAACATCCTGTATTTTTTTACATATTTAGATTCATTTTGAAAAGCTGATTTCAAAAACCTATTACACCTGTATATGTATAGACTGAAAGTTGAAAATATTTTATTTAGATGTGGCACAATGACAATGCCTTGTATACAAATTTTCATAAATGTTGTGTAAGCAGTTTTGCAATATACAGATAGTTTAAACTCGTCGTGACACACCCTGTATATTTTCTGCTTAGTTTTCTCATATTGGTTCGTTTTTTTTTTAATCGCAAACTTAATTTTTAATAAAAAAAGTCAAAATATGGCGCATTGGTTTTAGAATTGTTCATTTTCCTATATTTAAAACTCTTACACTTTTAGGTTGATTTAACCACAAAAAACGTCTCAATAGGCTACGTAGGCAAAGGCCAGACGTTCAAAATCCTTGAAGAAGAAGAAACTGCTCCATATCTTTCTTTAATCGAAGGAGAGGAACGTAGAGGAGGTTCAGGTGGTCCTGACCTTCCCGCTGAACCTTTGAGAGACGATGCGGGGGACGAGGGCCCCAGGGACCCTGTTCCAGCCGTTGCGATGGATACTACAGATTAAATGTAATTGGAAATCAGGAAAGACATTTAAGGGGGTATTTTTGGGGAATCGTTGGGAGTTTGTTGTGTTGGAAAGAAAATTTGCCGTGGCTGTTTTGATTTTTGAATTGAGACAGCCACGGCGAATTTTTTGGAAAATACAGTTTAATATTATATTTAATGTAACATGAGGATTTAAGATTTTTTTTGATTAATAAATTTGCTATTGCTTGATATTTTAGGGTTTTATTGCATTTTCACTATCATTTTCCCATCATTGGACTCCTATTTTCGTATCATTTTCGTGTTTACAATTACTTTCATATAGTTTTCCATTTTCAGTACTTCTTTTTCACATCTGACATAATTTTAATCTAGAGTTTATCTGCTGGTGTAAGTTAGAGTACGTATTGGGCGACTTAAGACTAAGCTTATCTCATATCCCTAATTAGGTCCACCTGCAGCAGACGTTTCAGCCTACGCACTTTGTTCATTTCACTATCTCTTAACTAGTTAACCAACATTTTTCTTGTTCAAAATGAGACAAGTAGTGACAGGCTTCTTTCTGTTTTTAATGACATATAGATTCCATCACTTTTCAATATATTTAACCCTTTAACTGTGGGCAAAATTTTGGAGCGCTAGGCGCTCTAGACAAAAATGTTGAAAAATATAAATAAAACATCAATAATCTTGATTGCAATAATTTTGAAAAAACAAAGCTGAGTTTTAAGAAATTCAAAAATTTCGAAAATATATCAAAAAATTTCAAAATTCAAAACAAAATAAATAATGTCTAGAATTTCAAAAATTTATCGAAAATTTCAAATTGTGTGTCAAAATTTTCAAAAATTTAAAAGAATTGATTTGCAATTTTTTCCGAAAATTTCAAAACAGTAAAAATGCCAAAATATTCAAAAATTTCTAAAATATATCAAAAATTTAAAATAATGTAATTTTTTCGAAAATTTCAAATTGTAAAAATGTCTAAATATTTTAAAATATATAAAAATTAAAAAAAAAATGAAATTATATATTTTTTTTTAAAATTTCAAAAAATTCAAATAGTAAAAATATTCAAAAATTTCTAAAACATTCCAAAAATTTAAAAACCGTTTGAAATTATGCATTTTATTTTCGAAAATTTCAATTAGTAAAAATGTCAAAATATTCAAAAATTTCTAAAATAAATCGAAAATTTCAAAAAACAAAATTATTCGATTAATTAAAAATATTTTAAAAATGTCAACAGTTTGAAAAACCATTATAAAATTATTTGGAAATTTCAAAATTTTCGAAAATTGTAAAATTCGTAAAAATTTATATTTGTGAAAGTTTGTAAAAAATGTAAGCTTTCTAAAAATTTGCAAAAATTTTCAGGAAAATAACAAAATATACAAAATTGTTCTTTTGGGATGAGTTTTTACGAATCATTCATATACGACAGCCGCAGCTAAAGGGTTAAAAAACATGACAAATACCATAAAAGTGAGTCCTAGATTGATATTAAGAATATGATAGCACTTTCATTTTATTTTTTGTGGTCTTTACCTTATGGGACATATATTTAGAACAAAACAACCCACGTTTTATCAATAATTTAGCAAATTTTCCTGCTGTATTTTTAATCAGATTTCAGATTTTCAGTTAGTATGCGACTACTTCGTATCAAATTTTCAAATGTGGCTTGTAATGCTCAAGTTATTAGATGTACACTTTTATAACCTTGATATTTTGACGTTTAAGAGCAAACCAGACACCTACAAAACTGCGAAAACTTCCTGAGCCATTATTTGTCACTCGTTTTTTTTTTAAATATCAGGTAGTAATTCAAAATTAATATCTGTTTTGAGAAGATACCATGATTTTTTTGTAAACCTTCAAAATATGTTTTTTTTATTAATTAATCGAATTTTGGAAAAAAGTTTTCTCAGCCAATCTTCGTTAAATTTACAAATTTTTGTCGATTTTTTTTTTAAATATTAAGTAAATTTCAAATGAGAAGGTTTCCTACCTGTTTCTTTTAAAACTCCTGGAAGGTGCTGCCACCACTCATTTTTATTTCTTCACTACTATAGTTATATCTAAAAGGCCTATTGTGTTAGAATTGTTTCAGTGGCGTGTGTCTAGAAATTAATTTGTTTTATATAATAAAAGAGCGGAACATTTTTATCGAATTTAGTGCTTTTGAGTGACTATGGGTAGAAAAAGTGTTGACAAAGTACATTTGAATTTGTCTACTAAAGGAAAAGTCGTCTGAATATAATGAAAACGTGAGTATTTTATTTAAATAAAGAATATAATTTCCATTTTCTAGATAAAAAGTAAATATAATTTTTATTACAATTATTATAAAAATCGGAATTTGTCGAATGTTCAGCCTTTACCTGAAATTCATAATTTTGAGGAAACCTGTGCTGGGTAAGATCATAAACATATTTAATAAGTTAAAATGACTTGTGGAAACTAGCAATGAAATCTGGCAATCCTAAAATAAAAAATTAAAATTATTTTATATAATTCTACACAAAATATCAAAAATTTGGGTGGCAACCACTTCTCATTTCTTTTTAAATTAAATTCAAAGTACACCGTAGCTCGTTTCAAGCGAACTAAAATTTTTATTCAAAGTTTCTTTCACATTTTGATTATTTAAAAAGTTCTATACAAAACATCAAAAAATTGGATGACAACCCCTTCTCATTTTTTGTTTAAATTAAATTCAAAGTACATTGAAAGAAGTTAGGCAAACATGTTCAATAAATTTGACATTTTTCAACTAAACTTATTTTTATAGAACGGGCACTATTGTTAAAATTAAGACCAATTCAAATAATAGTCTTGTACAAAATACTAGTAAAGAAATAGAGAGCATCACAAAAAGTATTACTGAGGATACTACATTAAGGTATGTAACAGAAGATAAGTAGAAAATATGATTCAAAATAGTACTAATTTTTAATAAATTTTATTTTAGAAATGATATCATTTCTGGTCGAAGAATATTTGACATAAATTTTCTTTTCGAACAAAGTTTAAATAGCGAACAACACAACCCATTTGGTTGTTCTTTAATTGATATGGTTGCCATAAGTGAAAAACGTAATGGACTTCAATCGACGTTTACGCTAAAATGTAAAATGTGCAAACGAATCAAGTTTATTGAAACAGAACGAAACGAAACCGCAGACGCCACTCATATAGGCATAAATTCTTCTGTGGTATTGTGCTGTTTCAACTGGAATTGGTCATTCTCAGTTAGAACAAATAGTTGCTTCTATAGACATGCCAATGATTGTTATGTTTAGTTCATATGTACTTTGAGCGATCAGGCTTTACTTATCATGAAAGGTTCATTGAGGTACTGTAATAAAGCACAACTGTGGCACGAAACACTTTATTCAGATACGATGTGTACACGTTGGTAGTTGTCGAACGACTGACTCTAAATTCGATGTTCGGTGCCGTTGCCGCTCTGACGTATATGACAGGCCTTTTTTTTTTTTTTACAACGAAAATATAAGAACATACAAAAAATTACAATAGTACAAGAAAAATGCAAAAAATAAAAATAAATTCAAGAAAAACGTAAAAATGCAAAAAATACAGGCAAAATTTTTTTTTTTTTTTAAATTCTAAAAATTAAGCAAAATCAAACAAACGCGAGAAGTATATAATTATAGATCTAATCGGATAGGTCTAATATGAAGACCACTTCTTGTAGTTGTCCCCGGAACGACATATATCTTCTAGATTGTTTGTTGGTTTATATTGTAGATCATTCAGATGATCATTCGGATTTTCATGATTGGTTGTAGGTTTTTCGTCTTCTTCGTCGGTTTCGTCATAATTAGACGCTTTTTCTCTCAAAGGTCTCAGTAATCTACGGTTTCTTCGGTACGTAGTATTATTTACATCTACTAGATAATCGTTTGGTCCTGATTTTTCTGTTATTATTCCTTGTTCCCAACGTCTCGTTCCCCTTTGGATTAATACTGGTTGTTGTCCCTGAAGCTCTGATAACTGTTTGGCGCTATGGTCGTAATGAGCCTTCATCTTAGTTTGCTGGCACTTTAAAGTATTTTTTGCCTTTTTTATAGGGAATTTCGGATTAAGGAGAGTATTGCGACTGGGAGGGTAGTTCTTAATTTCCGCCCCATCAGAAGGTCACTTTGAGAAGGCAATCCTTGTTTTGGTGTAATATTATAATTTAAGATTGCCAAGAAAGGATCAATACCCCCTTCAAGAGATTTGGTTAGTAATCCCTTGACAGTCTGGATGGCGCGTTCCACCATTCCGTTTGAAGATGGGTACATAGGGCTTGATGTTGTTAGCTTAATATCATATTTTTTGGCAAAATTCAAAAATTCTTTAGAATTACATGGTGGTCCATTGTCTGACATGATTTCTTGGGGTAAGCCATTTATTGCAAATATATTTTTTAATGTTGAAATGACACTCTCTGCTGTTTTATTTGAAAGTTTATTAACTACGATAAATTTACTGAAATAATTGTACCCAGCGCCTTAAAGTCTATTCCTACTTTTTGCCATGGTAGCTCGGGAACTTCGTGTGGTTGTAATGGTTCTTTTATGTTGGATCTGGAATACTTTTGGCAAATTAAACAGGACAACACCATGTTCTCAATTTCAGTAGTCAGTCCAGGAAAATAAATTGAGTCTTGAGCTAGGAGTTTTGTCGATACGACACCTTGATGTAATTTATGAAGTAGTTCTAAGAATTCACTCCGAAGACTTCTTGGTACTATGATCCTTCTCTTATAAAATAAAATGTCTATGCAAGAATATTTCATTTTTAATTGACCAAAATCTTTTAATTGATGCTGGTGTATTGCATTTATGTGTTGGCCATCCATTCAATACATAATGTTTAATTTTCTTCAAGTCAATATCTTGATCTGTTTCGGTTTGAAGTCTTTTTTCGTTTTCTATAGATGTGGATATTACTGAGTACACTCGTAAGTTTTCTTCTAAATAGTTGGTATTAATTTTATCATTTAATGGTTCTCTATTTAAGGTATCAGCTATTTGTTGATTTTTCCCTGGCACGTGAAATGAACATTTTTTATTCACATTTTTGTCCTATTGTTTCAATAGCATGCCCCGAATATGATGAAAGTCTTGTATGACCTTTGTTAATTTTTGAAATACAAATACCAAGTTTTTGAAAGTCTGTAAAATTAGGAATATTAACCTGACTCCCCGTATCAATTTTAAATTTTATTTTACAGCCATGTACATTTATTTCCTCAATCCACTCAATAGCGTTCACTGTTTTAGTACTGGATTCCCCCGTTATAATTGTCCACACAATGTTTGAATTAGTTGTATTATCGTGACAGTCAAATCTGGCAGTGTCAGAATCAGTCTCTGGTTCATTGACTACATGAACACTCTTGTTTTTGCAGAATTTGCGATAGTGTCCCTTTTAATTACATTTGCTACAATAACGATTAAAGGCTGAACATGTGTGAATCCACAATTTTTACACATGTTACCTGAATCCGGTCCTGAGCAAGACTGACAGCATGAGGCGCCATCATTAGGAATCCGCAAGGTTATTTATCGCGAAAACGGATTCCTCACCATCAAGCGTTAATTTGTACTCTTGCAGCAATTTCTCCTGCATACGAGAATCTCGAATACCAAGAACAATTCGATCTAATATCATTGTATCTCGTTCTTTAAATTCGCACGAGTTAGACAATTGTTTTAACGAAGTTACAAATTGGTCAAATGTTTCATCAACTTGTTGATTGCGTCTAAAGAACTTGAAATGTTCGAATACGAGATTTTTTACAGGCTCACAATACTCATCGAATGTTTTTAGTACTGAGAATTTTTTCTTTTCAATACTTTCGAATTTGAAACAGCAGACGATAAGAAAAAATTCAGTAGTACTAAAAACATTCGATGTTCGTTGCGGCGTTGCCGCTCTGACATATATGACAGATAAAACCTACATAAAGCAACGTGGACAATTGGCGCATATTGTTTATTCGTCAGTTTCAGACACAATACAAGAAGCAGCTAAAACTGAATTTGATATTTCAAAAGAACTAGGAGAAGAAGATGAAAACGGTATTCCATGTATAACTGTTGTAGCTGATGGAGCTTGGTCTAAGAGATCATACAATGTTAATTATGATGCGCCTTCCGGAGTGGTACGTATTTTTATTTTCTAGATAAGAGCGGTATAATTCACGGTTATGTATTTTGTAGGGTTGTATTATAGGATATCGCACAGGAAAACTATTGTATTTGGGAATACGTAACAAATATTGTTGTGTCTGTGCTTATTACAAAAAAAAGGAATCGATGCAAAACTTATATATGCTACAAGAATTGGACGGGCTCCTCGACAAGTATGGAAGCAGATATTATAGTTAGTGAATTTTTATCAAGCATAGAAATACATGGACTAAAATATACCGCATCAGTAGGGGATGGAGATAGTTCTGTACATGGAAAACTTATAAAAAAACAGCCATATGGACCGAGCACTGTAATAAGAAAAATTGAATGCAGGAATCATTTGCTTAGAAATCTTTTTAAAAAATTAAAGGAACTATGCAGTAAGTCTTTGAAAATTATTTTGTGGTTGAAATATTTACATGTCATATTTTTTTCAGAGAAAACTAAAAGCACATCTACTAATAAAAGTGTTTCACCTTATTTAAGAAAGCAACTGGAAAATAATATTTTACGCATGCGACTTGCAATTCAATCGGCAATAAAATATAGAATTAATGAAGACATCAGTCAGAATAATAAAATCCTTAATTTAAAAACTGACATTCTTAACATTCCATCGCATATTTTTGGAGAACATCGCTATTGCACAAAAATTGGTTACTTCAAATGTAAAAAAGAAAATGAAGAAAACGTACCTGCAATGAAGCTCTGTGGACTTTATAGAGACATTGAAATTTGTATGAGACGTCTATTACTTAATACTGACAGCTTAATTCAAAATATGGATAATAATTTGGCGAAGCATTACAATTCAATTATTTGCAAATTTATCGGAAGAAAAAGAATAAATTTTTCTCGACTCGATGTGAAGCAGCAGCTCTCTCTTATAACGAAGGTCCTGAATACTTCAACTCTATATAAAAGTATAATAGGCCAGCACACTAAAAAGTATGTAGAAAAGTCAAGAAAAAGAAAAATTGCGTCCGCTAAAATTTCAAAAGAGAGTAAACGAAGGCGTCTGGAATTAAGACACAAAAAGACAGGTGCTCGAGTTGATATGAATTATGGTCTTTTAGAACAACCAGATCTTCAACAAGAAGAATATGTGGAAGTAGAAAAAAAATTACTAAATACACTAAAGTTGACGGATCAACAAATTGTTGATTTAGAGGAAACAACAAGGTTGCAAAGTACAACATCTATATGGATGGAAGAAAGAAAGTTACGTATAACTGCGTCTAATTTTGCAAAAATATGAAATCTTAGAAAAGCAACTTCCTCTACTAATACAATTAAAGCTTTGTTATATTCAAAATTTACTACAAGGGCCACAGAATATGGAAAAATTCACGAACCGTTCGCCATAGAAGAATTTTCCAATGTAACTATATGGAAGTGAAAAGTTGTGGTCTTTTCGTTCATCGAAATTATTTTTTCTTGGGAGCAAGTCCAGACGGTTTAATTGGAAATGATACTATTATTGAGGTATAGTGCCCAAATCAATTAAAAATATAGATCCTGCAGATGCCATGATATCAAAAAAAATTAAATGGGCTAAAATAGACAATGACGAACTAAAATTGAATAGGAATCATACGTACCACTGTCAAGTGCAAGGGCAGCTAGAGGTAGCAAATAAAGACATGGTATTTCGTAATATGGACTCTTAAAGGATTACGTATTGAAAAGGTAATATTATATTGAATGATATAAAAAATAAAGAAATAGCAATTTTATTTTTTTAGATTTCAAGAGATAAAAACTTTTGGATCAACCATATGATTGACAAATTAAAAACATTTTTTTACAATTGTTTACTTCCGTTTACAATTGTTGATCCGAGGTTTCCAAGAGGCTTGCCAATAAGAGACAAAGAAAGAAATAAAATTAGTAGCACATAAATAAAATATTAGTTCTATCTATAATAGGCATTATTTAATTTTAATTGTGCGAGTTAGAAAAAGATTGCTTTACCACTGAATGGTTATACGTCAAAATTAGTAGTATTAGTAGTTTTTTATTAACAAAGAGCTTATTTTCAATTTACATTTTAAAACTGTAAATAAGGAACATTTTCTGTCTTCTTATTTTGCAGTAACTGAGAGTACCTGGTATTTTTATTTTATTTACTACATGGACTAAAATATACCGCATTAGTATTTATATACACTCGTAATAAACAGATCTATTGAATATTTTATAAATTGAAAATTATTTACAGAACATAACTTCTGCCTTGTAAGAAACGTTTGTATGCCAAATAGAAATTAGTATAAAAAAATAAAATTAGTCGTTAATAATTAATCTGTTAATATCAATTGAAATTGTGTCGTGTCAACGTCGTGTGTGTCGTACTTCAAGTGCAAATTTATCCTGTTTATTAAGCTCAATTTAATAAGCTCAATTTAATAAAACTTTTATATCAAAACGTCAATATACTTATGAACTACAATTTGAAAAAATAGGTGACTCCAAAAAACAGTTAATTACGTTAATAACATCAAAAATAAGTGCATTCAATCCCAATACTCATATCAGCCCAACAAAAACTCATTCAGATAAGGTGAATCAAAAAAAGAAGCACAAACACTAATAAACAATTACTTCTTAAAGAACTTTACCAGTGAAAATGGAGAAACTGGAATGTGCAAGATGTAAAACAAAAAATTCACCCAAGGACCCAAAGAACCCTATCTTCCCATGTGACATATGCAGAACTTACATATGCGGTGAGTGCTCAGGATTATCAGCATCAGAATTAAAATGTATAGTTCTACAGAGACGTATATTGAAGTACCATTGTGAAAACTGCAGAAAATGGAATATCAATGATTTTTTTGAAAACACAATAAAGGACAAAGAAGAGATAATAGAAAATAAAAATGCAATTATCCAAATACTACAGGAGCGAATTAAAGATATGGAAGAAAAGCAGAAACAACTTCAAATAGCAGGAACAAATAATATTTCATACGCAGAAATGACGAAGAAAAATACGTTAGAGAAAATAAATATGATACACAATAATATCCCAAAAATTATAATTCGGCCCAAAAATGTACAAACATCGGCAGACACGAAAAAACATATTAACAAATCTATTAATCCCACAGAATTGAAAATAAACATCGAAAATATAAAGACTACAAATAATGGTGGTATGTTCATTAAATGTAAAACAAGACAAGTTGATTTATTGATGAAATCAGCACAAGAAAAACTACGAAATAAATATGCTATATCCATGTCGAAAATGAGAAAACCAAGAATAAAGATTACAAATTTCAATGAAGACATGACAATAGAAGAAATTGGTAAATCTCTACAAGACCAGAATAACATCAGTGGAGATGTTAAAATCACTTATATTAGAAAAAACAAAAGAGGAGACAAAACAATATATTGTGAATGCTCATCCACATCATTTAAAAACCTAATAGAAAAGGGAAAAGTATACATTGGATGGGAGCGCTACCCAGTCTTTGAGGAATTTGATGTAATACGTTGTTTTAAATGCCAAGCATTCCATCACAAACAACAAGAGTGTCGGAACGAAGTGGTGTGTCCGAATTGTAGTGGAAATCATACTGAAGATAATTGCAACAGTCAGCAAAAATGCTGTCATAACTGTAAAAATGCTAACGATAAGTATAAAAAAATTACAACATTAAAACACTCGTCAAACGATTCAAACTGTCCTTTAAAATATTTCACAGATGTACTAAAAAGTAAAACAAATTACCTAAATGACGACTGATCCTATAATAGAATGTGACAATATCAAGTATTTAGGTGTTACTATTGATAAACATCTTAAATGGGATCAACATGTAATTGAATTAGTTAAAAAAGTCCGTAGGCTTATATACAAAATGTACCATATCCGTAAAATTCTAAATAAAAAACAACTGTTGATTGTATATCGAGCACTGGTAGAGTCACTTATAAAATATGGCATACTAGTATGGGGTGGTTTATATGAGAACACCTTACATCATCTAAACATAGTCCAAAATTACATACTAAAAGTTATGTTCAATAGAAATAAGTACTTTTCAACCAGTTTTTTGTATGATGAAAACATATTAAATGTCAGATATCTTTATTTCCTAACCATTTCAACATTCTACTATAAAAATAGTCATTATCTCCAACAAATATCTCATTCTTATTACACACGAGCAAAGGAAAATGTACAAGTAACGATACCAATATTCAAAAAAGACTCCTCAAAGATTTGTTACATATTTAGCACCAAAAGTTTTTAATATACTGCCGCTAGAAATAAGATCATCTAGCACTGTGAAACTATTTAACAAAAAATGTAAAAAATATATTTGTACTAATTACAATAAGTTCGAAACATTGTTATAAAACATATTTAAGTTTATATATATATACAGGGTGTTATTGAAATACACGTACATATTAAAACTGGGTATTGCGCAGATCCCCACTGAATGTAGAAAAATATTATTTTTTAAAAATACCCCTTATTAAGGGAGTTATTAATTTTTGAAAATTAATTCTAAAACAAACGTACTTCACTGATATGTTGAGGATGACCTATATAAATTAGGTTTATTTACCTATTTTAAACATCAACAGTAATTAATATGCAAGTTTTTGTCAGATGATAAGAAAACTAGTCTTGTAAGAAATAACCATGTTGCCAAGATTTTCGAATTAATTTCTATTTCCGAAGACTGGTTTTTACTACCCTCGTTATCAAAAAACTAGAATATTTGATAAATGATTGTTTTTAAACTATACATTTTTGAAACTATAGATTATTAAAATTTTAGTTGATTTACGAATCTGGCTAACACGAGCGCGTCATTTCCAAGTTGGTAAAAAGTGTTGTTACGATTACTTTTAAATATTTTTTTACGATGCCACTATTTACGAATATTGAACTAACCGATATAGTGCTGGTTTATGGGGCAGCTGGAGAAAATTCTCGGCAAGCACAAATCCTGTATCGCGAACGGTTTCCAAATCGGAGAATTCCGGACTGTCGTACGTTTATTTCAACTGTTCAGCATCTAAGAGACCATGGAAAATTTGAGAGTGTCAATGCAGATCGAGGGAGAACAAGAACACAAAGAACATTGGCGGCCGAAGAAGAAATATTGGAAGCTGTTGAAAACCGGCCTCAATTAAGTTGTAGAAGACTAGGTCTTGAAATTGGAGTGTCCTCATTTGTTGTGTGGCGGACACTTAAAGAACAAGGTTTACATCCTTATCACATCCAAAAAGTCCAGGCCTTATATAAAGGTGATGAAGAAAAGAGAGTTTTGTGAATGGATGATTCAAAAATGTGTTGATATTCCTGATTTTCTAAAAATATTATTGTATACTGACGAGGCTTCATTCACTCGTGATGGCGTGTTCAATATGCACAATACGCATATTTGGAGTGATGAAAATCCTCACGCCATTAGGGAAACTGGGCATCAAAGAAAATTTTCAATAAATGTTTGGGCTGGCATAATAGATCAGTATTTAATCGGGCCTTATCCCTAATAACACAAAGTAGTCCTACAGATATCCATAGGACGTCCTCTTCGGACATTCCGGACATCCTTAGGACATCCTTTTCTGGTACACTGGACGTTCTATGGACGTCCGAGGGACGCACTAATGTCACAACTTTGAACTGAATTCGAACGTCCGCCGCGGACATCCATTGGATATCCCCCTGGGACATTCACAGAACGTCCTATTTTGGTACAGTGGACGTCAGAGAAATTGATTTTTTTTGTTATATTATTCACACCAGTTCAATTGTAATTGTGAAATTGTTATTTCAACACCTGCTCGTGTCGGAAACTTCATCTATGTGAATAATAGCCACCGTTTATACTCGTTGAGCGAGCTCGGAGCAGACTTAATAGGATGTTTTAAATCGCGATATACCATACTATTCGTGGTGTCTAAGCAGCATCAGCGCAAGTGTCTCCATCTTTCAGGCGGAGCTTTACTTTTGGTCCATATTATGTCGAGTGAGGACCACTCTTAGGTGTCTGTCCCGGACATGTTTTGGACATTGCCTGTATTAAGTCGGCGAGGGACTGTTTTAAGACTATGGTATGGATATGTTATATTATATCCATCACGGACAACTACTGGATATCCGGTATGGACATTGTACATAAATTGTACAAATAATGGATATATATCGTGGACGTCTTAATACTGTCCAAAAACAAACATCCACAGGACATACATATTAAGTCCATGGACGTTCCGACATTAAATGGACATAAATTGTACGTCCCAAGGACGTTGTGTGCTATTAGGGATGTTCTCCCGAACAGATTAAATGGGCCAGGATATCTCCACTTTTTAGAAGATATTTTGCCAGTACTCCTAGAAGAGATACCGTTACAATTAAGGCAACGGATGTGGTACCTACTAGATGGCGCTCCTCCTCACTTTGATTTAAACGTACGGCAGTTTTTGAACATTAGATTTCCTCAAAAGTGGATAGGCAGAAATGGACCTACTAAGTGGCCTCCGAGATCTCCGGACTTAAATCCATGCGATTTCTTTTTGTGGGGTCACATATGAAACAACTGGTTTATAATGAACCTATTAATAGTGTTGAACAATTAACCAATAAAGTTAATGCGGTAGCCGAGGAACTACGACAAAATCCAAGACTAATTTCTAATGTTCAAAGTTCTTTGGAAAGACGATTGCAAGTGTGTGTAACTAATAATGGACGGCATTTTGAACAATTACTGTAATAAACTTTATTTTGAATTAATTGGTTTTGCTACGGCAACAGTGCAATTTCTATGGGTAAGTTCAATTTCGATTTATTTTACTTCTTTAAATATGGAAACTAGTAGGTCGGAAAAGGGGACTCTTCCCCAATATTTAAATTTTAGAATTTGAAGTTAAAATTGGTGCCAATCGTTTTTGGTCATTACATACTATTCCCCATTTTAATATGTACGTGTATTTCAATAACACCCTGTATATACATTTTTGTCTATTTAGTAATTTAGTTCAGTTTATTTAGATTAATTCTACTATTTATGTCCACACTTTAGAATATAATTATAATTAATACATGAACAACACACAACACCTTTTGCTCGACTTATGCCTAGATTAAGTTTTCACTAATTTAGGTAACTGATTTTTGCACACACAAGTGTTGTACACTTAGGTGCAAAAATAAAAAGCTAAACCTACAATACTCACAACTTTTATATATATAAATGTTATACTTGTATATTTTATGTGGTACAAATAAATAAAAAATAAATAAAATAAATAAATTGATCTAAAACTTTCAATACAATTATTTAATAAATAATAGGTATAACTACTGAAAATTGATGCGCCTATGTACTTATAAATCTTCAAACGCCTCGAACAATATATTACTGTGGACTTAATAGATGACATACGTAAGAGTTTACTTATCCTATCTCTAATTTCAATAACGTACAATGACGAGACGTAGGGGATAGGGCTGATAGAGGTGAATTTTGTTTATCCCTATAGCTCCGGATTGCTATTGTATTGTACTCGCGAAATCAATCTACCAATCAAAAGGGTACCGTTCAGATAAGGCGTTAAACTTTAGATTTAGCATGGGTATTTTTTGTTGTGAAAGTGAAAAGTTATTATTAAATTAATTTTGTTTATTTAAACAAGTTAAAATGCTAAAAACATTTTTAATTATTTCCTTCTGAATCTGATAAGTCGCTGTCATCATCAATATTAATTATAATTGGGTTTATTTCATTTGTAATTTGTTCTCTCCCACCAATCAGAAATTATTATTTTTACTGTTTTTTTGCACATTTTTTCCAAATTTCTGGGGTAGCAACATAGAGCTTCACTCCACATGCTTCTTACAGCTTCATCACTGTGACCATTTGTACCTATGTAATTGTCGTAGAATTGTTTACAAATACCCCATATGTTCTCATGGGGTTAAATTCACAGTGGCATGGTGGAAACGCAATACCTGCATATGTTCATGAATAATTTTGTCCACAATATAAATCTTCGGATTTTAATTTTTTTACAAATTTCTAATAATTCTGATTTTAAAACGTATTCAGGAAATTCTGTTAATTCATGTATTAATCAACTTTTAATATTTGTGATTTTCCCAGATGTATTTGGCTGCTTATTTTCAACTTCCGGGTGGTAAGGGGCATTATCTAAAACTATTACACAGGATTCCTGAAACGATAATAATTTTTCTTTTAACCACTTAGTAAACATTTCAGTATTCATGTTGTCATTATAGTCTTGTTTTATTGATTTCATATTTTTATCTTACCAGATTCTTTTTATAGAGTACTGTCGATTTCTCACGTAATCCCTTACGATTGTCTTCTTTCTTAAATTTAAATCTGATATGTTTTAAAGTTTTCCATAGACTGGTTCTTCCTACATTTCTAATTCCTTTATTTTTAATTTCTTTGTAAATTGTATTTAAAGTTACATACTTTTTGGATACTCTCATGTCATAAATTGTATCACGAATTATTAATTTTATTCCATTGGGAAGGTCTTCAGTTTTTCTTTTTAGGTAAGCGTTTTTTTATGTCCTATTTTGCAACGTTTTGGTTTTTCAGTATCTTCTGAAGTGTTAACTCACTAATACCTAGTGCTTTACTTACCTCTTTCGTGTGTACCTTAATTACTTGTATTGAAGGTCCACCATGACTTTTCCGCAAGGAAATAATTAATAATATTTTTAATAATTAATAATATTTTTAATAATTTCAACTTTGCTTTGGAAATAACATTTTGACAAGTCTGACTTCTTTTGACTCTTCTGTAAAATTCAAAATTGCCCTAAACTAATTAACCTATTTTCTCTTCTTCTATTTTTTGTAATTAGGTCATATCTCAGCTCTATCCTCTTAATTGAATATTGGTGTAAACGAATGAATGGACTATATTTTGGATCCTCTGAAGGATTGCTATATTATAATTGCTGGCGGTGCCCATAAGTTGGATACCGTATGCTCACACAGGTTTTAAGATGGTTTTGTAGAGCAACACTTTGTTATCTAGTGGGAGTTTAGATTTTTGTCCCATAAGCCAGTACATTTGCCTTAGTTTAAGTCCAAGTTGTTTACAGTTGGTGAATATATGTTTTTTCCACGTAAGGCGTCGGTCTGCATACATGCCAAGGTATTTGGCATCTTCAGTTTGGGGGAGTTAACAGTTAATAATATCTACTGGAGTACATGTTTCTCTGCGTAGTGTGAACGTCAGATGGATGGACTTTGTTTCGTTGATTTAAATTCGCCAAGTTTTCAGAAAGTGTTGAATTTTAGTTAAATTGTTTTGTAGGTTCTCTGATGCCGATGTTAGGTTTTGTATGAGATGCACCTAGAGCAATGGCATCAGCATATATGTTGCCGTCGTGGTTCTTATTGTTGGTAGGTCTAATATCGTTCCAGTTACAGTTCCCTGGGGAACGCCAAAGTGGACGGGATATAAGTCGCTATAATCACTGCCCTGTTTACTAGAAAATACCTGTCTGTTAAATATGAATTAAGTAGCTGATAGTGCGAGTGAGGAACGGAATTCTGTAGTTTGACTTGTAGACTGCTGTGCCACAACCACCTCGAAGACTTGAGATATATCAAGGAAAGTTGCAGAGCCATATCTTTTGGCATCCAGAACTTTTATTAATTTTGTTGACCTATTCGATGAACTTGCTCTGCTCTGTATTTACTATCATATTTAGTTTTGTAACGTACAGCTTTTCAAAGATTTTGTCGAATTGGTAGCAAGCTTATGGGCCTGTAGGACGAAACACGTTCAGGATTTTTCCCAGGTTTTATGATCGTGATGATTTGAGCAACCTTGAGGTGTTGGGAAAATAGTTCGATCTGAATACTGGTGCTTTTTTCTTGTGCATTTCTTTTAGGGCCTGTTTTATTTCCCCATATTTGAATTTGCAGTGAGGCATTGCCATTTGAAAGGGAATATCGAGGTAGCTATTTATCTCATTTTGTTCCTTGGTGGATATCGCGGAGGGAAAGGGCTAGAATACATTTTCTAAATGTTTCGAGAAAGCTTTGGCTTTTTCTCTCTCATCTTTAGCCCAGGTATTTTCTTCATTTTTTATTGGAGGATTGTGGCTTTCCTGGCTCTTAAGTATTATTGAAATCTTTGATACTTTTCTTCTTGGATCAAGACTTTTAGTTCTTACTGGCTTTATTTAGACACCTTTTATTTTCTTCAGTTCTAGCTTGCTGCCATTGTTTCCGCAGGTGTCTTTTTTCTGCAATTTTTTCTCGACCACTGGTGATATATCACTTTTCCCCAGAGACATTTCGAAGACTTGAGTAGCAACCCATTCATATTATTTGTTAAATATTTTACCGTTGGTTCTATGTCCTCTTTGATCTTTAGTGGTTGCATAATTAGAGAATCTAAATTTTTTCTAAATACATCCCAGTATGGGTTATCGTTATGCAACGAGGGTTGTCTTTTTTTGTTTAAGATTTTTGAATGAACTGCTATCATAACTATTAATTGAATGGCCTGATGACAAATCAAAGCAGGTTTTCGTTTTACATTTCTTAGTGTCAATTCGTTTTACGCAGAAGTCTAAGGCATCGAGAATTTTGTTTCTATCTGTCGACAAGTACGTTGGTTCGTCCGTTGTAGATTAAATAACACGAGTACTTTTCGATATTCACTTTATTTCACAAACTTTACTTAACATATGTTTCGATATACAATATCTTCATCAGATGTCAAATCAGTACTAACCTAATATTACAAAGTTCTAGATTTTATAGTTATTTTTATGTTAATGAGTGGGGAATTCCAAAATTGGATAAAGAGAATAAGTAAGGGAGAATTTATCAAATCTAGTTGGTCGTTTAGAAGTAAATTTTAATATTTATATTTATTTATCTCAAGGGATTCTAAAGAGGTTCAGTTTATGGCCTTTACGTTGAATGTGTAAAATGTCAGTTTTTTCCTTAAAAATATGATCTTCCTCTTTTACATTGCTTGGTGTAGTTTGAATTATCCAGTTTATTAACAAAAGATCTTTTATGCTCTGCTATTCTCTTTTTAAATGATCTACCAGTTTGGCCTACGTATATTTTATGACAACTACCGCAAGTTAATTTGTAAACTCCTGATGATAGCAATTTATTTCTTTTATTATTATTTTTCAAAAACTTACTTATTGTTTATTATTTTTCCTTAAAAATTTTGAAATTTGATTACTAGATTCGCCGTTATAGGTAATAGATTTAAATTTATTTATGATATCTTATGGAGAAACTGATTTTATGGCTAGATTATATTGTTTTTTTCTGTAATAAATCATCAATTAAAATAGGTTTATATCCATTATTAACGGCAATTTGTTTAATAATGTAAAGTTCTGTATTAAAATCAGTTAAAGTCATTGGGATATTAATTAATCTATGTATCATACTAGCAATTTTATGTTGGTACGGGTGATTTGATTTGTGAATTGTAGTAGTCAGGGTGCGTTGGTTTATGGTAAATTGAAAATTCATGTTTATTATCCTGTTTAGTGATGGTTAAATCTAAGAAACTTATTTTACTGTTCTGTTCAATCTCCATTGTGAATTTTATATTAGGGGTGATAGAATTCATAAAGTTCAAAAAAGATCCAATTTGTCTGTTAGTACCCATGAAACAAGTAAAAATATCATCCATATACCTATACCAATAAATGAAATTCCTACTTAATGTGTTTGTGTGAATAATGAATTCAATATAATTAATAAAAATTTCCGAAAGTAACATATGTTATGTAAAATTTGTGAAATACAGTAAATATCGAAAACTACTCATGTTATTTAATCTTTAACATGGTTGTTCATCATAAGTAAAAGCCACTTATATTCAACATTTAAAAGAAGCTTCAACAACTTTTTTTTCAACTAGTATTATAAACTAAAACTAAAAAGTTGTATTACCACACAGAATATTTGGTATTATGTGAGAAGAATAAAGTGTTCCCGAAATACATGAAACTAAGAACCAACAATAAATCGGGATCGACCAGGAGGTATATCAAGGGGTTTCAAACAATGGCACAAAGAAGACTGAAAAATCCAATATAATATAATGAGATGTTTATAACGTTTATCTTAAGGTAATTATTCATACTAAATTGTTACATTTTGTTGAATTCATTAGCTTAGACTCTATAATTGTAGAGATAAATCATGTCACATAATACATTAGAGATATATTAAACAAAAAAAAGCAAGTTACAATTGTTGTTAACTCCTAAACGAACACTAGATACTTACAAAATTACAGTTTTCTGATCATAAGGTGGTTTGTGGAAAACAGTCGTAACTAAATATACCATTTTTGAGATATGGCGTTGTTGAAAGGAGTGAGCGCATATAAACCTATACAAGAATAATATCGTCACCTAACCAAAACTACACTTTTTTATCACTGTGTACGTTTACCATCAACTCCTGATGAAGTTAACATAGTTAGCGAACCGTGCGTAGAGTGATAAAAAAGTGTAGTTCTGCCGTCAAGTGCCTGCTGGCTTTACCGACATAACCAAAACTACATGTCGGTAAAGCCAGCAGGCACTTGACGGCAGAACTACATGAAATATTTACCAAAATTATCGGCTTTTTATCGGCTATTTAAATGCCCAAAAAATAAATTTTCCGCTCCACTATTTTTTTTTATTTTTAAGGTTCTGCTAGCTTTACCGTAAAGCTAGCAGAATCGCAGAGAATTTTAAAAACAATTATACCAAAATTATCGGCTTTTTATCGGCTATTTAAATGCCCAAAAAATAATTTTTCCGCTCCACTATTTTTTTTTATTTTTAAGGTTCTGCTAGCTTTACCCTAAAGCTAGCAGAATCGCAGAGAATTATACAAACAATTATAGCAAAATTATCGGCTTTTTATCGGCTATTTAAATGCCCAAAAAATAATTTTTCCGCTCCACTATTTTTTTATTTTTATGGTTCTGCTAGCTTTACCGTAAAGGTAGCAGAATCGCTAAGAATTTTAAAAACAATTATACCAAAATTATCGGCTATTTAAATTCACAAAAAATAATTTTTCCGCTCCACTATTTTTTTTTATTTTTAAGGTTCTGCTAGCTTTACCGTAAAGCTAGCAGAATCGCAGAGAATTTTAAAAACAATTATACCAAAATTATCGGCTTTTTATCGGCTATTTAAATGCCCAAAAAATAAATTTTCCGCTCCACTATTATTTTTTAAGGTTCTGCTAGCTTTACCGTAAAGCTAGCAGAATCGCTAAGAATTTTAAAAACAATTATACCAAAATTATCGGCTATTTAAATGCACAAAAAATAATTTTTCCGCTCCACTATTTTTTTTAATTTTTAAGGTTCTGCTAGCTTTACCGTAAAGCTAGCAGAATCGCAGAGAATTTTAAAAAAAATCATACCAAAATTATCGGCTTTTTATCGGCTATTTAAATGCCCAAAAAATAAATTTTCCGCTCCACTATTTTTTTTAAGGTTCTGCTAGCTTTACCGTAGAGCTAGCAGAATCGCAGAGAATTTTAAAAACAATTATACCAAAATTATCGGCTTTTTATCGGCTAATAAAATGCCCAAAAAATAATTTTTCCGCTCCACTATTTTTTTTATTTTTAAGGTTCTGCTAGTTTTACCGTAAAGCTAGCAGAATCGCTAAGAATTTTAAAAACAATTATACCAAAATTATCGGCTATTTAAATGCACAAAAAATAATTTTTCCGCTCCACTATTTTTTTTAATTTTTAAGGTTCTGCTAGCTTTACCGTAAAGCTAGCAGAATCGCAGAGAATTTTAAAAACAATCATACCAAAATTATCGGCTTTTTATCGGCTATTTAAATGCCCAAAAAATAAATTTTCCGCTCCACTATTTTTTTTAAGGTTCTGCTAGCTTTACCGTAGAGCTAGCAGAATCGCAGAGAATTTTAAAAACAATTATACCAAAATTATCGGCTTTTTATCGGCTAATAAAATGCCCAAAAAATAATTTTTCCGCTCCACTATTTTTTTTATTTTTAAGGTTCTGCTAGTTTTACCGTAAAGCTAGCAGAATCGCAGAGAATTTTAAAAACAATTATACCAAAATCATCGGCTTTTTATCGGCTATTTAAATGCCCAAAAAATAATTTTTCAATTTTTCCGCTTCAACATTTTCTGCTCCAGTATTTTTTTTATTTATAAGGCTCTGCTCTTTAATAGTTATTTATGTACCAAGTCAGTAAAGTGATACTTTATCGAACGAGTCTGAGATTAGGAGCCAAGCGAGCGAAGCGAGCGAGGCGAGTGACAGGCGAGTTCGATAAAGACACTTTACTGACGAGGTGGTGGTGGTGGTAGAAGGGATGGCATTAGGTTGTCTATTTGCCACAAACATACTGACGAGGTGCATACAACATTTTATCGCCAACCATAAAAATTTATAATTGAAAAAAGATAGTACGTATTAAATTTTATTACGACAAAGTGAACAGAAAGAACAATGCTTTTAAGTGACAGCTACAAACTATTTCTGTTTAATGTCAATGTCATAGTCATGGCTATGTTGATAAATAACTATAAAAATCAAGCAAGTCAGTTCCTCCCCAGATTTATATTTAATATCATATTGATATATAACTGTACAAATCAAGCACTTTACCTGCCGCAAATGCGGCAGGTAAAGTGTTTTATTTTTACTGTAAAATAAAGTGTTTCTTTACTTCCGAAAATCGCTATGGTAATGTATGACTTTATTGACGGTGGGCGATAAAAACAATTATACCAAAATTATCGCCTATTCAAATGCCCAAAAAATAATTTTTCCCCTTCCAACATTTTCTGCTCCAGTTTTTTTTTATTTTTAAGGTTCTATTAGCTTTACCGTAAAGTTAGCAGGACCGTAGAGAATTTTAAAAAGAAAATGATTACAAACTATAAAATAATAATGTACATAATGTACAAAAAGTAATGAATAGTACAAATACTAAACATCAAAATTAATGAAAATTATGCTGATTAAGCCAAGACTCATAAATTTTTATTTACGATGGTGGTAGGGTTTTCCGGGTTTTCCTTACCGTAATGTCAAATGACGCCATTAATCGTCAGTAAGTCGCGCGGGAGCACAAGCTTATAGCTTCTGAGGGTCAATCACTACTTTAAGGGGGTAGTGAGGGGTATATTTGACGTTTTCTTATTCGTCCTTCGGTGTCTTTGGATTCATTATTATTTAGGTTCACAACATACTAACTCCATTCAAAACAGAAACCGTTGCACGTCATCGATGATTTAATGATTTCCAATCAGAAAAAACATCCTTGTAGGACGTTATGTTTAGAAACGATATTACTAAAACCCCCAATTAGTGACGTTCGTACATGAAAGGAATTTCTGCGTGCTCTATTTGGTGGTAGCACTGCCGTATTATTATTTGCACATCGATGACGTACAATGTTTTGAATAGACTATATATAAGAAGGTAGATTAAATTTGCCTGTAAATATTGTCTAGCAAAAAACGCTGACATGGGCGCCTCTTTGGCGGCGTCGGCGGCACCCTTGCTTAGAAATTAGTATTTGGGTATTGTTCCCAAATATAAACGTAGTTTATTTAAATTATTTTTGATTTAAAATGCAAGTAAGATTCTCCAGTTTCATAGTAACAATAAAATTGCACTTGAGATAAAAAATATGGGGTTAATTTGTATAATTATAAATTAAGGAATTACGTAAACAGGAATCAAATCTGTGGATTTAGTGGATTACTAGGTTTACCTATATTGAATTAAAAATATAAAAATTAAATAATTTAGTAAATAAATTTCAATTTAATAGGTTTTTAAAAGAAGTGGGTAAGAGTATTTAATAAAATCATCTCGTTTTTAAATTATAAGTCATTTGTGAAAGTGAAAGGTTTGTACTAACATATATTGACATATAACAACAAACTCTCTTAATTTTGCTGGTAAAGCTAACAGAACCTTAAAAATAAAAAGATACTGGAGCAGAAAAAATGTTGAAGCGAAAAATTTTTTGAATAGCCGATAATTTTGGTATAATTGTTTTTTAAATTCTCTGCGGTTCTGCGGTAAAGCAAGCAGAACCTTATAAATAAAAAAAAATACTGGAACAGAAAATGTTGAAGCGGAAAAATTACTTTTTGGGCATTTAAATAGCCGATAAAAAGCCGATAATTTTGGTACAATTGTTTTTAAAATTCTCTGCGATTCTGCTAGCTTTACCGTAAAGCTAGCAGAACCTTAAAAATAAAAAAGAATAGTGGAGCGGAAAAATTATTTTTTGGGCATTTAAATAGCCGATAAAAAGCCGATAATTTGGGTATAATTGTTTTTAAAATTCTCTGCGATTCTGCTAGCTTTACGGTAAAGCTAGCAGAACCTTAAAAATAAAAAAAAATAGTGGAGCGGAAAAATTATTTTTTGGGCATTTAAATAGCCGATAAAAAGCCAATAATTTTGGTAAATATTTCATGTAGTTCTGCCGTCAAGTGCCTGCTGGCTTTACCGACATGTTTTGGTTACTGGTAACGATATTCTTCAACATCGTTGAAAACTAAAGGTTTCAAATTCCTAATTCAAATTATAAAGGAGGAAAGAATGCATATTGCAGGTTTGTATAAAACTATATAGTAATATGAAAATAATATCTAATAATATATTTACGAGTTCTTTGAAACAGTTATTCTCATGTTATTATAATTTGAAAAATATATATCTTAGAACAATTATAAATGTACTTTTGATTCTAGAAAAATAGCTCATATACTGGATGACATTAATAGCATTTCTTCAGTTAATGGAAAGAATTCATCTAACTAAATTCTAATATAAAGATCTCAAAAATATAATATTGGATAGATAAGCACATCCAGTTGCACAAGGAGGGCACTTACAAGTAGATTTGTAGGTGAATGGTGAATTATATGCATTGTGGACAGAAAGGTTCTGCATTATTTTACAAACCACAAGATGTTGAGCATGCGAAGACATTGATAACAATAGCTTTGTTGTAGCTTTAATGACAACTTTTCAGGCACATAGTCTTAAATCGTTAGAAAATATTTCTAACTTACGTTGCGCTACTCATCCACAGATGCCAATTTAATAAGTATACTTTCAAATTTATTTTATTTATTGTTAATCTAACAAATTTTTGTTTTAAGTTTTTGCTAACGGTTTGCCTATTCTTTGTTCTTAAGTCGAATATTATGCAACAAATATTAAATAATAACTAGTAAAAGGAATAATCTCTGCACGATTTTTCAAGACTACGGCCCGTTTCCGTCAGCGGAAGAAAGTCCGATTCGAAAAAATTTTTCCAATAATTTTTTTTCTTCAAATTTTTCAATTTTTTTTCAACGAGCCCTATGCGATATGGATATCAATCGACGCGTCTTAACTTGCACACACCTTAAAATAAATCAGTATCGACAAATATGATTTCCTTATCGAGATATCTCGAATAGTTCACTTAGTAGGCGGGCCTATAGGATCCTCGGACCCGAAATAGCTTTTGAATAAAAACCGATAGCCGAATGAATTTTCCATATCGGCCTTACCGTTCTCGATTATCGTGCGCACAGACATTCATACATCCACACAGACTTTTTTTCGCGGAAAATCAATTTTCTCCACGTTTCATGAGATTTTAAGTCATTTCTAGCAAAAAAAAAATTTTGAGATTTTTGCACGATTTCAGTACTACGGTTTTCCGTACTTCACCAAAGGTGAAGTATGGGCGGGCCGTAGTAATAAGTTTAGAACCACCACTTTATACAGTGATCCCCAAAGTATGCACCATATGGGAAATTTATTTATTAAGGGTTTTTCGACAAAAAGTTATTCTTGGTAAAAGTTTGTGCATCCCCTGATGTATTTTTTAATGCTGGCTGAACAACTTTTCTAAATAAAATTTCCGGAAATTTTTCAAAATAAGGGTACTTTACTCTCGTCTTAAAATCAAATTTTTGAAGGCTCCTCGTATACTAGGTGTGTTTTACTATATTTTGTTGATGCATGTTTGATTTTAGGGGATGCACAAACTTTGACCAAGAATCACTTTTTGTCGAAACATTCTTAATAAATAAGTTTCCCATATGGTGCATACTTTGGGGATGACACTATTATTAATGATTATTAATTATTATTAATTTGATGTTTTGACTTTCAAATTAATAGAAAGATCTACATTATTCAAAAAAAATCCATTTGTTATTTATTTACTTATGATTTTCAAAAATTTCAGCTGAAGACCATCGCGCTATAATTTTTCTATTTGAAGACTTTCTATGACCTTTTTCTGTCAAATCCATACCAGTATCTTTTTGCCAACATATGACTAATTTGTCTTATATACCGGAGTAGCTAGAGCTTCTATAGTATAAAATTCAAGAAAATTGAAAGAAAAAATACTAATTTTTAAAATCATTTTATGTTACAGTTCTTTATTGAAAGTAGATACTTAATGTAATACATATTTATTAAAAAATGAACCATTACCAATAAACTTAATCTTCAAATGGAATAACGGAGATGAAATAATATTAAAATGAATAAGCACCAAATTGACGAATTATTACATACTGTTGATTATTAAGAATTGATTTCCTCGATATATTTGCTAAATTGATCATGCTGAAACCAACTTAACTAAATTTAAACTCCGCTAACTTTGTCACCGATAGCGCAAGCGAATTCGTGTATAGCTCTTTCGTTATTGGGAGTCACCTTTTCAGGAGCTACATCCTTTAACCAATTCACCATCACAGTTTCTAGAACTCCTGGTTTTGGAGCGCCAAATTCTTTCAGTTCGTCTAATAGTTCGTTTAGCTTTTCGAGGATGTTAAAGAATTTAATCCATGTCATTTTTGGTACTTTTGAATTTAATTTAGCTTTAGGTGAATTGCTGTAGACTTCGGTAAGGATTGGTAGGAATGTCCATTTATCTGGATCTTCTTTATAAACCATTTTTTTTAGTTTTTTTTTTGGTTTTGTTACTTAGAATTTTGATGTTGTGTTTGACACTAAAACCGAATTTTTATTTTTGTGACGGAAAGCGGTCTTGAATAGTGTGCCGCGAATGGTTTTGTATTAATCATAATACCGATAAACATGCTACCTGTCATTTTATTAATTACGTAACACGCACCATCAAACGGTTTCTACAGACTGTAAATCTTTGTCGAGTAAACAATATGGCAACATCGCGTTGCTTTCCGCGGCAGTAGAGCGAGAATTCCCTCCAACCTTAAGATACGCGCTAGATAATGCATCATGTAGTCGGATACTGATTTGTCATTGGTCAAACTACGTCGAAATTTGAAAACGACCAATTACCGAGATAGTATGCTAGACCCACCAGGACCTAGATGCCTCATCTGCCGTAAAGTCTCCAAGAATAATATTTAGACAGCAGCCAACATGCAGGGATGCCATATTTCGTTTGTTATTCATACGAAAGATTTACTACCCTAATAACACAAAGTAGTCCTACAGATATCCATAGGACGTCCTCTTCGGACATTCCGGACATCCTTAGGACATCCTTTTCTGGTACACTGGACGTTCTATGGACGTCCGAGGGACGCACTAATGTCACAACTTTGAACTGAATTCGAACGTCCGCCGCGGACATCCATTGGATATCCCCCTGGGACATTCACAGAACGTCCTATTTTGGTACAGTGGACGTCAGAGAAAGTGATTTTTTTTGTTATTTATTCACACCAGTTCAATAATTGTAATTGTGAAATTGTTATTTCAACACCTGCTCGTGTCGGAAACTTCATCTACGTGAATAATAGCCACCGTTTATGCTCGTTGAGCGAGCTCGGAGCAGACTTAATAGGATGTTTTAAATCGCGATATACCATACTATTCGTGGTGTCTAAGAAGCATCAGCGCAAGTGTCTCCATCTTTCAGGCGGAGCTTTACTTTTGGTCCATATTATGTCGAGTGAGGACCACTCTTAGGTGTCTGTCCCGGACATGTTTTGGACATTGCCTGTATTAAGTCGGCGAGGGACTGTTTTAAGACTATGGTATGGATATGTTATATTATATCCATCACGGACAACTACTGGATATCCGGTATGGACATTGTACATAAATTGTACAAATAATGGATATATATCGTGGACGTCTTAATACTGTCCAAAAACAAACATCCACAGGACATACATATTAAGTCCATGGACGTTCCGACATTAAATGGACATAAATTGTACGTCCCAAGGACGTTGTGTGCTATTAGGGTATGTACGACACTTCGACCATATACTAAATAGACGTGCCTTCATATATTATAGATACACAATCATTTGTGCCAGATATTATTCAGGCGGGGTCACGAAGATATTTTAAATGCTATAATAAAACATCTATTAAGCTAAGTTTCTAGATAAATTTGAAAAAGATTTTGTATACAAATGTAAAAACTATAAATGGAATTCCCGAATTTATTAGTACTACACCTATGTGTACATAATCTCTAACCACCTTACCTATGAAATGTTGGATCAACCGCTATATTCCATGATTTCTTACAAACTACGCACTTCCGAACCATCATTTTAGTCTTAACAAGCAAATTAAAGCGTAATGGATCAGTTCAGTTCAGTTCAGTTCTAGATCACTTGCTTCACTGTTTTATTTGCAACTGATCTGAATTAAAAATGATCTGGGTCACCTCCCCCCTTTCCGTTGCTGCACCACCCGCTGAAATGGTTCAAACCTCAGATAAAGGAACTACTGATATGCCCTGTATATCTAATGTCATTTACAAAATTTAAGCCAACATCTAGCCCTCTCTCTCGGCAAAGTTTGTGGGCGAGGGACGTGAGACGCGCAGAAAAATCTCGTGCAGAGGACGAAATCAACAATAAAATTGACGTGATGTATTAGACAGTGGCGACGCGAAGAATTATAAATTTTTATTTATTTTAGCAAAAAAATAGAAAATTAAAATTGGGTATTTTACATGTTATTAATATATCACATTTGAATTATATATGTCGTGAGAAGTTATATAATTTCGATAAAGTTGTATTTTCTGTAATACTGATAAATATTAACATTAAAACATAGCAAATGCTTGTAAATTTATAATAAATGACATATTTAATATAATGGAATCAAATAAATAATATTTTTTATTGATTCTAAAACCTTGTTAGAGTAAGGAGTACCTAAATGTGAATAACATAAAAAAAATTTGAATGGTATATAACATAAAAAAGAAAGGAAGCAAAATAAAAAATTATCAAATCTTATCAACTTATATTATATTTTAAATTATTCAAAAACTACTTTCCTAACTTACTTGTGAAGTGTAAGATTGATTATCTAATGGCTTGAGAAAAGCACCACATTTTTCACATTTCTTTCTCATGGTTAACAACATCTCAAGAAAATCACTTAAAATAGTTGAAAATGTTTACAAAAATATTTAGTACAACCTATAACACTAAAACATAACACAAATCAATTCACAAACTGTAAACTATTTAATGTATGATTTTAAATTATCCTGCTTGAAAGTACGCTTATGGAATTTCTAGAGGACGATGTCAACAAAAGTTAACTAGATGTTGGCTTAATAAAAAAGGATAGAATGCCCTCTCTATAGCTGCTTTCTTTCTACCATGTTCCTGGAATCAAAACGCGTTATGTTCCCGAATCATGTTCTTTCGAGCAAATTTGAATTGTGATTCATCCCCACTCGACTCATAACTTTGGATCATGATCAGTAATCCCTTTTCCCCCCTGAAACATTGAAAATGTGTGATTGACAGATACAAATCAATCTTTTCTAACCTCAAAAAAGATGAGACAGAGGAATTAATTTAAGTATTTTTAAAATGAAAGTTTTAAACATATACACATGATCCAGAGCAAAATATTACTGCATCGCTCTAAGCGACGAAGTTTATGAACGTGCCATCTCATGGCAATGAAGCTCGTAAAAGCTCTTCCCATGGCTCTTCCTTAAAAATCCGATTATGGTTATTTGGTGAAATTATTCATTATTACACATTAAAAAATCCGTAAAGAAACCACTATATATTCTATAAATTAAAAGCATAACCTAAATTTGCACAACTGCTGATTGACAAGTAGGGACTGTTCTTTCGTCTTTTGACAGGTGAACATGTTCTTGTAATCAAAACGGAAAACTAAAACATGATTTGAAGATCATGATCCAAAATAATTTTACGAAAGAAAACGTTTTATATATATATATTTACTCTGAGGTTCAAACGTGATCCGAAGCAGATGGCGGGGTTTTAAAAATTATTTGACACTAAATAACCTAAAAAACGTGGACTTATCAAGAGCAAATTAAAAATCTATAGATATTAATAAAATGGAAGGCGACACTTCGTCTAGTGAGGAAGATAATATGATTTTGGTAAATATTTCGTAAGAAAAGACGTCTATATATATATACGGTGTAATGTTTAATGTTTAATTTTAGGTGTAATGTTTAATGATCAATTTTAGGAATACATTTTCTCCGAGATGCATTCGTCATATAGGTGTCGGTGGCCATTTCTTGATGATATTTTTTGGTGCTTTGATGCCATTCGCAGATGATAATTGGCAGGAACGGAACGACAACGTCAGTTGCTTTGGTTAGGCGCGTTTTATTTGTAATTTTGCGTGATCAGTTTTGACCCTTTCAGAAGTGATCCAAGTGAACTGATCCAAGTGCAAAAGAAATACACTTAATATCATTTAAAAATTGACAATGACAAGATCAATCACCTTGCTGCCAAATGGTCTAAATTTCAGGCGACGTAAGAGGAATTCGCATTTAAAATATTTATAAACACTCTGAAAATGCTGGCAACGTAGCAACATTGAATCGTTGTCTCCGATAAATAATGTTGGCACAACTCAAATATATGCAAGGCGCGTCTACGTAGTATACTTCCTTCAGAAATGATTGTCACATGCGTATTTTGACGACTTTTCGATTATTACTTGTTTTATATTTTACTTTCCAATAATTTATTTAAATAAAGAGCATTTTCTTAAGAACTAACCGATTTTAGTAGCACAAACAGGTAAATTTTCAGGAAAGATTAAACAATATAGGCTATTATACCCTTTTTTGAAAAGTGCCTTAAATGAATCTTATACTGGCTTTACGTTATCCATTTTTTTTGTGAATAAATTTACAATGTTTTTCTAAAATTTATTCGTGAATTTCTTCACCCGGTGTGTTCGCTCTACATTTGTCAATTATTTTTTCAATTTATGTATCATTTCTGTCAATAAAACAGTTTGACCAAATTATCATTTTAATGTCCAAGCAAATTCATACGTTGTTTACAATGGACCTTTTCATTTACGAAAAATAAATTCTAAAACTTATATAATATGATTGTATTTCACAAACGTCCATTTCAATTAGATTTCCACAATAGATTTTTCATTTCGAAAAAATATCGCGTTTTAAAATGTTCCCTTGACGTCACGTTCATCAGAAACATCCCCCTCCATTATTTACGTTTCGAAACACGCATTACTGTTCTTTCTAAAAATATAGCTCACTGCTTGATATTTGATATATAATTGGATTTGTCATTTGATCGACTCATTCAAAAAAATTTACATTTTACCTCCTCTTTTCTTTATTTAAAACATTCAAAGTTTTTGAACGGGCCTTCCTTTTGACGAAGATGAATCACTATAGCAACGCTGCAAATCCTAAAGGCAGTTTCTTAAATAAAATTATAACGTTCCTTAAACAAAATTATGACGTAATGTACTAAAAAGACATTTTTTAGATTGTTTCAGTTATTAAAATGTAACAAAATTTTGGGGAATCGCTTGACTGAAGTACTGAACTTTGGATTTTCATGTATTTTGGGTTGAATTCCTTTCTATCGGGTAATTGCGAATCGCACTGAACAGTAATATCTGTAACTGATATTTTGCTAGAAAACAAGATGAAGAGAGAAAAACTATTGATAATATTCTACTCTGTGATGCAAATGAACGAGTCTATTAAGTATTAAATGACAAACCCGATACGTGACAATTTAGACATAACGGCAAATTGAGGTTATATGATGCTCACCTTACACAACGATGCCAAATTTCATTTTAGTGAACGTGAGGTCACGAACCCTCTTTTTATTCCCAAGTAATATTAGCACTTATACCTTCTAATTAAATTGTTCTCACATGGTTCATAAAAAGGTCCATTTCAGCATCAGCATAAACATACCCTACACAAATTTGAATCACCCTGTTTACATTTTCTTCTTATGTCACCAACTAGAACTCAAAAATTTAAGATAGGGACATGTAAGCCGTTTTATCCGATTTTATGTCATTTGGCCGGAGCAATCACTTAAACTGCGATTTTCACTTGTCTATAAATTCAAAACTAATTATTGTACAATATAGTCCCAGACAGCACACGACATCCATTGGACGTCCATATTCTGTCCAAACAATGTCCTGGATGTCCATGGATTTTAAATGGATGACCACTGGACGTCCTCTTTTCGTTATCCATTGGATACACAGATTCAGGTAGTCCAGTGGAAGTCCAAAAACTGTCCCAAATGAGGGAATGTTCTAGCATTGATAAGTACCTATATTATTAAGGTAGAATTATGTTCGTCTTATAATAAATAACTATAATTATATTATCAAACTACAATTTTATTAAAATACCTTGTCTTCATTACCTTGTTGATCAGATATAAAGTTAAAGGCCACCAAAGATTTGTTTTTGGGAAAGAAGAAGTTCTACAACTTCGAAGTTATTAGTTATTTTAGGTTGGGTTGTTCCGCGCCTTTTTAATTTTTTAACCACGCTGTTAACATTCATTTGAGTTTGTTTCTGGTATATTTTATCTGCTGGTAATAAAGCTAAGTATCATTTTTAATTCTAACAATAATTATAAGATGACAAAAATTCACAAAAAACATTATAGACAGGCAAATCGTTTGTTTTCCAATAACTTCGTGGAAAATCCTATTTAGCCCATTTGCCAATTCGGCGTTTCTTAAAAGATTTATTACTCTTTGTTGTTCAATTTGATTTAAGGCAAATCCTTTTCTAAAATTATTTTCCAGTTGCTGCTGAAAGCCACAACAGATCTGATAAGAAAACTACGGAAATTGCAATTAAAAAATGGCTGAGAAGATCAGCGGAGAGAAACACATAAAAAAAATCGTATAATATGTTATTATAATTATTAATAACAGTAAATGTATTTCTACTTTAGCGGCAATTTTATTTTAATACTTATTAGTGTCGGTGTGGATGTCCATCAGATGTCCATAAATTGTCCAATAGCAATATAAAAAGTATCCATGTATGGACCTTTCAAGGAGTCCAAATGGATGTCCAGGAGTGAGACATTTGTATAGTCCACTGGACGTCCATTGATGTCCATTTGTAAAATTCTGGATGTCCATTGGACAGTCGGTATGTCCATGACTGAACTTCCAATGGACATCCAATGGATTAATATGTGCTATCTGGGGTGGTAATAGGGTTTTGAAATGTTGTTCTTAGAACAAATGTCAAAAAATACAGGGTATTCCATTTAAAATAAGCAAGTTGATACCAACTTCCGGTATAAAAGGAAGTAGCTGGTTGTTCTAAATATTTTAGATAATTTGGGCATCCCCGAAAACCTCATATCCCAAATTTTCAGATTTTAAATCCGCCTACTTCTTTTGAAACCTCTAATTACCCCTATAACACTGATGTTTTAAGATTCCTCAACTAGACAGAACAGGAATCGGGATTACATGCAAACAAATTCGCCACCAGCAGATTAGTACTTTCTGTTTTTATGAAACCGTCATGATGATATTTCAATTTCAATAAAATACGGTATGATAAAAGTCTACAAACGTGATAACTCGAAAAAAATTAAAATTAACACACACAGCACAACAAAAATCTATTATCTTAGTATGAAGATGACGTCACGTCGGAAGTCAATATGGCGGATAGCATTTTTGACATTTTAAATACAGCTTTAAAAAATGATTCATTTCATAAATACCTATTTTTAGATTCTTTTCTTACATGGTGCAAAATATCCTATTTTAGTCCATTTATTATTTTTATCCATATTAAAATAAACTAAAATTATCTCCGACACTGGATGACTTCTAGGGATATTTTTTTTATGTTCTACCAATTTGTGAAATATCATCTTGGTCACGTGGGAGACAATCATTTCTGAAGGCTCTGTATACAGGGTGTTTCATTGGAAAAGTGATATACGTTAGCTGTAGATAGGGGACACCTAGGCGATCTCAAAAACCCCATACTTAATGGGTCTAACCAACTTTAATAACCAAGATACAGAGTGTTTTATCTATTTTACCAATTTCTTGCATGGTTCATAACTTTCTAACCACACTGTATATTTTCATGATATTTCGCAGGCATATTTTGTTTAAAGTGTCCGATCGATCAATAAATTTACAATAAAATAAATCCAGGTCCGGATAAAAAAAAATATTATAAAATATTCCGACACAAAAACAACACCCTGTATATCAGATTTTTCTAAAATAGATTCTGTATTTGCAAACAGCATGAAAAAATGAATTTAGTGATATGCTTTGCATTTTCGGCAAAATGTTTTTTCTTGTAAAATGTTGAGTTGGAATTCTGAAATGGTGTGAATTGTGAGAACCCAAAATGAAACCTATTTTTTTTTAATATGATTTAGTTTTAATGAAGAGTATGGACATACCGATTTTCTACCGTTTTTTACGAATTTTTACGGATTTTTTCGATTTTTAACGTTTTATTACGATATTTTACGATTTTTTTACGTTTTATTACGATATTTTACGATTTTTTACGATTTCCTAGGATTTTTTACGATATGACCTGTTTCGATATTTTTAAAAATGGCGCAGATAAAAAAAGTTTTATACAAATTGTATTTGAAAAATTTTAATCCATAATGGTTTCACTCTGTTGTCATTAATTTTTAGGTATTTTTTATAATTTTTGTTGTTTTTCATTAATTAAAGTTATTTATTTTTTGTAAATTTATTATTATTTATTCGTTAATTAAAGATGAATGTTTTTTGTGGATTATTTATCGCAAATAATAAAAAAATACTTAAAATATTAAAATTTTACCAATTTAGGTTAACTAGTCTCTTCATTAAAACTAAATCACATTAAAAAAAATTGTTTCAATTTTGGGCTCTCACAATTCACACCATTTCAGAAAAAATTTCACAAGAAAAAACATTTTGCCGAAAATACAAAGTATATCACAAAATAAATTTTTTCGTGCTCTTTGCAAATACAGAATCTATTTTAGAAAAATCTGATATACAGGATGTTGTTTTTGGGTCGGAATATTTTATAATATTTTTTTTAATCCGGACCTGGATTTCTTTTATTCTAAATTTATTGATCGATTGGGCACTTTAAAGAAAATATGCCCGCCAAATATCATAAAAATATACAGTGTGATTAGAAAGTTATGAACCATGTAAGAAATTGACAAAATAGATAAAACACGCTGTATCTTGGTTATTAAAGTAGTTACACCCATTAACTATTGGGTTTTTGAGATCGCCTAGGTGTCCCCTATCTGCAGTTAACATATATGTCACTTTCCCAATGAAACACCCTCTATATGGTCCAAGATACGACAGAAATCTTTCTGAGCTGTATCTCACTTTGTCGAATCCATCCCCACTATTTAAGCAATTCTTTAAACCATTCTCGGCCGCCTACGAATTGTAAAATATACCAGTGATCAAGCGAGTTATGCGATGTTAGATATAAGGTCTTATCGAGAGTTCTTATAGGAAATATTCCCAACCCCAATTAACTAGTATTCAAGTGATTACTCAGAGCCGTTGTTTTACTCATTTTAAAGAGAAAAAATTAACACATTCAGGCCTGATTTTCGACTCTATTTCCAAGAATGAATTCTGAAGGAATCAAAAAAATAATCAATTTGCACTTTATTAAACTTTAAGAATCCAGTTTTACACAAGCGTGACTTTATGTTGTCCTTGACTGAGTAAAGTAAGAGCTTAGTTTGTAATAAGAAATTGTATCCACTTCACCTGGCAAACAAAAATACAAAAAATGGAAAATCCTAAATATGAGGAATTCGATAAAAAGTTAAACATAAAAGTTAAGAAAATTTGATGCTTTACAACTTTGCACAAGAAAATTTTGCATTAAAATGCATTGCTTGTCCTTAAAATCAAGAGAAACTAGAGAAAACCTACATGCACGCTTTTTAGGAGACCTCTAGTGGCGCAACTATTGGAAATTCTAGAACAAGTTTTAGACAAAAGTTGTGCGGAATTTTATGCTCTAAAACTTTGTCCTACAACATTTTGCACTAAAGTATATTGTTTGTCCTCAAAATCAATAAAAACTAGAGAAAACATACATGCACATTTTTTACGCGCCCTCTAGTGGCGCAACTATTGGAAATTCTGGAAAAAGTTTGAAACAAAAGTTATAGGGAATTTTATGCTCTAAAACTTTGTCCTACAACATTTTGCACTAAAGTGTATTGTTTGTCCATAAAATTTAAAAAAAGTAATAAATTGTTACATGTGTATTTAATCAATGTCGGTCTTGAGGACCTTCTACTGTACCAATTTAAACCAAAATCTAATGGTCGCATTCTAGGCACACACCGATCCTCCATACCAAATTTCAGCTTGATTGGTCAAACGGTTCGGCAGTTATCGTGGAAGATTACACACAGACACACAGACAGACCATACGCTGGAAATGGTTTTAATCGACTTGGGGGATCTCAAAATGGATATTTCCATCGATATCTCGATTTTTTTTTTTGCTCGTTCACCTTATTTTCCCTTTGATGGGTCCGGGAAAGTAAAATGTTCCTTTGACTATTCGACAAAAGACGTGGTTGCAATTGGATGAAGCTCCTGCACATTTGATCACTTGATCTTAGAGATTATCTAAATAGAAAGTTTCCTGTAAAATGGATCGGGAGAGGTGGACCCATTAACTGGCCACCTATATGCCATTTTGCCATTAAACTCCGTGACGTCTATAGTGAATCACCCTGTATATTCTAAGAACTGAACTATTCAGAAATTTTTCTTCAACAATTTTAAGCGAAAGAGAACACATTAAACATCTGGCAATGACTGCTTCAAACCCTTTTGATATGAGCCCGATCGCCACTGATTCTCATGAAAGGACCGTCCTCGGCTGTTTTCGGGTCTCCATAAATTCCATAATACGTTGAATTCGACAAAAATATTTTTATAAAACATATTTCTGACGTCTTGTAGATGATAAAAATGCAACAAAAAAATCGAATTTTTGAAATTCTGAAGGTGCAATACCTCCTTAAACAGGCGGATTTGAAAGACCAAAAGTCTATTTCATCTCTACCTATATGTTTATCTGAAGGCACACTTATTAGGAAGTTACACACTCATTTCTTTCGTGATATGACTAACCTGAGTCAGAAACGTCAAACAATATTTCCAATCTATCAAAATTTTTAATGGATCTCTCAATAAATTAATATATTCATTAATTCACTTACCAGAAATGGAAGATATAGAAAAGATAATGAAAGTCTGGTTAAACGATGTAGCACCGGATAAAATAAGTCCAAGATCTTTAAGACTTATTCACGATCTATCTCAAAAATTAGGCGCAAGACTTAGATTATATCCTACACAACAAAGACGAGTACAACTAACTAAAAATGAAAGTCTAGAAAGGAAGCCTGATCCTGATTTTGTTGAAGATATTGCTCGTAAAATAGGTATAAAACTACAAGCGAAAGCAACCGCAACGACTCCACTAAAAACAAAATCTAGAAATGTTCGTATGCCTGGCAAATGATTATTAAAAATGTATTTCTTTTATCGTCTTAGTAAATGTATTAATGAATAAACTTTAAAATATACAATTTTTACTTTATTTACTTACAGTACTTCTTTATTGGAACATTACAAGTACAACTCACAAAACCATCATCAACTTACATGAAATAGACTTAATCTATATTTTTAACAAACACAAGAGTCTTTCAGTGTGCCTACTTTATCCCCAATAGCACATGCAAATTCATGTATGGCTTTCTTATTTTTTTCGGTTACTTTCTCAGGCGCGACATCTCTTAACCAATCTATCATTACCGTCTCCAAAATCCCCGGTTTTGGAGGCGGCCCGAATGTTTTTAATTCTTGTACCAACTCCTTTAGTTTCTCTAGAATGTTGATGTATTTCAGCCAAGGCATTGTTGGTACTTTCTTCTTCAAATTCGGTGTTAGTTTCTCGTAGAGGTCCGCGAGTTCTGGTAGGAAATCCCATTTTGTTGGATCGTCTTTTAAACGCATAATTTTGATTTTACGATCGAATAAAGGGTTAAAACTTTGTTTTGTTGATTAGTTGACATATTATTTAGATTGCTATTAAAAAATATATCAATTGATGAGTTATATTCTCTGTTAGCTCATTACCACTCATTACATTGATCTAAGACATAACCTATTTAGTATAAGTGTCAAACATATCAAAATTATCAGCTCTCAGATCGACACAAATTTACCATCCATTTATCATCAACTAACTCCTGCTACCATAAAAACACATCCATTTCAGTAGTGGGATATGATCGTGGAATGGAATACGAAGAAGAAATTAGAAAATGGTCGTTTCTACCAGACTTGATAAATACTTACAAGAAAAAATCAACAAAAAAATTATTGCAAAGTAAAGTATCAACCATGCCCGATTACACACATCAAAACATTTTACAAGCAATGGAAGAACTATTGGAGGATATCAAGACTTTGGGCTACGCAAAACGAAGTATGTTGGAACAGGTAATGCTAATCTGGTTGATGGATGTAGCACCGGATAAAGTAAACGATTATACTGTCAATGCAGTTCACGAATATGCGTGCGCCATTGGAGACAAGCTTAAAGAATATGCAGGAACTCCAGTAGAAATCATAGAACCAATTGATGAAATTTTAGAAAAAGTTGCTGATATTGTTACTTTCAGTAAAAGACAATCGGCTGTGTCAACAATAAGTAAAGCTAGTCGTTATACACGATTCTCAGAATCTTCTAAAAAAACTGTAGGATCAGTTACTTCTAAAAAAACAGTAGGTTCAGTTACTTCTAAAAAAACAGTAGGTTCAGTTACTTCTAAAAAATATAGGGAATCTACAACTTCTAAAAAAACTATAGAATCGGTTACTTCTAAACGAACTAGAGCATCTGCAGTATCATATATCAGTAAACGTAGCGCCAAAGCTCCTGCCATGGACGATGAAGAAGTAAAAAGATTAGTCAGAATGTATATGGCCACTTTGAATATATTGTAAAAATTATGTTTTAGGTAGATGTTGAAGTACGTTGTTCATATAGCTAAAAGCATATATTAAGTTCATTGTTAAACATAAATAAAGTTATATACAGAGCGCTTTCACGATGATCGTTAATTAGACGTTTCTGATGAACCAGGCAACGGACCAATTTGAAAATTTAGTGGTAAAGTCGTTACGTCATAATCGGTGACGTATTCTGCTGTTTTACGTGTGTCGTATATTACTTGAATGTTATTTTACACATAACCTCAAAATTAAAATATAACTAATGACATATGTTAAGGATTGTTTTCAATGACCCATGTATAGGAGGGCAATCTCTAATGGACAAGACGTTTAAAATGTGGTCAAAATTTTATACGCAACTAATGGTACATAAAATAACCGACGTGGCGCTGACGATCGTATGTTGAAAAACTGTTTGTAGATTGATTAGATCCATAGTCTCAAATAACGTTTTTTATTTAATGAGCCACCCAATTTTTATAAAATACACATCTTTTAAAAGTTTACGTAATGAATTAAAATTATTATTTGAAAAAAAGTCAAAGGAAATGTCAAAACTCACTCAAACTGTCATCAACAGTCGATCAACAGCGCCACCAACTGGCTTCCAAAATTGGTTCCCTTTTTCTAACGTTGCGATGTGCCTCCTTCTATACATTCCATAAGCGAAACCAACTGGCTTCCAAAAACGGGCCACTTTTTATAACGTTGAGATGTGCCTCCTTCTATACCCTCCATAGACCCATGTTAAGGTGTGTTTGTATTAATACATTGGTAATGCCGAAAATTGTATTTTGCTTTATGGGTTGCCTACCTTTTTACATAATTTAGTAATTTTTTTTAACTTGAAACATCCGTTTTTTAACCGATTTGTTTCAAATTTCTAGTTTGAGGATATTTAACGTCCCTTTAGCATGTTTTTTGACTTAATTAAAAAAAATACGGATGATCGAATCTTGATTAAATGGCGAATTAAATAATATATGTTAAAATGTATTATACATACGATTATATTTTTGGTGTGAACCCAAAGTTTATTTAAAATTAGATAGAATAACTACTTATATTTGTAAAAATTGTATAGTAATTATTGTCTGTGTCATTGTGAGAAATACTTTCGTAAGTATTCCTAAAAAATGAAAAAAAAAACATATATGTATTGGAGAAAACAGACAATAAAAAAATTTATTTTTGAAAAACTCCCAATACAACTAGGAAAAAATAGTATCTTTTGCACTCTGACCATACCATATCGGATTATACTGGCAGTCATAGGGTGGAAGACGTAAAACCTGATGACCATGTTTTAGGGCTAGTTCATCCATTCTGAATAAAATAAATAATCATGAAAATTGGCAAACATATGAAATGTTTTAAAAACATGCTCCGAAAAGATCCCATCTATATCTTTGCCTTTTTATTACATCCCACTGTTGATCTTTCATAGCAAATTTTGGATAGTGAATTTGCTTCTCCTCGAGCTACTCCACCACTGATTGCTTCGTCCAACATTGATTTGGTATTTTCTCTACAAGGCCGCAATGATACGATAGATTGTCCATGATTATCAATGAAGGCTCAGATAAGTTTGGCAATAGTTGTTCAGTAAACAATTTTTCAAAATTTGTGCAATTCATTGAATCATGATAGTCGCCCGATTTACTACCCGACTTGAAAACAAGACTGGTATCGAACACCTTCTCCAGTTTTTTTTCTTGTAGTTTTTAAAGACTCTCTTGTCAGCTTTTTCTAAATGCTCCTTTACTGAAAATCCAGGTTTCATCTAAGACTACTGGTTTCAATGAAAAATGCTCATTTTGATTCTTTGTATACTCCGGCAAAAATTGTATTCTTTTTTGTCTAACTGCAGATTGCTCCATTAGATATTTTTCATTTGATATTAAGCATTTCGTCCACTTAAATTTCAGTTCGACCAAAGCAGCGGCCAAGGAGCTTAAGGATATCTCAACTCCGTTAATATCTTTAAGTTTTTTTGTAGGGATCTAATTGTGACGTGCTCTCCTGTTGAAACAAAATAAATAAGTTGAAGCTTAAAAATTTCAAAATAAAAACTGAATATGCACCTACCTGCAGAATAGATCGCATATACTCGTATTCTTATTGCATGTTGATGTATGGTAAAAATGGAAGATCCTCGAGCAGAAACATGTCCAGCATGAAATTTGATTTTGTACTCTTTATCTCTGTTTCTATTAGACCAGTAACTATTTTTTGAACGGTTCTAATAGATATGTCTAGAGCATCAGCAACACGCTATAAAATTTAATAATATAAAATCAATAAATACTTACATTTTGCATAATATACGTAGATACTTACGTTGTAGACTGCATTTAATGGTAAAAGAGGTTTTCCAGCATCTCTTCTCTTGAAAAGTAATTAATCAACTACAAAATTAAAGATTGCTCTTTCTCATTATACCGGGAAGGCATTTTGACAATGAAAAATTAATTGAAAAAGGTGAAAATAATCAAAAATACTCAACAAATCAAAATATGACAACTTAACTGTCACCAGTAATAAATAATCTACATCAGTTAATAAATACGTTAATGGCGTCATAATTCCGTCTCATCCATTTCATGATGGAGAGATCAAGATGGATAATGTATGACGCAACGGCAAAGAATGGTTAAAAAAACTCTACCTATGCATAAACGGATATGATCTATTAATCTAATTTCGACAATGCGGTGTGGCCGCTTCTACCAGAAAGTAGTAGTAACTGATTTTTCAACTGAAACAACCTGTATAAATAATATCATTTAATGAATTCTTATCACTTTCTCGACAACTTCATTTAATATTTTCCTATACCTATCTGTAACCGTTTGCGAGATAAAAATTAATTACTACGGCGCGCCCACACTTCACCTTTGGTGAATTTGGGCAAACCGTAGTATTGAAATCGTGCAAAAATCTCAAAAGTTTGTTTTGCTCCAAATGATCCAACAGTACCATCCTCATCATCAGTTCCAAAGCGAACTGAATATGCCACAGAAGTGCCACCAAGTGCGGATGGCTACTATTCACCGTCAACAACTGTGTTAAAAACGACCTTACATAACTGACATAACCTCATAAAATAATATTTGTGCGACCCAAAACCAAATAAAGATAAGAAGAAATTAGTATTTTATTTACATTCTTTATGCTCTAATTAGAGAAACAAAGATGTCCTTACATTCGTCGTAAATTAGAAATTTGACAACGCTGTTAGAATAGATACCAACATTACAATATTATAGTTCAGCTGAACCAACGCTGAACGAGATTTGTACAATCCATATCCATTTTTTATGCGGGTTCAACCATTTGCCGAGTTCAGCTGAACCTGGGCTTAAGTTCGCTTTGTACAATCGGCCCTAAAGTAACTGTCATAAATACTGTCACACAAAAATCAAAATTTACAACAAACTTACATAATAAAAATCTCTCGACATCCACATTATTACATATTTATAACTAATAACATAACCATAGACGGAAATAAAAATTCAGGTAAAAATATCATTTTCATATTTAAAATAATTTCAAATCATCACTTAAATTAGCACATTAGCTATGAAATCCCATGAGTATATCCACATAAGAGATTATTCGTTGAAAAGGTTTTTTATAATGAACGTTTTAATTTATATAGTATGTAGTAATTTGTAAAAAAAATTGATTAATTTAGATTTTAGCGTGGTAACAAAAACGTGCATGATGAAGTTCCCCGGGTTACAATGTTCCGGAGGTAAAATAGTCCCCCGTTCGGATATTCGGGTAGGGGCTGATCTGCCTATATCATGCGGGGGTAATTTACCGGTCACTCTTTAAAATACCCAACTATGTCTATGTACACTAAACACCACGGCATCTGCATCTTTGTCCGCAGTGATCTCTCTTCCTAACGAGAGGAAACATAGATTTTACTGTCATGAATAACATCTCAACAAATCATTAGATTCATCTCTATATAAGCCTCCAAGTGATATACAATTCAGAGCACTTTTCTCCTCATTGCAACTATAGTACATTTTCATTAAACCAACTATCCTAGTGCTGACATCGCTATCCTGGGTGATTCTAATGTCCACAATATCAACTTGCTTAATCATTGAAATGCAAAGGACCAATTAGGCCACCTATATCCCATTTTGGAGAGTTCACTAGTCTCTCCTAGACCGGACCTATCACATCTTGAAATTTACACATTTGCAATACATTATCGATTGGAATCTGCCGACCATGAACTAATTTTAATAATGAGTGAGCTGGTCAGTAGCAGCGAGGCTTATAAACCGCGCAAAGTTTGGTACTATAAATCAGCCAAGTGAGAACTTTTCCCTGGTTGGATGCTTGCTTCTGCGCGGATAACCCATCGATTTGCGGTAAAGTGGTCCCCGATGTCATTTTGACTGGCATGGAGGTTTATATTCCTTTTGTCTACTAACGAAGCCCGGTTTGATTGATCTCCTCCGCCAATGGCGTAATAATCCTAACGTCCAAAATCGTACAGAAAAAGAGAACCCGTTGGGTGAACTATTTTCTAGAAACTAGACGCTCAACTTTCAGGGGAAAACACCACCCAATATTCCGGGTGAACAATCAAAAATGCCATTTAACATCCTGATTGACCATCAATCGACAGAAGACCTCCTCACCTATGTCACCCATCTCTGGAACAGCGCGATTGAACAACAGGAGAGTCCCGCGCGGTTGTGCTAATTATCTCTAAAGCATTTGACATGATGAGCTTTTGACCAAATTGCGCTCTTATGACATGTTCGAATAATTTTGCATATGGCTTTCTAGTTTTCTTACGGATCGTTTTTTGCAAGTAACGAACTACGGTTTTCTTTCTGACACCTTCACTATCAACGCCGGATTTCTCACAGGGATTCATTTTGTCACGTACACTTTTTCTTCTTTATAGCTTTGCCGATGACGGTACACTTCGTGTTCTCTTTTGCCTTAAATATCCGAACAGCAGACGATGCATATATATATCTTCGTAGACAACAATAAGTTTTACATCTTACTAAAGACATGGGGGAAATATTAGCTTGGGGAGACAGTAACCAAGTTGAGTTTAATCTAAGAAAACTCACTCGATTCCACTGGCTTCAACCACTAAAGGACTCCGCACGGAACATACTAAAAATGGCCCTCGGTTAAAATGTTTAATACTCGGGGATAGTATCCAAATATCGATGACGATAAAAAATATCCATGGGCACGAGGTCCGAAAACGCGACCATCATGACCTGTAAAAAATGTATCAATTTCCTGGAGCACCATGTATAGTTAAAATTATGTTTAGATTGTTGTCTTTTCTGATATAAATCTCTATGCGAAAACAGATTTAAAAACAAATGTTTAGATTTTGATTTTACAGACCAAGGCGTTACTGGTGGCCCACCCTGTATATATATGCTATATTAAATGGACTGTTCTTAACTAAATAAAATCCATAGATACGGCATCATGTAGTATTTGTTGGGTAGGTGAGGGGTAATGTGTACAGCGTACTATGAGTCGGATACTGATTTGTCATTGGTCAAACTATGTCGAAATTTGAAAATGACCAATCACTGACATAGTGCGCTAGACCCCCCCGGACCTACAAAACAAATTACCTACATGCCGTACCTAGCGTAGCGTATATTATCTAAGGTTAAGATAATCACTTCTCCCCTTTTATTTTCATTCAATCATGCGATACACAAAACATCGCTAAAACTATTAATAAGAACAAACCACTTTAATATATAAGATATAGACATAGTATAATGAATTATTACAAGGTGAGGGTATCACTATTGGCTTGTTGGTCAAAGTAATTTAGGGGTGTCGATTTTTTGGTCGTTTATTGTCGTTTATTCTCGTCCATTATTCTTTATCGTCGTTTATTGTCGTTCATCGTCGATTATCGTCGTTTATTCGCGTCTGTTGTCGTTTATATCAGCATCGATATTTGGATGTCATGGCAAAAATTCCCTTTTTGGTACTAAGTTAGAAACAGCAAAAACTGACCTTTTTTTATTTATTATTTTTTATTCTTCCCAGCTACCATCTCGTTGTAGACATTATACTCAAAACATATCCATGGTATTTTAAGTTTTTGATAAACTGTAGCTTACGAAAGAGCTACTTAACCAAAGATAACTGTTAACACAAGAAAGATATATTACTTGCCATTGGATTAAATAACCATAATTAGGCTTCAACAACAAAACGTTTTGAATCAGATCTGACAACACGCGATACTATAAAAAAACAACTAACATAATGTTTGGCTACGAAAAAAACAGGACCAACAGTCTATAAAATACATATCGAAAAATATGCTAGAATACGAATAACAAATCTAACAGACCGGCCCAAAGTAATTTTAGGTTACGAAAAACATATCTAACAATGCTAGGCTAATAAAATCAAGTATAACGAGACAACTACCAATCGCGTTGTAGAATATTACGACAAGAAAATATCCTTATCACCGGTCCCCTGGGGCAAGGGGCTGAAAATCATAGCAGCAGCTGCCCGTGACCTAAGCTGTCTGTGTACTAAGTTTAGTGTCAATCAGATTAGTAGTTTCCGAGGAAACACAGATAGACAGATACACAGACAGACAAAAGGGATAGTGATCTCAATAATTACCTTTATGTCATCCTGTCTTTATATTTTGATTAAAATTTAAATAAATCTGATGTGGCCAGCACATGACCTCTCGCCATCTGTGAACCAAAAATTAACACCTAAAAACAAAAAATATGAAAAAAGTTAACTTTTTAGTAAATCTGTTAACAATTGCAAAATTTTAATGATACGAAAATAAACTATAGTGTATACAAAATGTACGTGTAAAACTTTATTGCCATCTTGTTTAGTAATTACGTCATCACTAATAGCAACTGCCACTTCCGGTTGTCCAATTAACACAAAAATCTAATTTGATCTAATTCTAGGGTATTAGAATCTTGTATGTAAAATTTCAAATTTATTAATTCAGTAGTTTATGAGTTATTGTTACTACATCTATCCTAACACACACATACACACACACTTACACACACACACATGTTTATCTATTGAAAACTAACTACCCAGTTTTTAGCATGATTACTATACCTCTCTTCTCTGAAGGTGTAGTGGTAAAAATAGTTCGATATTTGATAGTTAACAAAATGGGTAGACTACAAAAGGAGGTTTAATTTATAGGTTACCGTATTTGTAGATTTCATATCTAGGCTGCGAAAAAATATTCTCTTATTATAATACTGGGGCATAAAAGACTGGTCCAAATAATTCGAAAAACGAAAGAGATCTAAATCAGTGCTAAGCTACGTAAAATAGGCAACATAATCATGCTAGTCTACGAAAAAATAATGTAATAATGTATTTTAGAAATTTAAATCACTCGCAACTCCCAACAATGTATTCGAAATATCCAGAAAAATGGCGCTTTTTACCGGAACTCACGAAAACATACGAAGACCTTACCCCGGCAGCAACCAAACAGAGTAAGATACCGACCATGACTTGGGTGAAGTATATGGAAGTGATAGAAGCAATGCACGAAGTAATATTAGACGTTGAGCAATACGGCGATGCTAAACCAATTATGTTAGAAATAGTAATGGTTAATTGGTTACATGATGTAGCGCCTGAGAAGGTAACTCCTAATAATTTGAAAGCTATACACGAATTCGCTTGTGCTATTGGAGACAAGCTAAATGAAAGCGCCAGGTAATTTATTATTAATAAAAGGGTCATAATTCAATAAACGTATTTTTTACAGATTTCCACCTGGTACTGCCCAAGAAGTACTACCGATGGTAATGCCGACAATCATTCCAACAATATCCCAACAATCTGCAGGTAGTAAAAAGGATAAGCCTGTCCTAACAGGAGGAGGCATCGTGACAGATAAATCTTCCCATTCAGGAAGTAAAAAGCCTGCCATAATAGGAGGAGCAGTTGTAACAGATAAACCTCAACAATCAGGTGGCAAAAAGAAAGATAAGCCTGCTATAATAGGTGGAGCAGTTGTAACAGATAAACCTCAACAAACAGGTGGAATCAAAAATGTACAATCTCAACAATCAGGTGGTATCAAAAATGTACAATCAGGTGGTGTCAATAAAGTGAAATCACAATCTGGAGCCGCTCAAAGTAGCAAGCCTGGATCTACCAAGAAGCCTTCTCCTACGGCCAAAAAACCAGATGAGCAAAAGAAAAAAGATAACCTTAGAAAGCGAGCGTTTTCATTAGATTCAGGAAATGATGAGGATTAGAGACAAACTGCGACAAACAAATAATGTGTTTAAGTTATCCTCTGTTAAATCCTTAATGTCAATCTCAAAACTTCAAACAGACAAATTGTAAGCTTTTGAGGTTTGTGTTTGATAATTTACGTTTAAATGGTAAATTTCGTTATATTTTAAAAATCAATCAATTGCTAGAATTGACCGTCAAAAGAAATAATGTCAAAACATCAAATGTCAACGTGAAATTGTCAGATTTTGATCTATATATTTTTTTAACTGTTGACATGTTTTGTCTGTGACTTTTAAATACCTGAATTTTTCTCCTTAGAACTGGGTTTTTTAATACTTCATACATACATTTCCTTTATACAAAAGAATGAATTACAAGAAATGGCTTAAATGGTCATTGTCAAATTTCAATTGACGTGTTGTGATATGTTTGTCAGGTGACACTGATGTCTTGTCACATATTCGCAAATAATATCTATAAGTTAAAAAAAATGGCAGTAACTAATATAATATAGACATTAGCGTTATCAAAAAGAGAACAAGACAAAAAATAAAAAAGTTAAAATTTGATTTTGCTCCAGCCCATTATTGTAAAATATTCTTTCGGTTCTACTAAACTGTGGGATTTACGATAGTAAATATTCAATGCACGACTTTGATACAAGCGTCGCCAGACAGGAACCAAAAAGAAAAAAAAATGAAAAATTTCATTGGAAAAATAATCTTTCAGGCGCTACTGAACGTGGGAATTTAACAGGATATTATAAAAATGACAATATTAGATATGAGCCATTTGAAAAAATTGTGATATTATATGAGAAAAAATTTGTTAATTTAGCAGTTATAATTATGTAATAATGTTAAAAAAATGGTTCATTAACCGTTTTAAAGGATGCCAAGAAAATAAAACAAAAATGTATTTTAAACAAAAACATATTTATTAATAAAAATCAGCAAACATTTATTTTGTATCTTTTTTCATTTATAGTAAATAAGTTTATTAACACTTAAATTAACGCCATCTTTGGCTGTGTGTTATTTTTTTGTACAATTTGATATATCAATATTTTTTTTTTTATTCCTTTCCAACCAATTCTTGAAATTTGTTCTCGTAAATTTTTTCCCCTTGATTTATATATCCATCAGCGATGGATATTATTTGAGCCTCGATAGTTCTACCAATATCTTGAGAAACATCATCTTTCCTCTTAATTTGCTTGATATATTTTATTTGTATATCCCGGACCCCATCTTTGCATTTAACAAAATATTGTTTAGCGCTTTTAGCAAGGTTTTCCCTATGTTCTTTGGACACTCTAAAATAAAATTTTCACTTATAATTACACGAGAGCTTTTTTTTGTCGAAGTAAACTTGACATGTATCAATAAGAATTTTGTTGCCTGGCAATTTAACGAAAAAAACTGCCTCCGAGTAATTTTTTTCAGAGGCAGTTTTTTGAGTTGAATTACCTAATGGCAACAAAATTCGAATTATAAATGTCAAGTTTACTTCTCAAAAAAAAAAGATAGAGTGTAATTCGGTAAGACAATTTAATGAACATGTAAATCAATAAATTAAACAATAAGATGTAAATTAGTTCATTTAATTAAAAGGAAAAGTACAATGGTTAAAAACACAATTATTAAAAATAGCTTGAGTCGGAAAAAAAAACTTTTGAAAAAAATTGACATAACGTCATCAAAAATTTGTTTACAATGCTGGTTGTCATGGTTTCAAAAGTTAGGTTCCGTTATTGTCGCTGGAAAAGTTAGTGCAAACTTTTTTCGTTGTGATAATGACAAAATCACGCGGCTTATGGGATTTTTTATGCATGAATTAAATTGTCATTAAAATAAAATTTTCATTAAATAAAAATTAGTGCATACAATATCGCTTTTATTACTTTTTGTGCAAACAAATTATTCAGCGAAAACCGCATCTCAATCGATACTCAGTTCGGAGATATTGGCAATAAAGATGGGTAAGAAACGGTTGGGACATCAGGTATTTCTATACTTACTGTGAGTAGATACAACATTCATTAACGCTAAAAATATAGTAAATAGCCTGTTTCATCAGAAGATTTAACAACACTCCACTAGAAGCAGCACTAGTGGTGGGTAAACATGTTCTGATTTTCCTATTTGCCAAAGTTCAAGACCATCTTGTCCGCGACTGGAAACGATGCCGTGGTTTACAGAAAAGATGGTCTTGAACTTTGGTAAACTTCAATTTTGTTCAAGGTACATCACCTTCCGTTAGTTCCATTTTCTTAAAGTACGTTTAACGTTACTGTCAATAGGGAAATCAAAACATGTGTACCCCCACTAGTGTTACCTCTGGTGGATTGTTCAAAATCTTTCGAGGAAACAGGCTAATTAAAAGCAATGACGTTTGAAATAGCACTAGTCCATTTCTTTTAACAATTGTATTACTTACAGAACCATTATTAAGTAGCGAAGCAAAGGGAAGGTACTTATTAACTTTACAATGTCCGTTAGTCCGTCTGTACCGGCGATAACTCGAGAACGGTTTGTAACTCTGTTTTCAGCAATCGATAGCTGGTCACCTTGGCTCGCCCACCTACTATTTTCTATATGCCTCTTTGCATATATTTTTATATGGAACACCCTATATTTTTTTACATTTTTAGATTCGTGGCATAAGAACAAAATGTATATAGGGTCATCAAAAGTACGTACATTTTGATCACACTGTAAAGATTTTGTTTTTATAACACCAGGTAGACCTCAAAAAGTTAAGATCGGGACATGTAAGCCGTTTTATCCAAATTTATGTCGTTTTTATTGATATGCCCCACGTTGGGCGCCAAAATTGTGAAACGACACTTTTAGTTATTAAAAATAATTAATGTGTTTAAGCTCAAATTATATTATGGGTTCGTTCCACGAATAGAATTTGAAATATATCAGAAGTAAAATATTAAATATAAAAATTTTGGACGCCAGTCGGTTGATTTTTTGGTGTGATTAGAAATAATTGACAAAAAAACTGTGATATATATCAAAATCCATCCTTTCTTTTTTTTTGGTTAAGGAAATTAAACTCAAACGTTATATTTGTTTATTTTATAGATAAAACAGAGATTCTTCTTTTCTCAAATAAAAAAACTTGGCTTCTTCAAATAGGGTCTTGGTGTGGCCGGCGTCAACTGTCCTGTTCCAAATGTTCAGAGAAAAGAACCTCCTGAATCTGGCAAACTTGACTGTCAAATGTTGGAACAGCGGAAATTTTCAGTCACCACCAAGTGAAACCAGGAAAAAAACCACCAAGAAAAACCCCTATAATTGAAGGGGAGACGAGAAAGAAATCTTCAGTAAAAAACACTGGCAATACAAAGATAATACAACGATAAAGTCTATTTCTGATCTTAAATAGGTATTAAATAAATAAAAATGGCAGGTTCTTAACACGGGACGATAATTTATATAAAAAATGCCGAGAGAGGGGACATGACGCGGATAAATAGGAAAGGGAAAATCAAGCGAACATGAAACTATAATATATACAGAGTAGATGAAGAATGAAAATACAGGGTGGCACAAGAAAACGTAACATTCTTCGTTTTTATTTTGAATATCGTACTCAAAAATCCTGAATGGGTTTTACGGCGGAAGGGGCACCTGCATACCAAAATTCAGGTGCATATCCTTAATATTTAAGTTATGTGTAAAAAAGAAGAATCAATGTTGTACTTGAGGATCTTCTACTACACCAATTTAAACCAAAAACCAATGGTTGCATTTGAAGCACATACCAACCCTTTATACCAAATTTCAGCTTGATTGGTCAAACGGTTCGGCAGATATTGTGAAATATTACACACAGACAGGCCTCACTCTGAAAATGTTCTAAATTTTTTCAGGTGATCTCAAAAATTGAAAAAATTCAGATTAAGATGAAATTTAAAAGAAGAAGCAAAGGAGGGTATGCTTTTCTGGGCTATCTGCTCCCGGCCATAAGATTTTGCACACTTTTAGATCTATGAAAAAGAGACATTTTCCCAAAATTTTAGCTTTCAAACACCGCCCGGAAGTTGGCACCCCAACTGCCGGAACCCTTTGATTTTTTCGGAGTTCTGGACAAAAATCGGAACTTTGTAGCACCCCTTGAAAATATCTATTTTCATAATTTTCAGTATTTTTTCGAGTCAAAACTCAGGGGTGCTGTATTTAAAAGCAGCCCTAAGTGACCAAAACTGCCAAGTAAATAAAAATTTGAATATTTTGGGGAAAAATTAGCGACAAAAATCGGAACTTTGTAGCACCCCTCGAAAATGTCCATTTTCATAATTTTCAGTATTTTTTTGAGTCAGAACTCAGTAGTGCTGTATTTAAAAGCAGCCCTAAGTGACCAAAACTGCCAAGTAAATAAAAATTTGAATATTTTGGCGAAAAATTAGCGACAAAAATCGGAACTTTGTAGCACCCCTTGAAAATATCCATTTTCATAATTTTCAGTATTTTTTTGAGTCAGAACTCAGTAGTGCTGTATTTAAAAGCAGCCCTAAGTGACCAAAACTGCCAAGTAAATAAAAATTTGAATATTTTGGAGAAAAATTAGCGACAAAAATCGGAACTTTGTAGCACCCCTTGAAAATGTCCATTTTCATAATTTTCAGTATTTTTTCGAGTCAGAACTCAGGGGTGCTGTATTTAAAACCAACCCTAAGTGACCAAAACTGCCAAGTAAATAAAAATTTGAATATTTTGGGGAAAAATTAGCGACAAAAATCGGAACTTTGTAGCACCCCTCGAAAATGTCCATTTTCATAATTTTCAGTATTTTTTTGAGTCAGAACTCAGTAGTGCTGTATTTAAAAGCAGCCCTAAGTGACCAAAACTGCCAAGTAAATAAAAATTTTAATATTTTGGCGAAAAATTAGCGACAAAAATCGGAACTTTGTAGCACCCCTTGAAAATATCTATTTTCATAATTTTCAGTATTTTTTCGAGTCAGAACTCAGGGGTGCTGTATTTAAAAGCAGCCCTAAGTGGCCAAAACTGCCAAGTAAATGAAAATTTGAATATTTTGGCGAAAAATTAGCGACAAAAATCGGAACTTTGACGCAGCCCTTGAAAATATCTATTTTCATAATTTTCAGTATTTTTTCGAGTCAGAACTCAGGGATGCTGTATTTAAAAGCAGCCCTAAGTGACCAAAACTACCCAATAAATAAAAAAGGATGCGGCATGAAGTTAGCACTCCAAAATTTATATTTTTTTGTAATTTAAAAAAATTCCCAGAACTCTTTCCAAAACCTACCGAGAACTCTAGAACTCTTTATTTCTGAGATATCTATTCACCCAGAACTCTTTTTTCTCACAAAAGGGGTTAGGCATGAAGTTGGCACCCCAAAATTTATTTTTTAAAAATTCCGCAAAAAAATTGCAGAACTTTATCTGCACCCCCTCGAGAACTCTAGAACTCTTCGAGACGAGTCCAGAACTCCGAAAAAATCAAAGGGTTCCGGCAGTTGGGGTGCCAACTTCCGGGCGGTCTTTCAAACCATTCCGGAACATCATCAAATAAGCTCTTCTTCAGCATAATTTTTTAAGGCAATATAATAAAAAAATAGACATTTGGCAACGCCGCTCATGTGCGTATTCTGTCGTTTCGATGTAATACATAGGTAGAGGCCGATTATTTTAAGCACGTGAATAGCTGTATTTCTTTTGCACTTGGATCAGTTCAGTTCTAGATCACTTGCTTCACTGTTTAACTTGCAACTGACCTGCAGCCGGATTCTCTTTGCTATCGAGTAACTCGATACGAATCGGACGATACGAAAGTAAATTACGAAGGACAAATCGTATCGACTTGATTTGATTCTGAAGTGCCTTCGAAAACAAATCGCTGTAGTCGATCATCGTAGCATTAGTAGCTTAATGCGTTAATTTTTTTAGACAGGTCTTTGTTATTGGTGATTTTGTGTTTGGTAGTTTATTATTTAATTTTAGTGATAGTTAAAATTATTATTACTAATAGTTATAATTTACTATCAAATATAAAATAAAGTTAAAAAATTAATTTTACATATTATTTTTAGGTTACACAATGGGTTTTATTTAATATTAAAATTATGTTCCTTACATGGCGTCACCAATTATATTAGAATAAAATAAAATACAGAATGCATCATGGCATCTATTAATCTTAATCAAAATAGCCATCAGTGTGTTAAAAAAGGATAAATAGGTAAAAATGGTGGAAACGAGACCTCCAGGGGCACGATTCTCGACTTTGTAGGAAATCAATTCCTATAGGTCAAATTCCTACGAAAATTTTCCTTCGACTTGATTGGCATGTATTCTCGAGTCAAATAGGAATTCGAAATCCTATAGGAAGTGAAAGCACTGTATGTCTGTGATAACTTCACTCAATAATTTTAAACACCAATCACTTTCGCTAATTTTTGGTATAATTTTGGTTTTACATGTTGGTAGATGTACAAAAAGTAATTGTTAATCTGGTCACAGTAACGAATAACCATTGTTTACTTTGCTTTGACTTGGTTGTGTTGTTGTTTGTGTTCAACTTACAATATGAATATGAATGAAAAGAAAAAGAGGGGATTCTTGTCCGATGAACAGAAACGAAAACTGATATCGTTTTTGGAAGATGATGAAGAATTGAAACATTGCAAGTTCAATAATTCTTTCACTTATAAAGAGGCAAGAACTCGTTGGCAAGCTATCGCTGAACAGCTCAACAACATTCCAGGAGCTGAAAAAGATTGGGCAGGTTGGAAACATGTAAGTACTCGCTAGTGGCTTGTAATAAAAAGAGATTTGAAAACGGTGAGAAAATTATAACTTCGTGTTGCTTTCTCTTATTTAAAAACAGATTGTAGGAAAAAAGTTGTTAAATTTTGTCTACTTATAATTTATTTTCACCCTTTCATAAACTAGCAGATTAATAAAATCCTTTTCATTTTAGACTTGGCAGGACATGAAAAAAAATGCCAAAAAAAGGCAAAACGATATAAAATTTTACAGCCAAGGAACTGGTGGTGGGCCTGCACCTAAAAAATTGAAGGTGGAAGATGCACAAGTTCTAAACCTAATTGATCAGGATGCGTTAGAAGGAAACTTGGTAGAGGAGTCAATTGTAACTGTAAGTTTTCATACTATACCTAATGTCTCTCTCTTGTATAAACTAGATGCAATATTTATTTTAGGATCATGATTATCTAGGCGAAGTTGTTGAACAATGCAAAGAAAAATTATTTCAACAATCAACAGAACAACCAGTTGAGCTGAAACAAAAAGTCCAAACCCCGAGAAAAAGGTCTGCTGCGAAAAGACTGGATGAAACAATTAAAACAAGTAGTAAAATTGTCAACATACTTGAAAATAAAAATGATAAGAAGGACTCCTATTATGAAAAAAAGCTTACTTTAATGGAGCGTGACGTTGTAGCCAAAGAAAAAATTGCAGAGACTTTGCAAAATATTTTAAAAAAATTGTAAATATAGATATCTAATAATATAGCTTAATTTTTTTTCGTGATACCGAGTAAAATTGACAGTTCTAGACGAAATCACGTGACTTCTAATTCGATTCGATAGGAATGAGAATCGCACCATCTCTGAAAAATGGCGTAAACGCTTCGTATCGGACGGATACCTGCTGAATCAAAAATGATCTGGATCACCTCCCCCCTTACCGATGCTGCACCACCCGCTGAAATGGTTCAGAAGTGATCCGAAGCAGATGGCGGGGTTTTTAAAATTATTTGACCGTAATTAAAGGAGTTAGAATAACCTAAAAAAAGTGGACTTATCAAGAGCAAATTAAAAATCTAGATATTAATAAAATGGAAGGCGACACTTCGTCTAGTGAGGAAGATAATATGATTTTGGTAAATATTTCGTAACAAAAGGCGTCTATATATACGGTGTAATGTTTAACGTTCAATTTTAGGAATACATTTTCTTCGAGATACATTCGTCATCTGAGGAATAAAATTCTTCAAGTGAATGATCTTTTTTTGGTGCTTGGATGCCAGACTCAGATAATAAATTGACAGGAACGGAACGACAACGTTAGTTGCTTTGGTTAGGCGCATTTTATTTGTATTTTTGCGTGGTCAGTTTTGACCCGTTCAAAAGTGATCCAAGTGGAAAAGAAATACATTTATTGTAATAACTAGATTTGAACATATCAAGATAGATTCGGTGTTTACAGTTCGAACAGTGAAGTTCAGTGCAAAAAACAGCGAGATATAAAGGAATTTACTAACCATCCTTTGTAAATATTACCCTTCTAATCCTTATAAATAATTAGTTTTATAACAATATAATCGCTTGGCTACAAAATAACATCATTAAATAGTTAAGGCTTCTTTAATCTTAATTTTAAATTTTAATATCGTTGAAAAAAAAACAAACAATATATAAATAAATAAATTATGGGGGAGAATTCATGGGGCCCTCTACGGCTCCCTGAAAATAGTATATAGGTAGACAATGACATGGAGTTGAATCCTGATTTAATTAATGAAATTATTGTTTTAAACAACAACGGTGTTAGGTTGCAAAAAAACAACGAGAATGATAGCGGTAACAAAAACCTAGAAAATACAAATAAAAAGAAACCAGATTTTAAGGCAGCTAATGAATTTTTAGAAAATAATAATATTAAAGAAAAATGTTATGATATCTTTATTCCAAACAAAAATATAACATGTAAAGGGATAGTTAGGTATCTAGATAAAGATTTCTCTGATGAGATGCTACTCAAGTATTCACAAACTAATAATGCCAGAATCGAAATCGTCGAAATTAAAAGATTTAGTAGAAGGATAAATAAAAAAACAAGTAATAGGGTATCAGACGAAGTTGGTGGAGATGAGACTGATGGAGGTGTGACGGAATTTGTCCCAACAGGTACAGTTCGGTTCACCTTCACGGGAACATTCTTACCCAGAAGTATACAAATTTGTGGTATAGAACACAGAGTACTACCATATATAATGCCGGTCATGCAGTGTTTTAACTGCTTAATATACGGACATGTTAAAAAACAATGTAAATCAAAAACAAAATGTAAAAATTGCGGACATATACACCTAGAAGAAAATCAGTTCTGTATGATCAAATGCATACATTGTGATAGTACTGAACACAATAGTAATAAATGACCAGATTTTATCAGACAAAAACAAATTAGGGAAACCATGTCCTTAGACAATATATCCTTCTATGAAGCTACAGAAAAATTTCCAAAAAACTAAAAACAAAATACAGGAATTTCATATCACTTCCCAAGACTTTCCCCAATTATCATTAAAAGAAAATACAGAAAATAATTCTATTTCAATAAATAATAGACGTTCAGTTCATGTAGCATCAACAGCAAAAAACTCTTATAGTCAAGTTACAACCCAGAAAAAACGCCGCGCTGACCAACATAAATCTACCCCTTATAATAAAAATATTCATAATGCCTGGGCCCTCATGGAGGAGTTACAGGGATGAAACTTGGATTCTCCAAGATATAATGAATATGGCTACCCAACTTAATAGATATGATAGGGAACACGTATTACAATTTATAGGAAGACTCGCGAATGTCAATATGGTAGGCGCCTATACACAAAACGGGAATCAAAATACTCAGATTGATGGCTCTTACAAACGACAAATAAACCTAAATAATTCAAAACATATTAAAATAGTTCAGTTGAATGTTCATAGTTTAATAGTAAATAGGGATAATCTTGAAATATTTATCAAAGAATTGGATCCAGATATAGTTTTACTAAACGAAACATGGACCAATGAATATTATTATTTTAAAATCAAAAATTACTACACTCACAGACAAGATCGAATAGATGGATATGGTGGTATAATGACATTAGTCAAAAATAATATAGATCACTGCATACAAGAAATTAGGGATGACTTTCAAAGTCAATTACAATACTTATATTATTGTTAAAATAAAATCAAATAAATTAAGCATAATAAATATATATAACCCACCAGGACAAAAAAACAATGACAATCAATTAAAATTAATTTTAAATGAAACAAACAAACCTTATATAGTTATGGGAGATCTAAATGGACATGACCCATTGTACTAATACTGACACCAATGGTAGACTAATCAAAAAATCACTCGAAGAATATGAAATGGTTATCATGAATGATGGTACCCCAACAAGAATTGGAACTCCAGAGCAAAACCCATCAGCGATTGACCTCACAATGGTAGATCATCGCCTAGCACCAGATTGTCAATGGTATGTTTATCAAGACACAGGACCAAGTGACCACTTCCCAACAATCTGCGAAATATACAAGAAAATAGAGAGTGATGAATATAGCAAACTCAGGAAAAGAAATTTTAGAAAAGCAAATTGGGAGATATACTACAGTAACAGGGAAAATAAAATAGAAAATATGGACATCGAACCAACATACGAGCAATGGTATGAAATAGTTGACTCAACGGCGGAGGAAACTGATCCATACTACAAACCAACAAACGCTAGATATATTCCATGGTGGGATGATACATGCACCATAACGATTACTAATAGGCGGGAAGCTATTAAAACTTTTATAAATAACCCGAGTATTGATAACTACGCAAACTATAAAAAATATAAGGCCTACGCAAAAAAACTTAAAAAACAAAAAGGAAAATAGTTTTAGGGAATTCTGCGGAACGCTTAATAGAGATACCCCAATTAATAAAATTTGGAAAACTGTTAGGGCATTTAAAGCATATACTACACCCAATAATAACCTACTGCCAAATAAAAATATAGCAGAAAACATCTTGATAAATTTAATCCCATGCAGCTTAGATCCACAATTTAATATCTATCACGATGATACATTGGTCGATCCAATTACATACCCTGAGTTTAGTAGCATATTAGAAAGGAAAAAAGATAAGGCAACAAGAATAGACAATATATCATATTCAATGATTAAAAATTTAACGAATAATGCAATTTCTCAGTTGTTGAAAATATATAATACCTTCCTAGACACCAGTAAAATCCCTGCTCAATTGAAAGACATATTAATTCTCCCATTTTTAAAAAATAACAAAGACCCAGAACTCTCGGATAGTTATAGACCTATTGCCTTATCTTCCAGCGTAGTTAAAATATTTGAAAACATAATCAAAAATAGGATTGAATGGTACTTAGCATATCACAATATGTTACCAAAATACCAAATAGGGCTTAAAAAAACATGGGGTGTGTAAACGCCTTGTCTCTTCTAGTCTCCTCGGTATTAAACACCTTCAGTAATAATAAGATTTCTATAGCAGTATTTCTAGATATGAAGACGGCATACGATAGGGTAGACATATACATATTATATAAAATAATGTTAAAATTAAAAATCCCTATCAAATACGCTAATGTAATTTTTAACTTATTAAACAACAGAAATCTCTTCATCAGAGATAAAAATAAAATTATAGGCCCAAAAAGTACAGATAAGGGATTAACACAAGGATCCCCACTGAGTCCTAAACTATTCAAAATTTACATAAAATCTTTACATAAGTTAATTCCAAAAAATATGAAACTAGTACAATATGCGGATGATTTAGTGTTATTAGGAGAGGGAACCCTAATTGCAGAAGTAATTGATAAAATAAATCACTGTCTGAATAAAATTGAACATTGGATGTCCAAACATAATCTGCTAGTAAAACATCGGCAGTAATTTTTCGTAAACGAAAAATTTTTAAAAATATCCCACCTATAATAGTAGAGGGGAAAAGTATCCAAATAAAAGAAACTGTAACATATCTAGGGGTAAAAATTAATAATCATCTAAATTGGTCCCAATACATACAGGTAATCGAAAATAAAACACAAAAAGGAATGAATATATTGAGAGCAATGAGGGGAACATGGTGGTGAGCAGATCCATGTACCCTACTTATAATGTACAAGGGCATTATAAGATCACATTTAGATTATGCAAGTATATTAATAAAGCCATGTAATAAAAATAGAATTAAAAGATTGGATAAAATACAGTATAGCGCCCTTAGAGTGATTTTAGGGTGCATGCGCTCGACGCCTACAAATGTGCTATTAGCAGAGGTTGCCGAATTGGCATTAGAACATCGAAGACAAATTCTAGATACCAAAACATATTTGAAAATTGTCTCTGATATGAACAGTCCACTGAACGATATTATTGAGGAACTTCAAGAAAATACCAAGGGAAAAAATGGGTACTGGAAATCTAAAGAAATACCAACTTTAGTGAATGTTAAAAGTTATAAACAAAATATATAAAAGCGAAATTAAACCATGTTATTAAAGTGAAATAGAATACCAAGTGAATAAAATTAAAACAATATATGCAAATTGTAGCAAAAATGATATATATAATAACCAAAGCTTTCTAAACGAATTTTCGTACTATAATAACTATACCTGGGCATACACAGATGGATCTTTAGATACCAAGGGACAAGAGTATGATGCGGAGTACACATACCAAACATTAACCTTAATTACAGTACAAGAATACATGATTACACACAAATATGTTCCGCGGAGATCATAGCAATCAATAAAGCAGTTGAAATTGGCCTACAGAAAAATATTGATAAAATGATAATCTTTTCCGACTCCAAAAGCGCCATACAAAAACTAGAAAATAATGTATTCGGAAATAATAACATAATAGTTAATAAAACCAAAACACTAATCTTAGATGCTCAAAAAAACAGGAGTTGATATTATACTGGCCTGGATCCCCGGACATACAGGAATCTTAGGTAATGAAGAAGCTGATAAACTAGCAAACATAGGACGACAATTAAACATACCAGCTGATATTAAAGTCGACAGACTTGACTACATCCCCTCTTTAAAAAAATTATATCATTAAAACACATAACGAGTGGAAAGAGATCTTAAAACACAAAGGGAAATGGTACGGTATGTGTCAAAACGAATTTCCGAACAAACCCTGGTTTTCGAAATTCCCATATAAAGACAGAAGACATATAATTACTATAATTAGATTAAGAAGTGGACATTGCCTTAGCCCAGAACATCTTTTTAAAATTGGATGCGTTGAGAGCCCCTACTGTGAATGTGGACAAATAGGTAATCTGCCTCATACATTCTTTGAATGTCCCATAAATAAAACACCCCAATTTGATTTATACACAGAATTAATAAAAAGTAAATGCGTCACACCAATATCATTCTCGAATATATTATATAATATTAACATAAAAACAATGGAACTAATAACAAAATTTATTAATTACTTTGATATATCCAAATATAAATTCCGCTAATTGTTATTTAAGCCGCAAAAAAAAAAAAAAAAAAAAAAAAAAAAAAAAAAAAAAAAAAAAAAAAAAAAAAAAAAACGACATAATTTACCAAATAAATGCCTTAATAACCCAATATTCATAATAAACATATCCCTTCTTTCATTCCCAGTGTTATATATTACAATTGGTAACACTGTCTTTCACTGTCACTGTCAAAGAATGTCATGTCACACATATACAGGTTTGGAAAAAGCTTTGCGGAACATAGGGTATTTCATGTTTTTTATTTTAATTATCCGGAATTTTTTTTTTTAAAGAATATTTATTTTATTTTCAAAGCCATTATGACTGAAAATGTAAGCATATCCAATAATTCTAAAAATTAGAAAATATTTGGCCCTAACAAATATTTTCTTATTTTAAAACTAACCATAAAGACGTAAAAATGTAGCTATTTAGAATCAGCCGCAAATACCCTCATCCCCCGTTTATAAATTACTACATAAATATAATTTAAAGTGAAGCTAGGCCGCCAACACATCGCTCTAATCAACACGTTATCCTCGGAGTGGTGGAATAGGGTGGAGTCAGTGTTTCGTCTTATTTTTACCCATTGAATCGTTGCATAAATTCATTCTTCTTCCTCTCATTACAAATTTCCTATGTTCCGTAAAAAATTACCAGATCTGTATATTCTTCTGTCAATTTTTAACGGATACAATTGAATATTGTGGGTATGTAATAGATAAAAATGGGATTCATAAAACACAGGATAAAATGGAAGCTTTACAAAATGCAAAAATTCCGACAAACAAAACCGAAGTTCGTGCTTTTGCTGGTTTAATAAATTATTATGGTCGTTTTCTACCCAATATAAGTAATATCTTACGTCCAATTTACAACCTTTTAAAAGGTGATGTTGCATTTAGGAGGACTAAAGAGTGCCAAAAAGTATTTATTGCAGCAAAAAAGGAAATAATGTTAGATAGGGTTTTAGCTCATTTTGATCCTTGCTTACCATTAATATTAGCTACTGATGCAAGCCCATATGCAGTGGGAGCAGTATTATCGCATAAATACCCAGATGGCACTGAACGTCCTATACAATTTGCATCACAAATGTTAAGTTCAGTCCAACAAAAATATGCTCAAATAGATAAGGAGGCATATGTAATAATTTTCGGTATTAAAAAATTTTATTATTATCTTTTTGGTAGGCCTTTTACATTGTTGATTGACCATCAACCCCTTGTTCAAATTTTCTCGCCTTCAAAAAGTTTGCCATCCCTTACAACTGCTCGAATGCAGCATTACGCCTAATTTTTACAAAGTTTTAATAACATGATTAAATACAAAAGGACAAAATTTCACTCCAATGCGGATGCAATGTCCAGATTACCCATAGAAAGTTATCCAAATTATAATTATGAAGTTACTGATAAATTTGAAATTTTTCAAATAGAAACTTTACCTATAACTACAAATGAATTAGAGAAAGAAACAGCTAGTGATAGGGAATTACAGGTTCTTTTACAAGGTTTACAAAGAGGTGTAGATATAGAACCAAAACATAGATTCAATGTTCCACATTTTGGAGTTGTGAAAATGAAATCACTTGCATGAGGTCATTGTTGGTGGCCAGGGATTTCTAGTGACATTGAAAATCTATGTAAAAATTGTTTAGAATGTAAAGTCAGTGTACACCCTTGGGAACTGCCTACAGCACCATTTGACCGAGTACACATAAATTTTGCAGGACCATTTATGAATACAAATTATTTTATTTTGGTTGACGCGTATACTCGCTGGCCAGAAATATATTTAGTTAAGGATATGACTAGTAAAACAACAATAGGTATTTTAAGGAAAATTTTTACCACATTCGGTATCCCTCAATATCTTGTTTCAGATAATGCACAAGCTTTTGTGTCATATAAATTCAAACGTTTTCTCAAAGAAAATGGTATTTTTCATAAACTAAGTGCTCCATATCACCCTGCTACTAACGGTTTAGCAGAGAGGTATGACTGTTAAACAATCTTCGTAGCTTACAAAATAGTTCTTCTGATAAAGAATTAGTTAAATAAATTTTTATTCCAATATAGAATTACTCCGAATACAGTTACAGGTTTAAGTCCTTCAACACTTATGTTTGGTAGCCATATTAGATCAAGGCTTAATATTTTTAAACTAAAAATAGTAAAGCATGTGTCATTCGATAATAAAATTAGAACTTTAGAGGAAGGGGAAAGAGTTGAAGCTAGAGATTATATACATTCAGAAAAATGGCGGTTCGGTAGAGTAGCGGAAAAACTGGGAAAATTACATTACGTAATCAAGTTAGATGATGGTACTTGTTGGAAAAGACATATCGATCAATTAAGATCAATAGGGGAGAGTACACCTAATATGATATTACAACCTGAATCATCTGCTTTCACTATGCCTAACTGTATTGATAACAGTAATAATCATAATAAAAATAATGACTTACAAACCCCAGGTCTAAGTCGAACCTTAAATCTACCTGAGCCAGTATCAGAAGCGATAGCTCAACCTGAAACTGATTCATCTTGCTTACCAATAAGAGGTAATGATCAACCAAAAACTTGTGCTGATTATCCTGCATCCATTACTTCTTCGGTTGATTGCTTGCGTCGTTCTAAGCGTCATGTTAAAGCTCCGAATAGATTAAATTTATAGTTTGAGGTATTGAATTATAAGAAGGGGAAGAGTGTTATATATTACAATTGGTAACACTGTCTTTCACTGTCACTGTCAAAGAATGTCATGTCACACACATATATTCTTCTGTCATAAATAATAAAGGTTTCGTTTGTTCAGTAATCATCTTATTTATTTAGAAATTCAAGTCACATACACAACACCCAGGGTGCTCTATCTATCTAACCGAGGCAACATTTCTGGTGTGTAATACTCGGCCGTTGCCCCCGAGAGAAAAAAGTCTGTACTTTTGTTGTGTTGTCTATTACCATGTATATACCTAATGGAATGTAAGAAACCGTAGAAAGGAAGATGGATTAGTCCAGACGCTCCCCGGAGTATTCCTTTCTGTTTTAGAAAAAAGGGGAAATTGCAACTGGCCAAATACCCAAGACGGAGGAGGCTATTAAATTAATAAAGAAGAAGAACATATCAAGATATAAAAGTGTTCAAATAAAAAATATGCTAACATAGATATTAAAAGTGTTAAAATTAAATAAGAATACCGACTAATTAAATAAAATAAACGAATTGAAAAGAAAACAATGCACTATTTTGTTATCAAGAACACATAAGAAAATGTCAGTTTTGAAAATTAACCATTTAAATATTTATTGAAAAGCAATGTTGCCGCTTTGCATTTATTAAAAATAATTGGTCAGAAGTTATAATTTTTTTATACATAAGATAAAATGATTCTGAATTGAAAAAAATGAAAAGTATTACTACATTACTCATTTAAATTTTTTTTCAGAAATGGCCCAAATTGTCCTATCAAAAGCATACCCTCCTTTAGCAACAAAAAAAGTATTTCGAAGAAATTAAACTAAAAATTGAAAATAAATAATAAATTCTTGAAAAGAAAATTGCAGACAGTAATTTTGAATACATTGACTGCCACTTAATAAATAGAAGTATGTATGTGTTAATATTCAAATTATTTTTAAATATGAAGAAAAAAATAAAATATCAAAAATTAATATTAAAAATTCATATGTTGTACACGCAATAATATCACAGATATTCCTCTTGTCAGCTAAAGTGTTCTAAAGAAAATTAATTATTAAACGCACTTACTTAGGTATTGGTATATACAAAGTAGTACCATCCTGTTGTGGATTTAAATTCATCCCAGATTTCTCAATAGCTTTCAAGGCGGCAGGGATAGCTTGCGGAAACATTCCCATATTTACAACAATAGTTTTAGGATTCTTTCTCACTATTTGAGCCACTTCTTGCAATGTATGTTCTTTACCATCGAACGATAGAGAAATTAACTCAATGGAACCTTAAAAATAATAATTATTTGGTACATTTGTGTCAGTAAAATAATGTTTATAAATACCTGCAGCAGATCTAAGTGATAAATGTTTAACAAAATCTTCTTTTAGATGTTCTAAACTCTTCTCCATTTGTTTTTTCATCGAATCTATATTGATGTATTCGGTAAGTTGAGATTCATTGACTTCAACTTTGGTTTTACCTGAAATCATTCTAATATAATGTACTTGTATTTATATTACTACAAAATTACCTTTTTCTTTCTTTTTATCCTTTCCTTTTGCATAATTTCTGGTAAATTGTAAAGGAGGAATATTATATTGTTTTTTGTTGGTTAATAAATTGGAAACTATGCATAAGTGTTTTGCGTCAATAGAAGAATATGCTGCTTTGTTGAAAATAATTCCAAACGTTTTCAAAGTTCTTATTATTAACATTTTTACATCAAACTTACAATTTTTTTGAATTATAACCTAATTTTTTAGAAATGTCAAACTGATACATCAGGCCTGAACCTATGACAAATATATTGACATATAAAATAAGCCAAGTTCTAAGTTAGCTGCAAAATTTGTTCTTTCTACAGAAATTAAAATAAATTCTAAAAAAAGCGTACATATATAGAGTTTTTATTAGTCAAAGAAATATTTGATGTAGATATTGAATTAAGACGGATTTCCACGAGGCGGAAAATCTGCAGGCGGATTTTCTGTATCCAATTCTATTGGTCGATTTCAGATTAATTTTCAACATCGACCAATAGAATTGGATACAGAAAATCCGCCTGCAGATTTTCTGCCTAGAGGGAATCTGTCTTCAGGCCTTATAAAAATAAATTTCACACTGTCATAATATAGGCAACCAAAACTACACATGTAATATTGGTTGCATAAATGGTAGAAGCAGATATATTAATAAAAATTACATTTGAAATATGAGCAAGGGTTTTAATTTAATTTAATAAGATAGTAATAACAATAACTGAAAAGTTTATACCATATTTGAAAAGTAGAAAGAGATTAAAATTGCGGATTTACACATACAATGATCTACTGGCGCCAGTCTTAACACCAGTTGAACTTTCAAGTCAGTGAGCGTTTACACGTTTCTGTTGTTCGTGCGCCAGTTCTAATAATTTTGTATGAGACTATGTCGAGAATGGAGCTTGCAAATGGTTGTCGATTAATTGGACGATTAAAAAGAAATGTGATTAAAGATTTAGAACGGAAGAAAAAACACAGAAGGAAATATCTTGTATGGGTGCGGAAATGGATTTCTCAGAAACCGACATTGGGCGCTTCAAATTCTCTTTTAAGACAATTTTCAACAGAAGACCGTCAGAGCTTTAGAAATTATTTACGAATGGCAGAAGAAGGATTTAATTTTCGTTTACAACGTGTAACACCACATATTGAGAAACAAAACACTCATATGATGGATGCTTTCTGCTAAAGTTAAACTTCAGGTAACTCTAACGTACCTCTAGCCACTGGTGATTTATTTGCTTCTTTACAAAATCCCAAAATGTACCGTATTACCGTATCGAAGTTCCTGTCAGAAGTATCCCAGCTAAATGTCGAACGATGACGTCGAAACTACGTCATTTTTGGGTCATTATTCGTCATATTGGTCATCTGTCAAAATATGACGTCGAAAAGCCGTCATTTTTGTGATGTTTCCACGACGTCATATTTTTACGTATACCTCATATACACGAATGACATTCCTAAATTAGAAAATGATATTATAGCAACCTTTGCAGACGATACTGCCATACTAGCAGTAGGAAATAGCCACGAAGAAGCGGCAGAAAAACTACAGGTATCAATCAATAAAATAGACAAATGGACACAAAGGTGGAGGATTAAAATAAATGAATCCAAATCTATACACGTAAACTTTACCAATAGAGCTCAACAACATATACCTATAAACATAAATGAAAAACGAATTCCATTCGCAAATACAGCAAAATACCTAGGTATCACCCTCGATGCTAAGCTTCGCTGGAAAGCTCATATTAAAAAGAAAAGTGAACAACTTCAAATTAAATATAAAAAAATGTATTGGCTGATTGGACGAAACTCCTCTCTGTCTGTACACAACAAGCTCCTGCTGTATAAAAATATACTCAAACCCATTTGGTCGTATGGTATTCAACTATGGGGTTGTGCTAGTCAAAGTAATCTACAAATCATTCAAAGATTTCAGAATAAGGTACTAAGAAACATTGTGGATGCACCTTGGTATATTCGAAACAGTAGGCTCCATAAGGATCTGGATATGGATACTGTTGACCAAACTATAACCAAATTTGCCACGAGTCATGAACTACGACTTCACAATCATACCAATGTCGAGGCAATCCAGCTCCTCGACACTGCAGGAACAGCGAGAAGACTCAAGAGGATTAAACCCTACGAGTTGGTGAAGTGAGATTACCAAAATCAGAGTAAAGTGCGTGTTGAAGTGTACGTTAGTTAGTATACCAAATATAATAGAAATCTACTATGGATGCTGCTGAGTAAGACCTTAGTTAGTTACAGTGTAGTAAATTAAGTTAGCTGTAAGTTGCTGATTGATCTTAAGATCAGATTGTAATGTTAACACAATGCCTCGAAGGTGATTGTTATTAAAAAAAAAAAAAAAAAAAAAAAAAAAAAAAAAAAAAAAAAAAAAAAAAAAAAGATTAATTTCTTTTGTCAGTGTCATTTCATGACCAACGTTTCTGTACATGTTAGGAGAAAGGTATATATATGTAAGAATAAAAGAATGTAGGTTCAGTCAAGAATTGTTGTATATGGTACTTGATAAGCCTTAAAGTGACATTTCATATTTTGCAGTGGTTAATGTCTATAAATTTTTCAATTCTCTATTGTTTTTAGCAGAACAATAATCCATTTAATATCTTGATAAATAAAACAGCGTTTTATGATTTTCACATGTTATTATTTTTGGCTAGTCACCAATTTCTTTATAGGTATAATAACATTTTCAGACTTGATTATAAACTGTAATATTTGTCTTATGATATATTGTAAATAACATAGTTAGCGAAACGTGTACGTGGAGTGTTTAAAAAGTGTAGTTTTGTTTAGTGGTGACGATATTCTACAACATTGTTGAAAACCAAAGGTTCCAAATTCCAAATTTTAGTCTGATGATGTTATTATATAACGGAATTAGTCACCGCAGTCAAAAATTATAATCATTTGAAAAGCACACTGAAAATTTTGAAATTTGACAACAGGATGCCCTAAATTATTACAAATATACGTCAATGTGACGTAAAATATACGTCAGTGTGACGTTACCATGACGGTAATGAATGACATATAATAAACGTCAGCTGCGGTCGTCACGGGATTGTGACTTTTTCACGTAATAGAAACTTTATGAAAAATAATAACATGTGAATAAGTCAGATGCTGACGTCAGCCTGGGGATTTGATATCGTATAAAGAATGTATTTGTGACGTCATCTGGTTAGCTAGGATGTGAAACTATTTTTATCGCATTAAAAGGATATATTAATAAGTACCACACTTCGCATTATCAATTTGTTTTATTTGCTTATAGCATTAATTTAACAAGAAAGTAGGCATATGTATCAAAAATATAAAATATACACATCACTGTCGAGGGCAAATATATCTATATGGCTCACGAACGGTTGACTGGTCTTGGTATATTAGCTAAAGCGTTTCACTGTAAATCTTTTTACACCATTATCAACAATTTTTTTCTTTACCCGTGATTTTTGTGTGTACACCAGGGCCCATAACGGCTCTCGGCGGCCTTGCATCCAACAAGATTTGTTCTGGAATCCGGAATGTTGTTTATTTGACCAGCCTTTTAAACTTGTCTGGTCACCTGCATGTCAAAATTCCATATATTCTATAGTAAAATGCAACATATAGAAAACAACATTTTCTGGCAATTAAAAAAGTTGAATAATTCCATTTTAATGTATTTATATTAGCATAAAACATCTGATTTAATAAAAAAGTTTGTCACTTTCATTATTTATAAAAAAGTGGGGCTTGGGACTTTTTTTAGTAAAAACAATTTTTTCCAAAACTAAAATGCGTTTATTAAAAACAATAGGAATAAGTCTATTCTATTTAACATAAATAAATATTCTAAACATACACATTTTTTTTTATCTTAAATAAGTAATTCACAAACATCCCAGCAGATGAAGCAATCGGTATCATATGGGAAACTTTTTTATTATTAGTTTTATAAAAAAAACTTATTCTTCATAAAAAGTTCTGCATGGTATAAAACCTAAAATACAACCATCCAGATATCAAACTTTTTTGTCGTATACGAGGTGTGCTAAAAAAGGTGAATCGTGTACAAGAGTAAATTACCTTTACTTTTAACAATATCAAAAACCGGCAGAAAAAAATTATTTTCCTACGATCACTACCCAAAGTAGGCTTTTGCACACTCAAATCTAACCGCAAAGTTGACGTTTTCCGTGATCTGTAATAATTTGTCATTATTGTCGCTCTAGCGCGTACTTTTCCGCTCGCCTGTTTTCATTTACAATAAACTAAAGAAAGGTAGTAAATAATAGGTATATTAAAACAAAATGTAGGGCAGTCTGAATATTTTAGTTGAAATATTAATATTTGAAGATATTTCGAACGAAATTAAACTTTATTTTATAAAATTTATCTAGTAAAAATATAACAGTCAGAAGGTACACCTAGATACACCTAGGTACACCTATATGAAATAGTGATTGCATATTTAAGTATCTACTTACTGTTTTGTGCAAATAGTAGACTATGAAATTAATGAAACGTCATTATTTCATTTTTAGGTTATGAAGTGTATTTTCATGTTTTTTTTTAATTATTTGTCTAAAAATAATGTGATCGTAGAAAAAATCTTGTGTGCAATTCGAGCAGAAAGTGCTTTGCCGCTTTCGGCAGATTGCCCGCGCTCCGCTACGCATCGCGCGGGCAACTCTCTGCCTCAAGCAGCAAAGTATCACTTTCCGCTCTTAATACACAAATAGCTATTATAATTGAAATATATAGTCATGTCAATAAGTGACATAAAATAAAACTAAAATGTAATTATGTTATTGTAAAAAATTTAAATGCTATTTTTTAATTCACATGGGTATAATTGCATATCTGAATGTAGTTTTCTTTATAACAAATTTAAATATTGTCAAAAATAAGGGTACTTGCATATTTCACATACACAATTTACATTTTTTTGACAAACCTTGTATATACGACTGAACTATACCATACTATAAAACAACCCAGGAAACACAATTATATGGGAAATATGTATAAGTTACATATTTTTCAATACATAGAATAAAATGTTATATAACAATGAAATAACAATTAGAGAATATTTATGTATTAAATATCGACAAACACCGTAACATACAGAGAGCAACTAATTTATAAGGAATACATAACAATTGTTACATAATAAATATATTTTCTAAACATATTCTATATGTAAAATGTATGTAACAACTGGAGAATAATTACGTATTACATATATATACTTCGTTTATAAGGAATACATAACAATTGTTACCTAATAAAAATATTTTCCGTACATATCCAATACATAAAATGTATGTAACAATCGTATATTTATGTATTTCACATCTAACTGTGAATAATATAGGATATTCCACCATAATCGGGTCGATCCCTATAGGAAAAACTAAAATTATTATAATTTTCTTCTTAATAAAAATGTAGACCCCATTTTTTATGTACAATACTGAATAATAGGACATTTAGTAAGATAATGGGCGTTTTACATTATACACTTCCATAGGAGTATAAAAATTTTCTGTAACAGTCCACAAAGAATTTCGATCTTTTTAAAAATAAATCTAGTTTTTGTAAAATACAACTGCTTAAAAGTACCCAACAATTGTTTCATGACTAGCAACCTAAATCTAAATAAAGAAATAAAGCAATTTAAATAGTTTAACAAAATCTTTAATATGTAAGTATAATTATTCAGTCTCTATTATTATTTCTTTTGCAGCCTCCTTTATTTTCTGCTCCCTTAAAAGAATCTGTTTACTCAACCGCACCCATTCTGTTAATTCATTCCAATACGAGAGCTGAAAGTATTTACACATATTAAAAACTTGTTTCAAAACATTAAAACTTTTTGTTATTATTTCAACTATGTTAACAATAATAAATAAATTTGATTACTTACATAATATTATTGCTGTAAATAGTTAGTTATCACAAACATTTTTCTAAACTTTTTGCCGACACACGAAAACGAAAACGAGACGCTACTTTTTTAGGTTATCTCTAACTTTAATATTTATATCACTGAAGTTTCGTTTTACTTACATAAAAATATAATTATATTGGATATATACCGTAAAGAGCAAAACATTTATGTAAAATATTACTTTTGGTATATATATCAAAAGAATCACCTATTTAATACATAAAAAAATAAACATATTAAATATATACAATAATTTATATCACAATAAAATAAATGGTGGGTTATATTATTTATGATATTAAAGTTACAGGTAATATATATAAAAAAGTAAATGTATTTAATATATTTAACAATATATATAAAATTACGCCATAAAACGCATTGTAATATATATATTACAAATATTACATCTTTAATACATTAAAAACCATATGTATTTTATACAAAATATTAATTCTCTAAATACTACATAAATATTGTTATATAATTTTTTTTATATAATAGCAAAGTCATATATATGTATTTATTTTATATAAAAAAAAGTTCTTTCTCTGTTATGTATTTTTATGTAACAAATACATTTGTGTTTGCTGGGAATTAAATAATCAAAGTTAATGCAATAGAAATAACTTAGATAATGGTCATTTTTATTTGAAAATTGGCTTGAAATACCTACCTATAAAAAACTCATACTTTGTATGAATTTGTTTTATTTTTTTTTGAAGTTAATTGTTAAATGTTTGATAACATAAATAATTTTTTCTACAAACGTGCTAAAAATGGAACTTTTAACACTGTCTACTAACATTAAAAATGTTACTTTAAGGCACTTGGTGATTTAAGTCCCTACTTTGAGACACTAGTGTTAAAAGTAAAATGTCAAGTAAATTTTCTTACATTTTTGACAAATCAAATTTTAAATCTGGATGTCAGCGATTCTAAACATTTAATTTTCAATTATTGTATGCTTTTTATTGCCGTTGGTAGAAAAAATATTGTATGATATTTGTGTTAAAAGTATTTTTAACACTTATATCATAAATAACTATTATGTTGTTTGAAGTTTATAAACATTCTTATAAAAGGTTTGATTTTTAAAGAGTTTATTAATGGTGTATATAATTTATTCTAAATCAACAATTATGGAATATAAGAGTCTTACATTTGTGTATTTTTTGCACAATGTTATTTTTATTATTATAACAAACAAAAAATTTTTGAAGTTATATAAAAAAAATTAAGTAAAAATATTAACGGTAAGACTTTTTTTTAATTAATCTAGTAAGAAAATTGTAATTTAAAAAAAAAAGAAAAAAAGAGACAGAAAGAAAATAATAAACAAACTTTTGTCAATTGAAGACAATTTTATATTTTATTTTTTTTGGAATGTCAATTTTATAAGAATTTACTAATAACTAGATTAAGTAACGTGATAATATGTAGATATGGAAGGCCATCAATAAAATTATATACCAATATATAAAACGTACAAAATTTTATTGAATAAAACGAAAATTGTAAAATAAAATAATAAAGCATATAAGAAGACAACTTCAAAATTTAAGGACAATTAAGGAAGACGAGGTAGAAGAGGAAGAAATTAGGTAGCAGAGACCAGTAAATCAAGATTAGAGCGTTAGTAAGAATAGCAGATCAAAATAGAGAATTGAAACTTTACAAGAGATCGAAGAGGAAAATGGAATAATAGGGCATATACAAAATTAATATTTTTATAGTTTGTAATGTATTATTTTTTTTAAATGTTATATAATCCACCCTAATTGAGATATCGTAAATCGTTACAATGTACAAGTAGTTCTATAGATAGTAAGTCCATCTATTGCAGCTTGATGGGTATACCATGCACGCAGTCACTTATCATCAAAATAGGACTATTCTGTGAAAGTCAAAAAAAATTTAGACGTCGACTTGAGAACCTCCTTTTTTTATTTCGTCGGTTAAAAATGGCGCAGACTGGTTTATATCTTATCAATCAAGAAAGCACAAAGCATTGAGCATGTGAGATGTGAGCAAGGAAAAATCAGGGCGGCTATAACTGTGATGAATCACCGAAAACCATAGTTGTTTGAGCCATATGTGCTCAAATTTCTCGCAAAACTAGCTCATCTGGATCTGAAAATATTTTAGTTCAACCGAAGAAAGAATTATTCCAATACTGTGCTTATTTAAAAGTAAATATTTTATGGAAAATTGCATTATTGGTGATACTGTAAAACAAACTGCAGTTTCAGCAACATTACGGATATGGATGGAAACAGTATTCGTTTTTTAATTAATTCCGAGATGTGTTTTTAACACGTATAGGTGATAGGAGACTTGTATTGTTAATTTACGATGGACATACAATTCATATTCCAACAAAATTGATTAGATTAGCTAAGGTAAGCAAGTTACCATTATGAAGTTACCGTCCCATATATTGAGCACATGTTGTAATCGCTAGATGTGTCGGTTTTCAAAGGTCCCAAGACTAATTGTGTAAAGAACTGTGTAAATAGCAAAGGGCAAATCCACGAAAAAATCTCTATAGTAAACATTATCAACAGGTTCCCTAACAACACAGGGATATCCTAGGTATGTCCTTTTTATGTACCGCGGTACAAGTACATGATTGGGACATCCAGTGGATGTCCCGCAGGGGTTGTCCAGAGGACATCCCATCTGGTATATCCATAGGTTGTCCCTTTCATGTTCCTGATATTACTGATATACATTCACATAAGAAATATCGAAACTCGCATTAAAATATTAATTCAAGATTTAAAGTTCATATTTTTGTTAGAATATCTTGTTTTCTTCTTATGAAGAAATTGAAAAAATAGTTCAAGAATTTCTGGGATGTGACTGTTTCGAATTAGCAAATATTGTTAATGCACAATACCTTTAATCTGAATATCCAAGGATAATACAAATTATACAGAAATCTCAATAAAATTTCGTTTCATTTTCGTTTACGTTTTTTTATCCGGTTTCTGGCTTTGGCAACATTGTTTGGTCTGGGTCTGTTAACCTCACTTTCCCTAATGTGCACGTTTCATTTCTAACTCTTTTTGTTTTATGTACAAAGGTAATAAAAAGATTTGTTGTAATGACGATTTTTGTTTTATTTTGTTGATTAGTTAATGTTGTGTATTTTATAGTTGTAAAATTGAAATAATAAGTTGAGTTTAAGGTTGGTATAACAATAATCATGGCATTGAATGTACTCTTTCCTCTTTTGAATCAAAGATTTGATTGTTCCAATGATACTATGGGTTATTCAATTCTGAATATTTTCTTTATGCGGAGGTTTATATATGGTATATTTATCAATATATTACCCAAGCAGCAAGCTGTCGTCATTTTGACGACAATTTTTCGTCATTTTTTAGGATTAGGACGTCTTTTGGACTTTTAAAATGCCGTCATTTATGACGATAGGATCACGTGATTATGTCACAGCCCAGTGACGTGATTTTATAACGTTAAAGGGACGTCAGTGTATGACATATAAAGACGTCAGTGTATGACGTAAAAAGGACGTCATTGTATGACGCAAAAAATCACGTGAATTTATGCCGTAAAAGGTCCTCATTTTATACCATACAAATACGTGCTTTTCTGATGTAAAAATGTCATTTACCAAAGAAAAATGAGGATACAATTAACGTTATACATACGTCAACTTGGCCATTTTTTCATTCTGCACATCCAACAAGATTTGTTCTGGAATCTAGAATGTTTTTTAATTGACCAGATTTTTAAACCTATTCACCTTCATGTCAAAATTCCATATTCTATGGTAAAATGCAACATATACAAAACAACATTTTCTGTCAATTAAAAAAGGTGAATATTTCATTTTAAAGTATTTATATTAGCATAAAACAACTGATTTAATAAAAAAGTGACACTTTTATTATAAAAGGTGGGTTTTGGGAATTTTTTTAGTAATAACAATTTTTTTCAAAACTAAAATGCGTTTATTAAAAACAATAAATAAATATTCTAAACATGTACATTTTTTTATCTTAAATATGTAACAAACATCCCAGTAGATGAAGCAATATATACTTAAGTTGGTAGGTACCATATGGGAAACTTTTTTATTATTAGTTTTATAAAAAAAGTTATTCTTCATAAAAACTTCTGCATGGTATAAAACCTAAAATACAACCATCCAGATATCAAATTTTTCATTCGTATACGAGGTGTGCCAAAAAATGTAAATCTTGTACAAGACTAAATTACCTATACTTTTAACAATATCAAAAACTGGTAGAAAAATAATTATTTACAATTGAAATATATTGAAATATATAGTCATAAGTCACATAAAATAAAACTAAAATGAAATTATGTTATTTTAAAAAGTTTCGAAAAAATAAAAATCTAATTTTTAATGCACATGGATATAATTGCATATCTGAGCGTAGTTGTTACAACAAATTCAGATTTTGTCAAAAATAAGGCACTTGCATATTTCACATTCACAATTTACATTTTTTGACAAACCTCGTATATACGACTGAACTATACTATAAAAAAAGTAAATAATTAAAGTTAATGCAATAGAAATAATTTTGATAATGGTGATTTTTATTTACGAATAGATGTAAAAATTGGTTTAAAATATCTACTTATAAAAAACTCATAAAAAAATATTTTTTACCCTGTAATACCAGGTAATAGCAGTTAAAATTTAGAGATTTTAAAAATCAATACGAATTTTTACTAAAGAGACATTGAAAAATCTTCTAAGTTAAATATGTCGAAAAACTGTCGTAAAAATGAGGTTGACTAAAAAATGTACTAAAAATATAGGAAGACTTAAAAAAAATATAAACTTATTAAAAACCGATTTTTACAGAATGCAAACATTTAAATTTTTCAAAGTCAAAAATGACGAAAAAATGATGTAAAAATGACGACACTAAAAAATATAAATCAAGTATAAGTCGATGTTCATATTGATCTAAGATTTTTAAAAATCCACTGCGTTGATCTTTTATTTAAGTCTAAATTACTGAATTTATTAATAAATAATTCATATTAAATATGTTTACATATTTATATTCCGCCATTTTAGATGCATGCACACTACAAAGCTAGTATCTAGTGTGCAACTGAATAAAAGTAAAACAAATATAATTTTTGGTATAGATACAAGTCTTAGAAAAAGAATAAAATAAAAATTAGTCCTACTAAACTTACCCCTTTTTAATTCATTCACAGTTGTAATAATGTAGCACACAGACACACAAAAAAACCATCCATCCCAATCGGCAGCCATTATGCAATATGAATTTGCCTGTCTGCTCTGCATCACTTACACTTCCCAGCGATGCCGTCTTTGCGAGAACTAAATAATAAAATTATATGACAAAAATGACGAAAAAATGTAAAAATGACGACACGAAAAAATGTAAATCAAGAATAAGTCGATGTTAATACTCATAAATATGAATTATGTGCATTAAATTTTAAATTAAAACAATATAAACTTATTTTTTTAAATGACGAAAAAATCTCGTAAAAATGACGTGATCTCTATGACGTCTACTATACGTCCAACATTCAACGTCATAAAACACGTCATTTATTGGTAAAATGACGTCGCGGACCAAAAATGACGAAAAATCAACGTCAAATTGACGACAGCTTGCTGATTGGGTAGGTACATATTAACACAATGGATAGTATAAGGAAGGTATCCTCAAGGCTTGAAAGGAAAAGTAGACTAAAACCAGTGATTTCATATTTGCAGTAAAGTTGTTTTGTATTGCACATCTTTGGATTTAGTTTTTTTCCACATTTTCCAAGAAATATTTCATATTAAATTAATCTTGAAAAAAAAGAACATTCGAGGAAGTCCTCATATATCCCAATGATGTCCCTGGAACATCCCTAGAGTGTCCCTTTGATGTCCTTTGTTGGAACTTGATACATCCCTGGGACGTACCAGAAGGACATCCCATATATGTCCTTTTTGTCGGAAAGTAGATGTCCCTGGGACGTCCCTAGTACGTATTATGTCCCAATGAAGGATATCCCAGGGATGTCCCAGTAGCAAATGAAGGACGTCCCTGGGATGTACAGGGGATGTACTTGTGTTGTTAGGGTTTAAAATCACTGGAATATGACGCTAAAAAATAGGGTGCCAACAAACATGTAATTTTTGAAACAGTATCTGGGAGGTATAAAAGAAATCTTCCAAGTTGTAATGCACTCTCAGCGGAAGTAGCTATTGCCTCAACAGCTAAAATTGAGCCGGAAGTAGCTACTAACTCAACAGCTACAATTCTCCGAAAGTAGGTATTACCTCAGCAGCTACAATGCTGCCGGAATTAGGATAAGCTACTTAACTTACATTCTCAGCTGCAGAGCCACCAGTAGTGGCCAGTAGGTCTACAGGCGTAGGTCGTAAAAGTTTTAAAGAGCTGTTATTGAAACTACGTAAAGAAAAACAGAAGGGAAGAATGAGCAGATAAAAGCATAAAAGTAACAAACTGTGAACTTATTACAACAAAAGATTATCTGGATAAGAGGATGAGTCAGATATATAGAAACAAACTCAAACAGTCAGCAAGCATTAAGAAAAATTAATTGAAAAATGTAAATAAACCGAGTCTAATAAGCTTATCAAGAAGTCAAATCAAAAGAAAAAAACAATGATGCTGAAGATGAGACCGAAAGTGACAACGCATCTATTGTAACGAAGTTACTTAACTCCGGTTAATTTTAAGAACTAGAAAAGTATTAATTATCCTATCTCCGTTAATAATTATCGTACAATCTCCATTCTTTTTGCAAAAATATTCTTTTAATATAACCTTTACATTAGTTTAAATTATTCCGACGCATTAACCCTCTTTCACACTTAATACTATACCGCTAATGAAGCCACCGAGTCTTTCCCTGTCTACACCGTCATATCGCGATAGGCGATCGAGATTGAATACGGCTATCGACCATGAAAAATCAATTCAGTAATTCAGTTCAGTCAATTCAGTCAGTCCACAGACACCGCCAGATCAAGTCGACCGTTGTGAGAAGCTGCCGTGACGTCCGATATGCGAGTGAGCTATCCTAAGTATAAGTAGAAATAAATTTCGTGAAATATTCTAGGTCCGTTGATTTTAATTGAAATATATCCGTGAAACTACAAAGTCCGCGATTTCGACAACACGCATGTCCGCCTCCTTCCAGAACCAAAGGTAAAAGCAACAGTGGGAAATTTGGAAGCTTGGTTCTCACTTGAAGGAGAATATAAAATCAGTTGTGCCAGCACCGTAAGCCGAACTACCACGCCAGACTACCAGCCAGACAGAACACCGCATTAACATTCCAGCGGAACTTCAACCCAGCGGGGCAAGTAAAGCCCGCTCCTCTGGCTGCAAACCTTTTGTCAGTACCATAGCGACCCCTGGAATATTATTTCTTCAGTGAAGCTATCCGGAGCAGGTGGCCTTCACACTCAAAACGGAAGGTAGCGCCCGAGGCAAACCGTTTCCAGGACTAAAGCGCCAAACCGCATCGTTTAACGACGCAAAGAGCGTTACACTATAGAGATCAGATAAATGATTGCGATTCAGTACAAGAAGGCGAATACTGCATCGTAAAATGTTATGGCAATCATCAGAAATTTTTCAGGCTGTACCTATTCAAAGTAACAAGAAGAGAGAAAAATAAGTGCGAGTCTGACTCTCACACCAGTGTTCCGTACAAACTTGCTGGGGTTTATCCAACTCATAAAACGACTGCTACATTAAAAAATCGGTTTTGTCGCCCTAAAACTTTCCCAACGAGTATCCAGAGATACTTTTTCAGATACTTAATGCTAACATTTCACACTTTGACATTTTTTATTTTTGACAGGTGACAGTTATATAAATAATTTTGACTGTTCTGAATCGAGATTTTCAAGGTCTTTCAAATGACATATTGCAAGTCAAATTCTGTGACATATTGCTTCTGTCATTTTTTGACAGTGAAACTTCCATTTGACAGATGTCATACAAAAACTCATGGGTTCTTCCGACGGATATTCCAAATCCATATACCAAATTTCAGCTCAATTTAATTAAACGTGTGGCCTCTATCATCGAAGAATACGTATACCAAGCACACAGATACACACACACAGACAGATGTACTTCCATCTGGAAATGGTCTTAATCACTTCAGGGGACCTCAAATGGATATTTCCATCTTTATCTCGAAAAAATTTTTTAGCTCGTTCACAAGACTCCCTTCTTAGAGGTGGGTTGGGAAAGTAAAAGTGGGGAATGGAAGAACAAATGGAAACGCTGAACGAGTTGGTTTAGTTTTTTAATAATCTATATGTAGATAGTTTATTCATTATGGGAATTGAGTCTCGAATATGATTAGTTTCACAACTGGCTTAAGTGACTTGACAAACATTTATAGAATTAAAACTAAGGGCGCCAATATCATATCTTGCCTGAAATTTGAGCGCGCGTTCCATTTATATTAAAGATGGGAATCTGCGGTTTTCACCAATCGAATCTGTATTTAGTTCTTTAGAGCGCGCTTTTTACCTCTCGCCCTTAAGATAAGAGAGGTATAGGAATCATGCTAAAAATTGGGTAGTGAGTTTTCAATGGATAAACACGTTTTGGGGTCCCTAGAATACGATTTTAATATTTTCGCGATGATGTCTGTGTGTGTGTTAGTGTGTGTGTGTGTGTGTTAGTGTGTGTGTGTGTTTGGATGGATGTTGTAGTAACGATAACTCAAAAACTACTGAATTAAAAAATTTGAAATTTTGCATACAGAATTCTTATACCCTAGATTAGATCTGATTAGATTTTGGTGCCAATCGCACAACCGGAAGTGGCAGTTGCTATGGGTGATAACGCCATTATTATACAAAAGGGCAATAAAGTTTGACACATATATTTTGTATACCCTATAGTTTATTTTCATCTCATTAAAATTTTCGAAACTTTTGCCATTGTTGCCAGATTTACAAAAAAATAATTTTTTTTAATACTTTTTTGTGTCAACCTGTAAATTTTTGATTCCAAAATGGCGAGAGGTCATGTGCTGGCCACATCAGATTTTTTTTAATCATTTTTAGTGACTATTAACTTTTCTCCTAGATAAATTAAAAAAAGTACCCTAGACGCGCTATTTTAATAAATATTTTAATTATCATGAAAAAACAATCGCGCATTTTTAGTTGCTATAGTAGGCGAGATCTCGTCCAAAAACCAATAATTATGTCTTGTGATGCTCTATCCTGTTCTTCGCAGAAATAATGGACTAGTGAGTAGGATTAATTGGAAAATACTAAAACAAAAAACAATTTTTACTCCAAATTTATGAGAATACAAACCCATTTTTCTTGGGTAGTTCTCTAGCTGCAACTACGCAAATCACGTGGTGTGCTCGTCTCTTAAGTTATACATATAACTTATTAAGTTAGTTCAAGTTGGTAGATAAACTAATACTTAAGTAGGGTAGAGTGGGTACGGTTGTAACAATTTTCCTTTGATTGGTTACAGCATAGCCACTATTACTATCAACAACGACATTTGAGGAGAAACCATGGTCGGTTGGTACAGTAATGGGAGGTAATTATAATACACAATTTAAGTATTTAAATCAGTTTTATTTCAAACAAATTTTTTAATTTTTTTAAGCTAAACAAAAATAAATCAACAAAAATAATATTTGTTCTTTACTTAATCAGAATTAAAAATCTGATGTGGCCAGCACATGACCTCTCGCCATTTTTGAATCAAAAATTTACACGTTAGCACAAAAAAGTATGAAGAAAATTTACTTTTTTTTTAAATCTGGCAACAATGGACAAAAGATTTAAAAATTTTAATAATACGAAAATAAACTATAGTGTATACAAAATATATGTGTAAAACCTTATTGGCACATTGTTTAGTAAAGGCGTAATCAATCATAGCAACCGCCACTTCCGGTTGTCCGATTGCAACGACACTTCGGTCGTTGCGGGTCACTTTGGCGCCTTAGTCCAGGTTTCGGATTACCTCGGGCGCCACCTTCCGTTTAGAGTGTGAAGGTCACTTGCTCTGGGCAGCGTCAGTGAAGAAAAAGAAATACTCCAGGGATGGTTATGGTTTCGACTAATGCCTTTTTAGCCAGAAGGGCGGGCTTTACTTGCCCTACTGGGCGGAGGTCCTGGGTATTCGCTGCAATATATAAACTCACAACCGGTTAGAGAAAAATCACCAAATGAAAATAACTGCTTTTATTGTAACTCCAAAAATATCAACATATAAGGACCCAGCGGAGAAAGGTGTGTAACGTTAATTGTGTTACACGATTGACACCAAAATCTAATCAGATCTAATCTAGGGTATAAGAATCGTGTGTGCAAAATTTCAAATTTTTTAATTCAGTAGTGTAGTTTTTGAGTAATCGTTACTACAACATCCATCCTAACACACTAACACACACACACTAACACACTAACATACACACACACACACTAACACATACACACACACAGACATCATCGCAAAAATATTAAATTCGTATTCTAGGGACCCTAAAACGTGTTTATCCATTGAAAATTCACTACCCAATGTTTAGCATGATTACTATACCTGTCATATCTGAAGGGCGAGAGGTAAAAAACGAAAAAAATCTGTAAATACCTAATAATTTAAAAAAATAACCAACAAAATCTCATTTTAGAAAGTAAAATTAAGAAAAATATTTTTTCTACAATTAGGGTCACTTTTTTACAAACTAGGAATAAATGTATAGCCGTTTATGTACCTTAACCATAGAATAAGCTTTATCCGAGGTTTGTAAAAGCGGCCCTTAATCTGACTCACTGCAGTTATGGCATATGTAATATCTTTTCCCATCTGTACAAAATATGTGAGAACATTATTTACAGCCCCCTTGACATTGAATCCACTTCTCTCTAGACCGACTTCATCTTCTTCTGTAGATGGTTAAAATACTTTTTTCATTGTTAATGTTTTAATCGATTTCATCGCTCTTCAGACTCTTTTCTGACAGCTTCCTTTTCCTGTGTAGATTGCAAACTTTTTGATTTTTCGACATGTGGTTCCGATTTTCTTCGGAGGAGCTAGGGTAGGGCCGTAATGTTTCAGGCGAGAACACAGACTGTTTGCTTATAGATGGAAGAGGTTCTGTTTGCTGAAGCAAAGCATCACGAGGAAAAATGTTTGGTTCCAGGTTCGGTGTAACAGCTTTCTGGCTATTGATTAGCTTCTCGGGCAGTTTGTATAGTAGACGATTTTTCTGCTTGAAGTTTGGCGATTTGAAGCGACACAGGCGATTGGCTATTAATAAATACTACGTTTTCAGGTCCGGTTTAATTAGGAGTAGCCACATTTTCTGCAGCATTTGGATTTGACCGGTCTGTTACGAACGACGGTGCAAAATCAATTTCTTCGAATAGGTCGCGGTTGAATGGGAAGATTCCTGTCTTTCGAAATCCTACCTGAATATTCGCCTGAGTGAGTGCAAGTGGACATTGCAGTAGTTATAATATGTGGGATATCGTAAGTACTCATTATTTTATAAGATACGAAAATTGGTGAAATTGCGTTGCCAATGCGTTAGCTGCAAATGCAAGTGCGCCCACATGCCTTGAGAAACGTCTTGTTACAACTCTGTCAGGTTTCTGCACTGTGGTAACTCCAGATAGGGTTCTAGTTTGAGAAGTGCACACAGATAGTTCAGAATTCCTCTTCATGAAGGAACGAAACCACTCCTGTCCAGCAACTTCATTTTCATGCCAAGTAGAAGAAACCTTCAAATTGTCCTTGAGGGTAAGTTCTAATGTCAACTTTCTTACCCCTTTTGTGGCGACCCCAAAATAGATGTCCGCACAACGAATCAGGTATTTTGCCAATTGATGCTATTGATTTTCATTGAAAACTTTATTATGGGCTATATATCCCATGCTAACATTTTCTACCTGTTCAAGGTCATCTTAATCTGATGCATCCCTCTTATATATCAAAAGAGAAACATAATTAATGCCGTACTTCTCTGCAGCTTTTCTCAAAGAAACCCCTAGTTTGACATCATCATAAGCGTTCTTGTATAACAATATGTCTTTCTTATACGTGTTCTAGGCATCTGTAATGCAAAAATATTATAAAACAAATCTTACAACCGTCTCCACGAAAATTGTTACAACCGTACCCATTCGCCATTCTGGCAAAAAAATGGACACAGACACGAAACGGAATATCCTCAACAAAAATGAATCAGCTTATTATAATCTCTAAAATACAACAATTGCTGATGCAAATACTGAGAAACGAAAATCACATCGATAATAAAATTATATTGAAAAGCAATTCATCAAAAATACATACTTTTGGTTGACAAAACACAATAGGCCTCTTCTAACAATGTAATAAGCGAACGGAATGTATTGCCACACTGGGGACCGTGTTGAGACTTAAGGCATGTTCATGCTCATACGAATTTCGCAAAATTTATGCGAATAAAATGGCGCCTGAAAATGTCGCAATAAAGTTGAAATATTTGAACTTTTTTGCGGATTCGGATGATGACATATCACAGAATGTGACAGATATCAATAGTGGTAAATGTTCGTAATATAATCTATAAAAGTTCAATATATTTAGTTTTGTTTCTATTTCTGAATCCTTAATTTTTTATAGTTAAGTTTGTTTAGAAAATTCACGAACACAACACAATAATTTCAAATATTTCGACTTATCTGACTTGACCGTTGACAGAAACCGTCAAATTATATCGTCTGAGTATGAACAACAAATTTTGGGGACGGCAAAAAATTTTCCGATTCGCATAAATTTTGCGAAATTCGTATAAACACGAATTTACCTTTACGGTCAGCTTGCCTACTACTCTATGTTATTCGCCGTACAGCGTAGTTTTAATAATATTCGAGTTGTTACAACCGTACCCTGTTACAACCGTACCCAGTCTACCCTACATTAAGAAAGATATCTTACAAAATTCTAGAGTTCATTTTTCTATGTGTAAACATTAGGATGCTTAAGTTTTAGTAACAGTTTTTCTATAATTTTTGGTAAACCTGATAATAAGGAGTTATTCTTTCATTTAAATTTAATACATGTCTAAATTTGAATTTTTACATCATAAATAACTTCAATACAGTTTGGTTTCAATTTTGGCTTCAATTTTTTAAAAAACTTAAAATGTGTGTACAGAAAGTTACCTCAACTTGAATGGGTCTTGATTTTAAAAATTTTCTTAAAAATATTTTAAATGCAAATGAAATTACATTAAATTCTCATGTATATACAGGGTGTCCAGGAACTCTTCTGCCAAACGGAAACTGCAGTTACTATAGGTAATTTTAAGTCGATTTAGCTCAAATTACCTTCATCCGAAAATGCTTCCTAAGGGAGCTACGGCCCTTTGAAGAAGACGTCCTTATATGAGTTTTCTTAAAATTATTCAAAAATTCCGTTACTTAAAAAATTCAAACTTGGTATAATCAATAAACAGTTACAAATCCGTCGGTCGCTATTAAATATTTTTTTTTAGATCCATCACAAACGTGTCAGTCGGGGGGGGGGGGGGGGGGGGGGCAACAGGTATTTTTATTTAAAAAAAATTATTTTTAAGTTTTTTATGTATCCGATACCGAATTTGAAAAATTCAAGATACTTTTCATAAAAAATGTTCTCTTCTTTCAAATCGATATCATGAACCGTTTTCGAGAAAAATAAATTTAAACTTTTTGTGTATTGCGAAAAATGGTCGCCATGTAGAGCATCTTTTCTAAAATTAATTCTCTTATTTCTGTTGGTAATAATCTTTAATTTTGTTTTTTTTTAATGTTGATTGTTGTTTTATACCCTCACGAAATAAAATTAATTTAAAATTTCCAAAACAATGTAAGCAACTTAATACTTACGACTATTGTTACCAGTATCTGTACAATTTGTTGGTTTTTCAAAGCCAACTTGATATTACAGATACAATTTTATAATCCAACCTGATTTTATGTAAGAAACACAAAAAGTTTAAATTTATTTTTCTCGAAAACGGTTCATGATATCGATTTGAAAGAAGAGAACATTTTTTATGAAAATTGTCTTGAATTTTTCAAATTCGGTGTCGGATACATAAAAAACTTAAAAATAATTTTTTTTTAATAAAAATACCTGTTGGTCCCCACAGACTGACACGCTTGTGATGGATCTAAATAAAATTATTTAATAGCGACCGACGGGTTTGTAACTGTTTATTGATTATACCAAGTTTGAATTTTTTAAGTAACGGCATTTTTGAATAATTTTAAGAAAACTCATATAAGGACGTCTTCTTCAAAGGGCTGTAGCTCCCTTAGGAAGCATTTTCGGATTAACGTAATTTGAGCTAAATCGACTTAAAATCACCTCTAGTAACTGCAGTTTCCGTTTGGCAGAAGAGTTCCTGGACACCCTGTATAGAGTACATATTGTATTGTAGATAACTATTTCAGTTTTTTTAAATAAATCTATTACAATCCTCAGGTAGTAAAAAACTTCAATAGTATTGTTGCTCACATTGTAAAATCATGGCCCAGATTAGGGCTTCACACGAGAACCATACTTTTCTCGTCTCGTCTCGTAAAACCTTTCTTGTTACTATTTCTTCAGAATTTTTTTCTGAATTTCCGAGAAAAATAAACTAGCTAGCAGTATAAACATTAAATTTTTTTATAATAAAAAAAAGGGTCTGCATAGGTTACGATACATTTACGAAATCTAAAATCTGGTAACCATCTGTGAAATATTTTATTTTATAATTTTAGACTTCAGTTACAGCAAAAATGTAGTGATGGGCAAAATCGAATATTATTAAGAACTGAATCCTTGGTATTCAAATACATTTGAGAATCGAATACTACTGATTCGAGTCCGAGTACTTGAGTACTTTGACGAATAGACGAAGCGATAAAACTATTAAAATGAAAAGCGTAGTGGCAATATACTACCACAGTTTTATTGTGTACTCATAGTCTTTATTTATTTTTTAATAACAAAATTCAAAACAATTGTATAACGAATGTGGTTACAGTTATTTTTGATTAAAAATTAAATAAAAAATCTGAATGTTATACATTGTTTCGATAACATGCATTTGTATTCGTATTTTCCATTTGGTGAAATAAACGTAATGAAAATAATTATAAGAAATGGGAAAAAATAAGTTAAGTTCTTATTGTAAAAATTAGAATATAAAACCCTTAAACCATCTTGAAAAGATCTTTTTCTACCTACTAGTACCAACAAATCCATAAGTCAAGATTTATTTTTTATATTATTTTATTTAGTAGAGCTTAATTTTTACTTGACTTGAATTCGAATTTCAGTTCTCAGTTTTCGGCTATCCGGAGTTTTTGGTAACGACAACTTTCAAGTATAAATTTTAAAGTTATTGAGTGGGATTAACAATTATTTTTTATTTTTCGATTATAATAAAACATTTTTCGATTTTTTTTTTTGTTAGAACTTTTTCGACGTTTTAAATCTCAAAGTGGTGCTAATGAGTAGTTTGTAGTCTATATAAAAAGGTATTTATATATCAGGGAAATATGGAAATACTATATTAGAAATAAGTTCCAGCAATAACGAGATTTGACGAGACGAGACGAGACAAACGGTTACGACACGAGACTGAGATTGAAACGAGACTTATTTTTTTCTCAACTTACGAGATCGAGTCGAGATTTTTGAAGTTCTCGCATTATCTCGTCTCGTCCTAGCCCAGATACCCCAACCTACCTTATCACTCTTATTTCTAAAAAACTTGTCAATAAATCTTATATCCTCATTTTACTGTAACAATAATGTTCTAAAATCTGATATTTCGTTTTAAAGGAGAAGTATATTTTAAATAACTAGCTCGAACGGCACCTGTTCTAACCTATTGACAACAAAAGTACTAAAAAAAATAATAAAAAATTGGTTTCCTGCACATCTAGACACTATAACGAACAAACTTTGGTTTTACAACATTTTTTTTTTAAAACAATAAAAATCGCTACAACAAACCAAAAAGCAAACTCAACAAAAATATATAATCAGGATAAATGGATCCAACCCCTTAAAACTACCCGTGATATACCAACGGAACCTCTAAGTGTACTTTCTTAAAGAAGATGAATCACGGAAAATCATCCTGGTAATTTTTTTTATTTATTTAGCTCATTACCTTATGTATATAAAGGCATATTCGCGTGTTTCCTTGAATTCGTATGCAGTTGGAGTAGCAGGTAGCTCGGTAACTAGATTTCATATATGGCCGTTCATGAATCCGCTCGCAGACTAAATTTATTAATATTATTTGCATAATTTATGGAAATTTTCGAGAGGAGATTCCTTTGAGGAAGATGTGCATATGAGCGAGTATCGTACGCAACTAAGAGTATCTTTTGTGCTCCATAGACCACCAACGTCATGTTGTCTCTTATTTAATGGCGAATTAAAACAGCTAATTAAATAAAATAGAATTGTTTTATTAGAAAATGTCAATACAAATTAAAATATAAATAAAATGGAAAAAAAAACTGACTTAAAATAATTTTTAAAAGAACGTTGTTTCGAACATTTTGCCATATCAATCTTAAATTCACTATAATAAAAAAATTCACGTTTTTCAACTTTTTATTCTATTTAATAATTATAGTTATTTAAAAATTGCAAATGCCATCTAAAGTTTTACGTACGATTTTCGTTATTTTAGAATCATTTTCTTGTCACATCTGCAATTTTCTATAAAAATTAAAAAAAAAATTAGACAGTCATGGGGACTGCCGACAGAAGTGAAAACTTAAAACTATGAAATAACAGTGTTTTTTTTAATCTTTAAAAACTATTATTTAATTAAATGTTCGATAAATGTTACACCCACCTGGTTTTAATTTTGAGTGAAATTGCAATTTAAGTGACATCAGCTAGAAGATTTTTATGACACCATTAAACTAGCCTGGTCAAAAACTGCCGACCTATAATCCGATATATAAACTCGCATTTTTTAATATTATTTTTTCAATATTTTTTTCTAAATCTGTACCTAAATAACCCCCGGCTTGATTTGTAAAGTAAACAATTTTCTTTAAAATTTTTTTCTTGGGCGTAATATAACAAGACCTCGTTTATGAGCGAATAATTTTTTTCTATTTTTCCAAAAAGAGTTTTGTTTGAAAACTTAACGAGTTTAATTCGGAGATTGATTTTCTGAATAAAACCCGAGAGCTTTAGCTCGAGGGTTTTATTCTTTGAACATCAATCTTCGAATTTAACGAGTTGAATTTTCTAAAATAAAACTATTTAAGGAAAAATCAATAAAAATTATTCGCTCATAAACGATGGTCGAGTTATATTTGATCAGATTATTTCTCAAATAGTTTAATAAGCCAAAAATAAATATTTTTCCAAATCTATACATTTTTTTACAGTAGAAACTATGACTAAAAATAACCTGTCAGATTTTAAATTTAAATTTGACATTTAGCGTATGCTTGATTTCCGTAATGTACAATAAGCATGATTTAAAAATTACACAGGTTAGACACTCAGACGTCCCAAATTCGTCCAAGTTTGCGCATGACGTCAGCTGGAGTCCAAACGAAATAATTTAACATTGGATTGCATAGGTTTTTTGTGTCTTTCGGGTGGTTTTTATTTTTTTACGGCTATATATTCAATAAAAATGTATTATAAAGTATTGTACCCTAAAAAGTGATAACTACTTTAATAAAGGTATAAACTTTTTTTACGACTCCGATGTACTTTATATTATAAAAACTATTTAATTGCTAGATGTAAAAACCAGAAAATGCTTAATTATGTTATGGCTAATTTTATCGTTAAATTAATTGTCGAATATGTACCAAATAAAATAATTTAGATTAACTTTAGAGTGATTTTATAAATGTTTAATCAAAAAAAAATATTTTCATAAAAAAGTGATTTGAAATAGCTTATTAGTGGAACTTTTTGATGCATATTGTTATTGCAGGTTTATGTTACTTAGGCTTTTATATACCCAGTGCTTAATTTACACTTAAAGAACGAATATGGCAAATGTAAATACGAGTATAACTTACATTTACAATCATACAAGTTGGTATGTAAAATAAATGTTATAAAATTTTTCATAAGTTGTGCAGTGCTTTATTGTTATTATTGAAAAAAATGCTAACTAATAAATGAATACGTAACTACTTAAAGCTATTACACAATACATCTTACAGAACTTTTTTTGAATTATTTAAAATAAAGTCTAAAAATGTTAAACATGTTTATTTATATAATAACCTACTGTTTTTGTAATAAAGGGCACTTCGGAAATCGGAAAAACTTTGTACTGTCTTTAGGCGAGTATTACTCTTACACCAAACACAGCGCAATATATTTTTAATCAGTTTATAGGTGAAATTAAATAAAAATTTGTCAAAAAAGACAATAACCTCATATAATGACACATTAAAAATTTTTGATGGGCACCAGGTGACGTCACATATCCTGCGTAATGTCTAACCTGATATACTTAAACCATGTACAATAAGCGGTGCATGTATGATGTGTTGCCTATATTTTAGGAGCTGTTAAGGAGGACGATGTAGTTTATTCGAAAAGGTAGGAAGGTGAGTTTATCAGCGAATAAATTTTGACAGATGCGGGAAATAATCCAAATAAATAACCTCGGTTTTATTCATATATTATGTATAGTAGTTTGTGCAATAAGTGTGGATATGGACAATCCACACTAGTAACAGTAAATTTTTTCTATAACCCACTGAAGGAAAAACTAAAAAAGTATAAAAAAAAATATTGCAGTCACCGGATTTCAACCGACGATCTTCGGGTCCGAAAGCAAGAGCGTTAGCACTGGGCTGTCACGCTTTTACGGATTTATTATTAAATCATATAAAACTAATAGGGACCTTGTATTTTTAAGTAATATCTCATAAAGTATCATTTATTAAATCACCAAATTCTGACAGTTGTTTGATAGGTTATTTAAAAAAAAATAACTTATCTATAGATGTATAGGTAAATTTTCTTTTATTTTGGCAAAATTAAAATTCCCAATTCGCAGTTATGAGGACTAGGCTTTAAGCTAAGAATGGCTACGACCAACTAAAGCGATTTGTATACGCACTTCATAATCCGATCAAGTCGATACGATTTGTTATTCGTAATTGACTTTCGTATCGTCCGATTATTATCAAGTTACTCGATAGCAAAGAGAATCCGGCTGCTGATCAGTCAAAATTATTTTTCCAACTGTCACCTGTCATAAATAAAAAAAATGTCAAAGTTTCAAACTTTAACATTCAATATCTGAAAAAGTATTCGTATCTGGATACTCGTCGGGAAAGTTTTATAAAATTGAATTTATCGTTATCCACTAAATCAAACAATCAACTGAAAAGGCCCAACATTCGCTTCTGTTTGATCCTATGTTCTGTGATATAAAGTACATAAAAATCGGATGTTAATTTCTAGTGTAAACCTACTAATTACCTACATGGGCGATTCGTGCGATTAAGAGTTATGATGAGAAATAATACCCAATACCATTATCCATCGAACTTTATAAGCGATAAATTATCGCTGAATATTTAAATTAGTATTTTGTTGAAAAGTTGCCTTACTATTAAATCAGTTTTATGACTCTAAATCTTGATCTATTACCTCCCTACGGATTAAACGTTATGAGAAAAACTTTGATAATTCAAGCGAAGAGGCCGAAGTTCAAATTTACTTTGCTCCTTTTATTGAAATATATGGTGCATAGGTTTAGATTTATTAAAAAATTATTATTACAGATTTATAAAATTCAGAAAAAAAACTAAAGTAAAATAGCTATAAAACGATTGATTTTAACCAAATATAGGCATACAGATTTACAGATTTTAACGAATTGCGGTTCCTGGCCTTACCTTCATTTAACTTATTTTTTTCCTTAAATTTATACATCTAGACTGCATATTTCTGAAATTAAGGTACTTTATAAAATTATCGTATTTATTTTTCGATTTTACAGATAGATGAAAATAAGCTGCATAAAATGAGGAAAAGAAGAGAATTTAGTTCAATACTGTCGTGTATTTATAGGTAAGTAAAGAATATATCTATTTTTCACAATCACTACAGCCACGCTAACGTGTTGCGAATTACTACACAACTGTCTTTATGCTTTATGCTTACGAATGGAAAAAAAAATAACATTGTCGCAAAAAGATTTTCATAATGTTCTACAAAGGATCGTTCATTATACAGGGTGTTTCATTGGGAAACGGAAATACTTTAAATGCGAATAGAGGTCACCGAGGCGGTTCTAGATATACCACATTTATTGGCTGTGGCGGCCTTTGTAACCGAGATACAGGGTGTTTTATCGATTTTGCTAATTTCTTCCTGGGGCCATAACTGCCGAATCATCCCGTACATTTCTTTGATATTTGGTACACATGTTACTTATTCAGAAACCAAATGAGCCAGTTACTAATCACAAGAAAAATCCAGGTCCGGATTAACAAAAAAATAGAAAGCAATTGTGACCTTGAACAACACCCTGTATATTGAAATTTTCAAAATCTATTTGCATATCTGAAAAGAGCGCAAAAAACTAAATTAAAAAGTGCGGTTTAAATTTTTGTGCAGACAATTTAACTACTTAAATTTTGAACTTAAAGTGAAGTTTTTAAGAACTTAGAGACTAAAAAGTGGTTATTATTAACTTTTAATAATAAATTATTAAAACTTTTGAATCCATACTCATTTTAAAATTACTAAATAATTATTAACTACGTTGGTTTTCCTTTTTATAGCTGTAGATCAATCCAGTTTGTATTTTCCAGGTCCCTACTTGTCATTTTTGAACAGTTTTTTAAACGCCCTGTATGCATGTATTATAAATTGAGAAGAATTAAATCGAAATTTAACAAAACCAAGATAATAAATTAAAATATTTCGGAGTGATTTTAGGATTAAATTTGGATTTTTTCTCTGTATTTCCCGCATGCTTCTATAGACCAAAGTGGAGGTCATTTTGAGCAATTGTTATAGTTTGTATCTTTTTAATTTAGTATAATAGTTTTTGTTAAATTATTGTATTTAAAACAATGAAATTATTTTAGCTGGAATGAAATCGACTTAATTTTTCTCAATTATTTTACTAAAACATTAAAAAAAAATCTGATGTGGCCAGCACATGACCTCTCGCCATTTTTGAATCAAAAATTTACAGGTTGACACAAAAAAGTATGAAAAAAATTATATTTTTGTAAATCTGGCAACAATGGTAAAAGTTTCGAAAATTTAAATGAGATGAAAATAAACTATAGGGTATACAAAATATATGTGTAAAACTCTATTGCCGTTTTGTATAATAATGGCGTCATCACCCATAGCAACTGCCACTTCCGGTTGTGCGATTGGCACCAAAATCTAATCAGATCTAATCTAGGGTATCAGAATTCTGTATGCAAAATTTCAAATTTTTTTATTCAGTAGTTTTTGAGTTATCGTTACTACAACATCCATCCAAACACACACACACACTAACACACACACACACACTAACACACACACACACACAGACATCATCGCGAAAATATTAAAATCGTATTCTAGGGACCCTAAAACGTGTTTATCCATTGAAAACTCACTACCCAATTTTTAGCATGATTCCTATACCTCTCTTATCTGAAGGGCGAGAGGTAAAAACATACCACAATACCAATTTTTAATACATGCATACAGGGCGTTTAAAAAACTGTTCAAAAATGACAAGTAGGGACCTGGAAAATATAAACTGGGAACTATAAAAAGGGAAACTAACATAGTTAATAATTATTTAGTAATTTTAAATTGAGTATGGATTCAGTAGTTTTAATAATTTATGATTAAAAGTTAATAAATAACCACTTTTTAGTCTCTAAGTTCTTAAAAACTTCACTTAAGTTCAAAATTTGAGTAGTTAAATTGTCTGGGCAAAAATTTAAAGATCACTTTTTAATTTAGTTTTTTACGCTCTTTTCAGATATGCAAATAGATTTTCAATATTGTTGTTTCAAGGTCACAATTGCTTTCTATTTTTTTGTTAATCCGGACCTGGATTTTTCTTGTGATTAGTAACTGGTTCATTTGGTTTCTGAATAAGTAACATGTGTACCAAATATCAAAGAAATGTACGGGGTGATTCGGCAGTTATGGCCCCAGGAAGAAATTAGCAAAATCGATAAAACACCCTGTATCTCGGTTACAAAGGCCGCCAGAGCCAATAAATGTGGTATATCTAGAACCGCCTCGGTGACCTCTATTCGCATTTTAATTATTTCCGTTTCCCAATGAAACACCCTGTATATTGTAACGCTTTTTGTGTTGTCAAGCGGTCTTTTGGCGCCTTAGTCCAGGTTTCCGATTGCCTCAGGCGCCATCTTACTTTTATAGTGTGAAGGCCAAAAATATTCCAGGGGTCGTTATGGCATCGTTAAAAGTCTTGTCTGCCAGAAGGGCGGTCTTTACTTGTCCTACTTAGTTGAGTACCTGGGTATTTGCTGCCAAACAAATCCGGAAGAAAGGTGTGTAAATTCCGGATTTCTTGCTTGTCGCTGTATATGGTCCTTATTAAGCCTGTCTGTGGCTTCGCTCCCGTTAGATTAACCTATCTCTAAAGGTCGCTAAATAAGTACTGTAGCTGGATCTGGTTCTCGGATCGAGTTCCAACTCGACCTGGGACTGACACTGGAACTCCGACTCGGACTGCCACTACAACCGACTCCGGTTTCGATATACCAAAAGGTTGTCTGGGTATGCGAAACCCATACGCGAGCGACTCCATCTTCCGGCGGGGTTTACAACTGACCTTTTATTTGAAGGCAGGTTGCCTTTACCATAATTTTAAGTTAGTTCTATTCCAGTGTCGTGCGCGATATAATTAATATATTTTAATTATCACGGTAATTAAGTAAATTCGTTACAATATCGTTACTGTGGACGTCAAACGCACCCTCTTATTTCATTAAAACAAATATCTCTTACATCAGAAAATAATACGGCTATTTTGTAAGTCTGAAAAAATATGATACAGTGCGACGGATGTCAGCTTTGATGAAACACAACTGCCAACTGCGCTGGAGAACATGCCCTGTATACATCGAAAATTCAGAAGCATTGGAGAAGAGAAGAAAGCCACACAAACTCCTGGAGGAACGCACCACCCGATCTGTAATTTTTCCATTATTGCTCCAAGACTCTTAAATCCGCTTTTTGTCGTGTGTTCACTAAGGGAAATTTTTTGCTGGGGTAGCCAAAAATGTATTAATCCCTAAAAAAACTCTATTGAAACAGGCGACAGCTAATGTACTTTGCTATGGATAAAACATTCACTTTTTTTGGAATTATTTTGTAATCCCTAAAAAACTATTTTTTAGTTAAAAAAAACAAAACTTTTTATTAATTTTAGTGGTTAGAAAATAAAATTTTACTTACTACCTTACAGTATGGAATGAATCGCTAAACTTTTTATTTTCAAATGGATATTTTAAAGGTAAATCTACTTTCAATCTTCCATTTTGTAAATTGTTTCTCGGCTAATATCCATCTGATCCAATAAGAATATCTACTTTTGATGGAATATTAATGAAAGGATCTGCAAGTTGAATATCAGAACGAATGTTAATGGAATTTAAATTTATTTTGACGGAAGGTAAATTATTTGTGATAACAGAAGTAAAACGATGCAAGTAATCGAATATTTATAGTTGTGATTAGTTGAGTGAATAACAAAAATAACGTCAGAAAACTGTAAATATTTATCATAGATTTGTCAGGTTAATTTTGAAATGAGAGTTTCAATCATGAAAGAAGTCTGACTCTTATCTGATACGGCCTTAACGTCAATAGGATCACCATTTTGATCACAAAGAATTACTACTACTGTTGCTAACAGAATATAAGTATTATTAGTTCAATTCTAGTAGAAAGTGAAATTGAACTACTTCCTTGACCTTCAGAATCTGGAGTTTGTGAAGATTGATGTGAATGATTTTTTGTAAATTTTGGTTTGAAATGATATTCCTATTACTAGGGGAGACCGGGGCAAAGCGGTCACAAGGGGCATTATGGTCGTCACCTCCTAATAGGCAGTGAGTGGGGACTGGTGAAAGTTTAAACGCACTATTCCATTCCCTATTTAATTTAGCAGTTATCACCGAAGGGTGTAGTGTAATTTTTCGGTGGGCTATAAATTTATCGAGATTTTACTGTTTTTTTCCATCTCTGATCTAAGATAAGTCTCTTATTATTTCAGTAAATTGTCTTAAATATCCATGTTGTACAAACGATTGATAAATGCTTAGACAGATAATTTTGTAGGTCATAAAATATAATAAATGAATGTAACCCAAGATCTTTTTTTATTCTGTAAATATTTTTTTTATAAAACAATGCCATTCGGGGCAAATCGGTCACACAGGGTGGCCACTTTGCCCCATAAAGATATTTAGTACCTACATTAGTGTTTTTATTTCAGTGGAATTTAGCGTTGGTTCGAGAAAGGCAACGATCAACTACACAGCAGACAGAATATGCTCAGAGCTATAGAAGCAGTAAAAAAATCTTGGGATGTGTTTTAAAACAGCTAGTAAAAACTACAACGTACCACGTACTACACTAAAACGAAGGGTTTTTAATGTTAATAAAGATGCTGTAGATACTAAAAAAATATTGGGTGCTTATAGACCAGTATTTAACAAAGATCAAGAAGAGGAAATACTTCAGCTAATCCTAGATATGGGTTTACTGGGAGAGATGTTAGGGTACTGGCCTTCGAATTGGCTGAGAAAAACAAAATAGCTCATCCCTTTAATAAAGTACTGCAAATAGCAGGTGAAGACTGACTTGTTGGATTTCGCAAAAGACATCCTCAGCTGCCTCTAAGAACTCCCGAGTCAACTGCAATTGCAAGAGCTCAGGGTTTTAATAAAGTAATGGTATCAAAATTCTTTGATTTGTCAAAGGACCTGATGTATAAGAACAATTATCCGCCACATAGAATATTTAATGTTGATGAAACAGCTGTTACAACTACGCAGGCTAAAAATAGTAAGGTTCTTGCGCTGAAACGAAGAAGGCAAGTTGGCGCTATATCATCAGCCGAGAGAGGTGTTCTATGTACGGCTGTTATTTGCATGGCTGCAGCAGGAAATTTTGTGGCACCGATGGTAATTTTTCCGAGAAAAAGGATGAAAATTGAAGTGACGGAAGGAGCACCACCTAGTTGCACATTTGCTTGTAGTGATTCTGGTTGGACGAAGCTACATATTTTTGAACAATGGTTTGATCACTTCATTAATTTCGAGAAACCTACAAAGGAAGACCAAGTACCAAAAATTTGCCTGTAATCAAAAATGAACAAAAATGTAGAAATACTGTGCCTGCCTCCACATTGCAGCCACAAACTGCAGCCCCTAGACGTATCGTATAATTTTCCTCTAAATAATTATTATGTCCAGAGTATAGAGAAGTTTCTGCGATAGAATCCTGGGCGTGTTATTACCCAGTTTCAAGTTAGCCGACTTTTTATGGAAGCAACAACGCCAAAAACTGCAATAAATGGATTTAGGAAAACTGGTATATATACATGGGATATGGAAATTTTTCATCAAACCGAGTTTGCTCCCTCATTGACCACTGACATGCTACATGTTGATGCTGAAACCGGAACTGGAGAGAAATGCTAAAGTATTAAACCCAGGTGAAAAAACAAATGCATGCACTCCGCAAGATGGCACTTCTGTTGATGAACAACAGATACCACAAAGATATTTTTAATGTATAACCGTGTTCATCGAAAATCACTCTCTTCTACTTCTGCTTTTGCGGCTTTAAATTAAAACTGTATACCGACCGACCGAACTGATTTGTGCACGTTTTCGTTTTTTTTGTTTTGTTTCTGATCAAAGGTAAGAATTTATTTTTTTTGTGCAATTTTATTTTACTTGTTGAAAATATTATTTGACTGCACTGAGGTTTTAATTGGCAATACATTTCCTGCGTATTTGTGTAAAATAAAATATTTCATACTTGTTTTAAACCCATAAAGTTTAAAACAAATAAAATCTAAAACTCTTTTGGTCCGAAGGTTTTGGAGTGACATCCCTGGTGTCCTCTGCATAGAGCAGGGACATACACGGCTGTTTATCCGAAACGCTTCGAATTAAAAGTGGAAAGCTGGTTTTTGGGAATTGGGTTCAGAGATTCGGGATTATCGCCCTAGTGGTTGCTGCATGGAGCAGGACCATAGGGGGCCTCTTATTCAGAGAATACTGAACCAAATTTAGAAGATTAGTAACTTTTCTGTTTATTTTTGAATACCGTACAATTTATTTTTTTTTATTAATTAATTTTATTAATGTTGATTTATGTATTATTAATACCGGCATAATTACATTTTAGACACAAATGCAACGGAAAATAAATTTTATATTGCCTAATAACTCTTTTCTGTGTACCTATTCTTGAAATCAAGAGAAAAGTTACTCCCAAAGTAGCTCCCTACTTTTTCTACTCCCAGCTTTTTCTCTCGGTACAAAAATACCTTATTCTTGAAAAAAAGGAGTGAGTGAAAATACACACATAGTTGCCAAGTGTTGAAATTCAATTTTATCCAATCGCAACAATGTCTGACAACCATGTGACATAAGACATAACCAAAGAGTACCTATCGTATTCTTTGACATAACTGTAATGTATTATATATGGACCGGTGTCGTATTAAAAAAAACATTAACAAAACACAAAAAGAAATGCTGGTCGATTACATTTCGCAACGACCACAGATGTATTCGGGCACATTTACCCTCACATTCACCGGGCTCAGTGCCAAGCCCTCTGGTCTGAGCTGGCCACAATTTTAAATTGTATGCTTGAGGGAGCCAATAAAACTTGGGAAGCTTCGAGGAAAGTATTATGAACTCTTCCTATTTCAACCTCCAGAGATTCCTCCACATCGTCATTCATGAGATTATTTCATATCAATAATTCATTAATATTATCATTTATATTAGTAAACTTCCCAGCAAAACTCGTATAAAGACACGAAATACAAACAAAATAAATCGGACCGACAGATTAAATAGTTAGGTTAATGTTTCAAATAAATTTCTACTCCCTACAAATTTCACTCGCTAATGATCAATAGAAATTTTATACTCCCTGGGAGAATAAAAGTCCCACATATTTCCATCGAAATATTTCAAGAATAGGGTTATTGTACATTTCAGGGAGCCACGCCTATTTCTATTTTAATTTCTACTCCCTGATTTTCAAGAATAGGTGCACTGGGTAGATATCATTTTCACCATTAGAACTGCAAATTATTTTCACGTACATTTTGTAGAATTACACGCTATCTTATACTGCTTTTATTTATCCTATCATATACCGATGAATTTTTGCTTGAATATTTAGAAAAAAAGAATTTAATCTGCAAATAATCTGTGGCATTTGGTTATTAATTGCTTAAGAACACCGCAAGTTTTAATATAGCTTTCCGTAGTTAGTAAAGCATAGGCATGAGTTAATAAATATAAAGTAAATAGTCATTTACACTCTTTTTTTTATTACCTCTCGCCCTTCAGATAAGAGAGGTATAGGAATCATGCTAAAAATTGGGTAGTGAGTTTTCAATGGATAAACACGTTTTAGGGTCCCTAGAATACGATTTTAATATTTTCGCGATGATGTCTGTGTGTGTGTGTTAGTGTGTGTGTGTGTGTTAGTGTGTGTGTGTGTGTGTGTGTGTGTGTGTGTGTGTGTGTGTGTGTGTGTGTGTGTGTGTGTGTGTGTGTTAGTGTGTGTGTGTGTTAGTGTGTGTGTTTGGATGGATGTTGTAGTAACGATAACTCAAAAACTACTGAATGAAAAAATTTGAAATTTTGCATACACGATTCTTATACCCTAGATTAGATCTGATTAGATTTTGGTGTCAATCGGACAACCGGAAGAGGCACTTGCTATGGGTGATGACGCCATTATTATACAAAACGGCAATAAAGTTTTACACATATATTTTGTATACCCTATAGTTTATTTTCATCCCATTAAAATTTTAGAAACTTTTGCCATTGTTGCCAGATTTACAAAAAAGTAAATTTTTTTCATACTTTTTTGTGCCACCGTGTAAATTTTTGATTCAAACATGGCGAGAGGTCATTTGGTGGCCACATCAGATTTTTATTTTAACAAAAACAACCGGTAAATTCAGGTTCGGCACTGTGAAACAATTAAAGCCTGTTTTACACCGTGCACCGCTAAACAGTCTACGACAACAGACTCCTGGAATTACTGTAACCTCCATCTGTTGCTACCCTGGTACTCTTGAGGCAGTAGATCGAGAGTTAGTGGTGTAAACCATCCCAAAAATCTGGCGCCCGAGGCAATCTAGTAGAATACCGAAGCCGTGGGTGTCTTAGTGACGTCAAATTTCTTTGGAAGAAAGAAAGCTCGTCACAATTCTTTCAAACAAAGTACATTTTAACATATAAGGAAAGTCAATTATTGAATCTAAATGCGAATTCATAATCATCAAATTGTTATCATATCTGTTTTTTAATATATTAATTGCATTTGCAAAATTTTCGCTTGTTAAATGTGAGTGAATCAATTAGTTGCAAAGGTTTCCCTTTAAATGAGACTTTAATTCTATAAATTTCTCTAAATCACTTAGATTGTTACTATTTTTTATCAAAGAAGTAAAAAGTTGGTAAAATGAATTCCAATTCTGATTTCACCATGATATGTGGGGATAGATATCTGTGGGAACATTACTCCGGAATAATTTGAACATATCTGTGATGTAACGGCCCTTCGGTCGTTACGGGTCACTTTGGCGCCTTAGTCCAGGTTTCGGGTTTCCTCGGGCGCCACCTTCCGTTTTAAGTGTGAAGGTAACTTGCACCGGGCAGCGTCAGTGAAGAATTAATACTCCAGGGGTCGTTATGGCCTCGACCAACCTCTTGACAGCCGGAAGGGCAGACTTTACTTGCCCACCTGGGATGAGTGCCGGAGTATCTGCCGCTAGGATGTTAGTTTATGTGAACAGAAAAATAAATAAAATTACCAAATGAAAATAAACCATTTATTGTCCACCACAATTAACAAATAATTTTTACCACAGCCGGTAAGAAGAAAGGGTGTGCAACGGGTTCAAAAAGCTGAAGCGGGTCTTGCGGAATACGATTTAGCAGCGGTGAACGATGAAAAGCAAAACGGGTATGACGGGGTATTAACAATAGGGAATAAGCTAAGAATCGGGAAGCTGCGGGCTTCCAAGCGTGAATGCGGTATGATGACAGCGAGAAATGAAAGAATGCGGCGAGACGTCGGTGTTAAGCGGTGAATGAGATAAATCGAAATTTAAGCTGGACAAAGTTCAATTTTCCTTATAGGTTAAGTCGCTACCCTTGTCGGTTCCCACCCTGATTCTCAGAATTATGTCGCCGGAGTAAGTACGGTGTGATTTCCTCGACTATCAGTACTTTCCGGGGTCCCCTTTACCTATATATAACAGTTACACAATGACGACACGTACCCTGTGATTTCTCGACTATGGGCACTCCGTCTTAGTATAAACAGTTATATACCATCCAACGATACAGTGTGATTTCTCGACTAACAGTATCGTTGTCTGCGAGGGCCTAAGGCGAACCTAACTTGTCTTCTCGAGTAGTTGTCGAAATTGAACTCTGAAAAATAAATACACAAGAAAATTCTATTAATAGACTCGATATGTCTCACCGGTATTCCCTCGGAGCACTTCGGATATCGTCGGAGATCTCGAGCAGGCTATCGGTGTCGGTTCTCTGGCGTGGTGATCTTCTCGGCGATGCTGGCACAACTGAACACAGAGCAACTGAATTTATTTTAAGCTTAGAGTGAGCACCAAACCTGCCGTTTCCCACTCTTTGCTTTTGATCGGATTCGGAGGGGGCTTAAGCGTGCGCGGAAGCGATATATCGGACTTAGTACGGCTCGTCAAAATTTATATCTAATATTATTTACTTTATCCGGACTTAGAAAAATTCTTGAAATTTACATTTAATCATAATTAACAATGTCTCACCCGGTATACGGCAGCTGCTAATCTCAGTCGACTGGCTCTCACGGTGTCTGTCACAGAACTGACTGACCGCCGATTCAATATCGCGTTCACTAGCGGTATTGATTTTTAATCGACCGTTGCTACCTACGGTGGAGAAGGGAGGACTCGATGGTTCCGATAGCGAAATAGTTTTAAGGGTGAAAGGGGTGTCGACGCGTCAAAAAGGGTTAAACCAATGTATAGATGATATTAAAAGCAGATTTTTAAAAAAGAATGGAGGTCGTACGATTATTAATAACGGAGATAGAATAATTAATGCTTTTCTGATATTAAAAATTATCCGAATTTAGTAACTTTGTTACAGTGACTTTGAATTATTTAAATTGATTGAATTTTGATTACCTTGAATACTAACCGTTTTTCGCTGAAGATCTGCCAGTATTTGACAATATGATAGATAGGTCTTCGTTGTCAAGTCCACCTACATGAAGGTCCTCAATTTGACATTGAACTTCACAATATGTTTGAAAATTATCCTTTCAGGTTTCTATTTTAACTTGAATAAAATAGTCATCAACTACATTCGCTAAATTATCAATTACCCAATTTTCCATACGTGTAATGGAGGACTTGGCACGTTTCCATATCTTTTTTTGTGCATCCAAATATTATACAATTACTATAAGATTATAATAGAAAAATTGTTTTTTGAAATCCGGTTCGAAGGACCATGAAACGAAGACTAGGAATCTCCAGTCCATAGTTTGCGTGATAGTGTCTTTTTGACATTAACCTCTTTCTCACAGTACTGGTTCAGAGATTCCAATTAATGCAAAATCCGTAACGCTAATTTACTCGATAACTTTATTATTATAGTATGGGGTAAGATTATATAGAACGCAAAAGCAAAATGTTGTCATGACTCTAATCAAACTACATACAAACCTAAAAGTACTGCTTTGAAAACAAAAAAAACAATTTTTTTTTTGTCAAAAACCAGTTCCGACGCGTTTCGGCACGAGTGCACCCCTGTGCAAAATAAATAAATTCAATATATTTTCTACAAAATAATTTTTGAATTATAACGATATAATATAAATTCGTATCTATCGAACCGATATAAACGAAACTTCAATTTTTGTATAATTTTCGCCCTCTTAATTTTTTTTAATAGAATGTTGTATTTCATTTTAAAATAGATATAATTGGAATTATTGGAAATCCGATTAGATTCTTCTTAAAAAAAGGATGAACGACAAGATAACTTCACACCTATTATAAAACTCCAAAAAGATTATTATAAATAAATAAATAATATAATTATATAAAATAGCTTACCTGGTATATTACAACGAGCAATAAAACAGCTTCAAACGGCGGAATGATCTAAAACGACATAAAACATTCCGATAATTTTAAAAAACGTACAAATAAAGTGAAGCAAAATCTTTCCTCGAGCATCGAACCAATATATGCCAATATGATGTATGAAAATAACTACTTAATGCATGCTCCGCCCGAAGCGGCACAGGTGGCGCTCTATATATATGGAAGAATATAATGGTCTGAAGCTACATTCTGACAATATATTTATGGCATTAGTTACAGAAAAATTACTTCTCAGATACCTAATAAATGTAGCTCGAAGGTGGTTTATTATAAGTATTTTCACGCTTTTAGAAACGTTTAACTTATGTAAAATAAAAAGTCTTTTGTATATCCTCGTAAGAAAAATCGTGCATTATGCGATGTCAAAAAGTTTTCTCGAATCTTATTTGCGCTCTTACAAGCAATTTCAGTTTAAGAAAAGGTATTGTAGAAATTGGGTAATCGATATTTTACTTTTCTTCGACTTTTATTCCACTCGGCATTTTAAACATTTTCCGACTACAAAGGATATTTTTGATTCCGTGATTGACTGGAACTGGGAACAAGAAAGTTATGATGGTATGAGAATAAAATATAGAGTTTAGTAAAAATATTAAATTGTAAGAGTTGATTTATTTTTAAACATTTAAAATTCAGATATTAAAAATTTTTCAGAAGAAAAGGCATTACTTAAAATAAACCTACAACTTCAACTATAAAGTATATAAATATTCACATATTTACACCTTTTTATTATTGACTTTACAATATCGGTCTGTTAGTCCGTCCGTCTGTCTGTTTCAGCGAGAACTCGATAATGGTTTCGAATTTTAGAATTCTGTTTTCAGCAATCAGTAGCTTTCCATCTACTATTTTCAGTGACCCAAGTCAACTCTACAACCGTCTCTCTGTCCGTAGCTGAGCTACTTGGATACTGTTAGCTTGCTGCATTTGTTTTCTTTCAAATGACATAATTTGAGAATTGGATTCGTCACTTAAAGACTAGGTCGCTTGGGATTAATTCTATAATTAGACATGTAAAGAAGAACTATTTCACGAGACAAAAATAAATACAGGGTATTGTAATGTATTTAATAAAATATGATATTGTATGTTATTGATCCACCCTGTATTAGCAATTGTTGGTATCAGGTACTAGTTTTTATATGATAGATAACGACGTGGCTTCAGGCCTCGATTTATTAAAATAAAGACACTTTTAAATCAGCTTTCGATCGTTTCAATTGAATACCCAACTTGGTGCTAAATATAAATAACGATAAATAAATTGATAATTAAAGTTATCACAGGTGTTATATTAGAAAAGGTACATAGTTAACTGTGGATAAGGGCCACTGAGGTGATTTTAAATAACTAATACTTAATGGATCTATGGCCCCTTATAATCGAGATACATTAGGGTTTATTATCCATTTTTTTAATTTCTTTATTGTCTCATAACTTTTCAACCACACTGTATATATTGTTTGATATTTGGTATATACAGCTTAACTCTTTCAGTACCGACTTTTTTTCTGTGCTGAGAAAAATTATTTTTTGGTTGAAGTATATTTAAATGAGTTGAAATAAGACGATTTTATTAAAAAAAAAATTGCGTACATATAATTTGCGTACATATATCAGAAAAATGCTTTATGTGTACATTTGTACTCAAAATTACTTAAGGAACATAAAATACAAAGCAAAAACATAAATGGAATTTTTTGTAGAACAGATAAAATAATGATTATATTTATAAAGAATTAACTATCGCCGTTGATGAAAAGTTAGGAAGCAATTCCTTTCCTTTTGTAGGCACAGATGAATTTTACATTTTTGACATTTTCATCTTGACTTCCCGTTACATCCAGGATTTTTACACCTCAAGGGTAAAGATTACACCGAGTGTTCTGGAAAATGTCTAACATTATCATATTGAACCGCACTTCAATGTTTTGTCGTTTTACTATCACCGGACTAGATGTTCCACTTGAAGGTCCTCCCATTTTTAGGTGTATGTCTCTGTTGACTTTTACGAGCGATTCGCCAACTTCCATTCTAAATTGTAGCAGGTCCATGATATTTTTCTGCGAAATTCCTGAAAGATTCATATTTCCTTTATACTCCAACCAGGAGTTTGTTATTGCCATGTCAACTGTATGAACGAGTAGGCGAACAGTCCACTTTCTACGATTTTTCGTTCTGTAGAAAGCAATAAGAGCATCTGCTTTATCGATGCCACCCATAGATTTATTGTACTTTTGAATAACTTCGAGTATGTTTACATTAGTAAATGATCTTGTTTCTTTATCCCAGAGTGTCACAATGTCTTCTGTTCCAGTCCCAACGAAGTTAGACGCTAACACCACTGGCCTGTTATCTAAGCATCTAGCTAGTACAACTCCATCTTTGGAGATAATTTGTTCTGTTGATCATCTCTCCTTTTTTGTAAAATATTTCACGTCAGCTAGAGGCGATTTACAAAATCTATTGAGCCTAGCAGTACCAGCAATAAATATTGATTTTTCATTGAGTATTTGCAAAAGATGATAGGTCGTAAAATAATTGTCACAGAACAGAGTATGCTTGTTAGGTTCAAGTTTTTTAGATATCTGTAATACGACTGCTGCACCTTGTCCATATTTCAAATAGGAAGGATCTATTTATGTAGTTCTACCTTGATAGATTAGAAAATTATTAGTCAGTCCACTCTCACCACCTAGTAAATATAACTTTACTCCCAATGGATGAGGCTTATTTTTTATATATTGTTTTATAAATAATCTTTCTTTGAAAAGCATGATTTGTTAATCAATGCAAATATTAGTTTCTACCTACATCTTTTTAGGACTGATTCAAAAACCGGTCCAACTTTTCACAGTTTGTCATTACTCTGTCTCGGTGCCAGATTGTCATATATAATACAACGAGTGGCATCTTGACTATCGATAATCCCATAAGTAAAAATTTGACAGAACAATAATTTACATTTACAGTACAAAAGCAATGACAAAGATGACAGCATACCTACTAGATTTTTAGCATTAAAGTACAAAGTGTGATTATCAGTTATTAGTCAGTAGCTGCTTTCTTTCGACCATGTTCCTGGAATCAAAACGCGTTATGTTCCGGAATCATGTTCTTTCGAGCAAATTTGAATTGTGATTCATCCCCACTCGACACATAACTTTGGATCATGATCAGTAATCCCTTTCCCCCCTGAAACATTTTAAATGTATGATTGACAGATCCAAATCAATGTTTTCTAACCTCAAAAAGATAAGACAGAGGATAATTAATTAAAGTATTTTTAAAATGAAAGTTTTAAACATATACACATGATCCAGAGCAAAATATTACTGCATCGCTCTAAGCGACGAAGATTATGAACGTGCCATCTCATGGCAATGAAGCTCTTAAAAGCTCTTCCCAAGGCTCTTCCTTAAAAATCCGATTATAGTTATTTGGTGAAATTATTCATTATTAGACATAAAAAATCAGTAAAGAAACCACTATATATTCTATAAATTAAAAGCATAACCTAAATTTGCACAACTGCTGATTGAGAAGTAGGGACTGTTCTTTCGTCTTTTGACAGGTGAACATGTTCTTGTAATCAAATAAAACTGAAACATGATTTGAAGATCATGATCCAAAATAATTGGCGAAAGAAAACGTTTGGTATATGGTGAATGATTATCGATTATTAATCAAGTAACAATATAGGACATTATTGCATTATGAGTGATATAATCTACACAATGAATGTGAGTACGTAGTTTGAAAAAATGATTAAGTATCATTGTATATGTCAAAATATCACTTTTTATAGATCTGTCCTAATACATACGCAATCGTGGAAATCTTAAGACTTCCTGTTATAATACTGAGACCAAAAAAGCTTTTATTTCTTGCAGGTTACATGGTGAAAATGTCACCCTTACAGTTTGTAGGGTGTATTGAACAAAATCTTCGAATAAACTCTCCGGAAAATATCTCAGAAAATATATAACTGGACTTTCTTCAGAACAGTTTTCATTAGAATTACGAGATATTTGACTGGGTAAATCTCTTGTTATGTATTGCACATTCTGTAACCATTTTACATCTTTCTTCGGAGTAATGCAATCATCATAATAATTATTCGCCGTATTTTCCTCTTCATTCTGTTTTTCATTATCATTTACTTCTTCCTTTCTATAATTCTCATTTTGATTGTTTGGTAAATCATCAGTCAATTGTCCAATTATTTGCCATACCAGGATCTCTTCATATTCACTATCATCACTATCAACTCCTTCTATATCAGACAACCCTTTTTCTAACTCTTCAAGAAGTTCCTTTTCATTTAGAATTCGTTTTGAATACATCTTACTCTGAAAAAAATAATACATAGTACTTTTGGGTACCATTGTACACATTGAATTTTAGAAAACAAAATTGTAACAAAATATATTTACAGTTAGTAACCACTAATACTCTTTTTGACATTACACTGAAGAATAAACTACGATCGACTTCTATTCAAACAGATATTTGAAGATATTAATACCCTTACCTTCTACCAAAAAAATGTCACCATAACCTATTGAATTATAATTTTTAATTCAGAATACACACTTTCAAGCGCCATCTATGTACAAAATGCACAAATATAGTCCTCATAGAATATAAATTTCTATAAACTAGTTCTATTGGCAGAACCCTATGAAACTAGGAATGACATTGCTTTCAATGTGTACAATTGTACCTACCCACCATGACTGAAAGGGTTAACGAAATACTTGAATATTTAAATTAAAATTTCTTTAGAAATTATTTTCTTAGACAATTTACTTTAAATTTATTTGTAAACTTTTTGTGGAATTTATCTCATAATATTTGTAATACATTTTAAATGCGTGTTTAAATATTTTGTTAATACTGAGGAGCTATACTGGGGAGTAATCGATTAAAAAAAAATACCTAACTTTTGTGTGTCGTACTGTATATTTTTATATTAATATAGAAATCCATCAGCTATCTTCCGAAATAAACTGCATCTCGGTATCCTTTTTACGGTTAGGGTTCTGGAGGAAAGATGTACGGCTGGAAAATCCGGTATATGTATTGTTCAAGTATAAAGAATTTTGGTTAAAATATTAGAGAGCCAACTGTTTATTTCTTCTTGTAAGTAATATGGGATAATTATATTATCATCTGTCGATATTTCTGCAGCTTACGAAGATAGTTCTCCCCGTGCTGCGATAAATTTTCGAGCTGTCGATAGTTTCCTATTTTTTGGTCGGGAAGTCTCAATACGCGGTTACCTTTGAGACTTTGAGATCAGGCGCCGATGTGATCTTTTTAATAGGTTCGTTTGTGTTTAAAAAATATCCGGTGAATGGAAAACATATAAATTATTTTCGTTATCCGCACATAGAGGGCACTTTGGTGATTTCAATGGTCAGTGATTTATGGGTCTAACTCCACTCATAACTGAGTTACAGGGTGTTTTGTCACTATTGCTCATTTCTCCCAACCATCGTTTCTTCGAAACCACCCTGTGTATTTATTTCATATTTAACTAGCTTGTTCTATTAGGCATATTTCAAATGAGTAACAAATTAAAAATTCAGGTCTGGATTCTAAAAAATATTTTCATGATGAACAACACCCTGCATGTCGGAATTTTAAAAATTGGTTATTGTATATTTAAATGAGCGGGCAAAGTTGAATGGGAATTCATGTTTTTTGACGCTGCACATTTTATTCTGTTTAAAGCTTTAAACTCAAGCTAATTGTTAATTTCCGTCGAATTCGTGCACTTATGGGTACTTGTTTTATTGATCGTGTTCCTAGTTTCAAAGCAACACAAATATCTTTTTATGTAAAATTTTGGGTTTTACTTAAAAAAGAACTGATTGCTTCAATATTAGTACTATTCCAAACTTATTGGTATTCGAAGGCGAAAACAGTAAAAATAGTCCGCAGCATATGGAAAAAATATTCATTTTTCATTAAATTGTTATTATGGCTTATTAACACTACTTAATGGTTGAAACATTGCAATAAGTTAATCATTTACGTATTGCAGTTAGCGTTGAACAATTAAATTAAACTTTTGTTTTTCTTTAATCTTAAATTTTTAGAAACAAGCAGTTCTTTTTGTTTATTCTCGGAAGTATAAATAATATCAAGAATAGACTTGCGCTCATATTTCACCTTTAGTTTTATTATATCGACCACAAACAATTTATTAAAACGAAAAATTATATTAATGGCTTAAACCATAGTCTCAAATGAAAGTATAAAATTAATAATTTATTGTTTAACAAATTTTTAATTTCACACGTAAATATTTTTAACCATAAGTAGTTTTTACGGTTTGCAAATTAAGAAGAAACATATTAATTTTTTTATTGACCCATAAGAAGTTCTTTACTGGTGCAAAATTATTATAAATTTATTTTTATTCATTTTAATCGCATGGTAGTGATTAGTGCTACAACATCAAATCCTTAAATAAATTAAACCCTTTCAAAATTCATTTCAATCAAGAACTTATTAGAGGTGGTGATTTTGAATCAACTTTATTTCTCATTTGGAAAATGTAATTGAACAAAATCCTGTTAGATATTTTAGAGTGATTTGGTAAAACACCGCTAATTTACTGTATGGCGAGCGAGGCACACGTGGATTCAGGAAGATGAGATCGCGAGACACAAGTAATTCAACGTCGCGAGCATAATTTCTATATCTAATATAAAAGATCTTGCACCTACCTTTTTCTGGCGAATAATCTTGGTGAAGGAGGTCGTAGCCACTATTTTTCACACATCTTAGGTTAGGGGAGTATAATTATTTTCATTGATTGAAACACGAGATAAATACTAATTAATTTTATAAGCGAGAGACGTCTATATGCATGACCATAAGTTGGTCCAAATTACTAAAGAAACAAGAGAAAATTAGTTTTCAAGTTATTGAAAAATGACGTTAATTAATCGTTAAAGAGCAACAGCTACACAGCAACCCTTTTTATTACAAATTTGACTTCCAGTAAGTGCTGCCCTCTGGGCAAAGTTGAAAGAGTTTACTTGAATTTAATTATGCGATATATCAGCGACCAGCTATGTAATTAGAATTCGCGCCATAAAATATTAAGTCTGATCTCTCGAGACAGGTCAAGGTCGGATTACAAATCATGAACGTTGGACTTTACAGGGATGGAAAAACCCGCCAAAAACCATGATCCAAAGCCATATCCTGTCTTCCAATTTCTTATCTAATAACATAATTTGACTAAACTAAATACGTTGTTTTATATTTTTATGTTTTTGAACGAGTAAATTTAATTTCATGTCAGGTTTTATGTACTACATATGTTGTGAGCCCCTCGGCTTTTTCCTTTTGCAGGCTCTTTTGAGAAGGACAGCCGTTGTCCTATTGATTTATATATCCTGGTAATATTTCTAAAGTGAATATTTACAATGTACTGAATTCTAACGAAATGGTCTATTTTCTGAAGTGACGAGAATCACTAGAAATAAGAGATTCTGTATACTCGCAGATAGTCAAGCATCCCTTAAAGGAATGAAAATAGTGTAAATGCAGTCCAAACTAGTGTTAAACTGTCATAAAAATCTAAATGCACTGGCAGAACATAACAAGATAACTCTTGAATGGGTGTCTGGGTATGAGGACATAGGAGGAAATATAGAGGCAGACTGCCTGATTGGTAAAGGAGCCAAAAAACCTTTAATTGGACCACAACCTATATGTAGTATTTCCTACCAACATGTAAAGAGTACGCTGGAGAAACAATTAAAGGGCAAACGCAGGAAATACTGGATGGAACTTCCGGGATTAAGACAGTCCAAAGCACTCATAGATAGTCCATCCAAGAGTAGAGAGAATCGGCTGTTATGTCTAAATAAACCGAAGCTTGACTAGTTAGATATCGGTGAATTGGGAGCTGGTTCTCTGACACGAAATCGTCAGGAGTTCCAATTCGATGGTGTGTAGCCCTTTCTTCAGAGGAGGTCAAGGAAGCAAACGGGAAAAATATCCTCGGGCGGTGCAAAGCCAAAATATACTACAGTAGTACTTCTACCTCCCATATACAAATAGGGTTTTGTAACCACCTGCATCGCCAAAAAACGAAAATCTCGTAGTAGAAATATTCTTCATCAACTGAAGAATCTCGAAGGTCGAGTACAAATATTCTCCAACAACTGAAGAATCTCGAAGATCAAGTAGAAATATTCTTCCTGGACGAAAAATACCATAGAAGGTACGCCTATAAGGCATTGCTTGAAAGATATCGAAAAAAATAAGCGTGCCTAAGAAGGGCATGTCAAATCTATAAAGAAAAGACAACCTTATGAGAATTTACATTAAAATTAAAAAAAAAACAAAATAGCCTACCCTTATTTATAAACAAGTCCTCGATAAGACATAAAGACAGCATACACTAACACGTGTAAAATACAATATTTCGCTACTACCAGGTGGTACGAAGACCATTCGCTTTCAGCGGTCAGAACAGAAAAGACACTAATGTCGTCTTAAAACAAAATGGAAGCCTGATTAACGACATCCGTAAGGTGGCGCGTCGACAAATTTATAATATCTAAATAGCTAAATATGTAGATATCGAACAAGGCCCCTATATGTAATATGGGTTGTCTATAGTTAAGTACTATAAACGACTATTCAGAGCATGTCTAGGTAAACGAAGCAATTTACTACTTAAAAATTGTTTTGAGTTATGATATACCTTGTAATTAAAAGAACCTTTTTCATTAGGGTCATGAAGTAATTCGTTTATCATGTTGCGAAATATTTACAAAAGGAAAATATTTACAAATTGCTTTTTGACTTATATTATGAGAGAGATGTAAAAACATAAAACCTTATGCTACAGGGTGTCCTGTTTGATGTAAAATCGTAGACAAAAATTATGTCCATGCATAGAGAGAAAAAAATTTCAATTTTCATGTTACAACTATTAAAGCAAAAAAAATTAACAAAAGTTAGCGTATACAATATATAGCGTCCATGGCTAAGTTTCAATTGGATTGTATATCAAAGTAAGAATTATTAGAGGTTATAGCATATTTGCTCCAGAGGGATTCCCAGTCTCCTTGTACTTTAATCTTGTACGTGTTAATGATATGCTATAAGCAAAAATCCTTTGTATTTCTTTCAGAACACATGCTTCTTTTGCTTACTTATCTACAATCTCATTACCATCTATTCCAGCGTATCCCTTTGACCATATGAAATGAATCCTACCAAGATTTTTTTAATATTAATCATAAGAGATATTTGACCTTAACAGTAATAATGTTGTTGTAATGTTTATAAGAACAACTTTTAAACTATATTCTTCTAAATGTTCAGAAACAATTACATACTGTCAATTGAAGCTTTCGGTTATAGTGCATCTTAAGAGTGGTAACTTTCTGTTATAATGGTTTACACGTTTGCAGAAATGGTAGATATACATTTAATCCTGGGTAAGTTTAGTCAGGCTAACACAAGGTTTCAGATCATTATCTGTAATTCTAGTAATCATAGGTGAATGACAAGGGAACAGTGCAGCAGCTCCAAGGCATTATGCGGAAAAATATCCCAATCGGAATACACCAGGCAGCCGATTATTTCTTTCCATTGATCGTCGTTTACGGGAGACGAGTACTTTGTGACGGCAACTTGCTGGTAATAGTGGTTGTCCAAAAACGGATACAAATGATGAGGAGCTTTTAGATTCAATCAAATAAAACCCTGGAAACAGTAACAAATGCTCAATTAGATGTTGGTCACATGATGGTTTGGAGTAGAGTGAAGGAACAGCAGCTTCATTTCTATCACTCAAGAACTGTTCAAGAATTACTAGATGAAGCTTATCTTAAAATAATGGGATTTTGCCACTGGTTCAAAACGAAAAACAATCGAAATATCAATTTCTTTAATCGTATTTTGTTTACCGATGAAGCTACCTTCAATATAAATGGCGTTACGAATCACCATAACGTACACATATGGCCAGAATAAAATCCTCACGCAAAAAACGACACTCATCACCAAAGGAATTTTAAAGTCAATGTTTGGACAGGCATTGTGAATAATAATTTAATAGGACCAGTATTTCATCCAAATAATTTAAATGTTGCAAATTACTTGCAGTTCTTACAAAATGACTTACCAGAGTAGGTACTTGGAAGAGGTAAATTTAGGAATAAAGCAAAATATGTGGTATTTACAAGATAGAGCTCCATCGCATTTCGATTATGAAGTTAGGGAAAATCTTTTCGGTCTACACCTATTTCTTGGCCAGATAGTAGTCCAGATCTTAACCCTATTTACTTTTGCTACTAGGCTTTTATGAAAGAGGGCGTGTATTCTGTTGAAATAATCAACCAATAAAAACTGAGGTATCGAATTATTGAAACTGCAAATCGATTTCGTCAAAAGCCAATGATCTTCCAAAAAATTCGTTTTTCCTTTTAAAACGGTGCCGAAAGTGCTTTCAGGAAAATGGAGGCCATTTTGGAGATTTATTTTATGTAATAACATCAATACTCAGTTATAAATCTCTCAAGAGGTTATCAATATCTCAAATGTGTTTTAAGGAAATAAAGCACAAAGTCAGGTACCACAGAATTTAATGAAATTATAATAGGAGGCAACTATTTTCAGTCACTGACCATCATCAGGCCTATATATACAAACGTTCAGAGTTAGGAATGAATACAATACAAATTCAAAAGTATAAACTTACCATTATTAAGTATTTCCGTAAGGGAAAACAGACAATGTCACAAAAGTGACACCCATTAACCCAGATAGCACCGGACGTCCCAGGGATGTCCATTTTTAGTAAATTTTTGGTACATTGGTCCATGGACTAACTTGGGATGTACTATGTACGTCCTAATGATATCCATAAATGGCAGCGGTGTTGCCAAAAGTACCCAACTTTTGCAATTTGTGCAGAATTTAATATTTCATTTCGGCGCGGCTGCAGAGTAAAACTGCATATAGAGTTATAATTAATGAACGGAACGGTAATTTGTTTATAAAAGGATACCTGGTTAGACCGGTCCTATTTTTTATTAATATTTTTTTAAGATAAGGTAGGTTTAATGACATTAAAATAAGTAAAGCGCAGATGGTGTTTAACTGTTATCCAAAAAATATTTCCTTCCGGCAACAGCGCTTAAGCGATGGCATCGGCATGCGTGGCGTCAGTGACCGTCTCTCATCTAGTGTTCCGTTTTCGTGTGTTCATAATAAATATTTCATTTGTGTTTGTTAATCAGTTGGATTTACAATTTTAAAGTATTAAAACTGTGTATAGGTACATATATTTGAGAAGAGGACCCTCACAGAAGTTAAAATTTATATAAGAACCTCCCAGGTAAGTGACACTATTAAACCAACATGTCTGTTATTGCATAAAAACAAAAACTCATTTTTATTTTGGCGTTTGACCATGGCTAGTCTCAAAACCATTGGTTAGAACTTGTCGTATATTTAGTATTCTTAAAAACGGTCAGACAAGTCGATTTTATTTTTGAGGGGGATGCTTTTTCATATATATGCTTCATTATGTACCTAAAACCAGAGCCGTGAATTCGTTGTTGTTGGGCTACGCCTGTGTATTTATAATGAATAACATTGTACAACATAACTTATTTAGTAAGAAAATAAAAGACATAAATAGATTTATTTATATTTTTAGACTCAGCCGTAAAAACTTTTGGATGTACAGAAAATGAGGCAGAACTGTCCATTTCGAAATGGCCAAGGAGATGTAGCGAGAGGGGCAAGAACGAAAAAAACCAATAATAACCAAAGAAAATGTTCCTGTTTAATTTTTAAAAAAATAAATAAACGTTTATTTATTTTCACTTGTATTTATTCCTATATAGATTTTCAGGGTGGTGAAAACAGTTCATTATATGGACGACTTACGGATGTCCATTAATGGACGATCTATAGAAGTCCATCAATGGACAATCTATGGAAGTCCATCAATGGACAATCTATGGAAGTCCTTCAATGCACAATCTAAGGATGTCCATACTTGTGACATCTGGACTCTAAACGGACGTCCATGGGAGGTCCGTTGGAAACAAAATGGACGTCCAATGGACGTAGAGATGTAGTAAAAAAACATTATTAAGAAAAAGTTAATTTAAAAAATTGGGAACGGTATTTGAACAAGAATAACTTATTTTTTGTTACTCAAAATTTTTAAAGTATAATTAAAAATTCAAAAATGGTGTATTAAACCAATGGTGTCACAAAACTAATTTAATTGTAATGAATAGAAAAGTTTGAGAATTTTAGGGGTTCAAAACTCCCCTAAAATTTTTATGTGCTGTACAGATTTCGTGGTTTTATATGAAAAGATGCTCTTACGATAAGCAAGTATCCATTTTCATTATAAAATGTTAAACAGTTTATGAAATATTGGAAAAAAATTAATTTTCATTTTGTACTTAACCTGTTTAACCTATTAAACGTTTCAAAACAATTTTCACATTTTTTTACACCCCGAGTTATAGAAAGGGAGTCCCTATTAATCTTATGTATGCGAGTCATTTTTATTTAACATATTTAACATCCTACATACCATGTATCGAAACCTTCTTTTTCCCTGAATTCAAAACTAGTTTTAAAATCTTAAACACAATTTATTTATCGATTATTTTGATAAACGTAACGCATCAACATTAAATTCCCTATAAATTAGCCATAAAACATTATACATTTCAACACGTGTTTTTGTAGTTATAAATTTTATCAAGATAACAAGGAGTTAATAGCTGAGTAAGCGACACTATATCCATCACAAACTTTAATTGGCAGTTTGTTCTCACACCCAGAATCTTTTGGACCTGTGTATGTATATTTACGCGATAATTTCATCGATAAGTGGGATAATGATAAGTTACGTACGCTGCATTTGATTAAAAAAATGATAATTGTAATTATAGGTGATCGATATTGTGTGTGATTAAAAAGCATTGAGTTAAAATAATATTTATAAGCGAAGTCAAAGATTAAAAACTCTGTCGATCAAAGACAAACTTCTCAAATGTTCGATATAAATTTTCAAGACCTCTTGATCCGCCGATGACAAATAACCCTCAGAGATTTTTCGAAAATGGCACTAAGCACCCGGCAGCCGTCAATTTGCTGTCAAGTTAAAAAGAGCGACGATCTGCCAAAGTGGTCGGTAAGTTAGGGACCGACTTGGCCGGTGTCAGACCATTGTATCGGTCGAGGCCACAAGGGAAAACTCCTAATGAAAGTTTCAGTGAAGTTACCCGAAGAGTTGGTGAATTTTCGCTGTTTTTCTTGGTCTTTGAATCCAATGGCGTAGATAAAAAATTGTATAATGTTTTAAATATTAATATAATATAATTCTAATACAATCGTCTAATTGGTCCAAAAAATATTTATGCTGGTTAAATTTTTTAGTAACGTAGTTATAGATTTTACCATAACTTGCAAATTATTGAATATTTTTATCTGTTTTCATTATAAATTTATGTCTACAATTTTAAATTGTGAGAATATATTTAAAAAGAGCTTGAAAGAGCTTAATCTCATATAAATTCCAAAATCCGACTGCAGGTGTACTAAATTTAACTAAAATAGAAAATATAAACAAAACTATTTAAAATTTATCGACTGACTAACAAAACAGCGTAATATTTAATTCAGTAAACTCTCCCATTCTCGTATTCATCATTTATCTTTTCAAGTAATCACTTTATTCCCGTTTGACCAAGAGAACCATCCGTTCCCGATTCGACCCGGAACTTATCTCACGGCCATCTTTATTTTGTGTTTCTCATTGTCCGAGCGACCCGTTTGTTTTCCTCGAGACGTTCCATTCGCTTTTTTCTAGCAGGAGGCCTTCAGAAATCCTTTGAAAAATTTACTCTTTTCCAAGCTTTCGCCGGAATTAAATCGATCTTTGCCGCGCGTTCGGTCGGTCGAATAAAAGAAAATTCGACGATCCAGGTGGAATTGATGAAATATGGAATTTGATTGTTTATAAATAATTTTGTAGCAATGTTTTTTTATCAGGGCTATAACAACATTGTCAAATAATGTTTTAGCGTTTTTAATGTTTTTACCTGGATTCGTGGTACGTTATACTGCCTCCATTTTAAATTTACAGACAACCTACGACTACCGAAACCTTAATAAACTTTTACTTTAATCTTCCCATGTCCCATTAACTGGCCTCTTTTAACAGTTTTTTGTTTAGATTATTTTCTATCCCTTTCTCTCACTCTGCTTTTTAATCTGAATTAAAATTCATTGGACAATTAGCGGTCAACGAAAACTAATTCTTCGATCTTATTAATTAGTTATATTTGAGGTATTTTTCTTAATTTAAACTTAACTATTCACATGTTTCAATCATTTTGCAAGAAGCTACGACTTTTTCTGGTTCGTTACACTTTATTGGCAATATTTCTTATAAATTATCAAAAGTTTTTCCTAGACACAATATTAGAGTGGCTTTCAAGATCAATAATATTCAACCCTTCTCAGTGAACATCAAAGACAAAATTCCGTTTTATTTATAAAACTGGTGTCTATAAACATCTGACTGTAATGCAGTATATATCGGTCAGTCTGGGAGGAGTTTAGAAACTAGACTCAAAGAACATATAAGACCTCCTCCTTTTCCTAATTATATCATCTCGTACAATCACTCCTTTTTGTTGTCCGATACAGCACTATTACAAATTATCACACAGCAACAGACTTCTTGAAATGTTTTAGTTTAATTCTTGTTTTAATAATAATAATTTCATATACCTAACGATCAAATATGAACGAAAGAAAATCAAATCATCCTATCTGTTAAATTTAGATAGATCATTTGTTAATACCTTTCTTTTATTCTCGTTTTTTGTGATATTATTTGTCCCCAACCACATTCTACAAATTTCCTCTTTAAACAAAAAACTGTTATACAAGATATAGAGACAAACGGACAACACCAATTGACTAAGCATGGTCTAAATAAAATAAAATAAATTTGACCTTCTACCTTAAGGTCATGTGACCAGTAACATAACACCCATATCTCAAAAACGGTATGAGGTAGAGACAAATGGATAACGGTAATCGACTCAGCGTGGTCTAATTTAATGAGTTGAATAATAAAATAATAATCTATAAAAAGTTTAGATGTATAGTCTTATATTACTTTTCGCCATGTAATTTTTAGGGTTCTGTACCTTAAAAGGAGAAAAAGGAACCCTTATAGCACTTGGTTGTCCGTCTGTCTATCTATCTCTCTGTCTGTGTGTCAAGACCCTTTTTTCTCAGGAACGCGTGGACGTATGAAGTTAAAATTAATACCAAATATTAAGGTCCATGGTCCCTTGGAGATGTAAAAAATCAAGCCTTTTTGTTAATGCCGTAAAAAAATATGACCATTTATGCCGCATATTTTGGCACTTGCAAATAAATCAATACCTATAGGGTCCTGAACGATTTATGAATATTAGTATTCATAAATGTTGAAAGAACCCTAGACTGCGAAGTGATGAGATTTTTTCCAAGACATCGAAGGACCAAACTTCTTAGGTAGAAGTTAAACCAATATTAATGTTAAAATAAAAGTAGTATTTAAAATAGGAATGTGATTTTTATTCCATTTTTTCCAAGTATGAAACATGAACAGCAAAAAACATAAAGCGGCACATTAATTTAAAATATGAAACCGAAACATGTATATTTAAATTGTACTTAATCACCTCAGTCACTGTAAAAATTATTTACATTTTTTATTATGAAAACTCAGAAAACATTTTGGGTGCGGTTAATTACCCGCCATTTTATTTATGTGAAGAAACTTTTTTGCTCTATTGAATGCGACTGCATCCTTTCACAGTCGGTATGCGAGAAAGATTCTGCTCTGAGTTCTAACGAAGAGTAGAGTTGGTGGTTTTTTATTGGGAGGAGACATGTGACGTGGTATGTAAATAGCCTTGAATTCAGAATCTTAGCGGGAAGAAAACATATCTGTATTTTTTGTCTCTTATAATGATCGGATAATAATAATTGTTTTTGTTAACTGTGTTTTGCAAGTATACAGAAAGAAGTCTAAGAGGCAGACGGAATAATATTGTGTTGATTTTAAATCCATTTTTAGATTATAAAATATTAAAATATACAATAACAGGCATTAGTATGAACTGAAAGATTAATATTATAAATTTTAAAAAAAATATGAATTATTTTGTATTTTCTGGATAATATTCCAGTGAAATTTATCCAGGTACTTCCCGTTGAGCTAGAATCATGTTTGGCAAGAAGCAAGGTCTCGCAGTACAAGTATTATTGAATATGATTCCTATATAATATTTAGCTTTAAATAAGAGATATGAATAATCTTTGGGATTTAAATTATAGTTTTAATTTCTTAATATCCAACACTAACTTTGGTAAGACCGAACGGGGTAAAACTGTAACTCTTAGTAGGTTTTTGTTGTAATTTAAATGAAAAATGTATTCCTGTTTCCAATATTTTATATTCAAATTCTTATTTTGTCTATTAATCCGTTTTTTCCTTTCTGATTTACGACATAATTATAATGTCAGAATTACATCATATGTTTCAGGGACTGACTTTAGAGGGAAACTACTCGTAAAGGTCAGGTTTATTAAATGACGTTTAACGTCAGCAAACAAACGCAATGGGTCCTATGATTGAACGTTTACGTTATCCGTAACGTACATGTTAGGTCGAGTTTTAACAGCAACGAGGCAAGTTCGTTTGATGGAAAGTTTTTCATAACGCATTACTGTTATTTTCCGCGTGTTATGTTCCATTTAACATATCTCCTCAACAGTCTCGAATAACATACCGTTAAGTGCCCAACGTCCATGTTATCACTTTATTTGTTTATAATTTTTTTAGATGTTCGATTTTAAATGGAGGGATTAATTAATTTACATTTAATTAGAGAATTACATAAGGAGGTAAGCATTATTACTATTTCATGTTCATGAATTATGAGGTACAAAAATATTATATATAATAATTTTCTATTTAAGGACTGAATTGAACATCCAAAGAAGGCATATTAGAGGTAGTAAAACTCCTAATGAGATTTTTTACGATTCTATAGGCTTCCAAAAGAATAAGTGCATTTTTTAATTGCAAGAATGAGGCTCCATTTTATTATTATTAAAAATTTTGTTTTTTAACTTGTAAAGGTTATTTTTCCATTGGAATATAAATTCATATAAATTTAGCCTTTTTGTTCTTTCTACGTTTAAAATTCCATCATTTTTCAAAAACCTAAATTATTAAGACTTTTTGCATCAAATCAATCTCACCCCTCTTTTTGTTAACCCTTGATTCTTAAAACTTATCCCAAAATTTTTTTTATACGAAATGATTTTTAATTTTCAAAGTTAAATTTTAAATAATTTTCTAATTATAAAACAAATTTTATTTCTATTAACATTTCATAAGATCTTCCCTCAGTATCAAAATTTGTTGATTATACCAGAATTTATATTTATATACCAAATCATTTTAAATCAAATCATTATATTCAACTATAAAAACTTTCGAATATAATTTTATAATACAAACTTCTTTATACGAATAACAATAATAAATTAACTTCTATAACTCATACAAAATGATTTCACTATAATATATTTAAACCTGTTTTTTTATTTATATGGGTAGAATTTTTTATTTTTATTTTTGATCTAATATATTTAATTATTTTACCTAACAACATTAAGCAGATCCACATACAGTTATTTTCCCTAATCTTTTCGCTATTTTAAAATGAAAAAATGAACTGCAAAAAACTGTAACCTCTTTGTTATTGTTTTCACATTCATAAAAACGAGAAAACCTCATTTTTGGAAATGAAGTGAAGTTAGGTACTTCTTGTGCGCACGCGCAAAAAAGCAAATAAATACTTTCTTCCATTCGTAACAGCCGACTTAACATCTGCTGTTATCGACTCATTCAATCATACTGAAATGAAGTTTACTGTTATTTTATACGTTACTTACTCCCTGTTAGAATAACATAACAGATTTTTGTTAAAATTAAAGTAAACGTTCAATAGGACCCATTAACTCTTATTTTCGACCGTTAAATAACATACCGTATTTGACGTGATATTTAACGATACCGTACATTTACCGTGTGATTAAGTAATAATAACCTTATATTGTGACATAACGTTACAAATAAAAGAAATATACAGTTATGGTTTACACTACACTGGCACTTTTAGACTCAATAATTTTTTACCACAATAGATCCTAATTCCATCAGCCAAAAATCCGCATAGTATTTGTCTCCCAACAACTGTCATAAACAATGGGAAAATTTTCGAAGCGAATACGCCCAACAATGCTTGATGGATTTTCAAAACCCCCAATAATTTTTCAAGCGACTGACCATGCACCCGGCTGGCCATTTTCGTTTTTAAATTCGACGTGTTATTCGCTTCATTTCATTAAATCAATTAAAAATGATGCATTCGAACTAATTGTCATATGCTGGTAATCACATAATCACTTGGTAAATTGATATTTAAATTTTTTAATTCTATTTATATGGTTTTTGTTCTCAGTGTACAGGAACGCTTTATATACATACCAAATAACCTCATTTTACTTTTTTTTCATTATTTTTTTTTATCAGCAAATCTCTCTTAACACATTGAACGATGCAGATTAGGAATATAATTTATATGTGCGGCGACACCTGATGATGAATATACTTCGTTTTCCAACAATCAACTTATCAATATTCATTGCTCAATTATAAACTCGCCGCGTATCTTTTTTTGTCTTTTCTGTTTGTGCATTTATTCCTCCCTCTATTAATCATCAGCGCTCATTAAACCGAAGAGATTTTTCACTCATCACGCTGGAGGAATACGTTTACACAATGGACTTAATTATTCTGTGATTCAAGTGTTTGTAGCATAAAAACTGGTGTAAGCGAGATTTGAAACCGATACTTTAAGTTGTTAAAAATAATTAATATGATTAAGCTCAAATTTTATTATGGGTTCGTTCCACGAATAGAATTTGAAATGTATCAGAAATAAAATATTAAATAAAAAAAAATTTGGACGCCAGTCAGTTGATTTTTTTGATGTGATTAGAAACAATTGACAAAAAAACTATGATATATTTCAAAATCCGTCCTTACTTTTTTTTTGGATTAAGGAAATTAAACTCAAATGAAACGTTATATTTGTTTATTCGACGATAATGAAACAGAATTTTTTTTCTTTTCTTTTCAAAATTTTGAACTTATCTCCTTTATGGTAGAGGGTCTTGTTTTTTTTGGTGGTTTGCTCATTGCTGGTTCCACTTCCCAAGCAGTTGTCATTTATCTGGACGGTGGTCAAGTTTTGCCAGGTCCAACAATACCTTTGTTTATATGAACAACTGTAGACGGGACCCTCCGAACGGGACAGCCACATCACCAAAAAAAGAACAAGACCATAAAGGAGATAAGTTCAAAATTATCGTCGAATAAACAAATATAACATTTCATTTGAGTTTAATTTCCTTAATCCAATAAAAAAGAAAGGACGGATTTTGAAATATATCATAGTTTTTTTTGTCAATTGTTTCTAATCACACCAAAAAATGAACTGACTGGCGTCCAAAATTTTTTTTATTTAATATTTTACTTCTGATATATTTCAAATTCTATTCGTGGAATGAACCCCTAATAAAATTTCAGCTTAATCACATTAATTATTTCTAACAACTTCACAAATTTATGAGCAAACCACCAAAAACCCCTATAAAATAAAGGGGAAACAAGAAAGAAATCTTCAGTAGAAAGCACTGGCGATATAAAGATATACAAAGTTTATTACTTGTACTCAATAGATAAAGAAAAGGGAGGTTATTAGCATGGGTAAGGCATTTTATAAGAATGCCAAGAGAAAAGAGGGAACATCAAGCGAATATGAAACTATAAAATATAAGGAGTGGAGAAATAATGAAAATACAGGGTGGCACAAAAAAACGTAACAGATTATTATTTTAAAACCGAAAACGCATTTAAAAAAATATTTTTATAATATCAATTAAAATTTAATAGGTATGAACAATCTGATGGTTAGAGAAAGAATTATTTAAAGTTTTGTTGAGCCTTTTCTTCTACAACTAAGCGCAAATGGCGTCATGCAACTATTATGTTTTTTTCGACATTATGCGAACATAATTATTGTGGGTCTTAACAATAAAAATCCAGATATACTATCAAGTATGATTTTTTTTTATATTTTCAATGGAAACTTACTAATGCAAGAAAAAAGAGTGTACAATGACGAATATCATTTCGAAATCTTTAGCTGCGTTTTCACTTTGTGTTTTAAAACTCAGTGTTATAATTTGTTAAAAAATTAAAAAAACAATTTTCGTGTTCTATAACTAGTGGTACTATTTCCGCCTTGTATCGGTAAACATCAAAGAAAATCTGTAACTTGTCTTAAAACATATTGTAATTCAATTTGTTAAATTGTAACATGTTATAAAACACGCACGTGGGACGAATGAGCTAGTACTGAATTCGTCGTCTACATTTAGTCAGTGTGATTTGTTCAGTGCAATGGAGTAGAGACAAGCTGATGTGTTTCGACTTATTGAAATGTATAAATATCGTCAATTGTTTTGTGAGCCGAGGAAGATCATAAAAAAGATGTGTTTGGACTTGCGGCAGGCGAGACAGAAAAAAGGTGAAGTTAATAGGGCAGTTCAACAGAGAATGTAAAAGGTAACCAATATAATCGAATTTTGCATCATCGAAATATTGTAGCATCGAAAAGTTACTGGGCCGAATAGTTGTTGGATCGAAAATTGCCCGTTCGAAAATTGTAGGAACGAAAATTGCCCGTTCGAAAGTTGTTGGATCGAAATATTGTTGGACCGAAATATTGCTGCATCGAAACATTGTCCGTTCGAAAGGTTACTGGGCCGAAATATCGTTGGACCGAAATATTGCTGCATCGAAACATCGCTGGGTCGAAATATCGTTGGACCGAAATATTGCTGCATCGAAATGTTGCTGCACCGAAACATCGTTGGATCGAAAATTCAAGAGGGAGTACGTACAGTCTGAAACCCAAATCAAAGTCAAAGTTTATACATAAATATCATAGGCGGAGAGCAAGGGTAAAAAAATGCTCTGATTATGGCGGTAATGAAATGCATTTTCCAAGGCAAAATATTGTTATATAGATTATATATTACATATAAATCGCATTTTTATCAATCAGATATTTAAATGTGGGGACAGAGCTGGTCAGTCAGCTCCAATAACAAGTACAATAAATAAATAAATAATACCGTTAATATTTATGGGCGTTATGAAATTTGTCACTAATTTTATTACTTGAACCGAATGACAAATTCACAGGTACAATTAAAGGGTGTCCGAAATTTGTCTCAAAACCCTTTCTATATGTAAACATATTTTAAGTATGGTCATTTAGGAGAGGAAATTATTTTTTTAATTATGACAAAACCCTTCTGGATAATTTTTTTCTAAATATGTAGCTGCAAATTATAATATGGGAATATTATAGGATACAGGGTTGGCATTAAATTATTTTATAGGAGAATATGATTGTGACAATTTTACAAACATAAAAATAGATTTTTAATCATTAAGTAGCGAAACAAAGCACAGGTATTTATTGACTTTACAATGTCCGTCCATCCGTCTGTCTGTCTGTCACAGCGATAACTCGAGAACGGTTTCGAATTTTCGAACTCCGTTTTCAGCAATCGATAGCTGATCATAATAGCTCGCCCAACTATAATGTTCAATGACCTAAATCAACTGCAACTGTCTGTCTGTCCGTTTGTTCGTATTTTCCAGCGATAACTTGAGAACAGTTTCGAATTTTGGATTTCCGTTTTCAGCAATCGATCGCTGGTTACCTTAACTGGCCCACTTATTGTTTTCAATGACCAAAGTCAGCTGCAACCACCTATCTGTCCGTTTATCCGTCTTTCTCTCTGTCTCTGCGATGAATCGAGAACGGTTTCGAATTTTGGATTTTTGTTTTCAGCAATCGATAGAACTTTTTCGAATTTTATTATTTTCAGTGAACTAAGTCAACTTAAACCGTCTGTCTGTCAGCTGAGCTACTTGGATACTGTTAGCTTGTCGGATTTATTTTAGTTACAAAATGAAATTAAGTAATTAGTAAAAAACACGAAAATGGATTTTAATCTTTTTGGTACAAAATGAAATAAAATAATACAAAACAGGAAAATATATTTTTAATTTTTTATTTACAAAATACCCCCAGTTTAACCCTGTTCACTCTTGTCACTGTGCGAATATTTTTGCAGAAATGAAAAATAAATTAAGAGGAGGTAATCCCACCCAACTTTCCGAACACTCCTGCGAAAATGATTGTTTAATCCATTATTTATGTTTTTATGTGCCAAAATACATTAATAAAGTTAGTTTAAAAAAACAAAAAAAATTTAATTTTGTTTTAAATTTGTTTTTCTACTTTTTATAATTTTAGCTTTAACTCCTACAAGTATTATTTTAAAATTATTAAATATTTCATACATAATGTACTTTTTGATCCCTTTCGGATGTACTATTTACATTTTTCATTTGTTTTATCATTTTCGATAAAACGAAGGGGCAAAGAAATAATTTTTTTTTGGTTTAATAATTACAATTTTAAATTAGAAGAAACTTAACTATATTCTGAATTTAGAGTTTTGTATTCTCTTTTGAATGGTACAAAATTCCCTTTTAATATTTTTAATATTTCTAAAGTTATTCTTTTTTTTTTAAATTTATATTAAATTTCAAAAATTTTTCGCCCTTTTTTTACGTATTCTACAAGTTTTTTTCTAAAAATTTAATGGTATTCTTTTAAAAATTTTAATTTTAATATTAACCTTAAAAAGATATATATTATTTTGTTGAATAATTTTAAAATCAATAAATAACTAATATTTTATTCAATTTCATTCAAAATGGGAAACCTACCTTTTTTTAGGTTTGTCGATTAAAATTCAATAATAAAGTTAGTTTAAAAAACCTAAAAAAAAAACAAATTTTTTGTCAAAAAATCATGTGCAATTTGAATTGTTTCAATTTTTTATATTTTTGGCTATAATTTTTACACATATTATTTTAAAATTATAAAATAATTGACACACATATGTTAGCGAAGACGTAATACACACCCTGTATATGGCTGGCATTCTTAGAATTAGTGGTTGAAGTGCTGGGTAAAAGACACTTGACATGGGATACGGGGTTTTTAGGATAAACATGGACACATACAATTCTAAATTCGAAGAAATTAAAATACATTATAAATTAAGAGTTTTCGAATGGTTAAAAACGCATTTTAATATCTAATATTTTAAAAGTTATTCAATTTAGTTTAAAATCGTAATCGTAAAAATTTAAAATTTTTTTGATTCATTTTTTTAAAAATTCCACAATTTTTTTAATAAAATTTTGAATAACCCTAATAGCACAGAGACGTTTAAAAAACATCTTAAAAACGTACACGACCGACCATCGGGACGTTTTTAAAACGTTCGTTAAAGTACCCGAGAACGTTTAAAAGACATTTTTCTATAGTGCAAATGTCACAACATCTAACGTCAGATAGACGTCGAAAGAAGACGTTTTAAAAACGTTTCAAAACGGACTAAATAAATGGTTCGACAAAAGACGTTTTTAGGATGACGTTTTTCTATAGTGCAACTTACAAAAACGTTGAACAAACGTAACTTTCTGACTTTTTTACAAAACATGCTTTTGAGGACCTAAACAAAACGTTTTCTGAACGTTTATAGTGGAGGTTTTTTAAAAAACGTCCCTTTTATGATTCTTTCTCAAAATATACTTTTGCAGATCTAAAAACAACGCCTTTTGGACGTTTTTTTTTACAGTGGTTATAAAAATAACTTACAAAAACGCTTAAAAAACGTACCTTTCTGACTTTTCTCAAAACATGCTTTTGAGGATATAAACAAAACGTTTTTTGAACGTTTTTACTGGTGGTTTTAACAACGACTTAATAAAACGTTTTAAAAGCGTCCCTATTGTGATTTTATAAAAAACCTTTTGACATGGACGTTAAAAACCCATTTAAATAATAGATGTTTTTATCGTAGGTTTTAAAAACCTCTGGAGTGGTGTAGCTTGGAAAACGTTTTTTTTATTTATGATTTCGGACTTTTTGTCGACATATTTTGGACGTTTCTTTATGTTCCTTCTAAAAACGTTCTTGCACAAACGTTTATAAAACGTTTTATTTTAGTCCTCGGACGTTCTGAACTTAAATGGACCATAAAAAAACGTCAATCGAACCTTTTGTGCCATTAGGAAAAATCGCAATAACAGTCTTTTTTTAAATTCTAATATTAAAATTTATCTAAAAAAAAAATTAATTTAATAAGATAAAAATTATTTAAAAATGGGGAACTTTTTGTTAGTTTTATGAAAAAAGTCATTCTTTATAAAAAGTTCTGCATGGTAAAAAAAAATTGCTCAAGAGTACCCTTATTTTAAAAATTTTATAAAAATGTAATTTGGAAAACTTGTTTAGAAACAATATGTACGAACAAATATAAAATCACAGTCTCCTATCTAAAAAAATATATTTTTTCCAATTTTTTATTGGAGCAAAGTTCGAAGTGAACTGTTATTTATAAAATTAGTTTTCATACATTATTTTAAGCCAAAACCATTAACTGGGCTTCAAAAAATTGTGGAAACTAATTTTTTATGTATCAGATCAAGAAAAATATTAGAAAAAATATTGCTTTGAGATAGGAGGCTGTGATTTCATATTTGTTCGTACATATTGTTTCTAAGTAAGTTTTCCAAATAACATCTTTCTATATTTTTTAAAATAAGGGTACTTTACTACTGAGCAAAATTTATATTTTTTGGCGCCCCTCGCATACAGGTAAAACAATGTATTATCTGATGGTTCTACTCCTAGAACTTTTTATAAGGAATGACTTTTTTTTCATAAAACTGAGAATAAAAAATTTTCACATATGGTTCCATTATTATTGATTTTTATGTAGAATTACAAGAAATCAAAATTGTAGAATTCAAAATTTTCTACAAATTTTGTCTGTACGTTTTTTTAAATCAGCAATTTCGCCGCTAGTTTTTGAGATAAAAATTAAAAAAAAAACATGGTTAAATTTGTAATAAAAAATTTCATATTTGCGATCTTTCTCAAAAATATGTCAAAAAAATTTAAAATTTTATTACGATTTTAAATTAAATAACTTTTATAATTTTAACGATATTAAAATGGGATTTTCACCATTCGAAAGATAATATAAAACTCTAAATTTACAAGGTATTTTAGTTTTTTCTAATGTAGAATTGTAATTATTAATGCCAAAATAAAGAATTTTTTTAATTTTTTTGTAATTTTGTTGTATAAAAGTATAAAACAATTGAAAAAAGTAAACAGTACGTCCGAAAGGGATCCAAAAGGACTATGTGTGAAATATTTCATAATTTTAAAACAATACTTGTAGAAGTTACGTCACACATTTAGAGACTAGCGAGCGATGTTTATAATAACATTTAAATATCTATCCAAAACTGACTTTACATGATCAGCGTTTCTATAATAAGCGCGGCCAAAGATAGGAGATATCAGTGCCGGCCTAAAGGAATATATTATTTTATTTCATTAAAAACAATTTCAATAAAGTGTATTATTCAGTAATCTAAACTGGTAAAGAGTGGAATAATTTTGAAAGAATAAAACTAGTTAAAAATATTCACATTTAAAGTACTGCCCTAGAAAATTTAGGGTTCGACATATACCAAGAGGAAACACCATTAAGATTAAGACAATAAACACTTGGAAGAAAATTAAAACAAGAGGAGAGTGATTGCACCAGTAGTCGGCCACTTAAGGGCATATCGTATGACAAATAGAAAAGGTATTAGCAATATGAAAAAAAATATTACAGAACCGTAGGCCACCAAATTGTAAGAATTATAGAAAATAAACTAATGTATTTTATAAACAAAACATTTAAGACTATATTTAAAAGCTAAAAATCTTATTATACTATAACGTATCGCTTTTATTCGTATATCGATATTGCTACTGCCCTTCACACTGTTGTATCATAAGCTTATATTCCTAATACAAACAAGAATAAGGTTCGTTTATTTTTTTTTCTTCGAAATCCCATAACTAGGAACTTAAGTGGTTGTGTCTGATATATGTACGTCGTCGTCGTCGTCGTCATCATTTCTTACAAAAAAATACTCTTCCTTAGAATAAAAAAGAAACATCTAGCTAAAAAAAGTAATAAGTTGCGACTTGCAATCAGGTATAGTAAGAAGAAGTATACAATTTTTGCATTTATTTTGGCAGCTTCAGAATAAGTATTATTTTTATCAGGTAGTTGAAACAATAGGCGAAAAGTGTTGGAAGTGCATTCAAAATTATGGCTTTGTCAAAATGCATCAAGGCTTTTGTAGGCACGAATTTTTTTTTGGGTGAAAGGACTAACTCGGAAAATTAAAAAGTCAGTTATCACCGTCATTGTAATTTGCGGTAATTAGTGACAGTGTAAAATCTTTTCTGTTCAGTGCATAAGGATCTTGTCCACCCATTAATCGTAATTTCTCCAAATAACGAAGTTTATTGTCACTTGAAAGACGCCTAGCATAGTCACTAATATGAGCCATATTTTCTGAAAGAAATATATTGTTATGATTTCCTAGTTCAGACAGTGAATTTTATTTTGATTTTAAATTTTGGTTGGGCGCCAGTAAAGTGAATTTTTTTAATTTTGATGAAATTTGTTTTATTTTATTTTTAAGAGCAATGAGTTTCTTTAATCTCAGGGAGGGTTCATAGATTTTAATCAGAAGAATTTTATTCTTCTGTTTTCAAAAAAAAATATTTTCAAATAAATAACAACAAATATTCAATTAAATTACAACAATAACATTTTATTTAAACAAACAACAAAATTTTTTTTTAACAAACGTCTTGTCCTGACGTCATCAGATACGACGCAAAATACTGCCTTACAACAGCAAGTTCGTGACTCTTTCTATTATTATGAAGAGTATAAAACCAACACAGCTGATATGGAGAAAATGGCCGAGATAAATAAAATATTTCCAAAGCTATGTCAATTTTATAACTTTAAAATTCACCAGGTGAGTTTCTTATTTAATTATTTACAACCTAAACTACTAAATTCAAAATTTTTATATTAATTTATTTTCATTATTGTTTTATAACCCCAGAAAAAGTTATTTTTTAATATGGGTTTTATATTTTAATTTTAGATATATTTTTTATTTTTAGGGAAACTTTTTATTACCTTCACTGATACACTTCACTAAAAGGTTCGATCTTCCTGTGTATTTGAAATCCACTTCGAGCTCAGCTGGATTGGAATCGGTCCTCAAAAACCTGACCAAAATGTCCTTTATTCTAAGTAAGTCATTTCATTTTTATTTATATTCCATATAATTATTTACACTTTTTCTTGTTTAAAAGAATATTTGTTTTTTTTTTATTTGATTAGATTACTTTTTATTAATTTTCTTTTTAGCTCAAAAATTCTTTTTTACCCCCTTCGACCAACATTTTCTAACTCAACAACCCCTTAGTTACGTCCCTCGCAACGGATCAAATCCAAGAAAATTTGTTTAAAAAATTCTTTCAATGGGCCAATCAAAATGATTAATAAAGAGATGTCTGAAAATTTGGATTTTTAATAATAAAATTGTATTTATTTGAATGTGTTTATTAAAACCGCATATGAAATTGACTTCCTGGAATTATTTTGAAATTTTTGAACCTTTTTTAATACAAAATACTCCATTGACAGGTAAGTTTTTTAATTTATTATTTCCACCAATCATGATGCTTACATTTTTGACACAGCTTAATTCACCCAAATTATTAAGGTGGCAGATTACCATTAAGGTATGGATGATTTGTATAAAATGTTTTTTTTTTTATTATTTTAAATTTTGTACAATAATATTCAATTTATTCTTTATTTCCATATCAATATATAATATGATAAAAAGAATAAATCTACGATCGGCGTTGCATTGATACATTCTTTTGATAGAAAATTAGGGATAAACAAAAACTTACCTATTTAGAGGTTATAAATTTGTACAGTATATATATCACTTAAAATTGTCTTTATAATGTTCAAATTCCGCACTTTTTATTAAAAAGATTCACCACTTTTTAACCAAACTCAATATTACTAATTTATTTTATAATAAACACTTAAAAACAGTAAAAATAATTTTAGTTCCTATTAAACACATGTAAAGGTTGTCCGGAATCAGCTGTTCGTGTGACGTCAGCGTGACGTACTTGGAAATGCCTAATTGTGGAAATGAGGCGTTGACCCGATTCGTATTTGATTCGTACATCACCGTGCGCGTTCGGCACAAAAAAATTGTGAAATGATTCTGTTTTAGAACAACGGAAGATAACCTTAAATTGCTGTGAATCTTCCGTTCATATGACGAGAATATAAGGAGTATGCAAAATTTCCTGGAGGACTGAGCATATAATGCGTATACAATGTAATTTTAAGTTGATATGCCAAAAATCTGCCTTTAGACAACGATTTCTAGTAAGATTTATTTCTTTATCAGTATCTGACAGGGGTTCTGTTTCAATGAAACATTATATAGAGAATATTGGAATTTTATATACCTGGTATATGATACAGTTTTAAAGGATCGTCGTTCTGAGTCATTTTTTTCCGTGTAGGTCTGAGTCAAACATCGGACTATCGCTTCTGCAGTATGGAAGACGAAACTTGGGAGCATATTCTATGTTCCTGTCCTGCCCTGGAAATTAATATAGGCTACGTGAGATTGGTTTCGTATTCTCAAATGTAAAATAGGTTAAATTGGTTAAGTCACATTTCAGGTTTAAAAAATAAATTATCAATTGCTTTATTTTTACTACGATAACTTACACTCATAACAAATTTCTCTACATTAAACATAGTTATCTGCTCATTGATTCAATGGGCTACTTTTTTGTTTTTTTTTTAATTATTTTTAAATACATAAGGTCAAAATGTATTACCTACACTAATTAATAATTTTAAATCTTTACGCTTTTGGGCCCTACTGACTTCTATTTTCGAATTTCGCGGGTTATGACGTACTACCTGTAACTCCTCCCCTTTTGAAGATTTAGTTTGAAAGTGTCTACTCGACCGCATATTATATTTGGTGGTACAGCTAAAATAATCGGTATATCGATTTTAAGTGGCGTTCGTTAATAGTTAATAAGAAATATGATCCAAAAGCAGAAGAATTTGGTTTAATATGATTGTGCGTTAGCAACACACTTTTCAAATACAACTGCAGACTTAATTAAATTTAAATTTCATCGATTTTTATAATCGTGTATCATAAAATAATCCACATTACTCAGATTATTTGATGTAGCTTTTATATATTCATTCTCCATTTTTTAGAATACTCCCACAATCACAAATAAAAAATCGCAATCGATATTACATAAAGATAAAGACGTAAACAAATTTTGTTTCATAGACAGTCCCATTTTGAAAGTGACGTTATATAAATATTTATAAAGAGCCAATTAAATCAAATCTCAGGTAGTTCGTCATTATTTATTTTAATCTGCTTTTTCTTAAAGAAAAAGTAAGTTTGTGCAAAGTTATTTAAGGTATCATATTAGTCATTTAATAAGTAATAACTAGGTATCATCATATATATTAGATTTCGTTATACAAAAGTAGCCCATTTCGTATTTTTTATGAAATTCTACGTTGGGGAAATTCTAGTAATACCCAATGTATTTCCATATTACAGAAAAAAGCGCTGATAATTCTTGTTGAAATTAATGTCATAATTCATTCATAAATCACACAATCATGTCAGAACCTGATATGTATATTTATACAAGTCAATAAGATAATCACAAGAATGCTCCCCTTTTCATAAGCAATTTAGCGTACAAAATCATACGCAATAGTAATCTTATTAGACCTCAATGTTTCAAACTGATAACATCACTTATTCACTTTTAGAATTTCTGGAGCGTGTTGGTGGTCACAATTTTGACACAAGGAACATACTTGCCGAACATTCACACTTGATGTAAATACAATTGTATACTTTGCTTTACTGTATTTTATTTCTTTATTTATTGTATTATTTATTTTATCCTGTATAATAATGACATGTAAGCGGTTAGAACTCAACAAACTTTTTGGTTTAATAATTTATGAAAGTTATTGAAATCAACTTAACGAGAAGGTTTCTTCTACAACTCATCGCACACAAATGACGGCTATTATATAATTTCGATATTAAATTTTAAATAACGATTATTAGAGACCTGGTTTACACCGCTTATATAAAGAAATAGGAGAAAAATAAAGAATTTTTAATCATTTGCAACAATCTAGTATCCCTCGTAGAGAGGATAATACCGTTTAAAAAATCGATATGATCTCTCAAGTGTAAGAAACCCACCCACTTAACAATAATGTTTCTATAACTTTATAACCCCGTCCAAGATCCTTCTATTCTTCTTAGTCGGTCACCGCAGTAAGAACCAACAATACGACTCGGAATTCAAACAATTGTAAAATCCTTTCAAGCCAAGTCTATTCAATTTCTGCCCCCTCTGTTGGGGTGCTCAGGCGTGGGAGGAGGGCGCTTCCTCCAGCTCATAGTAATCAAGACATGGCTGCCCTACTTGACCGTTGCTAATTGACCAAATGGCGGTGTTAAATTAAATTTAGAGCGCAACTAAGGAACAAGAATGCCCTTTCTGCTGCTTGCCTTGGTTGCATTCTATACGTTCGTTTGCAGGATTGGTTTTGGCGAGTTTTTAAATAGGGCTTTGACATATTAAATTTTTAATGGAAATGATGTGAAGAATTATACTTAATTTAACATTTTAATAATATTTTTAAAATTTCCAAAATTGGTCATTTCTATTTATAAATATTTTTTATTGAAAATTTTATACATCAAATTTCTCCCAAATTATAATTTATGTCTTATTACACTAAACTAACAAGAATTCCCATTTATTTAGAAGTTTATCCATTTTTGTGTCCATCCATATCTCTTCGGGAACACATTGAAAATGGCAAACAAAATTTTCGATTTTTTTACATATTTAATTTAAGGTCAGGTTGCAACAAATTACTCGGTAAACTAAAAGAAAAAACGCGTAAATTATTCAACAGAAACAAAACTTCAGCTAAGTGGGAGGACTACAGAAATACTTTAACAGAATACAGCAAGAAACTGAGAAGAACTTGGAACACAACAAGGAACCGAGAAAAACTTAGAACAGAACAAGGAACTGAGAAGAACTTGGAACACAACAAGGAACTGAAAAGAACTGGTAGATAATTATGTGAGGGGATTAATGACTTAGTCCTAGCAGAACGTCTCTAAAAAGTTCTCTCAAAAGATCACACAAATTGGACCAAAAAAGCCAAACAGAGAATACGCAGAAACCAAAACAACTAGCATGAGATGCCTATTAGAAGCTCACTGCAAAAATTTGTGAAGATGAAGACTCTAAGGCTAACCTAGATTAAACTATCTAAAGATGATCGAGATTAAGTAAAGGACTGGCGAGAATGATTTTCATAAAAAAAACACATGTACCATATAGTAGTTTACCTAACAAGTGCGGAAAGTGATACTTTTCCGCACGCGATTGCAGATGGCCGAACGACGCGTAGCAAATTAATTGCAGAGGCTAAAATGTTTTCTAACGAAGTCAGATTTCGGTTTGTTGCAACTGTGGCCATGGGAACTTGGCTGGAAGAGGTCATTCTAGAAGGCTTTTCTGGTGACAGCTGCTGACTAGAGGAAGAGCCAGGGACAGCGTCACTGAAGTTTAATATTTTATTTACTTTTCCGCACGCTTGTAGAAAAAACATTTTTCAGCCCTGCAAATCACCTGTATTAATCAAAAAGAGTTTAGATATATTACTCCCTCACCTATCGACTTGGTACTTGAATATATACCGAAATGTTAGGGAGATAATAGTGCTTATTTCATTCATAAGAGGAACACAACCTCGCTCTTTCATAATAAAAGCATGAAAAAAATATTTGAATCCTTTATAAGAAGTGACATAGGGGTTGCATTGGATAACACCTTATAGGCATCCATAAAGAGAGCCACAAAAAGGGAGGGCATAGAACCCTGCTTGTCTAGGTGGATTGAATTCATGTTAAAAATCAGGAGCATTACCACAAACTTGGGAGATGAATATCCTTAAATGCAGTTAAGATGTGTCCTCAGGGAAGAATGTTTTCTGCTCTGCTATGGTCTTTAGTTGTAGATGGACTTCTCTTAAAGCTAAAAAAACTGAATTCTGTGGTATGGGTTATGCAGATGATATAACAATAATGGGTATGGGCAAGCATGATGGCATCGTTTTCGATCACATGCAAACTGCACTAACCTAATTGTTACATAGTGCTCAACAATGAGGCTTTTAGGCAATTAAAACAAAATGACATTAGTCCCATCTATACCAATAGAAAAAAAACGAAACTCAAAGCCTAAAGGTTATCATTAACAGGAAGCTCATTTGCAAAAATAATGTTGAAGGCTCTAAAGGCATGTTAGACATGCCAACAGCTTTTAGCTAAAAAGATGCTCCAGCGCCTTGCCAGTGTTAAAATTGTTTGTTAAAAGTTGAAAATGGAACACGATTTACACGCATTACATGCTATTAATGAAGATTTTAATGTTTTGAATGATATATATCATCGAATACCGAAACGATATGTACGAGATACAGCCAATCCTCTAGAATTCTATGCAAATATAGAGTTTAAAATGCGATGTCGTTTCGAAAAAAATACAGTGATGGATTGTATAATGCCTTTAATACAGTGGTCACATTTTATAAACAATAGAGGATTACCGCTACCACCTATAATATCACTTCTTGCAACTTTACGTTTTTACACTACAAGTAACTTTCAGGAGGAGTAACTTAAGAGGAATTTCACAACCCTCTATTTGTAGAACGGTTTTATTTGTATCAAGAAAAATTGCTTCAAAATGTTAACGATTCATTCGGTTTCCCTCATCGCAATCGGAATATGTATTATGAAATTGCAGCATTTCCAAATGTTACAGGATGTATCGATTGTACACACGTGCGAATTAAAAATCCAGGAGGACCTTTGGCCGAAGTATTCATAAACAGAAAGCGACATTTTTCAATAAATGTCCAGGTAGTGTGTGGACCAAACTTGGAAATTTTTGATATTGTTGCACGATGGCCAGGAAGAGAACATGATTCGACAATTTTTAACTTTAGTTCTGTGCGAACAAATTTGAACGTGAATTGTTAGGAGGATATCTTCTAGGCGACAGTGGTTATCCTTGTTTAGCGTACTTAATGACGAATTTTAGTTTAGCTGTTTCGAGGTCCTCAGTTGCGGTTTGCATTCTCAGAGCGTGTAGTTCATCGTTTTGTATTTTTTCCTGCTCTGCAATTTTTATACGTACCGATATAATTTTATCAGTGGCTTCCCGTTCTATATCTAATAATTGAGCATCATCGACTATTGATTTTTCAATGTGCATATAAGCTCCGTCACTATCAAACTCATTAGGTATTTCAAAAGTTAAATGTGAAACGGCTACATCGATTTGAGACTTTTTTTTTCGGGCAAAGCAGGTCTTCCTGTGCCCATTTGAAATCTTTCTGCTGCCACTTCAGCCTTCCGCAACCGTTTTAATGTGTCCCAACACCTTTTTAATTGCAAAACTGTACGCTGGAGTAAATATAATTGTAATAATGTAATATATAATAATTATTTAAATATAATTTTTTAAATACCACATTTCTTAAACAGGCTAAAAATAAAATAACTTCTACACATTTATATCCCTATAAAAATTGTCACAAGCGTGAGTGCGGTATGATGAAAGCGAGAAATGAAAGAATGCGACAAGACGTTGTAGTTTTATGCGGGGAATAAGACTATCAGTACTTTCCGGGGTCCCCTTTACCTATATGTAACAGTTACACAATGACGACACGTACCCTGTGATTTACTCGACTATCGGTACTCCGTCCTAGTATAAACAGTTATATACCATCGAACGATACTATGTGATTTTCTCGACTAGCAGTATCGCCGTCTGCAAGGGCCTAAGGCGAACCTAACTGAACCTTCTAAATAATTAAACAAAAATCTTATTACGGTGAAATAGTGTCGCCGGAGTAGGTACAGTGTGATTTACTCGACTATCAGTACCTTCCGGGGTTCCCTTTACCTATATATAACAGTTACATAATGACGACACGTACCCTGTGATTTACTCGACTATGGGCACTCCGTCTTAGTATAAACAGTTATATACCATCCAACGATACAGTGTGATTTTCTCGACTAACAGTATCGTTGTCTGCGAGGGCCTAACTGGTCTTCTCGAGTAGTCGTCGAAATTGAACTCTGAAAAATAAATACACAAGAAAATTCTATTAATAGACTCGATATGTCTCACCGGTATTCCCTCGGAGCGCTTCGGATATCGTCGGAGGTCTCGAGCAGGCTATCGGTGTCGGTTCTCTGGCGTGGTGATCTTCTCGGCGATGCTGGCACAACTCAATTTATTTTAAGCTTAAAGTGAGGACCAAACCTGCCATTTCCCACTCTTTGCTTTTGATCGGATTCGGAGGGGGTTTAAGCGTGCGCGGAAGCGATATATTGGACTTGGTACAGCTCGTCAAAATTTATCTCTTATGATCTACTTTTTCCAGACTTCATGAAATTTACATTCAATTATAATTAACAATGTCTCACCCGGTATACGGCAGCTGCTAATTTCAGTCGACTCGCTCACACGGTGTCTGTCACAGAACTGATTGACCGCCGATTCAATATTGCGTTCCCTAGCCGTACTAATTTTTAATCGGCCGTTGCTACATACGGTGCAGAGGGGAGGACTGGATGGTTCCGATAGCGGTATAGTTTTAAGGGCGAAAGGGGATCGACGCGTCAAAAAGAGTTAAACAAATGTATAGAGTGTATTAAAAGGAGATTTTTAAAAAAAGAATGGAGGTTGTACGATAATTAATAACGGAGATAGAATAATTAATGCTTTTCTGATTTTAAAAATTTGCCGGATTTAGTAACTTTGTTACAAAACACACCTTAACATGGGTCATTGAAAATAATCCTTAACATATGTCTTTAGTTATATTTGAATTTTGAGGTTATATGTAAAATGACATTTAAATAATATACGACAAACGTAAAACAGCAGAATACGTTACCGATTATGACGTAACGGCAAAGGATGGTTAAACAAACTATAGATGCAAATCTTGATTAAAATATGAAGGTAAAAGAAACGAGAATAATAGAAATACAAAGAAATGGAGAACATGGATAGAGATAAAACTGGACAAAGTCAAGAAAAAGATAGAAATAATCAATGATAAAATAAATAAAACATGTTTGTATAATCATACTAATATATTTTCTTAAATTTATCAAATTTATTCCAATTTAAAAGATATTTTCTAAATTCAATAACTCCATTAATCACAAAATTAAATTATTTAATTTATTAAGGGCTGCGCGATTTCAAATATTCAAATTTTCGTTCCTAGTCACGTGACTTTGTGACGTACTTCCACTTGCCATCACGGGTACTAAATTGAACACGAAGAAACATTCATGATTCTTTTTCGCTGAAATCGTCAGCTTTAGTTGATCTCAGACGAGATAGTTTATTTTAATTTGAGAAACGTTTTGTGCTGATTAGTGAACTTTGCAGACTTATACACGTATTAACCTTTTTATTTACGCTGTACTTAAACTGCCTACTAAAATGCCGTTATTAGATATGACGTCATTAAAGTGACGCGTCTGACGGCTTTTATTCGATAGTCGTGTATAATGCCGTTAGTGCTGCAAATGTCCGGATAATTATCCGATTTTCGGATTTTCCAGAATTTCTCGCAGTGGATGCTACATATTAATTACTTAAAATAGGATTGCCGGTTTTTTTCGCAATTGTTGAGGATGGTAATTGTCAAACTGAAATAGTGGGTGTGTGTATATTGACATCTGAAGATAAGGAAAGTTTTACATGGTTCTTAGAAACATTCAAACAGGAAAATCCATCATGGGTCAACGTGAAATGTATAATGACAGACAAGGAATTTCATGAAAAAGAGGTAATCAAGAATTGTTTTTCCATTGCAAACCTCATAATATGTGTATTCCATACACTGAAAATCACTCCAAGTCAACGTACACTTAGTCTGGAACTTATTCAAAAATTGGTTCATTCTAAAACCGACGATGATTAACAGAAATATTTGGAAGCCTTAAGGAATAGTGTACCTCGAACTGTGTTTGAGTATTTTATAAAAAAAACTGGAAAAGTAGCAGAGATGAGTGGAATTTGGGAAAGAATTATTTTAAAAATTATTTTTTAAATAATACAAATAACCGCCTAAAGCCTATAAACGCCAAGTTAAAATCTGTTATAGACAAAAATAGTCCCTTGGAAAATTTTATAAACAGCTTATTTACAATCATTTCAAGTTTAGAGACAAGAGAGGGACCATAAAGCGGTTTATGGTATTTTAAAGAAACCCGTCGATATGTTCCCAGATGATTCAGTTGAAAAGAAATATTTCGAATTGCTTACACGTGAAGCATCGAAGCACGTGCAGCTGTGTTACATACACCGCTATGCTTTTACCTTGTAAGCATATTTTTGCTTTAAGAAATTATTTTAATGTCGAGCTTTTTGATAGAACGATTGTAAACTCGAGATGGACTATGGCCTATTACAAAGACAATCAGCCAACATTAATTCAAACTACTATTTTCTTCTTTATAGACAAGTATACAGCCTTATTAATAATTTCCATGGCCTACTTAGTAATTTTGTTACTCGGCCATTTTGAATAAATTAAAAAAGTATTTGTATCTCACCAATTTTTTGGAATTTTTTAGATCTCAAAAAACTATTGCACTTAGAAATTTATGCGTAATGAGAAACCATCAAAAAATAGAATCATTCCATTTGAGAAAAAAAAGTTAATGTCACTTCCGATTCAGCCGGAAGTGATTGTCTAATTGATGTGTGAAAAAAACCTTATTTTTAAATTCAAAAACAAAATAAATATTCGGACCGAACATTGACTCGTGGCCACCCGCTATACTCTACTACAAATTTAATCTAGCCAGATTAGGACAAGGACTGATTATTAATATGCAACAATAATCAACAATATGAATAATAATCAGTCCTGGTCTAGTCTGACTAAAATAAATTTGGGACAGAATATACTGATTATGATAGCTAAGCATTCGGATAGAGCAATATTTGATTAACGGCATTTTTTTATGCTACCGTTTGACGGCAGTTTACGCAAATCCAATAAAAAGCCGTCAGACGCGTCACTTCAGTCACGTCATATCTAATAACGGCATTTTAGTAGGCTACCGTTTAACGGCAGTTTAAGTACAGCGTTTTATTTATCAATATCCATATATTTTGTATAGTTAAATCAGAAAGTTTTCTATTAATCTTTAAACAAAATGGCGAACAGTCCATGCCGGTATTAAAGTTTCATGTTCCATATTATTAAAATAAATATTCTTGTTTTCAATTAATTTATATTCAATGCCAGCTTCTAACATCTAAAATTATAGTTATTCATTTTTTCATTTTCTTTTGTTAATAAATTTAAACCACGTCGAAATTTACTCTTTACAAATTTGTTTAAATTTAATTTAATTATATTTTATCTTTCTACTTTTTTGTTTCTATTCCTCCCACAGGAATATAAGCAAAGTTTACGTTTTTGGATCGTTTACGTTTGTCACTAGTTTACTTTTTGGCTGGTTTACCATTTTTGACTGGTTCACCATTTTTGGCTGGTTCACCATTTTTGGCTGGTTTGGCATTTTTGGCTGGTTTACCGTTTTTGGCTGGTTTTCCTTTTTGCTTGGTTTCGTGTCATCAGCTAACCGGAAATTTAGCTCACCGGAAAGTTAGCTCACCACTTACCGTTGCACCTCAGACACCTGCAACTATTTTTTTTCCTGACGGAAAACTACCGGTAATAAGTTTGATTATTATACGAATGTAGAGGTACCTTGTGAAAAAAGGACCTCAAATACAAATTTAATTTTACGTATCCTGAGATAAAAGGACAACCTTTCTTTCTTTTTTTTCAATAAATATATGATATATTTTCTCTAACTATAGTTTGTTTCATTTTGTTTGGCGACAGAGTATATTTGAAAATTCATTTCATTCTTTCAAATCACAAGTATCTTTTTGTTTGTTTTTAGGGACTTTTAAAATATTCAAAAATAAACTGGCGCCCCTTAAAATAACCCTTAGTTAAAACATATCCTACACAATCCCTAAATAAACAAAAACTGTATTTATCTATGAACGCCACCCCTTTAAGAGTCTCAATATAAGAACAGATTTATTATTATTATTTTTTATATACTTTCCTATCAATAAGGGTAGTTTACCCGTTGCAGAAGAAGAAATCAATAAGAAATTAGAAGAAATGGAACTACAAGAAGAATATGGAAAAAAATTAGAAAGAACACAAAAGTTAATAAAACAAAGTGAAAAAGGAATTCAGAAAAGATATAAACGTCGAAAGGTAAAATTTCAAATTAGAAAAGAAATAAATTAATGGTTAACTGAAGAAAACCGGAGCAAGGACAATGAATGCGAGAATAGGACTACAGGAAGTCATAAATTTAAATTCAAATTAGTTATAGGAAGTTTTGTTAAAAACGTGAATTAAAGTTAAATTAGTTAATGTGTTGTTAATAATTAAAAGTCTCTGGAAGGAAGATTTATAGAATAAAAAAAATCAGGCGTGAAAGAAATATAAAGAATTTGATAATGGACACAGGTATGGGAATAAAATTATATAGAAAAAATATTTTTTATTAAATAATGATTTGGATATAATTAAGAAAATCTACATTTAAAATTTTCCATAAAAAATGAAAATTTCAAACGTAGGGAATTTGTAATGAAATAATCTGTATGAGTTTTTTTTGAAGTTCTAATATATTTTTGGAAATTTAGAAGAAAATTTTAGTTACAGAATAAGTAAATGATAGAGATAGATTAAAAACTTTTTTTTAAATATTCTACTAAGAAAAATTTTTATTTTGGGAAAAGATAAAAGAAAAAAATAAACAAAGGGAGATGTCATTAATATTTTAAAAAATTGTCACAATAATTTGCCGAAATTTGTTAATAAAGTAAAAAAAAAAAATTACCAGTAAAAAAAATTGTTAAATTTGAGAAGAAATTTAAAAATAAAAAAAAGGTTTCAAAAGTTCGAAAGAAGAGAATTTTTGTGTAAAACGATGAACGGTATTGATATTATGGAGATAGTTTAAAATGGAATAAAAGGAACCACTTTGAGAGGAAATTTGACGAAGGAAGATAGTATGAGGGTTGAGTGAATAAATAGAAGAAGCTAATTTAAAGAAGGAAGAATAATATAAGAGTTAAAAATAGGTTTTTATTATTATTTTTTTAATTTTATCGAATCCAACCCAAATAAGAGATTCTGTCTGTAGTAAATCATTACAATATATAGTAAATCTTCAGCCGATGTAATGCATCTATCTAACAGAATTAGAGAAATAGGTCATGATTCTTTTTGATAAATATTTTTGGACAATCCTTTCTAATACTTTAGTTCCAGATGTATCTACCAGACTAGACGGTTTTTGTAAACCTGTCTATGGAGTATCTAATTATGTGTGCAAAAGAAATAAAGATACCGCCAAAAGATGGGATAAGATTGGAAAAAAATATATAAATATTCCAATATTCGTCTTTAATACTAATATGGGATGAGTTGGTAAAGACAAATTTTTGTGGTTCATTTAATTTTTACTCAGGTTATTTCTGGTTGGAAAGTAGTTTGGTGACTATGCCCTTAGGATAGAAATTTTGTAGAAGAATGATACAGAAAGGTGTGTTAGATTTTCGACTGTGGTTTTTAAAGCAGTACCCTAAATACAAATTTGGCCGAACTCTCTTAGAGATCTTTACCGAGCACAATATCCATAGACTTGGAATCTCCAGTTTTACCTTTCATCCTAAAGACGCCATATCTTCACTATACCTCGTGCTTACTGATGTAGTACCTGTGGGCTATGATATGCATTTGCTGGGTGCAGAGTGCATGGTGGTAACAACTGAAACGATGCCAGCGCTCGTAGTGGTCAAAATTTCGTGACATCTGGCTCTTGTCATAAATAAACACGTCAAAATTAAATATAAAAATGAAATAGAAATAGCAAGTGCAGATTTTACACATTTTCAAGACCTAGTTGAAAATCAGAGAAAAGAAAGAAGTGGATAAATCCAGTTAGGAGAAAATAGTAAGTAATGTATAACCTACTTCTGTAGCATGCTTAATTAGACGAATGTGTGTTTTATTCTACAATTATTCCATGTGATTAAATAACTTTTGCCACTATGTCTCAATTATTTAAAATTTCTAACGTGATCAGCCGCGACAAGTTGCTTCCCTTTATCCATCGTTTGGGGTTAAAATGATATTTGATGAGTAATTGATTTCAATCCGGTTTGATTTAATAGACTAAAATCCGGTTTGATTGAATAATTACATTCATCATAGTCTAAAAATTATTTAAAAAAAAAATATGATAAATTATTGTGGCTGAAAATCTAGCAAATATTCATACATTTTTATTATTCTAACTGTCATGTATTATTTGTTTGGATGTCACTGATTAACCTAACCTAAGAATCATAGTTTTTAACATTTATTTACATGTTTTATACTTACTTTGTTCATCGCAACAAGTTTTCCTTAATTTTTTCTTTCAAAAATATAATCACATTTTTTATTTTTATGCTTATAAATCCTAATGAAATTTTTTTATAAAGAATTTTTATTTTTATACACAACTTACATACCTCTCACAACTGTGAAGCCAGATTTTATGCAAGCATCAGATGGCGTTTTCGTCGCGCTCCCTGCCAGTACTGTAGTTGTTGGGCATATTCACGGTGTTTCCCTGAATGGTTAATTGTCCAAGTACTGACCGGGCTCAGATCTACCTGACTCTGATATAGTTAGGTTTGATACTTTATGGTTGGAGTTACAGTTGATGAATCTGTTGCCATCTATTCGTTTTCTGTAGCGATATATGCATAGAGTGTTGTTAGTTTTTTTGTGAAAAACCATATCCAGGAATGGACGATTTTAGTCGGATTTAAGTTTTGTACTAAACTGCAGATTTCTGCAATAGGAATTAAACGCAGAATGCAATGAGCTATAATAGGTAATTTTTACTTTAGAAAAATTTGACAATTCAGATTTCACCAGTGGCTGAGGAAATAATTATTGAAATTTACATGTCTACATTTGAATTGTAGGAAAAGTGAAATATAAACTGAATTATAGGTTTTTGTCAATTTTCATATCCATGATGTTGCCTACTAACTAAATAAAAATGGTAGCGTTGAGTAAAATGTATGTATAATATAATTTTTAAATTGTTGAAGTTGTCGATATGAATTAAAAATAAATAATTAGCTACATATAGTTGAAATTTCTAATCTACAGTTTTTTATGAATATGTACTTATTTTTTATAAATCTGGGGATAGCTATTGTGAGGCCAATCATCAGTTACGAAGCTGTTGTTTGGAGTAGAAAAACTAACCTTGCAACCTGGAGAAGCAACCTCTCAAAGGTCCAGAGGTTAGCTTGCATATGCATAACAGGAGCAATGAGAACATGTCCAATGGCTGCAATGGAGGTAATCCTAAACCTCAGTAAAAACAACATGCAGGAATCGCCAGAAGTAAACCCGATTTCCGTATCGGAGACGGACACATCTGGGACATGCCTCCGGACGAGATACCATAAAAGTATACGAATTCAGCAAGAAGCTCGGTAGAAAAAGTAAATGGGACTGGGGCATTATTGCTAGTCTCAACAGAAATGCCATTCAATTGTGAAGTGATGGGTTCAGGACAGCAGCAGGCACTGGAATAGGAGTATGTGCTTCGAAAGCTTGGGCAAATCACCAAGTATTTTTCAAGTAGAAATATACACTATTGAAAAGTGTGTACAGCTCAACGTTGAAAAGAAATTCCACAGGCAAGAAATTGTCATTATGTTGGATAGTCAAGCAGCCATCAAAGAGCAGAGCTTTTACGTAATCAGCTCCAAGATGGTCAAGGGATGCTTAGAAAAACTAATTGTGTTAGGCAAGAGTAATACAGTCACCCTCCTATGGGTTCCGAAACATACCGAGGTGGAGGGAAACGAAATAACAATTAAACTTGCCAAAAAGGGGCTGAAACGCCATTTCTGGGGTCTCAATCCTTTTGTGGGATCAGTAACAGCATGATACTGGAAGAATTAAAAAGATAATAAAAAGATCCATCCACTGGAGAAATCTACAAGGAATGAGACAAGCGAAACTATAACCAGAAGAGGTCCACAGAATGTATCAACCAGAGTAAAAACAAGCTTCACATATTAACAGAAGTCCTAACAGGGCATTGCCGGCTGAGAGGACATGAAACTAGGACTAGCCGAACAAGAAGAATGCAGATTTTGTGACTTGGAAGTTGAAAACTCAATCCTCATACTCTCTGAATACACTGTTTTGTAAAACCTGAGGGCACAATATCTAGGAGCATCTCAGATAGAACAGAGAGATCTACCGAATCTGAAACCATTAGACATTCTAAATCTCCCGAGGAGAATAGGCCTGGACGGGGTACTCTAATCACTGGGACATCCTCAACGACTCATCATATATTTTTTTTTGCGTGACCCTTGTCGTCGGATTCATCTGTTAATGGTGTGTATTTATTTTTTATAATCGTTGCCATTGTTGCACTGTCATCGAAATTGTGTCTTGAGATTTGGTCTTTTTTCTTACCCTTTTCATTCGGATTTTGATGTCTATTACTTTACTCTATACTTTAGTATTACACGTTCCTGACATGGGTGCATAAAACTGGTGCATTTTCGAGGATCTGACATTTTTCTCCCCACTTTGGGTAAAAGCGGTTGGTAGTGATGTGCAGAGTCTTTCCCCTACTATTGGTACGATTTTCTTTTGATCGGGTCTCATTAGTTTCTCTTCTGTACGTTTTTTCCTCACGATTGTTTTTGAGCTAACTGTTTTCTCCTTAATTTGTTTAAATGTTGTACTAAGTGTTTCCTCTTTACTTTTATGGATTTCGACAGTTTCTACAAATGCTATCTCTGATGTTGAGGCTTTGTTCATCTCTTTCCTCCAAACTTTCTTTAAGTTGCTTTCTAGGGGTTTGCTATTGACTACTTGTTTCTTGATATTGTCAGGTATGATATTTTTCTCTTCACTTTCTTTGATTAACTGGTTTTGCAGTATTCTTATACTGTCTTCTTTCTTCTGACTTTTTTCTAATTTAAAAAACGGGCGTGGGTCGTCTACCTGTTCTTTATTCTTATTGATCCCAATGTTAGTGGTTAATGCATTTGTATTTGTTTTCATACCTGATGACTCATCATTTGTATTTAACTGTCTACGCACTTTAGCTTTAAAGTTATGCGATTGATTTAATGTTTTATGGTATCACTTTTATTTTTATCCCTTTCACGAGATTTGTCTTTTTTGTCTTTCTTAATTTCACTGGCACCTACCGGCACTTGCTGAATAGGGTATGTTTGAGTTTCTTCCTCATTGAGAACAGCTCATTTGAGGATTTTATCCACAGAGGGATATATCGGTACACCCTGTATCAAATTATTTCTTATAATTGGCTGACTATTATTAAATAATAAATCCTGGTTTATTAGAAACAGGTAAATCGTTTATATGGATTCGGAAGGGGTCCAGCTTGAGATTAAGTAAAAATACCGTACTAGTAATATTTTGCAGAGTTATTATTAACCGGATGCTTTCCCAGATTTTTTTTAAACCTTAATTTATTTTATTTTTGATCTGCGCGTAATCGAAAACCGCGGACTTAACCCATTTTTACCAAATTAAATTCGTTTACTAATATAATGCCCTTAGTCGGTCATGGTCGGACTCGTGCGGAAGTTTGGAAAAATTAAAATTGGGGGATAAATATTACCGGTATTTTAGTAACTTCGTAACAATGCGTATGTAAACAGCATTCATTTATAATTCAAATGCTACTAATGATTTGAGAGCAGCGTTGCCCTATCCGATGGACCCGGAGGGGTTTGGGGGAAATGACTAGGTGTTTTATTTGGCAACCTTTAATTCTCGGCACCTTGGGGTAAACTGAATCAAGAAGGTTTTATAACGGAACGTTTATTTACTCTCTACCAGTTGGGCATTCACCGAAAATGATGATTTATCTTTTGGACAGCAATTCATTATAAAATAATTTCGTTTTTTACATCTTTGGGATAACAGTATATATAATAATTATTTTTGTTAGTTACACAGAAAATTATCTTAGGACGGTCCTAAACTTTTCGTTATAGCTGACCTCTTTCTTTTTCCTTCTCTATCTAATCCGAATTTTCGCCATGGACAAAAGCCACTGTAGCAATCGTGCACGTTGCTAACTTGATTCAGGTTAATTATTAAGTTTTCTGTTACTTCACTTTGTGTCTAAATTGACTCAGTTTCAGTTAATGGACTTTTACTGTTTAGTTTTATTTGGATTTAGGTTGAATTTGTCTTATAAATTTTGTGTGATAAATCGCGTGATTACATTCATACATACCAACCTTATTTTTGTGGACCTAACCCCAATAATGATCCTAGAACCTTAATGTCTTTTTAATGGATTAACTTGTTAAAATTATATTCCAAAAGCTACTATCATTCTTTCCACTAACAATTAATTAGAACAAACAAAACAAATTGAAATTACTGGGTTTTAACCAAAAGTCGTTTAGAGTATTGTTTGGAATCATGATATTAAATTAAGCACGCATACCTGCACGCACGTAATAGTATACGGAGTAGATTATAGTTATTGAGATTTTTTTAATAAAATTTGAAAAAATTAAATAGGACTTCAAAATTCCTTCACCCTGTACGGATATCAAGAAAATATACTAAAATAAATTCAGTCTAGTTATATTTTTTTTTTTTTAATAAATTTAGTTTTAACTAATATAATGTTCCGCTCAGAGATTAACAACATTTTCTCATTATGTAATTTTTTCAGATTAGATATTGCTAAATATAAATTCAGCTTATCTAAAATGTATTCTTGTAAAACTTTTAAGAAAACTCTTTGTTCAATAACAAAGATGTAAATAAGAAGTTTTTAAACACAGTTTAACTGATAACCAGAAATCGAATATTCACTAAATAACAAAGTCAGATTTATATTATAGTGAAATTAATTTAATTGTTTTAAAGCCATTAAGTGCCATTTTTAAATGTTTTTTTTACATCAATATGGTATTTTTTTAAAAATATTTATGTTTCTCACTGTTATAGCGTTACTTAATTTAATTTTGCTTTCATTGTAAACTCATTTATTGTTTACAAAAATGTTCACTCAATTTCCGAAATTGGCAATGTTTCGATAAGACCTTAGATTTAGTGCAGTATTTTTATGGGTAAAATTCTTTTGTCGCCAAATACGTAAAAACTTATTTTTCCTATCCTAATTATTAGTGAATAATCACGCACATACAAAAAAAATATTTTTGTACTATCAAATCTATTGTTTGAAAATAATGATTCGATATTTATAGAAAATATGTCTAGTTGGGTGAATAATTCAAAAGGGCTTTCACTTTGCTGGAGTTGGAAGCCGAGATAGAGAATCTTAGTGAAGATAAGGTCCCACACACAGCAATAATACCTCCAGACTATGACGAATTAACAGATGAATAATTTATTAATGATAACGTTATAACAGGTAAACCAGTCACTTTTTTTACCTTTTTTATCAACCAATATTTTAGGTGACTACCAGATTAGAGATATTACAGGTACTTTAGAGAAATATAATAAAGATACCGTTGAGTTGGAAACTACTACAAATAAATCTGCTAAAAAACGTAAAGTATACAACATTTTCATTATCACCACAATCGTATGAAATTGAAAAGACAATGGAAATTGAGAGCGCTCAGGCTGAAAAAACTCCTTACGAATACTTCCAGCTTTCTTTTGATGATGAAGTTTATAATCTGATAACTAATTTTACTATGAAATATTCCAGTGATAAGAATTGTCACGATTTCAATTTGACAAATGCATCATTGAAACAGTTTTAGGTAATTCTTATTCTTACAAGATATCATACATTGCCACAACTCGATATGTACAGGAGCAAGGATGAGTATAAGCAAGTAACATTCATTAGGAAATGCATAAGTAGAAATAAATTTCGGCTTACCAAAAAGTTCATTCACGTAAGTGAAAATGCATTATTTGACAAAACTGATAAAGCCAAATTTCACCTTTTTTTGATATAATGAATCAGAAATTCTTGCAGTTTGGTATTTTCGCATATAACTTGTCGATCGATAAAGAAATGGTGCCCTATTTTGGGCAACACTCGCAAAAATGTCTCGCACAAATGTTCATAAATAGAAAACCCGTACGTTTTGGATATTTATTCCAGCTTATCTGCTAGCATTGAAAAATCAGACCTAGGTCTAGGAGCTGACGTAGTTTTGAAATTAGCAAATGTTATAGAAAGCCCCTCAAATAACAGGCTATTTTTTGATAACTTTTTCTCTTCTGATAAACTGTTCAAAGTATTAAATGGACGGGGAATTAATGCAACTGGCACAGCGGGAGAAAAATATCCCCTAGAAGCCAGTCAAAATCTTGTTAAAAAAGAAAGAGGTTCATTCGACTACATTTTTGATAAAAAAGCTGAAGTCTCTGTAGTCAGATGGAATGATAACTCGGTTGTAACAGTTACCTTAAACAACTGCCCCGTCTCTGCAAAGAGATATGTCAGAAAACAATATAAAGAAGTAAATATATGTCAATCGACTACAACATATTTATGGGCAGTGTTGGCCACTTTTAAAAACATTATTGTAAATAACTGGAAAATTTACAGATTGGTAAATAAAAGCTCCATTTCACAAGTCGATTTTCGGTCACATAGCGCTGTTTGTCTAATGATATCTGAGGAGAAAAAGGAGAAACAGAACAGAATTATAGTAAAGGGGATGGATAATCAAGTCGGCTATCAAAAGTAAACATGGATAGACTGTCTAGAAAAGATAAGGTTGGGCATTTAATTATAAAACATACAGAAAGTGGAAGACAAAGGTAAAGTCAATGCTCTAATCATATAGTTTTGTTTGTTAAAAATGTGAGGTTCATTTGCACTCAAAATGTTTGGAGACACCACAAAAAATAAAATAAGATGTTTCAATATTATATCTCAGTTCCACCAAAGGTTCGAAAACGCACCTGTCAATGTCAAAGTGTTATCTTTTTTTTGGGAATATTAAGGTGTATTATAATATACTAAATAGAAAATATTGTACAAAACTTTGTTACTTCTGTGCTTAATGGGTTAGCGAGAATTTTTTAGTCTTTTGTTCATTGATAACATGATTTTTGGTTTTGACAGCTATTGTTGTCATTTGTTTTTTTTGGAGCCCTAAGCTAAACAAAATTGTTTTCAGAAATTTTTAACATTATTATAATTTATTTTCAGTGTGTATAATAAGAGTAAATAACATCCATGTGCTTTGGTTGTCAATATTATGCTTGCTGTGGTGCCTACAATTTTAAATACGATTGGAAAAAACAAACCACAGACTTTTTAATAGCCAACCAGTGGACCATCATCCCTCGTCTCGATACTTCTGTTTGGTCCTCTATCAGAGACGTTATCTGTCGAGAAGTTGATTTATCGCTAATCATTCGGATGTGCTCGTGAAATGGACTGCATTTAATATAACGCATTGTGAAAACATTCATATTTCTTCTTTTTATCAGTAAATTTGACAATAGTATATTATTCAATAAGCGTATAATGATGGCTATTACCCACGAAGATGAAAGTTGTAATCATCTGAGTGGGTAATAGCGAGTCGAATACTATACTTTGTCCACAACTATTTAGTTAATAAAAATCAATTTATCTGTTGACGAAATTTAAAAACTAAATTTTTATTAATATAACAATTAATAAAAATTAGATTAGTTATTCTTAATAGACGTATTGTGAATCTTTTATAAAATCTGCTTGTATTAAGGAACTTTTTAATAAAGTATATAAATGATTTTTTAAATCGAGCTATTGCAAACGAATCTCTTAACTTGATAAATGTCTTAATTTGGACGTTCAGTTGACACTATTGACTTATATCAAGCAGAGCAAGTACTTAACCATAATTTCAAATCGTTTTAATTTTTGATTTTTGCTTGGTCAATAGATTAGTTCATAAAGGATAGGGAACCAGTATTAGTTTTAGTTTAAATATTGTTCCAAAAAAACCAAAAATTATCTAAGGATTCCTAACTACAAAATCTATTCTACTAACCATCCCGTTGGGACTGCACATGGAGGCACAGCAAAAATAATAAGAAATACATTAAAACACCATGAACTGGAAAGCTACAAAGAAAATCATCTACAAGCCACTGACATAGCAGTTGATGTAGTTACTGGAAGCATTAAAATATTTGCCGTATACTGTCGTCCCCAATACGACAATAAAAATCTGATGTGGCCAGCACATGACCTCTCGCCATTTTTGAATCAAAAATTTACAGGTTGACACAAAAAAGTAGGAAAAAAAATATTTTTTTGTAAATCTGGCAACAATGGCAAGTTTCGAAAATTTTAATGAGATGAAAATAAACTATAGGGTATACAAAATATATGTGCAAAACTTTATTGCCGTTTTGTATAATAATGGCGTCATCACTCATAGCAACTGCCACTTCCGGTTATGCGATTGGCACCAAAATCTAATCAGATCTAATCTAGGGTATTAGAATCCTGTATGCAAAATTTCAAATTTTTTCATTCAGTAGTTTTTGAGTTATCGTTACTACAACATCCATCCAAACACACACACACACACACACACACACTAACACACACACACACACTAACACACACACTAACACTCACACTAACACACACACACTAACACACACACACACACACAGACATCATCGCGAAAATTTTAAAATCGTATTCTAGAGACCCTAAAACGTGTTTATCCATTGAAAACTCACTACCCAATTTTTAGCATGATTCCTATACCTCTCTTATCTGAAGGTCGAGAGGTAAAAAGGAGAAATATAAACATTTCTTTAAAACACTTGGAAACAAATTCATAGCGGGTGGTGTTTACAATGCGAAGAACACAGTTTGGGGTTCCAGAGTCACAAATACTAAGGGTCGTGAACTTCTAGCATCATTGTCTACCAGTAATTTCAACTATTTGTCAACAGGTGAACCCACATATTGGCCTTCGGACCCTAACAAAATACCAGATCTCCTCGATTTCTGTATCACTAAAGGAATTGACAATAAACTGATCACAACTACATCCAATCTAGACATGTCCTCGGACCACACTCCAGTCATAATTAGGGATGGCTGATCTAATATTTTTCATGGACCAGTTCCAAACTAGTCCAGTCCAGCGTAATACGTAGTCAAAAGGATCAGTTCTAGTTCCTAATCCAGTTCCAGTTCGCTGTTGTCTGGGTTGAGCGGTACTCGAACTCGATTATATAACCAGATATTCGATTTGGCGCTGGCGGACTGGAGTGGGAACTGTGATTCACCTCAGTCTACACTGCACCGCAGTCTCACAAAATATTTTTTTAGTTGTCGTTTCGGTTCTGGACTAGAACTCGTATCTGTTTCAAACATCGTTTTGAATCAGTTCCACTAGTCCAAGTTACCGAACCTGTTCCAAAGGATCAGTTCCAGTATCAGATAGCCATTCCTAGTCATAATACATATGTACTCTAATATAATATACAAACCAAAAGCTCCTGATCTTTGCAATAGAAACACTAATTGGGACACGTTTAAGGAAATTCTGGATCAAGAAATAGATTTAAAAATACCATTAAAACATCCATCGATTTGGCGATGACTAATTTCACAAAGAACATACAGAAAGTTGCTTGAGCAGCAACACCAGACTATAAACAATCATCACCAAAGGAATTATGCCCTCCAACTGTGAAAGAGGAGATTTCCGGGAAAAGAAGGCTACGAAGAATGTGGCAGCAAAATAGAACAGTATACAACAAAAATAAATTTAATAAAGCAGCAAGACAATTAAAAAAATTAATACTTGATATAAAAAATCACTCCATACAACGATAGCTAGAAGAGCTTACGCCAACAGAAATCACCGACTACTTGCTATGGAACGCCACAAGAGAACTTGTCATTGTCAGTTGTCATTGTCAGTTGTCATTGTCAGTTGTCATTGTCAGTTGTCATTGTCAGTTGTCATTGTCAGTTGTCATTGTCAGTTGTCATTGTCAGTTGTCATTGTCAGTTGTCATTGTCAGTTGTAATTGTCAGTTGTCATTGTCAGTTGTCATTGTCAGTTGTCATTGTCAGTTGTCATTGTCAGTTGTCATTGTCAGTTGTCATTGTCAGTTGTCATTGTCAGTTGTCATTGTCAGTTGTCATTGTCAGTTGTCATTGTCAGTTGTCATTGTCAGTTGTCATTGTCAGTTGTCATTGTCAGTTGTCATTGTCAGTTGTCATTGTCAGTTGTCATTGTCAGTTGTCATTGTCAGTTGTCATTGTCAGTTGTCATTGTCAGTTGTCATTGTCAGTTGTCATTGTCAGTTGTCATTGTCAGTTGTCATTGTCAGTTGTCATTGTCAGTTGTCATTGTCAGTTGTCATTGTCAGTTGTCATTGTCAGTTGTCATTGTCAGTTGTCATTGTCAGTTGTCATTGTCAGTTGTCATTGTCAGTTGTCATTGTCAGTTGTAATTGTCAGTTGTCATTGTCAGTTGTCATTGTCAGTTGTCATTGTCAGTTGTCATTGTCAGTTGTCATTGTCAGTTGTCATTGTCAGTTGTCATTGTCAGTTGTCATTGTCAGTTGTCATTGTCAGTTGTCATTGTCAGTTGTCATTGTCAGTTGTCATTGTCAGTTGTCATTGTCAGTTGTCATTGTCAGTTGTCATTGTCAGTTGTCATTGTCAGTTGTCATTGTCAGTTGTCATTGTCAGTTGTCATTGTCAGTTGTCATTGTCAGTTGTCATTGTCAGTTGTCATTGTCAGTTGTCATTGTCAGTTGTCATTGTCAGTTGTCATTGTCAGTTGTCATTGTCAGTTGTCATTGTCAGTTGTCATTGTCAGTTGTCATTGTCAGTTGTCATTGTCAGTTGTCATTGTCAGTTGTCATTGTCAGTTATAATTGTCAGTTATAATTGTCAGTTGTCATTGTCAGTTGTCATTGTCAGTTGTCATTGTCAGTTGTCATTGTCAGTTGTCATTGTCAGTTGTCATTGTCAGTTGTCATGGTCAGTTGTCATTGTAAGTTGTCATTGTCAGTTGTCATTGTCAGTTGTAATTGTCAGTTGTCATTGTCAGTTGTCATTGTCAGTTGTCATTGTCAGTTGTCATTGTCAGTTGTCATTGTCAGTTGTCATTGTCAGTTGTCATTGTCAGTTGTCATTGTCAGTTGTCATTGTCAGTTGTCATTGTCAGTTGTCATTGTCAGTTGTCATTGTCAGTTGTCATTGTCAGTTGTCATTGTCAGTTGTCATTGTCAGTTGTCATTGTCAGTTGTCATTGTCAGTTGTCATTGTCAGTTGTCATTGTCAGTTGTCATTGTCAGTTGTCATTGTCAGTTGTCATTGTCAGTTATAATTGTCAGTTATAATTGTCAGTTGTCATTGTCAGTTGTCATTGTCAGTTGTCATTGTCAGTTTGTCAGTTGTCATTGTCAGTTGTCATGGTCAGTTGTCATTGTAAGTTGTCATTGTCAGTTGTCATTGTCAGTTGTAATTGTCAGTTGTCATTGTCAGTTGTCATTGTCAGTTGTCATTGTCAGTTGTCATTGTCAGTTGTCATTGTCAGTTGTCATTGTCAGTTGTCATTGTCAGTTGTCATTGTCAGTTGTCATTGTCAGTTGTCATTGTCAGTTGTCATTGTCAGTTGTCATTGTCAGTTGTCATTGTCAGTTGTCATTGTCAGTTGTCATTGTCAGTTGTCATTGTCAGTTGTCATTGTCAGTTGTCATTGTCAGTTGTCATTGTCAGTTGTCATTGTCAGTTGTCATTGTCAGTTGTCATTGTCAGTTGTCATTGTCAGTTGTCATTGTCAGTTGTCATTGTCAGTTGTCATTGTCAGTTGTCATTGTCAGTTGTCATTGTCAGTTGTCATTGTCAGTTGTCATTGTCAGTTGTCATTGTCAGTTGTCATTGTCAGTTGTCATTGTCAGTTGTCATTGTCAGTTGTCATTGTCAGTTGTCATTGTCAGTTGTCATTGTCAGTTGTCATTGTCAGTTATAATTGTCAGTTATAATTGTCAGTTGTCATTGTCAGTTGTCATTGTCAGTTGTCATTGTCAGTTGTCATTGTCAGTTGTCATTGTCAGTTGTCATTGTCAGTTGTCATTGTCAGTTGTCATTGTCAGTTGTCATTGTCAGTTGTCATTGTCAGTTGTCATTGTCAGTTGTCATTGTCAGTTGTCATTGTCAGTTGTCATTGTCAGTTGTCATTGTCAGTTGTCATTGTCAGTTGTCATTGTCAGTTGTCATTGTCAGTTGTCATTGTCAGTTGTCATTGTCAGTTGTCATTGTCAGTTGTCATTGTCAGTTGTCATTGTCAGTTGTCATTGTCAGTTGTCATTGTCAGTTGTCATTGTCAGTTGTCATTGTCAGTTGTCATTGTCAGTTGTCATTGTCAGTTGTCATTGTCAGTTGTCATTGTCAGTTGTCATTGTCAGTTGTCATTGTCAGTTGTCATTGTCAGTTATAATTGTCAGTTGTCATTGTCAGTTGTCATTGTCAGTTGTCATTGTCAGTTGTCATTGTCAGTTGTCATTGTCAGTTGTCATTGTCAGTTGTCATTGTCAGTTGTCATTGTCAGTTGTCATTGTCAGTTGTCATTGTCAGTTGTCATTGTCAGTTGTCATTGTCAGTTGTCATTGTCAGTTGTCATTGTCAGTTGTCATTGTCAGTTGTCATTGTCAGTTGTCATTGTCAGTTGTCATTGTCAGTTGTCATTGTCAGTTGTCATTGTCAGTTGTCATTGTCAGTTGTCATTGTCAGTTGTCATTGTCAGTTGTCATTGTCAGTTGTCATTGTCAGTTGTCATTGTCAGTTGTCATTGTCAGTTGTCATTGTCAGTTGTCATTGTCAGTTGTCATTGTCAGTTGTCATTGTCAGTTGTCATTGTCAGTGTTCTTTGTCACTGTCATTGTCAATTGTCAATGTCATTTGAGATCTCTTCCATCTTGTCATGGTCGTGTTACCTCATGGTACTCACTCTTTTGCTTTCGGTGATTTGAAATTCAAATTTAATAATATGTGGTCTGAGATACCACTTTTACTACTTTACTCTAATTTTCTGCCCTTTTTGGAAGGGTTCGAATTTGTTTACGATATAATGTGGTTCTTTGGTAACAGCCATTTGTTACCCAATAATCCATAATGTGGAATTTTCACCCTTATATTACTATGTTTTTAAGTTATAAGTTTGTTTTTTAATGCACCACCAAAATAATTTTTTATTATGTTGACTTAACAACCGCGCGGTTGTGACTATTTTATGTCTTTTACTTTGTAACTCCAATACATTTTTTTTTTCGGTAAGTTCTGCACTTTTAATTTTTTATAAAAAATAGTAAAACTAATAATTGTTCTTAACCTTGTAGGTCTGATGATGGCTATTTAGCCGAAACTAGTCGCCTTTTATCATCCCTTTCAATAAATTACTTGTGGTACTGACTTCGTGTTTTATTTATTTGAAAAAATACTTGGACCACATTTGAGATATGGATAACCTCTTAGATTTAAATAAAACATTAATAATTACATTCCTTCTTGTGTTTCCATTAAGTATGCAATCTATGTATCCTTCGTCTATACCATAGGCTTTTAATTGTTTGCCATCAGCTAACTGTACACATATATCCTTTTTAACAAGATTAAAAAAAAATCTTTATTATTTGTCAAATGGCTGGTACACCCTGAATCGATATACCAAATTTACTTTTTAGATGTATCAGTTACATTCGTTAAGTTAGAACATATCTCATTATCACATCCTTCTGATTACAGAGATCTTTCCTCTTCTTCTTGTTCTGCGACTCTATTGGTTCTATGATTTGTTTTTATTTTTTTTAGTGATCCTATGAAGAAAAAGAATCCTTTTTAAAATGACCCTTTCTATTGCAGTAAAAACACACTGGTTCTTGCTTACTTAATTGTACTTGACTTGTTTTAAGTACTTTCTGTTCCTCTTCGTACTATCGATTTTCTTCACATCTTCTACATTCCTGCAATAATTTCTCGTGAACCATTTCCAAAGTAATATCATTTTCTGGTCTGTTCTCTAGTGCTGATAAGAGAATCATAACTTTCAGGAAGACTACAAAGTAAAAAGCAACTATTAAATGTTTAGCAAGTTCTTCACCTAAAGATGTTAGCTGATAAGGTGATGTCCCATATCACCACCTTCTTGCATTCGCATTCGACATATCCATTTTAAAATAAAAACCTTACTTGTTAATGTCGATTTTTGATTATAATTCTTTAAAGCATTCCATCCTTCTTTAGCAGTTTTCGCTTTTCTTATATGTATTATCTGATCATCTTCTATTAGAAGGCTTATTGTAGACATTGTAACGGAAATTTTTCATTTCCACATTTTAAATTCTTAAAATATTTTTTTGACCCGCCGCTGGCAACATCTTTTTGTTTTTTAAACGATAATAAGCTAATATATTGGTGTACCTTCCGTTCGAGGAAGGAATGTTCCTTCTGCTGTGTTCGTAAAATGAAGTATTGGTAGAATATCTAACGGTTTTTAAATAATTAAAATTATTTGAAACAATTATAATGATGATTTACTAGTGTCCTTTGGATTAGTTGGTTTTTTTTTGTATCTTTGAAAGCAAAAAGAAGAAAGATTTTTGTTACCTTTCGAGTTATAAAGGTTTTCCCTTTACTGTTCTACCGATGAAGTACTAAATAAGGCAGCTGGAACCTGAACCTGTATGGGTTATTAAGATAACATATTCCACGGAATATTAACTGCAGTTATACCTTAAAAGCCAGGACTGTTTTTTCTCCCACTCCAACATCAACGATAAGTTATGTATTCTGGGGTTGATTAAGTTAACATTTTATATATTCTATTTTTTTTTTGTGTCCACTTTATTTCGTTTTGTATATATATATAGTATAAATTTAATAAATTATAGTGTTCTAAACTTTCTTTTATTTGCTACATACTAGCTACGATTGGAAGAAAAAGCAAACTAGGTTTTTTCAATTTTTTTTTCCCATATTTAAATAAATAAAATTGTGGCGCCCTTATTAGTATCGTTATATCGAGGGTAGTCCGTAAATCGACGTCGGATACTCTGTTTGCTTTTTCTAACAATAAAACCAGCCACGTTCACACACCCTGAGCAATATTTATCTATTGTATAACCCCTCCACTATATTTTCACGGAAAATACAAAAAGGTGGTTACAACATAGCTTTCTCCATTCTGTTGTTTCTGGATTTGGTTTCTCATTTTCTGTAACTTCCCATAAATTATCTCTTATTAACAGTACTTTAACTTTATACTGCCATATTTGATAATTGTTACCATTGAGTTTAACAAAATTTAGTTTGGTAATATCTGTCATATTCCTTAATATATTCTATTTTTTTTAAGTTATACTGAATACTCGTAGATCCGTTTAACTGGGCCCACAACCTATTGCAAAGTATGCAGTTACAAATATTACAATTTAAAGATGGAAAAACCTCTGGATATAGTGTCAATCAATTTATTAAACATCTGAAGTATTTCAACATAAATAACAATAACAGAAATCACCATGGATAGAAATAATTATTTGCTTTGTTATTTCAACAATTATAGATTGCCAAACTTGAACTTGAATGAATTTTCATTAATTCTTATCCTGTTAAGTTTGGGGTGCTTTTAGGTACAGTTCTTGAACCAATTCTATGTATCATTAGTGAAAAATGTATCAGTAAAGGATACGAAATATCTTGATGACGTTATACTGTTATAGGAGGTAAGAAACCAGTAAATTGTAAAACGAAATAATTAATTCAATAAATATTCTTTTCTCCACAACCATTACTGAATGTATGAATTCTGAAATCATTTTTAATAATAGAATGTAAACATTCACACTCTAGAGTCTGAATATTTATTCTATAATACTTGCCTCTTATGCATTTTGCATGTATTTTCATTCTTTATCAAGGTAAAGAATGGATTTTCTGTAATCGAATTAAACAATATCGATTGCCATGGACTTCAAAAGTGTCAGTGTCAGATATAAAATGGTGACGGTAATAATTATTTTAATGCAAGTTTTAATTTAAACAAAATAATGAGTGAAAAATCAACTGAAGTAGATATAGAATTTAATAATATCTGAAATTGCAAATTATGAAAAAACATCAATGCACCAGATTCTAATTTCGGTAAGTGTACAATAACACTATAAATATCAATACAAAGTAATACAAATATGTCAACTAATAACATGTGTTCAGATTTAATTTAATTTTGATTTATACTTTTTGATCGTGGAGAAAATATAGTCTGTTACTCGGTTAGAATGAAAAAAATCGACACTCGTGGTTCCTCACACTCGCTTTCGCTCGCGTTCGGAATTTTCCACTCGTGTCGAATTTTTCATTCTAACCTTGTTACAGAATCTACTATTATATACATTAGGAACATGGGTAGTAAAAGTATTATAGGTCAAAACAATGACTCACCCTATAAACTTTTTATTTACAATAATTGTTAAGCAAAAAAATGTTTTATGTTAAAGAATATATCAAAAGTAACGGGCGCCAATGCATCTTTTAACACTTCTTAAAAGAAGTTTAAACGGTGTCCTAGAGCAGTTCGGAGCACACTGGATAGCGGCTCGATGATAATTAGAGTGCGCCACGAATCAAAACATTCCCGCGAGCATGATCTGACGCCACTTTTCTTCTTTTTTCTCCACCTTGTTCTTCTTCTTCGGTTTTATTTTTTTATATATTTTTTTAAATAAACTGCGGCCGGTATCATGTCTTGGAGAATTAATCGAGATCGAGTGATAACGGCTTGTTGTGTTTACATCGTTTAAGTGGGTGATTACATTCAACCGTTTTGGAAATGGACGTGTTGGGTCTATAAATTTTTCGGTTTTATGGGTACGGCCTACCTATTTACTTTAGTATCTTTAGGATCTTTAAAGATGAATATTTATTAAATGGAATGTCGGGATGTTTTGTTGTGTATTGTTATTAAAGATATTTAAATTTTTTTATTCGGATAAATTTCCTTAGGATTCATTATGAATTTTTAAAAAAAAAACTATTTAAAATATACATTTGCAAGTAAACAAAAAAAGCAATTTTGAAATAATTGACAAAAAGTAATATTAATACAGAATTAACATGTTATATGTACCAAAATTAAAAATTAAGAAGTTGTCTCAGTTATGTTCTAAAATTTCATTCAATTGTTTATTAAGCGTGCCATTCATAGTTAACCCTTTGGAGGGCGCGATTTTTAGAATTACATGACCGGGCGCGCCGCGGCATTTACACCGCATTTAGATTTTTACGTTTCTGGCTCACAAATAACAAAGAAAATATTTTTTATGTAATAAAATAAGACAAATATACCATGCTTAATCATTTTATTATAATAATTATATATAGGCATTTTCAAACAAACTAAAGAAAATAAAATAAACTGAAATATAAACTTCCTAGAACAGACATAAACTAAACAAATCTAAACTTTCAAAAACATTTTTTTACATTATTCAACTTTCATTTGTTCTTCCTGATCACATTTTGAACACTTGACAATAATGGTACTATGTTTCTTACACACATTTTTTTCACATTGTGGACAAACTAATTTTGTTCTGTTATTTTTGTGGCAGATGCCTGGCCTTGTTGGTTCCTTAGTTTGTTCTTCGTCTTCTCTGTATATAAAAATGCAAAGACATCTTTAGGGAGGGACTTTATTTGAGCCCTATCTTTCAAATGGTCTTCCATTAATTGTGAGGCAACATTTTTTAAAAATACACTTCTTCTGTCTTTGTTATCGATGTTGTTAAATTTGAAAATTACTCTTGAATTTATTCCGCATATATCTAGATGTCTGAAGAAAAGTGCAAGCGGCCATCTTCTTGTAATTCTAGACCTACTATAGGAAGCGCACATTTGGTCGACTGTATCGACACCCCCTTTTGTAGCATTGTAGTCTAGTGACTTTTTGGTTTCGTCATCTACATCAGACGAGCTGTGCATCGTTGAGAGCAAAATAACTGCTTTATTTATTTTGGGAACAGTTGAAACAAGACAAACATCATCTTGAAAGCCAAACTGAGATGACTTTAGCTCCCTATTTTTATTTGGCTGAAATTCTAAAGGTATTTCTTTCTTATTTTTTTTTAATGTTCCAATCAAAGTTAGTCCTTTTGTCAACAAATATATTGCAAGTGGATAACTTGTGTAGTAGTTATCCGTAGTAACATTTCTTTTTGATTTTTCTATTGGTACGACCAGTCTCTTCACAATATCTTCGGCTTTTTTTGATTTCTGATTCTTGCTTTCCACAATAAATTTCAAAGAGCATAAATTTTAATGCCATACCTCGCAGGCTTATTGGGAATATATTGCACAAATGAAAAGCGACCTCTGAACGCATGAAGCATCTCATCAATTGTAACAAATTCACTTACATGGAAATGGGCCATACAGTTGCTGACAAAATCATCATGAAAATTTTGGATTGGGGCTAACTTGTCATTTTCTTTTCTTCTCGCGTATGCAGATTATCGAATAGTAAAGCACGAAGCAAAAATTTGAAACGCTTGTAGCTGAAGAGAGCTCTCAAAAGAATCATTCCTGTACCATCTTGATCCCACAGCTCCAAGCAGTTGGTGTGACTTTTTTAGTCCCAATCAAATATAATGCACCTAGCAGAGCTCTAATTTCAGTTTTAGTTGTGTCTCTCCAATCTCTCTCCCTTGAATAGTTTACCTCCAGTCTTTTTTTCTCTATATATATGTTAGTTCTTTGTTACTATGTCGTCAATCATTTTGTCAGTAATAAATAATCTAAATGCGTCAATTTCTCTATGCGTATTCTTGGCACTTGCTTTTGGACCAGGTAATATTTTTACGATATTCTTTGCTTTAATTTTTCCACCTGAAATAGGTTTGTTTATCCAAAGTGTTTCATTATTGCGTCCTATAAAAAAACGGTAATCAACTTCAAGTTGGATTTGTTCGTCATCGCTTGAGAACTCATCGATTTCTTCTGCTGACTGCTCAGAATCGCTGCTGTATAAGTTTTGTACAATCTCCTCTTCTGTGTCTATTTCGCTAACATTTTCGTCACAATCAAATTCATATATAGGTTCTTCACTCGGCACATTCTCCCTGTCTACGGCTAGTTCCCTAACAACGTCTTTTAAAGCCTTCTCTAACTCTTTTTGTGTTAATAGCATAAACAAGGAATACGTAGACGCACAATATTACAGGGCTGACCAAATCTTAGTTATAACAATAAAAGAAAAATTTGCGGCTTTTTGCCGCTGGCGCGCCCTCCAGAGGGAGTTACATTATATTGGAAGTTTAAAAAATTTTCGATCTATTTTTAAGCTGACATTTATCAACTTATTAATACTATGGCAGGCCGAATCTGGTTGAACACAGGGGTATGTTGGTACGTATCGAATAGTTTCATTAATATGCAACAAATCATCAGTGTGCTCCACTCAATAGAAACTGAAGTTAATTTGAAAATGCGTGATAGCACAGTCTAATAAATTAACCAATAAATCTATACCTCAGTGACGCGGAACACGAAATTACTTTAATATAAAAAATAGTAAACTGTCAATATAAAGTACCCACATGTATTTTTATAAAAATAATATATTAGTTATTAGGTTAGGACATTTCCTTAAAATTTAATAAGAACAACCAAATTTATATGGAATCACCCCGTATTACAAAATAAATTTTGCAAAAACATATTTTCTCATTAAGTACCTTAATAAGTCGTTTTCTCCGGATAAGGAGTCATCATCCTCAGTTTCCTCACTTCCCACGGAAATAATAATTAATTAGTTCTATTGTTTCCTCTATTAACATATCAAGTTTCCAGAATTTCTCTTCCCCTATGACATGTCTTATAGCGTTTTGCCAATTGTCCGGTGAAATTTTTGATATTTAGTCACATAATAGTTATATTATTTCTCGCGACATATCCCTTCATTTCAGCCGGATTAGTTCAATAGGGTTAAGTTCACAGTAATAAGGTGGTAACCGCAACACTTTAACTACATGTTCTTTTGCTATTTCATCTACATACTTCTTAAATTTTGGTAAATATTGTTTACATAACTGCAATAGCTTTTTTTTGAGTAATCCCTCTTCTGTCACTATTTCTTTGGTTATTAGTCAATCGATGATTTTTTGCTTTTTCTATTTAGAGTTAGGTAACGGTTCCTTCAATCTCGAATGGTAACTGGCATTGTCCATAACTACTACAAAATTGGTCGGTAATAAATTTATCTTTTGACTAAAATATTCCTCAAAAACATCATGGTAGAAACAAATTCTCACAAACGTCTATCATCAAATCCTTTATCTTCTCCAATATGAATGACAATTAAACGGCGACCTTTACCATTTAAGTCAGTAGACAAACGTGCTATAAATGCCTGATGAGCATTTTTAATCAGTTTGTCTTGCCAAAATTTTTTTACAAAATATCCTTCATTTATCCATGTTTCATCCAAATAAAAAATATTAAGAAGAGAACTTCTTAATTTTCTAATTTTCCTTAAATATTGCCTCCTCTAACAAATAATTTCATCTTTATCAGCTCAGATTTTATATCTTTGTTCTCCCAAACGAAGTCTAATTCATGTAAAGTTTTTCACAATTTGCCTCTTTTAACGTTTGCCAAAGTTTCGTCTCCATTAATGTCTACTAAAAGTATATCCAAAGTAGGCATCTTTTTTTGTAAATAAAATGAATGTACGTTTCATCGGATCAGTTGTTTCATAGTACCGTCTATTTGAATGGGTTTTCTCCCAGTTGACTTTTTAAGTGCTACTGCAATACTTCCATCATTTCGTTGATTCAAAAGTCTATAAATGGTTGCACCTCCCACTCCGGTCATATTTGAACACTTAGAAAATATACTTCGAACAGTACTATTGAAATGTTCATGTACAAGAGCGTCATGTACATTTAACACTAAAGTTTTCGAATGCACGGTTTTTTTGTTTTTTTTTTCTTATTGCGTTATCTCCCGTCTCTTTCTTATGGCTGTTTGCAGTAGTCTTCTGGATCCAGTTTTGGTTTTTCATAAATTCTTTGCCTTCTGTAATCCAGCGCCTCACAGATGCATAGTATATGGAATGCGTTATTGGTCCCTTTGTTGCATTGTCTGCATTTGAGGTCGCCGTTGTATTTATAGTCTCTTTTTGTTTAGATCCTCTCTGGTGGGAAGGTGTCCCGTGAGGAGCCCTGTTTTAATTCGTGGTACAATTTGTGTTCTCGTTTGATCCAGTCTTTTATATGGTTCCTGAATGTACGCTTTGGTACTTCCATCGCTGATTCTGAACCAAAGAATTGGGTTGACGAACCGCTTCTTGCGAGCTCGTCAGCCTTTTCCTTTCCAGCGATACCTTCGTGACCTGGTACCCACGATAAAGTTACTTTATTGTGTGTGGCCAGTTCCTTAAGTTCTCATACCAGTCTATATGCCACCTTTGGGCTCCTTAGAGCCTTAAGGGGCTGCTTGACTGTCTGACCTACCAAAGATGCGGTATACATGATTAAAGGCAACGCCTACTGAATGTATATCGAAATAAGAAAAGCACATACATAAAAGCGATTAAGGATACAAAGAAAAGAAGTTGGGAAATATTCGTGGAAGACAACCTGCAAGTGGATGCCTGGGGTATGACATACAGGGTTGTGACAAATAAGTTAAAATGCCCAACGATGCTAAGTATAATGGAAAGACATGATGGTACATTCACACAGAACTGGGAGGAATCAGCAGAGCTCCTGCTCAATGCCCTCCTCCCAGAAGATATCATACAACATGAAACACAGTTTCAAACAGAAATGAGAAAGCAAATGATAACTAGATATGTACCAAGGCAAAACATAGAGATTGAATACTTCCAGGAAGAAGAGGTGCTGGAAAGCATTTCTCTATGCAAAAAAAGGCTCAAGGGCCGGATAACATACATGCTGAAATTGTACAAGCATTAAAAGACCAACTGTCACAAACGCTGTGTGCGCTATACAATGAGTGTCTGCGGCAGGGGAAATTCCCGAATGTATACAAACAAGCAGATGTCGTCATCATTAAAAAAGGTGACGACAAAGATCCGACAAAAGCAAAATCGTACAGACCTATATGTCTGCTAAACGTGCTCGGAAAAATATTTGAAAGGCTCATATGCAAAAGGCTAAAACATGTATGGGAGATCGACGGAATGAACGACAATCAATTCGGATATAGAGAAGGCAAGTCTACCGAAGACGCAATAAATAGGGCGATAGAAATAATAAATGGTTCAAGACAAAAATACATGGTAGCAATATTTATAGATATATCAGGGGCGTTCGACAACCTCTGGTGGCTATCGCTATTCCAAAGGCTCAGAGACATAAACTGCCCAGCAAACTTATATAAATCAATAAGGAACTATTGTCAAGTTCGTTATGCAAAACTAAGCTGTCCAAACGGGCGGAAAACGCGGAATCTTACCAAAGGATGTCCGCAAGGATCCGTATGCGGCCCCATATTCTGGGACCTAATACTGGACCAGTTGCTTAACGATCTAGAGCACAATGAACATGTAGCGGGCACTGTGGCGTATGCGGACGACATACTGATACTAACATAAGCAAACAACAGACGAGACATAGAAATGAAATCAAATGAAATTATGGATGCAATATTTGACTGGTGTGCGAAAGTTAAATTAAACATATCGGCCGAAAAGACGACCTTCAGTCTACTCAAAGGAAAACTAGAAAGGGACCCCACGATAAGACTGAACGGACGTACTATCAGAAGAACCACTAGCGTAAGATACTTGAGCATAACTAGATGAACCGATGCTGTACACAAACCATTTAACGGAAGTAAGCGGGTAATGCACAAATTATCCAGCTTGGCGCAGAACGACTACAAACTTCCCTTCCATACTGTCAGACTTTACCTGAGCACAGTACTTGCCTCGATAACCGGATACGGAGCTAGCGTGTGGGCGCACAGGCTGGCTAACGTAAATATCAGAGAGAAAATAGATAGAACCCAAAGAGGGTTCCTGATCAGAATGACGGGTGCATTTAGTAGCACACCGACTCAGGCCCTAACAATCCTGACAGGAGTGGTACCATTGCACCTTGAAATTAAACGAAGAGCGGCAACGTACTGGCTACTTAAAAACAAACTGGACAAAATAGAAGAAATCCTGAATGAAAGGCCAAACACAAAAAGGGATATAAATAATTCAATAAACGTAAAATGGCAAATGGAATGGCAACAGGGAGAAACAGCGAGGATACTCTACCAGTTCTTGCCTTTCACTCAGGCAAGAATGAGAAGAGAGTTCTTCAAAACATCGCCAGGGCTAGTTCACTTTCTCACAGGACATGGGCCATACCCGACTTACCTCTACCGATTCAATCTGAGAGAAACCGACGAGTGCGAATGCGGACAGTTAGGTACACCAGAGCACGTAGTGTTCGAATGTCCTAACTTTCCAGATATCGGCAATCTTAGAAACCAACTACAACTGTTTGAGAAACTGAGCGCACTAGTGAATAGGGTTTCCAAATTTCAATTAGATACATACAATAGACAAAATAACAACGATCAAGGACAAAACTAAGAAACAAAAACCCGGACGTGACGTAAACGGTTCTCTGGAAACTTCCTGGACAAGGGCCTTAGGCTCGCCGGAACGCCAGAGAACCGTAATCTCCCCAACTACGACAATTAGATTTAAGATAGATTACTAATACTAACAAAACACTAACATAGGATTAGAATTAATTGTAGAAAAGCATGAAAATGCATGAAGCATGTAACACTAACAAATAGGAAAAAAATCTCTAACTAGTAGACTAGTACTAAAAATAACTACTAACACGTGCATATAATTTTAGTTTTTATAATTATAAAAATTTAAAAAGAATAATAATCAAAAGAAACGCTAAAATCAAATTAAGTATCGAATAATAACGGCGTGATTTATAGAATAGGCATCACGCCAAATATAGAGTCTGAGCAAATTATGATTCTTTTTTCCTCGTGGGTCATATTGCTAATTGTCGCACATCCGAGTATTGCATAGTATATACCAGCTCCAGTTCCCCCTTCCATTTTTGACACGTCTATGTACCAGATAATTCAGTTAGGGTTTGTTCTGAAATCTGTTCTTATATTCAACTCATTCCGATCTTTATTTTTATTGAAGTTGTATTTAGCACTCTTGGTGGTCTGACCTCATGCCTCCCACATGATATAATTTTGTGTGCCCCATTCCATGATTTCCTTCAGAGAGTGGTGACTTATGCAGCCCTCGTAGAGCCATTCTAGAATCCCCCATTACAACGTATTGTAATGGCGGGAGGTCAAGCAGGGTTTCCGTGGCAGCTGTGGGTATTATTTTTATATTCCCCGCTATTGTCCAACCAGTGTACCATTTTTGGATCGAGCCCCATGCTTTTCCATACATGGGTCTAGCTATCATTAAGGTAACAACCGCTTTCGTATGCCATTTTTGAATCTGAAGATTCCAAGTAAGTTTTGGGTCTAGCATTACCCAGAGATATTTTATCCCTGCCTTCAGATTTACCTCTTTACCACGAAGCCTCATGGTATGTTAGTTTCCTAACCATAGTGTTGAATTTTCCTTGGGATAATATGACAAGGCGCAAAAAAAGTCTATATATTATTATGATTTAAAATCTCAATGGGGTGGGTTCTATAAAATTGAAAACAAAAATAATAAGAATTACAAGCAAATTATAAAAAAATTATGTATCCTGTCCAATTTCTATCATCTTGTGAAACTCAAAACAAAAGGAAATTGATTTTTTTTCTGGTCTTGATATTTTCTTTCTTTTATAAATTTCTTCTTAAACAGCTCATTTGACACCACCATTCAATTACATCTATAAGCCAACTCTAATCACCTTTTTGGTTTTTTTATGTCTTCTTTTATGGTTATATATATTTTTGTTTTCATTTTAATAAATCAAAATAATAAATTTTCTAATTGTAGGTATATAATTAATTCCATTCTATAAACTTTTCTATAATATAATTTTTTTAGCATTCAATCAAATTAATGACGTCTCTCTCTGTTTATTATTTTTTTTTCAATTTTATAGAACCCTCTCCAAATTGAGATTTCAAATCATAATAATATATTTCTTTCACACCCTCTAGTCTATCCACCTGCAGCACCTTGCGTCAGTACCCGAGTTTTTTGACGCTCTGGCTATTGAGTCTAATGACGTGTTGTCAAAAGCTAATTCTATGTCCAGAAAGGCCGCTAGTAGCACCTTTCTCGTTTCCATGGGAAGCTCAGATCTTTTTACGAGCTCTGTAGGCATATTGGTCTGGGTGTAGAGGTCTTTCAGCCAGTACGCCATCCCCTATATGTCTGTCTAGCAGTTTTCTATGTCTTTGGTACAAAATACATTATACTTATTCGTCTTAGAGCTTTTGCCGTATCCTGTCCAGTTTTCCAGGCTTGAGTATGAATGTAACTCTAATGAGTCGCCAGGTCTTGGGAATATATCCTAGAGCCAAACTTGCTCTTAAAATGCTGCACAGACTGTGTTGTAGAGTGTTGCCTCCATTTTGTAGGAGTATGGGTTAAATGCTATCTAGTCCTGGCGATTTATATGGTTCGAATGAGTTTATTGCCCATTTGATTTTTTCCACGTCAATTGCCATTTTTGAGACCTGCCAGTTCTCTCTGGAGGCCCACCTAGGTGGTTCTATTGGTCTATTGATCGTGATTCTCTAAAGTGAACCCTTAATAGTTCTTCCATTGTTTTTCTGACGAGTTCTCTTTTATTTTCCCGACCCACCTCCGAGAAGGAAAAGTATTGTCAACAAGCTAAAAAAATTTTTAGAAATAAAGATGGAAATATCCATTTTTAGGTCACGTGAGATGATTAAGACTATTTGCAAAAGGAAGCCTGTATGTTGGTGTTTGTCTGTCTGCCTGTCTGTGTGTCTGCCTGTCTGTCTGTCTGTGTGTATTCTTCCATGATAGAGGCCACACGCTTAATCCGATTGAGCTAGAATTTGGGATATGGGACAGATGTAATATGTCACGGAATTTGACTTGAAATATTTTATTTGAAAGACCTTGAAAAACTCTATTCAGAACAGTCAAAATATTTTTCCAACTGACACCTATTAAAAATAAAAAATGTCAAAATTTGAAACTTTAACATTAAATATCTGAAAAAGTATTCGTGGATACTTGTCGGGAAAGTCTTGGGGCGACACAACCGATTTTTTTGAAAGTGTTTATGGACCTCTGTGCATCTTTAGAAAAGTTTTTTGGAGCCTGGCACATTCGTGAGTTTTATTTATGTCCTCACAGTACCTTCTCCAAGAGTTCATTTTAGATTTCCTCAGTGTTTTATTGTATTCAGTTAGGGCCTTCTTATATTCATTACATTTACTTAAATAATTTTTTGCTGTATCATACTTTTTTTAACTTGCCTTCTTAACCCTGCGAGTTCATTGTTCCACTAGAGCATATTCATGTTGGAACGTTTCCTTACAGGGGTCAGTTATTTTTGTAGTCCAAGATAACAGCTTCCTGTAATTGGTATGCTGTCTCCAGGTGTGTTGACTTCCTTATCTCTCTTTTAACCCACCTTAAACTGTTTTCTAGGTCTGCTTTATAGGCTCCCCAGTTTGTTTTCCGTGAGTTACGATAAGTTTTTGTGTAGGTAATTGTCCTCCTATATTAAAGTAAATGTGTCTGTGGTCTGAACAGTTTCTTACGAAATTACTGATAAATGTAATGTCTATAACCTCCTTTTTAGTCGAAGTGACAAAGGTATGTTTATTGTCTATATTTAATACGTTAAAATTATTTACCGTAATAAATTCTAGTAAAGATTCACCTCCTTCATTGGCGCCACTGCTACCCCAGGTCAGATGTTGTGCGTTGGCATCGCATCCGATGATACATTGTATACCCTTCTCCCTGCAATGCCTTACTAGTTCATCTGGTTTCCTAGGTGGTGGTAGAGTAGGATCATCATAGGGAAGATCCGAGGCTGATCTGAGAATAATTTTTTTAGTACCTGTCCCGTCTGTACTTTAACTGCCGTTAAGTCCCTGTAATATAAATTGATTAGCGGCAGTATTTTTAAGCCATTTCTGACTATTATGCATGATCTTGGATGGACATAGGGTTTGTCGTAAATTAATTCACCTAATCCTCCTAGTCCCACGATCTTACCCCTGTTGATTCAGGGTTGCTATATGAAGACCACATCAAAGTTTCCTCTTTTCACAGGAAGTTCCGCCGAAGCCAACTTACTGTGTTGGAGGTTCGTTTGAAGGACTCTGATTGGCATCACCCCCATCAGCAAGTCCTCCTCCCAGGTCCCTGAAAGTTACTGTTCCAAGCTTGTAAAAATCTTTCATGCGTTTTGGTTCCAAGGTCCTGAAAGACACCTCGTCAATGAAGTAAGCCAGAAACTGACTATCTTTCTCTGTTTTCTGGCTCAGGACGAGCCAGCCGTCCACTCTTTTGTCTACATTTTGTCTTCTTATTCGTATTCTGACTAGGTCCTCCTGCTCCACAGGCCCAGGAACTTGGGCCTCTTTGGGAGCTCCTTGGCTTCAACTGCTGCTAAAGCCGCGTTCTTCCAGAGACCACTCATAGACCCGATCTCACTCCTGAGCCAATCAACAGTATTCTGCTATTCGCGCAGGTCATCCAAAGGATACCTCCGCTAAACTTAGTTCTGATGAACTTCAAAGGTGCACTGTTTCCAGAGGGAGCTGCATCGATTGCATCCACCAGTTTGTTTTGAGGTAGCACTGTATGCCAGAAGATCCATTAGTGACGGTACTTCCCTACAGAAATGCACCTGTAGGTACGGGTAGCTTGACACCCTTAGGTTGGGGGATTGGTCAGCGCCACATTATTGGTTATTCGGGTGACAACCTACCCCTAAACAATTTGGTTGTTTTAGTAGGCCGTCCGGCTATCCGCCACTTGCCAATGCTCCAAGTAGCCATCCAAGCCCTTGGTATGCACGGTTAAATTTCACTTTAATTTCACAGGAGAATAATTAGACGTTTGTGCCATTTTGATTGCACTGCGTGTTACAATCATAGGACTATACAAACAGAAATGTAAATCTTAACCAAAATAATTTACAATCTGCCTAACACTTTTCTGCCGATTAGAAATTTAAGTCATTTCTAAGAAAGTTGAGGGCTACTTAAATTGATCTTGAATTGTAAATATTTCTACCTGTAGAGATTACACACTTACCTTATTTTTGTTGATTAAAATAACTAGAAAATTTAAGACAAGAATTGAAATAAATTTTTATTTTTTAATAATTTTAGGAAGAAAACTAAAGATTTGATTTTGGAACATGTCGTTTGGTCGGAGAAATCACTTAAACTTGAAAAAATGCGATTTTCAACTGTCTATAACTTCAAAACTATTTAGTTTATATTATAAGATAATAGGTTTTTGAAATCAGCATCTCAGGATGAACTTAAAAATGCAAAAAAACATTACTTTGATAAGACACAGATTTATCGAACACCCTGTAGTTATTTTTGGAAGATAGCTAGCATTGCTCTTTACAACTTTTATTTAAGACATTTTTGTCTCGCTCAAATATGGAAGCAGCAAACATTCATCCATCCATCTATATATAGGGTGTTCCTAAATTCTACTACCAACGCAACTGGGTAAATTCCTTAGGCAAAATTATGCGTTATTAATATTAGTACTAGTATTAGTAGGGATCAAGCACCATTTTTCCAACCCCAAATTTACCGCCACTGTTTAAAATGATTGTTTCTAGATTTTTGAATTCTATTAACTTTCTTTAGTAAAAAAGTAATATTTTACCATGCTACAATTAACCGTTTTCGAGATTTTTATGAACGTTTATTTAGTTATTTGGTAAAAACAAAAACATAAATGCAGCTTTGGTATAATTAATTATAAATATATCTGTTTCGCATTTTTACTAACTAAAGAAAATGACGGTTTTCTCGAAACCGCTTAATTTTAGCATCGTCAACTGTTACTAAAAAAGGTGTTTGACTTAAAACAATTTCAAATTTCATCATTCACGTTAAAATAAATAGTTTACCAACCTAAAAATTATCATAAAGTTTTTTTACCATCGATCGCATCGTTTGAAATTTATTTAGAAAAAATCTGATGTGGCCAGCACATGACCTCTCGCCATTTTTGAATCAAAAATCTGATGTGGCCAGCACATAACCTCTCGCCATTTTTGAATCAAAAATTTACAGGTTGACACAAAAAAGTATGAAAAAAATTATTTTTTTGTAAATCTGGCAACAATGGCAAAAGTTTCGAAAATTTTAATGAGATAAAAATAAACTAGAGGGTATACAAAATATATGTGTAAAACTTTATTGCCATTTTGTACAATAATGGAGTCATCACCCATAGCAACTGCCACTTCCGGTTGTGCGATTGGCACCAAAATCTAATCAGATCTAATCTAGGGTATCAGAATTCTGTATGCAAAATTTCAAATTTTTTTATTCAGCAGTTTTTGAGTTATCGTTACTACAACATCCATCCAAACACACACACACACTAACACACACACACACACACACACTAACACACACACACACACTAACACACACACACACACAGACATCATCACGAAAATATTAAAATCGTATTCTAGGGACCCTAAAACGTGTTTATCCATTGAAAACTCACTACCCAATTTTTAGCATGATTCCTATACCTCTCTTATCTGAAGGGCGAGAGGTAAAAATTTACACGGTGGCACAAAAAAGTATGGAAAAAATTTACTTTTTTGTAAATCTGGCAACAATGGCAAAAGTTTTGAAAATTTTAATGATACGAAAATAAACTATAGTGTATACAAAATATATGTGTAGAACCTAATTGCCATTTTGTTTAGTAATGGCGTCATCACTCATAGCAACTGTCACTTCCGGTTGTCCGATTGCCACCAAAATCTAATCAGATCTAATCTAGGGTATAAGAACCGTGTATGCAAAATTTCAAGTTTTTTAATTCAGTAGTTTTTGTGTTATCGTTACTACAACATCCATCCAAACACACACACACACACACACTAACACACACACACAGACATCATCGCGAAAATATCAAAATCGTATTCTAGGGACTCCAAAACGTGTTTATCCATTGAAAACTCACTACCCAATTTTTAGCATGATTCCTATACCTCTCTTATCTGAAGGGCGAGAGGTAAAAAACTATTTATATGTTTAAACTTTAACACCCCGTATTTTTGAAAGGATGCATTTGCGGACAGAAGTTCCCTACCTAAATGGGCATAATTTTGCATAAGGAATTTACCCTAGAGCATTGGTAGTAAAGTTTAGGAATTTATTTATAAAGTAAAACATCGTTAACATAAATACTATAAACAAGATAATATAACCCATTAGACCACACTCTAATCAAACCCTACAACTATTAGGCAGTCGCAATGTGCGCATGCCGAAGCTGGGGAGACAAAGTAGACGCTGGCTCTATAGAAACTTCTCAATGTGTTTTCTTTTCTAATTTAATTTCAAGGAACGAGTTAGGATTATCTTCAGAAGTCATTTCTAAATGTTGTCCAAGATTTTGCAAAAGATTATTCATCTCTGATTCACTTTGTCCTATTAGAATTCCATCATCAATATAAATACCAAGTATGAGGGAATTAGTTTCATTTTTAAATATGCAATTTTCAGTTTTTAATGCATTTAGCTCGTTCTGTTTGAGAAAGTTTGTGAAAGTTTTATTCCATTCAAATGGTGCTTGTTTAAGACTATACAAGGATTTTTGTAGCTTGCATACCTTATTCATTTTTTCATATCCTTCTGGTATTTCCTTTTATATATATCTTCAGTTAAATCTCCATACAAAAAAGTTGTTTTTATATAAAATTTCTCAACAAGCTGCTATTGCATTCATAAAAACTACAGGACTGAAATTTTTATTATAGTATATACCTAACCTCTGCTGACAACCTTTAACAACAAGTCTTGCTTTATTTTAAAACTCATTTGCTGGACAATATTTTCTTATCATTCACCTTATTTTTGTCTACTAATTTCCATGTACAATTTTTCTTAAGTGACTCTTTTTCTTCTTGTATAGCATTTGTCTTTTTCTACACTATTCATTATCTCTTCATATGTTAGGTATGCATAATCTTCAAATTTCTTTGGAAGTCTTACTTCTCTTCCACTTCTTGTAATCTGGCCTTCTCTCAATCTTAAATTTTCTTCATTTTCTATAGTATCATCTTCATTTATTACCTCTTCTTGGTTTTCTAACTCAAGATCTTTTTCATTTGTTTCAAGCTTATCATTTTTCTTAATTTGCAAATTATGTTCCTCTATTTCTGTTGTATTTTGATTTATACGTTTGTATTTCTTTCTTCAAAAATTGCATCTCTATAAGTTATTATCTTCTTCTTTTTATTATCCCACAGCCGGTAACCATTCAGCTAGTATCCAACAAAATATACTGCTTACTTCTTGCATCTAGTTTTTAATTGCACTAGAACTTTACCATGAGCCTTACATCCAAACAATTTTACTTTCTTTTTCTCGCAAGAGTGTCGGCTTTCTCATTGCCCTCCACCCCTTCATGCCCAGGTTCCCATAGTAGGGTTACTCTGTTACTGGTAACAATACGATCCAAGAATTTGATGCAGTTCAACACCAGCTTCGAGTCCTGTCCGTTAGATCTCAATGATTCTAAAGCTTCCTGGCTGTCCGGTAAAATATAAATACTTTTGTTTTTCCCATTTGTCTCTTCTCGGAAGAAGGACGTTGAAGGACTTCTGTATGTGAGTTCTGGGGAATGCATCATCCACGGCGAAGGTTCATGTTTGTCCGGGACCTGCAGGATCCCTGCGCAGAAGACTCCATTCCAGAGTGTTCAGGCACTTATTCATAGTGCGAAGGACCTTTAATACCTGATGCTCATCCTGTCTGGGTGCGCCAGCATCATTAGAGATAAAGGCTACGCAGATATGGGGTTTCGGCATCTCCTCTTTCTGTACCAGTTTGAGTCTCGCTTCGTGCCAAGGGCAAAGGTCGTTTTCGATCCTTTCCATCTACTCCGCCGTCATCGCGTCGGCACAGTCGAGGAGTAGTATGCCTGGTCGTTGGGTGCAACTCAGGAACCTTATTTGAGGTCCGTCCTCCGGAGCCTCTTGAACAGCAGTCATTACAGACCGCTATATTAATTTGAGCTGTTAATTCGAGAACCGGGCATTTAGGTGTTCAGGATAGATTATACCCACTCTGACAATTTCTGCCACGGCTTTGAATGAGCGCCGTTGGTCCCCGTTGTCTCTTCGCATCTCGAGGCTTTTTCTTTGTCGATTCTGGGGTGTTGCCGTCGGAACGCAGCCGTTTCCGGCTGCCGAGGCAGAGGAAGGTTTATTTCCACTCTGCTTCTTTTTCGGTCTGATTTTGGACGGCTCGCCAGAGGAGGTTTGTCCTCCTGTTGGCTTGTGGTCCAAATCCTTTAAGATTAAAAAAACAGAAGATTATCCATAACTCAAATGTAGTAAAATTATTTAACGAATAATTGACTTGGATTTTTAATTATTCGTCCTTTAAGATTGTTGCCAGGGCGTCATCATATTTGACGCCACTCTTCAGCATCTGGCTGAGAAGTTTTCTCTTCGCACCAGCAAACCTCTTTTTTTCATTCAGGTCGAGGTTTGCGACGGCTTCTAGGGCCGTCTACTCCTCCAATGATTTTTGTTCATCCACCAAAGAGGTTTAAGGGGATGATAACAACACCCTTTCTACCTCTTCTGAGATGATATCCTTGTTCAGCATTATCTGAATCTGTGGGAGGATTTTCCGAACCATTTCTTGTTTTTGATACTAGGTTCATATGAGTCCCACGAGCAGCTAGGAAAAGGTTTTGTCGACCACAGCAGAGCCCCGCACGTTACGGCACGGCTGGATACTCTGGAAGGTCGCCTGGTATTCCAGAGGCTCCGTTTGTTGCACCATTCAGACTTCGGCACAAATCGCGTCACGCCACTGCTTCGGGGAAGTTTTTCGACCAACCTTGTCTAGATCCGACCAAAGCCTGTCTTGAGCAAAGCGTCCTCGGATGTTGACAGGACCTCCTCAGCTAGATCCCCTAAAGTCGGTAGCCGAGTAGTCCACTTCTTTGCCGAGCTGTTCTTTAGTTGGCTCTCGGTGCCCCACACAATAGCCGTGTAGGACACCGAGGACCAAGGCCCCTCCACCAACGTGAAGGTCTCTCGGCTCCCAGGAGAGGATCTGGTTAGTAAATAAGCGTTTGCTCTTCACCCCAGAAGATCTTATCTAATCCAGAGTCAAATATGAGTGCCATGACTTTTCCATAATTGTTCTGTTTAATCGTTCAGATTTACCATTGAATTGTGGAGAATGAGGTATTGTAACATCCATTATTATTATTATTTTTCTTTTGTACCAATTTTTATGGGTTGTGCTTACATACTCTCCTCCATTATTACTACTGATTTTAGATATTTTTAAATTCTTACTTGCTTCAACCTCCTAAGTATTCATAGACCTCATATTTATTTTCTAATAAATAAACCAACGAATATTGAATGAAGTCATCCAAAAAGACTAAAATATATTTTTTTACTACCAAAAAATATGTAGGTATTAAGTATTAAATCTACTACTTAGCTTTTTTTTAAAATCTTGAAGTTAACCAGTTGATTTTTGGCACATAGAATCTTTACAAGATAAGAAACATAAGGATATTGAAAAAAAATGTGCGAAGAAGTTATTTTTCAAATTTTGTCTTACTTAACACACTCCGTAATGTGCGTAAAGTACGTACTTTATACATGGTAGAAGAAAAAAGCCATTTATAAGAAGATTTTCCTACATTTCTAATTAAAACAATTTGTTATAGTTACCTAGACATGTTTTTTTTAATACATCAGAAATAAATTGTTATATTTCATTTTTATGGAGAATATTGTAAAATGAGATTCCACCACTGTAAAATTCAGATGAAATTATCATACTAGCCCCAATAAATAATACTGTACGATGTTACAGTAACCACAATATTGGATAAAATATACATACAGTTATCCAACTGATTTTCCCAATTACAACAGATAATTATTTTAATTAAGAATATCCTTTACAATTCCATTAGTTTTTGTAGTTAAGTGTTTGGCCACAATAATAATAAGTATCCAAAATAAGTATCATATTTGTTTGCATGTTTGATAGGCATGACGGAATATCTTTATTAACTTATCTCTAGAATTATTGTTTACGTGATGCTCAACTTTAAAGCACGGACCAATAACGGATCACTACAAGCTATTATATTCGGGCTTGGTTCAGCGCCGCTCATTCTGGACTTATTTTATTTTCATGCGAAACAAATGCTCTGAAATTTAACAACAACGATACAATAATAAACAACTTCGTAACAATAATAATAAATAACTTTACTAAAATCTAAATTCAAATTGTAAAACAGTTAACTTGGTAATTACTAACTAATTCATACAATCAAAAATATGAAGTCCAACAAAGTTTGAAAGCAATTAATTTGCGAAATGTAAAGAAGAACTCTGGAGTTTCCCATTCTACCAACTCAATTCAAAGTTACCGCTGTCGGTTAAATTATTTAACGATGTAGTAAAAGTTAAATTAAATCAGTGCAGTATCGAGAGCCACTGTACCTGTATAGAAACTGGTCACATATTAAGCTTAATGTCTTCATTTTACTTTCCCGACCCACCTCCGAGAAGGAAAAGTATTTTTTCTACAATCACTATACAAAACACGCTTTTCTACACAAATTTGTATACGCAAATTAGGTCTTTCACTAATTTCTTTGATATCCGTGGGAAAAGTAATAATTTTGCGTGCGAAAAGTACGCGTCATGGCACTTTTCCCCACAGAAATGTCGTCAAACACAGACAGCTATGACCTGTCAACTTTTTTTGACAGTTTAACATTATAGTGAATTTCTAGGTGTTCAAATTTTAAATTTAAACTAAAAGTAAGTAAACTAATTATTTGATTATTTATTTTAATTTATTAATTATAAACAAATTAATTTATTACGCATTATTATAGGAATTATGAACCAAGATCAAAATTTACCTTTCGAGTTGTCGAATTCCGACACTGAAAATACTCCTCCAGATAACAATTAAAAAAAATCGGTTGTGTCGCCCCAAAACTTTCCCTATCCACGGATACTTTTTCAGATAATTAATGTTAAATTTTCAACTTTTGACATTTTGATAGTGATACTTCCGTTTGACACCTTAATCGGATTAAACGGGTGGTCTCTATCGTGGAAGAATACACACAGACAGACAGACAGACTTCCATTTGGAAATGGTCTTAATCATATCAGGTGACCTTAAAATGGATATTTCCATCTTTATCTCGAAATTTTTTTTTAACTCGTTCACAATACTTTCCCTTCTCGGAGGTGGGTCGGGAAAATAAAAAAGTTAAAAATGCTAAAAAAAAAGTTAAATAATGCTAAAAAATCAAAAAAATTGGAAAAAAAATGCAAAAAAAAATGGAAAAAGTGCAAACAAAATGCAAATATATACAATGAAATTCACAATAATACATGAAAAGCAAAATGAGCTAAAAAATGATAACAATTCTAAAATAAGCAAAAAAAGTTTAAAAAAGTGTTAAAAAAAATTGTAAAAAATGTTAAAAATATCTGAAAAAGTATTCGTGGATACTCGTCGGGAAAGTTTTGGGGCGACACAACCAATTTTTTATATTTATTGTTAACAAAATTTTGAGCCGTACAAAGTTTAATATTAGTCGAGGCAATGAAGTACTAAAAAGGCCAAAGATAGCAAATCTTTTAGGATTGGACTGTTCGGAATGCGGTTTTTTGAAATCGCTTCCAAAAATTATTTATACCATTAGTACCTAATTGGTACCTACTAAGAACCGGAAGTTGCATTGCTGCAGCCAAAAATGCATTCAAAAAATGCATTATTTAAGAGGCCTTTTGGAAAATTTGGAAATAAGAGTCAGAATAGGCCCAAGTCGGGTACCCAGGGGTGTGCCCTAATCAGACCCTGAACGTCATCCCCGAGGGTTTTCCAGACACAATTGAAAAAGACGAACCAAAAATCGTTACGGGGGGTTTTTTGAGTCGCTAAATTCAAATATAGCATCGACGAACACCCCACGGACACCTGGTGCGCCCTAACCTGGCCCTGAACGTCGTCCCGGAGGTTTTTCCAGACACAATCAAAAGAGACGAACCGAAAATTGTCTCACAATTTCATACATTTATTCATGTGTAAGTCTCCACTGAGGCCCTCGAAAAAGGTGATCCAGTCCTGTAAAAATGACGAGAATAATCTCCGGCTGGATCTCCGAACTTTGCCGAGCGACCTTTCACTTTTCTCCCAACGCTCAAAACGCTTTTGTGTAAGTATACAGGTATACACAGACCAGTTACTAGAGAAATGCATGTTCCAAATATATACATACCAGACGCCATTCAACAACATCTGAAATAGGTCTATTTTCAAGTGCAAGATTGGCTGTACGGAGATCAGGTGACCATGAACCAAATAGAATGGGGGTGGAGAAATGAAGGCGACACACTGGTCCCTGTCCAAATGACACAAAAACCTGCGCCCCCGAATATTATGAAACTAATATTCTGTGGATGCCCAGGAGAGTGTAAATTGAGGACCTACAGTTGCAGGAAGCATGGCCTCCCTTGCAATCTTGCCTGGAAAAATTGTGAAGGAGCAACTTGGACCAATACTGAAAGATATTCAGTTGAAAGCGTAATTGCGACAGAGAGAGAGGCCTTAGACGAGGAAGATGTAGTACTGATGAGTACGTCAGTGGATGACGAAGAAAATGAACAAACTAACGAAGTATCACTTGATGGAGAATTTGATATTTAGTTTCTTATTTGAAAATAGAAGTTACTGATTAATGAGGTTAGGTGAAGTAACGGTTGAATTGTATTTGATTTGAGTTCAATAAAAAGTTTTTAAACGTCAGTTATATAAACATTGACTTTCTATTCATTCTCTTCCTTTCCTTCATACATATTTTAACTAGAATAAATAATTCCATACAGTTATTGCAGTACATTGACGTCGGTCTCTAAGACATCAGGTTTAGTTGACATTCATGGGAATGACATCAATGTCGAGATAAAAGTTTCGGTGCACCAGGTGTTCGGAGGGTAGTTTTCGGCGTAAAATTTGGATGAAGCGCCCCGAAAATCCCCCCATAATGATTTTCGGTTCGTCTTTTTCAATTGTATCTGGAAAACCCTCGGGGATGACGTTCAGCGAGAGGTTAGGGCGTACTAGGTGTTTTTGGGGTCGTTTTACAAATGAAATTCGGTGTTCGCCGATGGCATATTTGAATTCAGCGACCCAAAAAACCTCGGGCGCCTAGTTTCTCTCCTTCCTCGCATGAATTTCGGGTGAGTCCCACGGAGATGACATTAGTCGGCGCTCCTAAGCTCCAGGTATTCGGGGGGTCAATTTGAACATCAAAATCGTGATTAGCGACCTCAAAAACCCCTGGGTACCCGACTTGGGCCAATTCTGACTCTTATTTACAAAGTTATTAAATTTGCCAAAATGCACTTTTGGCTGCAGCAATGCAACTTCCGGTTCTTAGTAGGTACCAATTAGGTACTAATGGTATAAAAAATTTTTGGAAGCAAATGCAAAAAACCGCATTCCGATCCGTCCAGTCTTAAAAGATTTCCTAACATAATGTTTAATTGTCTAGTCTATATTAGGACCTTTATTGTTTAAATGATTTATCTGATTCACGATTTTATACTCAAAATTGCTTCAGCTAAAGGAATTATGTTATAGAATCCTTTATACTCTCAACGACCCCATTGGGGGTGTGTTGCTAGTGCATCATCTGTTCTAAAATTCATTGTTGGTTGTGGTGAAGGCTTTCTCTCGCGAAAATATTTAGGTTCATTAACGAGCATTCGAAATGCGTTCGTGGGAAAACGTCATTGAAAATTCATAGAGAGGTTTGCAATATCGCGACACATAATACTTGTCGGACGTAATTTAACTTTTAATACTATATACAATTATTATACCATTAGCGTTACCAAGCAATTTTTAAGGTTAAAAATTATCTTCTTTTAAATATTTTATTTATTATTAAATCAATAAGTAATATGGTGGATTTTTGGATTAGGTTGTAGTATACTAAAATAGTTTCACCATTAATGGACTTAAATTCATATTTTTGTTATTATTTTATTATGAAATTTTTATATCTTCCAGTTTTCAGATACGAAATAGGTATAACTTCCGAGTCGGTGAAAGATTTTTTAAAAACAAAAACATCTATTTAAAATATTTTTTACCAAGATTATTTGATGTTGATGGTATAAAGAATATTTACTGTCTGATTGCTCTAATATTTGGTCTACATAATTCACGGGAAATGCCACATTAAAACATTTTTCTATGATTTATATCATTTATTCATTCTTTTATTGACCATTTAGAGAAAATAAAAATATATAATTAGATTCTTTCTGATCAGTCAGTGTCGGTAACCGACACCCCAATTGACCGCGACCGGTTATTACCTTCAACACGAACACGTTTGAATCCGAGTCACGCATCCTTCGCGCCTTCAGCTGGTTAGTTAACTAAATACTACTTGTTGGACAACATGTCATTATCGAAACCATCATTTTGAAAAAGATAAGGCGGTGTATTCGGCATGCTAAATTGGACAAAAGAGGTTTCCAATTAGTAGTTCCGCAAGGGTAGCTTTCGGGGACAGCTTTTCTAATATTATTTTGTTTGGTATTTTCTTATCATTTTTTATTATTTTCTACTGATTTTAATGCTCGTTGAGTAATCGCGATTTATGATAAAAAAATGCACATTGATCAGGCCATCTAATTGTGGCAGCTTAACTCATAATAATAATTATTTAAGTTTATTATTTACGAGAGATTTAACCAAAATATACTTAAGGATGTATACGTCCTGAGATGGGTAACATAACCAACTCCTCTAGCTCAGTCGGTGGGTTCTGGCATTTATGCCGAGCCAGAGATTTTGTAGTTGGAAAATCTCAAATCCACACGATGGTCCGAGATGGATAACATATCAAGAAAATAAATTAAATAAATTTCTCACCTTAAATGGTCCAGTGGTCCCTGGACTACACCTGATCTAGGGGAAGATGAAAATCAAGTAACTTGATGTGCTGGTAAATAAATACATATATTCACTGCAGAGTATAATAGTCGGTTCCCGCCAGATGCTAGCATGTGGTGTACAACTGTCCGTAATAAACCTAGAATACAGTGTATTATTAAAAGTTCACAAAATGGTACAAGAGAAGATGAGAAATGATAACCATATATATTATAATCAAGACGACTAAAGGTCTACAATATGCCAATTATTAAAACGTTACTAAATACTTAAAAGCAAGGTGACACTAGGTCTAACACACTTCTTACAAAATGAACTGACTTTCGCAGCTTTTCACAATAGACAGATTTAGTAATTTAAAATCAGTACAAAAGAAATCAGTATAAAAGAAACAATGAATTACTGATTAAGCTACAGACAATTGATCATAAACTTCAAACAGTATATATTCTTGTAAACCACCTTAAAAGAAATATTTTACATAAACAAAAGAGAAATCTTCCCCGATTTGCTTTCCTTGACACGCGAATTCTCTATTCGCGTGTCAAGGAAAGCAACAGTAGCCTGTAAGATCTTCAAAAACTTACCAAATTGTTCTTCTCAAGCAAATATACTAGCAAGCACAAAACATTACTAAGTGGTATTGCGACATTCTTTTTATGTAACGTACCTTTAACATTTTACCAATGTATCCGTATAACATTTAAAAATTATTTTCAATAGATGTAACCCTAATGTCCTTGGGTAACTTCCCAGGGATATTATAAATAGATGTAATATAAACATCGTCTAAAAGGACTTTTGTAAGATTTTAAAAATTATTTGTTGTTGATGTAACACTAATGTTCTTTAGTGATTTCCCACTAATATTCATAATAGATGAAACATAAATGTCATTTATAAGAACTTTTAAAATATAAATGTGCGTGTCTCTAACTGTCAGTAGATGGAACGTTCATTAACTTTAACGGTTCTGTAACTAATGACAATGACGTTTAGATTGTGACAGTTGAACAAGAAATCAACTTGTAAAGTTTTATTCTAAACGTCATCGCCTTTACTTAGTGAGTCTTTAAAGTTAATGGACGTTCTATCTACTGACAGTTAGTGTTAACGCAGATAATGAAAAATAACAAATCGAAACGAATGTTTTTATTATATTATTCTTTCAATCATATTAACCACCGACATTTAATTAAAGTGTGAAAGAAGATAGATTTATTCAAGCCTAGCCTAACCTAAAATAATTTTTTTGGTGGCTGATACGCGTTTTTTTCTACAAGCGTGCGGAAAAGTATACTTTTCCGCACGCATTTGAGTGCGGAAAGTTGTACTTTTCCGCACTAGTGCGGAAAAGTTACTTTTCGCACTGATTTTATAAATGCTAAAATGATTAAAAAATTAATTCTTGCTTGGTTACTATGAGTACTTTCAGCCTAATGTTTTATTTATTAAGAAGCACTAAGAAAATTTTTGTTTAATGACAAAAAAATATTTTTGCTAAAATTTTTTTTTAATTCTAAGCGCTTGTAGAAAAAATATGGTTCCTAACACTGCTTGCGTAAAGTATCTTTTCCCCGCTTCGCGTCGTTCGGGCAACTGCAATTGCGTGCGGAAAAGTAACTTTCCGCACTTGTTAGGAAAATAACTATTTCAGTATTATTCTGTCATTTGCAAGATCGCAAGTTATCTTTTCGTGGTCCTTGCAGGCATAAATCCAGAAATCTATTTTTAAAAATAGTGTAGTGTGTTTGGTGATAAAAATGGTATGTATAACCAAAAAAAAAATTCACTCTTCACCTAATAAAAAAATTGTCTCAACGACAAAAAAGGAACTTAAGGAAACAAATTATAAGAGGTCTTAAAAATCAAACTCAAATAAGTAATATTTCTAGTTCTAGTTCTGAAATAGTTACCGAGAGAAAGAATATCGCCGAGGCCGCTTGCGGCCGAGGCAAGATAATCTTGAGGTCTCCAAAAAGTTTCGCGGCCGTGGTATACACACTATTTTTCGTGCAATCGTTATAATTATGAAATTAGATCATTGCAAATAAATATATTATTGCGTTAAAATCAACAGCTGCTTTGGAAATGACCGTGTTTGCTATACAAAATATTTTGACAGTTCTTGACAAAACGCAAATATTGGCTGACATTTTTAGTGTTATTTCAATATCTTGTTGCTCCAACTTCTAGAGTAAATACAAGTAATAATACAAACTGTACAATTAATGTTAATATTTTTCTTTAATAAGTATGTATTTGTTAATTTAAAAATGAATACTGTATTTAATAAAAAATAATAACATTGTTAGTTTCGTATTGTAGAAATGTGAAATTTGAAAGTGACCTTTGCTTTTCCGTCCGTTACCATGGGCAACGGCCGCGAAATTGAATTTCGTGGCCGCTGTAGAGAACGCGAAGTGGTCACTTCGCGTACTATTGCACGAAAAAACTATTGATGAAACTATATGCGGTACATGCACATTCGAAGTGTACTCAAAATCATTGGAGCAGACCGTCAGTGAATGGCTTTGTTACGCAAAACAAAGGAGGTTGATAGAAAATTTTAATGCAAATAATAGATAATAAAAATATATATATATAACTTTAAAAGATAGTTTTTCATTTTCAAATATGATTTGTGAGGCGTTTCTTTGAAAAACTAACTTAACATATTCTTCATTCTTTTGGCAAAAATAGTTTAATAAATTATAATTAAACATCTAAGAAAAAGTAAGAAAATATATAGTAATTTAATGAAACGAGATCATTTTTGCTCTATATAAGTAAAAAGAAATTCTCTTGTAGTTTCTTTAATTTTTAATAGAGATGAATCCAACCAGGTATTGCTAGAAACGATAGTTTGCAAGTATTTAGTAATATTGGGTTAAACAAAAATATTAAAATAGTCTGTTTTCCATGAACATAACAAAACTCGCCTGCTTCTCGTTTCGAAACAGGTTACTTTTGTAATGTTCATGGACAAGATTATCAATATTTCTGTTTCTCCAACTTTATACAATACTTGCTAACTTTCGTTTCTTGTAGTAGCAGGTCTATTCATCTCTATTAAAACTAAAAGAGACTACAATGTTACAAAACAACTTCCAAGATACATTTTTGCAGTTTATCCTATAGAAAGCTTTCAGTTACATTCATACTACATACCATTATAACATTATTGGTACATACAATACAGATCACAAAGTTACATTTTAACATCCCATAATAGTAGTTTGTACAACAAGTGCGCAAAGCGTCACTTTTCCCACGAGTGCAGAAGTTTGTGGCACGAGCCGTAGGCGAGTGCCGCAAATCTAGCGAGTGGGAAAAGTGCTTTGCGTACAAGTTGTACAAAATATTTTTTCTACAACCACATTTATTAATAAAATAAAAACAGTAACTTATATAGGTATTTTACTTAAACTTTAAAAAGAAATAATTAAAAAATGCGCGTACTTTTCGCACGCTAAATTATTACTTTTCCCATGGACATCAAAGAAATTAAGAAAAGGCCTGCTTTGCGTATAAAAATTTGTGTAGAAAAGCGTGTTTTATATAGTGGTTGTAGAAAAATATTATTTTATAACGTAACACGAATGTACTACAAAAGTGTTGCAGTTGCGGAAATTTGGCTGTTGTATAGATATCTATGCGATGTTCAAAGTACATCACATGTGAAGTAAAACGTTCTGTCAAAATGTTACTGGTACATTACAATAATGTTTTTCTACAACCACTATGCAAAACACGCTTTTCTACATAAATTTTTATACGCAAAGCAGGCCTTTTCTTAATTAAGAAAGAAAAAGCTGAGCGTACTTTTCAGTGTGTAATGAAAGGATTAAATTCAAAGGAAATACATATATATATATATATATATATATATATATATATATATATATATATTTCAGTGTCAAAATTAAATGTCTAGCGCTTTCGGCATCGCAGTGCCATCATCAGGACAACTAAAAATTAAAGAGAGAGAGAGATAAATTTTGTGAATACAATACAAAGGTTGAAGTCATACTTACAAATATTATAAAACTATTAACTTAAGATAGATGAGAGAGGTTACAGGATTAATTTAGTTAAAACTAATGATGAGAAGGCGAAACATCTTCCAAACTAAGGAAGGTTCGCGTACAAAATAATAATTCATAAACAGCGTAAAGGGCGCATCAGGTGGCCCAGGCTTGTAAGTAGACCCTAACAAGGGCAACATTAACTTAAACGGCATATGTGAAATTTAAAATAATATCAATTGAACGAACGTTACCATGCGTGGCTTTTTTAACAGTGAAGTGACAAGTGACAGAAATAAAATATTTTTTAGGAAAAAGGGGCGAGACAAAAGGAGGTAGGAAAAAGAAGAAAACAAAGTGACTGGACTACCGGAAAACAGTAACTAAAATACGAGGCGAAACACTAATTTATATTTATTTTATTATGAAACGCGGTACGCTTAAAGAATAATTTTGAACATATTTATTATAATAACAGCGTGGCATAGTGAACGCTAATGGTGCAGTGGGGCCGGTGTTCGAATCCCACATAGACTTTTATTTTTTTAAAAAACAGGCTAGATTTAGATAGTGAAGACTTATTTTAATAAAATAAATATTTTTTTAAATACACAGGCTAGCTTTAGATAGTCAAGACTTCTTTTAACAAAATAAATATAAATAGTTTCTTACATCCGTCAAAATTATTGTTTAATATCTTTGTCACTGGAGCGCTACAGTCGTGTGCCTTCCTGGATTGACCGCCTCGTTGTTTAGCGGGTTCCCTTAACTCAAACACATTAAACAATTGTCATAATTGACACATGACATAACCTAAAATACAGAAAAACGCAATTGCTTTGCTACAACTCTATTTCTTATATTCCAGTATTTTATACGCTAACCAAATTTAGCTTTAACGTTAGCATTCATAAACTTAATAAAAGGTACAGTCTATTTTGTTTATTCAACTCGTGCCTGGATCATTCGAAGTCGATTAACGGAACGAAAAAACATAGTAGGTACCTTTACTGAAATAACGACTTGACCAATAGAACCTTACGAATAGTGTAATATATTTATGTTATTAAGCATCAGATTAATTTAAATTATAATTTAAATCAGATGCTTAGAAAACTGAATAAACAATGATAAAATGAAAGAACTATTATTCTATTAATCCTCAAAATAAATAAAAATCTCAAAGCCAAAGACGAATGCAATAATTGCATAATAAACGGAACGAGCAGAAATTCTCATATATAATGCAACGAGTGGTATCGTAACTAACGATAATTGGATAAGTTATTTCACGAGACTTGTTGTCAAATATTAATTTTACGAGTCCGCAGGACGAGTGAAATTATAATTTGACATCACCTTGAGTGCATTAACTTATGGGATTATCGATAGACCCGATGCCGAGAGTTGTATAGTCCATTCAATATTTCTTTTAACTTTTGACAATCCCCAGCTGAGTTGGCGAAAAAAAACTCACTAAATCTGCACAAATTCTTTCAATAATTTGTCAAAAATGGTAATGTATATTGATATCAATTTAAGTTAGAATACAGGATATAGATAGGCAAGTATATATTATATAGTATATTCATTATATATAACTCACAATAAATTTAACCAATAGCAGTTGCAATTTCTACTTAATTACCATGTATTGATAAGTGAATATATCCTTGACGACGTGGTATAATCGTTTTGGTAATTTTCATCCTTCCATTTTGACAAATTTGACATATTAAAATAATGTTTGATGTTTATAATAAGTAAACGTCAATAATATAATTCGTCAGATTTCGTTTTAAAATCGTACCGAATAAGACGCGAGCATACGAAAATAATATTTTTACACCGCGGGGAGTGAAACTAGTACTTTAGTCCCAATATTAAACCTACGATCTAGCTATTTATACCTACCACCTTCACGCATGAATGTGATTCGGCGCTAAGTGCGGAGGCTTTCTCCAATAATTTGGAAAAAGCCCGCCAACCTCATCTAATCAAACTGTATAGTGGACCAAATAGAACAGGTCCTTTGTCTTTATTTAAGCTATTTTTACATTTAATTATTTCAACCTTTTGTTGGGTACATTTTTAAGTAATTTTACATTGTCGTAAATTTTACGAAAGGTTAGTTTTAACGTCACATTTATTAATATTGCACAATACAAAAATTAATTATATTTTTTAGATTAGTCCGTTTCGGATTTAACTTGTTGTACTTGCAAGTTATAAAGAATATGTCCTACCAACGAGAACAAAAAAGGTCTCGAACTCAAGCCGAACTTGAGCAAATTGCAAAAAGCTTGTTTCAAGAATCGGATGATGACAGCACCCAACAGAGTGGGAGTGAAACTGAGGATGCCGTGGAGTTTGATGATTTTGACGACAGTGGAAGTGAATACGTACCTTCAGAGGATGAGAGCAGAGATGAAAGTAATCCTCCTAGGACAAAAAATCGAATACTTTCACATGAAGAACCAAATGACGAAAGAACTGCGGATGATCAAATACAGGTAGACTATTCGTTGCCTGGATTATCCAGAAGTAATGAATCTGAATATAGAGCACCTGGTACAGAATCACTCTGCAAAGAAAAAACGTGAGAGTTGATGAGAGGATTCGATTACAAGTAAGACTCGTAGGAAAAAATGGTCATCGATGGAGTGCAGTTCCTAAAATCGTCATCAAGAACTCCGCAACGAAATATTCTACATATTTTTCCTGGTCCAGTGACAAATTTCGAAAATGATCTTCTTGCGAACGAATGTTTCAAGTTATTTATAACGGATTCTATGATTGATAAAATTGTATTTTGTTTAACCATCCTTTGCCGTTGCGTCATACATTATCCATCTCGATCTCTCCATCATGAAATGGATGAGACGGAATTATGACGTCATTGACGTATTTCTTAACTAATTCAGATTATTTATTACTTTGACAGTTAAGTTGTCATATTTTGGTTTGTTGAGTATTTTTGATTATTTTAGCCTTTTTCAATTAATTGTTCATTGTCAAAATGCCTTCCCGGTATAATGGGAAAGAGCAAACTTTAATTTTGAAGTTGATTAATTAGTTTTCAAGAGAAAGAGATGCTGGAAAAACGCTTTTACCGTTAAATGCAGTCTAAAACGTAAGTATTTAGCTGTATTATGCAAAATGTGAGCATTTATTGATTTGATGTTATTAAATTTTATAGCATGTTGCTGTTGCTCTAGACATATCTAGTAGAACCGTTCAAAAAACAGTTACTAGTGGAATAGAAACAGATAAAGACTACAAAATCAAAGTTCATGCTGGAGATGTTTCATGGAAGCACTATTTCAGGCACACAAATCAATTAATCAATAATGACTGGGAAAAAGAAAAATACATTGATGCATCTCATTTTCTTCCTGTTATCATAGATCTGACTGAATCGGATTCCCAGAGTGATGATGAAGATGATTTTGTCAGTGATGAAGCTAAGATTTTGCATTTTATTTCATTACATGCTATTTTAGTTTACGTTTCTTATCTGTTTTTTCGTACCTTTTTCCTATCTGTATTGGGAGTTTTTTCAGAAATAAATTTATTTATTGCCTGTTTTCTCCAATACATGTGTTTTTATTTTCATTTTTTAGGAATACTTACGAAAGTATTTCTCACAATGACACAGACAATAATTACTATACAATTTTTAAAAATATGAATAGTTATATCCCCAAACTAGAAATTTGAAACAAATCAGTTTAAAAAAGGAGGTTTCAAGTTAAAAAAAATTACTAAATTATGTAAAAATGTACGCAACCCATATAGCAAAATACAATTTTCGGCATTACCAATTTATTAATACGAACACACCTTAACATGGGTCATTGAAAACAATCCTTAACATATGTCATTAGATATATATTTAAATTTTGAGGTTATGTGTAAAAAGACATTCAAATAATATACGACAAACGTAAAACAGCAGAATACGTCACCGATAATGACGTAACGCCAAAGGATGGTTAAACAAACTCTACACACAAACGCTATATGATTCGGACCAAATCTGTTAAATATAAAACGAAATATGCTACAATAGCTACTTCTAGTCCTGTTGAGATAAGAGCATTACTAGGATTACTAGTATTGTCTGCTTATTTGAAAAGTAACCATTTGTCAACCAAAGAGTTATTTGATGATAATATATGATGTGGAGCTATTTACAAGGCAGTAATGAGTCGTGAAAGGTTTAAGTTTCTAACCTAACCTTACGTTAGCTACTCTAACCAAAACTTATCTAAAGCAAACTAATCTAATTTGAGCTAACCTAACGTAAACTGGGACTTTGATCTATCACTCTAAACGTAAAATAACCTTGTAACGGTCCAGTTTTCGTATAAAAAGAAAATGGGCTAATGTTAATTGACCATTATCTTTGCTTAGACTCTAAATGGGTATTCTTGTATACTCTACCTTTTTATTTGTGAGGTCCATGTTGTTTTTACTCCATTCACATAGATATTATAGCAGCTAAACTGATTTCGCCAAAATGTGTTCTTTCTCTCGGTTATTTTCCATCAGAAATTCGATCCTTGGGTAACTATATTGTCTTATTTAACGAAATCCTTAATAAAAAAAATGTGTTAGTCAGTTTACAAATCTGTGTTGTTTTGAACTTTATTTTAACTTAACGCCTGACATCTGTTCGTTACAAGTGTCAATCAATATGGGGGGAAGAGGCGCAGAACCAGTTAGTAAATGATTTCAAGTTACTTGGTGCCAGGTATAAAGTATTAACTTATTATCGAAAACATTTACATTGTCTGTTCGATTTACCTTATTTGGCCGTTTAGGGGTAAGTCAGTTTAGGAATCTGAAGGCTGATTTTTTTCGTTCTTTTCGATTTTTTCTGGTATTTTATTGTTTCGTTATGATTTGATTTTTTTCAAATTCTTTTGGTTTTTTCCGATTTTTTTCTTATTGTTCCGATCGATTTGTCGTTTCTTGTCGAATTTTTCGATTTCTTTTAATTTCTTCTAATTGTTTTCGATTAATTCAGATTTTGGCCCTGGCGGAGGTCATCTCTGTTTTCGACCGCACAATTTTTTTAAAACTAATGTATTTGGCGATAATTGAGGATTATTTTTTAATATAAGAAAAAAAATGGATCCATTAGCGGTTATCAGAGAAATTTGGGATGAATTTATAACTCACTGCAGAAATTTGTATAAACCAAGCTCTTACGTTACCATTGACGAACAGCTATTAAGGTGGATCCACATCAATTAAAAAATTGTGTTGTATTTGACATAAATTTGCTCGTGTTCGCAGGAATTTTTGTTGATGTGGACTGTGCGCCGCATGTAAACTTGGACAAATATTTTCGTGACGAACAACGCACGCTATCCGCGGTAAAGTCGGTTTTCCAGTCAACTTCAAAGAGATTTACGCCGAATAGTAGTGGTTTTTTGTAAGGGCGTGGGAGGTCCCACCTGCACTGAGGCTCTAGGCCTATTGTGCCCCGCCAGTTTTCACATCAGTCCAGTACTCTTGACAAAGTCAAGAATAGTCCTGATGTTAGCTTTCGCTATCTCTTCGGGTTCAGGATACTGTACCCCAAAGTGCCATTTCCGTTTCCTGTTTGTGCAGGTCCCGGCAATAGCATAATACATAAAGAGGAGTTTCGTCCTCTTCCTCACATTTCCTACATAGGGAATCTTCTGATACACCTATGAGGTTCAGGTGTCTTCTAAACCCTCAGTGTCCTGTCAGGACACATATTGCGGTTTTGAGTTCCCGTCTTTTTAGGCATAGTAGCAGATTGTCTCTGCCCTTGGGTGGACCTTCGATAAGTGCTTTGGACTGTCTTAGTCCCGCAAGTTCCAACCAGTATTTCCTGTGTTCGTCCCTTAATTGTTTTTCCAGCAAACCCTTTATATGTTGTTAGGAAATACCATATGTGGGTTGCGGTCTAATTAAAGGTTTTTCGGCTCCTTTACCAGCCAGGCGGTCTGCCTCTTCATTTCCTTCATTGCCCTCATGCCCAGGCACCCATTCAAGAGTTATCTTGTTGTGTTCTGCCAGGGCAGTTAGGTTTTTATGGCAGTCCAATACTAGTTTGGAATGTATTTCCACCCATAGTAGTGTTAATGTGGACTTGATTTTAAGTGCATCTGTAATTTTGCTTCACACTTGACCTGCTCCGTATTTTTAAATAGCTATTTTTGAGATCATCATGTCTTATTTTTTAAAAAAGAAGTGTGCATGGTTTATCAGATTATCTACATCGCACAAAGATAATGAATAACTAGTAAGAGGAATAATCTTTGTGCGGTTTTTCAAGACTACGGCCCGTTTCCCTAAGTCCGATTCGAAAAATTCGGAATTTTTCCAATAATTTTTTTTTTCAATTTTTTTTCAACGAAATGGATATAAATCGACGCGTCTTGACTTACACAACACCTTAAAAGAAATCAGTATCAACAAATTTTGCTTTCCTTATCGAGATATCTAGAATAGAAGTTTCACTTAGTAGACGGGACAGGGATCCTCGGATCCGAAATTGATAGATAGAGCCTTTCTTTTTTGAATAAAAACCGATGGTCGAAAGAATTTTCCGGATCGGCCGTACCGTTTTCGAGTTATCTTGCGCACAGGCATCCACACAGACAGACTTTTTTTTTTCACGGAAAATCAATTTTTTCCACACTCATGACATTTTAGGACATTTGCAGCAAAAAAAATGAGATTTTAGCACGATTTCACTACTACGGTTTGCCCTACTTCACCAATGCACCAAGGATATAGTGTCTCAGCGACATCAGGAAAGCCAGAAAGTATTGAGTCTTACAGTCAGATAAAAGGGTCAGTGGATACATTGGACCAAATGTGTTCAAATAATACCTCTAGGAAAACTAAAAGATGCACTCTATGCCTTTTTTATGGAGTAATAAATATTGTCTGCATAATTAGCTTTATTTTGTATAATACACACAGAATAAAATGTCGATAAAAATGATTTCCAGAAACGCTTACATGATGGAATTGTATAAACTATTAGTGACGCCATGTCTACATTGATTATTAATTTTTTTATTAATTTTTATTAAAGACAATCAATCTCGCTCTGTCTATCAGAGTTGTCTCCAGTACCAGAAGTTTGTACTTAAATCTAAGCTAAATTTAACGAATTTAACAAATTGGCCTAACTGAGCCAAAAATTTCTTTTGCTTTTCTTTTATTTCGAATTGCTTAAAATCATTCCGACATATTCCTATTATTTTGACGATGTGGAGCTGCGATAGCCTATAAATAAATTATTTAAATTAAAATTGTATAATGCTTATCATAAGGATACCGGAACATTGTTTTATGCATGCAATGATTATTTTTTTCGATTCCAAAGTTCTATTTATTATTTATTAGGTTAACGGGAATTTTTTATTGATATTTTGTTAAATCCACAATAATAAATTATTTCATGAATGAAAACTATTTAGAATAAATAAAAGTTTCATAATTTAGGAATATAAAAAATTTACTTTTCATTTTAATAATCCATCAATCATCGAAAATATAATCTCTCTTCGCCCCAAAACACTTCTGAAGATTTTCTGTAGCAATATTTTTATTCCGATTGAATAATCAGGTCACACTATAAAATGTAAAAATCCTAGAAAAATCTCCGAAATTTGACCGTATTGACATGGGGTTTTTTTCATTTGCTTCCTAAAATCATCTGTACGATGTTTTTGTTCGAAATTGCATTTGTGCATTGAAAAATGCATTTAGAAAAAAATCATAACTTATTTAAGAACACTGGAAGTGGATAACGTCTTCGGCAACTATCATTACCTTTTTGGTAAAATCTCTGGATATGTCCAGAGCTGTTGTAAGGATCTTACGATCCGCGTGTACTGCACATTGGTGCGAACTAGTTGCTACTTCAGACATTGTTTTTGTCGCAGTAGTTTCATAATTTGATTTTTATTCTTTTTATTTTGTAAAAACTTTTCTTGTGCGATATGTAACGCCATATCCTCTCTGAAGTGGATATCCGCAGAAGCTGCACGATTAGCGGTTTATTTCTGATTCCATTGCCCTCGTGGTTTCATAACTGTCAGAAACCACTGTCGCAGGTCGATCTCCAGGTTCCGGTACCTACCAGGTACCCGGGAGTGCTCGCCGCTGCCAGATTTGGAATCAGTGACCCAAAAAATCCCCGAGTGAGAAGTCTCGTTTCATTTGAGAGTGAATTTCAGAAGAAGCGATCTCGAAATCCCTCAGAAACCTAATTTAAGTCAATTCCAGGTGTTCTTAACCAAGTTATGAATTTGTTCTAATGGTCTTAAGGAAATGCCTTTTCCGAGTGCATTTTACACTGCACAAATGTAATTTCGAACAAAAATATGGTACAAAGTAGATACCTTTTTCAGATAATTTTCGGAAGCAAATGCAAAAAAATTCCATTTCAATTCGACTTCAATGTCAAATTTTGACGGTTGAGTGCTTTATTTCATCGCTTAACTTCAAACTAAATAAACATGGTAAGCTGGAGAAGTACTTAGAATGAAACAACTATTGATCAGCTTCTAAAGAAGAATATAACAGAAGACATAGAGTCAGTCCTGGAAGAGGAGACCGAGTCTAATAAGTCTAGGAGAAGCACCTGTGCGAGGTGCCTATCAAAAAACAGAAGAATTACTACTCACTTTTGTTCAAAATTTAAAAAACCATTTTGTAATGAACATCGTGGCAAAATTTGTAAATCATATGCTTAAAATAATGTATTAGAGTCGTAATGAAGTACTTTTGTTCAATAAATAATACGTATGTTGCTTAAAGTATTTTTTTGGTATTAAAAAAAATACTTGTAAAATTTACGAATGCTTAGTCTTCAGTGGAAATATGCTTAGCGTTCTAGGGTTAAATACAACTCACCATTATTTTTGAGTCCTTCGCCCGCAGCTTGGGTGCTCAATATTCAAGTTCATGGATTAAATGATGCACTTTACTCACTTCTGTTAAAAATAACTATATCACCAAACAAAAAAATTTACAAAAAATATTGTTAAACATTTCATATAAAGTTGATATACAGGGTCCGGCAAACCTCTGTCGTAGTTCTATAACTCTTCTTGTGTAAAACTTACAGATTTTTGTGAAAGGTATCTATAAATGGTGGTTAAAAGTAAATACTTTAAAATTATTTTCTTGTATACAGGGTGGTCCATTAGTAACCTAGACAAATGGCTTAATTTTTTTCAAATGGATTGCCATACTTTTTTTTGCATTTTTAGAACTAATATAGTTAGTACTACACACCCCCAAAAATTTTTTGTAAAACTCCCATCCATCTCGGAGAAAACAAACTTTTTTCCAAAAATGTTTGAATTGCACAACCCTTTTTAAAATATCACAACTTTTTCAGATTTAACGGTAAACGTTTAAAATTACAAATGTACAAAGACAATAGACTGAAGATTTTTTTAGACTCAGTTTGAAATTTTTGTTTTGTACAGGGTGGTCTAAAATAAGTTTTACATTCCAAAAACTACCATTATAGTTTTTTTCAGTTTTTTCAAATGAGGCACCCTGTATAATTATTGATCAATGGATGCTAAATTTTATGTCCTTCAACTTTGCCATTTACTCTCCATACTTATTTTTCGTCGTTTAAAATTTATTAAGAAAAAACACATTTTTTGTTAAAAATCCAAGTTTGGATTAAAAGTAGATAGTCAATCAAGTATCCTTATTGTTTGTGTGATACCAATTTTACATTTTTTTAATAAAAGAATAGTATAATTAACAATTTTAATTTATTTATATATAAGTTGCTCAAAATGTCTGCCATTTTCTCTTATACATAAATTTACTGGTTGGTTAAATGATGCCGAAACATCTCTTAGCATCTGAGGAGAAATAGATATGAATGCTTGTACTATTCTCTCCTTTATATCTAAAGGTGATGTAGCTGGCGTTTGATAAACAAGATTCTTAACATAACCCCACTAAAAAAAATCAGGTTTTGTCAAGTCCGGTGATCGAGTTGGCCATTTTTTTTTACCATGTCTGCCAATCCTTGTATTAGGAAGCTGTTGATGTAACTAACTCATCTGCTACCTCGTGTAAATAATGCGCTCCCGCCCCATCATATTGGTACCACATTAATTGTCTTACAGCTATAGGGAAACGTTTTCAAGTAAAAGAGGAAAATAATTAGCCAAAAAATCTAGATACATCAAGCCATTTAAATTGCCTTCGAAAAATAATACTTTTTCAAAAAATGCTGGATTTTGTCGACGTTTTGATTTTGCCCAATAACAAAACCGCAATCGTTGCTCAAAATCCGTGTCTTTCAGCTCTTGATGCATTAGAATTTTGTACGGATGGTAATTATGCTGTTTTAATAGTCGTCCAACAGACCTTTCACTAATACCCACCAATTCAGAAATATTTTCTTGACTTGTATTTGGATTTTCTGTTACTGCCAAAATAACTGATAATTGATTGTCATCATTAATAGCACGTTTGGGGATTATTGGTGGTTTATACACCACGTTTCCAGTTTGGTTAAATAAATTATTTTTGCTAATACACAGTTTCTGCCAGATTCTCTTAAAAATCATATCAATGAAGTCATTTGTAGTAAAATTCATTGTTACTCAACACACAAAGCTTAAAACACACAATAAAAACAGTAAAATATGAACTGTCACATTCTGACACTTCATTAAGCGAGAACAGCCTACTTAGATTTTTACCAAAAATTAAATGGCAAAGTTGAAGGGTATAAAATTTAGTATCCATTGATCAATAATTATACAGGGTATCCCATTTGAAAAAACTGAAAAAACTTTAATGGAAGTTTTTGGAATGTGAAATTTATTTTAGATAACCCTGTACAAAATAAAAAATTCAAACTGACTCTAAAAAAATCTTCAGTCTATTGTCTACGTACATTGGCAATTTTAAAGCTTTACCGTTAAATCTGAAAAAGTTGTGATATTTTAAAAAGGGTTGTGCAATTCAAATATTTTTCTTAAAAAGGTTGTTTTCTCAGAGATGGCTGGGAGTTTTACAAAAATTTTTTGGGGGTGTGTAGTACTAACTATATCAGTTCTAAAAATGTAAAAAAAAGTATGGCATTCCATCCAAAAAAAATTAATTCATTTGCCTAGGTTACTAATACATGAAAATAATTTTTAAATATTCGCTTTTAAAGACCATTAATAGATACCTTTCACATAAATCTGTAAGTTTTACACAAGAAGAGTTATAGAACTACGACAGAGGTTTGCCGGACCCTGTATATAGGAAATAAATAAAATTATATACATAAATAAATATTAACGTAAAAATACAGTTTAAAAAAGTTAAGAAAGGTTATACAAACAAAATAATTAATTCGTATATTAATATTAATAAATAGAAAAATGAAATATTTTGGAAGAAAGTCTTCTATCGTATAGCAATTTTTTTATAACAAAACATGTTTTATTTTAAATTGTAATGTGTCTCAGTGCCTATTTAAAACTCCTGGAGAACATCATGACTCTAGAATAAAATGACCTTTCTGAAACCGAATTTCTGGAGTAGTAGACTGTATAGTGTTTACAAATCCAACGTGAATCGCCATTTTTGTGCACGCACCGCTTTTGAAGCGGCTTAAAGGATTTGTTTTTGTGCGTCTACTGTATCGAAAAAAATATCTAAACAAATATGATTAAGAATCGATATAATTTTGGAATAATTTACTACGGCAGACAGCGTGTTAACGCCGCCTAATTAACGAAGGAACAACCTTAATACAGAGTATAAGGATTTAGTATGTTACCACAAATAAATCAAATTATTTAAGTGAACTGTAAGGGCTATTTACTCACCCATTTATTAGCAAACCAACATTATTAATATTACATTTTTATTACAATTTATTCTTATTATTATTATTAGAGCAACTGCTCTAACTACTACAAAATATATTTACAAGTTATGTACATTTTAGACTCTCAGAAAATTTATTATATTATTAATTTTTAAGGTGCGGTCAACCGCTTTTTATAACGTCGAGACATGATATGTCAACTGAACACTGATAGATATGATGAGACTCTCTAAAACTATTCGACTGTTTCCCTATTTATAGTTTTAGAAGATTTGTAAGAGGGGATTTGTAACGGTTTTCCTCTTTCCAATAAGAAAACCGACCCGTTCGGCGATCACAGGTATTTCTGCGCTTGTCGGTCTTAGAAATATTATATCGCTTAGAGGGAGATGGCGATAGGGTGAATTATTTTGTACAAACAATATTTTTGCACTCGGCACGACAGCTAGTGACGTACATACAGAATAACAATCTATTTTTAGTATATGGAATGGTAAAATATACAGCACCGGCCAAAAGTAGATTAAAATGAATCTTATTCAATTTAAAGGAAATATAAGTTTGTTTTGTAAATTCTGGATAATATTCCAGTGAAATTTATCCAATATGAATTAAAATAATTAATTTAGAAAATAGTAGTTTGTACAACAAGTGCGAAAAGTGCTTCGCGTACAAGTTGTACTCAATATTTTTTCTACAACCACATTTATTAATAAAAGAAAAACAGTACCTTATATAGGTATTTTACTTAAAATTTGAAAATAAATAATTAAAAAATGACTATTGAATACAGAAAAATTAATTTGTTTATAATTTATAAATTAAAAGACGTAATCAAATAAATAGTTTACTTACTTTTAGTTTCAATTTCAAATTTGAACTCTCAGAAATTCACTCTAATGTTAAACTGTCAAAAAAAGTTGACAGGTCATAGCTGTCTGTGTTTGACATTTCCGTGGGGAAAAGTGCCATAGCGCGTACTTTTAGCACGCTAAATTATTACTTTTCCCACGGATATCAAAGAAATTAAGAAAAGGCCTGCTTTGCGTATAAAAATTTATGTAGAAAAGCGTGTTTTACATAGTGGTTGTAGAAAAAGATAATTATTATGTTTAAAGGAGGAGCGGTATTTTATTTTTATTTTACCTGTTGCATTATTAACTTTTTCTACTCCTATTTTATAATACGCTAATTAAAAGACTAATACCAGTTTCATAATGAGATTCATTATGAAACTGGTTTTCATTACGATACAGCTCTTTCAGCCAATAGAATCGAATTATTTTTAGCAAAGTAGGCGGTTATTTTGATAGTACAAATTTTTGAGCGCATAGAATCGAGTTATTTTTTAGCGAAGTTGACAATAATTTGGACCGCTGTCTAAATATTTTAAATTGTTTAAAATCGATAAGAAAAAAGGTTAACTTATTAATATATTCTAAAAAGGTTACTAATTAATATTTGTTGTGAAAAAAAGTGTTTAGCCTTACACCCGTAATGGTAGATGGGCAATATGGATTAAGTAAATAAAAAGTATTTCTTTTCATTGTTATAAAAATGTTCCTTTTCATTTAAGATAATTAACATATGAAAGTCTTAAAATAAATATGAATTTCGTTTATTAATGGGAGTAGAAAAAATAGCGTATGCAACTCTCATGTATTGACCATGAATACACTCGCATGTTATATACGAAACTCGCTTGCAGCTCGTTTCGTATTCTACAACATACTCGTGTATTAATGGCTATCATTACACTATCGTTGCATAATATACTAGTAACTGTTATAAACTAGAGTTAGGTTAGGGCTAATATTTCATCCCTCATTCAACTAATAATTGATTAATTAATTTTTGATCGAAGTAATAAAAAAATAATAGCGGATTAACAGTATTCCATTGGAACAAAATGTGTCATAGTATTTTTGGCTTTTTGATAAATTATTTAAAATTTAATAATGGAAGTAAGCCCAGGATTATAGATTAATATATCAATTATAATTTTCGATACAAGCAAACGTAAAATTTTTATTTTATATAAATGAAACATTTTCAATAATAGAATAATTTTATTAATTAATACATAATCCTTTTACACATTTTATATTTTATGTAAATAATAAAAAATGGGATATATTTACTTAGACCATACATAAATGTATGGAGACCACACATAATTTTTTTTTTTTTTATTTATATTTATATGGTTTATTTGAAAATATTTATTGGAACTAAGTTCCTTAACGTGACTTGCGGTAGGATTTAACAATCTGAAATTGTAACGTAACGAACAATAGAGATGTTGAAAAAGTAACTATTCGTTCTTTAGTAACGAAATTATTGCAATTTTACATTGAAGAAAAAATAAAAAAGTCGGTTGTGTCGCCCCAAAACTTTCCCAACGATTATCCACGAATACTTTTTCAGATATTTAATGTTAAATTTAAAAATTTTGACATTTTTTTATTTTTGACAGGTGACACTTCGACAAATAATTTTGACTGTTCTAAATAGACTTTTTCAAGGGCTTTCCAATGAGATATTGCAAGTTAAATTCCGTGACATATTGCATCTGTCATTTTTTGATAGTGACACTTCCGTTTGACAGATATCATACAAAAACTAACGAGTTCTTTTGACGGATAACCTAAACCCATATATCAAATTTTAGCTCAATAGGATTAATACTTTTTCAGATTTTTATTGTTAAAATTTCAAATTTTGACATTTTTTTATTTTTGGAGAAATAATTTTGACTGTTCGTAATAGAGTTTTTCAAGTGCTTTCAAATGACATATTGCATGTCAAATACCGTGAGATATTGCATCTGTCATTTTTTGATAGTGACACTTCCGTTTGACAGATATCATACAAAAACTAAGGAGTTCTTTTGACGGATAACCTAAACCCATATATCAAATTTTAGCTCAATAGGAATAATACTTTTTCAGATTTTTATTGTTAAAATTTCAAATTTTGACATTTTTTTATTTTAGGAGAAATAATTTTGACTGTTCGTAATAGAGTTTTTCAAGTGCTTTCAAATGACATATTGCATGTCAAATACCGTGAGATATTGCATCTGTCATTTTTTGATAGTGACACTTCCGTTTGACAGATGTTATACAACAACTAATGGGTTTTTCAGACAGCCCAAGCCCACATAATAAATTTCAGCTCAATCAGACTAAAAGTGTGGCATTGGCTAGTTTCATTGCCTCGGCTTTGCCTCGGCAATGAAATGCAAGCCGCGGAAGTAAATCTGTTACTGCTTTGCCTAGTTAAACAAATAATTATTATTAGGAACACCCTCCCTGTATATAAAAAAATTAAGATATATTAATTTTGTAAAGGTGGGGGTCTTTAAAATTGTTTCTAAAATCATATCATAACTGACCGCTATCGACTTCAATACAGGGAATTTTCTATATTCCAGCATCTACGCTACAAAACAAACCACCGCCAAACTTGCCGCCACGCTTTCAATAGAATGAAAAATAACTTTGTTAGGGTCAATTTGAATGGACTGTTTGGATCGGAAATGGAGCGACAACTAATTTACCTCTACCTCTAGTGGTCAGGGTGTGAATTCTTCAATAGGCATGACCTGCGTAACAGCAGTTGAATTTATTGCTATCTATTCGGGTCAATAATTCTCGATTTTATTGCAATGATAATTTAAATTTAAGGCTAGTATCAGATGCAATCAGTATACAAATTGATAAGTACGTTTTTCAAGAAGGGCATGACACTATTTTACTCCCCGAAATATTTTACACTTTCAAACTCAAGCGTAGTAATCAATCGATGTTCAAGATTAAAAATTATATTTTTAGTAGTTAGTAAAAGAGAAATAAAATTTCATTCTCAAGTATGGAATTGTAACTAAACAGTTTTTAACCTTTTACTTTCCCGGTCCCGTCAAAGGCAAAGTATAGTGAACGAGCAAAAAAAAATCGAGATATCGATGGATATATCTATTTTGAGGTCCCTCAAGAAGATTAAAACTATTTCCAGTTTATGGTCTGTCTGTGTGTCTGTGCGTAATCTTCCACGATAACTGCCGAACCGTTTGAATAATCAAGCTGAAATTTGGTATGAAGGGTCGAATGCGACCACTAGTTTTTGGTTTAAATTGGTACAGTAGAAGGTCCTCAAGACCGACATTGGCTGAATACACATGAAAGATTTTTGCCTTTTTTTTAGATTTTAAGGACAAATAATACACTTTAGTGCATCACATTTCGTTTGAAATTTATATTTAACTTTTTTCGGATTCTCCATAGTTTCGCTGCTAGAGGGTGAAAAATATACACATTTAGGCTTTCTCTATTTTTTTTATTTTGAAGGCAACAATGGGCTTTAGTGCAAAATGTTTTAGTGCAAAGTTGTAGAGCGTAAAATTCACTACAACTTTTGTATCAAACTTTTTCCAGAATTCTCAGTAGTTTTAACCCCATGATTTTAATAGATCCCTATTGTAGCAGTGTACCATGTAATGTGCGCATGCGCCCGCTTATGTCATTATCAACATTGGATAATATCTAATAATCAGAATCTAGTCACTATGATTTTGTTTTTGTAATATAATATACTTTGATATGTTTAATTAATTATCAATAAAAATATACTTGACTGATAAAACGATCTTATAATTCAGACTTTTTACAATAGTAAAACAGGTTACGAGCCCCGAAATTCCAATCTTATTTATGTAAAAAAGGCAGTTGAAAAAGGCTTTACAGTCCTTTTTAATAATAATGGTTGTTCTTTTTATGATACTAAATTTTCTTATACAGGTAATGCTCTTTTGCATGGTTCCTTACAAGGTGGATTGCACACTTTAGATTGCAATGCAACTTCTTTCTAAAATTCAATATACAGGGTGTTATTGAAATACACGTACATATTAAAATGGGGAATAGTATGTAATGACCAAAAACGATTGGCACCAATTTTAACTTCAAATTCTAAAATTTAAATATTGGGGAAGAGTCCCCTTTTCCGACCTACTAGTTTCCATATTTAAAGAAGTAAAATAAATCGAAATTGAACTTACCCATAGAAATTGCACTGTTGCCGTAGCAAAACCAATTAATTCAAAATAAAGTTTATTACAGTAATTGTTCAAAATGCCGTCCATTATTATTTACACACACTTGCAATCGTCTTTCCAAAGAACTTTGAACATTAGAAATTAGTCTTGGATTTTGTCGTAGTTCCTCGGCTACCGCATTAACTTTATTGGTTAATTGTTCAACACTATTAATAGGTTCATTATAAACCAGTTGTTTCATGTGACCCCACAAAAAGAAATCGCATGGATTTAAGTCCGGAGATCTCGGAGGCCACTTAGTAGGTCCATTTCTGCCTATCCACTTTTGAGGAAATCTAATGTTCAAAAACTGCCGTACGTTTAAATCAAAGTGAGGAGGAGCGCCATCTAGTAGGTACCACATCCGTTGCCTTAATTGTAACGGTATCTCTTCTAGGAGTACTGGCAAAATATCTTCTAAAAAGTGGAGATATCCTGGCCCATTTAATCTGTTCGGGAGAACATAAGGCCCGATTAAATACTGATCTATTATGCCAGCCCAAACATTTATTGAAAATTTTCTTTGATGCCCAGTTTCCCTAATGGCGTGAGGATTTTCATCACTCCAAATATGCGTATTGTGCATATTGAACACGCCATCACGAGTGAATGAAGCCTCGTCAGTATACAATAATATTTTTAGAAAATCAGGAATATCAACACATTTTTGAATCATCCATTCACAAAACTCCACTCTCTTTTCTTCATCACCTGGATATAAGGCCTGGACTTTTTGGATGTGATAAGGATGTAAACCTTGTTCTTTAAGTGTCCGCCACACAACAAATGAAATGAGGACACTCCAATTTCAAGACCTAGTCTTCTACAACTTAATTGAGGCCGGTTTTCAACAGCTTCCAATATTTCTTCTTCGGCCGCCAATGTTCTTTGTGTTCTTGTTCTCCCTCGATCTGCATTGACACTCTCAAATTTTCCATGGTCTCTTAGATGCTGAGAATTTTCTCCAGCTGCCCCATAAACCAGCACTATATCGGTTAGTTCAATATTCGTAAATAGTGGCATCGTAAAAAAATATTTAAAAGTAATCGTAACAACACTTTTTACCAACTTGGAAATGACGCGCTCGTGTTAGCCAGATTCGTAAATCAACTAAAATTTTAATAATCTATAGTTTCAAAAATGTATAGTTTAAAAACAATCATTTATCAAATATTCTAGTTTTTTGATAACGAGGGTAGTAAAAACCAGTCTTCGGAAATAGAAATTAATTCGAAAATCTTGGCAACATGGTTATTTCTTACAAGACTAGTTTTCTTATCATCTGACAAAAACTTGCATATTAATTACTGTTGATGTTTAAAATAGGTAAATAAACCTAATTTATATAGGTCATCCTCAACATATCAGTGAAGTACGTTTGTTTTAGAATTAATTTTCAAAAATTAATAACTCCCTTAATAAGGGGTATTTTTAAAAAATAATATTTTTCTACATTCAGTGGGGATCTGCGCAATACCCAGTTTTAATATGTACGTGTATTTCAATAACACCCTGTATACAAAATGGTGATGTAGCTAGTTACAGATTATGGCATACACGTTTGGGTCATCTGTGTCGTATAGGAATAGACCACCTTAAAAAGGGTCAGGCCACTGATATAGATTTTAAAGACGTAGATAAGGAACCTTGCGATGTCTGTATAGAAGGGAAACAAGTAAGGAAACCATTTAAATGAATTGAATATAAGAAAGCTACAACTTCACTTGATTTAGTTCATGTAGATCTGTGTGGACCAACGTCTGAATTTTCTTTCCAGTGTAAGAAATTTGTTTTGTTGTTTGTAGATGACTTATCTAGGATGATTTTTGTATATTTTATCTCTTCAAAGGATGAGTTAAAAAATCAATTAAATATTTTTCAAAAAAGAGTTGAAAGAGAAACAGAGGCACAAATTAAAATTTTGCGATCCGGTAACGGAACTAAATTTGTTAATAGGGATTTTGCTGTTTATTTCAATTCTTTAGGAATTCAGCATCAAACCGACAGTTCCTTATAGCTCTCAGCAATATGGTGTTGCTGAGATAACTAATCGGACCATAATTGAAAAGGCTCGTTCATTGCTTTCTGATAGATCTCTTTCTAAAGCTTACTGGTAAGATGCTACTTAGACTGCAGTGTACCTAAAGAAAAAAATTAGATATAAAAATCTAAAGATCACATTTTTTTTGGTTATTCTGAAGATGTAAATAGTTATTTTTTCTGTGATAGTGAGTATCTTAGGAAGTTACAAAAGTCAAGAGACGTTTTCTTTGAAAATGTTTTTTCAGATTTAAATAAATTCAAAATTGATATTAATTCATCATCTCCCTTGCCTGTTCTTCCTTTAACGTCTGGAGTTTTAGAAAATCAGATAGATCATGGACCTAGTGAATGTGTGGATCAAATTTCTTCTGATCAAGAATTTGAATCGGAAACATCAAACAATGATAATACGGAAATGTATGATAGTTCTGTAACTGACGGCAGATGATATCCTTTACGAGATAGACATATAAAAAATTTAGGTCCTGATTATATTTCATACAATACTTCATTAAGTGAATATGATGACGAACCTGAAACCTATGCCCAAGCAATTGATTCAGAAGATAAAAGTGGTTGGTTAAAAGCAATGGAGGAAGAATACAAGTCTTTGTTAAACAAAAAGACTTAGATTTTGGTAGATAAGTCTGATAAAAAGATAATTCCCCGTAAATGGGTATATAAAAAAGAGAGATTGAAAAGGAAACATATCACGATTTAAGGCTAGGATAGTAGCCAAAAGTTTTAAACAAGTTGCAGGTCGTGATTATGATGAAACTTTCTCTCCTGTTGTTCGTAGTTCATCTTTAAGAACACTTTTTGCCTTAGCTGCAAAAAATAATTATAAAATGCATCACTTAGATGTTGATACTGCATTTTTAAATGGGGATCTAGTAGAGGAACTTTATATGGCTTAACCAGAGCGGTTTGAGGTTAAAGGAGAAGAGAACAAAGTGTGTTTACGAAATCTATTTATGAATTAAAACAGGCCGTGAGGAGTTTTAATATAAAATTAAACAAAACTCTTAATGTTATTGGCTTTGTAAAAACGCCTTCTGACCCCTGTATTTATACCAAAAGAGAAGGAAAAAACATAGTTATAATGGCTATTTATGTAGATGATCTGGATCTTCTGTATAGTAACCAAGAAATGATAATAGAAAATTTTAAAAGTTTATTTTTCCTTAAAAGATCGTGGTCCTTTACAATATTTTTTAGATTTAAATATAAAATATGATGATCATATGATTAAGCTAAATCAGCGTACTTACATTGAAAAATTTTAAAACGTTTTAATATGGAAGATTTTAAGTCGCGATCTGTTCCTTTGGAGAACAAGCTGGAACCTAGTGAACCGGTTCTGAAGAACAACATCCATTTCAAAATTTGATAGGGTGTTTGATGTATATAGCAGTGAACAGTAGACCTGATATAACTTATTCAGTGAACTACTTAAGTAAATTTAATACAAAATTTAATAGAACGCATTGGTTGGCAGCCATGGACGTTCTTCAATACCTAAAAGGTACTCTTAACTGGTCCATGGTTTTTAAGAAGTCAGAAAACTTTTTGGATGGTTTTCGAGATAAAGACGGAAATATCCATTTTGAGGTCACCTGAGATGATTAAGGCCATTTTCAGATGGAAATCTGTCTGTCTGTCTGTCTGTCCACTCGTTTAATCCCATTGAGCTGCAATCTGGTATATGGGTTTGGGTTACCCGTGGGAAGAACCCATTAGTTTTTGTACAACTTCTGTCAAACGGAAGTGTCACTACAAAAAATGATAGATGCAATATCGTACGGAATTTGACACGCAATATGTCATTTAAAAGCCCTTGAAAAACTTTATTCAGAGCAGCCAAAATTATTTTTCCAACCATCACCTGTCAAAAATAAAAAAATGTCAAAATTTGAAACTTTAACATTAAGTATCTGAAAAAGTATTAATCCGATTAAGCTGAAATTTGGTATATGGGTTTGGGTTAAAGTCAGATAAGACTTTGGGCAAGTGAAAAAAGATATTTTTATCAATTTTTATGTTTTTCTCGGTTTTCTCAATATTTCTCACTTTTTTCACTTTTTGTCAATCTTTACCAACTTTTTTTAATTTATTACAATTAATCTCATTTTTATCAATTTTTCTCAGTTTATTTAACTTTTTCTCAATTTTTTCTCAACTTTTCTCAGTTTTTCTCAATTTTTTTCAAGTTTTCTCAGTTTTTAGCAATTTTATGTTGTTCTCAATTTATCTCATGTTTCTTAATTTTTCCATTTTTTTCATTTTTTTTTCAATGTTTTTGATGTTTTTGATTTTTTTTTCGATTTTTCTCGAATTTTTCAGTTTTCTCAATTTTTTCAATTGTCCATTTTTCTCAATTGTCCATTTTTCTCAGTTTTTCTCGATTTTTTATATTTTTTCTCAAGATTTCTCAATTTTCTATCATTTTTTTTGTTTTTTACGTTTTATCTCAATTTGTTTGAATTTTCCTCAATTTTTCTCATGTTTCCTTACTTTTTTCGCTTTTTATCAGTTTTTCAAGATTTTTCCTATTTTTTTTTATTTTTTCAAAATGTTGCTTAGTTTTTTTTTTGTTTTTCTTAACTCTTCTCAAATTTGTAGCAATTTTTCTTAATTTTTATCAACTTTTCTCGATTTTTCTCAATTTTTTTTTAAAGTTTATCAACTTTCCTTATTTTCTCATTTTTTTTTTCATTTATTGATTTTTTTTAATTTTTCTTACTTTTCTCCATTTCTCCTAATTTTTTTCTATTTTTCTCAATTTTCTTAATTTTTAAAATTCATATATTTTTATTTTTTTTAAATTTCATATAGACTTTTGATTTTTCTGATATTTTATTCTGATTTTAATATTTTCTGGTTTTGAATTTTTTATTTTTATTTTAGGTTTTTTTATTCTTTTCCAAGTTTTACTGCTTTTTCCTACATTTTAATAAATTTGACTTTTGTTTTCAAATTTTTTTGATTTTTCTCATTTTTATTTTAATTTTTTGAATTTTTTGAAATTTTTAATTATTGTTTAGAATTTTTACTGCTTTTTTATATTGTATTAAATTTTACTTTTATTCTCTAATTTTCTTTGATTATATTAAATTTTTGTTAATTACTTTCCAAAAATTTGGTGATAAAGATGAAAATATCCAGTTTGAGGTCACCTGAGATGATTAAGACCATTTCCAAATGGAAGTCTGTCTGTCTGTCTGTCTGTCTGTCTATCTGTCTGTCTGTCTGTCTGTCTGTCTGTCTGTCTATCTGTCTGTCTGTCTGTCTGTCTGTCTGTCTGTCTGTCTGTCTGTCTGTCTGTCTGTCTGTCTGTCTGTCTGTCTGTCTGTCTGTCTGTCTGTCTGTCTGTCTGTCTGTCTGTCTGTCTGTCTGTCTGTCTGTCTGTCTGTCTGTCTGTCTGTCTGTCTGTCTGTCTGTCTGTCTGTCTGTCTGTCTGTCTGTCTATCTGTCTGTCTGTCTGTCTGTCTGTCTGTCTATCTGTCTGTCTGTCTGTCTGTCTGTCTGTCTGTCTGTCTGTCTGTCTGTCTGTCTGTCTGTCTGTCTGTCTGTCTGTCTGTCTATCTGTCTGTCTATCTGTCTGTCTGTCTGTCTGTCTGTCTGTCTGTCTGTCTGTCTGTCTGTCTGTCTGTCTGTCTGTCTGTCTGTCTGTCTGTCTGTCTGTCTGTCTGTCTGTCTGTCTGTCTGTCTGTCTGTCTGTCTGTCTGTCTGTCTGTCTGTCTGTCTGTCTGTCTATCTGTCTGTCTGTCTGTCTGTCTGTCTGTCTGTCTGTCTGTCTGTCTGTCTGTCTGTCTGTCTGTCTGTCTGTCTGTCTGTCTGTCTGTCTGTCTGTCTGTCTGTCTGTCTGTCTGTCTGTCTGTCTGTCTGTCTGTCTGTCTGTCTGTCTGTCTGTCTGTCTGTGTATATTCTTCCACGATAGAGGCCACATGTTTAATCCGATTGAGCTGAAATTTGGTATATGGGTGTGGGATACCTGTCGGAGGAACCCATTAGTTTTTGTACGACATCTGTCAAACCGAAGTGTCACTATGTCACGGAATTCGACTTGCATCAGGTCATTTCAAAATCTCTATTCAGAACAGTCAAAATTATTTCTCCTACTGTCACGTCTCAAAAATAAAAAAATTTCACAATTTTAAACTTTAACATTAAATATCTGAAAAAGTATTCGTGGATACTCGTCGGGAAAGTTTTTGTGCGACACAACAGATTTTTTTATATACGATATTTTTTTAAATGTTCATGTAAAACGAAAAAATACCGTGTCGCCATCTACATAACTAATCGCGGAACGCTACTTTATTTACAAAATGACTATAATATAGTTATTTTCCGATTCACTCTATAAATTTTTCAAATTTTTTTACAAACTAAATTTGTTCATAAACACCAAAGATTAATTTTACTCTACCCTAAAAATGGACTAGGCCTGTCTCAATATATGTTTTTTAACTGCTTAAATAGTAATTAATGACCACATATATTTTACATAAATCAATATTATGTTGCTACACTATAAAATGTCACCCATAATCGTTTAAAAAAAAGAGTATCAACGATTCTTTTTAAACAATTTTACCCAAAGGTGGTAGCAATATCCAAATCCGTTTCTCATGTCTTTCGATAAGAATCATGTTCTAATTTTAATAAGCGCTATATAGACGTCAAACACGTTAGAACAGTTCCTTATAGGGGCAATATCCAAATACATGCTGCTACCTTTACACAAAAGACACAGAAGGATCTCGTCGTTTGATACGATTAATCAATGTCATGTCAGTGCCCACAAACCGACTAAAAAAGGGATAATGAATGCCTTTTACGCCAACGCCTTATACAGAATGTTCTTGGAAATAATCGCTTTGTCATTTGAATTTCTAATAGATCTATAATAGACCTCGTTGATATAAAATGTTTTATTTCTTTCCTTTTAATGTTTATAAAATTGCGTTACCTTTATTAATCTTTCGCAAGTTTGCGCTACCATTTTAAAATTAATAATTAACACAATGAAGTTACTTCCTCACATTTCCTTTCTTCCCTGGTTACTCGCCCGTTCCTGATTCTTGTATTTCCCTTAAAGTCTGGCTGCAAACTCAACAATCACTCCCGTTAATTTGACTGTTGCAAGTTCGACATGTGTTGCACCTTTTAGCGGTAATGTGATTTTCCGTTAACCAATTTTCAGGGAAATCAGTTCTGATACCCCTCCAAGGTTTACAAGTCTAGTTTAAGTTACAACTCGATGATTAGTTTTTAGTAAAAAAGGTTTTGAATTTATTAATAAAAAGCATATTAGTATTCTTTTGTTAACATTTTTACCTATGCTCACTAAATTTTCTTAAAACATGTATGTTATCTACTAGAAGTCGTAAATTTTTTGACCTGTATTGAAAGACGTGAATTTGATCCCCATTGTTAAGCACTGAGAATGTGAGATTGCAAAAGGATACATTCTAGAACATTCTAGTGCCAATTTGGCGTTAGTCTACCTCTTAAGTCGTCCTATTACAAGAGAAACCGGAAATTTGTGAAGTAGGTGAATTGCATATTCTTCTCTTTCGGTACCGGCTGACGAAAAATTGCACTAGCTCCTTTACAATTTAATTTACAAATCCATATTAAGACAGGTACGAATACTACAATTACAATTTATTGAGAACCAAATATATTATTATGCATGCTTTATAATTGTTATAAAAATTCTACGATTACTATAAAATTATTAAATAATTATTAAAACTGATATTGTTTCTTAGACAAAATAAAACATGTTGTATAAATAAATACTGTAATACATTGCTAAGACGAACTTTAAATAAAAATGCTGTTAATAATATTTAAGCTCATTTTGTGATTTAATTATTGCATAACAATAATTTATAAAACTAGTAAAAGGAATAATCTCTGCGCGATTTTTCAAGACTACGGCCCGTTTCCCTCGACGGAAGAAAGTTCGATTCGAAAAAATCGGAATTTTTCCAATAATTTTTTTTTTCAATTTTTTTCAACTAGCCGGTTGCGATATGGATATCAATCAACGCGTCTTGACTTACACAACACCTTAATAGAAATCAGTATCGACAAATTTGCTTTAGTTATCGAGATATCTCGAATAGAAGTTTCACGTAGTAGGCGGGACCGGGATCCTCGGACCCGAAATTGCTCATCTTCTGATAGAGCCTTTCTTTTTTGAATAAAAACCGATGGCCGAAAGAATTGTCCGGATCGGCGGTACCGTTCTCGAGATATCGTGGGCACAGACATCCACACCTCCACACAGACAGACTTTTTTTTTCGCGGAAAATCAATTTTTTCCACGTTTCATGACATTTTAAGTCATTTGGAGCAAAAAGAATTTTGAGATTTCTGCGATTTGCGGTTTGCCATACTTCACCTGCAGAGCGGTGGCACAGCTGGATACGTTAATATTGCTGCTCAACAAACAGCACTATTAAATAACAAAATGACACTCCAACAGAGCCCAAACTAAGGCGTAAAGCAAAGTCCTACAGCTGAGTAGCCGCAGGGTTTAAAATGCGATTGCGAACGGTTCACTTGGAGCACCTGGTAACACTACCTTGTAATTAAGCCTTACCCGGTCAAGCGGGGCTTATTTGCACCTCCAACATTAGAGGTTCGACAACGCAGTCCGCGTCAAACAACAAGGCATCGCACAAGCGGCCCGATCAAGTCCTTAAGCAGCGGCGCTAGTTCCGATTCCAAAAGAGGCCAGAAACACAACGCAACTAAGGACAAGAAAGGCTGCGATCAGGCACCTTGTCCGAAGAATAACCCATGCCGGACCATAAAGTTCTACCTGGGACAAGCTACAAAGATGCTACTATAAGCTATTTTAAAGTAGCTATTATAGACAAGGAGATCCCTTACGAAAAGAAATTGCTTATCAAAAAAGGACTAATGGGAGAGCCGGACAAAATAATTGTGTCCGCCTCCTCTAGCAATGACAAGCCACCAACCTTCAGGTACAGAACACACTCTGGTCAAATCACCAAAGTAACGTGCGATGACGACGTGACGTTGGATTGGCTAAAAGACAGAGTGCCAACGCTAAGGCCGTGGAATGGTGCAGGAGTAGCCGTTGTAAGAGTGGATATGCTCCCCAGGCTCACAAAAGCCTTTCTCTAGATCCCAGGGTAAGTTCAAGCTGACCGTGACGAGAAGGAGGTTGTGTTGAGGCGACTTGGAGGTCAGAACCCGCACTTATATATGGAAAAATGGTACAGCTTCCACCATGAGGCAAAAACCGACCCCAAGGGCCATCTCTTCATCTTCGGCATTATAGATGAAGACTTGGAAACTCTGAGGGCCAAGTCAATGAGGCTGAGCTATGCGTTCACCTCATTGATCCTAAGTCCAAAGATAGAAAAATGGGCTGAAATGGGGACTAGAGAAGAGACTTCCTCGGAGGACACTTTTTCTCCCGTGAGGATTCACTGAAGACGGTCGTCGAGCCAGATAAGATGATGTTTGACGACTTCCAAATAAACATAGACGAGGCCACCTCCTCCTCATTATCGGAGGAACGGATAGTCGAATAACACACCAAGCGCTACCCAACTAATCCAGGAGCCCTGGATAAGAAAAAAGAAAATTTTAGATTTAAAAAATCCAAACGGTTCAATTTTCAGCTTTCGCAGCAATCAACAACCTAGAAGAACCCCATCCACTGGCGCATTTTTCCTACTTCGACCTGACTGCGGTCAGGATGGAATAGGCTACCAAAAGGCATCTGTATACCTCCCATCCGACGCAACCACACCACCGCCCATCAAAGAAATGTAGGACCTGATCGAAACTTCGTGAACCAGAAGCTTGAGCTAGTATTAGGTTGTAACTCAAATGCTCACCACGTAGGCTCGTGCAGTAAGGATATTAACGCTGGAGGTAAGTCACTTTATAATGTCTAAGAATGTTAATATTTTAATTAAAGGTACTACACCAACTTTCTTAAAATCTCGCAGTCAAACACTAATAGATATCACTTTATCTACAACTCTTATCTAAAATTCAATTCTAAACTGGCGTGTATCTGATGATATTTCGATGTCAGATCACCGCTGGTTAAAATTTGAAATATTGATGCCAACTGCCACTCTCGCGACCCCAAAAAGACGGATCGAGCAACTTACGCTCACCTTATCACCTAGAAGGTGCTTTTGACATCACCTTCATCAAAATAATACACTCATTAACCATTAGGAATGTTCCACAAATGGTTGGTGAATAGATACACAACATGCTTTTAAAACGAGCAGTTAACATAAGTGTAGAAGATGCGAGGCTTGGTTGCGAGGGGATGTCCACAGGGAGGGGTGCTATCACCTCCATTATGGAACATGGACTTGGACACTTACATCAGCCGCCTCAACAACGATCATCACTACACAATAGCATACGCGGATGACTTAGTCATCCTGTTAATAGGAAAATTCCAGAACACGAAAGAATGTAAGAAGACAAAAATGGTTCTTGTCACAAAAAAAAGGAAGATACTGGAAGTAAAACCTCCACAACTTCTTAAAACAAAACTAAACTTCGTAACAGAGGTGAAGTACCTAGGTCTTGCCTTTGACAGCAAGTTAACCTGGAACTCAGAGCTAGAAAACAGAATCAAAAAAGCATACATTGCTTATGAATAATCCTGTCGATCTACGGGGCGCTCCTGGGGTTTTTCTCCCCGAGTCGTCTCATGGACGTACAACGGCTATCATAAAACCTATGCTAACATATGGTGCTGTCGTCTACGGAGCAAAATACCAACAACAGAAAACTGCCCGCAAACTAGAACAAATTGAAAGAACAGCATGTCTCAACATAACTGGAGCCAAGAAAATAACACCAACGAAAGCTATCGAAGTCATCCTCATTCTCACCCCCCTTGATATTTCTATCAGAGAGGTCGCGTTGACGACTGTGATAAGACTCCGCTAAGTTGGAATAGAACGTGATGTAGGATCCTCAGAGATGAGACGTCGCTTCTGGCGGGAGGTACTTGACATGCTTCCACTGCTACAAGCGAACATGGACTCTATGTCACCGCGATATGCTTTCCACAGGCCCTACAAAGTTATCACAACATGGTTCATATTTACACCGATGGCTCCAAAACAAAACAAGGTTCAGGGTGCGGGATATACTCCAGATCTTTAAACCTAAACATTGGTTATGGGAAAAAAGTGCCAGCGTAGATCAAACGGAGCTCACTAGCATCCAATAGCAGTAAAAGAAATCAGCAGAAATAACATTACTGGTAGATATATGTTCATCTATACAGAGAGCAGACAAACACTATTCGCGCTGGACAATCCACGAATTTGCTCAGGGTAAGTACTAGAATGTCACCAAGCTTTGGTCGATGCATCCATCAATAATGTGGTAACCCTAAATCGATCAAATGATATGCCACATCAAAAGATAACCGTCTCGCTGACTCATTGACCAAGAAGGCAGCCAACCAAAAACTATTTGGACCTGGCTGCTTCATTTGACAAACGACATCAGTCGCGACGAACTTAATTAAGGATCACTCCCTTGTAAAATTCAAAGCAAGATGGGATGAAACAAGAAGCTGCAGAGTTGCTAGAAATCTCGTAAGTTACCCTGACAACACAGCAGCCAACAAATACTTGTCCATGACTAGGCTGAATCTGTGCCTTTTAACCGGCATTCAGACTGGTCATTGTCGAGTACGAAAAAACCTCAACAACATGAAAAAGCCAGCATGTAAACATGTCAAAAAATAAGATTCATAATAACTTGGAACACTCTTTCGCACCAGAACGCTTTACTCACTGCAACAGTTTCTATTATTTAACAAATTCCATTGGAGTACTGCTTTCTCATCTAGAGCTCTGCTCCTAAGCATCTTGTGGTTTCTTGATTTTATCCAGAAGACCTAAAACGGCCTTCGAATCATGAAACTTAGGAACATCAAAGAAAGGTAAGCCATCTGACCCCTTCTTATAGATACTTTCATGAAAGGTGTTTAGACGACAGTACAGGATTTCATATTTTTTGTGTGCAGTTTCTATAAAAAAAAATATTTTTTTCATTTATTTTAACGATACTAAATGAAATTCACCAAGGCACAAAACAAAATTTTACTAAAATTAGTTACTTTTCGTACGTCGAATTTCAATTTAGTTGAATACATGTAAACATGCCGTACCACCACTAAGTTTTTAAGGAGAAACGAACGTATATTTGGAAAAGGTATTCATTTGCGATTATTCATGTACCATCCTTCCAAGTGTTTCTATTACTTCCTTTGCTATATAATCTATCTGATCAGGTTTAATAAACCAAAAAATGTTTTCGGTTGATAGTATACTCAAGGAAATTCACCAAGGCACAAATGTCTCTTTGTTTATCTCAACCAAACTTGATGAAATGAAAAACTCTAGCCAAAATTAATGTCGTAACTTAAAATTGGATTTAAAGTAGCACAACACCCAAAAATAAAGGGAAAATACTGGTTTTGTAATGGCTCAAAAATATTTAAGTACTGTTAAACCCAGCGTCAACCAATCGAAAATCTGAGATTTCCGACTTTACATGATAATTTTATTATTCAGCACGAACCTAATGCCACATTAATACTACTGTCAGAAGTTTGACATTTCGACGTTTTATTTATTATTTGCAAAAGTAAAATTAAATATGGTTAAACGCTTTAACGATAGGTCTAAAGAATTAATTTTAAATGTGTTAGCCTTTTTCGAGACACATACGGACTTCTGTCAATTATGGGGAAAAAGTTGTATTGAAGTTTCAGCGGCGGCGCTCAAAGTTTGTAGGAGGAGCCTGTACAGGTTGAAAAAATCACCTGGAAATTCAGACATCCAATTCACCGAAGCTATGGCGACAAATAATATAGTAAACAAAACTAAGGTAAACTCTATGATTTTACAGGCATTGCATTCAATAATACTTAAAATGGATGTAGAAAAAGAAACAGTAACCGTGAAGAAAATTCATTACAGTTTCATGCAGGAATGGCCAGATATGTATCTTGTTTTGCAAGATCGATTAATACTTGGATTCATAAAATAGGTTTTAAATTTAAAAAATCGAACAGTAGAAATTTTTTAATCGAAATTTACAAATGAGAAAACTTTAATGAATTTTAAGCCTATGTATTTAGATGAGACTTGGGTGTATAGTAAAGGAAGTAATAGAAACACTTGGCAGCTTGGTACATATACCTTTTCCAAATACACGTTCGTTTGTCCTTAAAAAGTTAGTGGTGTTACGGCTATGTTTACATGCATTCAACTGAATTAAAACTCGACGTACGAAAAGTAATTAAATTTTAGTAAACTTTTGTTTTGTGCCTTGGTGAATTTCCTTCAGTATATCGGCCCTATTATAATATTTTTTCATTATCATATAACTTTTTACAACATACAGAACGCGATGTTAATCAATAATTAAATCCATAAGGTTATCCATATGTCAAAAGTGGTCCAGTGTTCAATAAATGAAATAAAACTAGAAGTCATGTACCATATAAATATAATTAGTAAAATTCAGGAAACGGCGACTAGTTTCAGCTGATAGTCATCTTCAGGCCTAAACGTTATATAATAGAGGGTTTTTAAAAAATTAAAGCGCAGTTACAATATAAAGGTTAATTGAAATTCCTGTATCTACTATCATTATTTGTTTATCTTAGGCCTAAAGATGACTTTTCAGCCGAAACTAGTCCCCGTTTCCTAATTTTTACTATTCATATTTATGTGGTACATCACTTCGAGTTTTATTTCATTTATTAAATCAAGAATTTAAAGTTCCGATTTTCGCAAGGTCTCTGATGTTGCTCTTGTACGTGGCGCCCTATTAATACAAATATATTGCCTTCTGCTAATTAATTCAGTTTTTGAATTGGTGATTGCAACAAAAGCATCGTGGAACTTAGGAGGTGACAAAGATATAAAACTTTTATAGATTACCAGAGGGAAGGAAATAATACTTTTTCCTTGAGCTAATACATGCTAGATTTGATTGAAAGTCTGTTGGAGATCGATGAAGATTCCGCACAATTTGTTTTCTTCTGGAAAAACTGCTTTGATGATATTTTGAATCTATTAGAGCATTATTCTTTCAAATATTTTGCATATGATTAAGGTACAGCATTATGCATAGTTGTTAGTAAAACAAGTACCGTATTCAGTAAATTAGATTGAGTAAAAGTACATTCTGTATTTGTCTACCCTGAACTAATTTTATTATTATAAAAAAAATAACCGAAAAATCATCTTGTAACTTATCCAGTGCAGTTACTCCATCGCCTCAACCTGAGATTCAATTTGTTTCTGGAATACCGGGGCCCGTCTTAACATTTCGAAACGTCGCGTCGTCGATAACGGACTCTTGGAGTTGAGTTGGAAGTGCAAGAATCAGACGTGATGTGACTTGGTTATTAAACTGCAAAGTGCAAGCAAGCTTTTGTAGAAAATTCTTTTCGGAAAAATTATATTAGCGTTTAGTCATCGACTCTTTTAGAAGAAAATCGGTCAGATTTAGTTGTTAGATACATTTTAGAAAACATGATAAATATACTTTTGTTTCGATAGGTACTAAAGTAATTTTTTTTCTGGAATTATTTCTCTTAGTGTATTTTTATTAATATAAAAATTAAGTTGAAAGGTATACGAGACGATACTCCAGTTAATATTATTTATACTGTCCGTTAGTTTGTTGAAAGTTCAGTCTCGGGTCTCAGGTCACTGCCCATAAACTACAATTTCAATATATAACAGGAACATTATTTTTAAAATACGAAAGAAATCATGGTTGCCACGAGGTATCAAGTTAATAAACTTAGTTATTGTTTAATAAACCAAACTTAAGTTTATAAACCGCATGCCAGAATTAGACAAACGGAGAAATATATGAAAAATTATTACCAAACAGGTGATTCCTTAAAGGTTGAAGTAGCTGTAATGTAAGGGTTGAAACCATTGAACTGTAATACTTTTTTATTCACTTAATTCCTACAAAAATATATGTTATCTTACGTAGAAAGTTTATTATGGAACATAGAGCAGAAGGTCTTTTATAGGGATTTACGGGAATTTTTACAAAAGAGGTTTGATAATACTTTTTCAGGCATTTTAAAGTGACTTTTCCAGATATTTTTACAGAATTATTTGCGGACATTTTTACAGAAAATTGTATATACATTATATACATTTTTAGAGAAACTGTATCAGACATTTTTACAGTTATTTGTACAAAGATTTTTTCACACAGATATTTATATCGACTATTACCGCGACTTTGACACAGTAACGAAGTTACCAGAAAATTTTTTTGGCAATTCTAACAACCAATCAAATTTTCTTATTTTGTGTCCTATGAAACAATTTCACCCAATCATGTCAATATGACACTGATAATTGCATTCAATGATAAAATTTGATTGGTTATTAGAATTGCCAAAAATTTTTCAGTAGTAATTTCCTAGGACATTGATAATAGACGAGATAATTTTATGACAATCGAAAGCTCGTTCCTTGGTAACAGCCCTCAGCCTTCGGCACTGCAGTAGAATTAACTTAAAATTATGGAAATGCCAGAAGCTTCTAATATAAGGCCAGTGGTACCATTTGAATCTCCACCGGACAGATGGAGACACTCTCATCCGTGCTTCTTAGACGCCGAAGTTCTTTAATACGTTGTCGGTAGCTGCAGTGGCAGCCCGAAGTCCGAGTTCCAGTGGCAGTCACTCGACCTTTAGAGATAGATCAAGCCAAGCTAAAGGGAGCGAAGTAATTTCAATTGTACCGGAGTCCAGAACCGTCAACACCAGCCTGGAAGACGAGCCTTTACCGTCCAAAGTAAGAACCATGTTACGCACCCTCCTCCGGTTTTGGTAATTTTGGTATCATTCAGAAATAATAAAGGGTTTATTTTTATTTTGGTAATTTTATTAATTTTTCTTCTGTTCATATAAACTAATATCTTAGCAGCAGATACTCCGGTACTCAGTCGGGGGGGGGGGGGGGGCAAGTAAAGTCTGCCCTGACGGCCGACACGTGATTGGTGGAATCTATAACGACCCCTGAAGTATTTCTTTCTCCACTGAAACTGCCCGAGCAAGTGGCCTTCACAAATTTTTACAAATATTTTTACAAAGATTTTACATTATTACAAATATATTTGCAGATATTTGTACCGAGATTTTACGAAGGATTTTAAAAATGTATATGCAAGTTTTACAGATATTTTTATAGCGATCTTTATACAAATTCACATATATTTTTGGGATTTTTTTTGCAGTGAATTTTACAGAGATCTTTACACAAACTTGTGCCGTGCCTTTTACACTTTTTTTACACATATTTTTCATGGAACTTTTTACAGAAATTTTAGACAAAACTTTTAGAGGAAGTTTGAGTAATATTTTTTCAGATAGTTGGACACAGAGAATTTTTCACATATTTTTTCAGATATTTTTTACAAAGATTCCTTACAAATATTTTACAGAGGTTTAAAAAAAATGCAGATATTTTTACAGCGATTTTTACATATATTTTTACTAATATATTTTTGCAGATATTTGTACAGAGATTTTTACAGATGTTTTTATAAAAATATTTTTAGAGATTTTTACAGATATTTTTATAGCTATCTGTATACATATTTACAAATATTTTTAAGAAGTTTTTTACACAAATTTTGGAATGCATTATAGGGAGATCTTTACATATACTTTTACCGCGACTAATACAATTATTTAAGACTTATTTAAAATTTTTACACATAAAAGTACAGAAATTTTTAGAGAAAATTTTACAGATATTTTGACCGATATTTTTACAAATATATTTGCAGATATTTGTCCAGAGATTTTTTCATATATTTTTGCAGATAATTTTTATGGAAATTTTTTAAAGATATTTTACAGACGGTTTTACAAAGATTTTTTACAGAGATTTTTAGACATATTTTTTCAGCGATATTTATACAAATGCACGCATATTTTTACATAGATTTTATAGAAAATTTTCCAGTGAATTTTACAGATGGTATTCTACACTTTTTACAAATTTTTTACACATATTCTTACGTAAATTTTTAGAGAAATTTTACAGAATTTTTTAGATAAACTTTTACAAACATCTTTACCGAAAGTTTTACAGATGTTTGCAGATGTTTGTATATATAACAGATTTTTTCACATATTTTTACAGACATTTTTTACAGATATGTGTCAGAGGTTTTTTGAAAAAAATTTACAGATATTTTTACAGCGATGTATAGATTCATATATATATTTAGGAAGATTTTTACACATATTTTTATGGAGATTTTTTTGCAGTGAATTTTACAGATATATTTATATATACTTTTACCTCAACTTTTACACTTTTTTACAACTTTTACAAATATTTGACAGAAATTTTTACTGAAATATTTACAAATATGTTTGCAGACATTTGTACAGACACATATTTTTAGAGATTTTTTACAAATATTCTTTACAGATATTTTACAGTTATTTTTAGATACATTTTTACAAATATGTTTGCAGATATGTGTCCAGAGATTTTTTCATACTTTTTTGCAGATAGTTTTTATAGAGATGTTTTAAAGATATTTGATGGACGTTTTTACAAAGATTTTTTACAGAAATTTTTACAAAAAATTTTTTCAGCGATCTTTATACAAATGCACGCATATTTTTAGGAAGATTTTTATATAGATTTTATAGAAATTTTTTCAGTGAATTTTACACAGATAGTTTTCTACACTTTTTACAATTTTTTTACACATTTTCTTCAGTAAATTTTTAGAGATTTTACAGAATTTTGTAGAGAAACTTTTACCAACATTTTTAGATAAAACTTTACAAACTTGTTTGCAGATGTTTGTATAGAGATTTTTTCACATGTTTTTACAGAGATTTTTTACAAACACTTTTTACAAATATCTGTCAGAAATGTTTAAAAAAAATTTACAGATAATTTGACAGATATTTTTATAGCCATATACAGATTCACATATATCTTTAGGAAGATTTTTATACATATTTGTATAGCGATTTTTGCACTGAATTTTACAGATATATTTACATATACTTTTAGCTTGACTTTACACTTTTTTACCTATTACAGAAATTATTATAAAAATTTTTACCGAAATTTTGACAGAAATACTTAAAGTGATTTTTACATACATGTTTACAAATATGTTTCCAGATTTTGTACCAACATTTTATAGGTATTTTTCCATATATTTTTTCATATATTTTTCCATATATTTTTTCATATGTTTTTCCATAAATTTTTCCATATACTTTTACAGAAATTTTTACAGTGATTTTTACGTAAATTTTCACAAATATGTTGGTTATTACATAGATTTTTACCAATATTCTTTACAGTTATTTTACACAATTTTTTATAATTTTTTTACAGATCTTTTAACAGGAATTTTTATATTCATTTTTAAAAATATGTTTGCAGATATTTGTACAGAGTTTTTTTTACAAAGACTTTTACAAATATTTTAAAGAATATTTTTATAAAAATGTTTACAGATATTTTTAGAGCGATCTTTATACAAAATCACACCTATTTTTACGAAGATTTTTACAGATTTTTTTAAGGGATTAACAGAGTTCATTACATAGACTTTTTCCGCAACTTTTACACTTTTCACACCTTTTTACATATTTGTACCTGAGGGTCAAATTAATTTTACGATGTATATCGGCACGTAGTTTATATTTGTCTGTTAAGATCGAGTCGAAACCATAATAATATGATTTATAGTAACAAATTAGATGTTCGTTTGTTTTAACAAAGGCAATACGATTTTATGCCTTTGGACTTCCTTTGTTTCTGCTTTTTTTTTGGTGTTTGTGAAGGTGGCCTTTTTAATTTGATTAATGCCGATTTGTATTTAAATGATTTAATCGGACAGTAATTTATATTATTTAATGGGTAAAAATTGCAGAAATTGTGTTTTACACTAAAATTTTTATTATAATTCAATGCAAATACGTCGTTAAAATTGAAAAATTTTCCGAGACAAAATTCTAAAATTGTATGATTAAAGTAAACACATTTTTATTTTTTAAGTTATTTCTTGTTAACATACCTTTCCTTAATTAAAGTAATTTTAGATGTTTTTTTTATTTTGTTGTCTATAATAAAAAAGCAATATCCTTTTTCCTTTTGTCTATTGATTCCTCATATATGAATTTATTCTGGATTGGTCAACGTTCGACGTGGCTAAAGCGTTATCGTAAGGCTGACATAGGCAGATGGCCATGTAATTATTTTGTCTGTATACGTCAACCGCATTGTTAAGTGCACATTGATGGGATATGTAGCGGATTTTCGGCAAGTAGAGGCTACATGGAGTGAAAATTAACTTGGCTGACAGATCACTAAAATGGGATATTATTGATTTACCTGTAAAGGATATGCCAAACTATGTTGCGAAGCGATAAAATCGAATAAGGCATGTACGAAATTGATTGGTTTATAAAGTTAATGAAGTGTTGTAGAGGAAGAAATAATAGGAATTTTGAAATTAAATGTGCTCTTTAAATATTTTTTTTCATTTTCAAAAGAAAAATTAATGAAAGAACATGTAATGTACCTACCAATTGTAACTCCCTGTATTTTATTGAGAGTCATGTTTTATTTACATAGACATCATTGTTAAAAACAATACTCTGGGTAAATATTGAATGCCCTTTTGATATAGAGCTCTCTGAAATATTCCTAATATTATCAAAATTGAACTTTGGTTTTTATCAAAACAAGTAAAATGTTATAAGTATTAGCGACAGGGTTTTTAGCAGACATTAATTAATTATTCTCATTCGATTCTATTCTATTCCAATTCAATTTATATTATTAGTACTGAAACGTTCCTACCCTAGGTCACTTAATCTCTTATTAATTCCCATTTTTAATTACTATTTTCCTATATTTTTCTATTTCCGTAGAATTATTTTACTTATAAATTCTAATTTTATTTTTCCCTGTATAAAATTTATGCTTCAAATATTTCTCTTAAAATTCGTAAAAGACTCAAAATAGCTAAAAAGTTGTCCTCTGGAATGCAGTTATCTACGATAACATAAACAAATTGGCGATTACGAGTCGCAAGAGGGTAGATTCTCACTACGCAGTTACAATGCCTACGTCACGAAATGAGATAATTTCTGGGTATAAAAAGGGCATAAAATGAGAAATAAAATCAGTCTGAAAATTTTTACCATCGCCTAAACTATCTAACAGTAAATAAAAAACCAGCCAGAGAGAAAAAAAACAGTTCCTTTAAAAATACCCATCGACGAAAACAACAATTATTTTGTAGACCTGTGTCTACCGCCAACTTCGACCCCGTAATAATTATTTGTAGGCCTTTGCCTATATATAGAAAACAACTGCCCATAAAACCAAAGAGAAAATAAGTAAAGAAAAATAATCCAAAATTCGTTACAAAATAAAAATATCCATCTAAATAAAATGTCTCAAAAACACCCCCAATTCAAAATCCGGGGAAGAAAATTCATATTTAGTTTGCGTCCGGACAAGTAAACCATTTGTTTAATTGACAGTTCACAGCGGCGCGCCGTTGTGTGTTCAGAAGGGTTAAGTCAGGAGTCTCATTTACCAATTACAACAATACACAATACATTACACAGAAAATCTTGTGTTTTTATGAGTTGGTCAAGATTGTTACTATGTCTATTAAGGTACGGTCCCTTTTAAACAAAAAAAGAATTAATTATTTTGGGACAGTAGGAGGCAATGTGATCTCCCCTCCCCGTGAAATTTTCCCAATGAGGGATGTCGCAGACGGCAATAGACCCGCGGGCATTCCATCTTCCTCCCTGAATGATTAGGACATTATTGACAATAGTAATTACACGTGATTTCAAATCACTCAATTAAAAATCTTATAAAATAGAAACAAACAGAAATATAAAAATAATTACACAAACACAAAATACAAATTGGTAAGATGTGACAAATGTCTTCTCTTTCGTCCACCCAGTGGCGGGTCTCTGTGAGGGGTCCTCACATACAAATAGAGTAAAGAGTAAATAATGTCTCAAGGTTTTGATTTTTGTAATTATCATAAAAGGTTGAAATTACGGAATATACGATTTGAAGGTTTTTCAGTGTTTTATTTTTTTTACTTGCAGCAAACTTTACTATAACGAATAAAAATACAGCACAAATGGGGCCTTTAACAATACTAGACGATCAGGTATATTTTATGATAAATTTGAGTATAAAAGTTTCTTACCGAAATGGCCATCGGTTTGTTACTTTGTGCTCGCCTTTTTCATGAGATAAATGGCCATGGGGGTGGGAGGTTACAGTACTAGTCTCAAATTACACATAAGTATTGTAATCTTCGTAACCAACTATTTCTTATTTTCTATTATAAAATAACCAGAAAACCTACAATATAGTGTTAGTGAAAACTCCAGTGTTTTATTGCCACATAATCATTGGTTGAACTACAAAAATCTGTAGAATATTTCTATTTCTGTTTTATAACCAAGGATGTCATATATAAAGAACATAAAAAACTATACAATTTAGAAAAATGAAAAATTTGAGATTTATAATATCAAACTTTGAAAATATTTATCTCTCTGTCGAATCATGGATATTTCATTATGTAGCGGATTTAAATTTTTTTCCTCAAATAATTCATCGTTATCGTTTCCAAAATTGGAAAAGTATATTTTTATGCATTTTTTGAGAAATAAGATAGCTGTAACGGTAATATTTGTGTTCAGTACAACTCCCACAAAATATGAGAGGAAGATGGAAGGAAATATCCGAATTTTACCCGCAAGAATACCCATAAAGCAGGAAAATACCAGAAAATCGGGTAATAACCCGGAGATTGGCAACATTGTGTAATAGGCAGGTTCGACATTTTTTTATTACTTTCCCGACCCACCTCCTAGAAGGGAAAGTATTGTGAACGGGCTAAAAAAAAATTCGAGATAAAAACAGAAATATCCATTTTCGGGTCCCCTGAGACGATTAAGACCATTTCCAGATGGAAGTCTGTCTGTCGGTCTGTGTTTGTGTATTCTTCCACAATAGAGGCCACACGTTTAATCCGATTGAGCTGAAATTTGGTATAGGGGTTTGGGTTACGCGTCGGAAGAACCATCAGTTTTTTTACGACAACTGTCAAACGGAAGTACCACTATCAAAAAATGACAGATGCAATATCTCACGGAATTGGACATATAATATGTCATTTAAAAGCCCTAGAAAAACTCTATTCAGGGCAGTCCAAATTATTTTTCCAACTGTCACCTGTCAAAAATAAAAAAATGTCAAAATTTTAAATTTCAGCATTAAATATCTGAAGAAGCATTAATCCGATTGAGCTGAAATTTGATATATGGGTTTGAGCCATCTGTCGGAAGAATCAGTTAGTTTTTGTACGAGATGTGTCAAACGGAAGTATCACTATCAAAAAATGACAGATGCAATATGTCACGGAATTGGACGTAATATGTCGTTTGAAAGCCCTTAAAAAACTCTATTCAGAACAGTTAAAATTATTTCTCCAACTGTCACGTGTCAAAAATAAAAAAATGTCAAAATTTGAAATTTCAGCATTAAATATCTGAAGTATTAATTCGATTGGACTGAAATTTGATATATGTATTTGGATTATCTGTCGGAAGAATCAGATAGTTTATGTACGAGATCTGTCAAACGGAAATATCACTATCAAAAAATGACAGATGCAATATGTCACGGAATTGGACGTGCAATATGTCGTTTGAAGGCTCTTGAAAAACTCTATTCAGAACAGTCAAAATTATTTCTCCAACTGTCACCTGTCAAAAATAAAAAAATGTCAAAATTTGAAATTTCAGCATTAAATATCTGAAGAAGTTTTAATCCGATTGACCTGAAATTTGATATATGGGTTTGGATTATCTGTCGATAGAATTAATTAGTTTTTGTACGAGATCTGTCAAACGGAAGTATCACTATCAAAAAATGACAGATGCAATATGTCACGGAATTGGACATTCAATATGTCGTTTGAAAGCCCTTCAAAAACTCTATTCAGAACAATCAAAAATATTTCTCCAACTATCACCTGTCAAAAATAAAAAAATGTCAAAATTTGAAATTTCAGCATTAAATATCTGAAGAAGTATTAATCCGATTGAGCTGAAATTTGATATATAGGTTTGGGCCATCTGTCGGAAGAATTAGTTAGTTTTTGTGCGAGATATGTCAAACGGAAGTATCACTATCAAAAAATGACAGATGCAATATGTCACAGAATTGGACATGCTATATGTCGTTTGATATCCCTTGAAAAACTCTATTCAGAACAGCCAAAATTATTTCTCCAACTGTCACCTGTCAAAAATTAAAAAATGTCAAAAGTTGAAACTGTAACATTAAATATCTGAAAAAGTATTCGTGGATACTCGTCGGGAAAGTTTTGGGGCAACACGACTGATTTTTTTTTATTTTAACGACGCAAACACATTTTACCGTTTTAAGTAAATTTTCTACTAAATTAGTAGATTTTTAAGAAAAATGAGGGTGTTTAGTAGAATTTTAATAGAATTGATAATAGGCAGGTTCGACATTTTTTTAACTGAAATCGATATACTTTTTAATTAAAAAACGATCAAAAAAAAAATTGAGTCCAAAATATTAATATTTACGTCCGCTGTAAAATTCAGTAGATTTTTCAGATTTGAATTTAAAACTATATTTTATCGCTATCTATCTATGGTTTTAAGACGGGTATCTCATCGCAGAAAAAATATTTTATTTCATCCAACGTAATACGTAATTCGCTTAAATAATAAGTTTGAACAAATCAAAGTCTGAGCTCTAGTAGCAGCGTGGAATAGTGCTAGTTAGTGATGCGATAGGTCCGGGATCGAATCCCTCACACGGCAAATCTTTTTTTTTGCTTTTTATCGTTATATTTTACTTTTAAACGTTATTAAATTTTTTTTTATTGTTTTTTTAATACACAGGCTAGTTTGGTTAGTCAATACTTCTTTTAATAAAAAATCTGATGTGGCCAGCACATGACCTCTCGCCATTTTTGAATCAAAAATTTACAGGTTGACACAAAAAAGTATGAAAAAATCTGATGTGGCCAGCACATGACCTCTCGCCATTTTTACCTCTCGCCCTTCAGATAAGAGAGGTATAGGAATCATGCTAAAAATTGGGTAGTGAGTTTTCAATTGATAAACACGTTTTGGGGTCCCTAGAATACGATTTTAATATTTTCGCGATGATGTCTGTGTGTGTGTGTGTTAGTGTGTGTGTGTGTTAGTGTGTGTGTGTGTGTTAGTGTGTTAGTGTGTGTGTGTGTTTGGATGGATGTTGTAGTAACGATAACTCAAAAACTACTGAATAAAAAAATTTGAAATTTTGCATACAGGATTCTGATACCCTAGATTAGATCTGATTAGATTTTGGTGCCAATCGCACAACCGGACGTGGCAGTTGCTATGGGTAACGACTCCATTATTATACAAAACGGCAATAAAGTTTTACACATATATTTTGTATACCATATAGTTTATTTTCATCTCATTAAAATTTTCGAAACTTTTGCCATTGTTGCCAGATTTACAAAAAAATAATTTTTTTTCATACTTTTTTGTGTCAACCTGTAAATTTTTGATTCAAAAATGGCGAGAGGTCATGTGCTGGCCACATCAGATTTTTTAATCAAAAATTTACAGGTTGACACAAAAAAGTATGAAAAAAAATTATTTTTTTGTAAATCTGGCAACAATGGCAAAAGTTTTGAAAATTTTAATGAGATGAAAATAAACTATATGGTATACAAAATATATGTGTAAAACTTTATTGCCGTTTTGTATAATAATGGAGTCATTACCCATAGCAACTGCCACTTCCGGTTGTGCGATTGGCACCAAAATCTAATCAGATCTAATCTAGGGTATCATAATCCTGTATGCAAAATTTCAAATTTTTTTATTCAGTAGTTTTTGAGTTATCGTTACTACAACATCCATCCAAACACACACACACACACACTAACACACTAACACACACACACACAGACATCATCGCGAAAATATTAAAATCGTATTCTAGGGACCCCAAAACGTGTTTATCAATTGAAAACTCACTACCCAATTTTTAGCATGATTCCTATACCTCTCTTATCTGAAGGGCGAGAGGTAAAAAAATTATATTTTTGTAAATCTGGCAACAATGGCAAAAGTTTCGAAAATTTTAATGAGATGAAAATAAACTATAGGGTATACAAAATATATGTGTAAAACTGTATTGCCGTTTTGTATAATAATGGCGTCATCACTCATAGCAACTGCCACTTCCGGTTGTGCGATTGGCACCAAAATCTAATCAGATCTAATCTAGGGTATCAGAATCCTGTATGAAAAATTTCCAATTTTTTTATTTAGTAGTTTTTGAGTTATCGTTACTACAACATCCATCCAAACACACACACACACACTAACACACACACAGACATCAGTACTATCGTTCACAGGTAAATCTACTATTAATGTTTAACATAATATACAAATTTAATTAAATTGAAAATCGTTCTAAGAATCCTAACCCTATTTTTTAGGTTAAACAGGAGTCTTGTGCTCTTGTTTTACAAAAACCTATTTGATACTAAGTTACGATCTATAACAAATATCATCTGTTTATCAAATATATTAAATACCATCGACGATTTGAAGTTAAAAACCAGGCAAGCCCTAAAACTAATGTCATTCATATAATTTAGCTTCTTCTATTTTCAGTACTTGAAGACAGTTCAGTAAATGGAAAGATCTTACTTGTTAGTTAGTAGACTCTAGATGATGTCCTTTACGCCCCTATCACCGATCAGTCATTTATCGGATCAAAAATGGAAGGAAGGCGGCGTTGAATGGATTGATTATATCCTGTCTTAAGTTAGCCAAAAAGCAGTGGTAAAGCAGAAAAGCATAGAACGAGCAAGCATAAAACCGATGAGACAGCAAGATGGTAGCGCTTGGGAACGCTCAAATCATCAAGTTCTTATTGTGTCCCCTTCTTGATGTAAGGGTAACAAAAGAAGTTCTAGAAGAGACAATATATACATATGTACAACTTTGGAGAGAAGAGTTACAGAAAGCTAGCATAAGTTAGACATAAAAACTTACCCAGGATATTGGTTGACCTTACGAGTGATTTCCTACAGGTTAGTGTTTCATATATCCACCTTAAAAGATGTGCAGTATCCTACCATACAGTTTAAGAAACACTTTAACCATTTATTTCTTTTTCAGGCATTTAAATCCGTTACCGGTTGATTTTATTAGCACATGCTACAATCAGGTTAGCACCAAAAAAGGAAAAGAAAAGAAAGGAGGGAATTCAATCCATCAAATGTCATATTAAATAAAGGCCTTTAACCTTTTTAAGTCAATGGGTACCAAATCTTGTTAGTGGGTTGGCATCCTTTAGTAGAAAAATTAATTAAAATAAGAATTACTGATTTGACTGTAATGACAAAGGAAATGTCAATAAAATATAAAGTAAACAATAGTGAGATTATTATTAAAACAAGGTTTGTAGTATCCTTTTTACCTCTCGCCCTTCAGGTAAGAGAGGTATAGGAATCATGCTAAAAATTGGGTAGTGAGTTTTCAATGAATAAACACGTTTTAGGGTCCCTAGAATACGATTTTAATATTTTCGCGATGATGTCTGTGTGTGTGTTAGTGTGTGTGTGTGTGTGTGTTAGTGTGTGTGTGTGTTTGGATGGATGTTGTAGTAACGATAACTCAAAAACTACTGAATAAAAAAATTTGAAATTTTGCATATAGGATTCTGATACCCTAGATTAGATCTGATTAGATTTTGGTGCCAATCGCACAACCGGAAGTGGCAGTTGCTATGGGTGATGACGCCATTATTATACAAAACGGCAATAAAGTTTTACACATATATTTTGTATACCATATAGTTTATTTTCATCTCATTAAAATTTTCGAAACTTTTGCCATTGTTGCCAGATTTACAAAAAAATAATTTTTTTTCATACTTTTTTGTGTCAACCTGTAAATTTTTGATTCAAAAATGGCGAGAGGTCATGTGCTGGCCACATCAGATTTTTTATAAATAAATTGGGAATACATTACTCTATTAGGAAACTTAAAATTTGGCCTAAGCTTTTAATGCCTAAAGAATTTTTGCCCGTAACACAGTACTCAACCATCTAAGATTTTACCATTTCAACCAGTATAAACTTTTTGCATCCACCATAGATAACAAAATAACGCTGAAACCCCCTTTATTCATGAAATATGATGATCCAGACTTTGCTAGTTTTTTAATAGCCCCTGTAAGCCGGAAAAACCTCGAAAGGCCCATTTTAGAAGATGCTAAACACGATGCTGGTAGTTAAATCTCAATTACCAGATTGACCAAAAACCACATTCCAAGGGGGTAAACCGCAGAGCAGCCGTCTCATACCGGGAAAATCTGTATTACCTACCCCAGCATGCTTAACACTATAGTGATGTCGAGACTTCCTCAACCCGCCAACCCCCAAAGTGGCCCTCGAAAGTGATGAAATGCGGATACTCCATCTTATATTTTCTCTTTTTGTACTGTACATGTTCCTTTTTAGGATTCTGTAATTTAAAAGGAAACATAGAAAATGTTATAGGATCACTTAGTTGTCTGTATACGCATCTATCTGTCCCCTTTCCTCAGGAATGCATGGAGTTGAAATTAATATGTGTATGCTGCTTATTTTGACACTCGCAAACAAATCAAAACATATATTGTACTTCCCGTTAAGCTAGAATTATAATATTTGTCAAGAAGCAAGGGTCTCACAGCACATGTAAAGAAAAAAAATATAATTTATAGTTATATCATGGGGGTCGATATCACTATCGTGTTGAGCGTACTTGAAACCGAAGAGTAACATAGTTTTGGCTGGTAGGAGACTGCGTACTTCAGGAGACTGCGTGTTCAGCATACTCGAAAACGGAGGGAGGGGTAACATATATTTGGCCTGTGGGTGAGGGACAAACGTTTAATCCTTTGGGGGTGCTTTTTTTCAGTCATCTTATTCAGCAACCTCAAAAATGATGGGGGACACAATCTCGTTAGAATCTGAAAAGTTCTTATATCTGTTGCAATATAAAATATAAGGAGTGGGGAAATTTGTCAATTCCAAATTCGCCAGAAATCTTCTTTCGCTCTTCAGGATTTGATCTAAACTGGGAAAAAAATTCAACTTAATACATTTTACAATATAGTATAAGACGTTTAATTGTGTTCAGGCTTCTGTGTTAATACTTCTTCATCTACACATACACCTAGTGCACCTAATCCGACCTCTTCGGTAGCTGTTGAAACTCATATACCAGTGGAAATGACACCAGCTACAGAGTCCTCTGTAACCTCACTTTAATCTCCAATTGCAAAAAAAAGGTCCTAAAGGTCCAATCGCCGAACAAACCAAGCTTTTGGTCCTGGCTTGTAAGTCCCGATAAGAATGACAGAAAAAATGAATTCGAGAATATTGCTAAGGTATGGGCTCATCAGCTAAGCAAACTAGAACCAGGAAAACTTATGTTTGCGGAAAAGAGAATTAATGATGTATTGTTTGAAGCAGAACTGAAAGCATGCATAGAAACTCTGTATAAGTGGAAGAAGAAAGCATATCATCCGAGGTATACATAGAAAATCAACTTGGTTACCGTTGCATACGCAACAAGAAGTTTTAATAGCAGTTCTCAGGTCGGGCATCTTCAGCCTCTAATTTTACTGATTCCGATTAATGATGTATTTTTTATATTTTTTAGTTTTTATATTTTTATTCTTATATTTCCTTACTCTTATTAAAAGTGTAATAAAAAAAATCAAGAAGTTACTGCTTAGCTCCTTCATGCAATTTTTTAACTGATCACAAGTCTCCATAACTGCGTAGCTGATTATCTTGGGACTCATCACTACTGTGTACTTCTTCAATGCTGCTACCAGTTGCAAGATACCAAAGAGTAACTTCTAGTTTCCCTTTAAGGATAAAGCTTCTCGCATGATGGTATCCTGACGCTTGATGTCAGGTGCAATCATTGTTACGTGGGTTTTAAATTTATATTCTTTCAATTGAAAATAGTTGCAGTAACCATGTATATCCCCTAAAACGATTTCCCTAAGTAAATTCATATGTACCCATATACCCTAACCGTTCTTCTTTTTTCATCCACTATTTAACCCATCGTTGACGGTTAACGTTTCATCCCTAACAATAGTACAATAGTTTATTATACCATTTGTTTCTTATTTTTCATTATTATATCTTTTCTACAACATAAACATCAAATATTCACATGCACGCAACAAAAACTAGCCGCATTTCCCTCCCGTTTGACGTAGCGGTATCGCCGCCCTTGTGGTGGCGGGTAGAGCTTTGGATGTAATCCGTTCAGATTATTTTCCCACGAGCACATATGAAAATGATAGTGTACACACTCATTTGTACCTAAGAAAGTAGCTTATATCACAGATGTACTTAAATATTATATCACACGTGTATTGAAAATTAACAAAATAGACATGTATTGAAAAATAAAAAAATATCATGTAAAAATTTTCAACATATGTGTTGATATACTTTTCAACACATGTGTGACATACTTTTCAGTACGCGTGTGATATTGTTTAATTGACTTTATTTGAAAGATCGTTTTTGTACGGATTTTTTACGTGGTCGAAGGAAAAATAATGTAAACAACTTGTTTCTGCACTCTCCGCTACGCAGCTCCTCCAAAACAATAACTCGTGGCCTATATGACACTGACTATAAATATTGAATGGTGAATATCCTGAACATCCACCTCACACATAAATATTGATACCTGAATAATATTGATGGTTCAATATTGATTAATAGACTGATTAATCAGTTAGAGGTTTATTTGAAGCGATTATTTCCAATATCCTTCAGGAAGCTCTTAACATCGTATACAGATGGTGTGAGGAGGAACAGATGTCTATGAACCCCCACAAAACGGTGGTAGTTCCTTTTACAAAAAGGAGGAAGCTTGATAAGCTACGTCATCCATTTTTGGAAGGCGTAACCATTCCGTTTGCAGAGGAGGTAAAATATCTGGGGATTATCCTTGATAGAAAACTTACCTAGAACTCCCATCTGGAAAGAACAATCAATAAAGCCAGGGCATCCCTCTGGAATATCAGAAGGGTATGCGGCAAGTCGTGGGGAATGAACCCTAAACAGATTTACTAGATTTATCAAACTGTGATAAAACCAATGGTCACATATGGCGCCATGGCCTTGTGGACGAAGGGGCTCCAGTCTATTGCGGCGGCTAAATTATCTGGACTACAGAGATTAGCCGCTATGTCATCTACACCGACGGCGGCAATGGAAAGATTTCTGGGTCTTACTCCTCTCCATATATTACTGGGACAGGAGGCCAGAATGACCTCCTATAGAGCCATTTCGGTGGCTAGTCAAATTTAGGGGGAGAGGCTATAGGACCACTCTGCACTGCTGCGACAGATGAGTACTCGCCACACTCTCGGAATGGTTTTGGATGTGCTCTCCCCCAGAACTCACATACAGAAGTCTTTCAACGTCCTTATTCCGAGAAGGGACGGCTTATGTACTGTATACAGATGGTTCACAAACCCCAAGTGGTGTTGGAGCCGGAGTGTACAGCAGAAAACCGAGAGTTGACATCACAGTAAGCCTCGGCAGGTATGCTACCATCTTTCAGGCGGAGGTTTTCGCTATAGAATTATGTGCAAGAGAGTTGGTAAACCATCATCTTGTCAACAAAAGTATTTACATTTTATCGGACAGCCAAGCAGCTTTAAAAGCACTAAGCTCCAACCAGCTGGACTCGAAGCTGGTGTGGAACTAACTGCATCGAATCCCTGGATCGCATTGCTACCAGTAACACCCTATTCTGGGTACCTGGGCATGAAGGGGTGGAGGGCAATGAGAAAGCCGACACCCTTGCGAAAAGAGGTGCAGAATCTGAGTTCATTGGACCGGAACCATTTTTCGGCATAGCCAAAAGCAGTGCCAAAGACACTATCTGGAAATGGGCCGAGAGGAAAACTCTCCAGCACTGGAAAGATATTCCTGGGTTAGCTCACTCTAAGGCGTTTATAGTCAAACCCTCAGGTAGCATCCGATCGCAGATCCTAGAATGGACTAGAAGTGATCTACGCATTATAATTGGACTGCTTACAGGGCACTGTCGTCTGCGGTACCATCTGAAGCTAGGTCTAAGTCAAACATCGGACTGCCGCTTCAGCAGTGTGGAAGACGAAACGGAGGAGCATATTTTATGCTCCTGCCCTGCCCTATGAATAGGATTCGTACATTTGGTTTTGTACAGCTGGAGCCTACCGTCTTCAAGGAAGCTTCACCAAAATCAACCATAGACTTCGTAAAAAGGTGTGGATTGTATGGTGAATTATAGCCCATAACGGTGAGCCACCATAGGCCTCTGTTGGCCGCAGTGGAGGGGCGAGCAAACGCTCCAGTCACATTAAACCTAGTTAGGTAACCTACCTAATCAGTGAAGTAAATAAAAGTTACCAGATTTTGAGATGTATCTAGATCTCAAGTGAATAAAGCTAGTAGAATCTAATATGACAAGATGTATCTTAACAATTCCGGACGGTCTAGACTGTAAAGAACTGTTACGTTTTGAAAATGAAAGTGTGAACTTTTTGGTAAATGAGTTTTTGCCAGTAAATGAAGAAATGCGTGGAGGGGCATTAACTTTCCGGAAACGGATGGAACTTTTACTTCGTTGCATGGGTGACCCTGGATTCCATGTAGATGTGGGGGGCGAAGATCTAGGAGTAGACAGAATATCGGTATGTAAAACTGTAAACTATGTAATGGACCAGATTCTTTAGAAAGCTCATGACTGGATCAAATTTCCATCCACAATACAGGAAGTGAATACGGCTAAAATGCAGTGGAATAGGCATTTTCGTCTACCAACTGTTATGGGAGCTTTAGACTGCACCCATGTGGAAATAAGTAAACCATCTGTACACGGAGATGAATACATCAATAGAAAAGGTTACGCTAGTATTATTGTGAAGGCTACAGTGAACGCTAATGAAGAATTTACAAGCGTAAGTGCAGAATGGCCTGGTAGCGTTCTTGATTCCTGAATATGGAGACGTAGCCCAATAAGGGACACTGTATGCATAAGAAATGCTGTTCAGCGCTATTTTAACTTGACTCATGCCAGGGAAAGAGTGCTAGTAGAGAGATTTTTCGGTTCCTAATTGTTGGTAACCGTGTCAGACTTTCCCTCCAGAGAGTACCTAAGGTAATAGTGATGTGTGCTGTTCTTCATAATATCGGTAAACACTTGAACGACCAAGTTGCGTACGATTTGGAAGACGGAGATTTAGTAGAGGAAGAGCCCGATGGTGACGAAGATGATCCTCTCATCGAACATCAGGAAACAAGTACAAGGAGAAAAGGATGGATAAGTTGAGGAAATTGAATAAATTCACTGGAGATGTGTTTGAGTTGATTTGTCTATTCCTTGGTTTTTCTCACGCTCTCTTTTTTCTCTTTGAATTTGGAGATTCTGCAGCTACAGCTGCTTCAACAATACAACTCTCTGTAGTTGTAGAGTAGACATGTCTTTTGTTTCTTCAGTTTCATACAAACATATTTTTTTGCTTCAGGACGGACATAAATTGATGTGGTCGGTTGTCTTGTTAAGATACTAGCAACAGCTGGGGCCGAACATGTAGACGCAGTTGTATCATCTTCGAAATGTTCTACTCCTGTTGCTGTTGTTTCTGTAGAACTGAGGTAGCGCCAGGAACCTTGAGAAAAACCAGATTATCTTCCTGTGAGAGCAACAGTAACAAATCCTTTTCCCACTGTTTATAGCTTTATTCCTAGATTCCTTCATGTCTCCCTTCTTTTTAATTTGACTCTTCGTATTAATTAACAACTTATTTAGCAGAGCAGCCGTTTTTTTCCTATAGCGTTGAAGTATTCTTCTGTCATAATCTCCCAAGCATACTTCTTTTTTTCCACTTGATTTCACAAATACAACCACATGTTCCTGATAACAATCTTACAAATAGCTGTTTATTTACTTCTCAAAATCCTCACTTTCGCTGGAAAACGTTTTATCGATTGGCAGTGCGACTATGTATCTGCGACAGATGAGTGAAAACTGACTCAGCTGTAATAGTAAGAGGGTGGAAGGGTGGGGCGGAGCAGGTTACAACTTGTCACGGACATATGGACCACTAAAAAGCCTCTTTAGACCTGTATGGGATCTTTCTGGGACCGTTATGGTCAAATAAATATTAATACAGTATTATTAACGAGTTTATTAAAAAAATAGTAATAACATTTTTTTGTTTATTGTTTTTTCTCCTTCTGTATAGGTACTCAGTTTCAACCAGTATTTTATTGACATTTCAGTCTGTGCCTCATTATTGGTTAAACTTGCTCTATCATCTGCAACAAAAAATAATAAAAATCATTCGAAATTTTAATATGCTAGAGAGGAGTTATGAATATAATTTGTTTATATTAGACATTATATATATTATAAAAACACTTATATAATTCTCCTTACCTTTTGGCAGCAAACGGCACACCCAAAACAACTTTTAAACACTTATTTTTTCTTATTATTATTATTATATTCTTAAATTATTCTTTGAAATTGCCTCTTGCTGAAAAGTGTAATAACTGTAATGGCGGACGGCTCGGGGAACGATGAAAGATGTCAAAGCGGTGTTGCCAAGAGGAAAGATTTACGTTCTGTATAACTCATGTAGAACATTTATTATAATCCAAGGAAAAATAATAGCGAAATTAGCTTTTAATGAAAATTCATTTATTGACTTAATAAGAATAAAAACACCTACACGGTCCAATAGTATTTATTCTTAAATTGTGAAATTCTACTTCACCTGGCAACACTGGTCTGCTTGCAACGCAACGAATCTCGAGCACCTCGAGGCTCGTACCGCGTGTGCGCGATGAACCGACCTTTGGATATATCTTTGTTATACTTTTTATATCAACCACTCGACTTTGGTATTGAATTTTTTTTAAATAATATTTTTAGTTTTTTACAAATTATGTTAAAATGGAATATTTATGGGTTAGTTCAACATTAAGACATTTTACTTATAAAATATTGTTTTCCAATACAATACAACAGTGGACCTAAATCGGACGTCCTGGAGACGTACAAGAAATATGTCCCAGGGAAGTCCAAAATCAGTCGTCCCGAGGACGTCCTGAAAAAGGCCTGGGACCTTCAGACCTGAATCGGATCTAAATCGGAGGTCCTCGGGACGGTCTGTGCTGTTTGGGGATGTATCTAGCCTTCGAGATGTATCTACCTTTGTAGAATCAACTAATAATCCGGACGGAAGCGAGATACATCTACCTAGACTTAGCTTCTTGTTATTCACTTGAAAATTATTTGGATCTAAGTCTTAGTCCTAGATTCTACCTAGTAGAATCTAGCTTTTATTCACTTCACTGATTAAAGCATCATCAAAAGCAATTTAAATTGAAACAAGTGGAAAGATGAATTACCATTAGTATAACTAGGTTTAGAATGTACTTCAGTGGATTTTAGATATGTTCAAATTTTACACATACCTTGCGATTTTTTCATACCTTCAAAGGAACAAATAAATACCCAATTTTAATTAAATTAAAATAAAATTCCAATGAGCGACTATCAGTGGAAGACTCGGTAAATTAAAAAAGTATTTTTGTCCATAAGCAGAACATGTTTTTCTTGAAGTTAATGGAATGAAAGAAGTTCAATAAGGTTTTGACAATTTTGAAAAATTAGAAAGAAATGATTGACCATAGATATCAGTTGAGACCAGCTTTTTTATTATCAGGAACCACAAGGAATATTTAAATAAAAATAAAAATATTTTGTTTATATTGAAAGCAATATAAGCAAATATGTTTCGTTTTCTAACTAGTTGTTATTTTTTGTAAAAAAAGCATAGTAAATATCCTATTTGCCTCCCTCTAACTAGTTTTCCACGTTGAGAATCGTTGCTCTAAACCTTATTCTTTGTTTATCGCTCTTTAAATTGCAAATTATATATTTGTTTTGCATTAATTTTATCATTATTTTTTATATTTTTTTTTTCAATATAAAAATCCAATTAAATCATATTTTAACAGTAAATTATATTGTTGCTTTCGCTCACTGACTATATAACTAAAGTGGGGTTAACGAATGTTTTAAAACAAACGCAATAGAACCTATTTATGCATTTCAGAGATGACGGTGAGGATATCATTGTTTCGTCCTGGAAAGATATAAATGGGCGACCATTCAAGAGTGTCAAGCGACTGTAACGCGGTGTTTTCGCACACCGAATCTAAATACAATCTTCAACATTTATAATTTGCTCCTTGTACTTGTTCACTTCGACTGCTAACGAACTGTTATAGATACGATCCGACCAGATGTGGGTAAATACAAGGCGATTCTACATTATATTATCCTTGTTGGATTTTAAAGTTTTTTTTTAATTGCAAATTATCTCATTTGTCAAAATTACGTACATTTTTTATTCTACTCGCATCGATATTGCTTGCTTATCAATTTAAGTTTTAAAGTTCAATTTTAATATTAATTTCCTTTCAGAAATCTCGGAAAATACTAGTTTATAAAAATTTCAAAAGCTCTTAAGGAACCGATTTCTCATTTTTCTAAAAAATGAAACTCATCATTCCCTTAATTTAACCGAGTTTCAGCAAAGTATTACTCGTAAAAAAATTCAATTAACAATAAAAAAAGCAGTTTTCCTTCTCGTATTTTCCGGAATGTATATATACCTGATGGTTTATGTATTTTTGATCCTATTCAACTGCGCCATTCTCTGCAAGCAAATCAGCTCGGCATCCGGTCGAACGAGTAATTCGACGTGTACACTTCTCAAAATTACTTTTTAAAATTTAACTCGTCTGCCTCCGTTCCACCGCTGTCGTATTTTTCAAGTGTTTTTAATATTTAGAGAGCTGGCGTAGTTTTAGAAGATCGTAAAAGGTTGTTTTTTTGTTTTGTTTCGTTTTTAAACAACTTTTTAGGTAAATATTTTTTCTTGATATAATACTACTACTGTAAAAAATGTTTATGAATAATTAAGCCACATGGGATAGAACTTTATAAGAAAATTGACTTGTTGGTTTTACATAATTGTATTTTTTTGGGATTCTTTAATGATGCGTATTTATTTTTTTTATTGAGCATATATTTTATATTAACATTTCGCTACCTTTAATCAGTGCGTTAGAAATGAAAAGATTTTTTTTATTAAAGTATCATGTGTAAAATTATATTTGATTGAATCAAATTACTTTTTTTCATTTAAAAGCACAAAATAAAGAAAAGCCTCAATATTAATTTAAAAATAAAAAAAAGTGAAAATTTTGAAACGTTGCGTCTAATTTTCCTTAAAATGACAGAGTACGCAGATTGGTATTTTTGTTTTAAAATATTGTGTCTAACCTGTTTGAATGTGTCTACTGGACCAGTACCAAGTTTGAAATATAGCGGATTATTTGGACACAATATGCATAAGCGGTAATTACAGGTAATATAATTTAACATATTCTAATCTATTACTAATAATACTAAGAATAATATTTATTGCTTCAAATTGTTCAAAGTCATGGCAAGCGTACGATATAATAATACTTAAATCTAAGATCTACAGTTATTCATTCATAATAGATGATCTCAACTTTACAAATATAATTAAAAATAAGTTTCGCATCACCATATGTAATAAGTTCTAAAGTATAAATTAAAGAGTCTACATATATCCTTTGGATGTATTATATGTGCGGTGTTCTTGTTAGTAAATTTTAGACTATACTTGTTGCTTAAACTCAATTGGGAAAGTGTGCGTGTTACTTGAATCGGAATTTTATAGAGAAGATTATTTTTAGGGGGCACAAATGACGAATAAACGACGTGTACAGATTCATAAAAAAAAGATGTGTCCAATTATAGTAATCTGTAAGCAGTTTCTTTTTATTTATTTTTAATGAAAAAGCATCAAGAGTGTCCCAGATGTTTTCATGATCAATAAATTAAAGAAACTTGCTAACTTGTACTAATCAATTATAATTACTATCTGATGAGTCAATTAGACGAAGCTGTTGCTTGAATCAATGTTTAGGATAACGACCATTACTCATAGACAATATTTTTTAAAGTCATTTTAAATATGTTATAATCATATTTAACTCTACCATTTTCAACTCTCGCTACAATCAGGCGTATTTTTAGGGACAGTTGGAGAAACGATTTTGACTTTCTGAATAGAGATTTTTAAGGGCTTTCAAATGACATATTGTCAAATTCCATGAGATATATCTTCTGTCATTTTTTGACAGTGACACTTCCGCTTGACAAATGTAGTACAAAAACTAATAGATTCTTCTGACTGACAACCAAAACAGATATACCAAATTTCAGCTTAACCGGATTAAACGTGTAATCTCTATCGTGGAAGAATACAAACATGAAGACAGAGAGACTTTTATCTGGAAATGGTCTTGACCGTCTCAGGAAACCTTGAAATGGATATTTTTAGCTCGTTCACAGTACTTTCCCTCCTCATTGGATGGTGGGTGGGAAAGCAATATAAATTAACAATTTAATTTTAATTATATTTTTTACCAGCACTTGCCTGCAATGCCGTCCGCGTTAATGTCGGAATAAATAAAATTTTCATTCTTATACACGTTTCCTTCCCCGATTTTTAAACTTTTATCCCCATTTTTACCCCTCCAAGTGAAATTAATATATCAAGTGTTATATCAAATGAAAGGTCATTTGCAAATTTTCAGGTTGAAGTAATTAATTCATACCCATAGATATTTATCTATATTTTATAGGAAAAATAAAATTAGGTATACAAATTAAACAAATAGTTATTTATGTACCAAGGGTATAAATAGATCTTTATGCCCCGAGGGTGACGATATTACAAACACGAGGGCCTTTGGAACGAAGGTTTGTAAGTCGCCCGAGGATATAATCTGTTTATACTCGCGATGCATACAAACTTGTATGTCATACTAGTTCAATATTGCGTACACAATATGAATATTTTAAAAAATCCCGGGCCATAAAGTGCTCTTTGCGGGCTATAAAGTTCACTTTATGTAGTTTGTAACTAAGCAATAAAAACATAATATTGAACTAGTTTAACATAAAAATATATGTAGACCATAAATTAAATTAATAAAAACTGGAAAATCACAAAAAAAGTTACTGTGCTCGTTTCAACTCCTGAAGAAGCTGCGAATAACGGAAACTAAACGCCGAGTATTGATATAAAAATTTATCGGTCAATTTCTATAATACAATACCGGGTGAAACAGAAATGTTTATTAGTAAATTTTTATGGTCAAATATATATTGATATTTTTTTATACATGTTACCCTCTTCTTTTTTTTTCGTCGTTGCTTATAAAAAAATTTTCAGCTAGCTCTATTTTAAATTTAATTTACAATACAATTAAAGAATTCCCGTATAAGTTTATTGTTAGTTACACTTTTTAAACTTTAATCTTTTGGTAAAACAAATAATATATGAGTATAAAGCGTTAACCCCCAATTGGTACCAATTAGTTCACAACTAATCAAATTTATGCGTAGCTTATAATAATTCTAGAATAATATCTTGGGTGGATGTAGCCAAAGTATATCCCCAAAACCGAGGTAAATGGAAAGCTCTTACTTTATTTCCGAAGTGTTCGTGTATATCTATGAAATTATTGTGGCGATCAGCCAGATCTAAAGTAGGTTCCCAGCAATCCTCTGATGGTAGGTGTAAACTATGAGGATGATTGTTGGTAACCACTTAGGTGTCTCCAGGATCCAAGCGAAGAGCCACTCAACGTGTCAATCCCTGCAGGATTCGATTGAAGACGATCAGGACCAATAAGGAAGATGTTAACCAGAGAAATAAATAAATAAGTAAGCGAGTAAGGCCTAAACAAAACAATAAGGAAAGTTAATTTACTTCCAGGATGGATAAAAGGATGACTTACCGGAGATCTCGTGTGGCCTTAAAGATATATTAGATTCCCACAAAATTAACAAAGGTGAATAATTCTCTTAAATATTCCTTTAGGGCGAATCTAAGTTGAATAATATAGTTTTTTGTTCTTTTCTAGGTTTAGAAAATCCGAAAATAATTCGTAATTTTAAGGAAGGCGCATGTTCCATCAAAAGCCACAAAAAAAGATAGATAAAGGTCAAAAGAGATAAGTCAAAATTTTAAAATTTAAGCACTTTAGTATTAATGGTTAGTTAGCTAGTAGATTTTTGGCCATAAAGCAAGAGAAGAACCACACTAGGTGAAAACCTGAAAAATAACTTCTAATTGTAAATAAACAAATGAAGGTTAACTATTAAAATAAAGGTATTTAAACAATTTAATTAATAAATAAATGTGTTTTAGATCCAAATGGTTTAAGGCAGGCTATTACTCTTCATTAAAATAAATGAATTTAAAAAAATGTTAAAAGAAAATAGTTAATAGAAAAATTGAAACCGTAACATAGAACACCCTGTATATCTTTATGCAATGAAAGATAATACTTAAAAATCAACTAATTTAATCATTTTTTAATCAAACTACAAGTAATTATACATTTTCGGTAAGAAGAAGAATTAACGTTTCAGGTAGTATCAAATAATAAATAATTATTTTTTCCGATTTTTTCTTAATATTGATATTTACTACTATTCTTTTTTTATTTTTCTTAATTTTTATATTTTCTTGCTTTTTTTTGTTTATTTTTATTTTATTTTTTGATTTTTTTTTCTAATTTTTCTACTTTTTATACTTTTTTGATTTTTTCTTAATTTTTCTATTTTTCCCATTTTCTCTAGTTTTTTCTTAATTCTCTTAACGCTTCTATTGTTTTTTTTAATTTTTCTTAATTCTTCTATTAATTTTTTTTACTTCTCCTTCTAATTTTTTCAAATTCTTTCTGATATTTTCTGTTTTTTTTCCCACTCACTGATTTATGGTCAATAAGCCGCACCGAATAATCATATTATATTACTTTAAATAGCATCAATTTTATTCCCAATTTCTGGTGAATGCACCAAATTACTGACATCAAAAAATATTTTTCATTTGTCGTTGAGAAGCATATATCACCAAAATAACGTAAACAAACTATAGAAATTCGCATTGTGTTTAGAGCCAAGGTACCGCGGTGTTGGTACTATAGTCCATTTAAAACGCGGATATGACGCTCGGAACGCCCCACGCAACAAGACTGCTTTTACTATATAATTTTTGGGACGTAAAGAAAATAATAACGGAATGTAACAGCAGGTGGCTTACTCTGGTGGCAATCGACGTCAGAAACGCCTTCAATACCGCTGCCTGGGCTATTATAGTGAGGGAACTCGAAGAGAAGAAAATATCAACCTACCTGATTAACATAATTAAGGGATACCTCAGAGACAGAAAAATAACTATAGGAAAAACCCACAAAATGGGAATAAATGCAGGCGTTCCACAGGGTTCTGTACTCGGCCCAGTACTGTGGAACATATTATATGACGGGGTCCTGAAGCTTGCCCTACCGGAGGGAGCGAGAAACATGGCCTTTGCAGACGACTTGGCTATATTAGTTGAGGCAGCAGATACGACCGAACTTAGGCACAAAGTTAACATATCCCTTGAACGTGTGGACTGGTGGATGAAAAGCCACAAGCTAGAAATAGCGCCAGAAAAAACGGAAGCGGTGATTCTTAAAGGGCACCACTGGTACAGAGAGAGGGAGGAGGTGTCCTTTGAAATCAGAGGAGTCCGAAAAGAGCCATAAAATACCTGGGCATTATGATCGATGGTAGAGGAACATATACGCAGCACGTGGAATATGCCTGCAAAAAAGCTGAAGAGAGGTCGGAGATGATAAATCGGCTAATGACAAACATCAGGGACCCAAGGAGTAAGAAAAGGGAAGTCCTAAGCGGGGTAGTACACTCGATACTCTTGTACGGAGCACCGGTGTGGGAAGGAGCGATGAGTACTGCGAGAAACAGGAAGGCCATGGAACGCGTACAGCGCAAAAGCCTGATAAGAGTTGCAAGCGCGTATTGAACGGTGTCGACGAAAACTTTCCAGGTGGTGACTGGAACCGTTCCCATACACCTCATGGCAGCAGAGAGGACAAACATATACCAGAGAGGAATCGGACAAAATAGCGCGCGAAGGAGGGAGGAAAGAGAGAACACCCTACAACGATGGCAGGCAGAATGGGAAGAACACGTGGAAACCGGTCAGTGGACGAAGAACCTTATTCCGGAGGTAAGGACCTGGGTACGATGCGAGCATAGGCAACTCGACTACTACTTAACCCAGATACTGACAGGCCACGGCTGCTTCAAACAATACACGATGAGGATTTGAAAGGAAGCGGAAGACTCATGCGAGTACTGCGGAGAAGTGGACACCCCGGCACACACCTTCTTCTCGTGTGAGAGGTGGCACCAGGAGAGAACAAGTGCCTACCTGGAGCTGGGAACGATCCTAACGGAAAGAAACCTTACGGAAGTCATGATGGCGAGTCGAGGGAAATGGCACGTGGTACAGAGGATGGCCAAAAACATCCTCAAGGTAAAAGAAACAGAGGAAAGGGCTAGACAAGGAGTAGGAGACAGATGAGCAAACAAAGAGTGGGCCCAGCTATCGAGGTATGCCGAACACAGCGGTTCCGACAGTTTGGTGAAGCACGGAGGGGTTTTAGTCGGATTAGCGCCCGACACTACTATATGCATTGAGACAGCATACAGTGCCAAGCGGTTTCCCTTCCACAGAAAAAAAAAGAAAGGGAACGCTATATTAAATCAGCGGTTAGTCAGTTCTGTGACAGACACCGTGAGAGCCAGTCGACTGAGATTAGCAGCTGCCGTATACCTGACATAAGTATAATTAAATGTAAATTTCATGAAGTCCGGAAAAAGTAGATAATGTTAGATATAAATTTTGACGAGCTGTACTAAGTCCAATATATCGCTTCCGCGCATGCTTAAACTCCCTCCGGATCCGATCAAAATCAAAGAGTGGGAAATAGCAGGTTTGGTCCTCACTTTAGGCTTAAAATAAATTGAGTTGTGCCAGCATCGCCGAGAAGATCACCACGCCAGAGAACCGATACCGATAGCCTGCTCGAGACTTCCGACGATATCCGAAGTGCTCCGAGGGTATACCGGTGAGACATATCGAGTCTATTAATAGAATTTTCTGTGTATTTATTTTTCAGAGTTCAATTTCGACGACTACTCGAGAAGACCAGTTAGGTTCGCCTTAGGCCCTAGCAGACAACAATGCTGTTAGTCGAGAAAATCACACTGTATCGTTGGATGGTATATAACTGTTTATACTAAGACGGAGTGCCCATAGTCGAGTAAATCACAGGGTACGTGTCGTCATTGTGTAACTGTTATATATAGGTAAAGGGAACCCCGGAAGGTACTGATAGTCGAGTAAATCACACTGAACCTACTCTGGCGACGCTATTTCACCGACAAGGGTAACGACTTAACCTACAGGGAAAGTTGAACTTGGTCTAGCCTAGATTTCGATTTGTCTCATTCACCGCTTAACTACGACGTCTCGCCGCATTCTTTCATTTCTCGCTTTCATCATACCGCACTCTCGCTTGGAAGCCCGCAGCTTCCCAATATTCGGCTTATTCCTTAGTGTTAATATCCCGTTATATCCGTTATGCTTTTCATCGTTCACCGCTGCTAAATCGATTCGTATTCCGCAAGACCCGCTTCAGCTTTTTGAAACCGTTGCAAGGCCCTTTCCTCTTACCGTCTTTGGTAAAATTATTTGTTAACTGTGGTGAACAATAAAAGGTTTATTTTCGTTTCGTAATTTTATTTATTTTTCTGTTCACATAAACTAACATCCTAGCAGCAGATACTCCGGCACTCATCCCAGGTGGGCAAGTAAAGTCTGCCCTTCCGGCTGTCAAGAGGTTGGTCGAGGCCATAACGACCCATGGAGTATTAAATCTTCACTGACGCTGCTCGGTGCAAGTGGCCTTCATACTTAAAATGGAAGGTGTCGCCCGAGGAAACCCGAAACCTGGACTAAGGCGCCCAAGTGACCCGTAATGACCGAAGTGCAGTTACACTATTATATAGGTAGTATGAATGTTGTATGTGTATAAGGAAATGTTAGACTTTTCTGTAAATATTTTAATCTTCTCTCCGTTTTATTTAACTTTCTGTCTAAATAGTTTTTCTCTCCTGTTCATGTTCAGTAATTTCAATTTTTGATCTATTAATTTGTTCCTTCATCGAATCTGTTTATTTTCCATTTTCTGTTTATTATATTCTTGAGTTACTGCTTCTTTATTATCTTGTTCTACTGTATCAACCATTTCAGTTATAGTATTCATCTATTTGTATTCTAAGGTTACCATCTTTTCTGTAGTATCTTGTATTCCTACTTTGACTTTCTCGAGTTCGTCGTTTACTTGGTTGAAATCTTTTTCTTTTTCTTAACATGTAGTAAATTCTTCATCTCTCAATTTATCTACTTCTATAATTCTTTCAATCGTTTCAATTTAATGTTCTTTCTTGCCTCTTCAATTTTATTATTTGTATTATTAATTTCTGTATTTTCTGTATCATTTTCGTTTTATTCTTTTTAATCTCTTGCTTAATATGTTTTCTCATCTCCTGTTCATTTTTCTTTCCGTATCTTGCATTTCTTTGCTATTCTTATTCATTCTTATCACATTCTCTCGTTCTTTTTGTTATATTTGTTCTTTTTCTCTCTGTTCCTAATTTTTGTTTCCCATTATTTCTTCATCACTTCTAATAATATTTCACCTAAATTTTGTTCCTGAATTTCTACTACATTAGCTTGACCCTCCAGTGACTCTTCTTCTTTAGTAATTTGTAATTTTCATGAAACACAGTTAATCCACCTGAAAAATTACGAGTTGGAAATACCGTTTTACGCAAATGTAGACACTGGATATAAACAACAAATAATATATCCAATTCAAAGTACTCAATTCAACTTTTTTTAACAATAGGGAAATTAGAGAATAAATAGGGAAACATTAGGGAAAAAGTGAAAAGTATAGAAAAATGGGTAAAATAGGGAGAAATAGGTACAAATAGGATAAAATAATGGAAAACAGAAAAACAAAGAAAGAATTAGGAAAAATAGGGAAAAAAGATAAAAATAGTGAAAATAGGAAAATTTGCGAATAGTAGGAAATAATAGTGAAAAATAATTAAAACATGGAAAAAGAGGCAAATATTTGGACAAGAAAAAAATTGGCAGAGAAAGGTAAAATTGGGAAATTAGAGATAAATATAGAAAAATCAGGAAAATAGGCAAATATATGGGAAAATAGTGAAAAATAGGGGAAATAAGGAAAATAGTAAAAATAGGAAAAGATCAATAATAATTATTATTTATTTTTATACAATTGTAGGGACCTATATTAGTTTAATTCAGTAATTAATACAAGAGCTTTAAATCGGTTACTAAATATAGGTGTGAAATTTTCGATAAAATCTCATGCTACAATATCATTACATATTTGACCAAAGTAGCACTAATTTTGCTGTGGCGGTATTTCCGTTAACATTTGCTGCGATAATTTGACCCATTTCCGGCGCTACTGGAATTTTCCCCAAACTAACATCGTTATTGCCAACAATATCATACCCAAAGAACTATAAAGTGATTCTGGCGAAATAGTTCTCAAACTGAGTACATTATTCGAGGGATGCAAGTGGCCGTTGCCGGAGGCTGTATGGATATGGAGGACGGAGGGGGAGGTGAGAGTTAGCCGCCCCCAAACCGTGCTTTGTTGATTAATTGTGTGTATACGCCATTCTGTTTTCTTACTTCAATTGAGGCCTGTTAATGTCCTTTTGTGATGTTTTGCGGGTGTCAGCATGACAGGCGAGATCGGGATAGCTGCGAAAGTATCATTAGCGTTCTTGAAGTTTGAGCAAGTTATGCCCGTTTCTAATTAAATTCTATTGTATCGAATTAACAGATTGTGGAGGAATAATGTACACCTTGCTGATGAATGTGTCTAATAAGCGTCACTTATGTCAGTCCTGATTAAATTTATGTCGTCCACGTGTATAGAATTTTGTATAAAAATATTATAAAGGTAAAAAAAGCATTTTCACATTTACGAATTGCGAGAATGAAATTAAAAATAAATATATTATATGTATATATGTTATAAAATCCCAGCTCAGGTTGTTCCAGCCGGAATTCTGAACTGCTTATTGATTCAAACTAGACCGGACGGTTTGAATGGATCTGTCAGGCGCGGGCAAAGACTCATACACCGACAGGTAAATACGGGTACAGAATGAGCTACGCTCTATTAAACTTGCATTATATTATTGTATAAATATTGGGACAAGTAATTTTTTATATCAATAATAGTACAGATATCTTTAAAAAATCGATTTAAAAACGTACACGACAGACCATCGGGACGTTTCAAAAACGTTCGTTAAAGTACCCTAGTACATTTATAATCCGTTTTTTTTATACTGAAAATGTCACAGCTTCCAACGTCACATTGACGTCAAAACCGACGTTTTAAAATGGGAACTAATAGTCTAAGATCTAGCGAACCATCCGACTAACCCGTTTCCCACAAAGCTAAAAAAATTTTAAATGATGTTTTGTTATCAGTCAACTGAGAAAATACCGTTCTGGCAGACATCTTGCAGTTGGGTCATTATCCCCTAAATTTTTGAAAATGTAAAAAAAAAATCTGATGTGGCCAGCACATGACCTCTCGCCATTTTTGAATCAAAAATTTACAGGTTGACACAAAAAAGTATGAAAAAAAATTATTTTTTTGTAAATCTGGCAACAATGGCAAAGGTTCGAAAATTTTAATGAGATGAAAATAAACTATAAGGTATACAAAATATATGTGTAAAACTTTATTACCGTTTTGTATAATAATGGCGTCATCACCCTTATCAACTGCCACTTCCGGTTGTGCGATTGGCACCAAAATCTAATCAGATCTAATCTAGGGTATCAGAATCCTGTATGCAAAATTTCAAATTTTTTTATTCAGTAGTTTTTGAGTTATCGTTACTACAACATCCATCCAAACACACACACTAACACACACACACACACACACACACACACACACACACACACACACTAACACACACACACACAGACATCATCGCGAAAATATTAAAATCGTATTCTAGGGACCCTAAAACGTGTTTATCCATTGAAAACTCACTACCCAATTTTTAGCATGATTCCTATACCTCTCTTATCTGAAGGGCGAGAGGTAAAAATTTGCAAGTATGTACCAGACGGTAGCACAGTTGTCATCGGGATAGTAATTCATAACCTTATCCCACAAGACTAAAATTTTGAGGGTATGTTCTTTAAATTGTTTAAAAAGTATATGTAAGTAGCCAGAATATTCCAGCGGTTGCAAGAATCAGCCAGACGAGTATACAGGATGTCTTAAATTGGAAGGAATAACATAGCTATATAAAAAACCGTAATAGATACAGAGGCGGTTAAATAGGAAAAAAGTTAACTATTTTAGAGAGTATTACATTGGTCTAAAAAAATATATAGGGACTTTCGCCCTTCTCAAGTTATACAGGAAAAACTAAAAATGCTCTTTTGGTTTTTCACTCCTATAATTTTTATTTAAAAAAATATCAAAAAAATAGAAAAGGAAAGTTTTATCGTGTCTCAAATTTGCTATGAAACTGTACTAATAAATCTTTGATACGAGGTTTAGTGTCCTAGTGTCCTTACGGCCACCATGAAGTTATTTTTTTTTAATACGGATCTATCTTTTTACCTCTCGCCCTTCAGATAAGAGAGGTATAGGAATCATGCTAAAAATTGGGTAGTGAGTTTTCAATTGATAAACACGTTTTGGGGTCCCTAGAATACGATTTTAATATTTTCGCGATGATGTCTGTGTGTGTGTGTGTTAGTGTGTGTGTGTGTGTGTGTGTGTGTTAGTGTGTTAGTGTGTGTGTGTGTGTGTGTGTTTGGATGGATGTTGTAGTAACGATAACTCAAAAACTACTGAATAAAAAAATTTGAAATTTTGCATACAGGATTCTGATACCCTAGATTAGATCTGATTAGATTTTGGTGCCAATCGCACAACCGGAAGTGGCAGTTGCTATGGGTAATGACTCCATTATTATACAAAACGGCAATAAAGTTTTACACATATATTTTGTATACCATATAGTTTATTTTCATCTCATTAAAATTTTCGAAACTTTTGCCATTGTTGCCAGATTTACAAAAAAATATTTTTTTTTCATACTTTTTTGTGTCAACCTGTAAATTTTTGATTCAAAAATGGCGAGAGGTCATGTGCTGGCCACATCAGATTTTTTATTAAAAAAATAGATAAAACTGAAAAATTTAAATTCAGTGATATATCACACTTGTCATTTTAATAACGTTTTATCTGAAATAAATAGCATCATCATATGCATTACCAGTGAAATGAAAAAAACTTAAAATAGTAGCTATTAAACAAGCACAAGATTATCGACCTGCGTCGTGAATAAAAAATGTTGATAGAGAATTTAAACACAAAGTTAGTTACAAAATTGGTTTAAGTAAAATAAATTGTTGATAGATATGTACCTAGTAATACTTTAAGTTTATTGGTTGAATATTTGTAGTTATTTCCTAAATTATATTATTCGTTATTCTAATTATTTTTACCATTTTTACCTCTCGCCCTTCAGATAAGAGAGGTATAGGAATCATGCTAAAAATTGGGTAGTGAGTTTTCAATGGATAAACACGTTTTAGGGTCCCTAGAATACGATTTTAATATTTTCGCGATGATGTCTGTGTGTGTGTGTGTGTTAGTGTGTGTGTGTGTGTGTTAGTGTGTGTTTGGATGGATGTTGTAGTAACGATAACTCAAAAAGTACTGAATAAAAAAGTTTGAAATTTTGCATACATAATTCTGATACCCGAGATTAGATCTGATTAGATTTTGGTGCCAATCGCACAACCGGAAGTGGCAGTTGCTATGGGTGATGACGCCATTTTTATACAAAACGGCAATAAAGTTTTACACATATATTTTGTATACCCTATAGTTTATTTTCATCTCATTAAAATTTTCGAAACTTTTGCCATTGGTGCCAGATTTACGAAAAAATAATTTTTTTTCATACTTTTTGTGTCAACCTGTAAATTTTTGATTCAAAAATGGCGAGAGGTCATGTGCTGGCCACATCAGATTTTTTGTATAAGATAAAATCCAGGTCCATATAAGTAGATTATTGACAATGATGATTATCTGTTATACAGTATGTCTCAGTGAGTTGGAACCATGTGGTAATCTTTTTACCTCTCGCCCTTCAGATAAGAGAGGTATAGGAATCATGCTAAAAATTGGGTAGTGAGTTTTCAATGGATAAACACGTTTTGGGGTCCCTAGAATACGATTTTAATATTTTCGCGATGATGTCTGTGTGTGTGTGTGTTAGTGTGTGTGTGTGTGTGTTAGTGTGTGTGTTTGGATGGATGTTGTAGTAACGATAACTCAAAAACTACTGAATAAAAAAATTTGAAATTTTGCATACAGGATTCTGATACCCTAGATTAGATCTGATTAGATTTTGGTGCCAATCGCACAACCGGAAGTGGCAGTTGCTATGGGTGATGACGTCATTACTAAACAAAATGGCAATAAAGTTTTACACATATATTTTGTATACCCTATAGTTTATTTTCATCTCATTAAAATTTTCGAAACTTTTGCCATTGTTGCCAGATTTACAAAAATATAATTTTTTTTCATACTTTTTTGTATCAACCTGTAAATTTTTGATTCAAAAATGGCGAGAGGTCATGTGCTGGCCACATCAGATTTTTTATTATTAATTTTAGGAAAAAAACCTATTTTTCCTAAATAGTTCTACAATCTAAAATACAATTATCAGATATCAATTTTTAGTATACGAGGTTTGTCAAAAAATATGAATTTTACACAAGACTAAAGTACCTTTTTTGACAACATCGAAAAATGTTATTTAAAAAAGTTGATCAGAATTAAAAACTAAGTTCAAATATTCAATTAACATCCATTTGCATTGAAAAATGTATTTCTGGGTACAATAACAATGCAAATTTTACTGTGGTTACGTGTTTAAAATGCTAAATTGTTAGAAAACATTAAGAAACGAGAACATTATCATGACTTTTAGAGATAAATGTTAATTTATAATAGAAACAATATTAAACAAGCACAAAACCTATTTTTTCAATCTAAATATATGTAATCGACGATTTTAGTAAGTAAGATTTTTAGGATTTTTAATACACCGACACTTAATCTTAATCATATTTATTCGGTTACAAATCAAAACCCACCCAAAATAAACTTCCTTTTTTTAAAAATGATGATTTTTTAAAATACGTGACGTATTTACTGATCTGGGAAGTTTATTCAGTAATTTAACTTATGTTGGTACATATGACAGTATGTTTGTAGAAAAATCGATTGAAATCGAATAGAAAGTCCGTATCTGTTATGATTTCACATTTTTTTTTCAAATGAATATCGCTCCATATCTGATTTTGGACCTTTAACTATTATCAGTTTTCTGATTTCTGAACTTTATTAGGTATTATTAATAATTATTGCAAATAACCTATTCATAATTTAACAATTCGATTATCAACGTCACATCGAATGATTTCAACGAATGATCGAGTAGACACTTCTTATAATATCGATACAGTATGTGACGTAGGTAAAGCTTCTGGTATTACGTCATCAAGCCCTCGTAATTTAAATAAAAGGATGTTTTTAGCTTAAAGGGTTGTCTTAAAAAAATAACAAAGTAGTATAAATAGTACATTTGGACCTTCTATATTAAAATATCAATTTAAAAAAAAATGCTAAAATTGTCCATTGCACATTTTAACTTAGTTCTGATCAACTTTTTTAAATAACATTTTTCGATGTTGTCACATTTAAAGATACTTTACTCTTAAGTAAAATTCATATTTTTTGACAAACCTCGTATACTACTTGAAAAAATTAATAATCTGATGATTGTATTTAATATTTAGAACATTCAGAACATTATATTAAGAATAAGTTTTATTCCTAAAATTAATAATAAAAAAGTTTCCCATACGGTTGCAATTTATTGAGACATACTGTATACGTAAAACATCGTAGAAAATGTAATGCATGATACACATTTATCTTGTTTAATTTCTCTTGTGATACTTTTCTTTGGTTCACTGATAATGCAACTTTTTTTATCGAAATTGTTACGTAATTTTACATATGTTTTGATGAAATTAAAATGAATTTACGAAAAACTACCACAGGACCGTAATTCAAAATTATTGTCACTAATGATCTTAGTTATTTCAGATAAAATGTCATTAAAATGACAAGTGTGATATATCATTGAATTTGAATTTTAACGATTTATCTATTTCTTTTAATAAAAAAGATAGATCCGTATTAAAAAAAATAACTTCATGGTGGCCGTAAGGACACTAGGACACTGTTCAATCTTGAACATCATAAAAACAAAAGAACATCCTGTATATGAAATATTTTCAATTTCATTGCATAAAATTAAATTGTTTAACAACCTCGAAATTAGATCGCTCAAGTTAGCACGTACAAAACGCTAACTTGCAGTATTTTATTTTTATTTTGTATCATATTTTGTTATAATATATAATTGTTTTATTTTGTAATATAATAAATATAGGTCGAATTTAAAAAATAAACGATTCAAAAATTAAAAGTTGTAGCTTTAACTTCGATATTCACATAAGGCCCTTTGGGTTTTATTCATGGTCCTTCGAGCGAAAATTTTTATAAGTTTTTAAAAATAATCAAGTATACAAGTAATTATATAATGTCTACACCTATGGAAGAAGCAAACCAACTGGCACTAGAACAACAGAATCTGGGAAAACGAATTGTTCAAATACTAACCAACTCCAAAAAAGACCCAAGTTCAAGAAAAACTGATGATTATATAGACAAGCGACTTAAAGAGTTGGAGAATTTATGGGATGAAATACAAGAAAATGATGCTAAGATCAAAAAGTTGAATAATCCAGAGCACAGTTATTTTAAAAATTTGTATTTTGACCAATTGGAAAAGAAACATAATGAAACTAAAGAATACTTGGAACAATGCCCAACAGTTAAAACAAAATCAGTAATGAGTTTAAATCCTGTAAACAATGACCAAGAAACGAGATTGAAAAAACAAGAATTGAAAGGTAATCAATTAAACCGACTTATTCAAAAAATATACAAAGAAATGGATGAAAATAATATTACTTCAAAAGATCAGTGTTTAATAAACAAAGCAGAAAAGACATGGGAAAGCATTTATGATTTAAATGAAGACATTATGGCATTCGAAACAGCTTTTCAACACAGATATTTCACAGAAGATGTATTTTCAAAAATAGAAGTAGAAGTAGATGAATTAATGAGAAAGATTGAAGAACACATTGCAAATAATGGAAATACAAATGAGTCTGATAAAGGTAGGCCCAACATCCAGTTACCAAAAATAAAATTACCGATGTTTGATGGAAGCTATGACCAATGGTTTACATTTCATGACATTTTCCAAAAAGTTATTCATGAAAGCAGTTGCCTTACAACCACTGAAAAAATGCAGTATTTGAAAACGAATGTCCGAGGAGAAGCTAGCAAAATTATAAAGCATTTGGACATAACCGAAAACAATTACCAGTCTGCTTGGGAAATTTTGAAGAAGCGTTATCAAAATAAAAGGTTACTAGTAACAAAATTGGTAGACAAGATATTGGATTTGCCAGTAAGTCACAACGAATCATCCGATGAACTTAAACAACTCCATGACGTTACAATGGAATGTATAAATGCGATGAATAATGTTGGTATTGAAACAGAGTCATGGGGACCAATCTTGACTCGAATCATAATGAGAAAATGGGACCCGAACACGAACAGATTATATGAACAAAGTTTAAGTAAGCCACATGAAGTTCCTGATTTTAACGATTTAATGGAGTTTTTGGTACGAAGATTTCAATCTCTTGAACCGTCCAAACACTTAGGGATGGAAAAATCAAATTTTTCATCATCCGATCAAAGGTTGAAACATTGCAAAGGTAATGAAACCTGTCATTGCTGCAATAAATCACATACCATCTATCAATGTGAGGAATTCAAAGCTCTACCCGTGATAGATAGAATTAATTTAATAAAGAAGAAGTTATGCTACAACTGTATGGCTCATGAATCCAGAGACAAATGTAGAAGCCAACTAGCATGTAACATTTGCAGTCGTTTTCATCATACAATGTTACATCAAGACAATAGAGAAAAGTCAAAACCAAAACAACAAAGAACCCACCAACCAACTGACGCACAAACCAGAGCGTCAAGACAACTTCCACAAAACAGTAACACAATCAACACGTCTAGCTACTTAGCGAACCAAGGAAAGGAAGTCCTTCTTCCAACAGCCATGGTACAAGTACAAACCAACACTGGAACAATGGTACTATTGAGGGCTCTAATGGATCAAGGGTCTCAAGCATCCTTTATCTCCGAAGAAGCTGCACAAACTCTAGCCCTGCCTAGAGAAAAAATAGATGCAGAAATATCTGGGATAGCAGATGGACAGCCCAAAACTTCCAAATGGAGAATTCAAGCTCAGATTAATCCGAGATTCTCCAGCAACTTCACATTGAATGTTCAATTGATGGTTATGTCAAAACTCACACATGCTATGCGAAAAGCAACGTTACAGATTGACACGAAGACTTGGCAGAACAATCTGCTAGCTGATCCTACGTTCAACAAAACCGGTCCAATTGACTTACTTCTGGGGGCAGACGAATATGGTAAATCGATTCTGGAAGGTCTCCACAAATCAGAAGATGGAATCATTGGACAAAATACTGAATTTGGATGGATTCTTTCGGGCAACTTTGCCACATCCTATGAAGATACAATAAAAATAACTAGTTTGGTAGTTCACACTGAAGACGAAAAACAGTTAACCAGATTGTGGCAAATTGGGGAAGCAGTTGTTCCCCAACACTTGAATCCTGATGACCAAACTTGTGAAGAATGTTATCACAAAACTACAAAAAGGGAAGAAAATGGAGCATACACCGTATCGATACCATTCAAAACTTCTCCTCCAACATTAGGCCTCTCAAAAAAAAGAGCAATGGCCAGATTACTACATCTCGAACAAAAACTGGAAAAAGATGCAAATCTGAAAGTCCAATATCACCAGTTTATGGAAGAGTATTTAAAATTAGGGCACATGATCCAAGTCAGCCCTATGAATCAAGATGAATCTCATTACTACATACCACACCAACCTGTAATCAGAGAAGCAAGCACAACTACGAAATTGCGAGTAGTGTACGACGCATCAAGCAAAACCGACAACGGATACAGCTTGAACGACTGTATGTTTACAGGACCAAAACTACAACAGGATATTTCTGATATATTACTCAGATGGAGAAAACATCGTGTAGTATTTTCAGCAGATATTGAAAAGATGTAGAGACAAATTAAAATTCATAGAGACGATCAAAAATTCCAAAACATTCTATGGAGATTCCATCCCTCTGAAAATATAAAAGAATATGAGCTAACAACAGTCACTTACGGAACATCAGCCGCTCCGTTCCTAGCGATGAGAACATTACAACAGCTAGCTCTAGACGAAAAGAAAAATATCGCAAGGCCTCAAAAATCGTTCTTGAAGACTTTTATGTAGACGATTTGTTATCAGGAACAAACAGTGTAGAAGAAGCAAGAAAAGTGCAAGGCGACCTAATAAAATTGATGAAAAATGGTAGCTTTGTATTACGGAAATGGTCTAGTAATTATCCTGAAATACTCCAAATTTTACCAGAAAGCTATCGAGATCAAAAAATACATTTGATCGAAGATGAAACTAGAAAGTCATTAGGTGTTGTATTGTCTCCAGCAGATGATACTTTTCGACTACCGATGAAAATTAACCACCCAATAAAAGCCACTACAAAGAGGTATATCTTATCCGAAATTGCTAAACTGTTCGACCCCCTAGGATGGTTAGGCCCAGTAATAATACAAGCGAAACTTTTAATACAAGAGTTATGGCTTCAACAAATCAGCTGGGACGAACCTGTTAACCAACAAATTGCTACGAGTTGGGAAAATTTCAAGAATCAGATGAATACTGTGAAAGATATCAAAATTCCGAGATGGATCTACTATGAAGAAACGAAGCTAGAACTTCATGGGTTTTGCGATGCTTCCGAAAAAGCATATGGCGCAGTAATTTACAGCAAAACAAAAATAGACGGAATCTCACACACTACGTTGCTAATTGCCAAATCAAAGGTTGCTCCAGCAAAAACAAAGACTACCTTACCAAGGCTTGAATTATGCTCGGCAGTTCTTCTAGCAAAATTAATGGAAAGAACCATCAAAACCCTCAAGATAGAATCAGTAGATTTCTATGCTTGGACAGACTCCATGATCGCATTAAGTTGGATCAAAGGCGATGCACAGAGATGGAAAACTTTCGTAGCAAATCGAGTATCGGAAATTCAAAGTTTTCTACCAAAAGAACACTGGAGTCACGTAAAGACGCAAGATAATCCAGCAGATGCTTTGTCCAGAGGAATAGATATTCATAAGCTGAGAGATCATTCATTATGGCGGAAAGGTCCAATATGGCTACATACTCATGAGCATTTTCCAAATATGGTCAAAGTTCCCGACACTGAAGAAGACAAACGATTTAGTAACACTTGTCATCAAATCAGAATATCAGACGAACATCAGTTATGCAAAGAATTTTCCGAACTTGCAAAGATGGTTCGAATCTTGTCATATTGCAGAAGATTTAAGACCCATGAGAAAGGCCTATTGACTCCTCAAGAATTGGACAATACCCTAAAAGCAATAATAAAACAAGAACAGGAAAGAATGTTCTACCAAGAGTTCCGAACACTCAAAAAAAAAGGATATGTCGATAAAACTACAAGTAAAATATCCAATTTAACTCCTTTTATTGATGATGAAGGGATCCTAAGGGTTGGAGGAAGATTGGAAAATTCAATGTTACCCTATGAACAAAAACACCCCATCATACTTCCAAACCATAATCATTTCACGGATCTGATAATACGCAACAGTCACAAAAATACATTGCACGGAGGAATTCAGCTGACACTTGCATACTGTAGACAAAAATACTGGATTATTAATGGAAAACCAGCTGTTAAACGGATTTTAAATAAATGCTTAAGATGTATAAGATACAAACAACAAACTGCACAGCAACAAATGGGACAATTACCAAATCCTAGAGTCACACCGTCTCCTCCATTCACCCATACAGGAGTAGACTATGCTGGACCAATTCAAGTAAGAACCACAAAAGGGCGAGGGCACAAGTCCTACAAAGGATACATTGCAATTTTTGTATGCCTATCAACAAAGGCGATACATTTGGAGGTTGTAAGCGACATGACAACAGAAAAATTTTTAGCCGCCTTCCGAAGATTGATATCACGAAGAGGTCCATGTTCCCATGTGTACAGCGATAACGGCACCACTTTTGTAGGTGCAAACACAAATTTGCAGAAAGAAGTCTCTAAAATAGTAAAAAATCCAGACATCCAAAATTCGATGTCATCAAGTGGTGTTCTTTGGCATTTTATCCCTCCACACGCACCTCATTTTGGAGGATTATGGGAAGCGGGAGTCAAATCCATGAAATATCACTTAAAAAGAGTAATTGGTGAATCTACATTAACGTATGAAGAATTGGCGACGTTAACTCACCAAATTGAAGCGTGCTTGAACTCCAGACCTCTCTGTCCCATTAGCGATGATGCAAATGACTGTACTGTGCTCACTCCAGGACACTTTCTAATAGGCAGAGAAATAATCTCACAGATAAATCCAGATACAACTGAAGGTACCAGTAGCTTAAATCAAAGATGGAAACTGGTACAAAAAATGAAAACAGATTTTTGGAAACTCTGGACTTCGGAATACCTAAATCGCTTACAACAGAAGTACAAATGGCAAACGCCGAGCGAAAATATTAAGCTTGGAACACTAGTACTGCTGAAAGAAGATAATATCAATCCAAGTCATTGGCCTTTAGCAAGAGTTACGAAAGTTCATCCAGGACAAGATGATAAAGTTCGAGTAGTAACACTACAGAAAGCAAGAGGAGCCGTATTGAAAAGAGCAATTAATTCTTTAATTCTGCTACCAACCGAAACTGAAGAAGCTACCACATTAAAACCGCAATCTGTTGGTTCTGTAAATAGCAAAATCGCAGAAATTTCCACAAAAAACCAAAACCATACAACTCAAACGAGGGGGCTATGGAGTACGCTACTGATTAAGGTTTTTCTGTTCATATTCCTTCTATTCAAACTACCTGCAGCACAAGCTGGATACACGCTACAATATCCAAAACCAGGCTTGTATATAGAACATTTGGGGCATGCCAGACTTGACAGAGGAATATTCAGGATAGAAGTAAAATACAACACCACCAAATTTGTTGAAGATTTTGTGAACGCCACGCAAATGGTAGAAGATTTTCAATCCCTTTGTCGACAAACAGAATCACTTTCAAATGATACTCATTGCTACACACTTTTGCACCATCTGAAAGAACAAGAAGTTCAGCTAAGACGTTTCAATACAAGTTCCATGTCTATCTCAAAACGTTCCAAAAGAGGCATTTTAGGCAAAATTCTAACATCAGTATTTGGAGTTAATGATGAAGTTTACCAAGATATAGAAACTCTGCATCAAAATCAAGATGAACTGATAAAAACATCCAATCACCAAACCAAAATAATGATTTCGACGTTATCTCGCATCAATGAGACAGAAGTCAGAATTCAAAACCAACTAGAGCGCTTTAGAGAGAAGCTAAATCAAGGACTAAATTCAATAAATGAAATGAACCATTGGTACAAGACGACTGACGTGAACAAACTAAATATCAACATTCTGAGTGCCTATCAAGTGGCCACTAATTTTCTGAACGAGTTAAATGAATATCACTCCCGACTACTACATGTTCAATATAATGGAGGTACACTGTATGACTTGATTTCACCTGGCCATGTTCGAAAAATGATTGAAGATGCTAACAAAAAGATGCCAGGACATTTGCAAATATCACCATTTCCAACTGTTAAAATGGAGATAGAATATACAAAAGAAACCATGCAAGTCTTCAGTTCCTTCGTGATAATAGACATATCACAATATGATCTCATTCGAGTTACACCTACTCCTTTACCAAGAGCAAATGGATCGTTTTGCATATTTGATGTACCTAGAAATATCCTAGCAGTAGACTACAACAACGATCTGTACTTCAGTCTAAGTGAAGAAGAAATGTATCACTGTATTGCTCTTCCAAAACACCAACACATATGTTCACCATCGGTGGTAAAAAATATTGAATCAAATCCAAACTGTGTGATTGACGAGATCTACGAAAGACCAGAAAGAATCTACTGCAGCGTTAAACAATTTGCAGTAACATCCACAATATGGCAACAGTTACACATGTCCAATACATGGTTATTTCTTACCGCTAAGCCACAAGGGTTGCCGTAATTTGCAACGGTATTCGAGATGATGTTTTACTTAACAGCACTGGGGTGATCAAACTTTCTGAAGACTGTATGATCAAGAGCAAACTAAACATCCTACGACCAAAGAGAACCGTTACCAATTCAGTGCTAGGGACTTACGCAAAATCTTCAATGCCGGTCCTCAACATTTCAGGAATTAGTTCGATCAGGCTAACTGAAAGCATTCCAAAAGAACCTGTCCTCACAATTACCAGTGATTTATCTGAAGTAACATCGGAGGAAAAGGATTTGCAAGATGAACTACATGAAAAGATATGGAGACAAGTGAGAGAGCATTCTTATTCGTCCCATGCCATAAGCATCACTACCACTTTAATCCTAACTTTACTTATCTGGATTGGATATAAACTTATTAGCAAACGTTTCTGCCGACATGAAGCTGGAACAAGGAAGGAAGAAGAGAATGAGAGATCCGAGATGATCGAGTTACAACCTCTGGACCCTGACCGGGACGAGACCGAAGTCTCATCTTCCCACCTGAGAGCCGCCAGTATGTTCAATCTTGAACATCATAAAAACAAAAGAACATCCTGTATATGAAATATTTTCAATTTCATTGCATAAAATTAAATTGTTTAACAACCTCGAAATTAGATCGCTCAAGTTATCACGTACAAAACGCTAACTTGCAGTATTTTATTTTTATTTTGTATCATATTTTGTTATAATATATAATTGTTTTATTTTGTAATATAATAAATATAGGTCGAATTTAAAAAATAAACGATTCAAAAATTAAAAGTTGTAGCTTTAACTTCGATATTCGCATAAGGCCCTTTGGGTTTTATTCAACACTAAACGTCGTATCAAAGATTTATTAGTACAGTTTCATAGTAAATTTGAGATACAATAAAAGTTTCCTTTTCTATTTTTTGATATTTTTTTAAATAAAAATTATAGGTGTAAAAAATCAAAAGAGCATTTTTAGTTTTTCCTGTATAACTTGAGAAGGGCGAAAGTCCCTGTAGATTTTTTTAGACCAATGTATTACTCTTCAAAATATTTATACTTTTTAAACAACTGAAAGAACATACCCTCAAAATTTTAGTCTTGTGGGTGCAGGTTATGAATTACTATCCCGATGGCAACTTTGCCATCGTCTGGGACATACTTGCAACCCTCGAGATAGGTTGTCAATTTTTTTTTACACTTAAAAATATGTAAGTTACAACATATTAAAATTGTAGCCTTGTGGGAGTAGATTACATTTTCAAAATTTTAAGGGATAATGACGCAACTGCAAGATACCTGCCAGAACGGTATTTTCTTAATTGACAGATAATAAAACATCATTTAAATTTTTTTTAGCTTTGTGGGAAACGGGTTAGTCGGATGGTTCACTAGCTCTCCTACTATAAATAAATGGCTTGACAAAAGATTTTTGTACTGATTTTTAAAAAGTTCAGGCCTGTAACTATACATTGTGACCATTACCATACAGCCTGTTTCATCCTTATTGGAATCATGCACTTTGGCAGAATTACAGTTTCCAAAATAACTCTCTATACACGAAATATTACAATGTCGGAAAATGAAAGATGAAATCGCAATATATCTTATGGCATTTTTTTGAAAAACTGTTTCGACACTGATTAAAATAGTTTTAAAACACTTTATTTTCTTGAACCATAAATGACATCACACTTGATTCTGTTCAAAACGTTTCATTCTGGTAAACTGTCAAAAAATCTTATCTCTTAACCTCACTTCACTTTCAAAGTTGTAACGAAGTTACTTTATTATCAGGGTTATTTTATTAGTTAAATAAAATATTCTATTTAAGTTGAATTATATCGCTATGGATCGTAAATGGCTGGATTCCCGTAAAATTTTAAATTATGGTAGAATGAGTTAAAAATAATAAACACCCCGACCTTCCTTCGAATATATGGCCAAGCGCGATCATTTGTGCATTCGCCCGGGAGATGGAGCAGTCACGGACGGACTTCGCCTCGCGACACGTACCCAACCAACCTCAAGGTATCTCGTGCCCAGAGTCCGTTCATGATTTAAATGGTTCATGCAAAGAATACCTATCGATAAAGAAGCGAAGGCTACGGTATTTGCATGGCCCGAAATTTGTACGCGCATGTGCGACTTATTAGTTATATGTCAATGTCAATTCTGTTTAAAGGTCCTATATTTTTGAATAAAGTGCGGATTGTTTGTTCATTTGCTTTATTTTATTGTAAATATTACTACACATATATATAAGAGCGGGGTAAAACGAGTGAAAAGAGTACCAAAGTTGAACTCAGCTGTTATATTAGTTATCCTGTCACAAAAATTTTTACCCTTCCAACATCAAAGAAATTTCGCCGGCCACCGCTTCTTGGCATATATGTATTCTTTGGTTCATGGTTAAAAATTTTTAGGTATGGAATGGATCTATATAGTTAAAATTTGTTAAAATATAAGAGCATTCTATCTTCTATCTTTATCTATATACTATTGGATATTTTGTACCCCCATGGTTGAAGTATATCAGGTTAGACATTGCGCACGATATGTGACGTCACCTGGTGCCCATCAAAAATTTTTAATGTGTCATTATATGATAATATTTTCTTTTTTGACATATTTTTATTTAATTCCACCTATAAACTGATTAAAAATATATTGCTCTGTGTTTGGTGTTAAAAGTAATACTCGCTCTAAAAACAGTGCCCTTTATTACAAAAAAAGTAGATTATTATATGAATAAACATGTTTAACATTTTTAGACTTTATTTTAAATAATACAAAAAAAGATCTGTAAGATGTATTATGTAATAGCTTTAAGTAGTTAACGTATTACGCTTGTCATATTCGTTCTTTGAGTGTAAATTAAGCACTAGGTATATTTATTTATTTATTTATTTTTACAGATATATAAAAACATATAATAATAACATATAATTGGTACATATTTTTTGTAAAATATATAACATAATAAGTTTACAGTTTTCTTTTAAATAAATAATAAACATCATGTGATTTAATATTATCTAAACAAAATAATAAAAATAAAATAATAATACTAATAATAATAATAAAATTATACATGCAGTGTGCACCTAAGTGATGGAACACTTGTGTTGTGCAAAATCTACGAATTTAATACACAAAAAATAATAGTAAGAGAAGCTTAAAAAAAAAAAAAAAAATAAATAAATAAAAATCAAAGTAAAATTTAAAATTGTAAGAGCATAGAATTATAGTAGCATTTTCTGTATTCATTAATTTCAATTTTCCCCTTTCTCTCGTCCTTCCCCTCCCTATCTTTCTTCCGTTCTTTATTTTCGTTATTCTAGAATTTTTTTTTAGAATTTTAGAATATAAAAGCTTAAGTAATATAAACTTGCAATAACAATGTGCATCAAAAAGTTCCACTGATAATATAAGCTAATTCAAATCACTTTTTTTATAAAAATAATTGTTTTGATTAAACATTTATAAAATCACTCTAAAATTAATCTAAAGTATTTTATTTGTTACATATTTGACAATTACTTTAACGATAAAATTAGCCATAACGCAATTGAGCATATTCTGATTTTATGGTTTTTACATGTAGCAATTAAATAGTTTTTATAATATAAAGCACATCGGAATAGTAAAAAAAGTTTCTCCACGACCATTACTGAATGTATGAATTCTGAAATCATTTTTAAAAATAGAATGTAAACATTCACACTCTAGAGTCTGAATATTTATTCTATAATACTTGCCTTTTATGCATTTTGCATGTATTTTCATTCTTTATCAAGGTAAAGAATGGATTTTCTGTAATCGAAATAAACAATATGGATTGCCCTGGATTTCAAAAGTGTCACTGTCAGATATAAAATGGCGACGGTGATAATTATTTTCAAACAAGTTTTAATTTAAACAAAATAATGAGTGAAAAATCAAGTGAAGTAGATATAGAATTTAATAATATCTGAAATTGCAAATTATGAAAAAACAATGAATGCACCAGATTTTAATATCGGTAAGTGTACCACAGCACTATAAATATTAATACAATGTAATACAAATATGTCAACAAATAACTTGTGTTCAGATATAATTTAATTTTGATTTATACTTTTTGATCGTGGAGAAAATATAGTCTGTTACTCGGTCAGAATGAAAAAATTCGACACTCGTGGTTCCTCACATTCGCTTTCGGAATTTTCCACTCGTGTCGAATTTTTCATTCTAACCTTGTTACAGAATCTACAATTATACCTTTATTAAAGTAGTTATCACTTTTTAGTGTACAATACTTTACAATATATTTTTATTAAATATATAGCCGTAAAAAAATAAAAACCACCCGAAAGACACAATAACCCTATGCAATCCAAAAAAATCATGTCTCTTAAGAATCAGTACCTACTTATGTCATAATGTTTTTAACAAAAAATCAGTGACTTAATGCGGTGTCCCTATCAGTTCTGCAAGGTAGAATATAGTATCATCTTCTTTCTTATATGTAATATTATTCAAGTTGTAAAATATTTTGTTTTTCTTTAAACAGGAACATGTAAAAGGCTATAAGACTGTTTGTTTCTTACAATAAATAAATAAATAAATAATAGTCAGCAGCTACCAGAGGCTGAATATGGGGCATTTCAGATATCCTATATATTATAATATGGGCTAAAATTCCAAGTGGGAGCTATTGAATGGAGAAATCCCATCCATATTAAAAATTAATGATATTGTTGCAGGTAGTTTACTATTAGAAAGAACTCTCGCTAGGTTAGATTCCAGAATACCAAAACTTTCCTTTGCCCATTTTACTAATCTCTAATTTAGAAGGAGTTCTTAATAATGTTCTTGCATCTTTTGGCAGCACCGAAATTCCGAATTTTTTTAGTAATTTGAATAAATCTAAGTTAATTCTCTCACTAGAGACAGTTTATTATGTAGAACCTCATTTTAAGGACATATCTTGATCATTGTTATGAAGGGTTATATCAGGATAATCTTTAAAAAATACATTTCATTTTCACTTACAGTACATTCGTGAATTAAAACTTGAGATTGAAAATTTATTTCATTTGTACTTTGAGTTGGGATGTACAGAGGCTCCTCTGACACAGTTTCTATTGTACTTTTCATGTTTAATTTAATTTTTCTATGATAACTACTACTGTACCTATACAGCATAAATGTCTATAAGCCTTTTTCGGTTAGAAATATTCCTTATTATGTAGTGTATAAAAATAATTGACATATCACCAACGCCAATAATGTACATTTAGAGTTTTTTAATTTTTCCTCTTGTAATTTACTTATAATTACCTTGTCGGTCACATTTTCCTTAAAGTATAATTTTGAAGTTTTTTTGCCCTAATTTAAATCATTGACTAATAGGGAATATATAATTAGGCATTGTAACTTTTAAGTACAATCTTAAGGGCAGATTGTATTCAATTTATGTAAAAAATATCTCTTTTAGTCAAAAAAAATTAAAACGATAATAAGTTGGCACATATTACTAAACTAAGATTGGTCATTTCGTCTATGATATACAAAATAGAGTAGAGTTTGTTTAACCATCCTTTGCCGTTGCGTCATACATTATCCATCTTGATCTCTCCAGCATGAAATGGATGAGACGGAATTATGACGTCATTGACTCATTTCTTAACTAATTCAGATTATTTATTACTTTTGACAATTAAGTTGTCACATTTTGATTTGTTGAGTATTTTTGATTATTTTCGCCTTTTTCAATTAATTGTTCATTGTCAAAATGCCTTCCCGGTATAATGAGAAAGAGCAAACTTTAATTTTTAATTTGATTAATTACTTAAATTAATTTAAAACTAAAATTATGATTATAAAACCATGTGATGTAATGGCGTTATTCATGCAAAAAACTAAGCAATTAAAATTAAAACTAAGAAATTAATTTCTTCCATAACTCATGCTTGAAACTGTCAAATATCTACTTGCCGCCTAAAAGAATCATAAGATTCAAAAGATGCACAGCTGATTTCTTTTTATAGGTTAGGGGTTACGTTTTGTATATATTTTTTACTCTTTTATATAATTTATATATTTCCCCTTTTTTCTTCATCAATTTCAAAAAGCAGAATGGATACAGATGGTCAGCTAATTGAACTTATTGAACAATTCAAATTCATTTATGACAAGAAACATGTCGATTTTAAAAATAAATTGGCTAAAGAAAATGCTTGGCAAACGATTTCAGAGATCATGCATGATAGTGGTAAGTATAATATTTTGGTATTCATTAGAATATACAGTATGTCTGAAATAGTTGACAACAAATAGGAAAGTTTTTTATTATTAATTTTACAAAAAAAATTTGCTTCATAAAAAACTCTGTATCACATAGAAATTAATCCAAGAATCAAATATTTAAATACAGAACAAAAAGTTTCTCTTTTGTTGCCAACTTTTTCAGACATATACTGTTGCTCCATGTGTACAAGGTAATTATTATCAAATTTAATGTTTTCAGTTGAAAGTGTAAGGAATCGTTATGCAACAGAAAAGAGAAAAGAAAAAACAAAACCTTCAGGATCTGGAGCATATTATACATGGCATCTTTTTAAAAAAATACAATTATTAGATGAATTCTATAATCCAAGAAGGTAATAATCTTGAATATTTACTTTGTGAGGAACTCAATGTTTTCTTTTAAGAACCCTGGGAAATGTCGCTGCAACCTCCGCATCATGCTCTAGTTCAGCAATCTGTGAAGAAGCATCCCAACAGACTTCACTCTGGAATGAAGAGCTATGTATTGAAGCAGACGACATGATGGCTAATACGCCAACAAGTTCAGAAACAGGAGACTCATCCTCTGTTCCGGACATACCCAAGGCAAGTAATGTACTTCATATACCTGTTACAGCTCTCCAAGATCATAAAGAAAACATAAAAACATTAAAAAGAAAAAAGAATAAACCAAACAAGTTATTTGAAGATACTGTAACTAAGGCGTTCAGCCAAATAGGCACATACTTGGAATCAAGTGAAGATCAAGAAGATGAAGATGAATTATTTGCAAGGTCTATTGGTAAAACGTTACAGACAATAAAAAACAAAAAACTCAAAACAAGAGCAAAAATAGAGATTTTACAAATATTGGAGAAATATATTGAAGACTAATTTTATTCTCATTTTGTTATTATAATTGTTTCTAGATTAGTGTATTTTTGTTTTTTTTTACAATTTTGATTTTGTTTCCAGTTGCAAATAATTTTGTGATATTTTTTAATTTTTTTCTTATATATGTTTCTAGATAAGTATATTTTTGTTTTGTTTTCAGAACGTTTTGTGAATTATTATTTTGTTTTTGAGAAGTGTTCTCCTTGCTGCCATATAATAAAAGACTGATATATGTGAACATATTCCTTTTATTTCATTTAATATACAGTTGAATAATTGATATAAGAAACAAATTTGATATAAAAAATAAATTTATTAAAACATGAATTCACAATGGGACTGAACCTCTCAATACATGATCGAATTGCCAAGGGAGACTTCCAATGGGAAACATGAAGTATGCTTTGAGAATGTCTCTATTCTTTCTTACAGATCTTGCAGAGTTATTAGCTCCTATTCGTCCTACAGATCTTAAATAATGTTGATCAGATCTCCACTGCCCCATTACAATTTCACCATCAGGTTTTTTCAAATCTACATAGCCAGTGGGGCAATATCTTCTTTCATCATCTGGCAAACATTCTTGTTCACATTGTGAGAAATTATGCAATGCAATAGTTGCTTGGACAATGAGTTTAGCTGATGTAATGTCTGCTATGATAGGACCTCTTAATATTCTCCATATCTGTACTAATATACCAAAAGTATTCTCTATAGTCCACCTAGCACGAGAAATTCGATAATTAAAAATTTTCATTTCGACTGGCAATCGTGCTCCTGGATATGGCCGCCTGATGTTTTCATGAAGCGGAAATGCTTCATCTGCAACTAGAAAACACGGTAAATTCGTTGATGTGTTTGGTAACATTTTTGGTACATGTATTGGGAGCTGCTTTCTCATTAATGCATTCCCAAATGTAGACTACTTGAATATTTGACTATCATGAAGAGATCCTAATGAGCCAATATCAACCATTGAAAACTTATAAAAGGCATCACATGTTGCCATTAGTATTAGACTTAATGATAATGAAACTTTGTATGTAAACTGTAATTATTACCTAAATGATTTCCTGTATGAGAAATATTCTGAGCCTGTTTTGTATGGTGCCTGAATCAAACAGTGTTTTCCATCCAAGGCACCAAAACAATTTTCAATATTCCATTTCTGAAAGTAGCCCTCGCAAATGATATTGAACACTTCTGTAGTGGGAGGAGGCAAAAATATTGGTGATAACTGTTTCCATATTGCCTTACATGTTTCTCGAATTATGTAATGGGCGGTTGATTTTCCAATTAAATAATTCCTTACTATTTCTCGCATTGACATACCCTCAGCAAGGAAGCTAAAATATATTGGTATGGAAATAATAAGGTCACAATAATGAGAAATCAACTCACTGTAGGGTTAATGCCAAGCGTAGCTCAGGTTTGAGGGCATTCTTTCTGTGGGGGCACTTTTTCAAATCAGTGGACACCATGTTCAGAAGAAACTGGAATATCTTGGGCGTCATCCTAGTATATGCAAAGAATTCCTCTTCATCATTAGATTTCATATACTGAAAAAGTTTTTCAAATTGTCCGTATTTACTTCGCAATCTCAGAATAGGTTTAACGCCATATCTTCTATTTCTCCGATATTTGTATACACAAGAGACTCCCATCACTAATGCACTTAGCAGCCTCAGCACTAAACCACGCTTTTTCCTCCTGGTAATAGTTTTCATTATTTCTTTCATAAATTTAACAACAACAATTTTAGGTTATGGTTTAGGCACATGCGTTTTGTTTTGTTTTCTAATCACAGATTGACAGTTTTGACATAAAATCGAACGTAATGCTCATGTCTCTAGTTTCTTAATTTCGTTTAATTATTACTGCATGAACACCAGCATATTATAAGTTAAAAATTCATTAAAATCTTAAATTAATTTTAGTTTAGTTGATGTTGCATGAATCCACCTTAACTACATGTATTAGACATATCTATTAGAACCGTTCAAAAAGCAGTTACTAGTGGAATAGAAACAGATAAAGACTACAAAATCAAAGTTCTTGCTGGACATGTTTCATGGAAGCACTATTTCAGGCACACAAATTAATTAATCAATATTGACTGGGAAAAAAATACATTGATGCATCTCATTTTCTTCCTGTTATCATAGATCTGAATGAATTGGACTCCCAGAGTGATGATTAAGATGATTTTGTCAGTGATGAAGCTTAGATTTTGCATTTTATTTCATTACATGCTATTTTAGTTTAGGTTTCTTATCCGTTTTTTCGTTCCTTTTTCCTATTTGTATTGGGAGTTTTTTCAGAAATAAATTTATTTATTGCCTATTTTCTCCCATACATGTGTTTTTATTTTCATTTTTTAGAAATACTTACGAAAGTATTTCTCACAATGACACAGACAATAATTACTATACAATTTTTAAAAATATGAATAGTTATATCTCCAAACTAGAAATTGGAAACAAATCAGTTAAAAAAAGGGGTTTCAAGTTAAAAAAAATTACTAATGTCCGGTTTCTCCAGTGAAACTTAATATCAATATTGAACTTAAGTCGATATTAGAATAAAATAATGTTGCACCACTGTATTTTAAGTCGAAAATGGCTTAACGCCGACTTTAAATTCCAGTCACCGATTTTTTCGACTTAAGACGAAAATTTGACGTTTGTGTGTCATCTTTCATATAAAATTCGTGTCTATAAATAATCACAGCTACATTTTTACCGTTTTTTTATATCAACATGTTTGAAATTGAAGGTGTAGATGCTGTAGACATTGTAAATGTAGTGGATGATAATGCGATACAAATTCCTCGTCACATTTATAATCGCAACAATTATTTTGAGACTTTATGTGAGAAAAGGTTTTTTGCCAGGTTTGGTATAATTTATAATTTACTCTTTTTTTATCACCTTCCATATTAAATATTATTTTATTTGTTGTGTTGATTGACAATGAGTAATGTGCAAATTGCAAACAAGGATGACAAATGTCAAGTGGTAATACACACACACATCATCCCACTATCTTTTAGCATCCAATCAAATACATTCATTCAAATTACCACCGAAAACTAGTCAGGGTGGAAAATGTTACAAAAAGAAATTTTGAGCTTACGATTAAATGGTGCCAGCGTTGCCAAGTTTATCGAACTTAATTTTGATCTTGGCTAATATTTACAATTTTTAACGTGGTGCAACAGAATTTTGATTTAAGCTCATAGTACTTTTAAGTCGATATTTCATAATATTTATATTAAGTTCCACTGGAGAAACCGGACATAAATTATATAAAAAGGTAGGCAACCCATAAAGCAAAATACAATTTTCGACATTACCAATTTATTAATACAAACACACCTTAACATGGGTCATTGAAAACAATCCTTAACATATATGTATGGAGGGTATAGGAGGAGGCACATCGCAACGTTAGAAAAAGGAAACCAATTTTGGAAGCCAGTTGGTGGCGCTGTTGATTGACTGTTGATGACAGTTTAAGCGAGTTTTGACATTTCCTTTGACTTTTTTTCAAATAATAATTTTAATTCATTACGTAAACCTTTAAAAGATTTGTATTTTATAAAAATTGGGTGGCTCATTAAATAAAAAACGTTATTTGAGATTATGGATCTAATCAATCTACAAACAGTTTTTCAACATACGATCGTCAGCGCCGCGTCGGTTATGTTATGTACCATTAGTTGCGTATAAAATGTTGCCCACATTTTAAACGTGTTGTCCATTAGAAATTGCCCTCCTTCTATACGCTCCATACATATATGTCATTAGTTATATTTTAATTTTGAGGTTATGTGTAAAATGACATTCAAATAATATACGACAAACGTAAAACAGCAGAATACGTCACCGATTATGACGTAACGGCAAAGGATGGTTAAACAAACTCTTGGTAATAAAGTTCATTCATAATTACTTGGGATAGCCTTTATAGTAAAAATAACTATGAAGAAAATATTTAAGTCCAAATGTGCTTAATTGTGAGTTATGAATGTCCCTATAAGACATAGTACCAGATAGACAGTTTTGGAGGTTTATTTTCTTGTTTAAGCCCAAATAAAAAACGCTATAAGTTCACTGATATTTTAGAACGCTGCTAAAGGAAAAAATTACTTTTTTTAACATAGAATAATTTTCTTAAATAAAAATTGACTTGCCTTTGTCCCTAGTATATTTGCCCAATTATGTTACTTGGGGACGTGCCTATTTAGACGGGAAAGGCGGAAGATACGACGAAGTCATAGAAGTACCGTTCTTACGGGGTCACTATAGTGAGTTATGAATAGGAATGTATATTTAGTATACAAAGGTATCCAGTATTTTGTTTTTAATTTTTTTCTTATTCCTCTGGTTTTTTTTTCAATTTTTGTGATTTTTTGTGACTTTTTTTCATTTTTTTTTTTGGTTTTTTTTTTTGATTTTTTCATTTTTTTGGTATTTTACAATTTAATTTTTCATTATTTTCCAATATTCTGATTTTTCTTTCAATTCTTTATTTTCTCTTTTTTTCGTTTTTTTTTTCTCATTTTTCTGATTTTTTCCAAATTTTTTTTAACTTGTCTCCAATTTTTTCCAATTTTTCTGATTTTTTGTTTTTTTTTCCAATTTTGCTCATTCTGTTTTTTCTATTTCTTTCTTTTTTTTTTCTGATTTTTTTCTTATTCCTCTGATTTTTTGTTTCAATTTTTCGGTTTTTCAATTTTTACTTTTTTTTTTTATTTTTTTACTGTTTTTTGCTTATTTAGAATTCTTTCACTTTTCCCCCATTTTACTTGTTTCCACTATGTTTTCCTCTTTTCATCATTTTTTCTATATTTCCTTATTTTCTTATTTATTCCTATTTCCACCTATTTTTCCATATTTTTTCTTGTTTTTTACTACTTTTTCACGTTGTAACCTATTTTTTCAATTTCACGTATTTTCCCCATTTCTCCATATTTTTTCTGTTTTTCCCGGTTTTTCCTGTATTTCTTATTTCTCCAACTTCTCGCTATTTCTTCATCTTTTTCCCCAATTTTTCACTATTTCTCTTGGTTTTCTTTTTTCACCTATTTTCCCTATTTTTCTCCCTATTTTTCCTATTTTCTAAATGTTCCACTATTTTTTCTCACTTTTCTCATTTTTTTTTTGTTGTTTTTTGATATACATCCAGAAATAAGACAAATATAGATGCTACAATACAAAATTTTTTGCCCGAAAAATCACAAAACAAATATAAAGATGTAAGTATATAAAAATTTTCAAGACTAGTGTAGAAGTAAGAATGTCAACTCGTTTACAGAAAATGTACTTTTGGCTTATTTTAAGGAACTTAGCAATACATATAAAGCATCGTCTTTGTAAACTTTATACTCCATCCTAAAAAAACACACTTAACATAAATTATGAATAAAGTTCTTTCTCCGTACTTGCAGCTTAGTATTTATTGTTATAGTCGTAGATAAAATATAGTATTCAACTTGCGGTAATGGTCATAACTCACTTGATGCAAACTTCATCTGCGTGAGTTATGACCTACATTACCGCTCGTTGAATAATAAACTATTATTAAATAGATAAGTTTCTAGAGAAAGATGAAAAGCATTTTGTATACAAATATGTGAAAACTATGACAAGATACAGGCGATGTAAGAGGAATTTGCTCTTAAAACCTTTATAATTATTCTGAAAATCTGACAACCTGGCAACGTTGAATCGTTGTCTCCGATAAATAATGTTGGGCATAACTCAAATATAATCAATACGCGTCTACATAGTATATATGGTCGAAGATCCAGACAGACAGGCACACATCCAGATGTTCTGACAGGATTTTTTTACATTTTTCCCATTATCTCTATTTCGCCCAATTTTTTTACGTTTTCCTATTTTTCTCTATTTTGCCTATTTTTCTAACTATTACTTTCCCGGACCCACCAAAGGGAAAGTAAGGTGAACGAGCAAAAAAAAAAATCGAGATATCGATGGAAATATCCATTTTGAGGTCCCCCAAGAAGATTGAAACCATTTCCAGCTGTGTGTCTGTGTGTCTGTGTGTAATCTTCCACGATAACTGCCGAACCGTTTGACCAATCAAGCTGAAATTTGGTATGGAGGGTCGGTGTGTACCTAGAATGCGACCATTAGTTTAAATTGATACAGTGGAGGGTCCTCAAGACCGACATTGGTTAAATATACATGTAACAATTTTTTGCTTTATTTAAATTTTAAGGACAAACAATACATTTTAGTGCAAAATGTTGTAGTACAAAGTTTTAGAGCATAAAATTACCCACAATTTTTGTCTGAAGCCTTTTCCAAAATTTCCAATAGTTGCGCCACTAGAGGGCATGTAAAAAATGTGCATGTATGTTTTCTATAGTTTTTCTTGATTTTGAGGACAAACAATACATTTTAGTGCAAAATGTTGTAGTAGAAAGTTTTAGAAAATAAAATTCTCTATAACTTTTGTTTTAAATTTTTTCCAGAATTTCCAATAGTTTCGCCACTAGAGGGCGCGTAAAAAATGTGCATGTAGGTTTTCTCTAGTTTTTCTTGATTTTGAGGACAAACAATATACTTTAGTGCAAAATTTTGTAGTACAATGTTTTAGAGCATAAAATTCTCTATAACTTTTGTCTCAAACTTTTTCTAAAATCTCTAATAGTTGCGCCACTAGAGGGCGCGTAAAATGTGCATGTATGTTTTCTCTACTTTTTCTTGATTTTGAGGACAAACAATATATTTAGTGCAAAATTTTCTTGTGCAAAGTTGTACAGCATCAAATTTTCTTTAACTTTTATGTTTAACTTTTATCAAATTCCTCATAGTTTCGCCGCTAGATGGCGAGAAAAATACACATTTAAAATTCCCTACAACTATTGTATGAAATTTTTTCCCGAATTCCCAATAGTTTTCACACATGATTTTAGGAGATTGTAATTGTAGCAGTATGATATATAACGTGCGCATGCGCAGCCTATGTCATTACCAACATTGAAATATTAATTCACCATCAGCTCGCTATTTTTAATGTGTTCCCTAAATCAATGTAATGCTTAGTATTTTGTAATTAAAATAATAATAATAAATAACATATTCTCTACAGTCGAGCCGGGAAAGTCCTGGGGTGACACAGCTGATTTTTTTTCTACTGATTTCACTCCACAATCACTAAAATCAGCTGTATTGTTGCGTTGTTCAGCTCAAGTGGCATGTCTGTCAATACAGTATAATCGATCCGATGTTGCCAAAGTTACAAACTTTTTCTGTCGTCGTCTTTGGTAAAATCGAAGAGGGAAGCACCTGTCGAATATTATTTATTTAAATACTAGATTTCGTTTTACAAAATGTATAGGAATATTTGAGAAATGCTGTATTGGAAAAAATTATGCTTTTTTAATAATCACCTAGAATTTATAAACATTTTTCTTCAAACTAAAACTAATTTTCGTTACTCATTAATGGCGACGGTTCCCAAGGGTCATCTGGACTAAGTGATATTCCTCCAATCTTTTCACAATCTCAATTTATTCAACCCATTATTCACCAAATACTTCTTTAAATGCTAGTCAAAGGTTTACGTTACGATTGTTTTTTATTTCTATTCTGGATTAAGGATTTGATAATCCAATGATTAAGATTTGTCGTTCATGCAAGAAAGAATTTGACAATCGATCTCTTTTACTTTATTATTATTCTATTAAATTTAACAGAAATGATTGATCAATCAAATTCATGTTCCGAAAAACAAATAAATCCATCGAAAAACAGAAATAAGCAAAAGGAAAATCGTAAATAGCCTCTCGAGAGCTTTTCGGTTAAAGAACATTCCGGAAATAAGTCGGTCGTAGATTTACATTTGCATCCCATTTGATTTGTGTCAATCCGATGGAAAAATCTGCTTTTGAAGTATTTTATTTAGGAGATTATATTTTTCGGGGAGATTCTTTGTTTGTTACGTTGTCGCGGAATCGAATGTCAGAGACACAAGCCTTTTTTTTTCGGAGATTTTGTGTAGACTCTGTTAAAAGAAATGAATAACTATTATACCTTTATTGATTTCTGGTTGAAAGATAATGGGAACGGTTCGTTGGTTTTAATTGAGTTTTAGTAGATTGAATTTTGATTGATTTTGTGTGGGATACATCGAGAAAAGTAATTACTTTTACCATTGTATAAGTATAACTAGTAGGTCAGTTTAATACTAATATTTGTTTAATAAAATGAAATCACAAACATAATCATTTATAATCACTTCTGTTATAATTTGTGTTTTGTTTTTTTGGATAAAATATTCGAAAAATCTAATTGAAAATGACCAACAAAATATTATTAATATATACGTTGTACTGTAATAATCTGGTTAGTATTTGAATTTTGTTCTAATATTTTACAATATAGTTACACGATTTCAACAAATCCGAAACATCCGAACATAGATTTTAGGTCCAAAATTAACGTTTACCATTAGATTTTTTACTGGAAAATGATTAATTTACAAGTAATAAAACGAATTAAACGTATTTCACTGACATATACAATTAAAATGACTAATGGACGGACGACCGCAACGAATGTTGAATACAAGGTTGGTCGTCTATTTGGACAATCGATGTTTCAACAATATTAAAAATTTATAGAATACATCAAAACGTCGATTTGAGTGGCAGTTCGGCGCTAATCAGTAAAGGATTAAAATTTGGTAGGTTAGGTTTTCCACTATTTATTTTCCATCTTTACTAATTTTAAAATTTAATAATAATATTTATTGTAACCTCCCACCCTCTGGCCATTTATCTCATGAAAAAGGCGAGTACAAAATAACAAACCGATGGCCACTTTTGTGATAATAACAAAAATCAAAATCTTTGAACATTATTTACTCTTGTACTCTATTTGTATGTGAGGACCCCTCACAGAGACTCGCCACTGGGTGCACGAAAGAGAAGACGTTTGTCACATTTTTCCAATTTGTATTTTGTGTTTGTGTAATTATTTTTATATTTCTGTTTGATTTTATTTTACAACCTTTTTATTTGAGTGATTTGAAATCACATTTATTTACTATGGTCAATAATGTCCTAATCATTCAGGTAGTAAGATGGGATGCCCGCGGGTCGATCGCCGTCTGCGACATCCCTCATTGGGAAAATTTCACGGAGAGTGGAGATCACATTGCCTCCTACCGTCCCAAAATAATTAATTCTTTTTTTTGTTTAAAAGGGACTGTATCTTAATAGACCTAGTAACAATCTTGACCAACTCATAAAAAAACAAAATTTTATTTGTGTAATGTATTGTGTATTGTTGTAATTGCTAAATGAGACTCATGACTTAACCCTTCCGCACACACAACGGCGCGCCGCTGTGAACGGTCAATTAAACAAATGGTTTACTTGTCCAGGCGCAAATTATATACGAATTTTCTTCCCCAGATTTTGAATTGGTGGTGTTTTTGATATATTTTATTTAGATAGATATTTTTATTTTGTAACGAATTTTGGATTATTTTTCTCTATTTATTTTCTCTTTGGTTTTATGGGCAGTTGTTTTCTATACGAAGTCTCTGAAGTTGGCTTCCCCCATTCACATCATGCTTTTTTAATTTGTTTGGCAATTGTCACTTGTCACTGTCCGTTATACAGTTGACATTTAACTAATGTTCGGGTCACTAGCACCACATTTTGGTATATCGCTGTTTTTCATTTTCTACCCGTGTACCTATTCTTGAAATCAAGAGAAAAGTTACTCCCAAAGTAACTCCCTACTTTTTCTACTCCCAGCTTTTATTCTCGATACAAAAATACCTTATTTTTGAAAAAAAGGAGTGAGTGAAAATACACACATAGTTGCCAAATGTTGAAATTCAATTTTATCCAATCGCAGCAGTTAAATTTCTGACATCCATAAGATAAGACATAACCAAAGAATAACTATCGTATTCTTTGACATAACTGTAATGTATTAGCCATGGACCGGTGTCGTATTAAAACAAAATATTAACAAAACACAAAAGAAATGCTGGCGGATAACATTTCGCAACGACCACAGATGTATTCGGGCAAATTTACCTTCACATTCACCCGGGCTCAGTGCCAAGTCCTCTGGTATGAGCTGGCCACAATTTTACATTGTATGCCTGATGAGGCCAATAAAACCTGGGAAGCTTGGAGGAAAGTATTATAAACTATTCCATTTCAACCTCCTCCAGAGCTTCCTTCACATCGTCATTCATAAAATTATTCCATATCAATAATTCATTAATATTATCCTTTATATCAGTAAACTTCCCAGCAAAGTTCAAAAAAATATAGACACGAAATATAAACAAAATAAATCGGATTGTCAGATTAAATAGTTAGGTTAATGTTTCAAATAAATTTCTACTCCCTACAAATTTCACTCGCTAATGACCAATAGAAATTTTATACTCCCTGGGAGAATAAAAGTCCCACATATTTCCATCGAAATATTTCAAGAATAGGGTTATTGTACATTTCAGGGAGCCACGCCTATTTCTATTTTAATTTCTACTCCCTGATTTTCAAGAATAGGTGCATCGGTTATAAATATTTCGAGGAATCCGTTTTCTTTATTTTCACTGTTATTTAAATAAATATTCACAACGTGCCGTTTACCTGTGAACGACTCGCTTAGCCGGCGCGCGCTTACCTCCTACCTTTCGAACCGCGGAGAGATGGTACCGACACAGTAAAATGAATCATTTTACTGTGGTACCGATGAGGTACAGACGGCATTGTCTCGAGAAATGAAATTCAGTTCACATCGAGCAACCAGCAGCAGAAGTTGACCTACCTACAGTGAGCACCGGCAACACCGGCCGAACCGTAAGATATTAATAAGTATAAGTATAATTTTGGTAGAATTTTTCCAAGTCCAAATTTAGATTAAAGTAGAAATTATTCAAAGTCCGTAAGATCAGTCCCTGTCTCCCTCCAAATCCGATTAAGAGTAAAAGTAGGGTAATATTAGTTAGTTGTAATTTTATGGTCTTATTTTGATTAGTTGTATTATCAAAGACGCGATATTCTGAGTAATACATTCATTTGCCGTATTAAAATAATTTTTACTTTATACACCGGAAAAGAAATAAATCGACATAACATACCTACGCTGAGTTTTCATAGGGTATTCTCTGTATATTAAATTCTTTTGTTGTTAGAATATATTTGTATTATAGATACCGAAAGGGATAAATCGGCAGAACGTACCTACGCTGAGTTTTCATACGGTACTCTCTGCCGACGCGTTTTTCTGATTAATTTATTCGTTTGCCGTATTCACATATTTTTATTTTATATACAGAAAAGGAAAAATCGGCAGAACGTACCTGCGCTGAGTTTTCATAGGGTACTCTCTGCCGAAGCGTTTTTTTTCTGATTAATTAATTGTTTTGCCGTTTGAAAATATTTTTACTTTAGATACCGAAAGAGAAATCAATCACCAGAACGTACCTGCACTGAGTTTTCATAGGGTACTCTCTGTCGCCGCGTTTTTTTTTTAATACCTTCCAGTTAAGTCAGTATATTTTTTGTTTTGTTTCCGAATTGAGGAAAATCGAAAGAACATACCTGCACTGAGTTTTCATAGGGTATTCTCTGTCGACGTGTTAATAGGGGAAACTAGGGCAATGTCATTATCGAAGTAGAACTTTGACCGCAGTAGTAGAAAATTTTGTGTCCGCTTTGCTTATGAATTGCACGCATTGTCTCACTACTCCTTCACCGTCGCCGTTCACTTTCGCTTTGTTTTGACTCGCACCCCCCCCCCCCTTTTTTGTTTACTTAAGTTATCCGTCTCGCATTCCCCTGTAGATATTGCTAGCTAATAAAACTCGTTGCACGCCCTTCCTCTTCCCCTTTCCCGGCAACCTGTACGTTAATTTTTTTTTAGAGAATAAAGATAATTATTTTATTATTTGGTATTTTCATTTTTTTATTCTTATTTTTTTTCATATAATTCCGATTATCACCATCCCAGTAGCGAATACCCAGGCACCAGACGCAGTGGTGACAAGTAAAAGCTGTCCTACTGACCATCAAACACGTTTGTCGGCACCATAACGACCCTTGGAGTATTTATTTCTTCACTGACGCTACCCGGAACAAGTGGCCTTCACACGATAAACGGAAGGTCAAATACCGCGGGACGACGCAAAGAGCGTTACACATAAAAAGGTAAAAAAATATTTCCAGCATTTCTCAATTGTACGTCAAATTAGAGATGGTTGTCACGTCCTGATATACACTTTGTGTTTAGTTTTTATGGGCGTACCAAATTTGCTAAGTTTGTTCACAATAAGCACATAGTCCCAAAAAGCATATAGAAAAAGCAGTCTCGTTGCGTGGGGCGTTTCGAGCATCATATCCACGTTTTAAATGGACTATAGTACCAAAACCGAGGTTATCTTAGTTCTAAACACAATGCGTATTTCTATCGAACTTTTGCCCGATACTTCATGCGGCGTTGATGTTGGAATAAATAAAAGTTTCTTTTTTATATACCGGTTTCCTTCTCCTACTTTTCAAACTGTGAGATGAATATTGGATTGAATATTGAATATCTCGAAAACTATAAATGGTGATAGGCCCTTGATAATTGATACGTTGAAAGAAATGTATTTTTTTAAATGAAGGAGAACGGTTCAAAAAACACAAGCACACATTTGCTCCACAATGTAAACAGTTAATTAATTGGCAGTTGATTGGCTGAGTCAAGAATCAATTGGTATTCAAAAATATGAATCGATAAACTGCATTCCCAAAATTTGACAAACTATCAAAAATATTTCTCAAGTTTTTTACTTTTAAAAGTGAAATTATTATAAATAGTATATTGTTTTACGAGTGACGATAGTAACATTTTTTGAAGCGAGAGAACAATTTACCAGCCGAGGCTGGTAATGTTCACAAGCTTCAAAAAATGTTTTCGATGAGTGAAACACAATAAAAAACTAACAATTTTTTTTTAATCAAAACTGACAAGTCTAAACATTTAACGAGGAACGTCAAACTATAATTGAGCCAGGCAACTAGATATAAATTGTTTTTAAATTTCACGGTATTTTTACGGTTCTATTTTACTTTTTAATTAAACAAAAGTAAAAAAGATGCATTCTAATTGTAGAAATAATTCCTGTCTTTGTTTACTAATAATTTAAATTCATCAAAACAGTAGATACGAGGGCGGGAAATTATTGAAAATATAAATTTAACTTTCGTCACCAGAGACGAAAGTTAACGTTATAAGAATGTCTCTCACTTGTGACGGAAATCAAGTTTTCGCTGAAGGTATTCTATTACAAAATGACGTATTTTTGTAAACGGCTGTAGAAAAAATAATATAAACTCCAATAGTTGTTTAAAATCCACTTTATTTATAAATTGCAATACAGATACAGATGATGCTCGTTATATTTTTAAATAAATAAAAAATTTTTATTATAATTTATTCCAGTCCTGCAGAGATGTAGATATGTTATATAAGTCCTTGGCACTTCCAGAGCGAATAAAAGAACAGCGGGTAGTATCTACTTTTCCGTTTGCAAATTAAAATGAAAATAACGAGGTTTTCCGCTTCTACTCAACTAGAATTTCCATGAATATTCAACGGAAATAAACCTAATGAGATTATATTGTTTACTTCAAAAATTAATATCGTTGTTGAGCAAAAAAAAAACAGAAGATGAAGTAGAAGTGGAAAATAATTAGAGTGTTGTAAACTAGAGGTCTACTTGTTGATTAAAGGTAAAATTGTTTTTTGTTTAATTTAATTTGTATAATTATGGATTATGGCAATTTCAGTGAATAATTACCAATTATTAGGAGAGGTTACTTTAGACAAGATACAGAACAAAAATCACTTACGTTACTTCTAGGAAAATATATCTGAAGAGAACACATGAGGGTAACTATTTATATTTCAGGAATAACAAACATATGTTTATAATCCAAAATCGATACACTCTTTCCTGTTTTTAAACGAATATGAAAAACATTTTTGCCACTCTGAAGAGCTTTTTTAACGCATCAATCGCCTCTTCTCTCGTTGAAAATCGTTGACTACGTACACGGAAAAAAAAGACTCAGAACGACGGTCCTTTAAAACTGTATCATATGCCAGGTATATAAAATTCCAATATTCTCTATATAATGTTTCATTGAAACAGAACCCCTGTCAGATACTGATAAAGAAATAAATCTTACTAGAAATCGTTGTCTAAAGGCAGATTTTTGGCATTTCAACTTAATACATTGTATACGCATTATATGCTCCAGTACTCCAGGAAATTTCGCATACTCCTTATATTCTCGTCAGATGAACTGAATATTCACAGCAATTTAAGTTTATCTTTCGTTGTTCTAAAACAGAATCCTTTCTGAATTTTTTTTTTGCCGGACGCTCACGGTGATGTACGAATCAAATACGAGTCGGGTCAGCGCCTCATTTCCACAATTGGAATCATTTGTTAATTGGTAGTGTTCGATGAGTGATATGTTATGAACATTACATTATATTCCCGAAGAGTTGAAAATGGAAAAGTTTTTGAGACATTGAATTTAGACGAAGATTACATTTAAAGTGTCTTGGGTGAGTACAGCACAATATAATATTATCCCAGTTCAATTTCTCTCTGTCGCATAATCTGAACTAAATTTCTTCACAAAATTTGGAATATAGGAAGTATATTTGCTAATATAAAATTTTAATTTTCAAATATTTATTTAATAAAATAAATAACTTCCTGTACAAAATATTCTGTGAAGAAATTCTGGCCAAAAAATTAACAATATTGATAAAAGTGAAGTAGAAACCTGTTGTAAATTCAATATGATTCAAAGGGGTATCAAATTAACATTTTTCCCAACAGAAGGGAGTGAGAAAAATAGGGAGTTACTTTTTCCCAAAGTGAGTAATTTCAGAATGTTATCAAATATGTTTTATTTTTTGTAGGACTTCGAAGATTATTTGAAAAAATCAATTAATGGAAGCTGTAAAATCAAATAGACATTTTGAAAATCTGCAAATGTACAAGGTGTTCAATTTATATATACGAGGTTGATGCCAGTGTCAAGTAGACTTGATAAAGCTGCAAAATTAGGAAGGAAGATCACATCGTAAATAATAAATTCTTCCATCAGTTCTCCAAATAGATTTAATGTACCTACCCTTTAATGAGAAATAATATACTGATACTATGTATATACTATACTTTGTTTTTTAAATTCCTTATTAGTTATAAAAAAAGTAGAAGAAACACGTGTTTAATAAAAGATTAGGTATGTTTGTTTTATTTTTGTTTTAATTTCATCAACAATAATGGAGATTAAGGATTATTTCAAAGAGTTTATCGTTCAAAAAATATTTTTAAAGATCAAATTTTTTTTTTGTTACATTTATCTGCTATATTGATGTACCTACCTATGTTTCTATATACAGGGTGAGTCGGGAGGAACTGACCAAACTCTATGAGTACATTCTACACGTAAAAATAATTTAAAAAACATGATTACAATGTTAAATTCTTTGTTAAATAATTTTTATGTATAGAATATACCTATTAGATTTTGGTCCGTTCCCCCAGAATCACTCTGTATTTATAAGAACAGATTAATATCGGCCAGATAAACGAGATCACTAGCCTCATATGACAAGATTGCTAGCTTTATATGACAAGATTACTAGTTTCATATGACGAGACTGTGAGCTTTACACGACGAGGCTACTAGAGTAGTATGACGAGATTATAAGCTTTATATGACAAGATTTTTATTTTCACATGCCCATGTTACTAAATTAGTAGAACGGGTTTTTTAGCTTAATATATCTGATCCTCTAGCCCGGTTATTTAGGAATATATGAACGTGGTTTAGTTCCAGGATACCAAAGCATATTTGGAACAGGTGACTCTTTCGGATTGTTTTAGAAGTGCGTTCTTCTGTCACGCCGGGTATATGAAATTCAGCTAATAAGTATCTGAATTTCGTATACTAAGTATCAAATTTTTTTTCATGTAATTTGTTCTTTACGTGTGAAAATAAACAGAAGTCACTGGATCCCGAATATAAGCTGTACAATGGATAATTGGTCAATTCTATATTTTGATTGCTCAAACAGCAATTTCTTTGAACTGATATGTAAGGTCTCGTATTGTTATGGTCAAGAATGAATTTGTTTGTCGGTTTTTTAACGAAGACTTCTTGTAAACAAATGGATCTATATCATTCAAAATTAACGATATTTTAAAGCAACAGTTTTCTGATAAAACAGACGACTATTTGCTTAGAACTGCTTCGAGTACCTACAACTTTCGTTGGGTTGGGCTCATCTTAGAAGACTCATACTAATTTGCATAGTTTGTTATGTCCGTATAGGCAGTCAATATTAGCTTAGTATGTACATCCTGATGTAATGTGTTGGATCGTTTTTGATTTTCCGTAATACCTTCTGCGTTTGAATTTCCTGTCTTGAATAATAAGTTCTTGTAGTTATTGGTATAAATAACTTGAATCGTATTCATAAAGCATTCATTCTCAGGAAAAATTTGTCTATTGCTGTTTGTCTAATTGGGGTTTGATTAAGGTCAAGATGATGCCGAACATTGTTATGTGTTTTTCTTCCTATAGTAGGAAAACAAAAATAACTACTTTTCTTTTTATTAACGCAATGGGGTCGTGGGGTATTAATTCAAACACCAAATCCTAGTTTGACTGAATCTATTCAAATTTTCTCTAAGTTGTTTGATTTTTTTGATATGAGTGAATGCCTAATGGTAAGAGGCCACAATGTGTCAAAGTAAGAATAAATTAGCAAAGTGTCAACCTAAACTATCACAGGGCTTCAGATCTGGCAAATGTCAATATTATATAACAAATTAACGAATTATCTATAAGATGTTAATAAAATTCAATATAATTACACTTAAAAGTATATACTGTATAGATTTACAACTTCTTAGTAAGTATTGATAAAACAAAATCAATAATTTATATAATTGACTAATTAGTATGTGTAAGTAACCCTCAATCTTATTTTCAGGTTTGAGTAAAGATCTCACTACTAAGGATATATATTCTACTACACTATGTAATTTGATTAATTTTACAAGAAAAGGAATTACAGAGTTTAATTCGATTATGATTTGTCATTATTTGTGGCGTCTCTGATTGTTGTTTATGTTGTTAAAATACATGTACCTTAAAAATCACCCTTATAAACAATTTGAGGCAATAACTTTTATCATATGAAGTATGAGTTACTTCCAAACAAAATAATTAAAGTGAAATAAAAAGAAATCCGTATTTGATGTAAAACTCGAAGCAGAATCAAGTAAAAGCGATTAAATTAATGGGAGTCCGGGAAATCTGTATATAGTTAAACATGCAAGCTTATCTGAAACATGCGGTTCCCCTCTGGGTCCCAAAGACAGCAATTGTATCCTCTGAGCAGACAGGTCGCGGCTCTTCCTATGATAATTCAAGGCAGGACAGCAACACAGTAATCCGGGACAAGTGTAGTCTCCCAAAGCAAGAAGAAATCAAATCTTGAAAGTTGTCAGCTAGATGGAAGACACAAGCATTGGTAAAATTTGTTGTATATAAAGTAAAAGATCTACAAAAGACAAGGAAAGCAAGACTTATAATTATTATTTTAGGTAGTTGGTTTATTACATATCTTGGATGTTGTGTGACCTAAACGAGTACTTTCCGAAGAAGTGATGAACTTTTCCGGGCTTATCCTAGGATATATCCACAATCGTGTGTTTATTTGTCTTAATCTCAACAAATTAAAATGAGTTTCGTAAGGATATGGGAAATATTCCAAAAATCCGTTAATAAACGAAAAATGTGAGCATGCACATCAAAATCAACAAAAGAAAGGAACTTTTTTTTGCCATCACTTCCCACCAAAATCTAGTAACTTTTCTCCAGTTCAAGTTGCAGACTTTAAAATGGTTAGAAGACTTTTCACATTAAGGCATTTTAACAAGAATTTACAAAGAAAAGACGATAAGCCTGGCTGTAAATACTAAACCTTAAAATAATTATTAGCTGAAGTCAATTCCATCAAATGTCACAAGATTTGAAGAATAAGAGGTTATAGAAGAATTCTCTCTACCTATCACTAAGTAAATATAACCTATCGTCCTAATGTAAAAATATTGTGCCTGTAGAAGTTTAACTAGTTTAGATTATTTGTTTCATTTTATTTTTAATGTTTTGGAGCTACTACGGTTCATATTTAACCATATTTATGCTACTAAATTGTCGTTCGTAATGAACCCGTTACAACATGAATAGATAGACAACCTTCACTCTGACACAGGCTGGGGAAATTTGCTATACCGATGCATGGCGTGACATTACAATTTACCCAGACCTGGGGAAAAAGTTTATTGAGCTCCGCGGGTCTCTCGAAGACGCGGGGAAGGTGCTGGTGTTATATACTAACGTCACAGCATTTAGAAAAAATATAATGTAACAAAAAAAAACAAGCGTAGAAGGAACGTTGAATCTCTAACTTCGTTGCTATTGGTCAAATTTAAACGGGGGAAACGGCGCTATATTTGAAATGTGACATTGAAGAATAATTTCCTAGCTAATCATTTTTAACTCCCCCGTTCACGCCGTTGCACCCATAACTTCCCCCAACACTGTTAAACTGACACTTGTGACATATCAAATTAAAGGTACAACATGAGAAAAATATTTTTCTTCGCGACCACTTTTCCTTCTTAGTAGCATCTAATACCAATGTCAGGTTCGGAGCATCATAAGTAAGATTTATTGTTGCATCGTTTTTAACAGCCAAATACACTTCTCGGTGCACATCAAAAGTTTCGGCATTATTGAGAAATATTTCTTGGATTTTAATATCTTAGACGTTCAAAACAAAAACATACAGAGTAAGTTTTTGAAACTATATGCTCCGACCATTACCTTATATGTTTCATCCTTATAGGAATCTTCAGAGGTATTTTGTCGGATCAACCTACGACTATCTATCATTTTTACAGAATTTAGACGTTCTTCAAATTGGTCGAAAATACAGAACGAAATTGCATTTTCTTATGGACAATTTTTTTTCCTGGTATTTGCAAGAGTACATCTGACAACGAAAAAATAAAGTGTGTGATCTGGCAAGTGGTTGAGAACAGCTGCTATCTTGAAACTGAAAATGGGGGTGAGTTTCTTTTTATCCAATAACTTGTTTGGATAACTATGTAGCCTAAAATAACTAATTAGCCTACAATAACTAATAGAAAAGTGGATGAGTTAATAATGACAGGGGAAACACTTTATTTCCTTTCTAAGAACTCAAAAAGATTCAAAATTTTGTCTTACTACTTTGGATATTACACAATACGTTGGACGCTTGATGGTTGGACGTATCGTGTGGCCGATGCTCGAACTACGAGTGTCCAATATCAAGTGTCCAACATTCGTGTTGGACCATGTTCTACCTGTTTTCGGTCTTTTGACCAGTTTCAAAAGGTTTTTTTCACTGACCGGTAGCCGCAACCACAATAGCATCTTCATCCTCCATTTTTTAAATAACGATTAAAAAATATATATAGGAAAATATTCAATACAAGTTTTATTTCTGACCCATTCATTGTTTTGAAAGGTACAAACAATAGCCAAGGTTGGATCAAATGTATTGGATTCAAACATTTGTTCCACTATCTAGAAGGGTAGGTACTCGCCATGTAGATTGTCCAACATTTGGGTCAAAAGTTGGAGGCCAACCTTTGAGTCAAACGCTGGTAGAATCGTCTGGCGTCGAATTTAGGATACAATCATTCTATTAAAGCGACTTATCAAGTGCCGTTAGATGGTGTTATTATCATTTTACTGAGGCCCAAAAGCCTCAGTATTAGTTTCGTGATGGCGAAACAAATTGTTTGATTTTAGCGATTTTTTTTTCGTTTTGGCTTTTTACAATTTTTTTGATTATTTTCGTTTTTTCCGTATTATTTTTCATCTTTTATTCCATCATTTTTCTTTTACTTTTTTCCTGTTTTCTCATTATTTTGATGTTTTGTTTTTTTTCTGGTTGTTTCTGTTTTTTTTTTTCGATTTTTTTTTAAATCTTCTCATTTTTTCTCATTGTTGTTTTTTTTTTTCTTTTTCTTTTGTGTTCTAATTTTCTATAATTTTATAATTATTTCATAGAAAAAGACTTTCTGATTTTTTCTTTTTTTTTCGATTTTTTAGATGTTTTCTAATTCTTTCTTTTTTTGTCGTTTTTTCAATTTCTTTTTTCCAATTACTTTTTGTTCTATTTCTTTATTGTTGTCAAATTTTTTCCATTTTCTTATTCCTTTGAATTTTTCTGATTCTTTTTGGATTTTTTTGTCATTTTTTGTGATATTATTGCGATTTATTTCAATTCTTTCGATGTTTTTCTTTTATTTTTTTATATTATTCACAATTATTCCGGTTTTTGGTTGTTATTTACGTTTTTTTCCAACTTTTTCCGTTTTTTTGATTTCTTTTTTATTTTTTTCGATACTTCTAATTTTTTCTCGTTTTTCAATAAATTTTTTGATTTTATTTTTTATATTTTATTCCGATTTTTTCAATATTTTTCTAATTATTTTGATTTTTTTTCATTGTTATATTTTTTCTATTTCTTTCTTTTTTTTTCTAATTTTTTCCTATCCTCTGATATTTTTTTGTATTTTTTTTTCTTACTTTCTGATGTTTTTCTGTTGTTTTAGAATTTTGTCAATTGTTTTTTGATTTTTTTCAAATTCCTTCAGTTGTTTTTTTAACTTTTTCTTATGTTTCTGTATTTTTTCGATTTGTTCGATTTTTTTCGATTTCTTTCGATCTCGTTCGATTTTTTTGGATTTCTTTCGATTTTGATTTTTGTCGATTTCGTGAGATTTTTTTCTTATTTTTTATTTCTAATGGTTTTTTCGATCTCCCAGGTAGCAGTGTGACGTGTTAAAAAACACGTGATAAACAGGGTCATAAGTCACAGACCAATGACGTCTTTTTTTACGTAAAAATTACGTTTTTTTTACGTATAATCCATTTTGACGTTATTTTAGATTTAAAAATTGTATTTTTTTACTGTAAAAAACATAATATCCTCGGAATTCATAAAAGAAATAATTACACAAATTATATTCAAATACAGGATGTCCAACAGTAGTTTGACGATTTTTAAACTAAAATAACTTCGAATAAGATACGATAAAAGAGCGGTTTTGTCTGAATGAATTTTTTCCCGTTCCCACTATATTTTTCATTAAACACATGCACACGGAGTATCCCATTTAAAAATAAAAATTCGCAGTGATTTCCGCTCTGTTTAACTGGAAGGACAAGTTACTTAAATTCATTTTTAGATTATAAAAGACGATTATTTAGTCAAAACGGCACTCTTTCGAAGGTATTTCAGTTCAAAAATCTTCACAATATTGCAAGACACCTGTATAATTTATTAGCAAAATGAAAACGCATTCTTATATAAATCTTAATTGATACAAACATAAAAAATAAACTGAAAATATAATAACATGTTGAGCATTACTGAGAAGCTACAGGGGGGTAGCCACTAAGAATGAACCACCACTAGTCCTCCTCCATCTTCTTCGCCAAAGTCTATCACTTTTTACATTATTATTAGTCCTGTTAAGAGATCGTGTTACGGGCTAAAATTTTTAGGCATTAAAATCTTAGGCCAAATTTTAAGTCTCCTAATAGAGTAATGTATTCCCAATTTATTTATAAAAAGGATACTACAAACCTTGTTTTAATAATAATCTCACTATTGTTTACTTTATATTTTATTGACATTTCCTCCAAATCAACCGGTAACGTATTTAAATGCCTAAAAAAGAAATAAATGGTTAAAGGGTTTCTTAAATTGTATGGTAGAATACTGCATATCTTTTAAGGTGGATATATGAAACACTAACCTGTAGGAAATCACTTGTAAGGTCATCCAACATCCTGGGTAAGTTTTTATGTCTAACTTATGCTCGCTTTCTGTAACTCTTCTCTCCAACGTTGTATATATCTTTTGTTACCCTTACATCAAGAAGGGGGCACAACAAGAACTTAATGATTTGAGCATTCCCAATAAGCGCTACCATTTTGCTGTCTCATCGGTTTTATGTTTGCTCGTTCTATGCTTTTCTGCTTTACCACTGATTTTTGGCTAACTTAAGACAGGATATAATCCATTCAAAGCCGCCTTCCTTCCATTTTTGATCCGGTAAACTATTGATCAGTGATAGGGGCGTAGAGGACATCATACTAGTTCTAGAGTCCACTAACTAACAAGTAAGATCTTTTCCATTTACTGAACTGTCTTCAAGTACTGAAAATAAAAGAAGCTAAATTGTCGATAGTGTTTAGTATATTTGATAAACAGCTCATATTCATTATAGATCGTAACTTAGTATCAAATAAATTATTGTAAAACAAGAGCACGAGACTCCTGTTTAACCTAAAAGTAGGGTTAGGATACTGAGAACGATTTATAACTTAATTAATTTGTATATTATATTAAATAGTAATAAAAAATTTACCTGTGAACGATTAGTACGAATTGGCAAAGCATATTTGTAATAAATATTTCACTCGCACACGTGCATCCCATTTTAAAATATTTCATCATATAAATTTGAAAGAACAATATTTTCTAACCTGGAGAACTCCAGCAGCCGTGGATAAAAAGTAGTTTGATTATTTTTTTATTTAAATGAAAATCGTAATTGAATTAAATAATAACTGTAACCACAAAAAACAACAAAACAAAATGGCTTGTATTGCGCCGAAGCTTCGATAAAAAGCAAAGGCGGACGCAGGGTTGCCAGACGTCAAACGTCTAGTCTAAAATTATTGGAATAGACCATAAAATTATAAGATTCCAGGATAAACTATCAGAAAAAAATTGATATATTGATTTATTTGAAATTTTTATCTCTATCTAATTAGCTACATTATAGGTTATCATTATCGATTTATCAGTTCGTAAACAAGATTAAGAAAAATTATGTTGGATATCGATAATTATCAGGCCACTGGCAACACTGGGCCACCGCAAAAACAGTGATTTCTAATAAATTTGATTAGGAATTTATAAAGTTCTGTTTTCGTTATTGTCTATATGTAATAATAATTGTTGGTTATATTTTAGTTTATTTTCTAATATAGTATTCAATACATGGTTAAGGCTATGATTTCGCGCGAAATCTTGCCGAGTAAAAATAACTTTCTGTTTTAATTCTATTGGTAATGTCGGTGTGCACCGACTAGGTATAAACAAATTTCTAAAAAATACGATTTTATATATTTATTCGAAAACTAATACCAAAATTCGACGAATATATTACGTTTTTTTATGACGTCTTAAAAACGTCCACATAACAACGTTTTTTTCACGTCATGTTTTGGCCCAAATTACGTCAGTTGACGAGAATACACCAATTTTCAACGTCTTTAACACGTCACTCTGCTACCTGGGCTTTTGCTTATCTTTTTCGATTTTTGTCGTTTTTTTCGATTTCTTTCGATTTGATTTTTTTTCCATTTTTTTAATATTATTTTCGATTTCTTTTGAAAGTTTTCAGATTTTTATTTTCTTATTTTAAAATTTTAAAAAGTGAAAAAATAACGTAAGAAACCTATTTCCTAACGAGGATCCCCCGAACTTTCAATTTTTAATATATAGATTTACGGTATATTTAATAAGTTATTTATTAGATGGTTTATAATTATTTTTTTAATATTTTTTGTTGTTCCCCATTTTTATATATTTTTTTTTTAATTTTTAATAAATAATTATAATATTTTCCTATTTGTAACGAATTACTGAGGTCCAAAAGCCTCAATATTGGTTTCGTGATGGCCAAAAAAATTTTTTACCTCCATTTTTTATCACTTTTCTCGAGTCCAAAAATGCAAAAAAATCCTGTCCAGACGTCTGGATGTCACGTCTGTCTGTCTGTATGTAAACACTGTAACTTTTGAGCGAATACTTCGATCGAGTTCCGGTTTTCACTTTACCTAGTTAGTTTTATCCTAGGAAGAACCTTATTGAATTTGAGCAGGATCGGACCGGCCCTTCCGGTTACTTCTGTAACGCTCTTTGCGTCGTCAAGCGGTGGTTTGGCGCCTTTTGTAAATAATTAAAAATCCAAGTGGTACGGTAAACAGCTTTATTACTTAACTAAAAATAACACAGGAGTCGGAAAAAAGGGAAAAGGAGGGCGTGCAACAAGTTTCAATACCAAAGCATTAATTGCGGGGACTACATACAGATTATTCAAGCGAGTCAAGCAGAGTATATGCAAACTAAAGCAAATCAAGCGTAAAGTCACGGTTTAAGGTATAATGGAAAGACGAGACCAGTCGTAAGCGCACCGAACCACGATATGCGACCGATTTAAATCAAAATCTTGTTTTTAGAATTTCCCTATCGTCCCTTGACGGTTAGTACGCGGTGACGGATAGTGCAGCGTACCAAAAGACACAGGACGCACTTTCTGTCGGTTTTCCTAACTTAACGCGGATAGTAGCAAAATAATAACGAAGAATTAATCTAACAATTAACATTAAATACTTAATAGATACTATGTCTCACCGGTCCTATCCTGGATGGTTTCCCTGGTCAGCGTGTTGATCCTGCTAGCGGCTCGAAGAAGACTGAATTTGAATCTCCGAAAACTAGAATGACCGATTCTCTCTATATCCCACTCCTTTGCGACGGACGAGGAGGGGATCAGCACATGCGCGATACCGAAAAGTAATGACTTAGAATATTTTCACGAATTTCAAAAGTAAAGACTTAGAATATTTCTGGAATCTTTGATTAATTACGGATTAAAACTTAGAATATTCTCACGAATCTCAAAACTAAAGACTTAGAATATTTTCTGAATTTTTGATTAACTACGGATTAAAACTTAGAATATTTTTCACAACCAAAATTATATTAATAGCAAATAGTACCTTTCTCGACGGAGCTAATGATTCCTTCGACTGCTCTGGCCCAAGCGGTAGACACAACTCAATTTTATTTCGCGATTCTTCCTTCAAGTTACCCTCTCCTAATTCGCGCTTGCGTATAATCGGAATCACGGACTTGGTATATTTCACTTAAATTTATTTTAATTCAAAAATACGGACGGAAAATTTCACGAAATAATTTTAATTTATACTTAGAATAGCTCACCCGGTATATCGTATCCTACGGCAGCTGCTGGGTAGTCGACTGGCTCTGGCGGTGTCTGCGAACTAACTAACTGGTCGCTGATTCAATATCGCGATTGATTCTCGATCGATCGTTTCTACATACGGTGTAGAGAGGGGAGGACTCGATGGCTCCGTTAGCGGTATTATTATTTACATAAAATGTTTCACGGATCTTAATAAATAAAAAACAAGGTGTATACTATTACAAAAATTGAAATTGATCAAGAAAACCGTTTGGTAACGAAAACTTCGTTACACTTCCATACAAATTAAAGTAGCTTGCATCGAAAAACTTTTTCCAATTCAAATTTTTAGAACTTTTTCCACTTCACATCATGTATAATATTCCCCTACATGTATGTGAAAAGTTTGGCCAGTATCGCATAAGCCATTCCCGTACCCGCCCCAAAACGATCCATAAAAATCAAGTTCTCAAGCTATAAATTTTTTTAAACTGCAAATTAAAAAAAAAATACGTCAGATAATGTATAGTACATGTATTTGAGAAGTTTGGCCAGGATCGCACAAGTAGCCTAAGAAGCGCCAATGATTCACAGCATAAAAAGTGTTCGCCCGATGGGCTGAAGTCCCGAAACGATGCACCACCGTTTGAGCGTCTCTAGAAATTAATTTACATAAAAATACTTGGGGAATACGGAGTAGGTTTTTAAAACTATGCATTCCGACAAAGTGCCACTGATGATTCCTATAAGGATGAAACACTTATGGTAATGTTCGGAGTGTATAGTTTTTACAAATTTAACCTCTATGTTTTGAAATATAAAACTATTTTAAATGTAATATAAATATAAATAACTAAGAAGACAGAATTTATCGGGGAATAGAGTACTGATTATATCAAATAATAGAGCTATTAATTTTTAATTTGAAGCCAACATAATTATGATATTATATAAATGCAAATAATATATTCCTGTTTGCTAGACAAATATCATTTCAGGGGAAAATATTGAAATATCACTAAGCGCACGGTTCTGTTATTATAACTCACAATCATGCTATTGGTGCATCATTTCAATTATTGAAATAATTCTATTATTAGAGAATATCTGAAAGATATTTTGTTATTAACAATACGAAATATTTGCTCTTCGCTAATATTTGATGGATAATTAAACATAGTGTAAATATAATTTTTAATTATAGATATATTAATTGCTATTTTTTGTGTATTAATTTTGATCCATCTGTATTCTACAGTAATGTTGTTTGGACTAAACTATGACATATTTTTTCCAATGATATAAAAAACAAATTGACATATTTAAACAAAAATGGTATTATCATTATGGGAACAAGAATAATAACTTGTGGGGTAACACATAAATCAGTACTAAGTTTCACTTACTTATAAATTATTTCAAAATTAAAATCAAAGTATACTTTATTATCGAAAGATTTATATCTAATTGATAAAATCATGAAGAATATAAATATGAATAAATTGTATGCAGGGGATAATGAAACATTGTCACAATAATTATAATAATAATAAATATGAGGAGGAACACAAAACAATAAAAAGTAAGAAATCAAATGTCGCGATTATGCACGAATAAAATTTTTAAAAGGTTCCAGTAGCATAAATAAAATTTTACATTTATACCATTAACCAGTCCAATCTTGTTCAAGAAACTTGTTGGACACTATAAAATACTTCACCGATAAGCAGCCCTTGACAGATCACCTTAAATGAGATGGCGAAACACTTTGTTTGGAGGTGGGAGGGAAATTATTGTATATTTTAATTTTACTGTAGATCAGAGACTTCTTCGGTAAATTTGAAGACGGAATATCAAATCTCAAATTATTATTTTAGCCAGTGATCCCAACAATAGCATAATATCATGCATTGTTTTTTTCCTTAGAGGGGAAAATGCCTTTATGCACACCTCCACGATGGTCGGAGATAGTGTGGAGCTGTGGACTTCCAATACCCACTAAAAACCACTTCCTCTGTCCACTAACCTTCAGCCCCGGAATCGCCATTCAAGGCCTACGTCAGGATTGGGGTCTGGATAACTTAGACTAGCCCTACTGTCTCGCTCTCTCCTCCTTTTCTTTCTCAGTCATGATGTTGCTTATGAATTTACTAATTTTATTCCCCTTTTGACTGTCACTAGTCATCAGTTCTATAAGGGGTCCCACATGGAGAGTTTCTCCGATATCTGTCTCGGCGTTTATTCTCCCCATCTGTCGCAGTAGAACAGCGTGTATTTGGGTGTATCCACTTCTCTACAGTAGTGGCATTCGTCCGTTTCTGTCTTCCCTATACACTTTGTGTATGCAGCGAAGCATCCATGCCTAAACAGTAACTGGGTGAGGAAATAGTCCGCCCTACGTTGTTGGCACTGTATCCATTTTTTGACGTTTTTTATCAATCTTCTGGTCCACCCCGCTGTCCCTTTCCCGGTTGACCACTCCTCCTGCCACTTCTCTAGGATGCTCTTCCTTTCTGCCATTTTTGTAGCATCGTCCACCTACTGCTTACCATATAACCTCACCATCTTATCCACCAGCAAGTGTATAGGTGGGACTCCAGCTATTGTCTGCGTGGCGGTTGTTGCAATTGTTCGATACGCGCTAATAACCCGTATCAGCGCTCTTCTCTGCACGCTTTCCAGTTTTCCTCGGTGCCTCTTTATTTTTAACGCCTTAGCCCAGACCGGGGCCCCGTAAAGGAACACGATTGGACCATCCCGTAGAGCATTTATCGTTTCAAACTAATTGGCCCTCCGATGTTTGGTATCAGTCGCATTAGTGAAGACAGTTTCTTTTCAGCTTTCCTAGCTCTTCTTCCCTTCAGGACTACTAGCTCCGTTTTTGAGGAGCTAACTCTAGCTTATTATTTGTTCCATCCACCTTTTAATGCGAATCATCGCTATCTCTATCATATGGGTGAGCTAGTCAATATCGTCCGCCTCCACAATGATCGCCAGATCGTCAGCGAATGCTATCGTTGTTATCCCTTTCGAGTCTATGCTGAAGGCTTCGTCTTACATCAGATTCCCCAACATGGATCTCTGCAGAACTCCCGCGTTTATACACATTTCCGTGTTTTCCGCTATTTGAATTTTCCTCCCTGTCTTACTAAATCTTTTAAGTTGCTCCCCTTCTTATCTAATGCCTTCTTGATTTGTCCCCAAGATGCCGTATTAAAAGTATTTTGACGTCGACTGTATCAAGAGCGACCCAGTTTTCTCTAGAGTTCTTAGTTATTTTTAAGACCCTATCTATGGCCTTTATTGTTAATCGGCCCTTTCTAAAGCCATACTGCCTGTCGGAGAGCTTTGTTCCATCCTTGATTTCTTTTTCCATTCTTGTTTTAATTATATTTTCATATAACTTGCCCAGGACGGTTATTACTCATATAGGTCTATAGGCAGATGCTCCTGTAGCCTCCGACTTACCTTTCCAGGCCAGTATGACCGCTGTCTTTTTCCAATTTCCTGGAAAAAATGTTTATTTTATCAAAGTATTTATCGTATTTAGTACCGTCGCGTCATTGGGATTATTTCCATCACAATATTGAGAATATCTGGGGTAATATTGTCTGGTCCTGGAGCTTTTTTTTAATTTTGGGCCGTACTGGCTTCTTTGAGTTCCTCCATATTTACTGATGGTATGGCCTCCCCATCATCGCGCTATCTGGGCGTCTTTCCCACTTGGTCCGGGAATAGCTCCCTGCCCCATTCCAGTTTTTGCTCTGGGGTATGCTTGTAAAAATCGTATCTTCTGCCCATAATCCTCGTGTCTACATTGTAGCCATCACCACATATATCGTCCTCCAACTGGTCTAGCACCCTCTTTCAGCAATCCCTTTTTGCTTTATTTATTCCATGCTTAAGCTCTGTTCTTTTTCTCATGTATACCTGGCTGGCGTCCCTGCCTATCTGACTATCAGCACCATGTCTTCTATTTTCCCTCGTTGAGATTCTTCTGGCTTTAACTCACTCTGTTCTCATGTATTTTATTGCGTCACTCTACCAGTACGGTAATTTTACTGTAGGGTTCGGGTGTCAGGTGGCCTTTTTGCTTGGACTCTTATCAGATTTGTTAGCGTATCAGGATCTAATTTATTCCCCAGGTTCTCTACTTCCATTTCGAGTTTCGAGTTTCCTTCTTGAGAATTCCTCTTGTTTTAGTCCTATTTTCTCTTTGCTCTCCCTCGTTCACCGCTTCGAAGTATATTGGTTTATGGAAAGTGTTAAACTCACCCTCCAGGACTTCCCAGTTTCTGATATGTTTTACGAGTTTTTCTAAAGCGCAGGTAATGTCGATGTGCGTTTCACTTTTCCCTCTTACGAACGTGGCCTCACCCGTGTTTATGACTGAGTAATTTATACCCGTCAGCCAGTCAGTAACTACTTCTTCTCTTCTATCTAGGATGGCTCCCCAGGAGGGTGACTTTGAGTTGAAGTCGCCCGTAATGATTGCTTGCTTACTGCCGTTTTTTGCGTCGGTCATCATTTCGTCTAGTACCTCTTCAAACTCGGCCACTTTGGTATTCGGGGATATGTATCCCAAGTAAACATTATAATCTCCTAAATCTAACCGTACGTATCCCCTCCCAAGCCTATGTCCAGCGATAATTAGGTTTTTATTTGTAACCTGAGTTGCCGCTACTTCCTGGAAGTCTTTCAAGTAGTTGTTTTTTCTTGCTACCGACGTTTGGCTCTGATAGCATGATTATATCAACGTTTCTTCCTTTTGCCTCTATGCTAAAAAGGTCGTGGGCCGTTTTACTCCTTCCTAGGTTTGCTTGAAGTACTCTTAACTTCGTTCTGTGCATATTTAATGTTTTCCGTTTATTGATGAGTGTGTATGTAATTGATAAATATATAGATATATAAGTTTGTAAATAGATAATTACGTTTGTAGATATGTGTAGATAGATATATATGTATATAAATAAAGATTTACTATATGTATATAAAGGAACTAGAGTTTTATCACAGTCTTGCTTGTCACCGTACTTGTAGAACCTCTTCTTGAGGATAATCTTTGTCTTCTTATATTCTTGACCGCGTTTTTGAAGGTAGGGCACTTCATTTAATCTAGCCTGTGTCCGCTCTTTTTGCATCTCGGTCAGTATGCTGGTTTCTTTCGCACGCTTTAGCCTTATGACCCTTACCTCCGCAATTTATATAAATTTCTTCCTTCTTCTTTGATTTTTTACAGTCGACTGCAATGTGCCCAAACTTGAGACAGTTGTAGCATTTTGGTACTACTACTCTTTCTTTGACATTACATAGTACCCATCCGTTCTTGACCTTTCCCATTTTGGACAGCATGGTAGTTCGACTAAGTCGATTTTTTGTTCATCCCTGTAAATTTTTAATGATATAACAGACACTAGGTCACTGTCCATTTTTAGCACTTTTCATAGGCTCTCTTGAACTTCTCGTTCTGAAACCGTCGCGTCGATTACCATTATGTAGTTTATTGCTTTACTAGATTGTCTCGTGACTTTTGCGTCTATAAATTTAGCCTTAATTTCGTCCTGCAGTGTTTTTCCATCGCCTGGGACCATTAGCACGAGGTCACCTGCCATTGATTTTTTAATGTTTTTAATTCTGACCCCTATTTGTTAATGTCTATCTCTCTCTTTACTTCCTTCAGAAGATCTGCGTAGCTTTTTTCTCCAGCTTTTACTGCCCCTACCTCATTTCCGTTTGATTCTACTTTTCTATCCCCTGTCATTGTCGTCGTGTAGAGTTTAATGTTAATGGGGTCGCCTCTAAAGAAGCATTCCATAATCTTAATGAAAGTAAGAATCTCTATTCCTTCATGGATCATGAAGGCAATGTCTTTTCTGTCAAGACCCTTTAGCTTTGCTTTGATCTTTTTCTCTAAGTTGAACAGGTTTCTGTTGTCGTCTTTTCCACTGAAAACTCTAAATATATAATTTTCTTTCTCTTGTCCTCTGCCCTTATTAGTTTTTGCAGTTGTCGACGTACTCTATTTCTTCCGTTCTATCTTCCAATAGCTCCTCTAATATTGGGTGCCTTTCTATCGCTGTTTTTACTATACGCTTTTCACATGTATCTTCTTTATCTAGCACACTCACTAGATCCGTGTCTTCTTCGGTTCTCAGAGACTTTCCTTGGACTAATTCTGTTGTCTGGAACATAGTATTTGCTGAAAGTGTTCATAATTTCTCCTTCAACAATCCTTTTGATATCTTCTTCTGCCGATATAGTCAGATCCACCTGAGTGCCTATCTGTGCAGTATTTTTTTCGTCCGTCTGAGTGGACATATCGGCTTTAATTTTTCCTGATTTTTCTGGTCTTCCGCCGCCATCTTTGGTTAAATTTTTCGTCCATTTTGGGATTATCACCCTTTCTTTTGTTATCTCGGTCAGCCTAGTTAGCTGTTTGGTTATACTTTTTATTTCTTTTTTTGTGTTAGTGTTTCCATTTACGACTTTCCTTAGTTCCTCCACTTTGTCATAGATTCCTTGTAGATGCCTCATCAATTCCTGGCCTTCATTCAGGCTTCTTTCCCTTATTTTTTTCCTTCTTTCCTTTCTGCCTGTTGCCTGATATAAACATGGAGTTTGATCTACTTGTCACGTCTGTAATGAAGACACCTTCCTCTTCAGGGGTTTCCACTCCCTCTCTTCTCACCCTTTTACTTCTTTGGCCTTCATCTCCTGAGTCTTCATAATCCAAATATTATTTCGAATAGTACTGTTTAGAAGCCTTTTTTATCTGTCGTAATCAGTACCCGTAGTCAGTCTCTCGTCCAAATCCTCCGTTTCTAGTCCCGAGACCAAGGATCTGAGCCAGACGCTCGGACTATCTCCACTTATTTTCACCTTTTCTGCTTCTTTTGTATTTTGATTTTGGTTCATGACACCTTGGATTAAGGATTTTTTCATAGGTTTACTCCTGTTGGGTTGTCTTAGCTTCGCCACTCCTCTTTGACCTGTCCGGCAAGGGTGGCCTTACCAGGAGAGTAAAAACTACATCCGGAATACCCCTTAGAATCATTGTAGTTGCTGAGCCTCTCCACCACGACAAGGTGACAACCCCTTAGAAAGGCATTAACCAGTCCAATCTTGGTCAAGAAACTTTTGGACATTATAAAATACTTCACCGATAAGCAGCCCTTAACTGATTACCTTAAATGAGATGGCGAAACAATTTGTTTGGAGGTGAGAGTGAAATTATTGTATATTTTAATTTTACTGTAGAGACTTCTTTGGTAAATTTGAAGACGGAACAGGAAATCTCAAATTGTTATTTTAGCCAGTGATCCCAACAATAGCATAATATGATGCATTGTTTTTATATACTAGACACACTGTTTTGACGGAAGATCAGGCAGCGGTTTACAGGATACTCTAGGTCCGAAAAATCCGAAAAATACCATATATGCGATTCAATCAGAGCATAGCAGACAAGCCAGTTCTCTCGACACCATACGCAAAGCACCCAGAAGCTAATTTTCCATTCATGGACTTCATAAATTTTCCAAAATTTAGGTTGTTACCCAAAGAATTTAGTCGTTTATGCCTATTCAATGATAACTTCAGCACTTTAAGGACTATCCGGTAAATTACATTTGAATGATAAGAAGTTGTTTTTACTCACATTTCACGAGAACAAATTGGAGTTGAACCACCTTTTTACACTTGAAATAGGGAAATTGTTTATTGTACCGGGGTAGAGCGATAGATAGTATTTCAGGCGAATTTTACCGTTTTTACTACTACCGTTAGGCCCAGACCGGAGCCAAGGAAGTAATTCAGTCGAGTTTTCCCGATTTACTTCTTGGGTCACTTTTGATTATAAGAATTCATGTACCGGGGATATAATTCATATTCATTTCATATACCAGGGTTGGACGAATAATAGCTTTAAAATAAATCTGCTTTCCAACCTGTAAAATTGCATACGCTCTGGGCACATTATTTCACCGTCTCTCACCCCCGCGCGCGTTTATTAATTTAACATATTTTTGGCTTAAGTCTTGGGATTCATTTTGCACCGGAAAACTGATCACCGCCAGTTACACACCTTTTCTCTCCTTCCTGTAATGAGTTTTGGTTTGATTACAGAATAAAATTGGTATATCGAATTAATTGATTTTTATTTTTCTGTCCATACGTTAGCCTTGAAGCAGCTGATACTCCGGAATGCAGTCCAATAGGGCAAGTAAAGTCTGACCTACCGGCCGACATGGCATTGGTCGAGACCATAACGACCAATGGAGTATTTCTTTCTTCACTGAAGCTGCCCGAGCAAGTGGCCTTCACACTCTAAACGGAAGGTGGCGCCCGAGGCAATCCTAAACCTGGACTAAGGCGCCAAAGTGAGTTACAGTGGAAGTTCGAAACTTTTAAGAGTGATAGGATTGATTGGAGCTCGTTTCTTTTTCTGATGTGTGTAACTTATGGATTTTGAAATCAGTTTATCGCACTGACGCTACGGGAAACATTTGTTACAGTTCATGCAATAATTTGACCTTCTGAATATTGTCTGTACTTGCAGATACTTTCACCTCGATCAATATCTTATGTAAACTACGCTTAGATGGATTTGGAATGTGATTGTCTTTTTAAGTAGACTTTCACTTCACCGATTGTCAAAATACATCTACCAATTCAAACGTTTCTTTTCGAACAGACCATAACTAGAAATTGCGTTGCTGTTGTGGATACCTTTCTTGGAGCAGATTCTGATTTCTTTTCTGGTTCGTTTTCAAGTCCGTATTGTTCTTTTGACCAATTTAGATTAATAATTTACTGCAATAAATACCCAAATCGTGCTGGCAGAGTTTTTCCGCTGGAATTTTCGGGATCATTGTGCATGATGAGATTATTTGGTTGACTGGTTGATTGCGGATGACAATGACTAACTGATTGAGACTTTGAAAATGTTAAAAAAATATATTTCAATTTTTCCCGGTAGACTAAATAGAAATTGTTATGCTCTACTCAATAATCAATCGAATTACTCATTGAATAACTCGGTATAAGAATAGTAACTTGTGGTGTACGGCAAAAATCAGTCCAAGAACCCACTATGTTTCACATTATATGTATGTTACTTGTTACTTATATATTTTGACATAACATTTATACTGCAAATATTTATTATATATACGAGGTTATTAACAATTAAAATCTTAACATAATTAAGACAGAGTTATAACATGTTAATCATATTCAGTTCAATTCTTAAACCATTAAAAAAAATATTCCTATTGTGAGTGTGTAAATTGTCTATTTCGTGTTCTACATTTTAGTGCAAAATGTTTCAATCCTCTTCAACCCTTCCTTGGGCCCTACAGCCATTGTTCACTCTTCGAGCCCTCTGCATCGCAAATCAAAAGCATATGATGCGGCATCAGCCAATTTGGACCCTTAGGCCCGAATGTAGGGACGTACTTGTCCGGATTTTCCTAATGTCAAATCCATGGTATGCCCTTAGGTGAACAATCTTCAATGGTCGAGAATTAGATTACAGTTCAATTCAATATCAATGGATGGAGTTTAGTTTAGTCAGTGCAGTTTTAGGATTTTTCTTAATCGGTTTCTGAATGGAAAATGAAAAATATACAATACATTATATAATGCAGAATATTTTGAAAGTTATAATTTTTGAAAATGGTAATAAAGTTTAAGATTTGACCTTTGTAATTAGAGCTTATCCTATCTGGCGTACATTAGTTAATTTCAACTCTACTAATTCAAGACGATGATATAATGCTGAAATTGTTTCGGATATATCGTCTATGTGAGTGGATAAATTTCACTGGAATATTATCCAAAAAATACAAAATAATTCATATTTCTTTTAAAATTAATAATATTAATCTTTCAGTTCATACTAATGTCTATTAATGTATATTTTAAAATTTGAAAATCCAAAAATAGATTTAAAATCAACACAATATTATTCCGTCTTTCTCTCAGACTTTTTTCTGTCTACTTGCAATATACAGTTAACAAAAACAAAATACATAAGCGACTGTTGCCATGCAAGCTTATCTTTCTCTCGTATTATCCCATTATTATAAGATACAAAAAATATAGATATATTTCTTCCCGCTAAGATTCTGAATTCAAGGCTATTTACATACCACGTCACATTTCTCCTACCAATAAAAAACCAGCAACCCTCCTCTTCGCTAAAATTCCGAGCACAATCATCCTCTCGAATCCCAACTGTGAACAGATTCAGTCGCATAATTAACCGCACTCAAAAAGTTTTCTGAGTTTTCATAAAAAAACCATGTAAATAGTTTTTACAGTGAGTGAAGTAATGATAACTATTTAAATATTTATGTTTCGGTTTCATAATTTAAATTAGTGTGCCGCTTTATGATTTTTCTGTTCATGTTCGTACTTGGAAAAAATGAAATAAAAATTACATTCCTATTTCAAATACTGTTTTTATTTTAACATTCATATTGGTTTAACTTCTACCTAAGAAGTTTGGTCCTTCGAGAAAATCCAAGAATTTATTTAATCACGCTATTAGTCTAGTGTTCTTTTAACAGTTATGAATACTAATATTCATAAATCGTTCAGTGAGGAACTGGAAAAATACGAGCAAAAGCCATCTAAGGATATTCTAAACACACTAAGAAGTTAAGCGTAATTGAAAGCTATTTTTCACTTGTTATTTTCACGTATATATCTTTTTTGTCTTAATATGCACAAACGTTTTTCTGTTTCCTTTTTTATGCTGAATCCAAATCTAAAATCAAAACTTTAAATTTTATACAGTTGTTATAAGTTATCAGATAGTTTAAGAAAACCCGAGGAAATTTTGAAAAGTATGGAAACACAAAAGGATAGCGGATATTGGGACTAGCTACTGAGGACTGAAAAAGACTGCTTTTATCATTGGCTTAGGACTTAATTAATTCTCCAGCGATATTTGAAAGATTAATGGAAATAGTGTGAAAGGATCTTCCATGGAAAACTTTCTGGTGTATGTTGACGATATCATCGTGATTGGAGCATCATTTAAGGACCATGTGAAGTATCTGGAAGAAGTCTTCCTGCGACTCAGAAACTCGGGATTAAACTTAAGCCCAAAGAAATGATAACTATATAGTGATGCCCACGAGACCAACAAGACGAGACTTTCATGAAAAATTGTCTGGTCTAGCTGATGAAATAAGAAGTCTTGTGTCAAGTCTCGCAGCCTCCAGTATCGTCTCGCTTCTCATACGAGAGTCTCGTAAAAGTATCGAAATCTCGTCATGTATGTTCCAGTCCAGTAAGGGATAATAAGTCTAGAAAAATCTGCTAATGGTCTTCTCGGTCGCAAATGTTTTTATTTTTCACCTAGTTGTTTAGGCATAACAAACATCGTGCAAATTCATTATTTAGGCGATTTTGGTGTTTTATTATATTTAACGCAGCATGTAAGAATAATTTTTCCGCCGGGATTTAAGTAGCTGGTATGATTAAAAGATCTCATGCCATCAAACTTAGAATGGAAAATTTAGATGAATGAATTTTCCCCTTTGTAATATATCTGTATTTTTACTATTCCAAGCTGTAGAAGAATAATATCTTGAAGCTCCTGCATCCATTTTCATTTTTCGGCAAGGGTAGGATTTTCTGCGTACAAGACATCAAAATCGGTTACAAAATCTGTTTTTTCTGGTCCAGCATCTGGACCTTCTCGTCCCTCCACTGCCGTTTCTGGTAAACGTTGTACCTCTGACTGATGAACATAGATTTTGTGTATATCTTGAAATTTCTGCATCGAAGTTTCTTTTAATTATGTGCCCCTTTAAAAATGTAGCATAAATTGAGTTAGTTTTACGATAATGATTTAATATTTTGTCTCTCGTTCCCTGAAAACCAACAATAAACTGATCTTCGACAGAGATTCAATCTACATTTCTGTCGCATTCAAATATTTTGTTCTTAAGATTATCTGTTAGTATATTGATACATATAGAACCACCATCCGAGTTGTTTGAAAAATAGTTGAATGTTGACCAGTGATTTATGCACTTCTTCTATCAGTATCCATTCTTCATTTTGACACAATCCACCAAATCCATGTCTGCCTTGCATACTTGCAACGTATTATCACTGGAATACCAGCCACATGATTCAACACAGGTGTCAGTTTTTGGGAATTACTAGTTGCTTCTCACGCGCTTGGGAACTTAATTAAAAGTTGCTCTGCCAATTTAATATTCGAAATAATAGAACGTATTTTCCATATTGCATTAGAATATTCTGTAATTACTTTAACTTCAGCTTCCTCGTCTATTCTGTCGTCACTCAATTCTTCATTTGCTTCAGAATTTTGTTTCAGTAACTTAAACAAATCTTGCACGACCAAAACATCGAAAATGGTAGTCCTCTATATTTAAATGGGGAATAAGGTTCTGGAGTTCTGTAATAAAAGATGTATTTTCTGAGGCATTATCCATCGTTATTTCTTGAAGTTTGTGAATTGAGCCTTTATTGTCAAGATATTTTAAAAAACGTAAGGGCGATGTGTTTTTTTGTTTGTTTTCCATGAACAAAATCTAGAGTGATACATTACAATTCCCGGTGGTCATCTATAAAATGTGTTGTAATTTCATAATAAGATCTGCAGCTGATAGAGGTCCAGTCATCTATAGTACGATAAAGACTTAACCTGAACCTTTTTAATTGAAATTGAAAATTTATACCGTTTTCTAAAAAAAAAAATCTGATGTGGCCAGCACATGACCTCTCGCCATTTTTGAATCAAAAATTTACAGGTTGACATAAAAAAGTATGAAAAAAAATTATATTTTTGTAAATCTGGCAACAATGGCAAAAGTTTAGAAAATTTTAATGAGATGAAAATAAACTATAGGGTATACAAAATATATGTGTAAAACTTAATTGCCATAGCAACTGCCACTTCCGGTTGTGCGATTGGCACCAAAATCTAATCAGATCTAATCTGGGGTATCAGAATCCTGTATGCAAAATTTCAAATTTTTTTATTCAGTAGTTTTTGAGTTATCGTTACTACAACATCCATCCAAACACACACACACACACACACTAACACACTAACACACACACACACACACACACTAACACACACACACACAGACATCATCGCGAAAATATTAAAATCGTATTCTAGGGACCCCAAAACGTGTTTATCAATTGAAAACTCACTACCCAATTTTTAGCATGATTCCTATACCTCTCTTATCTGAAGGGCGAGAGGTAAAAACCAAACAGATAAATCAGATACTTTTTCAAGATAGGCGAGTAACTAAGCGGTAGCGGACACGAAAGCTTTAGTTCCTTTATTTACTTCTTAATAAATCACAACAGCGCCATATCATCAAATCATAAAAAAACAGGCACGAAACCCGAAACGTCTCTCACAAGACTCGAGCCGAGACAAATAAAAGTCTCGCTTCGCCGCAATCGAATATCGTCTCGAGTCTCGTCTCGTTTTCGAGACGAGACCATGCGAGACTCTCGAAAACAAGACTCTCGTGGGCACCATTATAACTATTAAAAAAAAAACTGCATCTTGGATGTTTTATTATAGAGTTCTCCAGGGTTATCGTAGGTATGTGGCTGGATTTTCCAACATTACCAAGTCAATAGGCTCATAGAAGGAACGGTGCGATATCAATGGGACGAGAAATACCAGCGATTATCTGAAACACAGAAAAGAGCATTGACCAGTGCATCTGTTGTAAGTTATTCTCTACCAGATGGGAACAAACTTCATCTTGGATATCGATGCAAGCAATGTTGGAATTGGTGTTGTGCTAATGCAGATAAAGGAGGGCCAAGAAACTGTTATTTGGTATTTTATCAAGACACTGAACTGGTTTATTCGCCGAGAGTTCTCAGCTGAAATTAAGGGAGTTGACCATTTCTATAAGTAAATTTATGGTAAAAGATTCCTCTTGGGGACTAATCACGCAGAGCTAAAGTGGCTTTTACACTTTAAAAATCCCGATGGCAAGGTGAGTCTAGTCACAAGAATGTTGATGCCTCATCAAAGAGACCATATCCTGATCACTGCCAACATTATCGGCGAGCAGAAGAAAAAGAGGCCTTTTTTGTAGAACTACTACTGTAGATGACCGCCGGCAATCTTTCGAAATTCAAAAGGACCAGAATTTGGATCCATAGCTAAGGAAGATTATTCTGTGGAAGGAAACATTTTCAAATATATGTGGCAGAAGATTTCTCGATATTTATTTATTTATTTATTTTATCCAAACAGGCCGTCAGGGGCCTAATTACATGGATATCAGAACAAAATATACTAAAAAAAAATACGTACTGAGCTTAATGTAACTCTGTCATCCAAGACAAAGGAATTCTTAAGCGCGTTCATGAAACAAATTGTAATTCCCAGAAGTAGGAGACTGAAAGTGTTGAGAGAGTAGTAATCGATCTTTCAGGTCTATTCCTTGAATCTGAATCTGGAAATAAGTACACTGTGTTGGTCATCATTAAATGGGCGGATGCTTATACCTTTCCAATCCAAGAAGATTCGACTGTTGCTGATGCCCTTATCAAGGAATATATCAGCTGTTTTGGTATTCACTTGGAGTTACATTCAGGTCAAGTAAGAAATTTCGAGTTTTCCCTATTCCAAGACGTGTGCAAACTTTAGAAAATTCATAAAACATGGACTACAATATTACATCTGCAAACCGATTTAATAGTGAAACGAATAAATAAGACAGACATTTGTAGAAAGTAGTATCTGCTCAACAAACTAAAGCACGGCGTGATCCCGAGATGAAGTACGAGGCATGTTTGAAATGCCAATAGGATATTTTCTGACTCATTGCGTTTCTTAATACCTTCGAATATCTAGAGGAATCGCTAAGATTCGCATAGAAAATCGGTCAGTTTCAATGCTAAGGGAGCAGAATCCATTGGTGGAGAAGGTCCCTTAACACGAAGGTAAGCAACCGTAAGCAAAAAGAGACATCTTCTATTTGATAACGAAAACGTTCTTGCATGATAAGCCAACGTAGGAAGGCTTTAATATAATTGAGGAACGTGATGATGACCAAAGATCTAAGAAACTTGGTGATCCCAAAATTAGTCTTGGGAGCAGATGGATCGAGTTGAGGGGTATGACCGAAACAATCTCTTAATTTAGAAGCATATATATCCTTCTAAGCTGTTAAAATCCAATGCTCACAGTTCAGAATTGAATACCGTTGACTGTTACTTCCATCGAATATCCCGGTGCTGAAGTGGAGAGTCCTAGAAATATCGCCATACCATAGTGGGTCTTGAAATATTTCGAGACGAAATGATCTTAAGAAGGGAGAAATGTAACGAATTAGTCCGGTCCTGTTCCGTCTCCTAGAAAGCACTCGCCTCTGAATATGTGAGATCTAGTTGAAAATTTCTATATTCGGCGAGCCGCTCTACGTCGAATGCAGTAGAAGGCACTACCCAGGTAGCAGAGTGACGTGTTAAAGACGTTGAATATTGGTCATTATTTACGTATATGAATGACGTGAAAAACACGTGATAAACAGGGTCATAAGTCACAGACCAATGACGTCTTTTTTTACGTAAAAATTACGTTTTTTTTGACGTATAATTAAACATCCATTTTGAGGTTATTTTAGATTTAAAAATTGTATTTTTTTACTGTAAAAAACATAATATCCTCGGAATTCATAAAAGAAATAATTACACAAATTATATTCAAATACAGGATGTCCAACAGTAGTTTGACGATTTTTAAACTAAAATAACTTCGAATCAGATACGATAAAAGAGCGGTTTTGTCTGAATGCATTTTTTCCCATTCCCACTATATTTTTCATTAAACACATGCACACGGAGTATCCCATTTAAAAATAAAAATTCGCAGTGATCCGCTGTTTAACTGGAAGGACAACTTACTTAAATTCATTTTTAGATTATTAAAGACGATTAGGTAGTCAAAACGGCACTCTTTCGAAGGTATTTCAATTCAAAAATCTTCACAATATTGCAAGACACCTGTATAATTTATTAGCAAAATGAAAACGCATTCTTATATAAATCTTAATTGATAGAAACATAAAAAATAAACTGAAAATATAATAACATGTTGAGCATTACTGAGAAGCTATAGGGGGGTAGCCACTAAGAATGAACCACCACTAGTCCTCCTCCATCTTCTTCGACAAAGTCTATCACTTTTTACATTATTATTAGTCCTGTTAAGAGATCGTGTTACGGGCTAAAATTTATTAGGCATTAACATCTTAGGCCAAATTTTAAGTCTCCTAATAGAGTAATGTATTCCCAATTTATTTATAAAAAGGATACTACAAACCTTGTTTTAATAATAATCTCACTATTGTTTACTTTATATTTTATTGACATTTCCTTTGTCATCACAGTTAAATCATTAATTCTTCTTTTAATTAATTTTTCTTGAATGTGACATTTCATGGATTGAATTCCTTCCTTTCTTTTCTCTTCCTTTTTTGGTGCTAACCTGATTGTAGCATGTGCTAATAAAATCAACCGGTAACGGATTTAAATGCCTAAAAAAGAAATAAATGGTTAAAGTGTTTCTTAAATTGTATGGTAGAATACTGCATATCTCTTAAGGTGGATATATGAAACACTAACCTGTAGGAAATCACTTGTAAGGTCATCCAACATCCTGGGTAAGTTTTTATGTCTAACTCTTCTCTCCAACGTTGTATATATCTTTTGTTACCCTTACATCAAGAAGGGGGCACAACAAGAATTTAATGCTTTGAGCGTTCCTAAGCGCTACCATCTTGCTGTCTCATCGGTTTTATGTTTGCTCGTTCTATGCTTTTCTGCTTTACCACTGCTTTTTGGCTATATAATCCATTCAAAGCCGCCTTACTTCCATTTTTGATCCGGTAAACTATTGATCAGTGATAGGGGCGTAGAGGACATCATACTAGTTCTAGAGTCTACTAACTAACAAGTAAGATCTTTCCATTTACTGAACTGTCTTCAAGTACTGAAAATAAAAGAAGCTAAATTGTCGATAGTGTTTAGTATATTTGATAAACAGCTCATATTCATTATAGATCGTAACTTGGTATCAAATAAATTATTGTAAAACAAGAGCACGAGACTCCTGTTTAACCTAAAAGTAGGGTTAGGATTCTGAGAACGATTTATAACTTAATTAATTTGTATATTATATTAAATAGTAATAATAAATTTACCTGTAAACGATTAGTACGAATTGGCAAAGCATATTTGTAATAAATATTTCACTCGCACACGTGCATCCCATTTTAAAATATTTCATCATATAAATTTGAAAGAACAATATTTTCTAACCTGGAGAACTCCAGCAGCCGTGGATAAAAAGTAGTTTGATTATTTTTTTATTTAAATGAAAATCGTAATTGAATTAAATAATAACTGTAACCACAAAAAACAACAAAACAAAATGGCTTGTATTGCGCCGAAGCTTCGATAAAAAGCAAAGGCGGACGCAGGGTTGCCAGACGTCAAACGTCTAGTCTAAAATTATTGGAATAGACCATAAAATTATAAGATTCCAGGATAAACTATCAGAAAAAAATTGATATATTGATTTATTTGAAATTTTTATCTCTATCTAATTAGCTACATTATAGGTTATCATTATCGATTTATCAGTTCGTAAACAAGATTAAGAAAAATTATGTTGGATATCGATAATTATCAGGCCACTGGCAACACTGGGCCACCGCAAAAACAGTGATTTCTAATAAATTTGATTAGGAATTTATAAAGTTCTGTTTTCGTTATTGTCTATATGTAATAATAATTGTTGGTTATATTTTAGTTTATTTTCTAATATAGTATTCAATACATGGTTAAGGCTATGATTTCGCGCGAAATCTTGCCGAGTAAAAATAACTTTCTGTTTTAATTCTATTGGTAATGTCGGTGTGCACCGACTAGGTATAAACAAATTTCTAAAAAATACGATTTTATATATTTATTCGAAAACTAATACCAAAATTCGACGAATATATTACGTTTTTTTATGACGTCTTAAAAACGTCCACATAACAACGTTTTTTTCACGTCATGTTTTGGCCCAAATTACGTCAGTTGACGAGAATACACCAATTTTCAACGTCTTTAACACGTCACTCTGCTACCTGGGTAATGGTATAAATGGGACGAACTGATTTGGACACCAGATGCTAAACCGTTTCTCGGAATGGTGGAGCAACTGGAAGATTACCCTAAACCCGCAAAAAACCCACCTGATCATATTCAAACATCCTTCCCTTTCCAACAGACAGGGTCAATCCCTAATGTCCGGTTTCTCCAGTGAAACTTAATATCAATATTGAACTTAAGTCGATATTAGAATAAAATAATGTTGCACCACTGTATTTTAAGTCGAAAATGGCTTAACGCCGACTTTAAATTCCAGTCACCGATTTTTTCGACTTAAGACGAAAATTTGACGTTTGTGTGTCATCTTTCATATAAAATTCGTGTCTATAAATAATCACAGCTACATTTTTACCGTTTTTTTTTATATCAACATGTTTGAAATTGAAGATGTAGATGCTGTAGACATTGTAAATGTAGTGGATGATAATGCGATACAAATTCCTCGTCACATTTATAATCGCAACAATTATTTTGAGACTTTATGTGAGAAAAGGTTTTTTGCCAGGTTTGGTATAATTTATAATTTACTCTTTTTTTATCACCTTCCATATTAAATATTATTTTATTTGTTGTGTTGATTGACAATGAGTAATGTGCAAATTGCAAACAAGACTGACAAATGTCAAGTGGTAATACACACACATCATCCCACTATCTTTTAGCATCCAATCAAATACATTCATTCAAATTACCACCAAAAACTAGTCAGGGTGGAAAATGTTACAAAAAGAAATTTTGAGCTTACGATTAAATGGTGCCAGCGTTGCCAAGTTTATCGAACTTAATTTTGATCTTGGCTAATATTTACAATTTTTAACGTGGTGCAACAGAATTTTGATTTAAGCTCATAGTACTTTTAAGTCGATATTTCATAATATTTATATTAAGTTCCACTGGAGAAACCGGACATTAATGACGTCGACCTAAGACTTTATGAAGAGTGACTCGTGCTCAAGGACGGGATTGACTACTTGGGAGTGCGCTTCACACGTACTCTCAACTGATCAACCGAAGTCTAAAGAACTCTAAATAGAGTTAGGGAACGAGCCTCCCTTATCGGAGCCTTGGCGGGACAATTTGGGAGATGCAACCCTGAAACCCTTCTGCACACCTACAAAACATATATCAGACCCATCCTAGATTACAGAGCTCTGAACCTCTCCGCTCTTCCTCCTCACCTCCTGCACGCCATCACGGCAACGGAGAGGAGAATCATTAGGAAATGCGCCTACCTCCCAATGAACTATATGAACATGCTAATATAATTTACAGATACCAAGACCTCTAAGGAAGGTACGTCAGGAGAACCCTGGCCAGCTCCAACACCCACGCACAAGAAACACTACGGACGAGATGGACAGATGCAAGAAACGGAAGACCTCTACCCAAGAAGCCCAAAAGGAAACTACCTAAACTGAAGCCAAAGATCTTCCGAACGAGCTCCTAGATCTCTTAGAGGAGGCTCCTCTAAGAATCAGATGACTTGGTCACCCCACTGACGTCCAAGGACTCTCACCCGCCTGAGCCTCCCCTCGGGGAGGCTCGTAAGTATAAAATTACAATAATAAAACTTATTCAAATATCTTAAGTCAATATACGTAATCAATTACTTTTCAGATCAAACTAACACCCACTGTACCCCTGAAAAGGAGAAACTTCTCCTACAGCAGGGTACAAGGAAACAACCGGATCAGGATAAAAGAAGAGGAGGGTTTAGAAGGTATGCCCCTGACCCTGCTTGCAGAGCGATCAGGGGAGAGTCCTGCACTACTTCGCGCATTGAACCTAGCGTGAAGTGTCTTTTAAAAGATTCCCGCCTCCATAACTTTTGTAATACAAAAAAAAATTGGCCAAAAAATATTAAGTTGCCATGTTAGGATAAATTAATATATATAGTTAGTTGTCTTTTATGTAAATAAATTAGTTATAGTTCTACTAAGGGTTTAAGTTCGAGTGGTACCAAAGTATGAAAATTAAAAATATTACATTATTCAATGTTTTTGTTTTAATTAAACTATTTTCTTCAATAAATACTAACTGTTTACATCAAATCTGTTAAACTTTCTATGATACTATCGTTTTTCATTAAATTTAAAAGATTTGCAAGAAACAATGTTAATTTCCAACGCAAATACATAAGTATAGCTAAAATATGTATGTGAAAATAAAAAAAACGAATTTTTCGACTTAAACTACTATGTAAAAAATTACCATTTTTCTCTCTAATAGAATATGAGTGATATATTCCAATTCCTTGGACACCTAAATTTTTTGCATATGAAGCTAGTTCCGATTGAATATAAACCGTAGATATAGACCGGTTTCTCGATTTGTATCGATTTTATTTTGCAATCTTACTGACCGCGCCAAATACATACTTTTAAAACCCAAAAAAAAAATCTGATGTGACCAACACATGACCTCTCGCCATTTTTGAATCAAAAATTTACAGGTTAGCACAAAAAAGTATGAAAAAAAATTACTTTTTTGTAAATCTGGCAACAATGGCAAAACTTTTGAAAAATTTAATGATACGAAAATAAACTATAGTGTATACAAAATAAATGTGTAAAACTTTATTGCCGTTTTGTATAGTAATAGCGTCATCACCCATAGCAACTGCCACTTCCGGTTGTCCGATTGGCACCAAAATCTAATCAAATCTAATCTAGGGTATCAGAATCCTGTATGCAAAATTTCAAATTTTTTAATTCAGTGGTTTTTGAGTTATCGTTACTACAACATCCATCCAAACACACACACTAACACACACACACACACACTAACACACACACACACAGACATCATCGCGAAAATATTAAAATCGTATTCTAGGGACCCTAAAACGTGTTTATCCATTGAAAACTCACTACCCAATTTTTAGCATGATTCCTATACCTCTCTTATCTAAAGGGCGAGAGGTAAAAACTTAACTAAATTTTAATTTTGTACAAGAAACAGAATAGAACTAAATTTTAAAAGGTTTAATTTCTCGGATACTTTGCTGTGAGACTGCAACCTTGCAGTTTTGCAATATCTTCTTCGGTCAGGTTTGCTGAACTCTTTTCTGAAGTCGTTATGTGGTATTTAATCTTAACTTTAACAAAAATATTAATTCAGAGAGAAACTTGTTGAATAATTTGCATTTGTAGATATAAAATAAGAAAATCCTTGTTCAAGTTGTAGAAGATGGCATCCCTTCCTCCTACATTCTCACCTTTACTTTTTGACTTTTACCCATTTGAGATTTTAATTTCAAGTCATATTATTAATACTACGCTTATATATATTTAGTTTGGTAGATCTAAACTTATGTGGTAGCTAGAAATATCTGGTCCCATATAGTAGTTACGCCACTGGTTGCGACCCTGTTAAGGTAGCAACAGCTGGTGGTCAAACACACTTTAGAACCCTTATTAATGATCCTTCATTATCGATACCGCCTTGGGTGGTAGACCAGTCACATTATTTTTTGTTTTTATAGTTATTTTTTCGAAGGCGTTGAGTTGTGACCGAATTTATTACTTTTCCTGTGATTTTACATTTTTAGGGCCGATCATTAGTAGCCTTTAAAAAATTTTAACATAACTTATAAAAACGGTTGAGATATTTATGGGCGATAAGAAGATTTTAAAAATTCCTCAGCAAGCGTTAGCACTGCAGGTGATATTTTAGTTTATTTTAATAGATGTTTTTGTAATTATTAGTAGAATACGAGGGACATACTAATTTAATAATATTTTAAGTCCAGAATATTATCCATAATTTCAAATGTGGTCTAATGGTGAGGTAGTAAAACTCAAAATCATGTACCAGAAAATTTTAATAGCTCTTTGATCGAATTGGGGGGGAGAGGCTTCAAATTACAAAAGGGGCGGGCATTATGACATCATCAGGCCTATAATACATAGTGTAAGAAAACGAAAGATACAAAATTAGAAAGACTTACCAAATTAAATACAATCAAAATTAATATATATTAAAACATTTTACGAAAATTGTGCACACAAGTAAGAAAATAAAATAAAATAAAATGGGGGTAACAAAGGGATGGTGGTACTAGGGAAAAGGGATTATTGGGGTAAAGTAAGAGGAAGGAGAGTGAAAGGATAACACCCCATGGTGTTATGTGAAAGCCACATTATGAGTGGACTAAACGAAAGTGAGGAAGATGCCGGCGTGTTGTCCGGCAAAGTACGGCACCTGTCGTACTGCGTGGGAGGGCGATCCTATAGGAGTCCTACCCAGTACACAATAACAAATGCAGCTTAAAACTGTTAACACTGGAGATAAGAAACTTAAAATTTTTATCATCAGATAAACCATCAGACGTCGTGTTCACAAACGGCGCAATAGAACGTTGTGAAGTTAAAATTATTGACAAGTGACAATTATAATAAAAGTGTGGGAAATTCAAAAAAACAATGAAATTAAATAAAGTTAACAAAGTTAAAACCTGAAGGGAGGCACTATAAATAACAATCATAGACCGAAATAACAGTTTACGAACAATATTATTTCGCAAATTGTGTAAAAAACAATAATTGAGTGTGTGACATCAGGAGACTGAATGCAGGCGCGAGGGAGGGAATGTTATAACACGAAGAAAAAGAAGAAGGAATTCGGAGTGAACTGACAGTGACAGTTGGGAAAAGAAGAATGACAGATGACAGGAACAAGGTTATATTGGCTAGAAATCAAAAATAAAAATAAACAGGAGGAAAAAGTAAACTCGTAATGACAAATACTGGCTAAAAATGGGGATAGAGAAAGGTGAGCAGGAGAAGATAGATGAAGTAGAAAATGGACGGGCAGGGAAAAGACTAAAGGAGATCCTTGAAAATATCAGAGAGGAATATAAAGTTGTCTTTAGTTCTAATTTGTTCGTTGAGACAAGAAGTAGAATTTCTGAGGAGAGAAGCATTAATCTCAAACATTTCTAGTAGATTCAGTTTATGGCTTTTAGCAATATTGTGAAGAATCATTTATGGAAAAAAAGGGGTTCGTGGCAATGATGTGATTTGCGAAAGAGGACGGAGTGTTAGTAACGTCTGAGTTCTTGTATTTGTCAATGTATCTGATATGCTCTTTTATTCTAGTTTCCAATCTTCTACCTGATTGACCGATGTAGATGGCATTAGAGTCATGGCAACTGAGTTTGTAAACTCCGGTTTTGTGAAGAAAGGGGATCTTATCTTTAGTGTTGACGAGGAAAGACTGGATATTGCAATTCGTTTTAAAAGCTACGTTAATGTTAAATTTCTTGAAAACTTTAGTCAATTTATAAGAAATATTACCTATGAAATTCAGGGATCCGTAATAGGGAGAAACATCTCTAGTTTCGAGAGAAATGTGCGGAGCATTTAATTTAAATTTAATAAAGAATTTAGAGTACAGTTTGTTAATCATTTCTAAAGGGTAATTATTATTGATGGCCAGTTGTTTGATAATGTTGATTTCTGAGGTGAAGGATGACTGTGAGAGAGGAATAGAAAAAGCTCTGTGAAAAAGACTGTTAAAAGCAGCTAATTTGTGTGAGGTGGGATGATTAGAGAAAAAATTAATTAAAGTGTCACTTTCGTTTAGTTCACTCATAATGTGGGTTTCACATAACACCATGGGGTGTTATCCTTTCACTCTCCTTCCTCTTACTTTACCCCAATAATCCCTTTTCCCTAGCACCACCATCCCTTTGTTACCCCCATTTTATTTTATTTTATTTTCCTACTTGTGTGCACAATTTTCGTAAAATGTTTTAATATATATTAATTTTGATTGTATTTAGTTTGGTAAGTCTTCCTAATTTTGTATCTTTCGTTTTCTTACACTATGTATTATAGGCCTGATGATGGCTTAATGACGAAACTAGTCGCTGCCCCTTTTGTAATTTGAAGCCTCTCCCCCCTAATTCTATCAAAGAGATATTAAAATTTTGTGATTTTGTGCTACAGGATTTTGAGTTTTACTACCTCTTAATAATATTTTGTTTTAAATCCAATAGTTCTTAAAACGATCCTGTAGTTGGAAAATTTGCCGGAGATAAGATTTGAGAAGTAGAATTTAAATAAAATATAGCGTAGATTGGTGTAACAAGATTTTATAAAACGTTGAACGAAATATGAAATATGCAGCGATGGAAAATGTAAGGGAAATATCTCACTGGCACGCTTTCACTAGGATGGAATCCCATTCAGTGCAAATTGAATGTTGCCTGCAGTTTCGCAAGATTTTTATCCGTTATTGAGTTTACTTGATACCTCTATATTTGTTAGGTGTATATTTTTTAAAATATTATTATAACCCTTTTTGCTTTTGCCGACCGCTACTGATTTCCTCCTGCGGAGGTAAAATATCCATCATCTTAATTGAGGTCTTTGCGGGGAAGTACTACCGTATTGTCGCTTAAATACCGTGAAATATCAGTTATTTTTCTTTCTGTGCCCCGTTTGCATTACACAAATGGATTCTTTTTCATGGTGATTTATACGGGTGTTTAGGTGTCCTTTCTTTGTTTGTTATCCTGCGGTTAACGGCACGGGAATTTATCAGCCGCTCGTTGAATGTTTAAGTGTATGGAACTAACAATGGGATGGATATTGTTGTTTTAACCTAGTAGAAATTGTGCAAAAGTAAATAGGCATTAGCTGTTTTATTTACCAAAATTCTGCAAGAAAATCCTTGTAAAACAAATAAGAAAATTTGAAGAAAACATAAAAAAATTAAGATTTTTATTTTCTAGTGTATGGTCGCTAGAAATGGGTATACATATTAGTATTATTTTTAAATTTGAAATTGGACTTTTTTTATTTTACAACTTTACTATAAATTATAATATAATACATTAAAAAGTGCGGAATAAATATCCTTTTATTGTTTAGATATTATAACGACAATTTTTTAAATATTATTTCAGTTTTTATATTATTTTTTTAATTTTTTTTGCAATAAAAAAATTACTTATGGAAAACTTGTTTTACCTTTTGTTTTACGAAAAAAAGTCATTCTTCATAAGAAGCTCTTCATATTCTAGAATTTAATTTGAAATAATCAAATCTTAAAATAAAATAGAATGTGGTACAAGAATAAAGTACTTTTAGTTGTGACAATTTCTAAAAATTTTGCAATGAAAATTAATAATTGCATTTAAATACGCAATCATATCCGTTTAAAATTTTTTTTTTTTACTTTTTATTTATGTTAACTTGGTGTTAGTGTAGATACTAAACTGAATATACAGCGTGTATCAAAAAGGTACGTCATAAATTGAACCACATATTCTGGTGTCAAAAATAACGTGTGTGTGAAGTTAGCACCCCATTATTCAAATTTTAATATTTTGAAAGTTGTTCCAAATTGTTCCAGGTTTGTACCAAATTGTTCCAGAAAAGTATTCCTTAAATTTAAATACAAAGGCCGGAAAACTCAAAAAACCATTTTTAGAGCTAACCGCCCATTATTTTTATTTCGATTTTTTTTCTGTTGTACCAGATTGTTCTAGTTGTTCTGAAGATTGTTCCAAATTTTCATGACTTAAAAAAAATTATTTCAAGCCCAAAATCCATAATAACCATTTGGGTCCTGCCCCCCATTATTTTTTTTTCGAAGTTTTTTCTGTTGTACTAGATTCTTCTAGTTATTCTTAACATTGTTCCAAATTTTCATTTCTTAAAAAAATTATTTCAAGCTCAAAATCAATTAAACCCATTTATAGCTAGCCCCCCATTATTTTTTTTTCAAAGTTTTTTTTGTTGTACTGGATTGTTCTAGTTATTCTTAACATTGTTCCAAATTTTCGTTTCGTAAAAAAAATTATTTCAAGCTCAAAATCAATTAAAACCATTTATAGCTAGCCTCCCATTATTTTTTTTCGAAGTGTTTTTTGTTGGACTAGATTGTTCTACTTATTCTTAATATTGCTCCAAATTTACGTTTCTTAAAAAAAATATTTCAAGTTCAAAATCAATTAAAACCATTTATAAAAATTCAGTGGGACACTATGTAGCTTTTGTATTATTAAATAATATATGGATGAAATTCGATGATCTTTCAAAGAAGAGCAAAAGCGTCAGCGAGAATATTTTAATAAAATCAAAACATTGTATTTATATTAAGCAATAAAAAAGTATATTTTATGTTTTACTTGAAATTTTGTATAGTAATTTTATTTTTTTATAATTATTAAAACGATTTTTTTAATTTTGTTTTTATTTATCTTATGTATTTCGGTCAAAATATCACATGGAATAAGTGTGATTGGAAACAATCTAAAAATGGCGAGACTTGGCAAAAATTATTTTTATTTAATTATTTACAAAAAATTAAACCGTTTGATATTAGTTAGTTTTGTAAAGCGATTTTATTATCAATAAAGCACATTTTTTATTTCGTTTTCTTTGTTTTCATTCTTAAATTGGCAAATAATTTTGTCTTTGTATGACCTTTTAGAGGAAATATATTCCCTTCAAACCTTTAAATAATGTTTTTAAGACATGAAAATTTGGAACAATGCTAAGAACAACTAGAACAATCCTGTATAACAAAAAAAAATTGAAAAAAAAATAATGGGGGGCTGGACCCAAATGGTTTTTATGATTTTAAGCTCGAAATAATTTTTTTTTTAGAAATGAAAATTTGGAACACTGTTGAGAATAACTAGAACAATCTGGTACAACAAAAAAAAATTCAAATAAAAAATAATGGGAGGCTAGCTATAAATGGTTTTAATTGATTTTGAGCTTGAAATAATTTTTTTTAAGAAATGAAAATTTGGAACAATGTTAATAATAACTAGAACAATCTAGTACAACAGAAAAAACTTCGAAAAATAAATAATGGGGGCCTGGACCGAAATGGTTTTTATGGATTTTTGGCTTGAAATAATTTTTTTTAAGACATGAAAATTTGGAACAATGTTTAGAATAACTAGAACAATCTGGTACAATGGAAAAAAAATCGAAATAAAAATAATGGGGGGCTAGCTCTAAAATATTTATTTTCCCAACAAGTGCGGAAAGTTATACTTTTCCGCACGCAATTGCAGTTGTCCGAACGACGCGAACCGGAGTTCGGGCATGCAATTGACTGGGGAAAAGATACTTTACGCAAGTGTTAGGAACAATATTTTTTCTACAATCGCCTAGAATCCAAAAAAAATTTTTAGCAAAAATATTTTTTTGTCATTAAACAAAAATTTTCTTAGTGCTTCTTAATAAATAAAACGTTAGGCTGAAAGTAATCATAGTAACCAAGCAAGAATTAATTTACAAGTTGTCAACTTAATTTGACATTAGTGAATTTTTAATATTTATTTAATTACAATATACCAAAATGGATGACTGAATACCAGAGTCTCTTATGGAAACGGCAAGAAATATTTTTTTAATCATTTTAGCATTTATAAAATCAGTGCGAAAAGTAACTTCCGCACTAGCGCGGAAAAGTACAACTTTCCGCACTCAAATGCGTTCGGAAAAGTATACTTTTCGGCATGCTTGTAGAAAAATGGTTTTTTGAGTTTTCCGGCCTTTGTATTTAAATTTAGGTTATAATTTTCTGGAACAATTTGGTACAAACCTAGAACAATTTGGAACAACTTTCAAAATATTAAAATTCGAAAAATGATGGGCTAACTTCACACACACAAAAATAACTGGGTTGAATATAACTTGCCTTAATGCAAATATGCACACAAAAAAGTTACGGGCTTCGGAAAGTACAAAATGAAAATCGATTTTTTCCAATATTTCATGAACTGTTTAATAATTTAAAATAAAAATGGATACATAGCTTTCTTATCATAAGAGCATATTTTTCATATAAAACCACGAAATCTGTACAGCCCATAAAACTGGTTTTGAACGACAAACTCCACAAACTTTTCTATGTATTACAATTAAATTGCTTTTGTGACACCATTGATTTATTAAATCATTTTTGATTCTTTTTTGCCTCTTATCACTTTTTCTGAAAGCCAGTTTTTATCTAGATGTAGCCTCTTTTTCATTATCCTTCAAAAATTTTAAGTAACAAAAAGTAAGTTATATCTGAGTATCTGAATACACGGCACCGTTAAAAAAAAAACCGAATTTTTAGGTTAACATCTGGACTTCTGGCTGGCCAAGAAATAGGTGTAGCAGGGCCCCTTTCAATTCAATATCCAGGGTACAGACCGAAGATATTCCCTCTTCCAAGTATTTTTTTTTGGTGGAGGGGAAACCGCTTGGCACTGTCGGGCGCTACTCCGACTAAAACCTCTCCGTGCTTCTTCCAGCAGCCGGAACCGCCGGGATTCGGCATACCTCGGCAACTGGATCTTCTATTCTCTCATCCTCATCTGTATTCTATTCCCTGTCTCTCCCTTTCCTCTGTGTCTTTTATCATAATAATGTTCTTGGCCATTCTCTGTACCACCCGCCAGTTCCTTCGACTCGCCATCATTACTTCCGTTAGGTTGCCCTCCGTTACTGTCGTTCCCAGCTCCAGATTAGCCATTATTCTTTCCTGGGCACATGAGAAGAAAGTGTGTGCAGGGGTTTCCGCTTCCCCGCAGTACTCGCAGGCGTCATCTATTTCCTTTGCGATTCTTTCGGTATACTGCTTGAAGCAGCCGTGGCTCGTTAATATCTGGATAAGATAATAGTCGAGTTGCCTGTGTTCGCATTTTACCCAGGCCCTTACTTCAGGTATTAGCGTCTCGTTTACTGGCCGGTTTCGACATGGTCTTCCCATTCCGTTTGCGAGCATTTTAAGGTGTTCTCCCTTTCCTCCCTCTTTTGCGCGCTGTTCTGGCCTATTCCTCTCTGGTACACTCGTCTCCTTTCTGCTGCCATAAGGTGTATGGGGGCGGTTTTGGTCACCACCTGGATGGATTTGGTCGACACCGTTTTATATGCACTAGCGACCCTTATAAGGCTTTTCCGCTGCACGCTTTCCATGGCCTTAGTGTTTCCCTCCTTATTTAGTGCTCCTTCTTACACCGGTGCCCCATACATAAAGACCGAGTGGATTACTCCACTGAGGATTACTCTTTTCTTTCTTCTCGGGCCCCCTATATTTGGTATTAGTCTATTTACCGCCTCCACCCTCTTATCAGCCTTTTTGCAGGCATATTCCATCTGCTGTCTGTAGGTTCCTCTTCCGTCTATCATGATGCCCAGGTATTTTATAGCCCTTTTCGGGCTAATCCGTACTCCTCTAATTTCGAAGAATACCTCCTCCCTCTTGCCGTACCAGTGGTGCCCTTTGAGAATCACAGCCTCTGTTTTCTCCGGCGCTGTTTCTAACTTGTGGCCTCTCATCTACCGGTAAGACATTTAAGAGATAGATTTACCCTGTGCATAAGTTCGGTCTTCCATGTACTTACGGTAAGAAAGCCATGTATTCATGTTCATTATAAAATATATTGAACAGAAAAAATCGATTTTCATTCTGTACTTTCTAAAGGCCGTAACTTCTTTTGCATGCATATTTGCATTAAGGCAAGTTATGTTCAAACGAGTTATATTTGACACCAATTTACGTTTTGATACACTATAGTATATAAATACTTGTAAGAATTTGCTTTACGGAAAGAAACAGCTGTCCGGTATCTGGCCTGGGTCCATAGGATTCAAATTGTCACAACTTATAAGTATTTAACATTTGTTTGGGATTTCCTACCCTTTTAGATGGCGTTAGCTGTCTACCATCGTTTTACATCCTTTTTATTCAATATTGCAGTATTATGTTTCGAGGTGAGATTTAAATTCTATGGAATCTGGGCACAATGTCGCTGATGAGTCCTTAAGGGACGAAACAGCTATCCAGTATACGGCCTGGATGCATATAAATCAAATTTTCACAACTTACAAGTATTTAACACTTGTTTGGGGTTTTATACCCTTTAGAGATGGGCCTTCTGTCGGTTGAAGTCAGTACAGGTGGAATATTTTTCTAAAGCAAAAAATGACAGTCTGGCATTACTTGTCTACTGTCATTTTATGTCTTATATACTATATAGTGCAGGCGAGATAGCTGATTTAGCAATAAAATCCGAGTCAAATTGATATCCAAACACCTGCAGTGGGAATCGATAATGGGGGTCACAAGGAACAAAACAAAAATGGCGCTCTGGGGGTTGGTCTAATTTATTTGGGGGCGGTTAAAGGAGGTAAATTTTTTTGTGCGATTTGTCACGATTTACAGCGAAACTTGACGTCGTATAAAAAAATCTGATGTGGCCAGCACATGACCTCTCGCCATTATTGAATCAAAAATTTGCAGGTTGACACAAAAAAGTATGAAAAAAAATTATTTTTTTGTAAATCTGGCAACAATGGCAAAAGTTTCGAAAATTTTAATGAGATGAAAATAAACTATAGGGTATACAAAATATATGTGTAAAACTTTATTGCCGTTTTGTATAATAATGGCGTCATCACCCATAGCAACTGCCACTTCCGGTTGTGCGATTGGCACCAAAATCTAATCAGATCTAATCTAGGGTATCAGAATCCTGTATGCAAAATTTCAAATTTTTTTATTCAGTAGTTTTTGAGTTATCGTTACTACAACATCCATCCAAACACACACACACACACTAACATACACACACACACACACAGACATCATCGTGAAAATATTAAAATCGTATTCTAGGGACCCTAAAACGTGTTTATCCATTGAAAACTCACTACCCAATTTTTAGCATGATTCCTATACCTCTCTTATCTGAAGGGCGAGAGGTAAAAAGCATAATTTTTTCCAATACAGCATTTCTCAAATATTCCTATACATTTTGTAAAACGAAATCTAGTATTTAAATAAATAATATTCGACAGGTGCTTCCCTCTTCGATTTTACCAAAGACGACGACAGAAAAAGTTTGTAACTTTGGCAACATCGGATCGATTATACTGTATTGACAGACATGCCACTTGAGCTGAACAACGCAACAATACAGCTGATTTTAGTGATTGTGGAGTGAAATCAGTAGAAAAAAAATCGGCTGTGTCACCCCAGGACTTTCCCGGCTCGACACACACTAACACACACACACACACACACACACACACACACACACACACACACACACACACACACACACACACACACACACACACACACACACACACACACACACACACATACACACTAACACACACACACAGACATCATCGCGAAAATATTAAAATCGTATTCTAGGGACCCTAAAACGTGTTTATTCATTGAAAACTCACTACCCAATTTTTAGCATGATTCCTATACCTCTCTTATCTGAAGGGCGAGAGGTAAAAACATTCAAAGCAAAGTTGTAGTTTATTAAAAAATCTACAACTATAATATAGGTCACTTTTAAAAATTATTCTATTTTGATGAAACTTTCTGAAATACATTTTGATTATTTCAGGGCAGAATCGTATATTTTCATAAATTCTTGTCAAAATTACATTTTTGTGAAAATTTTAATTTAAAAATGAAAAAGGAAAGAAAGAAAATGGTTTTTCACATTTTTCTCTGAAATTTTAAGGTTATGTTAAAAACTATTTCTACTGTAACGCTCTTTACGTCGTTAAACGATCGGTTTGGCGCTTTACTCCCGGTGACGGTTTGCCTCGTGCGCCACCTTCCGTTTAGAGTGTGAAGGCTACTTGCTCCGGATAGCGTCAGTAGGATATAATATTCCAGGGGTCGCTATGGTACCGACAAAAGGCTTGCAGCCAGAAAGGCGGGCTTTACTTGCCCCGCTGGGTTGAGGTTTCGCTGAAATGTTATTAACAAAATTATTTAAAAATATATCAATGTAACTGTAACTATGTTTTTTCTTTTTTTTATTTCATAATACTTATAGCCAATCTTGACATCAAAATATCAACATATACATGAAGATTCTAAATATTGGTGTAATTTATTTTATAAACATTTAATTTAGATACCAAATTGTTAAATTCTTATTTCTGAAGAAACTTACAGTCATGCTTAAATTGTACTTGCAGTATTGTCGGTATGTTATTTTTCATAGTTTGTATAGTTAATAAAAAAAGTAATATAAACATTAATTTTTATATTTTTACTCAGCAAAACTTTCTACTAATTTCAATAAAGTTTAGTTATGGAAATAACTAAACAGAAAACTACCATTTTCCCACTTTCCAAGGAAATATCTTTGTTTCTTGATAACCCAGAATAACTTCAGTTCTCCAAATGGAGAAAATAATCTCTAAGAAGTTATACGCGTACTTATCCAAGAATTTACTGTAACAAATCTCCTACGAAAATTCTTGATAGCTGCGAAAACTATTCCAGGAAGAATTTGAATATAATTTCAGGATATCATTGCAGTCTTTAAGACGGCTAATAAAAAGAATATAGCAGACAGTGTCGTCTTTGAAAATATTTATAATGCTTCTTCATTATAATTATAAGAATTTGTAATAGATGTTGGGAAAAATGTATTTTAAACGTAAATAAAGACAAAATATTTGATCAATTGGCAATCTGTATAATTTTTTTTATATTAATCTATTAATATTTATTAAATATATTAACAATTTAAAAAAAACATTAAGCAAGTGGGTTAACTGGAACTTAGAGGTAACTGCAACCTATACTTATAATTTCATAATCCAATATTTTAAACTTCCCACTCATTGTAACATGACAGCCATCATGTCAAAGCTTTCGGTCAAATCTAATCCTAAATTTTTGTATGAAAGTACAACGTAGTAAAAAATCACAGTAAAGATAATAAAACATTTTTTCGTACAATCGTACATGAAGTGAGTACTTTGTGTTCTCCACATAGCGACCGCGAAATTGAAATTCGCGGCCGTTACCCATGATAACGACCGAAAAAGCAAAGGTCACTTGCATATTTCCCATTTCTACAATAAGAAACTAACAATGTTATTATTTTTTATTAAACACAGTATTTATTTTTAAACTAACAAATACATACTTATATTATTCAAGATCAATATTAACATTAATTGTACAATAATTTAAGTGTCACGAAAATAATATAATCTGAAGATTTTCTCAAGCCGGAGTATGTTACGTTTTTTTGTGCCACCCTGTATTTTCATTATTCATCTACTCCGTATATTTTATAGTTTCATATTGCTTGATGTTCCCTTTCTTATTTACTCGCGTCATGTCCCCCTCTTCTCTTAGCATTCTTATAAAATGCCTACCCATGTTAATAACATTCTTTTCTTTATCTATTGAGTACAAATAATAGACTTTGTATATCTTTATATCGCCAGTGTTTTATACTGAAGATTTTTTTCTTATCTCCCCTTTATTTATAGGGTAAGTTTTATTATATTATATTTTCACTAAAATTCTTTGAGATCATTATTTATTCATTCGACGCTTGTAATTTTATTTTTAATTCTATAAATGTCGGTATATTTTTTTATTTATTTACTTAAAGGTTCATATCTTATCATATACAAAAATTATTGTTTTCTGTGTGTCTATATACGAAAAAGAGAATCTAATCCTTAATTTGTTTTTACATATTGTCTTAAAATTTAATTCATTTTAAATGTTTTTGTATTTCATATTTTGATCTAAAATTCATGTTTTTTATTTTGACATATCATTGTTTTATACTCTTTTTCAATAACAGAGACCAGGAAATCTGGTAATTTATAAGATTTTTAATCTTAAACTTACGTTATTTATGTGAACTTTTAGGGTTTTTATTTGGTGGTTTATATTGCTGGTTCCACTTCAATCAGTTGTTATTATCTGGACAGTGGTCAAGTGCCAGGTCCAAGAAGTTTTTTTTGTGTTCTGGATAAGCTGAGAACAGTACAACTTAGAAGAGGACACCTGACAAAAGACCATTCGTCTATAAAACCAAGACCCTCTACTTTAAAGAAGCTAAGTTTTTTATTGAAGAAAAAAGAAAATCTCTGATATTATCGTAAATAATAAACAAATATAACGTTTCATTTATATCATAGTTTTTTTGTCAATTGTTTCTAATTACATCAATAAAATCAACTGACTGGCGTTCAAATTTTTTTCTTCATTTAATATTTTACATAATAAAAGTTTGAGCTTAATCACATTAATTATTTTTAACAACTTAAAGTATCGTTTCAAGTACTAAAAATCATCAATAAAGTGTGGTGTGTGCAGCTGCTGAGAATTATGTATTTCCCACTCAGAGCCTCTCTTCTCTTCTCACTCTTTTCTATCTCTCACTCTTTGACACCGTCCCCACACTACTTTCTATCGGCATGATGCCATCCTAGCTTATCACACCAACGCGTTCGTGTACGTACAGGGGTCGGCATAAGTCTGGCAACGCTCAAAAAATCGGCATAAGTCTGGTAAGGTTCTCGAAGAAGATTGAAAAGGAGCATGTTCGTACTTCTGACAGTTGTGTCATGATAAAACGTGCTCATCAAGTAGACGCGTTTCAAAATCAATAACCCATACAAGTTCACGCTTCAAGAAAAAGTTTTTTTGTTACATCGTATCTTCGTACTAACGCGGATTACGAAACGATGTTTACCCAATTTCAACAACAATTTCCGAACTCCCCGCTAAGAAATCCTTCAACAGTGTGGAAGACGTATCAGAAATTCTTAATAACGGGCTCTGTTGCCGACAAGCCGCGTTCTGAACCACCGGTATCTGTAACAACTAACGAAAACATGGAAACAGTGGCGTTGTCGTTTGTTAAGCAGCCGAACCAATCTGCAGTGCGGCTATCGGGAGAGCTTCAAATTTCCGATCGTTCTTTACGACGAATGCTGAAACGCATGCACTATCGAGTTTACCGTCCGCGTCTCCTCCACACACTTCATGAGGATGATTTTGTTCGAAGATTGGAATTTTGCGAGTGGTACCTCTGATGCGCTCAGGATGATCCGCAATTCCAGCGTTCCTTTTGTGGTCGGATGAAGCAACCTTCAAGCTGAACGGTACGGTCAATCGGCATAGCTGCGTGTACTGGAACGACCATAATCCTCACGTCTTCATTGAAAAAGAATAAAATCTGCCTGGGGTGTGTGTGCAGGTATCCATGCGGGAGGTCACGTGAGTCCGTACTTTTTTGAGGGTAACGCGTTCATTCGTCATTTCATCCAGGATGGAGCTTCGCCGTACTACGCGTTATGTGTGCGGGAGTTCCTTAATGATTATTTTGGAGAATGGATAGGCAGACGAGGAATAAAAATTTAGTTAAAAAATTAAATTCTTATACTTATTTAAATATAAACATATGTATTCAGTTTTTAAAAAATATACTATATATACGACTTGCTTTAAAAATGAGCATTTACACACTTATTTTGGTACGTAAAGTTACGCTTTATACACAATTTAAAACCAGTGCGTAAAAGACCAATGCATTTTAACAATTTTTTTAAGCTACATTTTTGCCAACGATAGTCATTTATTTCACTTTTACATTCATTTAGATTGACAGTTCAGTCATTTTAATTATTTGTTTATCAAATTAAATATGTTAATTTAATAATTCTAGATTAGGTTATCTATAAAAGAATGGAAAAAACACGTAATGAATGGATTAATTAAGCTAGTTAGTTAGTGAAAAGCATCAAAAAAGAATGGAAAAGCACGTGATAAATGGGATAATTATGCTAGTCTTCGAGACGCCGTTGTTTATCCAATCTTGTCTATATATAAAGGTAATTTTCCATTTAAGAATTACAAATTTTAAGGAGAAAACGTAGATAAAATTTTGTATGACACACGTGCGTGAACATGTTTTTGCGCTAAAAATACAACTAATGCTCAAAAACATTACTTCACGCACTTATATCATAAATAACTATTTTTCTATGCATGCTATTTCCTATGCTTTTTAATGGACTAAGTTCAATGATTAAAAAAATCATTAAAACATTTTCATTAATTGTCAAATTTATGAAATTTCTTCGAATAATCGTGAGACTATAGGCCAGCACGTCTAGGACATTAAGATGAAGCCTATATATCGTAATCTGACGCGCTCGAGTATTTCAAAAGCACGATTTTTTTCTGCATTTTTCAAAAATCACCGTGAGTTTTAGTAGTCCAAATCATCAGAATATTAAATAAGAACTTTCCTTAAAATATCTGACATGCTCAATTAATTTTTTTTTCTTTCTATTTTTAACCCTTTCGTGCAAACCGTCAGATTAAGCAACTTATATTATTAAAGATACGTTGGGCATACATAATATCAATGTCTGGCGCGCTCTTATATTTCCATGTAACGGTTTTTTTTGCATTATGGAAATTCTATAGACGCTACCCCCACCGATGAACGGGTATACATTATATAAGATTTTTTTTCTTTTTATCATCTAAACTTCGAAATTTTATAGGTCTTCACGATGCTCGAGTAAATCCCCATTTAGCATCATGCTACTATAACAATAAACTTTAAATGCTGTCTACCTCCTCTTCTTTAGACCCCTCCGACAAATCCACCTAGAAATCTTGTAACACTCTTCAAACCAGCTTCGTCTTTTTATTTCCTCTATCCAATCTTCCTTCTTCAAAATTCTTCTTAAATTACTTCCCCCACACTACTCCATTTTAAATCATCTCCATCATGCTGGTCTACCTTTTCAAAAAAAAAATCTTCCCTTAAAACTTTTAGTTTTCAAACTTTTTTCCTTATTCCAACATTAACAATAACCTCCCCCTATTTTTTCCTATTTTCCCTATTTCCTTTATATTTCCATATTTTTCAACATTTCTTCTTATTTTTTCCTATTTTTGCTATTTCTTTTTACTTTTTAACCTTGCTTTTCCATATTTTTTCCTGTTTTCCCCTATTTTTTTATATTTTTCCCTATTTTTCTCTAGTTTTCATACCTTTCCCATTATCCCCAATTTTTCTAGTTTTCATCATTTTTTCTGTTTTTCCCTACTTGTCCGTATTTGTCCCTATTATCTATTTTTTCCTATTTTTACTACTAGTCCTTATTTTCTCCTATTTTTCACTATTTGTCCCTATTTTTCCATGTTTTTCCTATTTTTCCCACATGTTCTCTAGTTTCCGCTAGTTTTCGCTATTTTTCCCCATTTTTCCCTATTTTTACCCAATTTTCGCTATTATTCCCTATGTTACTTTCCCGACCCACCTCCGAGAAGGGAAAGTATTATGAACGAGCTCAAAAACATTTTCGAGATTAAGATGAAAATATCCATTTTGCGATGATTAAGACCATTTCTAAATGGAAATCTGCCTGTCTGTCTGTCGGTGTGAATTCTTCCACGATAGAAGCTACACGTTTAATGCGATTGAACTGAAATTTGGTATTTCGGTTTGGGTTAACCGTCGGAAGAACCCATTAGTTTTTGTTTGATATCTGTCAAACGGAAGTGTCATTATCAAAAAATGACAGATGCAATAAGTCACGGAAGTCGACTTGCAATATATCATTTGAAAGCCCTTGAAAAACTCTATTCAGAACACTCAAAATTATTTCTCCAACTGTCACCTGTCAAAAACAAAAAATATCAAAATTTGAAACTTTAACATTAAAAATCTGAAAACGTATTCGTGGATACTCGTCGTGAAAGTTTTGGGGCGACACAACCGATTTTTTTCTATTTCTCCATATTCTCTTGTTTTTCATTATTGTTTCCTGTCTTGCCATATTTATCCCTATTATTTTCTATTATTTCATTATTCCATTTTTTCTTATTTTCCCCAAAATTGCCCTATTTTTACTTTCCGAACAACAAAGTTGTATAGAAGTAAAGTATTGCGATCATGATATTTTGACCATACCCAGATTTTAACGGATCTTTACGTTTTGAGGTCACCTGAATCCATTTATACAATTTTTCGCATGATGTCTGTCTGTGTGTCTGTCTGTCTGTCTGTGTATGTGTGGGTGCGCGTGCGCGTGTCTGACAGTTGCTATAAGTGATGACGTCATTACTAAACAAGATGGTCATAAAGTTTTACACATATATTTTTTATTGATTAATTTCAAATGATTAAAATTTTCTTTTGCCATTGTTGCCAGATTTATCAAAAAGTAATTTTTTTTCATATTTTTTTTAAATTACCAAAATAATGCATTACAGGATATGAAAGTTGTAGAACATAAAATTTTCTACACATATTGTCATTACCGTTTTTTTGAATTCCTCATAGTTTCGTCGCTAGAGGGCGTGAAAATAATATATATAGACATTTGCGACTTTTTTAGATTTTTAGTAAAATTATGGATTTTTATGAAAAATTATATAAAATCAAAATTGTACAACATAAAATTTTTTACAAATTTTGTCTTTACTTTTTTTTCGAGTTCCGCATAGTTTCGCCGCTAGTTTTTATTTTAATTTTTAAGCTATTTTTATATTTAATAAATTATTATTTTTTAGTTAAATTTTAATTTTAAAAATTTAAAAAAAAATAGATTTAAATTTTTAATAATTAATTTTATAATTATCCTTTTTTTCCAAATTGTATTACAAAAATTGTGGAATTTTTTCAAAATTGGCTAAGAAACATTTAAAATTAAATTAGGATTTTAAACTATATTGAATAAATTCTAAAAAATTATAGTTGTTGAAATGGGATTCTCACCATTCCAAAGATATTATAAAACCATAAATTTAAAATGAATTTTAGTTTCTTAGAATTTAGAATTGTAAATATTATAGCCAAAATAAAGAATTTTTTTTTAATTTTTTTGTAATTTTGTTTTATCAATAAGTATAAAATAAATCAAAAAAGTAAATAGCATATCCGAAAAGGATCCAAAAGTAATATGTATGTAAATTATTTCATAATTTTAACATAGTATTTTTAAAAGTTATAGAAAAAAATGAAAAAGTTAAAACTTTATTAATCCATTTTGATCCAGAAAACCTAAAAAAAGGTCTGTTTAGCATTTTGAATATAATTGAAGGAGATATTAATTATTTATTAATTTTAAAATTATTCAAAAATAGATTTTATTTTTTTAAGGTTAATATTAATATTAAAAATTTAAAGAAAACTCTTAAATTTAGTAGAAAACTCTATAATTGTGATTTTTTTCAAACTTTTATTCAAAAAATTGTAGAATTCATAATTTTTTTTTAAATTTAATATAAGTTTAAAAAAAATTGAATAACTTTTAAAATATCAAATATTAAAATGGGATTTATACCATTCGATAGGTAATATAAAACTCCAAATTTAGAAAATATTTTAGACTCTTCGAATTTAACATTGTAATTATTATAACCAAAATAAAACAAAAATTAAATTTTTTTGTCCTTTTGTTTAATCGAAAATGGTAAAACAAACGAAAAAAGTAAATAGTACATCTGAAAGGGATCAAAAAGTACATTATGTGTGAAATATTTCATAATTTTAAAATAATACTTGTAGAAATTATACAAAATTATAAAAAGTTAAAAAAAATTTATTCAAAAAAATTAAGTTTTTTTTAAATTTTTGTAAACTAATTTCATTAATGTATTTTGTTGCAGAAAAACTAAAATAATCGATTAAACAATTACTTTACTAGGAGTGTTCGGAAAGTTGGGTGCGATTACCCCCTCATTTTTTACTATTTTCCCATATTTATTCTCTATTTTCTTATTTTTCAATATTTTTTCCTATATTTTATTACATTCCTGATTTTTTCCACTTTTCACTATTTTCCCCAAATTTCCATATTTTTCCCAATTTTGCCCAATTTTTCAATATGTTTCTCTATTTTTTCCCTAATTTTAACTATTTTTTGCAAATTTCTCAATTTTGCCCTATTTCCTCCTTTTTCTGTTTCCCAATTAATCACAATTTTTCTCATTTTTCCCATATTTTCCTGTATTTTTCACTATTTTCTCTATTTTTCCTACATCTTTCTATATTTTTTCTTTTCCATTAGTTTTTCCTATTTTCTATATTTTTGCTTATTTTTCCTTATTTGTAGTTATTTTTCCCTATTTTTTCCCATTTTCCTCATTTTTGCCAATATTCGCTACTGTTTCCCTATTTTAAACGATTTCCACTATTTTTCCCAAATTTCCCAATTTTTCAATATTTTTCAAAAATTTTTCCATTTTGCTCAATGTTTCTTATTTTTTCCCACTTTTTCCCTTTTTTCAATCTCTTTACCAAATTTCTCTATTTTTCACTTTGCCCTATTTGTGCCTGTTTTCTCATTTTTTCGTTATTTCCTTCAGTTTTCTGTTTTTTTCTTATTCTCCTTAATTTTCCCCATTTTCCCTATTTTACCCTATTCTTATCTATTTTTCCCTACTACCATTACCCGTCCGAGTAAGTGCGTCAACATATAGATATACTTATTCTATGTAAGCCACTGTTTTTCACCATTTTCTATCTCTTAAAATCAAAATTTCACAAATTAAAGTCTTAGCGGTTGTCTATATTATGAACAGAACATACTATCAAAATTTTAAGTCTCTGGGTTCAGTAGATTTTGCTGTGTGTTGATTATATTTCAGTCAGTCAATCAGTCAGGACTTTGCCGTTTACATTATAGATCATGCAGTATTTCTTTTCGTTATTATAAAATTTCGGCAAAATTTTTTTTCCAACTTATTTCGTTTATCGCTTGTCTTGCTGGTTAACCCACTTCATTAGATCTATTATTTCCTAGTTGATCTGAATGTTAAGTTCCAAGTAACAAGTTTTCTCAGATGCTCTTTTTTTTGTCGACACATTGATTTAATTGTTGTTCTTTTTCCATCTAATATCTCTTTTAATGTTTTTCTTATTTCTCGCCTTTAGAGTCTGCTTTATACTATTCGTCATTTTGATTATAATCTGGATCAAAGATTTATTGCTTTGTTCATTTTGCCCACTACCTTATATTATCTCGTTCTGTTTTCTGTATTTTTTTTAAGAGTTTGCGATAAATTATTCTTCAAATTAGTTATATAAAAAATAACTGTGGTAAATTTTGGAAGTACGCCTATGTTTAGGTTAGTTGAAAGTTGCGAAACAGAAAGATAAACCCCTGCCGCGATTTCATTGTAACCGTCAGTTAAGTCACCGCAAGTCTCGTATATTTCATCCAGTTTAAAAGCGACAGTGGTTAGAGTGACAACAAGCGGATTTTAATGTTTCTTGACAGTCAGCTTAATGTATAATTCTTTTATTCCTTTTTGTGGAGAATATTATAAAAAAATCAAGAATATAAGTTAAATAACCATTAGTTTACTAGTAATTAATAGGTATGCGCCCATAAATTCACATCTTGTGAAATACGATATCTTAACATACCAAAAATTTCAAATTTCGACACTTCTTAGGCACTGATTGATGATAGGTGTGACTAACCGTGGTCAACAAGTATCCCTTCATTGCAAACCTTCTTTAAGTACACGCCACTTCGGTTAGGCCCTTTCTATGAGTCTGACGCCCTAAACATTTCTCAATGACACTCGTATATATGATATATGTCTAGGGCAGAGCTCTGGAGAGCAATATTCATTAATTTTGCATTAAGGGATAGGGAAAAGGGACCAACGAATGACTGTAATAAGTTGGAATAAGGTAGAGAGTGCGGTTTAAAATATGTTGCACATATGACCTTATGCTTCTAAAACATATATCTAATAATCCACATATAAATATTTAAAGCTTTTAAATCAAAAATATCCAGACTTAAAAATGTAGTTCACTAAAACTGGCTTAATATATTCCATCTATAGTTTGTACATCCAACAAACAGAGTAATCACGTGAACACCGTCTGTTTTTAAATAATAGACCCGATGTCCAGTTACTCTAAAAGTTATAACCCGAATAAAGAAATATTGTCCGAAACCAGTGGCGTTACACAAAAATCAATTAAAAAAATTGAAATATAAAATTTAAATTAAATTAAATCTTTTTAAATCTGTATTGATAAAATAAACAAATTAAGAAGTAAACAAAATACGAATCAACTACTTTGAGTTTGGGATTTTCTGGTTATTTAAAAATAAATAGAAATAAACTGTGTACGTTTGTATGGAGTAGATTTTAATACATTGATATACATTTATTTGCTATCAGAATCATCGTTTAAATTGATAATGATAGGTTCGACTATATTTTCCATCAGTCTGTCCGTTTTCCACATTTTGCCTTCCTCTTTTCAGTTTTTTATTAAGAATGATTTGAGGGATATTACTCTATTGCCTTAATTTTTTATATACTATTTTGAAAGACCATTTAATTACTGTTTCTTATAATATATTTAGAAAATAATATCTTGTCTTGGATTATAAACGTTAATAACGATTAAATAAACTGTCAACAAATCTCTTAAAAATGATATCAATAAATAATATTTACAAAACAACGCAAAAAAAGTAAAATACAAAATAAAACACAAAATAAAACATAAAATACAACACAAAATAAAATACAAATACAATTCCTTAATGCACGCCACAGATTTCAACGAACAGTAACAAATAAGTGTTAAAAATACCCCGGTCAAATCAAACTTCCCTGAAACCAAACTAAAAAAGGTTGAACACGTGCTAATCATGCACTTTTATTACTCTGTTTGTTGGATGTACAGACTTTAAACACAAAAAAAAATCGGTTGTGTCGCCCCAAAACTTTCCCGACGAGTATCCAGAATATCCAGAGAAAAATACTTTTTCTAATATTAAATTGACATTTTTTATTTATGACAGGTGTCCGTTGAAGAAATAGTGTTGACTGTTTTGAATAGAATTTTTCAAGGGCTTTTAAATGACATATTGCAAGTCAAATTCCGTTATATATTGCTTCTGTCATTTTTTGACAGTCACATTTCCATTAGACAGATGTCGGGCAAAAACTAAGGGGTTCTCCTGACGGATAATGCAAACCCATATACCAAATTTCAGCTCAATCGGATTAAACGTATGGCCTCTATCGTGGAAGAATTCAGACAGACATACTTCCATCTGGAAATGGTCAGGGGACCTTAAAATTGATATTTCCATCTTTATCTCAAAAATTTTTTTGGCTGTTCACAATACTTTCCCTTCGCGGAGGTGGGTCGGGAAAGTAAAGCCAAATAAAATCGATAAAAATGGATACAGTTTGAGAAAATCGAAAAAAGTTGAAAAAAATCGAAAAAAAAATCAGAACAAATTGAATAAAATGGGATAAAACTAAAAACATAGATAAAACCCAACATAAAACAATAAAAATCGACAGGGGGAGGTAGATTTCTGTTTAAATTTGAGACTCATCCTTCCCCACCCCACGATATGGTCAGATCGAAAAATGTTTCAAAAGAATAAATTTTATAATAATTAGAACATAAAAAAAGTCTTATGACCTGTTTCAATATTTTTGAAAATGGCGGAGATATATTTTTTTTTAAATTTCAACCCCCTCCAGTTCCACCCCCGTGGATCGGATGAAAAAAGTTTTAGACAAATTAGTTTTATAATAATTAGAACATAAAAAAAGACTTATGACTTGTTTCAATATTTTTGAAAATAGCGGAGATATAAATTTTTTGAAATTTCAACCCCCTCCAGTTCCACCCCTGTGGGTCGGATGAAAAAAGTTTCAGACCCATTAGTTTTATAATAATCAGAGTATAAAACAAGTCTAATGGTCTTTTTTAATATTTTTAAAAATAGCGGAGATCTGATTTTTTTGACATTTCAACCGCTTCCAATTCTTACATACATATACAGGGTGTTTCGTTGGAAAACGGAAATACTTAAAACGCGAATAGAGGTCACCTAGGTGGTTCTAGATATACCACATTTATTGGCTCTGGCGGCCTTTGTAACCGAGATACAGGGTGTTTTATTGATTTGACTAATTTCTTCTTGGAGCTATAACTGTCGAATCACCCCGTACATTTCTTTGACATTTAGTACACATGTTTCTTATTCAGAGACCAAATGAGCAAGTTACTAATCACAAGAAAAATCCAGGTCCGGATTAACAAAAAAATAGAAAGCAATTGTGACCTTGAAACAACACCCTGTATATTGAAATTTTCAGAATCTATTTGCATATTTGAAAAGAGCGCAAAAAACTAAATTAAAAAGTGCGCTTTAAATTTTTGCGCAGATAATTTTAACTACTCAAATTTTATACTTAAAGTGAATTTTTTAAGAACAAAGTGGTTATTATTAACTTTTAATAATAAATTATTAAAACTATTGAATCCATACTCATTTTAAAATTTCTAAATAATTATTAACTACGTTGGTTTCCTTTTTTTATAGCTGTAGATCAATCCAGTTTGTATTTTCCAGGTCCCTACTTGTCATTTTTTAACAGTTATTTAAACGCCCTGTATGCTTGTATTAAAAATTGGTATTGTGCTATTTTTTTTTTAATGTTTTAATAAAAGTATTTGGAAAAATTAAGTCGATTTCATTCCAGTTAAAATAATTTCATTGATTTAAAATACAATAATTTAACAAAACTATTATACTAAATTAAAAAGATACAAACCATAACAATTGCTCAAAATGTCCTCCATTTTGGTCTATAGAAAAAGCATGCGGGAAATACAAAGAAAAAATCCAAATTTAATCCGAAAATCACTCCGAAATATTTTAATTTATTATCTTGGTTTTGTTAAATTTCGATTTAATTCTTCTCAATTTATAATACATGCATACAGGGCGTTTAAAAAACTGTTCAAAAATGACAAGTAGGGACCTGGAAAATACAAACTGGATTGATCTACAGCTAGAAAAAAAGGAAACCCACGTAGTTAATAATTATTTAGAAATTTTAAAATGAGTATGGATTCAATAGTTTTAATAATTTATTATTAAAAGTTAATAATAACCACTTTTTAGTCACTAAGTTCTTAAAAACTTCACTTTAAGTTCAAAATTTGAGTAGTTAAATTGTCTGCGCAAAAATTTAAAGCGTACTTTTTAATTTATTTTTTTGCGCTCTTTTCAAATATGCAAATAGATTCTGAAAATTTCAATATACAGGGTGTTGTTTCAAGGTCACAATTGCTTTCTATTTTTTTGTTAATCCGGATCTCCATTTTTCTTGTGATTAGTAACTGGCTCATTTGGTCTCTGAATAAGAAACATGTACCAAATATCAAAGAAATGTACGGGGCGATTCGACAGTTATGGACCCGGGAAGAAATTAGCAACATCGATAAAACACCCTATATCTAGGTTACAAAGGTCGCCAGAGCCAATAAATGTGGTACATCTAGAACCGCCTCGGTGACTTCTATTCGCGTTTTAAGTATTTTTGTTTCACAATGAAACACCCTGCATAAACATATATAGGTATATACTGATAATTTTTTTTTTACTGATTCTTATTCTCCAGGTCATAAACGGCGTAGCTCCCCTATTCCCGGTGCTGGGTCCCGTCACTGAATCGATTACAATAGGTAGATTCCATATATGGAAATCTACCTAAAATCGGAACAAATTGACAAAGTAATATAATAGAATAAAATTGACAAAAATTTTAAAAACCCAAATAATAGCGACAAAATCGATAAAACTCGATAAAAAATCAAATAGGGTAGGGTGGGGCAGATTTGGACAGGGGGCACAATTGGACAATTTCAATTTGCCGCTCGTAGCGATGATACGAAATTCCTATTGCATGAAAAGCGTTCCAAAGCACACTTGTTTATATGGTCACTGCATTTTATTTGAAGTTTTTTAGTTTTCATAAGAAAAACAACATAAAAAGTTTTTGGTGCAAATAGATGGAGTCGGTGTTCGTAAGATATTATACTTTTTATCATTTGTAGAATAGTTGAAATTGTTAGACAGTCGTTTCTATTGGTTAATTTGTAACTTTTAACCTCATATTTCATTCAGAATTAGTCTGTTGCTATTGTATATTTTGTAAGTTTATTCGAAGTTGTACATATGGAGCATATTTGGACAGAGGGTATGGGGCAGTTTTGGACGCGTCCAATTGTGCCCCTTTTGTCCAAATCTACCCCTAGTTAATACAACTTTTTGATATTTGTGAATTCCGCAGATTAATTTCGGCAGAATACTTAAATAAACTAAATAATATTGATGTTAAAACTTTCACTGTCAGTAGATAGAACGTCCATTAACTTTAAAGGTTCAGTAAGTAAAGGCAATGACGTTTAGAATAAAACTTTACAAGTTGATTTCTTGTATAATTGTCACAATCTAAACGTCATTGTCATTAGTTACAGATCCGTTAAAGTTAATGAACGTTCTATCTACTGACAGTTAGACTTTCAACTTTTATGCTGTAATTACTATCTACTTCTACCTCGTTTTGGTCTAATTCTGCCCCAATTCGGTCTGATTCTACCCCTTTCTTTCAGAATGGTACGTTTGTACAAAAGAACAACTGATCGCTCAAATATTTCTAAGGAGAATTTTCGAAATGCAATACAAGAAGTAGTGCAACATAATATAAGCCTTCGGGATGCTGCTTCAATGTTCGGTATCTCAAGATCTACGTTACATTTTCATGTTAAGAGAACACGAGAAGCACACTTGTCTGACTCGGGGACTGAGGAATTCAACAGAATAATCGAAATATGCTTCTAGACAAGTCTTTACCATGAGTGAAGAACAGAAAATGGAAGATTACTTAAATCAATTATCTCTGATGACCTTTGGTTTGACGTATATACATACCAGACGCTTGGCTTTCCAATATGCACAAAAACAGGGTAAATTATATCCACCTTCATGGGATGAACACCAGATGACTGGCATCGATTGGATGCATACCTTTATGAGACGCCATTCGAAATTGTACAGAAGACCCGAAAATATAAGCATCGGAAAATTATCAAGTTTAACAAGAAAAATGTTGAGTTGTTCTTTAAAAATTATGCGGATGTTCAAGCGAAATATAAATTAGCCCCGGGTAGGATTATTAATACCGATGAAACTGGAATCAGTACAGTATTGCAGGCACCTCGAGTTATTGCAGCTGCTGGTCGAAAACAAGTTGGACAATTTGTTTTATCAGAACGAGGAAATCTAGTAACGGTCTGTAGTATTATAACAGCTACAGGTATTGCAGTTCCACCAATTTATATTTTTCCTAGAGTTATATGGGTCTATGCCAGGAGCAATTGGATGGATTAACATTGAAATTTTTATTAAATTTCTCGAGCATATACAAAAACATCCTAATAGTACTTATACTAATCCCATTCTTTTGCTTGTAGACAATCATGAGACCCATGTCACACTTGATGCTATAAATTTCTGTCGAGCCTATGAGATTGTTATGGTATATTTCCCCCCTCATGCTTCACACCGAATGCAGCCTCTCGATATTGGAATATATTGTCTGTTTAGAAGTAATTGCAAAGCTGCATTTAACGATTTTATTCTAGGAAATCCAGGCAAAGCTTTAACAATTTACGAAATAGCAAAACTAACAGCTGATCCATTTCTTTTGTCTTTCACTCCAATTAATATAATAAATGCTTTTAAAAAAACCATTCATTTGGCCCATTAACAGCCTTGTGTTTATTGACAAAGATTTTAAAGGTATCCTGACTTTAGAAGACTATGAACCATCTACAAGTTCAGTAGAGACTTTTCCATGTGCTGCACTTCTTAGTCCCAATTCTCAGCAATCAATTTCGTCTGATTCACTTCCAGAGTCAAGTTTCTATCAGCCATCACCACTAACAGCGATCTTATATGACCCAACTTCTGATTCAAGTTTAACATAGAATAATGTTTTGCTAAACACTTTAATAGAACGTGCTGTATGTATATCTAGAGACCAAAATAAAACTCTTCACCATTGTAGTCCTCATGACATTAGGCCGTTTCCTGAGCTAAAAAGGTTAATAACAATATCTCAAGAAAAAAAGGAAAATCTTGCGTCTATATAAGTACACGTGAAAAAAATATATTAGAAGAAAAAGAGAAACAAAAACAAGAAAAGGAGAAAATGAAACAAGAAAGAAAGATTAGATCAGTAAAAAGAAAAATTACTGATATCAAAAATAAGTCTTATGCCCGTATTTATAGTCGGTGCTCAAGTCCGTAACGATGCTTAAGGTCGAGTCTGCGTATGCTTGAGCCATGGCAGACTCGACCTCAAGCATCGGCAGCGTCTTGAGTACCGACTATAAATACGGGCATTGGTCTCCAGCAAATCTAACGTAAAATTGAGAGTCTACTAAAAAAAAAGCCATATGGGATCGATGTAGCTCATCCGACTCTGCTTTAGAGGACGAAATGGAAGATCAGAAATTAAGTAATGACACAGATTCCGACATAGATGTAAATTCTGAATGGGACGATGTCCCCAAACATCTTCTTGACGATGAAGCAATTGAGGTCGGTGACTACATTTTAGTGAAGTTTCCCACTAGACATTTTGTGGGGATTTTAGAGCCGACATAATATGCAAATTTCCCAAACCAGTAGCTACGAAAGCAACGTCCAGACAGGAGTCGTATCTAAAGATATCTTTTTTCTAATATAATATCCAGTAAAACTAAAGTTTTGTCATGTTTTATGGTCAAGAATATATTTTTTTTAATTCTTTAAAATAGCTTTTATAGTTATGAAGAAGAAAGAAAGCCAATTTGTATTTTCAAGTGTGTAAAAGTATTTATTTGAGAGATGTATATTGATATGGTTTTTTAGTTATATTGGTAGTTTTAGTTCTGTTTTTGTATGTATTGTGGTTGACAGTGATGGAAAGGTGGAAGGTTATTGTCAAATGTAAGTTTGACAATGAAAATGAGGTTATGAAAAAGTTTAAGGTGTAAATGTGTTAAGATTTATTTAAGAATGTTTGTTAGAAGATTATTTTTATTGAATGTAATAATGAGTTCTCAACAATTGTGGTACAAGTAAAAGAAAAAATCTTAGTGTGTTTAGTCATTTAAATTTAGAGATAAAAAAAATTTATCTAGTTAGGGGGAGAAAAACAAATGAAAAAAAAAATAATAAACAGTTTTGGTGGTTGATTAAAAAAAAAAAAGGTTTGATAAGAAGATGTCAGAAAAAAAATTTAGAATGAGATATTAACGATTGGTGTATTGAATAGTATTAAGTAATGGAAGTTATGGATTAAGAAAAATAAAAGCAATTATTAAAACAAGGGTTTTACTAAAATAATAAAAAAAAAAAGAAAATTGACAAAGAAGACAAAGAACAAATTGGTTTGTAGGAGGACGAGGTGGTGGTGAAGATTAGTTTAGACAGGAAGACAGAAATAGGTGGGGATTAAAAAAATTACAGAAGACATAAGAGGGAAATAACTAGGTAGTGATACGGGAAAAGAAAAGAAAGCAGCTGATTGGAGGAAGGACAAGAGAGAGAAGATCAGTTTAAGGCGCCCAAAATTATAATTTTTTTTTTATTTAATTTTTTGTAAAGTTTATTATTTTTTTAAAGGAACCTAACCCTAAGAGAGATTAAGAGTTTTCACAATAGCCAGTCTAATATAATATATATAAATCTCTAAGTCATATAACTTGTCGAGCGCTTTCGGCACGCAGTGCCATCTTCAAGACAACTGTAATTGAGATTAAATAGAAATTTGTAAGTACTTATTTCTATTAATTCTTTTTTCTCTTCTAATTTGTTATAATCTCAATTACAGTTGTCTTGAAGATGGCACTGCGTGCCGAAAGCGCTCGACAAGTTATATGACTTAGAGATTTATATATATACATCTCTCAAATAAATACTTTTACACACTTGAAAATACAAATTGGTTTTCTTTCTTCAAAAATAAGTGTGTACGCACCAAGACGTAACCTTCAGTTACCCATTTATTATTATTTTTTTATAGTTATGTTTTTATATCGGTACCTACCTACCTACTTATTGCTCATGCCCAATTCTACCCATTCGACATCCAATTCTACCCCATAATGGGGTAGATTTGGAGAAATACATCAGTCAAATGAAATGTATTTTATTCAGTACTGTTATTTTTATTGGTTTAGTTCCTTTGACAATCGTGTGACCAACATATTTAGCAACTAGTTGGCATAGTTAGTTTTACAAATTTTTAACCGGTTAAAAAATATTCACAATTGAAAAAATGTGTCCAAATCTGCCCCATCCTCGCCTACAATCAACAAAAATCGTAAAAAAACAAATAAAATCGAAAAAAATCTAAAAAATTGACAAAAAATAAATACGAGAAAAACCGAAAAAAAAACTGAAAGAAGTCAAATACAATATAAAAAAATCGATTAAAATTGACAAAAATCTTAAAACCCCAAATAAAAGCGACAAAATTGATAGGAATCGAATAAAATCATATAAAATAAAAAAAAAATCGAAAAAATCAAAAAAAAAAATCGAAAAAAAAATCTTTACAATCAAATACAATCGACGAAAATCGTAAAAAAACAAATAAAATCGAGAAAAATTAAAAAAATCAAATATAATTCACTGAGATCGAACAAGCGTAAAAACCCAAATAAATTCTGACAAAATCGATAAAAATCAAATACCATGAAAAAAAAACCAAATAAAATCGGCAAAAATGGATACAGATTGAAAAAATCGAAAAAAGTTAAAAAAATCGAAACAAATTGAAACAAAAGTGGACAAAATTAAAAACCATCGAAAAAAACAAAAAAAAAATGACAAGAATGAAAAAAATTGAAAAAATTAAATGTAATCAAAAATATCTGATAAAATCGAAAAAAATTGGAACAAATTAAAAAAAAAATGGGATAAAATTTAAAAAAAAAAACGAAGAAAAAGTCGCAAATCAAATACGATCCCAAAAAATCGGATAAAATCGAAAAAAAAGGAAAAAACCGGAAAAATCGACAAAAATTGAACAAAAAAAATGGACATTAAATCGAAAAACATCGAAAAAATCAAATATAATCAAAACGACATAAATCGAAAAAGTAAAAAAAAAATTTGAAAAAAAAAAAACGAAAAAAAACTGAAAAAATCGAAATACAAGAGAAAAAAATCGGATAAAGTCGAAAATAAATCGGAATACTTTTTTAGATATTTAATGTTAAAGTTTCAAATTTTGACATTTTTTTATTTTTGACGGTTGACAGTTGGAGAAATAATTTTGACTGTTCTGCATAGAGTTTTTCAAGGGCTTTCAAATGACATATTGAAAGTAAATTCCGTGACATATTGCAAGTCAAATTCCGTTACATATTGCATCTGTCATTTTTTGATAGTAACACTTCCGTTTGACAGATGTCGTACAAAAACTAATGGGTTCTTCCGACGGGTAACCCAAACCCACATACCAAATTTCAGCTCAATCGCATTAAAGGTGTGGCCTCTATCGTGGAAGAATACACACATACAGACAGACAGACAGACTTCCATCGGGAAATGGTCTTAATCTTCTCAGGTGACCGGAAAATGGATATTTCCGTTTTTATCTCGAAATTTTTTTTAGCTCGTTCACAATAATTTTCCTTCTCGGAGGTGGGTCGGGAAAGTAAAAATTAATACTCTAGATTTCGATAAAAACCTATTATATTTTCAAGTTAGTAAGATAGAAAAGACAATTTATGTAATTTTTCTCTTAACTTTGCATATTATTTTCCAGAACAGTTATCTTTCACAGAAGTTCCCTCCAGTGAAAAATATCGTTGAAGCCATCGAAGAAGTATTTGAGAGTCAGAAAAAGGTGAAATTGTAACCAAAACTACAGTGAAAGTGTATGCCGTTTCCACAAAGCTTGGTTCATAAAAGATTGTTTAAGAATGTCTAGGTTAACTAAAATTACTAAAAGAATGACAAAATGGTAAAAGTAAAATCCAAGAAAAATTTATTAACTTTTATAATATTTGTATTACGAAGAACCAACTTTAGCTTACATTAATTTTGGCAAATCGTTTCAAAGAGTTACTGTTTGGCCAAAAAAAGTTGAACCGCAATGTGCGCAGTATATTTACGGAAATGGTAGCTTATGAACATAATGTTTTATTTTTCACTTTGGAATTCATGTCGACAACACCGCACTAAATTCTTACGAAGCGAACAGCATGAATAATCTGGTTAAATGATGGGGGATATGGGGTGAAAAAGTACTACACACCCATGACTCATAGCTCAACTTATATTAGAAACGCCATGCTTTAAGAGCAATATTATCACAAAATACTCACCCTACATGTTATTTAAGATTCAAGAACATTAAATTGAGAAGAAATAAACTACTGTAAAGAAATTTATTAGATCCAAATTGGACTCTTGTAGGACTCAACATGAATTCTTGACAAGCAAACTGCTAAATCTAAAGCGTAAGAAAAATGAATTTAAATAACCTTTACTTCAGATTTTATAATATTAGAACGTTTCAAAGGAGCCTTTCTATAACCTGAATCAGGCCCTATATACGTTAATTACCTCATGAAATTGGAAACGTAAACATTCTACAGGAGCTTATTCCTGGGGATAATCTCACGGGAATTGAATTGGTATCCGTAATTAGCAATCGGTCGGGCCTCGCGCCATTATTGAATTGTAAACCGGGTTTGCTGACACAGCTAAATCAATTAATTGTCTGAATAACGGAATTAATAATTCAACGAGCGCTTCTCTTTTTTTGTTTTGATCAATCAATCGTAAAAACTGCACTGATTTGTCATAAAAATGTTTTTTTTTACTTTTTACTTTTGCATATTTATGAATCAATATTGTAGGATTACTTTTAGGAAATATTAAATATGGGTTGTGACCAACATAACAATTTCTCGCTATTTATGTTGTAGCGTATTCGTCGTTTACCCAACGAAGAACTACGTCTAATGTGAATAAACTTTATTTTTAACTAACAACAATAGTATCGTTATAATGACATTGTTTTAAGAACACACTATACTATATCTAAGACAAAAAGGAGGATCGTAAAAGCAGTAGGAACTAGAAACAACATACTCCCACCTTAAGTTTTCTATTTAGAGAAAACTTAATTATATGACAATCTTTGAGGTTGTCGAACCTGTCGGCCGTATCTTGTTTGTACGACCTTATTAGTGTCACATGCAATTTTGGGTTTTGTTGATTTTTTTCTTATTTTGTTCAATTGGACATTTTCTTCTATGTTGTCAACCTCCAAGGGAAAAATCCTTAGAACCGGCAAGTCAAGTCTCTCTGTGTCGTCATTTCCAACCAAAACGATATCTCCCAATTTTAGGCTTGTTTCTTTAAACTTTTTACTCCTTAAGAAAAGTTTTCCCAGATATTCTCTTCTAACGTGGGAGTGGCCAGTCGAGTCTCTTTGTATCGTCATTTCCAACCAAAACGATTTCTCCCAATTTTAGGCTTGTTTCTTTAAACTTCTTACTTCTTAACAAAAGTTTTCCCAGATATTCTCTTCTAAACCTTTTTCGCAAGTCGGTTTTTAGTTTTAATCGGTGTCTTCTTTTCCTATTTAAGCTGTTTCCACCAACAAAATCTAAGTCAGGCACTCCAAATTCTTTAATATCAGACAAAAACATTGCTGGTGTAAGTGGCATCTTCTGACACATAAGTTAAAGGTCGGGAGTTTAATATGGCTTTACAATCACATATGACTGTAAGAAATCTTCGTAGTTTAAACAAGCTTTTCCAAGAAAGCGTTACCAGTCCTAATAAAGTTTTTACCATTGTCGCTGTATATGACAGATGGTCTACCTCGCCTTGCAATGAATCGTCTTAGAGCCTGCAAAAAAGTTTCTGTTGATAATGATGACACTAGCTCTAAATGAATTGCTCTAAATACCGCACAGGTGAATATGCATATCTATGCTTTTTCTTCATTTCTTAGAAATAGTGGACCTGCCATATCTACACCAGTTACTTCAAATAGGGCAGCATCTTTGACACGATCTTTTGGAAGTGGTACTGGAAAGGAATCTACACTTTTACTGTGTTGTCGACGACAAGTAATACATGAATGTACGACTGTTCTAATTGATTTTCGTCCTCCGAGTATCCAAAATGTCTCCCTCAAAATGCTCAGCAGACCTTGAACTCCCACGTGGTAATGTTTAACATGAACGTCCAAGATCAATCTTAAGACAACTGAGTGCTTAGACGGTAAGACTGCAGGAAATCTAAAATAATTAGTATCGGTACGTTCCGTAATTCTGGTTTTTAACCTTATGATACCAGCATCATCTAAGAAAGGTACTAAAGAAGCTAGACTTTCATCGGCGATAGAATCAAATGTTTCTTCTTGAACTAGCCTAATAATTGTTATTAGCTTAGCTTTTTCACTCTCTACTGTATCTAAAAGGCCATATTTCTTATTACTTCTAGCCTTGCAATTGTTGATAAAACGATAAATGAATCCTAACAAATTTACAAATACCAGAGTATTTAGAAAAATATTTATAATATCACGTTTTATCTTCATTCTTTACAAACAACGCAGTTACTTTGGGTATTCTTTCTGCAAATACGGAATCTTCATTTACTTCGTAATGCTGCTCGATCCAATAATTAAAATCCTTTCGTAGCCAAACAGGACCCTCCCACCATCTCGACTCCAATAATTTTCTTACAGAACAACCTCGAGATGGTAAATCTGCTGGATTCATTTTTGTTGGAATGTGATGCCAAGAATCTTTATCGGTAAGTTTTCGAATTTCTTGAACTCTATTTTAAACGAAGGTCTTCCACTTATCAGATCGTTAATCCAGGAGAGCACGGTAGAAGAATCAGTCCAGCAGAAAACAGGCAAATCTTGAATATTTAAACTTTCTAAAACGGTGGACAATAATCTAGCTCCTATAGTTGTTCATTAAATCCGCACGAGGTATTGTTAACATTTTCAAAGGACATAACCCTGCTTTTTGCTAAAACTAAATTAGTAGTTACGTGTCCCAATCCTTCACTTCTTAAAAATATTGCAGCCGAATACGCTTCTTTGCTACTATCACAAAAAAGGTGTAGAGAATTTTTACCTAGTTCCAATTGTTGTCTAAGTAGCCATCGAGGTATCGTTACTTCATTTAGTATGTGCAAATCTCGAACCCAAAGTAAAAATTCCTGTTTGATGTTTTCGGGAACAAAAGAGTCCCATTTCTGAAGAATTAATTTGGGAGTAGTACTTTATTTTATGCAAAACAGCCATGTTCGACATTTTTCTTATTTTTTTTTATTTTAACTTAAAGCGAGAGATTTTGTTATTTAAAAACGATCAAAAAAATTTGAGCGCAAAATATGAATATTTACGTCCGCTGTAAGCATTTTAAAATCAAGGATCGGCGAGAGGCTGGAAAACGTACCTGTGCGCGAGACTAGACCGCGTGATGTCAGTAGCCATAAACTCTTCGTCCCTTGTCCGCTGCTGCGCTGTATTAACGATACACATACATTTTACAGGGTTACCGTTTTTGATAAATTTCCTACTAAATTAATAGATTTTTAAGAAAAATGGGGGTGTATAGTAGAATTTTAGTAGAATTGATAATAGGTAGGTTCGACATTTGAGAAAGCTACTATGTTAGCGAAACGCGTCACGAATGTATATTGAGCTTAGTTCAAATATATAATGAAGATTTAAACAAATTAAATTGTTTTATTTCATCGATTAAGTTATGTCATAAAGTGAACAATTGCAATTTTTATTTAATAGAGAGTAATTTGTAAAAACCATATGGATGCTTTAGCTTATTGGAAAAGGTTGGCTGGAAGTGCTGGTACTCCGTTACTCAATCGGAATTAGTTCAAACGTGAATAGGTTCTCTCTCAAATGATAGTTTACATCTAGACCAAACTAGAATTGCATTTTAGGCATCCAAACCAAATTTCTTTTACATTAATTTCTCCAATATCATACTGCGGTTTTTTCACTGCCCGTACCAAATACTGTTAATTAAAGAAAAACACATGTGAGACACAAATTCAAACACTAATAATTGTTCTCAGAACTACGTGTTTAAAGTTTTTTTCTGCGGTTTTGACCAATCGATTCTGTAGGTAATTCTTCAGAGCACGTCTATGGCAGTTTTTTTTAATTATTTTTAGTAAAAGTTATACGACTATCAACTTTTTTCTTTAGATAATTTTGAAAAAAGTACCACAGACGCGCTCCCCTGATAAATATTTTAAATATCACGAAAAAAACCGCATACTTTTAATTGCTATATTAGGCGAGTTCTCGTCCAAAAACGAATAATTATGTTTTATTGCGCTCTTCCATGTTCTGCGTAGAAAAAAATGGACTAGTGGGTAGGATTACTTAACATTAACCCTAAAATACAAAAAAAAAAACAATTTTTACACCCAACTTATTAGAACACAAGTACATTTTCCTTTTCTAATTCTCTAACGGGCAACCACAAAAGTCACGTGGTCTGAGAGATTAACAAAATTGTAAAAGCTTTCCAAAACTTTCTAAAATATTTTTGTGAACAACTTTAAGACTTCTTAAACGTCTAAAAAAATTATAAATCTATTTATTCGCAGTGTTTAGATCTAAATATAACTTTTAATTATCCATTTTTATCATTCAATATATTTTTTGACTTTCGTATTTTTTAACAGTTGTATATATCACAGATAAAATCATTGCGAATTCTTCACGTCTTTTAAGAAATTCCGCGCCGTTGCTCCTTTGGAATACAAATATATTTAGAGTTTTATCTATGATTGGTTTATCGAGATATCGGATATAACGGAAATTGAGTTTTAACATTTCCATCACGTCATTCAAAGGCTGAACGCTATCGTCGAATATTTAATAAATAGTAAATACTTAAAGGTATGAAAATATACTCAAAATAAGTGAATTAATTTTATAAAACTTGAGACAATAATTTGTAGTCCCTAATTTAGAGGAAACTATTGACTGGTTCACAAGTTCAAAACGGTGTTAATTCTTGATAATGCTAGTAAGCAACGACTCATTGTATTTGGAAAGAGATTTAGAAAAATGTGCAAGAGTTTCAAAAAGGCATTAAACAATTGCAAAAGTTATTAACAAATTAAGATGAAAACAAGAGGTTTAAGTTTTTTGCAAGGAGAAAGAAATTTCTAACAAAAAAGTTTTAACTTCCGGAACTGTACCTCTATTATTAATAATTTTAATTTGGTATCGAAAATAGCACTACGTCTTAAAAAAATTATTGTTATAGTATAATTCCAAAAGGTTATCCATGACATCGAATTTTATTACCCAAAGGAACAATTTCCCGTAGAATAAAAAATGAGCCTATTATTTATTAATAAATTTTATTAGAGATTTATTTCGCTTCGTGCAGACTTTATGACAATTAGTTATTAATTATTGAAGCTAACAAAAAATAGAAGAAAATCAATCAAAAACAGAGGTTGAAAGAATGTATTTTTATATTAATTGTTACTGTCTCTAGTTTCTTTTTCTTGAACAGATTTGTAATAAATGTAATTGTCTCCCTTAAAGCTGTAGAAATACGAAGGATTCATTTTTAGGTTGAAATATATGGCTGATTTTAAGTCACACACATACGAGACTTTTACTCCTGTAGGTGCCATTATTACTCCCTCTTCTGGGGGTCGCATCACCTTGAAGTCGGTGACGGAACTGAGTAACTCTTCTGCTTCCAGCCTTAACTGGAGTGAGGGGAGGCTCGAAACCAAGAAGCGACCCAAAATGGTCGGTGGAGCACTGGTGGGGGCACTGTTGTCCACTGGGTGCCATCATAAAAAGCCAGGCAAGAACACGTAGCCCATAAAACTGTGACCCATCGGCTAATTGAAGAAACCCCGACAGAAAATCTGATACAGAAAACCTGCAGGAAAAAACCCCAAGACTAAGGTGTAAGAAATCGTGCCGATGGTATGAATGGTACCTGGAATAGGTACCGAGAACGATGCCCTTGGGACACCGGGCGAAATCCCAAGGCAAGACAGCCTTACTCCTGCAAGCGGGGCTCTGCAGGAGTGGACCAATCATCCCTAGCTACTCGTGGGAATAAAATGAATTCTAAACAAAATAAAAATCTAGATGGAAGCATGACAGTGGACGACCGTGGTGGAACACCTGGATCCCAAAGCAAGATAAAGACGATTTCTGCAGGAGCAGCTGCGGAAAGGTCAAGCTCGCTACCCAGGATAGGTAGATGCAACTCGCTGGGAGAAGGAGGAAATTTTTTCAAAAGGAGAAAGGGGCTCGAAGGTAGAAATCGGAGGAACTGTACAATAGAATTAAATATTCTGAGCACTTTGTCTTGGAGGAAGCCATGGAGGTGAGCATAAAGTTTGCCGAAGATCTGGCCAGGCAGGTCTACCTACATCCGAATACTCAAGACAAGATAAGAAGAAACGTAGATGTCTACAAGAGGGGATCGGTGAAGTCGTAGTTGCAAACCCACAGGTACGTCCCGATTGAAAAAGTGACGATAGATAACGAGTCACAAACGTCAAGGGTAGCCACGGCTAAGGTAGCTATGCAAACGGACCCAAGGGAGAACAGAGAAGAGGCCTTGAAATCGTTGGATCGAATCGACGGGTATGAAGATTTCATACAAGTAGAGGGAATGGACTGGGAGGACCCGCTCTACAGAAACACTGAAGTGGTAGTGGGGAATCCAATCAACACCCCTGACACCACAGTAAAAGTGGCATTAGCGAAACCGGATGACCCTGATATGAACGCAAGCGTACAGAAGATGTTTAAAGACAAGTTCCCTGAGGTCCATGGAATAATGAGCGAGTTCGAAGTCTTGGAGCAAACGACAAAGCTTGCTTCCCAAAGGTACAAAGTATGCAGAAAGATTATTGTGAAAATTGCTCATGATAAAACAGCCAGGGACATCTGGAATAAATTGGCATATCTCAAGCAGGCAGCAGAAGAAGGGGACGACATCGCTAGGCATGGGGCTATATAAATTAAGAAAACTTGCGCAGGCAGTTTTCCGTGACACTAAAGTTCGTTTAACGGTGTAGACCAGCGAAAACTTTAAAGGAGGAGGTGTGATTGAGAAAACGAATAAACCAGCTATGACCTACAGTATGGTGATCAGTGAGGGGATAAAGGATATACGGGGATCCTGGATACTGTAAAGAAGGTCCTGGTCGAAAGTGAAAAGAAAGACCCTATTAGAAAGATAAGGAGTACAAGGGATGGAAAATTACTCCTGACCCTGGAAAAAGACCAGAAAACAATGGTAGGATGCTAAAGGATGCGGCTGAGCTGAAAACAAAGGACTTAGTAAGAAGAGATATGGAGATAGTAAACATAAGGGGCCTGCAGGAGGGCACGATAAAGAAAAATTTCCAGGAGGCAATGACGAGGATACTCGGTACATGGGATCCGGAATACTGTATTAATGATATAAGACCGATTTGTAATAATATGGCAGCTGTAACGGCCTTGGTGGACCAGGAAGCGGCAAAAATCTCGACCTCTGAAAAATTTATGCGCATAGGGCTGGTAAGATGCATGGCCAAGAAATGGCACAAGGTGAAAATATGTTTCAGGTGCTGGTCCCATGAACATGAGGCCAGAAACTGCCAAGGGCTGGACAGGAGGGAAAGCTGTTATAAGTGCGGGGAGCCAGGGCACTCCGCTAAGGACTGCAACGGAGAGGAGACATGTCCCTTTTGCAAAGTCAAGGGACACAGAGCAGGCAATGCCAAGTGTTCGATATTTAAGAAAGCCCTCCAAGGTACAAGGGTAAGCAGAGGTAAAAGGCAGATCACGGTATCGCGCCCCAGAAGGGCAACCATCTGGTAGCATGCCGACAAGATGGAAACAGGTGAGGAAATGGGCAACGGAATCCAAGAGTTCATGCAGGAATACCCGGAACCCACAGGCATAGATATAGCCCTTGTCCAGAAGCCAGACCTCACCCACATTTGAAAGGATCCCAGGTGGATTGTGGATAAAGATTAGATGTTAACTGCTCTATGCTTAAACAGGAGAAGTGAAATGGAAAAACATACAATCAAGAAAGGATATATCAAATTGTTTTGCAAATCCTAGGTAATATATAACTGCTACATTTAGCCAAATTGTACAAGAATGACATATGAACAATACATTGATAATTTAATGGAAGACATAAGAAATGAGGATAGAGAAACTTTAGTATCGTGAGACTTGAATGCCAAATCCCCACTATGGGGAGGCGGCGTTCAAGACTCAAGAGGCGAGTACCTCAGCGAATGGCTGCAGTCTCTAGATTTGATTGAGGCTAATGATTAGCCGGGTACCTACATTCAAAAGGAGAGTACAACGCTCGTTCATAGATTTAACCTTTACTACTCCGGGAATTTGGAGAAACCTGTATAACTGGAGAGTGGAAGCAGATGAAGAAACCCTTAGTTTACATAAATATATATTTTTTGAGATAAGAGAAGCAAGCACAAAGAAAACTCGGGCATGGCAAACCAGCTTCCTGGAAAAGGGAGCACTTCGAAACGTATTAAGCCTAACACTAAATGAAGACCTGGATCTGGAGGAATTAACTAAGGGGATGAAGGAGGCACAGAAACAGGCCACCAAGATGAATAACTCTAGAAGAAATAAACCGGCGTGGTGGAACGATCAGATCCAGACAAAAATAAGAGCCTGTACTGCCACGCGTAGACAACTAACAAGGCGTAGGGGGCAAGGCGCTCCCCAGGAGGAAATAGAGTCTCTGGAAATCGGTTACAAGTGCGAGAGACGTCAGCTGAGGCAAGCAATTAAAAAGTCAGAGACAATTTGTTGGAGGAATCTATACGCAGATCTCGAAAATAATGTATGGGAAAATGTTTATAAACTAATGGTCGATAAGTTCAAACACTTACTAATACCTTATGATCTAGGAGAAAAAAAATACAGACATATATGCCTGCTCGATGTATTATGAAAGATCTTCGAACATTTGATCAAAAATAGGCTTAATGAGACTCTAACAAAGAAGCAACTGATTTCAGACAATCAGTTCGGGTTTAAGAAGGGAAAATCCACGATATCACACGTAATCATGTTAGCCAGAGAAAACGAGATGTGTTAGGGAGCGGTTATTATGATCGACATAAGGAACGCTTTCAACTCGGCAAAATGGGGAAAAATAATACAGATCTTAGAGGAAAATAACGTGAAAACCATGGTTAGTGAATATCATATGCGAATATTTTAGAAACAGGACATTGATTGTTGGGGACACAATCATGGAAATGACCCAAGGAGTCCCACAGGGCTCGGTTATGGGACCATCACTGTGGAACCTTCTATATGACGGCATGTGGAAACAAGAGCTACCGGGGGACTGCTACGCGGCAGCATACGCGTATGATCTTGCACTAATCATTAGAGCAGACGACAAAGAGGACCTCATCTGGAAAGCAAATCGTGCCATTGCGGTCACAATCGGATGGATAAATAAGCTAGGGCTGAAGGTAGCGCCCGAGAAAACGGAAGGCATGGTTTTAAGGGGTCCCAGAAATCGGAAGAACATACGCTTCAGAGTAGAGAACAGGGGTCTTGTCTCAAAAAAGCATGTAAAATAGTTGGGGGTGTGGCTCGACGATAAGCAAATATTCAATGAGCACATTAAACGTACATGTGAGAAATTAAAAATACAAGCCACATCCCTGAGTAAGCTCTTACCAAACATGGGAGACCCAGGCCTACAAAAATCCAGGGTCCTGTACGGGTTTGTCTCCTCTGTCTTATTACGAGCTGCTTAATCTGGAGCGACGTGATAAAAATTGATAAATACAAGAAGATGCTTCTGTCCATCCAGAGGAGTTTTTTGCTGAGGGTGGTACGGACGTATAAGACCGAATCCTTAGAGGCTGTCCTGGTGATCGCCGGGACAGTACCAATTGACCTGATGGTTGAGGAAAGGAAAAGGAGGCATCAAGGAGAGGAGACCATGAATAGATGGCAGCGAAGATGGGAAGAGAAAATAGAGACGGGACAATGGACAAAGTGTTTAATCCCAGACGTGAGAGCGTGGATAGATTGCAAATTTCAAAATACAAATTATTATTTCACGCAGTTCCTGACGAACCACGGAAGGTTTAGGAAATACACGTGTAAAACAAAAAAAGTGCGAGATGAATCCTGCATATGTTGTGGTGTGATAGATGACGCGGAATTAATTTTTTTCAGCCCTAAATCTTAAGAGCTAGATAATGTTCATGAGAACCATAAAAGAAGAGACGGACCACACAAGATTCTAACGTAAAATGTTTACTCAAAACAAGGCAGAAAAAGGAGGTTCGGACCTCAGAAAAAGATCAGTCAAAAATAAAATTTCAACTACAAACACCGTCACCGAAGGTCCTGTATCCATCCAGCTCCGAGACGCCGACGCCTATTATTTCGACAAACAGTTGAGTTTTACTTATTCAAAATCCAGTCTATTCCCACAAATTAAACTACGAATAATATCAATAGAGGCTACAACATTCGACGTCCGTAAATATTTCGATATCACGATAATTTTTAAATACGGATTCGAATTCAGGGTCGTAAAATTCACTATATCCATATGTTATGGTTCGTAGTGATAAACTCTTTTTTGTGTCGCAATGTTATAATCTCTTAAAGAATAGTTGGCATAAACAATTATTCGACTTGAAATATGAATAAAAACGCTAATAATATTTATTAATTAACAGGATTATTTTCTAAAAAAATCAGTGGCATTTTTACCTCTAACCCTTCAGAAAAGAGAGGTATAGTAATCATGCTAAAAATTGGGTCGTGAGATTTCAATAGATAAACATGTTTAAGGTACCTAGAATACGATTTTGATATTTTCGCGATGATGTCTGTGTGTATCTGTGTGTGTTAGTGTGCGTGTTAGTGTGTATGTGTGTGTTAGTGTGTGTGTTTTAGTATGTATGTTAGTGTGTGTGTGTTAGTATGTATGTTAGTGTATGTGTGTGTGTGTTAGTATGTGTGTTAGGATGGATGTTGTCGTAACGATGACTCGGTTAACTCAAAATTACTCAATTAAAAAATTATAAATTTTGCCCACAAGATCCCGATACCCTAGGTTAGACCTGATTAGATTTTGGTGTCAATCGCACAACCGGAAGTGGCAGTTGCTATAAGTGATGACGCCATTACTAAACAAAATGGCAATAAAGTTTTATAAATATATTTTGTATACACTATAGTTTATTTTCGTATCATTCAAATTTTCAAAAATTTTGTCATTGTTGCTAGATTTACAAAAAAGTCAATTTTTTTCATACTTTTTTATATTAACATGTAAATTTTTGATTCAAAAATGGCGAGAGATCAAGTACTGGCCACATCAGATTTCTTCCATGTGATATTGTTTCTTTAAGTTGTAGAAAATACATAAATATTTTTGAATTAATATTTAATAGTTGTAACCATTTTTTTACTTGCTATTACCTGTTTTAGTGCACAGTAACGACTTAGTATGTGAATAAAGTTACCGAGAAAATGCCGTCCAAAGTTAAAAATATTGAAAAATCATATCTTTTAAAAGGTAATAGATATTTGAATGAGGCCACAACATCTATTCATTATTAAAAAAACATACTTTACTGACAGACAGTCATACAGATTCCACAACGGGAGTTTATGCGGTACAAGCTAGAATGTCCCCCAGTGAGCTTGTATTTTTTTCCCCAGTGAGCTTATATTTTTACGAGCATTACCAAGAATTAGAGCTCGATTATTTTGAGATGAGTACATTTCGTCATAATGTGCAGAAACCAATTTGAGTTTGTAGGCGTGGTCAGAGAACTTTAACTGTGGTCCGAGTCGCCTGTCGCTCATGAAATTTTAATTCAGTAGCGTAGTGTTACTTATTTGTACTTGTTGCATTTATTTAGCTATTTTGAGTTTTCTTGTGTTTTTGTGCTTCGATTTGTGTGTCTATCTATATAAACTTTAATTTAATTCATTTTGTGTGTATTTTGGTAAGTACATTTAAATGCAACTAAATAATAATCTGAAATATTTTAAATCCCTTAAGCCTTTAATTTGTATCCTATTTTTATGATATTTTCAAAAATGCTAATGAAACCTTAATTTTTAGCTTGTTGTTCGAAATGGAACAAAAAAATTATTAGGCAGAAAGGGCCAAGTTCTTCAAAGTCAAGCCAAGGAAATAATTTCACACCTGTTAAACTTTATGAAAAACGAGGCTAAAGATGGTTCATTAAAAACCATATTCCGTATGATGCTAAAATGACCAAACCAGAAAATTAAAGCTCACAGACCCCCGCCGGATTTTCTTTTAGATGATCTTCTTAAAGAAAATGGTCACAAAGTATTACGGTTGCCTCCGTATCACCCTGAACTAAATCCCATCGAAAAAATATGAGCCACAGTAAAAAATTGGGTAGGTCAACATAATACAACATTTAAGTTGGATGATGTTGAAAAGTTAGTAAGAAAAAAATTTGAAAGCATAACGTCGGAAGAATAGGCAAACGTGGTGGATCATTCCGCAAAATATGAGGATGCATATATTCAAAAAGAACATCTGATGGATGAATATACAGATTCCCTTATATTTTGCGTCAATACGGGGTCATGCGATGATGGGATTCCGACCTTTCGGACTTCGAAGATAGTGATGAAAACAGTTAAAATTATAAACATTTTAATAAAATATAAATTATTTATTTAAACTTTTAGTTGTTTTATTACTTTAAAGTTTAACAGCAATTTAACTAACAAATAGTTAAAATTTTAAATGCTACTTTTTATTTTAAAGTATTTTGATTTTAAAATATTTTATTAATGTACACACGCCACTGCTAAAATATCAGATACCCCTACCGCAGCAGATTTGAACTTAGCGCCATAAAATAAGGTCCACAAAGTTTATGACGTGCTGCGCCAACTGGGGCGTGGCCAAAACTAAATGTACTCATCTCAAAATAATCGAGCTCTAACACAGCTTTAAAGTTGTGAACCAGTCATTTAACAAAAAATTATATAACATATGATTTGGTTTTTATTTTACTTAAAATAAAATATTAACAGGCACATCTAAAAATACTAGTAAAACAATGTTGACATTTATTAAATTTATTAATACTAAATTCATTTGTCCACCCAAATAGTTAAGCAGATAAATATATTATTTTGTTATAAAATATTATTGTTGATACAATGTGCGTAAAACATAATTAATTAAATTTTCTCCTGAATACTGATCAATTTTTAGCGAACGTCAAATACAAATCGACATTTTACTGAAATGTGCTTGTCGTACCCAATTCATTTGTTAATATGATGAAAATTGACAATGGATAAGAGAATACATATTTTATACATTGTAAAAATAAAATTGTAATTTATAAAATTTTTAACAACTAAATTAAAATTAATCTTCAAATTTGAACTAACCAAAAAAATAACTACTTTTGTTTGATTAACACAAAGTGGTCGTGGGGTCTTAATTAAAACACCAAATTCTTGACTTATTGTATTTCAACTCTCCGTAAAGTCGTGATCTCTTTACATGCGAGTGATAGCTTAACGGTACGAGGCCACAACGTGGTCAATAAAAGAATAAATTGACAAAGTGTCACCATCAACTGTGACCGTAGGCTGAATATCGCAGGCAACTGAGGCCTTAAAAATAGAAGAAGAAGAACTATGACTGTGACAGATCTTTAAATCTGAATAATGTCAATATTATATATTAAACAAAATGTCTATAAGTAGTTCAGGTCTGAGCAAATGACCCACTAACTAAGGATATATATTTCAATTTGATTGGGTTGTTTAAATAGGTACCCCAAAAATTACTATACTTATAAACAATTTGAGCTTATAATTAATAAAAAGTACCCTATATGAAGTAGTAGAAGTGACTTTCAAACAAAATATTTAAAGAATCACAGAATCAAGTATAAGCGATTAAATTAATGGCAGTACAAATTGAACGTACAAAGCTTATCTTTGAATCAAGTGGATCCTCAAATTCTCCCATAGGCAGTAATTAGTTCTTCCGAGCAGCTGGAATTACCCAGCAGACAGGTCACAGCCCTTCCTAACTATGTAAAGTTCGTTTAAGCTGTGTTTTTTAACAAACCCGATGACCTTTTAATTCGACGGAAATTACGAATTGCAGTAGTGAAATCAGTATACGATGTTTGCTGTGCTATGAAGGGATGGAGGATTTTCTGCAGTACTTATTGTTACAAGAAGAATTATCAGATGAAGAAGACGAGTTGCTGCTGGAGTTAATGAAAAATTGATGAAATCGACAACATTTTTAAAGCACGAAAAACTGAAGGAGCCTATGAAGTGTTAATTAAGCGGCAATTATCAAGAAATCAAACAAAATTTCGGGAATATTTTCGGTTGACGCTAGCTTTATTTGATGAAGTACTGAATTATATCAGAAATGATATAGAAACGAAACCTTGCAATAGACACACAAAACCAATCACACCAGATGAAACACTATATATTACTTTAAGGTAAGTTTTTTTAATAGTTACAAAGTAGTACAATTAAACATATCTTATACCTAGATAGAAAATAAACATTATTGTTTTGTCACAAAGGGTTCCGTAATAACTAATTCAATAAAAATAATTCTACTCCTTCAATTGTATCATCTATAGGAGGTGGTGCTTGCACTGAGTAATTGCCGTATGTTTGCCCCTGGGATGTGTGTGGTATGGACTGTTATGTAATTTTCCTACTATAAGATGGTGTGGAGTACGTGGGTGAAAATGATTGTGAAAAGGTGCTTGCTGTTGTCTGTGTCCATGGAGGAAAATAATCAGGAACAGCATTTGTTGCCTCTTGTTCTATCAGTCGTTACAACTATAATTCTCCTATGATATTATAAATTTGGTTTTTGATTGTAACATTAGCCTCGGTGGAAATATTTTTTTTTACAAGAGCAGCCATGCTTTGAAAAAACAGATCTATAGGATGCGAAGATTGTGATTGCGAACTTGAATCTTTTGTGAAGCTGCGAAGTAGGTATAATGTCGCCTTTCTTCACTTCTGAATTTCCTTGAGGATTTCGAGTTTAGGAGTTAACTTCTTGGGGGATCTTTGGAGCGAGAGTGTCGCCTTTTGTTTGCGCGGAAGTTGAGGCGTCGATAATTTATTTGGCGAGAATCATGTCCATCTTCAATCCGTTATGGATTATCAGAATCATCTTCATGATGAGATTCCAGATCATGCTGTTGAGATTCGAGTTGGGAGCTTTCGTGAAGATCTACTTGCACCTATTCATCCTGATGCATTTCTTCAGGATCATCATCGCGTTCAGTTAAGGGGCTCTGAATGACTTGTGATTGTGGTACACTTTCAACATCCGTTCTTTTTCGTTTTTTCGTACTTATATTAGTTGTTGTTCCGAAACAGTAAACGTAAATTACGGTAAACCACGCAAAATACAAGTTGACCTACTGTCGTTCCACAAATGAAGCTTCTGGAAACTACAAACTATCATATCTACCACCACTTCTAGATCCCGCCGCTGATCCCTTACTCTTTTTGCCTTCCCTCCTCTGTCGTTGATAATAATCGCGTATGTGTTTTCACTTGACCTTACAATCTGAAACTAAAAAGCCATTAATTTAATTTTATTTTCAGATTCCTTGCTACAGGAGAATCATATAGATCTCTCGCTTTCCAATTCAGAATCAACCATAGCTGGATAAGTGTAATTGTAAAGGAAGTTCTTCAGAGCATTTCCCGAAACATGGTAAATTTTTATTTACCTCAACCTACAGAAGAACGCTTCAAAGAAATTGCAAAAGAATATTACACTCGCTGGAATTACCCCAACTGCTGCAGGGCTATCGACGGCAAAGATACTCGCATTAAGTGTCTAAGTAACTAGATCTATTAATTTCTCCTCCTCTTCATTTAAAAATTGCAACTGTTGGTAACATTTATTGGGCATATTTCTCACCACCACTCACCACCGACAACAGACAAGAACTTGAAATGACAGCCAAATTGCGCCGAAACCAACAGCATTTGATCACAACGAACTCCGTCCGCGCGATCCGTTGAAATTAGACGCACAAGAGCTTTTAACAAACGGGCGGTTTTGAAAGTATAGTTTTAAATACGGCGAACTTCGCCGGTGATTTTCGCGACGGAATGTTCTTAAAAACAAAGGCTTAAGGGTACCGAATTTCTTCGTTAACGAGTTATTCATTTATCAGTTTCCGTCAGTGACGTTTATTCCATAATCCTGTAACACACATAGATATAGGGTGATTATTTTAGAGGGCTAATTAAGGGTTTCAGGAAAAGTAGACTGAATTAAAATCTGAAAATTTGGCATATGAGGTTTTTAAGGATGCCTAATCGATCTAAGATATTTGGAACAACCAGCTACTTCCGGTTATACCGGAAGTTGGTATCAACTTCCTTATTTTAAATGGAACACCCTATATTTTTTACATCTTTATATTCATTCGAAGAAGGTGATTTCAAAAACTTATTATAATTATACTATAATATGAACTAAATAGTTATGAAGTTATAAACAATTGAAAATCCAATTTTTTCAAGTTTAAGTGATTTCTCCGGCCAAACAATATAAAATCGGATAAAACGGCTTACATGTCTATATCTTAACTTTTTTATCCGATTTTATGTCGTTTGGTCGTAGCAATCATTTAGAGTTGAAAAAATGCGATTTTCAATTGTTTATAAATTCAAAACATTTCATTTTATACTATAAGGACGAATCTGAAAATGTAAAAAAATACAGGGTGTTCCAATTAAAATAACAAAGTTGATGTTCACTTCCGGTATAACCGGAAGTAGCTGGTTGTTCTAAAAGTTTTAGATCGATGGGGCATCCCTGAAAATCTCATATCTCAAATTTTCAGATTTTAATTCCGCCTACTTCTCCAGAAACCTCTAATTAGCCCTATAAAATAATCACCTGTATAATGGTAATACTTTCGGCGTTCGGCAAAAAAATTAATACATTTTTCTAATTTAAACATACTATTTAGAATATTTTGATTTTTTACAATTTTAATTGTTTTGGGTAATTAACCCATTATTTCAGTCCACAACGTATGAGTCTAGCGAGAAATTAACCTTTCCTCTACAGAAGATTAACTCTTTCTGCATTGCAAGAGAAGTTTAAGCAGCTACTCCTTCATACACGAGTTTGTACTTTTTAATCCTATTTCACATACTCAAACGGTTTTAGAGTTTTCGAAGAAAAAAAACTGTTATAAAATTCTTCTAATTGATAATAATTTTGACCTATTTTTACTTTTCCGCTCCTTATACGATATATATATATATACTCAGGTTTGGACCTCACCTCGCAAACTAGGCGAGATACGCCTTTCTACTTTGCGTCAATAGGCTGATGGTGCTATCCGCTATCTAATAAAGCCAGTGTCAAGGGAACCTCTACCAACTCCATACTCCAAAAATTAGCGGGGGGCCCCAATCTTGATTTACAACTAATTACAATGTTAATATACTAATGCTACAGTAATTACCTTTCTTCCCACCATTCTTTCTCTGTAGCAGACTTTAAACTTCTTCAAGACTGCCCTAAATGGAATAGACTAAACCTCCTTTAGATGTACGAAATCAACTCCTGCCTCTACAATCCCAATATCATTTGTCTTAACCAATAATTACACCCCAAAGAGAACCACATTTTCTTACCAGATCGCTTCAGAGACATTAAGGTATATTTCTTTAATTTTCATGAACCCTGCCTTCTCAAAATTACCATTTTCATCGTTTTTCCCCAGTTTGGGTTTTTTCCTTTCTATATTCTTTCCCCTTGGGCCCTTTGTTTATATTTTCACATTTATTTCCTAACCTCTCTTTTTCTTTCCACTTGTCACCTATTACTTGTCAATCTTCTTCGATTTCAGTCTTCTTCTTTCTTATCTTCCCTGTACCGAATCTCCATCAAGCGTTTTGATTTAAAATAACATGTTATATTGTTCAAAAATTTTATTTTTCTAAAAACTGTTTGCAATTTTAAAAAAAAGCTCTACACTTATGTCTCGGTTCGATCATTATCATTATTGAGGAAAGTCTATAGTACCATAAATATTTAATTAAAGTTGAAAACTAGTTTCGGCATAATAATGCCATCATCATATAATACAAACGTAAATAACAAAGAAAGAGAACAATGTAGTTGAAACTTATCAAAAAATTAAACATTATGATTGGAAAATTGTTAATTAAAATTTAAATACTGGTTACATTACAATACAAGAGTGCACTTGAAAAAGTTGAAATACTAAACATTAAACTCCAAATTATTTTGTGGTACACCAATAGGGGGGACGGTACATAGGAATAACGTTAAATTAATTAAAAAAAATTATTATAAGGGAGAGAAATCAAATATTCTCCGTTAAAATATAAAGAAAGTTGGGTAAGCCCCATGAAAATTGTAAGCCATCGTGGAAAATAGCAGGAAAATGCCAAATTGCGAACAAAGTTCAGAATCCGGCATGTGGTTGGCAGGATTAAATAAAATTTGGGATAGAAAGCAGTGCAGGAAGGATAGGAGGAGTACCGGTCAGATATGACTGCGGCCCCTATACCACTCAAACTATGATTAGGCGCTCCAGCCAAATTAAATTTTGGAGAACAGTGAAAACAATAAAATAAAGCAACTAAGTTTCAATTATTATAAATTGGTGTATGACAAATGATAGTTGACAATTGACAATGACATATGAAGTTAAAAAAATTAAATCTTATATAAAATAACATAAATTTAGACAAAATAAGGGAACCCAAAAAGCAAATACAATAATAATGTATGGTAATTAGAATGAAAATTAAATTAATGGGTTAAGCGTAATATTAAGAATCTAATAAAAGAATTTGGAACAAAGGTACCTAGTGACGGAGTACAATCGTAGGTAGAGAAGAGTAGAAAGAAAAAAGAAGTGTGACAGAGAGAAGGAAGAAAAGAAGAATAAGGAACAGGAAAACAGAACGAAGAAAAAGGGGAAGAGAAAGGCCAACAAGAAGCTTGAAAAGAAGATCAGAATAACTGGAAGAATTCATAGGAAAAGAAGAAGAAAAATTTTACAGTAGATCTAGGTTAGGTCATTTCCTTATCGGTGGAGACCACATTTGAGATTACGGATTGGATGTATTACCATTATTATCTACATATTATTTTTTTAAATTTTTTGTTACCCCTCACTTCAGGCGTGCAGGGTGGTACTTTCACAATTACTTGTCATTTCACTTTCACTGATTGTCGGTGAGAATTGTTGTGACACGTAGCGACTTTCTCCTTAGCTTCCTAAGTTTGTGGCATATAATCAAATTTTATTACCTTTCTTCATTCAGTGACCACCTTGTGGTCTTTCTCGATGAGCCCCCATATAGGGTGGCTTTTTCCTTTTTTCAAGTTTTTCCGTTGTGATGATCCCCCCACTAGGTGTTGTCCTTATATGCTGGTAACTACTGCCAGCCCTAGGGAGCAACCTAGTCTAGTTTTAGTCTTTTTAACTAATACTCAAAGTTTTTCTTCTTTTCAAGTACCATTTAAAATTGTTTTAATTAATTTTTCTTTACAAGTGACATTTTCTTTTTTCCCTTGTGGATGTACTTAATAATGGTAAGTTCATACTTTTGAATTTTTATAGTATTCATTCCTAACTCTGAATGTTTGTATCTATAGGCGTGATGATGGTCAGTGACCGAAACTAATTGAATCCTGTTATTTTTACATTAAATTCTGTGGTAGATGACTTTATTTCCTTAAAACTTGGACAATATTTGAGATATGGATAACCTTTGTGATTTTACATAATAATAATATTAACACTTTTATTCTTATTTATTATAAAACACAACAACAAAGCATTGGTAATAGTAAAAAATAAAAAGGAGTGTCCACTCGTTTGGAGTACAGTTTCACAGTGCACCGGAGATCATTACCAGAATATAGAACAAGGGTCAGTCTCAGTTTTCAGTCACTAACAGACATTGTCTTTGAGATTGCATATCACGTGCACCTGAGTTATAACTATTTCTATTTGCTTTGACCATCAGTTGATACTTTGTGGATTTGACACTAAAACTCACAATGTGGGTTACTGAGTTTATTCGAACATATTTTTTGAATAAATATCTGCTAGTTAAATATCAAGTAAATATGTATGTCTTCAATAATTATTAACGTAAAAGCTGTAAAATTAATATACATACATATATAACGTAATATTCAATGGTAATTAATCGCCATTTTCCACGTCATTGTGCCCTTATTGGTTGCCATAGTTTGAGCATATAATGCCGGCTGCGGAACCATAATGTGATTTAATAAAGCGTAATTAATTTCATAGAGCCGAGACGCCATTTTAGCAGCCTTACAACGTTGTCAAAAGACTTCCTTTTGCGAGCTAACCTAACCACCCAGCTATAACTATAGCTACGGCTGTAGCGATATTAACGGTCGTATAGAGTACGTAAAATGTATTTAAAAAAAGATGTGAAAAGTGACAAAAAGATATCTAATAAAAAAAATGAGTTGTGGTGGCCAACGTAATACTTTTTCGATATTTATATACTGTAAAAAAATTATTATAATTTTTATGTAACTATAAAATTTGAAATGTGCTAGTGGATTAAGAAATTTAGTTTGAAGTGACGAATAGGAAAACTCGAAAATTTATACACAAGCAAGTTAAAATTAAATGAACTAAAGTTTAAAAGAATAATACAACATTATAAAACGTCTTCAAAACAATAGCCAATTTTATGTGGATAATAGCCGAATCGACGCAGGTTAACAACGAAAAACAAAGTAGGGAAGACCGAAGCTGTTTGTGAATACAGTGGTAGATTGGTACAAATCAAATAGTTTCATTATTATGAACCAGATAGCGCCATAAATTCATTAATGTGTTCCTCTCAACCAAAAAACTAATCTGTCAAAATAACTGCTTTGAAGTCTTTGAAGACTAAAAAGATTAAAAAAAAATAAAGAAGTCTGGACAATTTACCCAGAGTTATTAAAATCATACTAATATTTTAAATTGAAGTTCATTATTAACTCTCAAAGAAAGATGTGCTTCATTGAGAATTAAATGCCGCGAAATAAAGCCGGTAGTAATATAATTGGTATCATTAGCAATTAATGAATAACTAAAATATACATTTTCTAAGATCAAAATGTAATTAAATTCAATAAGTTGGGTTATTGAAATTATGTTAAAAAGAATTTCGAAATTGAACACGTCCAGTGCCTGTAAAATAAGTGTGAATAAAAGTGATTTCGTGAACATGTCGTTTCAATGTTATTAATTTCTGTAATATTTTGTAAAGTTTGTGCCAACGACACTTCGGTCGTTACGGGTCACTTTGGCGCCTTAGTCCAGGTTTCGGATTGCCTCGGGCGCCACCTTCTGTTTAGAGTGTGAAGGCCACTGCACGGGCAGCGTCAGTGGAGAAAGAAATACTCCAGAGGCCGTTATGGTATCGACCAAAAGCACTGGTGGCCAGAAGGGCGGTCTTTACTTGCCCTACTGTGTTTGAATACCTGGGTATTAGCTACTGGGATGTTAAAACAGAAACAAATAATAATAAATAAAACTTTTATTTATTACCCAAAATCCGGCGGAGAAAAGGTGTGTAACGGACAATTGGCTTGGCGGCGTGGTGTAGTCGGACTGACGGTTCTGGACTCCGGATATAATTGAAGTTGGCTTCAACTTCACCTGTCTCTAAAGGTCGACGGACTGCACTGCTGTTCCAATTAGGACGGCCACAGCAAGTCTGGCTTCTCGCTGCCTCTGCAGCTCCCGACAACGGTATGAATTGCCCTTCTCGATACGAACTTCGGCGTCTAAGAAGCAGAGACGAGAGTGTCTCCATCTCATATTTTAAATAATACGGAAAAAAGTTACTTTGTTACAATGTTTAACATAACACATGGTTCAAAAACTGGAAAAATACATATAGGGGGGATAGGAAGGGCACATGGTAGAAAACGCAATGGATTATTAAAATTAAACAAATAGTGGTTGGAACATACTGAATATAGGAGCAAATGGTTGCTTCAGTAAGAAAGCTGAGGCGTGTTTACTAGGAAACCATATTGACGCAAACTGTACATTACACATGGGTTCTTCAACATGCGTCGAAAATGTTGTAATTAAGGTCGATAACGACGTACCAAAAAACTTGGAAGGGTTCTTCCGCCCTTTTTGAAAATAAGACAACTTTAGTAAATTGGACATGAGAAGTCCAAAATCAGAAGAGTTCTCTGCGTAAGTCAGCAGGAGAAGCATTAGAAAGTTAAGAAACACGAGCAAAGACATGTCAAACTGATAAGAAAAAATCAAGGTAATTAATGGGACGGAGGTTGAAAAGTGACAGCCGGAACTAAAAATTACAGAGGTGAAAGGAAATTAAAATTGGAAGAATTACCGAAGGTTAAAAAATACATGTTAAAGAGGTATATGGCCTACCCTTAGTCACTAAATTTTTTATAAAATTTTAAATAAACATTAAAACCTAAAAGCAAACGTTTAAAAAAATTTTTATGTTGAGCTAATTTCCAAACAATAACAAAAGTGACGTTTATCATAGTGAGATTGGGTACAGGCCCAGGTCGTTGTCAAAAAGAAGAAGAGGATGACAATTGACATTTAGACAAATGTCATAAGTCAAAAACCAACAAACTATGGTTATGTTAAGCTAAAAGAACAAACAAATAAGGGACGGTAAACAGAAGGGTTGAACGAAGTGGTAAAATAGGAAGAGATCAACAAAATTTATAAAAAATAACCTAGAAAGACATTTAAGGGGGGAGAGGAGAAGGGAAGTAGGAACAAACGAAGATAAACTATAGAAATCAACTCAAACAAGGATTAAAAAGATCTTTAAGAAAAATATGGTTGTCTTTGGTCTTAAGATGTTCGTTGAGACAAGTCAAGTTATCGTTCTTGAAACACGAGTGTATCTCAAACATTTCAAGAAGGTTCAGTCTATTACTTTCCTGACAATCATGTAAGAGGACAGAATCTAAGAGGGAGAAAGATGGTTATGTGACGGGATGTGAATCGCAAACGAAGAAGGTGTGTTAGAAACATCTGTATGTTTATATTTATCTATATATCTAATATGTTCTTTAATTCTCGTTTCCACTCTCCTACCTGACTGGCCTATATAGACTGCATTAAAATCCGCACAGCAGAGTTTATAAACACCCGTTTGATGGAGAGGAGGGATCTTGCCTTTGGTGTTGACTTAGAAAGAATGAATATTATTGTTGGTCTTAAATGCAACTTGAATATTGTGATTACGTAAAATAAATATAAAATGTAGAGAACCAGAATAAGTCTTAACATCCTGAGTGACAATAGAAACGTGGAGTAGATAGAGTTTAAATTTAGAGAAATGTCTCAATAAGATCAAGGGGGAAGTTATTATTAATAGATAATTGTTTAATATTAGGTTCTGAAACGAAAGCAGTTTGAAAAAGAGGAATAGAAAATAATCTGAATAAAAAACTATTGGAGGAAGCTAATTTATGTGACATAGGGTGATTAAAGTGGAAATTAATAAGGCTATCTGTAGTAGTCGGTTTCCTACATATAATAAACGAAAGGTGAGAGTTAGTCGGATTCCTATTGATCATTAAATCTAAAAAGAACGATAACTTTTCTTGTTTCAACGAAGATAACCACATTTTTCTTAAAGATCATTTTAATCCTTTTTTGAGTTGATTTCTACAATTTATCCTCTTTTGTTCCTACTTCCCTTCTCTTCCCAACCCCTTAAATGTCTTTCTAGGTTATTTTTTATAAAATTTGTTGATCTGTTCTTGTTTAACCACTTTGTTCAACCCTTTTGTTTATATTCCCCTATTTGTTTGTTCTTTTAGCTTAACATAACCATAGTTTGCTAGTCTTTGACTTATGCCATTTGTCTAAATGTCAATTGTCATCCTCTTCTTCTTTTTGACAACGACCTGGGCCTGTACAGAATCTCATCTAATAACTATGATAAACGTCACTTTTGTTATTGATTTCAAATTAGGTCAACTTAAAATTTTTTTTTAAACGTTCGCTTTTAGGTTTTAATGTTCATTTAAAATTTTATAAAAAAATTTGTGACTAATGGTAGGCCGTATACCTCTTTATAATTTATTTTTTAATCTTCGGTAATTCTTCCAATTTTAAATTCCTTTCACCTCTGTAATGTTTAGTTCCGGCTGTCACTTGTCATTTTCAACATCCATCCCATTAACTTCCTTGATTTTTTCTTATCAGTTTTAACTTTCTAATGCTTCTCCTGCTGACTTACGCAGAGAAGTCTTCTGATTTTGGACTTCTCATATCCAATTTACTAAAGTTGTCATATTTTCAAGAAGGGCGGAAGAACCCTTCCAAGTTTGTTAGTACGTCGTTATCGACCTTTATTACAATATTTTCGACGCATGTTGAAGAACCCATGTGTAATCTACAGTTTGTCTCAATATGGTTTCCTACTAAACTCGCCTAAATTTACTCACTGAAGCATCCATTTGCTCCTATGTACAATATGTTCCAACCACTATTTGTTTAATTTTAATAATCCATTGCGTTTCGTTTCATGTACCCTTTCTATCCCCCCTATATTTTCCGGTTTTTGAACCATGGTGTTTCATTGTAATTTACTTTTGATTTAACAATTGTTAACATGTTAGTTTATGTAAGTTATCAGCTTAAAATTCTCTATTATTTCTATATTATTCGATTGTAATTATTTGTAGGCCTGTAGATGGCTGGTAGCCGAAACTAATCGTCACCCTCCTATTTGTCCTAATTTAATATATAATTGTGGTACATGATTCAGAGTTTTATTTGCTATTAGTATGTCTTATGATTAATAAATAAGTATGTAAAAGCTCTTCAGAATTGCATACACTGGTATAATAATTTAAAAACAAGTGTCGCAGTTCTATAAAAATTGCGTGGTCCTTCGCAAGTATTTTCATATCCACTTTAAGATTAACTAACTCGTTTCTCTGACTGTGTTACACTGGAAAATACCAAAGTTTTTGGTACTCTCAAAAAGTCTTTAGAAATACCATACAAAGCTTATATGGTATATTAAAATAAACGTTAAGCAGTTTTGTGAAGTCATGAAATTTCCAAAATCTGTAAAAGACTCCAGAAGTCGTTGAAGATCTCTAAAGTTCTATGCCTTTAAAAAACTTAGAAATAATTTAAAGACCCTTAAAACACTATAAAAATATTTGATACTTCCAAAAAGTCTTTGATACTTCCAAAAAGTCTTCGCAAATTCCTGACAAGTCTTTTGATATTTCCAAAACTTTTAGAAGGTTCCAGAAATCTTTAAGGTATCTTAAAGTCTATAGATATCTTAAAATACCAATAAAAGTCCTTAAATAAATGGTTAGGTTAGGTTAGGTTGGGTTATGTTAACCCTAAGCAGATCAAGACTAATTACAACTAAAGGGAGAGAACTATTCGAAGTAATAAAGCAATTGAATTGCGAAACCCTCTCAACAGGTAAACCAACCAATTGGTCAACCGACCTCAAAAATATTCCTGTTTTGATAGACTTTTTTATAATAAGGAACATTTCAGTGAATTATATACAAGTTAAAGAAACGGGGATTTAAGCACTAAAACAAAAGAACAAATAGAAGATCAAGTAGACATAATGGTAAATTGTATCCAGCAAACTGCATGGAACAGTACTCCCAATATGACTACAATAACGAAGGGCAATAAATCCCCAAGAGAGAACTATTTTGTGAAAAAGACAAATTCAGACGTAAGTGACATCAGATTAGAGCATCGGAAGACAAGACATTTAAAAAGAGAAATATTAGTAAATACTGAGCATTTCCTTGGAGTAATTAATAACCTAAAATATTGAGAACACGTGTTTCTACGTATCGTTGTTTATTAACAATATATTGTATTGAAAAATGGCTAAAACGTGTTTTTTTGTGTGATTCAGACGATTCGCTGATTGACTTTAATAATGAAACTTTTAAAAATTGATCATTAAAGTTAGCTTTTCGTCAAAAATAGAATTTTTAATACAACGAAGTTGAGTTAACTGAAGCATCAATAGATTTTGTTGGTTACAATACTACGTGTTATAAGAAAGTGACAAAATTATTATATAATATTAAATATTTCTTCTATATTTACTTTACAATGAAAGAATATAACAATGGACAATGTGATATTCTTAAGATGATTAAATTAGTTTCAATCAAAGTAATTATTACCAAAATAAAATTTTTTGCACCTACAGTTTTTTTAATTTTCCACATTCGTTAATTTTTTTATAATTTGTTACTTCTAGGAGTACGTCAAAACTTCTATCACTGATGAAGGAACAAAATGTCTAGATTCTAATATCCGTTCCCGTTATTGATGAGAGTGAAGAAATTAATGTCGATGCCATGTCTCACACTTCTACGGATTTTGACGAGGTAAGAAAGAATTTAGGTTTTTATTTAGAGAATTTTTTATGAACTTCTATATTTTCCTTCAATATTTTAATGTGAGAAAATTATCCCATTATAAAAAATACTCTACAACTCTTCTTTTTACATTTTTAGTAAATTTTAATCACCAAAAAAATTTGTAAATAGCATGTGCGCTCTCTTTCATCTGGCGGTCTCGTCGCGCGCAGGATATTTAGCTCGGACCTCTTTATCATAAGTTTCCAGTCCAATTTTTTTACAGGCAACCCTGTATCATCGTATTCGCAATTAAATTTTGATATAAGATTTATTTATTAAACAAATAGATGAACTTGAATTGGGAATTTGGAACCTTTGGTTTTCAACAATGTTAAAGAATATCGTCACCACTAACCAAAACTACACTTTTTAAAACACTCTACGTACGTTTGGCTAACTACGTTAGCATCATCAGGAGTCGATGATAAACTAAATATTAAACCTACGATCTAGCTATTTATACCTACCACCTTCACGCACGAATGCAGTTCGGCGCTAAGTTTCTTCAATCATTTGGAAAAAGCCCGCCAACCTTACCTAATTAAACTGTATAGTGGACTAAATGAAATATGTCCTTTGTCTTTATTTAAGCTATTTTTACATTTAATTATTTCAACACTCTCAAATGCATCCAACAACCTTTTGTTGGGTACATTTTTAAGTAATGTTACATTATCTACACTAATTTTATGATTATGACAAAAAGCATGTTCAGCAACAGATGATTTCTCTGTGCGACAGTATTTCAAATGTGCCATGTGCTCTTTAAATCTAGTTTGTATAGATCTTCAGATTCTTTTCATTGTGGTCAATATAAGTTGGCGAGTTTACATTTTCTTGTACATCGTTTAATAAATTTCCCTCTAACTAAAGAAAGATATACAAAAGAAAAGAATCTGATCAAAGATATATCTGCCATTAACGGTTATAATATACATTTAGTAGATAAGTTAATAAATCGCCATACATTTAAGAAAAACTTAAAGGATACCACTTTTTTCCAACATGATAAACAGGCTGAGAAGTTTGTTTCTCATGTTTTGGTTAGTGGTGACGATATTCTTCAACAAATAGATGAAAATAACTGTTATCGATTTACCTGTTTATACCTGCCGACCCCGTAGTAACGCCAGGAAAAAATAGACAACCCACTGATTGTATATTCTATAGGCTTCATACTTTCGGTTGGTATTAAATTTATTCGTTAAACTCATGAGTGCAATATTTAATAAAAAGTCATTTTTAATTTTTAATTAATCGTAGTCTGGCCAGGAATTTTTTAGGCAACCCATTCGAGATAAATTTTCTAATATATTAAATTTGATATAAAATCCATGAATTTTAGTCTTTAGATTTTAAAATACTTCTAAATTCTAAATACTCTTTAAATAATTGACGAAGCCGTTTTTTGAAATCCTAAAATGATCTTGAAATAATTCCAAAATCATTAAAAATCCTAAACTGAATTTATAAATAGATATTTATTGATTTATATAAGTTTAGCTTTACACAACTCAGAAACGATAAATTTAAATTGTTTTTTCATTGCATAACTGTATTCTTTTATCCCATTTGTTTGCAAAAATGTCAACAATAGCAGAAAATAAAACCCGGTTCATTGTTTTTTATTTTTTTGTTGATTTTTCATTTCATAATGAAATTCTTATCAAAATTGAGCAGCGCGTCAGAGAAGATGAGGAATTCTAGTTATAAAATCCTTTAAAAATTGTAGTTTTATTTACGTAATTTATCTGAAAGACTGCAGCGATATTTGTGTGTGTATGGACAAAGAGATAACAAAAATAACGATTTCTGACCGGGCTGATGATGATGAAATCAAGCCAATCCAGCTGGACACAAATAAAATAACCATTTCTTAACAAAAACATTGTATGTTGTCGTTCATTCATATTTTAGCCCTGAAGATAACCTAAAGAGATGAAACTGTTTTCTTAATATTTTATTTTCGGATCATTATTTCTTTAATAATAAAATTATATATCAGTTATTAATATTTTTAATATTTTATTATATTTTTAGAGATATATCTCATCACAAAATACAATAATAAAATCACGTATTTTGTACATTTTTGTCCATCTATATTTCAATAAAATAATCGTCACCTTTAGGAGGACGATATCGCGGTTACAATTTTGCTTGAAATGATGGATGGATGTCGCCGTATGCGGCCTTTAGAGGGCTGTTTTTCAGCCAGGGGTGCATAAATGCTCTTCTTCTGGCATATCAATCGACAGAAGGTGTGGATGTGCCGAAGAATTGATTGATTTCATCAGTGGCGTAACGAACAGATAATATTTTTTGCTTTTGTTTACTACACTAAAAAAGAAAAATCTCCATCACCGCCTGAATCTGACTTTATCTCATCCCCATCGCCAATCTCCACACTACCATCAAACGAAATTTAATTAGGTTGTTTTTGAAGAGTCTCACTATTTCTTTGTTTATTGTGACCAAAAACAAGTCTTGTATTGTTCCAAGAATGCGTTTGACATAAAAGAGGTGCTCTCTTTTCATTAATTTTCATTTCCATTATATCTCTATTATGCGAAATGCAAACAACAATTTATACCATTGTTATTGTGCCAGTCGTGCCCGTATCATATTGTACGATTTAACTTTAGTTTATGATTAATTTGTTTGAGATACCGAATTGAATTGTTCTGGAATTACTTAAGGAAGATGTAAGGGACGGTTTATGAATATATATTTTTTTAATTTGTTATCTTAATATTTGGACATTAACTTTAATGACAATATTTTATTAAAAAAAGTATATTTTGTTCAATTTAATTGTGTTGACGGTACCTTTAATGAATATGTTTCATAATTGGTTAAGTAATTAATAGATTATTATTATAAAATTTGGATTTTTGCCGCAATTCATGTGCATTATTTTATTTTTTGCTAAGCTATATTTCTTATAATTAATTTTAATTTTTCTCATTATTATTGTACTAGTACAATAATGAAACTCATTGCTGTACCAGTAAAACAATAGGATATTCCCCCCAGTAGTACACCCGCATTTCTCTTTTGAACTGCTGGAAATTCTCACACCGCTCTTCAACTAGGCTCCACCATATTTGGGCTATACCCTGCATAGCCTTCGTTACCCATCTTTTCCAATGGTCCATATCGCCGCATTTACTTATCCATTCTTCTAGTTCCTAGCGGAACTTTATTGGATTTGTTCTTCCATTGAAATAGATATCTAGTTCCATCCTCTCTCTAGGCATTATATTGCTTCTTCCCTCATGACTTCTACTTCTTTGTCGATTTTGTATTCTTTCTTCTATTGGCCCTATTGTTGCTTCTACATTTGTCTGCACTTCTTTTATGTCGATTCTCAATTGTAGTTCTTGTATGTCTTATGTCCACTTCATCAATTCTTTCGCATACTTTTGCCGCTTCTTTGACCATCGTCGTTCTTACTTCATCGTAATTATCTTCTATTCAAAAATGAATAGATGAGGCTTTTACTTGATGAAGAGTCATTTCCTGTTTGACATTCTAAATCAGATTCGTGACTTCACTCCTCACACTTCCCACCTAATTTATCACGTCTTCAACCCGATGTGTTATATCCCCAATTTGGTTCATGCCTTCAACTTGTACATCTCCAATTTGATTTCTGACTTCATCTCGTACGTTTTCAATTTTTGCCGTTACTTCTCCAATTTGGTTTGTTACCTCTTTTCTCATCTGTATAAATGTTGAAATGATTTGTTCCATTGTAACTGATTCACCTTGTCTGGATAAATTTCATTGGAATATTATGCAGAATTCACAGGGTAAACTTGTGTTTCCTTTAAATTTAATAAGAATCATTTTGGTTTAACCTTTTGGCCGGTGCTGTATATTTTGTCATTCCATGATCTTAAAATAGATTGTTATTCGGTATTTATGTCACTAGAGCTGTCGTGTCGAGCGCAAAAGTATTGTTTGTACAAAGTAGTTCACCCTATCGCCATCTCCCTCTAAGCGGTATAATACGTCTGAGAGCGACAAGCGCAGAAATATCTGTGATCGCCGAACAGGTCGGTTTTCTTATCGGAAAGAAGAAAACCGTTACAAATCCCGTCTTACAAATCTTCTAAAACTACAAATAGGGAAACAGTCTACTAGTTGGAGAGAGTCTCATCATATTTATCAGTGTTCAGTTGACATATCATGTCTCGACGTTATGAAAAGCGGTTGACCGCACCTTAAAAATTAATAATATAATAAATTTTCTGAGAGTCTAAAAATGTACATAAATTGTAAATATATTTTGTAGTAGTAAGAGCAGTTGCTCTAATAATAATAATGTCATAAAAAATGTAATATTAATAATGTTGGTTTGCTAATAAATGGGTGAGTAAATAGCCCTTACAGTTCACTTAAATAATTTGATTTATTTGTGGTAACATACTAATTCCTTATACTCTGTATTAAAGGTGGTCCTTCGAAAATTAGGCGGCGTTAACACGCTGTCTGCCGTAGTAAATTATTCCAAACTTATATCGATTCTTAATCATATTTGTTCACTGTCCTTCCATCTTTTTTTTCCGGACCTCAGTTCCATACACGTTTACTCTTTTGATATCGTCCTTAACTCGTGCTTTTACCGTGCCACTTAGTTGGGCGCCATTAATGTTGTGAAAAAAACTATATTTTCAGATCTCAAGCTCTATTTATGCTTGTATTAAAATAATCTATTATATTTAATAGGTTTTTGATATATAAAAATAAATTTATTAGCTGTGTATTATTTGTTTGCAGATACTTTTTTCTATTTATTTTTGTTTTTTTTTTTGGTTGCGTAAAATTAATGTTATTCATTTAATGAATTTGGTTTTTGTGTTGGTATATTTTCGTTTGATTTTGGTACAACTCATGTCTGGCGCACCGTGGATCCACACCTGAGAAAAAAAATATCAAAAACCTATTAAATATCATAATAGAGTATTTTAATACAAGCATAAATAAAGCTTGAGATCTGAAAATATAGTTTTTTTCACAGCAATAGTTATTATTAGACTTATGAATAAAAAATGTTTTTTACAAAATATTAAAAATAAGTGTATTGTCACTATCGTATTGATTTAGAAACAAATAATTCTAACAATATTTAAAACACTATTCCATTCACATACATTATGGCGTCGTTTCTAGATGATTATATCAAACACAATCTGGTTTACTCAAAATGTCAATTTTCTTCTTCTAGTTTACAACGGCCATTTTTCTATTAAGCAACTTTAGCTATTATTAAATTAATTTATTTTTAATGGAATTTGAGAGCAGACACAAACAGTATTAAGATGATATTATCATATATAATACAACGAGTGGCATCGTGACTATCGATAATCCCATAAGTTATTTCACGAAACGTGTTGTCAAATATTAATTTTACGAGTCAGCAGGACGAGTGAAATTATAATTTGACAACACGTTGAGTGCATTAACTTATGGGATTATCAATAGACATGATACCACGAGTTGTATTCAATAGATTATATCACGAATTAGTGACATTTTAAAAATTTGACAGCTCAATAATTTACATGTAAAGTACAAAAGCAATGACAAAGATGACAGCATACCTACTAGATTTTTAGCATTAAAAGTACCAAGTGTGATTATCAGTTATTAGTCAGTATATGGTGAATGATTATCGATTATCAATCAAGTAACAATATAGGACATTATTACATTAGGAGTGATATAATCAATATAAGAGAAATGTAAAAAATACTTTTTATTAAAACTTGATCCATTGTTGTTTTGCAAATCGTTGTAAAAAAATACGTGCATACAAACATAGGGGAATCTGGGTCAGAATGACATACCTAATGTTTGGAACGCCTTTTTAATCAGGTATACTTAATATAATATCCCGAGGTGTTTTTCCAAAAAATTAAATAATTTATAATTATGGTGGAACGGTCCTTCATATTTGTTACAAGATCCCGAGGATTGGTTAGGTATTAAACATATATCAAAATATTCAAAAATATCGCTTGACTCCAAAGACTTTCGTTTTATTTCAGGTATCTCAGACGACAATTTGGAATATTTTGATATATGTTTAATATCTAATCAATCCTCGGGATCTTGTAACAAATATGAAGGACCGTTCCACCACAATTGTAAATTATTTAATTCCTTTGGAAAAACACCTCGGGACATTATATCCGCCTGATTTTCAGATGAACGTACACGATAGCAATTGCTCATAGAGCTTAATTGCTGAATTTCTGAATGCCGGTTTGCAACAAATGTTTTCCATGTATGAAGGTTCAGCTGATAACCAAGAAACTACTATGGTTGAATCTGTCCAGAAATATGTGTTATTTATTTGTAAGGACTTAAAAGCTTCCTTGAGTTTCGAATAAATTTGAACTGATAGTAATGCACCACATGGCTCTAATCTCGGTATAGAAACGGATTTGAGTAGAGCTACTCTAGGCTTGGCACTGAACATTAGTCTTTTGAGAGTTCTGAGATCTTATATAGATGACAGCGCCATAAGAGGTTTCACAAGCATCAGAAAAACAATGAAATTTAATAGAACTAGAATTAGGTAATATGACAAGTCTTGGAATAGTTATTGAAGGTACCAACTCCAACTCAATGTGAAACTTCTCCCACCTTGTATACATTGAAACTGGTATGGATTCATCCCAATGTAACTTCAATTGCCATAGTATTTGAAGAATAATGTTTGCATGAATAATTATTGGACCCAATAAACCAAGTGGATCAAATATTTGCGAAATGTATGAAAGGATTGTACGTTTTGTAGGTCGATCGGATGATTATGATTTTGTTTTATATTCAAACCTATATAATAATGAATTCCAAGATATATCTTACGTTTTGGCTTTTTCATTATCGGATATTACATAATGTGTAGAATTACTTTTCGCATTTAAATGATTTAATACTTCTAACCTATTTGATGAAAATTTACGTAAAGAAAAACCTCCGCCCTGTAAAATTGAGGATAAATTATTAATAATTGATAATGCAGATTCTACCGTTTCCGCCCCTGTTATAAGATCGTCCATATAGAAATTGTGTTCAATCATATTACTTTCTACTGGAAAGGTATATTGTGAATCAATAGCTAATTGTTTTAAACAACGTGTGGCCAAAAAAGATCTAGGTGCGGTTCCATAAGTAACTGTATTCAACTGGAAGTGTTCAATATCAGATTGAGGATCATCACGACATAATATCATTTGAAATGTACGAACCGTTTCATTGACATTTATTTGTCTGTACATTTTAATAATGTCACCTATAAGTGCTATAATATATATTCGAAAGCTTATTATGATTGTAAAGGGTTAATCTTGAATAGTCGGACAAATTCGACGGCTGGCTTTACATGCATCAGATATCCGATGACACGATGTCCGAAAGTACTCAAAATTTCATACAGAGTATTTTGCTTGATTTACATTAATCCGATTATCGTATCCGAACTCTAACCTAGAATTTATTGAATTCTAATTAACTTCTAACCTATAAATTACAAATACAAGACCCTTGGTTGAGTTGGTTACTCTTTTTATCTAATAAATATTGAATTTAACATGTATTCGCAGTAAGTAAAGAAAATTAAAAGAAATATAATATGCATAAACCACACAAAAGGGCCGAATAATCTAAACAGCCAGAACTATTATCTATATGTTGTTGATATCATTTCATAACAGAAATCATGTTCATATCTGTTTTCACATCTATTTTAACATAAAATAAAAGTCGGCTAACGTCCCTGAATATTCTCTAGAATTTTTAATGATAAAATTTCACAATATTAGAGACACTTATGTCCGCATCAAAGGAGAATACATACCAATTGGCTCATCCTGTAAGAAAAAGAAAAAGTGGGAATTTTTTGAAGAAATGTCATTTTTACAAGATATAATTGAATACAGATCAACCATAACAAACATTCCAAGTCAAATATCACCAGTAACTACCAGCACTCTCTCCCCCGTGTTGCCTAATGTGTCTAATCTGCCCAAAGTAGACCAAAAGAAAGAAAACATTGAAGTGGCCTTTGTAGACGCATTAAATAAGATTAATGATAGCCCAATACCTTCACTTCTACCTAAGACTACAACGGTAGTGAATCCTATTTGTTCCCGAATCTCAGAACTTTGACACAAATTCCTCAGCGTGAACGAACACTCCTGGAGATAAAGCTGCTACAAATTGCCTATGAAGGGACCAAAGACTTTGTTTAATAATATTTTGAGATTTTTTGTTAATATTAAGTAAAAAAGTTATTGTCATAATTAGCATGTGATAATACCCATAAAATGTAATTACTACGGCCTGCCCATACTTCACCGTTGGTGAAGAAGTAGGGCAAACCGTATTCAAATCGTGCAAAAATCTCAAAAAATGTTTTTGCTCCAAATGACTTTAAATGTCATGAAACGAGGACAAAATTGATTTTCCGCGAAAAAAAAGTCTGTCTGTGTGGATGTGTGGATGTCTGTGCGCACGATAACTCGAGAACGGTACGGCCGATCCGGAAAATTCTTTCGGCCATCGGTTTCTATTCAAAAAAGAAAGGCTCTACCAAAAGATGAGCAATTTCGAGTACGAGGATCCCGGTCCCGCCTACCAAGTGAAACTTCTATACGAGATATCTCGATAAGGGAAGCAAATTTGTCGGTACTGATTTCTTTTAAGGTGTTGTGTAAGTCAAGACGTGTCGATTGATATCCATATCGCATCCGGCTCGTTGAAAAAAAATTGAAAAAAAAATTATTGGAAAAATTCCGATTTTTTCGAGTTGGACTTTCTTCCGCTGACGGAAACGGGCCGTAGTCTTGAAAAATCGCCTAGAGATTATTCCTTTTAATAGTGTAAGTTTGTTTTGATAAAATGAACACACAATGTTAATAATTATTTATTTATGCCATTGAAAATGCACTGAGCCTTCTCCAACAAAATACCTACATAATAAATCTCTCATATTTTCTGCTGCTTATCCATATCTGTTAGAACTGGTTCTTCTGATTGGAAGAAGACCAATTTCAGAATCCTCATTTCACCAATCTGCTTGAAGAATTTCCCCATCATTAGTCTCTCTGTCAACACTATTCAGAGTAAAATATCTTTTTTCACTTCCAGTCTTTGATTCGGACATCATTACGTAATTATGTAGGCAAACAGTTGCCTTAAGAACTGCTTTCCTATAAATACGCCATCGCTGTGCTAAAATCCCAAAGACATTTTCAATCATTCTGCGCCCACGACCAAGTCTGAAATAAACAATAATAATAATTTAGTTCGACTATAACGTAATTAACAGCTTTAAAAATACACAAACCGGGTTTGAGCACGATGAAATTGAAATAAAATATAATCACAAAAATCCTGTTGATCCCTGGATGCCTGACAGAAATGATAACTTCAATTATTTTACTTACGTTTCACCAACAAAGTTAGCAGCTTCAGGAGCTGAAGCTTTAGTTGAATAACTTCTGCACTATTTGTGACATCAAGAACCGAAAGTCTTGAATGAATTCACACTATTGTACCTCCAAGAGTCTACTATAAACTACTGTAACTTAAAATAATGAAAGTTATTATTTCTGTCACCTGTTAATAATTGAGGCTAAATTTCTGTTACCTGTAATTGAAAATTCTCTTATTCTGTACCAAAAACCGACCTGCATATGGACCCATAATACAAGCGGTTAGAAGGAAAACTTCATCAGCAACAATATAGTAGTTAATTTCTTCTTCACTGCTTAATGCCGAAGGAGCTGGAAATTTTATCCTATCTGTGATAAGTAACTTGCCTATTTCTGAGTTTTTGAAAATTCCACCATCATTGTGTCTACCCTGTGCACCAATATCCACCAAAGTAAACTTATAGTTTGCATCGCATAATGCCAAAAGAACGACACTATGTGCTCCCTTATAATTGAAAACTGTTGATCCTGATTTTAACGGGGCCTGAAAAAAATTCAGTTTTGAGCATTTTGTTTTTATTTAAAAAAGATCTTAAATATAACTACCTATATTGTGATATGTTTGCCATCAACTTTATCATTTTGCCAAAAGAACGACACTATGTGCTCCCTTATAATTGAAAACTGTTGATCCTGATTTTAACGGGGCCTGAAAAAAATTCAGTTTTGAGCATTTTGTTTTTATTTAAAAAAGATCTTAAATATAACTACCTATATTGTGATATGTTTGCCATCAACTTTATCATTTTAGCAATCCCAAATGGCATCACATGTTTCTTTAATAATCATGGAAACTGTACAAGGGGTAATACGAAATGCATAGGACAAGGAAATCATACTGTCTCCACTAGCAAGATACCTGTGTAAATTGTTTTGTCATATAAATTATACACATACTTAATGTGGATAGTTTTTGATCCTACCTTAATGTGAGAGAAAGCCTTTTACCAGGAGATATTGATTCTCGTACACAGTAAGATTTTGTTATTTGTTTACCCACAAGCTGCAGCAAGTTCTGGAAGGAACCACTAGACATCCTCAAGTAATTGAAGTACTTTTCTGAATCAGTAAGCATCATTTCATTCAACAAGTTGTGATAGGCTCCTTGGTTTTTTACCTCTCGCCCTTCAGATAAGAGAGGTATAGGAATCATGCTAAAAATTGGGTAGTGAGTTTTCAATGGATAAACACGTTTTAGGGTCCCTAGAATACGATTTTAATATTTTCGCGATGATGTCTGTATGTGTGTGTGTGTGTGTGTGTGTGTGTTAGTGTGTGTGTGTGTGTGTGTGTGTGTGTGTGTGTGTGTGTGTGTGTGTGTGTGTGTGTGTGTGTGTGTGTGTGTGTGTGTGTGTGTGTGTTAGTGTGTGTGTGTGTGTGTGTTTGGATGGATGTTGTAGTAACGATAACTCAAAAACTACTGAATAAAAAAATTTGAAATTTTGTATACAGAATTCTGATACCCTAGATTAGATCTGATTAGATTTTGGTGCCAATCGGACAACCGGAAGTGGCAGTTGCTATGGGTGATGACGCCATTATTATACAAAACGGCAATAAAGTTTTACACATATATTTTGTATACCCTATAGTTTATTTTCATCTCATTAAAATTTTCGAAACTTTTGCCATTGTTGCCAGATTTACAAAAAAATAATTTTTTTTCATACTTTTTTGTGTCAGCCTGTAAAGTTTTGATTCAAAAATGGCGAGAGGTCATGTGCTGGCCACATCAGATTTTTTCTATTCATGAAAATGTCACGCACCCAAAATCTTCTTGGTTTTTTGGTTTTTTTTTTCTTAAAAGCGGGAAGTGATAAAAGCAAAACATTGTTAATATTACGTTTTCTTTGCATTTGGTATGAGATATACTGGTACAAATTCATAGTTTTTTTAGAGTCTGTAACTAGACACATAAAATGCAAAAAAGTGAGGTTAAGGTTTATCCGACATCGGAAGAAATAGAAAATATTTTAACTCTGTACGATTTCGTATGAAAGTTAAACTATCGGAAATACAATGACATTTGAATTTTCTTACCAATATTGTTCATTTCGGATCATCGTATCATCGGATAACGGATGCATGTAACGCCACACTAAGAATATCATTTAGAGATAACTTAGTTTTGGCAGATGCATCAAAACATACTTGGAGTTTTATGGTTAAACTGTGGTAAATAATAATTAGACGAATGGGGACGTATTATGTATTTTTTTAAATTAGTACCTTAAAAGTCTGTTATCAAATATGCCTACAAAAATATTTATAATTTTTTTAAATCTCTATTATATAAAAAAAAATAAATTAAAAATATCTACATTAATTGATAATAATGTTAAGAGATGGCAGTATATACGAATTGAATTCCTTATTAAATAGAGGCCAGATGTAAATATGGGAAAAGAAGAAAATTGAATTGATTTTATTTTCGCCGTGACTAGGAGTACATCGGATGTACTTGTTTATATTGTACATCGGAAAATAAAATAAACTACCTAATTTTTACATCTCGAACTTTGAGAAAAAAAGACGCTTTACTATAACAATGTCACTATTTTTATGTAGATTTTAGGAAGTTAAAAAGTGAAATCTGATAATCATTAATTTTGGAGAAAAAAAAACTACTATACAAATGAAACCAGTTAACAATCACTATTTTTATGTGGTTTTTATGAAGCTAAAAAAAATATTAAAATATAAAAAAAATGGCCGTACTAGGATGAAACTACGGCTCTTTTACACCGAAATCATATACTATACAACAACGTTACAGACATATTATCAAACTTATCAACCAAATGCACCAACAAAATAAATGCTTACATCTGATGTACTGCTAGACACAGCGTTTTATTTTTGACTTTGCAGTATAACATAACCTAGTATTTTAATGTTTATAAACGTTTTCTTTCGTCCAATTATTTTGGATCATGATCTTCAAATCATGTTTCAGTTTTAACGTTTTGATTACAAGAACATGTTCACCTGTTATAAAGCCGGAGTCTCCTCATGCGTCCGTTTTCCGACCGTCCGATGGTACGACGGAGCTCCTATTGGTTGAAAAATTTCCCGCCTTTTTTTATCCGAATATTTTTAACTTTTTTCCGACGTCGGACAAAGTTAAACTAATTTTAACTTTTTCCGTTTTCGGATCGTTTTTAACCTCACTTTTTGACTGTCTGACTGGTGAAAAGTAAACAAAACAATAAACTAATAAAAATAATTATTCGGTTTGCGTTTTAACATTCGTCGATAATGGAACTCCAAATTCAAATAAAGCATCGAATCAATAATATCTTGCTTTTGTCCCTTTTGTGGACAAATAAAAGTAAAAACAGAAAAAAAAACAAAAAGATTTTGGGTCAGGGATTTGGTTAAACATCGAAAAACTTTCCACAACTTGTTACAAGAAATGAGACTGACTGATCACGAGAAGTATTATAACTACCTAAGAATGTGTAGCAATACATCCAAAATTTGTTAAAAATCATTGGTCCTAGATTAAATAAGATATATTGTGAACGTGATTACAATTACAACCAAATAAATAAATTATTGTGTGTATAACCTCAAATACAACTGTCAATTGGGTCCTTTTCGGATATGATTTTCGGATAAATGAGACTTGGATTTTATTTTTATCCGAAATTCAATTTTTATCGGATATCGGATCGACGGAAAACGGACGCATGAGACTCCGGCTTAAGACGAAAGAACAGTCCCTACTTGTCAATCATCAGTTATGCATTTTTAGGTTATGCTTTTAATTTATAGAATATATAGTGGTTTCTTTAATGATTTTTTATGTATAATAATGAATCATTTCACCAAATAACCATAATCCGATTTTTAAGGAAGAGCTTCCTTCATCGCCATGAGATGGCATGTTCATAATCTTTTTCGCTTAGGTTAAGCGATGCAGTAATATTTTGCTCTGGAGCCTAGTATATGTTTAAAAATTTCATTTTAAAAATACTTCAATTAATTATCCGCTGTCTTATCTTTTTTGAGGTTAGAAAACATTGATTTGGATCTGTTAATCATAGATTTTCAATGTTTCAGGGGGAAAAGGGATTACTGATCATAATCCAAAGTTATGAGTGGAGTGGGGATGAATCACAATGCAAATTTGTTCGAAAGAACATGATTCAGGAACATAACGCGTTTTGATTCTAGGAACATGGTCGAAAGAAAGCAGTTTATGTGTCGCCTGTGTGTTTCGCTTTTTTCTTCTTTTTTTTAATAGTCTAAGCGGCTAAGGCTATTTGGTTTAGTAATACTCGACAGATAATTGTAAATTATACCTTGTAATGCCATCTACATTACTGTAAACAAATTAATGTAGCTGACGTCACTTGGAAATTTTGAAAATTTCTTTCTTAGTAATCGTAGTGTTTCAAAATTAACCAAGCCTAGTTTTATAAATAATTTTAAGTAGATTTTCATATACTACAAATGAATTTGCTGTAGCCACCGCACTACACGTCCCCATTGTTATTTAAATGAGTTATTTTAGTCATATGTCCAAGTTCTATATATTCGTGAATAAACTTAATGTATTCTTGTCTGAATAAAGGATCTTTAGTGAATCTTTTTTCCAATGATAAAAACGATGTGTTGCCATATCAAGTGAATCACCTAGATTCATGGCATTATATTTAAAAGGAAGACTCACGTTAAATATACGATCTACTTCGCGTTTATAAGTAGAAACAAAATTAATTTCACATTCGATGTCACCTTTAGAATAACTGCTTTGAGTCAAATTATCTTCGACTAACCAGAATTTTTCTAAATCTTCCTGTGAAGCTAAATTGTCCACATTTTGGACACTCAATGAAACACAACAAGTAGCTGTTTATTTAAGTTGAGAAATTTTCAAAGGACCGCAGATATTATCCAACCTAATTTCGTTTTTTGGAGGAATGGAAGATTTTTTCCTAACGAAATTTGCCCTATACAAAGAAGATCAAAAAATAAATTTGATCCAATGAGCATTTTTATATGAGAAGTAGTGAATTTTGTTTGCGGAATGAAATTAGTTATTTTGTTTAATACAAGGCAAGAAATTTTTGTTTTATAGTCATTACATAATGATTTAATTTGAATAGATGCTTCGCTCTTGACTATGGAATTGGTTTGATTAATACCGAATATTGGCATATTGATTTTATTTGTTTGTATACCTAAAACCATAACCATAGGCATATTTATAAAATTAGATTGAGAGCCGCTATCTAATAAGACTCTACGAGTTATAAGCTGTTTAGTTTCATTGTATACACCCTATAAGTGCAGTAGGTAATAAAACTACATTGCAGGGTTGTAAATTGTAAGATTGAAATTCTTCATTTTGATTAACATTGGTTAATTGAGAATGAGTGCAGTGATTGGTTTGTACATGGATTGAACTTGAATTAAGATCTGGTTGAAAGTTTTTATTGAATGATAAGATGTTTTAATAGGCAGGTTCGACATTTTTCTTATTTTTTTTATTTTAACTTAAATCGAGAGGTTTTGTTATTTAAAAACGATCAAAAAAAATTTGGATGGAAAACGGTACCTGTGCGCGAGACTAGACCGGTGACGTCAGTAGCCATGAACGTCCCTTTCCCGCTGCTGCGCTGTATTCACGATACAAGCACATTTTACAGGGTTACCGTTTTTAGTAAATTTCCTACAAAATTATTAGATTTTTAAGAAAAATGAGGGTGTTTAGTAGAATTTTAATAGAATTGATAATAGGCAGGTTGGACATTTTTTTTAACTGAAATCGATATATTTTTTTATTAGTAGATTTTTCAGATTTGAATTTAAAACTATATTTTATCGCTATCTATCTATGGTATATTTAAGACGAATGTCTCATCGCAGAAAAAATATTTTGTATTATCCAAATGACACGTGATTCGCTTAAATAATAAGTTTGAACAAACGTTAGTATGAGCTCTAGTAACAGGGTGGAATAGTGCTGGTTAGTGGTGCGATAGGTCCGGGATCGAATCCCGCACACAGCATATCTTTTTTTTTGCTTTTTATCGTTATATTTTACTTTTAAACTTTAATTAAATATTTTTTTTATTTTTTCTTTAATACACAGGCTAGTTTAGGTAGTCAAGACTTCTTTTAATAAAAAAAATATATATCCCCCGGACAGGTAAAAAGTATATACAAAATATTTTTACTGCGATGAGACACTCGTGATTTTGGTAGTTTATTATTGAAATGTTGGTAGAATACGGTTTGTTGAAAAATATTTAATGAGGTTGAAAAGTAAAATATAACAATAAAAGCAAAAAAAAAGATATGCTGTGTGCGGGATTCGATACCCAGACCTATCGCACCACTAACCAACACTGTTCCACGCTGCTACTAGAGTTCATACTTACGTGTGTTCAAACTACTTATTTAAGCGAATCACGTGTCACGTTTGGATGATACAAAATATTTTTTCTGTAATGAGACACTCGTCCTTAATATACCATAGATAGATAGCGATAAAATATAGTTTTAAATTCAAATCTGAAAAATCTACTGAATTTTACAGCGGTCGTAAATATTAATATTTTGAGCTCAATTTTTTTGATCGTTTTATAATAAAAAAATATATCGATTTCAGTTTAAAAAAAATGTCGAAAATGTCTATTATCAATTCTACTAAAATTCTACCAAATACCTTCATTTTTCTTAAAAATCTACTAATTTAGTAGGAAATTTACTAAAAATGGTAACCCTGTAAAATGTGTGTGAATACAGCGCAGCAGCGGGCCAGGGGCAAACCGATCATGGCTACTGACGTCACCGGTCTAGTCTCGCGCACAGGTACCGTTTTCCAGCCTCCCGCCGGTCGTTGATTTTAAAATGCTTATAGCGTAAATATTAATATTTTGCCCTCAATTTTTTTTTGATCTTTTTTAAATAACAAAATCTCTCGATTTCAGTTAAAAAACAAAAATGTCGAACATGCCTATTGGATATCGATTACAGTTTCTTGTCTTTTTATTTAATTCTTGTATCTACTTTATATCACCTCTTAAATTTTCATCACCTTACTTGATTCCTGTATACTAAATCATTAGTTATGTTTCTTTATCAATTTTTGCATCAACATATCCACATTTATATTTTCATTATTTAGGTTTTTCGTTTGTTCTATTCCCACTTCATTCCCATTTCCCATCTGGATTATTATTAATAATAAATGCCAGGATTTTTTAATTACACGAATCACCAAGAAAGATAGATTTTTTTATACCGAAAAATAAAAGAATCGATCGTCCTTTAGTGTTCATAGGTTTTTGTAAACAAAAACTTTTTGGCGTCGAATGTCGCTATGGACCGAGCGCCTAGAGACATAAGGACACTAGAGTCTAGAGACAGAAATTCTACTTTGATTTCTGTCCATCTGTCATTTAGTTGTCACTGCCTTTTTATGTCAAAACTGTCAAATCTAAATAGTGTTTATAAATTATAATATTATTAAAGAAATATTTTTTTATCAAAAGAAGTCTTGATTACCTAAACTAGGGTGTATTAAAAAATCCTGGCAATTATTATTAGTAATCCAGGTGATAAATGGGAATGAATGAAGTAAGAAAACAACAAACGAAAAACCTAAATAATGAAAATATAATCCTCAATATCAAACAATTTTTATATTTTCTTCTTGTTGCACTTCTATTTTTTCTCTTCTCGGATTGGATTTTTCTAGGTATCTATTCTTCTTTCTATCTTTACATTTAATTTTATTTTTTAAATTACTGACAAATCGCGAAATTATTTATCCATAAATCCAACACGATTTAATTTAAAATTAAAAAAGATTCCAAATATAAAAACGTTTAACAAACCAAATTTAAGGAATATTTTGTATATTGATTTAAGTTAAAAATAATTATAATTTAGTGGCGTACAACAGATACTCTTAATTTCTTACTATTTCCAACATTGGTCGCAAAGCACACAAAAAATAACAAAAACTAATAATCTCGTTCATAGGAGAATTTTTTTTTCTTGAAATATTTTAAATTAATTACTAATTAAAACTTATATTGTTCAATAAAGAAATGAATATATTGATTAATATAAACAAACAATAAAAACATCAAATCAATTGTAAATAGAAACATCAAATCTTTGATGTAATTGAGGATTACTCTGTATATTTCTACGAATTGATGTCGAGAGTTATGATTAATTAATATGCCGACCGATGGTTGTATATACATATTTTTTTTTGCTTCTTTTTGTTACGTTTTCTCCTTTGTGTTTGCATTTAATGTCGGCGAATAACAAATGCATTTACATGACATAAAAATATTCATTGCATATTTTTTCCGGTTCTGTTATGAATATTCAATTGCAGGTGCCGGTGATCGCGTATGAAATATGTAAGAATTAATTGCGAAAATCCAATAGATTCGCAAAGAAAATACAGGGTGTTTTTATAATCTTAAAATAAAATACGGAAAATTAAGCCGTATGTCGCTGCTCTATCAATTAATAATAAATTTGTTAGGAGCGCTGGGACGCCGTTGCTGATGCCGATGCAGACGCCGACGCTTTTCTCTTTGGCTCTCTCTGATAAAATACAGTGAAATGCATTTTCTCGGACCGCTTGATTAAGCATATTAAAACTTGGTTGAGTATTCATTAATATGAGAACTTTGTAATAAGCTTTTCCTTCGAAATTTCCGGGTTTATTTTGTTTGCTGGTGTACAACTCCCTAGGCGCGTTTCGTTTCATGGCGTAACGTCGGAAAATTATTTACTAATTAATGATAACTGATTTTTGTTTTCCGTTTCGTTACATTTATAAAGTATGAGAAGCTAGAAAAAAATCGTATTTCAAATGGCCAGATAACTAGGACAATGTGCTAAAAATAGGTATAAAAAATATTAGATAGAAAAGATTTTGTTGGTTTTTGAACCATATCAAAAGTGGCATATCTTATATATTGAGATTACAATTATACCGACTTAATACCGCAATAAAACTCCTTGAAAAAATTAAGCTCCTTTCTCAGTTTACTCGCTTTTGTCAAACCAATCTCTTAATTTATAATACCTGGGCGACCTTCGTTTGCTCGTTTTTTCCTATTTCAACCTTATTTTTATTATTCTCTTTTTTTTTTCTTATTTTTTTTTGTTTTCTCTTAATTTTTATATTTTTCACTGCTTTTCTTGAATAGTTTTTTCCTTTTTTTCCGGTTTTTTTTATTTTTCTTATTTATACTCGCCCTACATCTCAACCTCTGACGAGTGAACCTCCGAAGCCAAAGGCTGGTGAGGGAATTGATTGATTCATTGATTTAATCGATTTTTTGGCTAAGGATTTAGGCCTCAACACTGTAGCCTTGTATCGTTGTTATCAAGTGAAACGGTTTGTTACCTTTATCAGGCTTAGCAGTCTCTTCACAAGATTTTCTCTGGGGAAGGCATCCTGTGTATTTTCTGTCCCAAGAAGGTTGTACCTCTAGCCTATAAGTGCTTGACACTCTAGTATAATGTGAGAGGCTGTTCCCTCCTCCTCATTACATAGTCTATAGATGGGTTTGTCTTTTTAGATGCCCATTTTGTGTAGGTGTTCCCTAAGGTGGCAGTGTCCAGTTATTAGTCCCGTGACATGCTTTATTTGATTTCTGCTTTTGATGGCTTTTTGACCATGAGTTTACTGTTTTTCTGACCCGGCACGAGATTACAGCTTGTCTTATGTTCTTTAGCAGCCCATCCAGTCAGCCAGAGTCGTACTGAGGATTTCGGAATGCCAAACATGGATCCATCAGTATACCTTACCAGTGTTCCCTCTCGACAGTTTAATGTGTCTTCACCTTTCCAAGTTAACTGAATGTTGAATGGCTTCGTGAAGTTATTTTTTGGTATCATCTCATCACTTCTCATTTCTAATAATGAGCTTGTGATGACTTTTGTTACACTGGTATGTCCTTGTTCAGTTGGACACCAGTTTCCGTTGCACTCCAATCTGAATGCTAGCATTCTTGCGTCCGCTTTGATATGAATATCAAGTGGAGGTTTAGTATGGTTTCCATAGCCGCGGTTGGAGTGCTCCTCATGGCACCTGTAATACAAATGCATGCTAGTCTTTGAAGTTTAGAAAGCTCCAGTATAGTCCTTTATTGATTTACTTTAGGCCACCACACCAGAGAGCCGTAGGATATCATGGGTCTTTCCACAGCAGTGTACATCCAATGTACCATGCGTGGGTTTAGTCCCCATTTGGTGCCCACTGCTCTTTTGGTAGCCATTAATGCCATTTTTCCCTTGTTAATCGTTTTTTGGAAGTGCTTATTCCGGTTTAGTTTTGCATCTAGGGTTAGGCCTAAATACTTCACCTCCCGGTTTATTTGTAGTTGCAAGTTGAAGAGCTTTGGTAACCTGAAGTTGTTCAGTTTCTTCTTTTTCGTGAAGGGGATTAGTGCTGTTTTGCCAGGATTGACTTTAAGGTCTTCCTTGAGACACCACCTCTCCACGATGTTCAGGGAAAGAGACAGCTATTAGTAATTAATGGCGAGAAAAATTGCAAAGCAGCAGGAATCCATGAAATACCAGTGGAATTTTTGAGTTGACTGTGGGAGGAAAGCAAAAAAGAGTTAATATCGTTATGATTTATGATAATGGTGAGTGGCTTCAGAATTTCTTGAGACCCGAAATTAAGAAGTAAAGAAGAAAGAATCTAAGCAGTGTGTCTAAGCAGTGTGCAGAATACAGGACGACCAGCTAAAATCTTACTGAGAGTTATAAGCAGACTTATGGTGAAAGTGATGAAGGAGAGCGTGGCTGAGGAGCAGTTTGGTTTTGGAGGTATAAAAACAAAAATTAGTTGACTGGAGGAAAAGGAGATTAATCAGCATATTGTACATGAACCAGCGCCGATGCTTTACATACATTTCAAGGGATAAGTTTTGGTTAATGTGTTTATTTTAAAAACAAAATTTACTAATTCTATTATATTGTGATCGCAATTTTGTTATTCCTTTATACTTTAAATTTGAAATTTATCAGGAGTAGAAAAAAGGTGCGTATCACTTTCTGTGCAAATTGAATTTAAATTACTTTCACATAAAAATAAAGTACAAAATGACATATAACGAAAAGAACACATGTAATGTCATAAATTATTATAAATAATATGTTCAAACTATAACGTGTATTGAATTGTGAAACGACACTTTTCGTTGTTAAAAATTTAAGCTCAAATTATATTATGGGTTCGTTCCACGAATAGAATTTGAATTATATCAGAAGTAAAATATTAAATACAAAAATTTTGGACGCCAGTCAGTTGATTTTTTTGTGTAATTAGAAACAATTGACAAAAAAACTGTGATTTATTTCAAAATCCGTCCTTTCTTTTTTTTTGGGTTAAGGAAATTAAACTCAAATGAAACGTTCTATTTGTTTATTTTACGATAGTACTATTCAGAGATATTTATTTTTTCCTTTTTTTCATTAATTACTTAGTTTCATTACGTAGGGTCTTGGTGTTGTCGGCGTAAGCTGTCCTGTTCCAATTGTCCAGAAGAAAAAGCTTCTTGGATACGGCAAACTTGACCGTCAGACGTTGGAACCAGCGGAAAATTTACAGTCACCCCAAGAGAAACCAGAAAAACCACCAAAAACCCTAAAAGTTCACATAGGATAAATATAAGATTAATATCTTATAAATTACCAGATTTCGTGTTCTCTGTTATTAAAAAAGAGTATAAAACGATGATATATCAAAATAAAAACATGAATTTTAAATCAAATTATGAAATACAAAAATATTTAAAATGAATTAAATTTTACGACAATCTGTAAAATCAAATTAAAAATTAGATTCTCTTTTTCGTATATAGACACACAAAAATCAATAATTTATAATATAGATAATGAACATGAACTTTTAAGTAAACAAATAGATAAAAAAAAATTTACCGGCATTTATAAAATTAAAAATAAAATTACAAGCGTTGAATTAATTAATAAGGATCTCAAAGAATTTTAGTGAAAATATAATACTACATAACACAACTTACCCTATAATTAAAGGGGAGACAAGAAAGAAATCTTCAGTAAAAAATACTGGCAATACAAAGATAATACAACGATATGCAAAGTCTATTTCTGATATTAAATAGATATTGAATAGATAAAATGGCAGGTTCTTAACACGGGATGGTAATTTATATAAAAGACCGATAGAAGGAGGGAGAACATATGACACGGAGAAATAGGAAAGGGAAATTCAAGCGAACATGAAATTATAAAATATACAGAGTAGAGGAAGAATGAAATTACAGGGTGGCACAAGAAAACGTAACAATTGTTCTAATTCTAGAATTAAATTATTTAATTCTAGAATTAAAACAATTCAATACACGTCATTGTTTGAACATATTATTTATAATAATTTATTGGTTTGAATTTTTCCTGGGATGAAATTTACCTTCGGTCAATTTTCTTGCAATGAATTTTCCTCGCTATGAATTTGTCGTAAATAATTTTGTCTGCGATATATATTCTTAGGACAAATTCTCCGCGATGAATTTTCTGCGATGAATTTTTTATTGTCAGACAGTGTCGATCGTCACCATTAGGCACAGTTTGGACGCAGCTTTATAGACTTTAGATGAAATCGACATTGTCAATTCAAATATATTCAAGTAGAAAAGGAATACATCAATGTGTAGAAAATTGAAAAAAAATTATATTTTTTTTTTTAATATAATTCTGCTGAGCGCTTTCGGTCAATCGACCATCATTAAAGCCACCGTCACAAGAGGATACATCCTATAAAAGACAAATGATAATGAAGAAAATAGCATAACATTATGGTTACAAGTTAAAATAAGGACATTTTACAGTTTAAGAAATCCGTCAAGTGCGTGTTGGACTTCGCACATTTAGGGTTCCGTGTCAAATGTAGAATATAAGCCGGAACCCTAAAAATGAGGGAATGTTAATGAAAAAATCAAATTTATACCAAATTTCAAGTTCATAGGTCAATGGAAAGTTAGAAAATTTTGTAAAATGCTGATTTTGACGGCTTCTCATGCCTACGGTTTGCAATATTTTTTTTAAATAGAGTTTTCATCTACTCAATGAGCTCTAAACAACGATACCTCACTCGATAGGATAGGCCAAAATCTTTTTCCAGCACTCCCCCTTTAGCTGTATGGGAGCACCACTTGAAAACATTTAAACATACTTTTTACAATGTATGTGGCTGTAGAACAATAATATGCATATACTGTGAAAATTTGAAGACTTTAGCTCCAACAGTTTAGCTGCTAGACCCGTCTGACAGACGAACGGATGGACAGACATAAGAGTGAGAGCAATAGTTCTTCGTTTGGAACCTTTGGGGTACGGAACCCCAAAAATTTTGGAACGATGGCTTTGATGATGGTCGATTGACCGAAAGCGTTTAGCCGAATTGTATTAAAGTCAATTTGTTATAAATTGGTTTAAGTTTCTACACATTGATTTACTCTTTTTCTACTTCAAACTGTTTAATGTGTACTCCTGATCCAGTCTATTTATTAATTAAAATAAAGACGAATTATTTCAAATCGATCTGTTTTCGCGGTATTTCTGATAACTTTTGTTTGGAAATCGACAAAAATTTTAACGTACGACTTAAGAGGTCGTCACAAGTAAACTATTTCGAAAGATAACTTATACATTTTAATGATACGAAAGGGTATAAGATATTTTTAAAGGATTCTAAAATATTTTATACTTTTAAGAATATTTTTCTCCGAAAAACATCCTTTTCAATATTGCGTTAAACGTAACAATCGAGCGAACAGAGGGTCATCCTGACCCATCAAATTCCATACATACAATTGAAGGGGAATAGAAAATGACCATACCTCAGTTCTCATAGTAGAACAGAAAAAAATTCTCACCCTAGGCAATAACCAAATAAGTCAATTCAATAAACACGTGCACCTGTCAACGATATTTCACACATTCTTTCATATTAGCTCATCGAAGGATGACGTGCGTCCCCTAGTTTTTTCCAGGGTTGGACTCTAAATTATATTTTTTAACGAAGGAGGCTATTTTAATGAAACTTTATTTTTGATGGTAAGAACTTATATAGCTTTTGGTATATTGAGAATATGGCAGTAATTTCGTAAATGAAGCAGAAATGAATTTTAAGTTGATGCGAAATGGAGAACAGACACCGCGCACTCTTTAAACTATTATAATATGAGCGAACTTTTGATAATTATTCGGCAACCTCAACCACCATCTCTGCTGATACAGTGTAACCTTCCATAACTCTGAACATCAGAAAAATCCCCCAAAACCTATGCTCACAGAAGGGGATATTTAATATACTCAATACCAACGGGATTCTGAGAGGCAGCATTAACTACTTTAAACTAAATCCAAACGGCACGGCGTTATTAAAACACGCTACAAACATTCCTGTCGACATTCTTTCTAAATCCTAATTTCTTATCTTATCTCTTACGCCATAAACAGAGGCCTCCGCTTTTACCGGCTCAGACAAGTGTGAGTCCACTGACAATAATTCCATTCCGCTAAACCCAAATTCTGTATAAGAGCTCGGCATTCCCCCAACCACAGTTCCCAAAATGCCCTACCTACTTTCTCGCATAATTGTCCCGAGCTGTAAAAAGCCCCACGAAAATGGAGAAAGTGGTCCCGATATTCGGTTCAAATTGTCTTTAATCGCCTGGGCATCGTTCTTATGAACGCAATCCCCCAAAGCATAGAGGTAATCTCCAAAACTCTTGCTGCTCAAATTTCCATCCTTTTCGAAAAAACTTGTCTAACGTCTGGCTTTGAAAACGAAGTCAGAATCTCCCATGGACGTGTCTCAACACCAAAAATAACTTAAGTAACGTTCCTTTCCCAAAATCAATGCCCTCAAATACTATGAATTACATACACCAAAGGTGAGCATCCGCCTAGCTTTTTCAGGTTAGTTCAATCACCATTTCTCCAAATCCCAACATGTTTGGGATTGGTAATCTCACCAGAAATGGCATCCCATTCACTACCTACACACTGCCCCCTCAATAACTTCTAATCACCAAAACTTATGATCAAAACCTTTCTCTTCAACTTCGTTCTCATCCACCTATCGTGATTAAAATTATAAGTAACAAAAAAGCAGATTGGCCCCTCTTCCAGAGAGCGATCTCTGAAACCCTGCCAAAAGCTCGTAATACTGACTTCAATTTCGATATTGATATTCTGCCACTCCCCCTCATTACCATTTACCCCAAAACATATTCTACAACATCAGACAGTTTGTTAGAACCAAACACCCCGATTTAAAAACCAAGAAGAACAGTCTAAATGTCTACATAAGACTTCAAATCAACATTCTTAAATAGAAACAGTGGAGACGGTTCCACGTTTTGGAACAAACTCAAAATTATAATAGGTCAGAAGATTAAGTTCCATTCCCACCTCACGGTGAACGTAAAAATCCTCCACACTCCTTAGCAGAAGGTCACGTTCAAACCACCTTCATTAATCCCACAAATCTTAACTTTAACAGACATTTTTATTACGATACAGATGACATACTGACAAACTTATTAGAATTAGAAAGATCCATTCCGTAAGACCAACACCAAATCCTAAATCCTTTTATCTCTAATGACGTAGCTGAGGTCCTGTCCACATTAAGAGTCAAACCCTCAACCTTCCTTTTACGATCCTTTCCATCCTTATTATCCTCATAAGTCCTACCCTACAGCATTCATATTTTGCAATCAGCTGAAAAACTGCTAACACCGCCTTACATTGATATATATCTTTGACGAATGTTCTAGGCAAGCTCTTTAAGACTCTTCTTCAAGAACGAATTTCGAGTTTTTTGGATGAAAGTGGAACGATTCGTCAATTCCAACCTTGATTTAGCTCTGAACACTTTACTCAAGATACACTCCCTCCAAATTTCTCAATCTTAGTCACAGTCCTCTTTGATGTCTAGCAGACGTTTGATTGGGTCTGGCGTGCCAGTTTTGTTTGGAAGCTTTTTGATATCGACCTCTCTCATCGAACTCATTTCAACATGAAAAACATTACCACCTAAGTTAAAGTATAAAATTCATTCTCTGACCCTTTCACTTCTTAAGCTGGAGTACTCATGGTTACGTACTTGCCCCAGTGTATCTAATCTATATACACGACGTTCTAAGCCTCGTCTAGTCAAATCAAAATATTGTTGATGATACCACCATCTCGGGTACAACCTAATTCATGAAAGCTTTTAACGGCCTCAATCAGCAACTCCTCCGCCGCCTTAATTTTTTTACAATCATACCGAAGTATTTAGTAAAACACTTCGAGTGCATTTAATAAAATTCTAAATATAAATCTTAAAGCAAGATAATTTTCAACTAATAAAAATAAAACGAAAGATAATTTTAAATAAACTAAGCGCCTTTGCTCTGCTTTGGATGAGAAAATCAGAAATTACTTGAGGGTCTTACTTTCTTCCATCCATCCATCCTTTTCTATGAGCCCGAGTGTGGGGGATATTGCACCTTATCAGTATTTGATCCCTCGCAACCTTTTTCACCACACCTGGGTTATCCCCCCAACATGCCTGCGATAGACAGCATATTGGGTAGAGACATTTTTTTTGTAGGCTATGTCCGTTTTGTGTTTTTTTTTTGATGGAGTAGATCCGTTTTGTGTCTCTTTATTTGCTAGACAATGGTCTATTTTATGGGTTTTCCTAAGACAAAGAAATCGATTTTATAAGATAATGGCATTATCAGATTAGTAGTCAATTAGTTCCTTGAGTTATTGGTTAAGATGCCTCTGCAAGTCGATAAATATCCGTTCTACCCGGCCATTCAGGATGTCTAAAACCCTGGTGGATTTTAGATTCTTTAATATCCAACGGTTGGTCACATACCAAGGTAGGTTTGTGACTTGTCGGAAACAGATATTTTGTTGACTTTGGATACATTTTCGTTTATCATGCACGTTTGTCCCCATGCTAGGGACGCTTTTGTGGCAAATGGAATAATATTTTCATTTATGTGCCTTAGTTTAATTTTTATTTATAATTTACTCCTCCGCCCTATAAGAAGCTCTCACTTACTTGGTTTTATTGACAATTGTCTTTGTACTTTTGGTAAACGTTAGACCTTTATTGAGAGTAACCCCCAGATATTTTACTTTTTCCTGCCATTGGATGTTTGTGCCTAAAATTTCCCGTCTAGATTTTCTCGTCGTTTTTGAAGTAGATTGTAATTTGTCTGGGTCTGTGGTGTCATCTGCATTCAAGCTGAGCAATTGTGTGTGGAGATCGGATAATATCTGAGGTATATAGTTGGACCAATATTACTACTCCTTGGGGTACTCCTACTTCCAGTACTCCGTAATCTGATTGGACGTGTCCCATTTTGATTCTAAAGTATCTATCGCATATGAATAGGTTAAGTACAAAATTGCCACTAAAGACATGTATAATGCAGTAGAACATCAATCGACATCAATTCAAAGGGAAGGGTAGATAGCAACTCATGAAGTACACAATACTAGTCAAACAACTATATACCCTGAATATATTAAACAGTTAATTAAAGAAACGTAGGAGGAGATGGCAAATCACTCATGCACCCAGTGATAAAAACAAACTTAATAAAGCAACAAGGTACATAAAAAACACTTAATGATTATAAAAACTTTAAAATCCAGGAGTATCTAAGCAATCCCACAGGCTCAGAGGAAACAAATTTTTCACTGTGGAAAGCAACTAAAAAGATAAAATATGCACAAGAACCAATTCCCTCGATTAAAAAAAGCGATGGTAAATGGGCCAGCGAGGATTTTGAAAAAGCGGAGATATTTGCTCAACTCCTAGAAAATACATTCCAGCCATGTCCAGAGACACCACCTATCGATATAGTAACATCGATATCCATACTCTTACAAGCCCCTATCAGCTAGACCTGCCGATAAAAAATTCAAACCCAAAGATATAGAGATGTTACTAAAATTAACCTTAACCCAACTAAAGCCCCAGTATATGATCTAATCACGGGTAAAGTCCTAAAGGAACTTTCCGCATATTGAATTAAATTAGTTACTATGATTCTAACACAAGGTCACTTTCCATCACAATGGAAAGTAGCGCAGATAATATAAACATTCGGAAAAGATCCAGCAGATGTCAGATCATACAGACTTATTAGCCTTTTACCAATACTGTCAAAAGTTTTTAAAAATCTCTTCCTTTAAAGGCTAAATCCAGTATTGGAAGAAAAAAACCTAATACCGAAGTTTGGCTTCAGAAACGAGCTTGCAACCATTGAACAAGTTCATTGAGTTGTTAATGAAATACGCAGTACCCTAGAATATAAACAATACTGTTCTGCAGCCTTTATAGATATCACCCAAGCTTTTGACAAGGTCTGGTATCATGGGCTTCTATACAAAATCGGGAAGAACCTACCATACACCTTCTATGTAGTACTAAAGGCCTACCTGACAGAGAGATGTGAAATACCGTGAATCCTATACTCAGCTAAATCTTATAAAAGCTGGGGTACCACAAGGTAGCGTGCTAGGACCTATACTATACTTACTATATACTGCTGATATACCGACAAATAGATACACTGTTCTAGCTACCTTTGCAGATGACACTTGCATCACACAGTAACCCTTTTACCGCTTCCGGGAACCTACAAATACACCTTGGTGAGATCGAGCCGTGGATGAAGAGAAACGTGCTCTGCTGTCTCGTTGAACGGTAACATCCTGTCTCAAAAGAATGAGGTAAAATACCTAGGAATTCATCTTGACAGAAGTCTCACTTGGGCAAAACATATTTGGTTTAAAAGATTACAACTTGGCTTACTGTATAGGAAAATTTACTGGCACATAGATCGCTCGTCCCAACTATTACTAAGCAACAAAATTCTGGTATATAAATCCATAATAAAACCAGTATGGTCATATGGGGTACAACTCTTGGGTACAGCCAGAAATTCAAACATCATGAAAATACAACGTTTCCAGTCAAAACTAGTTAGAGTTGCACCAAACGCCAAATCATGTGCTTCATCACAATTTACAGATCCCACCAGTTATTAAAGAATGTGCCAAAAGAGCCCTGCGATATCAAGAAAGACTAAGTGTTCACCCTAATGTGTTGGCTACGAATTTGCTTATCCAACAACCGCGAAAGAGACTGAAACGGTACGACCCACTAGACCTACTTCAACGTCGCTAGATAGTTCAACTGCTACAATTCATAGTTTTCAGAGTTCAGAGTGCAGTCCGTGCGGAACCTTCGCTCAAGTTGCTAGTGTTAAGGTCCAGTTGTTAGTACTTATTTCTATGTAAACCAAACTAATGCAACAAACATTATTCGCTAGGAGAGATATCACTGGATACCTTTCTCTATGTCATATTGTCTCTTGTCAACCTAAGTACTTATTGTTTTGTAAAAGACAGATTGTATACTCCTGGGAAGTTAATAAAAAAAAAAATCTTTAGTAATTTTATGTGCAATTAACTTGTGTGCCCAAAAGCTGATAAATACACTAAAAATATCAGTGTTAGACATATAAAGTATTTAATTTTGAAAATAATATTGTGTTTAGTAAATTGCCTAAAAGGATAATTTGGAAAACTAATAACAGTTCCCAAATCTTGTTTTTTAATTAACACTAAATTTCTGATCTAGCAATGTTATCCTTTCCAAATTGGGACATGTATATATAAATAAAAAATAACAACAGTATAATATGAAAATCATAACAAGGGATCCATAATGCGTTAGAAATTTTGAAAAGAAAAAAACAGTACTATAAAGTTAATAAAAAAAAATACACTGACAAAAAAATTTGAAAGCAAAATATAAACATATTAATTTGGTTATTTCTATTGAGATAAATAAAACAACGTTTTATGATTTTATGATTATTTCTAATTCTCCCAGTCAGTCTCTGTATTTCATTTTTCATTGACGAGATGACGTAATGTTTATGCTTAAAGCCTGTGGGAATTCCTCATAATATTGAGATGGGCTTGATCGAATTAGTAGTAGATTCGTTGAATTTTCGGGCCGATCAGCTGGGAGCGAGCGATAGAATTGATGCGGTCACATATGGGATATTGCTTCGTATTTTGATTGGAGAATCTTATGATTCACTCGTTGGATTATAATATTATTGTATATGCCGGTTCGTATGTTGTTATTTTGAGCTAGATATGTTTTTTTTTTTGAAAGGATTTGTATTTTACAATTTTGAAAAGTGTTTTAAAATTATTATTTGATGCTTTCTCAGTGACAATCCAAGTTACTTGGTTTGATATATCGGAGTTACTCTAGTAGTTTTCGCTATTCTATAACTTAGACAATAAGTTACAACTAACTGTGTAGAACGATTAAAGTATTAATGTACTTTTAACTTCTGGAAATTTTGGCAATCTCTCCGTCAACGATACGATCCATCATCGTTCTTTAGGGATCGATCAAGTTCAACAAGGATGGAACACGATGTCCTGGAAGATGACCGATTATTCATGACACCAGTAAACATTTGATTAATTGCAGTTTCGGAAACCGTCTGGAAACGTCGCTGCGTCACTGTATTCTAGATTTTCCTTCCTTGGGGACGTCTAGATATGTCGAAATTCAACATTTCTCTTATGATTTATATCGAGGTTAATTACATTTGTTGACTAAAAAATAAACAATTTCGTCTCTAATTTAAAGAATATAAATTAATTTTCCATTCGTGAGGGTGTGTGAAAAAATTCTTTTTTTAAAATGTAATCTACTTCCCTGCATACAAAATTATTTACAACGTAACTCATAAAAGAATCCACAGAGAGTTCGTAAAATAAGCCATTTTAGTACAGCATAAAGCCATTTCACCTGGTTTATTAAAAATTGAAAAGTCAACGCCAAAATTACAAAAACTAAAGCAGCTCGGTTAATAAAAACAGACTTTATGGACTAGTCGAAGAGCCTATAAAATTCAAATTAAATAAGCGCGATGTAGCCGCATATATGCAAAATATCTTATCACGCAAATATACAGAGTGTCAAATTGTAAAAAAATTATTAAAAAATTAGCCCACAAGCAATAACATTTTTATTAACAAAGTCAGGTATACCACAAAACCCCAACATTGGTACACTTCAATTGTTTCGTTTATAAATGAATGATATAACCGAGTATATTTACTCTTCCATATATGCTTATTAATAATATTAATAATATTTTTTAAAGATCTGCAAGAAAAAATATTTATTCTTCTTAGCGAAAAGTTATACAAATATTTTTATACAGTAACACATATAAGACCGCAAATCTATTTCCAGAAGTACAACTGGAAATTGTAATTAACATTCTGCACTTCGCATGAGGGTAGCAGTCTCGTTGTTTTGATGAAGTAAATATGTTGCGGTTGTAGTTGGTTCCACCCTCTGTTTTAGACCCTTTTGCAACAAATCCATTATTTAAGCCCTCTTGGTACGGCAATTCGGAACGCGTAACTTGACGCCAAACAACCAAAACAAAAGCAAAAATAATTGTTTTTACTGGATGTGAGGAAAGGTCGTTTTTTCACTGTTCATTTTTAAATACGAATTTTGACAGTGTTAGGTCAATATAATTATTACTTTTACTCAATATTAAAATTCGAAATGTAGATATTATTTTTATTTAAAAGAAAATCAGGCATTATTTATATCAAAATCTTATACAAGAAGAAAAAGTCCTTGTAGAAATAAATCCTCATCAAAATCTGTGGAAAAAAATTATTGTAGTGGAAACTGGTAACATTTCAAATAATTTCACTAACCCATATCCCAAATTTCAGCTAAATCAGATTAACCGTGTAGCCTCTATCGTGGAAGATTATACACATTGACAGACAGACTTACAGACTTCCATCTGGAAATGGTCTCAATCATCTCAGGTGACCTTAAAATGGATATTTCCATCTTTGTCTCGAATTTTTTTTTAGTTCCTTCACAATACCTTTTCGCAGGTGGGTCTGGAAAGTAAAATTATAATATTTTGATAATTTCTAGAACCGTTACTATCAACGCCTTCTACGAAAAATTGAAATTCATTGACGTTACCATCAAATTTTGTGATTCATTTTAGATAAATTAGGGACAGGCATTTTATTGTCTTGGTATCTACTTTGAATAAATCTATTTCTGTTATAATGTTTTCGTTATTTATTGATTCTGACTGTAGATCGCTATCGTGATCACTAAAAGATAAGGAAACGATGCTAGAGGATCCTGACATACAAAAGAAAATCGACTTACAGTACTTTCACCTAAATGGTCTTAACTCCCGGTAGGCCAGCTCCAAGCTCATACCGAGGTAATCTTGGCTCCCGGCCGGTTCAAATAATTTCACAAATTCAATCAGTCGATTTGTGGTCTACTCATACAAATTTTTTCGTCTTTTTAATTTGTTTATATTTTTTGTGGCGTTGAGAATAGGCGACCACGAACAAAAATTAACTGATTACATAAAGAAATGGAAGGACTATTGAGACAACATTTTTCGTTCACATATATCTACCCCAAAGGGCCAACTTCAAGAATCGAAAAGTAGATTTTCATAGAGGTCGAACAAATTTCAATATTTTTTTTGTCGGGGGTTGAGAATAGGCGGCCACGAACAAAAATCAGCTTATTACATAGAGGAATGGAAGGACTATTCAGGCAAAATTTTTGGTTCATATATATCTACCCCAAAGGGCCAGCTCCAAGAATCGAAAAGTAGAGTTTCGTAGCGGTCGAACAAATTTCAATAGTTTTTTTCGAGGGTTGAGAATAGGCGGCAGGTACTTTTAGGTTCATGGAGATATATGTTAACGAAAAATTTTGTCTGAATAATCCTTCCATTTCTCTACGTTATCAGCTAATTTTTGTTAGTGGCCGCCTATTCCCAACGCCACAAAAAATATAAACAAATTAATAAAACGAAATAATTTGTATGAGTAGACCCCAAATCGGCTAAATGAATTTGTAAAAGTATTTGACCCTGATGGAAAAGTGCCGCTTGGAGTTGGCCGGCCGGGAGCCAATATTACCTCGGTATATGTTTAGAGCTGGTCAGCCGGGAGCTAAGATCACCGAGGTTTTTAAAACGGTGTCTTTGATGTTGGCTAAGTTGGCACCCCCACTAATTTTTTTTATATTTGAATACATGATCTTCTTGCACACAATTTGCACAGTTTTGCACAATTACATTTACTTTTTGCACAGTTCTAGATATAGAACAGCATTGCACACCCATTGCCAACTTTAGTAAACTCTAGTAATCGGAATTATACGGATGTCAAAGTTACAACTTAGCACTCCCCACTACTTTTTTTAAAATTTTATTTATGGATTCTGGAAGTACTTTTATTGCACAGCTTTTCACATTCATTGCCATCTTTTGCTTTTGTATGCGGAATTACAGTAAAGGTCTAAATTGCAAAACGGCCAAAATTGCACCTAATCAGGATTATACCGCAGGCTGCTTAAGCAAATATTATTTCCTGAATTTTACAGCTGTGAAATTTTATCGTGACTCCCCTACATATTTGTTTAGTTTTCTGAGTAGATCTTGAGAGTCAGTTTTTTGGACAGCAAAGCATATTGGCACACATCCTGCTGAAATTTGCACATTTCGAATTACAGCTGATGAAATAATAATAAAACTCTTATTATATATACTACCTAAGGAAATATATATATCCCTTAATATTTTATTTCCTGTAACAAAACTGTAAACCCATGATAAAATATAACATAAAAAAAAAACAAAATTTCTATTTTATTTCAAACAGAATTGATTTTTGGACATAACCTAGGCGATTTAAAAACTCTGAGGTAGTATTCCTTGGAACACATCTCACAATTTTATATAGTCTTAGAAGAATAGGGTTGACTTTTTGTCATAGGGTCATCAAATTGTTCCCTCTTATTATGACGAAAAGAATAACAAACGAAATGACCAATTTCTAACGTATCCAACAGCAAGATGTATGTTGAGTTACTCACCACACTTTTCTTTTTACTTTTATCACGATATATTGAGATGGAATTTGTTCGATTACATATTTAGCGGCCCTAGAAAAATATGCGTTAGACTGATATAATTTTTTTTGTAGGGTTTTGACATTCTGTCGCAGTGTGGCCGTCGGAGGCACACTGGGTGCAGAATTTGGATTTGGGACGGATTGGATTAAGATTGGATGGCTCAGACTTGTGATGTATGCCATACATAGAGATGCCAGAGGAGATGGAGGAAGAGTAGAATGTTTCAGAGGAGGTGATGATCCGGATGAGGGAGGTAGGGAGGTTGGTAGCCCTGGAGGTTATTCTCCAGAACCTGGTAATGGGGTACTTCCCCTCCTTGATAGGACGTCAAGTTCCTCATCTGATGCGTCCTTGCTGACACCCTTCATCACGAAGGAGAAGTTGGGAGTTGGGGTATTCCTGGATTGGGTTTGGGGACGGGATAGTTGAATTAGGATGATTTCTGGGTGCCCAGTGGAGTGCCTAATCCTTTGAAGAAGGACTTCGGCCGAAATGGAGGAAGAATGGCGAAGGAGAGAGGTTTCGTTAGGGTTGGCTTTGAGGCGGAGCCGGACATCTGGGCGCGGCCGTTGGGGGGGGGCACTTGGGCGCAGGGACTATTCGGCGCAGGGACTATTCGGCGCAGGGACTATTCGGCGCAGGGACTATTCGGCGCAGGGACTTTTGGGCGCTGGTACGTTTGGGTGCGAAAAGTTCATATTTCAATTTCATTTTTCCAGGTTTTTCCCAAAAACAAAAACAAAAAACAAAAAAAATTATTACTTATTTTTTATTAAAAAGAATATTTTGTTTTTGGCATATAAACATACCTTATGTAGGTATTTCCTACTTTGAAAGCAGACTTTTTAAAATATGAATAATTTTGTAAAAAGACGCTGTCATAGACCATAATAATAATAATAATATTTATTCACTAAAATATAAATATATGCGAATAGAACAGTAATAAATAATGGTAATACAATAGATTAGATATAAAGTAAAAGATAAATGTGAATAAACCGTACACGGTGGCCAGGTTGGTTGAAGCATCGGCCTTTATACTTGGTCATTGTTCGGGTCGTGGGTTCGAGTCCCATGAATCTCAAGTGGAATTAATGTCAGATAAGACTTTGGGCAAGTGGAAAAAGGTATTTGTGTCATGCGCAGTTTCATTCACGCCGGTAATCAGGCCGGATGAGATCGGATATCTCGTGGAATTGATAGGGGTTGGTGGCACAATTACACACTTGCCAGTCGGTAGATCACCTGAATGACAAAGGCATAGTCCTGCGTTTAGGGTGATTGAGGACCGTGGTTCGGAGCCCACGATAAGCTGTAGGTCCCGTCCAGATTAGCCCTGGTAGCAGAAAAAAGACGTTAAAATTAATAGCAAGCAAGCAAATGTGAATAAATTAGAGATTAGAGATTTTTTGGTGCCAAAGGTTTTAATTTGCTATTAAAATAGAACGCACCTGCCCTAACCCCATTAACCCAAATTTCTAAATTTAATTTGTAATCCTCTCTAATGTAAAATTAAGGATTTAATCTTTTTAGCCTATTATATACAATTATGTAATGGAACCATAAGTACATATTGTATATTATATTTTACTTGTATTTTAATTATTGTATATTCGCAAATATAGGGATAATATTAAAATTTCGTGTTTAATTTCTCCTCGCGCTCAAATGGCTCCGTGCCCAAACGGCTCGCTCCCAGCAGTCCCTGCGCCCAAGTATCCCGCGACCAAACAGCCGCGCCGAAGCGGCCGCGTCAAGATGTTCTAGACCGCTTTGAGGTACTCAATTTGACCCTGAGGATATCATTGGAATAGCTCCTTTTGGGAGCATAGGAATCTTGGAAGGTTATGTAGGTTAAGTGTGACTGGGATTGAGGGAGAAGAGGAAGGTTGGGAGGTTTGAGACGTGTTGGTTGTGGTGTTGGAGGTTGGAGGAGGTTCGTTGGAGCGGCTGGTCTGGTGGAGTGAGGATATTCTTGAGGATAATGAGGTGAGGAGGATTTTGACATGTCGGCGAATGAAGGATTGGAAGGGATAGTTGATGGGGGAGTGTTGGAGGATGAGAGGAGATTGTAGGAGTCAAAGGATGTCGGTTGGAGGTTTTGGAGGGAAGGTCAGAGGATAGCTGGATTTTGGAAGAGGAATTTTCGGAGAAGGAGGACTTAGTTAACCATGGCATCCCGACTTATAACAGTTTTTATCGAAAACTTGATGTTTCGAATAAACTATCAGAAGCTGTGATAAATCTAAATCAGAATCGTACGAAACAGTGACCTTAATTGAATATAACAACTTAAAAGCTATTTTCCAATAAAATTATTTATTTTGGTACCGGACTCGGTGGCCAGGTTGGTTGAGGCATCGGCCTTTATACTTGGTCATTGTTCGGGTCGTGGGTTCGATTCCCATGAATCTCAAGTGGAATTAAAGTTCAGATAAGACTTTAGGCAAGAGCAAAAAGGTATTTGTGCCATGTGCAGTTTCATTCACGCCGGTAACCAGGCCGGATGAGATCGGATATCTCGTGGAATTGATAGGGGCTTGGTGGCACAATTACACACTTGCTAATTGGTAGATCACCTGAATGACAAAGGCATAGTCCTGGGTTTAGGGTGATTGAGGACCGTGGTTCGGAGCCCACGATAAGCTGTAGGTCCCGTCCAGATAAGCCCTGGTAGCAGAAAAGAGACGTTAAAATTAATAAGCAAGCAGCAAGCATTTATTTTGTTTTCTACGCTGAGAGATATAATCCCACACGGATAGTATCACACGGATTTTCAATTGTGTTAAAAATGCTCATTAAGACTTCTGTTCCTAAACGATACATTTTTTTGGTTATGCCAGTTTGTATCGTAGAATTGATCATTTTTTCTATCAACATGTAATGTGGTCATTGTTAAGTATAATTATAAGGTTGAATGTATCGCTAGTACAGAATGCGCTGGCCATTGAATCACTGAATCAAAAGCAGATGTATTGGATAGCGTTACTGAATAGTATGAGTACGAGAGTGTGCAAAAGTTGGCAATGGGTGTGCAAAGCAGTGCAAAATAGTTATTTGTGTAACTAGTGCAAAAAGTGCATGTTTGTTGCACGAAGCATGGTTTGCAGCTCGAGACGAAGTAGAGAGCTGCAACATTTTTTCTACGATCGAAATAAATATGACATTTTTAATAGTTTTCAAAAAAATAAAATTTGAACTGACAATTTGAAATTAATTGCAGAAACTATCACAATCAATCTAACAGTGACAGTTCAGGCCACATCCATAGGTCAAATCGGTAGACATGAAACAATTTTGATTAATCAAACGGATTTCTATTTATAAAATAACCACTAAAACTTGCTTGTTGATCGTTTGTGATCTTATTTGAGATTGAATCCATTGAATCACGGATAATTTAAATAATTTAGGTAATATTATTATAAGTACCTATATAGATACTTCGCTTTATGTAAATTCATCAAAACAAAATGTATTCCTGAGAGTCCCTACTAATTTACTTTTATGCACTAGTGCACAAAAGATTTACTTTTATGCACTAGTGCACAAAAGTTATACTTTTAACACGGTAGATAGTGCAAAAAGTGACCACTTTTTGCACGATCGTAGAAAAAGACTATTTTCAAAATTTGCAAGTAAAATTTTTAAAAAAGCAGTGGGGGTTACTAAGTTGTAACTTTGATATCCGTTTAGTTCCAAGTACGAGAGTGTGCAAAAGTTGAAAATGGGGGTTCAAAGCTGTGCAAAAAGAGTACTTTCAGAATCTGTAAATAAAATTAAAAAAAAAACAATGGGGTGCCAGTGTCCAATTGGCACCCCCCATTAAAAAAATTCAATATATTTCTTTAGAGAACTGTTCAAAAGTAGATGTGCAAAACTGTGCAAATGGTGTGTAAGAAGATCAAGTATTCAAACATAAAAAAAATAGTGGGGTTGCGACCAACTACCAACTCAGTAGTCGGACTCATTTAATATAGTGCATGGATCGTGCAATTAGGTAATAAAAACATAATACTTTCAGAAAATGTTACATGTGATCCAAAAAATTTTTGGTATTTGTGTTTATTTCATATTAAATTAAATCATTCTTATGCTCTCAGCCTAAATTAATTTCCTTTCAAGTCGCTCTTCCCTAGTCTTATATTGTTTGTGAAAACGATATATTAAATTACATTTTTGCCTATGTATTTGTTTCCATAGAAATATTATTAGAAACACAAGTTTTTGTTTTAGGGCGCAACAAAAGCAGATATGCCTCTAGTTTAAAGGCAACATAGCGCACATATAGTTAATATTCGGTTAGAGGGCAGCAGTGAATGTGTTAAGTAACCGGTAAGCTTTTCCAAGTGATTTCAAACCCTATCCAAACATATTCTAAACGCGTGTATCTAAAATGCAGAGCAGCATATGAACTATAATACAAAACTGTTTAACAATTCAGTTTAGTAGCCCATTTGGCCGATGTCGAGCTATGTATTGCCTATTACGAGATGTAATCGAGTTCGTCGTACTCTAGAATTTCACTGTATAATTTGTGTTTAATCATCATTAAGATCGGCAACGTCGCTGTAATATTCAGTCAGTCTATTTACAAAACTTTGTAAACATTTTATTTCTATCGTAGAACAATGTACAAATGATTTTTAATTAGAAAAAAAAAAATTTAATGGTTTAAGTGTTCACAAATTATTTAAAAAATAACTAAAAAAACTCGTTGTTATTAAGCTTAAAAAAACTTTTTTTTTATTTTGTAAAATAGTCAATTATAATTATCTTAATCTTCCCCGGCGTTTTGTACTCCGACACCTACAATTTATCTTCCACTTTTTTGTACAATCTTTCCTTACATGTCGTTTTTTTTTTCTTGTTCAAGATCAAATGAGCTGACACAAACAAAGGTCTTCTCACAACACAGTAGGCCATTCATATGTGGTAGATTCTTCTTCTTGTCCTCATAAATCAAGTAAGATTAGAATCACTTTTAATTAGCAACAGATGGTACGCACACACACACTTGAGTTTTGAGCAAAATAAACCATTTTTAATCACCCATCGAGAAAAGGGTGTAATGGCAGAAATTTAATAAGAATTGGGAAAATGTCGGATTATTTTGTAAAACAGACAAAAAGGAGAATATTATTTTTTACTTTTATACAAAAAATATTTAAATAATGTAAAAATTAATTAAGCTTAAAAAACAGTACTTATAAAATTAATAATATATATTTTACTTATAATACATTTGTAAATTTCTTTTCATTATAGTCTACTGAATACATTTTCTTGAGTCTTTCGCAATATATATTTAAGTTTAAAGGAATAACTGTTGAAATTATACAAGGTTTTCCGTAAGGAATGGCAAATATTTTATCTGCGGCACAAAATAATAAATATGTTATTTACCAGTGTGTGTGAAGTTAACCCCCCATTTTTAATTTTAATATTTTGAAAGTTGTTCCAAAGTGTTTTGGGTTGTTTGTACCAAATTGTTCCAGAAAATTATTCCTTAAACTTATATACAAAGGCCGGAAAACTCAAAAAACCATTTTTAGAGCTAGCCCCCCATTATTTTTATTTCCATATTTTTCCTATTGCACCAGATTGTTTTAGTTGTTGTGAACATTGTTCCAAATTTTCATGTCTTAAAAAAAATTATTTCAAGCCCAAAATCAATGAAAACCATTTGGGTCCAGCCCCCCATTATTTTTTTCGAATTTTTTTTGTTGTACAAAATTGTTCTAGTTATTCTTAGCATTGTTCCAAATTTTCATGTCTTAAAAATATTATTCAAAGGTTTGAAGGGAATATATTTTAAATTCGGACCTGTAATTTAAAATATTTTCTCTAAAAGGTCATACCAAAACAAAATTATTTATAGTCAAATAAAAAATATTTGTAACATTTTATGCTTTGTTGATAAAATGAAACACTTTACAAAACTATCTAATATCAAAGATTTCAATTTTTTGTAAATAATTGTAAAAAAATTGTAAAATAAAAACTACTTTTGCCAATAAAGAAAAATAAAAAAATTTTCAAAAGATTAATGTAAACATTAAAAAAAGAATTAAATAATATTGTACTGAAGTTAGACTTCAATTGTTTTTACATAATATATCCTGACGTTATTTTTTTAATACATGAAAATTTGGAACAATGCCAAGACCAACTAGAAAAATCTAGTTCAACAAAAAAAAAATAGAAAAAAAAAATAGATGGCTAGCTATAAATGGTATTAATTGATTTAGAAAAAATCGAAGAAAAAAATAATGGATGGCTAGCTAGAAATGGTATTAATTGATTTTGAGCTTCTTCTTCTTCTTCTTAGTTTTGTATGGGCTCAATCCTTAGGATTATTTACCCAGTAAATGGATTTTGAGCTTGAAATAATTTTTTTAAGACATGAAAATTTAGAACAATGTTAAGAATAACTAGAACAGTACAACAAAAAAAATAATGGGGCTGGACCCAAATGGTTTTTATTGATTTTGGGCTTGAAATAAAGACAAAAAAATTTGGACCAACGTTCAGAACAACTAGAACAATCTGGTGCAATAGAAAAAAAATCGAAATAAAAATAAAGGGGAGCAAATATTTTTTTCAGTTTTCCGGCCTTTGTTTTTAAGTTTAAGGAATAATTTGGTATAAACCTAGAACAATTCGGAACAACTTTCAAAATATTAAAATTCGAAAAATGGGGGCTAACTTCACATACACTATTTTCTTCTATTTTAATATAGGGCGTACCTACATAACCTTACAAATTCCCAAAATTTACATTGAACATTTTTTAATTTTGTAAAATTTTCAATGTCAATTTTTTTAAATTTTCATATGCAATTTTTAATTTATTTCCACAATAATTTTTTACATTTTCCCACTTGATCCTATTTAATAATTTTATTCCCATATAAGTATATTCTCAATTTCCTTCAATTCATGATATTAATTAAATTTTTAAAATCCTTCCCTCAAAATACTGTAATTATTACCAATACATTAACCACTTTAACATTAATTCATTTTTTTTAACTCAACTTCCTCTAATTAATTTTTTTTTTTCATTATCTGTGCTCCGGTTTTTCTCAGTTAATCGCCAATAATTTGTTTCTTTTCTATTTTTAAATTATACCCTACGTCTTTTATGTCTTTTCAGAATTATCTTTTTCTTTTACTTTCCCGGACCCATCAAAGGGAAAGTAAGGTGAACGAGCAAAAAAAAAATCGAGATATCGATGGAACTATCCATTTTGAGGTCCCCCAAGAAGATTGAGACCATTTCCAGCGTATGGTCTGTCTGTGTGTCTGTGTATCTGTGTGTCTGTGTGTCTGTGTGTCTGTGTGTCTGTGTGTCTGTGTGTAATCTTCCGCGATAACTGCCGAACCGTTTGACCAATCAAGCTGAAATTTGGTATGGAGGGTCGGTGTGCCTAGAATGCGACCATTAGTTTTTGGTTTAAATTGGTAGAGTGGAGGGTCCTCAAGACCGACATTGGTTAAATATACATGTAACAATTTTTTCCTTTATTTAAATTTTAAGGACAAACAATACATTTAAGTGCAAAATGTTGTAGTACAAAGTTTTAGAGCATAAAATTCTCTATAACTTTTGTTTCAAACTTTTTCCAGAATTTCCAATAGTTTCGCCACTAGAGGGCGCGTAAAAAATGTGCATGTAAGTTTTCTCTAGTGTTTCTTGATTTTGAGGACAAACAATATACTTTAGTACAAAATTTTGTAGTACAAAGTTTTAGAGCATAAAATTCTCTATAATTTTTGTCTCAAACTTTTTCTAAAATCTCCAATAGTTGCGCCACTAGAGAGCGCGTAAAAATGTGCATGTATGTTTTCTCTGGTTTTTCTTGATTTTGAGGACAAACAATGTATTTAGTGCAAAATTTTCTTGTGCAAAGTTGTAAAGCATCAAATTTTCTTTAACTTTTATGTTTAACTTTTATCGAATTTTTCATAGTTTCGCCGCTAGATGGCGAGAAAAATAAACATTTAAAATTCCCTACAACTATTGTATGAAAATTTTTCCCGAATTCCCAATAGTTTTCACACATGATTTTAGGAGATCCTAATTGTAGCAGTATGATATATAACGTGCGCACGCGCAGATTATGTCATTACCAACATTGAAATATTAATTCACCATCAGCTCGCTATTTTTAATGTGTTCCATAAATCAATGTAATGCTTATTTTGTAATTAAAATAATAATAATAAATAACATATTCTCTACGGTCGAGCCGGGAAAGTCCTGGGGTGACACAGCCGATTTTTTTTACAACATGTTTGTATCCTTTCCTTTCCTTTTATTGCAATTTCTTTATATCTCCCTTCGTTTCTGTTAATTGTCTTATTTTTTATAATTTCCGCATTATTTATATTTTTTAAGTTTCTTTTGTTTTATTTTACTTGGTATTTGTTTTCTTTTATTACAAATATTGTTCATATTTAGTTGCGTTTTCATTTTATTTATTTCTTCACTTAACTTTATTTCATTTTTAATCTTTTCTACCTTCTTCCCTATCTTTTGTTGAGTATTCTCCATAATCTTTTGTTCTATCTCTTTAATATTTTGCCCATCTATTCCTGTTGGAGTATTTAACAGTTAATTTTCCAGTTATTATTCTTTCTACATTATCTTGTTCCCCTAATTTTACTTTCTCTATTTCTGTAATTCTTTAATTCTTGTATTTTTTTGATTTTCCGCGCATTATTTTGTTTTATTTCTTGTACTGTCTTCCATTATTTTTCTTAATATTTTTATCCAATTTTTTATCCATTTTCTTGCTAATTTCATTCAATTTTTTATCCATATTTTTACTATTATCATCAAGTTTCTTTATTAATACAGTTTCTCCATTGTCAGTTCTTCTTTTAGCTGTTTTGCTTGTTCTCTTGCCTGTTGTACTACCATTCTCCATCAGATTCTTCTTCACTTCTTCCTGGTAATATTTCTTCTACATTCTGTTCTTTAATTCTTATTAAATCACCGTGTCCTGATTCTACCTCTTTTTCTTCGTCCAAGTGTCTAATTTTCTTTCCTCCTTTTAAATCCATTTTCGTTTACTTATATTTCACCTAAACTTATTTTCACCAATATGTAACACTTATTATCATTAACAATCACTATTTTAATTTTCAATTTTATTTTTAAAAATCTTTTATGAATTATATCTATAAATCTATCTTTTATCCTTTTCCTTTTAATTTTAACAAAACAGTTTTTCAATAGAAAATTGTAAGTAATAAAAATTTTAATACCAATTTCCGAAATTTTATTTTATTGTTGTTGAAATCCTTCTTTTAAATTCCCTCAAAAATTATTCAAATTTTTGGCCCCACGTTGGCAAGCGACATTCGTCATTCCATTCCAGAAAAACAGTTGATGTCACTTCCGGTTCAATCGGAAGTGAGATTTTCATTCCTGATAGTCTAAAAGTAGCCCATTATTGTCTAATTGATATGTGCCAAAAACCATACATTAACTAGTAGCCACCCGGTATAGTAGGCCCAAGATTTAGAAAAAAACTTTGTAAAGTGGATACAGTGAAAATTTTTGTAAGTTGTATATAGTGTATTCCAGGTAGTTTTTTCGAAAAACAAATTGTAAGTTGTATACGTTATGTCTGAAAAATTAAAATTCTTGTACAGTATGTCACAAAAAGAAAATTTGAGCAAGTTGTGTATAGTATCCCAAGTTGAGTTTTTTTAATTTAAATAACAAAAAAGTATTATATTGATTACAACCCATATTTCTAATAATTACCTAGATAAGAAAATAGGTGTCAACTTTAAATTGTATTAGTAAACTAACAGTAGTTTAAAAGTAATTATTTGGTTATTTATTTAAGGACAATATTATTAAATAAAATGCAACTTAAACACTACTTTTCTTTGCATAATAAATAATCTGGTAATATACATCACTCCACATTTTTACCATTTTTAACGAATACAACTTTTGTGCGTGGCGCCCTAATTGAATGCCACTTTTATAATTAATTAAATAGTGAGCCATTCTCTTCTTCGACCTGAGTTCCAAGTAAACTCAGCTACACGACCGATTTGACGTGCTTTTTATTAGTTGAATCATTTATTTATTAAGGTAAAAATACAGATCCGGTATCAACAATTGAATCTGATCATTTTCTTAATCGAAAGAGCATTGATAATTACAATTAATTCTAATCAAAATTTTTCACTTAACAAAACTTCTCAGTATTAAAGTAATATAAATGAAAAAATCTAATTTGTTAAATGGACTAGAATAAAAAAGTGACATATCAAATAGTAACAGAAAATTAGACGACTCCAATCACTTACACATTCACTGTATGTGTCCAACCACAATGGGATTAATCACCACATGAATATTATTGGGTTTCCGTAAGTGCACTCGAACGGTAACACCCTGTGTAATTAACGAGGCAATGTATCATCTCACCCATCATAACGAACCAATACAACAGCGATATGATGGTAAAGGGAATCAACGGGAGACAAATGGGGATAGAATGATTGCTTAGAATTTGAGACAGAAAAAATATTTACTAAAATTAAAAATTAGAGCAGATATATATCATTTGGTTTTGATCCATATTTTATCGACACAGTTCTTATCGTTCCTACATAATTTCAATATACAACAAACGCTATATTAGATTTTTCGATAGAATTATATAACCATATTACAAGTCATTAAAAGTAAATTAGGGTGATATATTTTTGATTTTATCTGAAATTATAAATGAACTTGTGGCATGACACAATAAAGACATTCAGAACGTTCTCATTTCTCATTCACCCTCATGCTTATTGGTTTTTTTTGAAGGCTTTCCAAAAACACGACTTGATTGAATCATTATTTACATTGTGTACAGTATTATAATAATACATTTATTTCGGGTTATTTAAAAAAATCATCATGATTCAGAGATCCATCGTTCGTTTTAAACCCTTTTTGCTAACTTCCAATCGGAAAATTGTAGAGCATGTTAACTCTTGAAATAAAGAAAATTAAAATGCTATTCAATCACGACCTATATTATTTTCTAGCAAGAGGGAAATGTATTGTTCAGCTTAACAGGTTCTTGTACCCTCATATATTGAGAATACTGAATTTTGATTCACGTTTTTTAAATTGAGTAAAATACAAATATATTCTTTATAAAAATTACTTTAAAAATTAAATACATTCATTCATTGATTAGTATTATTTAATTACTTACTAAATCCAAATCACCCGGTATAATAAGGAATCTATCACTCAAGATATTTTAAAATTATGATACACCAGTTGCAAACATCCTGTCATAAGTCAAAACATAAACATAGAAAAAAATTCAGAAAATGTAACATTATATATACACCAACCAATCTGGCATTTCTCCTCTGTCGCATTTATCCTGTCATACCGATAATACGACCAGCTGTCACTTGTTTAGATGCCCTTAAGCCAACGTCAACTAGTAAATTGATTTTGTTGTATTAGGTCCGGGCACAAAAACAAATAATATTTGGTCACATAACAGATGAATAGTAGTTAAAAAAAATCATTACAATCTATTTTTAGTTTCGGTGAAATATGCAACTGCAACATTTCTTTAGTGACAGGGCAATGTCGAGAAACTCCTCCTTTTACGTGTTGTGGGTCTCGATAATCTAAATTTACTAAGATTTAGGGATTTTTTGGAATGCTTTTCAAAAAACTAAATAATTGGTGTAATCAAAGATACGTACAGAGGTATTTTAACTTTATTCTTTTTTATTTTTTGGATTAAAAACAATTATTTTTTAAATTTCTATAACAATCAATAAAATAATGTCAGACAAAAATGATTGGCACCCAATTAATTTAAAAACTATTACTATAACTATTTATATATATTGAAATAATAAACTCCTGATTAAATTGTAGTTTACCTTTCTGAGTAGATAGAAGTCATCTCATTAGGGTTAGGTTCACATTGTTCATAAAGGACGCAAATAACAAAATAAGTTAAAATATACAATTTATTTTAATTTTTTTTTTAACTTCAACGCCTTCACTGCTTTCTTCTATATATTTAACCAACATCTTTTATTTCCAACTTGTATTGGTTTGTTTCTGCTACTCTCTCATAATCATGCTTCTCTTTTTAAATTATTCTCAGTGTCTTATTATTTTATTGAGGAAATGAAAATACTTTAATTTTACCTTTTTGTTTTATTTTTATTACTCCTTCATTCTTATTTTACAATATTCCAATTCCAATAAATTTAATATCTACTAACAAATTCTTTTCTATTCTGGGACAATCAAAATTATTTTGATCGTTATTTTTTTTGAAGTTTCTTCTCACAACCTTCTTTCTTTTTTTATACCCAAATTTTTTGCCAACTGGTTTTTTTTAAACAATTTTTAATTTTGACTTTATACCAACCCCAATGACAAATCATTCCATCTGACACGAAATGTCAGTTAACTTGTCACAATGAATTTATTCAAATGGCTTAAGCCCTATTCATATTACTAAAATTAATTTATATTTTTAATACCATCTACTAAAATTTCTTTTTAATTCACATTTTTCTTTTTAGGTAGATTTCCATATATGGAATCTACCTATTGTAATCGATTCAATGACGGGACCCAGAATCGGGAATAGGGGCGCTGAAGGGGGTTGAAATTTAAAAAAATTTATATCTCCGCTATTTTCAAAAATATTGAAACATTTCATAAAACTTTTTTTATGCTCTAATTATTATAAAATTAATTTGTCTGAAACTTTTTTTAATCGGACCTATGGGGATGGAGCTAGAGGGGGTTGAAATTTCAAAAAAATCATATCTCCGCTATTTTTAAAAATATTGAAACAGGTCATTTGACTTTTTTTATGTCCTAATTATTATAAAATTTATTTGTTAGAAACTTTTTTCGATCTGACCATATCGTGGAGTGGGGAAGGATGCTCAAATTTAGACAATAGAAATCTACCTCCCCTGTCGACCCTACCGACACAAATTTTTTATGTTAATTTTATTTCCAATTCCTATCCATTTTCTTTTATTTAAACCAATCCCTATTTACTATAATATGTTATAACAAATATTATACAGGGTATAACAATTTTCATAACAATTACCCAAAATTACAGGGTATAACAAATTTCATAACAATATATATTTTGGAATAGATTTATATATACGAAGTAGAGTAGATTATTAGCAGCAAGATTAAAAGAACAAAGTGTATTCTTTTAGGTTTTTTATTCCAAGCTTTCGAGCGTAGTTGCGCTCATCATCAGGGAAGATGTAAGTGATGAATGGCAAATTACGATATAATAAATGGGGTATTACAGAAAAAATTAACATACTCCTAGTGAGATTGTAGTTCTCAAGTTGTAAAAATTAAAATTGATAAAATACAGAGTAAAAACACTTCCACATTATAAAATATTATAAAGAATTGTTGAAAATAATAAAAAAAATTGATACTAAAAGATTTTTGTTTAAAATCGTATTGGTTAAAATAAAAAAATTAAATTGTACGTCCAAAAGGTGTAAGCCATTAATAATTTAAATTTTAAGTTTTTTATTCATAGTTTTTATGTTGATAAAATTTTTGCGCCAAATTTGAAATTTAATTTTGACGGAAGGTCTCCTCCTTGAAAGCCACACACGTCATAAAAAGAGAAGAGGGAGAAAGAAAAAGAAGTAATAGGGCAACCGCTAGTAGGCTTATTCCCGAAGCGAGTTATTAACTTGTTATGAACATACTGAGTTTGGCAGTTATAAAATAATGGATCAGGATTCTGCGTAGTAAAAAATAATGGAAGAGTTATTTTATACTGCGCAACTCAGTATGTTCATAACAACTTAGGAACTCGCTTCAGGAATAAACCTAATGAGACTGTAAACCCTATTTGGGAGATGGAATAATGTGTACAGCTAATGAGACTGTATGCCCTTGTTGGGAGGAGGCCATGTAATGTGACAGACAATGAGAAATATTTTTTTTGAATATATTAATTAATAGTGTTTTTCACTGACAATAATTTAGGTACCCTCAGTGCCAGCTCATTACCGTAAAAAAATTGCACTAACATCGTTTCCGAACAATATTTGAAACTCTGGAGCGTCCCAGTTTCCCAGTGAAACTTGTGCAGGTATTTGTCATTGAAATAAAATAAGGTTAGAGTTAGTAAATTTTTGTGTATAAATTTCACTATTTCTGAATCTTTCAATTATGTTATTTGTAGTGTCTCTTGACATTCTAAAATGTTGTTTAAACTTTAATGTTTCACAATAACACTTACTCGGCTATTTGAATTCTGTTGAACAATATGAAGGTAATCTATAATTTTGAGTTTTTAGTTCCCCCTTTCTTTCTTAAAAGAATAGACAGTTCTTCAGAGTCAGAAGACGACGAACTCGATTCGACCATTTCTTCCAGAAAATACATAAAATCTACTTTGTCTTTAACCGTTCGCAACATATTGACAATTATCATAACCTAAAACGTCATGTATTTTTTTGTACTTTCTCAAACCCTTCTGTCCATTTAGTGCATAAAAGTTTGCTCTCAGTTCACCCGCTATGAGTGACAGCTGACCAGTGAAATAGGCGCTCCAAAAATATTTTGCTCTAAAATGACCAGTGGAACGTTCAACTTACACTCAGTGTACAAAAGTGCAACCAGTGAAAAACGCTATAAATGATTATTCCATTACTATCAGAAAAATAAAAACTAAAAGATCTTTTCAAGATGGTTTAAAGGTTTCTTATTCTAATTTTTACACTAAGACCTAAACTTATTTTTTCCTATTATAATTATATTCATTATATGTTTATTCCACCAAGTGGAAAATACGAATACAAATGCATATTAGCCAAACAATGTATAACATTCAGATTTTATATTTATTTTTTAATCAAAAATAACTAACCACATTCGTTTAATAAAGATTAATTGTTTTGAATATTGTTATCAAAAATAAATAAAAACTGTAATTACACAATAAAATTATTTATCGTAACCTCTGCAGAACCTTTTTTTATATAAAAAAAAATAATGTTTAAATGATTGTTAGTTCCTGACCACTCAAAGTAGCTTATAAAACTCTACATTTTATGCATTTAATTTTTCCATACTGAACGTACCGCTTAACAATGGCCGTAGTACTTACTTGAAAAAATCTAAAAATCGGAAGCCAATCGAAGAAATTCCGGAAAATTTGGTTAGGTCGGAAAAAATTATAAAGAAAAAAAAATCGAAGAAAATTGAATAAAAATCTGAGAAAATTAAAAGATAAAGAAAAAACAATAACAGATCGAGAGAATCGACAAAAAATCGAAAAAAAATCGGTAATAAATGGAAACAAATCGACAATAATAAGAAAAATCGAAAATATCGAGAAAAAAAACATAAAAAAATCGAAAGCAATCCGGAAAAAAACGACAAAAATTGAAACAAAACAAAGATCGCAACAAATCGAAAAACAATCAAAAACAAAAAAAATCGGCAAAAAGCGATAAAAATCGAAAAACCGTAAATAAATAAAAATAGAAGTAAAGTCGACACAAAAAAAAAATCGGAAAAAATTAAAGAAATCGAAGAAAATTGGATAAAAATCATACAAAAAATTTAAAAAACTACCAAAAAATCGAGAGAATCGACAAAAAATCAAAAAAAAACCTTATAAATGAAAACAAATCGACAATAATAAGAAAAATCGAAAAGATCGAGAGAAAAAAACACGAGAAAATAAAAACAAAAAAATCGAAAAAAATCTGGAAGAAATCGACAAAAATTGAAACAAACCGATAAAGATTGAAACAAATCGTAAAAAACATCGACAAACATCGAAAAAAAAATCAGAAGCAAATCGGAAAAAACGGATATTGGGAAAAAATCGAAAAACCGTAAACAAATAAAAAAAAGAACTAAATTCGACAAAAATAAAAAAAATCGGAAAAAATAAAAAAAATAGAAGTAATTTGGATAAAAAAATTAAAATAACTACGGTAAAATCGAGAGAATCGACAAAAAATACAAATAACGTAATAAATGACCAAATCGACAATAATAAGAAAAATTGAAATGATCGGGAGAAAAAAAAGCACGAGAAAAAAAGAAAAAAAACGATAAAGATCGAAACAAATTGAAAAACATTGACAAAAATCGAAAAACAATCGGAACCAAATCGGAAAAAATCAGATATTCGGAAAAAATTGGAAACAATCAGAAAATCGGAAAAATCGGCGAAAATCGATAAAAATCGAAAAAACCGAAATAAATAAGAAAACATGAAATAAAACCGTCAAAATTAAAAAAATCGGAAAAACTGAAAAAAAAATCGTAAAAAACGAAAACAAAAAACGAAATTACCCAACAAAAATCAAAAATATAGAAAAAATCGATGGGGTCGAAACGAATCGAAATAAATCGTCAAAAATCAAACAAAAGCGAAAAAAATCGAATCCAAACGCACTTCGAACAACCGACCGACCGACCGGCCGAAGCACGTTACAACTGCAACATTGCTTTAATTTTAATTGTAAATTTATGCTAGCGCCAGGGCGTTAGGACTGGCCGAAGATCTAGTTACTAACAGACTGTGTGTGACTGAATGACTGATTGAGTCAGTGTTTAGAAATTTAGGATTCTCAACTAATAGGTTAGTGTAATCAAACAACAAACATTAATTTATGTGAGTGTGTAACATTTTATAAATAGAGAGTTATTGCAACGTGCGTTTTGTAGTTCTTTTAATAGTTTCTTTTATTTTGATATATACGCATACTCATTGAGTCCGACTTTAAGGATATCCTTTATCTAAAAACAATCATCGCTTATTTTATTTAAATAAAGTCAAGGCAATTTCTTAAAAAAGTGCTTTAGTTTTTACGTAAATGACATTATTACAGAACTTTGTTTTGAGATGTTGCATTATTTTACCGAAATAATAGTATATTATAAGGCCGAGAAATAATTTTTCTCGGCCGAGCATTATTATTATCCCGAGATGCGACTCTTCGAGGGATAATAAGTTGCGAGGTTGCGAAAAATCTTCTCTACCGTGGTTTATATACTATTTTTTTCACTACTAGAACATTCAATCATTTTTACAATGATATTTTTTGGGTATACAGTGTGTTTTTTTAAAAAGTTTCCACCACCGATTTCTCTGTGCTCTGGTGTAGATCATTTTCAATGTTTATTTGATAAATAATTTTAAAAAAGTGAGTTTATAGGTTGGTTTTTGCCAAAGGTACTCTTATTTTTTGTAGAAACAAAAAGTGAATTGCTGATAATTCAGAAAAATAAACGAACAAGTTCCTAAAAAGTACCTTAATAGTGCCGACTAGCAAAAAATTTGAAAATCCACACATTCAGAATTGTAAGAGAACCTCAATAAATTAATTCATAGGGAAATTTTTCAAAATGTTAGACAAGAATTCCAAGACAGACTTGACTTTTGTTTAGCACACGATGGACAACATTTTGAGCAATTGCTGTAATTTTTTTTTATTTTTACCTTCTTTTAAATACCTAACTATAAACTGATAACATTATTGATACAAATTATGTAATGTTTTTTTGTCCTAGCAGTGGACAAAGGGTATGATTTGAATTCTGCATTGAATTACCTTTCCTCTGATGTGCCATACATGGTGTATCGCCCATTCAAATTTTCATGTTACGGGGTGGGGGTGAAGGGGGTTAAGGTAGAGCGACAAATTTTGTCAAAAATTTTGTTTCCTTTAAATCAAAAGTCGACGTGTCTCACTATTTTTCTCAAAAATTATTGTGCGAGAGTAAAGTGAGGGTAGGAAAAAACACCCTGTATTTCTGTTCAGGAGGGTAGTAAAAAAATTATACTTAGTGATTTGAATTCTGCATTGAATTACCTTTTCCCTGATGTGCCAAGCATGGTATGTTCCCTATTTAAATTTTAAAGTTGAGGGGCGAGGGTTGAAGGGGGTTGACGTTAGAGTGATGTTTGTTATCAAAAATTTTGTCCCCTTCAAATCAAAAATCGACGTGTCTCGCCATTTTTGCCAAAAATTATTGGGTAAGTCTAAATCGGGGGTGGAAACTTTTTAAAAAAACACCTTGTATATTTGAAAAGAATTTAATGGAAAAGAAGCAGTTTGTGAAAACAATCGAATGTGAACATTCAATAAATTAAATTGACATTTCATTATGTTAATTGCACTATGAATTTTAAAACTTTCAAATAGCGATGAAGATATGAAGAATTCGTTTCATTTGACACCTAGATTTGAAAAACTATTAAATTGATTTTTACGTTACTTTTACAATAGAATGCATAAATATCACTAATCAATATCAAAATATTTATTACATAATCTTAAAATATTTCAAACGAAAATATGTATCTGATAAAGAATTACTTACCTCTATTTTATTTGATTAAGTCAAAAATTCACTCGAAATGATAGGAATTGAAAAGAAAGTGTTTACTTGCTGCCGATTTTTAAAAAAAAAACCCTTGACAAACGCAATGACAGTTGCGTATAATTAATTTGAATGATTTCCTAAGATCGCCTACCTGTGACATCACGTTTAGTCTTGAAAAGTAAAGAAAAGAGTTATCTGCAATTGGCGACGGCAAAGAGCCAAGAAAAAGATTAATTTAAATACGACGTTGTTTTATTAAGAGAAATAGTTTCTGAAAATCCATTTAATACAAAATTTTTTTTTAATCTCATCGTCAGTCATATTGTCCAAATAAAAAATGTCATCAATATTAACTAGATGAATTGGCTCTCCAATAACATTGTGTAGAATTAATATTTAGATGTCTTCATCATTTTCGCCAGCTAAAATAGCAATTTCCAGTTGTTCTTCCATATTTTAAACATAAACAGTATAAACACTAATAAATAAATCAAAATAACAAATGAAATTACTTCTTCAAAAACTTATAATTTCTTCTTCTTAAGACGATTTACACTGCCCTAATTACTGTTGGAATACAATGATGTTTCACCCTATATATTATCTGTTATATTTTATTTTTTATCTAGTATGTTTGATATTATTAAATATATGATTAATGTCAGTTTTGAATAAAAAATATAAAAATATATTTCTTCAATATCGTCTAGCCCTTCAACAATTACAACTTCTTAGGATACATCAACAAGGAAAATTAATTTAATTACTTGTCAAAAAAACTGATCTATAATTCAGTTGCAATAATTGTAATAAATATAAAATTTCTTACATGCCACTTTAATAAAATATCTTTTAAAGAATAATAATTAACCCAATGTCATACTACATAACCTAACCAAGGATATAAATAGATCATTAAGCCCTGAGGGCGACGATCTTACAAACTCGAGGGCCTCTGGCAAGAGGGTGTGTAAGTTGCCCGAGGGCATAATCATCTGTTTATATCCGCGGTGCATACAAACTTTTATGTCCCATAGTCCTTTTTGTAGAACTAATTTTATTTAATTTTTTTGAAATCGTTATAATGCCATCAAATATTAAATATTGTACAATCATTTTTTATTTTTTACATAATAATTCCACAATTTGTAATTTTATTAATAAGTTAAACACAAACTATTTTTTGTCTTTATACCCAAGCGGGACATAAAATGCACTATGTGAGCTACAATGCGCACTTTATGCCCGCGCGGGCCATAAAATTTACTATATGTCCGCACGGGCATAAAGTACACCTTTATATAGTTGGTAACTAAGCAATAAAAACATAATATTGAACTAGTGTGACATAAAATATATTGTAAATTAATTGAACAATTAGGCATGGGCAACACGTTTCGGTCAAACATGGCCATCATGAGTCCTACAATACGAATTATAAATATGTTAAATTACAATATGAAATCACAAAAATTGAGTTACTTACAAAAAAGATTCCGCTCGTACAAATGATTTACAAATGGTATGATATTAATTGAACACAATAGAGAGTTTCAGCACCTCACCCACTAACGATAACGCTAACACTAATCCTCATTTTGACCAGACTGCGCATGCTCACGTAAAATAAAAATAGCGTAATATGGTAAATTTTTCAAAATAGCAGGATGTGTAGCGTGTCCCCTTAACTCAAATACATTAAACAATTGTCATAATTGACACATGACATAACCTAAAATACAGAAAAACGCAATTGCTTTGCTAAAACTCTATTTTCTACATTCCGTTATTCTAATGTAAGCGTTGGCGAGTTAGGTGCTAAAACTCTTTAATCAAAAATTGAAAAACTGAAAAAAACTTGTAATGTGGAAGAAAAATTTTTTAAAAAATTTAAAAAAATATATAAAAACATTTGATATCTCCATATTGGAGGATTCAAATTTCTACAAGTTTACATCGAAGTACATCCTCCGATGCAATTAAAGTTGAAAATAAGTTTTGAAATTAAATTGCGCCTTATTTCACCACGCGGCAACTAAAGTTAAATGACAAAATTGTGTTACATTTTTTTTCTGTGCCACCCGGTAAAATTATCATGTAAATGTCTGGATTGTAAAATATGGTTGGCGAATGCAGAGGGACAATTAACAATATTCGTATGCCAAAATTTATCTATATGTTTTTTTTGTTCCTTTATACGATTATCCAAACGTCTCACCAAGATAAACAACATCTGAGCAAATGTTTTTATAATTTTTTTAAAAAAAATTTTTAATTTTTTTCGGATTTTCAATTTTTGATTATGTTCATTTAATATCATTTGTTTGTAAATTGTTTGTACTAGTGGAAGCCTTTTTTTGTAAGTAAATCATTTTATTTTGGGATTTCATATTGTAATTTAACATGTTTTATAATATGTAATGTGGGCCTGATGATGGCCATTGTTTGGCCGAAACATGTTGCCCATGCGCAAGTGTTCAACTAATTTACAATATATTTTATGTGGAATGACTTTGAGTTTATTATTATTCTTTGAATAATTTTACCACATTTGAGAATGGATAATCTTGGGTTTTTTTTAAATATTTTTTAATAGAAGGAGCTTTGACAGCAATATCTCTCTAATATTTAATAAAAGATCTTATCAGATATATTAATTAAAATCGAAAAAAGAATAATTTAAAATTCAAAAAAATTATTCACAAACGAAAATAAAATTATAATATAAATATCAATTTATATTTTTACAAATAGGTAAAATAATAGTTTTAAAATTTTTATTTGTTAATTTTTTTTTTGCTTTTTAATTTAATTTTTTTATAATAAAATATTTAATTTTTTTTTAATCTTGTCGGATTTTATTTGTACTATTTTTGGAAAAATCTAGTTTACTTGGCGGTCTCTTACCAACAAAAAGTTATGAATTTTTGAAACCATCATCAGACCATTCTGTAACAATATTTTTTTTAATAACATTATCTCTTCTTAATACCTGTGTTTTACGATTTTTTTTTCACACACAAATCTTGACCTAATAAGGTACACGGAAATAGACAAAATCTTCTTGAACTAATACCAAAATAAAGTATAATTTATTAAAAACCTTTAAAAGAACTTATTTTTTAGACGCCATTTTATTTCTTACGTCAATTTCGTCATACAGAAACCACAGAATAGACATTATTACAGTGCAGAACTAAAATATAGTGGAAACGCGAATGGGTGACCTTGAACTTCATTATCGTTAAGTTGACACCCAAATGTCTAAAATGGTGACTAAATGACGATTCCCTTTGTTAAACACATGCGAAACACAGTTTATTTGAAAATATTTATATTTTTTTAATATGGGCGGAGGGGACTTAATCTATAAATTAAAATATTACTGGGCAAACAAAAGTAATGTGGAATTTTACTTCAATTAGTCTTTTTGTTGATTGAGCAAATTTCAAGTTAATTCTGCAACAATGGAAATTATCGAAAAAAAAGTAAAAAAAAAATAATTAATTTTTTTTTAAATCAATTTTTTATTTCCGAAAAAATAGTTCACATTCATACTCTTGAATGTTAGGTTAGTAAATACAAAAATTCATCAAAATGAAGCAACTACGCTTAACCAAAATTTTAAGAAATAAGAAGTTTTTTTTTATTTTATATTTTTTGTTTTGTTAATATTTTATAATAAAAAAATTAAAATGCTGTGCAAAAATAATTGTTTGATTTCATCAGTGCAAAAAATAGGTATATTCTATGAGACACGATATCGTAAATTTTAGTACAATCTAGTACATTTCATTCGCGTTTCCACTATATTTTAGTTTCCGCACTGTAACAGTGCATATTATTTGGTTTCTGTATGACTAAATTGACGTAAGAAATAAAATGGCGCCTGAAAAATATGTTATTTAAAGATTTTTAATAAATTATACTTTATTTTGGTATTAGTTCAAGAAGATTTTGTCAATTTCCATGTCACTGATTAGGTCAAGATTTGTATGTGAAAAGAAAATCGTAAATAACACAGGTATTGAGAAGAGATAATGTTATTAAAAAAATATTGTTACAGAATGGTCTGATGATGGTTTCAAAAATTCATAACTTTTTCTTGGTAAGAGACCGCCAAGTTTTTTTTTACATTTTCGTGTTCCTTGACCCTAAATTACTCTATAAAAAAAATTGTCAAAATCTGAAGAGTTGCCGTAAACCAGACTTTTACCCTATTTTTTTATAATCAAAATGTTGACGCTCAAAAAAAATAACAAAAACAAAAAAATTAATATCATTAAATTAGAATAAAACTAAAAACTCATTTTAAAATTTATTGTACATATTATAATAAATTGTATGTATAATAAATATTTTAATATAATTTAAGTAGGTAACTAAACGCAAAATAGTTGTGAGATGTTTTTATTCCTGTTGATTCCAGGGGAAGGCCCGCAGAATCAATATTCAACCCACTACAGACACCTGTAACAACACATATACCGGCAAAAGCAAAAGCTGCTCCTCTCCGCTATAGCTATATAGCAGCAGCAGGACGAAAGGTATAGAGTATAGAGGTATATTTATTATGATTGTATAAAATTGGGTATATGCGCAAAGTTTGGAGAAATATCACCCCCGCCGTAATCAACCCATCTCTCTTACCCGCTAAGGGAGGGGTGTTCGTAGCTCTCTGTCGAATCTGCGCCGGCCGCTGTTTCAGTTTCAGTTTTCAGTCCGGAAGATATCGCGCGTGCAGTAGGATCTCGAAAGGTTTATTGCACGAGCCTGACGGGTTTATAGATTTTTCACGTGAGATTTTCTAATCTGTTGAATGAATTTCGGTTAGACGAGAGAAGTTGGAATTTCGTGTGAGAGTGTGATGCTGGATATGAATTTGTGATAGTGCTTAGAGGTGTAGTGGTGCTAAGAATTTTGGATTACTTTTTTTAGGGGTTTTTAAAAATAAGGTAAATTAAGTTTAATTTAATAAAATAATAAGTTATCATTTTCTATATTTTTTATTATTGTTAATAAATATTTTAAAATAAATACCACTCATCCATAAGTTTTTACGTCATTTAAATGATTTTTATTTATCTTAATTTTCTGACAAAATAATCCATTTTTTCCAAATAAAAAAAATCCAAACATGAAGTTAATTTAGATAAAAAATAAATTATACAAAAATTTAGAACCACAATTTTTTTTATATTGAAGATTTAATTTTTAATTTTTAAAATTCTGACACAAAATTATAATTTGAAATAAATTGAAATTTAAACCAATCTAAATAAATATTCATATTCTAATATAAAGTTTAATTCAGATTAAAAATAAAATTATAGAAAAATTTAGAACCACGAATTTTAAAAAATTGCAAATTTATATTTTACATTTACATAAAGTTCTGACACAAAATTATAATTTGAAATAAATTGAAATTTAAACCAATCTAAATAAATATTTATATTCTAATATAAAGTTTAATTCGGCTTAAAAATAAAATTATAGAAAAATTTAGAACCACAAATTTTAAAAATATTGCAAAATTATATTTTACATTTACATAAGGTTCTGACACAAAATTACATTTTGGAATTAATTAAAAGTTTAACTAATCTGAATAAATAATTATATTTTAACAAAGTTAATTTAGATGAAAAATCAAATTATAGAAAAATTCAGAACCACAAATTTTAAAAAATTAAAAAAAGATATTGTGGATTTTTATTTTTAATTTATAAAATCCTGTCATAAAACTATGATTTGAAATAAATTAAAATTTTATAAAAATCCAAATAAATATTTATATTCAAAGATAATTTTCAATTTGGATATAAAATCAAAATGTACAAAAATGTAGAACCACTAATTTTGAAAAATTTATTAAATATGTTTTAGATTTAAAAAACTTTAACACAATATTATAATTTGGAATTAATTAAAATTTGGACACATCCAAATAAATATTTATATTCTAATAGAAGATTATTTTTTTAGATAAAAAATCAAAAACGTAGAACCACTAATTTTGAAAAATTTAAAAATATATTTTAGAATTAAAAATACTTTTAACATAATATTATAATTTGGAATTAATTAAAATTTGGACAAATCCAAATAAATATTTATATTCTAATATAAAGTTTTTTTTAGATAAAAAACCAAAGTATAGAAAAAATTAGAACCAAAAATTGTAAAAAAATAAAAAAAGATATTGTGGATTATTTTTTTTAATTTATAAAATCCTGTCATAAAACTATGATTTGAAATAAATTAAAATTTAAAAAAAATCCAAATAAATATTTATATTCAAAGATAATTTTCAATTTAGTTATAAAATCAAAATGTACAAAAATGTGGAACCACTAATTTTGAAAAATTTTAAAAATATATTTCAGATTTAAAAAACTAGCATAATAATAATTTGGAAGTAAAATTTTGACAAATCCAAACAAATATTTATATTCTAATATAAAGTTTTTTTTGATAAAAAATAAAATTATAGAACAATTTTGAAAAAATTAAAAATCATATTGAAGATTATTTTTTTTTTATTATAAAATCTGACAAAAAATTATAATTTGATATAAAATAAAATTTGAACAAATCCAAATAAATATTTGTATTCTAATAGAAAGTTATTTTTTAGATAAAAAATCAAAAACGTAGAACCACTAATTTTGAAAAATTTCAAAAATATATTTTAGATTTAACAAACTTTAACATAATATTATAATTTGGAATTAATTAAAATTTGGACAAATCCAAATAAATATTTATATTCTAATACAATTTTTTTTTAGATTAATAATCAAATTATAGAAAATATTGGAACCACAAATTTTGAAAAATTTAAAAATCATATAGAAGATTATTTTTTTTTAATATAAAATCGGACAAAAAATTATAATTTGATATAAAATAAAATTTGAACAAATCCAAATAAATATTTATATTCTAATAGAAAGTTATTTTTTTAGATAAAAAATCAAAAACGTAGAATCACTAATTTTGAAAAATTTAAAAATATATTTTAGATTTAAAAATACTTTTAACATGATATTATAATTTGGAATTAATTAAAATTTGGACAAATCCAAAAAATATTTATATTCTAATATAAAGTTTTTTTTGATAAAAAATTAAATTTGAACAAATCAAAAACGTAAAACCACTAATTTTGAGAAATTTAAAAAATATATTTTAGATTTAAAAAACTTTAACATAATATTATTATTTGGAATTAATTAAAATTTGGACAAATCCAAATAAATATTTATATTCCAATATAAATTTTTTTAGACAAAAAATCGAAATATAGAAAAATTTAGAACTACAAATTTTTGAAAAATTTAAAAATGATATTGAAGATTATTTTTTTTTATTATAAAATTCTGACAGAAAATTATAATTTGAAATAAAATAAAATCTGAACAAATCCAAATAAATATTTATATTCAAATATAAATTGTAATTTCCCTAATAGTACAGAGACGTTTAAAAACGTCTTAAAAACGTATACAAGCGACCTTTGGGATGTTTTAAAAACGTTTGTTAAAATACCCGAGAACGTTTATAAGACGTTTTTCTATAGTGCAAATATCACAACTTTTAACGTCATATACACGTCAAAAAAATACGTTTTAGAAACGTTTCAAAACGGACTAAATAAATGCCTCAAATAAAACGTTTAAACTTGCTTTCTCAAATATAGTTTTGCGAATACAACAACACGTCTTTTATAAAAACGAGACACAAAAACGTTTAAAAAACGTAACTTTCTGGCTATTTCTGAAAGTATGTTTTAAGGACCTAAACAAAATATTTTCCGAAAGTTAAAAAAAAAAAACGTTTGGTAGTCGTTTTTTATATGTCAGTGAAGTTGGCACCTACTTTTGCGAATCTTCCAAAGATTTTGTATGCATTCGTTTATCCATCGATTGTCCATTATTGTCCACTAATTATTTTCGTTTGTCCGCCTTTCGTTTTAAAATGGTGGCCTAAAAACTTTTTTTGCAAATTTTGATCTCGGCACCCACAACTTGCAAAAAAAATTCAACCGCACAAGTCCTTCTTTGTTTCTCCACGTTTGTTCAACAATTAGTTTTGTTTGTCCACCCTCCGGAGTTTTTCCAAAATTTTTGAAGTAGAATTGTGACCTTAAGAAAGGGGAGAGACCAAAAATGAGGAAAATTAAAAAAATCCTTATGGTGTAGTCTCTCCCTTTTCTCACAACCACAATTTTTCATCTACATTTTTGAAAAAATTCACACATATAGAATATTTTTTTCTCTCTCTATCTGCACTTAGTACGTTTTAATAGCATATATAGTTTTGTTGTTACAGGGGCTAAACAAAAAATTATTTAGTATAATCCACAACTACCTATGTTATTTTTTTTTTTTTTTGATAAAAAATATATTAAAATTATTTTAATACCATTAAAAAGAGAGTAAAAAATTATTTATTAAAATCTACAATTATCTAAGTTATTTTGTTTAATTAAAAAATATATTAAAATCTATTTAATACCATTAAAAAGAGAATAAAAATTCTATAAATGGGAATTTTTTCAAACTTCTAAGCAAAAATTGTGACCTGGAGAAAAGAGAGAGACCAAAATGAGAAAAAATATAGTTATGGTCTCTCCCTATTTTCACAACCACAATTTTTTATCTAAAATTTTGAAAAAATGCACTTATATAGAATATTTTTTTCTCTTTCTATCAACATTTAACACGATTTAATTGTATCGATAGTTTTCTTGTTACAGGGGTTAAACAAAAAATTATTACAATTATCGAAGTTATTTTGTTTAATTAAAAAATATATTAGCATAACCGACAATGATAGGCTATTTTCATTCCATTTTCGCTGAAACTATTTATAAATCATTTTAAATAAAATTAATTCAATATTGAGTCTACTTTGGGCTTAATTTCTATTAAATATTTAAATGTAAATTTTCTTAAATAACTACAATTAAAAAATAATAGTTATTTATGTCATACTAGTTATTGCATTCAAAATATAAATATTAAAAGAAAACCTGTTTTTGTCTTTATGCACTTTATGTCTTTATAAACTGCATTTTGCGGGCCATATATTGAACAGGACATAGAAAAATTCTTTAAGTTTAGTTTATTGTCAGAACCTTAAGTGTTCTACATGATTGAATAGAGAAAAAAATGAGGCCTTCAAAGATGAAATAATAAAAAGTACAAGTAGAGGTATTTAAAAAAAAATAGTTAAGGATGGCCCTTCAAAGACAAAACGGTGTTTTACAAAAGTGGATACGCTATGTGAAGCCATATTTAGCCATTTCTTAAATGTCTCGAAAACTGGACCTGATATTTTAATTTTGAAAAATCTATTAATTCGTCTTGAAAATACACCCCATTTAACCGATATTGGATCAATTTTTGTTTATCTACCCTGTATACTCTAAACCCAGTGAAAAAAATATTTATTCTGTTCCATAGTGTTATAATTTTGAACAAAAGAAGCTGAAGATTGTCTACTGGAATTTTATTTGTAGATGTTATAAAATCATTTGTCTGTTCTCGTCCAGAGAATTTAACCAAATGAGAATTCGCTTTTTGCCCTTCGTTTTTATGGTGGAATGGTGCTTGGACAAAACAAAAATCTTAGATGGACAATCTTGGACTAACGATGAACAAACGAATGCACGAAAAAAAAAGTAAAAGATTCAGAAAAGGGTGTGCCAACTTCACAATATAACAATTTTTTAAAAGTTATATAATTAATTATAATTAACCGCTGGGTGGACAAATAAAACTAATTGTTAGACAAACGTGGAGAAACAAAGAAGAAACGACCTGTGCGGTTGAATTTTTTTTTGCAATTTGTGTGTGCCGAGAGCAAAATTTTGCAAAAAACTGTTTTTGGGCCACCATTTTGAAACGAAGAGTGGACAAACGAGAATAATTAGTGGTCAATAATCGACAATCGTTGGACAAAGGAATGCACACAAAATTTTTGGGAAATTCCCTAAAGTGGGTGCCAACTTCATTGGCCTGATAAAAGCTGTATTTGGAACAAAATAAAGAAACTTTCCAAAAATCAAATAAAAAGTCAGATAACTATGAAAATGATGTTGATGGTGGTTCTATATATACTTTCGATAATGTATGTACTTTCCCATTTAATAATTTTCAATATTTTCCCAACGAAATTAGGAACATCGTATATAGAGGGTGTCCCTCAAATAATGTAAAAAAAATTAAGGGGTGATAGTACTCCTAAAATTAATAAAAAAGGTTCCTATAAGCATAGATCGTTAAATGCAAATTAAGAGAGTTAGAGGCTTTAAAAGAGTACATTTTAAAAATGTTTTTTTTTTTTAATTAAAAGTTTAAAAAACAAGATCAAATTTCGATTTACATGATTAGTTTAACACCCCACAATTTTCATAAAATAATTTATCTTTTTTAGTTTCTCAAATTATGGTTCAGCAACTGTTTACCTTCAATTTTCTCGAAAATGGTTACTCTAAGCAACTTGCAACAAGAATACCTTTCTGAAAGATAAAAGCAAGTAGATTTTAAAACCTGTACCCGAGTTGTAAAAAAACAACCCCAAAAAAGTTATGTATAAATTAACCCTCTACCCTTGCAATAACTTCCCTTTCCGATTATAAAAATAATTTTTCGATATCACCGTTGGATTTAGGGTTAAATTTTATGTCCCCTAGTTTTTTTTTTAGAAATTTTATCTTGTTACTTTCCCGACCCACCTCCTAGAAGGGAAAGTATTGTGAACGAGCTAAAAAAAATTCGAGATAAAAACAGAAATATCCATTTTCGGGTCCCCTGAGACGATTAAGACCATTTCCAGATGGAAGTCTGTCTGTCAGTCTGTGTGTGTGTATTCTTCCACGATAGAGGCCACACGTTTAATCCGATTGAGCTGAAATTTGGTATATGGGTTTGGGTTACCCGTCGGAAGAACCCATTAGTTTTTGTACGACATCTGTCAAACGGAAGTACCACTATCAAAAAATGACACATGCAATATGTCACGGAATTGGACATGCTATATGTCATTTGAAAGCCCTAGAAAAGCTCTATTCAGAACAGTTAAAATTATTTCTCCAACTGTCACCTGTCAAAAATAAAAATGTCAAAATTTGAAACTTCAGCATTAAATATCTGAAGAAGTATTAATCCGATTGAGCTGAAATTTGGTATATGGGTTTGGGCTATCAGTCGGAAGAATCAATTAGTTTTTGTACGAGATCTATCAAAAAATGACAGATGTAATATGTCACGGAATTGGACATGCAATATGTCGCTTGAAAGCCCTTGAAAAACTCTATTCAGAACAGTCAAAATTATTTCTCTAACTGTCACCTGTCAAAAATTAAAAAATGTCAAAAGTTGAAACTTTATCATTAAATATCTGATAAAATAGCCGATAATTTTGGTATATTTGTTTTTAAAATTCTCCGCGGTTCTTCTAGCTTTTAGTACGGTAAAGCTAGCAGAACTTAAAAATAAAAAAAATTAGTGGAGCTAAAAAATTATTTTTTGGGCATTTAAATAGCCGATAAGAAGGCGATTATCATTGTTTTTAAAATTCTCGGCGGTTCTGCTAGCTTTACGGTAAAGCTAGCAGAACCATAAAAATAAAAAAAATTAGTGGAGCGGAAAAATTATTTTTTGGGCATAACAAGCCGATAATTTTAGTAAATATTTCATGTATTTCTGCCGCCAAGTGCCTGCTGGCTTTGCCGACATTTTAACGACCTACGCTTATTGGAACTTTTTTTATTAATTTTAGGAGTACTATCACCCCTTGAATTTTTTTACACTATTTGAGGGACAACCCTGTATATTATTATAAACATTTAATTTGCGGTGCTTATTATTTAATATCATAAAAATAATTTCCTTATTGACATTTAACCTCATAAAAATGTAATATTACCATTTTTCCAATAATATCATAATAAAAATACTCTTTCGACATCGTATCGACTCAAGCTCCATAAATACTCAACACAGGAGATATGTATCATATTTACGGCAGTTTTAGAACGTTTTTTATTGTTCGTTTCGATTCCTTTTAATGCCTTCCGAGCGTGGAGAGTCCACCTGAGCCATAAAAGTATTCACAATCAAGCACGAGAATACTTAGTAGGATAGTCGTTAAATGTTCCGCTTTTTACGAGCTCTAAATAAGCGAGGAATTGTTGTAAATAACGATTAACTGCTTGTTATAATGTTTTGAAAGAACTTTTAAAACAAATTATTTGTTTACCGATTATACTGCATTATGTTCTTTAGGCTGCCCATAACACTTAATAATCTATTAATATGATTTTCTTCAAAAGTCCAGAATATTAGAACGTGCTACTTACATTTAGATTAATTCCTTATAGATAATAATATCAGACTGGCTTTTAAAAAGGAACTATAGCTAATTTAGCTGACAATATTGATGTGTAAATTAAAATCGTAATACAGCCGCTTTGGCATTATAAGATTTTAATGTTTTTTATTTCAAGAAGAAGTTCTCTTTTAACTGAGCCCCTCCATTTTTAAATTTTAATGAATATGCAGTTGTGCTGTATTGTGACCGTCCGGAAGTTTTCACCCCAATTGCCGCAACACTTTGATTTATTCGAAGTTCTGGAGTCCTACAGGTCTCGAGGGGTGCAGATAGAGTTCCGCAATTTTTTTTGCAAAATTTTTAAAAACAAATTTTGGGGTGCTAACTTCATGCCGCAACCCTTTTATGATAAATATGAATGGACATCTCAGCAATAAAGAGTTCTAGAGTTTTCGGTAGTTTTGCAAAGAGTTCTGGGAATTTTCGGAAATTTCAAAAAAACAAAAATTTGGGGTGCTAACTTCATGCCGCACCCCTTTTGAGAGGAAAAATAGTTCTAGCTTGATGTATATCTTGGAAATGAATAGTTCTAGAGTTTTCGATGATTTTTTCGAAGAGTTCTGGGAATTTTTTGTGCTAATTTCATGGCTCACTTCTTTCGTGTAAAACAGAAATTACGGGTCACCTACTCTGTTCAAGTTACTTACAGGGGTTTAAAGTTTTATAAAAATTTAGCAAAGAGATTGCAATTCTGCAAAGTATAGCATTGACTTCTGAGACGGTAAAATAATAATATAAATTATATCAAATAATGTAAATTATAAAAATCACATACTCCCGAGATGTGCTGCGCAGTTGTGTTTGCATGGTGCTAATTTTACGTCCGTTAAGTTAGCATTACCACTTGCAATTATGAAAAATATTATTATTGCAAAAATTGTCGCAAATTTATCGTGGAAACGAAAAATTTGTCGCACTTTTTATTTTTTATATACCAACTTAATGGTTAAGTTACCACTACCACCCATATATCTTCGTAAACAAACGTTGAATCCGAAATCCGAATGATGGAGAAATTATCGCGTATCAGTCGTTGATTAGTCGCGTAGAAATATAATTTAATTTTCATTATCTTTTTCCTTCAATGTCCACCAATTTGAACTCGACCGTCAAGTTAGCACAACCACCCGTACATCTACGTAAATAAACGTAAATGGTCGCGAATTTGTCGCAAATTTGTCGTGGGAACGAAAAATTTGTCGAACTTTTCTTTATATATAGCCTGGTAATGCCAATATAATAGTTAAGTTAGCACTACTACCCGTATATCTACGTAAATAAACGTTGAATTCGAAATCTGAATGATGGAGAAATGGTCGCGAATTTTTCGCAAATTTGTCGTGGAAACGAAAAATTTGTCGCACTGCGAAAAAGAAACAAATGGGTGAAGTACGACGATTATTCGGACAAAGCAGTGGATATTAAAGACACGAAGAAAATTACAGCGCCACTTCTTTTTTATGTAAAAGTCATGTAACTTATTTGTACTCTAATAATAAAAAATGTCTTCATAATAATAATAATAATAATAATAATAATAAATGTTTATTCAATAAATATAAATATATATAGATAGTGCATAAGATTTTGTAAAATACAATGATAAAAAAAAAACATATTAAAATACTGATTAAAATGAAACACAAAATACAGAATAAACAAAGTTAAGTCACAGAAGTAGTTTTTAGAAACAACTTGTGTTGTGACTGAAAAATTTGTTTTGCCTTTTTTTGGCGACATAATCAGGGATGTTTGTCAAGTCCAGTATAAAAATAAAGTACAGTATATTACTTACAAGTTAAATTATCAGAATTTTAAGTATTGTTAAAATGGATACTGTGTTATTAAGTAGTTTGATTCACAAAATTGGTAAAGAATCGTCTGTTTGTTTCCATAATCCATTTTTTAATTCGCTTTTTATATATATTATAACTTTTTGAGTTTCTCGTATCATTAGATAACAGCACGTAAATTCTTGGAGCTAAATAGTTAGTGCTTCTTTGTCCGATAGTTTTTTCACATCGTGGAAACACGATCGTTTCATATCTCCTAGTGTTGTGAGAGTGTTCATTATGTACAAATTGTATTTTATTTTGAAATATAAAAAGACATATTTTTTGAACAAAAATTTGACGTACATCTTTTACTTGGGCATCTATATACAATTGATCTGAGGAAAACAAAATATTTTTGTGTAATATGATTCTCAAAAGCCATTTTTGTAAAATATGAACATGATTTAAATAACATTCACTCACTCCTCCCCAACCTAAGATACCATAAGAAAGCAATGATTCAACCAGTGAGAAATACAGAACTATAAGTTCCTTAACATCAAGAATTTCTTTTAAGTATCTAAATTTTGGCAAATGGCCTCTTATTTTTCTTACTATTTCACTACATTGAAGGTCCCATCTCATATGACGATCAATTGTAATGCCAAGGTATTTTACTTTTTCTGCTTCTACAATGTTGTTAGTCATGCCGATATTCAGTGGCCCCAGATGAGGGAGTCCAGATATGTATGATGCAAAAGGTAAGTAGTTTGTTTTGCTAGAGTTGAGGGTCAATTTATTAAATTGCAACCATTTAGTTATCATAGGGAAATCATTTTCTATTTTATTTTTTAGCTTTTGCCAGGTGGAGGAACGATAAAATACCACAGTATCATCTGCAAAGCTGATGAGCTCACCCAGAATATTTAAGGAAAGCATACTATTAATATATAGGACGAACAGAAGTGGGCCTAGAACGGTTCCTTGTGGTACACCATAAGTAATTGTCTGAGGTGTGCTCATTACTCCATCGATTTCAACTATTTGATCCCTATCCGATAAGTAACTTTCTATGAGTTTGTAGGTATTTCCTCTAATACCATACTCCTCTAATTTATTTAATAACAATTTTGGGCAGACAGTATCGAATGCTTTAGAAAGATCTAGGAAGATACACACAGCAGGAATATTCTTATCAAGCGCATCGTAAATAAGAGAAGTTAGCCTATATATCGCATCTTCAGTCGACCTAGACTCTCTAAAGCCATACTGCCGATCGGACAGAATGTTATGTTTTTTTAAGAAGGAACAAAGTCTATTTTTTAATATTTTTTCTATTATTTTCGAAATATTAGAAACCAGTGATACAGGTCTGTAATTAACCATTTCGGTTTTCTCTCCACCTTTGAATAGTGGTTTAATTAGACCATTTTTCAGAATTTTTGGAAATGACCCTTCACTAAAACATTTATTTATTAAGTAAGTTAATGGACTTGCAATCTCATGAGATATTTCTCTTAGTGTTTCAGACCTTATATTATCGAGACCTGGAGATTTTTTAAGTTTTAAATTCTTAATTGTATTAATAACCTCATCTTCATTAGTAGGATTAAGGAACATAGTGTTTTCTATGCGATTTATATTTTCTGTATAATTTGTTACTTTGGGTATTTTTACCGCCAAATTTGAGCCTAACTCACAGTAGTATGTATTAAAGCCATTTGCAATATTCAATTTGTCAGTAATTTCAGTTCCATTTAATTTAATTTTTTCAATAATTTTTTTAGGTGTTGTTTTGCCGCAGACCTTGTTTATGCATTCCCACAAAGATTTGGAAGAATTTTGATTTTGTTGGATAATTTTTCTATAATAATCCTTTTTTGTTTTTTTTACAAGTTTATTTGTATTATTTTTGTGAACATTGTATTGCCTTTTTATTTCTAAATTATCGGGATATTTCAGAGTTAATTTATACAATTTATTTTTTTCATTAATTAATTTTATTAATGTATGATTCATCCAATTTTGTAATATTTTTTTTTCTTGTTTTATTTTTACTTTATGTTTATTTTGATTAATATGATGCTTAAGAGTAGTAATAAAATTAAGAGCTATATTATCAACATCCGTTTCATTATATACAAGTTCCCATTTTTCAAGTTTTAAAGAATTTTTTAGTAATGGATAATTTATGTAGTATTTGTAATTTATTTGATCATTTAACTGAATGTTATTTCGTTCTATTTCCAAAGTAAGGGCTATGGGACAATGATCTGTAATATTATACCTAAATATATACGATTTAGCTTCAAGTGCGTTGCGATTAGCTACATAAAAATGATCCAAACATGTCCGACTAGGTAAACGAGTGTATTCGTTAATGTATGAAGTATATCCAAAAGAGCTCATTATATTTTTGTATTCTTCTACTATTTCATCATTACTGTTTAATAAGTCTATATTTATGTCACCTGTTATAATACTAATATCGTGTTTTTTTAATGAATTTAAATAGTTAATTAAATTTTGATTAAACATTTTTGGACAATTACTAGGTGATCGGTATATAGATTTAATTTCAATTTTTTTGTTTTTTGCAGTGACTGAGATGGAAATGACTTTAATATCTCCAATAAGTTCAATTGCTTTTTTAAACTGTAAATGATTTTTAACAAAGACCAAAACGCCATCATTCTGATTTAAATTCCCATTATTGTAAATACTTTTATATCCTTGAATGTTAAAATTATTATAATCATATACCTTCCAAGTTTCAGTTAGTACTATCAAATCTAATTCAGCATGCATACTATCCAATAATACGAGCAGCTCATTCATGTTTTTTGCTACGCTGCGAATATTCATATGAAAAATTTTAAAGTCTTCAATATTAATGTGATTCTTAAATGTTCCTGGGCTTTCAATTTTGGTTGATTGAATTGGATCATGTTGATAGTCCCTAATATAAGCATCCATTTTAATTAATACCCAAAAATGGCTGAGAAATAAAACTTATCATGTAAAAAGGTCTAATAAAAATTTTTTAAATTACAAGAGTAATATCTAAATGTTAAAATGAATTAACTGCCCGCGCTAAAGTAAAATACATTAAGTAATTTAATATTTAAAAAAATAATAATTTAATTTGTTGAAGTTGAGTTTTTTTGATTTCTAGTTACACGTTTTGTAGCCTCTGGTTCTAAATTTTCCTTCGTTTTTTTTTTGATTCCTGTTTGTGACGATTGGTTTTCTTCTGTAGTAGCGTTTCTTCCGTTGTGTGCCAATATTTCTATTGGATTCGGTATTTCTATCAGATCTTCGTATCCGTATTCTTTGTCTTCTACGTAGAGGATATTCTTTTCAATCTTTGCGTTAAGGTTATGACTCTTAGCTAATTTTAGATTTTGCCCTAGTACTTTTTTACGTTGATAGTCTGTTTGAGTTAGATCGTAAGCAAAGAACAACTTACTTCCTTTTAAGGTTTTAGATTTTCCCAATATTTCTACTTTTAAGAAGTAACTCACGCATTCAATGATTAGTGGTCTAGGTTTATTTTTTGTTATTCTTCCAATTCTGTGAGTGTCTCTGAAGTCGTTAAAATTGCAGCTTAGGTTTAGTTTGGTGTTCACTATATCTATAAGTTTCACTATATCTTCCTTAGGATCGCTTTCTTCAAGACCATATAGTATTATGTTGTATTTTTTTAGGTTTCGTTCAACTGCTAGAAGTCTATTTTTTAGTTGCTGATTTTCTTCTTGAAGTGTGTTATTTTCTTTTTTAATTTCAGAAAGGTCTCTGTTGAAATCGTCTTTAAGTTCTTTTATTTCTTTCTCGAATGTTTCTTTTAGCTCTTTATTTTGCTTAGCAATTTCAGCTATTTCTTTTTTTATAAGCTGGTTTGATTCATTTACAGTCTTCAAAAGTTGATAAATTGTTGCGTTACTGATTTCTTCCTCCATTTGATAAAATAAAATTTCAATTTAATTTCTTGAATGCTTTTGGCTCCCAGACTATTTTAACACATTTATCAACTTGAGTGTTGTTAGTTTTTATATTAAATACTTTTCCATTGTTAGTTATAATTTATATATGATCTATGAATCAAAACTGGCTTACCAATTATCACTTATTTGTTATTTTTCCACAACTGATCAATTTCGTTTCTAAACACGCTCTGTATAACTTTCAGAAAAATTGGATTAATTTTACTCACTATAATCGTATTTAATAAGGAGACGACATACAACATGGGCACATTCGAGCAACGGTATACCAAACAACAATAAAAAATATCTTCATTTGATTTACAATTTAACGTTCATTTACGGATCTAAACAAGTTGTAGTGCTAATTTGATGATTGAGGTCGCATTGGAATCACTTTGGATCAAAAAGTTGATGAAAATCCATTAAAATTTCTGCACGACTAATTAACGATTAGTACGCGACAATTTCTCCATCATTCGGATTTCGGATTCAATGTTTATTTACGAAGATATATGAATGGTAGTGCTAACTTAACTATTAAGTTGGCATAACCAGGCTATATATAAAAAAGAAAAACTGCGACAATTTTTTTGTTTCCACGACAAATTTGCGATACATTGGCGACAATTTTTGCAATAATATTATTTTTCATATTTGCAAGTGGTAATGCTAACTTAACGGACGTGCTAATTTTTCTCGAATATATTTGATTTTATATTTATTTAGGTCTGATACGATAAATACTGAAAATTATGAAAAATGAATATTTTCAAGGGGTGCTATGAAGTTCTATTTGTTTTCGCTGATTTTTGCCAGAACATAAATTTTTATTTACTGGGCAGTTATAGTCACTTATGGCTGATTTTAAATATAGCACCCCTAAGTTCTGGTACGAAAAATACTGAAAATTATGAAAATTTTATATTTTCAATGGGTGCTGCGAAGTTCTGTTGGTTTTCGATAATTTTTCGGAACAATATTCAATTTTTTATTTACTGGCTAGTTTTAGTCACTGAAATCTGTTCTGAATACTAATGTTCTAAAGGGTTCTGTAACATGCTGTCCAAAATTTCATATTTTGACTCATTTGATTCCATATGTAGCATTTTTAAATATTGCAGTCACTTTGGGGTGGTTTTCGAAATGGCGCTCCTGAGTTCTAGGTCGGAAATGTGTGTTAAGTGATTAAATACGAACAGATTTAGGGAGTAAGTGTACATTTTTTGCAACATTTCGTATTACATTAATTTTTACTATTTTATTACTTCTTAGACACTTTGGGATGATTTTCGTAATAGCACCCCAGAGTTCTGAGTTGAAAAGGAATTTTCAGCGCTAAAATACAAAATGTTTTACAGGATGCTATGAAATATTTTGCAAAATTCTATATTTCATTTTATTTTTGGTTCAATTGTGACCATTTTTGGAGTTAATGAGACACTTAGGGGTCCCTTTCTTAAGTGAACCCAAGAGTTATAGGCCTGAAATGAGTTTTTAATTCTACAATACTGATAGTTCTGTGGGGTGCTTCAACATTCTTTACAACATTTCGACTCTATTGCATTTGTTTAATTTTGGCTATTTTCGTACTTTTTAGGCACTTTGGGATTGGTATTCTTAACAGAAATGTGCTTAAAGCTGGTACACCACTTTTGGCCCACCTTAATACTAACCGATCTAGAATTTATTATATATTAATATTAATACATGTAATAAATTTTGAACAGGGTCTGCAGTACTTCAACAATCGAAATCATTTAAATTATTTATTACAGCAATCCAATTACTTGAATAAATTTATTTATTAAATTAGTCCAATTACTTTTGTCGAGTCAAATAATATTGCCTCCACCTCTGAATTGCTCAGCCAGTATATATTTCGACAATGTCTTCGCGGTGCATCATCAATCGAAATGATTAAAATTATTTATTACAGTAGCCCAATTACTTTTTTCGGATGAAATAAGATAACCTCCACCTTTTAATTGCTCAACCGGGATATATTTCGACAATGGGCCAGTGTAATAAATTTTGGACAGGGTTTTACAGGTGCATAATGTAATATTTCGTATATATTAGCTGTAATAAATTTGTAATAAATTAACCCATACATTTCCATCGGATTTATTCATTTTGGTACAATGTGGGCTAGCTTGAGAGTCTAAAGCTGGCCCACAACCCCATATTGCGAACACGGGAGGTGTAAAAGTTTTTTTTCCGATTATAATAAATTGTAATTAATTTGTAATAAATTCTCCATGGGTCAGTATGATGGGCCAACAGTAGTGGGTCAGCTTTAAGTACATGTAACAGAAGCGCCCCATAATTCTACACCGGAAAAGAATGTTTAATGCTATAATACTAAGAGTTCTGTGGGGTGCTGCAACATTTCGTATTTTATTTTTATAAAACTTTAAACCTCTTTATTGCGACGACCCTTCGGTCGTTACGGGTCACTTTGGCGCCTTGGTCCAGGTTTCGGATTGCCTCGGGCGCCACCTTCCGTTTAGAGTGTGAAGGCCACTGCACGGGCAGCGTCAGTGGAGAAAGAAATACTCCAGGGGTCGTTATGGTATCGACCAAAATCACTGGCGGCCAGAGGGGCGGTCTTTACTTGCCCTGCTGGGTTCGAGTACCTGGGTATTAGCTGCTAGGATGTTAATTCAAAACAAATAAAATTCAATAAATTAAACTTTTATTTTTACCAAAATCCGGCGGAGAAAAGGTGTGTAACGGACGATTGGCTTGGCGGCGTGGTGTAGTCGGACTGACGGTTCCGGACTCCGGATACAATTGAAGTTGGCTTCAAGTTGACCTGTCTCTAAAGGTCGACGGACTGCACTGCTGTTTCAATTGGGACGGCCACAGCAAGTATGCCTTCTCGCTGCCTCTGCAGCTGCCGACAACGGTTTGAATTGCCCTACTCGATATGAACTTCTGCGTCTAAGAAGCAGAGACGAGAGTGTCTCCATCTGCTTGGCGACGTTTCAACTGGTAAGACTGGTCTTTTATTCACAAATTTAAGGTAATTTTACTCCAGTACCGTGCGCGATTCAATTTATATATTTTAAATAATACGGAAAAAAGTAACTTTGTTACATTATCTTGAACCGAGTAGGTGACCTACCCGTAACTCCTCTCTTACAAGAAAGAAGCGCCTTGAAATTAGCACAAAAAATAGAACTATTCATTTCGAAGATATTCATCAAGCTTCAACTATTTTCTATCACAAAAGGGGTGCGGCATGAAGTTAGCAACCCAAAATTAATTTTTTTTAACTCTTTGGAAAACCAACGGGGAACTGTAGAAATCTTTATTGCTGAGATATCTATTCACCTAGAACTCTTTTTTCTCATAAAAGGGGTGCGGAAACTTAGCACCCCATATTTATTTTTTAAAAATTTCACAAAAAATTGCGGAACATTATACAGCGCAGGGGATATACAATGTTCTGGTTACATGTACACACCTGCGCATTTACTGTTAACATTAACATGTCTGTGACGCGAACCCATAAAATTGTTTTCGACCAAAAATCGCTCAACGCACCTAAAGAAGTTTTCACTATAACTGCATGTAATCTTATAACCCTTATATGTCTAGTCCGGAGTCACCACTGGGGCTGAAAATCAATCCGATAGATTGCATTAACCTGAGGTATCTGTGTACCAAATATGAAGTCAATCGGATGTCTATAACGGATCGAAAGTTAATAAATATATAAATAAAACAATTAATCCAGGCAAAGAAGACTACTTAACAAATAATGCCGACAAAAAGCACAAATTTTATTTGTTTTTTCTACTACCGTGTCAAAATTATTAACTTTTTACATACTTTGTCGTGCGTAAAGTTAAACTTTGTGCACTAGTGCGTAAAATGAAATACTAGTGCGTAAAGTAAAGTATTTTACGCACTAGTGCCTAAAGTAGATTGCTTATTTTTTACCTAATACCTATATATTTTTTTTTGGTCGTAGAAAAAATATTGGATGAAACTAGTGTGTAAAGTGCCTTTTTCCCCTCATGTGAAAAAGGATCACTTTACGCACTTGTTGCATAAATAACTATATTTTTCATTTTAGCAACAGAGGTCGAAAATCATTGTACCACGCATTTAATAGATAACGGTTGAGGTGGGAGATAACAAATTAAAATAATCTTAGAAAATTACCGGAAAATCTATTGTTACTAATGTTTAAAAAAATTTAACATGACGTTTCTGATTTTGAAATTAACAGCCGTAAAAAATATTTATGTTCAATTTTATCTCTAATTTTCTAAGACATTTCTCATTCTCAGCACGACTTCTTTTCCCATGTATTCAAGTTTAGTAATAATATTGACAGAAGCCAAAATTAAATTAAATTAAATAACCGGTATAAATCATATCTAAAATATCGACACTTAACAAACATTGAATTAAAATAAAATAAATTTCAAAAGCAGCTGAACTTTTAAAATTATGAGCGCTCATTAGGTTATTTTAAAAACTATTTTTATAAATATTAAACAGTTTTAATGAGTACATCATATTTCATGTTAAGAGATCTAAAAATAAGTCCATAAATATATCTTCGGTAACGGGGATTTATTTCTTTTTAAACACCATCGTTAATGTTAAACAGATTTTTGATATTGAAATAAAACATGAAACAGAGGCAGTGAACAGGAATTTACCTGATTGTGTTATCAGATTATTCCTAAGAGGTTTTGTAATTAAAATATGAAGCCATTGGTTATTATAAGACAGATTTAAAACAAATAAATCTATAATAAAAAATAGTACCTTATCTGCAATAAAATATTGTCATCTAAAAAAACTTGGTTCCTTATATTTTAACCATCACTAAAATCAGAATAATTTGAACTTGACACACTTCACAAAAGACAAATTGATTATGAAGTCACCCTCAATCTCCCTCTCCATCTTTTTACAATTTTTAAATTAACAAAAGGGCAAAAACCGATGTTCCTTACCACAGCCAGCCCTCTTTGCATTTAATTTGAATCATCTGCAACGTGTTTTATCTCCAACCCGGTTGGAGTTGACTCCGGAATTTATTAATGTATTTAAAAAGATCTTGTCGTTATCTTCGAGTGACAACTGGTTTTCTGTGGGGGTTGTGGAAATGAATCAAGATTTGGACAATTTGGTAAATGATTTTTTCGTTTGTATAGATGATACTAAAGATATGAATAAAGCAAAATAAGGGGTTAACATGTCTTCTACCGTATATAACTGTCACTAGTGAACAAATGTATTTTCCTATTATTATGTGGCTCCTAAATCAGAAAAAAATATTCCAGATCTATTAACTGTTTTTAAAGAATCCTGCACTTCCAGGAGCTACAAAGGTAGTTTATGACATGCTGATAAAAAAATCTCTATAACCACATAAAAATTAAATGTTAAGATTTAGGGAAATTGACCAAGGAAGGTCATACTTTCAGCACCAATAATGAAACCAGGCTTACTATCCACATCAATTTGAAATTCAGCATTGTCCTCATGAATAATATATGATGGCAATAAGTGATTTGAAAGATACCGGAGGAAATGATACTAGATCAGTGTGAACTAATGATTATAAAGAACTCCCTTTATATTCTCGAGTTTGATCCAAGCTTAGACAACATTCGGTTGTCTAGCCCGATGAAGCACTGTTTCAGCCACTCCTATAATCCCATCTTACAGTGGTATGTGATCAACTAATAATAAAAAACCTAAAATTATTAGGTAGATGTGATATCAGAATTAAATCTTGAAAGAACTTATGAGTAATTTAAAGAGCCTACTCCATGCTATCAATGTTATGTGTTGCGTGGAAAACGTAGCTTCGTTAATTAATTATGTATTAGAGCGGGAATTTTGTCCCCAACCACTTCAACATGGGAATAGCATCACGATAACCATGAGCAACGACAACACCATCTTTGGACTAATCTCTCATTTTGTCGTTAATGAGAATTCTCGCATCATGGCTCTAACTCCGTTGGAAAACAGGGTCCGCGGATATCCAAGATGTAACCATCGGGCTACGAGGCATTCTTGGTTTAATCAAGTTGACGGCATTTGTAAATTCCACCTCTTAACCATTCTCTCATTGTGCCAGCAACTCTATTGAATTCGTTAAAAAATTCTTGCATGATTAATCTAGCTTTGTTTGGAATATATACTTTAAATCATGAACTCATCTTTATACATAAATATGTACAGTATTTTAGACTTTGGATTGAGCAAATAGTTGGCTTGAGTAAATGGTTGGATTGAGCAAATAGTTGGCTTGAGTAAATGGTTAGATTGAGCAAATGGTTGGATTGAGGAATTGGTTGGATTGAGCAAATGCTTGGATTAAGCAAATGGTTGGTTAAGCAAATTGTTGGATTGAGCAAATGGTTAATGCATTTAAGCCAATATTCCGTGGAACAACTTTTGAAAAAATTTATGCAAAACGAAAAGAGTAGGCTCATCTTATGTAACCGTCTAACGGGAAGTACCCCTATGTGTAAAAGTAAAATTATCTTAATATTTGCCTATATTGTTTCTCAATGTTTGGGTACATGAGGTATTTTAAGTTTTTAAATTGTGTCAAGGAAGCTCAAGCAAGAAAAGATGAAATTCAGTTAATTAATGGAGAAATTGATAAAAATTAGAAAATATACAACTAGAAGTCTTGATAGTTCAGAAATGTGAAGAATATAGAATAAAAATGTATAAATAGTATCACACAAATAAATACTTTTGTAGAAGAGCATGGACCAAAAAGAGAAGAAATAATAAAAGAAATGAATGAGAAAAATAAATAAGAAAAACATGATAATATACAGAATTGAATAATAGTACGGAAAATATTTATAATGATGAAAATCGAAATGAAAATAATAAAAAAGAAAACGAAATAGGAGAAAATAAAAGTCAGCATTACAATAGGAACAATTACAGTAAAGAACCAAATGACAGTAATAATGAAAAGGAAATAAACCAATATATGGGGGAGAATTTAGATGATAAAAACCAGAAATTATATGAATAAATTTCAAGAAGGCTAATGGAGAAAATACAGAAAACATACAAATCAAATGATAGACGAAAAAAGAAGAGATCTCAAAGATGCAAGGTTAAATTTAAAGATAAAAAAGAAATTATATTGGCAAAAACAAATAGAATAAGATTTCGAAACTATACATTCCGACCATTACCATACATGTTTCATCCTTATAGGAATCTTCAGTGGCACTTTGTCGGAATGCATAGTTTCAAAAATTTATTCTATATACCCCAACTATTTTTATGTGACACCAAAATGATAGATAGTCACGCCATCTATCGTATTGGTTGATGGGTACCAACCGGTTTTTGGTGTCACATAAAAATAGTTGGGGTATATAGAATAAAATTTTGAAACTATGCATTCCGACAAAGTGCCACTGAAGATTCCTATAAGGATGAAACATGTATGGTAATGGTCGGAATGTATAGTTTCGAAAACTTATTCTATTTGTTTTTGATTTTATTGCGAGGTGCCCGCTCCCCCCTAGGCATTATGATGGTTAATGGGTTACTCCATCTGACGGCAATCCAAGTTGTACTTGGAGACGCGTTTACAGAATTGTATTCTGCTAAGCGCACTGCCCGGTTGGTACCCATCAACCAATACGATAGATGGCGTGACTATCTATCATTTTGGTGTCAAATTATATTGGCCTGATATTTGAAGACAAATAATAACATTGAACCTGGACATGGAAATTGAAAAAATAAATTAAAAGAACAGGAAAGAAAGTAAATTAAGAAGATATTGGAAGTAAAAAAAAGGATTCTATTATTGTATAGGAAGTCATAAGTAGGATTAAGTTTTTTTAAAATTATTATATATAAGGGCTTTGATAAGAAATGAAACTTGTAGAATATTAATGAATATTTTAGGGGATGTTGTAATTAAATGTATTTTAAATTATAAGGTATACGTCCCGTATAAAACAATTAAAATCAAGACTGTAATAAAATAATAAAAAAACAGTAATTAAATAGGCAAATTTACATTAAGAAAAATTGTAAAAAGTATTATAAGGAAGGTAAAAAGAAGAAATAGAAGAATTATGAATTTCTTTGGGCTAATGGTAAAAAAAATATTTTTCACCAATTTTATTAGGTTTATTGTAATATTACTTATATTTTGATAATCAATATTTAAAATTTTAAGTTGTTTGTGTAGCAAAAATGATTTTTTTTTAGATTAAGGTATGAATGGTGGAATGAATGTTTAGTTTACTTTATTATAGATCTTAAAATTACCAAATACTTAATAATAATTAATAATAAATTGGAGAATTTGTTTATTTAAAACCACAAACCCGATATTAGAGATTAAAAAAAATAAAAAAAATATAAGAAACTTGGTAATTTTAAATGTGAAAGACCAAGTATTTCATTACACAATATAAATCCATAAACATTATCAATCAATAAATTATTTAAATTTAAATTTTTGATTAATTATCGAGGAAGACGATTTCCTTTTTTCTCCTTCGACACGTCCGTTGTCAAACTTCAACGGTGGTCGCTATTTATTTATTTGAATTTCGTGTAGAAAGAACATTTCTTTTGATAAAAAAAATCCATTGAATGTATTCGACACGTGTTCCTCAAGCGACCACGTGCTTGTCATTTAAATCGCCGATCGAAGCCATTAAAAGTTATCGAGTGATTGGAAGATGTCGCTTGTTAATTAAAATTTACATATTTAATTAAAAGAAGTGTTTATATAAAAAATAATGTTAGGTTTTTTGTTTATTGAGTAATTTATCTTTATTGTAACCATAATTCTGTATGTTTTTGATAGAGTAATTAATATCATATTTAATAAATATATATAAAAGGTATCAAGTTGGCCCTTTGACGCTACCTTGTGGTATCCTTAGAATTTCTTTTGCTAGATTAGAATTGTTATTCATTTAAAAACAAATCTGAAATTGGTGAAATGCTGGAGATTAATGAGAAAAATATTTTTATTATTCTCATCTTATGATGATGTACCTAGTGACTCACTAGTATCTCTAGAATGTTAAGCAGATAAGCACGTTTTTCACGTATTATTATTAATTCAACAATTCTACAAATGTTCGTAATTAGTTTATTAGATAAACATTTAGTAGTTTGGTTTTTTGTAGGTTAACAAGGAAAATGAAATCATTTATTTCCGAATATATTTTAAAACGTTTCGATTTTATTATATATTTTCTACTAGATTTTTTTAATCAAAAAGATATTTTTTATTTTTTAACCTTATTATCCTTAAAAATTCATATCCGAATTTTCAGTTTGTAGATTATTTGTTCTTTAATGTTACATAACAACATACTTAATATTTTATCAAATAAATATATTTTTTTCTAAAATTAAACCTCGCAGCTACCCACGATCAAACAACAAAAAAAAATTTCGTTTCAACAACCCGACCGAAGGGGGGTTCGAATCCCCGAAGTAGTCAACTCCCGGGAGCTCCTGTCATCATTTATTCACATGTAATTTTGCTCTCGACAAAATTAACCTGAATTATCCAGAGATCTGGTTAATCTAGCAATTTTTCGCATTGCAACGTAATTGAACGTCAGCCAGGGATCAGTGTGGAGTTGTTGCAATTGAAAACGTTGCGTAAAGAGAAATTAAAATGTACTAGAAGTTATTTTATTAAGTATGTCAATTATTTTAATTAGCATTATAAAGTTAGAAAAAACTTCATTCTTTAAAATATGTACCAAAAACTAGAAAAACACCATGAGCAAATCGAGTGGCGAGATATACCATAATTTGCCGCTGATTTGCCTCCAAAAACCAAAATTTGTCGCTATTGTTATTCAACATAAAAACAGTTGTTGCACAACTTTTGGTAGAATTCGGAAAAAAACTAAAAATTTATGACTTATTTTCCTGTGATTTGCCGCTAAATCGTTGTGAAAAATAAAGTTGTTGCTATCGTTGTTCAACATAAAAACTGTTGTTGAGCTAAGTTCACATGACTTTAGAGAAACAACTTTGGTAGAATTTGCTAGAAAAAAGGAGAAGCGGAAAATTTGTCGGTGATTTTCCTCTGATATGCCGCTAATAAGTTGTCAAAAATAAAATTTGTCGGTATTGTTGTTTAATATAAAAACTGTTGCTCCGCTAAATTCATATTAACTTAACGAGACAACTTTTGTTAGAATTCGCTATTAAAAAGAAAAAGCAGAAAAATTGCCGCTAATTAGTGAATAAATAAAATTTGTCGCCATTGTCATTTAACATACAAATTGTTGTTACGTAAACTTCATAGGAACTTGGTTCTACTCGTGAGGTAGTGCAGGACTCTCCCCTGATCACTCTGCAAGCAGAGTCAGGGGTATACCTGCTAAACCCTCCTCGGTAATCTGTCCTTTTTATTTGATGTTTCTTTATACCCTTCTGTAGGAGAAAGATTCTCCTTTTCAGGGATACAGTAGTTCCGAAAATGAAAGTGATTAGTATCTTAAGGTATTTTATGGTATGATATTGTTTGATACTTACGAGCCTCTCGGACGAGGGGAGGCTCAGAGCGGCGAGCGGTTCTTCGGCGTCGGTGGTGGTCGGTCAAGCTCATCTGATGCCAAGAGGAGCGTCCTCCAGTAGATCTAGGAGCTCGTCCCGGAGATCTATGTCTTCGCCTGCTTCGCTAAGGATCCTGCAGTTGGGCTAGATGAATTTCTCCTTTGGTTTTCTTCTAAGTGTTCGTCTGTTCCTGTCAATTATCCATTTGGTACTTAGAGTTTCTTGGGTGTGTGTGTTGGTGCTGTCCAGTCTTCTCCCGACGTATTCTCTTTGGAGCTTTTTAAACCTCGAAATTATAGGGAGTATATTAGTGTGTTCATAGATTGGGTTGGATGGGAAGCGCCAGAGAAGATAGAACATTTTTCTTAGGATCCTACTCTCAGCTGCCGTGACGGCGTGCATAAGACGAGGAGGGAGTGAGGAAAAGTTTAGATCTCTGTTAACCATTACAGGGCGGATGTACGTTTTGTAGGTGTGTAGCAATGTCCTTGGGTTACACCTGCCAAATCCTCCATCAAGGGCATCGAGGAGGGAGGCCAGTCTCGTTACTCTTTCTAGACTTCAGGCGTACAATTGAAAGTACACGCGAAGCATATTTCCAGGTAGGTAACCTCCAGTGGCGCCTCCTCGAAGGAGACTAAGGAGGCTCAGCCTATACTCACCAATTCATCCAGCAAATAGCACCAGAAATATTTTGTTGATCATTCTATTTTGAAGAAATAAAAATTCAATGTCTGGGACCACATAAATTTTATTGTTAGCTTTATCATTATTACTGTTTTCCTTGATTTAATTTGGTGGCCTTTAGGACCGCCAAATACATTTAATAGTACAAGAGCCGCCTTACGTTCTGTTAGGTACTCTGACCTTCCCTCTTACACCACAATTCCGCTACCAAATTTCATTCCAATAAAAGTAAATTCAACCATTACCTGGTTCCTTTACGTTGTTTACTCCACTATGTTGTCCGACATCGTGCCACTTTGGCTTATACAATTTAATTACTTGGGCTCCACCCAATCTTCACTCTCCCCTAACCGATTGCGGTTAGTTCCCTTAATTTTTTAAATTTTTAACTATTTTTTATTATTGTTTATCGTTACGTTACCATGTACCATATTCCTTCTTTGTACCACATAGTTAATCTAAGTTTTTTTGAATGAACTTTCTTTAAGTGCGCGCTATTAAATTGTCACGAGTACTTAGTACAATTATTTATTTTTTCCTATGATGTTATAATTATTTGGCCTGATGATAGCATTATTGTACCGAAACTAGTTGCCAACCTCAACCTTCAATAAAATTTATGTGGTACTAGACATTGAATTTTTATTTCTTCATCTTTGGACCACATTTGAGATTATGGATAACATTTTGGATCTATTCTTCTTTTTATTTAGTGTTTTTCTAATAATGTTTAAATTTTTACAATTAATTTCCCGTTCTCAGTAATTATTTTTGAATCTGACAACAGTGCGCTGAGGCTAGATTCTGCAAACGCTGCATATATCTCAAACCCTAAACACGTGTTGCTCAACACAATTGCCGTTTTTTGGACCAGTCCAATGGCTAAATACCGTAAAAAATACGTGAAATTGCAACACTCTCAGTAGGCTAGTTTCTAGCTGTGCCTCTAGCCTGCTCCCTGCCTTTTTTCAGTTCAGTGCGAACGCGGACGGTGGTATCCGAAAACTATTAAAAATCAAAAAAAACGAACAAAAAAAATTTTTTGGCAATAGAAACTATATATCCACATTGGTTTTTGTTGGGCAACAATTAATTGTATCACTGAAGTAGCTCGTACGTCTGCTGCGCAAAGGTTAAATTAATTGGCTGAAGAGTACATTTTTACAAAAACGTTCAACCTCCTCTCTTAAAAAGTTCACGAGCCGCCACTGGTAACCTCATACGCAGGGACGAGTCTCTCTGTACAGAGCCCAAGGTTGAGGTTTTGGCTGGATTTTCGTTAATAGATGAGATGATTGAATATGATGAGTTGGGTCTTTTAAGGATTCAGAGTAACCCTCCAGTTGCTACACCATCGGGAGAAACGATCGAGGAGTTATTTGGTTTTGGTATTAAGAGCTCTGGTAGAAGGAGCGGAGGCTGAGATTTGTGTATCATCAGCGTAAAGTTGGATATATTGGCTAGGTGAGAGCAGGAGATGGATATCATGAGTATAAATGACATATAGGACAGGAGCTCTTGGGGTACTCCTGCAAGAGGAGTGAAGGGATCAGAGAGGGAATTTCCTACTTTGATACGGATGGTTCTGTTTTGGAGGTAGGAGTGGATAAGTTTGATGATAGGGATAAGGAGATTGATGTTGGAAAGCTTGCGAATAAGTCCAGTATGCCAGACTTGATCGAAAGCCTTCTGAACATCAAACAGGACTGCTGATGCACATTGACCTAAGGTTGAGGGATTTCTAGGCTATGGTATGAAGTCTCACTAGTGCGTCATGAGTGGAATGATCAGACCTTAATCCGTGTTGTAATTGGGGGATCGTTCCCCTTTGAGTAAAGTTTCAAAGAGCTTACCCGTAACATTCGTCAAGTATATAGGCCTGTAGGGGGAAAAAGCGGAAAATTTGCCGCTGGTTTGTCGCTAATTAGTTGTGAAAAAATAAAATTTGTAGCTATTGTTGTTGAATATAAAAATATAAAAACTGTTGTTCCGCTAAGTTTATATCAACTTTGAAACAACTTTTGATAGAATTCGCGAATAGAAAAAGAAGCGGAACATTTTCCGCTGATTTGTTGCTAATTAATAGAACATAGCAGATCTACAGTATTTCTCTTATAGCGACAATTTTTTTTTCATTAATAATTTTTTAGATTTTATATTTCCCCACTCGATTTACCCATGTTGTTCCTTTACATCTTTAAAATTTAAGAAAATGTTACGTCCTGGAACATGTGCTATTTTACTGAAACATTTAAAAACGTGATTACAATAATTTTATTTTAAATATTTCAGTCCTAAACAATATATCTTTTTCTCTCCCTAGACTACAATTTATTTACAATTTCTACTTTAATGAACGTTTTCAATTGAGTTAATGAAAAATGACGGGCTGTCGCTGCGATATATACAATATAAATAAGAGCAAAAATGGTGAGTAGATTTTTATGTTACCTATATTTCCATTTTATGTCGGAAAAATCTTGGGCTTAGTGACACATTTCAAAGCCGTAATTTTCACGACGTATGTGAACTGGCAAGCGGGACTCCCTTTTTCCACGGAATCGGAAAATCATTTCGTAAATTTTATGCGGGTTTTTCTTAAAAATACGAAAAATAAAGTTACTGTTTCCTACATTTAAGTATCAGAACAAAAAATAGAAGTTTATAGCAAAGTAAATAAAAGAGTGCAACCTTATTGTATCAAAATTTAAATCTGGAGAACTTGGAGCTTACTTATTGCAGAATTACTGACATACTTTTGTACAAAAAGCATTAACCGTAACACTTATGGAATAGTAAGATTTTGACTAACACAATTTTTACTTGTTGGCACAAAAATTAAACACGTGATTACAATAATTGACTTTTGACCCAAAAAGTTTTTATTACAACACTTTTATACTGGCACAATTTTTGATTCAACTTAGAGCTCTAATTGAACCACATTTGAGCATATTTTTGATTACCAAAATATTAAAGATTTCTAAGATTTGGCCATCATTAGACACAAAAAACTGTGACAGAAACACTTTTGGGCATAAAACTTTTGACTAAGAAGATTTTGAAGACTTACCTCAAAAACTCTTTTAACACTTTTGACTGACACAGTTTTGAACTAGAGCTCTGATTGAACCACATTTAGGCACTGAGCTCTTGATTAACACATTTTGAAGATTTATGAGCTTTGGAGATCCTTAAACATAAAAGCTAATACTGCAACATTTTTTAAACGAAAAAGCTTTGGCTGAAATATTTTTGAACACGAAACCATTTGACTGAGAATATTTTGAAGTTTTTACCTTAAAAACTTTAACTCATATACTCTTGAATACAAAAGCTTTTAACTTGCATATTTTTGAAGACTTTTGGACAAAGAAAAGCTCCAACTAAAACATTTTTAGCCGCGATAGCTGTTGATTTTGAAGCCATTTGGTTCCAAAAAGAATTACTAAGACACTTTTGGACACGTAATATTTTGGCTGGCATAAATTCAAACACAAAATTATTTTATTGACAAAATTTAAAGATTTTTGGTACAAAAAGCTTCATTTGAAACATTTTTGCACACGACAACTTTTAAGTGGCACAATTTTAAATTGGAGCTATGGTTGAACCGCATTTGGCACAGAGCTTAGGATTAACACAATTTTAAAGACTTATAAGCTTTGGAGATATTTGGACCCAAAACGATGAGAATGTACATTTTTTATTAGCAAAGGTTTTAATTAAAATGGTTTTCTAAATCATTGGACTAAGAAGTTTTTTGAAGTTTTACCCAAAAAAACATTAATTAAAAACTCTTGGGCACAAAAAGGTTTGTCTGAAACACTAACCCTATTAACCTTATTTTGAAGACTTTTGTACATAAAAAGCATTATCTAAACACTTTTGGACACGAAATATTTTGGCTGACTTAAAATGTGTTGACACATAAGAATTTGACTGACACTATTTTAAAGATTTTTTGGCACATAATTTCATTTGAAATACTTTGGATATAAAAGATTCTGACTGACCCAATTTTGGAAATATTTGTACATAAAATAATTTATAATGCAAAAATTTTTAAAATACATTTGGATGCAAGCTCTAGCCTGAACTAGTTTAAAAAAATATTGGACACAACCGACTTTTGTTTTAGATTACAAAACTTTTGAATAAAACACAAAAGCTTTGACACTTTTTTGAGGATGAAAAATCTTTGACCGAAACATTTTTCGATATAAAACTTTTAACTAATACATTTTTAGAAATATTTAGATCAAGACGTCTTCAACCTAAACACTTTTGATTGAACACGGTAGTTTTACACTGGGATATTTTTTAAGATCGTATGACCGAAAAAGTATTGACTGCAATACTTTTGTTTGGTCATAAAGTATTTTGACTGACACAATTTTTAAAACAAAATGCATTTACTAAACCGCTTTTAGACTTCGAAGGCTTCGATCGAAATATTATTGGACACGAAAACTTCTGACTGACATAATTTTAAAAACTTTGTATTAAAACATATTTGAACACAGAAATTTGATTAAAACAGATTTTTAAACAAATTTGAATACAAATTTAAAGATATTTGAACAAGACTGAAGTACTTTTGGACAGGAAAATCTTTGGTTGGCCACCTTTTAGACTCGATAACTTTTGATAGACAATATGAAGCATAAAAACAATGATTAAAATAATTTTGAATACGAGTATTTGATTGAGACAATTTTGGAGATTTTGTAACACAAAAAGTTTTATTTGAACAACTTCAGATGCGGAAGCTTTTGACTGACATAATTTATTTGGACACGACGGGCTAGTTAACATACTTTAGAATACATACGTATACTTTTGGAGATACAAAAAGCTTTGACTGAAGGATTTTTGGACAGGAAAAGCTTTGATTGGCCATCTTTTAGACTTGAAAACTTTTGATTAACAATTTGAAGCACAAAAACATAATTTTGGTTACAAGTTTTTGTTTGAGACAATCTTGTAGATTTTCACACAAAAAGTTTTTATTCAAACAACTCTAGAGGCGGAAGCTTCTGCCTGCAATAATTTTGAAAACATTTAGACACAAAAAGTTTGTATTAAAATATATTTGAACACATAACTTAGATTAAAACAGATTTTTGAACAAATTTTGAAGATATTTCGACATGACGGGCTTGGTTAAAATGCTTTAGAATATACACGTATACTTTTGGAGATACAAAAAGCTTTAACTGAAGGACAAAGTTCTTCATGAAAATCTGTGATTGTTCAACTTTTAGACTCGAAAGCTTTTGATTGATAATATGAAGTACAAAAATCATTGACTGAAATAAATTTGGATACGAGTATGAATTCAACAATTTTGGAACACAAACAACTTCTGACTGCTACAATTTTAAAATCTTTTGGATACAAAAGCTTTCGATTGAAGTGTTTTTGAAGACAAAGCTTTGATTGATATTATTTTGGGCACTAAATTACAGATTTGGTTTGAAACATTTTTAAACCCAAAACTTCTAAATGACAAACTTTTGAAGACTTATGAAAATGCTTTGACCGAAACACTTTTGGAGAACTTACATATAAAAGCCTTGACTGAAACACTTCTAGAGGTAATTAACTATTGAATAACACAGTTCTAAACTTTTTTACACAAGAAGCTTTCAATAAAACAATGGATACGAAAGTTCTTGACTGAAACACTTTTGAAGGCTTAAAAAGTTTTTGAAACGAATTTACTTATCGCAACTCTAGACAGTTGGCGAATGAGAGTTGGAACTATACAGCATGTCCCAAAATTAAAATTCTTGTATGTTCCTTATCGAGACATTTAGCGAATAAGAGCTATAGTACGTTACAGCCATGCATGTAGTCTGTCTGTTTGTGTCTACAAATGTTTGCAAGTTGTATACAGTATGTCCAAGTTTAGTTTTTTCTTCTAATTTGTCAAAAAAATAAAAATTATTCTACATTGTATATAGTATGTCCAAATAATGAAAATTCTTAGAACCATACAGTACGTCCCAAAAATAAAAATGTTTGCAAGTTGTATGCAGTGTGTCCAAGTTCAGTTTTTTCGAAAAAAATTGTAAGGTGTATACAATATATCCCAGATAATTAAAATTCTTGTAAGTTGTCCCAAAAATAAAAATTATTGTACGTTGTATATAGTATGTCCCAATAATGAAAATGCTTAGAACCATACAGTATGTCCCAAAAATAAAAATGTTTGCAAGTTGTATGCAAGTTCAGTTTTTTCGAGAAAAATAATTGTAAGGTGTATACAATATGTTCCAGACAATTAAAATTCTTGTAATTTGCCCCAAAAATAAAAATTATTTTTAGTTATATATAGTATGTCCCAATAATGAAAATACTTTGAACCGTACAGTATGTCCCAAAAATAAAAATGTTTGCAAGTTGTATGCAGTGTGTCCAAGTTGTTTTTTCGAAAAAAAAAATTGTAATGTGTATACAATATGTCCCAGACAATTAAAATTCTTGTAAGTTGTCCCAAAAATAAAAATTATTGTACGTTGTATATAGTATGTCCCAATAATGAAAATACTTAGAACCATATAGTATGTCTCAAAAATAATAATTCTTGTATGTTCCTTATCGTACGTTAGACTCGAGACATTTGGCAAATGAGAGCTAAGCCGAAAAAAGGGTAAGACTTCGACCGTCACGACACTTTTTCTATAGTGCGTTACAGCCATGCATTTAGTACACAGTGCAGGCAGATATATTCGTTATATGTGTGTTTGTGTGCATTCCTGCAATTTTTTTGTTATTTTGTATTATTTTTCATATAATTACATTGTGCCTATTTTTTAATACATACTATATAACGAAAGGAACTTCGTTTTAACAGGGTGTCCCACGACACCACTCGTTACTTTTTAAGAAATGGTTTTTGATTTTTGAAACCGTTTGGAGAATTTTTATAAAGTTTGATAAATTTTAGATATTTTTATACAATTATAGGAAAAACAATCAATAATCAAGTAATAAAAGAATATAAAAGGGTTATTTTCTTCTTCTTCTTCTTAATGTTTACGTACCAGTAAAAAGCTATTTTTCTGTCGACAATGGTTTTCCATTTAAGTTCCCTAATTGAGAAAAGCATCAACTAAAATATAAACACGTTTCATTTACTTCTTCCTAATTTATTTTACGAGCTACTAAATTGCCCCAAACTCCTTAATTTAATACAACTTCATTCGTTTTCTTTTCGCTCGACGGAGAAATACAGGGTGATTTCGAATGGTTATATTTAATAATAATTAATTTTGAATAAAGAAGATAACTCTTATTTGTATAATTTGAATCGTTATACAATTATTTATGCTTTCATAAAATCGCATAATCATGCTAATATAAAATTGCCAATATGTAAAGTTATGATTCTCTTAATTAAAAATTAAAACAATAAAAGTTTAAAACTAGGAATCTGGTGACCTAAAAGATTGAGTGGTTTAAAAAAGTATCTGGAAAAAGAGATAAGCTAAACTATTATTATAAATATAACAGACAAAAAAAATTAATAAACTAAAAAACTAGTCTAGTTATAGGAAAATTGTTAAAGTAAAAGCACGTACTTTGTTATTTGTTATTTTAGTTACAGGAAAATTGTATATTTATAAATATCTTAAATGACTCTGTAGAATTTGATTCGACTAAAAATATAATAAATATCGTCGAGCTCTCATGCCATAATGACATTAGGTCCGTCACGATATCTTGGAGAAAAGGAGGATGATACAATAAACCAATTGATTTTTATTGCCCGATTCTGTAAAGGAAAAAAATCGTAGAGAAAGAGAGGGACGATGGAAACGAGGAAAATTCTCACGGAAATCTTTCGGTTGTGTTTTGTTCAGGTTTTATCGATATTTCGAGACATTGAGTTTTTGTTGCCAAGATACGACATAAAACATATATGGGCTGTTTAAATGTTATACATAATCTTATTTATTTATATTGGTAGCACTAATTATAAAATATATACAGAAATTGCTCTCATGAAATTATTAACAGTAGTATTTTATTATTCCAATAAAAGCCTAAAGCAGCTATTAAAAATAGTAGGATGTTTATAATATTATTAAAATATATAAAATAAATGGTAACTCACTGATATAATAGTAATAAGGATCAGTCCTAGAATAGATCCTTGAGGAACTCACGATGTTATTTACTAAATAATTAGAAACGAAACTGACTGAATATAATTGACAATACTATAGTTAGAAGGTACGTATAGAATTTTGATGTTTATTCCATTTATGGGATAAATAAGACTTTCAATTATAATTTTCGACAGAATACACGATATTTAATGTTCTAAATATGTAAAAGATCCTTCTAACCTTCTAAATATTAAAAACTCGGTCACGGCTGATCCAATTTAATTTACTTAAATAACACTGCTAGAGGGTGGGAAATGCACTGATGGAGCTATAGTGTTTTATTTAGGGGTAGGATAAAACTGAATCCCTATCTATACTTATTTCGCCACTGAATTGCATTATTCTAATACTCTAATGCCAGTTACCGCATGCTTTTAGACATTTTTTGTTTGAATGGGGGAGGAAATTAAGTAAAATGGTTGTTGAAGCATGAAATAAATGTAGGAACAAGTGAGATGAAATTGGCCGATTCACCCCGTACCTTCATAAAAATAAAACACTTACGTTACAAAAAAATGCAGTTAAACAAGTAATATTACTTATTCTATTATCTGGTGTTTATTTTACAAATGATAATTATGGATTTTTTAATAAAAAAAAAAAACAGTTTGTTAATCAATTTTTAAATTACAAATTTTATTTGTATTTAAGAAAATAATATTGGATTAAAAATGTTCAATGAACTTTTCTTGTAAATATTTACTCATCAGATTAAATGTGGGAAAATGTCGGCTTATCAAAAAGACTTCAAATATAGTCTAGACTCAATAAATTCAATTATCGTCAATTGTAGTTTTACTTGGAAATTTTTAAAACCTACAATAAACTCAAGTAAATATTAAAATAAGATGCGACCAACAGATACATCAAAAATATACCTGGTCATTCGTAAATTACCATAGAAACATTAATGTTAAACAAATTTACCTCATTTTTTTAGATCTAATGAGATCTACCAAATTCCGATTTATTTTCGATTTCCTTTGGACATTCGGTACAACTTAAGATTAATGAACAACAGCGATCCAACTGAACAGGTTTGGTCAGCTCAGATTTGTAAAGTACAGTAAAACCTCTATTTTTGGACACCTCTATATAGCGGACTCCTCTACGTAACGGACAAAAACATATGTCCGGAATGCTGCAATGACCATTTGTGTATAAACGACCCTCTCAATAGCGGACCCTCTATATTACGGACGCGGACATACAAATTAGTTACCAAAAGATATTATTTCTTTAAAAATTACCTCCATGTACGGACATCTTTCCAAATTTCAACGAAAGTTAAGAATTTTTAATCTACCTTCGTGTACGGATACCTAAGATAGGGTGGGTTTGGTTTTTCCACTAATCCCCTTTATGATAGGTAAGGTATTTATGAAAGTGTGTATTTGTTACTGGATATTATTTACAAATTTTATTGCTTCTTAAATAGTTTTATTGCTTCTTAAATATTTTGGTTAGTCTATTTAGTTGAAGTTTAGTTATTGTTAACACAACATGCCAAACGAAAAAAGAAAACGTTTATCTTTAAAGGATAAGTGTTAGAAAACTAGCAGAAAAATATGGTGTTGGAAAAACACAGGTTAGTGAAATTTTAAAAAACAAAAATGAACTTTTAAAGTCTTTTGTTGATGGCTCTAGTAATGACGAAGTTAAACGGAAATTTCCTAAAACTGAGGGCCTTGCTGTGGATCAAATTGTTTTTGAGTGGTTTTCCAAAGTAAGAAATAAAAAGTTTCCTCTGTCGGGGCCATTAATTAAGGAAAAGGCACTAGAAGCTGCAAAAGAATTAAAGTTTGACACTTTCAAAGCATCAAATAAGTGAAGAATAACAAACTCCTAAAATTTCCAGCCTTAGTGAAGCATGTGATAATTTAAGGGATCTAGAAATTTTTTTTTGTAAATAACAATGTGAATGCTTATACAAAAATATCATAGATTTTGATTAATTGTGAACATGAATTTTTCGAAAACAAACTAATGAATATGAAGCAGACGACAATATTATACTTTTTTAAAAGATAATTCACATCACACATGTATGCATAATTATATTTTATAATTTTTTCAAATAAATATTACAATAAGTGGCAATTTTTTATTCTTGTATAGTGTGAAAATGCTTATTGCTAAAAATTTGTACAGAAAGGATAAATAAAAATGCCGATCATTTTTATTAATTTTACATTTTTGAATTTACTGTAAAAAACATTTTTGTATCTCAAAAATCAAATAATTTAAAGTTTTATATTACTAAAACGATTTAAGGAGTTTTGGATAACTTTAATTTGCAAGGCATTATTCGAACTTCCTTTATATTAAAATTGTGAAACCTCTTAATAACGGACCCCTCCCAATAACGGACAAAAAAAAATTCCCCCTAGCTGTCCGCTATTAAGAGGTTTTACTGTACCTGACAATGTATGTTTGTAAATTTAAATATTATTTGACGAAGTTACTTAATTACCGTGACAATTAAAATATATTAATTATATCGCGCACGGCCCTGGATAACAATTAACTTAAAATTATGGTAAATGCAACCTTCTTTCAAATATAAAGTCAATCCCGATCAGTTAAACCATAGCTTGACAGATGGAAATAGTCACGTACGTTCACCTTACCGTATATCACGATTCAATCTATTCTCATTAGTCCAAGTAGGAGTTCGAATTGAGAACCAGATCCAGCTACCTTTAGAGATAGGTCGAGTTAAAGGAGAAGCCAAGCTCAATCGACCGTAAGCCGCTTGACCAGAGCTATGAACCGTCAATCCGACCACCAGACAAGCCTGGAATTAGTGCCTTTACCGTTCGAGAATGGACGTTGTTACACAAGGTATTACTTGTTATCAATAAAAGCTAGTATTGTTTTTACTTAATGAAGTTTGCAGCGAATACCCAGGTACTCATCTCACACAAGCACGTCCTTCTGACCGCTAATGATTTTGCAGTGCCATAACGACCCCTGGAGTATTTTTCTGACGCTGCCCGTTGTAAGTGACCTTCACACTATGGTCGAGCCAGAGGCAATCAGAAACTTGGACTAAGGCGCGTAACGACGAAAGGGGATTAAAATGTCTGACACGGTGTCAAAGGAAAAAACATTTTTAATACAAGTCAAGCTAAATAAGTGCATTTTTTGGCCAAAAATAGAAAGAGGGTATTTATGGGAAGCAACTAACTCTTTAGTACCTAAACATGTCTTTTGAGCTGCTTTTTTTGTAAGATTGTTATTCTTTACAAAATCAGAGTATGGTAAACATTCTTTTAAAAAATATACTACAATCCATTCTCATCAGTTCGAGTAGGAGCTCGAACCGAGAACCAGATCCAGCGACCTTTAGAAATAGGTTGAGTTAAAGGAGAAGCCAAGCTCAAACGACCGCAAACCGCTTGACTTAAAGCTAGGAACGGTTAATCCGACCACCACACAAGCCTGGAAGTCGTGCCTTTACCGTTCGAGAATGGACGTAGCTACATCCCTTTTTCCTTTCACAAGGTATCAGTTATATTATCAATAAAAGCTATAGCAGCGAATACCCCAGGTACTCATCCCGATTAAAACCCGTCCTTCTGACCGCTAATGATTTTGCCGATGCCATAACGACCCCTGGAGTATTTTTTCAGACGCTGCCCGTTGTAAGTGGCCTTCACACTATGGTGGAGCCAGAGGCAATCAGAAACTTGCACTAAGGCGCGTGACGACGAAAGAGGGTTAAAATGTCTGACACTGTGTTAAAGGCAAAAACATTTTTAATAAAAGGCAAGCTAAATAAGTGCATTTTTTGCCCAAAAATAGATAAAGGCTACTTATTGGAAGCAACCAACTCTTCAGTATCTAAACATGTCTTTCAAGCTGCATTTTCCGTAAGATTGTTATTCTTTAAAAAATCAGAATATGGTAAACATTGTTTTAAAATATATACTACGATTCAATCCATTCTCGTCAGTTCGAGTAGGAGTTCGAACAGAGAACCAGATCCAGCGACCATTAGAGATAGGTCGAGTTAAGGGAGAATCCAAGCTTGACTTAAAGCTAGGAACCGTTAATCCGACCATAACACAAGATTGGAAGTCGTACCTTCCGTTCGAGAATGGACGTTGCTACACACCTTTTTCCTTTAACAAGGTATCACTTATTATCAATAAAAGCTATTGCAGCAAATACCCGGGTACCCAATTACAGCCCGCCCTTCTGAGCTCTAATGATTTTGCCGATGCCATAACGACCCCGGTATTATTTTTTTCTGACGCTGCCCGTTCTGAGTGGCCTTCACACTATATGGTGGAGCCAGAGGCAATCCGAAACCTGGACTAAGGCGCGTGACGAAGAGTGTTAAAATGTCTGACACTGTGTCAAAGGCAAAAATATTTTTGATACACTTCAATCTAAATAAGTGCATTTTTTGCCCAAAAATAGAAAAAGGGTATTTATGAGAAGCAACCAACTCTTCAGTACATAAACATGTCTTTCGAGCTGCATTTTTCGTAAGATTGTTATTTTTAAAAAAATGAGAATATGGTAAACATTTTTTTAAAAGATTCTAACTCTTGGTTTTCAGATTCACAATTTTTAACACTACTTTTTCTTTAGTATAGCCAAGTCCCGAGAATATAAACTAGTAACTGTTTCAAAATGCTAATGAAAATGTTTGCATCATATTTTCAAAATTGCAACGTACTAAGGCGTAGATTTACACACCCTCACCATAAAATAAAATACTAGTTAAAAAAAACTAAAAAACACGCTTTTGTAGCAAATTGAACTAAAGAGAAAAAAATTGAAATATAAAGATTTTGTTCAACATCAATATATTTAAAAAAAGGTGGGGTGCTTGATATTATAATTGTTCTGAATTTTTAATTGATAGTTGTTTGTATTTAATAATTTACAAATATATGGGGTGTTTCATTGGGGACACCAAGGTGATTCTAAAAACTCCCATATGTCGGGTTTTGTCACTCTTTATAACCGAGGTACAGGACGTTTTATTTCTTTTGTTCATTTTTTTCTTGCTTCGTAACTTTTAAACCACCCTGCATATATTTTTTTTATATTTGGTACATGTACTCACTTTATCCTGATGTATTCGATAATACAATTCCAGCGTTATACTCAAAATTTATAAATTCAGTCGATTAGAAAACAACACCCTGTATATTTGAATTTTTATAATTTCTTGGTATAGTTAAAAAATAGCTTAAAAAAGTAAATGTAACGATGTATTATTACTTGTCCTAAATTGTTATATTTTAGAATTTTTGTGGTAACCATTGGACTCACAGAAAATGATGTTACAGGTCCGAACTACGAGCTAAATTTCACAATTTTGTAGTAAAAAAAATACAGAAATTAAATTAAGACCTTCATAAGTAGCAAATGTATAATTTTCTTTCTTCCCCTCTTTCTATAGGGTAAGTTTTTATTATATTATATTATATTATATTATATACTCACCAAAATCCCTTGTATCCGTTGTTAATTATTTCTACGTTTTTAACTTTGATTTACTGTTATTTTTAATTCTTTTTAATGCCGGTAGATATTTTTTTTTTTTGTTATATTTACTTAAAAGTTCATATTTTATCTATTAAAATATAAATTATCTGATATCTGTGTCTCGTTTACAAAAAGAGAATCTATTTTAATTTTTTTTATATTTCAAATTTTGATCCAAAATTCATACATTTCATTTTAATATTATCATTATTCTCTATTCTTTTCCAAAAGCAGAGACCACGAAAACCGGTAATTTATAAGATTTTTATATGAACTTTTAGGGTTTTTCCTTTGGACTACGTTTTTGCCCCTTGGACTACATTTTTTCCCTTGGACTACATTTTTCCCTTTGGACCAAGCTATTTAAGTTTCCCTTGGGAGAAGGAAGATAAGAAAAATCACAAGAACAAGCCAAGTTTTTTTTTAAATAAGAAAAAAGAAAAAAAATCTCTGAAACTTTCGTTTATCATAAAATAAAACAAATATAACGTTTAATTTGAGTTTAATTTGCTTAAACCCACAAAAAGAAAGAAAGGACGGATTTTGAAATATATCATAGTTTTTTTTTGTCAATTGTTTCTAATTACATCAAAAAATCAATTAGACTGGTGTCCAATTTTTTTTTATTTAATATTTTACTTCTGGTATATTTCAAATTCTAATCGTGGAACGAACCCATAATAAAAAGAATAATTATTAATTATCAACAAATAAAAGTATTGTTTCAATACTTCCGTATTAAGAAAACCACAAGAACAATAATTATTAGAACAAAATACGAATTAAATACCACATAATAGCCAAAAGTATTAAGAAACAAAGTAAAAAATATGATTATTAGAAAAAAATTACAGTAGTTGTTCCAAATGTCCTCCATTTTATTGTATGCATATTCTTGCCCTTATTAAAATGTCATTTACAGATTTTCTACACCCTGTAGGTTATAACCTATAAAATTAAGGATTTTTTTTCCTAATGACATTTTTTATGATTTTTTTCCGATTCTTTTTTTTGGATATTTTCTATTTTTTTCTAGTTTTTTCTACGTTTTTCATAGGTTTTTATTTCTTTTTCTGTTTTTTTCCTATTTTTTGATTTGTTTTTAAATTATGATTATTATAAAATTGTAGAAATCATCATCATTTTTGTATCCGAGTTACTTTTTTATCAATCATTTTATTCTAATTTTAAACTTATTAAAAACAAAATTATATCGAATTGAGGGACTTGTTATAACAAAATCTTTATATTTTAAATTTATTTTTTAAGTCCTAATTTTTTATTTTTTATTTTTTTGTTAGTCATTTATCGACATCTTGATTTACATTTTTTTATTAGGATTTTTTCCATTTTTTAAACTGAATTAAAAATTTACCAATTTACGTGACGATTTTTTTCCCAATCATTCTGGATAGGACATATTTACTAATTTTTGAAATTTTTTTTGAATTTTTTTTAATTTTTTTCTTATTTTTTTTTCTAATTTTTCTGATTTCTTTCCGTTTTTTTCTGATTTTTTTTAATTTTCATCCTGTTTTTTAAGATATTTTACATTTTTTTTTGTTTTTTCGCTATTTTTCTGTTCATTTCCAAATTTTTTGATTGTTTCGGTTGTTCCGATTTTTTCAATTTATTCTGAATTTATATAATTAATAAATAAAAAAAACGGCTTAAAAAGTCTGAAATATTAATTTGGAACACTCTGAAAAATATTAAATGAAAATTATTTTTTGTATTAAAATTTCGCATAATTATTTTTTATTTACTCATTAAAATTGAAGTTTCGAAGTAAAATTTTAATTGCTTTATAAACCATTATACCTGCAGAATTTAATTTCAAAATTTTATTACTTTATGCATTTGGTTTCGAATTTCACAATTTAATTATGTACATGCATAGGGAAAATATTAAAATGACAAACATTTCTTTTATTATTCAGGAAGTGATATTTGATATTTAAAAAAAAACTTTTAAGATAATAGGTAGTTATTATGTTAAGGGATAAATAAGCTTAACTTTGATATACAAGAACAATATAAGTGTAGCCAATGGTTTGGCTGAAAAAATAATTTTTTATATTTTTGAAAATATACTTTAAAAAGAAACGGCACAATATAGCACAACCGTAACACAACACAACACAGCCAGGCTCAATTTTTTAAATCAGAGAAAACGATGGGGCCAACTTGACTATCAAAAAACAGAAAAAAAGATCTATTAAATTTTTATTTAAAGTACAATACAGCACAATCTTATTTTGATTAAAATTCAATGGATGTTACAACTAACCAAAACTACACCTTTTTTATCACTCTACGTTTGTTTAACTATGTTAGTATTATAAGGAATTGATAAACTGCTTATCATCAACTCCTCCTCTAATTTTGGTTAGTGGTGACGATATTCTTCAATTACCTTAGGTATTTTCAAAATAACTCCCCAACTAACAAGTGGCTATTTTATAATAGTCGTAGATATGTTTTGGCGATAAATATTATAAAACAATGTTAGTCTCAGAAACGTTTTCAAAATGTTTATAAAATATCTATAAACACAAAATGGGCACAATTAATAAAACATTTTGTTTATATATAGTTATTTAACGAACAAGTGTATTAATAAAAGCGATTAACAATCGAGATAATTTAACGCGTGAGCGAAGCGAACGCGTTAATGTTCGAGATTGTTAATCGCCATTTTAATTTAAGAGTTCGTTAAAAAACTTTTCCGTCGACCGTACTTTTCAAAAATAAAGATATCTTATTTAAAACATATAGCATTTTACGAAATTATAACAATAAAATAAATAATGACATACAATGACAGATAGTTCTAACGCAGCTACTTGATTTCAAATGTCACTGCCAATATAAATGTATAATGTAGCCTTCAAAACTAGCTCCAACACCGGCTCCTTTCTAGTAAACACGAAAGATGTCATCCCTTTTCTTCACAAAACGGGTGTTTATAAACTGAACTGTCATGATTGTAACGCTGTTTATATTGGTCAATCGGGTAGAAGACTTGAAACTAGAATTAAAGAACATTAGGTACATTGATAAATACAGAAACTCTGATATTACTAACACCCCATCCTCCTTCGCCAATTATATTATCTCCACCAACCATTCTTTCTCTATTGATGACTCCTCACTTCTACACAACATTGGCAAAAGTAACAAACTTAATCTTCTGGAAATGTTTGAAATACACTCATGTTTACATAACAACCGATTGACTTGTCTTAACGAACAGCTAAGACCCAAAGACAACCATATTTTCCTATCAGACATTTTTAATGATCTCCTCTAATTGTTCCTTTTGGCCTTTCGTGACCTCCTATACCAATTCTTTCCCTCTTTTACCCTTCTTGTTTCATTTCCTATTGTTTAATTTTCTCTTTATTTACAATCTCCCCCTAAATGTCAATTGTCCTTCTCTTCTTCTTTCCCCATACTTACCTGACAAGACTTTCTTCTTTCTTTCACCCTTCACTTGATGGCCTTTGCCTGTATCTACACCCAGTCTCTTACAGTCATACTTTTGTTCACGTTACAGCTTATTATTTAGATTGTCTCTAACTCTGTACTTAACTATAAAAATTTTATTGCGCTGCCCTTCAGGCTACTATAATAGTTTTTATAAAAATTTTTATAAAAAAATGTTAAATAATTATACTTCTGTCTGTCAAATGTCACTAACGTTGCTCATTGTTATGTCAAGTTTAACAACCATTTTAAAATTGTATTACTACATGGTACTCCTTGATTTTACGTCGATTAATTGTTCGTTTTCCATGATATTTGTTGAAAACCTTCTAGGCTGTCCACCAAAGGGGCCTAAACCTTTTTGGTGTACTTTAAGCCTTCTAATAAGAACCATTTTTTGGATCACTTTCACCCACTCACGTGGAGTTGATCGTAAAGGTCCGTGGCCCTTTCTGTATTTTCTTGGCCATGATTACTTGAAATCTACCACGATAGGCCATTTTTACTACTTGGTTGGAGCTCTCGGACGTCCACCTATAACTAATTCATACCTTCCAGTCCTTCTCTGGTCAATTTCCAAATCGTTGCTTGGTGTCCCTATCCCTAATGTCCCCTCACCTCCTACATTTTATCCTTTACATTACCGTTAATATGTGCCTCTGTAACTTCTATTATTAAATTTTAATTTTAATCCTGTACCACAATCTCCCCTTCACCTCTACCCCTTAGTGCTCACATGCAACCTCCATACAGTTTATCTTTTAATTGACAATTGTGTTGTCAATTTTCAACAAATATCATTTATTATAATTTTAATTGGGTAAGTCTAATATTTTATAATTCTTATAAGTTCTTTTTCCTACCTTTCTACTTATATTCTAGGCTTGATGATGGATTGTAGCCGAAACTAGTCGCCTATCTTTTGTCTTACAATAAAAATTTTGTGGTACTCGACTTTGAGTTTCATTACTATTCAGTAGACCACATTTGAGTTAATGGATAACCTTTTGAATTTATAAATGTATAAGAGCGGTGTGCACATTGGGTTACATATAATAAAATTGTTGATTAATAGAAAATCATTCATTAATAGGTGTCATTAATCAACGATTTTGAGTGCGTTAAAATACATAATAAATGGACGGTCGGCGGAAAATATATTTTTCCTACGATCACTACCCAAAGTAGGCTTTTGCACACTCAAATCTAACCACAAAGTTGATGTTTTCCATGATATGTAATAATTTGACATTATTGTCGCTCTAGCGCGTACTTTTCCGCTCGCCTGTTTTCATTTACAATAAACTAAAGAAAGGTAGTAAATAATAGGTATATTAAAACAAAATGTAGGGCAGTCTGAATATTTTAGTTGAAATATTAATATTTGAAGATATTTCGAACGAAATTAAACTTTATTTTATAAAATTTATCTAGTAAAAATATAACAGTCAGAAGGTATACCTAGATACACCTAGGTACACCTATATGCAATAGTGATTGCATATTTAAGTACTTACTTACTATTTTGTGCAAATAGTAGACTTTGAAATTAATGAAACGTCATTATTTCATTCGTAGTTTATGAAAAAGCTATTTGAAAAATGGAGAGTGAGAGTGAATGTGAATTTTCAAGCACACCTCCAGATGTAGCAGATTTTGCTAAAAATATTTCTCTGAATCTTCTGCCGACTAAATCCAGAGATAAATATGAAAAAGTGTATTTTTCATGTTTTTTTTTTTAATTATTTGTCTAAAAATAATGTGATCGTAGAAAAAATCTTGTGTGCAATTTGAGCAGAAAGTGCTTAGCCGCTTTCGGCAGATTGCCCGCGCTCCGCTACGCATCGCGCGGGCAACTCTCTGCCTCAAGCGGCAAAGTATCACTTTCCGCTCTTAATACACAAATAGCTATTATAAGTGCTATAGCGACTACTATAAAACAGTTTTACAGTGTTTATAAAAATATAATAAAACTGTTTTATACAAGATTGATAAGTGTTTAATAACTGGGTTGGAAAATTTCTTAAATTTTATTATGCGATACTTATATAATACCTAAAAAATTATTATATAAAGATTATATATATGTTTTATAATTGAATTACATGCCACTTTATTGCTATTGTAGCAGTATTAATAAATCAACTTTGTTTTATTAATATGTTTGTAAAAAGCTAAATTGTTTTCAAATTATTATATTCCAGAGTTGCTGGTGATAATATAAATGCATAAATATGAACAGCATCAACTTTTGTCACTTAAATGTGATTTTTGTTCAAGTGTTAGTTTCTTTCAGAAGAAAATTTTGATGCGAAACAAATTTTATTGTGATTTATATGGTATAAATGCAGTGAATTATTCTTGCCCTCCAATTTTATTAAGGTTTTCTAATAATTTTAGAAGTTAAAAAATAAAAAAAAAATGTTGTGGTAATAATAATTGAACTTACTAGTTGTATTGTTCTAAATTTATTTATACTCGATGTTATTTTTACATAAAACTACTTGTAAGAGTGAAATATATTTTAATCATTAGAGACATTACTAAAATTTTATCTATATCTGATTATTAAGATGGCTGCCACTGTTGCCAGTAATATAACAGTTTAGTGGACAAAGTAGGTTTTATAAAATAATTTACCAACGTTTGCGATAATTTTAAAATATTTATAAAATATTCTTCATTTGCAGAAGAACCCTACAAAACAGGACCGTATTTTAAAAATATAATGAATAAAGGATGAATTGATAAACAAATTTAATCACAATTATATTAATTAGTTTAGCTTTTTCTATAACAATTTAAAGTGTAAATGTATATCAGTAACTAATAATTGTAAAGCTTTGAGAAAAAAAAATTCTTAACAAAAATGGCAAAGTAAGAAATGGCTGGAAATTATTTTTAATTACGTAGGATGAATGCTAGGGGGCGCAAGGAACACTCGAAACTTTAATACTGCAATTATCTCAAAAATACATAATAGAGGTTTTCTAAAAATACAGTTTTTGAAAACTTAATGAGATTGTGAAAAAAATTTGTTTTGGACTTTTAGCCCTACTGTTCGAATACGGGGTGGGGAAAGGTTCAAAGTTGTTATAAAGAAACGTTTTTGTTTTTTAACTGATTTCAATGATATTGGCCCATTTAAAAGAGTTTTTCTTGTTTAATAAGATGCATAACAAAAATGTCAAAATTAACCAATTTGTCGCCGCTAGGGAGCGCCATGATGAAAAGTTGACCATTTTCCCACTATTTTCGGAAATTTCAAATGTAATGATGCATTTTTTTTTATTCAGAATAAAAAAGGAGAAAAAATAAGGGATAGCTAGTGTGAACCGCAAATCTAAATCTTAATCCTATCTAGTTTTTTGTATTTTACTCAAAAACGATTCGTTTTACTTCATGCAAAAAAAACCTGAAAAAAAAAGAAATTTTCCATTTAATCATAGGTACGACCATTTTAAAATTCGAACATAATATTTTCAACCGTTTTATTATAACAAATATCCAGGTTTACAATTTGGTACTTGAAACGCCAACCCTGGTCAAGAATTTTACGAGACTTTATGTACAGATTATAAATAAATAATACTATTTTGTGAATATTTTAATTAAATAGTATTAAAATTTTCCATTAAGATTCTGTTCCTTTTCTTGTTCAGTGAAGAGAGGTTATGGCGTAATGCGGAATCCTTGCTCGTGTATTCTATCGTTGTTTATAAAATAAATCACCTTCTTTCGCGTCAACGTAATTTTATAAAAACATCAACCAACTCAATTTCAAGCAGACATTGTGTCTATTGTTGCACTTATAAAACATTTTAAAGATTTTTTTGATCTTCTAACCTATAAATTTGTTGAATACTAGTAAACCATCCATATTCACATTTATTGAAATTTTTGATGGAGGGTCAGGCCTCGGAGAAAGAATTTGTTTTAAGCACAGTGAATGCGGAATCCTAGCTGGTGTGTTTTATCCTTGTTTATAAAATAAATCACCTTCTTTCGCATCAAAGTAATTTTATAAAAACATCAACCAACTCAATTTCAAGCAGGCGTTGTGTCCATTGTTGCACTTATAAAACATTTTTTAAATTTTTTGAACTTCTAACCTATAAATTTTTTGTATACTGGTAAACCATCCATATTCACATTTATTGAAATATTTGATGGACGGTCAGGCATCAAAGAAAGAATTTGTTTTAAGCAAACTTCCAAACCATTATGCCAGTAATTTCCAGTTCCTACTTTAGTCATAATAACGGTTTGGCTGGTTTTCAACAATGTTCTAGGGTCTTGAGGCAGTATCCTGGGCAACCTTTCATTGATATTCTGAAATAATACTCGCAGGGTCATATGTGAGATATCCATGATCTGATGCTGTTTCTATTCTATATTTTCAATGTTTTTCTTTATCTTTTGATTTTCTTGCCACACGATTTGTTTTCTTAAAACTGTCAAGCCAAGTTATTTTATAAAAGCCATATAACAGCTTCCACTGTAATAATTATATAATTATTTTATAGCCGTGTCTGTGACTTCAATTTTCAATGGCAATAAAATTGCGGGATCTGTTGCTTTAATAAAATTATTATATAAGCTGCTAAAAGTGATTATAATAATAGTTTTATAATGTATTTATACCTGATTTATAAATGCTACCAAACTCTCTTAGAAAGGCGTTATAAAACAACTCAATTTTATAAACAATAAATGTTTTTTACAAAACTCTTACATAACATGTATAAAATTGCTTTATAAATATTATATAATTTTGTTGGCAAAATGTTTTTGTTTTGTGATACATTTATAAAATAATTTTGTTACGAAAAGCTAAACTTGCTCTTATGGAACCTTTATATAATTAGTTGCATTCTTGAAAGCAACATAAAAATAAATCAACATTAAAATAAAATTGTTACATAAGCCAAAAATTATAAAACAACTTTGCTAGTTGGGTCGTCTTCAGTTGTTCAAGATAAATAATCAGATAGCTCTTTTCTGCACTATCTTTTGCAATTAAAAAAAATTAGTAAAATTTTGTATGATTTCAATACTTCAATACATTAATCTTAAATTCGATTAAAGAAATTAGTCTAATAAACATATTGTTTAATGAAAAAATTACACTTTTTTAAATTTAAACAAGATCTGAGCTTTTTACTGCCGAAAGCGCAGCTAATGACAAGATCACGAAAAAGAGTTTTTGTCACTTTATGGTATTACTAAAATCTTATAGAGCATAATACTTGTATTTAAATAATAGGCAAACAAAAATTCCAATATTCACCTTGGTATCCTTTTATAGCCGCACATTATCAACTAGCTGCGAAATGGCAGTGGAAAAACAATCTTGATCGACCAATCGCGTGCAAGAAACGAAACGGTGTAAGCCTGATGGATTTCACCAAACATTTCATTCTGAAAGTCCAGATAACTTATAAAGTAGGTTCGTAATACATGAATCCCCTACCACTTATTTAGTTAGTGGTGCAAAAAGTTCCTGGAGTTAATTTAAGAAGAAAAATGAAACTCGACAGTTTTACACGCGAGGCGCTCGTAGCAAAATTGAAACTCGGACACGTTACATCGATCTATTCTCGGATTACAAGTGCTACTTTCTAATTAGCATGTTAAAAGTTGCAGTTGGTAATTTAAAAAAAAAATTGTGGTAATAGCTGGCCTAATTTTGTTCTGTGTTAGTCAATCAATTGTCACTGTAATTGGACCAAATTTCGGTTAGAAGTTGCAGATATGAACAATGATATGTCGATCGGTAGAAACCTTTATCTCTTACTTTTAATAAAACATTTTTATCCGACCCTGATATTGATAATTCTATTAGAAATAATAATTTTCACATTTACTTTAACATTTTGTTCAGTTGGTTGGTAAACTTTGGAAAACGAAAACGTTATAAACATATATATTTCGAAAATAAGACAAATACAACTCTTCTTCAAATATATATTAAAGAAACAAGTTGATAAGACTGCCCTTGTCTTCCCAACGCGGAAAGTTTAATTGGATGAGTTAGTTCTTGACGATTATCAGGAGAGGATTCAGGAATTTAATACAGTAATAACAATAAACTTAATAACTTATATGTACGTAATACTTAAATAATAGTAAAAAAAATTGTCAAAACTGGGGTTCTCTTACTTACAACTACCATTGAAATTTACGAAATAGGCTTGTAGTAAAACTAAGTTTATTAAATAATGGTCAGTCATCTAAACTTCGTTAAATCCACTTAAAAATACATCTGCATATCTAGAACGTTCTGAAACTTAAAGGTATACGATTTCCGATAAAATTGAGGCTTGTTTTGCTTTACAGTTGATAAAAATCTCTTTAACTAAATTGTTCTGTAATTTCGGTATGAGTAATAAATTTACTAGTAGAATCCTTTTATATTGAACTACTATCTAAAATTTAAAAAAAATAGGCTTGTGTTAATATTAAAAATATTCATCAAGTTAGTTTTACATGGGCAATTTTGGAAAATAAAATGATATTTCCATAAATATTTAAGTAATTGTGCAACAAGAGTTCTAGACCCTTATCAACAAAATATATATGTAAATATTCATGTACATCTCCAAAAATAGCGAAATTTGTCCACAACAAGGATACGCGGCACCGCTCTTATTAGATTAGAGATAACGTAGGCTCTGGTCTTCAGGTACTTTAGCTCCATCTCAGGGTTGAAGACTTGACCCGACGTAGCTAAATTATCTGGAAGATACGTCTGGTCTAGTCTTCAGCCCTGAGATGGAGCTGAAATTATTGAATTTTTACAATCCGCTTTTCAGCTAGAACTTCCGCTTAAGAAATTTACAATAAGGCAGGTTACTAATTCCATCAAGACAAGCTAAATCCTCATAAAGCCCCAGGGTATGATCTTATATCAGCTAGAATATTGCAAGAATTGAGTTCCACAGCTATAAAATATCTAACTTATATCTATAACGCTAAGCTAAGGACAGCACATTTCCCATCACAGTGGAAAGTGGAACAAATTATATTAATTCCTAAACCGGGTAAGCCACTAGAAGATGTGAAGTCATATATATATATATATATATATACGCATCCATTGACAAAAGCGAGGCCCGATATATTGAACAGGCAACCCGAGGCCCATCGGAAGGAAACATTTTTATAAAGTATATTTTAGTTTTTTTAAATGTTTTTATATTATTTAATAATAACCCCCCATGAGGGGTAAGATATTTCTAAAATTACAATATACATGTATGCAAATCACATTCGAGTCCCTTTACAATATTTAACTAACATGCGAGGCCCACTGTTTATAAATTGTTTTTTTAATGTACATACGAGGCCCCGCGACGTTGCCAGGGAATTTGGCTACCTAAGCTTGACCTTGTGTTTTTCTCCATTCGTTTCTAATGTGAACGAGATTTATGAAAGCAGAAAAAAACCGATAAGAAATTTATTTTACAAGTGTCTCGTATCATGTTTCGTTCAAAGCTCCGATGGTTGTTTACATTAAGGCACCTATCTTTTTAGTTGGTGTGGTGATTTAGTTTCTATTTAATAAATTAAATAATAGGATTTACATTTTCAAAAACAAACAGCAAAAAAATATATTACAGGAAAAAATATCTTATGTCTACTTGAAATATTCTTAATTTATGGATGACAAAGTCACTCGATCCTTGAATATCACAGATCTAGTACCTAAATCGGATACTGTTTTTGATTTATTTATTTCGAAAATTTAGAAAATACTAAAGAACACGTTGCAACTACATGGAAATCAAAGAGACTTACAAATTCCAGTTTAAACTAGGACACCGAAGGCTTTAGCCGCAAAAACAATCCGAATAAAAAATTAAAACAAAATTCAGATTCAAATTCGAATTCTAATGAACCTTAAAATGTAAAAGAAAGCCATATTTTTCATAACAAAAAATTAATTAAGTGAAACATATAAACTTAATATTGCACATTTTTCTGAGGCCCAAAAGCATCAGTACAATTTCGTGGTAGCAAAAAAAAATTCTTATTATCACTTTCGACGTTTCTGAATTTGAACAGAATCACTTCCGGTATCCGCCATACAAATTAAGGGTTTTGCATAAGAAAACTTTTTTCCAGTTATAATTTTTAGAACTTTTTCCACATTACAATATGTATATTATCACCCCACATGTATGTGAGAAGTTTGGCCAAGATCGCACTAGCCATTCCGATACCCAATGGGCCAAATTCCCGAAAAGGTGCATCACCGTTTAAGCGCCCCTTGAATAATAGTTATTATTATTATTGTTTAGCTATGAATGGTACAAATCCCATTTTAAAATCTTTAGTTTAAGTTACTCAATTTAATTTAAAATCGTAATAAAACTTCAAATTTATTTGGACCTTTCTTTTAAAAATTGCACAATTTCTAGAATAAAATTTTGAAAAAATGAACAATGATAAAATCTTTTATTACAAATTTAATTTTATATTTTTATTTTTTATGTTAATATTTACCATAAAAATATTAACACATTTTTTGAACAATTTTAAAATCAATGAGTAATTAATATTTCATTCAATTGTATTCAAAATGAGAAGTAGACCATTTTTAGGCTTTCTGGATCAAAATGTATTAATAAAGTCAGTTTTAATAACTTTTTACATTTTTGAATATAACTTCTACAATTAATATATTGAAATTATGAAATGATTTACACATTTAGCACTTTTTGATCCCTTTTGGACATACTATTTACTTTTTCATTTGTTTTATACTTTTTGATAAAACGAAATTAAAAAAAATATTTATTTTGGCTGTAATAATTACAATTCAAAAATCTAAGAAACTAAAATACTTTCTAAATTTAGAGTTTTAAATTATCTTTCGAATGGGTGAAATGTCATTTTAACATCTTTAATATTTTGAAAGTTATTCAATTTTGTTTAAAATCGTAAAAAAAATTTAAATCTTTTTTGAAGCATTTTTTTAAAAATTCTACACTTTATTTAATAAAATTTTGAAAAAATTCAATTAAAAATTTTTTTATAACAAACTTAAGTTTTTTTTTTAATTTTTAGTATTAAAATTTACCTAACAAATAAACATGATAAGATAAAAAATATTTAAAAATTAAAATAAAAGCTAGCGGCGAAATTCGAAAAAAGACAAAATTTGTAGAAAATTTAATTTTTTATAATTTTCATCTACTGTAATTTTTCTTCAAAATGCATCATTTTGGATCAAAATCTAAAAAAAATTCGCTAAAATCCATATATGGTTCTTTCACGCCCTGGCGCGGCGACACTGCGCGGAATAGAAAAAAAGTTAAGACAAAATTTGTAGAAAATGTTATGTTCTATAATTTTCATTTACCGCAATTTTTCAAATGCATAATTTTGGCTCAAAATCTATAAAGTGTAAAAGTCTATATTAGTCTAGTCGAGAAGTGAGTTTTCTACGAAAAATAATTTGAAGGGGGTAAGAAAAATATGAGCGATGGCTCATTCGACGCAGATTGCAATTCTGAGAAATGTGTCATGTCGATTTGTTTCTGCAAATAATAATTTTAATTCTTTAATAAAAAACGAAAAAAAAAGTAACTTTATTTTTTGATAACTCAAAAACTATACAAGATAGCGGGAAAATCCTTAGAGAGGAGGAAATTTCCAAAAAAAACTTCCAACTCCCGGACCTCCAGCTCTAATATTTATAATTTTAATTTGTTGCTGTTTCAAGATGATTACGCCTCTATAGTGAGTACGGCGTCCAAAATAATTGTTTTAAAGTACTAAAATATTGATTCAAAATTTTTTAAAAAATTATGGTATTATTTCTACTTGAAGAAAGAAAGTCTCGTTGGATAAAAAAATTTTATGGATTTTTCAAAAAGCTAGTCTATTGTTAATTAACTATTTTCTGACTTCATTGAAAACTGGATAATTGTTTAAATAATCAACCTAAATTTTTTTCGCCTCCTGGAGTACTTTCTATGAGTGTACTCAATAAGATGACGCTATAAAATTATTTAAAATTTGTTTATATTATTTCTAACGAGTTTTCTAAAACTGAAAAATCGTAAAATTGTTGTTAAAAATTTTTTTCTTATATACTGTTTTTATATTAGAAATAAGGATTAAATTATTATGGGTAAGATTTTTTAACGCAATTTGTTTATAAATTGTTTATAAACAAATATTTTTGAAAAAAAAATTTCTTATTGATTATAATCATTTTTTCATATTTGCATTATTTAAATTTTTAGTTACAAAATAGTTTTTTGTTTAAAAATCATTATTGATGGCTCATAATAAAAATAAAAAAAATAAACAAAATTTGATTGTCACAATAATTTTTTTCTTATCCTACTAAAAATTACAAATCTCTAACAAAGTTGAGAAAAAAAAAATTTCGTATTTTATATTGGATTTTCAAAAAAAAATCCGAAAAATTTTTTTCGTCACATTGTTGCATATGGTTGTTTTTATAATTTTTGGTAATATTAGAAAAAAATATTGTGACACTCAAATATTGTTTATAACAAATTTTGAACTAAATAAACAATAAAATTATTAATGAAAAAAAAATTGTATTATAAGCCATTAATAATGATTTTTAAAGACAAATTTAGTTCTTAACTAATTATTTAAATAATGCAAATATGAAAAAAACGATTATAAACAATAAGAAAATTTGTTTCAGAAATTTTTTTTTTTTAAATTATCATTGACCCCGAAGTACTGTACGTTTTTTCTGCAGTACATGTGTACAGTACTATACAGTACGTATGCAGTACTCTGCAGTATTTATGCAGTACTCTGCAGTACACGTTATATCTGATCTTATTTAGGTACAGTTAATAGGTACAACATCCAACTCTACATTATTTTTAACCTCTTTGTTCCATTCGCTATTCGGTTCAAGTGAGTTTTAGTGATTTGCTGATTAAAACACCCTTTCTAAATTTTAATTCTTTTGTGTATTCGCATGGTTTCTATATACTATTGACGACTGTAACATCCATCACAAGTTAATTTTAAATTTTACAAAAAGTAAATATAAGATTAGTTAAAAGCATGCAAATGTGGCCTATTCTATTAGTGTCTATATTTGCTTATTGCTGTTATCTTAAACATAAAACAACAATATTGAAAACAACTGTAAACAAGAAAAGTTTAGAAAATAAAAGATGTCCAAAGCACTCATGTTTTGATATTAAATCTGTTTACATAAGTCGGTGATTCTCGCGCGATATTTTTTAACAAGGTCATAAATTAAAAAATAAATACAGATCTAGGTAAGTTAATATTTTTCGATTTTCTCGAGAAGAAAACAAGAACCTCCTAACAAATGATTTAAATAATCAGTAGCCTTTGCCAACTATTAGATTAGTAAATTATATTTTATTTTTGAAGTTAATAAATCAAATCTAAGAGAAAGTTAAAACATTTTTTTTCTTTGCGTGGAAAACTGCAGTACTATGCAGTACGTATGCAGTGCTCTATTTGTTTATAAACAATTTATTAACAAATAGCATTAAAAAAATATTACCTACAATAATTTAATCCTTATTTCTAATATAAAAATAGCTATGCCATGGTATATGAGAAAAAAAATTTAACAACAATTTGACTTTCATTTTTCGTTAACTTAAAAAACTCGTTATAAATTATATATAAACAAATTTTAAATAATTTTATAGGGTCACACTGTTGAGTATACTGATAGAAAATACTCCAGGAGGCAAAAAAAATTATATAGCTTTCAATGAAGACAGATGTATGAAAGACAATAGTTAATTAACAATAGGCTAGCTTTTTGAAAATGCATTTAAAAATTTTTTCCAACGGGACTTTCTTACTTCAAGCGTTGAAATGATACCATATTTTTTTCAAATTTTTAAATCAATATTTAGTGCTTTAAAAATATTATTTTAGATGCGATACTCACTATAGAGGCGGCGTAGTCATCCCGAAATGATCGCGCGGGGACTTATTTTCAGCAACAAATTAAAATTATAAATATTAGACCTAGAGTTCTGGGAGCTAAGTTTTTTTTTGGAAATTTCCTCCTCTTTAAGGATCTTTTTTGCAATTCCCGCTATCTTGGATAGCTTTTGAGTTATCATCAAAAAAAAAATATTTTTTTTTCGTTTTTTGATAATAACAATTGCAATTTTTATTTGAAGAAAAAAATCGACATGACACATTTTTCAGAATCGCAATCCGCATCGAAAGAACCATCGCTTATATTTTTCTTACCCTTCTAACTATTTTTCACAGAAAACTCACTTCTCGACTAGACTATATATATTGTAATGAAATACTCTGTATGAGTTTATTTTTGAAGATTTAATATAATTTTGGAAATGCAAAACAAAATTTTAGTTAAGGCACAAGTAAATAATAAGAGAGAGACAAAAGCGATTAATTTTTTTTTAATAATCACATAAGGAAAATATGAATTTGGGAAAAGAAACAGATGTAAAAAAAGAAAGATAATAAACAAATAAGATAGTTTTGTCAAAAGAAAAAAAATTAAAAATGTCAAATATATAAAAATTATTAGGAGATGTTTTGTAAAATAATAATATGTATGTACATACATGATATTTGAAAATGGAATAAATATATACCAATAAAAGAACCATTTAATTAAAAACAATATATAAATAAAGAAGTTTATCAATAATTAAAGTATAAAGGAATTAATTTCAAGGAATAGGATAACTACATGGAGATACATTACAGAAGCCAGGTGGCAGAGGTACAATAACAACTTTGATATCCTGTAACTTTCATTTTTATTTTAAATATAAAAAATTTACTTTTGATAAATCTAGCAATAATCGCAAACGTTTTTAAATTTGAGATATATATGTAAAACTTTAATGCCATCTTGTTTAGTAATAGCGTCATCACTTATAACAACTGTCACTTCCAGTTGTCCGATTAATACCAAAATCTATACAGGTCGTCTCCTTGCCACCCTAAATATGTATATAAAATTTCATTTAAATCGGTTGAGCCGTTAAACATTATCGTGTTCACATACACATAGACATCATGCTAAAAATGGTAGAAATAGATTCAGTTGACCCCAAAACGTAAAGATCCCTTAAAATCTGGGTATGGCCAAAAATCATGAATGCAATACTTTCCTTCTAGACTTTGTTGGGTTCGGAAAGTAAAAAGCATCTAAAAGCCTTTGAAGTTGAAGCTATCAATATTAAAAAAAAATACTTCATTATTGCAAAAATAGAGTGGGTTCGAATTAAAACTTTTATTTATAATCAATATAAAGAAAACTGATATTTATGTAACAGCCGTTTTTAATTTTTTTTATGGCGAAATTGTTTTTTTAGCGTATAATTATAAAATCTTTGAAGAAAAATAACATTAAATATTTTTTCAAAAACTTGCACGAAATGGTTGCTTTCAAATTTTTTTTTTCATAGTGCGACTGGTTCAGTTGTCTAGTTTAAAAAATTACATTTTGGACCCAATTAACCGATATATCTTAACCGATATATCCTTATTTTAGGTATTTGTTGAGTTAACTTTTTTGTTTGTTTGTTATGGTGTAGCAATTTGTACTATTATTGAGACACTTTATTGTAAAAGAAAAGTTTGTTCGTTATAATGTCTAGATCTGCAGGAAACAAATTTTGATTTTTTATGTTTTTATTTTGTTTTTGTCGCAACTTGAAAGTTTTTTTATTATTAGGTGAGAACAAGTGGCTAAATTAATAATTTTTATTTCTTAACTTCCAAATGACTAAATATTTTTTAACATTTAGCAAATGCCTTGCTTTAGGCAGCAGTAAAAATTCAAGACCTTTTTTTTATCGGATAAATTTCTCTTTGTTGCCAAAAAATTTGCCAAATCAGTAATTTTACGAGAAAAACTGACATAGAGAAATCGCGAGATAGAATGTCGAACGATTTTGCCAATGATGTTTTTTTCAAGAATAATTACTGAAGCAAAAATTTTGAGTTTTAAAGAAAAGAAAAGCTCGAGTGTTTTTTGACAAGATAAATTACCGATAGAATATATTATGAATGCGCATCAACAATATTCATATTGATACAATTAAATTATTTCATAATTATTATGATTTTTAAATTATTTTACTACGGCCCGCCCACACTTCACCCTTGGTGAAGTTGGGCAAACCGTAGTATTGAAATCGTGCAAAAATCTCAAAAAAATTTTTGGCTCCAAATGTCTTAAAATATCATGAGACGTGGAAAAAATTGATTTTCCTCGAAAAAACTCTGTTTTTATTCAAAAAAATAAGGCTCTATCAGAAGATGAACTATTCCGGGTCCGAGGATCCTGGGCCCGCCTACAAAGTGAAACTGATATTCGAGATATCTTGATAAGGAAAGCACATTTGCCCATACTGATGTCTTTTAAGGTATGTGAGTCAAGACGCGTCGATTGATATCCATATTGCAAGAGTCTCGTTGAAAAAAAATTGAAAAATTTGAAAAAAAAATTATTGGAAAAATTTCTTCGAATCAGACTTTCTTCCGTTGACGGAAACGGGCCGGCCGTAGTCTTGAAAAATCGCGCAGAGATTATTCCTTTTACTGGTTTAATAATTTATTATTTATCTTGCATATTTCAATATCAACAAAACTGAATAATTGAATTGACAGAACTAACAGACGTACCGACGCAGCGTATAGGGATAATAGATGTAGTCTGATTATGAGGAACAGGCATTTTTATCCCTTAAATTGTGAATTTTGAACCTTTTGATTTCATCAATGTTGAAGAATATCGTCCGTCGCCATCAACCAAAACTACACTTTTTTAACACTCTAAGTACCTTTCGCTAACTATGTTAGTTTATCATCAACTCCTGATGATGATAATATAGTTAGCGAAACGTAAGTAGATTGTTACAAAAATGTAGTTTTGGTCAGTGTGACGATATTCTTTATCATTTTTATCGCTGTCAAAATGAGAAAACTGTCATCATTCAATGACACATATTATATAGGAGTTAATTTATAAAAAGAAATATATTGTCGAAAATTTGGTTTTTTAAATTATAATACTACGGGTCGGCAGTAACACATTTTTTGAAAAACTTTTTAAAAATAATGTTTACTTAATTAATTCGCCGATTTTTCTTCTTAAATGACTCTTGACTTTTTCTTGTGTTTTGTTCTCTTTTTATGAGGAATAAGCATGTGTTCTGTAGGGTGCGAATTTGGAAACACCTTGTATATGAATACAAATTTTATCGACGTTTTAATTTGTAACTTTAGTTCCTTTCTGTACCTTTTTTTGTTAAAATAGATTTTTAATATTACATTTTTAGGATCCTTTATTTTCTCGAAGGTGAACTTTGCAATTCAAGCGAACAGGAAAAGTTCTTTACGCATTTATTGCAACTATGATTTTTCTAATTTCATACTTTTTAAAAATTATGGCAAATTTTTAAAAACTCAAATATCTTGATGCTACATGTTACTATACTCATGCCCTAAAACATTCCCGACGAATATCCAGAGACTCAAAACTTTTTCAGATAAATTAATCTTAAAGTTTCAAACTATGACACATCTTCACTGGTTCTTCCGACGATTAACCGAAATTGGTTAAGTCCGTGAAGTACTTTTTCAGATATTTAATGTTAAAGTTTCAAATTTTGACATTTTTTTAATTTTGACAGGTGACAGTTGGAGAAATAATTTTGACTGTTCTGAATAAAGTTTTTCAAGAGCTTTCAAATAACATACTGGAAGTCAAGTTTCGTTTATCATTTTTTTACAGTTTCACTTACGTTTGACAGATGTACAAAAACTAATGGGTTTTTCCGATGGATAATCAAAACCTGTATACCAAATTTCAGCTTAATTGGATTAAGCGTATGATTTCTATCATGGAAGAATACACACGGACAGACAGACATACTTCCATCTGAAAATGGTCTTAATCACCTCAGGGGACCTCAAAATGACATCTTTACTTTCAAAATTGTGTTTAGCTCGTTTTTAAGACTTTCCCGTCTCGTAAGGTGGGTCGGGAAAGTAAAAAGTAAAAGCAAGCGGTGGTATTTATAAGTAATACCTTCAATTGGCATAAGCGTGGTCAAAGTAAGGTTTAAATTTTTGTGAGATTCCCCATTTTAATATTAATAATTGATGCAGAAAAAGTATTTTAAATAATGGCCATAAAAAATACTTATTTTAAGTTCTTAGAAATATTATCGATAACTGGTGGCTACTATGACTAAAAACTAATTTAGATAAATCGTAACAAAATCGTTTCGTTCAGTTAATATAAATATTATAAATTTGTACAGCATCCAACGATTTAAAAGTGATGTTTTTATTTTGTTATCAGTTAACAAACACATTAACACCGTTGCCATGTTTAAGGGCCTCGGAATTAATAATGAACTTGTAAATTGAACGCATATACGAGGGCCTCGCATTTCTAACAACGAATATATACAAAACGATTGAAGCGACAACTTGTTAAAAATAGAATGAACTAAAAACCGTATAAGAGGTGGTATCCAGATTCACTTATGAGCCCAAAAAAAAATCGGAGATAAATATTTTGGGGGGTCAGAGGAACAAAAATAAGCTTATATACAAGCATTTGACATGCGAGGCCCGGTTTCGGGCCTCGCATGTCCAAGACGGGCCTCTTTTAGTATGTTGCACATGCAATAAATGGCCTCGTAAGTGACAACGACATATATATATATATATATATATATATATATATATATATATATATATATATATATATATATATATATATATATATATATATATATATATATATATATATATATATATATATATATATATATATATATATATATATATATATATATATATATATATATATATATATATATATATATATTGTAATGAAATACTCTGTATGAGTCATTTTTATAAGTTAATTGTTAGTTATTTGTTAAAAGGTTTGAATAACATTTGTTAATTTTGAATTTTATAAACAGAGTTTATCGTTAGAGGTTTAATTTAAAGCATTTATTGAAAATAATTGGTGTATAAAATATTTAAAATCAACAATTGTGGAGTATGAAAAGAAAATCTTATTTGTAATATCATATCATTATTATCATATGAATGATTATTATTTGTATATTAATTTAATAGAGAAAGGTAAAATTTGGATAGAATATCAAAGTAAATTTTTGCTGTATAATTTAAAAGTAAATGGCAAGTTTGTCAAAAGAGATTAAAAAAAATTGTATTCAGAAATCAAGTAACAAAAAAAAATTTGGGAATTTAGAGACGGACAGTTGAAAAAAATAATAAACAAGTCGGTTTTTGAAAACTTAAAAAAAAAACATGTCACAATAATTTAAAATTTAAAATTTGTTAATTAAGAAAAATATAGAAGAGATACGAATGATTTGTCAATAAAAGCTGGACTATTGTTAGATTTTTAAAGAATTTAAAATAAAGAAGAATTTCATACGTTTAAAAAATTTTTTTTGAAAAGCTGAGCTGGGCTGATTGGTATTGTTTGTGGAGATTATTTAGGTAGAATACTATAAAAGGAAGCAATCTGGGAGAAAATTTGAAGAAAGAAGATATAACGGTTGAGAAAAAATAAAAGAAGCTGTTTTAAAGAAGAAAGTGTAATACATGATTTAAAGGCGACTTTGCCGAATGAGTGTAAAGAAGAGGAAGTGGACAGGATCTAAAATTTAATTTTTTTATATATTTTTTTTTAATGTTTATTATTTTTTTTTATATATAGAACTCACCCCAAAAATGAGAACCACGAAGTAGAATTTCATAACAAATTTTTTTTTTTTGAAATTGACATTTAAAATTTTCCATAAATGGAAAATTTCAAATGTAAATTTGGGAATTTGTTTTTGATTATTGTCCAATTTCTTTCCCATTTCTTTTCCCATTTCTTGCATTTTGCTCTGAATTTCGTTCTTCAATTTATTGCTATTTTCATTCATTTGAATCATCATTTGCATCATGATCTCTAGTTTATCTTGCTTCTGTTCTTCCCGTCTTGAATGTTCACTTCCTTCTTGAATTTCTTCTACTTTTTGGTCCTGCATTTCTTCAATATCACCTTGTCCTATTTCCAATTCTTCCTCTTCTTCCATTTGTCCGATCTTTTTTCCCCCTCTTAAATCCATTTTGTTTAGATTTACACTAACACTTCACTTGTATTAAATAACTAAATTTTAATATAATAATAAATGTCCACTCTGTATATTTTTGATTTGTCACAATGACACTTTCAAATTATTTAATAACGTCAAATTGACTTAGTTTTAGATAATTATATCAAAATTAGTAAATTCAAATTATAATATAATAAAACCTCAACCAAACATCAACAATTGTGGAAATAAGAAAAAAAATCTTACCTGATTTATTAATCCTTTCCACCACGTTATTGAAAAACCAAAATAACGTTAATCACCAGATGCTCAAGGTGAATTCTAGAGAGCTCCACGTTTACTTAAAGAGCCCCACGTTTACTGAAAGAGAGCCCCACGTTGGGCGCCATTTGTTATGAAATTCTACTTCGTGGTTCTCATTTTTGGGGTGAGTTCTATATATAAAAAAAAATAATAAACATTACAAAAAAATATATAAAAAAATTAAATTTTAGATCCTGTCCACTTCCTCTTCTTTACACTCATTCGGCAAAGTCGCCTTTAAATCATGTATTACACTTTCTTCTTTAAAACAGCTTCTTTTATTTTTTCTCAACCGTTATATCTTCTTTCTTCAAATTTTCTCCCAGATTGCTTCCTTTTATAGTATTCTACCTAAATAATCTCCACAAACAATACCAATCAGCCCAGCTCAGCTTTTCAAAAAAAATTTTTTAAACGTATGAAATTCTTCTTTATTTTAAATTCTTTAAAAATCTAACAATAGTCCAGCTTTTATTGACAAATCATTCGTATCTCTTCTATATTTTTCTTAATTAACAAATTTTAAATTTTAAATTATTGTGACATGTTTTTTTTTAAGTTTTCAAAAACCGACTTGTTTATTATTTTTTTCAACTGTCCGTCTCTAAATTCCCAAATTTTTTTTTGTTACTTGATTTCTGAATACAATTTTTTTTAATCTCTTTTGACAAACTTGCCATTTACTTTTAAATTATACAGCAAAAATTTACTTTGATATTCTATCCAAATTTTACCTTTCTCTATTAAATTAATATACAAATAATAATCATTCATATGATAATAATGATATGATATTACAAATAAGATTTTCTTTTCATACTCCACAATTGTTGATTTTAAATATTTTATACACCAATTATTTTCAATAAATGCTTTAAATTAAACCTCTAACGATAAACTCTGTTTATAAAATTCAAAATTAACAAATGTTATTCAAACCTTTTAACAAATAACTAACAATTAACTTATAAAAATGACTCATACAGAGTATTTCATTACAATATATATATATATATATATATATATATATATATATATATATATATCTATAAGTCTGCTTCCTATAATGGGAAAATTGTTAGAAAAACTAATTGTTAAAAAAATGCAACCAATCATTGAATCAGACAATCCTTACCTATCAATTATTACCAAATCCTTCATTCTTACCTCAAAGATCGCTATTTGGTAGTTAAATACCTTGATGAGCAAACACCACTGTTCAAAATTAACTCCGGAGTTGCTCAAGGCAGTTTTCTGAGGCCGCTACTCTTCACGGCTGATCTACCAATTAGCAATGACGTATTAAGCCACATTCGCAGACGACACATCGCCATACTAGCATCACACAAAGATCCTATTGTAGCATCAAATACACTACAGCTTCACCTCAATAAGATAGAAAACTGGTTAAAGAAATGGCGAGTTAAAGCAAATGAATTGAAGTCTGCTCAGGTAACTTTCACAAACCGTAAAGGCAAATGTCCAGAAGGCACTCTAAACAATCAAACTCTACCACAACGGGACGATGCCAAATATCTAGGCATGCACCTAGACAAGCGACTAACCTGGAGGAAACACATCTTTACCAAGCGCAAATAATTGAGTTTGAAACTAAGAGACTTATACTGGCTGATGGGTAAAAAATCTCAATTATCTATAAAAAATAAGGTACTGATCTACAAAGCAAACCTCAACCCCATTTGGACCTACGGTATCCCACCCATCAAAGGGAAAGTAAGGTGAACGAGCAAAAAAAATCGACATATCGATGAAAATATCCATTTTGAGGTCCCCCAAGAAGATTGAAACCATTTCCAGCGTATGGTCTGTCTGTGTGTCTGTGTGTAATCTTCCATGGTAACTGCCGAACCGTTTGCCAATCAAGCTGAAATTTGGTATGGAGGGTCGGTGTGTGCCTAGAATGCGACCATTGGATTTTGGTTTAAATTGGTACAGTAGAAGGTCCTCAAGACCGACATTGATTAAATGCACATGTAACAATTTTTTACTTTTTTTTTAAATTTTAAGGACACACTGTACACTTTAGTTCAAAATGTTGTAGTACAAAGTTTTATAGCATAAAATTACGAGCCGATCAATCCAGGCCGTCACACGACTTCACAGCACGACTTCACGACTGTAGCGCTCCAAGGGACAAAAATATTAAACAATAATTTATATTTATTTGATTAGAAATTTTGATATTTATTGTATTAGAAGTTTTGACTGACCACAGCTAGCCTGTGGAATTAAAAAAATATTTATTTTATTAAAAGAAGTCTAAAAAATCCAACGTGTGTTAAAAAAAATAAATAAAAATAAATTAGAACATGTGGGATTCGATTCCCGGACCCATTGCACCACTAGCGGTCACTATGCCACGCAGCTACTACAGCTTTGTTTAAATATTGTTATGAAATTTGTTATACCCTGTATTTTTGGGTAATTGTTACAAAATTTGTATAAGATTTGTTGTAAAATAGTATAGTAAGTAAGGGTTAAATTAACAGTACTCTTTATTTTTAACATTGAAGAGAAAAATCTAAATTAAAAAGAAATTTTGGGTAAATGGTGTTAAAACTATAAATTAATTTTTTTTGTAATCTGAATAGGGCTTAAGACATTTGAAATTTGAAATTCCTGTGACAGGTTGGATGGCATTTCTTAGCAGGTGAAATGATTTGTCATTGGGTTGGTGTCAAATCAAAATGTCAGTTTAAAATTATATATAAAAAAAAAATAGTATGTAAAAAGTTGTGGTTAAAAAAAAAATTGAAGGAGGAATAATAATAAATAAAAAGTCAGAAGGTTGTCAAAAATTAAAGAAAAACTGAAAAAGAAATAATTCTATAAAATGTAATAATATTTTTTATAAAGGAATGTTTTATATGTAATAAAAAAATGATTATTGAAAGAAGAAATAAAAGTAAAGAAAAAAGTAAGCAAAATTATTTATCCAAGTTGAGGAACAAAATTTAAAAAAAAAATAATTGGTGACTAGTTAAAAGACGCAAACAAACAATTTCAAAAGTGAATAAGGAGCAGTAGTAAAAAGAAGGTGCAGAGTCAACAAAAATTATTAGGAGAGCTGAAGAAGTAGAAGAGGAAGAAACTAAAAAGAAGATCATTAATTTTATTAATTTTCATTATATTTTGTAATTTTTTTATTTAGGCGTTTTGAACCCAGCCCATTGAGAAGGAGTTCTCCAGTTTGGAAATGTAAGCCACCCAGTATCCCGAGGATTTTACATTTCAATATGTTCAAACTTATTATTTAAGCGAATCACGCTTCATAATAAAATAAATATAAATTAGTGTTTCGCCTCGTATTTTAATTATTAATATTACAGAACTAAAGTATACACATTCACTAAATCTCATAAAGAAAATGATTTAAGTCACATCTGTCAAAATTATTGTTTAATATTTTGTCACAAGGAACGCTAGTCGTGAAGTCGTGAAGTCGTGTGTCTGGTGACGTCCTAGATTGACCGCCTCATATAAAATTCCCTACAACTTTTATTTCAAACTTTTTCCAGAATTTCCAATAATTGCGCCACTAGAGGGCGCGTAAAAAATGTGCATGTAGGTTTTCTCTAGTTTTTCTTGATTTTGAGGACACACAATGCATTTTAGTCCAATATCATCTTGTTTATAAGTTGTAAAATATTTTACGTCAAACTATTGTAAGTTTTATTTTTTTTCATGTAAATCACACATTACATGTCTACTTTGTAATTTTTAGTGCCTGATGATGGCCGTATAGGCCGAAACATGTTGCTTAAACCTTGATCAATATATTAAATTTCATGTGGTAAGACATAGATTTTGATTTCTCCTAAACTTTATATTTAACTATAAATATAATACTTTACTTACTCAAGTTCTTAGCAAAATCTTTCAAGAATTAAATGTAATGATTATACCTTTCTCTGATCACGTGACAGTTTGAAGAAGCTGCTTGGACACTGGACTGGTTGTTGGCTCGAAGCGGTGGAGACTACCGAATTTTTGCCGTTTCGACTAGCGGAACCCTCTTTTTCAGCGATTCAAAAGAGTAGGAATTTCCCGATGTACTTGCCTATTAAGGTCTCGCGGTTTAACGAAATTAATTAAATATGTATAAACGGATTTTAAGAAATTAAAATGGCAGGGAATAAATAATACCGGTATTTTAGTAACTTCGGTACATGTTGATATTGAAAATAGTGATAGATTGACCATAATAAGTCGCAAATCACAAAAAATATCGACTAATTTTTAATTTCTAATAACAAGTCCAGACCTGTAATTCTCTCTGTTTATAATTTGGATTACTTAAATAAGGAAATTTTCGCAAGTTATAAGATCAAAAAGTATTTGAGCCATACTTACGAACTCCTCTCGCCCAATTTGCGAGGTTTATGCGGACTTTCGGGCGAAAATTTGTTGATTAAGACTAAAACTTTATTTGACAACAAAGGGAATTTAAAACTGGTAATTGTCTCAGCAATTTTAATTAAGAGTTATTAGCTTAAATGTCATTACTTTCTGGTTTTTTATATTTTAAAATAGAATTAAAATAAACTGAGTTTGTTAGTGTTTTACTCTAAGGTTGTTAATTTTTCGTGTAAACGTAGTCAATAGTTTTGGAAGGAGCACACTTTCCTGAGCTATTAATATACCTGAAAGAATTCAAAATTAATGGGATTTCTACCCTAAAGTGCAATAAGCATGAGAAAAGCGATCCATCAGCTTTCGGTATTATTTATGGGGACACAGAAATATCTCGTTAGAATGTAGGGATGGGTATGTCAGTCTCCCCCCCTTTCGAAAATTTCGAACGCCGTACTGTACCGGAACAAATGAGGTGACAAAACTTTAAACGATGATGTAGTTGTACCGGAGACGTCGTGAAATAGTATTACAACTAAAAGTAGAGGTTACTATAAATCTAAATTTTGTTTGTTTAAAAATCTTACAATTAAAGATAGCTGATTTCCGCTTCTGCAATAACAGATTTGAATTTTGCAATAATTATGTACCAAGAGCCTCTTTTTATAGCGGGCAACAATTTTCACTCATCACAGAAACTAAAATTTTATGCAATAGTTATTTCAAAAGAAACAATCAATATTATTACTTCATCGGTATAAAAAAATAAAAAATCTGATGTGGCCAGCACATGACCTCTCGCCATTTTTGAATCAAAAATTTACACCGGAACACAAAAAAGTATGAACAAAATTGACTTTTTTATAAATCTGGCAACAATGGAAAAAGTTTTGAAAATTTTAATGATACGAAAATAAACTATAGTGCATATTAAATGTATGTGTTAAACTTTATTGCCATTTTGTTTATTAATGGCGTCATCATTCATAGCAACTGCCACTTCCGGTTGACTGATTGACACCAAAATCTAATCATATCTAATCTAGGGTATCAGAATCTTGTTTGCAAAATTTCAAATTTTTTAATTCAGTAGTTTTTGAGTTATCGTTACCAAAACATCCAGCCTAACATACTAACACACACACACACACACACACACACACACACACACACACACACACACACACACACACACACACACACACACACACACACACACACACACACACACACACACACACACACACACACACACACACACACACACACACACACACACACACACACACACACACACACACACACACACACACACACACACACACACACACACACACACACACACACACACACACACACACACACACACACACACACACACACACACACACACACACACACACACACACACACACACACACACACACACACACACACACACACACACACACACACACACACACACACACACACACACACACACACACACACACACACACACACACACACACACACACACACACACACACACACACACACACACACACACACACACACACACACACACACACACACACACACACACACACACACACACACACACACACACACACACACACACACACACACACACACACACACACACACACACACACACACACACACACACACACACACACACACACACACACACACACACACACACACACACACACACACACACACACACACACACACACACACACACACACACACACACACACACACACACACACACACACACACACACACACACACACACACACACACACACACACACACACACACACACACACACACACACACACACACACACACACACACACACACACACACACACACACACACACACACACACACACACACACACACACACACACACACACACACACACACACACACACACACACACACACACACACACACACACACACACACACACACACACACACACACACACACACACACACACACACACACACACACACACACACACACACACACACACACACACACACACACACACACACACACACACACACACACACACACACACACACACACACACACACACACACACACACACACACACACACACACACACACACACACACACACACACACACACACACACACACACACACACACACACACACACACACACACACACACACACACACACACACACACACACACACACACACACACACACACACACACACACACACACACACACACACACACACACACACACACACACACACACACACACACACACACACACACACACACACACACACACACACACACACACACACACACACACACACACACACACACACACACACACACACACACACACACACACACACACACACACACACACACACACACACACACACACACACACACACACACACACACACACACACACACACACACACACACACACACACACACACACACACACACACACACACACACACACACACACACACACACACACACACACACACACACACACACACACACACACACACACACACACACACACACACACACACACACACACACACACACACACACACACACACACACACACACACACACACACACACACACACACACACACACACACACACACACACACACACACACACACACACACACACACACACACACACACACACACACACACACACACACACACACACACACACACACACACACACACACACACACACACACACACACACACACACACACACACACACACACACACACACACACACACACACACACACACACACACACACACACACACACACACACACACACACACACACACACACACACACACACACACACACACACACACACACACACACACACACACACACACACACACACACACACACACACACACACACACACACACACACACACACACACACACACACACACACACACACACACACACACACACACACACACACACACACACACACACACACACACACACACACACACACACACACACACACACACACACACACACACACACACACACACACACACACACACACACACACACACACACACACACACACACACACACACACACACACACACACACACACACACACACACACACACACACACACACACACACACACACACACACACACACACACACACACACAGACATCATCGCGAAAATATTAAAATCGTATTCTAGGGACCCTAAAACGTGTGTATCCATTGAGAACTCACTACCCAATTTTTAGCATGATTACTATACCTCTCTTATGTGAAGGGCGAGAGGTACAAAATTGAAACATAGAAATTTTTGTTCAAGATAGTAAAAGTGGCATTTTAGTCTCTAAAATAAATGAGTAAAGTGGTATTTTAGTCCCTAAAATAAAGGAGTAAAATGCATGGTTTAGTCTCTGCCGTGAAAAAAAAAAGTTAAGTACGCGAAATCGATATTTTTTTTAACGATGAATGAGAGTGTCACTTTTTGGCCGAGACCCGATAATTTATGTTATGTATTTTAAACGTACTTTTCAATAAATAATAAATATACATAAAATGCTTGACAATATAATCGCCGTTAACCAGTTTTTTCTACGCCTGTGTCAGTAAACGTCAAAAATCACTCTATCAACATTCCTTGTAAGTGACATTTAACAATAACATGCGCGTTATGAGATCTAATAACGCACATGTGCGTTTTGATAAGACAACTTAAATTTGATGCTTTATTCAAATTGCAGTCTAATTATTATTTACGTATTATGTTATCTAGTCTCTTTACATAATTGCAATTCAGTAAAAAACAGAAAACAATGTATTTTTATAAAAAAAAAAGTTTGAATTGAAAAATGTAGGCAATACTTTTTACGACATTTAATTTGAATAAATTATGTTGCCCTAAATGTAGGCAATACTTTTTACGCGAATAATAAAATGTAATTAGATACTTAACTCCAAGTTTTATTTAAAGGCGTAGAAAAAGTACGGTACGTAAGTCGAGTTGTAAGTCCATTACGCACTCGTGCGTAATAGTCTACTTACAACTCTTTTTACGTAATATACGGAAAGATGAGAAAAAATAAAATAAAATTGAAAGAAATAATAAAAAATCAGAAAATAATAGAAAAAGAATCCGAAAAAATCAGAAAAACATTTAAAAAAGTCAGACAAAAAACAGACAAAATGAGAAAAATCGGAAAAAAGAAAAATAAAATAAGAAAAATCCCTTCTGGTTCTTTCAAAGAAGAAAAAACAGAAAATCGGAAAAATGTGATAAAAAAATTAAAATGAAGAAAGTCATAAAAAAATGTAAAAAATCAGAAAAAAATATTTGAAAAAAATTAGAAAAAACAAACAGAAACAATTAGACAAATGGGAAAGAATTGAAAAAATCTGAAAAATAGCACAAAATTAGAATAATCAGAAAAAATTAGAAAAAAATATAAAATACTCACAAAAAATTAAGAAAAATTAGAAAAAACTGGAAAATAAAAAAAATTAAAAAAACTAAAAAAAATTGGAACAAATTAGAAATTAGATTAAATCTGAAAGAACCAGAAAAAAAAACAGAATAAATTAGAAAAATGAGAAAATATTAAATAAAATTGAAAGAAATCATACAAAAATCTGAAAAAAAGTAAACAAATTAGAAAACAACAGAAAAAAAATCAGAAAAAATCTGAAGAAAATTGGAAAAAATCAGATAAAAATCAGATAAAAATCAGAAAAAAAAATAATAAGGAAAATGCCGTACCCAGACAAACACTTCGATTAAAAATTCCAACAGGGCACTCGCCTGCTTCAACACAATTCACAATTCATTCATTCATGAATTTCAGTTGCTGTCAATTTTCCATATCTAATAGACTATTTTTTTGAGAATGGGAATAACTTTGCCTTACTTTAAAGCCGTTGGAAAAATTCCAACATAAGAGGACAGAAATTAAACCAACGGGTTAAGTCCTTAAATTTTTTATTACATCCTAATTTTTCAAAAAAAAATTAATCACATGTGGGTTTTGATAAGACAACTTAAATTTGATGCTTTCTTCAAATTGTAGTCTAATTAGTATTTACATATTATGTTATCTATTAACATAGTTGTAATTCAGTAAAAAACAGAAAACAATGTATTTTTATATATAAAAAAGTTTGAATTGAAAGCATGTTGCCCCTAAATGTAGGCAACATTTTTTACGCGAATAATAAAATGTAAGTAGATGCTAAGTTTTATTTAACGGCGTAGAAAAAGTGCGGTACGTAAGTCGGGTTGTAAGTCCATTACGCACTCGTGCGTAATAGTCTACTTATAACTCTTGGTACATAATATACTATTCTTCAACAGTGAAAAAAACAGCATTTTTCAGTGTACAAAAATACTGTCTTTTACTTATCCTTACAGCAACCATAAAATATTATTATTATTTATCAGTTGGACAAACATATTTTTTAATATCCTATTTCATAGCGACATCGACAAACAAATTCAAATAACCTCCTGCAGATGGCGATTAATGAAGATAGTTAACGTTAATTACGAGTCACACAGTAGGTATTTCACGAAAATTAATGACGTATATTAAGTCAAGCCGTTCGCGTTTTTTGTTGGATTCGTTAGCGCAGAACGAATGGGTTACAGCTACACAAGAAAATGACATTCATAATTGAATTAAATAAATGACGGTGAACTTTCAAAAAGATTTTTGTATAGTGAATGCTCGTAATTGATCATTCATTGAACGCACGATTTCTTGATATTGATAGATCAAAGGCTTTTATATGAAATCACGCTGGAGAAATGATTTTTATTTAATTATAAACTTTGATTATAAGATTAGATAAACACTTTAATCTTTTTAATGTGACAGATTTATTATTAATAATTTTTGTATAATTAAGACTAATAACACTATAGAAAAAACTAATGTGTATCAGTAGATTAATTAACCTTAAGTTGGATACTAAAATAGAAAAAAAATATTATTTTTATATACATAAGCCCCAAACAAATATATCTGATTAATTTTTATTTAAAAAACTAGGATGTAAAAAAAAATTTAAAGACTTAACCCGTAGGTTTAATTTCTGTCCTTTGGTGAAAAATTATAGTCCAATAACTTTTTCCTTTTCTAAAATTTTCGAATATTGTTTTTACTTTCCGAACAACAGAGTTGTATAGAAGGAAAGTATTGCGATCATGATATTTTGACCATACCCAGATTTTAACGGATCTTTACGTTTTGAGGTCACCTTAATCCATTTATACCATTTTTAGCATGACGTCTGTCTGTGTGTATGTGTGGGTCTGTGTGTCTGTGTATCTGTGTGTCTGTGTGTCTGTGAACACGATAGCGTCTAAACGGCTGAACCGATTAAGATGAAATTTTATATACATATTTAGGGTAGGAAGGAGACATCCTGTATAGATTTTGGAGTTAATCGGACAACCGGAAGTGACAGTTGCTATAAGTGATGACGTCATTACTAAACAAGATGACAAAACTTTTGCCATTGTTGCCAGATTTATGAAAAAGTAATTTATTTTCATATTTTTCTTAAATAACCAAAATAATGCATTTTTATGAAAAATTATAGGAAATGAAAGTTGTAGAACATAAAATTCTCTACACATTTTGTCATTACCGTTTTTTTGAATTCCTCATAGTTTCGCCGCTAGAGGGCGTGAAAAAAATTTATATAGCAATTTGCGACTTGTTTTAGATTTTGAGACAAAATATGTATTTTTATGAAAAATTACGAAAAATCAAAATTGTAGAACATAAAATTTTCTACAAATTTTGTCTCTACTTTTTTTTCGAGTTCCGCATAGTTTTCCGATAGTTTTTATTATAATTTTTAAGCAATTTTTATCTTTATTAAATTATTTTTAGTTAAATTTTAATATTAAAATATTATTACAAAAATTGTGGAATTTTTTAAAAATTGGCTAAGAAACATTTTAAATTATATTACGATTTTAAACTAAATTGAATAACTTCTAAAATATTGAACTGGTATTTTCACCATTCTAAAAATAATATAAAACTCTAAATTTAAAATGAATTTTAGTTTCTTAGAATTTACAATTGTAATTATTATAGTAAAAATAAAGAATTTTTTTGAAATTTTTTGTAATTTCGTTTTATCAATAAATATAAAATAAATGAAAAAAATAAATAGCATATCCGAAAAGGATCCAAAAGTACTATGTGTCTAAATTATTTCATAATTTTAACATAGTATTTGTAAAAGTTATAGCGATTTTTTTTTGGTTTTTCCTTATTTTCTCGTTTTTTCTCATTTTTTTGTTTTTTTTCTATTCCTTTATATTCTAATTTTTCTCATTGTTTACTTATTTCTCAGGTTTTTTCAAAATTTTTGTAATTTCTGTAGTTTTTTCTTATTTTTTCTAATTTTTTTGTTTTTTTCTAATTTTTTTCTTGTTTTTTTCCGATTCTTTCTCCTTGTGTTTTTTTTCTATTTTTTTCTTTTGTTTTCAGATTTTTTCTCATTGTTTTCGATTTATTTCAATTCTTTCAAATTTTGTATTCTTTTTACGATTTTTTTGGTTGTTTCTTGTTTTTTTTTTCGAATTTTGGCCGTTTTTTCAATTTTTTGTTACTTTTTCAAGTTTTTTTTCGTTTTTTTTGCAATTATTAGCGTTTTTTGCAATTTTTTCTGTATTTTTTCAAGTTTTTGTTTTATTAAATTTTTGGATTTTTCTGTTTTTTCCGTGTTTTAGTAGTTTATTTTTCTTTTTTTCCTAATATTTTCTGATATTTCCAATTTTTCGATTATTCTAATTTGTTCTCGGTTTTTTTTCTCATTTTTCTGTTTTTTTGGTTTTTTCTAATTTTTTCTCGTTTTTTCCCGTTTTTTTTCTTGTTTTTTTTTTTCTATTTCTTTCTTTTGTTTTCAGATTTTTCTCATTTTTTTTATTCCTCTGATTTTTTTCGATTTATTTCAATTCTTTGGATTTTTTAATGTTTTGTACGATTTTTTTGAGTTTTTTGTTTTTTTCCAAAATTTTGCAGTTTTTTTAATTTTTTTGTGTTTTTTTCGTTTTTTGTGATTTTTAGCGTTCTTTTGCCGTTTTTCCTTATTTAAAAATTGTGATTTTTCTGTTTTTTCCGTACTTTACAATTATTTTTCATTTTTTTGTCAATATTCTCTGATTTTTCCAATATTTCGTGTTTTTTTTCTTCTTCTTATTTTCTCAGATTTTTTGATTCTTCTAATTTTTCTCGTTTTTTTCTCATTTTCCTGTTTTTTTTTTGTTTTTAGTTTTTTTTTCTGATTTGTTTTGATAAAAAATTTGATTTTTTTTTTCGTTTATTAAACAAATTTTGATCCAGAAAACCTGTATTAATGTATTTTGATGTAGAAAAACAAAAATAATCGATTAAACAATTACTTTACTATGAGTGTTCGGAAAGTTGGGTGGGATTACCCCCTCATTTTTTGAATATGCTTTTAAAGCTTTAAATCAACACAAAGCCTTATCTGAAAACCACTGTGGATTTTGTTAAAGCAAATCGACAGCAACTGAAATTCATGAATGAATGAATTGTGAATTGTGTTGAAGCCAAGCGAGTGTCCTGTTGGAATTTTCTGTGATATCACCAGGGCAATTGATTGTGTAGACCATAATATTCAATCGAAGCGTTTGTCTGGGTACGGGATTTTTTTTTCTCTGATTTTTCAATTTTTTTTATGATTTCTTTCCATTTTATTTTATTTTTTCCCATTTTTCTGATTTATTCTATTTTTTTCTGGTTCTTTCAGATTTAATCTAATTTCTTATAATTTCTAATGTTTTTCTGATTTTTTCTAATTTGTTCTGATTTAAATTTTTTTAAATCCTTTTTAATCCTCGTTTTTGTTACTTTTTTATCATTTCTCTAGATTTTGAGTTTTCCTATTTTTCTAATTTTATGTTATTTTTCTGCTTTAATTCTTTCTAATATTTTCCCTTTGGTCAATTTTTTTTCAGTTTTTTCTGTTTTTTTGCAGATTTTTTTTCTCATGTTCATTTAAATTTTTTTTGGATTTATTCTGTTTTTTTCCCGATTTTTCAGTTTTTTTTATGATGATTTCTTCAATTTTATTTTATTTTTTCTCATTTTTCTGATTTTTGTAGGCCTTTCAAAATTAATTTATTCTAATATCTAATATTTTCCAATTTTTTCACATTTTTTCTAATTCTTTTCAATTTTTTTTCCATTTTTTTATCTGATTTTTTCTGATATGTTTTGATTCTTTCAGATTTTCAATTTTCTTTATCTAATTTTGTGTTATTTTTCATTTTTTTTAATAGTTTTTGCAGATTTTTTCTAATATTTTTTTGATTTTTTTTAATTTTTCTCTTTTCTCTTATTGTTCCAATTTTCTTCAGATTTTTTATGATTGCTTTCAATTTTTGTCTCATTTTTCTGATTTATTCTGTTTTTTTTCTGGTTCTTTCTTGAATCTAATTTATTTTAATTTTGAATTTTTTCAACTTTCTCACATTTTTGCAATTTTTTCTAATTTTTTCTGCTTTTTTTTGATATATTTCGGTTGTTCTTTGAAATTTTCAATTTTTTTTCTTTTTCTAATTTTGCTATTTTTCAGATTTTTAATTCTTTCTAAAATTTTCCATTTGTCTCTTTTTTTCTGATTTTTTTTATGGTTTTTGCTGTTTTTTTTTTTAATATTTTTTTTATTTTTTTTCTCTTTTTTGTCTGATTTTTGCAATTTTCTTCTGATATTTTATAAATTCTTTCAATTTTATTTAATTTTTTCTCATTTTTCTGATTGATTTATTCTGTTTCAAATTTAATCTATTCTGATTTCTAAATTTTCCAATTTTTTCACATTTTTTCCCATTTTTTCATATCTTTTTTAAATTTTTTCTGTTCTTTTCTGTTATGTTTTGGTTCTGTCAGATTTTCAATTTTTCTTCTTTTTCAAATTTGCCTCATTTTTTTTTTCTAAAATATGTTTTATTTTTTTCAGTTCTTTTTAATCTTTCTCTTTTTTGTCCGATTTTTCCCATTTTCTTTTGATTTTTCATGATTTCTTTCAAATTCTATTTTATTTTTTCTCATCTTTCTGATTTATTCTGTTTTTTTTTGGGTTCCTTCAAATTTAATCTAATTTCTAATTTTTAAAATTTTTTCACATTTTTCTAATAGTTTATCTGGTTTTTTTCTGATATGTTTTAGTTCTTTCAGATTTTCAATTTTTCTCCTTTTTCTAATTTTGTGTTATTTTTCAGATTTTTCCAATTCTTTCTAATTTTTTCCCTTTTGTCTCAGTTTTTCTGTTTTTTATAGTTTTTTTCTAATATTTATGATTTTTTTTTATTTTTTCTCTTTTTGTCTGATTTTTCCAATTTTCTTCTGATACTTTATGATTCCTTTCAATTTTATTATGCTTTTTCTCAATTTTCTGATTTATTCTTTTTTTCCTGCTTTTTTCAAATATAATCTAATTTATTCTAATTTCTAATTTTTTCACATTTTTTCCATTTTTTTCTAATTCTCTTATCTGCTTTTTTTGAATCCTTTCTAATTTTTTCCCATTTGTCTGAAGTTTTTTGTTTTTTTTTCAGTTTTTTTCCGGGTTTTTTCTATTGTATCTATTTTTTTCTGGGTTTTGCTGATTTTTACTTTCCCGGGCCCATCAAAGGGAAAGTAAGGTGAACGAGCAAAAAAAAATCGAGATATCGATGGAAATATCCACTTTGAGGTCCCCCAAGAAGATTGAAACCATTTCCAGCGCATGGTCTGTCTGTGTGTCTGCTGTGTGTAATCTTCCACGATAACTGCCGAACCGTTTGACCAATCAAGCTGAAATTTGGTGTGGAGGGTCGGTGTGTGCCTAGAATGCGACCATTAGATTTTGGTTTAAATTGGTACAGTAGAAGGTCCTCAAGACTACCACTAGAGGGCGCGTAAAAAATGTGCATGTATGTTTTCACCAGTTTTCCTTGATTTTGAGGAGAAATAATACCCTTTAGTACAAAATGTTGTAGTACAAAGTTTTACAGCATAAAATTTCCTACAACTCTTGTAGGAAACTTTTTCTAGAATTTCTAATAGTTGCGCCACTAGAGGGCGCGTAAAAAATGTGCGTGTAGGTTTTCTCTAGTTTTTCTTGATTTTGAGGACAAGCAATTCATTTTAGTGCGAAATTTTCTGGTTCAAAGTTGTAAAGCATCAAATTTTCTTTAACTTTTATGTTTAACTCTTTATGGAATTCCTCATAGTTTCGCCGCGAGATGGCGAGAAAAATACACATATATAATTTTCCATTTTTTTTTAAATTATAGATAAATTATGCTCTTTAGTGCAAAATGTTTCGGTGCAAAGTTGTAAAGCATAAAATTCCCTACAACTACTGTATGAAAATTTTTTCCCGAATTCCCAATAGTTTTCACAGCAGTGTGATATACAACGTGCGCATGTGCAGCTTATGTCATCAACATTGAAATATCAATTCGGTAGACGTATTCACCATCGGCTCGCTGTTTTTAATGTGTTTCATAAATTATTGTAATGCTTACTGTCAGTAGATAGGACGTTCTTTAACTTTAACGGTTCTGTAACTAATAACAATGACGTTTAGATTGTGACAATTGTATAAGAAATCAACTTGTAAAGTTTTATTCTAAACGTCATTGCCTTTGCTTATTTAAAGTTAAAGGACGTTATATCTACTGACAGTTAGTATTTTATAATTAAAATAATAATAATAAATAACATATTCTCTACGGTCGAGCCGGGAAAGTTCTGGGGTGACACAGCCGATTTTTTTAAATAGTTTTTTACCGATTTTTTCTAATATTTTTCTGATTTTTTCTAAAAATATATGAAAAAAATCAGAAAAAATTATAAAAATAAGAAAAAAATGAGAAAAAATGTCCTTATCAGGTTAAAAAAAATCCTGAATCCATGTGACGTAAGTTTGTAAATTTTTATTCTAATTAAAAAAATGAAAGAAAGAAATTCAATAAAAATTTTAATACGAAAAAAAAAACAATTAAACAAAAGTTTTTTTATTTCGAAAAAAATGTATTGATGTGTTTATTTATCACATACTCAATGCTCTCAGTTCTTAGATAAGTTTGTTACCTCTTCGTAATTAAAGCTCAGTATTTTCGTTAACTAAAATGAACTAAATCAAATTATAAATATGTTGCTTTGGATGCAGTAATAATTTAAATTAAATCCTCAAGACTCCTGGGTCGACTCGCATTTAAATAAATGAAAATCTGAACGATGTACTAACAGAATTATTACAAGTTATTACTCCGTTGAATCGAGTTTAACATTACCGACCACCCACCCGACTACCTAACTTAAATTCAAGTTCAAGATGGCGAGAATACATTCCAAGATCAGAGAAATAACTGCATTGTAAATGTCACAGAGTGCAACAAATTTAACTAAGACAATATTTTCGAGCGTGCACCGCCGCGTTTCCTTACAAGCGGATTTATCATTTTCGTGTTTAGCTGCGAGCTGGATACGTTTACACTATAATTAATAGATTCTGTTCATATTTAGAAAATATGGAAAATTCTAATAGGTAGTAGAAAATTATAATTCAAGAAGAACAAAATTACATTTAGTATACAAATTTTGTCAAATCGGACCTAAATTATAATGATGGATTTTAAAGTATTATTAGACTTCTAAACCCTAAAGTGTAGAGAAGTTTTATATTACGGCTCTGTCTGTCTGTTTGTCTGTCCGTCTATCCGCATTTTTTAACTCAAAAACGAAAAGAGATACAGACAAACGGTCAACGGGAATAAACTCAGCATACCTTGAATAGCTCCCAAATAAATTTTCAGATTTTAATGACTTCCGGTTTCAAAACTGGTTTTACAAACCAGAACCGTAAGTAATATCTTTTATGGTTCATGAGATAATCGCATTTTTGTTTAGAAGTCGTCACGTGCCTGCTAACGTGAACGGGGGCGTTAATAAAAAAGAAGTAACGCGTTACTTTTGCTTAAAAGTTACTTTTTAGATAAACATTACCGTTACTTTTAAAAAAAAGTAACGACTTATTCGTTACTTTACAAAAAGTAACGCGGTATTGTAACTTGGAAAAAGCAACGCGTTACTAAAAGAAGTAACGCGTTACCAAAAAAAGTAACGCTTTTCTAAAATAGTAAGTCTCCATGTTAAATTCCATATGAAATCGCTGAGGTTAAAAATAGCAAAAATTGGCTAAATCAAGGTCATTCGTTACTTCAGGTCTCTCAGATGCATCAGGTCTGATAGCTTGACAAGAGGGGCTGTCAGACCTGACGCATTTGAGGGAACTGAAGACCATTTGCGTAATACTTTAGGTCTGTCAGGCCCCTCTGCCCTGGCAGCGCCTTCTGGTGAAGCTGTCAGACTTGACGCATCTGAGAGACCTGAAGTAACGAATGACCTTGGCCAATTTTTGCTATTTTTAACCTCAGCGGTTTCTTATGGGATTGAACATGGGGAATGGTGAAGAAGTCCTATAGCTCCTTTTCTAAAGTAACGCGTTACTTTTCTATATTTTCTTCTTGTTCAATTGTCTTTTCGTTCTTTTATTATCTATCTCACCATTTATCACCGTTATTATTGCACATACAAATAAAATTTTCAAATAAAAGGTGTATATTAAAAGAGTGAACGGACCATTGGAGAATAAAAGTAAACAGTGAAAAATTCACCCAAATAACATTCACCACGAGATACAGAGTTTGTCCGCAGGTCGTTATCAATAACGCACCAATTCCAATGAAATCTGAGGTTAAATATTTAGGTCTGCATTTAGATAAATTCATCTGGAGAGCTCATTGTAGGGACTTTTTCCCTACATATTGTCAGTCACTTTAGAGATTGACATAAATTATGATTTCAAGTCATTTGTTAACAATGTTCATAAATGTTTAATTGTTCGCGATTGTTGGCAGTTATTTTTCGTTAAACCATTATTTTTGTTTTCTCCTTGGAGAGGTTGCTAGCTAAGAAATCAAGAAGCAATGGAAGATTCAATAACAAGCCATCAATCAAGTTCAACGTTATATTTTTTATTTTGAGTTTTAATTTATACGTATTTTCATTAAAAAAAAATAAATATTTAATTTCTTTAAATGTATTTAGAACGTTAATATGAAAATGTCTACCATGTATTTAGAACGTTAATGGTAAAATATTTACCATACTCATATCACAGAAAAGAGACAACTAAAATTGAAAGCCCAAAAAAATGTAATAGTGACTAGGAAGACACTTACAGCTTTAGTTGGAAAACAAGATCCTACTATACAAAGTTATGCTCAAACCGATATGGATGTACGGCATAGAGCTATAGTGTTGCAGCAAGCCTTCTAACACTAGAACTCTACAATCACTCCAGTCGAAAATTCTGCTCACGCTAACAAATGCTCCATGGTATAACGTTACATAATGATCTGGACATTCCTTACATCAGTGAAGTAATTAATACTTCAGCTAGAAAGAACAGAGAACGTATCGAGAACTAATTCATATTTCTTTTAAAATTAATAACATTAATCTTTCAGTTCATATCAATGTATGTTATTGTATATTTTAATATGTTATAATCTAACAATAGATTTAAATTCAATACAATATTAAGACTTTTTTCTGCCTAATTGCAAAATACAGTTAACCAAAAGAAATACATAAGCGACTGTTGCTATGCAAGCTTATCTTTTTCTTATATTATGCCATCATTATAAGAGATAAAAATATAGATATGTTTCTTCCCGCTAAGATGCTTAATTCAAGGCTATTAATATATCAGGTCACATGTCTCCTACAAATAAAAAACCACCGACCCTCCTCTCCGTTAAAAATCAGAGCATACACTCTCTCTCTCGCATCCAGACAACGAATCAAGTCAGTCATGCATTTATTAGAGCAAAAAAGTTTCTTCATATAAATAAAATGGCGGGTAATTAACCGCATACCAATAGTTTTCTGATTTTTCATAATAAAAAATGTAAATAGTTTGTACAGTGAGTGACGTGCTTGAGAACAATTTAAATATTCATATGTCGGTTTCATAATTTGACCTAATGTGCCGCTTAATGATTTTGATGTTGATGTTTCGTACTTGGATAAAATAGAAAAAAAAATTACATTCCCATTTCAAATACTATTTTTATTTTAAAATTCAAATAGGTTTAACTTCTACCCAAGAAGTTTGGTCCTTCGAAATCCTGGAATTTATTTTAATACGTTCGCAGCATAGTATTCTTTCATAATTCGTTCAATTACAATCCGCTGATAGCTGACCTTTACAACGTCCCGATTGTCAACAGAAGACTGAAGAGGCGCTGGCCAAAAGACCTCAATAAACCCTGGAAACCCATCGATGAAAGGTGCCCACATCCAAGTCACTAAATGACTAAAATCCACATCGTTTACTTATTACTCAAATATAGTAGATTGTAAATTCGCAATGTAAAAAAAAGTGTATGGTTCAGATTGATTTTTTAAAACGTTATCCATTACACAGTGGCGCGAGAAATCGACGGGGTACTAAAAAATAATATTATTTCATAATTCCCAAAGGTTATCCATATCTCAAATATGGTCCAAAGTTTAAGGTAATAAAGCACAAAGTCAGGTACCACAAAATTTAATTATATAAAAAGTACTAGCAGGCAATTAGTTTCGGTCACTGACCATGATCAGGCCTAAAGATACAAACCTTTATTGGTTTTTTATATTATTTATATTTCATGACTAACTGCGATCGTTTTTTATCTTTTGGCCTGATGATAGTCAGTGACCGAAACTAGTTGCCTGCTAGTAATTTTCTATAATTAAATTTTGTGGTATCTGACTTTGTGCTTTATAACTTTATATTATTTCATATTAAACGGCACTAACAGCAGCTACAAAAAAGAAAAACCTTAGTTTTAAAGTAACGTGTTACCTTTTAGTAACGCAATTACCGTTACTTTTCCCCCACTTTAAAAAGTAACGAAATTACTAGTAACACGTTACATGTATTAACAAGTAACGTTTTAGTTTCGTTACACTCTGAAATAGGTTTTCTTGATTCAAAAAATTTATTTTAAAGTTAAACAAACCCCATCTTTCGATATAGCCAACAAAACGTGATTGTTAATTTAAACATTCGATTTGTTCAAACAAGTCATTTTGTTGGTACATAGCTACCAATTGTTAAAATGTTATTAATATGTGGTGTGTCCATTTGTTTCGTTTAACTACTAAATTTTTTGAATTAAACAATGCATTATTTCAATTAAACATTACTTCGCTTGAATTAAACAATGCATTGTTTGGTTAAAACCATGCATTTGTTTAAATTAAACATGCATTGCTTTACAATTTATTTTTTAAATTAAAACACTCTCCTGCTTGAATCAAACAATGAATTGTTTGAATTAAATATTGAGTTGTTTGAAATAAACAATAAATTGTTTGAAGTAAACAATGAATTGTTTGAATTAAATAGTGAATTCTTTGATGAATTTTTAATAAAAGTAATACATTAATATTTTTAACACAAAAACTTATAAACGGCGTTCAATATCAAATAGCGGTACGGTCACAGTCACACAAACAGATCGTTTAGTGTCGAAAAAAGGAATAAAATAGCTATTTGTGTATTAAGAGCGGAAAGTGATAATTTGCCGCTTGAGGCAGAGAGTTGCCCGCGCGACGCGTAGCGGAGCGCGGGAAATCTGCCGAAAGCGGCAAAGCACTTTCTGCTCGAATTGCACACAAGATTTTTTCTACGATCACATTATTTTTAGACAAATAATTTAAAAAAAAAACATGAAAAATACACTTTTCATAAACTAACAATGAAATAATGTCGTTTCATTAATTTCATAGTCTACTATTTGCACAAGAGTAAGTAGGTACTTAAATATGCAATCACTATTGCATATATGTGTACCTAGGTGTATCTAGGTGTACCTTCTGACTGTTATATTTTTACTAGATAAATTTTATAACATAAAGTTTAATTTCGTTCGAAATATCTTCAAATATTAATATTTCAACTAAAATATTCAGACTGCCCTACATTTTGTTTTAATATACCTATTATTTACTACCTTTCTTTAGTTTATTGTAAATAAAAACAGGCGAGCGGAAAAGTACGCGCTAGAGCGACAATAATGTCAAATTATTACAGATCACGGAAAACATCAACTTTGCGGTTAGATTTGAGTGTGCAAAAGCCTACTTTGGGTAGTGATCGTAGGAAAAGATGTTTTCCGTGATCTGTAATAATTTGACATTATTGTCGCTCTAGCGCGTACTTTTCCGCTCGCCTGTTTTTATTTACAATAAACTAAAGAAAGGTAGTAAATAATAGGTATATTAAAACAAAATGTAGAGCAGTCTGCATATTTTAGTTGAAATATTAATATTTAAAGATATTTCGAACGAAATTAAACTTTATTTTATAAAATTTATCTAGTATAAATATAACAGTCAGAAGGTACACCTAGATACACCTAGGTACACCGATATGCAATAGTGATTGCATATTTAAGTGCCTACTTACTATTTTGTGCAAATAGTAGACTATGAAATTAATGAAACGTCAATATTGCATTTTTAGTTTATGAAAAAGCTATTTGAAAAATGGAGAGTGAGAGTGAATGTCAATTTTCAAGTACACCTCCAGATGTAGCAGATTTTGCTAAAAATATTTCTCTGAATCTTCTGCCGACTAAATCCAGAGATAAATATGAAAAACAATACAATATTTTTTCATGTTTTTTTTTTTAAATTATTTGTCTAAAAATAATGTGATCGTAGAAAAAATCTTGTGTGCAATTCGAGCAGAAAGTGCTTTGCCGCTTTCGGCAGATTGCCCGCGCTCCGCTACGCGTCGCGCGGACAACTCTCTGCCTCAAGCGGCAAAGTATCACTTTCCGCTCTTAATACACAAATAGCTATTATTTATATATAGTGTTTTTTAAGTGGAAATAAATTTATAGGTAACCGCCAATGTACTTTAAGTTATAGGAAATAAATATATTTTACTAATACTGAATACCTAGGTACTTCATCAATAAAAAAAATGGAAAATTATTAGGTGTATTTACTTACCTTTCTTCAAGATGTGATAAATTTCACCCACCTAATAGATATTAAACGCAAAAGAATAAAACGAAATAAAAATGAATTTAGCTACACCTGCTATAAGAAATCTGGCGAGGCCTGTGACGCAATGTATCAGGTGAAATAAGCTTGGCTTTTCATTGGCTCACATAGTCAAATAGTACCAATGATTACCGACAGGTCCGTTCACGTTAGGTAAAGTAAAGTAAAGAGTTCTTTATTTTCCTTGTGGACAATTACAAATTGTATAGGAGTCGTCAATTACAGTTTACTAGGTTAATTTACTATGACTATGGCTCGGTTAAAAATTACAAATATAATAGAACACTACCAATAAAAACGATCAAATACAAGAAGGTAAAAATTCACACACACACTGTACAAACATTTATCAATAAAATATTTTTTTAAGGCAGTTTTAAAACTATTTAATTTATTTATATTTCTAATCTCTTCAGGCAAATTATTAAATAGTTTTAAGCCCAAAACACATGGAGATTTTTTCAAAATATCATAATTGCAGAAAGGTATATGAAAATTAAATCTTTGTCGTGTTTCTCTTTCATGATATGTACAATTAAGATAAAATTTATTTTTATTTTGAAAAACAAAAACACATAATTCGTAAATATAGAGGCCGGGTAAAGTTAAAATTTGATATTTTCTAAAAATGTCTCGACAACTATATGTTCTCGAAACACCTGCAATACATCTGATTACTTTTTTTTGTGCAATAAATACATCGTAGAAAGAAGGTGAAGTTCCCCAGAAACACAAACCATATCTAAGCTTACTTTCGATTAAACCATGATATAATTGAAGTAATTGACTTTCTGTGAGGACCATTCTTAAATTTTTACATTTGTAGCATTCTGAATTTAGTGACGCAATAATTTTATTACATTGCATTTTAAAATTTAAGTGTTCATCTAGAATTATACCCAAAAATTTTGTATGCTGAGAAAAGGGAATGATAACATCATTTACAATCAAATCAAATTCATTTACAGATTTTTGAAAATTATGAAATCTCATACAATTAGTTTTTCCTAAATTAAGACATAAGTGATTTGTTTTAAACCAATTTTCAACATTTTGTATTGTTAAATTACTTTCCTGGCTTAGACTAATCTCCTCTTTATTTGATATTATTATAGACGTGTCATCCGCATACAAAGTAAACATAGCATCATTGGAAACATTTTCAATTTCATTTATGTAACAGGCAAAAAGAACTGGGAATAAAATAGATCCCTGTGGGATCCCTTGATCTATATTAAGCTTATCGGATTTAAAATGTGATATGGTACCATGGTTGTTATTTATTATTTCAACGTATTGACTTCTATTATGTAAAAACGATTTAATCCAATTTAGTGATGCGTTATTTACTCCGTACCCAGACAAACATTTCAATAAAATATTGTAGTCTACGCAGTCAAATGCCTTGGTGAGATCACAGAAAATTCCGACAGGGCAATCGCCTGCTTCAATATAATTTACAATTCTTTCATAAAAGGAATGAATTGCAGTTGCTGTCGATTTACCTTCACAAAATCCGTGCTGATTTTGAGATAAGATTTTATGTCGGTTTAAGTGCTTTAAAAGTCTATCCAAGAAACAATATTCAAAAACTTTAGAAAATGAAAAAGGTAAAGTTATTGGACGATAATTTTCCATATCTAGTGGATTATTTTTTTTGTGAATAGGAATAACTTTGCCTAACTTTAAAGCCGCTGGAAAAAGTCCATCACTAAAGGATAGATTTATAAGGTAAACCATAGTCTTGACAATTGAAAAAAGGACTTTTTTTACAACAAAACATGGAACCTCGTCCGGTCCTGCAGATTGCTTATTTTTTAGTTTAGAAATAATTAAGTTATAAAATTCTTCTTCACTGAAGGGATATAACATCATTGGCGCAAACTCGTCTTTTATACTTTTCACCTTTTTATCTTCATTATTTTGCAAAATATTTTGAACAATGTTCCTTGGTGTAAATTCAAAATATTTATTAAATAAACTGGCAATGGTGGTTGGATTAGTTACCGTCTCACCATCTACTTCAAGAGATAAATTATTTATAGTTTTTTTGTGACTTTTTTGTGTTATTTCGGATACCGCTTGCCATGTCGCTTTATTTTTATTATCAGCAAGAAAAATTTTATTTTGATAGTAAGTACGTTTTGTCTCTCTATTAAGGACTGGTGTTTCTGTTTATGTGAATTATAAATTTCCTTAAGCTCAAGATAAGATTTTTTTAAGTAGTGCAGATGTTTTAATTCATTACTGGATTTTTTAATTTCATTAGTAACCCATTTATTACAAATGTCAGTACTTTTAACTTGATTTTTTAAAGGAAAATGCAGATCAAAATCATGATAAAAATTTTTTGAAAAATAATCGAATGCTAAATCCAAATCACTTATTTTGTAAATATTATTCCATTTTTTATTAAATAAACAATTTTCAAAGTTATTTAAAGATTCGTCATCATAATATCTTTTTTTAAATTTTACAGATTTTTTTGATATGACAGGCGCGTCAAGTTCATAAAATATGGATCTATGATCAGAAACTATATTATCTAATACACAATTTACACTTGTTTGAAAATTTACAAAAACGTGATCTATGGTTTTTACCTTATTTTTACTTATTCTGGTCGGCCACTTTATTTTTGGATATAAATTAAATTCATTTAAAATACTACATAAGTTATTAAAGTCTTTAAGAGTATTCAAAATAAGAATTTTATTTGTTTGAATCAGATGAAATGGGGTATTGTAAATATTTGTAAAGAAATTAAGTTTGATTTAAATAAACGAAATATGTTGTTTCAACAAATTGTAAAATTAACGTTATTGCATACTAAATTCAAAAGAATTATTTGTTTTTAACAACAACTTTAATTCTTCATTCAAACAAAACAAAATTTGATTCAACCGGTATTAAATTTCTTCTATCAAACACAGATGTGTTTAATGTTAACAAATTACTTCATATTTAATAAAATTTATGCTTAAATGAAACATAAACACCAATTTGAAACAATTTGTAATTTATATTCTTGAATTAAATAAAATTTGTTTTTCCCAAAAAAGCACATGTCAAACAAATGCATTTGTTTGATTCAAGAAACCCTTTTGTATAATATAAACAATATCGTGAAAAAAATACAAGTATTCTTATGTTTATTATATTTTTATAAATTGCCAAGAGGCTTCTGTTTTCAAATAAAGTGCCTTGAGAGGATGGATTAAATAGATAGTAGTTAGGTTATAATTATAGAAAAGGAAATCAGTAATCATGCACTAGATTTATTACATACATAGGTACGTGGGTATAGAACATATTGCTATGCTTCGAGCGAACAAACATCGTATCAAGAATAGAACGGATGAATTAGTAGAGCTAAAAATTAAAGTTTTTTTTTTTTTTAATTGAAGTTGATGTAGTGAAGTGTGTAAAAAAAGACAATTGCAATAAATTTTCCGAGACTGAAATTAATAATCAGGAAAAAATCAGGAAAAAGAGGAAGTCTGAAAAAAAAACAGAAAAGCAGAAAGAAGAAAAAAAATAGAAACTAAACGAAAAAATTTGGAAAAATCGAAAAAATCAGAAAAATAAAGCATTAAACAATAAGAAACATTAAAAAAATCTGTAAGAATAAGAAAAAAACAAAAAAAACAGAAAAGATGTCAAAATTAAAAAAAAAATAAAACGAATAGAAAAAACAGAAAAATGAAAAAACTAGAAAAAAATAGAAAAAAGAAAAATTAGAAAAAAATAGATTAAAAAAGAGAAATGGGTAGAAAAAAAATAGAAAAAAATAGAAAAAAATAGAAAAAACTAGATAAAAGCGGTAAAAATTAGTAAGAATCAGAAAAAATTAGAAAATATTAGAAAAAATCAAAAAAATAAATAATTGACAAAAATTAGAAAAAAAAGTAAAAATCAGGAAACATCAGGAAAAATCAGGAAACATTAGAAAAATCAGGAAAAACGGAAAATCAGGAAAACAGGAAAATCAGGAAAAATTAGTAAAATTTAGTAAAAATAGGAAAAATCAGCAAAATCAGAAAAAATAGGAGAAACATAAAAGCAGCAAAAAAATCAAACAAAAATTAGAAAAATAGGAAAAAGTGTAAAAATGAGAAAAAATAAAAAAAAAGGAAAAATCGAAAAATCCAGAAAAAAATTCAATGAAAAAAGAGAAAATTAGACAAACATTAAAAAAACCAGTAACAATTAGTAAAGAATAAAAAAAACAGAAAAAATGAAAAAATTAGAAAAAGATAGAAAAAAGAAAAAATTCGAAATAAATAGAAAAAATAAAAAAAAAGGAAAAATCGAAAAATCCAGAAAAAAATTCAATGAAAAAAGAGAAAATTAGACAAACATTAAAAAAACCAGTAACAATTAGTAAAGAATAAAAAAAACAGAAAAAATGAAAAAATTAAAAAAAGATAGAAAAAAGAAAAAATTCGAAATAAATAGAAAAAATAAAAAAAAAGGAATAATAGAAATAATAGGAAAAAATTTAAAAAACCAGAAAAAAGCAGTAAAAAGTAGTAAGAATCAGAAAAAATTAGAAAAAATTAGAAAAAATTAGAAAAAATTAGAAAAAATTAGAAAAAATTAGAAAAAATTAGAAAAAATTAGAAAAAATTAGAAAAAATTAGAAAAAATTAGAAAAAATTAGAAAAAATTAGAAAAAATTAGAAAAAATTAGAAAAAATTAGAAAAAATTAGAAAAAATTAGAAAAAATTAGAAAAAATTAGAAAAAATTAGAAAAAATTAGAAAAAATTAGAAAAAATTAGAAAAAATTAGAAAAAATTAGAAAAAATTAGAAAAAATTAGAAAAAATTAGAAAAAATTAGAAAAAATTAGAAAAAATTAGAAAAAATTAGAAAAAATTAGAAAAAATTAGAAAAAATTAGAAAAAATTAGAAAAAATTAGAAAAAATTGGAAAAAAGTGGAAAAAATAAAGATATACAAAAAAAAACGGAAAATTGAGAAAAAATCGAAAATATGAGAACAAATCAAGAAAATAAATAATTGACAAAAATTGGAAAAAAAAGTAAAAATCAGGAAAAATCAGGAAACATCCGGAAAAACCAGGAAAAATCTGGAGAAATCTGCAAAAATCAGGAAAAATTAGGAAAAATCAGGAAAAATCATAAAAACAGGAAAAAACTAGCAAAAATTAAAAAAACCGGAAAAAATATGAAAATGGGAAAAGAATTTTAAAAAATAATGACAAAATTAGAAAAAAAATGAAAAAAAAGGAGGAATTTAAAAAAATTGATAAAACCAGAATAAATATAAGAAAAAATTATGTAGCATGTAAAATAGACAATTGTCATTTTTTGAATTGAAATAAATAATCTATAAGAAAACTAGATTATCCATTCTCGAATGTGGTAAAATTTATCAAAGGAGATAATGAAACTCGAAGTCAATACCACATAATGTATTTTAAATTGAAAAGAACTTAAAGATCTAGTAGCGAAGCGACATGTTTCGGCTCAGATGGCCATCTTCAGGCGCTAAAATTACAGAAGTGCTGTCATGAATACAATATTTAAATTAGAATTTAAAAAACTTACAATGCTTGGAGATTAATTAATTATGGTAATTAAGTTATACTAAGTGGCATTTTGTTTAGTTTCATGCCACTTAGTATAACTTAATTACTCTCCAAGCATTGTAAGTTTTTTAACTTCTAATTTAAATATTGTATTCATGACAGCACTTCTGTAATTTTAGCGCCTGAAGATGACCATCTGAGCCGAAACATGTCGCTTCGCTACTAGATCTTTAAGATCTTTTCAATTTAAAATACATTATCTGGTATTGACTTCGAGTTTCATTATCTCCTTTGATAAATATTCTATGCCTGTTTTTGAAACCATATAAGAAAATTTTGCACTAAAGTGTATTGTTTGTCCTCAAAATTTGGAAATACCACGGAAAACCTATATGAACATTTTTTGCGCGCCCTCTAGTGGCCCATCGGAAATTTTTTAAAAAGTTTGATATAAAAATTTAAAGAAATTTTATACTCTAAAACTATGCACTACAACATTTTGCACTAAAGTGTATTGTTTGTCCTTAAAATTAAAAAAAAAGGCAAAAAATCTTACATCTGTATTCAATGTCGGTCATGAGGACCTTCTACTACACCAATTTAAACCAAAACTAATGGTCCAAATCAAGGCACACACCAACCCTTCATACCAAATTTCAGTTTGATTGGTCAGGTTCGGCAGTTATCGTGAAAGATTACACACAGACAGACCATCCTCTGGAAATGGTTTCAATATTCTTGGGAGACCTCAAAATGGATATTTCCATCAATATCTCGAATTTTTTTGCTTGTTCACCATACTTTCCCTTTGATGGGGCCAGGAAAGTAAAAATATACATGAAGTTGTTTTTTTCTGTTAAACCTTCAGTCAATGATATTACACTAAAAGGTTTTCAAGTATGCCACTTTTATTATTACCCTATATATGACAGAATATACACATATGTGACTTGTAGTACCAAATCTAATATTGGACTAATATCCCTTAAAGGATTTTTGACCCTTTCTAAAAGTCATTAGAATTTACAATTTATTCACTTCAATAATTTTTTTTTTCTTTTTCAATCAACTTGATACTGTCGTCTAATAATTCACTTAATGTAAAGAAGAAAATTTACCTTTGGAACAAAATTTAAAAAAATAACAGTAGGTGGTGTGGTTTTACTACACATTTTCATTAATTTCCGAAAGGAGCGACTTTTTTAAATCTTACTTGCTAATTTTAGTACTCTATAAAATGGTCAATCTAAAGGTGTTCTAATTATTCAGAAATCAATTTACCCTTATTAAATAAAAGAAACAAATATGAAATAACTTAAAAACAAAATTACTTCTTCCTTTAAATTAATACTACTTAGGTACCAGTTAATACAATAATTTAATAAACTACAAAAACTTGTTCATCTTATTGATATAAAATTGTATAAACCAATTTAAATGTCATCCTAATTACTCTGTTTAATATTTTTCGTCACGTAAACTCCATAACATTCATCTTGAAAAGAAAATCTTGTCCGCGCTTCTTCTAAAAACAAAAATAATAACCGGAATAATCCTTATCTGCTCTGTTTTAACAACTTTCCATTTGCATAAATGCCATTACTTTCAGCGAACAGTAAAAACAAAAGTTTTTGCTTGTTTTTTGTTTTAAAAAAAAAGAAGAGTTTGCCGGAGACAATCCTTTGCAGAATCTTGGAAAGAATTCGTAGTACAGGTCTGGAACAAATAGAATTATTATTATTATTATGTTAAAAATGGGTAAAATAATTACAATATCTATTAGACGATAAACAAATTGAAAAATATGCGTGATGGTACATCAAATGACTGTGACAGATGGCCGGTGACAAATGACATTTGATCAGTGATAAATGACAAATGACCAATGACAGATGACAAATATTAGTTTTTGAAATTTTTCAAATATCATTCATATATTAATTTATTTTTTTATCTTTTTAGGTAAATCAATATTTAATACATTTCCGGTATTTTTGGTAAGTAGATTTTTTATATTAAAAATTAATAAGAACCACCTAAAATCAATATGTTTTTCTAAATTTTTCAAGTGTTCACTTGGTGTAACGAACTTATTTTAGAAAGAAATATGGCAACAGTGCTTCTCAATCTATCTGTTATGTCGTAGGTCTTTTTGTAGGGATTTAGGGATTGTAAACAATTTTTTAATGATCAATGACCAAGATTAAATTTCTAGGTTATAGTAATAAAAAGAAATCTTTGATTATGCACAGAATATTATTTGATAATAACTTTTTCCTCCCTGTAGATAAAAAATGCACTCGAATATTCATCATCTAACGGACAAAACTCGCTGAATATATCAAAAGGAAAAATCGGTAACAATGTCAGTAAAAGGTTTCATTAAGAACCCTGTAAATTTATTATCAAAAAGAAACCCGGTGCATACGCAAAAAGAAAACTACAAGGTAAAAGAGAATTTAAATTTTCCACCTGTGTGCTTTGTGAATTTTAAAATATATTGCGACAGTGTTAAAATTGATTGACTATAAAAGAAAATATGGAAAAGAAAGTCTTATGTTTACAGAAATAATGATAATAAAAATAGAATTTTGATCAAAAATTTTGATCAAATTTTGATAAAAAATTAAAAAACTATCAAAAATTTTAATCGACAATATCAAGAATGTCGAAAAAAAATCCCGTACTACTTTGTAGTCACACCGATAAAAACCTCGTGGAGAATACCAATATTTATTCCAATGAAATTCGAAGTGAATTGAAAACTAAAATAATTTTTTGAAATTTTCTGACGCAATTTCTGATATGACGCCAGATGCAATTTTTCGAAATTTTTTACAAGACAAAATTTTATTCATTTATCGAAACCTTTTAAATGATCTTTCAAACACTTCGGTCAGATTAGTAGTTTTTGAGATATTTGGGGGGGGGGGAGTAAATTCACAAAAGTGGGCGTGGCGTCTTTACTTTAACATCTTTGGCGAAATGATTACTTAAATTTATACTGTTTTGAGGACTCCAAACAATTACAAAAATTTCAATCAAAATATTTCAACAATTACAAAAATTTTGATTAAAAATTTCAATCAAAACAATTTCAAAAATTTTCGTCAAAATTGCAAAAAAATTTAAGATAAAAAATTTAATTATCAATTTTATAAATTTCAATACAAAATTTCAAAAATTTTGATCAAAAATTTCAATCAGAACAGTTCTAAATCTTTCTATCAAAAATTTTAAACATTTTTATTGAAAATTTCAATAATTTTCATTAAACATTGAAAAAATTTCAGTCAATTCCAATAAGTTCAATAAAAAAATTTCAAAAAAAAATATAAAAAGAAACTAATTTTTAATTTCAAAAATTTCTAAAATTTCAAAAAGTTTTAATTTTAAATTTCAGTAATTTCAATTAAGAAATATTTCAATAACAAAATTTAAAGAATTTTGATCAAAATTTCAGTCAACAATTTCTAACATTTTTATCGATTTCAATAATTTTCATTAAACATTGAAAACATTGAAAAAATTTTAATTTTTAATTCCAATAAGTTAAGTAAAAATATTTTAAAAAAACTGCAACAAAAAAATAATTTTTAATTTTGAAAATTTCAATCAAGATTTTAAAAATTTCAATCAAAAAATTTTTAAAATTTCAAAAAGTTTTAATTTAAAATTTCAGTAATTTCAATTAAGAAACATTTCAATAGAATTTTGATCAAAATTTCAATCAACAATTTCAAACATTTTCATCGAAAATTTCAATAATTTTCATTAAACATTGAAAAAATTTTAGTAAAAAAATTTGAATTTTCAATTCCAATAAGTTCAATAACAAAATTTTAAAAAAAGTCCAAAAAAAAATTAATTTTTTATTTAAATAACTTCAATCAAAAGATTTTAAAGATTTCTAAAATTTCAAAAAGATTTAATTTCAGTAATTTCAATTAAAAAACATTTCAATAACACAATTTAAAGAATTTTGATCAAAATTTCAAAAAATTTGTTCAAAAAATTCGATCAAAAAATTTTAAAAATTTTTATCAAAAGTTTTGATAAAATATTTTATATAAAATATCAAGAATTTCGATAAAAATTTCAGTTATTTTTGAAAAAAAAATTCAAGAATTTTTATTATTTTGTTTAAAAATTTCAATAAAATATTTTCAGCAATCTCAAGAGTTTTAATTAAAAATTTCAAGAATTATGAATAAAAAATTTCAAGAATTTAGAAAGAACAATTAAAAAAAATTCAATTAAATATTTTCAACAATCTGAAGAAAAAAATTTAAAATATTTTGATCCAATTTTCCAGAATTTTGATCAAGTGTTTCTACATTGTTGATCAACAATTTTGAATAAAAAATTTCAAGAATTTTGAATGAAAAATTGATAAAATTTCAATAAAATATTTTAAATAGCTCAAGAGATTTGATTAAAAATTTCAAGAATTTTGAGAACAAGTTTCAACAATTTTGATCGAGTTTCAAGAATTTTGAAAAAAAAGTTTCAAGAATTTTGAGTGTAAAATTAAAAAGTTTCAATAAAATATTATTAGCAATCTTAAGAATTTTGATTAAAAATTTCAAGAATTTTTATCAATTTTGATCGAGTTTCAAGAATTTTGAAAAAAATATTTTCAACAATCTCAAGAGATTTGTTTAAGAATTTCAAAAATGTTGATAAAAAATTTCAAGTATTTTGATCCAAATTTTCCAAAATTTTGATTAAACGTTTCAACATTTTTGATCGTGTATCAACAATTTTGAATAAAAAATTTCAAAAATTTTGAATGAAAAATTAACAAAATTTCAATAAAATATTTTCAATAGCTCAAGAGATTTAATTAAAAATTTCAAGAATTTTGAGAAAAAGTTTCAAGAATTTTGATCGAGTTTCAAGAATTTTGAAAAAAAAATTTCAAGAATTTTGATCAAAAGTTTTGATCGAGTTTCAAGAATTTTGAAAAAATATTTTCAACAATCTCAAGAGATTTGTTTAAGAATTTCAAAAATTTTGATAAAAAATTTCAAGAATTTTGATCCAAATTTTCCAAAAATTTTAATTAAACGTTTCAACATTTTTGATCGTGTATAAATTTCAAGAATTTTGAATGAAAAATGAAAAAGATTCAATAAAATATTTTCAATAGCTCAAGAGATTTGATTAAAAATTTCAACAATTTTGATAAAAAATTACAAGAATTTTGATCGAGTTTCAAGAATTTTGAAAAAATAGTTTCAACAATCTCAAGAGATTTGTTTAAAAATTTCAAAAATTTTGATAAAAAATTTCAAGAATTTTGATCCAAATTTTCCAAAATTTTGATTAAACGTTTTAACATTTTTGATTGTAACAACAATTTGGAATAAAAAATTTCAAGAATTTTGAATATGAAAAATTGAAAAAATTTCAATAAAATATTTTCAATAGCTCAAGACATTTAATTAAAAATTTCAAGAAAAAGTTTCAAGAATTTTGAAAAAAAAATTGAAGCATTTTAAATGAAAAATTAAAAAGATTCAATAAAATATTTTCAGCAATCTCAAGAGTTTTGATTAAAAATTTCAATAATTTTGATCAAAAGTTTCAACAATTTTGATCGAGTTTCAAGAATTTAAAATGAAAAATTAAAAAATTTCAATAATATATTATTAGCAATCTCAAGAGTTTTAATTAATTTCAAGAATTTTGATCAAAAATTTCAACAATTTTGATCGAGTTTCAAGAATTTTGAAAAAAAAATTTCAAGAATTTTGAATGAAATGTTTTTTTTTTTAATTTTAATTCCATGTTATATTTCTAACAAAAACTTACTACATAATAATAATAGCCTAATGAGAATCATCTTAAGAATCATTTCCTGTCTTCGTATTTGATTAATAGCCTAACGCCGCCTTTATTTTCGTTTGTTTTGATTTCAAACAATACGATTGTTTTTTGTTTATGTCATTGGTTTAACATCGAAGGAAGTTTAGAATTACTTTTATTACAGAAACAGGTGGCGAACGGATGTCAATGAATGCTTTTACTGTTCGTATGCTAATCATATTCTTGACATAACAAGACTGTAGATTTTTTTTAATGTTTACTTAAAGGACTAATTCCGGTTTAAGAACTTTCATTTGCTTCTCTTAGACTATTCACCGCAAACCAGACTAAGGGTTGATTTTTTTGTTAACGAGAGCTCACTCAGTATTGTGTTTTTGGGTCAGTGAATAATGCAGTTTACGTGAGCTCAGCAAGATGAGAGATCAAAGCGAAACCGTTTAACTTCGATTTCGCCTGGTATGAGGGCGAAATTTTCCAGTCGGTTTATCAAAGAGTGGGTCAAAGAAAAGATGACCTCTACGTTTGTGTGCGCAGATTTGGGTTTTCGGTCAAATAAACGGATATTATGTGTAAATGAAGACGATCGGTCAAAGGAAAACGATGTGGGTCTAGGTATGTAGATCAAGCGAATCGATTATCAAAGTAAATTTAATCATAATTATTTGATTCAGTACAATAATAAATATTGATTCAATAAAAAAATTTAACAGTATGGAAAAAAGTTTGCATCTAAATGTAATTAATTTTTTAATTAATTAAGTTGTTAGAGTAATTAGTGTAAGATATGAAATATTAAAATAATAAAATATGTTTGCTAAAGTAAATGTATTGCCCCTCGACGTTCCAGATTAGAATATGTCTGACCGAACAACAACAGTGCCTACATCTGTCCAAGGTACCAACACTAAAGAACATTTTTTCAGTTATTTAATTTAGCATATAAGCTCACCGTAGACTACATATAGGATCCATTTGGCCACAAAGTTTAAAAGTAGATAGATATAATCCAAAATTGAAATAAAAATTACGATTATAATGCACTTGAAGAAGCTTAATGCAGATGAGAAAAAATTAAAAAAAGTACCTTGGTCATTTGAAACCTATTATAATTACTTTTTTTCATGAATACAGCACACGAACAATGGGACATTCTTTAACGCGTACAAGAATGGCGTTTCACGTTGGATTTGAATCACTGAAGATTGTACTTGCTGGGAAATACATCTTCAGGAAAGTCATTCCAGAGTGATAATTTTCTCCAGGTAAATAAGTTCTTGACTACAAAGTTTAACATCAGTATCGTTGCGCAAATAATGTATTTTCCATATATTTTTGGCAGGTGAGCAAGTCTTCTTGCTATCTTTCGTGGAGTTAAAAAATCTTGCATATAAATAAAAATCAAACAGTACCATATTTCGTGCCACTTAGCTAGTCACCACTGTCAAAGATTGTTTCTAGGATAGCTTGATACTAGCCGGATATCCAAATAACTGGATACTAGAATAATTTCCTTCTAACTGGACACTAGAATAATTGTCATCTAACACTAGAATTTACCCATATCTAGTTGATGGATACTAGAATAGTCTGCAACTAACCGGACACTAGATAGTCTGCAACTAACCAGGCACTAGAACGTCTAGTAACTAGCTGGCACTAGAATAATTGCCTTCTAACTGGGTACTAGAACCCTTTTTAATAAAAAGGGTTAGAAGTTATCAATCCTGGAGCCAATTCAATTAACACAAAATCCATAAAACTCTGGTTTTACGGCAGTGAGACCAAGATGACACACATAGGGTCAATTCCAAGTTTAAATACGACAAAAGTCGTTCTACAAAATATGGCCGTCCAAACACGCCAAATTGCAAATTCAAAAAAAGATGCCAATCTCTTTCGTGGCGGTAGGAAAACCGGGTTAAAATCCCCCCAATGGAGATGACATACAAGTCATTAAATCAATCAGCGATTTTCCAAAGGAATCTTCACTTAAGTTTTAACCACAAACTTTTTCGCTCAATCACACGAGGATTAAAAGCTACCAAGCCACAAGCAACAAGTGGCCTTTCTTCTCCGAACCAAGAAAAATCAGTTCCAAAGATGTCCATGACCAATCAAATAAATTCCGATCGCCACGTGACGAAGCGCAACCAACCATACTTCGAGATCAATGCGCACAATATTCGATGTTATATCCGACCGCTGGTACATTCGAATAATTAAAAGCCGAGAATCAAGAATCAATAACAATAAGAAAAATCGTACCGTGAAATGCACTGTTATACACATCCACATAAAAATGACGGCGCGAGTGGTTACCGTAATGGGGGAGTTCCCTCAATGTTGCCAACCTAGAAAAAGGTCTACCAACGGGGAAGGATTATTTTTGGTCAAAATCTACTTCATTATTTTCGCAATGTTAAAATATGTATACAAAATTCTATTGAGCTTTCCAGAATATGTTGTTAGCGAAATATAATGATTTTAATAAAATCTTACTTCTGATTGGTTGAAACTCCGATGTCAAATGTCATTCGTCATAGAGTGCGTATAACAGAGCGACATGTTTTTTCAGATTATAGAATATTTAAACTACTCGCCAAATTCAGTTTAGTTCCACCAATCCTCCAAAGCTGTCGCTGAACATGAAACATGTCACTTTAAATGTTATTCTATGACGAATGACATTTGACAACGAAATTTCAACCAATCAGAAATAAGATTTTATTAAAATCATTATATTTCACTAACGATGTATTCTGTAAAGCTCAATAGAATTTTGTACACATATTATATCACTGCGAAAATAATGAGGTAGATTTTGACAAAAAATAATCCTTCCCCGTTGGTAGACCTTTTTCTAGGTTGGCAACATTGAGGGCATTCATGCGATCTAACAAAAACGAAATATTGAACCAAGATGGTATGTTACTGAAGACTCACCTATATCAAGTAAACTTGTGACGGACAGATGACTGATGACAAAAAGCAACAGATGTCAGTGAAATAACCCTATTTACGCTAAGATAAACAATAATAAATAATAGTAACGTTGTTCCCTATTACGAGAGTGTATGAAATATATGAAAGAGGTCCGATATCAATAGGAAAAAAAAGGATGACTTAAAATAAAGTGTTGTAGTCACTCAAGAATGGGAATTCTGCTAGGACATAACCAAGGAGGAACATATTTAGATGAAATTCAGCTTGTTAGTTATAATCTCAGTGTGAATGGAATGGACTGCACAAATAAAATGGTAGTGTATTCCGTGAATACATATTAACGGTTTAAACCAAAGCTATTAGTTGACTAACAGTAGAATATCTTGTCCCTTTTTTTAGAACTAATCGTTGAAACGAATGCAAGTATAGGCGAACATATGACTGAAGGTCACTAACGCCGCACGGGCTTAAAAGGGAAAGAACCAATGAAGAAACATCTTTATAAACACACAAGGTAATATATAAACTAAAATACCATATACAAGGACTATCAAAAAGGTATTGTCCTTGACACAAAAAGTGGACCGTTACATTTGCTATATATTTCTTGGCGGGAGAGCAAGTCTTCTTGCTGCCTTTCCTGGAGTTAAAGTCGTAACGGTAGAACATTTCTTTGTTGGATTTCTTTATAATTTTGTTTTCAAATCTTATGGTTTAAACTAAAATTAATTATCTATGTATCAAAAATAATGATGTCAAATGAAAATATCTAAATATTAAGATCTACAAGAGGTCTACCAAATACTGATTAGGTCTAGGTTTTGTTATTTTTGTTTGACATCAAAACCACCCATTAAATTCAATGTTGGTATTACTGTATAACCTCAATATATTTCAGTCTGTTGTTATACACGAAGTGTAAAGGTCGTTTTATTTCCCACCTTTGTCTAACAGGTTATGGACCTAGGCACGTGGCACCTTTTTTAAGTGGAAATAAAACTGTGAATAGTGGTGTAAAGATGGTTGTAAACTATATGGCAAATATTCCCAAGCTCAAAGGCCGTGAAAATTACGCAGACTGGTCATTTGCTATTGAGAACGTCCTTGTGTTGGAAGGGATGTCAAAATGCACGTCCGAACCCAGGTATCAATGAATCTTGGTCAGGCATTGGCAAAATATTGGCTCAAAATTTTAATATAGGGCAAATATTTTCCATCTGAAACCAATATAAGTAAAATGTTGTTTGAACATATTTATAGTATATTAAAAAAATATATAAATTTGATATTGGGAAAATATTTTCAATATAGGTACTAATGATATTTTATAAAAATATAATACCCAAATAATTAAAGAATATTGGTTAGATATTCAACATTTATAACATATTGAATTTCCGTATAACATCGATATTGGACAAATATTTTCAAACTTTTAATGATATTGGAAAATAATACGATTATTACATAATAAAATAATATTGGTTGTACATTTCTATTGAATATTTATAATATATTGAATTTCCACATAAAATCAACATTGGAAAAATATTTTCAATATACTGATGATATTGGACCAAAATGTAATGCTTAGATAATAAAACAATATTGGTAGGAAATTTATGTTAAATATTTATAATATATTGAACAATATTACCCATAGATGGCGTTAGGACTGTACGTTAATTGTATAAATAACTGTTGGTACTAAGTATCAGATAACTTTTTTTATATTTGTCCATTAGAGATTGGACCTCTCTTCGTATTTGTTATTAAAGTGAAGTGTTTTCAGCTTACATATGTTTTTTTATAAAGAATGTGAAGAAATAAATCACTTGCAAGATACTTAATACGAAATTCAATATTGGACCAACGTTACTATTAAATATGGTAATGATATGTTTTTTTAATATAAATGTAATGGTAATTTTCAATATCAAGATGTGCATAATCAATATTCTACTTATATGTAAGATATATTTTGCCAATATGTAGAAAAATTTACTGTAAAAAATCAATATCATTTTCTGATACCCATAATATTGTTGTGGTAAATAAATAGTTCCCCAATATGGAAAATTAATATTGAAATTCAATATCTCCCCCACATTGAATTTCAATATTTGGAGTTATTTTAAATCAATATTTGGCAAATTTTACAAAATGTTAACACTTTGACTTCTAGCCAATATTAAAATTCAATATTCAGATAATATTTTCAACCCAAAAATATATTGTAAAACAATGTTTTGCCAATATTTTTTGATACCTGGGAAGTTGTAGCAGACAGTGACGCCAAAGCGAAAGCGAAGATAATTTTAACAATTGATGCAAGCTTGTTCGTCCATATTAAGGAAGCGGCAACAACTGTGGATCTGTGGAAAAAATTAAAAAGTCTATTTGACGATTCTGATCAGACTCGTAAAATTAGTCTCCTACGTAACTTAATTTCAACGAGACTTGAAGAGTGTGAATCCATGATAAGTTACGTTAATCAAATAGTGGAAATTAGCCAAAAGTTAAACGGAATTGGTTTCAAGATTACTGACGAGTAGGCAGGGTCATTATTATTAGCTGGACTGAACATTTTTCTCCTATGATAATGGCTATCGAACACTCTGGTATCGCCATCTCTGCAGACATTATAAAAACGAAGCTTCTAGACATGGACGTTAATGTCGCTACTAATAATAAAAACGCTCTAGTTGCGAAAGATTGTCAGAGCCGAAATTATGACAGACAGAAGTTTGACAATGACAGTAATAGCGGACAACGTAAACAAATAACTTGTTGGAGATGCAAACCAAAGGGACATTTACGATCAGCCTGCAGAAATCCCAGATCTTTTGAGAAAACAACTGTAGATGAGCCTTGTCCAAGTGAAAATGCTTTTCCTGTGTCGTTTTCGGGTGGAAATTTTAATGTAGAGGACTGGTATGTCGACTCTGGGGCTAGTTGCCATTTCACATCCAATGAAAACTGGGTTCAAAATAAAGTTTATGATGTTAAATTACCCGACGTAATGGTAGCAAACAAAAAAAAACTACCAGCAAAGTGCAAAGGTGAAGCTTTAATAATGACTGTTGCTAATAATAAGATATTTAAAATTCCTGTAAAAAATATTATTTGTGTACCAGGCCTATCCACGAATTTATTATCTGTAAGTCAACTGATACAAAATGGAAACTCAGTTAAGTTCGAAAATGACTGTTGCAGTATTTTTAACCGTCAAAATGAGTTAGTGGCGACAGCAGATTTACAAGATGGTGTTTATAAATTAAATGTGGTTGAACAGGATAATTTATCTGCTGCTCTTGCTACAGGCTACACCTGGCATAGACGTTTAGGTCACATTAACACAACAGACCTAAATAAAATGCGAAACGGATCTGATGAAGGTTTGGATTGTAGAGACAATATCCAATTTAAAAAGGAAAACTGTATCGTGTGTTGTAAAGGTAAGCAGTCTCGTTTACCGTTCAATAAAGAGCTTCAGAAGTCTTGGAAATTATTCATGCCGATGTATGTGGTCCCATGGAAGAATGTTCTATTGGGGGTTCTAGATACTTCGTTATTTGATTTTAGTAGAATGGGTTTCATTTATTTTTTAAAACGAAAGAATGAGGTTTTTGATTGTTTTAAAAAATTTAAAGCAATGGTAGAAAAACAAAAACCATGTACAATAAAAACTTTCAGATCTGATAATGGGGGTGAGTTTTGTTCAAATGTTTTTAATGATTATTTAAAAGAGAATGGTATAATCCACCAGACAACAAATAGTTACACCCCAGAACAAAATGGCATGTCTGAAAGGCTTAACCGCATACTAATTGAGAAAGCAAGATGTATGTTAGCTGATGCTGGCCTTACAAAAAAATTTTGGGCTGAAGCATCGTATACAGTTATGTATCTACGAAACAGATCAATAGCATCAGGTCTAAATGGCAAAACACCATTTGAAGTTTGGCATAACAAAAAACCTGACTTAAAAAATTTTAGAATATTTGGAAGTAAAGTAATGGTTCATACAGCTAAACAAGAAAGACGAAAATGTGATGAAAAGGCCAAGGAAATGATTTTAGTTGGTTATGGTGAAAGTACAAAAGGATATAGGGTGTACAATCCTGAAACAGGAGAGATAAAGATCAGTAGAGATGATATAATCATGGAAAATTGTAAAAATGACACTGTTCAGATCTCCATTGAAGAAAAATCGAATTCAGTGGGGGATGATCCTGAACAAAATGAAGATGAATTTTCGAATATTTCTGTAAATCAAAGCAAGTAAGAATTTAATCTCGATGAACCAGAAGATACTGAATACATTCCCGAAGTAGCTGTTGAATTTCCCGAACATGTAAGAAGATCTCGTCGAGACAAGAAAGAAAAGCAGTTCCCAGATTATGTGACTTACATATGTTCTGATAGTGAAATAAGCGCTAGTGATGATCCGCTTAGTGTTAGTGAAGCAATGTCGAGGAGACCAGACAAGGAGAAATGGCGACAAGCAATGATGGAAGAATATCATTCTTTTATGGAGAATGATGCTTGGGAGATTACTGAGAGACCAGAAGGTAAAAATGTGGTACAGTGTAAATGGGTTTTCAAAAAGAAAAGAAAAAGTGATGGAAGTGCGCGTTACCGAGCTAGGCTTGTTGCAAAAGGTTTCACACAAATACACGGTGTTGATTATGAATAAACTTTTTCGCCTGTGGTAAGACATTCCACACTAAGATTACTTATTGCATTATCTGTTCAGTTAGATTTAAGTATAACTCATCTCGATGTTATGACTGCATTTTTAAATGGTCATTTAAATGAATTGTTGTTTGTAAATTAAAAAGAGCCATCTACGGTTTGAAACAACTCTGCTAGAGTTTGGTATGAGAATGTAGATCAAGTAATTGCTAAACTTGGTTATAAAAAATCAGAAATTGAGCACTGTGTATTCATAAAAATTAAAAATAAACTGCTAACAATAGTAGCTCTATACGTAGATGACTTTTTTGTTTTTTCTAATGACTCTTTAGAAGTAGAATCTTTGAAGCTAGAACTGAATAAAAAATTTAAACTAAAAGATTTGGGTGAATTACAACAATGTTTAGGGATGACTATTACAAGAGATTTGGAAAAGGGAATAATTGTTCTAGATCAAAAAGATTATACAAATCAAATACTAAAGAGATTTGATATGTTTGATTGTAAACCTTCTCCTACACCTCTTGAAACTAACTTGAATTTTGATGTTGATTCAGACAGAAAATTGTAAGAATTTACCATATCAACAACTTATAGGGTGTTTAATGTATTTGTCAGTGTTGGCGAGGGCCGACATTTCACATTCAGTAAGTTTTCTGAGCCAGTTTAATAATAACTTTAATGTAAAGCATTGGAAACATGCAAAACGTGTACTAAAGTATTTGCAGGGTACTAAAGATTTTGGTTTAGTGTATAAAAAATCGAATTTTGAAATGTTAGGCTTCGTAGATGCAGATTGGGGGGGTGATAAGATAGATAGGAAATCCTATACAGGGTTTGTTTTTAAACTCTCTGAGAGTGCCATATCATGGGAAAGCCGCGAACAAAGGACGGTAGCACTGTCAAGCACATAGGCAGAGTATATGGCCCTTTCAGATGCTGCAAAAGAAGCCTTATATCTGCGAAACTTAATGGGTGAATTAATGTAGAGAGATATGTGTATTACTATATATAATGACAATATGAGCGCACAAAAATTAGCTAATAATCCTGTGCACCAAAAGCGGTCTAAACATATAGATATTCGCTACCACTTTGTAAGGGAAGCAATATCGAATAATTTTCCAAAATTAGTTTATTTGTCCACTGAAGATATGATTGCTGACATATTGACAAAAAGTCTAAATGTACAGAAATTCAATAAATTTGTAAATGGGTTGGGTCTCCATAAACCTTTGTAAGTTTTGATGTAGTGGGGGTATTATTTTTGTTTGACATCAAAACCACCCATTAAATTCAATGTTGGTATTACTGTATAACCTCAATATATTTCAGTCTGTTGTTATACACGAAGTGTGAAGGTCGTTTTATTTCCCACCTTTGTCTAACAGGTTTCGCTATCAGAGATAATAATATATTAACAGAAAAACAATATAATCATTCATTTTATAAAGGATTGTTCAATTTAACATAAGCCACTTGGCTTCTATACTAACATCCATCTATAGATAGGTCGGGGTTTAATTACAATTGAAAACCTCGTTTCGAATAGAGATAGAGATAGGTATATCGCAAGGAAACTAACCTGATTTGCAGACAAATTAGCGGTTCTAGAATTAGCTTTCGGTCGCTGTAGCCGCTATAGGGAGTAACAATTTCAATTCGATTGTTCTTGGAACAAATGACACGCTGTTGGATGCTGCTCTTCGTCGCGAGACATCTTCGGAATAAGTTTATATTAAGTGGGCCACGATTTGATTCCACTATAATTATTTATTCGCGTATATTATAAATATTCGCTTTTAGTAAAACGGAAATCTCCATCATTTTCCTATATACCTATTTTGCTAGAATACATCATAATTCTTGATTTAACTGCACGATTCTCATTTAAGTTATTTACGACTCAAAACAGATGGCTTAACCCAGCCCAGCACTCGCTCGACTTGGCTACAAAGTCTTTTCTAATATGACAGTCCAATATTTCGATATACCAAAAAGTCCGGTTCACATCAAAATGCATTTGGAGCTGAGCCAAGTGAAATAAGTCAAAAGTTATCGGATATTTTTAGGGACTCATTCATTAGAAAATCGTTTTGAGCGCACGTTGCGAGTTTGTTTGAAGTTTGTTGCGGTTGATTGTTTTGATTGCAGTCTAAAGGATATGACAGTATCGATTAATGGATATTAAAGTTTATTATTTCTGACAATATTTAGTTTTTTATTGAAAAAAATCGTTATTTTACTGGAATTGAAATATCTTCACTATACACAATTAATAACGCTCTCAAACAGGTTCTTATATGGCAGAAATCTTCTTTTAATTACAAACATTACAGTAATTAAGATACACTTCAGAGAAATGAGATTTTTTTCTTGTTGGATCTCATCGTATCTTGATTTCAAAAGCAGTACGTGTGGGCAGATAAGACGATTACAAAAAACTTGTTTCAATCATAGAAATTAATTATGATATCGATGTTGAATTCCAGATAAAACCCGCATTATGGCTAATTAAGGAAATCATTAGCTAGATCGACATAAAAAGATGGGATTTATTTGTTTTGTTTATAATGTAAAAAATTTCAAATATAAGTTACTAAATTTTGTACTGGCCAAAATTCTAAATGTAAACATTAAATTATGAGAGTCTAAATGTCAGCTGACCATATTCGTAGAGCGGGCCTCTAGCTTTTGGCTATTAGAACTACTTAGTTTTGAGACCCGAGAAGCTGTAAATCTAGTAGAGTAATTCAATTTTCGGCTGAGGGCATTCAAACAACTACCGAAGCAGTTTATTTCCCCAACATTCCACTACAATTTATGATAGAGAAGTATGCGCCTTCACTTTTGTTATATATGGAAGGGTTATAGTCTGGGGAAAACAAATTTCATTTATATTTTTTTCATTGTTAATTATTAAACTGATACTGTGTTTAATGCGATTAGTAAAAAAACACTTTTAATGATTAACATAAATCTTAAAACATGCCTCATTTAATTTAAAAATCACCCAAGTGAAGTAGATTATTATACATTATACAAACTTAATTTTAAAAATATTCTAATGCCCTAACAATAAAATATTTTCATTTTTAATTAATAATTAAGATATTCTACGTTTCGTTTGATAGATGGTAATCATCTTCATGGCACTGAAGATAAGTTCCCGGCCTATGCTCAAACTATTTTGGCTCAGAGTTAGTTTGTGGCCGTGTAATATTCTGCCTGTGTTTACCATTTAGCATAAATATTCGGGAGATTTATCCCGCTATTAGTTTTCTCTAGTGCCTCTATTATAGTTTTAAGTGCTAGCATGGCCGTCTACCTACTTTAATTTTATGCTTTATAACGTTTGCTAATTAGAACTGGGAAAGTTTCCAGTTAACATCATGTATGTTGGTCTAAGTATAATGTAGTGATGGTTTTTATTTTTATATATAGGTAGTTTTATTGTGTAATTATTATTTTTATATTCTAAGTAGGAAACATCGAAAAAATGATTCTAAACTTAATTGTAAGATTGAATAATATCATTTAAAAAATGAACAATAAAAATAAGAAATATAATCAAGCATTAAAAATATAATATAAATTCTGTAAATGAATAACGCGTAATAAATGGGATAACAACGTAAAATTTTTAAAAACCAATAAAAAGGATTAAAAAAATGATTTAATAGAAAATCATGACGAATTGAGAAATTTGAAAAATAGGAAAAAGTGAAAGAACAAAATGAACAAAGCAATAAATTAATAAAATAATTTTATTTCAAATTAATAATTAAATATTGTAAAAATAAATGTAAAAACAAAAAAATCAGAACTAAAATAACTAAAAAAATAGAAATAATTAATATTAAAAAAATTACAAATAATTAAGCAGTACAAAAATAAAAACAAAAAAAGGAATAAATGTGGGAAAATACAATAGTTTTTATCAAGGAAAAGGGGGAAAATATGAGGCATAAAACAAAAGTTGTACAAAAATGGACCAAAAAACGCTAGTTTGAAAAAACGGAGAACACAAAAATGGTGCAAAAAATAATAATTGTAAAAAAAGGGGGATAAAGTGGTGGGAAAAACAATAGTGGTTAAAAAATAGTGGAAAACATGGGCCACAAAAAATACAGGCATAGAAATTGTTACAAAAAGATAAGGGGAAAATGCAGTAAATAAAGGCGAAAGAAAGTGGTTGACAAAAACAAGAATTTGAAAAAGATGGAAAAAATTGGGGCCAAAAATACTAGTTGTAAAAAAATGGGGGGAGGGAATTGGGCCATAAAACAATGGTTGTACAAAAGGAGGAAGAAAGAGGGACATGGGACAAAAAAAAACAAGTTTGAAAAGTAAAAAATGGAAGGAAAAAAGAGGTGGAAAAATAATAATTCTAATAAAACGGGGGAAAAATGAGACAAAAACACAAGTTTGAAAGAAAGTGAAAAACAAAAACTGGATCAAAAATAATAGTTGTATGGGGAAATGGAGTAAAAATACTCAAGTTTGAAGAAAAGTGCAAAAAATCTGGACCATAATAATTGTAAAAAATAAATTGTAGAAAAAAGTGATGAAAAAAAAATTGTTGAAATAAAAATGGACCAAAATCACAAGCTTGAAAAAATGGACCAATAAACAGACACTTGACAAAATGGTCCAAAAAACAAAAGCTTGAAAAAAAAACAACAATTGTCAAAAATGAAGGAAAAAGTTACAGCATAAAAAGACCAAAAAAGAATGTAAAAAGGAGAAAAAAGTGGTTGAAAAAATGTGAGTTGTTAAAAAATAGAGGGGAGGAAGGGGAAGTGGTGGAAAAAATAATAGTTGTAAAAAGAAAAAGGGGGGGAATGGGGCATTAAACAATAGTTGTAAAAACAATTGGGGGAAATGGGGCAAAACAACACAAGTTTGAAAAAAAAAGAAAAAGATTTGGCCATAAATAAAATAATTGTAAAAAAAGGGGTGAAAAAAATAGTAAAACGGAGGAACAAATAGGCGAAAAATCACAAGTTTGAAAAAGGAAGGAACAAAAATCGGTCAAAAGATAACAAATGGGACAAAAATAATAGTTGTAAAACAAATGAGGTAACAAATAAAAATTGAAAAAAACACGGGGGAAAAATAGACCAAAAATTACAAGTTTGAAAAAGAAGGAATAAAAATAGGGCAAAAAATTATAATTGTAAAAATTGGGGGAAAAAATTTGTAAAAAAATAAGGCAAAAAATAATAGTTGAAAAAGAAACAGGTCAAAAAATTGGGGCATAAAATAATAACTGTAAAAAAAGTTTTGGAAAAAATAAAAGTTGAATAAAACGTAGGAAAAAATAGGCGAAAAAACTCAAGTTTGAAAAAAAGACGGAACTAAAATCGAGCAAAAAATAACAGTTGTAAAAAAAATGGGCAAAAAATTATAGTTGTAAAACAAATGGGGCAACAAACAAAAGTTGAAAAAAACACGGGGGAAAAAATATTCCAAAAAAATACAAGTTTGAAAAAAAGAAGGAACAACAATAGGGCATAAAATAATAATTGTAAAAAAAGTTTTGGAAAAAATAATAGTTGAAAAAAAAACCGGTGAAAAATAGGCCAAAAAACACAAGTTTGAAAAAAAGAAGGAACGAAAATCGGGCAGAAAATAACAGTTGTAAAAAAATTGGCCAAAAAATAATAGTTGTAAAACAAATAGGGCAACAAATAAAAGTTGAATAAACACGGGGGAAAAATAGGCCAAAAAATTTAAGTTTGAAAAAAAGGAGAAACAAAAATAGGGCAAAAAATAATAATTGTACAAATTGGAGGAAAAAATAAGTAAAAAAATAAGGCAAAAAATAATAATTGACAAAAAATCAGATTAAAAAATTGGGGCATAAAAGAAATAATTGTAAAAAAAGTTGTGGAAAAAATAAAAGTTGGAAAAAAAAAACCGATGAAAAATAGGCCAAAAAACACAAGTTTGAAAAAATGAAGAAACAAAAATGGGACAAAAAGTAATAGTAAAAATGGTTCAAAAAATGATAGTTGTAAAAAAAGAGGGTAAAAAATAATAGTTTAAAAAAATTAGGTTAAAGAATTAGGACATAAATCAATAATTGTAAAAAGAGTGGTCGAAAAAAATAATAGTTGAAAAAAGAAATAAGGGAACAAATATCGGGCAAAAAATAACAGTTGTAAAAAAAATGGGACAAAAAATAATCGTTGTAAAAAAACGGAGCCAAAAACTTGGGGCATAAAACAATAGTGGTAAAAAATGGGGGCAAAAAAAAAGTGATGAAAAAAAACACAAATAGGAATAAAAAATAAAATAATTCTTAATTAGTAACTAGTAGAATAACTTTAATACTAAGAACTAAATTGTCTATTATAATATATTGTAATGAAATCAAGTTGTATGAGTTATAGAAGTTAATTTATTATTGTTATTAGTATAAAGAAGTTTGTATTATAAAATTATATTCCAGTTTTTATAGTTGAATATAATGATATAATTTAAAATAATTGGGTATATAAATAAAAATTATGGTATAATCAACAAATTTTGATATTGAGGGAAGATTTTACAATGTTAATAGACAATTTTTTTTTTATAATTAGAAAATTATTTAAAATTTAATTTTGAAAATTAAAAATCATTCAGTATAAAAAATTTTGGGATAAGGTTTTTGAATCAAGTAAGGGTAGAAAAAAAAGAAGGAAAACAAAACAAAAAAAAAAGTCATAAGATTATTTTGATACTTTTGTCAAATAAATATAGAGAGTTGGAAATTTGTTATATAGAAGTGAAATATTGAATGTAAAAAGCCTGAATATGTATGAAATTAATTAGACAATGAAGAAATAAACATTTACAATAAAAACAATGTATTTAAAATAAATAAAATTATATGCTATATGGGATCTCAAGAAAAAATTGGGTAAGTAATAGAAGAAATAAAGGTTTTTCGGAGATAATGGTTACAAAGAATATATGAAGAAGAGGAATAACAATTAAGAATATAAAAAAAAAAAAATAATTAAGAAGTTAGAAGAGGTAGGAATATTGCTAAAAATGGTCAACAAAGTTTAGATAAGAGGAAGAAGAGGAAATTAAGAAAACACAAAGTTTATTAAGTATTCTAAATTTTGTAAAATTTTATGATTTTTTTTAGTTAGATCTGAACCCACTCCTAGAGTATTAATAGTTAATTTTTGTATATAATGCTTATCAGTATAATATATACATATAAATATATCTTAGTTTATTTTTGTAAGTCGTGTAGATTTATTTTTAAAAAATCAAGCACCACCTCTAGTTATTTTTAACCTTTACACCCTTTTCCCATGAACATAAAGAAAAAACTTTAAAAATAATTTACGATGTTTTTAAAAAACACATCTCGTTTCCACCTACCTTAATTAGAACATTTTACAACCGTTCGTTAAGCAAACAATTTACCTTTTTCGTTTGGAAACTGAAAAAACCGTTTACCTAACAGTTCTAGTCATGGTGATGAATAATTTGAGAAGAGATTTCAGGTAATTTAAGTTATTATTATAATTATATTTTTTGAAAAATTCTTAAAATAGTACAAATTCCTTAGAAAGACTTAAAACCCGAACAGGTGATTTCTTAACCATTTCATGCCGTTATTACATCCCAAACATCTGTCGAAAACTTCTTTTTTAAACCACTGTGTCTCCCAATATTCTGGATTCTTCCTAATCCCGAGATATATACGTTTAATCCCACCATAAAAAAAGATTTTCTTCTCTTTTTATTAACTAAAGAACACCTATAAATAACACAGCATAAAAGTCACAATAATTCAAGTCGTAAGTACATATACTTTTCAATTAATTTCGGTTTCTGTGTGGGCAATGTTTATGTATGTACTATGTACATTATTTTAGTCGTAAGGGTTCTAAAATTGATTTTACAAATTAATAAAATAAATTATTAATATATATTGTAACCTATCTTGATCAAAATAATTTGAGTGGTTATTATATATTTATATGTTATTATTTGGATAAAAATGGTTTAATTGACAAATATTTTGTCAGTTTTTTAATAATAATTGAGCCTGTAATTAATAAATCCTGGCCAATCCGCGTCTGCTTGCTATACTGTGTACTTAACTTTTTAATATATATGTAAGGTGAGTTCGGCACGGTTACTCTTTTCACTCGTCCTTGATCTATCCGTTCGGGTGCTGACAAAAATTCGGTTTAGACGTTAATCTAAATACTCACAATCTACTCCTAACTCTCAGAATTCTTCAAGCCGAACTCAGGTCTAAAATTAGCCCCGGCATATCTGACAGACGACAGTAGAATGACACTGATGACAGTTATCAATTCAGCGCCCGCCGGCCAAACAAATGGTTTTGTATATCTTTTTACCTCTCGCCCTTCAGATAAGAGAGGTATAGGAATCATGCTAAAAATTGGGTAGTCAGTTTTCAATGAATAAACACGTTTTAGGGTCCCTAGAATACGATTTTAAAATTTTCGCGATGATGTGTGTGTGTGTTAGTGTGTTTGTGTGTTTGGATGGATGTTGTAGTAACGATAGCTCAAAAACTACTGAATAAAAAAATTTGAAATTTTGCATACAGGATTCTGATACCCTAGATTAGATCTGATTAGATTTTGGTGCAATTGCACAACCGGAAGTGGCAGTTGCTATGGGTGATGACGCGATTATTATACAAAACGGCAATAAAGTTTTACCATATATTTTGTATAGCCTATTGTTTATTTTCATCTCATTCAAATTTTCGAAACTTTTACCATTGTTGCCAGATTTACAAAAAATATTTTTTTTTCATACTTTTTTGTGTCAACCTGTAACCTGTAACCACATCAGATTTTTTGAGAATAAAATCAACATTTTAATACAAATTTTGCCGATAATGCCTCAGTTTTGTGCGATTTTGAAATATGAAACAAGAAGCAGTAGGACAGATTTAATAACTGAGAATTTCTTTTCTAGACATCTAAAGACAAAGTATTAAAATAATAACTTTTAACGGCCATTGCACACATATACAAACAATCTCCTTCAAAGTAGGTTGAATAATGAAATCGACAGGCATATTAATAATAATAATAATAATAATTTTATTGATTAACATATAAATATACATTCTTATACAGTTGAATATGTTTGTACCAAAATTTTCTATTGTAGATAAGGCCACCAGCTATTCAACAAGACATATTGCCAATTCCCTACTGAAGACCATAGGTTGCGCATAGGTTTGGCAAATGCCTTACTAAGAGCTGATGACTAAGATCCAATAGTTATTCTACTCGTTATTTAAATTTACTGTAGTACACAACACAAAATTGATATCAATCTTTAGGCATATTTGTTGAAGATTTATAGAGAATAAAGAGGATATTAAAATTATTATATGTTATCTATTAAAGAGTTAATCATACCTCGACTGGTCAACAACAAAAACTTTTTAAAGATGCTCTTGAAAAGATTAAAGGAGTTAATATGGTATATATATAGCTTGTATATTTCAGGTAAGAAGTTAAAAATTAGGGATGCAAAATAACTGTACGATCGTTGGCCAATAGTTTTACGTGTCCGTGGAATCTGTATGTGACACTTAGTTTTGTTTCTTGTTTATCACACTTCATAGGCCAAAATAACTTAACTACCTTCAGTGCAGGTATATTTCCGGGAAAACCAAATAATTATAAATTTGAAATTTTTTTCTATTGTTACGATAATTTTCCATCCACGGATTATTTTATTTTTGTGAATTGTAATAAATAGAGGTTGGCAGGTTAGTAAGTCAATGTCAGCAGGTAGCAGCAGTACTATTAGCCCAGGGGATGATCCACTTGGACGCTCGTCGAAATTGGAGCGGTCTCCAGTACGAGAACTCAGCAACATTGAGAATCTGAATTCAAGTGGAGAAAACAACAAGAGCTACTGGGAGGAACAACCCGAATCACTACATCAAGAAGACACAGTTACAGAGGGAAATCTAACAAAAAATCTAGAAAAACTGTACGAAGAGGTGCTCAGCTAGGAAGACAGCATAAAAAGCTATCAATGACAACAAATCATATCCACACCAACACCGTTAACTCCAATAGTCCAAACACAAGGAAAGTGGCAAATATAACGTTAGCAGACGCGTTTGCCAACGACACGAAACCAGCAACACCCTAGTTTATCCCACCGCCATACATTCAACCCCTGTACAGGGAATGCACATACATTTATAAACATTTACGAGCGTATAGCTATCACAAATAGATGGAATGAAAGCCTCAAAATAATATATTTTTGGTCTTACTTGGAGGGAGCATCGAATATATGGTTCAATTCATTTAGAAACATCGTTAGAAACCAGACAAAAACCTGGGATGTTACTGGGTATTTTTCATAACTCAAAATGGTCTAAAAAACCTGAAATATTAATACTTAACCTGAAATATTATATCTGGGGTGTAGCTTCCAATATATATATCAATAACGAAGAGTTGCCAGAAATCAAAAACAACTAGTTCAACAATAAATGTAAAAAATTTAATAAATTAACTAACATATAAAAATACCGAACTCTCAAAAATAATTGTACAAAATTATACTTACACTAATTAAAACATTGGACTGCTGAGCATAATCGTTTTTTAGGAGAGGCACTGTTACTTTTTAATGTACTCTTAATCGAGTCCCGAATATGACTGTCCCAAAAATATCTCCACGGCTTTCGAGCTAACCACCAATAAACCCCCTTCTACCCACACACACACACACACACACACACACACACACACACACACACACACACACACACACACACACACACACGCACGCACACACACGGGTTGATATTGTACCTAATCGTCACTTGATCCCCAAGTCCCTTTTCCATCCTCCCCCAGCTTCCCCCCCCCGACATGCCCGCTATTGTGTGCATATCGTGGGTGGTCATTTCAGGACCCGAAGGTCCCCTGGTCCTCAACGTCTTCACTACTCTTACTTACCGCCGTATTCCACCCCAATGGGCAGTGGTGGATCCTAGCGTTTCTTCGGTTTGTTAAGGAGACGACCTAAGCCTCTATCTCCTTTTGTCATCTAGTTGTCCTGTCGCTTGTGTCTGATTTGTCAGTAAGTACGGTCTTGTCATTTTAATGTCGCCTCTCGCTGTAAAGTTCGCCTAAAACATAAAACTTATTATTTTTTAATAAATAATGAATATTCAAACAGCGAACTTTGTTTACTTCGTGGGTTTCTGGAAAAAATAATTTTTTTTGGTGGATTAGATAAAATCTTCGAATATCCGTTCTGCTCGGGTATTTAAAGTGTCTAAGATCCTTACGTATCCTAGACTCTCAAATATCCCTGGATTGGCCACATACCAAGGTAGGTGTTTGTAGCTTCTGGTAAACAGACATTCTGTTGACTTAGGAGTTTCTTCCTGTTCGTTCTGCACGTCTCTCCCCATGCGAGTGAGACGTAGGTAATTAACGTTTTGATATTTAACTTACTTCTCCTGCCCGTAAGGGGGGATAGGCGTGCTCCCGCTTGCTTGGTTTTACCGATAATCGTCTTTACGTGATCGGTAAACGTCAGACCTACGTCCAAGGTAACCCCTAAATGCTTGACTGACCGCTGCGAGTCAATATTTTGGCCGAAAAGATTTAATTCCCTGTCTGGGGCGTGTCTCCGTTTTTTGAGGAATATTGCTTGCGTTTTGTCTGCGTTAATCGCAATTTTCCACTTTACGAACCAATCTTCAAGTTCGTCAAGGTGGGCTTCCAAGTGACTTGTTGAGGTCAAGTGTTGCGCGAAGCTATTGTTGTATCGTCTGCATACAGGCTGAGCATTGTATGTGGAGATTGGAGTATGCCCGCTGTGAAAATATTATAAAGTTGATGAGATACCCCCTTCTACCTGACTAAGCGAAATTAAGGTTCTTTGTTTACCTTGTTATGACTAAAGTTTATCTAAATAAAAAACTGTTTTGAAACAAACGTTGTTTTAAAATTTTTAAATTTGTTCAACATTAAAAAGCGTCAAAAACAAATAGAATAAGTTTTCGAAACTATACATTCCGACCATTACCATACATGTTTCATCCTTATAGGAATCTTCAGTGGCACTTTGTCGGAATGCATAGTTTCAAAAATTTATTCCATATACCCCAACTATTTTTATGTAAGTCCACAATGATAGATAGTCACGATATCTATCGTATTGGTTGATGGGTACCAACCGGGCAGTGCGTTTAGCAGAATACAATTCTGTAAACGCGTCTATTTTTATGTAAGTTGATGGGTTCCTCCATCTGACGGCAATCCAAGTTGTACTTGGAGACGCGTTTACAGAATTGTATTCTGCTAAACGCACTGCCCGGTTGGTACCCATCAACCAATACGATAGATGTCGTGACCATCTATCATTGTGGACTTACATTAAAAAGCGTGTTGGAGATTGTAAATAAATTAAATTTAAATAATGTTATACACAGGGCGAATCTTAGTTATCGCTTACCTAAGCCGTGGACGGAAAATTATCGTAACACTATTATGTATGGATAAAATGATTGTCCAGCAGGCTATTTCACAGCTGTCATGTGACTTCATCTGCCGGATTCCTATTAAGTAACTAGAGCTAGTGATGGAAAGAATTGAATACTTTAAAAAAATCGAGAACTCAGTTGTCGAATCCTGATAAGAATCGATAACTCGACCGAGAACCGAGTACCGAATATATTCAAGAGAGTATCTAGAGGTCCGTCTAGTGCGACCCGGTGAAAACCCAATATAGGTCCGTCTTGACGGATACCATGTCTAATTAAAAAAGGTCCGTCAATCGGCTGTTAGGATTTAGTTTGAAATAAATACAAGAAAAGACGAAAAATAAAAGAAGATTCTAGAGAGTCAGCGTAATCCTGTGTATTTTAATGTATTTTATTAAAAGAAGTCTTGACTATCTATATATAAGCTGTGTATTAATAAAAAAAAGAAATAACTTCCATTTATTTCGTAAAAAAAGAGATATCCTCAGGAATCGAACCAGGAACTTCTATATGTAACGTATACACGCTAGCATTAGACCACACCGTATCATAGTGATGAATAATCAAAATTCCAAATTAACGTACAACTATTAGGCAGTCGGACCGTGCACATGCTGAAGCTCGGACGGACCTATTGGGTTTTCACCAGGTCTGACTAGACGGACCTCAAGACACTCTCTATATTTAACTCAATATTCGTATAATTTGATTAGTAAGTATCAGTTCTCGGTTCATGGTCGGCTTGGTGCTCGCATTTTCTTATTATCGATACTTGAGATTCTCAGATTATAAAGTTTTAGTTTTGTATTGCTCGTTTCGTTTTTTTGTAGTTTTTTTCCTACATATCCCGAGCTATAATCAAAAATTGAGAACGAGAACGGATATCGGTCGAAAACCCTTAATTTCTCCGTAAAATAAAACTTTTCATTTTTGGAGTTGATTTATTAATAAATCGCGTTCATGTATGAGTAGCATTAAATTTGAAATATCTCAAAAATGGAATGCTCTAAGAGTATCTTTTCTGTGTCAAACTGTGTGAGGAATAACTATGAGCTTTAACTTTTAAGAAATGCGGGTGTACAAAAAGTTAGGCTCAAAATGATTTGATGACCATCATGTTTCTACGCCAATGGATTATCCTAATTTGTCGAAATAAAATGTACTAATTTGTTTTATTGAACAACTAATATGTACTTAGTTTCAAGTTAATGTTTCTACTTAAAGTAGAGATATTTAAAAAATATGTATTTTTCACTTTCCCTTTATCACCCTGTAGAATGAAAACGGGACGGTTTATGGAAAAATTCAATTTTCTTAATAATTGGTCAAGATCTATATAGTCAATAATTTACGGCACTTTATTCTGAAACACCCCGCATATAACAATAATATTATTGTGACAAAATGTCACTTTATTAGGCCGAGCGAACCTAAGCGCGTGTGAATTACAACAAAATGATAATTATATATGTATATAAAGTTTTACGTACTTTTGCCGTTGACAGGGAAAACATCACACCTTTTCACTGATTATTAGTTATTGAAGTTAATTGATTATTATTTTTTATGAATAAAATTCTGTACTTTTCCTAGCTAATTTATTGACTAGGGTTAAATATTTATAAATGGAATAATTATTAAAAACTTCGCTTGTCGTGACAGAAATTCAAAGAAGCGAATCGCCAAGATCAGGTCTTTCCCCAGCGGAACACAAAAACTAACTAACTCATATTATACTGGTTTACCTAATTGCAACCAAAATTGAGATCATTCTCAAAAGGTTTTAACTTATAATTTCTCAGAAAAGGTTAACATTGACTAAAATATATTATTGGGTTACTTTATGACTGGCGATTGTTTAATCAAGCAACACTATGTAGTAAATCATTTGGTTTTCGGCGGGGCCTCATTGTTTATATCAGAAAACTGCCAAAACTGACAAGCCCCTCTGAGAACCAGCTTTGTGTCCTAATGTAATTAAAATATATGCCTTATATATGGTTCCTAACCAGAGCTGGGAGTAACGAAACTAAAACGTTACTTTTCAGTAACGCGTTACTAAATGTAACGCCTTACTAGTAATTTCGTTACTTTTTAAAGTGGACGAAAAGTAACGATAATTGCGTTACTTTGTAAAAGTAACGGGAAATCTTTTCTTCGTTACAGTAACGCGTTACTTTAAAATTAAGGTTTTTCTCTTTTGTTTCTGCTGTTTGATGTAAAATAATGTTTTTATTATTTTTTTGTACCCCGCGCCACTGTGTTCTGGATAGCATTTTAAAAAATCAATCATATAACTTTTATTTGAAAATTTTGTTTGCATGTGTAATAATAACGGCGATAAATGAATTGTGAGATGGACAATAAAAGAACGAGAAGACATGGAACAAGAAGAATATATAGAAAAGTAACGCGTTATTACTTTAAAAGTAACGGTAAAATTTATCTAACGCGTTACTTTTGCTAAAAAGTAAGGGTAAAGTAACACGTTACTTTTTTTTTGTAACGCCCCAGATCTGTTCCTAACTAAACAGATTTTTTCTCTTTTTGGACGAGTCCATTATATTGGCACCCATAAAAATGGTAACAGTTACAAAATAAATTTTTCCACTCTGTTACAGCGTTCTGTGCGATATGAAGTTATCTACGTCTATAAGAAAAATATATTGTGCAGTGCAAGTATAAAATGACAAATTCTGATAAGTTTTTCACAATTAATATAATTACAAATTAAACTTTTTTGGTTATTTACCTAGAAAAAATTAATGTTACATGAGCTTTCCAGAAAAAGTAAACAATAAAATTATTATAACATATTGGATCAATTACCGGAGATATTCCTTTAGTTATTTTTATATATCACACCTACTAAAATCTTTGACTGGGGTGTGAAATATTATTACTAGCGTTCATAACATCATTCAGTTGTAAATCATAAGTATTTTTAAAACCGCTAATTGTAAGTTATCTTCCTAGAATTTAAAAAATATATATTTGCAACTTCCTATGCGAAGTATATTTCATCAATTAAAATAAAAATCTACTAATTTTAATTAGCCGTTGATTTCACGCATAGCACTTTTCTTCATTGCAATTAATCTGATTAAAAGGAATGTAACAAATGACATTAAAGCTAAACAAATTGGAGTAAATGCATTCAGAATCATCTAGTGACTCATGAACTCATTACATCAATTGAACAAATCCATAAAAGAGATGAACATCAACAATTCAGAGCCCGGTGATTTGATGTAGGGGAATTGATGGACCCGTATTATGTATACAGTGACGGTACGAATATTTGAAGTTTAATTTTGATTTTAGAGAAGCATTTGACACCATTAATCAGGTTGTCACATTTTTCTTTTATGTTTGAAGACATTTTAAACAGCATAAATGTTCCATAAAAATGGTAAATTTTCGGCAGCTGAAATTAATAAATAATTTTTTTCTACTACCGTGCATAAAGTAATACGTAAGCTATGTAGGTGTAGCTAGACTTTACGAACTAAAGTATTGCACTTTACGCACTATGTCTCCAAAAATAGCCAATCCGAAAGAAGCCCAGTTTAAGGAAAAAAATATAGAAAATTAACAGGGAAAGTGGATAAAACCGATTATAACCGATTATAAAATTTGACTTTCCAATATGTCGGGAAGGACTCTATTCTTCTATTAAAAAACTGGTAACAGAAAGTCAACTGAAAATTCCGTTCAAGGCAAACAGTTTGAATATATTTATAGACGGAAGACTGGAAGAAAAAATCTGAAATTGGTTCAAAAAATCTCTTGATCTACTCAATGATAAAAAACCTGCTTTAGAGACTCCTACAATAATATAGAATGTAGATGAGACATCGTTCTAGTTATGTGTTTATTTTAACCGGAAAAGATATATACTCTTTCCTCTTTCACTTAAGAAAACGTTACAACTTTGTTAACACGAAATGCTCTAATAGTTGCACTTCCTCTTATACTGTGAGGGGAGAAAATGACTTAAAGGATGGATGACATCCAATTGTTTTTACAAATATTTGTTTATCCCGTTTATGCATAGAAATAATACCTAGTTACCTATAATTTATTAGATGGCCGTTCTTCACATGTGTTGGCTTTTACATGGCAGGTTGCAAAAACGCCATGGATTTGGACAAAATCAAATGGACAATGAGCTCATTAGAACCTTACAAATCACCAGGACTGGATGGCATTTGTCTCGTATTCCAACAACAGGGAAACCTACTACAATACAGGCTGTGCGGCATACTAAAAGCAAGTTTGGCAAGACCCGGAAGCATAACTTACTACTAACGCATTTATATCCAAGCCAGGAAAAAATTTTGAATGTCTGTTGTACTAAATATACTAGAAAAACTGCTAGACAGACATATTAGGGACGGAATACTGGTCGAAAGGCCTCTATAAGGACACCAATATGCTTACAGAGCAGGCATGTCCACAAAAACTGCAGTCAAAATAGTCTTTAAACCAGAAGTTCTACGGGCGGTCTTTCTGGACATAGAAGTAGCTTGCCTTTGGACAATACGTCATTAGAATCAATTAGCTAGAGCGTCAATAAATTTGGGTATTGACGCAACGTGCTGCAAGTGGATAGACGGCATCTATCCTGCCATGAAATCTGGTAATGGATGGGCGCTGAGAATCCTATAAAATGAGCGATACAAAATACTGCGGGATATGCAAATAATCTAGTCACATTATCACAAGGAAAATTCAAAACTACTTTTATGGAACGTTCTAGACGGACCATAAGGGATTGAAAACAAGTCCCTCCATTATCAAAAGATGGAATTTAGAGGGCCTTAGCCCACTATTACTTCGTGATGAAGAGGTATAATAACCTGGAGCAAATTTAGACCCAAAACTTACCTGGAATTTACAGATTCAAAAAATACATACGATAGCGGTTACTACTTTAATGGTAGCTAGACACACGTATGGAAAAACATGGGGGTTCAAACCAAAAATGAATGGCACACTGGATGTACAATATGGTAGTCCTACCCATGGTAACATATGCTCTGGTGGCCAAAGATGAAATAACGGACTGCTATTTCCAACTTTGGCAAGATGTAAAAACAGCATCCAAAGCTGCCATGGAGACCCTGCTTAACCGTCCGCCATTACAATACGTTATAATGGGGAAGCCACAAGACTCGCCACTCTATAAATAAAATCATAGACTGGGATATACAAAATTAGAAAATGTGGCAGGTAAGATTCTTGGAATGAGGACAGTCCGCATGACTACCAAATATAGGCATAATAATTTAGAACCGGCATGAGTTGATAAGCCCTTAAAGGTATAGAAACTAATAATTAAAAACCGATGGGCGAACTGGAGCTGATATATACTGAAAGCTGAATAAGTACGAACAGAGCTTCTCTCTAGGAAGATACACTTCTGTATTCCAGGCAGAAGTCTATGCAATACTAGAATGTGCGATCAATAGCAATATGAGGGGAAAAGAATTATAATCTATTCAGACAGCCAAGCAGCCCTTAATGCTCGAAGGAGCACAAATGCGGCGAAGAACTTAAGGAATTGGTGACCCACAATAAGGTAACCTTATGAGGTCGCAAGAAGCGGATCATCAACCTCACTAACTGGTTCAGAACCACCGACGGTAGTACCAAATGGTACGTTCAGGAATCATAGGATGGGTCAAGCCAAGAATACAAATTACAGTGGGACAAAAAATTTATACAAAACTGCCAAGGAACATAATTGAAGAGCTATTTTTAATGAACAGGAATTAATTACGAAATAGCACATAGCTCACGAGACACCTTCTTACTAGAGAGCACCTAAACAAACTAGGGCAAGTTTTCCCTGGAATCGATTGTGTATCTAAAACAAGCCAAGCCTCAGTATTAATTTCGTGTTGGCGAAAAAAAAATTTACCACACTTTTTATCACGTTTCTCGGTGTTTCCAAGCTCCAAGAGTCCAAAAATTCAAAATCGTAAGTAACATAATATCAAAAAAATTTCTTGGCAGTAACGGGGATTATTATTATTAAATGTGTTCTTCACTGAATGATTTTTTTATGCCATTATGTTAAAATGTAGTCTCACATTATTGAATATCAGAAATAACGTTTAACATCAGTACACATAGGGCTAAAAGTAAACTCTTGCAGAACAACTAAAAATTTTCTGTATTGTATTTATAAAATGCTATAGTACGTTACTGGTTTTTGGAATTGTTGATTACCCCGATTTTTGAGTAAAATCTATAGCGAATGATCCATGCTAACCTGTACCCATGGGATTGTTATACATCAACTGATTGAACAAACCCTAATCTCATGAGGCGACGAACCAAGCTCTCTAATTTATCAAACGTAATGATGTGTATAGGAGTGGAAATGATTGGAAAGCATACACCACTAGTAAAAAAATTGTAAGTATTTATTAAGTTTAACACGTTGATTGTCAACTATAATCAATCATTGATTTTTAAAAACCTAACATGAATTAAATGTACTTATTAAAACTGACAAAAGTGTATGAAACCTAAAACGAATAGCACCACAATTCAATATTTGAAAAATAAAAGTTTCGAAATCTAATAAAATTTCAAATAATATTCAGATAAAAACCAAATTTTTAGAAACAAAAACAAAAAATGGTGAAAAATAGGAATTAGAAATGAAAAATACAGAAAAATTAAGTAAAATAGGAAACTATAAGCTAAAATAGGAAAAAGAAAATAAGGAAAAATACAGAAAAATAAGAAAAAGTAGCAAAAAAAGAAAATATAGGGGAAAATATTGAAAACCAGGAAAAAATAGAGAAAAACAGGCAAAAGTAGATGAAGATAGGGGTAGATAGGGAAAAGTTGGAAAATTAGTGTAAAATAGGGAAAAAATAGGGCAAAATGAAGAAAAACGGGCAAAAAATGGGCAAACAAGAAAAGTAGGATAAAATATGGAAAATTAGTGAAAATTAGTGAAAATTACGATGAAATACGGAAAAACTTTCAAGAATAATGCAAAATATAGAAAAAATGGGAATGGGAATGAAAAAAAATTGCGAAAAATATGAAGAAATAATGCAAAATAGGGAAATATAGGAAAAATAGGAAAAATGAGGCAAAATGAGGAAAAAGGGAAAAAAATGAGGAAAATAGTAAAAGTAGGACAAAATAGGGAAAAACAGTGAAAAGTAAGTTAATTAGGTGTAAAATAGGTAAAAGTAGGGCCAAACGGGGAAAATAGAGTAAATGATGGTAAAATAGAAAAAAAATTGGAAAAAATAGTAACAAATAGAGCAAAATGGAGAAAAATAGGGAAATAGAAACAAATAGGGAAAAATTAGGAAAAACAGGAAAAATTGCGCAAAATAAGTAATAGGAGAGATAAGCAAAATACGGGAAAATAGGGAAAAATGTGGGACCAAATAGGAAAAATGGGAACAAATGTGTCAGAATAGTGGAAAATATGGAAACATAGAGTAAAACAGGGTAAAATAAGGAAAATGGTGACAAATTGGAAAAAATAGGGAAGAATAAGGAATAACTTAGAAAAAAAATAATGAAAAATAAAAGAAATATGTAAAAAATATAAAAAACAGAAAACACTGAAAAAAAAATCAAGTAAAGCATGGTCGTACAGGTACTAATATTAAAGAGACTCCGTAGCAAAGTACGGATATTCAGCTAGTATGGTATAAAAGTTCTAAATCATATAAAAATTTAACAATTTGTTCAGTACTACAAGTATGAAATGTATCTTCTAGATTCTGAGGAATTTTGTGTGAAAGTCTAACAAAAGTGTTATTATTGCATTCAACTGAAATGTTCACTGTTAGTGGCACTTCAAAAATTGCACTCCGGTTGTGGCTCTCCCATCATCACATGCTCATGAGTTAATCTGGTATGTCCGAGTCGAAGTCTTGTTATTAATAATAATAATTTTTTTTTTATAATAATAATTTTTATTGAAAGCAAGCAAAAAAATATATATACAAAAAATAAAAAATGTTTTTAAATTTAATGTCTTAGTAGGTAACTTAGTTAAATTTAAAAATGTGTACTGAAAATGTACAAAGTCCAACCCCATAAAACTTAAGTTGCGCATGGGGTTATCTTTGTTCATTCTGAGAATAACCTAACCTAAAATGAATTCTAATTACAGTAATTAGCGACACTAACAACATCAAATTCTACTAAATTGCATTCTTGACCTTAATTAATAAGTTTATGTATTGCTTTTCGATTTTCATTCAATAGAAATTTTTTAAACACGTTTTTTATGAAGTTTAATGAGTTAATAGTTTTTAAATATATCTTGTACATTTCAGGTAAATAGTTGTATAGTTTAGTTGCAAGGTAGAAATGACATCTTTGACTAAACGATTTATTTGATCTGATTGTTTGTATATTCAAGTTACTTTTTGTTCTTGTATTATAGTTATGTTCAATACTACGTAATATGTGTTTATTTTTATAAATATAAACCATGACATTATACACATAAATTAACCTTACATCTAAAAGGTTTGCTTCCTTAAATAATAATACCTGGGAGAAATGGTTGGTCCATGGTCCAAACGAAGGCTTTATTTATTTTAATTTCGATTGTTTTACTTTCCAGTTGATATTCCAGGTTTATTAATTTTTATTTAAAAAATTGTTTTAGTTCTACGTCAAGAAGTTTTATGGTTGGTGTCAAGTTTAGATCCAATACTGCGTCACTTGCAGCCTTATCGGCTTGTTCATTGCCTTTTATTCCCCCATGTGATGGTACACATATGAAAACAATATTCATGTTACTCAGCTGATGTGGTTGTGCTTTTATTAATATGACAATTCGATGATTGCTGTAAGTTTTTGAAATTGCCTGAAGCGAGCTGAATCGGCGATAATTAAAAATGTATTATGAGGTGTTGTTTTAGTATAGACGAGAGCTCTGTACATTGTATAGAGTTCTCCTATTAGGATTGTTGATTCTTGAGGGAGCTTAAATCTGAATGTTTCTTCTGGGGTAACGACTGCGCATCCCACTCCGGCATTTGCTTTTGATGTGTCTGTGAAAATTTGAATGTAATCAGGATACGGACTGATTATGGGTTTCATATTTATTGTAAGTGAGTAGTTGACAATTTGATTGAAGTGTGGGAGTAAGCCATGGAGGAGGGACTGGGATCTGTGTTTGTTGGTGAGATCAATGGCTGTTAGGATGTTTTGGATTCTCTTGTGAAACGGCTGGTGCATTCTGGATTGATAATTAGCATGCATTATATGATTTTAAAGTTCCTGAAGTGATTGTTTCTTTGTTGTGTATGATAGACTCATAATGTGTCTTCGTAGATCTAGAGAAAGTTCTCCTAGTTCGCAGTGAAAACTCTATGGGGGTACTTCTGTATGCACTGGATATTTTTCTGAGAGCATTATTATGAATAACATCTAGGACTTTTAAGGCTGGTTTTGTCGCTGATGAGAAGTTCATACAGCCGTAATCAATTTTTGAGCGGATGACGGTTCTGTATATTGTCAGTAGTATATACTGTCTGCTCCCCAATGTTTATTTGCTAGACTTCTTAGAAGGTTAAGACTTCCTTGACAGGTTTACTAGTTGCCTAATATGCCATTTCCAATTTAGCGATTCGTCAAATAATAATCCGAGATATTTGATCTCTGTCGTGCATTTTAAATTGCTGCCATTTAGGCCTAACGTAGATCTATTTATTGTAATCGGTTCTTTGGAGAAAATTATGTACTGTGTTTTTTGGACCATTTATTGATTTTGTCGAGTTGTTCTTGCAGACCAAACGGTCATGTTATTAATGTTCTTTCCCTTAACAAAAATTATCATATCGTCCGTATACAATCTAGCTTGTACCGGTTTTTACTACGGCCCGCCAATACTTCACCTTAGGTGAAGTATGGCAAACCGTAGTATTGAAATCGTGCAAAAATGTCAAAAAAATTTTTTGCTCCAAATGACGAAAAAAAAAGTCTTCTGTGTGGATGTGTGGATGTCTGTGCGCACGATAACTCGAGAGCGGTACGGCCGATCCGGGAAATTCTTTCGGCTACCGGTTTTTATTCAAAAAAGAAAGGCCCTATCAGAAGTTGAGCAATTTGTGCGTACTTTGACTATTGTGTCATTAAGAAATTTTTTATGAACTCTAGTATATGACCTTGATAACCCCAAGTATTCAGCGTTGATACGACTTTGTGCCTCCATGCTCTATCAAATGCTTTGAGTATGTCGAAATATGTGGCCATGAATTATTGATTGTTACAAAAAGCTTCATTAATTTGACTTTCTAAGGCGAAAACCGGCTTGTTCTGGTATTAATAAATCATCGGCTTCACGCTTTCACATGGGGTATATGACGTTTCGCCGCAGCTGATTCTCCACGGCCGGTTCGCCACCAACCGTTTCGCCACCGGCCGTTTCGCCACGGCCGTTTTACGTCCGGGAAATTTTTTTTTTTTTGTTACTTGAATGGTAGGCACATAAAAAGTTGCAAGAGTTATTAACAAATTAAGATAAAAAAAATGATTTTAGTTTTTTGCAAATAACTTGGAAACTATCAATATTTAACAAATAAAAAAAAAGGTTCTTAAAGAAGAAGAAGAAATTTCCAATAAAAACTCCTTACTCCCGGAACTCTCATTTATATTTCATTTTTCCGGCGGCGAAACGGCAGGTGGCGAAACGGCCGGTGACGAAACGGCTGGTGACGAAGCGGTCGTGGCGAATCGGCTGCGGCGAAACGTCCCATCCCCTCTACATGAATCTATTATTAATGATTTTTTCTAGGAGTTTACAAGTGGTGCATGTGAGTGATATAGGGATAATTACGGATTATGGATTGCTTCCAATTATTTCTAGTCCGGATAATGTTGTAGAAGTCTATTTTTATTATTGATCTTTTACTTTTTGCATTGTAACGCTCTCTGCGTCGTCAATCGGTGTTTTGGCATCTTCGTTAAGGTTTCGGATTTTCTCGTGCGCCACTTTCTGTTTATAATGTGAAGGCCACTTACACGGGCAGCGTCAGTGGAGAAAGAATACTCCAGGGTTCATTTATGGTATCGATGAATGCGTTTTCGGCCTGTAGGGCGAGCTTTACTTGCTCCACTGGGATGAGTACCTGGGTATTCGCTGCGTTGCTGATGATGCTCGTAAATATGAAAAATAAGAAAGAATAGAAAGTAAATAAATATCCAAATATACGGTAAACAGCTTTATTAATAAACAAAATAATACAGGAGGCGGGAAGGGAGAAGATTGAAGGCATGCAACAAGTTTTAATCTCAAAGCAATATCTACAGGCGCAATAACATGGATAAGTTGAGCGGAGGAAGGTCGCGGTGTTTATTATATTTTTCATATTCACGGTGCTTTTTTTGATTTTATCTGTTTACGATTAATTGCCGATTGCGATATTTTTAATAATAAGTATTTTTAATGGCGAATTACAGAGGGAAGCTAATTATGATAATTATTTTAAAATGCATTTATAAACCATAGCTATTATTATTAAGAAAAAGTAATAAAAACGGAGATTAGGGACTTCAAAAATATTAATAAATTATTTTGTTACAGCATTATTAATTAAATATTACCGACGGCCTATTATTACATTTTTTTTAATAACAAAAATCCCTACAGAGTGTTGCCGATATATCGTAAAATTCCGACAATCGTCGAATTTGAATAAATTTAATTCTCTTTTACGATTAATTTTACACTTTTAAGACACAAATTTATATTTTAAAAGTTTTTACAACTTCTCCTCGACGTAGATATTTACATCAACATAGCCACGCACTTAAAAAGCTTTCTCCATTAGGGCGCTTCTACGAAATGTATAAAAGCAAAAGTTTTGACGTTCAACAGTCCACGTTATCTCTTACCAACGACGAATATGGAAATGGGAGATACCGAAAGCTGATAGTTCTTAATATTCTTCTTTGTACTCTAAAATGCACGGGAAAAGATGCACCGCGATATACCCGAGGAAAACTTATTGTTTGAGAAAATGCGGAACCATTATCTGTATTTTCTTTCCACGTCGCGTCGAGACATGGGGGAAATGACGAAACTGATTTGAAGTGCGATTCGAAAAAGAATGAAGAATTGTTATTAGCATTATTGTTGGTTTTTATATTGAGAATCAAGATACTTTTGGGGTTGGTATTTGATTGTTTTGGAAGCGTTTTTGAAGACGTTCTCGATATACTTACATTGAGGGTGTTTAAATATATGAGAAAATGATTATTTTGAATATTAAAAATATTTGTTTTCTTTTGTGATAGATAAATACCGCAAGTATAGACAATATTATATGTGTAAATTATGTAAACACACTGTATATTATCTATTATTTTTTTAATTTCTTATACCAATACACAAAATACAAATTATTTAGAAAAACAAATAATTATAACTCAGGAACTAACACCATCTGGTGATAGGTATTTTTACACTTATCTATCAATTGATCCATCAATTTGTGTCCTTTCTTTGAAAAAGTTCTGAAGATCTTCCTCTTCGAAAACCAAACAAATAAACACGGCTCTTGAGAAATCTCAAAAAAAAAACCGGTAAACCATCAAGTTTAGTAGGCATCATAGTTTGGTGTTTATCTTCTGACATCTGCGGCTCCTGTTTTAACACTTTCGTATACTTAAGAGGATAGGGTATGCTAGAATAATTATTTATTTAACAATCTCTTAACTGAAACTTTTTAATCTTCTAAACACTTAAAACAGTTCAATCCCCCCAATAAAAATAATGCTTTCCAAGAACCTCAACTCAATGATTTATACGCAAAAGAAAGACACTCTTTTGTTTGTCACATCCATTAAGAACCATTTACGGAATCAAGACCACTTTCCGAACCCACCATAAACGAACGCGTGTAATCTCGGAACAGATTAGAGGAGATTAAAACCAATTTAGCGGCATAGAGTGCCGGGATAACTTTTTATTCGGACCGTCCACTGCTGAATTAGTTCTAATAAACCGTCAATTAGTTCACATGTGCGGTCGCCTTATGCCTCCTTAAATTACCGATCGAATATGGAGTTAGCGCCAGAAATTGTTTAATAGAACAGTTATTTTATTTGTAATAACAGCTTTACTTTTTATTTCAGTTCACGATATCATGGTGGAAAATAATATAGAATTTTGATTTTGCTTTTATAAAGTTTACTTGAATTTTGTTTTTATCTTTTCAGGAATCACGAAAAGCAGGTTTCCTACTCAGCTGATTGCGCTTCATGTCACAAAAATTGGAGTGGAATAAGTGTCACTATACGGCACTATTCGTATTTGTTGTACAAACTTCTATTAATGCAGATTTAAAGTGACGCGAATTTTCCTGTGCTAAAAATTTTATAAATTTTTGAATAGATCAAAATCTATAATATAAGCGGCAAAATCCTGACTGACTGACTGACTGACTGACATAAAATCAACGCATAGCAAAATCTACTGAACCCAGAGACTTGAAATTTTCATAGTATCTGTTCATAATGTAGACAACCACTAAGAAAGGATTTTGTGAAATTTTGATTTTAAGGGGTAGAAATGAGTGAAAAATAGATAAGAATAGGAAAAAATAGGGTAAGATAGGGAAAATTAAGGAAAAAGAGGAAAATAAAGAAAACCAGAAAAATGGGGTAAATACGGAAACAATAAAGTAAAATAGGGAAAATAGCTAAAAATTTGTTATAGAGGTTGAAAAATTGGGAAAAAATAAGAAAAATTGAGCAAAATAAGAAAATTTAGGAAGAATATTAAAAAATTGGCAAATTTGGGAAAAATAGTTTAAAGTAGGGGAAAATAGCTTAAAATAGGGAATCAGTAGGGAAAAATGAGGAAAATAGGACAAAATAAGGAAAAATAACCACAAATAAGGACAAGTGAGGAAAAATAAGTAAACAGAAAATATAAAAAAAACTAACGGAAAACAGAAAACAGAAAAATATAGAAAGATATAAGAAAAATAGAGAAAATAGTGAAAAATTTCAGAAAAACGAAAAAAGTGGAAGAAACATGACAAAATTGTAAAAAATAGAAAAATTTGAAAAAAAAAATAGTGAAAATTGAGGGAAATCGGGAAAGTAATAAAAAATAGAAAAAAATTATGGAAAAATAGCGAAATTAGAGAATAAATATGGAAACATGAGAAAATAGTAAAAAATAGGGCAATATTGGGGAAACTAAGAAAAAAATGGAAAAACGAAATAATAGAATAATAATAATAATAATAATAATTTATTCATCCTTTTTGATCATAATATATGATATAGGACAGGTCAAACACAAAAGTACATTGTAAATTTGAACAGCACAGATACAAGGTGTTGTCCTAATACATATAGATATTTAAGTTAAAAACCTTTGTTTAAAAACTCTTTGTTATCATAAAAACATTCGTCAATAAAAAATCTTTTTAGTTTTTGTTTGAAAACATTAAAGTTGTTCTCGTCTCTTATACAGCTAGGCAAATGATTAAGAAATTGAATTCCTTTATAGACAGGACTTTTTTCAAATGATGAAGTTTCATGTTGGGAGGCCGGATAAGCTTGCCAGACCTACTGTCAGTAGATAGAACGTTCTTTAACTTTAACGGTTCTATAACTAATGACAATGACGTTTAGATTGTGACAATTGTATAAGAAATCAACTTGTAAAGTTTTATTCTAAACGTCATTGCCTTTACTTAATGAGTCTTTAAAGTTAAAGGACGTTCTATCTACTGACAGTTAGTGGGATAATCATGGAAATCAGAATTGATATTAAAATCTTCCAAATTGCTTTTGTGTACAAAATGCACTTGTAATATAAATAGAAACAAACGAGAGAATGTTGAATTGCTTAAAGTGATTTCTACATGTTTCTCTATAATCTAGATTAAAAATTAACCGTATAATCCTTTTCTGAGAAATAAAAACCCTGGAGGCATTGACCGCATTTCCCCAAAGGACCACATTATAGGAAATATGGGAGTATACTATTGCATAATAGACATTAATCAACTGTTTAGTTGTAAAAATATTTTTTAACTGTAATGTTGCAAAGTAACTGCTATTTAACTTTTTACAAATTTGATTAACATTAGTATTCCAGCTCATATTACTATCAAGGTACCTAAAAGTTCGAAAACAGAACATCTGTATCCTTAACTGAAACCTTGCAATTTTTAGGAATTTCTGTTCTTGTAAACAATTGCATGCAGACAGTTTTAGTAGAATTTACTATAAGGGAATTCCTTTCACACCAACTGATAAATTCTTTTGCTAAAAGATTCATCTTTGTAATCATTTCGCCTGGAGATTCAGCATCAATTGCTACTGTGGTATCATCTGCATATAGGGTTAAATGCTCAGTGCTGATATATTTGGGAAGGTCATTTATGTATAATAAAAATATCAAAGGACCTAGGATAGATCCTTGAGGTACGCCAATATCCACATATTGAGGTGAGGATTTCCAATCCTCATTTCTAACAATAATTTTTCTAGCTGTCAGGTATGATGTCAACCATGAGATAAATTTGCCCCGAAATCCTAAATCTTGTAGTTTATCTGTTATTATATCAGTATTAATGGAGTCAAAAGCTTTTGAGAGATCAAAAAAGAGTGCACCCACGTACCTTTTCTTATGGATAAAGTTAAATAGAGCTATGGACGCACTCTCCGTTGATCTTCCAGGTAAGAAACCATGTTGATGTTCTGAAATAACGTTATATTTTTGTAAGAAGGAAAGCATTTGTCTATAGATACACTTTTCTATAATTTTACACATGACAGTTTGGATAGTTATTGGACAATAGTTGTCAAGATAAATATGGAAAAAAAGAAACAATAATGAAAAACAGGAGAATGTGAAGAAATAGAAAAAATAGGGAATAAAAGCAAAAAATTTGGAAAAATAGCGAAAACTAGAGGAAATATGGGAAAATAGTAAAATTTGCGAAAGATAGGGAAAAAACATGGAAAAATAGGGACAAATAGGGAAAATAGGAAAAAATTAGAAAAAGCTAGATAAAATTAGAAAAAGGTAGATAAAATAGGGAAATTAGAGATAAATACAGAAAAATCCAGAAAAGTAGGAAAATAGGGACAAATACGGACAAGTAGGGAAAAACAGAAAAAAATAATGAAAAACATGAAAAATTGGGGCAAATCGGCAAATAGGATGATTTAGTTTCCTTTATGTTTTGATAGATCAATTGCAGAGAAGATTAAATGGACTGTATTTTTTAGTAAATTATGGTGGACATGTGCTTTTTTAAGAAAAAATAATTATTAATGAGCCAACGAACCCCACTAACCTTTTGTCTTGATCAGGATGCTCCAGAGGGCAATCTTCCTTGAATCACACTCGAAAAATATCTCGGTTTTTTTATAACACCGCAGCGTGTCTTTAAAAACAGAACGAACCGTTGACGAAAAATGCTATCGTGTTCTGATACCAAAACGATACTCTTTCTTGGTCTTCACCCAAAAAAACAGGTACAAAAAGTGGAATTCGTACGGCTTAAAGATATTGTAAAAAATGAAAACACAATAAGCACATATCGACTTATACTGGGTCGAGTACTGGGTGAAACCCACTTTAAAAATTAAATTAAATATCAAATATTAAACGCAATTAAACTAGAGCAAAATAGGGAATAATATAAAAAAATAGTGAAAACAGCAAAAAATATGGAAAAGTAGGGAAAGATAAGGTAAAAAATTGGCAAAAATAAGAAGAAATGTTGAAAAATATGGAAAAATAAAGAAAATATGGAAAATATGAAAAAATAGAAAAACCAGATAAAAATATTAAGTAATAGGAATAAATGGAGAAAGAAGGTCCAAATAGGGAGATATGGAAAAATAGGGAAAAAATAGAAAAAATAGAAAAAAAATATTAAATAATAGGAATAAGAAATGGAGAAAAAAGGTCCAAATATAGAAAAAAATAAGAAAAAATAAAGAAATGAGTATAAAATAATAGAAAAAAAGGAACAAATAAAATAAATAGAAAAATGGGAAAACAGCAAAAATTAGAGAAAATAGGAAAAAACAGTGAAAAATAATGGAAAAATAGTGAAAAATTGGGAAAAATTAGGAATATCAAACAAAATAGATAAAACAGGAACAAATTGGGAAAAACGGGAAAAAGTAAAATTTTTAAATTATCTTATAAACAACGCATTTGTTTATAACAATTGTTGTAAACAATAAAAAATAAAAATTATTAAAAATCATTTTCATGTGACTTCTGATCATGGAAAAAACGGATCAATACTAATATGAAAAAAAAAATTTTTTTTTCAATGATTAATCAAGCTTTTTAATTTTTAACCCAAGTAAATTGTTAATAACAAAGTGAAAAATAACAATTTTTTAATTTTTCCAACGGAAATCTCTTCTGAGACCTTTCAAAAATAGGTCCAAATAAGGAAAACAATTTCAGATTTGTTATTTAACAATTATCGCACTTATAATGTTCATGTTCAAGTAGGAAAAAATTGTTAATTAACTAATGCATAAAAATCGCGATAAAAATTTTTTGACCGCGGATTGTTCATAAATCTATCCAGTAGATAAATATTGGTCCTACAGGTCCGAGAGGTACAGTATTTTTTGGTAAATTTTTTAATCTTTTTTCAAATTTGAAAAATGTTAAATACTTTTTGAGATATTTGCAAAAACCAATCCCCATTTTTATTTTTCAGTTAATTGTTTATAACTTTTACAATTTTTACAAGCAGGTCTTGTATTTTTTCAAAAATCATCTACACGCTATTCCGTATCGAATGACACCTCGTTCATATTTTTCGGATACGGAGAAAAAAGTTTGCCCCAAAAAGCACTTGTTGACTAGTCTAAACGGGAAAACTAATAAAAGTAGCGGTGAATTTCTCAAAAATGTTAAAATTCTCAAAAAGACTGTATAAAGTGTCCATCGATAAAGATGCAAAAAGAAAACAATTAAACTCAGGAAAAAATAAATAATTTCAATGTAGTAAAAAAAAACTGTTGAAATGGATGGTTAAACTGATAAAAATAGCGGTAAAACCGTTAAGCGTATTGAAAATCGTAAAACTAAATTTTGAACTTATTAATTAGTTTGTTATATTTAACTAGGCCGTTATGATCAAAATGCATAGTATTCGAACGACAACATGGTGAGTTTGCGCAGTATAAAAATAATGGATCAGTAGTCTGCGCAGTACAAAATTATGGAAGAGTTATTTTATACTGCGCAACTCAGTATATTTATAACTCGCTTCGGAAACAAACCTAGTAGTTTTTATTTTGTATCTCTTTGGACCAACCAAAGACAATATAATAACAAATATTAAGCGTTATCATATATAATACAACGAGTGGTATCGTGACTATTGATAATCCCATAAGTTATTTCACGAAACGTGTAGTCAAATATTAATTTCACGAGTCCGCAGGAATAGTGAAATTATTATTTGACGTGCATTAACTGATGGGATTATCGATAGACCCGATACCAAGAGTTGTATTCAACGAATTAATGACATTTTAAAATTTTGACAACTCAATAATTTACATTTACAGTATACAAAAGCAATGACAAAGATGACAGCATATCTACTAAATTTTTAGCAATAAAAGTACCAAGTGTGATTATCAGTTATTAGTCAGTATATGATGAATAATTATCGATTATTAATCAAGTAACAATATAGGACATTATTACATTATGAGTGATATAATCAAAATAATCAACATGAACTTTTTACTATGTTTGAAATAAAGTAAAGATTCATATCTCTGAGTAATAAGAGTTTTCTAAAGTCTCATAAATACGGTTCACGTCAAACTAAAAATGATAGCCCTCTTTTATATTTAACACTTGTGATATTCGAGTTTCGTGTCCACAACTACTAATCTCGCAACCGTAATTGAATGTAGTTAGCATTTAACGTCACGTCGGTTCAGTCGCATAGTTCGCGTGATACCGACTCATATTTGGAAAAAAAATATAAAAAGAAACTTTTTTTGCTAAGAAAGCTCAATTAGAATATAATTTCTGGTCTTTGAAAGGCACGCAGGGTTGTAAAAAGAAAATTGTTATTGAATATTTTAAACTGTTTTTCCGCACGTAACGGTTTTTAAAAATTCAATTTGGGATTATCCGAAAAAAAAGTTAATAATCAATGTGAATGTAAATTTCAATTAAACATCCAAAATAAACACAGCTATGATATTCTGGATAAAAAAACATACATTATTGTTTGGATTTAATTAATTTTGGTTGATTTTTAAAGTAAATTTGCTGGTAATTGTTTCGTTCAACAATAGGGTGCATATTAATTAGAATATTATTACTGGTTTATTGATTTTTCAGAAAAATAATTTCGTTATGAGTTATACTTTTGTATATAAAATAGTAATTATTAGGTAGCGAAGGTATTTATTTACTTTTGAATGTCCGTCCGTCAGCAATCGATAGCTCGCCCACTCAATATTTTCAGCGATCTCAGTAAACTACAACCGTCTGTCTGTCCGTCTACCTATCACTCCCACTGTCCCAGTGATAACTCGAGAACGGTTTCGAATTTTGGACCTTTGCTTTTAGCATCTGTTAGCATCGACATTACCTCGCCTACCTTCTATTTTCAATAAACTAACTCATCTTTATAATTGCCTGTCTGTCCGTCTGTCCATACCTGAGCTACATACATACTGTTAGCTTGCTGGGATTATTTTTATTTACTTCAAAATTACTCTGGTAAAAAATCATTATTGAATACGGAGTAAAACCTCTATAGCTATAAATCAGCGTTTTACAGTTTTAATTAAAACGAAAGATCTTTAAAAAATACTAAATTTAAATAAATTGTAACGTAACAAAAATATTTTTACTTGCTTTTTGTAGGACCATATCAAGGATGATTCACGCTATGTAAAATTTTAAAATCAATTTCTACCATAACCAATAAATTTACAAAATACACTCTTTTTTTATAATGTATATACAAGCTGGCGCTATAAAGACAAACAAACGAACTTGAAAGTCCAAAGAACGAAATAAAATATGTTTTCCAATGTTTACAAATGGACAAAACAAAAAAAAACCGATATATTTTGTGCTCGACAGAGCATACGTACGAATATGAATTTGGATTGAAGTGGGCACTTTCGTATCCCTCGACTTGTACTTGAAATACCATTCTTTGCGGCCATTAATAATCTAGAGACCGGATTCCGAACGCACAAGTGCCTTTTTGTGATGTATTCAAATGGTTTCATGCCTTCAAGTGGTTGGAAACGATTTAATTTAATTAACCGTATAAGAGGGTTTAATTCCTATGCGCCGACACTGGCTAATTTGTTGTTTCAAAAAAATTATAATTTCCAAGCTTTATTTATTTTTAAAATATAAAAATTCAATGTCTAGTACCACATAAATTTATATTTATTGAAGGCGGAAGTTGGCAACTAGTTGGTTCCATACCTGTTTTAAAATTTGTAACTATTTTTATTATTACTATTGGATATTTTATTTAAAGGATTAAATAAAGATCCAACTTCCAAAGTAAATGTGAATTTATTGAAATAAAGAAAAATAAATTTTTGGCAACAAAACAAAAAACTCAAACGATCTGAACCCTACAACAGTTACAGTCTTACTAAAGATAAAACTAGATTTTTGCCAGCTATTGACATCGACACTTGACTAAGAATCATTTCTAAAGAATATAAACATATGTGTCGAGACTAAAGAAAACGGAAACTTTCTAACAAGTGTGCCCTGTTTTTAGCTTTACAACGCAATTCAAAATTCTTGGAAGGTTCACTGGTTAGATACTTAAAAATGCAAAAACACACTTTTGTGCTTATTTAATTGTACAACAACTAAAATTCTAAATATAACTTCAACAATTACATCGGTACTTTCATGTACCACACAGTATCTTAGTTTTAATGTTTTTTGAACTTTTTTAAGTGCGCGGTTAGTACTCAGTACTAATTTGTTAAAATGTATTCCTTTGATGTTATAATCATTCTGTTACCCCAACCTTTTTGTTACTCATGGCCTGATGATGGCATTAGTATGCCGAAACTAATTGCCAACTTCCATGTTTAATAAATATAAATTTATGTGGTACTAGACATTGAATTTTTATTTCTTCATCGTTGGACCACATTTGAGATCATGGATAACATTTTGGATCTAAGGGTTCTATTCTAGTTCCTTTATCTAAATCTTAACTTTAAATTCTAATTATACGCACACATACACATTTTACTGACCTGTTGCCTTGAAGCTTCTACCTGTGTATACTGAGATAAAAACCGGAGATCACATTTACCTATCCCTACCACCTCCGATAGGTCGTCAGTCGTTAATTACCTATTTTCTTAACTGTTCATTGATTACATAATAGCATAAGCAGTCTTATTATGGATAGAGTAACTTTGTTAAGCACTTTGCTCTATATCCTCGGTTGTGTGCGATCTCTTGTGTGTGTTTTGTCCTTATCTTGAATAGCCCATCTGAAATATACAGGCAGTGGTAAGTCACATGTAATGATAATATCTTCTGATATTGTCATCGTACATTATGGAATCAAAAATTTACAGGTTGACACAAAAAAGTATGAAAAAAAAATATTTTTTTGTAAATCTGGCAACAATGGCAAAAGTTTCGAAAATTTTAATGAGATGAAAATAAACTATAGGGTATACAAAATATATGTGTCAAACTTTATTGCCGTTTTGTATAATAATGGCGTTATCACCCATAGCAACTGCCACTTCCGGTTGTGCGATTGGCACCAAAATCTAATCAGATCTAATCTAGGATATAAGAATTCTGTATGCAAAATTTCAAATTTTTTTATTCAGTAGTTTTTGAGTTATCGTTACTACAACATCCATCAAACACACACACACACTAACACACACACACACACACACACACACACACACTAACACACACACACACACTAACACACACACACAGACATCATCGCGAAAATATCAAAATCGTATTCTAGGGACCCAAAAACGTGTTTATCCATTGAAAACTCACTACCCAATTTTTAGCATGATTCCTATACCTCTCTTATCTGAAGGGCGAGAGGTAAAAATTAACTAATTTGTTTGGTGCCTTTGACTTGCAGTTTTACATCTTGTTATTGTTACCTCCTTTTTCTTAGCCATTCTTTTCTTTTGTCTTTATTCCTCGAAGTGTTTTCATGGCCTCGCGTATCTTCTGTAATTCGTCAGAGAGCTCTTTTGCTCTTTCTTTGTTGTCAAGTATCGGTGTATTTTCAAATTCTCCGTCTGTTTATGACATACCATGGTGCATTTACTGCTTGCCTTATTAGGCAATGGTTGAACTTGGATCCTCTTTTTGTTTGATGTTCAAGTATGTCTCCATGCAGCTGAAGAATAGGAGGGAGTTTGCAGTACGGTGGTGTTGATTAACCTTAGTTTGGTCTTTGTTTGCAGTTTTTTTCCTTCCCAGAAGTTCTCTTAGCGGCACTCTTGCATTTTTTGCTTTGCGTATTGCTGTATTTACATGTTCTGTGAAGAGTAGATTGCTGTACATAATTATATACTTCTAAATATTTGTCTTTATATATCCATCTCACAGTGTTTCCTCCAATTTGGATTTTTGCGGTTGATATGTATCTTCTTTATTTAAATAAGACTATATGTATGGCTTTTGTCTGAGTGTATTTTGATTTTACATTATTCGCACTATCCTTCGATGTTTAGGAGGTTTTTTGTACTCTCGTTGTTATCATTCTGAGATGAGTACTACGTCTGTAATGTAGATATTGTACAATTGTGCTGAGACGACGTCTCCTTGTGGTACTACAGCTTCCTGTTCTTCTGATTCTGATAAAGTGTCTGTTTGGGAATAACCCAGTATTAAGCTGCCAATAAATTCAAGAAAGTAACGCTAATAATTTATTTGTATACTTTACAAATGCTCTTACTACAATTTTAATGTTACACCTTTACGGTCTAACGAACAATCGAATACTTAAAAACTAAAACAATAGAAAAATCGTCTACCCTCTAGTCGCATCGGCTCAGTGACGTCATGCATTAGCGAAACGGATTTGCGACATTGCGCAATGCACGACTCTTTCAAAACACAATAAAGTTTACATAAAAAAACAAGAATACAAAATTTAAGAGTCATAAGGCAAAGGACAAAGTTTAGACACTGCTCGTTTTTATTTACCATTCTGCGTTTGTACCATCACAATGCGCACTTTACCATCTGGGCAACTAAATGTTTCACTAACTCTGCCTCCACTGCAGAGGTGGAATATTGTCTTCCTTAACAATGAACAATTGTCCAATTTTCAAGTTCTTCGTTTCTCGTGTCCCTTTGCTTTTCTTTTGTAATTCAGCTAAATACTCGGAGGACCAACGAGCCCAAAAATGTTGGTATAGCATCTGTAAATGCTGCCAGCTGGACATTCTATTAACTGGTATTTCTCTAAGATTTGGATCTGGTAAATATATGAACTTACGTCCAATAAGGAAGTCGGACGGGGTTAGGACATCATAATCACTGGGACTACTTGATAGAGGAACTATAGGTCTTCGACTTAAGGCTGATTCAATCTGCACGAGCAGAGTACTAAATTCTTCATATGTAAGAGACGTATTGCCCAAAATACTCTTTAAGTTATGCTTGCACGAACGTACTCCAGCTTCCCAAAGTCCACCAAAATTTGGAGCATTGGCCGGTATAAATTCCCATAATATTCCCTCATTACCAAGAAATTTTCACAATGTTTTGTTTTAAAAGTCCAAAAACAACCATTCCCCCAATATAATTAGTACCATTATCAGATAGCATTTTTAAGGGTTTCCCACGCCTTCAAACAAAATGACGAAAACAGGCTATAAAAGCTTTACTTGTTAGATCTGCCACAACTTCTAAATGCAAGGCTTTTACCGAGAAACAGACGAAAAGACATACATAACACTTTGAAGTTGAGCTTTCCGTCCAGATTTTTTTTTTTTAAGAAGGGCCCTGCATAATCAGTGTCAGTATTGTGGAACGGAGAAGTCGAATGAACTCTATCTTTGGGTAAGACACCCATTATTTGTTCCAAAGGAACTGGCTTGAAGTACCTTACATACCTACATGTTATTTTTTCTGCTAAATTGCGTCCTCCTAAAATCCAAAAATTTTATCTAACTGCACTCAAAACCATTTGAGGTCCATAATGCAACAATTGATTATGTTCGATTTCAAACAGTAGTTCACTAAATCGATGCCTTCCACTCAATGAAATAGGACGTTTAACAGAATAAGGCATATTTGCCAGCTGCAATCTACCCCCATCCTAAGAAATCCTGCTGTATCCAATTTAGACATTGGAGGTTCTTATTTGACAGCTGTTTATCATTCTCCAATTCTAAAATTTCTACCCTAAAAGATTCTTTCTGTACCAATAGTACCAATGCATCCATCGCACAAATTACTTCTTTAGGTGTTAAAGAACCAGACCCTCCTTGCTTAAACCTAACTTTATCTAGAAAACTAAAACAATAAGCTATCGCTCTCCTGAGCCTATTAAGACAACTAAACTTTTCAAACGAAAACTTCTCTATAACAACCTTTGTTGCCACATGTGATCGCAATTCTATTACTTCCAGTTCTTCCTTTTCCAAAGAAGCTGGCGGCCATTGTGTTTCTTTTAACTGTAACCACTCCTGTCCGTACCATCATTTTTCTGTAACCACTTCAGTCCGTACCACCATTTTTCGAACCCAATTAATTTCGATGGAAACATACCTCTAGAAAGAATATCAGCTGGTTTGTGCTTCGAACCACTTAAATTTGATAACGATTGTTTGTCACCCTATTATTAGCCACAAACATTTGTAACTTCTCTGGATCGGTATTTAACCATGCTAATACCACCTTTGAATCTGTCCACAAAAAGGTACTTTCAATTTTCAATGAGAGAGCTGATTTATCCTACTTATCAAATTTGCCAAGAGCAGCGTTTCAGATAGTTCTAACCTTGGAATAGTCTATGTTTTCAAAGGTGCCACGCACCATATGCAGTCATCGACGAATCAGCAAATCCATGAAGTTGGACCACCAAAGGATTAGGACAAACCACATGCCTACCGACTTGCAAATTATTTAAATATGAAAACTCATACCGCAACTTTCTCCAATCGGTTTCTAGATGAATTGGTAAGGATTCATCCCACTACACATTTTACTGCCAGAGTTTTTGAAACAATACTTTTGCCAGGACTACTGAAGAACCTACTAACCCTAAATGATCGAAAATCCTGGAGATTTCTGACAACATTGATCTTTTCGTATTTCTCGTTAAGTTTCATAGGAAAATCTGTCTGAAATCTTAACTGATCTTCCCTAAATCTTCAATAAATACTCAAAGTTTTATTTTGATCCTTTTCTTCAAAATTAAAAGACTCAACATCTACATTTGATCCCTCTAACGACTATTAAACTTCTGGAACATTTGAGACCCATTTCCTTAATTGCATACCACCTTGCAATAACGTTTGTGCCACCTTTTAACACATATCTATGGCCTCATCACTGGATTCAGTCCCAGTCAGCATATCATCGACATAAAAACCCCTAAGATAAATTGTTGATACCTGCGGATTTTAATCTGCACAACTGACACCTAACTCTTTCAAACATCTAATCGCCAAATTCGGCCAAGATCTAGTTCCGTACGTTACAGTGTTTAATGTATACTCCAATAGTTCCTCTTGAGGGGACGAACGCCAAAAAATCTATTCTAGACACCTTTGTTCCGGATCTACACAAATCATCCGATACATCTTTGCTATATATAATAATAATAATAATACTCGCCCTACATTTCACCCCCTTACGAGTGAACCCCAGAAGCCAATGGCTTGTGCGGGGAAGGGACGGCTATTATTATTATTTGCAACAACCACTGAATGCTGCCTCAATCTCAGAAGAATTACCATAAGATCTTCTTGTAGCTTTGGCCCATTGTACTGAATATCGTTGAATGATAGTCCTGTATTAGTAGTAGCTGATCCATTAAAAACCACTCTCAGCTTAGTTGTTCACTATTTTCATTTAATACCCCATGGTGTGGAAAGTAGTACGAAATATCTCCTGGACTAAACTGTGATACTGACATGTGTCCAATTTTGTGACATTGCTCCATACATCTCTTTGAGTCTGGCATCTTTATCTAACTTCTTCTCCAATGCATAAAATCTATTCAGCTCTTGATGCCTAGAATATCCTAGTTTCAAAGTAGAATCCTTTACAACAAACATCCCATCCGAGGCTATTTTTGTACTTTCATCAAAAATTCGCTCACACTCTTGATCGTCATACGGCAAAACCTCTCTATCCTCTGAAATTTCCTAAAGCCTCCAAAAATTTTTCAGTTGACCGTGAATTTCCACTAAATTAAGATGACACTTATTACTGTTAACTCCACGATGATTATTTCCTCCAAATTGCATATTTCCAGCGACTATCCAGCCCAATCTAGTTTTCTGCTTTTTAATAAGATTTGTCCCTAACTTAACCTGACCAACACAAAGAATTTCATAAAAGACATCAATACCCAACAGCATCTCCACCTTCCTTGATTTATAAAATTCAGGATCTGCTAGCTGCGAGTTAGAAGGAATGTTCAACTAATCCTATCAACTAACAAACAAGAAACACTTTTACAAATGCTGTTACTACAATTTTAATGTTACACCTTTACGGTCCAGCCAACAATTGAATACTTATAAACTAAAACAATAGAAAAATCGTCTACTAAACGGGTTTGCGACGTTGCGCAATGTCTTATAATTCATTAACAGTGTCTTCATTTCTAATTTGGAATGATCTTCGTTTCAAATAGCTCTATAGGAGTTTTGTCTGTACATTGGAGTATTCCATATCTCTTATTTTATGTATTAGTTATGTTAGGTTGATTAGGTCAATCGCCTTGTTGATATCTAAGAAAATAGCTCCTGTCGATTGGTTTCTATTAAAGCCTTGAGCATCCTTTTTTCTTGCAATCAAACGTCCCGCAATTTTACTCAAGTATATGGGTCTATAGTTTTCTGGAAAGGTAGGATTATGTCCAATTTTTCTTATCATCACGCCAATTGCCTCCTTTCAGTTTGCAGGAAAATACTTTGTTCTGAGTATTCCGCTTATTATCGCCACCATGTACGATGTGAAACTTATTTTCGAAATAAACTATCAACGATAGTCTAAACCTCCACCAATTTATTTGAGTATAAAAAATAAATAATGAATATTTATTGTAATGGATACATCAAAATCTTGATTAACAACTAATTATTACAACCACTGGATTTGTTGGGTAAGGAAACATTTGTCAACAAAAGGAATGCACTAAAAGTTTTTTTATTACACTAAAGTAATAAAATTCGACCTTTTACAGTGTCTAGTATTTTTTTATATCTAAAATGAATCACTCGCATCAAATCTTTTACATGACAAAATCAGTTTGGTGTTATTTTTGTGAACATTCTTAAATTTATGAGACCAATAAACAAAAATATTCTGTTGAACAAGAACAGATATAATTAACTGGGTTATATAGGTTTTAAATTACTTAAGAATGAAATAATTAAGAATTTATCGAATATTTTGGTGTAGGTGTGAAAATTCAATCTAAGTTAGAATTTTTCTATTCGTTCAAGTACCGACTAATAATCATATATTATTCTAAATATAAGTAAAATAATGGGACCACTCCAAAGAAATTAATTCCACGTTGTAAGTAAACGGCCAGTTTATGACACGATAAAAATACAATAAAAATCATCTTTTGAGGAAAGTAAATGATAATTTTTAATTCTATAAATCTCAGCAATGGACTCGTTCAACAGTTTTTTTTTTAGAAATTGAAAGTAGATCACAGCACTGCAGAACACGTTATAGACTCTCAACACAACAAAATAGTTTTAGATCATCAGCATACATCAGAAATTCACATCAATATTTTCACTATGGTCATTGATTAATATGTTAAATAGTAAGGGTCCAAGGTTGGACCCTTGCGGAACGCCTGAACTTGCTATATATTCAACAGACTTGAACCCGTTAACTTGAACATACTGTTTGCTACTACTGAAATATGACTTAAATAAATAAAGCAGCTGCTTAGAGAGACCAGATTTAGTAAGTTTATTTAACATCATACCGTGATCAAGACTCTTAAATTCTTTGGAAAAGTCAGTATAAATGATATCAGTATGAGACTTTCTATCAATACTTTCTGCAATAAACTGTGTGATGTTAATGAGATTGGTAATCGTGGAGTGACCCATCATAAAGCCATGTGAGGATATATATTGTTTTGCAGCATTATTTCAAATAAGTTGGCGAAATTATGGATTATAGAAATTGGTCGATAGTTCTCAATATTCTGTCTCCCTTTTAGTACACTGGACAAACCTTGGAGCATTTCCAGGAAGAGTGAAAGGTGGATGAGTAATGGCATTTGTGGCATTTTATTTATATTATATTTTAAAAGATCGGCATACCTAGTAATGGACTGTCGAAAACTAAATTAAAACACCATAAATGATAATATTTACTTTGATTCAATTTACTCTGAAAATCAGTGAGTTTTTTGTGTGTTTTTGAAAGTTGTTCCAAATTGTTCTAGGTTTGTACCAAATTGTTCCAGAAAATTATTCCCTAAATTTAAATACAAAGGCCTAGCGCCCCATTATTTTTATTTCGATTTTTTTTCTATTGTAGAAGATTGTTCTAGTTGTTCTAAACATTGTTCCAAATTTTCATGTCTTAAATGAAATTATTTCAAGCCAAAAATCCATAAAAACCATTTCGGTCCAGCCCCCCATTATTTATTTTTCGAAGTTTTTTCTGTTGTACTAGATTGTTCTACTTATTCTTAGCATTGTTCCAAATTTTCATTTCTTAAAAAAAATATTTCAAGCTCAAAATCAATTAAAACAATTTATAGCTATCCCCACATTATTTCTTTTTCGAAGTAATTTTTGTTGTACTAGATTGTTCTACTTATTCTTAGCATTCTTCCAAATTTTCATTTTGTTAAAAAAATTATTTCAAGCTCAAAATCAATTAAAACCATTTATAGCTAGTCCCCATTATTTTTTATTTGAATTTTTTTTGTTGTACCAAATTGTTCTAGCTATTCTCAACATTGTTCCAAATTTTTTTGGGTCCAGCCCCCCATTATTTTTTTTTTCAATTTTTTTTTTATTATACTGGATTGTTCAAGTTGTTCTTAGCATTGTTCCAAATTTTCATGTCTTAAAAATATTATTTAAAGGTTTGAAATGAATATATTTCCTCTAAAAGGTCAAAGACAAAATTATTTGCCAATTTAAGAATGAAAACAAAGAAAACCAAATAAAAAATATTTATAACATTTTATGCTTTGTTGATAAAGTAAATCGCTTTATAAAACTAACTAATATCAAACATTTCAATTTTTTGTAAATAATTAAATAAAAATAATTTTTGCCAAGTCTCGCCATTTTTAGATTATTTCCAATCACACTTATTCCATGTGATATTTTGACCGAAATACAAAAGATAAATAAAAACAAAATTAAAAAAATCGTTTTAATCATTATAAAAAAATAAAACTACTATACAAAATTTCAAGTAAAACATAAAATATACTTTTTTATTGCTTAATATAAATATAAAGTTCTGATTTTATTAAAATATTTTCACTGATGCGTTTGCTCTTCTTTGAAAGATCATCGAATTTCGTCCATATATTATTTAATAATACAAAAACTACATAGTGTCCCACTGAATTTATATAAATAGTTTTAATTGATTTTGAGCTTGAAATAATTTTTTTAAGATATGAAAATTTGGAACAATGCTAAAAATAAGTAGAACAATCTGGTACAACAGAAAAAAAAATCGAACTAAAAATAATGGGGGGCTAGCTCTAAAAATGGTTTTTTGACTTTTCCGGCCTTTGTACTTAAATTTAAGGAATAATTTTCTGGAACAATTTGGTACAAACCTAGAACAATTTGGAACAACTTTCAAAATATTAAAATTCGAAAAATGGGGGACTAACTTCACACACACACACGAATTTTTTATTAATAATATTACGATAATATGCAATCTTTTTCAAATAGTTCCTATTAAAGTATTATTTTTGAATAACGAAATGGATCATAACTAAAGATTTTACTGGCCATTTTTACTCGTTTCCCAAACAACTGTGTGGGAAATTATTACTTCAGTCATTCGTTAACTGGTAATTTGCTGGAAATTTAAATTCAGTTCTTGTAGCAATATTTTTCCTTGTTAATCGATACGGTTCTGGAAGAAATACACACCTTAAAATGTGTAAATATATTCCTGTATTACGGCCCCTGGCACTCATTCCACTCCATTTTTGTATTTGAAACAAATAATTAATCGGTTCTTTATTATAATAAATGTATTTTAATTATATTATCTTGAATAAAAAAAATTAATTACTTCTCAATAAGCTATTTTACTTGAATATCGTCACCACTGTTTTACTTCTACCAATTTAAATTTTTAACCTTTGAAGAATATTTTAAAAACAAAATCAATTAATTTAATGCTTAGCATCGCTTTATATTAACCAAACATCCTAAAATTCCATTTATTTGCTTCCTACCTCTCCAAAAACACACCAACCGTCAAATAAGATTGATCGGAAATCGATACACCTATATTGGTGCCGTTTACGATGCCAATTATCCGACTTTTAATTGCGCGACCCTATCGTAACCATAAATTAAGTAAGACGCATCTGTTTTGAGACAAACAATCAGCAACAACGTTGTCATGAATTACTGGTGGCCCAACAATGGCCGGTAAAAGCGATTTAATGTCCGGTACAAATGGCGGACGGTCGAGATGAAATGTGGCAAAGGCCATGAATTATTGAACGAGGAGGAAGCATCGGGTTCAATTTTGGAGGGGTTTTTAGGTGAAAACTTGTCAGTTCCAGAGTGGGTAAAAGTTGGGATAATTTTTGGGAACATGGGATTATTTTTTATATTTATTTGATTCTAATACCATCATTTCCTCCCTATAATACATAGAAACTTGATAACTCCAAAACCAGTTTTTTACCCCCAATATTTTTGATTTCTTTCTATAGTTTTTGGTGTATGAACAGTTATATTAGTAGCCACTGCCGATTTACTAAATATTATTTTTCATGACGATGCTTACGAAACTTTATATTTTACAAAAATGTCCCTTTCAAAATGCATCAGGGCTGGCAAAAACCCATTTTTTTTAGTTTGGTCAAGACACTGGATTAAACTAATAAAAATCATCCGAAACTGGTCAAATTGTTCAAAATACTTACATTTATGAAAAATGAAAAAAAAGTTTAAAATACTTAATTTACAAGATTTTTACTACTTACTAATTGTTTATTTTAATAGAAAAAAAAACCCTTTTCATTAACATAATTTACTCAGAATGTTTTAAAATAAGACTCGTTGGAGTGGTAGGGGGGACTTAGGGCATAGAAACATATAAATCCGCAATTTGAAGAATTTGTCTCTATTTTATTTTTTTGCGGCTAGTTCGCATTAAATAGAACGAATTTCGATTAAAAAATTAATAAGAAATTAATAAGATTTTAAAAATTTACGTTAAACATTTCAATTGAAATGTTCAAAAATTGTTATCAAAAATTTCTAGAATTTTGATAAAAAATTTAAAAATTGTCAAAAATTTTAAAATTTTCTAGCAAAACAGTTTCAATCAAAATAGTTAAATAATTTCTAGATTTTTGGTGAAAAATTATAAAAATGTCATTCAAAAAATGGATTAAAAATTTCAAGAAAAACTTTTAATCATAAATCGCTAAATAGAACGAATTTCGAAGAAATTGCTTATAATTTTAAAAAATTCTGTTAAAAATTTCAATTGAAATGTTTCAAAAATTTTTATCATATATTTCTAGAATTGTGATAAAAAAATTCAAAAATTTTGTCGAAAATTTTAAAATTTTCTAGCAAAACTAGTTCAATCAAAATAGTTAGGTAATTAAAAAAAATTTATTCAAAAAGTTGATCCAAAATTTTGTTCAAAAATTTTGATCATAAATTTCAAGAATTTTGATTAAAAATTAAAAAATTTAAAAATTTCGGGCTAAAATTTCCATCACAAATTTCAAAAATTTTTTTTTATAAATTTCACTAAAAAATTCATGAATTTTAATTCCAATTTCAAGCATATATATAGTGATGAAACATTTTCAAAATTTTATTAAATTTTGATTAACTTCCAGAATTTTGATTAAAAATTTCAAAAATGTTTCATCAATATGCTTGAAATTGGGATCAAAATTAATCAATTTTTTAATGAAATTTATAAAAAAAATTTATTGAAATTTATGATGGAAATTTTAAAAGTTTTGATCAAATCTTGAAATTTTAGACAGAAATTTTTACATTTTCAATCAAAATTCTTGGAATTTATGATCAAAATTTTTGAACAAAATTTTGGATCAATTTGTTAAATTTTCTAAAACCTCAAGATTTTCGATGAAAAATTTTAAATATTACAATCAAAAATTTTGAAAAATATAAAAACTAAAATTTCATCCAAAATTTCAAGAATGTTAAAATTTTATTCAAAAATTTTAATGATAAATTGAAGAATTTTGATTCAAAATTAAAAAGATTCGAGCAAGAATTTGGATCACAAATTTGAAGAATTTTGATCATAAATTTCAAGAATTTTGATCACAAATTTTAAAAATCTTGATCGCGCGCACAAAATTTCAGAAATTTCAAACAAAACTCAAAAAATTTTCCAAAAATTTTGATGAAAAATTACAAAATTTTACAGAAAAATTTCAATCACAATCTTAAATTAAAAAATTTCATGAATTTGATAAAAAAAATTTCAAGAATTTTGTTGCAAATTTCAAGAATTTTGACCAGATTTCAACAATTTTGTCCAGATTTCAACAATTTTGTCCAAATTTCAAGAATGTTGATGAAAAATAATCGCGCGCACACACGCACGCGCACAAAAATGTTGATGAAAAAGTTCAAAAATTTCAATCAAAACTTTATATCAAAAAATTTTCCAAATATTTGGATGAAAAATTACAAAAATTTTACTGAAAAATTTCAAGCACAATCTTGAATTAAAAAATTTGATAAATTTCATAAAAAAAATTTCAAGAATTTTGTTCCAAATTTCAACAATTTTGTCCAAATTTTTAGCATGTTGACGAAAAATGATCGCGCGCACACACACACGCGCACAAAAATTTTGATGAAAAATTTGAATCAAAACTTTAAATCAAAAAATTTTCCAAAAAATTTGATGCAAAACTATAAAAATATTACTGAAAAATTTCAAGCACAATCTTGAATTAAAAAATTTCATAAATTTCATTAAAAAAATTTCCAAATTTCAACAATTTCAACAAGAATATTGATGAAAAATTTAAAAACTGTTATTGAAAAATTTTGAGAAATTTAGATAATACATTTCAAGGATTTTGATTAAAAATTTGAAGAAATTTTTAATCAAGAGTTTTGATGAGAAATGTCAAATATGCGAATTTCAATTAAAAAATGTAAAATGTTTGATCATAAATTCCCAGAAATGTTTGTCAAAAATTCTAAAATTTTCATTTAAATCAAAATGATTCAAAAATTTCAAGATTTTAAATATTTCAATCAAAAATTTTCAACAAAAATATAAAAAAATTCAATCAAAAATTTTTAAAAATTTCCTACAAAAAAATCATTCAAGAATTTTGATCATAAATTTCAAGAAGTTTGATCATAAATTTCAAAAATTGTGGTGAAAGATTTTTTTAAAAAATTACAAAAATTTTATTTAGTGAGAAATTTCAAAAGTTTCAATCAAAATATCTTAAGAATGCAAATTTCAATTAAAAAATGTAAAAGATTTCAATATTTTTTATGAAAAACTTTTAAAATTGCTGTAACAAATTTCAATAAAAAAATGTCATAAAATTCATTAAAAAAATTCAGAAATTTTGATCATAAATTTCAAGAATTTTGATTCAAAATTTAAAAATCTCTATAGAATTTTGATCAAGATTTTTGATGAAAAAGCAAATCAAAATATTTTAAAGAATTTTGATCAAAAATTTGTTGAATTTTATTTAAAAAATTCTATAAAAAAATTTCAAGAATTTTGACGAAAAAATTTAAAATTTGCAATCTGGCCACAATCACAATCTGTTATTTTCAATAATTAATTTTTATGTCCAATTCGGTCACAGGATTTCAACTTTTATAAAATGTTTGGGCTTAAAATTTATAAAAATACTACCACGAGATATACTAACTTTAATCGACCATACACTAAATAAATTCTCATTTCTTTTTTTTTTACAAATTAAAGTTTTTAAAAGTTATTTAAAAACGAGATAATTTTATTATCTACATTTTTAGTCCTTTGAACTTTTCTGCAAAAATCAATAGTTTCAGAGATAGGGAGCCATTCGCGTTTTCTAACCGGAAGCCATCACATATCAATCTGAAAATCCGGATTTAAGCTTCCCTGATAGTCTTGTTACAAAATCGGTGAGTGTTTATTTCACTTATCCAAAAAACATAATTTTACTGGACTAAAATAAATGTAAGGAATAATGAGAATAAAGAAGACGTCGCTTTGTTTACAATCTCGTCTCGTACATTAATAGGAAAGAAGACGTCAGACCACTGAATCGGACGGAATGTAAATCGCAAACTTTAAAATGTTATAATTTTGTTAGTTTTTGAGATATCTTATTTTAACTTACACACTTTTTGTTAAGTTTTGCTTAAATTTTCAGTTTCATTCTTAAAAAAAATGGTAAATTTGGCTCTATTTATTGTTAAACTTATGATAGCTTTTTCACTCTATCAGATATCATGATTTAGATTAGTAGAATGATGAACAGATATTTGGGATCTAGTTCTTGTTGTAAGGCAGGTACGGAGTAGAAATTTTACTTTCATGCTGAAGAAAAAGAAGTAAAGAGAAACTACAGACAACCTTTGTAATACGAGGGTTAACCAAAATGTAACATAAAGCTACTGTTCTTGCAGCTTAAAAAAAATATTATAAAACGAGTTGTATATCCCTGTACAACGCCAATTCCGGCACATATGAATACAAGTCAAATTGCGGGGTTTACACAAAAGTTCTAGTTGACAAATAATTCGGCATTAGCAACAACGTTTCGCTGACAAATGAATAACGTACGCTGTAAAGCTGCAACGCAAAGCCTTCTTTGCAGCTCACTAGAAACTGAATACTCGCTAATGGGCCTGGCAGACCGACAAGCTACGAATGGAAGGATTGGAGGATTAAGCCTCTCATTGTGAGATTGGGATTGCCGACCGAGTTTCGTCCAAGCACTCAAGCAAAAATACTACGTGTGATGTTTTTGTAATATGTAGAAATTTAAAAAAGATTCAGCTGTAAGAATATTAATCTTATAATAATAAATAAGAAATGAAACTCTTAATCTACAATTTAAATAAAAATCACTTGGTAGAAATAATTTTAGAATTTAATCTCGGCAAAAGATCCGTTCTAATGGCGTTCGGGTCGAGTACGGATCCATTGAGGAAATTGCACTGGAAAAAATGCAATAAACTTTGTTCCGGGCATTACAACTTGTAGAAAATTTGTTGATTTTTGTTTCCGTTTGAGCTGGTTTTCCGTCGAAACTCGGAATATTGTAACTTTTACGTGATTAATGATATTGATCAAATAGACTGGATACAGTGAACTGATTTTAATGTAAAATAATTTTAAAAATAGTTTATATTGTTCAAGAACAAATTGAAATAATTTTTTATTAAGTCTTGCAACTACTTACGCCATGAAGCATTAATATATATTTTTTAAAAGCATCAATTTTGACGATAATTGCCAAAAACTGATAAAAATTTCCTGATGTATGAATATTTGTTGTGAAATGGTTATAGGAAAACCAAAAGTAGGTTAGGTTAGGTATCAGTTTAGTTCATGAAATGTTTTGTAATCCTGGTGCTATGCTGCACCGACTGATAAGCGAACGGCTAGAGTCGACATTGTGCCGCATTTTGGCTCTCCAGCCAGACCGCATCGCTAATCCATAGCTATTAATTGGAGAGAAGAGGCGCTTACAATGCGCAAATACTAATCACTACAAAAAAGACAAAATCTCGTTCCATTCATCAAATGCTTTTCTTCCAAAAAACCGGAATGGATGGTCCCGTTTTGTTTTATATAAGCGTGAGTGACGTGGTAGCTAGCAGATAGTGTCGTGAAAGAAGGGTTTCTGGGATAAATTATTGTTTTCGTTTATTGTGACAGTCAATGCTATTGCAATTTATCAGAAATAAAAATATTTGGATTGTATAGTCGCTTATATTAAATATTATTTATTCAAAAAAAATGCATAACTGGGCAAAAATTTAAAATGTAATGATAATATCAAAAATTGCAAGAAAACAGAATTTTTCTTTCTAATGTATGGACGTTTAAAGTGAATTCTTTAATAAGAAAAAAGTCACATAATTGGGAAAAAATGAAAAATAAAAACATTAATTTGCAAAAAAAAAACAGAAAAGAGAATTTATTTAGTGGTCTATCTAGTGTATGGTCGATTAAAGTTAGTATATCTCGTGGTAGTATTTTTTTGTGCATTCAAAAACTTTTGAGACAAACTATCAAAAAAATTTTGTCGTTAAAAACTGCAATATTATAAAAAAACAGTTTAAACAGTACAAGTACAAAATTATATCGGTTTCCTTAAAAACCATATAAATGTGAACAAAGAAAAATCGAACCGTAGGTAATTATGTGAGCTTTGTCATTACTTGGATTGAAAACTTTGTCTGCAAAATTAAACTCCTTCCAGTGATTCTATGACAAAGAAAATTTTACTGCAGTTAGCTGACCACATAAACCAGGTTGTGACGAATCGAAATTGTAAAATTTGACCGCTAAAAATTATAATTATAATTCATATATTGGTATGTAAATTAAAGACTACATTTCTTTCGTTGGTCTGGTGGTTATGTGGTTTAAGACACGGATATGAAAGCAAAGGGTCGTCGGTTCGAATACCAATGCTTGTTAATTTTTTTTTTCAACAAGTAACTTATTATAATTTTGGATAATTTTTATCCGCAAAATTAAAGTAGAATCACTCGAATCAGTTTAATTTGCGGACAAAGTTTTTAATCCGAGTCACGACAAATAAAGATTTTACCTACGGTTCGGGTTCGGTTTGATTAATGTTTCATTCAAAATGAAAAACAGATTATCTTTTTAGGATTTCTGAAAAAAAATTATCCAAAATTATGATTCGATAATAATTTCAAGTTTTAGCGGTTAAACTATACATATAAGTAAAATTTTCTCCTCCACCGAGCATATATGACGAAATGCCAATTTTGCACCGTTCTTTAGCGCATTTTGTTTGAATTTTAAATTATGCGTTATTTCCTCAAAACCAGTTCTTAATATTATATTCCACCTTTTAAATATCAAAATGCCTGCATTTGATTTTGTTTGTACGGAAGTTTTATATTTGAGCCACACGGCAAGTTTCACACAGCGAATACAATACGGTATGTGACTGCATTCTAGACGCTTTGTCATAGCTCTACTCCAAAAATGGTTGATCTTACAGAAAAATGCAAAAGGCACTTTTTGTAGATGAACAATTTTTGTAATGATCTGCTTCTAGCAATAGGTCGCGAGATATTTGCGAAAAACTGATTTTCGTGAACTTTTGACCTTTATAACTTTTTTAGCCGGCACGACATCAATGTCGATTTTTAACATATTCATTCATTAATGTAATAAAGGTATACAAAATTCAGCTCAGTAAGAATTTTTCCGCAGATTGGGGTTTAAACACCTAAAATAACTGGATTATAGTAGTTTCAAAAGTTTCAGAGTTTTAACCATATTTTGTGGTTTTGGTCCCACTGTGCGCCATTCCAATTTATTCATTTTAACAAAAAAAAAGTAAAACAACATAAATGTTAAGAAATTTTGGTGAAAGTTCTTTTCAATCAAGTGGTGTACTCATAGCTGAAAAAAAGTCGTAGTGTGGCTTGAAAATGGACTTTCAGTCATGATACTTTGTGGTTTAATAGAATTTTACATTCTCTACATCGCTCCTAAAAATTGTGAAAATCGGCGTATAAATAGAGAATGTACAGGGGTGGTTTCAATTAAAATGAGTTACACTGCATATATTTAATTTTTTTTCATAGTAAACATTAGAAAGTAATACTTTGATACTTTTTTTTAATTTCTTTTTGCTTTTCAATACTGGCCTCGTCCTGCTTTCATTTTTCTAAATAAAGACTCAATATGTTTACCTCTTGACCTTCAGATAAGAGAGGTATAGTAATCATTCTAAAAATTGGGTAGTGAGATTTCAATAGATAAACACGTTCTAAGGTCCCTAGAATACGATTTTAATATGGCAATAAAGTTTTACACATATATTTTGTATACACTGCATACTTCATTTTTGTATCATGAAACTTTTGCCATTGTTGCTAGATTTACAATTTGTTTCATACTTTTTTATGTTAGGTTAGGTTTATACAAAGATGGCGAGAGGTTATGTACTGGCGACATCAGATTTTTACTTGTTACCGTTGATTTTTTTTTAATTATTTAATTAGATTGATCTAATTTTAAATTTTTGTACATATTTTGTTTTCATAGTTCTTACTTCTTGTAACTTAAATTAAGTTAAAACAGTGTAAACGACTTTAATATTTGAAAAAGCTATAGAGCATGTAGACCGGTGAATATTTTAAAATGTCTTGATGTCTTATATTTATAAAAACACATTTCTAATTGTTACTACTAACAAGGAAGAGCTCTTAGCAGTCCTTCGCCGATAACTCCTAGTTTTACATATATTATATTGTAGGTGACACACAAGTGGAGACAATTTTTTTACTTGGCCCCTAAACGGTTTTAAGGGTAGTTTCGCCCCATAAAGTTAACGGTGAAAAAAATCACTAGCCTTTCTGAAGGTTTTTTTGGCAGGAAAATAAACGAATGCACCTAACTACCAAAAATAATGTCCTCACAAAATGAAAATGTATTTAAAAACGAAAGATAATTTCATAATAAACTACGATGACTGAAATAAAAATGAAAAAAGTTAAGACATGCGTCAATCTTATCGTGGCATAGAATAAAAGCCGGTTCTTATATAAACTTCGGCGCACTTTACTCTGCTTGCGATTGTTAACTTGTCGCTTGAATCAGTTTTCGTCGTTTCTTATGTAGCGGTTCTCACTAACACGATGTGCCGTTGAACTTTAAGCAGCTTGACGCCTTGAATTATCGGCAGGCTTTAAAATTAGTGAATGAAGTGTAGCGCGGCAGTGATATTTTTATTATGTGGAGATATGTTTATTACTTTATTAATTATGTGGAGACATTCTGAAATATTCATAAAATTTGTTTTCATCTTCTTCCAGACGATTAAAAAGTGTATGAAATTATTTCTTCTGATTATTGTTTCACACAAGAGGAGATCAGGCCAGAATTTCAAAATTTTGGTCTCGGTCTCGTTAGTTGAGAAAAAAATAAATCTCGTTTCAGTCTCTAGAACTTATTTGTAAGAAAGTACAAAACAAGGTAATTATTAATTCTATTGTAATTAATAAATGCCTGATTATTTATTTATTATTTTTTTTTATTTGGACGTTACTAAATCATTATCATTATAATTATATACATTGTTATGTAATAAAACACAACTTTTTTCATTCATACACGTTACAATATTTTCGCAAACATACATTTTATATTTCGGTAATAAAAAATGTTAATTGGTTGAAAAATATTATTTTATAATAAATTATTTTTTATATGACAGATAACTGTCTAACCATAACCCGTTTTAAATAATCTTTCGATTGTTTAAAATTGCAAACTTTTATAACGTTAAGAATGATAAAAAAAATAATAAGTAGGTAAACCTTCAACCTTCAACAACAAATGTAGTTTCTGATCGATAGGTAGGTACCCTTTGGCTAAGGCAACTGGGTCATAAAATTTTATTACCCTCAACAAACTCTAAAATATTCCACAGATGGTTATCAGATTTTAGATTTCGTAAATGTATCTTACTGAATTGTAAACTATGCAGATGTAGGCCTTTTTTTAAAAAAAATTAAATGGTTAAACTGCTTGCTAGTTTATTTTTTTCTTAGAAATTCAGACAAAAATTCTGAAGAAATATGAACGAAACCAGAAACGAGACTCTCGGGTCTCGCCGTATATGGTCTCGGCATCGCCCAAATACTTTTCAAAAAAGTCTCGTCTTGTTTTCGTCTCGGTTTTACGAGACGAGACGAGAAAATTATCATTCTCGTGTGAAGCCCTATACATAATTTAGTAATTTTTTTTAACTTGAAACTTCCGTTTTTTAGGGTTCCGTACCCCAAAGGGTCGAAACGGAACCCTATTGCTCTCACTCGCGTGTCCGTCCGTCCGTCCGTCTATCACACCGGTCTAGCAGCTAAACCGTTCAAGCTAGAGTCTTCAAATTTTCATAGTATATGCGTCTTGTTGACCCAAAGCGATGTAAATTATAAAACATATTTTTAAATGTTTTCAAGGGGGGGCTCCCATATAGCTAAAGGGGGCGCTGAAAAAAAGTTTGGCCTATTCCGAGTTAGGTACCGTTGAATAGAGCTCATTGAGTAGATGAAAGCTATATTTTTTGTTTTAAGAAATATTGCAAAATGTAGGAATGAAAAGCCGCCAAAGTCAGCATTTTTTACAAAATTTTGTTCCGAAGTATTTTTTAACTTTCAATTCACCTATCAACTTGAAATTTGGTGATAATGTTTATTGTTACGTATATTTTACCAACAAATACCAAAATATTAATAAATATAATTTTTTTCATTAAAATTCCCTAATTTTTAGGGTTCTGTACCTTTGTATTTATGCGAATTGTGATAATCGATATTTTATTATTTTTATCTGTGCAATCGTATTAGTTATATTAAAAAACGCATTTTTCATTTTATAATTTTTTTTCTATCTTTGTCGGTTACGCTGATATTAACAAATTTGTTCGTTGCATTTCAAAATTTGTTAATATATCTAAGTATATATGCGGATTGTGATATTCATAATTTTGTTTTCTTCGTCGAACACACATGCTCCAGGTTATTTTTTTTTCACCAAGTATTTTTGACTTATTAATTCGATTAAAATTCTAAAAGTCCTTTAAGAATCCTGCCTCTGCACAGCTGGCTTATATTTTACATTTTGTACGGAACCCTAAATGTGCGAAATCCGAACGCACTTGACCGATTTTTTAACTGACTTGTTTCAAATTTCTAGCTTGGGGATGTTCAACGACCCTGAGCGTGATTAAATGGCGAATTACATAATATACAATAAAAATGTATTATACGATTAAATTTTTGGGGTGAACCCAAACGTTGTAGATTGCATTTAATGGTAAAAGCGGTATTCCCGCATCTCTTTCTTTTGAAGAGTAATTAATCAACTTCAAAATTAAACTTTGCTCTTTCTCATTATACCGGGAAGGCATTTTGACAATGAAAAATTCATGATTGAGAGATCAAGTTGGACAATGTTGTAATAAAGCTCTCTTTCATTTACTTCATTTAAAATTTTACTATCACTTACGCTATCGCCAGTTTTTGCAAGTGTTAGATGTGCTAAAAGCTCCTCTAACGTTTTTCCAAACTGATCAATAGATTTTGACCCTTGTTTAGCAGTATGTAATTGAGTGGTTAAGGATGTTGCAGATTTTTTCGCAATAAAATATTTTTTCAGTTCATTTACTAGAGACCCATTATCAGAATAAGTTTTACTTAATCTCATTTTTGCATTTTCACTTAAGCTTTTCTTTAAAATATAAGTAGTTAGCAATACCCTACCATTTGCATCAAGCATGAAATCATACAACTCAATTGCATCAATGAGTTGTTTGGTTGCAGTTTCTGTACCGTCCATAACTGGAAGCAAATTTGCCGCGGTTCTTAAATCAAATTTTTCAGTCATTTTTGTAATCGAGAAATCTAAATCTGATATATTATTATTATTATTACCTTTATTTTTTTGCTTAATTTGCTGCAAAAACTGTACCCTTTCTGTTAAATTTACTTCTATTGCATTAATAAATTTTTCTATTGTAATAGCAAGTTCTTTAATATTAGTTTTATTACGAAAATCTATGTCTGATTTATTAAACAATTCTTTTAAATTCTTATAACTATTTTTACATTTATTTAAGGATTCAAACTTACGATTTGTAACACTTTCATCAGTCCTTCTTTCGGTATTGTCTTTTGTTAAATTTGTATGAAATACTTTAAGTTCTTCTGCAAACTTTTGGAACTGCCTCTCTAGATCCATTCATTTTATAACTGATTACAAAACCTAAAATAAGAATCTTCTTCCTCTTCCTAAACTAACTCTTGGCTCGCCCTAATGTGTCTGTCAATTTTTCTCTCTGCCATCTTTTTACATTTGCGATATAAATATGCTATTACGATAAGGAAAGCCATAACGATAAATAGAATTTCTAGTATATACTTCCTTAGGTCCACTTAATTGAGTGTTAGTAGTTTGGCCTTCACTGTTACCAGCTTGCGCTATTATAACTTCTTCCTTAGATTCTTGTTGTCCCATTTTAATTGTACAATATGCCAATTCGATTTTTATCAATAACCAAAGCTCTCTTCCATAAACTAAATAAATTTAATATTTTATATAACTTCTAATAAAACAAAAGCATCTTACTACTTTGGTAATTTATTTAAGAATGCCCCGTATTTCGGTCACTCACTCTGGCGAGCTCAAGGTATTTTGCTGAGTCGCCAGAATAGGTGACGACATAAAATAACAATATATTTAATTAATACTAATGCATTTAATTTAACCTAAATAACTTATAATAAATGTACAGAGTGTTTTAATAACTATATAGGGCTATATTACAATGTATGACGTAACGGCAGAGGATGGTTAAACAAACTTTAACGCTTACATGTTCACCTTTTCTGAGATAAACATAAGTTACGACTGCCAGTTTTATTGTTTAAATTTGATAAACTAAGAACAGAAAACTTCCTACAGATTTATAAACTGTATTATCATAGTGAGTTCAAGTGCAAGTGAAAAAGTTCATCGCGATTTGAAATCGTTAATTATTCCTAGCATTAAGGATAAATCTATTAAAATTGCATCAACTGCACAACTAATGTAAAGTTAATCTTCATTGTTACAAATATTTAATAGAAATGACAGTTCATCTCGGTTGTGTCACCCCAAAACTTTCCCGACCGAGTATCCACGAATACTTTTTCAGATATTTAACGTTATAGTTTCAAATTTTGACATTTTTAATTTTTGACAGGTGGCAGTTGGAGAAATAATTTTGACTTTTTTGAATGGACTTTTTCAAGCGATTTCAAATGACACATTGCAAGTCAAATTCCGTTACATATTGCATCTGTCATTTTTTGATAGTGACACTTCCATTTGACAGATGTCGTACAAAAATTAATGGGTTCTTCCGACGGGTAATCCAAACCCATATACCACATTTCAGCTCAATCGGATCAAACGTGTGGCCTCAAGCGTGGAAGAATACACACAGACAAACAGACAGACAGACATACTTCCATCTGGAAATGGTCTTTATCATCTCAGGTAACCTCAAAATGGATATTTCTTTCTTTATCTCGAGAATTTTTTTTGGCTGGTTCACAATACTTTCCCTTCTCGGAAGTGGGTCGGGAAAGTAATAAATTATTGTTATTCTGCTCTAATAGTAATTACCTATTACGTTATTTAAGACTCCTGAAGATTTAAAGGGACTTCTGTTTTTTCAATGACAACACATCACAAAGCAGCTTTTAAAAATTAATATTCAGAAAGCGTTTTGAATACGCTCTCTTATTGATAATTAGGGGCGATAGAGGTCTGAACGAAAAGCAGTTTTACCACCTGGTTATAAAGAGGGGTGTCAGAGAAATTTCAATTGTCAGCATTTTTCAATAAATACGGCTTAATATCAAAGCAGATGGATGCGAAATAGGAACGGTAGTACATTGGTTGACTCTTGAAGAGGGATTAGCTATTGTTGAATCGAACACCGAATGCAACAATGATGTATTATGGCTGTTGGAGTGTAAAATTTCAATAAATTTTTTTATGAAAATAAGATTTAATAAAAAATTTTGATTAAAAATTTTTATAAACAATTTCGTCTTTTTTTATGAAAAATTTTAAAAACATCAATCAAAAATTTTAATCATATTTCAGTAATTTTGATAAAAAATTTTGATTGAAAAATTTCAAAAATATATTTATCAATCAAAAAATTTAAAAAATTTCAATCAAAAAATTTCAAACAAAAAAATTCAAAAATTTCAATCAAAAAATTTTAAAACATTCAAGAAGTTTAAAAAGTTTCAAAGAATTTTATAAAATAAAATTAAACAATTTCAAGCAATAATGTTAAGAATTTTTTTTGATCAAAAAGATTTCAAAAATTTTGATCAAAAATTTTAACAGCAAAAATTTAAGGATTTTGAACAAAATTTTGATCAAGAATTACAAGAAATAAACTATCAAAAAACAAAAAAAAATTCAAAAATTTAAAATAAAAAATTGCAAGCTGAAAAGTTTCAAAAATTTGATAGAACAATTCAATCAAAAATTTTTAGATTTTTTAATAAATATTCAATAATTTTATGAAAAATTTAAAAAAATTCAATCAAAAATTTGAATCAAATTTGAAGAATTTTGCTAAAAAAATTTTGATTGAAAAGTATAAAAAATTTTGATGGAAAAATTTCAAAAATTTTGAGAGAAAAATTTCAAAAATTTTGATGGAAAAATTTAAATAATTTCAATTAAAAAATTTCAAAAATTTCAATCAAAAAATTTTTAATAATAAAACTTCAAAACAAAATTTAAAAATTTCAATCAAAAATTTAAAAAAAACTTGATTAAAAATTTCAAGAATTTATGAAAAATTTCAAAAAATTAATCAGTTTCAAGGTTTTTCTTTTAAACTACTAGAATTTTAATCAAAAATTTCAAGAATGTTTGATGAAAAGTTTTGGCCGAAAAATAAAAAAAAATTATCTACATTTTAAGAATTTTAACAAAAAAATTGAAAAATTTTGTTCATGTAATTCAAGATTTAAAAATTGCAATCAATAATTTTAATGTTTTTTTTATTAAAAAGATTTCAAATTTTTTTTTATAAATATTCAAGAATTTTGATCAAAAATTCCAAAAAAAAATTAGTATTCTTAATGAAATTTCAGGAAGTAAACTTTCAAAAATTTCAATTAATAATTTTCGAAACAAAAAAAATCAAAAATTTGGAATAAAAATATCAAGGTTGGAAAATTTCAAAAATTTGATAGAGCAATTCAATCAAATATTTTTAGATTTTTTTGATCATAAAAATTTTGAAAATGTTGATCAAAAATTTCAAATTTGTTAATAAATATTCAATTATTTTATGAAAAAGTAAAAAAAATGAAAAATGTTGATCAAAAATTTCAAATTTTTTAATATTCAAGAATTTTATAAAAAATTCAAAAAAATTTAATCAAATTTCAAGAAATTTTCCAAAAAATTTTGATGAAAAAAATTCAAAAACTTTGATAGAAAAATTTCGATCAAAAAAAACTAAAAAATTTCAATCAAAATTTTTTCAAAGTTTGAAGTTTCAAGACTTTTATAAGAAAAAAATTAAAAATTGTAATCAATAATTTTCAGAATTTTTTTTTAATCCAAAAGATTTCAAAAATTTTAATCAAAAAATTCATTTTTTTTTAAAAGAATTTTCAATTAAAAATTTTCAAACCAAGTTTCAAAAATTTTAAATAAAAAATTTCAAGAAGTTGAAAAGTTTCAAAAATTTGATAGAGAAATACAATCAAATATTTTAATTTTTTTTTTGATCAAAAAAAAATTTCAAAAATGTTGATCAAAATTTTTTTTATAAATATTCAAATGTTCATCGAAATATTTCAAAATATCAATAAAAAATTTCAATCAAAAAAATAAAAAAATTTAATAAAAAATTTTAAAACAAAATTTCAAGTTTTAAAAAGCTTTTAAAAATTTGAAGAATTTATGAAAAATTTTAAAAATTTAATCAAAGTATCAAGATTTTTTTTAAAACTTGAAGAATTTTAATCAAGAATTTCAAGAATGTTGATGAAAAATTTTTATCATAAAATGAAAAAAAATTTAATCTAAAATTTCAAGAATTTTAATTTAAAATTTCAAAAATTTTGTTCATGTAATTCAAGATTTAAAATTTTTTTTTGTATAAATATTCAAGAATTTTGATCAAAAATTACAAAAAAAAATTAGAATTTTAACAAAATTTTGTTCAAGAATTTCAATTAATAATTTTCAGAACAAAAAATTTCAAAAATTTGGAATAAAAATTCAAAAATTTGATTAGAGTAATTCAATCAAATATTTTTAGATTTTTTTTGATCATAAAAATGTCGAAAATGATCAAAAATTTCAAATTTGTTAATAAATATTCAATAATTTTATGAAAAAGTAAAAAAATTTGAAAAAAACATTTTAATCAATTTTCAAGAATTTTACGTAAAAAATCTTGATTGAAAAATTTCAAAAATTTTGATCGAAAAATTTCAAAAATATCAATACAAAATTTCAAAAATATCAATACAAAATTTCAAAAATTTCAATCAAAAAATTTCAAAATCTTAATAAAAAAATTTCAAAACAAAATTTCAAAAATTTCAATCAAAAATTTTAAAAAAGCTTGACCAAAAATTTCAAGAACTTATGAAAAATTTCAAAAATTTAATCAAAGTTTCAAGTTTTTTTTTTTAAACTTTTATCTAAAATGTTAAGAATTTTAATTTAAAATTTGAAAAATTTTGTTCATGTAATTCAAGAACAGTAAAGTAAAATTTAATTAAAAATTTTAAAAATATTGATCAAACATTGTTATCAAACATTTCATCAAAAAATTCAAAAAATTTTGATTAAAGATTTCAATCAAAAAAATAATTCAATCAAAAAAATATTTCAAGAATTTTTGATCAATAATTTTAAAAGTTTCGATTAAAATTTTCAAAAATTTTAATAAAATATTGCAAGTTCCTTTAAAGAGGACAATGGGCATTTTGGACCCACCCTCAACACCAATAAAATATATGTCATCAGAACGGTATTTTTATATAGAATAATAATTTCAATTTATTGATTTAAATGACAGGTCAATGATAGCTTTTTTTGTCCGAAAACTTTAAAAATGATGAATTTTTGATCAAACTGTATATCTAAAATTTTTATTTAATGTGGAAGAACTTATCCTAAACATCTAACCCTTTTCCAAATATTCAATCGTGTGCGAGCAAAAGATACTTGAAGTGATAAAATTAAGAGTTTTCCACACTCTGTTACTCGTTATTTTGACACCAATTTATATAGTTTGTTAAAATGATATTTTTAAGGAGAAATCTAAAATATAAATATATAGCGTGTGCCATTTAGAAAAAGAACAGTCTGTGTGAATCTAGTATAGTTCTTAAAATTAAATGGCGATCCTTGAAACTTTTATACAACTAAGATTCAGAAGTGGTCAAAATATAATTAATGATACTGTAGCGGGTAACTTGTTATGTCAACCAATTCTTTATCTCAGTTATTATTAAAAATAAAAAAAAAGTTTTTTGAAAGCCTTACAGTTTTATATGTAGTTTATAAAACTTGATAGAAAATGTTTTTTGAAATTACACACACATAATAATTTTAAATTCTCCTCGAAAAGTTGATTTCAGTAAACTAAACCCTTGGGGTCTAAAGTAAATAGGTCTTTGAATTTTAAGTTATTTTTACGTCAAAACGATTGAATATTTAACTAAACGGCTTACACGTTACTATCTAAACTTTTTAGCAATATTCAATGATCGTATATAAAATCAAATACAAGGTGACAAAATAAAGAAACTTATGAATTTTTGATCACATCTTTTACTTTTTTACCTCTCGCCTTTCAGATAAGAGAGGTATAGGAATCATGCTAAAAATTGGGTAGTGACTTTTCAATGGATAAACACGTTTTGGGGTCCCTAGAATACGATTTTGATATTTTCGCGATGATGTCTGTGTGTGTGTGTGTTAGTGTGTGTGTGTGTGTGTGTTAGTGTGTGTGTGTGTGTTTGGATGGATGTTGTAGTAACGATAACTCAAAAACTACTGAATAAAAAAATTTGAAATTTTGCAGACAGGATTCTGATACCCTAGATTAGATCTGATTAGATTTTGGTGCCAATCGCACAACCGGAAGTGGCAGTTGCTATGGGTAATGACGCCATTATTATACAAAACGGCAATAAAGTTTTACACATATATTTTGTATACCCTATAGTTTATTTTCATCTCATTAAAATTTTCTAAACTTTTGCCATTGTTGCCAGATTTACAAAAATATAATTTTTTTTCATACTTTTTTGTGTCAACCTGTAAATTTTTGATTCAAAAATGGCGAGAGGTCATGTGCTGGCCACATCAGATTTTTTATAACGCAGAAAATAACCGGTAAAAAGTTAGGATAGGGACATGTAAGCTGTTTTGCCAAATCCGTAATAGTTTTGTTGACACAGAAAACGCCTAAGATTTAAACATTGGTGATTTTTAACACCCTGTAATTCTGTAAATATATAATTTACACCCCAAGAATTATACTATATTGAAATCAGCTTTTTAAGGAGAAAATAAAAACATACAGGAGGTGTTATTTCAAAAAAATCATTCCAATCTGGTAGGCACCATTTATTTAATGCTAGTGCAAGTTATCTAAATAATGTTATAGTTGATGAAGGAGATTAAAGAACAATTGAGTATAATTAAGTTATAATACTAAATTCTAATAAACCTAATCAGAAGTGATCTAATTATTTCATTTGATCGGTTTTAAATGAGTATGTACCTTTTTAGGTTAGGTTAGATTAGGTGGGGCAACGCGGAGAAGGGGAAAGGAAGGTTGACCTTGGGTACTAACCTGGCATAGAATAATAAAAAGGTTGAGTATTGGCGTGAAGCCATGTGTTAAGGTGGATTCATGCAAGCATAAATTAAAACTTAAATTAATTTAAAACTAAAATTATGATTATAAAATCATGTGATGTAATGGGGGTATTCATGCAAAAAACTAAGCAACTAAAATTAAAATTAAAACTAAGAAAGATGGCCAACATTCAACTAAGAAATTAATTTCTTCCATAACTCAAAACAGCGCATGCTTGAAACTGTCAAATATCTGCTTGTCGCCTAAAAGAATCATAAGATTCAAAAGATGACAGCTGATTTCTTTTTATAGGTTAGGGGTTACGTTTTGTATATTTTTTTACTCCTTTATGTAATTTATATATTTCCCGTTTTTCTTCATCAATTTCAAAAAGCAGAATGGACACCATGTTCAGAAGAAACTGGAATATCTTGGGAGTCATCCTAGTATATGCAAAGAATTCCTCTTCATCATTAGATTTCATATACTGAAAAAGTTTTTCAAATTGTCCGTATTTACTTCGCAATCTCAGAATAGGTTTAACGCCATATCTTCTATTTCTCCGATATTTGTCTACACAAGAGACTCCCATCACTAATGCACTTAGTAGCCTCAGCACTAAACCACGCTTTTTCCTCCTGGTAATAGTTTTCATTATTTCTTTCATAAATTTAACAACAACAATTTTAGGTTAGGGTTTAGGCACGTGCGTTTTGTTTTGTTTTCTAATCACAGATTGACAGTTTTGACATAAAATCGAACGTAATGCGCATGTCTCTAGTTTCTTAATTTCGTTTAATTATTACTGCATGAACACCAGCATATTATAAGTTTAAAATTCATTAAAATCTTAAATTAATTTTAGTTTAGTTGATGTTGCATGAATCCATCTTTAATACCATGTAAATAAAACAAGTAAATATCATTGCACAAAAAGCATGTCAATTCAAATCATTATTATAACTTAAAACTGCGGTGCCAAAGGTATGTTTTTGAATCGAACTTATTATTATACGTAAAAATACCTTTCTAATGACATATAACTCATTGGTGTTGAGGGTGGGTCCAAAACCCCTATAAAAATGCCCGTGGTCCTTTCTTATATAGTTATAAAATACAAATATATACACATTGTCTTGAACGAAGTAAATGTGGTGTATTATTGTATTATAAATTGAGGTGGTTAATAATAATCTATCTCCCTATTTTCACTACACATCCGATATCTTAATAAAAATGTCACCATTTGATATTACACACCAAATCAAAGTACACATCTATTCCAATTTCGAAATTTATCGATTTCCCGTCTAGAACGATTGTCATGTGGATTTGAGGCAAGTCGCAAGATTTGAATACGTTTCCAACTTGAATATCATACCTTTATGTTTAGTGACACATTTAGTATTAATGTCAAAACTATTCCGATTTAAGTGACTATAACCTTTCATACGTTAGGGAATCAATGATAGTTTACTATCCAAGTTATAATTAAAGGATATAGACGCCATGTGATCAGTCGAAACGTTTTCTGGTAATTACCATTAAAAGTTTATTGAATGTATGATATAGTTAATTTTAATGGATTCTATTTCGGTGAAGCTGTATATCAATATTTTGAAAGAGTTTATTCTATACGAGTTTAATAAATCATTATGTTAAAGAGGCCGATGGTTAATCAGACAAAGGTGTCGGTGTTTTCGTTAATTAAAGCCTTTAAAAGAGCTGATGATGACTTGACAATGATATTATACCAATGATTGAAGTACCGCCCTGGTAGCCTCGGGTAAGTACTTTGTTTTGAAAATCTTTGAAGTAATCTTTAAACGAGATTTTTTGATAGCAAAGTATTTTTTATGTATATAACCAACCCGTTTTTCAAGCTATAGAATGTTCGATTTGTTTAAAAGCGTGTGTGTAGATAAAAGAAAAACACTTTTCTCGCGTTCAATGATTTCCCGATAGCTAGAAATTTGTAAAAATGCACTTAAGAGGTTTTTGCCTTTCCACGGATTTTTCTTTCGCGTTACAAATCGCGTACATTATCGACGTATGTCTAGATGACATCTCTTATGAAAAAAGCACTTACGCCAATAAAAAAGGTTCCCGCTAGAATAAATTATGGCCATTAATTTGGAGCTGGAGCTTTACATTTCACGCGATTTAATGGAATCTGCGAGTTTTCACACCCATCTTTCAAAATCTACGGTTTCAAATGGGATTACGTCTCTCAATTTTCGATATTTAACAGTCTAATTTGAATATTTCATTACTTAATTAGACAATTTTTATTATTGTTTAAATAACCACCATTTTCTAAGACTTTTTTTACTAACTCCACCTCTGCTTATTCATAAGCTTGTTTGAACACTTTTATCCGAATGAAATTTTTCGGCCAATTAAATCAGAAATCGTAATGAAAAGTTTTCGGGGAAGCATTATTCATTCTGGAAAATCTGTTTGCCTTTCTACATAATTAATTTAGGCGTAAGTTACCGTGAAAACTAGAATAAAGTTCATTTTCCAGAGTTCTGGCCCTGCCCGTGGATTCTTCCTCCACTTTCTACTGATTTACATTCGTTATAGAAGAAGCCGTGAATTAAATCAGAAAATAGGTTGCAGCCAACATACTACTTTTTCGTTATTTATTTATTATAAATAATTTTTAATCTTTAAGGCGGCGTTAGCAAATGGATAAGCATAGGGAAATTTTTGAACATATTAGACGGACTATCCTGGCAATAAATTACGGATTTGCTTTTATAATATTCTAATGGTATTAAATTAGTTCCTGAATGTATTGAAAAGTGGAAAACAAATAAGAAAATGGAAAAACAATGAAATTGTGAAAATTAAATCTCAAAAAAGACATCAAAAATATATTCCCATTAGAAACGGTACATAAGAGATATTTCATTTTTTGCTTTCATTTACAAGTATTATATGTTCAAAAATTTGTAATTTCAGCCATAGAACATACAAAATACAGCAGAGACCTATTATTCTGGCAATTTTACAGTTCGCGTACTTTTTTATAGATGGCGCCACTTGCAAAATAATAATTTTGGGGTATATAATTTATGTCTACGTAACGCAATGTTGTCGTCATATTTTTAACTGGCAAAAAAAAGAAATTCGATATTTTAATTGAAAATTTTTGTGAAAAAACAGAAAAAGTCGGAAAAAAATTAAAAAAAGCAAAAATCTTTAATGAGGAAATCAAAAAACCGAAAAAACCCGCTAAAAATAGCAAAAGAACGCTAAAAAACCGTAAAAAACAGAAAAATATCACAAAAAATCGCAAAACAATCGCAAAAAAATCGCACCAAAATCACAAAAAAATTACAAAAAAATCGCAAATTATCACAAAAAATAAACAATGAAACAAAAAAAAATTGAAAACAAAAAAGAATAGAAGAACAGAACAATGAGAAAAAATGAGGAAAGATTAGAAAAAATTAAAAAAAGAGAAAAAAAAAACAAAAAATCATAAATATTAAAAAAAAACGACAAAGAATCGCAAAAAATCTGAAAAAAATCTGAAAAATTGGAAAAAATAAAAAGAACAAAAAATTTCGAAAAAAGAAAAAATTGAGAGAAAAATTAGAAAATATTTGGAAAAAATAAAGTATAATATTGTGAAATACGGAAAACACGCAAGAAATCGAAAAATATCACAAAAAAAAATGCAAAACAATCCCAAAAAACCGCAAGAAAAAAAAATAAAAAAATCGCAAATTGTCATAAAAAATCAAAGAAATAAGAAAAAATGAGAAAAAATTAGAAAACGAAAAAAAAAGAATAGAAAAACAGAACAATGAGAAAAAATGAAGAAAGATAAGAAAAAATTGAAAAGACAGAAAAAAAACAAAAAATCATAAAAATAAAAAAAACGAGAAAAGAATAAAAAGAAATCTGAAAAAAATTTGAAAAAATTTTGAGAAAAATTAGATAATATTGGGAAAAAATGAAGTATAATATTTTAAAATAAGGAAAACACGTAAGAAATCGAAAAATATCACAAAGAAAACGCAAAACAATTCCAAAAACCGCAACAACAAAAAAATAACAAAAAAATCGCAAATTGTCATAAAAAATCAAAGAAATAAGAAAAAATTAGAAAAAATTAGGAAACGAGAAAAAACAAGGAAAAATTAGACAAAATTGAAAAAAAATTAGAAAAAAAAACAGAAAAAAAATATCAGAAAAATCAGAAAATCGAAAAAACCAGAACAACCAAAAAAACCGGAAACTACTGTAACCATAAACGAAAGCGAAAAAATCACAAAGAGGCAGAAAAAACAAAAAAAATATCACAAAAAATCGTAAAACAATAGCAAAAAACTACAACAAAATCACAAAAAAATGACAAAAAAATTGCAAATTATCATAAAAAATCAAAGAAATAAGGAAAATGAGAAAAAAATTGAAAAAAAAAGAAAATGAGAAAAAACAAGGAAAAATTAGAAGAAATCGAAAAAATCAGGAAAATGAGAAAATCGCAACAAAATCACAAAAAAATAACAAAAAAATCGCAAATTGTCTAAAAAATCAAACAAATAAGAAAAAATTGGAAAACAAAAAAAAAGAATAGAAAAACATAACAATGTGAAAAAATGAGGAAAGATTAGAAAAAATTGAAGAAAAAAAACCCGAGAAAGAATCGCAAAATCTGAAAAAAATCAGAAAAATCGGAAAAAATAAAAAAAATTTCGAAAAAAGGAAAACTGGGAGAGAAATTAGAAAGTTTTGGGAAAAAATGAAGTATAAAATTGTTAAATACGGAAAACACACAAGAAATCGAAAAATATTACAAAAAAATCGCAAAACAATGGCAAAAAACCGCAACAAAATCACAAAAAATAACAAAAAAATCGCATATTGTCATAAAAAATCAAAGAAATAAGAAAAAAATTGGAAAACAAAAAAAAAGAGTAGAAAAACAGAACAATGAGAGAAAAATAAGAAAATTAGAAAAAATTGAAAAAACAGAAAAAGGAAACAAAAAATCGTAAAAATTAAAAAAAAACCAAAAAATCGTAAAAATGAAAAAAATTATAAAATATTGGGAAAAAATGAAGATTAATATTGTAAAATACGAAATACACCCAAAAAATCAAAAAATATCACAAAAAATCGTAAAATAATCGCAAAAAAAACGCAATAAACTCTTAAAAAAATAACAAAAAATCGCAAATTGTCATAAAAAAACAAAGAAATAAGAAAAAATAAGAAAACGAAAAAATTGAAAAAAAGAGAAAAAACAAGGAAAAAATCGAAATAATTAAGAAAAAGAACAGAAAAAAAATCATGAAAATGAGAAAAATCGAAAAACGTCGCAAAAACCAAAAAACCGGAAACCACCGTAACCATAAAAAATTCGAAAAACATGAAATAAATTGCAAAAAATCGCAAAGAAATCCCAAGAAGTCTCAAATAATTGCAAAAAATCAGTAGAATAAGAAAAAATGAGAAAAAATTAAAAACAAAAGAAAAAAATAGTAAAAGAAAAAGAACAATGATGAAAAATTAGAAAAAATCGAAAAAATCACAAAAAGACAGAAAAAAACAAAAAAGTAGAAAACATTGAAAAAACAACAGTAATAAAAAGAACAAAAAATCATTATAATATAAACCAAACCGAAGTTATTTATTTGGAGAAAAAATTTAAAAAAATTGTTTACTATACAAATCAGGTATAGATTTAGATAAAAATATCGAAAAAAAATATTAAAAGATACCTAACATTCTATTTAGGTATAAAATCCCAATTTCACTCAAAATTAAAGTATTATTGGAAGATAATAAACATTTAAATTTTTACGCAGAAAGTACATCTAATCGCCATCTGTCAAACATTTAGTTAATTAATAGTTTTTGTTATGAAAATCATGGGGTGCTAATTCCGTCTTAAGATATTTTTTATACAGACACAAATTGTTTTCAAACCAAACGCCTACATTGATAATATCTAAAATTTCTTGTACATTCTTAATAATCACCAACATTGATACTACCCAAAAAATAATAATAAATTTTAGTTAAATATTGTATTTATAAAATAAATCTAGCATCACTGGATCATCCTTCTTAAACCGACATTCTGTAAAAATAAATTAATCTATAAAAAATATTGTTCGGTACCTTTTGGTCTAATTAAATTCCTTATCATTCTTTAAAAAGAAAAAAAAAACAAAAATTAGTCTCCAGAGAGAAAAATAAAACAGACTAAATTTTTTTTTCCATTCTAATTCAAAGGAAATACATCCGAACTAATTATCTTTTTTCCGTAGGCCTGGAATTGTACCGTAAAAAAGAAGAAGCGTTTATGAAAGACCTTTTTCGGCGGGGCTGTGCAGCCATCCCGCCGCCGGCGCTACGGGCTTTTTTAAATGAAAAATATATATAAATATTCCAGCTCAACTAAGAGGAAATTAAACAAAAACATCGAAAGAGAATTTAAATTTTGTCTACCGGGTTTACCGAAATTCAAGCTTTATTAACGAATATTTCGCAATTGACAACTCGGAAAACAATTTTAGGATATTTTTTAATCAAAAAACTTAAATTTATTTTGTTTGTTACAGGTAAGAATACATCTGCACTATATTCAAGAAACAAATAAAAAACATTTATTACGCAGGATGTTGCATCACTAGTAAGTAGTATAATTATTTACGAAAATAAATTAACTGCGTTTGTATTGCTTTATTTTTAATGCTTATAAACATTTAAGTACAACATTTAGTTTCTTAATTGGATGGATCGGAATGAAATAAATAAGGCGCCGGTTCTTGTTTTATTTTAATTAGATGCTCGTTGATAGAATTCATTTAAATTTAATACATGTTTTACATATTAGTTTAGTTCCTTAAATAAAAGTATTTATACAATTTATCCACACTTATGAACCATATAAAGTACCCCTTTATCCACTAGTGGAATAATGAAATTACTTTATTCAACAAGTGTAATAATGAAAAATAAATATCAACCACCTTCGGATGAAGCATCAAAAGAGAATAAATATATTAAAGTAACTTAAAACTTTCAAAAATAGTATATTATGTACCAAGGGACTAAAGTGCTTCTTTTAATCCCTTCGCTCTCGGGATTAAAAGTAGCACTTCAGTCACGTGGCACATCCGCTATTTTTGCACCTCGAAAACTTTTAAATTCATACTATGTGAAAAGAACCACTCAATAGGTTTGTTCCAACTTGAAATTTAGAACGGTAATCGGACCATTTTATTATCGATACCATAACAGTTAATGCGCAGATGCGAAATTTTACTATGTTGGAATCGAAACATAAGTTTTAGCGGATGTCGGTATCATTTTTTTGTGTGTCCTGCGCAGAGTTCTATCTTAGTCGCTTCTAAGTTCTAACCTAATTTAACAACGTTTTGTTCTTGTTCATTTTTCACTATGGAAGAATTTGGTAAGATTATTAATTTAGCGCTGAAATTTCAACCCCACGTGCTGATTTTAAATGGATTACAGAAGAAACGAAAGTTTTGCTCGGATTGTATAAGACTTATATAAAGAAAGTAGGTACGTTTGAAATAAAAAGTCACAACCACCTCTGGGAAATTATCAGTAGAAAAATGAAGCAAATCAATGTCAATGTTACTGCAACAAATTGCCAAAACCGTTGGAAAGTAGTCGAGAGAAACTACAAAAAATTTGTTGACAATCAAAATTCCACGGGAAGAGATAGAAAATATTTTGAATTTACCGAAGAAATGAACGATATCATGGGGAAAAAAGAAATATAAACATGGAGGACCAAAGTGAAGAAATATTTAAAGAAAAAATAGAAAATATTTCACAAAAAAAATATTGTAAAAAGAAAAAGAAAATCCTGTCTCGAATTAATCAGGGAAGATAAAAAATATACAGAAAAGAAAAATTATTAATAGAAAAAGAAAAATTACAGGAACTAAAAAATAGAAATGCGTTGCTGAAAGAAAGGAATGGCATATTGCAGGAGCGAAATAAAAAAATAAAAGACGAGAGGTGTCGCGGGACACCCAGTTAGAAAGAAGGTCGGGAACATGTATCAAATAAAAGCTGTAACTAGTCTAGTCAACAAAGTATTTTTGGATCAAACTTTTTTATCCGCCTCCGAAAAATATGAACGAGGTGTCATTCAATTCGGAATAACCACCCATTATTTTTTTTTCGATTTTTTTTCTGTTGAACCAGATTGTTCTAGTTGTTCCGATCATTGTTCCAAATTTTTATGTCTTAAAAAATTATTTCAAGCCCAAAATCAATAAAAGCCAATTGGGTCCAGCCCCCCATTATTTTTTTTGTTGTACTAGATTGTTCTAGTTGTTCTTAACATTGTTCCAAATTTTCATGTCTTAAAAAAATCTATTTCAAGCTCAAAATCAATTAAAACCTATAGCTAGCCTCCATTATTATTTTTTCGATTTTTTTTTGTTGTACTAGATTGTTCTAGTTGGTCTTGGCATTTTTCCAAATTTTCGTGTCTTATAAAAATTATTACAAGCTCAAAATCAATTAAAACCATTTATAGCTAGACACCCATTATTTTTTTTTCAATTTTTACTTTCCCGGTCCCATATCAAAGGGAAAGTATAGTGAACAAGCAAAAAAAATTTCGAGATATCGGTGGAAATATCCATTTTGAGGTCCCCCAAGAAGATTGAAACAATTTCCAGCGTATGGTCTGTCTGTGTGTCTGTGTATAATCTTCCACGATAACTGCTAAACCGTTTGATCAATCAAACTGAAATTTGGTATAAAGGGTCGGTGTGTGCCTCGAATGCGACCATTGGTTTTTGGTTTAAATTGGTACAGTATAAGATCCTCAAGACCGACATTGATTGAATAAACTTGAAAGATTTTTTTGCCTTTTTTTTAAATTTTATGAACACTTTAGTGCAAAATGTTCTGAAATAATCTTTTGAAGCATAAAATTTCCTAAAATTTTTGTATCAAACTATTTCCAGAATTTACAATAGTTGTGCCACAAGAAGGCGCTCAAAAAATATATATATGTAGGTTTTCCACAGTTTTTTCAAATTTTGAGGACAAACAATGCATTTTAGTGGAAAATTTTCTAGCGCAAAGTTGTAGGGCACCAAATTTCCTTTAACTTTTTTAGTGCAAAGTTATAGAGCATAAAATTCCGTACAACTTTTATATCAAACTTTTTCCCGAATTCCCAATAATTTTCACCCTATAATTTTAGGAGATCCTAATTGTAGCGGTGTGCTATATAACGTGCGCATGGGCCCGCTTATATTGTTATCAAAATTAAGCAAAACACTTGAATTTCAAAATAAATTAATTCTGCGCTGTAAATATTTCATTACAGTATTTTTAAAAATCATGATTTTTTACTTAAAAACAATAAAATCTTACACACAAAGATAAATTCCACCTCCACCGACGCGACGCCGCGATGAAATTTCCAAAAAAAAAGTAGTCGACTACGAAATATTTTAACCAGTTTGAACAATTCCAGTAATAGTGTTAGTTAAAGCGGTGAATAAACTTTTACAAAATTGATATAAAAATTATGTTAAGTGATTTTGAAATTTATAAATTATTATAAAAGGTATGTTAGAAATTTATACGAATTTCTTTATATTAATATTTTTGATGGGTTTAAAATACCATAACACATATAGAAAAACCAATTTAAATTTTTTTTATAAACTATGAATTTTCTCTACAGTGATTATAACTGTTTTACAGGATGATTCAAATTTATATTATAATCTTTTATTTTTTTATTACCTTCTATATTTTATTATACAGGATTCTAATTATTTCCGGGTTCAATTAAAAAGAAAAGTTTTTAAAAGGCCTTTTATTGGATAATTCAAATTTTATAAATGTATAGAAATTATTTTTTTTTTGGTTTATTTTCTTGATAATATTTTTTTTTAATAATATGAGTAAATATTCCTATCTCAAGTTTTAAAAAATTATGATTATTTAGACCCTCTTATTTATTAGTAACACGTTTTCTCTTTTTTTCAGTTAAAATAAAGTGAAGTAAGAGAAGAAAACTGAAGATACGAGCTTCATCATAAAGGTAACATTTATGTAATTTTTTTTGGTAATGGTTAATGATTTATTGATAACAAGTACACGAATTTTCCCATACTGTATTTATGAAAATTTAAGTTTTTTTTAGTTATTTTTTTGAATTTTCATTGTGTTTGGAGTTTTTCCAAAAAATAATCAAATTTTCTCTTGACTCATATTTTTTGGCACATTAAATAATTTCTTATTTTTTCGCGATTTTCTTGTGTTTGAAAAAATTTTATTTTCCAAATAATTACCTAATTTCCCTGACTATATATTTAAAAAAGTTTGACAAGATATTTCAGTAATTTTAGATTTTTCTCAAAATAAACAAATTGCCCTTGGAAAATTAAATAATTTCTTATTTTTTTTCTTTAGATCGCACTATTTTTCAAATAATAAACTAATTTCCCCCAACAATTTTTTTCTTGATTCTATTTTCGGCAAAATATATAATGTGTTTTTTACGATTGTCTTTTGTTTTGAACACATTGTTTAAAAAAAAATTTAATTTCCAAATAACGAACTAATTTCTCTTACCCATATTTTCAAAAAAATGAGTAATTATTTTTGTTTTAATTTTCCTTTAATTTTTTCAGTAATTTTAGTTTTTAAATAATTTTTTATTTTTTCGATATTTTCTATTGTTTTGACTACATTGTTTAAAAAAATGTTGATTTTCCAAATAATAAACTAATTTTCCTCGGTTATATTTTACTTTCCCGACCCATTCAAGAAGGGAAACTATTGTGAACAAGCCAAAAAAAATTCGAGATAAAGATGGAAATATCCATTTTGAGGTCACCTGAGATGATTAAGACCATTTCCAGACGGAAGTCTGTCTGTCAGTCTGCCTGTGTGTATTCTTCCACGATAGAGACCACACGTTTAATCCGATTGAGATGAAATTTGGTATATGGGTTTCGGTTATCCAGGGAAGAACGCATTAGTTTTTGTATGACATCTGTCAAACGGAAGTGTCACTATCAAAAAATGACACATGCAATATGTCAGGGAATTTGACTTGCAATATGTCATTTAAAAGTCCGTAAATAACTATATTCAGAACAGTTAAAATTATTTCTCAAACTGTCACCTGTCAAAAATAAAAAAAGTCAAAATTTGAAAATTTAACATTAAATATCTGAAAAAGTATTCGTGGATACTCGTCAGGAAAGTTTTGGGGCGACACAACCGATTTTTACTTTCCCGGACCTATCAAAGGGAAAGTAAGGTGAAAAATTTGAGATATCGATGGAAATATCCATTTTGAGGTCCTCCAAGAAGATTGAGACCATTTCCAGCGTATGGTCTGTCTGTGTGTCTGTGTGTAATCTTCCACGATAACTGCCGAACCGTTTGACCAATCAAGTTGAAATTTGGTATGGAGGGTGGGTGTGTGCCTAGAATGCGACCATTAGTTTTTGGTTTAAATTGGTACGGTGGAGGGTCCTGAAGACCGACATTGGTTAAATATACATGTAACAATTTTTTGCTTTATTTAAATTTTAAGGACAAACAATACATTTTAGTGCAAAATATTGTAGTACAAAGTTTTAGAACATAAAATTACCTACAATTTTTGTCTGAAGCCTTTTCCAAAATTTCCAATAGTTGCGCCACTAGAGGGCGCGTAAAAAATGTGCATGTATGTTTTCTATAGTTTTTCTTGATTTTGAGGACCAACAATACATTTTAGTGCAAAATGTGCTAGTACAAAGTTTTAGAGAATACAATTCTCTATAACTTTTGTTTTTTTCTTTTTTGAGAATTTAAAATAGTTTCGCCACTAGAGGGCGCGTAAAAATATGCATGTAGGTTTTCTCTAGTTTTTCTTGATTTTGAGGACAAACAATATACTTTAGTGCAAAATTTTGTAGTACAAAGTTTTAGAGCATAAAATTCTCTATAACTTTTGTCTCAAACTTTTTCTAAAATCTCCAATAGTTGCGCCACTAGAGGGCGCGTAAAAAATGTGCATGTATGTTTTCTCTAGTTTTTCTTGATTTTGGGGACAAACAATGTATTTAGTGCAAAATTTTCTTGTGCAAAGTTGTAAAGCATCAAATTTTCTTTAACTTTTATGTTTAACTTTTATCGAATTCCTCATAGTTTCGCCGCTAGATGGCGAGAAAAATACACATTTAAAATTCCCTACAACTATTGTATGAAAATTTTTCCCGAATTCCCAATAGTTTTCACACATGTGATCCATAAATCAATGTAATGCTTAGTATTTTGTAATTAAAATAATAGTAATAAATAACATATTCTCTACGGTCGAGCCGGGAAAGTCCTGGGGTGACACAGCCGATTTTTTTTATTGTATTAGATTGTTCTAGTTCTTAACATTGTTCCAAATTTTCATGTCTTAAAAAATTATTTCAAGCCCAAAATCAAGAACAACTAGAACAATCTAGTACAACAATAAAAATATCGAAAAAAATAATGGGGTGCTAGCTCTAAATGGTTTTAATTGACTTTGAGCCTGAATTAATATTTTTAAGACATGAAAATTTGGAACAATGCCAAGAACTGGAATAATCTGGTACAGCAAAAAAATGTTGGAAAAAGAATAATGGGGGGGGGGCTAGCTCTAAAAGGTTTTAATTGATTTTGGGCTAGAAATATTTTTTGAGGCATGGAAATTTGGAACAATGCTGAGACCATCTAGAACAATCTAGTACAACATCAAACATTTCGAAAAAAAAAATAACGGGGCTATAAATGGTTTTAATTGATTTTTGAGCTTGAAATAAATTTTTTTAAGGCATGAAAATTTGGAATAATGTTAAGAACAACTAGAACAATCTGGTACAACAAAAAATAATTCGAATAAAAAATAATGGGGGCTAGATCTAAAAGGTTTTAATTGATTTTGGGCTTGAAATAATTTTTTTAAGGCATAAAAATTTGGAATCATGCTAAGAATAATCTAGTACAATAAAAAAATTTGGAAAAAAAAATAATGGGTGGCTGGTTTTAATTGATTTTAAGCTTGAAATAATTTTTTTAAAACATGAAAATTTGGAGCAATGCTAGGACCAATTAGAACAATCTAGTACAACAAAAAAAAATCGAAAAAAAATAATGAAGGGCTAGCTCTAAAATGGTTTTTGAATTTCCGGCCTTTGTATTTAAGTTTAAGGAATAATTTTCTGGAACAATTTGGTACAAACCTGGAACAATTTGGAACAACTTTCAAAACATTAAAATTCGAAAAATGCGGGGATAACTTCACACACACGTAAAAAACTATAAATAAACATTTAATAAAACGATAATGCCATAAAATACCTAGAAAAGTCACAAATTATAATGAATCACATAAACCGCTATGTAACAAAGTAAAACATATAAGACGGTGGTAAAATCATTTAATATTAAAAATAATTAAGAACCATCGAGAATCAATAAAATAATCACCAATATAGATAAACAAGAAAAAAATCACAAAGCTGTAAAATAACCATAAAACTCACAAAAATATTATTATCAAGCACATGAACCCCATAAGAACAAAAAAAAATCGAGGGTAAAATTTAATATTAAAGAAAAATAATTATTAAAAACCATCGGAAATCACTAAAATAATCATAATCATAAACAATCATTAAAAGGGATAAATGAACCATCAAAATCGTTAAATATAAACAGAAATATAAATAAACCATAAAAAATTACAAGAATATCAAAAGAGTCAAAACATAACCATTAATTGACAATAAAAGCACCAAAACCATTAGTATCATTAAACAGCACTAAAGCCCATAAAAAAAACCATGAAGAGGCAATAAAAATTCATAAAGATGGTATAGCAGATTAAATATAAAAAAAAAATTAAGAAATGTCAAACAACCATCGAAACCATTAAAATCATAATAAACAAATTCGTAAAAAAATAACAAGTACAGTTTTAACAAAAAAAAAACACATTGTCATCATCAATAACTTATTTCATAATTTAATTATATTTTATATCAAAATATTTTGACGTATGGTCCAAATACAGTTTTGAATTTTAAACATCTGCGACATTTACGCTAAATCATATTTTATACCGTGCATTATAATAATTATTGGTCAAATCAGCAAAATCCCGCTATCCAAAATTAAACTTTGCATAATTTATTATAGTTATTATTAATAAATTATATTGATAATTGCTTTTGACTAGTAACAATGTATAATTATAATTAATGTAATATATTGTGTGATATTGTGGTACAAAGATGATTTATAATTTATTAGACGAAACGTTTCTAGCTACTAGATATTTTATTGATCTTAAAGCGGGGTAAAATTTCCAAATTTAAAAGAAAATAATTTTTTTAACGTAAAAGGAATTCACTAACTAGACATATTTGTTTTTTCTACTAGCCATCATTATTTTTTTACACTCTATTTAAATTATATTCCACTTGACTGTGCTCATCAAAAGCGCCAGACTGTATAATCCACTACCAACCAAAAAAAATTAATCCGTCTCAGTCCATTGATGAACTTCAAAGTCCATTTTCATACCTTGTAATTATTAAAACCTATTAATTAACGATCGCGGACTTGTTAGTTTAATAATGATTCTCTAACTCGAACTCTGATTGATAATGTACCAGATTTTCCATTTTTTTTTTTTGTAGAATTATGAGGATTGAAATGAAGCTCAGTTATCGACACTTTTTGTCTTTAGTTATTAAAACTGAACCTGAAAAAAGCTTGTGAATTTAGTAAAAGTACGCGGTAGGAAAGGGAGGGGATGTTTAGTTCAGGAAAAGGAAAATGTGCTGTTATAATAATTTTGTTCTAAAACAATTTTTGAGGTACAAAATTGAAGATTGATAAGGGACGATTTGGTAAAAAATATATCACAGCGATTTTTTATTTGAATTTGAGTTTAACATTATTTTTATACTATTTTTCAATAAAATATCACACAAAGTGAAGATAGCAATATAGAGAAAAAAGTAATTGAAAAATAAATTGGGGGAATAAATGGGAGAAAAAAATTGGAAAAAAAATAAGTTGAGAAAAAAAGAAAAGAAATTGGGGAAAATAAGAAATGGGGAAAAATGCGAAAAAAACGAAATGGGGAAAAATGAAAATGAGAAAAAAAAGAAAATGAGAGAAAAAGAAAATGAGAAAAAAGAAAGAAAATGAGAAAAAGAAACTGAGAAAAAAGAAGGAATTTAGAGAAAAAAAAAATTTAAGACAAAGGAAAAAGTTAAAATAAAAGAAGGGAAACAAAAAAGAAAATATTGAGGGAAATTTAAAAAAAATATTGTTCAAAATACACTTTTTTCACTTTTTGGAAAAAATAAATTGCGAAAACAAAAATTGAGAAAAAAAGAAAGAAAACAAAAAAGAAGAAGAAAACTATTGAGAAACATTTAAAAAAAAATATATAAAGAAATTGAAAAAAAAATGTTCAAAATACACTTTTTTCCACTCGATTAACTTTATGGAAAAATAAATTGCGAAAAAAAGAGAATTGGGAAAAAATTAAATGAAAAAAAAATAAATTCAGACAAAAAAATGAAAATGAGAAAAAAAAGAAATTTCAGACAAAAGAAAAAAAGAAAACTTTAGAGAAAAATTTACAAAAGTATATAAAAAAAGTGGGAACAAAGAAATAAATTGAAAAAAGAATGAAATTGAAAAAAAATCTTCAAAATATACTTTTTTTCGCTTAACTGATTTTATGGAAAAAATAAATTGCGAAATAAAAGATATTGGGGAAAAAAGAAAATAAAAAAAAATAGATTGAGAAATAAAAATAAAATTGAAAAAAAAATGAGAAGAAAAAAGAAAATAACAAAAAAAAACTAAAAAGAAAAACAGAAAAAAAGAAGAAATTTAGAAGAAAAAAAACAGAAAGAGAAAAAGAAAAAATTGAGAAAAAAAATAGAAAATTGAAATTGAAACAAAAAAATTAAAAAAAAAAGCTTCAAAATACACTTTTTCAAATAATTTGAAAAATGCTAATAATTTCAAAAAAACTAAAATTTTAATTTCCAAAAATTAAAAAAAGCAATATTTCAAAAATTCTAAAAATTTCAGTTTGAAAAATTCTAAAAAATCTGCAAATTTCATGTTTCAAAATTTTTAAAAAAAACGTCAAATATTTTAAAAAACTTGAAAAATTTTTATTTCCACAAATTCAAAATACGCAATATTTCAAAAATTCAAAAAATTTCAGTTTCAAAAATTTGAAAAATTCTAAAAAATTGGCAAATTTCATGTTTCACAATTTTTAAGAATAGCGAAAAATGTAAAATATATTAAAAAATTCTAATTAATTCAAAAAATTTTAATTTCCAAAAACGATTTCAGGCAAGATAACATATGGTATTGGCGCCTCTTAAATTAAAAGTTTGATTATCTTTTTGTAAAATCGAGTATGGTCTAGTGGTTGGGATACTTGGCTTTCGCCCAGAATGCTCAGATATTTTTTTATCTTTTACGATTTCATTTTTTTTTTCTCTAAAGTCAACAATTAAGTATATTTTTAAAAAATGGATTTTCTTTTTGATGATTCTGAATCAAACTAACTGTAAGAAAAGTGATTTTTGAACACATTTTTTTTTCAAAACTTGAAAAAACCTCGATAGCGCCCTCTTGCAATATTTCTCGATTTTCGTTTTTTCTATCTAAAATCCAAAACTATATTTTCAAAATTTTGAAAAAATTCTTATTTTTTTATTGTGGTTTAAATGGCGTTGTGTTGCATTTAATACATTGCACATTTGTTTTGTTACAGGAGTTTAAAAAAAAGTTGAAACGAATAATTCAGCATAATTTCAATAACTATTGCTTTGTAATATATCTGTTTTTTGTTCCTTCTGAATCAGAGTATCTTTTGTACCCCAAGAAAAGCGGTTTTCAAAAATAAAGTTTTTCAAAATAGAAAAAAAATCCGTTAGAGTTGACTGCTTTGTAGTAACACTGATAAAAATCCCGTGGCAAATTCAAATATATATTTATTCTTCACGGTGAAAGTTAATGTATTTGAACTTTTGAAATTTTTTGACGCAGTTTACGGTTTGAAATAGGCCATTTTTCAATTTTTTTATGGAATAACATTTCTTCACATATCGAAAAACCTTTTAAATGAGCTATCAGACTCTTCTATGGGATGGCTTAAACTTATACTTTTTTGAGTGTTTTAGCTAATCTTATGGTCAGATTTAAAACGCCAATGAAGAATCCTGTTTTGTAGTAAATTGAAAACTAAAATAATTTTTTGAAATTTTCTGATATAATTTCCGGTATGAAGTAGGCCATTTTTCAAAATTATTTACGGAATAATATTTTCTTCATTTATCGAAACCCTTCAAATGAGCTATGATACACTTGGATCAGATTAGTAGTTTTCGAGATATTGCATGTGGGTGTAAATTCACAAAACTGGGATCTACCGCAAAATAATGAATTAAACTTCTTGCAATATGTCTCGATTTTCGTTGTTTCTGTTTAAAGTTCATAATTAAGTTTTCAAAATATTGAAAAAAATCTTATTCATAGTATTTTTATCGTCGCTTGAATGGCGCAGGGTAATACGAATTTTAAAAAAACTGAAATTAATAATTCAGCAATATTTCATCAACTATTGCTCTTAGAGCAAAATAGATGTTTTTCTGGATCGAAGTTCTTGTAGTATCCCAAAAAAGTAGTTTTTGAAGATACTTGATAAAAATCGAAAGCGTGACCCTTGCAATATTTCCCGATTTTCGTGTTTTCCTTTTAAAGTCTACCATTATATTTTAAAATTTTGAAAAAATTGTCACTTATATTATTTTTAATTGTCGTTGAAATAAATGGCGTTAGGTTCATTTTTTATTTGAAAATTTGCATGTGTGCTTTCTGATAGTCATACAAATATTTTATGACAAAAAAGTATGACTATCAACAAAACTTACTCAAAAATATGTTATTAAAAATATAAACATCCATAAAATAATTCATGTTCTTCACGAAACATAGTCTAATATTGCACTTGTTACAAAATAAAATGTAGGTCCTTTTCTTGCAATTTCTTCGCCTGTCCATTGCACTATATATTGGAAAATGATCTAGATAATCTAATCTGATATCGTCTCGGGGCGTAGGTTTTACCTGCTTTTAATTTTTTTTTTGGAAGTTATTGTTAGCTATTCGAAGTTACGGCACTCGATAGAATTAATTTAAAATTGTGGTAAAGACAACCTTCCTTCGAGAATAAGATCAGTCGTACCAGTTAAACCTTCGCCCGACGGATGGAGACACTCGCGCTCGTGCTTCGCAAACAGTAGCTTATAGACCGGTCTGATATACTTTCGTCAGTTGCAGTGCCAGTTCGAGTTCGAGTAGGAGCTCGATCCGAGAATCAGATCCAGCGACCTTTAGGTCGAGTTGAAGGGAGCACTACTAGACAGAGAGGCCTGACCAGTAGAGTAGGATCGTATCCAGATCCAGTACATGTCCAGCTGTCAACCGTACCAACGAACCGATTATAGAAATAACCGACCGTTGTGTATTCTCTGACCGATGCCGACGATAACCGAGTGATATCTGTAAAACTATATATCCTTTTTCATTCACAGCAAATACCCAGGTTCTCAACCCAGCAAGGACAAGTAAAGTCCGCCCTTCTGGCCGCTAGCTGTTTGTCGATACCAAAACGACCCCTTGAGTATTTTATCTTCATTGACGCTGCTCGGTGCAAGTGGCTTATACACTATACATCGAAGATGGTGCCCGAGGCAATTCGAGACCTGAACTGGTAATCTTGTCCGACAAATTTTTGGAGGGGTACTTGTTGTCTGACGCGCTAAAGTTTAGAGTTTCAGACAACAAATACCCCTCAAAAAAAATTGTTGGACAAGGTTGGGGTGTCGGACGCGCTACAATCCCGAAATATTTGTCTGACAATATTTGTTTTGCTTTTAAATTAAAAAACCTTCCAATTGAATGAAAAACTATGTTTAGGTCATTAATTTTCCTTGTGCATAAAAGTTTGCGAGGGACCAGAAAAAAAACACCCTCCTACCCAGAATTTTCCAAATAAAATATTTGTCCGACTCGACATAAGGGACACATATACAAAGCCTTAACGGTTAGGTCATGACAAACTTTTTTAGCTGTGAGCCCGAAGCCTAATACTAATTTGGCTTGTTCTAAATGCTTTTTTCAATTTTTTTCTCGAAAATTAAAGGAAAAAAAAGAACAAAGCATATAACGATTTGCGTGTTATTTTTTGGGATTCTATACTATATTCATATACAGTGCTAAAATATTTTGAAAAAAACAAGTTCTAGATATAAAAAGATTAGATAAAGTATATAGGTGTGACGAAAAAGCAGTGTGATAAGTAGTAAATTAACGATCTAAATATTCCAAATAATCCTATCTTCCCACTCGTCTGTTCATCTCATTCTTATATTATGTCACTCGGCTTCCCTATCATGACTTATGAGGTCTATTTAGTAAACTGTGTGGGGGCAACAAGTATGCCTCCATAACGTCTTTAACATTGTGAGAGAGCAAAACATTATTGATGATAGCCGATTGTAATAACAAACGAACAACAGGTTCAATACGTCTTTTGAATTCTATTATTTATAGTGGTTAAAATGTGCAATGAAGAGGCATTATTAAGAAATTTATTGATGTAAATAAATACAAGTGCTGTGGTTTCAATATCATTGTGATGCATATAATAATTCAAATTTATGCATCAGTCTATATCTTATAGGATAAAAATAAAATTCTGTTTCTATAGTTTCGAAGAGGATGTGATTTTTTCGTTATTTTATAAAAAATCAAAGATCAAATCAATATGAAGAGAAAGTTTCTCTGGGAATCATATTTAGACCAAAATAAGAAACATTTCAAGAAGATCACTTTGATTTTTACAAAAAAAGGAAATATTATTTATTAGATTAGTTGTGCAGTTGGTACATGTTAAATAGAAATAAATTTGATATTAGCACTAGTTAAAGATTTCAAATCGGGTAAACACTGTTCACTTGAAGTTGGATACATTTCACTGGAATATTATCCAGAATTCACAAAACAAACATATATTTCCTTTAAATTTGATAATAAAACACAAGAACTAGACGCAACACGAAATTTATGGACATAACGCTATGAAGACATTTTAGTCTTTTAAACAGACATAATCAGAATGACATTTGTCATTAGCTACTGAAGAAGTATTGTGAAGTATAACAAAAGTGACCTGCAAAAAAATAAAAAAATAAATATAACATATCATCTAATTATGGTGTATTAATCGTTTTCAAGTAACCGTAATGATTTAAACAGTCCCCTATGGCTACTAGCATCTCTTTATGATAAAAAGTTTCGCTTCTGTCAGTCGAGATTTAACTTTTAAGAAAAAATTGATTTTATTCTACATTTTTATTGAAATTAAATTTTTTAGGGTTTTTATCCCTATTTTTTTTTTAACTTTTTCTATCTTTCCCCATTTTTTCCGTCTATTTTTATTTGTTCCAATTTTTTCCGATTTTTTATGATTTTTTTTAATTGTATTTTGTTTCTTTTTGGTTTTTTCGATTCTTTTTTAATTTACTAGCATTTTTCGATCTTTACCAATATTACCCCTTTTTTCATTTGTTCCAGTTTTTTCTAGTTCTTTTAGGTTTTTTATGGTTTATTACGATTTTTTTAATGTCTTACGATTATTTGGCATTATTTACGAAATATTACGACTTTTTACCAATTTTTTATACTTTTTTTACGGTTTTTTATGATTTTTTACGTTTTTTTTATGGCTTTTTACGATTTTTTCACGATTTTTTACAGTTTTTTTAAGATTATTTAGGATTCATTACGATTTTTAACGATTTTTCAAGATTTTTTACAATTTTTACGATTTTTTACGATTTATATGATTTTTTACGATTTTTCAAGATTTTTTACAATTTGTTATGATATTTTATGATTACTTTGCATTATTTACTTAATGTTACTTCATGACTTTTTACCAGGTTTTTACCAATTTTTTAATTTTTCGCGATTTTTAACAATTTTTAGTGATTGTTTACGATTTTTTACTATTTCTTACGATTTTTCATGATATTTTACAATTTTTTCCATGTTTTTCCTCTTTCTTAATTTTTTAAAAATCTGTAAATATCGTAAATAATCGTAAAAAAATCGTAAAAATGATATAGCGAATTAATTTTATAATAATTAAAACATAAAACAAAAGTTGTAGAGAGTTTAATTATCTAAAATCTCCCTGTGTTACCTTTTTCTCGGAAATATATAATTTTACCAGAAAATTGGAAAAGATTAAATAAAGTTGAAATGGTAAAATTAACAAATATTCTCACATGGGCAGGTAAGGGACAACATTTTAAAAGAAATCAAATATTTCAAAACCAAAGAGTTCACAATATTCAAAAAAATGAAAAAGATTCAAAAATTTGAAAGAGCACAACCCAAAAAATTTCAAAAATTTCCAAATATTTAAAAAAATTTCAATAATTTAGAAATATGTTCAAGTTAGTTTTTATGTCTCTAATTCTAATTAAAAATTATTTTAATATCTTTAGTTTCTTGCTATTTTTTACGGGTTTTTACGATTTTTTACGATTTTTTCCAATCTTTCTTAATTTTTTAAAAATCCGTAAAACATCGTAAAAAATGGTAAAAAATCGTAAAAAATCGTAAAAAATCGTAAAAAATCGTAAAAAATCGTAAAAAATCGTAAAAAATCGTAAAAAATCGTAAAAAATCGTAAAAAATCGTAAAAAATCGTAAAAAATCGTAAAAAATCGTAAAAAATCGTAAAAAATCGTAAAAAATCGTAAAAAATCGTAAAAAATCGTAAAAAATCGTAAAAAATCGTAAAAAATCGTAAAAAACCGTAAAAAATCGTAAAGAAATTTATACAAATTAATTTTACAATAATTAGGATATGAAAAGACCTGTTACAATATATTCAACAATGGCGGATATGGTTTTTTTGAAATTACAACCCTTATAGTTATGAGGACATTAAAAAAGGTACTAAAGGTAGAATGCCCGTAATAATAGGGTTCTTCTCGCCGATAGGAGACAAAATTTTTGATATCGGACGATTGGTTCTTGAGTTGAAATTATTTTTCACCTAATCGTGTTGTGGGTGTCTCAAAACGTCGAGAAACGTTATTTAGCAAAAAAAATTTTAATTTTTTTTAAGATTTTAATACTTCCGGTCCGAACCGAAGTAATTTAATAATAAAGTTATTACTCTCAATCAGAACCAATGATATCCAATAGAAAACTCTCAAATTTTCGCGAATATCCTAGGTGACACGATCTATAACTTTTTCGAACAATCTGGTCAGTTACAGGAACTTCGGCCGAAGCGTACCCGTGTATATAAGCTTTATCACCTTTGTCGACAGTTAGTCTTAATATTCATTAGTATGCAAATCAGTTCGCAATGCGCTCACTTTATATCTATTCGCTATTCTTGTCCTTCTTATAATTTCAGTTTTTTAAGTTATGGTCTTAAATTTAAATCCAAGTTTCTTAATTTAATTTTTAATAGTTTTCGCAGCAAATCTTATAATAGCATTTAATTTCCTGTATTATTTCAGCTGAATGAATGTCATTGTTATTATTACTATTATAAATTAAGGTTAACAAACGTTTAAAATATCCCAATATCAAAACACTTTTCTCTATGGTGAATTCTAGTTCATACTAATTTTTTATTGTCTCGTGTGTAACACTTACAGAACAACACAAACTTAATATTAAAATAGAAATCAATTTTGTCTTGGTAACTTGTATACAGAAATTTCCATCATATGTTGCCAAACTGTATTAAAGAAATCAAACCAAACTCAACCATATTAGGTAAAACGTAAATGCAAACTTTTCATTTCTCACTAAATTTAGTTAACTACATATGAAAAACTATTTTATTCACAATGGCATATGTAATAGCTCAATTACACATTTTTTAAAGGTCGGGAAATGAGGTATTACAAACTTTATTTTCTGCCTACGGGTGGGAAGTGATAACTGTCACTTTCCACACGTGAGCCCGATAGATTTCTCTATACCTATCATATCAGCAGAAAGCAATACATACTGTCAGTAGATAGAACGTCCTTTAACTTTAAAGATTCAATAACTAAAGGCGATGACGTTTAGAATAAAATTTAACGAGTTGATTTCTTGTACAATTGTCACAATCTAAACGTCATTGCCGTTAGTTATAGAACCGTTAAAGTTAAAGGACGTCCTATCTACTGACAGATAGTATTTATTAATTACAGCAATAAAGTGTTATTCGTTTTAATGTTAATCGTAATGTTTTGTGACCATAATTTGTCATTTTCCTTTCTTATTTTTTTTAAATTGATAGTCTACAAATAAAGAGCCATGTAATATCTAAATGTCAAAGTATTTTGATTTCAAAGAAAACTTGACTAGAGTATTTTAATACACATATCACATAGCCCTTTTAAACTTTTAAAAACAACTATATATTGTTATGAAATACTACTTCGTGGTTCTCAATTTGGGGTGAGTTCTATATATAAAAAAAAATAATAAACATTACAAAAAAAATATTTAAAATTAAATTAATAAAGTCCTTCTGGTCACATTTCACTCCAATCTTCTACACCTATTTTATCTCCTACCTTGACCAATCGCTTCTTCTAAATACCTCTTCTTCAATTTGACTTCCTAATCTCCGCTTTCCAATTTATTAAACCTTTATACTATTCCTTACGTTCTTCCACCACTCGTCCTTTCTGTTAGTCGCTTTCTTATTTAGCTCACCAAACTGAATTTATCTCTGATTTTATTATTTATTGTTTTTTTTTTTTTTTAAATAAAATTTTGTAATTTAATCAGTGTATACATATTTTTTTATTTTCCATCTTTCTACATCCTCTTACAAAAACCATTACTTAATATTCTGACCAACAACCATTTTTTTTTCTTATAAAAAATATTTGACTTGTTTATCATTATTTTCTATTCAACTGTCCGTCTCTAAATAAAAAAATTTTTGTTACTTGATTTCCGAATAAAATTTTTTTTTATCACTTTTGACAAACTTGCCATTTACTTTTTAATTATACAGCAAAAATTTACTTTGATATTCTATCCAAATTTTACCTTTCTCTATTAAATTATTATACAAATAATAATCATTCATATGATAATAATGATATGATATTACAAATAAGATTTTTTTTTTCATACTCCACAATTGTTGATTTTAAATATTTTATACACCAATTATTTTCAATAAATGCTTTAAATTAAACCTCTAACGATAAACTCTGTTTATAAAATTCAAAATTAACAAATGTTATTCAAACCTTTTAACAAATAACTAACAATTAACTTATAAAAATGACTCATACAGAGTATTTCATTACAATATATTGATATGGTTTTTTAGTTATATGTGTAGTTTTAGTTCTGTTTTTGTATGTATTGTGGTTGACAGTGATGGAAAGGTGGAAGGTTATTGTCAAATGTAAGTTTGACAATGAAAATGAGGTTATGAAAAAAGTTTAAGGTGCGTGTGAATGTATGTAAATGTGTTAAGATTTATTTAAGAATGTTTGTTAGAAGATTATTTTTATTGAATGTAATAATGAGTTCTCAACAATTGTGGTACAAGTAAAAGAAAAAATCTTAGTGTGTTTAGTCATTTAAATTTAGAGAAAAAAAAATGAATTATCTAGTTAGGGGGAGAAAAACAAAAGAAGAAAATAATAAACAGTTTTTGGTTGTTAATGAATAAAAAAAATTTTGATAAGTAAGATGTCAGAAAAGAAATTTAGAATGAGATATTAACGATTGGTGTATTGAATGGTATTAAGTAATCGAAGTTATGGATTAAGAAAAATAAAAGCAATTATTAAAACAAGGGTTTTACTATAATAATAAAAAAAAAATTACAAGAACATAAAAAAAAAAAAATTGACAAAGAAGCCAAAGAACAAATTGGTTTGTAGGAGGACGAGGTGGTGGTGAAAATTAGTTTAGATAGGAAGACAGAAATAGGTGGGGATTAAAAAATTTACAGAAGACATAAGAGAGAAATGACTAGGTAGTGATACGGGAAAAGAAAAGAAAGCAGCTGATTGGAGGAAGGACAAGAGAGAGAAGATCAGTTTAAGGCGCCCAAAATTATAATTTTTTTTTATTTTAATTTTTTGTAAAGTTTATTATTTTTTTTAAAGGAACCTAACCCTAAGAGAGATTAAGAGTTTTCACAATAGCCAGTCCAATATAAATTGTCGCCAGCCAATGTGGGGCCCGAATTTAGAGTAAATTCCACATCATTTTCATTCGGAAGTATCATCAAAATTGGTAAGATTTTTAATTTTATTTTGTGGCACAATTGTTGAAAATAACCTTTTGATTTGAAACCAATGATATTTGAGTGATTGAAATTTAACGTTGTTTAGGATATAAATTAGAATTATTAAATTTAACATCGGTTTTTTTTTTACAGTATTTTAAGTTGACAGTATTTGACATTTCAAAATTAAATTAAAGTTTGACATTTGGGATAAAATAAATTTATACGGGGGGAGAATATTATTTTAGTAGAACGAAATTTAATAGTTATCAATAGAAGTGCTAAGTGTTAGTGTTATTTAAAAAAAAAAAATATAATGGAAACAAGAAGGAATACAAGAAGAAACCATATAAGAGAAGAAGATATAGTTGTTGATGAGGAATTTCAACATGAAGATCTAGATGGACAAGGAGACATGATAGATGTAGAGACCAATAATGTGACAGAAAATTCAGATGAAAATATGGAAGGACAAGAAAAAGAACCAATTAAAATAAAAGAACAAGAGACGATTATGGAGATGATGATGAAAATGATGATGAATATGGGAGATGATTTAAAAAATAATATACAGGAAGTAAATAAAAAGGTAGAAGAAGCAAGTAAGAAATCAGAAGAAGCAAGTAAGAAATCAGAGGAAGCAAGTAAGAAAACAGAAGAAAAATTACAAAATAGTATACAGGAAGCAAGTAAGAAATCAGAGGAAGCAAGTAAGAAATTAGAAGAAGCAAGTAAGAAATTAGAAGAAGCAAGTAAGAAATCAGAAGAAAAATTACAAAATAGTATACAAGAAGCAAGTAAGAAAACTGAAGAAAATATGAAGATGTTAAAAAATGAAATAAAGAAAACAAACGAAGAATTAAAAAAAAAATTCAGAGACGAAATGTTAAAGTATAGAGAAGAATATAAACAAGAAATTAGGTCAGTAACTAAGGAAATAGAAAATGTCAAGGAAGAAGTAAAATCAAATTTAAATCAAGAAAGACAACATAGAGAACAAAATATGAAGAAAACGGACGAAAATATTAAGAAAATGGATGAAAACATTAAGAAATTGGATGAAAATATAAATAAGAATTTAGAAAAATCGAAGCAAGAGAGTCAAGAAATTAAACAAAATAATGAAGGCATAAACAAAAAAATAGAAGAATTAAAGGATTATACGGATAATAAAATAGAAGAAGAAATAGAGAAAGTAAAATTAGGTCAACAAGAGAATGCAATTTTGAAAAATAAATGGTTAAATCCTACTGCAGGAATAACTAAGCAAGTGGAACAAAATATAAAGGAAGTAGAAGAAAGGATTATGGAAAATATTGAACAAAAGATAGGGGAAAATATAGAAAAGTGTAAAAATGAAATAAAGTTAGGTGGAGAAATAAAGAAAATAAAAAAACAAGTGAATATGAAAAATAATTTGAATAGAAGAAAAGAAAGACCTTGGAACATACAACAAAACATAAAACAGAAAAATGGAAAAGAAAACAGAAACTTAAAAAAGATTAATAAGGATAAAATTAATAATAATAAGGAAAGTAAGAAGAAGAAAGTAAGAGATAAAGAAATTGCAACAGAAAAAAAAAGGAAAGACACTTATATGTTATAAAATAAATAAAAAACGAATGGAAAAAAGATATAAAAGACGTAAGGTCAAATTTAAAAGTTAAAAATAGACAAATTAATGGCTTAAATGAAGAAAACCGGAGCAAGGACATGGAATATGGGAATAGTAATGATGGAAATGAAAAATAAAATAAAATTTAAATTAGTTATAGGAAGTTTAGTTAAAAAAAAAAAAAAAAAAAAAAAAAAAAAAAAAAAAAAAAAAAAAAAAAAAAAAAAAAGTTAAGTTAGTTAATGTGTCATTAATAATTAAAGTCTATTGTGGGAAGGAGTTGAATAAAACTAAAGAAATAACATATTCGGAATAAAGGAAGTATAGAAGAATTTGATAATGGACATAGGTATTGGAATAAAAGCATAAATAGGAGAAAGTAAGAAAATGTAAGAAATTATTATGAAGATGGAGGTAAGAAGAATAGTAATAAAGCAGAGAAAATAGGATCTTGAATATAAAATAATTAAATAATAAATAATAGTGTTAAGTGCGGTAATATAATTATAATTAAATAATAAATATTAATATAAAGAATATATGAGGTATATGAAGTTTTATAATGAAAATGATGAAGTATAATAAAAGGTTATGAATAAATATGGGTAATAAATAATTAAAAAGTAATTGAAGATAATATTAGAGAAAAGAAGATAGTATTTTATATGGAAAGATAGAAGTAAATAAGTTGGAAATGTTATAAAAGAATAGAAAGAAGAATAAGAAGAAAGAAAATTTTAATAAGAATTCAGAAAAACGACAGAGTGAAAATTAAATATAATGGTGCTAAAAAAATCCTGAAAATGGAATTATAAGAGGAGTGTTCAATATAGACCAGATATATGAGTATAAATTTGAAGATGAGAAGATATGAATTAAAAGTGACAGACTATCAGATTGATATTAGTATGTTTAATGTTATTTGTTATTATTTAATTTTGTAATAGTTGTTAAGAGTTTACATAATTCATTTTAAAGAATTTAGGTAATTCGTTTAAAATTCATAATGGGGGATTTGATATGGTTTTTTAGTTATATGTGTAGTTTTAGTTCTGTTTTTGTATGTATTGTGGTTGACAGTGATGGAAAGGTGGAAGGTTATTGTCAAATGTAAGTTTGACAATGAAAATGAGGTTATGAAAAAAGTTTAAGGTGCGTGTGAATGTATGTAAATGTGTTAAGATTTATTTAAGAATGTTTGTTAAGATTATTTTTATTGAATGTAATAATGAGTTCTCAACAATTGTGGTACAAATAAAAAGAAAAATCTTAGTGTGTTTAGTCATTTAAATTTAGAGATAAAAAAAAAAATTAATTATCTAGTTAGGGGGAGAAAAACAAAGGAAGAAAATAATAAACAGTTTTTGGTTGTGAATTAATAAAAAAATTTTGATAAGTAAGATGTCAGAAAAGAAATTTAGAATGAGATATTAACGATTGGTGTATTGAATGGTATTAAGTAATGGAAGTTATGGATTAAGAAAAATAAAAGCAATTATTAAAACAAGGGTTTTACTATAATAATAAAAAAAAAAATTACAAGAACATAAAAAAAAAATTGACAAAGAAGACAAAGAACAACTTGGTTTGTAGGAGGACGAGGTGGTGGTGAAAATTAGTTTAGACAGGAAGACAGAAATAGGTGGGGATTAAAAAATTTACAGAAGACATAAGAGGGAAAGGACTAGGTAGTGATACGGGAAAAGAAAAGAAAGCAGCTGATTGGAGGAAGGACAAGAGAGAGAAGATCAGTTTAAGGCGCCCAAAATTATAATTTTTTTTTATTTTAATTTTTTGTAAAGTTTATTATTTTTTTTAAAGGAACCTAACCCTAAGAGAGATTAAGAGTTTTCACAATAGCCAGTCCAATATAATATATTCTAACTAATAAAATGATTGTGAATAAAATAGTATACAAATCTTGGCGGACATTATCATTCCTGTCTCGGGCAATAGATGACCTCGGCGCAAGCGCCTCAGTGGTCTATATTTGCCCTCGACAGTAATGATGCATTTAATGCCTCGGTATGTAATCTACTATTACTTCATATGAAAAACTTATTTTTACCTCTCGCCCCTCAGATAAGACAGGTATAGTAATCGTGCTAAAAATTGGGTAGTGACTTTTCAATGGATAAACACGTTTTAGGGTCCCTAGAATACGATTTTGATATTTTCGCAATGATATCTGTGTGTGTGTGTGTGTGTGTGTGTGTGTGTGTGTGTGTTAGTGTGTGTATGTGTTAGGATGGATGTTGTAGTAACTATGGCTAAAAAACTACTAAATTAAAAAATACTAAATTTTGTACAGGATTCTGATACCCTAGATTAAATCTCATTAGATTTTGGTGTCAATCGGACAACCGGAAGTGGCAGTTGCTATGCGTGATGACGTCATTACAAAACAAAATGGCAATAAAGTTTTACACATATATTTTGTATACACTATAGTTTATTTTCGTATTATTAAAAATTTTGCAATTGCTGCCAGATTTACAAAAATAGTCAATTTTTTTCATACTTTTTTGTGTTAACGTGTAAATTTTTGATTAAAAAGTGGTGAGAGATCATGTGCTGGCCACATCAGATTTTGTCTTTTACCCCATTATTTTTTTTGTTCACTTTTTTCTGTTTATTCTTGGTGTTCACTTTTCCCTTTTTTTGTTTTCACTTTTTCCCTTACTGTCTTTGTGTGTTTTTGCCCCGACTATTTTTTTTCCACACTATTTTTTGCCACATTAATTTTTTTTTGACATTTCCGAATTGTTGCCCCATTTTTATTTGTTTTTGACCCGCTTCTTTTTCTTTTTTGTCCGGTTTTTTAGTTTTGTCCCAAATTTCTCTTTTGTTTGTTATTTGCCCAGCTTTTTTTATTGTGTTTTTGACCCACTTTTGTTGTTTTGTTTTTTGCCCAATTTTTTTAAACTTTTTTTTTGCCACTTCATTTTTTGTTTTGTTTTTTGATTTATTGAATTACTGAACAAACAAGTTATTTTTTATGGTCTAGAATCTAAAATACAATCATCAAATTTTTATCATACCATACGAGGTTTGTCAAAAAATCTTAATTTTGTGTTATTAAATTACCTATCTTTATTTTTGAAAACATCAAAAACTATTATAAATGAAAGTAATTTTTCATGTTTTATTTTAGTAACATTTTATCATCAAATCACCTGCCAAAATACAAATAAAATGCAATTATTTTATTGTAGAAAAAGTTTCTAAAACCGAAAAAAAAATTATTTTTTGATGCCTAGTTCCAATTTTTTTATGGATACATCGCACTCATAATAGTAATTCCTTTAAGCCGCTTCAAAAGCGGTGCTTGAACCAAAATGATGATTCACGTTGAATTTGAATCGCTGAAGATTGTAAACACGGTTCAGGAAGGTAATTCCAGAGAGATGATGTTCTCCAGATAAAGGAGTTCTCAAATATGCTGGTAGGGGGAGTACTTATGGATAGGACATACCAGCTCGACGAGTGTTCCTCGCACACTCTAGGAGGAAACAAGCGAGAAATGTCGTCCTAACACCTTTCATGGATGTATCTGTAAAAAAGAGTCAGATCGCCCACCTCTCTTCAATGTTTAAAAATTTCAAGATTCTTAGACAGTTCTGAGTCTCCGATAAGACGAATTGCTCTTTTGTGGAAGCAGTATTCCAGTGATGGTCGAATTTGATCCTTATTATGTAATAAAACTATTGTGATGAGTATTCTGGTGCGAAACAGTGATCCGACTTTTTATGAAGCCATGCTTGCAGCCTGGTCATGTCACGACATATATCCCAAGCACCAAGACACCAAGCAAATTTAGCGATGAAGCTGGCGGAAAAAAACGATTTAATAGATTTTTTTAGCTTTAAACCTACTAAGTTACTGCTACCCCAAGCTAAAATTTCTTCCAGGACTTTATTAAGGCAGAGGAGGAAACGAATGTACTATCATCGGCCAAACTATAGATTGTATTTTTTGTTTCTTTTCAGTTGATATTGAAGGTGTCGGAAAGAAAACCGTCGATAGATTCTTTTAAAAAATGATCTGAAAGAAAACTAGAAAGCCAGGTGCAAAATTTTTCGGCCATGCCAATTTGTTTAAAAGTGCATTATGCCAAATACGGTCAAATGCTTTGTAGTTGTTAAGCGAAACCACACGGGACTCTCCATATTGTTCATTAGCAAAGGTCCCCTGTAGATCGTCATTTGCGAAAACCATATTGAAATGAACGGTTTGAATTGCCCTACTCGATATGAACTTCGGCGTCTAAGAAGCACAGACGAGAGGGTCTCCATCTATCAGACGGGGGTTTAACTGGTACAACTGACCTTTTATTCGAAGCTTCTCTCATAATTTTAAGTCAATTCTACTCCAGGCCGTGCGCGATTTAATTTATATATTTTAATTATTACGGAAATAAGTAACTTCGTTACAATAGCTTTCTGGGAATTGGCCGCACTAGAGGACGTTTCCTGCTGAAAGAAAATATTCATTTTTAAAGGACATAAGACAAGCCTTCTCAATTTTAGTTACTGCTTGACGATAGTTGTTTGTAAATCGAATCATATTGAAAATTAATTTATCGTTTAAAACTTAATTTTCGCTAACAAAGTTAGCTACTTCCGGAGAATAATATAAATAAGCTTAGTAGTTATCTCTTACCAACTACTCGGGATTACCATATTATATTTATTAATAATACTATTACTATTGTTTTTGAATTTTTTAGTGTTCAATTGTAAATGATATACATTAACATTGTTAAAATTCTTCAACTACATATACGAATCTAGTTTTAATTGAACTCTTAGTTTGGCCTATTTTATATACATTCTTTACAATTAATTCCTATGTTGTTTTTTGTGCTTACACTGTCAATATAATTATATCGAAATGGTTGGTATATTGAATCCTACAATTATTTCCCTTAACCACTTCAATGATATATTTTAAATTAAAATCTAATATTTAAATTAATTATATACAAAATATAAATGAATAGAGAAAAAAACGAGGTATAGTGGGATACCCAGTTGGAACGAGTTATCTCTGCTTCAGATGGTCGTAGATTAACGATTTTTTAAAATACGCGAAAACGAGTGAGAATATCCTTTTTTCAAGAGTCATTTCCATAAAATGAAAATCGTAATTTTTATTTAAAAAAATGATAAAAAAGTCATTTTTGAACAACTGAAATTAAAAAACTCGTTACAATTCTTTAATAGGATGATAGTACAACTCTTTAGTAAGAGAATGAGATCAGAATTGTTACTGTAGGACCATCCGCTGACCAACAGGAGCCAATTTGCCAGAACACCTTTTTTCTGTAAAGCCATATATCTCGATAAAAAATCAATGTTTTTAATTTTCCAAAAAAGTACTTTTTTATATTGCCATGTTCTATAGGTACAGCAAAAAAACCAAGCATATTGACCGCACTGTTGACGACATATAGCTATCGAAAAATTCTACAGAAATAAATCTTTTTAATACCTACAACTTTCTCCTCTAACTTTTTTCAATCGGAGTTACAGTTTTTAAGTTATATGCGAAAAACCGTTTTTTTCAACTTTGCCAATTTTTTAGGTTGTGTTCGCCACTCAGGCACAGCAACTCACCTTTATTTTTAATTTCCTAATTTCTTGTTTTCGGGTAGCAATTTCTGTAAGCACTTCTCCCTCGATTTCTCCCTGAGCAATTAAAAAAAAATAAATGAAAGAATGATAGACAAACGCTTATAAACACACAAACACATATAAAAAATATAATTACACTGCACTACATGCATAGCTGTAAAGAACTGTAGCAAAAGTGTCGTGATTGTCGAACTCTTACACTTTTTTCGATCTAGCTCTCATTCGTCCAGTATCTGGAGTGTAACGTGCGATGAAGAACTTACTAGATTTGTAATTTTTGGGGCATAATGTATATAACTTAAAAGAATTTTCATTTCTAGGGCATAGGTATAGGTTTAGGTTTAATGTGAGTGGTGCGTTAGCTCGTCCCTGCACTGCGGCAAGCAGAGGCCTATTGTGGCTCACCACTATGGGCTATAATTCACCATTCAATCCACATCTTCTCAGGAAATCTATGGTTGATTTAGGTAAAGCTTCCTTGAAGTCGGTAAGCTCCAGCTGTACGAAACCAAACGTACGAATCCTATTCATTTTCAGGGCAGAACAGGAGCATAGAATATGCTCCTCCGTTTCGTCTTCTACACTGCAGAAGCGACAGTCCGATGTTTGACTTAGACCAGGCTTCTTCAGATGGTGACGCAGACGAAAGTGTCCTGTAAGCAGTTCATTCTACTCCATTCTAGGATTTGCGTTAGGGTGCTACCTGAGGGTTTGACTATGAACGCATTAGAGTGTGCTGAAGAGTTTTCCTTTCGGCCCATTTCCAGATAGTGTCTTTGGCACTCCAAGGAATGGTTCTGGTCCAATGATCTCGGATTCTGCACCTTTTAATCGCGAGATTGTCGGCTTTCTCATTAGCCTCCACCTCTTTGTGTCCAGGTACCAAGAGTAGAGTTACTCTGTTACTGGTATCAATGCGATCCAAGGATTCGATGCAGTTTTACACCAGCTTCGAGTCCAGTCGGTTGGAACTCAGTGCTTTTAAAGCTGCATGGTTGTCCAATAAAATGTAAATACTCTTGTTGACCAGAGGATGTTTTGTCAACTCTCTTGCACATAATTCTATAGCCAAGAGCTACGCCTGAAAGTTGGTAGCATCATACTTACCGAGGCTTACTGTGATGTCAACTCTCGGGTCTTTGAACCATCTGTATACAGTACCTAAGCCGTCCCTGGAAAGAGGATCTCCTCCTTTTCCCATTCGTCTATTCTCGGAAGAAGGACGTTAAACCATTCCGAGAGTGTGGTGAGTATTCACCTCTCGCAGCAGTCCAGAGTCGTTCCGTAGCCTCCCCCCCTCAATTTTATTAGCCACTGACACGACTCTGTAGGAGGTCATTCTGGCCTCCTGCTCCAATTTTTTGGGGCATACTGGATTCCTACAACTTACAAGAATTTTAATTTTGTTGACATACTGTATACAATAAAACTTAGCTTGTCCACTACACATACAACTTAATAAAAAAACTTTTTTTAGTCATAAGTACTGTATACAATTTTATTCGAAAAAACTTAACTTGGTACATACTATATACAACTTACAAAAAAAATATCATTTTTGCGATGTACTGTATACACCTTATAAGTTTTTTTTTCGAAAATCTTAACTTGGGAGACACAATATACAACTTTCAGTAGTCTCATTTTTGGGGCATACTTTATATCTTACAAGATTTTTTTTTGAAAAACTCAATTTGAGACATATTCTATACACCTAACAAGAATTTTTATTTTTAAGACATAACGTAACACTTTTTCGGAAAAATCTCATTTTAATCACAATTTGGGAGACACTTTATGTGGATCACATTGTATAGAGCAACATTTTTTGATCTTTTGAACACACTATATGAATATAGAACAAAATAAAAGTAATTTCTTTATTTTTGGACTACATTCTACTGGAATACAATATAGAAAAAGTATCGTGATGGTCGAATTCTTACTTTTTTCGACAAGTGTCTGGAGTGTAACGTGCGACAAGTAACTTCGGTCCAAAATAAAAAATTTATTATTAAATTATAATATAATATAGAAAAAGTGTCGTGACGGTCGAAGTCTTACTTTTTTCGCCAAGTGTCTGGAATCTAGTGTGCGATAAGTAACTTCGGTTCAAAATAAATGTTTCTAACACCATTTTATCCCTGAGGTCTTGTTAAACACTCTTTTATCTGATTATGAATGAAAGAAAAAAATATAAAAATAAAAATATAAAACCATCGCGTGCTCAAAATACATCGTGTTAATGTCATATTTGATTTATACCTCCAATTTGTTACAAACACAAGAGTGAATTTATTGAAACTTCTCATTTGCGTGGGAAAAAGCATGATGCCCTGTTTTTGAAAAAAAAAATTAATAATATCCATAAGACATGAAGATTAGTTACTTTAATATTTCTTAAGAAACATGCTTAATGGGGTTATTAATTATGTATGTATAGGGAAGAGTAAATTTGATGGTTTTCTATTTATAGAATTATTTTAATAGAAATACTAAAAAAAAATTAAATATTTATGTAATTCTTTATGAAAACCAAAACGTTATTACTCAAACTCAATCTTGAAGGGTCAAGTATACTACAGGGGTCTCGTTTTCAAATTAAAACGTTAAAATGATAAAATACAACAATTTATCAATCTGTCCATCACAAATAATGAGGTAGGTACATGTACAAGTAGTAGTATTAATTATAAAACCCAAAATTCATTAATTAAGAAAAATCGTACGACAATGGGAAGTATATAGCACTAAAACTTGTAATAAATTTCATAATCTTTATTATATTTACTTAGTGCAATTGTGTTGACACATGCATCTAGAATTTCTTACAAATTCTTGAGATACGTCGCTTTTATCGCACATGGTTGTTTACCTTGTTCTTGTCATCCACAAACAAGAATATTTGATCCAATCTTCCTTTGTAATCGAATATGAGTCACAAAGAATAAATTATACCTGTTATCAGTGTCTTCCTAACAAATAATCGCTTAGAAAATCCACTTTGAGTTATTGTCAACAAGAAAAATGAACAAAGGTGGCGCCTAACATAGAGCAATTAAATTCCAATCTTGTATAGGTAAGTGGATTAAAAGTAAACGACAGTTTTTGTCCCTACATTTACCAAATCCCTCCATGACTAAGCCCTTTTCGTTTTCAATTTCATTTTCTACCTAAAATTCAGGAAAGTTGTTTTGCCGTCTAACCGCAACCGTTACCAAAAAACCGTTAACATCCACTCGAACATTTTCGAAAACAAAAGTCAACTAATGAAGCGTTTTTGATAAAAACCACGCTAAATCTATTATCTCGGAGAATATTAAGTATTACATAATAGGATATAATGAAACGGTTTTGTCTGCCAAAAGTACCTTTTTGTTTGCGAACTTATGAGTTGTGCTGAACGAAGGCATTTATACTCAGTCCGACTACGAAGGGTCATTAATTATCTTACTTCGACTCCAGTGGGGGCGTTCAAACGTTTTTGGAAATCGCTTGTAATAAAATAAAGTGTTTTACATAATATTTTTGAAATTGAAAATAATATTTTCTGAATTTTCGGAAGTTCGTCGAAATGTATTTTTGAATAATATATACTGAAATAAGAATTCCAATTGATAAGTGAATTCCATTCCCTACCTGCAAAAGGATTCCCCAATGGGCTGGGTTCAGGAGCTTAAAAAAAATTAACAATACATTAAAAAAAAATAATATTTTATTTTTTTATTTTCTCTTGATCTCTTGATATTTTTCTACCTCTCTCTATTTTTTCTTCTGACTTTTTTTTTTTTAAATGTATACTTTTTAAAGACGTTTCTTCTATCTGCCCGTATATCTTTATATTAGCCACTCACCTTCAAAAATTTATATTCTGTCTCATCTTCTTCTCATTGCAGTTCTTTCTTTTGTATTTTATTATCTTGATGTTAAAAATAAATATAGCTTACTTTTATTTTGGTTTTTTTTTTATTTAATTCTTTTATTTCGTCCTTTTAATATAAATACATTATAAATGCCAACTGCCCATCATACAAAATCTATCTCATAACAACTTATAACAAATTAGCTTTCACAATTTTTTTTTTATCTCACAATCTATATAAATCAACAACAATTCGATTTTTTTTTAAACCCATAATTTTTAACTACTATTTTTAAAAAAAAACATTTTTTAATCATCATTTTTGATTGATACCAACCCAATGACAAATCATTTTACCTGATAAGAAATGTCATCCAACCTAACCTAACCTGTCACAAAGAATTTCATACTTCAAATGGCTTAAGCCCTATTCATATTATCAAAATTGATTTGTACTTGTTTCGTCAATTCGTGATTTGTCACCTGACCCAAAATTTCTTGTTTCGTCACCTGTACCTTTTTGACCTTCTCACAGGTAATAATTTATTCCGCATTCGTCAACTGGGACTACTAAAGTCCGTAAACCTACATTATTTTTAATGTTTATATTATTTATAATATTTATTGTAATACTTAGTAATGTTAGCATAAAAAATAAATAAAAGAACTATAAATTCAATTTTTGTTTAACACTTACTGGATATTAAAACTAAGTGTATATAAAGTTTTATTACATTCAGTTAGATAATTTTTCATATAAATAGAAAAAACATATTTTTGATACAAACAGTATTTTTTCTCAAAAATTTGCTACCGGATTTCTTTTAAAAGTTGACCAAAAAGTGTCTTTATGGTCACCAATAAAAGGCATTTTTTTTAAGAAACCGTTTGGCCACCTCCCTTCTTTTCACTTTCCCAATTTCTAGACTTAATTTTGGAATCGAATAGTTTAAACCGTATTTAATTATTTTTAAAATAAAAATAAAAAATGCATAATAAAAGCCTCCTAATCACTAGCGCAGGTGCAAAGATGAGGTGACGAAACAAGAACACTTTAAGCAGGTATATTTTGCAGTTGATGAAACAAGAATCATAACAGGTAAAATTTCCCTAGGTGACGAAACACGAATTGACAAAACAAGAAACTATCATCAAAATTAGTTTATATTTTTAATACCATTTATTATCATTTCTTTTTAATTCACTTTTTTCTTTTTATGTTACAAACAAGGAAAACCGTTAATTTTATTTCCAATTCCTATCCATTGTCTTTTATTTAAACCAATCCCTATTTACTATTATATTTTATATATGTACTATACAAGGTATAACAAATATCATAACCATACATATTGTAATGATTTACTGAATCTCTTATTTGGGTTGGGTTATGTAAAATATTAATAAAATAATAAATATTAAAAAAAAAATATTTAATTTTCTATATATCAAATTTTAGTTTCCTGCTATTTCATTTTTTGTTTCCTATATCTCTTTCACTTCTATTGTAATGATTTACTGAATCTCTTATTTGGGTTGGATTCTGTAAAAGAATAAAAAAATAATAAATATTAAAAAAAATAATAAATTTTCTATATATAAAATTTTAATATCCTGCTATTTCATTTTTTGTCTCCTATATCACTTTCACTTCTTTATTTTGAGCTGCTTGATCTGCTATTTCTTCACACCTCCTCTTGCCTTGATCTACTGCAATGTTCAATATTCTTTAAAGCCAACGGTCTGATCTTCTTCTCTTCTATACACTTTCTTTCTATGTATCTACTCATCAATTCTAAATATAATATTGAAAATATTTATTTTATACCTTTTTTTATAAAATACGTTCTTGCGATATAGCTAAATCATATATTTTTTATCATTAATTTTGTTTATTCAATTTGAATAAAAATTTTTTTTACTATTAGACAAATCTTATAAAAAATTTCTAATTCACGTTTTTTGTGATTATTCTTTTCTTTTATCTGTTTTTTTTTTAAACTATTTCTTACTTGATTGTTTAAGAATTTTTAATCACTTTTGTCTATCTCTTATCTAAAATTTTCTTTCAAATTTCCAAAATTATATTCAAAAAAAGACTCATACAGATCATTACAATATATTGTAATGATATACTTTGTATGAGTTTTTAAATAAGTTAATTGTTGATACGTAAGTAGATCAAAGGAAAGGAAGTTTGGGGAAGGTAGCTCATAAAATTCGAACAGGTAAAAAAACATTAATTTTTATACAGGGTGTATCATCGATGGGTGGGTGGACCGTAGCTGCTTCCCTATTTGAGATAGGTAAAAATAACTTAAATAAAAGTTGTAAAGAGCAAAGAAAGCTATATTCCAAAAATAACTACCAGCATAAATCTGTAATTATCAAAATTATGTTTTTTTTTTAATGAAATACCCTCAGTTTTTTTATATTTTTAAATTCGTCGTTGAAAAGCTGGTTTCAAAAACTTATTACACTTTTAATGTAAACTAATTAGTTTTGAAGTTATAGACAATTGAAAATTGCATTTTTTAAGTACTACTTGATTCCATATCAAAAAAAATATTCAAGATTATCAAAACTCAAAAAGTAAGCCTTTTTATAGGATTTTCGTAATATTTGTAATGTTTGAAAAAATGCAATTTTCCATTGTCTATAACTTCAAAACTAACTAGTTTACATTAACTGAAATAAATTTTTGAAATCAGCTTTTCACGACGGATTTAAAAGTATAAAAAATACAGGGTGTTTCATTAAAAAAACATAATTTTGGTAGTTATTTTTGGAATATAACTCTCATTGCTCTTTACAACTTTTATTTAAAATATTTTTCTTACAGTGTATATTAGATTTTGTTTATGGTCTCACTTTTATTTTATTTTCAAAATTTTAAATTCAAAAAAACTTGTTTTTTAAGTCTTAAATTACCTATTAATCGATCTGACAAATCATTTCTGTTTTTTTTTTTTTTAATTTTGGACTCCTCTAAACTCAGACTAATCATTGTCAACTAGATATTTGTTCTCCTTATAACTTTTCTGTTTTATAATTTTTCTAAATTTTGTATTCATTTAATTTAAAAATTAAAAAAAAAAACGAAATATACCAAATTTCCTATTCTAATTTTGAAATCTGTATATTCCACAATTTTCACAAGTTTTAATGGCAATCTAAAAATGTCAAATTTGACAAAAGACAATTTTGATAAACGTCGATTTTGAAAAAGGAAAACGTTGACAAGTGTTTGGTCAATTTTAAGGAACGAAAATTTTCAGAAATGAGAAATTTAAAAAATAAAAATTTTAAGGCTGAAAAATTTTAAGAAAGGGCAATTTTGAGTTAGTCACAGTTTTAACGTCAATCTAGAAATGTCAAATTTAACAAAACACAATTTTGATAAACGTCGATTTTGAAACAGGAAAACGTTGACAAGTTTTATGGTCAATTTTAAGGAACGAAAATGTTCAGAAATGAGAAATTTAAAAACTAAAAAATTTTAAGACTCGAAAATTAGAATTTCAATAAACGTCAATTTTAGAAAATGCAAATGTTGACAGGTTTTAAGAACAATTTTGACCAATGAAAATTTTCAGAAATGAAAAATTTAAGAAATGAAAATTTGAGGTAAACGAAAATTTGACAATTGACAATTTTGGCAAATGACATTTTTGACAAGGTTTAACGTCAATCTAGAAATGTCAAATTTAACAAAACACAATTTTGATAAACGTCGATTTTGAAACAGGAAAACGTTGACAAGTTTTATGGTCAATTTTAAGGAACGAAAATGTTCAGAAATGAGAAATTTAAAAACTAAAAAATTTTAAGACTCGAAAATTAGATTTTCAATAAACGTCAATTTTAGAAAATGCAAATGTTGACAGGTTTTAAGAACAATTTTGACCAATGAAAATTTTCAGAAATGAAAAATTTAAGAAATGAAAATTTGAGGTAAACGAAAATTTGACAATTGACAATTTTGGCAAATGACATTTTTGACAAGGTTTAACGTCAATCTAGAAATGTCAAATTTAACAGATGACAAATTTGACAAGAGCAAATTTTGGGAAATAATAATGTTAAAAAGTTTTAAAGTTAACTTTGAGGAATGAAAATTTTCAGAAATGAAAAATTTGAGAAAAGAAAATTATAAGTAACAAAAAATTTGACAAGTGACAATTTTGAGTTAGTGACTTTTTTACAAGTTTTAACGTCAATCCAGAAATGTCCAATTTGACAAATGACAATTTTGACAAACATCTATTTTGGGAAATGAAAATGTTGAAAGTTTTAAGGTCTATTTTATGAAATGAAACTTTTTAAAATTGAAAAATTTCTTAAATGAAAATTTTAAGAAACAAAAATTTTAAGTTATGAAATTTTTAACAAATTACAATTTTGAGTTGTGAGTTTTAACGTCAATCTAGAAATGTCAAATTTGACAAATTACAATTTCAATAAACGTCAATTTTAGAAAATTAAAATGTTACAAGTTTTTAGGACAATTTTGACCAATGAAAATTTTCAGAAATGAAAAATTTAAGAAATAAAAATTTTGGGAAACGAAAATTTTGACAATTAACAATTTTTTGATAAATGACAATTTTGAGCTAATAACATTTTTTACAAGTTTTAAATCTAGAAATGTCTAATTTGACAAATGACAATTTTGGCACACGTCTATTTTGGGAAATGAAAATGTAAGGTCAATTTAAAAGAATAAAACTTTAGAATTGAAAAATTTGTGAAATGAAAATTTTAAGAAACGAAAATTTTATCAAATGGCAATTTTGACAAGTTTTACCGTCAATCTAGAATGTCAGATTTTCAAAATAGCAATTTTGAAAATCGTCAATTTTGGGAATGAAAATGCTGACAGTTTAAAGAACAATTTGAAAATTTTAAAATTTTTTGAAACGAAATATGTGAGAAAAGAAAATTTTGAGAAACAATAATTTTGACAAATGACGATTTTGAGTTAGTGACATTTTTAATGTAGAAATATCAAATTTGACAAATGGCGTATTTGACAAACGTTTCTTTTGGGAAATGAAAATGTTAACAATTATGAGAAATTTAAGATTTTTTAGGAAATGAAACATTAGAGAAATGGATGTTTTGAGAAACGGAAATTTTGACAAATAACAATTTTGAGTTCGTGACATTTTGACACGTTTTAACGTCAATCTAGATATGTTTAATTTGACACATAACAATTTTGGCAAACGTCAATTTTGAGAAATGTAAATGTTGACAAGTTTTAAGGACAATGTTGAGCAATGAAAATTTTAAGAAAAAAAATGTTGAAACATGAAACTTTTGAGAAACGGTAATTTTGACAAATGACAATTTTGAGTTACTGGCATTTTTAACCTCAATCTAGAAATGACAATTTTGACTAACGTCTATTGTGGTATATGAAAATGTTGACAAGTTTTGAGACAGGAAAATTTTGACAAATGACAATTTTGAGTTAGTGTCAATCTAGAGAAATGTCAAATTTGACAGTAATTTTTTTTAAGCTTTGTTTTGTTTTCATTTTATAATTAAGGCAATAATTTTTGCACAAAATTTAATATTTTTCACTAGAATTAAATATTTTTTCAATATTATTGTTATAGATCTAATTTGTGCGCAATAATTGTAGTTTCGTGCATAAATTTTGTTTTTTAGTAAAAAATTTAAACTTTTTCGCACGTTATAGTATTTTTCTATTTTGTTATGGACAATTTTCATTTTGTCTTTTCAGTTACACCAAAAATTATTTTTGAGCCAAATTTAAATTCTTATTTTAAAGCGAGACCTTTTGTGCAATAGTCAATATTTTTATTTATTTATTGAATTTCCCAATAATTTTCATTTCGCAATATTATTCATTTTGTTTGAAGCCGGATTTTTGCGTAATGGTCGAAATTTTTAATCAAAGGTACAGTTTATTAATAAGTGGCCCAATATTTATTCTTTTACGTATAAATGTGACATTTTTTATGATATTCAGTTAGTTTTTTTTCAGTTGCACAATAATTATTATATTTTCGCGCACATATGTGATTTTTTTTCAAATTCTTCTGAAATATTTTTATAGATTTATTATTGGGGTTTGACATAATAATAATACGAGCCGGTCAATCCAGGACGGCACACGACTTCACAGCACGACTTCACGACTGTAGCGCTCCAAGTGACAAAAATTTAAAAAAAATAATTTATATTTATTTTATTAGAAGTTTTGACTAACCAAAGCTAGCCTGTGTAATTAAAAAATATTCATTTTATTAAAAGAAGTCTTAAAAATCCAACCTGTGTTTAAAAATTTTTTAAAAAAATTAGAAGGAGATGTGGGATTCGATCCCCGGACCCACTGCACCACTAGCGGGCACTATGCCACGTACCTAACACAGCTCTTGTTTAAATATGTTCAAACTTATTATTTAAGCGAATCACGTTTCATAATAAAATAAATATAAATTAGTGTTTCGCCTCATATTTTAATTATTAATATTACACAGCTAAAGTACACACATTCACTAAATCTCATAAAGAATATTTCACATCTGTCAAAATTATTGTTTAATATTTTGTCACTTGGAGCGCTAGTCGTGAAGTCGTGAAGTTGTGTGTCGTGTGTCGTCCTAGATTGACCGCCTCATATAATAATAGCCCAAAAACGTCAAATATTTAACACAGAACAAAAACATTTCTGATTTAATAAAAATTACATTTTATGTTATATATTTGCCAAGTGGCTGATAAATGACAACTCTGGCAGTAGAATATTGGTCTGGGAATGTCAAATATGAATTAGTTTGTAATAAAACATATTACATAATGAATTTTACATTTTTGCCGGATACTTAAATAATTCTGTCATCTTTACTACCTTTGTGATATATAACTGTCACTTGTCAACTGTCACGTGTCAATAGTGACATATGGCAACTTTGACTAAAAAGAATGATAAACAAAAAACCTCAAATTTTTATCACAAAACACAATTTTGTATTGCTTAAATATTACCTGTTATCTTCAACAAATTTAATTATTATAAACAATTATCTGTAACATATTAGTAGGATTAAATTATCAGTTGGTAACCTACAAATGTCATTTGTGACATATAATTTTGACAAACACAAGAAACGTCAAATAGTTATCCTATTTTAAGAAGTTTACGTTTTGTGTTGTATAACTGACACTTGTCAACTTTAACACTTCATCAGTGACAAATGACAACTTTGAAAGTGTTTTAACCGGAAACTCCTAAATATTTTCCGTTATACTATTTCTGAAATGATATCCAACTTTTTCTTTTTTAATTTCCGGCAAAGAACCGTGAACTAGAATCAAAATTAGGATACTGTTTGCTTAATGTACTACATTCTGTTTGAAGGTTCATTACTAAATTATAACTCTTCTTAATGTCAAAATCACTTTCTATTCTATTATTTTTTTAAAATTGGATTTTACTAGTCTTCTTATATTTAAAATCAGGTACCATTTTGTTTTTCCTTTTGTCTTCCACCTATTCCTATTTGACTTTACTTAAATTCTTAAATTTTACTTTCCTCGTGTATCTTTTGTCAATTTTTTTGTTGTATAATTATTTTTATTTTCTTTAAATTTTAACAATTTCTTTTCTTTATATCCCTATATTCTGGCTTTCAATTTTGTATTTATATATTATTGTTAAATTTTTTTTTCATTTTTATTTTTTTATATTTTCACATACTGTTCATCTTTTCCATTTTGTAGTTTATATTTTCTTTTAGTCCTTTTTATAATCTTTTTTAGCCTTTATTCCTGTCTTCGTCTATTCTTAGTTCTTAGTTTCTCAAAGGGAAAGTAAAGTGAACTGACAAAAAATAATTCGAGAAATCGATGGAAATATCCATTTTTAGGTCCCCCAAGATGATTGAAACCATTTCCAAGGTAAGGTCTGTCTGTGTGTCTGTGTGTAATCTTCCACGATAACTGCCGAACCATTTGACCAATCAAGCTGAAATTTGGTATGAAGGGTTGGTGTGTGCCTCGAATATGACCCTTAGTTTTTAGTTTAGATTGGTACAGTAGAAAGTCCTCAAGACCGACATGTAAGATTTTTGCTCTTTTTTAAATATTAAGGACAAACAGTACACTTTAGTGCAAAATGTTTTGTTGCAAAGTTTTAGATCATAAAATTTCCTACAATTTTTGTATCAAAGTTTTTTCAAAACTTCCAATGGTTGCGACACTAGAGGGCGCGCAAAAAGCGTGCATGTAGATCTTCCGTAGTTTTTCCAAATTTTGAAGACAAACAATGCACATTAGTGCAAATTTTCAAGCGCAAAGTTGTAGAGCGCCAAATTTCCTTATAATTTCGCCGCTAGAAGGGGAGAAAATATACACATTTTGGCTTTTTGCCTTTTTTATAATTTTGAAGACAAACAAGTGCAAAATGTTCTAGTGCAAAGAGCATAAAATTCTCTACAACTCTTGTACCAAATTTTTTCAGAATTACCAATAGTTTTCACCCATCTTTTAGGAGATCCTAATTGTAGCAGTATGCTAGATAACATGAGCATGTGCCCGCTTATGTCATTATCAACATTGAAAATATTAATTTGGCAGACGTATTCACCATCGGCTTGCTATTTTTAATGTGTTCCATAATTTAACGTAATGCATATTATTTTATATTTAAAATAATCCTATTCTCTACAGCCGAGCCGGGAAAGTTCTGGGGCGAGACAGCCGATTTTTTCACTTATTCTCACTTATCATTCTTTAATGTTTTATACTATTTTTGCATGGTCGCATTTATCCATTTATTCTTTAAAATTTTGATTATTTTTATTTCAATTTTTAATTTTTATTCTTTTTCATTGTTTTTTTGCTCTATCATCAAAAATGTCTAAATTTTGAATTAAGATATTGGTTATTTTAAAATAATATCTCTGATGCCTAGTCTATAATGTTATCATTCAGCTAATGATTTATCAAATATCATAAATAATCCGATTATTTTATACTTTCCTTTCATTATCCTTCCACCTTCTCTACGTCACTGTAGTATATAAAAAAGACCATTAATTATGTTATTCTGGAAGGAAAAGGAATTAGTTGCGCAAGTGGCAGAAACAAGGGTCGACTGTCGGTGAAAATGAGAAAATTACCACCGACAAAAACAACTTATTTATTTCTCAAAGTATTATACAACATGCTTTTTATACAATTTCCGGAATTACCGAAATTCAATTTACCTCGAAAAGATAAGATTTAGCATACTACTTTTAAAGATATTAGCTCAATAATAAATGTTATATGATGTAGAATTAGCTTTGTCGACGAAACTTTCTAATTATAAAGTTTAGAGCGTCAGAATAGCTTGTTACTATAAGCTTATAAGACCTCAAATTGTTTTTACTCGAAACCTATGCATCATCTTTGGTTTGTTAGAAGGTTACGAGCTGTTTTCACAAATAGACAAGAAAATAGCGTTGAAGCTCTTGTCAACGAGATTTTAAAATTAGTGGGAAATTGCTAGGTTCATTTATAAAAATAGTAAATTCATAAATTCAGATTAGTTTTGAGAAATTCATTTGAGAGCATACAAAGTGTACGAAAGAGTTTTTTTTGTGATTTGAATTAATTTTAATTTTTTTAAACCAGTCACAAATTTTAAATGTATTTAAGTTGACAAATAGTATAAAAAATGAAAATAAAAGTGCACAGATATGCCAAATCGCCTAGGGAGGAATCCTATAAGAAACGTTTTACATTTCCACATAGGTTTAGTGGATCCTTTGAATGTTTAAATTAAAAAAATGTCATTCCATTATAAATTACTCCCCGTACCAGACTATTTAAGAACTTTATCTGGATATCATTACATTAGAATTACCTTCCAGAAACTATGTCCAGCGTGAATCGCCGTTTTCGCTTACTTCCTACTGTTAAAGCGGCTTAGATTACCTACTGTGCCTGTGCTGTATGCATAAAAAATGGTTTACAATAGGCAGGTTCGATATTTTTTTTAACTGAAATAGAGAGATTTTGTTATTTAAAAACGATCAAAAAAATTTGATCGCAAAATATTAATATTTACGTCCGCTGTAAGCATTTTAAAATCAAGGATCGGCGAGAATGCGCGAGACTAGACCGTGTGACGTCAGTAGCCATGAAAGTTTCGCCCCTGGCCCGCTGCTGCTCATAACTACTGACGTCACATGGTCTAGTCGTCAATATTAATATTTTGAGATCAAATTTTTTTTTGATCCTTTTTAAATAACAAAATCTATTGATTTAAGTTAAAATACAAAAATTATAAAAATGTCGAACCTGACTATTCGTAATAAATAAACGTCACATTACCGTTTACAATCTTAACTGATATCACTCAAACAATTTTAAATTTGCCCTTATGCAGCTCCACAATTCTGCCCATGGACCATGGAAAGGAAAGAACGTTGTGTTAAACGAGGATTAGCTACCTTAGGAGAAAGAGGATTATCTAATTTCCATTTAATCCTGGTTTGTAGTGGTTAGATACTCTCTTGACCAACGTGACAAAAAATAATGTATTAACTGCTGTATTATATGGTAACCATAAGTCGTAGCCTAACAAGTGCCCACACCATGTTTTCTATTGTTTCTAATTTAGCAATAATTGGCCTTTCCAGAATTTTCCACCTTGCCACTGAGATACCAAAAGTGTTCTCTATTCCCCTTATAGCACGGCTTAATCTGTAATTGAAAAAAACTTCATAAGGTTAGCCATTAATCTACTGAATAAATTCAGTGAGCCTATCAATTTACCTCTTGCTGAAAATCCTTTCATTTTGTTGGAGGATGTTTCCAGGATATGGCCGCATCAAATTTATTCCAAAAGGGAATGCTGCATCATCAATCAAACAGTATGGTATTGGCTCATTAGTATCATTTAGTTTTCTTGGAGGAGGCAAGCTAATGGTATTTGACAAAAATTGTTTTCCAAAATTTCTGTTGCGCAAAACCCCTCCGTCACTATGCCTTCCTTTAGCACCAATGTCAACTGTGGTGAAGCAATATTTTGCATCACAAACTGCCAACAATATAATGCTGAGAAATTCCTTATAGTTAAAATAATCAGATCCTGTACATGGTGAAGCCTAAAACAAAAAAGAAAATAGTGTAAAAAAAGAAAACCAAAGTAATCTATAGATACCTACTTGTATTCTGACATGTTTGCCATCAATAGCACCCACACAGTTGGGAAAATTCTATTTTGTTTCAAAATCGTCAGCAATTTTTCTTCCCTGATTTTCTGTAGGTTGTAGTAGATAATCAAGCTTTATTGCTTCCCATATAGCTTAACAAGCAACTAACCACAAGGATGTAGTAAATGCGATGACTACGAACCCCCACCCCTGCACCGTTTCTTCCGAATAGACATTCTGCACACATGTTGAAACGTCGTAGAGTAGAAAAAGTACTATGCTTAAATTTTTGCTATTTTTTTGGTCTCAATCTTCTCGGAGAACCTAAACATGCATATTTCCATCCTTATCTCGAATTTTTTTTCTCATTCACTGTACTTACCCTTCGATGAATTGGACCAGGAAAGTAAAATAAGAGAGGGTTAGTGGTAACTCATTAAGGTCTACAAAAATTAAAGAGGTCTAGAATTTTAGCGTTTCCATTAAAGTAAAAATCTTATATATTTCTTCATTAGTAACTGAAGCGTCTCCAGTATTATTTTGTTGATTTTACTACTGATTCCCATAAACCCCCTAGATGCAAAGAGTGCAAAGGCATTGTACGCCACTGAAAAGTATGACATTTTTCGTGTGACTATTGGTTCTAAGCAACTCATACAGTTCAAAAGAAATGGTTTCATAAGCTGTTTATGGCGATAAATAAGCCGCTTTAGACAATGTATAAAACTATCAGTGCTCAAGTCTTTTACAATATGAACTGCTCGTGTAAAAAAAACAATCTAATATGCATATAGCCTTTACCAATTTAAAAATTCACACAGTACCAACCTAAATCAAAAATGGCGGACTGTAATCTAAACCGCTGCGTGGAATTGATCATTTTGAAATAACACGATCGGGTGGTAAATCGTCTTAAAAAAATACTGACGTATAGCTTTTTTCTTCGGAAGATATGAAAAATACCGCTAGTGGCAGCACGGGTAAAGAATGCATAAATTTTCATTCTATTTTCTAAAGTAACTATACCAGGCACGCTGTTTAAAAACAACAATGCCAGAAGCATTTCATGTAATAATTGGGGAAATATTTTTTTTAGGGGATTTTGACTCTGCTGAATACGAATCGGTCTGTTGCCAAAGCGACATTTGGAACGACAATCCGATATTTAAGCTGGCGGCCCAGAACTATCTTTCCTTATATATCTCTTGTCCGTAGGCTTAAAATAATAATTTAAACGTCTGCTAAGGGGTTTTCTTGAATGCCAGATACATTTCAATGCCCAAAATTTACTTACCTTAAGTTTGCATGGGTTCCAAGATGGCCGCCGAAATTTTGTGGCTCGGAAGTAAAAAAAACAACAAGAAATATGAGACCATTTCAGAGTTTAAACATTGTTTATGGCAAGAAAATAATCATCCAATTATTTTTAGCTGATGGCAAAGTTGTAAAGAAGATAATGTATCCACCATTTAAAGAGTTTAAAAATTGCCGAGAGCGATGGTAGTCAGTTTATTGGGGACGCGTTCTAGGGTCATACTGGCCTTAGAGAAGTCTTTACCTATGACTCAGAATCCATCATCTCCAATCGGGCATGATGATCATTTTTCCACACATTCACCTAAAAGTTATTTTAAATTGTCAGTGCCGAAAAGCAACTAGTTTTACTCACAGTTGCCGCCGCTTTTCATCATGTCTTTATCTGGTAATAGAATCTTAGAAGGTGTAGTCGTAGCGCATCTCTTGTTGGAGGGTAAGGCTTCAGACTTTTTCATAACATCGAAAAGCTGGCTCCATTCCCGCTTGATAAGTCCTTGTCCACATATTCAAACACATAAAGCTATACTAGGAATCTCTATGCATTGGGGTTTAATCAGGAAGTCAGTGGAGAGTGCTCTAGGTCATTCAGAAGCTAACGCCGTTCCGTTTCGCTGCTGCTTTCTTTGTTATGGTGAGATGCAGGTGACTGCGTGTAAGCCACAATGTCATTGTAAAGTTTTTGAGATAGGAAGCGGGCGAGGTTTTCCTTGTTTCCCCTATGGCCAAAAAATTCTTCCTAACTTTTGGCAGTGGAACGGTTGCACTTGTAATGTCCCTCCTTAGTGGATCGGCTCCTCTTAGGGCGATACCGGTCGAAAAGGATATCGACTCTGACCCAAGGTGAACTATCCTCTCGATTAATGCACTTCAACCTTAAGCTATTTACATTTTGAGAATTACAATGTGTTTGGCATCCGAGGAAACTCCTAAGCAGACGTTTAAATTATTATTTCAAGCTAACGGACAAGGGAGATATGAGGCAACAGAGCTTTAGTCGTCATATTTTATACTGGACTTCCGGTTCAAATTTCGCGTTGGAAATAGACAGATTCGTTTTCAGATTTGCAGTCGATTGGTCAATATTTTAATCGTATTATAGCTAGCAATTTTAATATTATAAGGAAGAAAATATTTGAGAAAATATTCTAATTTAAAATACAACAAATACGTATTTCGTAAAACATTTCTTATTCTTCACACAACAAAATCTATATAGCCCAAATAGACTGAAGAAAAAAAGTGCAAATACCCGAATTAATTTATGTAGTTCCAAAAGTTTCATGATTCTATAGGAGTAGGTCCCCTGAACCAAATCTAAAAATGTTCCTTCGATTACAGGCCATGCAGGGTAAGATAGGAGGTAAAGGACCCTTTTTTCAGTCTTTCGCTCGCAATTCAAAAACGACGCGCCTTTAGCGACAATACTGCTAGAATGAAATTGAAGCTAATTAAATTACCCACAGCTTTGTTATTTTACAAAATTAGGGAAAACTGCATGGTTTTCAAGATATATCTAAGGTCGGTAATTTAAATAAAAATAAAATTTGCGTCACATTTTTCAACTTGTGATTATGCCATGTCTTTCTCAACCGTAGTCATGAGCGGCAATAACATCAACTGCCACAAAGTAGCGAAAATTGGGTATCAAACAATGAAGACATTCATTGTAATAAACTTTGTAGATATGAAACAAGCTAAGAAGAATAGAGTGGTCCATTTGTTTGCTATGAACAGCACTATTAAAGTGAACAACGAAACGATGTTGTCGATCATTATCGACCCTTTGATGATTTCTCAAACAGCACTTATTAATAAAAAAAAGCAAAAGAAAATGTAGAATACCTTCTGAGGTATGAGCATTCCCTCAGTGCAGTACTTCAGTGGAGTTGTTCAAAACAAGTTACACATTAGTGGATGGCGGCTTACTTCTCCATCAAGTCAAGTAGAATGTTGGTACCAGCATCTCTTCCATCTGCGAAGAATACGGAACATACATCGTCAATAATTATGGTGACAATTCGGTTGTAGCGTTTGATGGGTATGAAGACGTGACTTACATCATACGCGCCCAACAGAAGCCGAGAGGAACAACTAAATTTTTGGCGGAGGTCAAAGTTTTGGAGAACGGTCTTGCTAACATTAAGATGGAAAACTTCCTTGCTAATGAGAAAAATAAAACCAAGCTAATTGACCTGATGGTGCTGCACGAGGGATACAGGCGACTACCGCCCCTTGAGATGCTGATGGTGTTATTATAAGATATGGTCTGGGCAAGATGGTTTCTCATTCATCTTTTGTTGTCTTTGGAGAAGATGTTTGCTTGTCCAGCTGATAACCCTCAAACTACCAAGCACAAACATATACTTGTTGAAGCCTGGAAGAGAGACCAAATTATTCTCAACTTCAGAATTGCAGAAGCTTTTATTTACTGGATCGACCATCTTCATCCACGAGGATCCACTGGTCGTCAGTTTGCCTATGCGAATAAGCATGAATCAAAAGACCTCGCTGAGGAGGAAGATGAGCCCATGGACCTTGTTAAGACGATAGACTGAGGATTTGTGGAATTTTTTTAGGTAGTATTAATCCTTTTTTGAAAATAAAATGATTTTCGTTGAACATTTACTCTTTATAATCCTCTTTGTTAAAAAAAAATAGATACATACATATAAGGTTATATAAATCATATACATATATAATGTAGATATTTATAGCCTTCATTGATGAAAACCAAAACTGAACAGTTTTCTTGCAAAATCATTTGGGTGTATATTCTTTAAAAATATTTATTGGTCTACAACTTTTTTTGACGATATTTCTGTGTTACAAACGAATGAGAACCTAGATAGGTAAGAAAAATATGACACAAATTTTTGACTTTGAATAGGGTATATCTTGAAAACCATGCATTTTTCCGTAATTATCTATAGAAACAAACTTGTGGGGAAGAGAGTGTATTAGACGCTGTTCTGAAACTTTTGGAAGTACATAATTTAATACCGCTAATTCTGCCAGGACTAATAATGAATCCAACACCGCACTGTTTGTTTACGACTACAATAGATTATAAATTATTTTCGAATATAGAAGCTTCAAATATCTTGTCCCTCGTAATAACAGCAGGAATATTTTTAATATGGTCATTGGTCATGATAAGTCCTCTAAGTTTGTAGTTTCTTTAAATTCATACATTGTGAGATAATATCTGCTATATTACCTTTTGAAGATTGTTACGCACTTCGGTCGTTACGGGTCACTTCGGCGCCTTAGATTCCAGGTTTTGGATTGCATTGGATGCTACCTTCCATTTATAGTGTGACAGCCACTGCACGAGCAGAGTCAGTAGAGAAATAAATACTCCAGGGATTGTATGGTATCGACAAGACCCTTAGCGGTTAGAAGGGTGGTCTTTACTTGCCCTACTGGATTGAGTTACCTGGGTATTAGCTGCTGGAATAAAACAATAAGATTCAATAACTGCTTTACCAATTTTGTGTTATTTTGACTCCAAAAAAGAGACGGTACTGTCTGTTGATGCTAGCCCTTTCGGCATTGGTGCCGTGATTATGCAAGAGGGACATTCAGTTGAATTTGCCTCAATTTCGTTAACACCAACTCAACAACGGTATCCATTATTACTTGTTTGGTCACAAATTTTGCATTGAAAGTGACCATAAACCTTTACTTGGATTATTGAAAAACCACTCGATGAAATGTCACTCAGGATACAGAGACTGGCTCACAGACTCCTAAGATACTCTTTTATTCTCAAATACGTACCAGGGAAAAATCAACAAATAGCTGATACCTTAAGTAGAGAAACATTAAATGATAAAATTAATACCAACTATATAGAAGAAAACTTACGAGTGTACTCAGTAATATTCGTCTATAGAAAACGAAAAAAGATTTCAAACCGAAACAGATCAAGATGTTGCAATACACCAGCATAAATTAAAAGATTTTGGTCAATTTAAAGTGAAATATTCTTGCGTAAAGACATTTTACTTTATAAGGGAAGGATCATAGTACCAAGAAGTCTTCAGAGTGAATTCTTAGAAATACTTCATAAATCACACCAAGGTGCCGTATCGACAAAACTCCTAGCTCAAGACTCAATTTATTGGCCTGGACTGACTAGTGAAATTGAGAACATGGTGTTGTCCTGTTTAATTTGCCAAAAGTATTTAAGATCCAACATAAAAGAACCATTACAACCACACGAAGTTCCCGAGCTACCATGGCAAAAACTAGGAATAGACTTTTAAGGCGCTGGGTACAATTAATTTTATTGTTGTTATCGACTATTTTAGTAAATTTATCGTAGTTAATAAACTTTCAAATAAAACAGCAGAGAGTGTCATTTCAACATTAAAAAATATATTTGCAATAAATGGCTTACCACAAGAAATCATGTCAGGCAATGGACCACCATATAATTCTAAAGATTTTTTGAATTTTGCCAAAAAATATGATATTAAGCTAACTACATCAAGCCCTATGTACCCATTTTCCAACCGAATGGTGGAACGCGACATCCAGACTGTCAAGGATTGCCTTCTCCCAGTGACCTTCTAAAGTGCCAGCAAACTAAGATGAAGGCTCATTACGACCAGAGCGCCAAACAGTTAACAGAGCATCAGGGACAATAACCAGTATTAATACAAAGGGAAACGAGACGTTGGGAACAAGGAATAGTAACAGAAAAATCAGGATCAAACGATTATCTAGTAGATGTAAATAATACTACGTACCGAAGAAACCGTAGATTACTGAGACCTTTGAGAGAAAAAGCATCTAATTATGACGAAACGGACGAAGAAGACGAAAAACCTACAACCAATCATGAAAATCCGAATAATCATCTGAATGATCTGCAATGTAAACCAACAACCAATCTAGAAGATGTCGTTCCGGGGACAACTGCAAGAAGTGGCCGTCATATTAGGCCTCCTATCCAATTAGATCTATAATTATATACTTCTCGCGTTTGTTTGATTTTACTTAATTTTTTAAATTAAAAAAAAAAAAAAATTTTGCTTGTATTTTTTGCAACGAACATCGAATTTAGAGTCAGTCGTTCGACAACTACCAATGTGTACACATCGTATATGAATAAAGTATTTCGTGCCACAGTTGTGCCTTATTACAGTACCTCAATAAACCTTTTATGATAAGTAAAGCCTGATCGCTCAACGTACATATGAACTAAACATAACAGTCAGTAAGTACCTTCGTTTTGCCTCGGTACTTAATAATGAATTGTCCTTCACTAATCCAATTATGACATTGGCTTCCAAACGTTTACCAGTCTTATTGCACGAATACGTTTAATTTAATTCGGACAAAGTAACAAAATATATTTGCGTCTAATAAAATATAAATGTCGTGTGCGATGTTACAATATGACGTCCCAATATATGGAGTTGTAATATAATATTTGAAACCCAAACATTCTGTTTTAACCTACATCACGTTGATATACACCTGCCAACCTTTTGTATATTTTTTCAATATTCAATTTTTTTTAATTCATTTGAAATAAAAGGATATGTGTATGCTAATGTGAAACATCATATGACAGGTTTTGTTCCACACCTGCTCCTGACACTGGTCAATTCCAGTTAGGTTTTTGTTTGCATTTATAATGTTTTGTTGACACAAGATTCAGATCATTAATCTTCCAAACGAAATAATTTATGACGCAATTATCAAAGAGAACGAGACAAAAGATAAAAACGATTATTCTTTGCGGAATATACCTGTGACCTAATTCCCGTTTTAATTACGTTTGAACAGAATTATCAATATCCTAAAAATTTAACTGTTATTTGATAATGAGTCTTTTTCGGTCTTGATCTATTCTAGCCTGGCAGCCAACCGAACCTAATAATGCACTTTATCGCGATAACCATGTTTACAAGGCTCTTATCGGCCTACGTGGTGCTGCATCGCGTGTTATCTCACTACTTCACAGCCACCTAACCTTAGATCTACTCGAGATGCTATCGACATCGAGCGCGTATGTTCTTTGTCTACGTGATAAATTGTCATCTTCGTTTTAGATGGGAAATATTGCTACTACAACGAAAGGATTTTTTAACGATATGGATTTATTTAAATAGATAAAAATTATTGAAATACTTTTGATCCTTGTGGTGCTTTCAATCTCCGTTAACGTAAAACGTAAAATAAAAATCATTATTAATGAGTGTGAGAGTTACTTGAGGTTAGTACTAATCCAATTATTATTTCAAAATTTTAAAAGAATTCATACTTATACTATTGGATAAAGCAACAAAATAATATTAAAAATAATGTTTATTTACCAAATGAAAGAAAATACAATGTACAATCTATATTAGGACGTAAATAAATATAGAATGTTTTACGTTTTTTCCTGTGCCATCCTGTATTTTCAATTTTCCTCTGCTCAGTATATTTTAATTTCAGACTCGCTTGATATCCCTTCTTAATTTCCTCGCGTCGTGTCCCTTCTCAACTTATCTTGATTTCCCTCTCCTTTTGATACAGACTATGAAATGTCTTTCCCATGTTAACAATTCTTCTCTTTTCCTCATCAGTCAGAACAATTAACTTCTATATCGTTTGTTGAAAATTTTTTTTCTTCCTCTCGACGTATAGGGTAATTTTTTATTATATTATATTATATTTCCACTAATGTCCTCTGTTATCATTATTAATTATTTCGACGCTTTAAGATTTATTTACTGTTATTTTCAATTCTTTTATATGCCGGTATATACATTTTTTATATTTACTTAAAAGTTTATGTCTTATCGTTTATAATAATATAAAGTATCTGATGTTTGTGCTGCTCTTTCAGTCTCAATCACAAAAAGAGAATCTATTTTTAATTTGTTTTTACAGATTGTCTTAAAATTTTATTCATTTTGATTATTTTTATATTTCATATTTTTCTCTAAAAATTTATGTGTTTGATTTTAATATTATCATTGTTTTATTTTTATTTTTACAGAAACCATGAAATCTGGTAATTTTTAATATTTTTCTCTTATATTTACTTTATATGACCTTTTGAGGTCTCTTCTTTTTTGGACAGAACATCTCTGTACTGTATCAGAACCTGCGTTTAGACTAAAACATCTTTTTACTGCCGGATCCAGAAAGTTTTTTTTGATTTATCGCCGTTTCTTATCTCTCGGATACCAGAAAAAAGACAACCGGAAGAAACTGCACGATAAGAAAAAAACTAAGATAAGTTCTCTTTTGCCGAAAGTAATTAAGAAAAGTCTCTGAAGAAATCATATTATCAATGAAACATTTTTTTTCTCTCTTTATGTTAAAATTTTTATTGGTATTTTTTGCTTTATATATGGTCCTCAGTTTTTGAATTATCCTTATTAATACGATAAATTTATTTGCAGTGACAATTATCTACAAACTTATGTAATCTGTTTTTTTACAGAAATTGATGTGCAGTAAAACAATTTTTATAAGAAATTCTGATTTTTTTTCACAATTAAGTATATGAAAATTTTTCAAATACAAATTTTTCATTCAATTTATAATAAATAATTTTTTTATTTGATCCTGGCTAAAAAAAATTAGAACTTCTGATGAATACCGGTCAACCTAACCATTATTTAGGCAAGCACAACGAAACTTTAACTGTGGTAATTTGTGAATACATTTTTAAATTAAATCGGGATGAATTAAGAATAGGTATAAAAAATAAAATTGGGTAGATAAATTTAAACTAAAAAAAAATGGGATTTGTCAAACTTAATGTTAATATAAGAAATAAATAAATAAAAATAGATGTAATATTTATTACTTATTCATAAAATTTAAATATTCTTTTATTTGTTTGAAAATAATCTTTTGTTAATAGTATTGTATAATTTTAGTGATTCCAAACAAATAAAAATATTTAGTTAAAATTGCAAACTATTTTAATTAAATTATGTATAATAAACTGATGCATTCGCTTTGTCAAATATGTAACCAATGTAATTGTTGTAAAATTAAAAAAAATATTGTTAGAAAAAAAAATTAGAATTTGACATATGTCGAAAAGTAAAATATTAATAAAAAAAATATGAACACCAGTCTAATTGATTTTTTGATGTATTAAGAAACAATTGACAAAAAAATTATGATTTAAAAATCCGTCCTTTCTTTATTTTTATATGGTCAAGGAAATGAAACTCAAATTAGGCATTATGATGACTGATGGCTTCCTTCACCTGCCAGCAACCAAGTTGTACTTGGATAGTCGCGTTTACAGGATTGTATTCTGCTAAACGGCTTCCCGGTTGTTACCCATCAACTAAACAGATGTCGTGACTGTATATCATTTTGATAGTCAAATTAAACGTTACTTATTTTATTGGAGAGAAAAAAAAATGAAAAATGATTTCTTTAGAGACTTTTCTTAAGACTTATCTTGATTTTTTTCTTATCGTTCCAAAACGAGACGTTCCCAAAAAAGAGACGTTCAAAAAAAGAGATATTACAAAAAAGAGACGTTCAAAAAAACCATAAAAGTTCACATAAAGTAAATATAAGACAAAAATCTTATAAATTACCAGATTTCGTGGTCTCTGTTAAAAAATAAATAAATAAAACAATGATATTATTAAAATAAAATACATGAATTTTTAGATCAAAATATGAAATATAAAAGTTAATTAAATTTTAAGAAAATCTGTAAAAACAAATTAAAAATAGATTATCTTTTTGTGATTGAGACTGAAAGAGCACCACAAACAACAGATAATTTATATTATTACAAAAGATAAGATATGAACTTTTAAGTAAATATAAAAAATAAATATACCGACATATAAAAGAATTGAAAATAACAGTAAATAAATCTTAAAGCGTCGAAATAATTAATAATGATAACAGGGGACATCAGTGGAAATATAATATAATATAATAAAAAATTACCCTATATGTCGAGGGGAAGAAAACAAATTTTCAACAAACGATATAGAAGTCAATTATTCTGATTTATGATGTAAAGAGAAGAATTGTTAACATGCAAAAGACATTCTATAGTCAGTATTAAAAGGAGAGGGAAATCAAGATAAGTTGAGAAGGGACACGACGCGAGGAAATTAAGAAGGGATATCAAGCGAGTCTGAAATTAAAATATACTGAGCAGAGGAAGAATGATGAAAATACAGGGTGGCACAGGAAAAAAACTTAACAAATGCACCACAAAGTTATAAATTGCTCGTGGCAAGTTCTTATTTGTTTGTACTTAACAGACTGTAGATTATTACATTAATATGTGCTCCCTGAAAAGAAAATTTGTTCTCTTATAATAATTAAAAAACAGAAGATACAAAAACAAAAATAGTTAACTTAAAGCTACGTAACGAAGTAGGTAAAAATATGCAAAATAGTAAAAAAAACTTAGCTTAGGACCAAGTGAAAAAAAGAAAATAATAATTCTGAGTTTCTACTATTGTGGATCTATTAGAATTCTAATTTCTTTTCGGTCTGTGGCGGGTAAGAAATTTTTAACTTTTTTTGATATAGGTTTATTGAATTCATGCCACATTTAATTTCAAATGGCAAGACATATCCAAATATGGATTAATTTCAATCTGTGACGAACTTTTGCAACTTAAAAATAAAATTTGTTAAGTTCGGTTCTGTATTCGATTAATTGAAAAACAAAAAATATAACCGTTCAGTCAGACAAGAACTTAAAACGGGAGAATGATTAGAGATGATTTAAAACGATTGTTTTGGGTTTAATTGCCAACTACAAGTTGTTATTAGTAAGAGTCTGTGTGTGGTAAATCCAATTAATTCCTATTTATCGATGTGATAAACGATTTGGTTTGTTTATTGAATTTCGACGATTGATTTGTTCGATGGGCAACAAGGCGACCGTGTTATTAACATTGACACGGGCGCTTTATTAAAACGAAATTATAGAGAAGAGTATATGGAGAACTTATGGGCCTGAAATTATGTGGGAAGAAACAATATTCAATTATGAAAAGGGGACAATCCCACCCAACTTTACGAACACTTTTTAGTATATAAATTATTGTCTAAGTATTGGATTTTTTTTAGTTAGGAAGCACAAATCAGAATGATTTAAGGTTAGCTGTAAAAGTTATAGAAATGAGTAACATTACTAAAATAAAAAGGCATTATATTAAAAAAAATTATTAACGCTTTGGTGTCTTACCATATTTCAATATCTAAAAAAAAACGGTTATAACGAACGAAGTTCTCCTTTCGCTATATATTATGTAATAAATAACAGGCAAAATAAAATACAGCAACAATGTAAGAGTAATTTAATAAAAAATTAAAAAATAAATAAAAGAATGATGGGATAAGCAATCTACAAAAATTTTCATTTTTGTGACAAACTGTAGGTATACACCGTACAAGAATCTTATACTTACAATCATTTTAATTTTTAGAGCATAATGTAGACAACCGACAACTGAATATAATCAACTTGGTACACACTATATACAACTCAGATTTTCATTATTTTTGAGACACATTGTATATGCCTTAGAAACTTTTTTCGAAAAGACTCAACTTGAGACACACTATACATAATATCTAAAATTGGATGGGACAACATTCCTATATCAGAAACCGTAATAGATACAGAGGCGGTTAAATGGGAAAAAAGTTAACTATTTTGATCTACAGGGACTTTCGCCATTCTCGAATTATACAGGGAATACTAAAAATGCTATTTTTGGTTTCTTACACAAGTAATTTTTATTTACAAAAATTATGAAAAAATAGAAAAGGAAAGTTTTATTGTATTTCTTACAAAATGAGTATCCAGAGACGAATACTTTTTCGGATATTAAATGTTAAAGTTTCAAATTTTGACATTTTTTTATTTTTGACCCGTGACAGTTGGAGAAATAATTTTAACTGTTCTGAATAGAGTCTTTCAAGGACTTTCAAATGACATATTACAAGTCAAATTCCGTGTGATATATTGCTTCTGTCATTTTTTGACAGTCACACTTTTGTTTGACAGATGTCGGATAAAAACTAACTGGTTCTTCCAACGATTAACTAAAACTGATTCAAATCCATGAAGAACTCTTTCAGATATTTAATGTTAAAGTTTAATTCTTTCTTTATACACATACTTTAGGCACCCTACAAAAATTTTCATTTTTGAGACACACACTTAATAAGATTTTTCTAAAAAATCTGGTTTTAATACTAATTTATTTCTAAAAAATTCAACTTGAGACAGATTGTATACATCTTACAAGAATTTTAATTTTTGGACACGCTATATACAGTTTATTTTTCTGAAAAATCTCGTTTTTGGACAAAATGCAGATTGGTAGGTACCTTTAGACAATGTATTCCTAAAAAATAGCAATTTGGGACACACCGTATATAGTAAAACAAGAATAATATGTTTTTTTTTTGACGCATATACGACAAACAAAAGCATTTTATTTATTTTTGAAACGAAATATTTTACTTTCCCGACCCACCTCCTAGAAGGGAAAGTATTGTGAACGAGCTAAAAAAAATTCCAGATAAAAACGGAAATATTTCATTTTCGGGTCCCCTGAGACGATTAAGACCATTTCCAGATGGAAGTCTGTCTGTCTGTCTGTCAGTGTGTGTGTATGTGTGTGTATGTGTGTGTGTATTCTTCCATGATTGAGGCCACACGTTTGATCCGATTGAGCTGAAATTACTTACATTAGGATCTTCGTCCCAAAAAGTTTTTCATATGTTGCCAACTTAATTAGGATAAATGAATGAATAGCCGTAGTTTTCACTTTCTACGACAATATCTTATTTTTCTTTGTAACATAATTTTTTGTGGTCAGTTTTTTGGTTTTACTATGTTTATAATCGATTTACATCATAGAGTCCAGGCAACGAAAAGGTATTAAGGGAAATGTTGGGAACACAATTTTTGACTTCGTAATTTCGTTTGGACTGGTTAGGAGGTGAGCATATTAAAAGTCCCTGCCCGTAGCCCTTGAGCCGGTGGGGAGGGGGGTTTGAAGGACCCATTTTTCGGTTTTTCGCTTATCTCGGAAACTATGCGCCCTAGCAGTTGTTCTCAATCTTCCACCCATACATCTGAGGAAGCAGGTTATTTTCCAGCCACAGCTGTACTTGGTGGAAAGTTCGGAGGAATGCTCTTTTCTGCTCCCTCGGTGGGAGGAAAACAAGAGATATCAGGCTTGATGGTCGACTTCTTCACCCACAATGCCAACAGCTGTTGTTTCTGATCTTTCTACAGCGGTATCCACGATCAGAACGTCCGCATCACTTTCTGCTTGAAGGGTCCTGATTCCATTGTCCTCAAGCTTCACCTTAAGCATGTTGATGAGTCTGCTTTTATTGAACTTTTTCGACAGAAAATCTTCTTGTTTGGCGTTTATCTTGGTATCTTCAGTGAAATGGATGTCAGCAGACTTGTTTGAGTCGATAGCGCCTTTGTTGCTCTGCTACTTTCGTGCTTGAGGTTGATGAGGAATAGCCATCAAAGACTACAATATATTTCCTTCCGTGGTAGTTCTTCGTGATGTAGGTCTCGCAGATTGTCGATATCTTGGCATAACTTTAATAAATTACTCTTTGGTCGTAGTATTGAATAGTTTGTACACTGCTGACTTCGTACATTTCCTGATCACACTCTCACTTACAGACTACAATTGCAGACTTAAAAGATTCGATATCTCGAAAACTATACAATATATCGAAAATGTGAATGAAATAAATCAACTCCCCTCCACCCCGCTCAAGGGCGACCAGCGTGGACTTTTGATATGTTTACCTCATATCTACAAAGTTACGAAGTCAAAAATTATGTTCCAATTCCCTTTATACCTTTTTTTGAGCATTCGCTGCTTTGACTAATTGAAAAATATGCAATTTCTCTATAGTTTTTTGAAAAACCTTTAAAGATCAAAATCTACCAAAACCCAATAAATGAACACCATATCCTAATAAATGTACTCCAAGTACCCGGTTAATGAATATATGCTTTATTTGTTTGGAAACAAGAATTATTTTGTTTAACCGAACGAATTTTGTAACATAATTTAACAAACATAATAACATAATATCGAATGCAATTAATGTTAACATGGAAAATTCCACGTATGTTATAAGAAGGAACTAGAGCAGCAATTTTCTTCTTAATTTCTATTTCGTACCAGATTTGGTCGATTGGTTTGTGCCAATGCCATCGTTGTACTAATCATCATAACAATTTTTTATTATACTGTCTCTCCAATATTAAAGGTACCAGCTCGAGATTCAGGTATTCAGTTTTTGCTTTATTGTTAATCTGTTGTTCTTCGTTCTCTTTTTTGATCTTCCTGTCGTGTTTCTGCTGCTCTTCACTGTATTTTTCTTTTTTTACTTTAAAACTTTTTTTATAGTCTGCTGCTCTTTGCTGATAAAAATGGAAATATCTATTTTCTGGTCCCCTGAGACGATTAAGACCATTTCCAGATGGAAGTCTGTCTGTCTGTGTGTATGTGTGTGTGTATTCTTCCACGATAGAGGCCACACGTTTATTGAGCTAAAATTTGGTATAGGAGTTTGGGTAACCCGTCAGAAGAACCCATTAGTTTTTGTACGACATCTGTCAAACGGAAGTACCACTATCAAAAAATGACAGATGCAATATATCACGGAATTGGACATGCAATATGTCGTTTGAAAGCCCTTAAAAAACTATTCAGAACAGTCAAAATTATTTCTCCAACTGTCACCTGTCAAAAATAAAAAAATGTCAAAATTTGAAATTTCAGCATTAAATATCTGAAGAAGTATTAATCCGATTGAGCTGAAATTTGGTATATCGGTTTGGGTTATCTGTCGGAAGAACCCATTAGTTTTTGTACGACATCTGTCAAACGGAAGTATCACTATCAAAAAATGACAGATGCAATATGTCACGGAATTGGAAATGCAATATGTCGTTTGAAAGTCCTTGAAAAACTCTATTCAGAACAGTCAAAATTATTTCTCCAATGTGAACTGTCAAAAATAAAAAACTGTCAAAAGTTGAAACTTTAACATTAAACATCTGAAAAAGTATTCGTGGATGCTCGTCTGGAAAGTTTTGGGGTGACACAACAGATTTTTTTTATGTTATTGTCTAAGACGTTTTCGTTTTGTTTTTAATTCGTTCGATTTTGGCCATTGCAGATAACTCCAAAGATCTCTACATTGCGCATAATCCGGATTTTTTTGGTTTCGAATTTCAAACAAGGTTTCTATAATAATGTCAATTATTGCTTGACATTCTATTTTATATCAGGGTTATTGGAGTTAATAAATCAATGTGAATTGATCCAATTTTTTCACGCTCGATGGTTTCTTCGGCAACAAGCATCCATTTGGTTTCGTGTTTTAGTTACACCGTTGTAGTCGTAAACTTCCAAAACGAATACATCTCATCGTCACCACCATCGTTAACGTTATATATGGATTTTACTTGGAAGTCTTTAATTTTTGAGGTCCTACAAAGGACTGTTCTGAAATCTCCAATCGTCACTTAATGGTCAGTTGATTCGTTTGAAACAATTACTTTGCATCTCCAAAAGTACAATATCTGGATTTAGAGGCCAAAGTCCATAAACATAAAATTCGATTACAATAGTTTCTGGTTTTGCAAATGTATCAAACGCCCCTTTGAAAAAAGAGCAAAAAGTAAGAATGTGCGTGGAATTTGGTAGTAAAACAATACAATGTTATTTGTTTACAGCTCCATATTGTACTAGGATTTGTGTTCGTCAATAAACATAATTATTGGAAATGTTACATTATTATGCAAAAGCCACGGATAAAAAACATCAGCCATGTAACAATATCGTTGATGTTATCCAACTTATTGAGTCTAATTGCCTTTATTTCTGGTACTGACAAAGTTAGGAATTATTTTATAAAGAAAAATAACCATTGGTAGTGCTACTATCTTCGCTGCTGAATAATTAAATAGAACGGTGATTGATTCTTTCTCACTAGAAGAAACATCTTATGTAATTATTAGGTGCTAAGACTAAACCCGATTTCATGTACATTCGGATGCCAGTTTAATTTGCATTAAATACTTGTCTTTCCAAAAATCATTTAGGTCACTTGTTGCCCGGTCTGCTATCTGTTAATCTTTTACTGCATATTTGGCATTGTCTGGATGCACTAGGAAACCCAATTTTGGCTGACATAAAATCAAATTATCTAGATATTTATCTTCGGTTGAAATTACTATGGTAGAAGGGCCGATTTTTCTGATATTTGGAACGTTATCCGTTAGTTTTTTTATGAAAATTAGATTTGGGTATTATTAGACACGAATTATAACAGAATCGAAACCGATGAGGGCTAGAAAATCTGGAATTTTAAATGAATAATTGGAGAAAAACAATTTCGGATAAAACAAAATGAAACGACTAGTAACAGTAAAAATAAATATTCTAAATTAACTAAATAGAAGATAAAGGAAATATGGATTAGTCAATCACAGACAGTCCCAATTTCAGTGGAAATGTTCAAAATTTAATTATAATAATAATAATAACTCTGAGAAAAACTGAAAATCTCACAGAAATAACAGTTACAATTTCACAAGAAATAATTTTACGGTAATTTTTCTATTATTCGAAAAAAAATCGTCTTATATATAGCACGTTTTATTTTCTCTCAATTGCTAAGAATCTTTCAGTCTTAATCTCAATTCGGCCTCTGATAACGATGGAACGCCAGCCGGATTCCGTCAAAGAAAATCGACCTGTTCCGATTTCTGATTATTAGCGCTTACTCGTACATAAAAAAAGCTTAATTTTTACCTCAGTTCTCCTAAAGCCCTTTTCCGAAAGCTCGCCTGGAAAAAAGCATAACCCTTGTCACGCTCTTTCAACCCAGAAATGATTTATGGAGAGGCTATTTTACACAAAGCAAATCGATTCGTTTGGTTTTGTGCATTGATAGAGGTATTATCGATATTTATATTTTTTTCTGACATATAATAAAATCCATATGATTAATAACATGGGAATTATAGATATAATTAATAAAAATTCAATATTAACATGTTCAAAAAGGATAATTTTACTATCGTTATTTTTATGTCTAAGAGAGCCATAAAACCAAATTTCTTATGCAAAATATTTACTGACAAAAATGTTTGACAATTGAATGAGTTACATAGTACATTTGGTGTTGGAAAATCAACGAATTACAGATTCATCAAAAAAGAAAAATTTGGTGGAAATATCAAACTTATAACGCATTCGACTGGTAGCACTGGTGCGCAATTAGTTCGACTTTTTTAAGTGCTATTTGTTCGGCTGGCGGAACTGAACCAATTATTGTATTCGACTGGAATTGCTCGGCACAAGGGCAGAGTGAAATGCTGTTCGACTGGTAGAAGCACTTGTTCAAAGTTCGAATTTTTTGGAACTGTACTTTTTTTCAGTGCCATCCAGTGCCGATTTAGAGGTTAGGTTTTATTTTCAATTTTTAAAATATGTTACCCTTGTCTTTATTATTGTCCAGTAGTAGTGAAGATGAAGATATTAGTGATGACAGTGAGGAAGAGTTTAATAGACATTTTAAATAAATTTCGTTAAAAACACATACAGATATAAAATTAGGTTAGAAAATAGAAATGTCAATTGCATCAGTCGAATATCGATAAAATTATGCACTTTGCCATTGCCGAACTGGATCGTACCAGTGTGCATTGCTCGATAGAGTTTCGAATTATAAAAATGCTGCACGAAATCAGTGCAGAACTAAAAGCGCTCTGGCATCGAGTAAGAGCGTACGAGTCGAATGCGCTATTACAGATAAAAGATCATTTAAAAAAGGCCTTCGAAGGAAAGTGAATGCTTGTTCTTTAGAAAAAAATGTCCAGCAATGGAGAAACCTCAATTCGAGATGATAAGGAATTACCCAGAAATGAACGGAAGCGCTGTATTAAAAAAATAAGATTCCACAAAATCCATTTTAATAAAAAGAAGCGATATAATATGATATGGAGAAAAAATTACTTATATGAAGCATAAAATAAATAAGAAACCACATTACTTTCTGAAATTTTATTGAAACATGGTTTTACGAGAGCCATACAACAAATAAATTTTGACAATGACGCAAACTTTGGTTTTGTTGATAGATATTTATTAAATTTTGAATTTCCTCATACTGGTAACTTAAATAAAAACAAGAATGCTAATGCTTATAATGGTTCGATCAAATGATAGACCTTCCTGAGAACTGTGTAATAGTAATGGTGAACAAATATGATTAAATAAGTTTGGAATAATTAGTGGGCGGTCGACCTTTTGACATCAACCATCATCCGGCTCGAAGGACCATAAGCAAATATGATTAAGAATCGATATAAGTTTGGAATAATTTACTACCGCAGTCGACGTATTAACATTGATTAATTATCGAAGGACCAACCTGAAATACAGCATCTCAGGATTTATTATCTTAACACAAATAAATCATTTAAGTGAACCGTAAGGGCTATTTATTCACCCGTTTATTCTTAAACAAAATCATTAAGTTTACATTTTTAACAATTTATTATTTTTATATAGCAACTGCCCTCGCTATCACTGTAAAAATAATAGTCACAACTTTAATACACTTAAAAACCTCAGAAAAATCTACTTTTAATTTCAGGGATTTCAGGGTGTGATTATCCATATTTTACATTGAAAAGCTTTCGTTGACAGACAACCATTCTCATCAACAATCTAGAAGCTTTTAATGATGCAAATATCTAAATTTGGCGCGCCTAAAGCTTATTGCAAGTTGGGGTTTTGTAATGGCTTTTTATTTTCTCGCTTTACAATCGACTCGTCCGATGATCAGAGTTATATCTGCAGAGAGAGACAGTTGTCCTTGGCAACAGTAGAATTAAGTGGATTATTTGTTACGAGCTGTATAGGTATTGTATTCTCTTATGAACACTGCAATAACTGCAACATCGCACGTTTTTACATCTAAACTTATGTAAAATATATGCGGTGTTGCAGCGGTTCCAGCTTTCATGAGAGAATACAATACCTATACTTTTGCACACATCTCTAAAGCAAATTTTTAATAACAATAACTGAGATGAATTTAAGTTTAAATCTATTTTTAAATTATGACATGGTACAAAAATACAGTACTGACCAAAAGTTTTTAAAAGAAATATTTTTTGTTTGGTAAATTCTTGATAATATTTCAGTGAAATTTATCCAGATGGATAATGCAAGTAATCACTCGAAACCAAAAAAGTGACTACAATTATTTAGAAAAAAAAAACTTTTTCCTATAAATAATATAAAACCTGATAAATCATAATATTAAAAAAAAAATTAAAATTATTCTACTCCTATTTTATAATATGATACAATTTTCATTAAGATACAAATTTTTCAGCTAATATAATGAAATTATATTAGCTGAAAAAAGTTCCTCTTCATTTAAGATAATTAGTATATAGTATTCTCAAAATAAATATGTTTTTCGTTTATTAATAAATGAAGAAAAAATAGCGTATACAGCTCTCATGTAATGGCCATTAATTCATGATAGTTGCCTAATATACTATAAATCCTTATTCCTGATTACTTGTACGGGTTAATAATAACAAATTAAAACTTCATATTTACACCACTACATCATTTCTAAGAACCAATATCTATAAATCATTGAACTGGTTAATTTGTGTTTATTTTATCTTCTTTATTATTTACATTCTTTGGTCCAATTAGCCGTTGGCCAATAAATCATATTAAATAATTTACCAATAATAATAATAATACTCTATGCGGGCGATTTTGGTAGTTTCTCTTACTTAACCCCTGCCATGGTTGATTTGGTATTTTAAATGAATTAACTCAATTCCATTGGCGTAACAAAGGAAAACGAAATATTTATTATTTTAAATTTTAAACAAGTTAGATATTTAATAAACAAGTTGGATAAGTTAGAACCAAATGAAAAAATTAATTGCAATATAAGACTATAAAAACATTTTATAATTTTGAGACAGCGCCCTGTCAAAAGAAAAAACAAGTCGCCTGACGTTTGCAATACATTGCAATATAATGGGGTAGTTTTTCTCACTAATCGACTGTTTCGTCACTCACTTACCGATAAAAAGAAATTATTTGTTGTAATGGGCAACTTTTGACCCATAGCATTTATTATTATCTCAAAAAGTATAAGAGATATCGCAAATCTGAATACGTCTATGGATTCAGCGTTCAATTTAACATCGAAATGGCTGTTTTTTAGGGCATATTGCAATTGCGCGCAGCGGTCAGGGTTCTCCAGTGGGTGTCCTAATCCAATGTTGCAATTGCGCGCAAGCCTTTAAAAAGGTATATTGTGATTGCGCGAAAAGTCGGAAACTACAGTAAACGGAAGTTTTATGTACTTCATATACAGGGTGTTTCATAAGAAATGGTCAATATTTTAATCATAGGTTCAGGACTTCAAAATATTAATATTTTACTAAATAACTTTGGGTCTACTACTGAGATATAGGTTGTTAAAATTAAAATTTATTTTTCGTTTTCTTGCAATAATTTCTTTATTATTTAACGTATTGACTTGAATTAATGGTATGGTTATATTTTTAAGTTAGTAAATCATAAGTAAATTATCAATTTTGAAATTAGATCAAGAGGGCGCCACCTACACTCTACTGGATGAAGAAATGCATCCATTTTTCTTTAATCTCGGCTATTTTTGAAATTTTTTCAAGAGTTTATGATACACCCTGTAAATTTGAACAAAAAAATGGTAAAGAAAATTAAATAGATACTGTGTGTGGAACATTTGAATGCTATTAAAACAAGTATACCTTTTTTGTTCAAATTTACAGAGTGTGTCATAAACTCTTGAAAAAAATTAAAAAATGGCCGAGATTTAAAAAAAATGGATACTTTTCTTCATCTAGTTGAGTGTAGGTGGCATCCTCTTTGTCTAATTTCAAAGTTGATAATAGGCTCATGATTAAAATATTGACCATTCCTTATGAAACGGAAAATTTACTAATTTTAAATAATTAAGATAATAAAAAGTGGGTACTTTCTACATTGAAATAGTGATTACAACAAAAATAAATATTGTTTATTTTAATTTATATTGTATAACGTACATATATTTAATTTAAACATGTCTTATAGCATATAGTTTTTACAAATTCTATTCTGGATATTTCTTTATTTTTAAATTAACCTATCAAATTTGTTACATATTTTAATTTTCTGTCATAATTAATGTTTTTAATATTTTTTTGTAAATGTAAACTATTTAATTGCACATAAGTTCCTACTTGAACATTTTTTAATTCATTTAAAAATACAAAAATATTAGGATGCGAAGAATAAAATCTTTTATTAAAATGGCTATGGAGAGATTCACAAGCGTTGGTTGTCCGTTCTCGACTTGGACTACATGAAGCCCACATCTCTGGAGGAAATCTTGCAGATTCAGAAATGTAATTCTCCATTAAATAATCGCAGAAGGACGTTATACGGCTCTCGTTGGAAGCTTCAGCAATCAAGTCTTCAACGAAGCATTCCGAAACATCAGCACTGTCTAAATATATGAGGCCCAAAGACCAGCGTAACCATTTCCCCAACTCACTGTTCTTGTCAGAATACTCTGTTCTGAGTCCAATATTTTGTATTTTTCTCAGCCAAGCTTGGCTGATGTGGAATCTGCAACCAGTTATCTTTAGCTGAGGCCAAACGTTACGGCTTGCTTTATGTATAGCTTCTTCGAAATCACACACAATTTCTATAGGATTAAATATCAGATTCTTGCTATCACAAGCAGATATTACAGATCTGAACACTTGCTCATAAGCTTCTGCCTTTATATTTTTTATGAGTGCAAAAACTAACGGCACATGATGTCCATTACGAACCGCGTGAATCGTGAATAACTGCGTGAAGAATTTTGTGCAGTAGTTGAAGGTCCCATCACAGAAAAACTTTGTTTCACTACACAAAAATTGTAAGTTTTTTTCACAGCTGAATATAACTATTCCTATCTCCTTATTGAACGAAAGCAGGAAGTCTTCATTTATTGATGTTTTAATTTCAAGTGTAGCCAAAGCGTCGAAAACGTCCTCCAAATTTTTAGGAAGCGGTGGAAGCAATTTTCTTCGAGATCGGTAAATGCTATACCGAATGTTTGATAGGTCTTGAGTTGTTGCTGCAAGAACCGCATCTCCCATTTCCATGTTCATAATTTTGTTGGGCCGCATAGAAATATCTTCAGTGGCTTTTCTTTTGGCATTGTTTTGAACCTTCTAACAAAAAATAAATATATTGTTAGAAACTGTATTTAATACTGTTATATTAATTTCATTAAGAATTTTCTTCCTCACACGATTACTCAATTTCTAATAAAAAAATCAAAACGAAGTAGGAGTATATGTACAGTTCCTCATGACTCACCCTGTATACAATTGCATGTTTATTATGACTTTAAGATCGAAAGCAAAATTAAATTTTAATTTGTGCATTTATACTTATAATAGATATCAAAATCTGAATAAGCTTTATAATAATGTAAAAATTTTAAAATATCTTCCCTTGATTTTCAAATTTTCATTTCCATCGTGGTTGGGCTCGTTCAAACTTTCTAAGAGAATAGTTTCATTGTGATCCACTCTAATAGATGCTTTGCATAATTTGTTCGTACACCGAAATTTTATACACGTAGATTGTACCCTTTCTTTACGAAATGTAAAATTATTAATAACAATTAATTTGCTGCCACGTTCACTCAACATAAACTCCATTTTCGGAATACTTGATATTTATTTTTAATTCCTGTATTTATCCCATCTTCAACCAATAAGAATTTACAAAATGTTATTAAGCAAATAGATATGGAAATATTATCATTCTAAGAATTTGTTTATCTACCCTTGGCGAGAATATACCTAACAAAAACAAATTTATGAATAAGTATATTCAAAAGCTCATTACGAAAATGGATTAAATATACGTTTTCTAAAGATTTTTGTTTTACTGTCATAATTGCCTTAATCCTTCCGTTGCGCGCAATCACAACATCCGACTTAAGGGCAAATTTCAGTACCCCAGGAGGTATTTGACCGCTGCGCGCAATCACAATATACCGGTTTTTTAATAGCTTTGTAAAGCCGTTTTTTAAACCGGAAGTCGTAGAAGCCTGAAACTCGCCTATGTATACATTCAAGATGTGCCGAATTTATAGCCGTTACTACCTGTTATAGTTCCTGGGAAAAAGATGCGGACAGACTGACGGACAGATGGACAGACTAACTATAATTGTTTATTAAATAAAAAAATATATAAATTTCCTTTACTGTATCAATTAAAAAAAAATCACTATGGGTTTGAGATCATCAGTGAATTTGGCATCCACTTTTGCGAATTTCGCAATGATTTTATGTGCATTCGTTTGTCTATCGATTGTCCATTATTGTCCACTAACTATTTTCATTTGTCCACCCTGTGTTTCAAAATGGCGAAACAAAAATTTTTTTGGCAAATTTTATTCTCTAGCACTCACCAATTATATAAAAAAATTTCAACCGCATAGGTCGTTTGTTCTTTGTTTGTCCACGTTTGTCCACCAATTAGTTTTGTTTGTCCACCCACCGGTTAATTATAATTAATTATATATATTTAAAAAAATTGTGATATTGTGAAGTTCGCACACCTTTTTTTGAATTTTGTAATTTTTTCCTTGCATTCGTTTATAGTACATCGTTAGTCCAAGATTGTCCACCTGTTATTTCTAAATTTTCATATACCATATTTTGCAACACTTATAATATAAAAAATTCTATTTATGGTAAATTATTAGACTTTTTAAAACTTTTTTCGCATATGGGTAATTCCTATTTAACTTGTTATTAAAAAAATTTCGTATCCCATATTTTGCAACACAAGATGAACATTCCCGTGGCCACTCTTATTAAAAACTTTTATTTACAATATATTATAGGACTTTTTAAAACTTTTTCACATCGGCCTAGCCACGTGCCGTTTTAAAAATCAATGTTTCAAACTTTGAAAAAGTGCCGCGTTTTTGAAATAAAGCGAGAAGTTGTTTGTTTTTAGTTTTTAAAAACAACGAATCTGGAGGGTCACTTGTTTTTATCGCACCTCTTCAAACCCTCAAAGGGTTACCGCCTTTTGACGATAAGGCGGTACTGCGGTGCCGCACATGGCTTGTCGGTTGAGAATAAAAAAGAAAAAAGAGGAGTGGGAAAAAGGGCAGTCCATTTTATACGATGACTATTTTTAATTTTCCAATTTTTTTTTAGTTTTTTTCTATTCGACGGCATTTTTGGCGGGATTTTTTTGGCCTTCCGTTTTGAAAAAACTCTTAGATAATCTTGGACTAAATGGACAAACGAATGCATAAAAAAATTACAAATTATTGCAATTTGTGGGTGCCAAACAAAAGTTTTTGGGCCGCCATTTTAAAACGAAGGGTGGACAAACTGAAATAATTAGTATACAATAATGGACAATCGATGGACAAACGAATGCGCTTAAAATCATTTCGAATTTCGCAAAAGTGGGTGCTAACTTCATTGACCTATGGGTTTATTTTATTTCACAATACTGATTTTAAAACCAACTTAACATTATCAAATAACCAGTTCGTACCGCCAAATGTGGTAAATAATTGTTCAAATACGACGATAAGAAGTATATAGTTATTTTCCTAACAAGTGCGGAAAGTTATACTTGTCCGCACGCAATTGCAGTTGCAATTAAGTGGGGAAAAGATACTTTACGGAAGTGTTAGGAACAATATTTTTTCTACAAGCGCCTAGAATTAAAAAAAAATTTTAGCAAAAATATTTTTTTGTCATTAAACAAAAATTTTCTTAGTGCTTCTTAATAAATAAAACATTAGGCTGAAAGTAATCATAGTAACCAAGCAAGAATTAATTTTTAATCATTTTAGAATTTATAAAATCAGTGCGGAAAAGTACAACTTTCCGCACGCTTGTAGAAAAACTTTTTATATATTAATAAGTGCGCGCGCACCACGTTAGAACTCTGTAGAGATACGCTAAGAAGATAAGAAATATTATAAGTTGGCGACTATAACTTGAAATATTAATAAAACCTCTCTTCAAAAAGTTGAAAACCGCAGAGATCCGTTTTCCAAACATAAAATATATAATTTTAATTATTTAGCATTAAAAATTATTATTCATTATCGCTTTTTGATAATAACATAAATATATTTTGCATTGCGATATACATAATTTAAATTTTTCTTACATGCACTATTATAATGTTTTATTTTCCGGTTCGGTTCTAACCGTCATTTTTCTTTTATTTTACCTTGAGTGTTTCTACCTCTATCTTAAAATAACTGATAAACTCTGGTATAAATTCTATTTCATTTTTTATTCTTTAAAATCCAAAAAAAAAATGCATCTGGATGGCGCCCTTAATAATAAATAGTAAAATCATATTCAGTCAAAACTTATTATTAATTGTCTGAGGATAAACCCTTATTTTCTTTTTGACAGGTAATAAGTACACAGTAATTTTTATAAAATGTCTTTTTCTTACAACTTTTATTAAAAAAAACTGGACTAGCCAGAAGTTAGTTGTAAATAAAATATATAAACTTATATGAATTTGCATAGAATATTTTTTTTGAAAATCGTCGCTCAGTATTCACTAAGCCGAATTCAACCCACAATAATTAAAAAAGAATGATCGATACAAGAATTGGTGGATATAAAATAAATATAAAAATTTAATTAATGACTTATTTTAAATATATACTTTTGAAAAATATACGAACAATAGAGACTACTATTATTGTTAATCTAATGGTCCTAGCCATAAGCCATATTATCAAATTAATTTATCACACCAATAAAACCACTACGTTCTCCAAAGTACTTTTCCCTAACCTGACCTCATAGAACTTAGATGCAGGAATTTCCCTCATAGATACCGAATAGATAACAAAACGATATATGTATGGCGGTATTCCGGTTCTTCTTCGAGCCCTCAGTTGCCCTTTTGTATTTTCGATAATCGATTCGTTTTGTAATTTAGTCGGAGGTTGGTCCTTATCTCTTTCGGTTTATCAACTATTTAGTTCGTGTAAATCCGGTTAAATTGAAAATTTATGGGACAAAGCTTCCTGTGTTAAAATTATTACACGGTTATGCTAAAATTAAAATATTTTGGATATTATAAAAATCTTTCCAGTTTTATACTTGTCTGAGATTATTTAGTAAAAACAGTATTCAAAAAATTCACTCTTCGACAAATTAACTCGGACTTAAATTTTCCGGAATGCATCGTCTCTCGGCGTTTCAAAATTTCCTTCATACCATCGGACGTTTCTGACGTGACGGCTGATGCTCAACGACGCCTACTTTGTTAAAATAGCTTCGTTCTTCGATAAGTGGGCGTCTAAATTGTACATAACCTTAAAAGTGTGTTGTCAAGTTGAAGGAAAATTACTCACTTGAATGAGTTATGAAACAATGGAGACTTGTAAAAGGCTTTCGAGAACGAGAAGTGTTAATAATGTTAAACAAGAATACGTGTTAAAGAGGTCTTTATTATCAAGATAGTTGGGTTGTTATTTTTAAGAGGTAATTGAATATTAGTAGTGGTAAATGGGGATAGCGGCCGGCGCCCTTAAGTCGGCAGTAGCGGAAACTCGACTTCCTCAAAGATTTTCTTTATGCCAAAAGATATATATAATATCATCCATCGCAATTTTTAAGCATAGCAAAATTTAATGAATTTTTAAAATATTGTTTATTTTATTACTTGTTTTTAAGAAATTATTGCAATATTCGCAAACGCTAGTTTTTTTGAATTTTCAGTTTTAGACTTGTAAACCCTAAAGTTTAGAGATAATACTTTTAATACGGCTCTGTCTGTCTGTCCGCATTTATAACTCAAAAACGAAAAGAGATAGAGACAAACCTCAGCATACCTTTAATAGGTCCCAAATAGATTTTCAGATTTTTAAGACTTCCGGTTTCAAAACTGGTTTTACACACCAGAACCGAAAATGATACTACCGGTTTTAAAAATAGTATTCCGATGTGAAATTTAACGCTTTTTTAATAATATTTTGATTAATTTTTTTATATATATTTTCAGTTGAAATAGGTGCTGGTAATTACTGCCAGCCCCTAGGCAGTAACCTGTTTTTAGTATAGTATATTTTTTTACAATTTATAATTTTCATTACTTTCAAATACCATCAATGTTTAATTATCTTAATTTTCTACCCTTAATGGGCGTTTTTCACAATTTGTGAACATTTTTTTACTCGTATAGTACTTAATATTGGCCTGATAATGGTCAGTGACCGAAACTAGTTGCCCTAGTACTTTTATAATTAAAATTTGTCCGTTATTTCCTTAAAACTTGGACTAATTTGAGATATAGATAACCTCTGGGATTTATTTTATTTTGATGTTTTGTGATTTGATATTATTGAAAATTAAGTACTTATTACAATACTGTATAATTTTAAAGCAATTTTTGGTGTTAACAAAAAATAAAAATAAATTTGCACCAAAAAATTGACAATGGTCAACACAATATGAAACGACATTTTATTTTGTTGATAATAAATAATTAATGTGATTAAGCTCAAATCTTTATATTATGGGTTCGTTCCACGAATAGAATTTGAAATATATCAGAAGTAAAATATTAAATAAAAAAAAATTGGGACGATAGTCAAATTGAATTTTTTGATATAAATAGAAAAAATTGACAAAAAAACTGCGATATATTTCAAAATCCGTCCTTTCTTTTTTTTCGGGTTGGGGAAATTAAACGCAAACTAAAAGTTATATTTGTTTACTTTACGATAATGAAGTTCCAGAGATTTTTTTTCTTTTTTTCTTAAAAAAGCTTTTCAGAGGAAAAAACTGTCCAGAGGAAAGGAACCAAAAACCCTAAAAGTTCACATACAGTAAATATAAGATTAAAATCTTATAAATTACCAGATTTCGTGGTCTCTGTTTTTGAAATAGTAGTTTACCTAACAAGTGCGGAAAAGTCACTTTACGCACGTGTTAGGTACACTATTTTTTCTACTAGCGTGCGGAAAAAACATAAAAGCTAACATCAAGAAACATTTATTATTAAATACATCAACAAATTAATTATTATTAATATTAATATTAAATGTGCAATTTGTGGCATTTTGCAAATTAATTGCAGAGGATAAAATGTTTTCTAACGAAGTCAGATTTCGGTTTGTTGCAACTGTGGCCATGGGAACTTGGCTGGAAGAGGTCATTCTAGAAGGCTTTTACAAATATGTATTTAAATATTTAAATGTTAGTATACTCCCCAAAAACTTAACAAATTTACTTTTCCGCACTAGTGCGGAAAAAACTTTTTTCCGCACTAGTGCGGAAAAGTACAACTTTCCGCACTCAAATGCGTGCGGAAAAGTATACTTTTCCGCACGCTTGTAGAAAAAAGAATATATAACAATGATAATATTAAAATGAAAAACATGAATTTTAGATCCAATTATGAAATACAAAAATAATTAAGATAAATAAAATTTTAAGACAATCTGTAAAAACAAATTAAAAAAATACAGGTTTTCTTTCTGTAATAACAAAAAAAATATATACCGGCATTAATAGAAGTAAAAATAATAGTAAATAAAAGTTAAAAGCATCGAAAATATAATATAAAAACTTACCCTATAAAATGAAGGGGAGAAAAAAAGAAATTTTCGGTAAGCAACATTATTTAAAGAGAAGAACATTATTAGCATGGGAAAGACATTTTATAGGAATATCAAGAGAAGAGAGGGACATGACGCGAGGAAATAAGAAGGGGATATCAAGCGAGTATGAAACTAAAATATATTCAATAGAAGCATAATAAAAATACAGGGTACCACAAAAAAACGTAACAAGTAGTTGTCTAATTTGTAATATTACAATATTACAGGCTTTTTAAATAAACCGTCGCATACAGAATTTTGTCTATTTATCGTTTTAACATTTTTTTTCGTAGTCTCCATTTAAAAAAAATCTGATGTGGCCAGCACATGACCTCTCGCCATTTTTGAATCAAAAATTTACAGGTTGACACAAAAAAGTAGGAAAAAAAAATATTTTTTTGTAAATCTGGCAACAATGGCAAAAGTTTCGAAAATTTTAATGAGATGAAAATAAACTATAGGGTATACAAAATATATGTGTAAAACTTTATTGCCGTTTTGTATAATAATGGCGTCATCACCCATAGCAACTGCCACTTCCGGTTGTGCGATTGGCACCAAAATCTAATCAGATCTAATCTAGGGTATCAGAATCCTGTATGCAAAATTTCAAATTTTTTCATTCAGTAGTTTTTGAGTTATCGTTACTACAACATCCATCCAAACACACACACACACACACTAACACACACACACACACTAACACACACACACACACACTAACACACACACACACTAACACACACACACACACACACAGACATCATCGCGAAAATATTAAAATCGTATTCTAGAGACCCTAAAACGTGTTTATCCATTGAAAGCTCACTACCCAATTTTTAGCATGATTCCTATACCTCTCTTATCTGAAGGGCGAGAGGTAAAAAATGGAAAAAAATAAAACTTCTCTTAGATGGCCATGATTTCAAATCTAAATGTATTTTTAATGCTAAACAACTTTTCTAAATATACAGTTCCCGATATTTTTCAAAATAAGGGTACTTTACTCTTGTCTCCAAATCAAATTCTTGAAAGCTCCTCGTATATTACGTGTATTTTACTATATTTTTTTGATGCATGTTTGTAATTAGATGATGCACAAATCTTTACCAAGGATAACTTTTTGTCGAAAAACCCTTAATAAATAAGCTTCCCATGTGGTGCTTACTTTGGGGATGACTCTGTATTTTTTTTAAATTTAAATTTTTTATAGTATAAAATTGAATTTTTTCAACAAAAATCTCTTAATTTGTCTCCTTTTAGGGATTTTTTAAAATAATTTTTTTGTATTTTTTTTTAGAAAAAAATTGTTTAATTCTGACATTTCCTTTATTTTTTTAAAGTAATTTTTGATCCATAGAATTCTTCTATTTGAAAAAGAAATTATTTTCTTAAGAGAGATTTTTTAAAATTGAAATTTACTGTTTTTTTTTTTGTGAATTTTTCTAAAAAAAAAGAATGCTTTTAGAATTTTTTAAAGATAAAAAAATATTTTTATGATACTAATTATCCTTTTTTAACTTAAGTTTTTTTAGATTTTATTGAATTTTTTTAGCCAATTTTTTGATAATTTTAGGGAATTCTGATTTCAATTGATTTTGGAGAATTTATTTGTTTTTTGAAATTTGGTTTATTTTATTCTTTTAGATTTTTTTTATTTTTTGTCATGAAGATTTTTTTGAGAAATAAAAAAATTTCCCATTCAAGTTTTTGTTTTTTAAATATTTTTTTATGATTTTTTTTTGGATAAAAAATATTTCTAGTTTTAAGTGAAATTTTTTTCAGACGGTTTTTTTTTGTGAAAGTAAATTAAAATTGACAATTTTCTTTCTTAAATGTATTTTCTGACTAAACATTTAAGTTCGTTTTAAATGAATTTTTTTAAATTTTTTTTTTTGATCGTTACTAAAAAGTCTCGTTTACAACTTTTAAAAATATGCCCCTGAAAAAATTATTTTCCTTCTTTATAGATTCACATTTTTATAGGTATTTTTTTAATAAAAAAAAAATTTATTTTGATACTAAAAATTTTCTCTTGTCCAAGAGAATATTTTTTTATTATTAAAAAAAATGTTGGTTTTGAAGTTAACAATTTTTCTGATTTTAAGGAAATTTTCTTTATTATAAATTTTATGAAAGAAAAAAAATAACTTATTTAAAAGTAGATTATTTTCTTTGAGTTTAACATTTTTAGTTCAATTTTTTTTTAGGTTAAAATTTTCCTATTTTGAAGGAATTTAAATTTTTTTTATAATTGTTTTTTCTCTTTTTATAAACAATTTTTTAATCTTAATTATGAAAAATTATTATTTTAGAAATTTTATAATTTTATATTTTTTTTAAATTTAAAAATAAAGAGGGGGTAATGCCACCCAACTTTATGAACACTCCTAGTAAAATAATTCTTTAATCAATTATTTTTCTAAACTTTTTTAATACAGCCTATTCTTCTATTTTTTAATGATATTTTCAATTTTCTTTAAAAAATAGGCGCGGTCTATATATATTACTTTCACTCCCTCTAGTGGCGAAATTATGCGGGAATTCGAAAAAAAAGTTACGACAATATTTGTAGGAAATTTTATGTTCTACAATTTTGATATCTTGTAATTTTTTATAAAAATCCATAATTTTGGCTTAAAATCTAAAAAAAGGCTCAAAAGTCTATATATATTTCTTTTACGCCCTCTAGCAGCGAAATTATGCGGAATTCGAAAAAAGAGTAATGACAAAATTTGTAGGAAACATTATGTTCTATAATTTTGATGTATTGTAATTTTTCATAAAAATCTATAATTTTGGCTCAAAGTCTAAAAAAAGGCGCAAATGTCAATATACATATATTTTTTTTTCACGCCCTCTAGTGACGAAACTATGCGAAATTCGAAAGAAAAGTAAAGACAGAATTTGTAAGAAATTTTATGTTCTACAACTTTCATATCCTGTAATTTTTCATAAAAATGCATAATTTTAGCTATTTCAAAAAAATATGGAGAAATCAACTTATTGATAAATCTGACAATAATGGCAAAATTTTGAAAATTTGAATCTTGCGAAAATAAACATAATGCCTACAAAATATATGTGTAAAAATTTATTTCCGTCTCATTTAGTAATGACGTCATCACTTATAGCAACTGCCACTGCAGATTGTCCGATTAACACTAAAATCTATACAGGTCGTCTACTTGCTACCCTAAATATGTGTATAAAATTTCATCTAAATCGATTAAGCCGTTTGGATAAATTGATACGAATATAAGTAATAGAAAAACAAATATAATATAGGAAAGTTATAGAATTTAAAATATTAAAGAAAAATAAAAATAAATGATACAAAAATTGATAAAAGTTAAAATAATAGTAGCAAAGTTAAATTTTGATAAATTATTAAATAATAATGCAACAAAAGAAAGAAGACGAAAAAATGTTCGGTAAATTAAGTAAAGGAAGAAGAATGCAAAAAAGAATAAAATATTATAAGTTCAATGAAAATAAATGAAACATGAAAAGCAAAAAAGAAAACAAGAATTGAAAATAAAATAATGGATATAAATTATACCATAAAATTTATTTGAATTCAATATTAATCAATACATCAAAAAACTAAAATTCTAATATGTATACTATACTTTACACCTCTAAAAAGATTTCTATCACTACGTATAAACCGAGACCATAAACATCCCCATACGAACGAGCAAATTTGAATAAACACCATCGACCTTTTGATATTTTCATTTAGATAAGTGCAGTTGACGTCCACTTTGTACTTTGTTCTGTGTCGTTTCGACCCTGACCCTTGGCTGGATCCATCCGCGATCCACCCCGGGGTTATTGGCGACAAAACCCTAATTGGATTTTCTGTTTTATGGTAACGCCGTTTGTGCATGTTCCAACTGAAACGTAACGAAAAATCTGCACGGTACGTTTCGCAGTTAATCTTTTAAACAATTTTTTTCCAACAGACCATTGTTAAAATGCTTAATATACTAATTTTTTTAATGGATAAGTTTCATGGTAGTGATAATATATTATGTTTTACATTTAACTAAAATACAGACAAAAACTAAAAAAAAATTTTGAAATCGGTCAATAAATGACGGAGAAATATAATATTAAAGTTGTTGCTTTTTCTTATGGATTGTATGACGTCACGTATCCGCATAGCCAATGCGCCGAACTACAAACCAGCCACGATACGATTAATGCATATCTGACTTTAATTTAATTTCCTTCATCGTAATTTATCTGTGTAACAAAAAAAAATATAGTCCAAGAGCCAGATACTTTTTTCTGCAATCTTCTACAGAAGAGATTTTATTGTTGGAACGTGTCCCCTGAAAGAAAATTTAAGTGGGCGTGACGGAGGCCGCGAGTGTCAGCCGCTATCTTGAAAAAACACGTTTTGTGAAATATCTCGTGAGTCGTGCATCGTACGATAAAAATAGTAGAACCTATTTTTTTGCTCTGACTCTTGGACTAGTAGATGCGAGGAATAACGAGAATAAAGAAGAGCGATACGTCGCTTTGTTTACAATTCCGTTTCGGACACTAGTTAGGAGAAATGACGTCAGGCCACTGAATCGGACGGAATTTCAAGCGCAAGTTTAAATTGTTATAACTTTGTTAGTTTTTGAGATATCGTAATTTCATTTGCACCCTTCTGTTCAGTTTTGCTTAAATTTGAGTCCCATTCATAAAAAATGCTAAACTTCTCCATTCTGGTGACCAATTTATTTCAATTCAAAATTTTATGATGAAAAACTATAGATTTTATTTATTTCCAAGTATAAAGTAAGTAATAATAATAGTAATATTAATTACATTACGATGAAGACATAAAGCAAATTTGCACGCCATAAGTTATATTTACTCTATATATAAATTTATTTTATATGACAAAAAATTTCTAGTCTTTTTCACTTTCTTATTGATCCAGAAATATTTATTTAAATCATCCTATTCCACTCATATATATTATGCTGCCATTTTTAGATGATGTCATCAAATGCAATCCAACAGATTGAACACAAGTGATTTCTGGACCACCCCATACGTTTAAAAATATTTTTGGAATGTAGCACTTATTAATCTGGATACATCTCCAGAAATATTTTTTTAATTACTTATGATCGTTAAGATTCTAGAAGCCCACCCTATACCGGGTGGCTCAAGACGTGGGGCCAAGTTCATATCTTCAGAACGAATGAAGGGATTATTTTAATATTTGGGGTGGTCATTGTGGACTTAATTATAAATTAAATGACATAAAATCCAAAATGGCGGACTTTCGATTTCTTTGAAATTGACGTAAAAACTGAATTTTCAAACGGAACACCCCGTATATTTTAACATATTTGGATTCTACTAGTCAAAATAGAAATAATTTTTTTGGATTTAATTTTATTTCCCATTTAAAAAAATTAAGTTTTTCATAAAAAACGGCTATGAATTAATTATGACACTAATAAAATGAAAAATATTTAAATTGATGCAAAAATAATATTCTTTAATAACATTAGGTCACCTTTTGAATGGTTTAGACCAAGTTGTAGCTTCCTTGATTAAAAATAATTTTAATTTTTGATAGCCAAAATCATTTTTGACATATGAATTATACGTAATTTGACTTGTAGAATCCAAATATGTAAAAATATACTGGGTGTTCCATTTAAAAACTACGTTTTTACGCAAATTTCAAAGAAACCGGAAGTCCGCTATTTTGAATTTGTATGTCATTTAATTCAAAATTAGGTCTTAAATGACCACCCCAAATTTTAAAATAATCCGTCCATTCGTTCTGAAGATCTGCACTTGGCCCGACCCCCTGAGCCACCCGGTATATGGTATATGTAGAAGGGAAGTAATAAATGCATAAATATTTTTGTTTATATTGTGCAATATTAAATAAAACTACTAATATCACTACAGAATTAAATTTCGTCACTTGAGTGCAGTCGGTCCTGTTCCCCCCTCACCGGTAGATTCTATTAAATGCCAAAATGATAAGCAGATTTCAGATTTCCTCCATTAATGCCATAGTTTCCATTACTTTCCATAAAGGCTTTAATTCTAGCAGAAAATCTAATTATGCAAATGTCGGAAAAGGAGATTCGAGCGAAAGTTGGGCGAAAATTAAAAAGGTTAAATTGCTACTAGAAAACCACCCTTGGAGTTCGTTAAATTTAATATCCCACTAGTTACCGGCTACTTGTCCATGAAGGAAATCTCAGGAAAATCGAATTTTATCAGCAGAAGGAATTCCTTCGGCGTGTAAGATCGTGCCACTCATTCTAAAAAAAAATCTGCAGTATTTAAATATAGAGAATAAAAGGGATATTCACTTAAAAGTTTATATTAAAAATAGTACTTAAATGAATTTATTTATTACATAGTCAAATTTTAATAATAAACATAACAAAACCCCAGTAAACGAATTTACAGGTACAAATGTATTACAAAAACAAATAACATAATTAAGGCAGTATAAAACCAAATTTTATTACATAGAAAAGCATAAAAAAATTTTATAGCACAATATATACCTTATTTTCCCGCCTCCTTAAAAATAAATTACAATCATCTTTCCCTAAAATAAACCGAAATAAAACAAAAAGTCCATTTGTAGACCTCGAGAAATTGAAAATCTACCGGCCACCAAGGACCCATATCCCTACCCCGAAATGACGTTAAGGGCGGCATAGCCCCCTTTTTTCATCGCGGCCCCTCGGGGCCCATCCGGTTCACGAATAACACGATCCGATGTGTATAATTCTTGTCTCTATGTGTGTGTGTATGGCTCATTGTTGTTTTAGTCTACCGAAAGTCGAATTAAGAAGAACAAACATCGTAAGTGAAATTACATCAGGGGAAAGACCAGCGACGACTCGTTTTTACAAAAAAAGTTATGTAAAAATGATAAAACATTTATAAAATGGCTAAAAGAATTTAAAAATATTCTTAGTTCATTAACTACTGTAAATAAACAAAAAATTGCTAAAAATTAAAAAACGTCGCTACAAAATTTACGGAAATTATAGGAACAATATAAAGATATTTTTTTAAGTGTTTTAACCTCTGATGAAATTGGTAAATTATGTTGCTAAGATAATCCAAAAAATAACTTAGTTTAAAATTTTAGAATATCCGGTTTAAAATTAATAGTGAGTCTAGAAATGTGCTAAAAACGTGCAATGTTGCAAAGAAAATTCAAAAATCAACTAAAATTTGTTTAAAATGTAAGTAAATTTCTACAAAAATTCAGAATAAGTAAGATTTACAAATTTATATTTAAAAAGAAATAGTGCTGCAAATGATCCACTATTGCTAAAAAAAAATAAAAAATATCTAAAATTTGTTAAAATTGTTAGAACACGGCTAAGAAATTTATAAATATATTCAGATGCTCTAAAAAAATCTTCAGCAAATTATTTAGTTATAGAAAAATACTAAACATTTCATTTAAAAGCTGAAATTAAAGGGATGTTGCTAAGAAAATGTCCAAAAATTTGTTTAAAATTTTAGAACAGCTAAATAGTGATAAAAATCTGATGTGGCCAACACATGACCTCTCGCTATTTTTGAATCAAAAATTTACAGGTTAGCACAAAAAAGTATGAAAAAAAATTACTTTTTTGTAAATCTGGCAACAATGGCAAAACTTTTGAAAAATTTAATGATACGAAAATAAACTATAGAGTATACAAAATAAATGTGTAAAACTTTATTGCCGTTTTGTATAGTAATAGCGTCATCACCCATAGCAACTGCCACTTCCGGTTGTCCGATTGGTACCAAAATCTAATCATATCTAATCTAGGGTATCAGAATCCTGTATGCAAAATTTCAAATTTTTTAATTCAGTGGTTTTTGAGTTATCGTTACTACAACATCCATCCAAACACACACACACACACTAACACACCTATACTGGTCTGATCGCTACTGTGGCATCACCTGCATGGGCATCGATTGTGACCACATGGATGATTCTAAGCGGAAGAGATAGCGCATTATGTGGGGATTATAAAAATATGAGTGTATCAGAGATACACTCCATAGAAAAGACGTGGGATATGTTTGAATATTATGACATCTTCTGTGCATTATGACCTCTGATGTCACAATAATATTTCTGTTGCCACAATATTTGTGTATACTTGATGCCACAATATTTGTGTATACTTGATGCCACAATAATATTTGTGTGTACTTGATGTCATAGTTTATGTGTGTAGATTAAGAAATGATTTGTCAGAATTATATAAATTTTGATTTGTTTGTTGAAGTAAAGATTTTCGTCAATATGGTTATAGGAACATTATTCTTCAAAAATCAGTATTTTCGGACCTAGCAACATTAGTTATTTTAGTAACGTCATGAAATTTAGATTTAGGGATCCAAAAACCACGATTACAAACATACATTTTAGGAACATTTATCATTATGAAGTTGATATGAGAGGTCATTTTTTTAACATAAGGATAATCAAGAATTAGAGGCTATTTTTTATAGTATTTAAAAATATAACAAAAATTGTTTATTTGCAGGTACAAAAAATATCATTTTTTAATTCTAATGATTAATGGCCCGGTGTATATAAGACGGTGACGGTACAAAATTCCAGAATGGTGCCTTTTATAAAAAATTTACAAGAATAGGTTTTTGTTTATTATCATAAAATTGGTTGCACAGGTCGTCTCAAAGAAAATATATTGGTATGGTTTTTTTTATATGTGTAGTTTTAGTTCTGTTTTATATGTTTTGTAGTTGTTAGGAATTGAAAGGTTAGAAATGATTGTCAAATGTAAGCATGACAGTGGAAAAAAGGTTATGATATGAACTTTAAGGTGCGCATGGACGTGTTTAAGATTTGTTAAGTGTGTTTTGTGTCAGATGTTTTTTTTTAAATTTTATAATAAGTTCTTTAATAATATAAATAACAATTGTGGTACAAAATTAGAATTGAAAAAAATCTTGGTATTTGAATTTCATTAAATTAAAAAAAAAATCTAGAGAGATAAAAAACAAAAGGTTGGAAAAAAATAGTAAACAGATATAGATTGTCAAAGAATTTTGAAGAATTGTCATTATTATTATAATTTAAAAAAAATTGTATATGAGATAGTTTAAAAAGAAATAGAATAAAAAAATTTTTTTAAACAGTTATAGTTTAATTAATCCAAAGAAGAAATTTTAATCTAAATTGACATTATAAAGAGGACTTTTATAAAGATTGAAGAGACAAATAGACAAAGCTGGTTAGAAGGAATAGTGTTGCAAAGTTTGAAGTTGGATTTGTTGGAGGGGTGAAGACAAAGTAGACAGGATATAGAATAGAAAAGAAAAAAAAGGAGAACGAATAACAGGAATTTAGTTTAGGCACTCAAAATTATATTTTGTTTAATTTTTTTTTATTTGTAATGTTTATTATTTTTTTTTAAAAAGGAACCCAACCGAAAGAGAGAGAGTTTCATCATACATTCAAGGTATTCCAATATAATATATACAGGGTGATTGATTAGTGCGATAAAGTCCAGTATCTCCTATGTCCCGTGATATATCAAAAAGAAAATTTGGAAGATTGTAGGTAGCCTTAAGCTTCACATTTTAAAATTAGTCGCAAATGTACAGGGTGATTTATAACGCCGTGCTAAATCAAAGTTACGTTTTTTTAAATGGGACACCATGTATTTTATTTTAATTTTGAATTTCTCTTTACTTTTCCAATTCAACAATATCAAATTGTATTAAGTTGTACAGGGTATTTAAAAAGTTATGGCCAGTTTTCTATGAAAATCGTAATGTGTTCAGCGCCCTGTACAGTTCAAATGAATTAAAAGAAAAATTATCTTTTACAGTCATATGTTTTTGATTATCGTTAAAATTTATAAAAATGATCGTTTTTGTTAATATTCATTAAATTGTCAAAACGCAAATACATTATTTATCCAGTTTTTTTAAATGGATCACCCTGTATTTTACATTATTATAGGAAAGTGCTATGTTATACTTTCATTTTTGTCAGGTATTCCCTATACCCAAATTCAATAGTTTTTGGAATATTCTAATTTTTATAATAAAAATACTAATTGTGTATCTGAATTTTAAACATTTGTGAGTAGGCCATGAAATATTTGTCAAAACTGACAGTTACCATTTTATTTTGCTAGATGTGTTGTAGTGTTGTACATTTTCTGGTGTTTTAAAAATCTATACTATTTTAATGATGAACTTTACTCAAGATGAAATGGTAGGTATGATCTGGATATTGGGAGAATGTAATAAAAATGCGTTACTATCCGCAAGAGTTTATACTGAACGGTTTCCTGCAAGGCGACGACTTACTAAAGTTAGTTTTCAAAAACTAATGGATCGGTTTAACCGCAATGGTTCAGTTGCCTATGACAAGCATGAACGTACAAAAAATGTTGTGACAGAGGAAAACGAAAACCCACATACAAGCATAAGGAGTATTTCAAGAGAACAAGACTTAACTTATTATTGTGTGCAAAACATTCTTTCTAAAAACAAAATGCACCCCTACCACATTCAATTGCATCAGGAATTAACTGATAATGATTTTGAACGAAGAGTGGCATTTTGTGAATGGGCCCAACAAAAAATTAATCAACAGAGAGACTTTTTTGACAACGTATTATTTGGTGATGAAGCTACGTTTCATAAAAATGGAAGTGTCAACAGGCACAACTTTCACTATTACTCCACAACTAATCCATATCACATAGTCAAATAAGATGGTCGTTAAATGTGTGGGGAGGTATTATTGGTGACTATGTCGTAGGACCTTATTTTTTTGAAGAACATCTTAATGGTGAGATGTATTTAGATTTTTTGGTACATCATTTACCCATATTATTAGAAGATGTTCCACTTCAAATACGTCATCAAATGTGGTTCCTGCATGACGGTGCTCCTGTTCATTATAATGCAATAGTTCAAGGTGAACTTAATGATCAGTTTCCTGAAAGATGGATAGGAAGAGGTGGACCTGTAGAGTGGCCACCGAGGTCACCAGATTTAAATAAAATAGATTTATTTTTGTGGGTTTTATAAAGAATGAAGTTTATAAAACACCTGCAACAACACGGGATGACATGATGGAAAGAATAAGATTTGCATTTCGAACTGTTACTTTGCAAATGCTTCTTAATGTAAGTAGGTCCTTTAAATACCGCATTCAGGTATGCCAAGATGTAATGGGAGGTCATTTTGAGCACATTTTATAATTAACACCATTTTTTATTTATTTGATTAAAATAAAATTAGACAATTAGAATTTTTATTATAAAAATTAGAATATCCCAAAAACCATTGAATTTGGCTATAGGGAATACCTGACAAAAATGAAAGTATAACAATAGCACTTTCCTATAATAATGTAAAATACAGTGTGATCCATTTAAAAAAACTGGATAAATAATGTATTTGCGTTTTGACCCAGCCTGTAAACAATTTAATGAATATTAACAAAAACGATCATTTTTATAAATTTTAACGATAATCAAAAACATATGACTGTAAAAGATAATTTTTCTTTTAATTCATTTGAACTGTACAGGGCGCTGAACACATTACGATTTTCATAGAAAACTGGCCATAACTTTTTAAATACCCTGTACAACTTAATACAATTTGATATTGTTGAATTGGAAAAGTAAAGAGAAATTCAAATTTAAAATAAAATACAGGGTGTCCCATTTAAAAAAACGTAACTTTGATTTAGCACGGCGTTATAAATCACCCTGTACATTTGCGACTAATTTTAAAATGTGAAGCTTAAGGCTACCTACAATCTCCCAAATTTTCTTTTTGATATATCACGGGACATAGGAGATACTGGACTTTATCGCACTAATCAATCACCCTGTATATATATCAAAGTTTTTTGCATTTTTTAAATGATATATCCCACTATCTATTATGTATAGTAAAGGATCTACAGCCATTTAAAAATCACATTTTTTTGATTTTAGATGACTACAGTAACTGAGCGGTTGAGAATTGAGAAAAACGGCTTACACGTCCCTTTCTTAACTTTTTAAGATGAATACGGGGAAGTAAAACATTATCTATTATTGCGAAATATCAAAAATTTAAAATCTCGTTTGATTTGTGATAACTTTTTATTATAAATAATAAATTAAATACTTTTTTATTCCACTGCATACATATAAAAAGTCAGGATAGGGACATACGTGTAAGCCGTTTTTCTCGATTCTCAACCGTTTGGCTACTGCAGCCATCCATAATCAAAAAAGAATTATTTTCAGGTGTCTGTAGATCCTTTACTATACATCATTGAAATCAGCTCGTCGAGAGAATTTGAAACATGTGAAAATATACAGGGTGTTATATCCAAAAAAACATAACTTTGATATTGTAATGAAATACTCTGTATGAGTTATTTTTTTATGAGTTAATTATTATTTATTTGTTAAGAGGTTTGAATAACATAAATAATTTTATGTTGGTTTGAATGTTATAGGTAAACAGAATTTATTGTTAAGAAGTTTAATTTTAAAGAATTTATTGAGAGTTATTGGTATATAAAATATTTAAAATCAACAATTGTGGAGTATAAAATGAATCTTAGTCTTATAATAATTATATCACTATTATAATGTGAATGATATTATTTGAATAATAATTTAACAGAAAAAGAGTAAATTTGGGAAAGTATATTAAAGCAAATTTGTGTTGTACAATTAATAAGTAAAAAAAAAGATATAGTCAAAAGTGATATAAAAAAAATTATTTTATGAATAAAGTAACAAAAAATTTATTTTGGGGAGAAACAGAGTTGAGAAAAAAAGAATAAACAGGTCATTTTGGAAAAAAAGTTGTTAAAATGTCAATGTATGGAAATTTGAAAGAAATTATTTATCTGCGAATATTTATGTAAAAATATGAAGAAAATCAATAAAATTATACACTAATACGATACAAAACATTATTTAAAAAAAAAAAATATTAAAATTTATGATCAAAATTGGAAGACAACTATAAGAAGAAAACCAAGTAACAATAACTAAGAAGGGGTATAGAGAAATAGAAGTCGAGAAGCAGAGACCAGGGAATTTTGTTAAGAGGATGTAGTGAAAAGAAGTAGTCGAGGTAGAGAGAAGACAGAAAGAAAAGATAGGTGCAGTAGACTGGACAGGAAGTGGAGGAAGTGAAATAAAGTGGAATAAAAGGACACACGCAAAATTTAAATTCTTATAATATGTAATGTTTGTTATTTTTTTTTAAAGTTCTTGAACCCACCACAAACTAAGATTTTGATAATTTTGAGAAATCAATTCATTACTATATATATATTTTCTTTAGGAAGATCTCTATAAGTGGAATTAATTTTAAATGATGCCTCTTATAAAATTTTTTGAAATGCTCCGTTCTGGAATTATGGGTTTCTCACCATAGCCGTTCGTTAAAAGTTTTTGGGGTTAGAAAAAACTTGGGTTTGAAATTTTGGGACTTAGGGTTATTCAAAATTTCGTTTCATTTTAAAATATTTTTAAGGTCACACCACTTTCGGTTACACCGGAAGTCACCATTAACGTCTTTATTTTAAATGTTACTTCATTTTTAGATTTCTAAGGAAATTTTATGATGAGTTTCATTAGATTTCCCTATAACTATTTTCAACTGTTTCTCAGATACCTTGATTTTTTTAAAAAAAATTTACAGATTTATTACCCCTGTTTTTAACAGTGGGCCTTTTATCCATTTTTGATTGGTGATAAACGCTTCTGCGGTAAACTGAAGCAGGCGAATAATATTCTCGAAACCCACTTGACAATTGATTTATCGCATACAGGGTGTCCAAAATTTGATAACCGATTAGATTATATTCAAAGTTAAAACAGTTCATTTTTTCAAATGAAAGACCCTGTATACCTTTAAGAATTAAAGTCTGCATCCGACTATCCAAAGATTTGAAAAAATGAACTTTTTTGCTTTTGAAGATAATCTAATCGGTTATCAAAAATTGGACACCCTGTATTCTATAAATCAATTGTCAATATGGATTTCGAGAATATTAAATTGTCAAAAACCATTTAAAAATCTATAAATCGCCTTGAAAAACTCATGAATGAAAATTTTTTTAAAAATCCTTGAAAGCTCCTTAAAGATTCCATTTAAAAATCCTTGAAAAATCCTGGAATAATCATGGAACCAAGAAAAATCTTGACTGAATCTTTGAAAAGTCCTTGAAATATGAAAAATCCATTAAAAATCTTAACTTGATTTTTTTTAGTAAAAATTAATTATAACAAAAATTTGGTTTTTTATAGAAAAAATTTGTTTTCATGTCAAAAATTACATCTTTTTTTTAACAAAAATGAACATTTTGTATAAAAATCTTTGAAAAATTCTTGAAAATATATAAATCATTGAAAAAATTTTGAAACTGGCTTTAGGTCCTTTTAAATCCCATAAGAAATCTACACACCTTACTAGAAAAACTCATGTATGAAGAATCCTGATTTTTTTTTTTTAAAAAGTCCTTGAATATCCCTTAAAAATTACATTTAAAACTCTTTTGAAAAGCCTGGAATAATTGTGGTAAAGATATTGTCAAAATCCTTGAAAAATCCCTAAAAACTCCTTGAAATATCATTGAAAAATTCTACTAAAACTTAATTCTTTTAGTAACAAATTGAATATTTATAACAAACATGTGGATTTTTTATAGTAAAAAATTAAAAAAATCCTTAAAAAATTCTTGAAAATTGTTAGAAAATCCTTGAAAAATTTTGAAAACTTGCGTTTGGTCCTTTTAGATGCTAAAATTGATTTTTTCTTGAAAAATCAATAAAACATCCTTAAAAAGTCTTTGAAAATTCCTTTAAAAAATTTTTTAAACAATATTAAAAGATCCTTGAAAAATCATTGAACCATAATTAAATATATCTTCAATACTTCGTAATAATTCCTTGAAATTTCTTGAGGAATTCAAAATTTGAAACAATAGTAAAAAAACATAAAATTGAAAATTACTTGTAAAAAAATCCTTGAAGAAATACTTAAAAATTCTTAAAAAAATCTTTGAAAAATCCTTAAAAAGTTAAATTTGTTGAAGAATATTAATCTTTATATAGATTAGTATTTTTTTGTACTACATCGGCACATGGCTCAGGTATACAAAATAAAATACTCAAGCTCGACACAAACCTTAAAAGATACCTGTTTAAAATGTAGAAAATAATTCTAAGTAATACTTTTAATTTTAATTGATTTTTTAATTTTAACTAATTTGTTTACTGATACCTCAATAAAATCAAGATTATTAAAAAATATATTTAGGGCAGAACAAGCATTTCAAGAAAATAGTTAAAAATAGGAGTAAATCTGTAAAAATTTTCAAAAAATCAAGATATCTGAGAAAGAGTTGGAAATAGGTACATTGAAACCTAATGAAACTTATTATAAAATTTCCTCAGAAATTCAAAAATGAAATAACATACAGGGTGTTCCATTTAAAATAAGGAAGTTAATGGCGACTTCCGGTGTAACCGGAAGTGGTGTGACCTTGAAAATATTTTAAAATGAAAGGAAATTTTGAATGCTACGGTGAGAAACCTTATATATGCGTATCGTAAACTCACATCAACTCTAAAATCATTCTAGGTATTTTAACAAAGTGGTCTTTGAGCTTTTATACAATATTAGCAGGTAATAAGTATGCTTTTAATCTTTATTAAGAGATTAAGCAGTTAATCTCCATAAATAAAAATCGCTTGGGTTGATATGTGGAAAACAATCCGTCCGTAGAAATGGCCCACCCCTTACTATCCACCTATTTGGCAAAATATTATCTAGATGGGGGTGAGTGGGTAGACCGACGTGCAAAAACCACATACGTGGGCGCGTTTGATAAGTTACATTATCTAATAAATTTTGCAAATTATTATGCAAAAATTGTAAATACTTATATCTTTTTTCGTGTTTTTATTGTTTTCGTATTTTTACTTTTGTGGAATTAAGGTGTATTCGTTTTCATTAAATTTTTCTTACATCAATAAAATTGGGCATATCTAATAAACCGTTGATTTTATCAATTTGTCACAAAAGGGTGGTTTTCTCGTAGAAATCAGAAATATTTAAGGAATTCGGTTATCACGTTTAGAAGTGAAAAAAATGAGAGATGAAAAAAAAATTTCTCATTAACCATTGAACTTAGTCCGTACATGAGGTCGCAGGGCAGTGCAGATTTATTTAAAACGCCAGTAAGTGAGCATTTATGGTGTTTATAAACGGTTCATTTTTTATTTATTTAAAATAAATAGTTGCATAATAATAAATAAAAAATCATTTTTAATATCTAACTTTAGAGCCCTATTGATCGTTAACGAAGGGCCTAAGGGATAAATTCTATATGAAGTAATATCTCTAAATTTAGCCCCTTTATGTTTTCCCAAGGTTTTGCTACGAAAACGAATTATTTATTCAATTATTTGGCATGAAAGAAAATACACCAAGTGAAAAAATGTGGTGATTTAATTCTGCGGATGACTCATTGGTTTGTAGTGATATTCGAGTAAAGGCGGTACAACCCTAAAATTATATTTATTATTTCCACTTAAATTTCATTAAAACTGACTAATAAATTAAAAACTTATAAGGGTGATTCACACCTCTGGTCCACCCAGCATAATAATAAGCAATTTATAATTGGACCCTTCCCCGTTTAATCTAATCATGTAGTTACTTTAATAATTTGGACCCTCGACCTTGAAACAACCCTGAAATCCGTTTTCATGTTATGTTTGCCCTACTCCTTGAACAATTTATATAATTTATAATTGGGCCATCTCACGCTTAAAGTACATGTAAAATGTACGAATTTGGCCCGCTCCCCCTCGAACCAAACCTGAAATACATTTTCATGTTATGTTTACCCTACCCCCTTGAACAATTTATATATTGAGCCATCTCCCGCTTAAGGAACTCGTACAATGTATGAATTTGTGTGCTCCCCCTAGAACCAACCCTGAAATCCGTTTTCATGTTATGTTTATCCTACCCCCTTGAACAATTTATATAATTTATAATTGGGCCATTTTCCGCTTAAAGAACTCGTACAATGTACGAATTTGGCCCGCTCCCCCTAGAACCAACCCTGAAATCCATTTTCATGTTATGTTTGCCCTACACATTTGAACAATTTATATAATTTTTAATTGGGCCCTCTCCCGCTTAAGCAACTACTACAATTTATGAGTTGGGCCCCCTCCCCCTTGAACCAATCCTGATATTTATATTCTTGCCTACTTGTTTGGGTACTTTATATATATTATAATAATTTCACCCTACCCGATTAAACAACTCATGTACTTTAAAAATTGGGCCCCTTCCCCCTTGAACCAACCCTGAAATTCATTTTCATGTTATGTTTGCCCTACCCCCTTGAACAATTTATAAAATTTTTAATTGGGCCATCTCTCGCTTAAAGAACTCCTACTATGTACGAATTTGGCCCGCTCCCCCTCGAACCAACCCTGAAATCCATTTTCATGTATTTTTGCTCTACCCTCTTGAACAATTTATATAATTTATAATTGGGCACTCTCCCGCTTAAGCGACTCGTCCAATTTATGAATTGCCCCCCCCCCCTTGAACCAATCTTGATATTTATATTCTTGCCTACTTGTTTGGGTACTCTATATATTATAATAATTTCACCCTTTCCTGCTGAAACAACTCATGTACTTTAATAATTGGGCCTGCTCCCCCTCGAACCAACTCTGAAATCCATTTTCATGTTATGTTTGCACTACTCCCTTGAACAATTTATATAATTTATAATTGAGCCCTCACCCACTTAAGCAACTCGAACAATTTACGAATTGTCCCCCTCCCCCTTGAACCAATCCTGATATATATATTTTTAACCAAATGTGAGGTCCAAAACAAAAAACCGTTTAAAAACTAATTTAACTCGAATCTGCTTACAAATAATATTTTGTGTATCTTAGTACAAAGTGTATACGGTAGCGGCGCCACTTCACGGATGCACCTGTGATGCCACAACTTATGGAGTTTCTGAATTGTGCGAAACCGTGACTGTCCATCGATTATGACATCAAATATCTTAATTTTAGAAAAACAAATTCCCAGACATAAAATGACGTGAAGAGCACGAAAAAGCTATAAAATATTACGACATCATGTGTAAGAGGTCACAATATTTGGAGAGGTCAGAGTACACGCCTATTCACACACAAGAGGTCACAATCAATACAAGACCAACACACACACACACACACTAACACACACACACAGACATCATCGCGAAAATATTAAAATCGTATTCTAGGGACCCTAAAACGTGTTTATCCATTGAAAACTCACTACCCAATTTTTAGCATGATTCCTATACCTCTCTTATCTAAAGGGCGAGAGGTAAAAATTCTTGGAAAAAACGATCTATATTCGTTTGAAATTGTAGGCAGTTTCTCTCAAACTTATACAATCATTCCTTTAAGGTCATAAAATTTGAGAAATATTGCCAGGAAAATAAAAAAAAATCTGATGTGGCCAGCACATGACCTCTCGCCATTTTTAAATCATAAATTTACAGGTTGACACAAAAAAGTATGAAAAAAATTATATTTTTGTAAATCTGGCAACAATGGCAAAAGTTTCGAAAATTTTAATTAGATGAAAATAAACTGTAGGGTATACAAAATATATGTTTAAAATTTTATTGCCGTTTTGTATAATAATGGCGTCATCACCCATAGCAACTGCCACTTCCGGTTGTGCGATTGGCACCAAAATCTAATCAGATCTAATCTAGGGTATCAGAATCCTGTATGCAAAATTTCAAATTTTTTCATTCAGTAGTTTTTGAGTTATCGTTACTACAACATCCATCCAAACACACACACACACACTAACAAACAGGGCGAGAGGTAAAAACTACATAAATTTGTTAAAAGTGCTAAAAAATTTGCAAAATTTCTGAAAGACTACAAGAATATCTTAAAAGATTTATAAAGTGCTATGAATGCGCTAAACATTCCTTAAATGTTCTAAAATGAAAGCCAGGTTGCTAGGAAAATTCAAAAAACAACATTCCTTTAAGGTTATAAAATTTGAGAAAGATTGGTAGGAAAATGTAAAAAATAAATTACATAAATTTGTTAAAACTGCTAAAAAATTTGAAAAATTACTAAAAGACTACAAAAATATCTTAAAAGAATTATTAAGTGCTATATGAATGCGCTAAACATTCCTTAAAAGTTCTAAAATGTAAGCCAGGTTGCTAGGAAATTTCAAAAACAACATTGCTAGGAAAATGAAAAAAAAAACTACATAAATTTGTTAAACTGCTAAAAAATTTGCAAAATTTCTGATAGACTACAAAAATATATTAAAAGAATTATAAAGTGCTACGAATGCGCCAAAATATTCCTTAAAGGTTCTAAAATTTAAGCCAGGTTGTTATTAAGAAAATTAAAAAAAAAACATTACTTTAAGGTCCTAAAATTTGAGAAAGATTGCTAGGAAAATAAAAAAAACTGCTAAAAAAATTACAAAATTACTGAAAGACTACAAAAATATCTTAAAAGAATTATAAAGTGATATGCATGCGTTAAACATTCCTTAAAGGTTCTAAAATTCAAGCCAGGTTGCTAGGAAAATTCAAAAAACAACATTCCTTAATTCCTTAATTTAAGTAAGATTGCTACGAAAATTTTAAAAACAACATAAATTTTTTAACGTTCTAATATTGCTTTAAAATTTACAAAATTACTAGAAGACTACAAAAATATCTTAATGGATGTACGAAGTGCTATAAATGTGCTAAACATTCCTTAAAGGTTCTAAACTTTTAGCAATATTGCTAGGAACATATAAAAACAATATAAATTCGTTAAAAATCTTCGAACATGGCTAGAAAATTTGTAAAATTACTGAAAGATAATAAAAACACCTTAATGGATTTATTAAGTGCTATAAATGCGTTAAACATTTCTTACAGTTTCTAAAATATAAGCAAGGTTACTAGGAAAATCCAACAAACAACATAAATTTGTTAAAAATGTTGAAAAATCGCTTAAAAAATTTTCAAAATTACTTAAAGACTGCAAAAATATATTAATGACTTTATTAAGTGCTATAAATGCGCTAAACATTTCTTAATGTTTCTGAAATTTAAGCGAGGTGGCTAGGGGAATCCAAAAAAAACAACATAAATTTGTTAAAAATGTTGAAATATTGCTAAAAAATTGTGAAATTACTAAAAGACTTCAAAAATTTCTTAATGAATTCATTAAGTAATATAAATGCGCTAAACATACCTTAATGGTACAAAAATTTAAGCAGCGTAGCTAGAGGAATTTAGGAAACAACATAAATTTGTTAAAAATGTTGGAAAATTGCTAGAAAAGTTACAAAATTACTAAAATAGTGCAAAACTAGCGTAAAAGATTTATTGAGTGCTAGAAATTAACTGATTGACCAATGTGTAAAATTTTAAACGTTATGTATTATCAATTCAAATTTAATGTTAAATTATATGGCCTCATGATGGCTCAAAGCCGAAATTAGTTGCCCGTTAAAACTATTGTTATCTTGTGGTTGGACTGATATAATACTAGTTATTTGTGATACAAGTGCGTGAAATAATGTTTTTGTGCACGTGTGTTATACAAAATTTTATGTACGACTTCTTAAAATTTGCAATTCGTATATGCAAAAGTAACTATATACAGACCAGATTTTATAAATTATGGCGCCTCGAAGACTATGTTAATTATCCCTTTTATCACTTGCATTTCCTTTCTTTTTGATGTTTTGATTATCGTCAATGGCAACTGGCAAACTAGCTTAAAAAAGAGTGTTGTTATTATCATGATATCACTTATAATATAATAATGTCCTATACTATTACTTGATTAATACCCGATAATCATCCACCAAGCACTTGACTAATAACTGATAATCACAGTTGGTACATTTAATACTAAAAATCTATTGTGAAATTAGTATTTGACAACACGTTTTGTGAAATAACTTATGCGATTGTCGATAGTCACGATACCACTCGCATTATATATATGAAAAGCCCATTTAATAAGCATTGTTAATTATAAAAACAGTTTTGGGTCAATCTTTTACGAACTTTTTTAAATTGTGTATAAAGCGTATCTTTACTTACTAAAATAAGAGTAAAAATGGTCATTTTTAAAGAAAGTCGTCGATAAAAGATTTATTTAGTATTAGAAATGAGCTAGACATCGCTATCACTGTTAAAAATAGAGCGATATTGCTATGAAAATGTAAGTAAAAATATCTTGAAGAAATATTTTTTATTAAAAAAATTCTAAAATCACATACAGTATTAAAATACAAAACATAAATGATATAAAAATATTTAAATACTTTTAAAATGTTGTTGTAAACAAATGGTTGCTTCTAAATAATGAACCCGCCACTGGAACTTGGAAGGGCCAATCTAATGAGGGTAGATATTGCTATCTCTCACGAACAGAAGGTTATAAAGGTAACTCATTACGATTCTCATACAAGGGGTGGAAATCTTTGATCTTACTATGTTCAAATAATGCAAAATAAATAGCAATAAACGGTAATAAAATTAAATAAAAACATAATTATATAATCAAATTGAATTTAATGTGCAAATCAACGAAAACTATTTTTTTTTCAGATTAAATAAAGAGCCAAATTACTTTTATACACGACTAATGTATTATTTGTTCATTATACATGAGTTTACTAAATAATAACAATATCCATTATTCACTGGTTTCACTGATTTCTAGATCAAACATGAAAAGCTGAAACTGATTAATGATTTTGTATGTACTATAGGTTTGTTCCTGAAGCGAGTTCCCAACTTGTTATGAACATACTGAGTTGCGCAGTATAAAATAACTCGTCCATTATTTTGTACTGCGCAGACTCCGGAACCATTATTTTATAACTGCGCAAATCAGTATTTTCATAACAAGTTACTAACTCACTTCGGGAACAAACCTAATATAAAAAGACAGAGCTGGCTATGAAACGTCAAGTCAGAACGCTGCCTGCGCTGTCAAATTTAATTTTAATTTGAAACGTCAAAACCTTTAGAATTAATAAAAAAAAATGGGTTTTTCTCAGAATCCGTTTTATTCGTTTACTTTAGCGAGTTATCGACAAGATATAAACGTTCAACATTATGCACAACTTACTCTATGCTGAGAAGTACAATTAATTTAAATCATGGAATAAACATTGAAAATTACAGCAAATTAAATGTCTTTTAAAATGAAGGTTTTCGGCCAGTACTTTTTCTACTGAAGATTTAAATAAATTCATTAATCAGGCTTTATAGTGAATCGTCGTAAGTAAACAAAGCTTCCAAACAAAAAAATGAAAAAAAATCCCGGCGGTCTCATGATATTTAACCCCCCCCCCCAAAAAAAATAAAAATAAAAAAAAACAAAACTATTATCGGAATCTAGCCGGAGTTAATGATTAATAAAACATTGCGATTTTATTTTGCATTTCTCAAAAAAAAAATATTTTTATGGAATATTTGTCTCCAAATTGCGAGCACTTTCCGCCCAATAGCTTCTCCTGGAATTTGTGCAGATTTCTGTCTCAGAATCCTTAAAATGCGGCCAATAGAGAACATCCACGTCACCTACGTCGGCCAATTAAAACGCCTACGTCAACCCATGATGGTTGTTCGTTGCTATCATTGTTCTTGTATAGCATACAAGTGAAAATTTTAAAAGTCATTAATTTCACTAAAATAAGTGGCCGCCAAGTTTTTTTTTTATTTTTAAGTTTCCAGAGACATATGCTTCCATACAAACTAAACATTTTAGTTATGCACGGATTCACTATAAACTAAACTTATACCCAATTTTTTTGCCGCAACTACTATTAAGGCATATTCATGCTCATACGAATTTCGCAAAATTTATACGAATAAAATGGTGCCTGAAAATTTCACAATAGTTGAAATATTTGAACTTTTTTGCGAATTCGGATGATGACGTATCACAGAATGTGACAGATATCAATAGTGGTAAATGTTCGTAATATAATCTATAAAAGTTCAATATATTTAGTTTTGTTTGTGATTCTGAATCCATTACTTTTTATAGTTAAGTTTGTCAAAATATATCGAGTATGAACATCAAATTTTAGGGACGAATAAATTTTGCGAAATTCGTATGAGCATGAACATACCTTTAAAGACCTTTTTTCCATTTCTATAAATATATTACTTTTAAGGATAGTTTTGTTTGGATACATCACAATGACTGACATGATGTTGCCAAGTTGTGTGAAATACCTTAAATCAGAGTTTTTTGGTTTATATTGACTGTTTTTTTATTGGATATTTTTTTTCCTTCAAAATATAAAAATAGTGCGATACAAAATATAGTGACTGATTTTCATTATTCAGCGATATTGATGAAAACGAAATAATTTTCTTTGATCTGTGTCAGTTAGTCAGGAAGCTGAGGTCATTTTTGAATAAAATTGAAAAAAGGAGTAATTTATAAATAAAATTGAGAAAAAAATAGGTTCATTAAGGCAGTTAGTGAAAAAAGAACAAAAAAAGATGTAATAAATTTGTTAGATTCGCTGTCTTCAGACAAATTATCGTACACACTTAATGTTTGTTGGACATGTTAAAAGGAAATAAATAAATTAGTTAATCCTAATTGTATAGGTTTATGTATTTGGATATATTTTAGGTTCGTCCTGTAACTGGTTAGCTTTGAGTTAGTCATTTTTTTAAATACATCATTACAATATGTATGTACCTATAATAAATTAATGTTTTATTACGAGTTGTTTTATTGAATTAATTCTAATTTTAGATCTAATTTGGATTTGTAAAAAAAATTTCCTTCTTTAAACTGGTCTTGTATCCGTTTCTGGCGTTTTTTATTAAAATCTCCAAAAATATTTATCGGGTCTAAAATACAATTTTATGACTAAGATTTAATTATCGAGTGGTTTTAAACCCATTTAAACTGTCCCTTTGTATAATTATCGAATAATTACTTTATGGACTTACTGTCAGTAGATAGAACGTCCTTTAACTTTAACGGTTCTATAACTAACGTCCATGACGTTTAGATTGTGACAATTGTACAAGAAATCAACTTGTTAAATTTTATTCTAAACGTCATCGCCTTTAGTTATTGAATCTTTAAAGTTAAAGGACGTTCTATCTACTGACAGTAAGCGTTATAAAGATAAATATACTTTTAAAGTACCATTACACTGCCGGTAAATAAAATGCCCTTTTTGGTATCAAACCCCAATTTTGGAGATTTTTTATCAATTCAGCTTTATTTTCATTAATTTTATATAATGTTTATAAATTCATCATCCCACTACTAGATTTTATTCATAACTTAACTAATTTCCATTATATGTATGGCAACATCGCTCTCTTGGTTCTGGTATGACAATGATGTGAAGTTAACAATACATGTGTAAATGACAATTCTATATTTGAATGGTTTACACAGAATCAATTCGAAACATCAAATGTGTCATAATTTTACTCTTAAATCCTTAGATCATATATGCTGCGCTAGATACGGCATCATGTAGTATTTGTTGGGTAGGTGAGGGGTAATGTTAACAGCGTACTATAAGTCGGATACTGTTTTGTCATTGGTCAAACTACGTCGATACTGATTTCTGATTGGTCAAACTATGTCGAAATTTGAAAACGACCAACCACTGATATTGTATGCTAGACCCCCCCGGATCTACAAAACCAATAACCATAGAGTATCTAGCGTAGCGTATAATATGGTCTAAGCTTAAATCAATTCGAAACGTCAAATGTGTCATAATTTTACTCTTAAACATTAAAAAGTCGAAATTTAAAATTAAGAAAAAAGCTGTTAAATGTTGGTTGCGGTAATTTATTTTTATTGGAAAGTGATATTTATATGCTCCAGATGATTTGTGAAAATCGTCGTATTTCGTAAGTGCTCAACTTTTTCCAATCTATTATTATATAAACTATTCAAATAAATTTCTCAAAATTTGAAATGGTCACAAAAATATTTATTCCATTTTCAAATTTTTTTCTTTTTTTGGTTTAAAAAGACCATATTTCTAGTTTTTAAATTTTATCAAACAAAATATTCATGACCGTACATGATTAAAATATACAGGGTAATTTGAAAGTTAGTTCAGAGTTTGAGGAGTTTTATTTGTGATAAATAGTTAATATTTATTTTAAATGGCATTGATAATTGCAGTAATGGGTGCTTGTCGTTTGTTCCCACAAGCATCACAGACAGTCCTTGACAATCCGATTCGGAGCAATGGACTCGGAAGCGATCCTACAAAGATTTCTGATTAATTGGAAACTCGAGCTACCGTGTTCCCACATGTTTTGTGGATAGTTTGCAAGTGTCGAAACAATTTGCGGATCTTTTACCAGTAATAGGTCCGATTCATGCGCCCTCACAATTTTTTAAAACGAGTGACAAACGACGTTCTCGTTCTCATTAACTTAGTACCATTCATAATCTATTTTTTATTGTGATGTGATATTTTCTCCACTTTCATTACATAAGGCAAAATAACAAATTTAATTTAAAACAATGAGTGATTTTGAATCATCTGATGATACAGACTCTTCAACGCTCTCTGATGTGGATTCAGATTCAGACTTTGAAGATCTTGTGGAAGAAAGGGTTAGGCCCAAAATTCCAAATTTTTTAGAACATAATTCCGCAGTTAGAGAATTTATTGAACATTTCAGAGCAAGCCTCGCCGTAGCAAATATAATTGCTGAAAGATCTGCGACAAGTGAATATTACGCAACACAAGCAGGACCTTAGGGAAAATTAAGTTCAGTGCAGCACACTTATATTTTAATATATTATAAATACCAAAGTAACAAACAAACAAAATCTGTTAATAAATGAGGTTATGATATGGTCGGCAGTGTCAACTGTTCCTACGAACTATTTCGGATCGATCAGAAACAGACATGCGCCTAACATTGGTTTGAATCTTGTTTGAAAACTGTAGATAACTTGATAGTGATTCTCTGTGGGAACATACCTTATGACACTTGACAATTTACAAGATATCGGATCGGCATTCTTAATAACGGTGCCAAATACCAAAACGAAAATTACCAGTATATTTACAATCACAGTGTAGTGGGATTAAGATTTAACCCGTAAATATTAGGCTTTATTCAATTAAAAACAGTGGCAGTGTCACAAAATATTGACAATAAATATGAATAATAAATGAATAACTAACAAACTAACGGTTGGTTCACCACATTCTTCCTAACTTAAAGGTAATCCTTTAGGTACTTAGGTCTAGATCGGATTCTCCCCGAATAACGGAGATCTTGGCATACATCCTCAGACTGTTCCGATGTTGTAGGTATTTCACAATGAAGAACGGATGATTCTTAGAGAGGGTTGTCGACTTCGGGTTGGGGTTGCAAATCTACACTTCTATCTACATCAGTACAATCTACATTTCTATTTCTATACACACTACTCTCTATGCTTCTCTCTTTTCCCTGATTTGGAGCTACATGTCTGTTTGAAATTGTAACTTTCCTGCCGTTTTGAAGACGAACCAGTGAGTTAAATGGATTGGGTTGAACAAGTTCAGCCTCATCTACCATGGGGTCATATTTACTTCGTCGGACGAGACGTTTTACTAATATTGGACCAGGTTGAAGCCACGATGGTACTGACTAACCCTTTGCAGATTTTCTAGGATGCGAAAAGGTTATTTCATGAGGGGTCTTATTTGTCGCAGTGCATATTAGTGACCTAATAGAATATAAAGCCTGTTTTAATACCAATTCCCAGTATTTCAAGTCCCAGTTCTTGGTTCTTAAGGACAATTGAACACACTTGAATATGATACCATTGTATCTTTCCGTTTGGCCATCACCTTTTGGGTTATAGGGAGTTGTAAAGCTCATAGCCACTCGTCGCTCCATTAAGAATTTCTGAACTTCGATACGAATGAGGCTCCTCGGTCTGAGTGGACATAGCTAGGTGAACCATATTTGCAAAATGTAAATCAGACTTCGTCCACCTTCCGTCAAATCTAATATGCTTTTTTTAAACTACCAAAATGGCAAATGCACTTCACAAAGCATTGGTATTAACAAGTTTACAACAATGGGCTGACAAATAGCAACATTTCTGGAATGACCCAACCCAGAAAAATATTCCGGTCATAGTTTCCCGTAGATTTGCAGCTACTATACTTGTAGACGCAGAGGGGGACATAAAAACATTGAAGAGACACTGTGGATGGAAATCCATTGCAGTAGCAGAAGGCTACATTGATGACTCGATCAAAAATTAAAATTGAAACTGCTAAAAAAATCTGACTCGATACAACAAAATCCTTCTTGTAGTAATTCTCAGACATATAAACAAAATAAAATCACATCTACAACTATGTAGATTTAACTTCAATTCTTACATTTAACTTGACATACTTTGTGAATACTAAACATCACTATTAATGTTAGTAAATAAATTATGTTTTTTACTTTCCCTATCCCATCAAACGAAAAGTATAGTGAACGAGCAAAAAAAAATCGAGATATCGATGGAAATATCCATTTTGAGGTCCCGCAAGAAGATTGAAACCATTTCCAGAGTAAGGTCTGTCTGTGTGTAATCTTCCACGATAACTGCCGAACCGTTTGACCAATCAAGCTGAAATTTGGTATGAAGGATTGGTGTATGCCTTGAATGCGACTATTAGTTTTTGGTTCCAATTGGTACAGTAGAAGGCCCTCAGGACCGACATTGATTGAACAAATACGTAAGATTTTTTCCTTTTTTAAAAGTTTTTTTTTTGTATTACAACTATTGTCCTGAGTTGTGGAGGCGGGAATCTTTTAAAGACACCTCACGCTTAGTTCTATGTGTGAGGTAGTGTTGGACTCTCCCCTGATCGCCCTGCAAGCAGAGTCAGGGTCATACCAACTAAACCCTCTTCGGTAATTTGTCCTGTAGTTTTGTATTGTTTCCTTGTACCCTGCTATAGGAGAGAGGTTCTCCTTTTCAGGGATACAGGGGGGGGGGCTGTTGATCTGAAATAGAATGTGTTCGTTAGCTTAAGATATTTCATGTGTATGGTATACAGGGTGTGTCACGTAGACGGCCCATTAGCCATATATGGAAAAGTAATGGTAATTCAAATTTGAAAGTTTATTTACACAGGTTTGTAAATACGGTTTATCTAATGAAAATATTTTTAACTTTCGGTTTATACAGGGTGTTCCGAAAGTAACGATCAACTTTGTTATTTAAAATGGAACGCCCTGTAGTTTTTTTACATTTTTAGATTTTTCGTGGGAAGCTGATTTCAAAAACCTATTACACTTATATTATAAACTAAATAGTTTTAAGGTTATAGATAATTGAAAATCGCATTTTTTCAACTTTAAGTGATTGCTCCGGCCAAACGACATAAAATCCGATAATACGGCTTACATATCCCTATCCTAACTTTTTGAGTTCTACCTTTTGACATAAGAAGAAAATGTATACAGAATGATCGAAATTTTGATCACCCTGTATGAATTTTTTTCTTATGTCACAAAATAGAACTCAAAAAGTTAAGACAGGAATATGTAAGCCGTTTTATCCGATTTAATGTCGTTTGACCGGAGCAATTACTTAGAGTTGAAAAAATGCGATTTATATTATAAGTGTTAAGGTTTTTGAAATCAGCTTTTCATGACGAATCTAAAAATGTAAAAAATGACAGGGTGTTCTATTTAAAATAACAAAGTTGATCGTTACTTTCGAAACACCCTGTATAAACCGAAAGATAAAAATATTTTCATTGGATAGAGCGTATTGACAAACCTGTGTAAATAAATTTTCAAATTTGAAATAACATTACTTTTCCATATATGGCTAATGGGCAGTCTACATGACACACCCTGTATAGGTTTGATACTTACGAGCCTCCGAAGTTGGGAAGGTAGGCCATCATCCTGAGGATCCTCCTCTCTATTGCCGTGACGGCGTGCAAGAGGTGAGGAGAGAGAGTGGAGAAGTTGAGTGCTCTAAACTCCAAATCGGTTCTGATGTAGGATTTATAAGTGTGTAGTAATATCCTTGGGTTACACCTGCCAAACCGTCCATCAAGGGCACCGAGTAGGTCATTTAGGTTTTGGTTGGATTTTCGTGACTAGATGTGAGATTTGAATATGATTTGGGTTTTTTGGAGATTTAGGGTAACCCTCCATTTTCTACACCATCTGAGGAATCGATTAAGGAGTTGTTGTGTTTTGGTGTTTATAGCTCTGGCAGAAGGAGCGGAAGCTGAAATTTGCGTGTCGTCAGCGTAGAGTTGGATGTCTTGGCTAGGAGAAGGAGATTGGAGAATGTCATAGGTCTAGATGACATAAAGAACAGGAGCTAGGACGGAGCACTGAGGGACTCCAGCTTGGGGAGCAAAGGGATCTGAGAGGGAGTTTCCCACTTTGACTCTGATGTATCTGTTTTGGAGGTAGTAGTAGATCAGTTTATTTAATGTGGTAAGGAGATTGATGTCGAAAAGCTTGCGAATAAATCTGGCATGCCAGATTTGATCGCAGACCTTCTGGAAATCGAACAGGACTGGCGATACACAGTGACCAATGTTGAAAGATTTGGTTGCAAGGGTGTGGAGTCTCACTATTGCATCTTGCGAGGAATGATCAGACCTGAATCCATGTTGGAATTGGGGGGATCGTTCCAGTTTCATCCAAAAAGTTCCAGGTACGCCGCTTGAGTATTATTTCAAAAAGCTTACCCAGAACATTCGTCAAGGATACAGGTCTATAGTTAGGGGATGTTGGGTCTTTTTGAGGTTTGGGATGAAGATGGTATGGAAGAAAAGGGATTATGTTGCTGATGAGTATGTCATTTCCGTGGCAGTACTCGGTGCGAGGAGAGTGAAGGATTCCGTATCCAGTGAATATGGGGGGACCTAGCCTTGGTATCCGTGATGAAGAGTACCTGAGGGTTCTGTTACTGAAGTAAGAGCTTAAGCATAGCTCTGTTGCGTTTAAGACCCGCGGAGTTAACAGTTCCGACTGTACTTCTATCTATCACAGGACTTAGGAAGTGGTTTCGATTTTAGAATAGGAGATTCTGTTATCGGTTTTCTACTGTAAGGAATGACGTTTATAAGGATCGTGGTAAGGAGGGCGATGGAAGTTTGGACCTCAGGGGTGTGTGAGAGATAAAAAAAATTTTTAAGGATAAACAATACACTTTAGTGCATAATGTTATAGTACAAAGTTTTAGAGCATAAAATTTCCTACAATTTTTGCTTTAAACTTTTTCTAGAATTTCTAATAGCTGCATCGCTAGAGGGCGCGCAAAAAATGTGCAAGTAGTTTTTCCGTAGATTTTCCAAATTTTGAGGACAAACAATGCAAAAGATTATAGTGCAAAGTTAAAGAGCACCAAATTTCCTTTCAAATTCCCCATAGTTTCGCCGCTAGAGGGCGAAAAATATACCCATGTAGGCTTTTGGTCTTTTTTTAATTTTATTTTGAAGACAAATAATGTGCTTTAGTGCAAAATGTTCTAGTGAACAGTTGTCGAGCATAATATTCCCTACAACTTTTGTATCAAACTTTTTCCAGAATTCCTAATAGTTTTCACCCATGATTTATATCCTAATTGTAGGGATGTGCTATATAATGTGCGCATGCGGCCGCTTATGTCATTATCGACATTGAAATATCAATTCGGTATTCACCATCGGCTTGCTATTTAAAATTTGTTCCATAAATTAATGTAATGCTTAGTATTTTGTAATTAAAATAATCCTATTATTCAGAGCCGAGCCAGGAAAGTTATATATATATTGTTTATATAAAAATAAAATATTTTGTTTCAACGTTACTTATTTAAAAACAAAAATTTATAGTAATTGTAGCCAAAATTATTTAATAGTCGTGGATAAAGTATAGTATTCTACTCGCATATTATTATTATTATATGCTCGTTGAGTAATCTACTATTAAATTTAATCTGTTGAGATTACTAGAGATAAAGACAAAAATTAATTGGCCCCAACATGGGTCCTTGAGTGATACTTATATGTATAAGGATTGATTTTAGGTTTCTACATCGCACGCAATACGTAATTACAAATCCGAAGCGTAGTCAAGAGTCGGAAATACCGATCCACTATTTAAATAATAAAAATTTTCATAGTCGATGAAAAAAACAACGAAACGGGAATTTTTCATTTTTATTTGAGAAATGAGGAAATTCGCTAATAACACCAATATTGGATTTGCTTCGATTTTAAAGCAATTCAATTTGAATAGCGGCCAATTCTGCATCGAAATATCGGGCTAATCTAATTTGAATTTTGTTATTTTTTTGCATGAAATGCTGCTGGAAAAATGACTGACGTCTTTTGATGGTATTAAAACTGCCATTGGGATTATTATTGGCCGCAAATGGAAATTTAAACTTTTTGGTTTTATGGTTTTCTTTAGTTTTTGTAAAAATTATCTGTTCATTATATTTTTATTTTGAAAAAAAAAATAGCCAAAAAAATCAAATGTTCTCCATGGAGAAAACTCTCTAGTTATAAATACCGGAATATTAATGGAAAAATAAATTTCCTCCAGGTAGCAGGAAAGACAAAAAACGTTGCAGGAATTAGGGGCTTAAATTTATGCCTTGCGGAGGAGATTCCGCTATTTATTTACGGAGGCAGAGAGAAGTAACAGGAAAAAAAATTAAAAATCGCATAATCCGGATTAGCCCGGATTAAAAAAATAATTTTACATATTTTTTTGGAACGAAGGGTGAATTGTAAATATTAAATGGAGTTTATGCTGTCTTTTGTTGATTTATTTTTGTTTTTCTGTGTGTTTTAATTACTAGATATAATATATTGTAAGCAAAATCTGGTGAATAATTCAAATAAGCTTATATTTACATCATTTATTACATTTCCATTTAACTTTTTGCTCAATTGATTATCGCTTATAGATGTTGAAGTGATACTTGCTAGTACCCGGAGGATACGCTCGAGAAAATCCAAATTACTATCTTTCAACGGTCAGAAGAAATTACACTTGATTTAAGTACCAGTTTTCTAAAAAGTACCAGAGCAGTAATTTTAATAAAGGAAAGATTTATCGGCGTGAAGAAGTGTAATTTTCAGTTTTTCTTATTGATTCAAAGTATGCGTTTCAGTTGTGTCTTTAGCCTACGGAATGGTTTTATCGTCACTTTTAAGCCAGTGGCGTACTCTAGAACTATTGGTTACAATTTAAAATATTTTTTTTAAATAAGAATGTATTTTTAAGAACGGATCTTGTTTAATTAATTTGGTTTTTTGGATTCAAAATATCAATTAAACGTGGTTTTCAATATTTGGCCTAATTGTTAATACAATATTTCATTATTATTTTTGCTTCAATTTTATTTACATAAATCTAAAAAACATATAAAATAATCCAATATATTTTTATTTTAATAATTTAATTTATGCAGAATTCAAATAAAATTTACGAAATATGAAAATAATTCATTAACTTTTAGATACATATTTATCCTATTTTTTTAACAAAATAATACACAATCTTTATAAATTTATATTAATTACGTAACTTTTAAATAAATTTATTTGTAATTGAATTTATTAACTTACTTCAGAGCAATAGAGAAAGTAAGTTATTGAAATTAGTGTGTGTGTCTGTCTGTGAGAGCTCTTACGTATGTTTCACTGGACTGATTTGCTTCAAACTTGGGCTATACATACCTTAGGGTCATATCTCGTTCGAGTTTAAATTTGACCCCTGTAGGTCAAAGTAGACCGGAAATATGGGTGTTATTCTGAAGTAAGTTTTCCTCTCTAGTTAACAATGGCAAACAGCATGAAGATGAAATATTCAGATAGATACGATGGATAATATACCCTAAAACTAATGTTAAAAACAATTGAAGCTTAATTCATTAATTTTTTTTACGTTTTTGTTTTTAACTTTGACAGCGTTATAATTAGTCTTGATAGGAACCAATAATTAACCAGTTGTATCGATTAAGTAGTTTTAAAAAAAAGTTGAAACCTCAAAACGAGATCGGTTTTTTTCTCAATCACTATACTTTCCCTTTATATATAGTAACATGCGGTATATAATGCGGAATAGTAAAAATTAAAAAAATCGCATACTTTAATAATAATTAAGGTAATTTTTTGAAACATAAAAATACATTGAATTTTTTTGCTATATTTCTCAAATAAATATAAAAATAAATAACACACCTAATATAATAATATAAGACCATTAGACTTTTTTTATGCTCTGATTATTATAAAACTAATTTGTCTGAAACTTTTTTTCATTCGACCCACGAGGATGGAACTAAATGGGGTTGAAATTTCAAAAAATTTATATCTCCGCTATTTTCAAAAATATTGAAACAGTTCATGGAACTTTTTTAATATTCCAATTATTATAAAATTAATTTGTCTGAAACTTTTTTTAATCGGACCTAAGGGGATGGACCTTGAGGGGAGGGGGTTGAAATTTCAAAAAATTTATATCTCCGCCATTTTCAAAAATATTGAAACAAGTCACAAGACTTTTTTTGTGTTCTAATTATTATAAAATTAATTTGCCTGAAACTTTTTTTCATCCGACCCACGGGGATGGAACTGAAGGAGGTTGAAATTTCAAAAAAATTATATCCGCTATTTTCAAAAATATTGAAACAGTTCATAAAACTTTTTTTATGTTTTTATTATTATAAAATTAATTTGTCTGAAACTTTTTTTTATCGGACCTAAGGGGATGGAACTGGAGTGGGTTGAAATTTGAAAAAATTCATATCTCAGTAATGGTCGTGGAGAAAAAATATAACACCATAGTGTTTAAATAATATGAAATGAAAAAAAAATTAAAAAAAATTTTACTTATTGAAAAAGACATTAATACCTTCTGTCAATATAAAAAAAACTATGTTAAAAAATCAAAAAAATTGCACAATTTAATAATATTTTCACTTCAAAGCTCAATTAAATGTTTCATAGTTAAGTTGCTATATTTCCTCAATTAAATATTAAAATAAATAAAACACCGTAGTTCTTCGCCTCAATACAAATTAACATTCAGTCATTCACCTCACAATAAATAAAACGTCGTATTCTTTCCCAATAGAAATAAAGCACTTTTTTTCTTCACCTCAGTGTAAATAAAACGTCTAAGTCCTTCGCCTCAATATAAAAAGAATATGAAATCTCCAGAAAAAATCCATTAAGTACTTTTTCAAATATTTAATGTTAAATTTTGATATTTTTTTATTTATGACAGCTATGAGTTGGAAAAATAATTTTTACTTCTGAATAGAGTTTTTCAAGGTCCTTCAAATGTCATCTAGCAAGTTAAATTCCTTGACATATTGCTTCTGTCATTTTTTGATAGTGACACTTCCGTTTGACAGATGTTGTACAAAAACTAATGGGTTCTTCCTCTGGATAACCGAAACTCACATACCAAATATCAGCTTAATCGTATTAAGCGTGTGGCGTCTATCGTGGAATACACACACAGACAGTCAGACTTCCATCTGGAAATTGCCTTAATCGTTTCAGGGTATGTCAAAATGGATATTTCCGTTTTTATCTCGAAAATTTTTTTTAGCTCGTTCACAATTCTTTCTCTTCTCATTTTATTGGTGGGTCGGGATGGGATAGTAAAAAATGTCAACATATAAGGAAACCCTAAATTTTTTTGAAATTTTATATTTTTTCTCATAATGTAACAAAAATAATTGTAATTTAATAATTATTAAAATAAATAAAACACCTTGGTTCTTTGCCTCAATATAAATACAATTTGAAAGTCATTCGCCTAAATGTAAATAAAACATCCTAGTCCTACGCCTCAGTGTAAGCAAAACATATTTCACCTCAATACAGAAATAACTACTTCTTGAAACTTATTCTGGGGAGGGGTGGGTAAAAAATATTATAAAATTTGGAAAAAACTTTTTGAAAATTTAAACATTTAAAACGACGTTAAAGTATCGAAAAAAACATACAGAAATAATATGAAATTTAAAAGAAAATTTAGTAATTCTCCACGTATTAAAAAAGTTATTAAAATCTATTGTAAACACATAGAAAATCTTACAATGTAAAAAATCAGAAATATGTTAAAAAATCAAAAAATTTACACAATTTAATTATAATTTTTTTAATTTTTTGAAAGCCATCTTTACAAAAAGACCGAATTAAATATTTTATAGTTAATTTGATATATTCCCTCAAATAAATATTAAAATTATTAAAACAAAAAGTACTTCGCATTAATATAAATAAAATATTGTCAGCAGAAATTAAACTCCAAGTCATGTTGTCATAAATTAGTAAAACAAAGTTTTAAGGGGCAACCAGTTTTGGCTGGTGAGCCATCTTCAGGCATAGAAACAAAATTACCTAGTTCGACAATCAATTTAAGTGCATAACACATTTATAATGTTTAAGGGATTAGGGTTGTGGGAGTGGGGGGGGGGTACAGGAAAATAGAAGTGTCCAAAGGACAGGAAAAACTAGGTGTCCTGCTGCAGGATAATCGGAAAAATTGAATATGGAGGATGGGACTGCCAAGTGCAATGATTTGACGTCTATCAACTTAGCAAGACAACTTCGGAAAATTACAACAGTATCTTATTAGTAATTTGCCGCTTTTTTGCCGTTAATTAGTTGTGGAAAAATACATTTTGCCGCTCTTTTATTTTACCAAAAATTCAATGTCTTGCAAACTTGATATCAAGTTAGCAAGACAGCTGCGTAAATAATGACGATATCAAAAAACTAATAGCTGGAGAATTTTCCGCTTTTTTGCCGTAAATTAGATGTGAAAAAGAATTTTGCCGCTCTTTTTTTTATTAAAAATTAAACGTCTTGCTAACTTGATATCAAGTTAGCAAGACAACTGCGTAAATAATTACGATATTAAAAACCTAAAAGCTGGAGAATTTGCTTCTTTTTTGCCGTTAATTAATTGTGAAAAAAAATTGCCGCTCTTTTTTTTATTAAAAATTTAACATCTCGCTAACTTAGTATCAAGTTAGCAAGAAAACTGCGTGAAAATGACGATATTAAAATATCTGATAACTGGAGAATTTGCCGCCTGTTTGCCATGAATTAGTTATTGAAAAATATTTTCCTTCTTTTTTATTAGTAATTAAACTTCTCGCTAACTTGATATCATGTTAGCGACACAACTGTGTAAATAATGAAGTAAATAAAAGCCGGAGAATTTGCCGCTTTTTTGCCACTAAAGATTTGTGGAAACAAAAAAATTGTCACCTGTTTTTTATAAACAATTTCCATGATTTTTATATACCAACTTCAAATTTAAGAAAACAAAAAAAATTACTTAATGCGGCTTTACAAAAGTTAGCCTTTAAATTTAATTTTTAAAAAAAATCTATTTTCAGAAAAAAATTCTGAATGAAAATGACTAATGGTTGATGGTGCTAGATTTTTAAGTTTCCATCTCTATCTGTGTTTTGAGTAAAAAATTAAAATTGAAAATATTAAAAAGCAATCAACTTTGCATGATTTATTTCCGACTTTTTAGATTTTTCATTTTTTTTTGTCTTTAGGAATAAATATAAAAAAAATCACAAGTACCGGTAGGTGGCAAAAAGATGGGGCCGGAGTTCCGGGGGTGAAGTCCTGAATCGTCTCATATATGAGTCATAATCTAAAGAGCCCATCAACGAACTCGATCCGTTGAGCCGTTACCGAGTTGTCAACCTGATAGACGGACGGACAAAATAAGGACAATAGTGCCTTTTCTTTATAAATAAAGCGGAAAATGCGCTGAAAAGCGGCAAATTCTCCAGATTTTAGTTTTTTGATATCTTCATAATTTACGTAGCTGTCTTGCTAATTTGATATCAAGTTAGCAAGATTTTTAATTTATAATAAAAAAAAGAGCGGCAATTTTTTTTCCATAACTAATTTACAGCAAAAAGCGGCAAATTCTGCAGCTGTTAGTTTTTTGATACCGTCATTATTTACACAATTGTCTTTCTAATTGCATATCAAGTTAGCAAGATGTTTAATTTTTAATAAAAAAAAAGAGCGGCAAATTTTTTTTTCCCACAACTAATTAACGGCAAAAAAGCGGCAAATTCTCCAGCTTTTGGTTTTTTTTTCGTCATTGTTTACGCAGTTGTCTTGCTAACTTGATATCAAGTTAGCAAGACATTGAATTTTTGGTAAAAAAAAAGAGCGGCAAATTTTTTTTTCCACAACTAAATTACGGCAAAATAGCGGCAAATTACTGATAAGATACCGATGTAATTTTCCGAAGTTGTTTTGCTAAGTTGATAGACGTAATGATTTGTCCTTCGCCTCAGTATAAATAACACATATTAGTCCTATACGCCTAAATATAAAAATAATTTCTAATATCTGAAAAAAATATCAACTTGTAGGGAAAATCTAAAACAAAAATTTTAACTTTTAGACTTTTTTCCTCAAAATGTAACAAAAATAATTTTAATTTGACAAATATTAAAAATAAAAACTTTGGTCCTTAGCAACTATATAAATAAAATTTCGTAGTCATTCGCCTCAATGTAAATAAATACAAATAACTTCTTCTAAAATCTTGGACGAAAATTTAAAAAACTTATGGAGATAAGGCATTAAAAAATATTGTGAAATTTAGAGAAAAAAAAATTCAAGAGAAAATTTTAAAAATCTCAACTTACTGCATGGAAATATATTAAAATATTTTTTTTTATATAAAAAATCAAGATTATGTTGAAAATCTGATATTTCAACACAATTTTATTAATTTTCGTATGTTTTTAAAAATTGTCGGTAGAAATAAATCCAAATTAATTTATTTTTTTGCAATTACAAATAATAAAATAAATAAAGCACCGTGATTCTTCGCCTCAAACTAAATAAAACACCTAAGTACTTCGCCCCAATATAAATAAATTTGAACAAAAAAAAATGTCCAAAGGACGTTATAAGGTTAGCATATAAAAATCGGCCAAATTATTGTGGCAATTGCGTAAACTGAATACAAAAATAACTAAGTCAAAAACGGCCATCAATCTCCATATAAATGTAACCAATAGCTTATGTACAAATGAAACGATCAGAAGAAGTGGTGATAAATCGAATTAACAAAATCGAACAAAGTTAAAATTAAACAATTAGATTTTTGTAATCGATTTTTTTAATCGATATTTTTAATCAATTTTTTCAATCAATTGTTTTAATCGATTTTTGAAATAGTTTTTTTATTCCATTTTTTATTTGATTTTTTATTCGAATTTTTATTCAATTTTTTTTTATCGACTTTTTATTCGATTTTTTTAATCGATATTTATTCGATTTTTTTAATCGTTTTTTTTTAATATCTTGTAATCGTGTAATCGACTTGTTTTAATGATGGTTTCAAACAATGTTTTTGTACCGTAGTAGTGTAAACTACTTATTATCGATTCTTATTGGAAAACGAACTCGGTAATGTCTATCATGTTTTAAACTTCTCGTTTCATATTTCTTTTCAATACTTTCTCTCTACTCTGCCACCATATTTCTTTGAGCACTTAGAACAATCACATTTTTATATAAAAAACTTGGAATAATTCTATTTAAAAAACTTGGAATAATTCTGCTTATAACTAACCATTTTACTTTCGCACTACAAAATGAACACAATACTTTCTCTATACTCTGTCAACATATTTCTTTGAGCAATTATAACGATCACATTTTTATATAAAAAACTTGGAATAATTCTCATTATAACTAACCATTTTACTTTCGCACTACAAAATGAACACAATACTTTCTCTATACTCTGTCAACATATTTCTTTGAGCAATTATAACGATCACATTTTTATATAAAAAACTTGGAATAATTCTCATTATAACTAACCATTTTACTTTCGCACTACAAAATGAACACAATACTCTCTCTCTCTCTCTCTACTCTGTCAACATATTTATTTGAACAATTTGAACGATCACATTTCTATATAAAAAACTTGGAATAATTCTCATTATAACTAACCATTTTACTTTCGCACTACAAAATGAACACAATACTCTCTCTCTCTCTCTCTCTACTCTGTCAACATATTTATTTGAACAATTTGAACGATCACATTTCTATATAAAAAACTTGGAATAATTCTCATTATAACTAACCATTTTACTTTCGCACTACAAAATGAACACAATACTTTCTCTATACTCTGTCAACATATTTCTTTGAGCAATTAGAACAATCACATTTTTACATGAAAAACTTGGAATAATTCTCATTATAACTAACCATTTTACTTTCGCACTACAAAATGAACACAATACTTTCTCTATACTCTGTCAACATATTTCTTTGAGCAATTATAACGATCACTTTTTTATATAAAAAACTTGGAATAATTCTCATTATAACTAACCATTTTACTTTCGCACTACAAAATGAACACAATACTCTCTCTCTCTCTACTCTGTCAACATATTTATTTGAACAATTTGAACGATCACATTTCTATATAAAAAACTTGGAATAATTCTCATTATAACTAACCATTTTACTTTCGCACTACAAAATGAACACAATACTTTCTCTATACTCTGTCAACATATTTCTTTGAGCAATTATAACGATCACATTTTTATATAAAAAACTTGGAATAATTCTCATTATAACTAACCATTTTACTTTCGCACTACAAAATGAACACAATACTCTCTCTCTCTCTACTCTGTCAACATATTTATTTGAACAATTTGAACGATCACATTTCTATATAAAAAACTTGGAATAATTCTCATTATAACTAACCATTTTACTTTCGCACTACAAAATGAACACAATACTTTCTCTATACTCTGTCAACATATTTCTTTGAGCAATTATAACGATCACATTTTTATATAAAAAACTTGGAATAATTCTCATTATAACTATCCATTTTACTTTCGCACTACAAAATGAACACAATACTCTCTCTCTCTCTACTCTGTCAACATATTTATTTGAACAATTTGAACGATCACATTTCTATATAAAAAACTTGGAATAATTCTCATTATAACTAACCATTTTACTTTCGCACTACAAAATGAACACAATACTTTCTCTATACTCTGTCAACATATTTCTTTGAGCAATTATAACGATCACATTTTTATATAAAAAACTTGGAATAATTCTCATTATAACTAACCATTTTACTTTCGCACTACAAAATGAACACAATACTCTCTCTCTCTCTACTCTGTCAACATATTTATTTGAACAATTTGAACGATCACATTTCTATATAAAAAACTTGGAATAATTCTCATTATAACCAACCATTTTACTTTCGCACTACAAAATAAACACAATACTTTTCCGCTACTCTGTCAACATATTTCTTTGAGCAATTAGAACAATCACATTTTTACATGAAAAACTTGGAATAATTCTCATTATAACTAACCATTTTACTTTCGCACTACAAAATGAACACAATACTTTCTCTATACTCTGTCAACATATTTCTTTGAGGATTATAACGATCACATTTTTATATAAAAAACTTGGAATAATTCTCATTATAACTAACCATTTTACTTTCGCACTACAAAATGAACATAATACTTTTCCGCTACTCTGTCAACATATTTCTTTAAGCACTTAGAACAATCACATTTTTATATAAAAAACTTGGAATAATTCTCATTATAACCAACCATTTTACTTTCTCACTACAAAATAAACACAATACTTTTCCACTACTCTGTCAACATATTTCTTTATGCAATTAACACGATGATATTTATATATAAAAACTTGGAATAATTCTCATTATAATTAACAATTTTACTTTAGCACTACAAAGTAAACACAATGAAAATTATTAATTCATTTAGGAGACACCATCTTTATTTTTAAATAATACCAGCCGTTGTCACACTTTCACAAAATGCTCTAAGTAGCAAATTATTAAAAACGCTTGCTCAACGGCAACTGTCCGGATAAAATCTATCTCAAACGTAACTATAATCTTATATTACCTTTAAATATAGTATTTTAGGAACGTTAATCTCAAATGTAACCATAATATTGTGAAATGGTCAAATAGAAAATTATAGGGAACATTTATCTCAAAACAAACAATTATATTAATAAATGTAATTATTGTACAAACTAATAACTACCGGAAAGGTGGAAATCCCATCCAAATATGAATGGTCCGATATACAGATGGCTTTAAAACCAATGAAGAAGTTGGTATTTATAAAGCTAACACAAAGACAAAAGTCTCACTGAGCCTAGGCAATCACGCAATAGTGTTTCAGTCAGAATGAATTGTTATGCAATATTGTACAAAAGAGATATTAAAGCAACAAGTTAATTCAAAAGATGGAGCCATATACTCGGACAGAAATGCAGCATTAAAGACATTATGCTCCACGGAAGTTAAATCAAAACTTGTATATGACTGTTTGCAGGTCCTAACAGAGCTTGACATTCGAAAGAGACTAAAAAGAGGGCTTTATACCGGGACATGGAGTGGCACCGGGGTAATAACGAAGCAGATAAACTGGCAGTGACAACACAATCTCTAGTCGGACCAAAACCGTTCTGTGACTTTGCGAAGACAATAGTCAGCATAACCGTCAATTGATAGAAACTAAATATGTTTCAAGAGAGGTGGAAGACCCTGATCAGCACAGACAGGCCAAAGAGTTCGTCGACATTCTTACGGTACACTGTAGGCTCAACAAACATATGAATGCAATGGCAGAGGAAGTCATTTGCAGGTTTTGTCAGGAAGATGAGGAAGCCGCAGTACATATACTTTGTTACTGTGAAGGGTTATGTAAGTTAAGGTTTGTCTTATATAATGAAGAAAAGCCTAAAGAGAAATGCTACATAGGAGTTTAATTTGCTAGATTATGGAGTCTACTAACAAGGACAAGTCTAGATAAGGTTCTCTAGGCGAGAGAACAACCACAATAGATCAGAAAAGCCGTGGTGGAAAAGGTATTAGTACCCACACTCGTTCTTTACCAATCTAATCTAACTATCGGTTCGTTCAATTTAAACGTAACTATTTTCAACTAATAATTAAGGATGCATTTATCTTAAACGTAAATATTTTTATGGATATAGCATAGGCACATTAGGAAATCCTTTAAGCCGCTTTAAGAGTGAGGCATACGCAATACTGGCGAATGACGTTGAATTTAAATCGCTGAAGACTCTACTCTCAGGAAAATACGGTTTCAGGAAGGTCATTGATGACGTGCTCTAGATGAAGGAGGACTTAATAAGGATGAGACATACCGGCTTTCAAGATTCATAGTCAGTTCTGGATCACCAATAAGACGTGTCGCTCTCTTCTGTATAGAATCGAGCAACCGCAAGGTATGGCTTACGAGAAGAGCTCCAAATGTGGAAGCAATATTCCAGTGATGGTCAAAAAGCTTTCTAGTGCGAAACATTGTTCCAAGTTTCTGGAAAGCTTTTTCTGCCATGCTTGCAACGTGATCACCTATACCATGACATATGTCCCCCCAAATTGATACCAAGAAAAAGTGATAAAACCAATGGAATCGAGTGTTTCGACATTATTATGTTGGGTCCCGCAACGTTAATCTTTTTAGAAAAACCGGTTGCCTGTGTTTTTTTATCGTTAAACTATACTTCGTTACTGTCACAATAAGCCAAATTTTTTGGAGGTCTTTATTAAGATGTAAAACTTCTTGTTTACTGTCATCCGCAAAGCTATAATATAGGATTTTTTGTTCTTTTCAGCAAGACATTAATATAAAGGTGGAAAAGTGTAAGCAAATGGACACCTGTAGGACGTCAGCGTTAATGAAAGTGTCAAAAAGAAAATCGTCGATTGCTACTTGCAAAGAACGATTCTTAAAAAAACTAGAAAACTATGTACAAAACTTTTCGGACAAGCCATAAAAGCGCAATTTGGTCAAAAGCTCATCATTCCAAACACGGTCAAATGCTTTAGAGATGTCTAACGCAACCGCGCGGGACTCTCCATGTTGTTCAATCCCGCTGTTCCAGAGATGGGGACAGGTGAGGAGGATCCTTATCGATCATTGTTTACTAAAACCCTATTAATGGTCACTGACGATGTTGAAGCCGTTCAAGTATTTTAAAACCTGTTAATTGATTGCTTTCTCCATAACTTTTGATGGTCGATTGTTCCTTGGCAAGGTCTTTTTATCCTTATTGGGTATTGGTTTCACTACAAGCCTACAAGACATGTTAGCTTTCTGGCACAATGTTTAAGAACAATAACAGGTATTTCAACAGGAAGCTTTTTTTTGTATTTAGGTATTGTTGATTGTACATGTGGAATACTAGGTGATGTTTTCCCCTGATAGTTGGCTTTCGAGTTTCTAGAAAATTCTGACTGACTGACAAGAAGTTCGCTTTTAATTCTCTGGTTATGTGTTTTCTTGGTTTCGTCGACTATTTGTTTACACTGATTTCGAGCTATGACGAAACAGGTTCGCCATTGGTAGCAAGCTTGTAATAGTAGATTCTGTAACAAGGTTAGAATGAAAAATTCGACGCAAGTGGAAAATTCCGAACGCGAGCGAAAGCGAGTGTGAGGAACCACGAGTGTCGAATTTTTTCATTCTAACCGAGTAACAGATTATATTTTCTCCACGATCAAAAAGTATAAATCAAAATTAAATTAAATCTGAACACAAGTTATTTGTTGACATATTTGTATTACATTGTATTAATATTTATAGTGCTGTGGTACACTTACCGAAATTAAAATCTGGTGCATTGATGTTTTTTCATAATTTGCAATTTCAGATATTATTAAATTCTATATCTACTTCACTTGATTTTTCACTCATTATTTTGTTTAAATTATAACTTGTTTGAAAATAATTATTACCGTCGCCATTTTATATCTGACACTGACACTTTTGAAGTCCATGGCAATCGATATTGTTTAATTCGATTACAGAAAATCCATTCTTTACCTTGATAAAGAATGAAAATATATGCAAAATGCATAAGAGGCAAGTATTATAGAATAAATATTCAGACTCTAGAGTGTGAATGTTTACATTCTATTATTAAAAATGATTTCAGAATTCATACATTCAGTAATGGTCGTGGAGAAACAGACTTAATAAATGATACTTTATCAGATATTCATTTAGCTGAAAAGATGTAATAATAATAATAATAATATTACTCCAAAAATCAAAAACTAAATATAAATACAACCTACTTAAAAATAGAAGGTGCCTATTATAGTTTAATATGATTTTATAATAAGTCCGTGACAGCTCGTGATAGCGTATTGCTAACGCTCTCGCTTTGAGATACGAAGGTCCTCGGCTCAAACCCTGTGACCGCAATCTTTTTTTTATTTTTCAGTTTTTCCTTTCGTGGGTTATAGAAAAAATGTACTGTTCAACTCATGTGTATTGTCCATATCGCACTCGGACGATTGAGCACTTCGCCTACGTTGTCGTGCTCAAACTTCGTTCGCGTGCGATATGGCCATCATATCTACACTGGTTGCACAAACTACTATTGAAATCAGCTTCTTAAGACCAATCTAAAAATGTAAAAAATATAGGATGTTTGATTTAAAAAAAAATATATAACTTTGGTATGCTGTACCTTTTATGAATCACCCTGTATATTATAAAATAATTTTAAAATGTGGAGCTTGGCTCTATCTATAATTTTTATTTAAAACATTTTTTCGTATCTCTCAAAACAACGCATATATCAAACTCCGGAGTATAAGTTGATCACCCTGTATAAATAGAAATAGAAAACGTTTCTTACCATATTTAAAAAATAATCCGATGAGATCGTAGGTATAACTTGAACTTAATTAGTTGACGACTCTTTAGTGACTTTGCCGTATGTGCTCATGTTTGTATACATTTTTACTTCTTGTAATGCTGAATTAACAGCAAAAGGGGCAGTTTTTAAGGGCATATTTCGGTAACTTCCTCAAATGCCTCATTTTTTAAACTAACTTATATTAAATAAGATTAAATTTTACACAAAATACGAAACATTCAGAAATGAGGCATTTGTGGAACTCGATGAAAAGTGAAAACAAAGGTGAGCCATTTTTATAGGGCAAACGAAATAACGTCCTTTCACATTATTCTGTTACTGCCTCTTCCATATATTTTTTTAATTTTCTTCCAAGATTTAAGAAGAAGTTATTTCTGTATTCAGGTAAAAGACAAAGATGTCTTTTTGATTTTTTTCTAAAGTTAATTTAATTTTTTGTTTTGGTCTCTAGCTGAAACAGTTTTTAAAAAAATTAAAAACTCATAATAGTAGGGTATAAATATGGCCTTTTAGTTGTTTTTTAATTACAAAAAAGTAATATATAAAACACCGTGGTTCTTGGAATGAAACTAAATAAACCACCTAAGTACTTCGCCTCAATATAAATACAATTTCTAAATCATTCGCATCAATAGGCTTAAAACACCTTTGTCCTTCGCTTCAATATAAATAAATCACAAAGTTAGGTACCACAAGAATTTAATGTAAACACAAGCAGGCAATTAGTTTCGGTATCAAACCATCATCAGACCATTATTTTAATACTTATGTATGAAAAATAAAAGTTGGTATTAATTAACTAACATACATAATATTTAAAAAAATATTAACACTAAAATTATGGAAGTGGCTGATCCCTAGGTACTGGCTATATAACACCAGCCATCTAGGGACCGCACCTTACTTACGAACATATTAGTCCTTCGCCTGAATAAAGAAATAATTTGAAATCTAATGAGCCGCAGTAACTCTCACCAAAATAGTAAGTTAAATAGCGAGCTTGGAAAGTGATATATTCCGCACGAGTTACTGTTTTAGTCGAGCCGCATAGCGGCGAGTGCAGAAATGTAACTTGTGCGGAATATACTTTCCAACGAGTGGTGTACATTATTTTTCCAAGTACAAAAAGGTATTTGTGCCTTGGGCAGTTTCATAGGGGTTGGTGGCACAATTACACACTTCCTAGTAGGTAGATTAACTGAATGACAAAGGCATAGTCCTAGCTTTAAGGTGATTGAGCACCGTGGTTTGGAGCCCACGATAAGCTGTAGGTCCCGTCCAAATTATCCCTGGTAGCAGAAAAGAGACGTTAAATTAATAGCAAGCAAGCAAGCACACATGTACTGAAAAGTAAGTAACACATATGTTAAAAAGTGTGTTTTTTACTTGATATTTTTTTTACTTTTCAATATATGTGTGTCTTGATAATTTTCAATACACTTGTAATATAATATTTCAGTACATGTGTGATATAAGCTACTTTTTTTAGTGCAAACTTTCATTTTCATATGTGACCGTAGGAAAATTAAAGTTCTATTAAATCTTGCACTGTTTACTTGTTGGATATAAATACGGGGCTAATATATAACTCTAATTTAAAAAAAATATATTTCTTCTCGCGAACTTTGATAAAATAATCTAGTCACAAGATATTCTCATATCTGATTCAGGTTAATATTGAGAGGAAATCGCATTGCAGTAGGGGAATGTAAAGGAAAACTTTCAAATCGGAAAGATTTGCAAAATGTTTTTAAGGGGTGCATTTTATTACGCTAAGTAGCGGCAGTGTGGTAAAAGTTTTATCTGTGAAAATAAGATTTTAGAAAATCAATAACTAAGATTTGATAACAAATAAAAGTACAGTTTCTTTACTGTTAATATTTTTTATTGTTATTTTTTATACAAGTTGTCCCAAATTTATGGGTATTATAATAAAGTTCTCTAAAAGTTATTAGAAAATATATTAAAAATCCGTAAAATCCAGTTTACTCACCCAATAGAATTTTTATAACGCATCGTATATTTAAAATAAATTACAATAACTAATCTTCCTCGACATTTCCCAAGACTATAAATATGTCAAAACCGTTTCTACCTCTTTGCACACACCCTCCTCATTATTCATTACACAAAAACATCGCAATTATAGTGACCTAATCGGCATTAATTTGATTCCAGATCGACACTTACATCATCTTCGTCGACTACACGACCGATGCTATCAAAAACAAGAAGAAGAAGCATCATGACTCACTAGATCGAATCGCAGCTCACGAATGCACGCGAATTCATCGCTTTAGCCCAGGAACCTGTATTAGTACAAGCATGTCGGCATGTTTCCGGTAGTTGTGCGGATGCGGATTACTTGTGGAACGGTCAAAATGAACGCGCGAGTGGTTTTGATAGTTGTCGGAGTCGTTGTTGGAGTTGGTGGAGTTTTTGGAGATGCCGGTAAGTTAGTTTTGAATTAAACTCTAACTATCCGCGTTTAAAATTGATCATGCAACTCCGGAATAAAATGAAACTAAAATTTAAAAAAAATCAAGAATTACTACTAAATGCAAACCCCCGCTGTACAAAATACGCCTACCAATACCTTTAGAAGAAAAACGATGAGGCAACGTTATATGATCAATTTTAAATGCGGAACGTTAAACACTTATTTTTTTAAATTTTTTATAAATTTTACATGATCTGGCAACGCTGTTTTTTTAAAAAAACTATGATCTTATTTGAATCAAATTAAATGTTTGGGTAAACATTTATTAAATTAATTATAAGGGAACAATTTCTTTGTGATAAAAGCCGTTTGAATATATTTGTCTCATACCCCTATAGAAACTCATATTTTCTTCCCTAGGGAGGAAAAATACTTTTCTTCCCCTTTATTTTAAGTATGTTGTAATTGATGAAACATGTGACTCTGTTATATCCAAATTGTTTCCGTCATTTCTAGAACATCTTTTATATCCTGTATTTAATTGAATTTTTGAAAAATGGAGAATGATTCACGTGATTTTAATTTTAAAAATACACCACATAATTTTAAGGAACAAGCCAATATAGCGTCATTATTTTTACTACCACAAAAATCTAAAGACTGATATGTAAATAAGTTAAATACGTGGGTAAGATGACAAATCATATGTATTATTATTACACGGGAGTAAAGTGCCTTTTTCTCCCTGAATGTTTATTGTAAACTACATCCTGCGGAAGAAAATAGATGACACTTTCCTCCCTAGTAATACAAATAGCTGTTTTTATTCTTTTTTCAAGCAATTTTCACTAAAATCCTAAAATTTTTGTTTTCCCGTATTTTCATAGAACAACTTCGGTACACAATTTTAAGAAAAATGTTTCTTTAATACAATTGATTTATTTGCAATATTTTTTTACGAGAGATAATGTGTTCTTGATTTTCTTTTATTTTAATATGTGTTTAGAATATTTTTCGCTTCTTTTCCTTTTTTTTTGTCCGCTTTACGAACACTTTTTTAAATTTATTTTTTGTGTTTGTTCAGAAATTTTGCACAAGCTGGCAACGTAGTTTTTTTATGAATTTTTGTGATAAAATTCAATTTTTTGACTGATTTATTGAAAATTTATTAAAATTGGTTCTTTTGTACTATTTTCATTCAATGTGTGTTGGAAGAATTTTGTTTAAATCCTTTAGTCATAATTTTCTTTGATTTTAATGCCTTTTAAACCATTTTTCTGTACTTTTTCCATATTGCCAACAAATTATAGTAAATTTAGTTTTTGGAAAACGTTTTTTTCTAAATTTTGGTGGTAAAATTCATGAATATTCGTTTATTTTTACTGTTTTTTAATAAGAGGGGTAGTTAAATAGTTATTTTATTTTTTTTAAATGTCATTATTCATAATTTATTAAAATTCGTCCATATAGAGTTTTTTTACTAGGGGTAGACGAAATTGTGTTTCTTGGTTTTTTATATTTTATATTTCTCCACTTTCCAAACAATTTTCTAAATTGAGTTTTTATGTATTTTTACTACTTTTTTACGACCTGACAACAGTGTTTTTTTAAAAATATGTATTTGTGTGATAAAATTTCAGTTTTAGACTGAATAGCTATTTGGGATTTATTTAAATCCCTTAGTTATATTTTTCTTTGATTTCAATATCATGTTTAAACATTTATGGATACTTTTCCAATTTTCTTAACAATTAAGTCAATTTAGTCATACTGTATTTTCAGAAATGTTGCAAAAGCCGGCAACGGTATTTATTAAAAAAAATATATTTGATAAAATTTAATTTTGAGACTATGAATATTAGTTTATTTTTAATAAGAGTAGTCGAACAGTTATAATTATTTTTATAAACGTCCTCGTTCAAAGTTTATCAATTTTTTTTTTAATTTTGAATACTTTTCAGTAAATTAAGTTTTGCTGGTTTTTTTTTCCAAAATTTTGCGCAATGTGGAAACGCTGTGATTATAAATTATTGGTTGAATTTTATTAAAATTTGTCTATTTATAGTGTGTGTGTGTGTGTGTGAAGTTAGCCCCCCATTTTCCTAATTTTAATATATAACCTAACCAACAAATTATTCTTTAAACTTAAATACAAAGGCCGGAAAACTCAAAAAACCAATTTTAGAGCTAGCCCCCCATTATTTTTATTTCGATTTTTTTTTCTTTTGCACCAGATTGTTTTAGTTGTTCTGAACAATATTACAAATTTTCATGTCTTAAAAAAATTATTTCAAGCTCAAAATAAATAAAAACCATTTGGGTCCCCATTATTTTTTTTTCGAAGTTTTTTGTTGTTGTACTAGATTGTTCTAGTTATTCTCCGCATTGTTCCAAATTTTCATGTCATAAAAAAATTATTTCAAGTTTAAAATCAATTAAAACCATTTATAGCTAGCCCGCATTATTTTTTAGTCTAATTTTTATTTTGTTCTTCCAGATTGTTCTAGTTGTTCTTAATATTGTACCAAATTTTCATGTATTAAAAATATTTTTTTCAAGCTCAAAATCAATTAAAACTATTTATAGCTAGCCACCCATTATTTTTTTTCGAAATTTTTTTTGTTGTACTTGATTGTTCTGGTTGTTCTTGATTTTGGATTTTGGATTTTTTTAAGACATGAAAATTTGGAACAATGTCCAGAACAACTAGAAAAACTAGGACAATCTAGTACAGAAAAAAAAATCGAAAAAAAAATAATGGGGGCCCAGCTATAAATGTTTTTAATTGATTTTGTGCTTGAAATATTTTTTTTAAGACATGAAAATTTGGAACAATATTAAGAACCAGAATAATCTGGTACAATAAAAAAATTCCAGAAGAAATAATGGGGGGCTAGCTATAAACGGTTTTAATTGGTTTTGAGCTTAAAATAATTTTTCTATGACATGAAAATTTGGAACAATGCTAAGAATAACTGGAACAATCTAGTGCAACAAAAAAAACTTCGAAAATAAAAATAATAAGGGGCTGGAAAAAAAATTAATGGGGAGCTAGCTCTAAAAATGGTTTTTTCAGTTTTCTATCCTTTGTATTCAGGTTTAAGGAATTATTTTCTGGAGAATTTGGTACCAACCTAGAACAATTTGGAAGAACTTTCAAAATATTAAAATTCGAAACTTCATACACACCCATTTATAGCTTTTTTACAAGGGTTAGCCGATGAGTTATTTTATTTCTGTTCACGATTTTCTCCCATTTTAAAAAAATTTGAAACATTTGTTGGTATATATTTCCTCATTTGTATCGATTTTCCAATCAACTTGGCAATAATGGTATTAAATATAATAAGCATTTTGAACAAAAAAAATGATTTTGGTTAAAATTAATTCAAATTCGTTTATGTCGACTATTTTTCATACGGGGAGTAGTAAAAAGCTTGTTACTACTTTTCATCATTTTAGAGTATTTAAAAATAAACTCTTGTGCAACGGCTTTATCCGTCCGTTTGCTGTCTGTGTGTCTGTTACAAGATTCAACACAGAAACATAGATAGCGGCAAAAAGACAACGGAAATCATCTCAGCATCGTTAAAATACTCTAAAATGATAATAATCTTTGACATATGACCTCGAGGTTATTGTAAATTATCGGCAACTTGAAAAATTACGGAAAAAATACTTGGTGAATCATTCATCGATTATTTTTCACTAAATTAAATTTCCCTGGTTTTGGAATTTTGCGCAGCTTGACAAACCTTCAATTCTCTTATGGAAAATGGCTTTTGACCATTTTTTTTTAATTTTAGTATGTTGTAGATCTTTACGTGCTGATTAAATGTCTCTATAGGCTCAACCCAATCCTACCTGTTTTCGCGGTATTTATGATCAAAATTGGATAAATGGGTTTTTAGGTAATTTTTTTTAAGAGAACTGATCAGCTAATCTTCTATTTGTTTATGGAAGAATTTAGTCATAAGCTCGGGATTTTAAAAAATATATTAATTGTATATACAGGGTTTACCAAAAAATCAGTGGAACTTCTTCATTTTTAAAATGACTATAATATTGAAACTTCAGTTTTGATAAATTGCTAATAATTTAAACAAACACCCAAATTTCTTTTAAAAGATTTACATACTGTACAGGTCATTAGTCACAGAAAAACTGCACTAAGTAAAGTTTAAAACTTACCCATGGACAAAAATATTGGGCTTTCAAATCTGGTTTTATCCAAAATCGCCTCATATACTTTATCAGTACAGTTGTAATAGATTTGTAACTAAAAATGGTAATTAATTTACTATTGTGTAAAAGATATTTCTCCTGAGATGTATTATTCTTTATATGCTTACAGGATGTTTCAAATATTACGTACCCGCGGGATATACAGTCCGTTTCTCTTATCATGTCTTATCATTGAGGTACCAAGACGATTAAATGAGCAAAAAGTTAACTTTGTTAGAGGAAAAAAATAATTTTTTCGTTTCTTTTGGTTTAATTTTATTCACAAATTATTTAATTTTAATTAAAGTCCTTATTGGAATGGGAACAATAATGAAATCTTATTATTTGTTAATAATTATACTATAAGTTGACATTATTTTGGATTCGCTTGACTTTAAACACAGTAGAACTATAACTTATGTATTTACATAAAAAACAACTTTTAATTTCTATTAATTAAACACATCTAATAATCTCTATTAATTTATCTTAACACAGAACACGTATTCTTCAACTTAATATCTTGGCCTAATAAGTTCGGCACTGAGCGGTTCCTTGTGTCCAGAAATTTCTACCTGAATCTTCATATATTCAGCGGTGAGCGTTTTCGAGAGAAAACTGGAACAGAGTCGGACAGAATAATTCGTTACATTACCCGCTTCTTATGATCATTTCGTCTCGAACTGTTCCAGGACCCTCAATCATATGGCAATATTTGCAGGACTATCTATTTCGGTACAGAGACGTTCGATAAAAGTAACAGTCCATGGTGTTAACTGTGGACTGCGAGCATTGTGACATCATACAAGGATATTTATGCCACTATATCGAACAATGGTTTCCATCATAACCATGAAATACAATCCATACGCCACACAGACTAATTTTCATACCGCCAAGTTCTTTAGGTTTTGGCCATCATCTCGTTCTTCAATTTTACCATAACCTTCTAAAAATCATTATAAGTTGACTTATCATGCGAGAACGTTTTCATCTTCTAGTTGAAGGATCTTGTCCACCAATGGACATAGGTTCTGAAACTAGTCGAACTTCTTGGCGAACACCTGGGCGATTCCTCTAGACATTTGAAGGTCTCTAGACACGCATTAAGAAAGAGAATATTCTATGGGCATTTCAAACCCATGGTTCCTCTCTAGTCACACCATTCTACTCTTTCTGTAAATTTGAATAAAGTACCATGAATTATTATTGGGCTGTTGGATACTGCGGTCTTGAGCTTGGTCATCTTCGTTACTCTGACTTCCTACATAAGGGACTAATCTGTTGAGATATACCACTCTTGGTTTTCCTCTTGAAAGCTTCTTAATTCGACGGAGAGCGGTTCGTCGGGTCAAGAAATTTTTACCTGGATCTCGTATATTCAGCAGCGAGCGCTTTCGGGTAGACTAGAACATAGCTGGACTTAATAATACATTACAATATGCAATCCTGGAATGTTACAGTTTTTGCATTTTTGTTGTTTTTTAGATAGACGTAGCTTCAAAAACGAATCCAGATATTCTAAAGTCAGTTTTGGCAAAAAAATTAATATATTTTTAATTTATCTTTATAATTATTTGGTTTCGAATTACTTTTATTTTTCGCAATAAAAACCAAACCACTTTCATTAATAACTTTCCATTTTCATTGTTAGAAAATAATCCCCGAAACTTCATCTTTTAGCGGAAAATTTTCTCTCTCGTTATACCTACTTGCTTTTACCCTTTTACCCTTTAAAAAGGGGACGCATCTGTTTCATAATAAAATCCCCATATTTACGACACTTGAACCTCTCTACTCTCAATATTCGAATATGAATTCATCGCGTCGTGTTGGTGTGTGTGTGTGTGTGTGGCACAAAGCAAGAAATATACTGCCAACCAAAGAATATGAAAAGCCTTTTTAATGTCTATGTTTTATTTGCTGCGCATTAAAAATATTAGTCGTCAGTGTTGCCAAGTTTTAATTAAAAATATGTTCAATTACATAACTATATTTGGTGAAATTTTTAATAATTCCACCAGTGTTGTTTCAAACTATTTTTTTAAGTCAATCAAAAAAATATATTAAACAATCAATAATAATTACCCGTTAGAAACTATTAACAAACTGTATACTCAATTCTTTATTAAGTTTAGATTAAATTCTCCACATATCTCCTTTAACACACAAGAAGTTCCGTTTTTTTACGGTTCTATCAATTACATAGGTAATATTTTATATAAAATAGCTAAAGCATTTAGGAAACATAACGTCAATGTAGCCTTCAAAACTAGCTCCAATACCGGCACCTTCCTAGTAAACACGAAAGATGTCGTCCCTTTTCTTCACAAAACCGGTGTTTATAAACTGAACTGTCATGATTGTAACGCTGTTTATATTGGTCAATCGGGTAGAAGAATTGAAACTAGAATTAAAGAACACATTAGGTACATTGATAAATACAGAAACTCTGATATTACTAACACTCCATCCTCCTTCGCCAATCATATTATCTCCACCAACCATTCCTTCTCTATTGATGACTCCTCACTTCTACACAACATTGGCAAAAGCAACAAACTTAATCTTCTGGAAATGTTTGAAATACACTCATGTTTACATAACAACCGATTGACTTGTCTTAACGAACAGCTAAGACCCAAAGACAACCATATTTTCCTATCAGACATTTTTAATGATCTCCTCTAATTCTTCCTTTTGGCCTTTCGTGACCTCCTTATACCAATTCTTTCCCTCTTTTACATTTCTTGTTTCATTTTCTTATTGTTTAATTTTCTCTTTATTTACAATCTCCCCCTAAATGTCAATTGTCAATTGTCCTTCTCTTCTTCTTTCCCCACACTTACCTGACAAGACTTACTTCTTTCTTTCACCCTTTACTTGATGGCCTTTGCCTGTATCCACACCCAGTCTCTTACAGTCATACTTTGTTCACGTTACAGCTTATTATTTAGATTGTCTCTAACTCTGTACATAACTATAAAAATTTTATTGCGCTGCCCTTCAGGCTATTATTAATTGTTTTTATAAAATTTTTTAAAAATGATAAATAATTTTACTTCTGTCTGTCAAATGTCAGTAACGTTGCTCATTGTTATGTCAAGTTTAACAACCATTTTATAATTGTATTACTACATGGTACTACTTGATTTTACGTCGATTAATTGTTCGTTTTCGATGATATTTGTTGAAAACCTTCTGGGCTGTCCACCAAAGGGGCCTAAACATTTTTGGTGTACTTTAAGCCTTCTAATAAGCACCATTCTTTGGATCACTTTCACCCACTCAAGTGGAGTTGATTGTGAAGGGCCGTGGCCCCTTCTGGATTTTCTTGGCCATGATTACTTGAAATCTACCATGATAGGCCACTTTTACTACTTGGTTGGAGCTCTCGGACGTCCACCTATAACTATTTCATACGTTCCAGTCTTTCTCTGGTCCATTTCCAAATTGTTGCTTGGTGTCCCTATCCCTAATGTCCCCTCACCTCCTACATCAATCCTTTACATTACCGTTAATATGTGCCTTCTGTAATTTCTAATTTTAATTTTAATCCTGTACCACAATCTCCCCATCACCTCTACCTAACTAGTGCTCACATGCAACCTCCATATAGTTTATCTTTTAATTGACAATTGTGCTGTCAATTTTCAACAAATATCATTTATTAGAATTTTAATTTGGTAAGTCTAATAGTTTATAATTCTTAAAAGTTCTTTTTCCTACCTTTCTACTTATATTCTAGGCTTGATGATGGCTTGTAGCCGAAACCAGTCGCCTATCTTTTGTTTTACAATAAAAAATTTTGTGGTACTCGACTTTGAGTTTCATTACTAAAAAAATATCTAATATTGTGCTTATCTATTTTTTCAATTTTAAACTACAAAAGCGAATCGCTCATCGCTCTTATTCGTTTATTCGGAGAGGAGAACATTGGTTGCGTCACAAGAAAGAACCTCTCCTTAAATTAAATATGGAAAATTTCTAACTGATGTAATGAATGTCGAATGACAGACAAATTATATTCCGAAACATCTGTCCTAGTTTAGTAGCACTTCTTCTGGAGCACCTAATTCAAACTTTCTTAATCAGAGATGTAATTAAATCAGAGAGTAATCATAGGAAGGCGAACATGAAAACTTTGTGCAGTTTTGTATTTTCCACAATAATTATTGTCGGATTTGGAGTCAGAAACAGGCGCGAGTTGCATATTCGCAACTCTCAAGAAATTTCCCCAAAACAAGTAATTAATCTTGTTTGAAAAGTAAGTTTTCGTTGCGTTATTATAACGCCCTGCTTTTGAGCACAATCCGTAGAATTGCAATTTGTATTAATTTCATTGCCGTTTTTCGATATATCAAGCAATTACTTATTAAATGTATCAATCAAATCACAAATTAGATAATCCCTTTTATCCCCTTTTATCTATTGAATAGCAAGTCAAAGGGCAGAAAAGGGATAAAGTATCAAGTACACGTTACAATGGGACCTGTTCCATCAGATTGTAGATAGGGATTCGGTTGAATTATATATCCAACATGTCCCTATAAAGGAATAAAATCTAAAGGTTATCTTTTTTTACAATCTTTAATAAAGTAAATACAGAACTGATTCAAGAATGTAGTATTTCAGCTTTGTTTTCTTACATTTTTCAAGACACGTCTTCCGTACTATTTAGAAAGTGCGATATATTGCAAGGTGGCACGGGTGGTGGGGTAGGGAAAGTTGAATATGTAAAGCTTAATTAAGAGTTATGGAAGAAAATAACCAAAGAACTTAAGGACAGGCCAGAAGATGATGTAGACACTTACGGAGAAGTAAACCACTGATATTAGTTTAATGAAGATGCGCAATGTACACCAGCTTCAGATTTTGAACAAAAATATGACAAAAAAGAAGATGAGAGAATGAGAATATAAAAATTTAATACTAACTTCAAAGATTTAAAAGCTGACATGAAAAAAGGATATACAGGATTTTAGGATCAAGAATTTGAAAGACTACTATAACCCAATGTCATTTGTTATATCCAAAGTTTTTAATATTTGAAAATATTCAAAACATATTTAATATATCGCATACCGGCCGGATAGTTTAAAAAAGTATCCTCAATTTAACAATAAAGTTTCGTATTTCTTTCTACCTGAAGTTATATATTTTAATTAAATATTGTTGTAGTGAAATACCTCTTTACTTAGGTAAAAATAATGGAATACCGCCCCGCTAAAATCTTATATTAAAATTCTTTCATAAAGCTCTACCGCCGGAGTAATAACCACAAGCGAAATTAAATTTTTTCAGATAAAAGGACGGCTACAAAGGATATTTAATAAAACTTATTGTCGTCAATTAGTTCAGGATTTATTAAATTTGTTCTACAAATTAGAAATAAATAAAACGTGGATTTTTTATTGATATGTCACTAATATTGAGTGATATAGAGACAAGAGGTCCGTCATAAAAAAAATGTACTTTAATAGTTTTTTCAAGTAAACATCTTTGTTATGGAATCTTAAAAGTAAAGAAGCAGTAGAGATTCCAAAATATGCTTCGTACGAAAACGGTCAAGTTCATTCCGCACTTTTTTGCTCCTTCAAGTTTATTCGTCTGTGTTATCAGCTTGCGATTAGACTGATAATTGACAAAACTAAATTAAACTTAGAATACTTCTTACAACGACCCAAAAAGACACAAAATCAAAATCACGGTTGGAGCTCAGTGCTGTTGAAGCTGCCTGGCTGTCCGACAAAAGGTAAATACTTTTGTTAACAAAAGGATGATTTGCCAACTCTCTTGCACACAATTCTATGGCGAAGACCTGAAAGGTGGTAGCATACTTGCCGAGGCTTATTGTGATGTCAACTCTCGGTTTTCTGCTGTACACTGCGGCTCCCGCACCATTGGGGGTCTTTGAACCGTCTGTGTACAATATATAAGCCGTCCCTGGAAAGAGAATCTCCCCCTATTCTGGCCTCCAGCTCCAATAATATGTGGAGAGGAGTAAGATCCACAGATCTTTTCATTGCCGCTGTCTAGGTAGTTGATATGGTGTCTGTAATAGCCACACAGGCTAAAATTTGAAGACCAGATAATTTAGCCGTCGCAATAGACTGGAGCCCCTTCGTCCATCAGGCTACTGCGCCATATGTGACCATTGGTTTTATCACCGTTTGATAAATTCAGTTAATCTGCTTAGAGTTCGTTCCCAATGACTTGCCGCACACCCTTCTGATATTCCAGAAGGATGCCCTGGTTTTATTGATTGTTCTTTCCAGATGGTAGTTCCAGGTAAGTTTTCTATCTAGGATAATCCCCAGATAGTTTACCTCCTCCGCAAAGGGAATGGTTATGCCTTCCAAAATTGGATGACGTAGCTTATCAAGCTTGCTCCTTTTTGTAAAAGGAACTACTACTGTTTTGTGGGGGTTCACAGACATCTGTTCCTCCTCACACCACCTGTATGCGATGTTAAGGGCTTCCTAAGGATATTACAAACCATCTCTTCAAAGAAAAGTCTAACCATTATTAAAAGGTCATCGGCATAGCATTGAAAATCCACCCCAAGCTGGGAGAGTCTGTTCAGAAGGGGGTCGACCAGGAGCGACCAAAGAAGTGGAGACAGCACTCCACCTTAAGGACACCCTTTAGCCGCCCTAAATCTAACGGTCTCCTCCTGCAGTGATGATGTTACCAAACGATTTTCAACCATACATTTGAACCAGTTGCAGATTAGTCTACTTATTCCCCTCTGCAGCAGTGCAGCGTAAAGGGAATGAGGCAGGGCGTTGTTGAACGCCCCTTCAATGTCGAGGAAAGCTGTCTTTCCTACGAGGTTATTTAGAGCCAAATCTGTAGATTTGCCAACCTGGTAGGCATATTGTCTGGGGTTGAGGGGAATTTCCCTGCAGTTCCCGTCCCTAATATGCCTATCTAGAGTTCTCTCGAGTGTTTTTAGTATTTACGAGGTAAGGCTGATCGGTGTAAAGGATTTAGGCAGGGAGTTGTTGAAATCAGATATAAACTACATAACCTTTTGAATGACACTTTCTATACAAAGTAACGTCATGTATGTACGGAATTTTTTAACAATCTGTAAACATTAGTTAAATTATGACGTGCATCGGAAATTTTATACGAATTTTTACCCTATCTATATATACATGTAGCTGGAAAAATATTTCTAAAAACTATTATTATTATATTTTCACAAGCAGCTTGAACAATGGAAGCTCAAAATCGTATACTTATTTCGACTTTAAAGAATGAACAGAGAATAGAAATGATATTGAAAGTTGACAAAATATCAGAATCACAATGGAGAGTGCGACTCACGTTCAAACCGCTAGAAATGTATCGGAAAAAGAAGAAAACTTTTCTGCCAATTGAGTGATTACGTGGCTGTAATTTCAACGACTTCCGCTCTGGATTGATGAATGAATCCGGGGAATAGTCTTTTCGTGAAAGAGAAAGAAAGGCGTTTGCCACGAAAGGAAAAATAAATTTAAATTTTTGGATATTAAGCAGAAATAATCAAATTTTATTTTGTTTAATTAAACATATTGAAAATAATTGAAATAAAGAAATTAATGAATAATATACATTGAAAAATATTTTTTTAAGTTCAGTAACTCTGAATAGGTCTTTTAATATAATGAATATAAACCTTTAAGAGAAAACTAAGTGATTTTAAAAATAATTTAACTATACCGCAAATATAATACAGTGGTCATTAAAAATTGACTGAATGGTAATGGTACTTAGTTTTGGCTCATATAGCACACCCAGATGCTCTTTTATTTCATATCAATTAACAAATTTGTGTAAACTTGTTGTTCTTCAATAATTAATTTAACGACTACGTTTATGGTAGTTTAACAGACGGTCGTTTGTTACCCATCATCTTAAGTTCCATATAAACAATTTACGTTATGGAGCCACGTCGATGTGTAGGAAATTATGGGGAACGCCATTAAATTTTTGATAGTTATCACAGGGCAGGAAGTCGTGCACCAAGATTGGGACGTGATTCTTACTTATCTCTTAGATTTTTATTACACCAAGATATTTTCGGAATGGACCAATTAAAAATAATGAATTTTTTTCTGCATATCGTTATTCATTTCTATTTTTTTATGTATATATACAGGGGATGCAAATTGTTTACATATCAAGCATATCAGCTAAATATTTGAGTGTTATACAGCATTAGAAATGTCATATTTTTCTTAAATATATTCTATACTTATTACTAAAAAAAAACAACATTTTGTACACCAACAATGATAATATTTTGTAAAATTAAGTTTTTAGTTAATGTTGCCAAACATAATATTTAATTAAATAGACCTTTATTTCACGTTAATTTTACTATATAAATTCTATTATGGTCAAAAATACAGCCAAAAAAAATATATGATTAAGTTGGAACTATAGCGAAAACTTTTATGAAAAAAACCTATTCTTGATAAAACTTCTCCATAAATAAAAACCATAAATATTATATTATATACCGGGTGTCCCATTATATTTTCCGGTATTTTAAGAGATTATAACTTTTAAACTAATAATGACAGATACACGCAGTTTTCACTGAAATACTTCACAATGATACAAGTTTTATTTAAACTCATAATTTTTTTTTACTGTCAATTCTACGAACACTTTACAGAATGTAGGCATATCAGTCTACTGAACGGATATAAATTCAATAGCATGAGATATGAAATTCACAAATCAGAGTTCACATAGGTTTTAATTTTAAATAACATGTCAAAATAACTGTCAGAATTTTTTATAGTAATACAGAAATATATTTGTAAAAGAGTAATATCCGTTGACTTAATAAATGGCACTTCACCAGAGCTCCGTGAAGTTAGCCCCCAAAGTGTCAATTTTTTTTCCTTAAATTTCCCGTTTGTTAGTGCTTCGTCAAGCTACTTCCTACACAGCACATGCACTTCCATTGTACATTACAATGTTTCAGAAGTAAATTGGACTTTAAACGTCCAATGGATGTCCACTGGATGTCCTGAGGACACCACTTTGGACATTCAATGGACGACCATATTTGGACATACAATGGATGTAGCTCTTCTGATATTTAATGGACGTATCATATTAATTCACAGTTCATATCTATAAATAGTAAATGATAATCAAAACCTGCATTGGACGTACTTGATTGGACTTTAACGTCCATCTTAGAACGTACAACCGACGTACAATTTGGAACATCCATTGTATGCTCATCCTTGAACGTACAAATGATGCTCATTCGAAGCATACGGCCATTTAAACTTAAAACGGTCGTTAAATGGACGTTCAATTACAAACATCCAATGTATATCCATTTTTATACTCACAATGGATGTACATCAAACGTCAATGAATGTTTGGACTTGAAATGGTCGTTGAGTGGGCGTCCATTGGACGTTCAATAAGCATACGTATAATGAACGTACATTCAAAGTCCTTGGACGTTTGAACTTGAAATTGACATAAAATGGACGTTCGATGGACGTCTTGTGCTGTGTGGGTCAGTGCTTGAACTCTTGTCGTTAGTGCCTTTTCCGTTTTCTGCATATTAATGATTTTTTAATTTCAAGGTCAGCCCTAACAATCTAGAAAAATGGACGAAATTTGGTACTTTGATTTAGTGCTTCTTGTAAATAGTTTTAAATGTGCTTGTCTATTTTTTTAGATATTTTAGATTTTAACTTTAACGTCTACCCCAAAACATTTTCCCAATGACCCAATTTTGGTATCAGTTTTTAGTGCTTCGTTAGTGCTGGAAAAAGTTGCATTCACGATTCTTTCCTTTTCGAGATATTTAACTTTTAATTTTCAAGGTCGACCCTCAAATCATGTGGGATGGACTTAAATCTAGAGTCGTTTCTTGAAGCATGTACTAAAAATATAGGGAAGCAGAGAAATGCTACACAACAAACATTTAGAAGTACGAGAAGAATCCAAAAATTTAACATGACTTGCCTTGTACGCTTAAAAATCTACAGTAATCCAATAACATCTCTATGTGTCAAGCCAAAATGATATGGTCTCATTATTATGACTTTCAGGTAGCATTTGAAAAAGGAGCAACCGTGATGCACTTATACTCATTTTGTTAATGAATGATATTATTCCTTGATATAAAAATATACATATGAGATGACACGTTATCACTTGGTCTTGAAATTTTATTTACAACGGATTCAGTTGCATCCAGCTCCAGTGTAGGCCAAACTTCATATTTGTAGAATGTATCAAATATTTGCTTTTGTCCAGTAAAAAATAAAAAATGGGTCCAATCCAGGATATTCTAGAGAGCCAGCATCAACTTCGTCTCCCGAGCTTCGGCATGCCCACGGTCCGTTTTTTACGAAATAAATGGAAGTTATTTCTTTTTTTTAATACAAAGGCTAGATTTAGATAGTCAAGACTTCTTTTAATAAAATAAATTAAAATACACAGGTTAATTAATTTATTTCAGACAATTTTTGCAAACGCGGCGCACGCAGACGCTTGGGAGACAAAGTGGACGCTGGCTCTCTAGATTCTTGTGTCCAATCCTATATTATGCAAATATGTGCCATATGGGATACAAAATTTCAGTTTGAGCAAAGTGGCCACTGAATCAACTTCAAAATGCACTTTTAATTTTTTTCTTTGTATCGTTTTTTTGCTTTTCTTAGGACATCTAGTGTTGGAATATAATTAGATTCTGTGTCACCAAATGGCATTTGCTCCAGAGCCATATTCTTCCGGAATTTTATTCCTAACTGTCTTGTTGCTAGCGTTAATTCCATTTGTCTCCTCGTAGATGGCATTTTTTCGTGTTAATATAACTTTTGTCGTAATCACTTAACAGTTAATAAACATTCGCAATCACTACAGTAAGATTCACCGGAAATAGTTATTTATGTATAAATAGATCTTTATACCCTGAGAGCGATGATCTTACAAACCGGAGGGCCTCTGGTCCGAGGGTTTGTAAGTCGGCCGAGGGTACAATTATCTGTTTACACCCGCGATGCATTCAAATTTTTATATCATTCTAGTTCAATATTCGTAGAGAATATGAATATTTTAAAAAATCGCGGGCCATAAAGTGCACTTTGCGGGCTATAAAGTACAATACAAATGTATTGTCCAACTATTCACTAGATGTAAATGGTCAGTATTTATAAAAGGTGACCATTCACTTAATTTTAAAATAAAGAAACCATCGTATTGAAAAAAGTTCTGTTCATCCTCGGATTCTATTTGAATGGATCTAAGTTCAGCACCAACTGGCATTCGGTGCATTTCCGCAAATGTGTATACACAACTTTACCAGAAATTCTATTTTGCATACTACTGCTGATATCCTCCCAAACTCGTGCACTCGTTTTATTAAAACTTTTTAATACTTTATGTTTAAACTGCAATAACGTCGAATTAAGTACTTCATGAGTAGTGGAGGTAGCGGGGTCCTGTGACACTCGATAGCATATCCCTCGAATTCATGTACCCAGAGCAGAAGAAGTCACCTGAGGCAAGAGGTAAAAGAGCTGTAATCAATGTCCAGAAGGTATTTTAGTACCCCTGAATGAGTAAAATCTACCCCCTTTGAATTCCGTTTGTAAACGATGACCGACAACAATACCCAGAAGCCGTATAATGCAAAACTCATCGCTTATCGCTTGATCTCTTCTTCTTTTCCTGTACTTTTTACTACTTGTAGACGACGACCGACAACAATAACTGGAAGCGATAGTAGAAATTGACTTCTTGTAGCCTCCTGTATAATGAAAAACTCATCGCTGATCGCTTGATCCCTTCTTCATTCCCTTTATTATATTAATAAGCAAACGAGGATAGATTATTTTTAAAACTAGTTCAAAGCTGATCGAAAGCGGATCAAACGGATCGAGACCTGATAGAAAACTGATCAAAGCTGATCGAAAGCTGATGAAAAGCAGATCGAGACCTGATTTAAAGCTGTAAAACTCATCGCTTATCGCTTGATCCCTTCTTCTTTCCCTTTATTATATTAATAAGCAATCGAGGATAGATTATTTTTAAAACTATTTTAAAGCTGATCGATAGCGGATCGAGACCTGATCGAAAGCGGATCAAGCGGATCGAGACCTGATAGAAAGCTGATCAAAGCTGATCGAAAGCTGATCAAAAGCAGATCGAGACCTGATTGAAAGCTGCAAAACTCATCGCTTATCGCTTGATCTCTTCTTCTTTCCCTTTATTATATTAATAAGCAATCGAGGATAGATTATTTTTAAAACTAGTTCAAAGCTGATCGAAAGCGGATCAAGCGGATGGAGACCGAAAGCTGATCAAAGCTGATCAAAAGCAGATCGAGACCTGATCGAAAGTTGATCAAAAGCAAATCGAGACCTGATTGAAAGCTGTTCAAAGCTCATCAAAGCGGATCGAGACGGATAAAAAGCAGATAAAAAACTTACATGGAGAAAATTAACAAACAATTAAAAAAAAGACTTATTCTAAAACGACGAAATATGAGTTTTGCATTATATGGGGGCTACAAGAAGTCAACTTCTACTACCGCTTCTGATTATTGTTGTCGGTCATCGTTTACAAGAAGCCTAAACGGCATTCAAAGGGGTAGATTGTACCAATTCAGGGGTGCTAAAATATCTTCTGGACATTGATTATAGCTCTTTTACTACGTAAGGGGTACTCTTTTCTTGCCCCAGGTGACTTCTTCAGCTCTTGGTACATGAACTCGAGGGACATGCCATCGAGTGTCACAGGACTCCGTTACCTCCACTATTTTCATGGAAGGACATGGTAAATTTATACTTTTGAATTTTTATTGTATTCGTTCATAACTCTGAACGTTTGTATCTAAAGGCCTGATGATGTCAGTGACCGAAACTAGTTGCTTCCTGTAATTTTTACTTTTAATTCTGTGCTACCTGACTTTGTGCTTTATTTCCTTAATAATATTGTTAGCCCAAAAATCAAAAACTAAATATGAATATGACCTACTTAAAAATACAAGTTGCCTATTAGTTTTATATGATTTTATAATAAATCCGTGACAGCCCGTGATAGCGCAGTTCTAACGCTCTCGCTTTCGGATACGAAGGCCGTCGGTTCAAACCCGGTGACTAAACATTTTTTGTTCTGATCTTTTCCTGTTATTATTTGGAATTCGAAGAACTCCTGCTAATCTTAATATTTCCGTCATTTCGCACCTGAAATATGGTTTCACAAACTTATCTTCTATAGCATTTAGATCGAATCCAGTGATTTCCACATTCACAATCTCAGGCACATAGAAAATATTTTCCAAAACATTCTCCCATTTCAAAATTAAAACATATACTGTCAGTAGATAGAACGTCCTTTAACTTTAACGGTTCTGTAACTAACGACAATGACGTTTAGATTGTGACAATTGTACAAGGAATCAACTTGTTAAATTTTATTCTAAACGTCATCGCCTTTAGTTATTGAACCTTTAAAGTTAAAGGACGTTCTATCTACTGACAGATAGCCTTTCAATTTCAATAAACAAATCACCAAAAATTCTGAGGTTAGGAAAACCAAATGAAAATAAGGATCAGCATTTATAAAGTTTAAATTTGGAGTTAAAAATATGGAGTGGATAAATGTCTGCAAGTCGCGTACCTTTAACATTTTATAAAGATCCGCGAGTTAAGGACCTTTATATAAAAAAAATATTTATTTTGTTAAAAAAAGTCTTGACTATCTTAATATATCCCGTGTATTTAAAAAAATATTTATTTTATCAAAAGAAGTCTGGACCATTTAAATCTGGCCTATGTTTAAAAAAAATTAAAAGGCTTTGTGGGATTCGATCCCCGGACCCACTGCACTACTAGCGGGTACCATGTCACGCGGCTACCAGAGCTCATGCTTAAATATGTTCAAACTTATTATTTATGCGAATCACGTTTCACGGAACTCGCGGATCTTTATAAAATATGTTAAAGGTCCGGATCTTTATTCACTCCCTCAATTTCATCTTCATCCTTATTTTTGTGGTTAGCTAAAAAAACCACAACAGCGCCTAAATAAGAACATTCTTAAAATCTGGCTAATATAAAAAAATGTTTTTTAAAAAAATATTTAGAAACAATATTTACATCCAAATATGAAATCATAGCCTACCTGAAAATAATATTTTCTCTTGTAGCAAAGTTTTATTGATTCAATCATATTCAAGAAAACACTATCTATTCTTTCAAAAGGCGTTAAACTAATTTAATTCATAATAACCCCGTACCTCCCGTCGGAGAACAATGGCCTACTGAGAATCAGATTTAGCCGCTGATCCGGCTTCTTTTCTAAACTGACAGTCGACAGTCATTCAATCAGCGTCGCAGTTACCGTTGATGCGTATACTAAAATTAATAACATCGAAGCAGGCGTAGCCCGGATCATGGCGTGCTGGGAGGACAGCGAGTCTAGCCGTGAATAAATTTCGGTTTTGAAGGGTTTGTTGGTGTGAAATCCGGCTATTGTTTCGTTGGTAGTACTGCGTCAGTCACGGTGATTGATAGGGATAAAAGGTATTATGAAAATGTTACATGGAATAGTAGTAGTCGCAAGATATATGTTGCTGTTTATAATATTCTTTTAAATATAAACTAATAATAATAGTTTAATTGAAAATTATTTGATCATAATTAACTGAATTTTTCACTGGGCGATTATTATATTTATACAAAAAATGTGTCTGGCTTTTTTCTAACAACCCCTATTTTTTCTCTTTCAGCCTCCTCCTTCTAAAAATATTACCGAATCAATATTTTTCCTTCCAATTTAATAATCATTATCGAAGATTCATTAACATGTCGTTTTTTTTTTAAATCACTTCACGACTGATTTTGAAAGATTGATTTCTACATGGACATATAATTTTATGGACCAAAGAAATTCGTGTTTGTATTTTTGTAATCAACGAAGCTAATGCCGCATTATTATTTTTCATTCCGTATTAATCGACCATTACTCAAACAATTTTTTTTACCGATGTAAATTGCTTTGAAATGCCGCTATTCTTCATTTTTATTACCCATCAATTTAACTACAACTCTAATAACCTTTAGATAAATTAGAAAGTTCAAATAAGGAATAAACTACTTACGAATATTGCGTATGAAGAAAAAAATTTGGGAACGAACTATAACTATTATTTTTTGTTGATCAGAAAAAATTATGATGAGGAAATGATTAATCCAAAAATGGTATGCATAAAATTATCTTGAGTAATAAGAAAATTATAAAATTAATAATAACGATATTAAAACTTAAATTAAAATTTTGATTTGAGGGTAGAATTACGTAATTTATTTTTTCTCTGAATACAAGAATTAAATTGAAAACTCAATTTGTGCATTTCAATTAACCCATCTTTTCATAATGAAACATCATGACCAGAGTTTCGAAGGTTTTTCGCGTCGTTTCATTCGCTCTTAAAGCTTTAATCCTTCATAGTACAGTCAAATTGTCTCAAAAAACAAACATCAGATGTTTAAAATTCTTTTTATTCCCTAAGCCTCAATATTAAGCTTTTTAACACTTTTCTTGACGGAAGTCTGGATGTCTGTCTGTATGTCTGTCTGTCTGTTTATCTGGATATACACTCTCGAATGAAAGCTCCGACCGACTTGCGGTTTTCACTTTAGTAGTTGGTTTTCTCCAGGAAAGAACCCTATTAATAAATTTGACCAGGAAAAACTTTTTCCCTCCAATTTTTATAATATTACTCTACGTGTATGAGACAAGTTTGGCCAGGATCGCGCAAGCCATTCATGCTTCTTATTATGAAAAGTATTTGCTCGATGGGCCAAAGTCCCGAGACGGTATACTACCATTTAAGAGCCACTAGAATTTATAATATGAAATTGTACAAACATTCTAAAATCATGCAGTGCACTAATACAATGAACTAACAAATTTTCTTCACAAATTTTTGTAAGCGCTGGATTAAAATCCCGCATCGTTGTATAAGCAAATACAGCTTATCAAATTAGAGCACATACTGCCAAGAATTCTTATAATTTCCCTAAACAATCCCTTACCAAAAGTAATAAGCATGTAGAAAGCGAGTCCCTTATTCTATTCCGTATTCTATTCGGTTGTATGTCCGTCCGTCCGTTCATCCGTCTGTTCTTTTCACAGTCTCAGCGAAACGGATTGACCAATTGGCTTCCGGTTTTTTTTGTGTATTACAACTATTGTCCTGAGTTGTGGAGGCGGGAATCTTTTAAAGACACCTCACGCTTGGTTCTATGCGTGAGGTAGTGTTGGACTCTCCCCTAATCCCTCTGCAAGCAGAGTCAGGGGCATACCAACTAAACCCTCTTCGGTAATTTGTCCTGTTTTGTGTTGTTTCCTTGTACCATGCTGTAGGAGAGAGGTTTTCCTTTTCAGAGATACAGTGGGGGCTGTATAGAATGTGTCAATTATCTTAAGATATTTCATGGTGTAGTATGTGTGATTAATATTTACGATCCTCGGTGGTGCTCATCTGATTCTAAGGGGGGCATCCTCCAATAGACCTAGGAGCTCGTCCAGAAGATCTAAATCTTCTCTGGCTTCGCTAAGGATCCTGAGATTGGGTTGGGTAAATTTGTTCTTTTGTTTTCTGGAGATTGTTCGTCTGTTCCGTCAACTGTCCATTTGGTCCTTAGGGTTTCTTATTCGTGGGTGTTGGTGCTCTCTAGACGTACCCTTTTTGGAGCTTCTTGAATCTGGAAATGATTGTAGGGATTTTAGTATGTTCGTAAATTTGGTTGGATAGGAAGCGCCAGTGAAGGTAGGCCATCTTCCTAAGGATCCTCTTCTCTATTGCCGTGACGGCGTGCAAGAGACGAGGAGGGGCGGATGTAGGATTTGTAAGTGTGTAGCAATGTCCTTGGTTTGCATCTTCCAAATCGCCCATCAAGGGCACCGAGGAGAGAGGTCCGTCTTCTAACTCTGTCTAGAGTTCTTTGGACGTGAAGCATACTCTCAAGTAGGTAACTTCATCCGCAGGGACCAGTCTCTCTCCACAGAGCCTAAGGTTGATGTCATTGAGGTTTTGATTATTGGATTTTCGTGAGTAGTTGGGATGTGTGAATATGATGAGTTTGATTTTTTGAGGATTCACGGTAATCCTCCATTTGCTACACCATAGATTTGGATGTCTTGGCTAGGAGAAGGAGATTGTTGAATGTCATGGGTGTATATGACATAGAGGACGGAAGCTAGGACGGAGCCCTGAGGGACTCCAGCTTGGGAGTGAAAGGATCTGAGAGAAAGTTTCCCACTTTGACTCTGATGAATCTGTTTTGTAGGTAGTAGATTAGTTTGATGAATGGGGTAAGAATATTGATGTAATAAAGCTTGCGAATAAGTCTGGCGTACCAGACTTGGTCGAAAGTCTTCTGGACATCAAACAGGACTGCCGATGCACAGTGACCAATGTGTCACAGCTATATGTATGTGTTTTAGATTGACCTGGGCTGAAAAGAGGCGGAGTTAAGCCATACAGAATTCTAGAGTAATTCTTTCTTAACAGAAAAAATCGTACTCATGTTTATTTAAATATATAGATAGATTATATCCCTATTAGTGATAATGTCTTTAGTACCTATAATCCGGCGATAGGTGATGTTACTATATATCATTCTTCGTTTAAGTATAATCCTTCATGCCAAACTGTGTCAATACTTGAGCCACATCCAGAAAAATCGCTGAGTGTGTTTTATTTTGTTCCAGGCATTTTTTATAACACTTGTTATAACATGTACTTGATAGACCGTTGCATGTTTTTCCGAAATCCAAACCGAAACCAGTTGTTTGTCTCCAAGTAATTTGCAACCTCCCACGGGTTACCTCCCCGACATGCTCTCGCTATAGTGAGCGCTGTCGGAGAGATATGAACACCGGTCTACAGACTGGTGTTTACCGCTCCTCATTGTCTCCTCTGTCCTTTGTTACTGTATTTCACCCCAAAGAGCATGTCGTGTCTTCTTGGTTGTAATTTCGTAGACGACCGAAGACTCTATCCCTTGGTGTCAAGTCTGTGTGGTCCTGTTTCAAATAGAATGGTTGTCTGTATGTGTCGATTATTTCAAACAAGAAATCTTCAGCAGATGACTATGAAAAGAGAGAGAAACATTCTTCCAAAAATTTGTCACTCTTTGTAGTTTCTCCATGGTATCGACGAAGTACATACATCACACGTGCCTCTAGCAGTTGATCTTGAAACTGAATCATTTAAAAGTTCTGTCTCCCTCTAGTGATTTGACTTTTCCTCCTATTCCACCAAAGAACTGAAACATGATATTTGTGATTCGATTATTCTTTTCTAATTGACTAGTGAATGAAAGTTCTCAATAAACAAGCGATCAGTCTTTTGTATCTTGGGCTATATTTATATCGAAATAATGTGTGTGTAAATATTAATAAGTGGTAGGCTGAGGCAAAATTTAGTACATTTTCATCCAGTTTGCGGTACTGAAAAATTTTCCCGCTTGGCAACACTGATTACATATCACATTATTTAAATGCATAATTTTAACAATTGCTTTTTTTTGCAATTGATTTAGTATTTATTCTGAAATAAGATCGAATTCTGGGACTTTTTGAGATTTTTTTAGCTACTTCTTTAAGTCTATTTCCTCAATTTCTTCTATTTCTTGCAATATCATAATAATTTAAAGCCAAAAGCTCTCGCCGGGAGACAACTATCCTCCTGAACGATCAAGAAGCTAATTAATGTGGACAATAATTTGACACGATAGGTTTGGAATCTATTTTTAGATTTCAGAATGATAAATTGTAAAGTGATGATCAAGTACGAACCGAAATGAGAAAGATATTAATTTTAAAAGAAATAGAAATTAGTTTTGTAAATTCTGGATAATATTTCACTGAAATTTATCCATGGCCAACAGCTCAACCTTTTGCTTGCTCTGTATTTAATCCAGGCACCATTTTTTTCTGGTATAGGTGGAGTTTGTTTAAACATTGTTCAACACTTGTGTAGGTTTCCAAAGTGACACTTATTTATTTTTTTATTTCAATTTTTTCCTTTTTACTTTATAAAGTTCTTTTCATTTTAGATTCTTGTTTTTTATTCCATGCTGTTTTTTTATGGTTCAATTGTTTTAATTTTTATGGACATAATACCAGATTTCGTTTATATATTGTCCCTCTACTGCTTCAAATTGCATATATTTGTTTATTTCTATATTTCTTGAAATAAAGAAATGATATCAATAAGTGATATTTCCTGTTTATTTTGCTTTTCGCTTGGTAGAGAAAAAACTCTTATAAAACGGTTTTGTCCGTCCGTCTGTTAGTCTGTTCCAACTCGAGAACGGTGAGAGATAAAGACAAACGGATAACGATAATCGATTCAGCATCGTTAAAAACCCCGAAAATAATATAAATCGTTGACCTATTTTTACTTTCCCGCTACTTATACCATCTGTACTATAGTATACGGAAAATTATTTTCGTAACTTTAAATTTTTGAAATCTCGAAATTACTTCAAAAACATTGCAGTTTTTCACTTGTTTTTCTTAGTCTTGGGTCTCAGCTGCGTACATTTTGTACTGGAATCCATCCGATACTGAATACTTCAACCAGGGCCTGAAAAAAGTGTTTATATACATATTTTTAATTGTTCTTTTGTCGTTGGTAAGTTTTGATTTGACTAAATTTTATTTTTTTATAATTTAATCATAACAATTATTAATAAATAAAAATTTTCAATTTTCTATTATTTTGTTTCATTTAATAATATTTTTTATAAGTTTAATTTAGAAAATTTTATTTTATATATTAAAATGTGTTTTGAGCACAAAATCAACCTTAAAATTTTTCATCAAAATTTTATTATTGAATTTTTTTAATTTTTCTTCAAAATTTTTGATCAAAGTTCTTGAAATTTTTGTAAGTGTGAAATTTTCCAAATATTTGAAAATTTTTGATTAATTTTTTTTTTAATTTTTCATCAAAATTCTTGAAATCTTTTATCGAAATTCTCTAATTTTTTTAATTTTTTATTGAAATTTTTAAAAGTTTTTTCAAAATTTTTGATTGTGTCAGATACTCAACTTCAAGTTCCTTTTTGAAGGTCCCCCAATTCAATTGGATTGAGATATATCTTCTCACCAGTACAATAGCTATGACACTAAGGTCCCTTCCGATAAGTTTTTGTCCACGTCAAGTCACTGATCTCTTCAGCTTCCGCTAGTCTCGATCCACTTCTGATTTGCGATAAAGTTAGATCTGAGCACGCGCATATCAAACCTGTTCAGAGCGGATCAGAAGCAGATCAAATCTGATCGAAGCAGATCATAAGCGGATCAAAGCTGATCGGAAGAGGATCGAGACTGGGTAAGGCTGATGAGGTCAGTAACCTTGACGTGGACAAAAACTGACCTGAAGGTACCTTAGCGATTTACGATGTTATTTTCGATAAGGATTGCGCTTGTACTGTCATAGCTATTCTACCAGTGACACTTCTAACATAAAGTATGATAATACGAAGGTTGGTTCACTTCCGACATTTTCTAGTTTACTGGATGCAATGAATTCTATCTAGCTTGCGATATATTGTTACTATAGGCGTTTCGTTCAAAATTCCATAGTGGACAAAACTATTTAAACACCTTCAAGCGTTTCTATATGCAATAATGCAGATTCTCGAGTGTCCCGATGTTGAATAAATCAGGTCATAGGCACCTGATATTTACAATTCTCTAATTCAACCCTTTGTGTTTTCTTGGATTAGAGCAAGATCAATATCTTGTTTTATTATATCGCTATTTTCGTGTACGTACCGCTCATGAAGCGGCTTAAAGCATTTTCTATTGTGCGTGTACTATATCCATAAAAAACGTTGATAAAAATCTAAAGCTTCTTCTATAACTTTTTAGAATAGTATTTTCTCTATTGTCCGTCTCTTTTATGTAGAATTTGTCGCATTCACAGGAAATCTATACAGGGTGTTTCAGAGTGAAATGTACATACGTTAACTAAAGGTGTGGGACAAATGGATTCAAAATCCCTGGTTAATAATGGGCTATCATACCTCATTACCTAGATACAGAGTGTTTTATGGATTTCGCCTGAATTTTTATTTGGTCATATCTCACCAACCACTCGGTATAAAAATATAAAATTTGGCAGGTGAACATTTTTAGATATAGACAAAATATTGTCATAGAAACCATAATTAAAATCCTGGTCCGGCTTAACAAAATTTGATAAGTTATTCGAAAAGAGCGAAAAAACTGATTTGTATTAAGGTCTTTTCAAGTTTGCGCATCTCGTTTCAGAGGTTCTAATGTTTTGTTAAAAATTGTTTATGTAAAAAATTATCAACTTAAGAATTTAAAAATAATTTTCTAAGGGTAAACTATTGAAAATATTTCTTTTGTATGTAAGTACTTTTCAAATGTCTTAATTTAGTACTTTTTCATTACTGTGAGCTAATGTTAGAAATGTTTTACAGGACCGTAATTAGCTAAAATAATAATTTCTTCTAATTTATGAATACCCTGTATAATGAAAGTAAAGATATTAGGGCTCAAGAAAAACTATTTAGAATTAACAAATACCAAAACGCATATTCAATTATAAATAATACTCATATAGTTAACTTATAAAATAAATTAAGTAATTTTATTTCCTAAATAAGCAAAATAAATCAACACTAATAAAAATAATTTAAGAGGCTTGCACACCACGTGATTGTTGTGGTTGCCGGTTAGATAATTATCCAAATAAAAGTGCTTGTATTCTAATAAATTGGTTATAAAAATTATTTTTTACCATTTTCCGGTTAATGTTAAGTAAACCTACCCTCCAGTCAATTTTTTTCTGCGCAGAACATAATTATAAAACATAATTATTCGTTTTTGGCCGAGAACTCGCCTAATATACCAACTAAAAATATGAGGTTTTTTTTTCATGATATTTAAAATATTTATCAGAAGAGCGCGTCTGTGCTATTTTTTTCAAATTTATTTAGAGAAAAAAGTTGATAGTCGTCTCACTTTTACTAAAAATGATTTAAAAAAGCGCAGCTTCCTATCTTTAATATTAACAGAGCGCCCGCCCAAAACCGATTTCAGGCAAGATAACATATGGAATTGGCGCCTCTTAACCATATTGTTGGATACGTCGCTCAATCTCTTGGTGCCACTATGTAATGTAATCTTTATATCTTAGCTAATTACGGCCCTGTAATGAAAAAGTACTACATTGAGACGTTTGAAAAGTACTTACATACAAAAGAAATATTTTCTATAGTTTACTCAAAGAAAATTGTTTTTAAATTCTTCAGTTGACAATTTTTTACAAAAACAATTTTTAACAAAAAATTAGGGCCTCTGAAACGAGATGTGCAAACTTGAAAATACCTTAATACAAATCAGTTTATTTCGCTCTTTTCGAATATCTTATTAGATTTACAAAATATTGTTATACAGGGTGTTGTTTTTGATACCGAAAGAAATGGTCAAATTTTGTTAAGCCGGACCTGGATTTTAACTATGATTTCTATGGCAATATTTTGGTTATATCTTAGGAAGTTCACCTGCCAAATTTTATATAGTTATAACGGGTGGTTCTGGAGTTATGACCAAATAAAAATTCAGGCCAAATCCATAAAACACCCTGTATCTAGGTAATGAGGTATGATAGCCCACTAGTGATTTTGAATCACCCAAGTGTCCTACAGCTTTAGTTAACGTATGTACATTTCACTCTGAAACACCCTGTATATATAATTTTTTGTATTTTGTATGTTACTTTTTGAGTTTTTAATGTTGTCTCAATGTTAAATGTCTTACATATGTCCTTTTTCTTTTTGTAGTTTGAATATTGTAGAATTAAAGCTTCACATCATCTCCTACTTGTCTATGTTCAATTTTTCTGGGATATCTTATTTTAGTGTTTGTTTTTTCTGGTAGTTTTTTGTTAAATATTTTATTTTTGAATTCATGAATTGCTGTGACTGAACAGTGTGCAGGATGTGCCCCCCCCCCCCACACAGTGATTTTCTGTGGTTTCCTAAATTCGCGTGTGTGATATTTATCTCCGCATTTACCGCATCTTTTTTCTCATAAAAAATATCTTTTGAATATGTCCATATACTTAGGTTCTTACTAAACTTGATTTCAAAATTTTTGACCGATAGGAGTGGCCGGTCCAGAAAACAACTCAAAATCGACGTATTTTAACGTTTTTTCCAAAAACTAACATTTTTAAAAAAATTGTTGCAAATACTTATTATTATAACAAAATCTTTCCAAGGTACAACATTAAGCCCATTCTATTTATTTGTATCTTATGCTTTATTTTATTTTTAAATCTAATTATAGTAATGACCGTCACAAGTTAGATTGGGTAAATATGAGATTAGTAGCTTCTGGAATATTACTATTATTATTACTAAAAAAGGACTATTTGTTACCTAATAGAATAATATTTTACATGTTTAATATTGTTTGACTGAACTATATCTTCTTATTCTCGATCTCATCGTGTTTATATTTACGACTAAAAGGGGCTAGGAAATTGCAATTAGAAATTTCACAAACTCGATAAAGAATATTGCGTTGGAGAAAGACGTATTTAGCTCTAAATTAAATTTCTTTGGATAATAACATCTCGCCGCGATTTTGTATAAAAGGTATTTAGGGTTACTAGTTAGCATCTATGAAATTTAAAAATAAAATATATGTATAATAAAATAGTAATTTCCATATTTAATAAAGAAATGGGTAATAAATGTAAACATACACTAACAATTCAATAGTAACTATATATTTGTCATAATACATAAAACAAACAATATTATTATTACATTATTAATAATGGATTTTCAAGAAGTTCTAATTTGGACGCCATTGGCGCTAAACGCGTTAAAGTAAATTAAAGCTCTCTTAAAATTATGCATTTAAATAAACCGTCATTTAATTTTTAAGAGGTCGATTAGAATTCTGGGAATAAAATCAGCATGGCATTGTTTTACCAATGACTCCAAAGACGGGAACAGCGATAGAAAAAGTACGAAACTGTGGATTAAGTTGCCTTATAAAATGGACAAAATTAAATTAAAAATACCATAAAAGTATGACCGTTTTCAGTATATTTCTAATTTGGCTCTTTACTAATTAGTTATTTATTGATTTGTTTATTTACGTATGTGATTATAAAAGTGAAGGATTCAAATCTGAACATTTTACAGGCCATTATATCTAAAGATTATAAAGAAATTTTTAAATTGTATAGTGTAACATTAAAAAAATTTAAAATTCCTTACACTTATTTTATTATCGATTTTTTTTTTAAATATTCCAATAACTATATTTCATCACTAACTATAGTAAATAATACTACAAGATACTACTGCATTGTTTTTGAAGATTTTTTGTATCACTTTAAAAAACGTTTTGTTCACCTAGCCGAGCTCGAGGATCCACTCGAAGCAGGTCGAAATCCGTTTATCCCTCTTCAGACGAAACACAAGTCTCTGATCCATCTTTAAGAGTTCATTATTCACGGACGACTAGATCCGGGCATGAATATTCAACAATGTGCGGCCTGGCCTGATCGACTACGAATTCCAAATCAAATGACTCGACGCTTTCTTGGAATTTCGAATTTTCAAACTCAACACTGATGCTTTTCCTCGCTCTAATTGTCACTAAGTTTCTGCCATGGAAATTATTTGGGAAAAGTTTTAAAACGGGGGAGACCAGTTTCGGCATTCTTGTTTTTGTCACACGCAATCTGTCGCCGGGTTATATTCTTTATTAAGTTTTCTTTTTTGACAATTAGTAACGAATTTTTAAATTAAAACGCGGATTAGTTAAAGATACGGGGTAAATTATACTCTTAATTTCCCTCGCCAATTTATAAGAATGTTTTATATATATATATATATATATTGTTATGAGAAATTCATGTCTGATGTGAATTCCTTTTTTAAACCTGAACAATTCTCAAATGGGTTGGGTTCAAAAGGCCTTAAAAAAATGAAAAATAAAATATAAAAAAATAACAAATAACAATTTTCTTTTCAATTTCTTTCTTCTTTCTGTCCTCTTCAAAACCTCTTGATATCTAGTATCTACCTCCGCATGTTACCTCTGCTCTGTGTAAACTTGTTCACTGGTTTTCTGGGTCTTTCTTGGTCTTCTTAAAGCTTCACTAACTTTCTTTGATTAATCTATGTCTCCTTCTCTATTTCACCTGATCGATTTTTTTTTATTTTGTGTTTATTCTTTTAGATAAAATTCTTTAGTTTTAACTTTTTTTATTTTTTTATTTGTACATTTCAATAATCCATGTAACCAAATCTCTAACAAAATTCCTTTTCCAAATACCTTCACTCCAATATTATATTTATTTTACAATTCAAAATTTTTTTTATTGACATTTTTTTTTCTTTTGACAATCAATAATCATCATTCAATTATTTTTTTTTTTAACCCAAAAAAAAATTTACCTACTATTTTTAAAAAAAAAACTATATTGACCCCAACCCAATGACAATTCATTTCACCTGATCGGCAATGTCATCCAACCTGTCACAGGAATTTCAAACTTCAAATAGATTAAGCCCTATTCATATTACCAAGATTAATTTGTACTTTATATCATTTAGTAAAATTTCTTTTTAATTTATATTTTTCTTTTTAATATTAAAATAAAGAATACTGTTAATTTTACTTGCAATTATTATTCATCATTTTTTTTTTAACTCAACCAACCCTTACTTACTATTTATAATATTTTATAACAAATCATACAAAGGAGGGTATCGTTTTTTGGGTTTTTTCGACCCCGTACGAAATTTTTCTCACTAAAAGATAATTAAAAAAAAATGAATTTCCCAAATTTTTTTTCTTTAAAACATCCCGGAACATATTTTTTTTTAATTTTGAAATCTATTTTTCGACAAAATCACAAGGACTGACAAGGAGGATTTGGCAACATGGCGACCAGCTGTCATTTAGCATAATAGTATACCGGAGTGCTCGAAATAGACTAAGTTATCCACGAATACTACTTTTTAATTGTTACACTTTAAAATCATATAAATATTGGTATTATTACTACAAAAAATGGAAATAAAGAACTAATAATGTAAAATGGTTGAGTTCGTGATGTCATCAGTTGTCATCGAATGATAAATACAAAAATTAATTTGCAATCTATCACATAAGATTTATTGTTGTCACCACAGTTGTTATTGATTGTATATTGCTTAAAAATAAGTTCTAACATTGAATCGCGGTTAATACAGCAAAAATCGGAAGAAGCTTATAAAAAAGAATACGACAAGTTCATCACATGGATGGAAGAGCACAAGGTATTAATTTGAATAGCATTTCCTCTAATTTAAAATACCGAAGTTTTAATATTTCAAACAATACTAACTATACTTTTCACGTTAAATTAAAAAATTATGATTGTTAAATATTTGAATAAAGCTTTTAAAAAATGTGTTGGTAATATTTTATTTGACGTTACAAGGTACCTGTCAGAATAATAATAAAAAGGTTATTTCTGCCACAGTATAAGACTACTATAATATCTGAATTTTATTTGCAGTCGGATCAGTTCACTTCTGATCTAGATTACTTCATATACAGTTTTATTTGTAAAATAATCGGATTTTATCCGATCTGGATCACTTCCAATTAACCGTTGCTGCTCCATCCGCAAAAATTGTTCAAAAGTGAACTATAGAAATGTTAAGTACAAGGTGTAATTAAATTGACATATATTATCATCTATAGACCAATCCAAGATGCTGTCAGATGAAATTCAAGATGGCCGCTGGTAGGCACACAAACTCATGTTTTTCACGTAGTTAACATGAAAAGAGCAGTTTATTTTAACATATGAAACGATTGGAGCTTAATACGGACATTTAAATTTAGAATAGTTGTGTGACTAACTACTCGGGATGCATTATCGATATTTAATGAAGTGAAAGTGTACAGAAAAAATATTGTTTGTTAGAAAGAACTAAACATGCACACTACTTGTTCTGTAGTCAATTGTGGGAGTCGAAGAGGTCGTGAAACTGTTAGATTTTATAGAATACCTAGTGAACTACATTTTCCACATAAACCAGAACGGAATGATCTCTCAAAAACCAGAAAAAATATTTATATGCTGACAAACTCTTATAGACCTTGACTTGTTCGTTGGTGTAAAAACTATGTGTGAGGACCAAATATAAGTATATGTGGAAAGCAGTAAAGCAGTCACTGATGATGGAAAGTCATGCATCTTCTCGAGTTTTACATCAATTCCAGGAGTATTGTATATGTATTTATTTATACTCTCATGAATGTTATAAGGTGTTACCTTTTTTCTTATTTAATTATTATTTGAAACAGCAATTATTTTTATTTCAAACTCTTTCTAAAAGCACAAAATACATCAAATAAACATAAAACACATGCAAAATGTAGTTCAATACAATTTGTGTGTCTACCAGCGGCCATTTTTGATGATATTTGGTCACGTGTTCTGGATTGCCTTATTTAAACGTTGTTTAGGTTTAAGGTATAACCTAAAAAAAATATTTACATCTATTTGGAGAAATATTTATTTCTAATTACGAATGCTTATTCTTCTTGTTCCCTATACTGTGGTTCTGTGTTAAGACATGCGTTGTTGCCATATTTACAAATTGGCTTAACAACTGAGATTTTAATAATAAATGTCAAACTTCTCCAGTTCTTGATTTTTCAGTTAACAATTGTTAAATATTCGGGCCATTTCAGGCAGATGTAACAGTTTTAAAAATATTAGTGATTTATTTTTTTTTCCATTTCAAAGAGATTTCTTGCATTAAATATGTTTAATTTATTAATAATTTAGCCGTCGCGTATACACCCTAAATATCAGGTAATTTAGAATTTCACACAATGGAAATTCATTTTAAGCTCATAGTTTTAATATAAAAACAAATTTTCATTTTCCTCTCTTTGATTTTCAAGTTTTTGAAACATAAAAATTGTTTTCATGAGAAACCCAAAACACCCATTTAAAACGATACCCTCCTTTCCTAACACTTACCCAAAATTACCGGGTATATCAAATTTCATAACAATATATAAGAAATTTGCATTGCACCTAGCGAAAATAGCCAAAAAGCAATTTTTCTTTATGATATACTTAATATAAACCAAGATTTCACCCAATAGCATCTCTCTCTTCTTTTCTGGTATTCTAAGCGGGAGCTGCACTGTACTTCACTTTCGCATTCCTGTGTTCTATTTACTCACTAACTCAGATGTTGGTTATGCAAGAGCTCCAGAGCTTCGGTATTGTTAATTAAATCATTCAGTATTTTTTCGTGTTTTACAGCAAATTTTTTGATTTCTTTATCGGATGTTGGTATCCCCAGATCTGTCTGGAGTTCGACGATCCATTCTCATTGTACTGCTAAAAAGTAAATAAGCTACTGAAAATACGTTTCGACTAAACGCGCACAAACAAAAAATCTCTTTGAGGTATCGACAGCAGCCGGAACGCTGCTGTTCGTTTGCAACTACTCGCACATATTTACAAACATTCTTAATTTCGTCTCCACCAAACCTATAAATTTATTTGCAAACATTGCCGATTATTTGCAAACGGTTTGCGCGCTTGGTGTAAATGCACTTTTACGTACAATTGCACGCTATACTTTATTCGTTGGATTATATTTACATTGGTTTTACTGGCACATCCCCATAATTCCAAACTGGTTTTAGTATTTGTTTATAAATTAATAATGTATTTCCTATTGATAATTTTCATTTTATATTCATTAGCCAGTACAGTTTTCTTTATTTTATGCCAAGTTAGTTTTTCGTTGAGTTTAATGCGCCACTTTTTTGTCCATTCACGTATCTCATTTATTACTTCTTTCTAGTTGATCCTTCTATATTGTTTCCAACAGCTACAAAAGCGGTATTGGCGGCAAACGTTGCTTTTTAACGTTTTCTAGTTGTGGCATGTCAGATGTGAACAGCAGATACAGTACGGGTCTAATAGAACACTTCCTTGAGGTACACCTGCTTTTATTTCTCTGAGTGTGAGGTATTCGCTTTCATGTTTCACTCTGAAAATTCTGTCAGTAATATATATAGGACTTGAGATTATCACAATATTGTTTTGGCAAGAGATTTGTTAGTTCGTATTCCAAACCTTTCATGCAACCATACCTTGTCTAAGGCTTGAGATACATCTATCTCGTTTCTATTTCTTTCGTTATTCTGTGAACTTGATTTATAGTGGAATTCTTATTCCTAAAGCCAAAATGATGTCCTGAAAATATAGGTTTTTGCTTTCTGTTAAGATGAGTTTTTCAAATAGTTTTGATATAACTGGTAAAAGAGGTCTTGCTCTGTAGACTTTTGCTTCATTGGGTGATTTACCGGGTTTTAGTATCATTTTTACTTTAGCTATTTTCAATATGTTTGGTACGCATTTTAGTGTATTATATGTATATTGATATAGACATCTATATAACAAAATTTTAAAATCAAGTATTTAAAATAAATATGTCACATTGTATAAAAGAAACAGACCTTAATATGAATTAGCCACCTAAAAGTACAAATGTCAATAAAATAATCTCTCGTATTTGGTCAATAAGAAAAATTTAAAAACTCAGCTTTAAAAATCATAAAAATAGAAAAAAAAACCAAATATTTCCATTCTGTGCAAATCTCGAATAAAGTATTCCAAATAGGAAAATTTTTATCCAAAAAGAATCATCTTATTCATGAACATGATTGGCTAAAATTCATAATAACTACATCAAAGGAGTTTTTATACACTGGTTGGTAAGATGAAACTAAGGGAGTTGTTGATTGAAAAAAATGGTAGCAAAATTTGTATCCTAAAAAAATTAAATTAAAAGAAAAATATAAAACAATTCAAACATTAAAATAAAAATCAAAATGTATTCATCTATAAAAAAGTTTAAAATTGTAAATATATTAAAGTTTTTAAATGTAACGACACTTCGGTCGTTACGGGTCACTTTGGCGCCTTAGTCCAGTTTTCGGATTGCCTCGGGCGCCACCTTCCATTTATAGTGTGAAGGCCACTGCACGGGCAGCGTCAGTGGGAAAGAAAATACTCCAGGGGTCGTTATGGTATCGACCAAAATCACAGGCGGCCAGAAGGGCGATCTTTACTTGCCCTACTGGGTTTGAATACCTGGGTATTAGCTGCTGGGATATTACAACTCAAAAGGCCACACGGCCACTGCTATTCCAATTGGTACGGCTACAGCAAGTCTGACTTCTGGCTGCCTCTGCAGCTGCCGACAACGGTTTGAATTGGCCTACTGGATACCCAGTAAACACGTTACATAACTCTAATATTATATAACATTATTTGGAAGTAAATTTTTTAATGTTTTCAATTTAATGTTATTATACGGTAGTTATAATGTAAGTAATCAAATGTTCTTTTCTTAACGTTTGAAGAACATATATGCATTGTAGCTTAAATAACATTAAAAACACGCTACATGTAAACAACATTATGTAATATTATTTAGAAGTAGATTTTGTAACGTCCTCAAATTAATATTACTATAATGTAGTAATAATATGGATAATCAAACGTTTATTTTTTATTTTTATAGAACGTATTTGTAATGTAGCTTAATTAACATTGTAAAAATGCTACATAATATTAATGTTATTTGAAAGTAAACTTTCTAACGTTTTCAATTTAATGTTATTCTAATATGGTAATAATATGAATAATAGTTTTTTTATTTTCAACCTAACCTTACATTTGTCTGCCTCGTGGCATTTTTCTTTTATGGTGAGTAGGTGTGGGTGCTTGGCGGATGGCAGTTGAATTTGGACTTTTGAGTTGGGTTGTGAGTTGTGAGCTGTAATGATTTGTGTTGTTTTGGTTTATTGTATTGTATCCATTAAAAATTAGTGATTCTGGGCCGAGCGAAGCTAAAGTAAGTGAATAAATAATTATTTGTATTTCTAAAATCAACATGAAAACTTTATGTCTATGTTGTGTATGTAGCTAGATTCACAGCAAATGGCCGAAAGTCGAAACATTTGTTTTTAATAAACTCTAGTAACTCTATCACAAAATATATGTAGATTATTTTTCTTATTTTATTGATTGCAGAAGAAGAAATTTGTTTTCATTGAAGAATCTAATTACAAGAATTTAATAAGGAGATGTTTTAATCAATTGTTTTCCGACGAACTTGCCATTAAGTGTTAGTGGACAGGCCAGAAAAACAATTTTCAAGTAGGAGACTTAACCATAACGAAAACATTTGCCAGTAAGTTTATTTTTAAAAAATGTTTAGCAAATTCTGTTTCCCCTGTGTTATATATGAGGCCCAATACTACTTTTATGCTTTTATGCTTATTGACCATTTTTATCTACAACTATTGACATTCTTCAAATGCGCATGACTGCCGTTTAAACTTAGATATTCTAAAGAAATTTAAATGCCATTAAAATAACCAGAAAAATATAAAATGAGTGATATTTATATTATTATTGTATTACTTTATGTAGAACTTATATATTTTATTGAATGTCTTTTTAGGCGCTGTGATAGAATTTTCCTGACACCGCAGATAGAAGTTTTGAATTAGTAGTGATGGAGTGGCTGCGATTTGCTAATCAAAGATTAAAAAGAAATCTGTTAAAATAAGTTTAATGAAAATGTTTTAATGTGTTTTTTGCTGGATGAGACAGTTTATTTAAAAAAATTTGTATGTTTAAAAAAGTTATTTTTATTTATATAAAATAGTATTATTATAAAATTAGTTTTATTATTTAAGTATTTTTTAGATCACCAATATTATGGAGTCGATTATTGTTACGAGACGAGTCTGGCGATAACTTCCTATTGAACAGGGTGGACCATATCTAATGGAACATAGAGTAACCACAGACCATTTGCACCATAATATGAGGATTGGACCAAATATAATACAGTAAAATCTGGCTGTGGAAAGAGATACAGGGTGTCAAAGTGGAAAAAAATTCATTTTTTGGCAATATTTTCACAACTTTTTATAACTTGTTACCAAATTTGACAGGGAGGTATTTAGGTAAGAAATATGATTTTATTTATTATTATACATTTTATAGGGGCACCATATGAGCGATACGAAATTAGGCCAGAACTTTTTTAACGAAACGTTCTGATAAAATGAGTTTCCTTACACGGATACAGGGTGTTTTATTTCAAAATTAAAAAACACCCTGTATCTCGGTAAGACAAAGCACATTTTGTCTATGGGTTTTATGTTAAAACTTTATATTTTAAGATGAGGATTCTCCAGTTATTTTGTGGCCCATTATAAATGGCGTTTTTCTCGAAAACGGTTGAACGAGTTCAAAAAGGTATAACAAATTATCAAAAAGTTTCTTTAAAAAAGTAAGGGCCTGATTTCATCATCAGGTATCGCTCATGTGGCGCCCTTATATCAAAATGTAAAATAATATATAAAATCATATTCCTTACCTAAAGTAATACACCTCTATGTCAAAAAAATTATTAACAATTTATAAAAAGCTGTGACACACTGTATCTTTTTCTGCAGCAACATTTTATTAAGGCTTATTTGGTCCAATTCTCATATTTTGGTTCATATGTCTGGTTACTCTTTGTCCCATTAATTATGGCCCATTCTCTATATATATATTTGATGTAAATATTAAATAAACATCACAAATAAATATTAATTAAATATCATAAATTAACATTAATGAAACAACACAGATAAATATTAATTAAACATCACAAATAAATATCAATTAAATATCACCAATAAATATTAATTAAATATAACAAATAAATATTAATTAAACGTCAGTGCAATGTTAATAAAATATTAAGAAGTTGTATATGTGACATCCATTAAACATTTTTCTAATATTTCAATTTACAACGTTTACAATTCAATATTAAAAAGCGGCACAAAGTGCAATTGTAACAACGTTAATGTAACATTAAATGTATCTTAATTAAATATAACGGAATCACAATGTATTATTGTAACAACGTTGAAATTGCGTTATTTGGTTTACTGGGTATGAACTTCGGCGTCTAAGAAGCACAGACGAGAGTGTCTCCATCTGTCGGGCGAAGATTCAACTGGTACAACTGGCCTTTTATTCGAAGCTTCTCTCATAATTTTAAGTTAATTCTACTCCAGTGACGTGCGCGATTTAATTTATATATTTTATTTATTACGGAAACAAGTAACTTTGTTACATAACTCTATAGAATAAAGCGTACTTACGGATGGTGAAATCCTTCTGGAGAAGATACTAGGTTTGTTCTGGTTGTTATATCCAAAACAATTTGGAAACTGCGCAGGACATTATGCGTAGACGCCAAAAATCTTGGATTGTTGAAAATTTCCTCGGACAAGTAGTACCAGAACAAATAATCAGCGGTCACAGCGCTATCTTTGATAAATATTAAGCACTTTAAATATGACAAGTAGATATATTGTTTCGTTTTTTTTTTATTAAAAAATATCAACAAGCCCTTATTGTTACTTATTATTATTAACTTTAAAATTTTTGTAAATAAAAAGTTTCCACTTTATTAATTATAATATCGAAAATATTTGTATCCTTCTTAGTTGAAAAATGCATGACAAGGATAAGATGGTCGATATCTATATGTATATTTATTTCAAGAGTTCTACTATGTTAGGGTTGACATTTACAAATGTATCTGTAAATGTCTTTGGCGCAACCACTTATGTCATACTAGTTCATTATTGTGTTTTTATTGCTTAGTTACCAACTAAACAAAGGTTTATTTTATGCTCGTGCATGCATAAAGTGAACTTTATGGTCCGCGCGGGCATAAAGTACACTTTATGGCCAGCAAAGTTTATGGCCCACAAAGTGAACTTTACGGTCGGCGCCTGCATAAAGACAAAAAATACTTCTTTTTTTATATTTATATTGTGGATGTAATAACTAACTTGTATGACATAAAAGTTTGTATGCACCGCGTGTATAAAAAAATGATTATGCCCTGGAGTTTGTAGTATCATCGCCCTCGGGGCATAAAGATCTATTTATGCACTTGGTACATAATTAACTATTACAAACTCGAACTATAATTTATTCTAAGAGCATTTAATTTATAAATTTAACTATAAACAATAATTCACAAATTTCTAATATAGCATCATTAACTATAACGAAGCAAATATAATAATCACGCTGTGAACAACACCCAAAAGCGCATGCTCAACGAAAACAACGAAAACAATTCGAAAGTGCTCACACTAGGTTTGTTTGCGTTAAAACAAATTACGACTTCGAACTGTTCTACGCATGCGCATTTCCAATAACGGGTTTGTGTTCTAACAAAATTGTTTCAAACTATCCGTGTCTAGTGTTTGTGTTTAAAGTTGTTACTGTCACGAATAGTTTTAATTACTTTCTTCCCTAGTAAAGACCAAGCCAGGATTATTTTATTCGCGCATGCGTGTTTGGTAGTTGTGTGTTTCTCTAGTTTCTTGTGTATTGTTTTTTCAGATAATTTTCTTTTGTGGCGTTATTATAGTGGTGCATTTTTAACTGTATAAAAATGGAGTCTCGACTTCTAGAAGTTCTTCGTCTTCTGGAGAGTGAGAAATATTCCTAAATGTAATTATACCGGAAGTTTAGATACAAAATTCTAAAAATGAATATTTTCTGTTAACTCTGTTTACAGATGCTGAAAATTTATTACCCATTTTAGGTCAGTTTGTTCAAAAAAATTTAATCTTTGAATAACATCTTACATTTATTTTGTTAGAGTTTGCTTTTAAGGTGCTAACAAATAATTCTTTTTGGGGTACGTACCCCGAAATGTGATTTGTTTCTTGGAAACACAAAAATTCGGATAACTCTCTAATAAAATATTAATTATAGTCTTGTGAATTTATCTAAATAAATGAATAGTTGACCCATTTCATTTTGTGAATTTTCCATTTTTCTTATTTTGTTAATTATGAAGATGTCTAATAAAAGAGAAGAATTTAATAAAATTGTGTTTGCGTTTTAAACGCTGTTATAGTTCATCTTAAACAGTCCTAGATATTATTTATTGCGCATCTAGTTCTGCACATATTCTAAACAATTTTGGATTTTTTAACGCAAACAAACTTACTAACGACCGTGGGCATTTTTTAGCAGTTTCGAGCAATCCGGGATTGTTGGAAATACAAAACCAGAACAGCGGAAACAGAAGGTTTTTGTTTCCGAAGCGAGTTCCTAACTTGTTATGAACATACGGAGTTGCGCAGTTTAAAATAACTCTTTCATTATTTTATACTGCGCAACTCAGTATGTTCATAACAAGTTAGAAACTCGCTTCGGGAACAAGCCTAGAATGAAACCAGAACACGAATTTTATATTGCGCTTGCGCCTGACATTCTAGGGCAGATATCTTTCGAAACCAGATATTAGAATTGGATATTACTAGAAACCGGCACAGGAAATGTAACACGTACGAAGAAATTGTGTAGTGCCAATAATAAAGTAATAGATAACTAAAAATAACTGAGGTTATAAAAAAAATGTATGTGGCATAATGTTAAGTTTAGATAACTAACGGATACATAAAGTGAACTATCATAATTTGTATATAATAAATTTACTATTAAACTAATTTTAAACTTACTTGGTTGAAATTTTTCAGTAATTAACAAATCCTGCCAACTGAGATTTTCGCCCATTTCGATAACCATAAGATGGTGTGTCAATTGTCATTGAAGTGAATCAGCTGGATGGATGCGTTCAATATTTAACCCGTAAAAATGAGGTTCGTTCGTGTTTTGTTATAATTTGTTTGTTCTTTTTGTTTTTGTTAAAACGAATTAATAAAAAAAAATTTGTTAAGGTGAATATTTATATATGGTCTTCTTAATTATTCTACAAACTCTAGTGAGTAAGATGGACCGTCAATGTCCCTAGGCGAATAGTAGCTTGGTTTTTGTTGTTTATATTTATTTTTGTTTTCGGTGACTATAGTTGTTGCCTTCGATTATATGAAGTTTTTTAGGGTTGTAAAATCTTTGGGGTTGTGAATCTTTCTATATCTTTCTTTGCTTGTGCTGCAAACTCTTTTGGTTTGTCTTGTTAGTGTTTGCAGATGGTTTTTCGTTGCAATGGGGTATTTTTTCATCCCTCCTTCTTCTCTTAAATCTGCTGTTAAGAGTGAACTGGATATTTTAATATTCTGTCCTTAGTCCTTAGTAAGCTTCACGCCCCGTTACTAAACTTTCTATTTGATCTGCCACTTCCGGAATTTTCTGCTTGTAACGCACTTCGGTCGTTACGGGTCACTTTGGCGCTTTGGTTCAGGTCTCGGATTGCCTCCAGCGCCACCTTCCGTTTATAGTGCGAAGGCCAAAATGAAAAAGAAAATACCATATAAAATATTAATAATCTTTATAAGTCAATAGCTAACAAAACAAAATGTTACGGGTGAATAAATAAAAATATAACGAAAACCGGGATGAAAAAATGAATAATGCTGGTATTTTAGTGACTTCGTTATATGCTCACTTTCGAAATTCTTCGAAAATCTGTTTTTGGTTCATTTTGATCCACTTCCATATCGTTGCTGTGACGAGTCTGATGGTTGAATTTATTGTTTGTTCAGCATGAATTTGCACAATTTGTGATTACTCCCTATTTTCACCTTTCTTGGCAATATCTTGAAATTCGTCTTCAGAGGGGTTGTTTCTACTTTGATGGTTGAAAACTGTGGGTAATCTTGCTTGGGTTGAATTTCTCGATCATTGTTCTTATCGGTTTCGGTATTTTGTCAGCAATCAGTTTTCTTCAAGCCTCTCGTTGGATTATCTTCACTTAAATCTTCTGAGTTACTATTTTCTCCTGACTATTGAAGTGGTAGTTGGTATTTTTTTTTTGTCCTTTGTCATCGGATTATGTGATTACTCGGTGATAAGTATAATTGGGCCAGTATTTTGACTTTTCTCTTGACCCTTGCCAAAATAAAAAAAAATTGTGGGTTTCCCTTAGGGAAGTGTGTCTTACTTTCTCCAGGGTTACTGGTATTACTTTTACTGGTATATTTACCCTTTGTCTTTCAATTTACTCCACTTACTTAGTTTTTAATTTTTTGTTTCGTTGTTTGTGCTTTTTCACTGTGTCCATAAGATGTTTTTGTGGCACATTTCTAAATAGTTTATCAAGGTTGTTTTTAGCCCTCATATGTTGTGTAGGGTCGTTTATCTGTTAGGATGCACCCTATAATTAGAACTATACCTGGTATTTGATTATATGGACAATAACCAACAAAATGTTTGGTTATTGGTTTTAAAATATCGCAAAACATAATTTGCTCGTACTGTCCTAACCGCAGTTGTATGGAAATTGTTCCATTAGTAATCAATCCTACGTCTAACCAGAAATCGTAGTTCAGTCTAACGTCCGACCAGAATTCTTATACCTTTTTGATCAGTAAACTCATCGCTGACGTTACTAAATTTTTATTATTATATACAAATTATTTTTGGGGCGTAGTAAAAAATATTAAGTTTTATTTATCCTTAAGCAACGCCTATGTAAAAGTATTCAACAAGCTTTGTTAAAACGACAATTAGGAGTAAGTTATGGTTTTAATTGAGAAAGGAAAGGGTACAAAATTGTATTAGTAAAATTCAGTTGATTTGAAGATGAGTTTCTGGCCCTTAAGAAACTTGGCTGATAATTTAGAGATAATGGGCTATGAATGTCATTTAAAGCCAATTTGTGGTTACAAATTTTAAATTTTTATTTGAACTCTTTCTCAAATTATATTGGAGATTTATAATAATGGAATATTTTTGCAAATGTGCGGAAAATTAGTACTTTTAGTTCTGTTATTATTTTTTAATTCTAAAATACATGTAGATATTAAATCGGACCTAATACAACCAACAAATTTTGGCAATGTTATAATCTAAAAGCATTAAAAACATATTTATTTGTATACAAATATAACAAAATTTAATATAACATGATTGACAGTAACAATAATTGTGTCTGTATATGTTTGAAAACGAAATTTAATACCTGTCTATACCCATTAATTTGGAAGCTCATTAATTTCTTTGTTATATAAACAATTACATTTCTGATATTTTGATACAATATAAACCATGTATATTACCTCGTACTGCAGGTATCTAATTAATGGAGATTCAGCTCTGGCGTTGTAAACGCAACCGATTACAATAGGTCTACAATGGCCTGCCAGAAATTGGATATCGAAACAGTATCCGGCTGAAAGTGAATGTCTGCCAGTCTTGCCGGGAATCCGGAAACGACTCAACTTTTAATGCTAATTGTCAGTTCTCGGATGTACGAGTACAGTTCATTGGCGTTCCCTATTTATTTCGTCATGATTATCGGAATACTTGTTATATGTTCCAGCAAAACTGATAGCTTTTGTTTTGTTACTTTATATTTTATAAAATTTCAGTTTAAATTTTATATGGCGTTTATCAACTTCTCATATTGGTAACATGAATGTTAACTTACTTCAAAGATTCAGAAAAGTAAGCTATTGAGATGATTTCGTTAGTGTGTGTGTGTGGGTGTCTGTGTGTTAGTATGTCTGTCTGTGAGAACTCTCACGGCCGATTCACTCGACCGATTTTCTCCAAACTTGGATACCTCGGTCGAATTTAATTTTCCCCTGTAGGTCAATTTAGACCGGAAATATGGGAGTTACTCTGAAGTTTTCCTTCAGATGTTTTTACATCCTCGGCCTTTCTTTTTAACTGTTAGACTCGTGCCTATTTGTTATTATAAGTTAGGGCTGAGTGTTAGTGATTTATATTTCTATTCGATAACTATTTAGAAATATGCTTTTCAAGTTAAATTCACTATTTCTTAACAGTACCAAACAAACGTACCTACATTTTTTTCGGATTCTTATTTATGTAACTATTATTTAATCGACGCTAAATTTATGACCAAATGCAAACTAAAATTTAAAAATATTTAGGACAGCGATTTTAAAAGTTGTAGTTTTGAAAACTCAATAGTTAAGACATGACTTTTCAATACAATAAAGTTTTTAAATGTTAAAATAATGCTCTGTTTTAACTGATTTTAATTTAATGTATAAAACTTTAAATTCAGGGTGAATTCGTCGTAAGTCGTGGCTTCTTTCTTTTTTGCCCTTCGTCGTGTCCGTGTAGAGTCGATTCTTGTCCAATCACAATTTAGCGCAAGTAACAAGGACACGTTTTCTCTACTAGCTATAAGATAGCTATAAAATAACGCCTGGTTGCAGGAAATTGTTTTAAAGTCTAAAGACAGTAATTATTTGTGTTTAAAAAAGCAATTACATAAGTCGAAAAAGGATTGACAAAAATAGGAGAAAGTAGAGAGCAAAAATATTTTAAGGAAATATAGAGGAAATTGAAGTAAAATTAAAATGCAAAAGTGTAGGGAAAAATAATAGTCAAAAGAGACAAGCTAAAATAGGGAAAATTGGAGCTAAATTAATGCAAAAATCCTAAAAATAGGTTCTACTACTAGTTACCAATTATATGTTTTTTAAGTATATTGTTTCCCCCATTTTTACCCCACTCTTGTTTTCTGTGCCATTTTTGCGTTCTTACTAAATTCGACTGAAACAAAGTTCTCCTCTTAGTAATTATTTATTTTCCTCCTTTTGTCTTTTACTAGTCTTGTTTTTTTGCTCCATTTCTGTTTTCCTCCAACCGAGCGAAGCGACGTTTTCTCTTAGTAATTATTTTTCCCCTTTTTGTTTATTCACATTCCTGATTTTGCTCCATTTTTTCCCATCAATTTTTTTTTATTTGTAATGTTTGTACCACTTATTTTTCCCATATTTTTTTACTATTATATTTTACACCACTTTTTTATCTCCCAATTCTTTTTCATTATTTTTTGCACAATTTTTTCCCCACATGTTTACAACTGTTATTTTTAGCAACATATTTTTTTCCTCCCTTTTCTTTAAAACCATTGTTTTTGACTCACTTTTCTGCCTTTTTTTGGTTTATTTTCCCTCAGTTTTTCCTTTTTTCTCTTTGTTGTTTCCTTTACTTCTCATTTATCGCTCTTTTTCCATTTATCCTTCTTTGTCGCCGCATTTTTTTTTGAACAACTGAAATTTCCTCCCTCTTTTTGTTTACATTATTTCTTGTACCATTTTTCTCCTCCTTTCCTTTTAAAGTTGTGTTTTTCCCCCACCTTTTTTACAACTGTTATTTTCAGCACCATATCTTATTTAAAACCATTGTGTTTTGCTCCACTTTTTTCCTCCTTTTCCATTTCATTTTTGCCCAATTCCTTCGTTTTTCCCTTCAATTCATTCCTTTGTTATTTAGTTTTCGGCCTCCTAATTTTTTCCCTTTTTTCCTTTTATTTTTATTTTTCGCACTTTTACCGTTTTCTCACTATTCCGCCATTTTTATTTTTCCATATTTCTTTTATTTCTCACTTTCCCACTTTTTTCTTTTTTTATTCTCTTTTTTCTACTCTACCCTAACCTAATTTGTTCTAACTTAGGCTATCGTTGTTTTTCATTTTTCTGTCCTTTTCTATTCCTTCAATAATTCTGCTTTTCCCCTTTTTCCGATATTTTTTATTTTTTTCCACTAATTTTTTACTCCATTTTTTACTCCACCTTGAGCTGTTATTCTGAGCAGTTACTCTAGCTTGAGCAAAGTTATTCTACCTTGAGCAAAGTTACTCTATCTTGAGCAAAGTTACTCTACCTTGAGCAAAGTTACTCTACCTTGAGCAAAGTTACTCTACCTTGAGCAAAGTTACTGTACCTTGAGCAAAGTTACTCTATCTTGAGCAAGGTTACTCTATCTTGAGCAAAGTTACTCTACCTTGAGCAAAGTTACTCCACTTTGAGCAAAGTTACTCCACTTTGAGCAAAGTTACTCTACCTTGCGCAAAGTTATTCTACCTTGAGCAAAGTTACTCTATCTTGAGCAAAGTTACTCTACCTTGAGCAAAGTTACTCTACCTTGAGCAAAGTTACTGTACCTTAAGCAAAGTTACTCTATCTTGAGCAAAGTTACTCTACCTTGAGCAAAGTTACTCTACCTTGAGCAAAGTTACTCCACTTTGAGCAAAGTTACTCTACCGTGCGCAAAGTTATTCTACCTTGATCAAAGTTACTCTACGCAGACCTAACTTTGTTTTTCATCTTTTCATATTGCTTTGATGAAATTAGATAGTTTTAAACTGTAATAGAAATATGCGGTCAAGTTTTTGAGATTTAGAAATATATACACAAATAATAATACACATAGTAAAGATTAAATAAACCAAAAAATTGTTTAAAAAAATTATAGTTTGAATAATAATTATTTTAGTTATTAAAATTGTATATAAAACTTGTTAAAAGGGTAAATAAATATACGTATGTTGCATTTGTTGATCAAAAACGATATGCGGTCGTATGTGAGCATTTAACTTCTAGGTGTAGTTTATTGGGCGTTCATTTATGAGCTAAACGCTATGAATCTCTGTAATGAAAAATACATTTTTCTATATCGGTTGCAGAAAATATACGTTTAGTGAATACTTTATCTTGTAGTTGATAGAAAAAACCTAGTGGAATTTCATGGAACTTTTTTAGTAGTCCTCTAAAAGTTTTTCATTTAACAGCTTGCATTGTTACTATAGTATATAATTTCTGTATTTAGATTTATTCGATAATTTAAGCTATTTCACATGGTTCTTAAAAAGCACAGGTTCCAAGAAACTCAAAAAATATAATATTTCATTTATTTCTTTTAATCGAAAGGCTCGAGCGTTACTACTAGAACTCAAACAGCGTACATAGTTTGCTTTTTGTTCTAACAATAATTCATTAAATGGTATAAATTTTTCTCCACGATCATTACTGAATGTATGAATTCTGAAATCATTTTTAATAATAGAATGTAAACATTCACACTCTAGAGTCTGAATATTTATTCTATAATACTTGCCTCTTATGCATTTTACATGTATTTTCATTCTTTATCAAGGTAATGAATGGATTTTCTGTAATCGAAATAAACAATATGGATTGCCCTGGATTGCCCTGGATTTCAAGTGTCACTGTCAGACATAAAATGGCGACGGTAATAATTATTTTCAAACAAGTTTTAATTTAAACAAAATAATGAGTGAAAAATCAAGTGAAGTAGATATAGAATTTAATAATATCTGAAATTGCAAATTATGAAAAAACACCAATGCACCAGATTTTAATATCGGTAAGTGTACCACAGCACTATAAAGATTAATACAATGTAATACAAATATGTCAACAAATAACTTGTGTTCAGATTTAATTTAATTTTGATTTATACTTTTTGATCGTGGAGAAAATATCTGTTACTCGTGGTTCCTCACACTCGCTTTCGCTCGCGTTCGGAATTTTCCACTCGTGTCGAATTTTTCATTCTAGCCTTGTTACAGAATCTAATATTACAGAACATGGTAATAATGGAGAACCGTAACAATAATTATCATTTTTTGAAGTTTTGGAAGATACATTAAGTTTTGGTCCCACTTGTAGCGCCCAAATTTAATTCTTATTTTTGATAAATTGTTCACAACCCCTTATTAATTATAAATTTGTAATTTTTAAAATAAATAAAGCTACTTAATACCCTCTAAGTAGATTAACATTTATTATTGATTTGAATGGTAGTTTAAACGTAACAATATCAGAGATAAATATTATTAGTGGTTCAATAATTATTTTTTCGCGAAGTAGGGTACCAGAGGGCTGTAGTATAGAACCAGTTTTTTATTAAATTTATATAAATTTAATATTAAACTTACTTTTACAGTTCAATTAACATATACTTTATTTAAATATTTACACTAATACTACAAAGCGAACTTTTATAATTTAAAATATCTTTACACCGATAATCACTGTCAAGTCAAACAATCATGCATGACTTCCCTTCAAGTGATATTCTAACCGTACGCGGATTATAATAGTGTGTTTGTGTGTGAAAATACTCCTGCCTGTCTGCTATTGACAAACTGCAAGTCATTGCATCGTTGTACTACTCTTTGTTGTCACTAACAGAAGTAAAACTGACTCCCAAGGGATCGAATCATTGTTCGTATCATGTAGGCCTACCTATTTTCGGTGTTAAATCTCTCGAAAGAATGTGCATCGAGTTTATTAGGTAATAGGTAGGTGGGAATCAAAATTTATTGAAATCGTTCATTATAATTTCATTTAATGAATAAAAGACGATACATTAGGAAGTGAACTTCTATGAGATGAGAAATGCAAATATAAAATAGCCACATTTCTTCCAGTATTCCATATATAATGGTAAATTTCAAAGTTAATAGAATCTAAAAATCTCTTCTCATCATATCAACGCTTCCAAAATCATGAAGCTAAACTTGTTAGTCATTCTTGATACACTATACACTCCCTATCCTTTCTTAATATAACCTAATACCTTAATGGACTTTCTAATGGTAGCTGCGTTGATAGTCTAATTTGTAAATCCCCCTCTACTACCGCACCGACTTCAACTTTAACATCTCTTCTGCCGTCAAACCCATTATTAAAATCCACAACAAAAACCCTCCCCCAAAAACATTCATTAACCAAGATTAGCGTCGTTATACATCAAAATCAAACATACCGTGGAGGATTGGAAGGTTTTGAAATCGAAGGTTTTGCTAATACGTTGATGTTTACTTTTTGGATTTCTTTTAAATAGCAACTAGGGGAAAGTTGCGTTGGTTTTAGTTTTTCTTCTTGATATTTTAACTTTTATGTTCAAAAACAATATTCTGAAAAATTAATGTGTGATTTTTGAAAACAACGAATTTTAAACGTCTATCAACTTAGCAAGACAACTTTTTTGATGTTAATTAGTTGTGGAAAAATAAATTTTACCTTTTTTTTTTAATTAAAAATTAAACGTGTTGCTAACTTGATATCAGTAAGTAAGACAACTGCATAAATAATGGCGATATCAAAAAACTAAAAGCTGGAGAATTTGTCGCTTTTTTGCCGTTAATCAGTTGTGGACAAAGAAATTTTGTCGCTCTTTTTTTTATTAAAAATTAAACATCTCGCTAACTTGATATCAAGTTAGCAAGACAACTGTATAAATAATGACGATATCGAAAAACTAAAGCTGGTGAATTTACCGCTTTTTTGCCGTTAATTAGTTGTGGAAAAAGAAATTTTGCCGCTCTTTTTTTTATTAAAAATTAAACATCTCGCTAACTTGATATCAAGTTAGCAAGACAACTGTATAAATAATGACGATATCGAAAAACTAAAAGCAGGAGAATTTGCCTCTTTTGCCGTTAATTAGTTGTGGTAGTGCCTCTTTTTTTATGAAAAATTTCAAGTTAGCGAGACAACTGTATAAAGAATGACAATATCAATAAACTAAAAAGAAATAAAATTCAAATTCAAAAGTCTAGTACCACAATTTAATAAAAGTTGCAATTGGCAACTAGTTTCGGCATACTAATGCCATCATCAGGCCTATAATGCAAATGGTCAAAATAAGTAACAAAAAAGGAGAGCAATATAGTTGAGACTTATCAAAGAACATTTGTATTATAGGCCTGATGATAGCATTAGTATGCCGAAACTAGTTGCCAATTCCAACTTTTATTAAATATTTGTGGTACTAAACTTTGAAGTTTATTTCTTCATCGGTGGACCACATTTGAGATTATGGATAACCTATTGGATTTAAAAAACTAAAAGCTGGAGAATTTGCCGCTAAATAATTGTGGAAACAACTTTGTCGAATGTTTTTTATTTCCAGGTTTTTAATAAAGCAAGTTAAAATTTTTCAAAAAAAAATTTTACTTAAATGAGTAATTGTTTTTAATCGGAATATATGTTTGAATAAATAAATATATCATTCAAGGCATATGAAAAATGTTTGTACAACTCTTGTCTCAGCGAAAAGGTTTTATAGATTTTTATAACAATTTGAGTTACTAAACGCCAGAGGCATGTGAAGATTCAAATTTCGATTAAAAATAGAAATATTGTTTTAACTATATTTATTTAAATCGAAGTGGAACAATTTTAATAATCTTAAGAAATTTTTTCAACTTGATACATTGGAAATTTCATAGTAAGCTTGAAATGAAATAAATCTGAAATATTGATTCATAAGACTCATGGATAGAAACGAAATTGGAAGATAAAAAATTAAAAAACACTGAATTTTTTTCCCACAACTAATTAACGGCAAAAAGCGGAAAATTCTCCAACTTTCATTTTTTTTGGTATCATCATTATTTACGCAGTTGCCTTGCTAACTTGATATCAAGTTAGCAAGATGTTTAATTTTTAATAAAAAAAAGCGACACATTTTTTTCCCACAACTAATTAACGGCAAAAAGCGGCAAATTTCCGAAGTTGCCTTGCGTTAATAGACGTGAATTTTAATCAAAAGTTTACCAAAAATTATTTTGGTCCTAACTTAGAGAGTTACAGGCCAAACTTTACCAGATTGTATAGAAGCAAAAAGTAGTTTCATATCGACTATTATTATGTAATAGTAATAGTAATTTATTCACTTAAAACAATAATACAAATAATACATTGGTACATAACTAAATGGTAAAGTGAATAAAGGAAAAAGTACGAGGCATAAATGCCTATGTGTAAAGAAGAATATACAATAACACAATAATAATAATAAGTAAATAATTTTAATTAACAAATAAATAATTATGTAAAACAAATTTTTTATTCTAACAATTTTTTCTATTTTGTATTTACATTTTCAATATTTTTTTGGAAGAAATTTGAAACTTTTGGACCCAGACAGGATAAACTTCTTTATATCAAATATCCTTTAATATTTACTTTTATTTTCAAAAATTTCAATTATCAATATTTTTGCAGTGGTTCCTCTAAATGTGGTCTGTGTATTCCAATGTGGCTAATCCACCACATTATGTACCGTAAAGAATAAAATTTATTTCAATGCCGCCAAAAAAAAATTATTAATAAATATGAAACTTCACCCTATATATGAATTTTGCCAATTTTCGATATGCATAATAACTTAAACAAATCAAGTTCTTAGGGTTTTTGGCACAGTTTTTGTAATTCTAGTTTTATTTACTAAATTTTACGATTAATTGTTTTTAGATAAATTTTAAACTTTTGGATATTCATAAAAGTTTTTGATTTTGTGATCGTAATTAATAAATTATTTAAATCAGTACTGATCATTTCCGGATTATACCTTCTTACTTCATTTAAAAGCTAGATTTTTGAGATATCTTAAATAATTAAAGAATTTGTCTTAAGAGGCGCCAATACGATATGTTATCTTGCCTGAAATCGTTTTTGGACGGACGCTCCGTTAATATTAAAGATAGGAAGCTGCGGTTTGCACTAGTCGATTCTGTAATTAATTCTTTAGAGCACATCTATGGTACTTTTTCAAAATTATTTTTAGTAAAAGTGATACAACTATCAACTTTTTTCTCAAGATAAATTTGAAAAAAGCAGTACAGACGCGTTCTTCTGATAAATATTCTAAATATCATGAAAAAAACCGCAAATTTTTAGTTGCTGTATTAGGCGAGTTCTTGTCCAAAAACGAATAATGGCACTCTACCCTGTTCTGGACTAGAGGGTAGAATTACTTAACATTAACCGGAGAATACTAAAAAAAAAATTTTTACAGTCAATTTTTTTGAATATAAGCACATTTTTCTTGGGTAATTCCGGCAACCACAAAAGTCACGTAGTGCGCTGTCCTCTTAACGAATGGATCGAGGGGTTAGCTAAAATACTCAACACACATTAGATTGAAATTTACTTCTAAAATTTAAAAACTTTTTTAATTTTATTGTTTTATATACAAGATGAAATTTTTATATATAGTCCCACAAAATGTTTGACAGCGATAAAATAAATTCTGACCTAACCTAACCTACCATTTGGTAAAGTTTGACCAGTCATTCACGAAACACCCTGAAAAAAAATTGTGTTTTTCTTAGAAATCTGATATCAAAAGAGTCAAATGTTTTTCCTTTCATTTCTTTATATTTTGTTCTTACTTCTAAACACGAACTACAACACTGTCATTATTCTTTAAAATTCTAAGAATACAGGGTGATCAAAGTTTGCGTATTTTTGATAACCTTCTATCCATTTTTCTCATATGCTACCAAATAGTACTTAAGATAAGGATATGCAAGTCGATTTGTCCGATTTTAGGTCGTTTGGCTGGAGCAATTACTTAAGGTTGAAAAATCGGTTTTCAGTTCTCTATAACTTCAAAACTGTTTAGTGTTATAGGTTTTCTGAATAAAAAAATGTAATAAAATATAGGTTGTTTCATTTAAAAAAATGTGATATGTATGACTTTCCTGGAGCATCCTGTATAATTAATATTCTTTTAAGATGGCTATCTTTTCTGATATACATCTCGCTGTGAAAACAGATTTTAAATGGAAAAAAAATACTTAACTATGCAAACCGTTGCTATGTTACTATTTTTTTGAGAATAAAGTATTTAGATATACATTTTGGTTACTATCAAGAAATAAAATATCTTGCGAATTTGATAATTTACTACGCACTAAACCGCATATACAAACATATACAATTTTTACACAATACAAAGACAGACTACATCAAAATATACACAAAAAAAATAAAAACATATTTCATTATACTATAGACCCTAAAAGTCACTAAAGTGTTATTACTCTGAAATAAACCGTCAACAGGGCGTGAAAACTGCAGTATCGTAACACTATGTAACCATTTGCATTAAATTTCATCAGAATATCATGAAAGGGACAAGCTCTTAAGAATCAGAACCGGCTTCAAATATTTTCAATAATATCACAGACATAAAATGCAGCCACTACTTTGTATAATATCAGTTTTGTTTTTATATCTCTATTATTTCGTTCTGTTATAGTTAATTTATCAATTATTTTATTGGCTGTTACTAGTTGTTCGATAATTGGTTGAATAGAAGATATTTAATATTTGCTTAATATTCCAAAATTATTTTTTACCGGATGCTGGTCCTCAGCCTCTTGGGCATTTTTTTGTACATTCCAATTTTTTTTGCAGCACCCACTCCATAACTCTAATACCACTACACTAGTCTGTACAGGTTTTTCACTTGTTGGATGTTGTAGTCTTCGGAGGTTAGCCTAGGCTGTCCGAATATAGCTGGTCTTTTGTGGTCTAATGCCTCGCATTCTGGCAATATATATTTGCCGTTTTTGTCCCTTTGCCGCATTATCTGCAGGAAAATTCACCGTTGTATATCCCCATTTTATGCATATGTTCTCTCATTGGACTGTTACCCATTATTTTTGTGACTTGGTTCCTACTCATTTTCTTTAATGAATATGTTCCTATGGTACATGAGAGGGGCTTTATTCCATCTGTCTACTTTCGTTTGACCCAGTCCCATATCCATCTTCGGATGGCAGATTTTGTGATTCCGAGTGCGGGTTCTGGGTTCCCATATGGAGTTGATGAACCTTTGCTGGAAAATCCATCAACTTTTTAGTTGTCCTCGATACCACAGTCCTCTGGAACCCATGTCAAAGTTATTTTGTTGTGTTCTGATAGAACTCTAATTTCTTTTCGGTATTCCCATACCAGTCTTTATATCACTTTTGGATTGATAAGAGCCTTTGATGATGCCTGGTTATCGGTACATATTTTGATCCATGGCATACTCAGTTGGGAGTTTCTCCCATTGTTGTATATTCCAGCACCAGTTCCTTTCCTGGCCTTAGATACATTTGTATGCCACATGCTTTTTCCGGGTTTGCCTTTGATGTTGTCATCTGTCCATTTCTGGTCTTGAATGTTCACCTCGAATTTTAACGTTGAAAAAATACATAAGAGTTGCGTGGTCTGTTCGTTTCATTTTAAGAATGTTACCTCCTACTATTTTCTTCATCTTGTTATAATCCGATCTATTGGTCGCGTTTTGTTACCTTGAATTATTATTGCCTCCCCATGATTGTTACGTCAATGTTCAGCAGAGCTTCAATGGCTGTTGTTGGTGTTTTCATAGCCCCGTAATGCTGAGGGAGGCAAGTCTTTGTACCTTGCTCAATTCAGCCGCGGCTGTTTTATGAATTATATTTGTTCACCATACCAAAGATGAGTAGGTTATCATGGTGTTTTATGTCCAATACACCATTTTGGGATTTAACCCTCTTATTTTTCCGTGTGTTCATCTGGCTGCTATTCGAATCGTTTCGGATTTCTTCTTTACTTTTGCCAGTTGTAACGTTCTTTGCGTCGTCAAGCGGTATTTTGGCGTCTTAGTCCAGGTTTCGGATTGTCTCGGGCGCCACCTTCCGTTTATAGTTTGAAGGCCACTAGCAGGGGCAGCTTCAGTGGAAAAGAAATACTTCCGAGGTCTTTTTTTTTAATTTTTTATGGAACAAAATCTCCTTCATTTATCGAAATCTTTCAAATGAGCCATCAAACACTTCGATCAGATTAGTAGTTTTTGATATACTGCGGGTGGGAGTAAATTCACAAAGTGGACGTGGTCCATTAACTATAGGATATATGGCGAAATGATCACTTAAACTTATTTTTAATTACTTTAGACGGTTAGATTTGAAATACCAATGATGAACTCTGTTTTCTAGTGAATAGATACGCCCCCCCCCCTTATACGCTAACGTTATGGGGTGAAAGATTTATGAAATTTTTGAAAAAAATTTAATTGCCTTTAAAATATAGGTCAGTTGGCAATACCGCACACGTTTAATATTTATGTTCTGAGATATAAATCTCCAGCAAAAAAGTTTTACACATACAATCACGACTTATTCCATCACTTATTTTTTGCAGTTTCTAATAATCTTTTGGAAAAATTAACAAAATTTCTTACGTTTGGCTCTCGCCGCTCTGGATATCGTTCATCATAAAGTCTTTACTATTACAGCAAATTTCACCATACATTTGTCATGCATGGTATTTGAGAATTTTCCCAAAATAAAAATTTTAAGCGCCGCACCGTGCAAACTGTAAATAATGACTAATTTCTTATCAGGTTCTAGAAATTTAACACATAAAGCGACGTTGCCGTTTTTTTACCAGAATTTGTTTTTACCTTAAAATTTGCATTTAGTGATTACAAGCAAATATGCTTTTAATAAATTTTAACATTTTATATGTAAAAAAAGTTGTAATTTTCTGAAGATTTGTTTATTTTACTAAATCATGCGATTATGGGACGACTAACAATAAATTATTAAACCGGCTATGGGGCGAATAAATATTAATTATTTTTCTAATTATTAGACGAATAATATTAAATTATTCGTCTGATTATCGAACAGAGTAGAATTTTTGGATGTGTCCATTTGTTTTCTGTAAAAAAATGACTCGTCTAAATTGAAAGGAAACAAAGAAAATTTTAAGAAAAGGACTATAAGAGGCTCAAAAAAATCAATAATGAAATGTTGATTAGATATACTTTAAGAAATTTGGACTCATCAGGATGGATTTTAACCTGTTTATATAGGTTTTTGGGCAGTTTTCTCATATTAAGAAACAATTGCCGAATCCCTCTTTTGTCATTTAAACTACTCGCTTTTCACTCAGAAAATGAAAATTATATGTCAATGCTATCCTTTCGAAAAAATAATAGAAATTAAAAACATTTTGTGGGGCATCAACGAAACGTAAGTTAATTATTTTTTGTTTCTCGTTATATTAAGATCTATTTTAACTAGTACGTGTTCTTTGATTTTCTATCGAGGTTCTGATTTTAATTCCACTTGAGATTCACGGGAATCAAACCCACGACCCGAACAATGACCAGATATAAAGGTCGATGCCAGCCTGGCCACCGTGAATGATATAAAACAAAATGGGCATTTTATTATAATCATCAAGTATTAGATGTATTACAGTGTAATAGTGGTGACCACGAGAGTCTCGTTTTAGAGAGTCGTCGAGACGAGACTCAAGACGATATTCAGTTAGGGACGAGATTTTTATTGATCTCGTCTCGAGTCTGTTAAGGACGTCTCAGATCTCGTACGTATTTTTTATTATTTGATGATATGCCGCTGTTGCATAAAAAAAAGCTTAGGAGTCCGCTACCGCTTAGTTAGTCGCCTATCATGAAAGGGTGTCTGATTAATCTGATTTTTTTAAAACGTATTAAATATCAATTTAAATTAAAGATATACATGATGTCGATGGTTTAGCCTTTGTCGTACTATAATTGTATGGAAATCTATTAGCGGCAGATCTTATTATGGAGTTACAACACATTTTATAGATGACCATTGGGAATTGCAGTCTATCCCTCTAGATTTTATTCCTATACGTGGAAAATATACAGGAAAATAAATCGCCTCTCACTTTTTTAAATGTCTTAACGATAATGGCTTAATTCACAAACTTTCAAGGAATAACAATGGATAATGCCTCAGCAAATACATTTTTTTAAGGAACTAATTCCGAATTTAAATGTAGAGGACTGCCAATTTCGATGATTAGATCTAGTTGCTGAAAACTAAATTCCGAAACAAATGAAGAATTGAGCGTCGATTAGAAAGCTGAAGTTGAAGAAATTGATGATAATTCTTATGCAATATGGAAAATACATCTATTTTTTCGAAAATTAAATGGTCAGAGCAACTTCCGAAGCGTGTGTGCTTACACGCTGGTATTCCAGTGATAATATGTTGCAAGTAGCTCTTAAAGGCATACATGGACTTGGTATATTGTGTCAAAATGATATTGATTTAAAACCATATTCTCTTGAGGATGAAGAATGGATACTGCTAGAAGAAGTGCATAAATTACTGGTCAACTTTCAAATACTTTCCAAAAAACTCGTAGGAGAGAATTACGTCATTTTAACTATGGTGGATGTATGTATCAATATACGAACAGACAATAATAATAACAAAATATTTCAATGGAACAAAAAGGCAGATCAAACCTTTGTCGAAGAGCAGCTTATTATTGGTTTTTAGGCGGCGAGAGACAAAATATTAAAGCGTTATCGTAAAACTAACTGGATTTATTCTGCATTTTTAATTCTCGATCCGCAGTATAAGTTAGCTGTGGTTGATATGACAGAATGGGGCCAAGTATTAAAAGATATTTCGATTCAAAAATTTCAATATATTTGCAGTCTATTTTCATCAATCAGAGGAACAACGTCCAAAAGAAATGGCGGTGGATGGACGAGAAGATCCAGATCTTGAACCAGAAAAATCAGATTTTGTAATCGATTTTGATGTCTTGTACGCAGGAAATCCTACTCCTATGAAAAAGGGGAATGGATTCAGAAGCTTCAAAAATATTATTCTTCGATGTCTCGGCAAAGAATACTTATCGACAAAGAAGCAAAGGCTACGGTATTTGAATGGACCGAAATTTGTACGCGCATGCGCGACTTATATTAGTTATACGTCTATGTCAATTCTGTCTAAAGGTGCTATATTTTTGAATAAAGTGCGGATTATTTGTTTATTTTCTTTATTTTATATTATTTTATTGTAAATATTACTTTGTTTTCTAAACATATGTATAAAATGAATTTAAAAGAAATTTTTGTCAGTATCCGAACGGATAGATCAAGAGTGGGGTAAAACGAGTGAAAAGAGTAACGAAGCCGAACTCTTTTTCTTCTTCCAATTTTCTTTTTGGGTTGAGCTTTCGCTGTCTGCCCAATGTTGCGTTTTTTCTTAACCTGCGTTTGATTAGGAGAGGGAGTCGCACAAAAATACTTCTGGAATTCATCATAACTTCCTCTTTGTGGATTTGGTTCAGTGAGGTAATCTTCTAAGGATAGGACGGCATGTACAGGATCTAAACTACGAGGCATTCGGCTGTATAGGAGGTTAACATTAGTTCACATTAACTCAGTTATTATATTAGTTATCCGTCACCTGTCACAAAAGTTTTTGCCCTTCCAACATCAAAGAAATTTCGCCGGCCTTCGCTTCTTGGTATATATGTATTCTTTGGTCTTGGTGTAATAAAAACACAGATATATTACAATGGTGGAAAATTCATGTTTCTGAATTTCGCATTCTAAGTTTGATGGCATGAGATCTTTTAAGCATACCTTCTACTATAAGTAAAAATGGAAATCGCCTAAATAGCCTAATTTGCACGATGTTTTTTTATGCCTACACGATTAGCTGAAAAATAAAAACATGTGTTATTTATTTTTTATACTCTTACACAATAGCAAGTCGATAAATATCCTTTACTGGACTGGAACAAGATACTTTTACGAGACTCTCGTACGAGAAGCGAGACGAAACGAGACTGGAGACTGCGAGACGAGGCTCGAGACAAGACTTCTTATTTCATCAGCTACACGAGACATGATTTTATGAAATTGCCTCGTGGGCATCACTACAATGTATTTATTTAAATGTACTAATAATTGTAATAATAACCATAAACAAAATAACATTCAAATAAAACAAGTTATTTCTGATCCAGTTATGGACCAAGTGAAACATGATTAATGACAGCATTTAATTAAGACTGGTAAACTATGAGTACAGCACATAGAGGCGAATATATTTTATTTTTATTAATTCTTATAATTACTGGATATCTTTTGAAATTTTTACATGAACGACGTAAATAACACCCAACTTTTTGAATACTGAACATGACTTTTACTTCAATGAAACGTTATTAAAATAAAATTGAGCATTCAAAGTTGAATTAAGTTAGTAGTAAGATATTAAAGGAGTTATTTAAAAAATCTAGGTATGTAGTTGAAAAATTGTGAATTTAGTGAATCTGATAACAATATAGCGGCGATAAAATTCTTATGTATTTTATATTGTTTTAGGTTCAGTTGTAAATATTTATTCAAATAAATGATGAACCTATAACGAAGCCGGTTCTGTTAAAAACAAAATGAGCTGCAAACGTCCGAAACACGCCATTATCTCGAGATCAGAGCGGCTTTATTCCGACCTTCTTCCGGTCGGACACTCTTTATGTCCTGTTTCTATGCGAATATTATTTTGTTTAATGGGCGTTCGATTTTTGGGCCCGATTGCACTTTACAAGCTTTATTTCCAAACGACTATGAAACCATGCAATTTAATTAAAATTGTGCTTTACACTGATTTGTTTCGTTGTAGAAATGCATTTTTTAGTACTATTAGTATATAGTTTTTTTTAAGCTTCGATGATTACTAAGAGCCGTTTAAAAATGAAGCCAATAATATACCTAACGGCCATATTGAATTATTAGCAGACTTTAATTAAAGTAAAAACTATCTAAAAATTTGAAACGTTATAAATAAATTTATTCATAAGAAAATTTAATATAGTGTAGTCAGATGTCATATTGAAGATGATCAATCCTGGCTAAATTATTACTTGGCAATTTTTAATAATTAAAATAATCAAGTGAGAAAAAAAATGGAGATCGAATTTCTATGGTATTTAATGTATTTAATGGATGAGGAAATGAAATAAAATATTTATATAAAGATAAAACCATCTTATTCTGTAAAAAAGTAAGCAAGAAAAGCACATAGCTATAAAAAGACGATACAATTTCGATTAGGTTAGACAGATAGACAGAGACAAAAGGAAACTAGGAGGGGATACATAAAGAACGCCAGAAAGAAGAAAGATCCAGATTAATAGAAGACACATTAGTAAAAGGCAAGAACCGAAGGGAGTAGAACAAAAACATTAAAATTAAAGAACTTGTATTTTTTTATAATTTTGTATTTTTTTATAATTTTTAAATTTTTTTTTGTATAGAGAATTGATTGAGAATCTTGGATAAGGCATCTGTACCATATTATTATATAAATGAAATTAGGTTCGTCTTTATGACATAAAGGTTTTCAATAATTGTTAAAAATGTCTAAAAATTACAAAGACAAAAAAATTTCAGAGATACCTGAACTAAGACGTCACAAGTATAATACAGAGTGGCGCCAATTTAATTGAACACTATTGGGATTTCGTAAACTATTAAAGATACAAAGTTTATTAAATGGGTAAACACATGCGTATTTTCAATATAAATTGAATAGCTTTCCAAAATTAAATATTTGGGGAAAAAGGAAACTGACGATTTTCATTTTATTTAATAAATACCTTAATTTTTAAAGAAAAAAACATTATAAGATTTCTTTTTTTAATATAGCGCATCATTTTCTTTAAAACAACATTTCATCTTTGCAGGCACCTCAACTATTTTTTTAATACGGACCTGTAGTTTGTATTTCATTTCTGAAATTCTCATTTCTTTCTCTTTCTCTAAGTTTAACATATACTAACTGTATATCCCAAAAATTTATGTCAAATAAATAGATTAAATTTCTCGATTTTTGCGATTGGCTCTGAATTGGTGCTGCCTCAATAGACTAATTTATGCTGATTTTTCTAATTCCTGCAAATTTGACTAATTTCTGCTAATTTGGCTTTCAGCTGATTTTTGTTAATTTTTACTCAATTCTGATGATTTGACTAATTTCTGCTTATTCGACTGATTTTTACTAATTTCTGTTGATCTGGCTAATTTCTGCTGATTTGACTTTCTGCTGATTTTTACTGATTTCTGCTGATTCTTACTCAATTCTGCTAATTTAACTACTTTATGCTGATTTTTAGTCATTTCTGCTGATTTGACTAATTTCTGTTGATTCGACTAATTTATGCAGATTTGACTTTCTGCTGAGTTTTACTCATTTCTGCTGATTTGACTAATTTCTGCTAATTTGACTTTCTGCTGATTTTTACTGATTTCTGCTGATTCTTACTCAATTCTGCTAATTTAACTAATTTATGCTGATTTTTACTCATTTCTGCTGATTTGACTTTCTGTTGATTTTTACTCATTTCTGCTGATTTGACTTTCTACTGATTTTTAGTGATTTCTGCTGATTCTTCCTCAATTCTGCTAATTTAACTAATTGATGCTAATTTTTACTCATTTCTGCTGCTTTGACTAATTTCTGCTGACTTGACTTATTTATGCTGATTTGACTTTCTATTGATTTTTACTCATTACTGCTGATTTTACCAATTTCTGCTAATTTGACTTTCTGCTGATTTCTGCTGAATTAACTAATTTCTGCTGATTTGCTTAATTTTTACTCATTCCTGCAAATCTCTAGTGATTTGACATTCAGCCGTTTTTTATTGATTTTTGCTGATACTCAATTCTGCTGATTTGACTTTCTGCTAATTTTTACGGATTTCTGCTTATTTTACTAATTTCTACTGATTTTTGTTTATCTCTGCTGATTTTAATGATTTCTCCTGATTTGATTAATTTATGCTGATTTTTACCAGTTCCTGCAGATTTGACTAATTTCTGCTAAGTTAACTTTCAGATGGTTTTTATTGATTTTTGCTGGTTTTTACTCAATTCCGCAATTTTTTTAGCTCTTTCATAATATTTTCCCTTCTGGGAGGTGGATCGGGAAAGTAAAAAAAAAATTAGAAAGATGCGTCACTGCAAAAGTTAAACAAAATCGGTTGTGTCGCCCTAAAACTTTCTCGACGAGTATCCAGAGAAGAATAATTTTTCACATGTTTAATGTTAAAGTTTCAAATTTTGATATTTGTTATTTTTGACAGCTGACAGTTGAAGAAATTATTTTGACTGTTCTTCAAGGGCTTTCAAATGACATATTGCAAGTTAAATTCCGTGACATATTGCTTCTGTCATTTTTTGCCAGTCACACTTCCGTTTGACACATGGGTTCTTCCGATGGATAAACGAGATCCATATACCCAATTTCAGCTTAATCGGATTTCCGTTTTTATATGCTGTATTAAACGATATTTGACCTTCAATAATAAAGCTTCATAAAGTTTTTGTCGATCTTTGAAAATTAAGGTGTAATTAAATAACCCCAAACGCCTCTAAAACCAAACCCGATATTTCAATTTTGAAATACCCAATCAATTGATCTTGAAAGTACACATGTTTTATCCCATTTAACCAACTTCGTATCTATAAAGGTTTACGAAATCCCAACAGTGTTCAATTAAATTTGCGTCACCCTGTATACAATTTTACTCCCACTTTAACTTGTCTACGAATATATTTTAGAAAAATCGCTCGAACACGTCAATTTTAATTACTAACGAAGGAAGTTTGTGAAGGAAAATTTCACCCTTTACTTATACCCGTAGATTAGGTAAACTACCCGCTTGAAAATTTTAAATAGCAAGTGGATCAAATGACAGGCTATTTAGAAGGACGATTCAACTCTATTTGGTAGTGTAAAAAATAAAATTTGCTTTATTAGAACAAGAGAAAAGTATATTTAATAATAAAACAAATTAAATAAATAAATATAAAACCACGGCACTGCTTTGTTTTCTAAAAGGAGTAAAAACAGCATCTGATCATTAGAAAAAAGTAGATTACTGCCAAATAGAGTATTAAATCATTTTTCTAAGGAGTTGCCATTTGACCGATATTTGACATTTTACCTTCCCTACTCTAACTGTTTAAGTTGAGGGTGACATTTTTCTTCATAAAATTACTTGGATATGATTTACAATTATGTGTTCAAGCGATTTTTCGAAAATTAATTCGTAGAGTGGAGGGAGGGGGGTAACACTTCAGCACTTCAGTATAGTTATTTCAACTAATTTCATAGTTAATGAAAATAGAGGTTATTGCGGGTACGCAAGCGCCAACTATAAGAAGATATTGCGCAGATCCTGAAATTCGTCGTACTCCGCCCACAACTGCGCGGCTTTACCTCATGCTAGATACGATGATGAGGTTGCGCAGATCCCGAAATTCGTCGTAATCCGCCCAGAACTGCGCGACTTCTTCTCTTCCTAGTTGGCGAATACAGTAACTATTTACAAAAACTAACATGAACTATACTTAAAAAAACTTTTTATCTCATTATGTTCATTATGTTGTGGTGGTATTTAATTATGATTTCCTAGTTAAGAAAGTCAATTTTTTCTTCCAACGACTCAAAGATATGTTTTCTAGATTTATTGCTCTACTTCATAGTTTGAAAGATTATCCCCTTAGGTTTTTTAGTATTCCGTTTGCTGATTTACATGACATATAACATATTTGTTTTCGGGTATGCACGTTCTGAAACCCTAGAAAAGCAGTAACAAATATCTATTTTAAATTACTTAATGGACTGATATGGCCGGCTATAAACAATCTGTTATTATCAAATATTCAAAACTCTCGAAACGTATATAAATATTAAAGCGGCATTTAAAATTAATTGAATCTGATATAATGGATCGTAAAAGGCGACCTCCGATGCAAATAGCCTCTCTGTAGTGCCAACAAAATAAATCTAAATTTCCATTTGTAATATATATGCTCGCACGGGCCTCTGTTCCAAAACTAAAACATACGTTTCGATAATATCTTCTCCAGGAACAAAGGATATACAGGATTGGACCATTAAAAAAAATAATACCTAACAAAGTAATTAAATTTTACCTGGCATTTTATATTAAATACTGAAAGCATCAGTAACAAATGTATATATAGTTATACAAATAATTTTTTCAGTGGCGTAGCCTTGGTAATAAAGGGAAAGTACTCTTACTTAAGGATCCGATATTTCTAGCTATGCCACTGTATACAGTGACTGATTTTTTAAATCATTTATTATATTGTCTCTACAAAGTAGGACCACCGTGTATTCTAGTATATCTACCCTAGCCCTCGTACAGGGAACATACAAAAAGCCATAAATTAATTAGGGTCTCTATTCGGAGAGTGTATCGGTGGCCCAGATACAATTTAGAGATGATATGGCTGATAGGAATAGGGTAATAGGGGAATGACATAACGTTTTGTACATAAATTTGCTTATAGCTGGTATCGGCCTTGTTTGGGTGCAAAGTCACTTGTTCGGTTATTCGCATATTAAAGTCATGATTTGAATCGATGAAAGAATATTATGGTTAAAATATACCTATATTTTTTTTAACTCAAAATATAAAAATCGATTAATTAATTTAGATCCCACACAAATCTAGTCAAACTATAAAACGGAGTAATTGCGAAATTAGCCCAATTAAAAGAACCCCCCAAGATTTAAATCAGAATTTATTATATCCTTTACCGCAGCATGTATGTATGTATGTATGTATGTATGTATGTTGTTATGGTGGGTAATTACACCGCGACCTATAAGACCTATTGTGTCCCCTTCTAGTGCTTAGTCGTTGAGGAAGTCTCAGTGATTAGAGCACCCCCGTCCACACCTATTCTCCTCAGGAGATTTAAGATGTCTGACGGTTTCAGATTTGGTAGATCTCTCTCTTCTATCTGATATGCTCCTGGTTATTGTGCCCTTAGGTTTTGCAAAGTAATGCATTCAGAAAGTATGTGGATTGACTTTTCAACCTCTAAGTTGCGACGGCCCTTCGGTCGTTGCGGGTCACTTTGGCGCCTTAGTCCAGGTTTCGGATTGCCTCGGGCGCCTCCTTCTGTTTAGAGTGTGAAGGCCACTGCACAGGCAGCGTCAGTGGAGAAAGAAATACTCCAGGGGTCGTTATGGTATCGACCAAAATCACTGGCGGTCAGAAGGGCGGTCTTTACTTGCCCTGCTGGGTTTGAGTAGCCTGGGTATTAGCTGCTGGGATGTTAAAACAAAACAAATAAAATTCAATATATAAAACTTTTATTTTTACCAAAATCCGGCGAAGAAAAGGTGTGTAACGGTCGATTGGCTTGCCGGCGTGGTGTAGTCGGACTGACGGTTCTGGACTCCGGTTACAACTTGAACTAGGCTTCAGCTTGACCTATCTCTAAAGGTCGACGGACTGCACTGCTGTTCCAATTGGGACGGCCACAGCAAGTCTGGCTTCTCGCTGCCTCTGCAGCTGCCGACAACGGTTTGAATTGCCCTACTCGATACGAACTTCGGCATCTAAGAAGCAGAGACGAGAGTGTCTCCATCTGCCTGGCGACGATTCAACTGGTACGACTGGCCTTTTATTCACAATTTTAATTTAATTTTACTCCAGTCCCGTGCGCGATTTAATTTATATATTTTAAATAATACGGAAAAAAGTAACTTTGTTACAAAGTCACAAAATCTGCATTCTTCTTGTTCGGCTACTCCAAGCTTCTTAGGATGTCCTCTCAGCCGGTAATGCCCTGTTAGGACTCCTGTTAATATGCGAAGCTTGTTTTTATTCAGGGTGATACATTCTGCGGACTTCTTCTGGTTATAGTTTTCCAGAAGGACTTTGGCTTGTCTCATTCCTTGTAGATTACTCATGTGGTTGTATTTTTTTATTTTCACAGCGCTCTTTAATTCTTCCAGTGTCATGCTGTTACTGATCCTATAAAAGGGTTCGGGCCCCAGAAATGGTGTTTCAGCCCCTTTTTTGGCGAGTTTATCTACTATTTCATTTCCCTCTACCCCGGTGTGTCCCGGAACCCATAGGGCGGTGACTGTATTATTCTCGCCTAGCTCATTTAGTTTCTCCAGGTATTCCTTGACCATCTTGGAACTGATTACGTGGGAGCTCAGCGCTTTGATGGCTGCTTGAATATCCGACACAATGACAATTTCTTGCCTGTGGAATTTCTTTCGAAGTATCTGGTACCAGGCCCATATACTCCTATTCCAGTGCACTTTGCTGTCCTAGACCCTTCAGTGTACCATTTACTGGCATTTCTGTTGAGGCTAGCAATGGTGTCCTCGTCCCATTCACTTTTTCTGTGCCAAGACACGCCATCATCGAGGTAGAAAAGTTCTAGGCTAGATCCAAAGAGTCATAAATAATAATTGTAGAAATTTCTATTAAAATTTCCACATTGAAGTCGCCCTTAGCGTCCACCAGTTTTACATATAACACATATCGACGTAACAATCGATCTCTATTATTTATATCTGTTGTGCCATTCTTTGTTCGAATTTGGAGCGGGAGAGATTTTTTAACAAACATTATTTCTTTTTGAGCCTAATAAAATAGTGCTACCTATAGAAGAGTGTATTTTTATTGAATCGTAACTTTAAATATTTATTACAATAATATTTGTTGCTTCTGCAACTGGTCCTTCGAACTTTGCTCTTTAACCTAAAAACAATGAAATGAAGAAACCAATAATATTACACTCTCTAAAAATATACGAACCAGCCCTTAACGTAAAAAGTTTACTTCTTCTTCCTTCAATAATTTTGGCGTTTTCTGTATTTAAATCAAATTAAGTTAAAATCCTAAATGTGTTTGTTGTATAGGTTCTACGTGATGAAGTATATAGATATAAAATCGCCATGAAATAAATATATGTTCTAAGGAAAAAGATCATACGCTAAATTAATAACCAACAAAAGTAAGACAGAATCTTGGAAATAATATGTAATATTTATTAACGGTGAAAACATTAACTCTATTACCAAAATTTTATAGGAGAAATTAACTAAAATCGATAGTTGGTCTCAACTAGTGGCTTCACCTTCACAGTTAAAACACAATGCATAATCTTTATGAAGAAACCGATACCAAACACTAGACCGGTTTTAAAACTAGACGGGAAAAGTTACCCTCAGGAATCGAACACGGATCTTCTATATATAACGCACACACGTTAACATTCGACCACTTCGAATCACATTGATGAATAATCAAACTTTCAAATTAACGTACAACTATAGGCAGTCGGACCGTGCGCATGCCGAAGCTCAGGTGAGAAAGTATACGCTGCATCTCTAGACTCTTGTGACGAGGCTCTGACTAGGTCTTAGTAGGCTCACCCACGAAAACTCAATCACCAAGGAACACGCACCTATATCTGACATTTGTGAAGTGTCTTTATCAGTGAAGCACATCTTGTTAGAATGATCGTATAGAAAAACACAGACACATGCTCCCCTCAAATTTACATAAACTGTTCAAGACTTGTGATAGTGTAATTTTTACGCGAATGGTTGTAATTGTAATTCACTATGTACGTATATTGTAAATCTTTGTACTTTATATAGGAATGTCTCTAGTAAGCAATATGACAACAAGACTTGTTTTTTAAGCGGTCGATGATCGATAAATCCCTTCCAATAATCACATTTTAGGCCAACACGCAAGGATGCCATATTTCTATAAAGCAAGTATTCCATGCTTAGAATAAACGGCGTAATTATTATCGATAAACATGACAATACGTCATAGAGCTGTAATCATTTTCAGAATCACTTGCGGCGTTTATTCTTCACATGACAGATTACACAGCCCCACAAAAAAATAAAAGTTCATACACAAGAAAGTGACATATGTATTCCCATGTATTTTTCGACGCTAAATCCGATTCCGAGCTCAGAATTGGGCCTACACGTCTGGAATTGGCCCCAGGGGCCTAAAATGGCCTGAAATGCGGTACCCGAGATAAGGCGAAGTCGACGCTGAATTTTGGAGCTAAAGACGGATTTGTGCTCGAAAAGTTTATGGACAACTGTGATTCCGGGTTTGGGTCCGGGAAAATGGCCCATTAGGGCGGGAAAATCCTGTTTTGGACGTCCCGGTCGCGACTCTGGTATTTTCATGGACTTTCCAATTCTCTAGCTGAGACTGGGTGTTAAAAGTGTTTGGTCAGCTGTAATTCCCAGTTGGGTCCGGGAAAATGTCCCATTGGGTCCGGAAAATTATATTTCGGACGTACCAATCGCAACAGTGGGATTTTTATGTACTAATTCCTGTAGCTTAGAATGTGCTTGACAGGTTTATGGCCATGTGAAATTCCCTGTTCGGGTCTCTTATTAGGTCCAGAATTGAAAAACATGAAAATACCACTGTTGCAACTGGTATGTCCGAAATATGATTTTCCGGCTCCACTGGGCTATTTTTCCGGACCCAAACTGGGAATTTCAGCTTTCAAAAAACTTTTTGAGCATACTCTAAGGAACAGAATTGAAAAATACATGAAAATCCCACTTTTGCGACTGGTACGTCCGAAATTTGATTTTCCGGTCCCAATGGGCCATTTCCCGGACCCAAACTGGGAATTTCAGCTGACCAAACACTTTTCACACCGAGTCTCAGCTCCAGAATTGGAAAGTCCATGAAAATACCAGAGTCGCGACCGGGACGTCCAAAACAGGATTTTCCCGCCCTAAGGGGCCATTTTCCCGGACCCAAACCCGGAATCACAGTTGGCCATAAACTTTTCGAGCACAAATCCGTCTTTAGCTCCAAAATTCAGCGTCCACTTCGCCTTATCCCGGAAACCGCATTTGAGGCCAACTTATTTTCCGCATGCAATTTTCTACCTTTAGCTCTCAACCCGATACTTATATTATAATGATGAATACGTCTATCGAATGGATATTTGAATGTTGATAATGAACGTACGCATTGTATAGCACATTGCTACAATTAGGATCTCCTAAAACTATTGGGAATTCGGGAAAAAGTGTGATACATAAGTTGTAGGAAATTTGTAAAAACTGGCGAAAAACATACATGAACATTTTTTCGCCCCCTTTAGTGCGGTAACTGTTGGAAATTGTGGAAAAATTTGATACAGAAATTATAGAGAATTTTATGCTCTAAACTTTGACTATAATATTTTACACTAAGTATTTTTTTTGTCATTAAAATTTAAAAAGGAAAAAAATTAATCAATCAATGTCGTATTTGAGAAGCTCCAACTGCACCAATTTAAACTAAATGGTCGCATTATGATCGCATTATAGGCATACACCAACCCTTGACTTCAAAGTTTAGCTTGATTGGTCAAACGGTTCGGCAGCTATCGTGGAAGATTACACACAGATGCACAGACAGACCTTACTCTGGAAATGGTCACATCTCGGGGACCTCAAAATGGGTATTTATATCGATATGTCGATTTTTTTTTACTCGTTCACTATACTTTCCCTTCGATGGGATCGGGAAAGTAAAATTGGAGATTGATAGAGGCCTAAATTTTTGAAAAACAGATGTTTATTTATAACAAGCAGTAGAAATATTATAGTTTATTTAATTTCGTAAAATTGTGGTTATCTTTATTTTAAAATTTAATTACTGTTAAAATTAAACCTTCATGTTTAGTTTTTCGAATCAAATCTTATTTTTTTACTACGTTGCAATGTTAATAATTGCAAATTCATGTTTTATTTATTATTAAAAACAAAAACAACAGTATCACTGTGCACTGGGCTATGTTTTTTATTGATAATATTTTTTTTTCTCCAAAAAAGTATGTAAATATATATTATTGTTATTATTATTATACAAAGTGGTAAAAAAAAACCCTCTAAAAAAGAACTCCACTTACTCCTAATAAATAATTCCTACTAATAACAGGATGCGTCATTATTTGCTTTAAAGTAATATCCGAATCCCCTTTTTGTGTACCAACATCAATCCAACCCTTCTCTAATTCTTATATTTTATGTTTGTTATTCTGAGGTAAGCCCCTGCATTAAATATCCTTTCCATATAAAGTTACATTAAAATTCTAAAAATATAAAACTCAGTTTTACTGCTACAATTAACCTAATTGCTCTTTCTCGTAGACAGTCCTTATTTATCCTTAATGAAATAAAAACAAGTATACGCGTATCACGCGTCACATCATCCCAAACTCTTATTCCCTTCGTATCTGTACTTTCTAAGGGACGTTTGTCCGATTTTACAAAGAATAAATCCCCATAAGGGAATTGGCAGGGACATGTTGCGTGCATTCACAAGCTCCGGAGGATATCTAAAGAAGATCCAACGGAGATTCGAGCGAGATCCAAAGGGCTTTGCACATCAGACGACGAAACGTAATCGCCACATTGTCGTCTATCCTTTTCTTTACCCTCGTTCGTCCTTCGCGAAGGGATCACGCTTAGAAACGACCTAGTCTAATGGCGAGCCGCTTTTGAAAAGAATTTTTACAGTAAGGTTGGTCAGATATTATGTATAGTTATCACTTAATGATAAATTTCTTTATTGGTACTTTGTTCATTATACAACAAAGTATTTATCTTATTCAATGCCATAAATTAACATTTTTGATGGTTCCTCAAATAAGGAAGGATCAGATAACTTTTTTTTCCGGAGGGGAGGCTCAGTGATCGTCAGTGGAGGACCAGCTCATCTGATGCATAGGAACTCGTTCGGAAGATTCTTCGCTTCTTTTAGAAGCTTCAGACTCGGTTGTGGAAATTTCTTCTTGGTTCGTCTTCAAAAGGGTCTTCTGTTCCATACATCTGTCCACTTCGTCGTCTGTAGAGTATCCTGGGAGTTAGTGTTGGAGCTGTTCCTGACGTGCTTTCCCTGGACATTTTTTGAACCTGGAAACTAATAGAGGGAATATTAGTTATGTTGTAAATGTTGTTTGAGGGGAAGTAACAGGGGACGTAGGCACATTCCTAAGAATCCTCTCGATTGCCGTTATGGCGTGCAAGAGAGAATTAGGAAGGGTTGAGAAATTGACGGCTCTGTAGTCCATTACTGGACGGCTGTAGGTTTTGTAGATATGCAGTAACGTTCGAGGATTACATCTACCAAATCGACCGATCGGAGCTCCGATGATCGTTCGCCTTTCATCCAAAAAGTTCCAGAAACGATCCGTAAATTGAGTTTTAAAGAGCTTAACCAGAAAATTCTTTAGCTATATAGGCCTGTAGGAGTTGGATGATGTAGGTTCTTTGTCGGTTTTAGGGATTAGGAAGGTGTGGAAGTTTTCCAGCAACTTTAGAAAACGGGAATGCTTAAGTGCGTTGCTTAAAAAGAAATTAGTTTTAATTAGTTAATAATCGACTCTGTACACAATCTAATTTTCTAGAAAACAGGTGAATAAAATTAAAATTATATTTGTTTGTTGGAAAATAATAGATAACTTAATAGCTAATACACTATGATTTAATTATAAATCAATATTTATTATTTTAGAAACAAAATTTATAATACGGGCCATAGAGCTGTCCAACTTTTGGAGAGATGTTGAAGACCATATAATTTATGGCCGTAACCCTAAACTTTTGTTAATGGTAAGGGTACGCAATTCCAAATATCCATTACTACTACTATAGGTACATTTTTTTCTATATTATTTTATAATCATTAAGGTTCTTATCTGCTACATCAAATAACATTGAATACCCGTGGATTTCAATACCTTTTACACTTCATTACAAAATCTGCTAAACACAAAGTCAGGTACCACAAGAATTTAATTGTATAAAGAACTAGTTTCGGTAACAAACCATCATCATGCCTATAGATGCTAACGTTCTAATTTTAGTTAACAACAATATATAATAGAACACAAACTTACCATTATTGAAAACATTAACAAGTAAGAAGAAGTATCACATATACATTAATAAGAAAAAGAACAAATTTGAAACTTAAATTAACTGCATTTTGGTTCTTGAAAAACTAACTCTAGTAAACGAATAGAATTTAAAATATATCAGAAGTAAAATATTAAATAACAAAAAGTTTTGGACGCCAGTCAAATTGATTTTTTGATGTAATTAGAAACAAATGACAAAAAAAAACTATGATATATTTCAAAATCCATTCATTCTTTTTTTCTGGGTTAAGGAAATTAAAGTCAAATTAAACGTTATATTTGTTTACTTCACGGAAAAAAAGTTCCTGAGATTTTTTCCTTATCTTTAAAAAAAAACTTAGCTTTTCTTGTAGTTCATTTAATCTTCCTTCTCCAAAAAAAAAACTGTACTACAAGAAGCTTTGTCCAAACGAAAAACTGAAGAAACTGTAGTCCAAGAAACTTGGTCCAAAAGAAAAACTCCAGAGGAAGAACGAAGTCCAAAGGACTAACTAAAGTCCAGAGGAAAAACGAAGTAAAAAGGACTAACTAAAGTCCAGAGGAAAAAAAATAATTCCAAGGAAAAAACTCTAAAAGTTCACATAAAGTAAATATAAGATCAAAATCTTATAAATTACCAGATTTCGTGGTCACTGATTTTTGAAAAAAAATATAAAACAATGATAACGTTAAAATGAAATACATGAATTTTAGATCAAAATATGAAATACAAAAATAATTAAAATGAATTAAATTTTAAGACAATCTGTAAAAACAAAATACATAGATTCTCTTTTTGTATGCGAGACACAGACATCAGATAATTTATAATATTATAAATGATAAGATATAAACTTATAAGTAAATAAAAAAAAAATACCGGCATAAAAAAAATTAAAAATAACAGTAAAAAGTTAAAGCGTCGAAATAATTAATAATGATATCAAAGAATTTTAGTAAAAATATAATATAATAAAAACTTACCATATAAGATGAGGGGGGAGAAAAAAGAAATCTTCAGTAAGCGACACGAACAATGCAAAGTCAGTTATTTTGACTGAGTAGGCAAATAGAAGAACATTATTAATATGGGAAAAAGATTTTATAGGAATACCAAGAGAAGAGAGGAACATGACGCGAGGAAATAAGAAAGGGATATCAAGCGAGTATGAAATTAAAATATATTGAGTAGAGAAATAATGAAAATACAGGGTGGCACAAAAAAACGCAACAACCTGACATTATTTCCAGCCGTCTAGGGACCGCACCTTGCTTTGGGGGCTCAGAGTCCCGGAAAGAAAATTAATCCGCCCCCCGAAATGGGGGCGAAGTTCAGGAGACTCATAGAACATAACGTGGGATCAAAGAAAAAATAAAACGTAAGCAATTGACTAAAAGTATCGGCAATAATGGAATTTGACATGTGACGAGTAACGAATAACCCGCCCACATCGAGAAAAATTTAGTTAAGTAAACATAATAGCAGTGATGGTGTTGAACAATAGTGAACAAAAAATTAAATAATAATTGATAGGGTGACAAGAAAGAGGAAGAGTTGTCAATGACAGGTGAAAAGAAAGAAGAAGACGTTTGACAAATAACAGGTATAAATTTAAGAAAAGCTAGGTTAAGATTCAATAAAAATGATGAAAACAAAGGGCTCAAGGCAATAAAGGAGTCGTAAATTCAAAAAGGGGGAGGAAATATCAAAAGCAAGGATTAGACAACAAGTGTAAAGGGACGTGGTAGCTAACTAAGGATGTAAAGTCAAAAAGGAGGAGGAAATATGTAATCAAACTAAAACTAAATCTCTAAAACGTTCTGATAAGAAAATATGATTCTTCTTATCAATTTTTATTTTTATAACTTGTGTCAAACCAAAGTTCGTTTTATTTTATTCTATCTCAATCTGGCACGTCGCTGACTGACCAACTTATCTCCAAACTCCTTTTTTCAGCACTCAAAAGACACAGGCCACCAACTTCTCTGGCTCGTCGCCAGTTGTTGCGTAATATCAACAATTCCAAACTTGGAGTTGGGAGCTTTTTACAGTCCCGAAATTAGGGAATTTATTATGTTTTGCCGAAACTGCCATGAAATATATTAATCTTAAATGTGGGGGTGTGTATGTTTGCCGTAACTGCAGCTTCCGGTTAGCTTTTGTTGTGCCAAGGCCAGATAAATGGATTGCGGAGGAACAGAGACGTTTCAAACCAGTTAGAAGTGTTAGTTATTGTTATTTATTTAATTTGTAATGATTAAATGGTTAAAATATGTTGGTATTATAATACTAAATTAAGGTACTACAATGGAATCGACAGTAAATAACGAAAAAGAGAATTTCAAAGTCTATGTGCACCTTAAACATGAAAAAAATGTACACAGAATATTTCATAAGCAGTTTTTGTTTCATTAAAAAGTATGTATTAACACACTTTATTTCAAAGATGAAATTACATAATGTTTTAATTATTTTCAGATGAATTATACGGGCAATAAAGTTGGGGGTAAAGTCTAAATTAAGTCGGAGTTTATACAACCCACGCAGGAGTAATCGTGTTTGTATACAGTGGTAGCGAAAAATCTCCAAAGACTCTTGCTGACGACGATGAAAAAAAGAAAAAAGGCAATACGAAAATAACAACTGAGGATTAATTAACTTCTTTTATTCGCGAGTTTTGTGAGAAGTTTTTTACAGGGTCGGTTTTTGTTCACAAATTCTTTTATAAACACAAATTAAAGTATAATAGGCAGTTTCGACATTTTTCTTATATTTTTTTATTTTAACTTAAATCGAGAGATTTTGTTATTTAAAAACGATCAAAAAAAATTTGAGCGCAAATATTAATATTTACGTCCGCTGTAAGCATTTTAAAATCAAGGATCGGCGGGAGGTTGGAAAACGTACCTGTGAGCGAGACTAGACCGTGTGACGTCAGTAGCCATCAACGCTTCGCCCCTTGCCAGCTGCTGCGCTGTATTCACGATACCCACACATTTTATAGGGTTACCGTTTTTAGTAAATTTCCTACTAAATTAGTAGCTTTTTAAGAAAAATGAGGCTGTTTAGTAGAATTTTAGTAGAATTGATAATAGGCAGGTTCGAAATTTTTTTTAACTGAAATCGATATTTTTTTATTAAAATATGTTTAAAAAAAAATTGATGAATTAATATTTACGTCCGCTGTAAAATTCAGTAGATTTTTTGGATTTGAATTTAAAACTATATTTTATCGCTATCTATCTATGGTATATTTAAGACGAGTATCTCATCGCAGAAAAAATATTTTGTATCATCCAAACGTGACACGTGATTTGCTTAAATAATAAGTTTGAACAAACGTAAGTATGAGCTCTAGTAGCAGCATGGAATAGTGCTGGTTAGTGGTGCGATAGGTCCGGGATCGAATCCCGCACTTAGCATATCTTTTTTTTTGCTTTTTATCGTTATATTTTACTTTTAAACGTTATTAAATATTTTATTTTATTTTTTTTTTTAATACACAGGCTAGATTAGGTAGTCAAGAATTCTTTTAATAAAAAAAATACATATCCCCGGGTAGGTAAAAAGTATGTACCAAATATTTTTACTGCTATGAGACACTCGTGATTTTGGTAGTTTATTATTGAAATGTTGGTAGAATACGGTTTATTGAAAAATATTGATTAAGATTGAAAAGTATTTAATAAGGTTGAAAAGTAAAATAAAAAACAAAATGCTATGTGCGGGATTCGATACCCGGACCTATCGCACCACTAACCAGCACTATTCCACGCTGCTACTAAAGCTCATACTTACGTTTGTTCAAACTACTTATTTAAGCGAATCACGTGTCACGTTTGGATGATACAAAATATTTTTTCTGCGATGAGACACTCATATTAAATATACTATATATACAGGGTGATTGATTAGTGCGATAAAGTCCAGTATCTCCTATGTCCCGTGATATATCAAAAAGAAAATTTGGGAGATTGTAGGTAGCCTTAAGCTTCACATTTTAAAATTAGTCGCAAATGCACAGGGTGATTTAAAACGCCGTGCTAAATCAAAGTTACGTTTTTTTAAATGGGACACCCTGTATTTTATTTTAAATTTGAATTTCTCTTTACTTTTCTAATTCAACAATATCAAATTGTATTAAGTTGTACAGGGTATTTAAAAAGTTATGGCCAGTTTTCTATGAAAATCGTAATGTGTTCAGCGCCCTGTACAGTTCAAATGAATTAAAAGAAAAATTATCTTTTACAGTCATATGTTTTTGATTATCGTTAAAATTTATAAAAATGATCGTTTTTGTTAATATTCATTAAATTGTTTACAGGCTGGGTCAAAACGCAAATACATTATTTATCCAGTTTTTTTAAATGGATCACCCTGTATTTTACTTTATTATAGGAAAGTGCTATTGTTATACTTTCATTTTTGTCAGGTATTCCCTATACCCAAATTCAATAGTTTTTGGAATATTCTAATTTTTATAATAAAAATACTAATTGTGTATCTGAATTTTAAACATTTGTGAGTAGGCCATGAAATATTTGTCAAAACTGACAGTTACCATTTTATTTTGCTAGATGTGTTGTAGTGTTGTACATTTTCTGGTGTTTTAAAAATCTATACTATTTTAATGATGAACTTTACTCAAGATGAAATGGTAGATATGATCTGGATATTGGGAGAATGTAATAAAAATGCGTTACTATCCGCAAGAGTTTATACTGAACGGTTTCCTGCAAGGCGACGACCTACTAAAGTTAGTTTTCAAAAACTGATGGATCGGTTTAACCGCAATAGTTCAGTTGCCTATGAAAAGCATGAACGTACAAAAAATGTTGTGACAGAGAAAAACGAAATGAATGTGTTGCTGGCAGTTACCGAAAACCCACATACAAGCATAAGGAGTATTTCAAGAGAACAAGACTTAACTTATTATTGTGTGCAAAACATTCTTTCTAAAAACAAAATGCACCCGTACCACATTCAATTGCATCAGGAATTAACTGATAATGATTTTGAACGAAGAGTGGCATTTTGTGAATGGGCCCAACAAAAAATTAATAAACAGAGAGACTTTTTTGACAACGTATTATTTGGTGATGAAGCTACGTTTCATAAAAATGGAAGTGTCAACAGGCACAACTTTCACTATTACTCCACAACTAATCCATATCACATAATCACACATAGTCAAATAAGATGGTCGTTAAATGTGTGGGGAGGTATTATTGGTGACTATGTCGTAGGACCTTATTTTTTTGAAGAACATCTTAATGGTGAGATGTATTTAGATTTTTTGGTACATCATTTACCCATATTATTAGAAGATATTCCACTTCAAATACGTCATCAAATGTGGTTCCTGCATGACGGTGCTCCTGTTGATTATAATGCAATAGTTCAAGGTGAACTTAATGATCAGTTTCCTGAAAGATGGATAGGAAGAGGTGGACCTGTAGAGTGGCCACCGAGGTCACCAGATTTAAATAAAATAGATTTATTTTTGTGGGGTTTTATAAAGAATGAAGTTTATAAAACAACTGCAACAACACGGGATGACATGAAGGAAAGAATAAGATTTGCATTTCGAACTGTTACTTTGCAAATGCTTCTTAATGTAAGTAGGTCCTTTAAATACCGCATTCAGGTATGCCAAGATGTAATGGGAGGTCATTTTGAGCACATTTTATAATTAACACCATTTTTTTATTTATTTGATTAAAATAAAATTAGACAATTAGAATTTTTATTATAAAAATTAGAATATCCCAAAAACCATTGAATTTGGGTATAGGGAATACCTGACAAAAATGAAAGTATAACAATAGCACTTTCCTATAATAATGTAAAATACAGGGTGATCCATTTAAAAAAACTGGATAAATAATGTATTTGCGTTTTGACCCAGCCTGTAAACAATTTAATGAATATTAACAAAAACGATCATTTTTATAAATTTTAACGATAATCAAAAACATATGACTGTAAAAGATAATTTTTCTTTTAATTCATTTGAACTGTACAGGGCGCTGAACACATTACGATTTTCATAGAAAACTGGCCATAACTTTTTAAATACCCTGTACAACTTAATACAATTTGATATTGTTGAATTGGAAAAGTAAAGAGAAATTCAAATTTAAAATAAAATACAGGGTGTCCCATTCAAAAAAACGTAACTTTGATTTAGCACGGCGTTATAAATCACCCTGTACATTTGCGACTAATTTTAAAATGTGAAGCTTAAGGCTACCTACAATCTCCCAAATTTTCTTTTTGATATATCACGGGACATAGGAGATACTGGACTTTATCGCACTAATCAATCACCCTGTAGATTGCGATAAAATATAGTTTTAAATTAAAATCTGAAAAATCTACTGAATTTTACAGCGGACGTAAATATTAATATTTTGCGCTCATTTTTTTTTTTTGATCATTTTATAATAAAAAAATATATCGATTTCAGTTTAAAAAAAATGTCGAACCTGTTTATTATCAATTCTACTAAAATTCTACCAAACACCCTCATTTTTCTTAAAAATCTACTAATTTAGTAAGAAATTTACTAAAAACGATAACCCTGTAAAATGTGCGTGAATACAGCGCAGCCAGGGGCGAACCGTTCATGGCTAGCCTCGGTCTAGCCTCGCGCACAGGTACCGTTTTTCAGCCTCTCGCTGATCCTTGATTTTAAAATGCTTACAGTGGATGTAAATATTAATATTTTGGGCTCAAATTTTTTTTAATCGTTTCTAAATAACAAAATTTCGATTTCAATTAAAACACAAAAATGTCGAACCTGCCTATTAAAATAAAATAATCACTTACATAAAGACAATAATTTAATTTTTGGAGTTTTTATTTATTAATTTTAATTAAGTTTTTTTTTTCGAAAATGATTATAAAATTTGTTTGTGTTTAAATTAAAAAAAAAATAATATTTTCAATACAAGATTAATACAAAAATATTTAGATATTTTTCAAATTTTTTATCAATTTTTCTAAACCGGCTCTGACTTAAGTTTCTAAAGTAAAAAAAATCTGATGGAATTTAGACCATACTAAATTAAATTGTTTGAAACAAATTAATTATGTGAAAAGTTGATTTGGGTATGTACTTAAAAGGCATTTAATTACCTTCAGACATAATTAAAACACAAAGTTTTTTTCGTATAGAAGATTTAATATATTTTTTTTAAATAAACTTATTTTATTATTTGTTTTACGATAATGAAATAATATAAATATAAAAAACAGTAATATATAATAAATGAAATAAAACTCGAAGCCATGTATCACACAAATATAATTAAAACAATATTAGGGAACGGCAACTAGTTTCGGCTTATAAGCCATCTTCAGACCTACAATTCGATAAAGGAGGGTTTACAATAAAAACAAAAACGCTTACCATAATATGATTGATTTCATTATAATTTTTTTTAAAAATTAAACAATTGTACATTGTTGACCGAAGAGGTGGTTGAATGCTAAAGGGGGTTTGTACTAGGGAAGGAGTGTCATATGGGGAATAAAAAGACAAGGGTGGTTGTGGAACATGAAAATTTAGAACTAAAATAGTTTTATATAGGAAGAATAATAAATTTTAAGGAAGGTACAATTAAACTCTCCAATATGAAGGACCCACAATATAGGGTTGGATGGTTCCACGAGGGAATCCTAACGAAATAAAAGGATCGTAAAAAGGACAGGATCCTTGCCACATGGGCCTCCAGGTTCGGTAAAATCCGGTTTCTTCAAAAAATACAAGAAGAACCAAAAACTGTAAATAGTCCTCCACGAGACTGGTTAAAGAAGGACAACCATGTGCTAAAACACGAAATCGAAAAAGATTAGGTGCGAGAAATTCAAACTTACCTTTAGTAGTACTATGCAAAGCTGAAACATCGCCGTTGAATGGAGGAATGACATTTTATACATTTGACAGTTTGGCACAAGAGAAAGGTGACTTGGGGCTAGGAATAGGAGTAGGGTTAACAATATTATGGAATACATTAATAAACAAGAATTATGACCTAAAATATATTAAAAATCGCAGTTGATTAACAATAAATTGGATCAACGAACAACTAAGATCAAAAGAAAACCATATTTTCCTGTCCGAACAATTTACTAGTTTATTCCAATAATTGGCCCCCCTTTCTTTGCAATTCTTCCTGCGTTCTTCTCTTATGATTTTTCTTCATCTAACCCCCGCTTTTTTTTCGTTTATTTAATAATTATTTCCCATTATTACTTGCTACTTATATACTTTTGTTCGGTTTTGGTTTGTATATTTCATAACCTTTCAACACAGTCTTTGACATGTCAAGTGTCATTTGTCTTTTGTCATGTCATTGCCAGTCAATTATTTCTTCTTTTTGCTCTTCTTCTTTTCTCAACACCTGTGCCTACACTCGATCTCTAACACCTCAATTCTTTAGTTTATAGTAGCATTTTATAACTTGTAACCTAATTTAAGCTTTCCTAGACCAAAAGTCACTTTCTTTTTGCTCCAAACTGTCAAATGTCTAAAATGTCATTAGTTCAAATTATTAAATAAACGAAAAAAGAGAGGGAATTAAGTTGAAGGAAAATCACAGGAAACGAACATACAAACAATTGCAAAGAAAGGGGTGCCCTCTTATGAGAATAAACTAATAAATTGTTTGGACAGGAAAATATGGTTTTCTGTTGGTCTTAGTTGTTCGTTAATGCAATTTGTTAATCAACGGCAATTTTTACTGTATTTTAGGTCATAATTCTTATTAATTAATGTATTCCACAATATTGTTAACCCTACTTCTATTTTCTAGCCCCAAGTCACTTTTCTCTTGTTTCAAACTGTCAAATGTCTAAAATGTAATTCCTCCATTTAGCGGCGATGTTTCAGCTCTGCTTAGTGCCGCAAAGTTAATTTTGTATTTCTCGCACATAATATTTTTCGATTTCGTGTTTTGGTACATGGTTGCCCTTCGTTTACTAGTTCCAGGGTGGAAGATTTACAATTTTTGGTTCTTTTTGGATGGTTTGTGAAACGGATTTTACTTAACCTGGAGGCCATGAGACTCTATCAGATCCTGTCCTTTTTAGGATCCTAGGATCCTTCTATTTCCTTACGATTCATTCGTAGAAAAAGCCAACCCTACTTTGTGAATCCTCCATATTGGAGGGATTAATTGTCCCTTCCTTAAAATTTGTTATTCTTCTATAAACATCTATTTTAGTCTTAAATTTTCATGTTCCACAAAATCTTTTCCCTTTTTATTTCCCATATGACACTCCTCATCCTCTAGTACAAATCTCCCCCTAACCACCTCTTCGATTAACAATGTACAATTGTTTAATTTTGAAAAATTTTTAAAATGTAAACAACCGTATTATGGTAAGCGTTTTTGTTTTTATAGTAAACCCTCCGTTATCGAATTCTAGGCCTGAAGATGGCTTGTAAGCCGAAACTAGTTACCATTCCCTAATATTATTTTAATTATATTTATGTGGTACATGACTTCGAGTTTTATTTCATTTATTGAACACTGGACCACATTTGAGATATGGTTAACCTTATGGATTTAATAATATATGAAATAATGAAAAGTGACTGGAAAGTGAACATATTTAATTGATTTCAAATAAAAATTGAATTAAATATAATTTTGTTCATTATAATTAATATTTCAAAAGCTTTTGACTATATCATTAATAATAATGAATAAATATTTTCCAGAATATCTAATATAACATACTGAATCAATAAATATAGATCCGATGTGAACAAAAACGAAATTGAATTTTGCGGTAGGTAAATAGTTTAATAATTTCATATTGAAGTGAAACATCAATTCAATATAGCGGAAAATTACTATAAATTCATTTTGTCCGTTTGTGTATTTTGGAACAGTGCAAGTATTATTTGTCATTTGGTTTTGCAAATTGAATAAAATATTAATTTGTTGTGAAAGGGGAGTAAAAAATTTGTATCTATACATATAATTCATAAATATATGTTTTTTTCCCAATTCAAAGAATACAAAAAAAAAATTGTGAAGATGAATATCAAGAAATCCTAAATATAGGACCAGACACACTTCTTATGTAAAATGGATCCCGATCGATTTTTTTCAAACTTTCGGAAATTATTATCATTGACTTTTTAACAAAAAGTGTCTATGTGTACAATTCTATCGACATACAGGGTGGTAAAGATGCCAAATTTCAAATTTTCCTTTTGGAATATCTTGAATTTGAACAATTTCATTAAATTTTTTTAGTCAGCGTATTTTTTGTACTATTTTGTAATGTTCAGACCTATAATAGCCACTGTATATCTACAACTACGACTAGTTTCAGCGATATCTCGCCATTATCAGGCCTGTAATGTAATACAACACGTTGTGAAAGTTCAATAAAATTTAAAAAATCAAAAAGCAATCAAGAGAAACCGTCGACAGCTTGTCACTAAAGACTTAAATTTAAAATAAAATTAAAATTGTTGGGTAGTAAAAGTTAAAGTTTAATGGGATAAAAGAGTGAAGGGTCACAGTGAGTCATAAAGTGCAGAGATGCCGGATCTTAAATGAACCGGTGACAATTGGAGATATTTTGGTAGGATATTAGGTGTTCCAGGTTTAATAATATGAGGAATCTTAAACAGAATGAACATGTCGGTGCAAACATCTGGGTCAGATACAGGTGAGCTATGTTGGGCATATAAGGAGGACAACAGAAAAGGGTAAATCCTATTACGTGAAATTGAAAAGTGTAGAAAACACCAAAGTTTGCGTACCTATAATTATTTAGAAAAAACCAAAATATCTCAACAACAAAGCACATTAAAATTGAAGATATTAAATTTGACCGAAACCGGCAAATTACACAATTAAAATAAGACGTAGAAATAATCATTAGCAAAAACAACTTGATTAACAATTTGATAATGACAAGTGACAGTTAAGGCCAAGGGTGCGAAGGAAACTGTTGTTAATAGAATGTGTTAGAACCTGAGGAGTAAACTTGATTCATTTAAGTACAAATATAATTAACAATGATAAGAGAAAATACCAATTTTACAGTAAATAAAAAAATTTACAAAATTTTTTTGAAGTTAAAATGAGATCAAGTCTGGGCCACGATCAAAAGGAAGCATATAAAAAGATAAATTTTTCATTGCCTTTTCAGGCCCTCCAAGTTTTCACAAAAACGTATAAATGTTTCGAAATCATTTTTTTTTTAAATTTTCGAACCAATTTTAGCCAACTTTTATATAATATTTTCGTCCCCGGATAATCCTTTTCACAACAATTCTGTTTGAGTTTAAGTCTTCCCCGGATAAACCTTCCGGAATAATCCTTTTCGGATAAATCTTGCTCATGGAGAATCAATGCAAGTACTAAGAGATTGAAATTTGGAAATTTCCTAATAACCATAATTCTAAGAAGACAGTCAAGTCCTTTTTTTTAAATGCAAAAAATAGTGACTGTTTACCTCTTAACTGTAGAGCGACGTCTCCGCAATTTTGATCATTCATTATTTATTATCCGGGAAGGATGATCCGCAATGGATAATCCGCGAAGGATTTTCCGGAAAGAATTTCTAGAGAAGAATTGTCCGGAAACGATGTGGGCTTATCCGGGAAGGGGGGAAGCATTGTTTATTATAACAAAAAATGTGAGCATGCTTGGGATTTAGAATAGAAAATTTAATTTGGTTGGGGAATGTTTATCCAGGAATGATTATTCAGGAAGAATTATTCAGAAAGGATTACCCGGAACGGATAATCCGTGATGGATTGTGCGGAATACATTATCCGTGAAGAATTGTTCTGGAAGGATTATTCAGGAAGGGTTATCCGTAAAGGACAATTTGTTAAGGATTGTCCGGAAAGGATTATTCGGGGGTCTGGAAATGATGGTAGATTATCTCGGAAGGATTATCGGGAAAGATTTAGCCGGGATGAATAGTCAGGGAAGAATTATCCGAGAAGAATTGTCCGGTGGGGGGAAGGATTGTTTATTATAACAAAAAATGTGAGCATGCTTGGGATTTAGGATACAAAATTCAATTTGTTTGGGGTATGATTATCCAAGAATAATTATTCTGGACGAATTATTCAGGAAGGATTATCCGGAAACGAAGACCCGTTAAAGACTGTCCGAAAAGGACTATACAGGAAGAATTATTCGGGAGAAACTGTCCTGGAAGATTTGTCTGGAAATGATGAAAAATTATCCGAGAACCATTATTGCAAAAGGTTTATCCGATATGAATTGTCAGGGAAGAAATGTCCAGAAAATATGGATAAATAGGTACATATGTGATAAAATAAATAATGGAAAGCAGGAAAAAATAGAAAGAAATAGAAAAATTAAGAAAAAAAGATAAAAAATAGACGAAACAGGGAAAAAATAGGAAAATTTGCGAATAATAGGAAAAATTAGTGAAAAATACGAAAATATGGTATAGATAAAATAGAGAAATTAGAGAAAAATCAGGAAAATAGGCAAATATAGGAAACGAGTGAAAAGAACGAAAATAGTAAAAAGATGGGGGAAAGATAGATAATAATGACAAATAGGGACAACAGGAAAATATAATGAAAAACAGGAAAAATAGGAAGAAATAGGAAAAAACAAGCAAAGCTCGGTAGTCCAAGTACTAAAAAGGCTCCGTAGCAAAGCACGGGTATTCATCTAGTAAAATATATAAAATACCTAATAATTTTAAAATTTGTGGAATTTTCAGAATATAAAAATTGTGATGGCTGGTCTTAGTATTTTCATAATATTTTCATATATTCAGTTTAATATAACAAATACTTAATAACAAAAATGTAGTTAAAATGCTTATCGACGGAATAATTTTATTATTTGTGCCGTAGATAAATTTAAGATATTTATTTTAAATGACCATTTTCAGCGTCTACTATCCATCTGATACTCGCTCTTTTGCTTCTAATAGTTTTATAATACCTACAATAATAGAATCCTTACACTCTTCTTTAAGTACTATACACATTGTATAAAGAATAATATTATTCTTTATACAATCCTATATCATGGTCTGCTTGAAAGCAATGTAAATCGTTTCGTTTATACAGTTCACAGTTCATCCTGAAACATTTTTAAAAAATTCTCGATTGGTGCAACCATAATCATGAATTTAATACTAAATATACTTACGTACAGCAGTTTCGTAGTTTCAAAAAATCGACCAAGGTCCATTTTCCATAAGAAGCGCGCCTAGTCCTTTAATCATAGAAATCTATAAAAGATTCTGATTTACATGGGTATGTAAAATTTCAGCTCAATCGGACTAGGGAAAATGGATCAAATTCGGCTTGTAAGATTTGATTTACAGACCACAATCACAAATTTCGTCCGTTCTCAGTCTTAATTTTATTAATTTTGACAAAAAATTCATAATCTTCGACCCTTAAAACCACCACATAACAATTTTAAATATAATCAGACCAGAATCACACACCTCGTATAATCTTCGACCACATTGATTTTGTTAGTTTTGAGATTCTCCAATTTATCTGCAAACAATCCTAAAAATGGTAAATTTAATTTCGACATCGTTGGAAAATAAATTTAATTGCAAGAAATCTTATGAAATAAAATTACTTGGTAACAATTCATAAAAAAAAGTGCAATCTGCAAGGATTCATATAAAATCAATTTAATTGGAAGAATTTTATTTACTGGCAAAATATCTTAAGAAATATTACTGGAATTTATTAGAAAACAATTTAATTGCACTAAGACTTCATTTATTTGAAAACAATCCTAAAAAATAGTAAAACTTAGAAAACAATTTGTGAAACAAATTAATTACAATTACAATTACAAAAAATTTTGCTAGAATTTAATTAAATAAAAATTTATTTATTTTCCAACAATCCCAACGATAATACATTACATTGCAATATATCTCTTTGTCCCATTGCTATAATTCATGAAAAAATCGATTGAATTTTAGTAAGGAGAAGAGCTATTTGAGACTCATTATAAAGGTCGGCTGTAATAAATTACTTGCACTTAACATCATTTAACAATGATTTATGAGTACGGCCATAAATCAAACTTTGGTCCAAAGCTTAGACAACTCTCTGGTCCGTAATACAAATTTTGTTTTTAAAATAATAGGTATAGAACTATTAAATCATATTGTATTAACTGTAAAGGTATCTATTATTTTCCAACAAAAAACTGTAATTTTAATTTTCTAGAAAATTAAATAGGGTCGATTTTAAAGTAATTAAAACTAATTACTTTTTAGCAAATACAGTTTTTGAGCTAAAACTCAATTTTTTTTACCATTAAAATAATGTACATAAGAATTGTTTTGTTTTTTTTTTCAAATAAAGGAGGCACGTTATTTATTTATAATATCATATTTTAAATGTAAATTATTAAGAAACAAAGAAAAATAATTGACAAAATAAGAATTTTGACGTAATTTTAGTTTGATTATAAGGAATTAAGACCAAATCATTAGCACTTCATCAAAAATTGTTTTATTAAACCTCTATGATATTACTCCATTATTTAAATTATTTAAATTACTGTAAAAAATTACAAATTATTCATTTGTATTATGTTATGTAGTTTTTTTTATACTAAATTGTAATACACCGAGTTGTATCTATCTTTGCTCTATTTTGATAAAAATTTACACCAATTAATGAAACAACTTCAAATTATACTGAAGTACGGTTCATATTTAAATTTTAAAAAAAGTAGCATTTCTTTAAAGGATTTATAACAGTTGCCTAAAAGGCAGTAAAACCCTCGTAAACCCTCGTAAAAGATGAATAAGTCAATCTCACATATCGCTTCTACTTACTATAAGAGACATTCTAAACCGATATTACTAGAATTTATGAAATACGAAAATTAGCTATAGAAGTTTGTAGAAAAATTCAAGAAATATAAAAAGCATTTTTTCCCAAATTCATGAAAATCATTGTTATATTGTAGGAATTTATTAAAAAAACTGTTTTTAAGTTTAGTTGCAAATACAAGTAATCAATTAGGTTGTAAAAATGTATACAAAAATCCAATTTAATTATAAAAATAATTGAAGAATCACTTTAATTAAAAAAAAAACGATAAAATTTATAAAAAGAAAATAATGAAAAAATTAATCAATATAATTGCAAGAATTTAAAAAAAAGTTATATTGCAAGCATTTTTGAAAAATCAGTTAATTATAAGAAATCTTATTAAATAAATAAATATTAACAGAATTAAAAAAAAGTATTTCAGGAATTTCATAAAAAAAAAATTGTATTTGTATTATCATAAAAAACTCGAGTTTAAGTGCAACATTATAACTTCAGTCTTATTAGTACTGATTTATTTCTTATGATAGCTTAAACGAAAAGTTTTATTTACTTAATTTTACAGTTTTCTTAACAAAAATATTATCATTTAAAATATTTTTTTACTCTAGATCGCATCTAACAAAACAAGACAAGTAGGTTATCAAAATTTTTGTTTAAAATCATAATCTATATTATCAAAATGTTATGGTCCAAACAACACTTTTCGCTTAAGATTCCACATAATGAATGTATATCAAAATTTTAGCATACATTTAGTAAACATTTCACCTGAACGTCTATTCGGTTTTAATATGAACGCGAGCATTACTATTTATCAAATTGTTATGGTCCAAACGACACTTTTCGCATAAGATTCCACATAATGAATGTATATCAAAATTTTGGCATAAATTTAGCAAACATTTCATCTGAACGTGTATTCGGTTTTAATATAAACGCGAGCATTAATATTTTCAGAATTTAACCGTTTCCAATAAATATGAAATTGCATTAATGTATTAAAATTAATATTATATATTTATGTCACGCGCTATTTTGTGATTATATTTAGTAATTTTCCAATTCTGGCGCACGTCAAAATCGTTTTAGATTTGGTCACGTTATTATAATTGATTCCAATGGGGTCATAATTATTAAAGAAAAGCTTTATGTACCGCCTCTGTATTTGTATTAAATGAATGATGGATTTTGCTATGTTTCAAATAGTTTTTAATAATTTGAAACGCCACGTATTTTTGTTGATAAAATTTATCGATTTTCTATTGATGTCTCATAAAAATCGTTTTCGAAAAATTTTAAATTCAGTCATCTTAACAGTTTCAGTAAGCTTATAAAAATTTATAGATTTTTGACATTGGTATATTTGTGCCGCTACTGTAGTTCAATCAATCGATGAATTAATTAATAAAAGCCTTTCCTTAAATTAGGATTTATTCGCAAACGAAAATAAGGGTGTGTTTTTTCAATTGACCTGATTGTGACAATTTTTTCATACTGAATTTCTAAATCGTGATAAAATGCTGTTAGGATTATTAGCAATTTTGTTAATCTTAAAATAATTTAATTTTATCATTTTATTTATAAGATTACGACAATTTAACAAAATATGGATACTTGTAGCGTATTTAAATTAACAGTAGTTTTTTTGCTATAATTTAGGACGAAAAAAAAACTGTATTTCCTTATCTATTTCCTTCTATCCTTTATACTCATTTACGCGATTTTTTAATGGAAAATTTTTAATGAAATCTCGTAGCGATTATTGCAATTTTCTTTCCGAGAAATGCAATTTTCTCGAAAGTGAGTCCGTTAAAAATCTCTTCAGTAATTCGTTCTTTTGTGTTTTACACTTATTCGCGCCCTATATTAAATCTTCGTTTATTTGTTTTCCTAAGCAGTATATTTTATACGTACTTCATTAGAATTATTTGAGTGGAATTTCTTTCAAATATTATACTGATTTTTTAAATATTTTTATTCATAACCCAAACAATAATTCCAGACTCCAATTATTACTCGAGTGCCACCGCTGTTGCCATCGTTGTGCGACAAGCGGAGTGTGGTCCACCGGTAGTGTGTATATACATAAAAGTTCCTGGTTCGAATCCCGAGGAAATATTTTTTTAATACACAGGTTAAATTTAGATAGTCAAGACTTCTTTTAATAAAATAGAAATAGTTTTTTTAATACATAGTTTAAACTTAGATAGTCAAGACTTCTTTTAAAAAAATAAATGTTTTTTACGTCAACAAAACACTTAAACTTGGCAACAGCAGGCACTCGAGTAGTAATTGGTGTCTAGACAATAGTACCCAAACAGAGATCTTAATTTTATTATACAGAATGTTCTAATTAAGAAGCAATGAAAGCATCTAGATTAGATTAGATAATACGGGACCGTGGGTACCAATACCTCTTCCACCTCGACCTTTTCAGATCTATTGTGGTTGTCCTCTCGATTAGAGAACCTGATCTAGACTTGTCCTAGTTATTAGACTCCATAACATAGTATGTTGTTGCCCTGTGTAGTAGAGAAACCTTAGCCTACATAACCCTTCACAGTAACAAAATATATGTACTGTGGTTTCCTTCTCTTCCTAACAAAACCTACATTTCTTCTACCAGACATATTTGTTGAGTCTACAGTGCTCTATAAGAAGGCCTACTGTTGTTCCTGTAGTTCTTCTGTTTTAACAGTAGGTACTCTGTGAGTTTTGCCGATGGTTCTATGATGAACTCTTTAGCCTGGTGAGTTCTTCTATGACTCTTGAAACATAATTAGCTTCCATTGATTGATGTATGTCTTTACAAATCCACAGAATGGATCCGATCCAAATAGAGATTGTATTGCCCCTCTTCTTTCCAGCTTATCTACTTCTTCATTGCTCCAGTGCCCCTCATGTCATATTGTCCTACCAAGCTCTGTATAGGAGCTCCAAGCAGTCCCATACAAGTTTTTATTTAACTTGCATGGAGGTTAGTTCTTTTAATGCTGCTTGTCTGCCTGATTATATGGCTATAGCCTTTAATTTAACTTGGTGCCTCAGTATCTCTTTTGTACATTATTGTATTCTGCCTGAAATAGTTCCGTGGTTGCCTAGGATCCACTCCTTCGTTGGTTTTGGAGCCATCTGTATATCAGACCATTTCTGCTTGGATGGACGTCTAGAGGCATCTAGAGCTCAACTCTAGGAATATACATTGACCGAAATGGTGCTGTTTGATTTGTTAAGCCGGGATCCAACGGCGCGTGGAGTGGCAATCCTGTGTTGAGCGTGGAGTGCCAAGTTAGCGTGTCTAAATGTGGTCGAGTCGTTCCCATGGCGCGTGGCGCGTGTAGGATCGCGGTTTTAGATGTGGACATGCCCTGGCAGTGTTGGCGGTAAAAATTCATAGAAGGATAAAAATTCTAACACCACTTCGTTTGACCACTTCAATCTGAAAAAACCACGGCACTGATAGGTGACTGACAGTACCACGCACCTAGTCGCGCCGTTGGACCGGTTATACACGTCCTGAGAGGCAGCGTCCGAGCTCCTTTGAACCGTGTTGATTTACCGACAGATGACGGGACTACCCGCGCCGACCGAAGATCGCCAAGCCTGCCCTATCTGACGACGCGTGAACTGGCAACTGAATGAGGTTGTGAACTCTGCACTGCAGCCTAATGACTTACTGCTCTGTGTCAGTTACTTCGTTGTTATTAAAGCCGGGTCTCATTACAATATTTTAGTCGAGTCAACAAGTAGAAGCCACTTAAGTTGCTTTTAAAATATTAGTCACACTTGATACATTGTTGAAACAAGTGTTACCTTAAAAAATGGCGAATACAACAGTTCTTGGTGCTGGTATTAATTGTGTTATAAGTATTTACATTTTTTTAACGAATTTTTGAGTGAGAAAATGGATATCTAGAACACATATGTTAGACATATCAACGACGTTTTTAAAAGAAGTGGCAGATGAAGACACAACAGCGCAAAGAAATTATTTGGGATTATCTGTTTCCAAATTTGAAGAGCTGCTGAAGTTGGTTGAACCCAAAATACAGAAACAACAGACTGTTGTGTGAAACGCTATTACTGCAAGAACAAAATTGGAGATTACTCGCGAGTGGAGAAGTATTGTCTGCTATTATTGGAGTACTTTGTCCCTATAATAATTCGTAATGTTCATAAATATCCAATAATTTACAAATTTCTTCAGTATTCCACCTTGACAATGTGCTTTTTTGTAATATATATCTCACCTACAATAATTATTTGAAACAACTTTACACTTTAGAATTTTATTTACTATTATGCAGTTTATTTACCTTTACATAACCTTCAATAAACCTGGTTGCTTTCAAGTGGACACAAAAGTTTAGCGGCAACTTTGGTGGCTTCTAGTTGTTGACTCCACTAAAATGTCCTAATGAGGCCCGGCCTTTAGGTTTAGATTTGTTTCCTTTATCACAAGAAAGTGCCAGTAAATTCTATCGTTGAAGATTTTTTATCAGAACATCTTGTCAGGATTCCAGCTAAGATTGTTACCTCAAGTGGAAAGGTAAACGGACTCTAGGAGTCACAATAGTTAAATTCGAAGGAATAATTTTTTTTAGGAATACGGCTCAACTTATTTGTAATAATAACACTTTTTAAATTTAAGTAAGAGCTCATTTATTACTGGTATAAAAATTGGTTTAATGTTGTGACGAACCCACCCCCCGGTATTTAATTTTTATTTTTTTAGCAAATTTTAATGGCATTTTGTTTCGTCGTTTCAAAGAATTTTAGAAAGATAACCAAAACACATTATTTTTAATGTGTTCTGTTTATCTAAGTTATCTAAGTCAAGTTGTTTTTCCCAAAAGACATTCGTCTGTCAGTACGTGTTTCTACAAAACGATAATACACACTTGAAATATTGGAAATATCCCAATTTTAATTACAAAAGTTAGAATGTTGAACTATTAAAAAATAATTCTTTTCGCACCTAAATATTGAGGGTTAGATAACGTTCATGAGAACGAAAAGGAAATATGGACCACACATGATTATGACGTAAAATGTTTACGTCACAACTCGGCATAAAAAGGGGGTTTGCAGCTCAGAGTCGGATCAGTCACAAATCAAATTTCAAACTACCAACACCGTCACCGAAGTTTCTGTATTCAGTGCCTAGACGACGACGCCGATAATTATAACAAACAGTTGGGTTTTACTTCTTCAAAACCCAGTCCATTCCCACAAATTAACCTACGAACGCCATTAGCAGAAGTTACAATATTCGACGTCCATTCAGCGTCGCTACGCTATTCATCCCGACGCTAAATATTTAAGCGTCCAGCCATTTTTACATCTCTCATCGCAAACGATAATTTCTTCACTTCGTTTGGATCTATTTTGTCTTTTTAAAAATAAATCAGAATAAGTATTTTCAGATTTCAATTCGAAAGCTTCTTATAGTCCCTGAGTCAAAGGTTAAATACGTATCGACTGAAACAGCTTATAAGATTAACTGTCAGTAGATAGAACGTTCTTTAACTTTAACGGTTCTGTAACTAATGACAATGACGTTTAGATTGTGACAATTGTATAAGAAATCAACTTGTAAAATTTTATTCTAAACGTCATTGCCTTTACTTACAGAACCTTTATAGTTAAAGGACGTTCTATCTACTGACAGTTAGGGTGTTATTTATCAGTTAATTGTACCATCCTAAATAAAAACATTTATTATATATTTTTCTAAAATATGTTGTCAGTGTTACGCAGACGCGTACTGTGTCAATCGCATTATCTTTTGGGCTTACATCTCTAGTATTGATCCGGTCGTAACCTAGTAGGATTGTCCATACAAAAGATGATATCACTGATATCCAAGCAATAATAATGAAATATGATATCCCTGATGTCCAAACAATAATAAAAGGTGAAATCTCAGATATCCATTAAAAGAGCAATATTGCCAAAAATGCACAAATATATATTTAAAGTTATTAAGAATTTTTTGTACATATTTATTGGTAAATATCCCGGGGGTGGGTATTTGTTGGATGGAGTTTTTATAAGCTCCAAAACGGCTATTTACAATTTATTTATTGTCAAGACAATTGATTAATTTATAATTAATACATTCATTACGACGGTGGTTAGGTTTTCCGGCTGTCCGTTTCCCTGTACCTTTTATGCCAATTGGCGCCATCATTCTTAAGTAAATTTTTTTAATGAATAAATATTTTCTTGAGATTTTTGTGTTTTGATTCATGTTCACTTGTCACCAAACTTTAAAAGAATTTCTGGGGTTATTACAATTATTAATAATAATGTTATTATTATTATTATTACTACGATTACTAAACACAACTTGGGTCCTAACTTAACAATACTAGACGATCAGGCATATTTTGTGGTAAATTTCAGTACGAAAGTTTCTTATCGAAATGTATACTAATTGTTTAAGTTAAGTCGGAGTTAGTTAATGAACTAATTCTTTTTATTTGTCGTTTAGGCGCTGAATAATAGAGAGTAAACTGTTTAAGATTAAAATTTATAATAAATATATTTCGTTCTGTATGAGAGGGAGAAAGAATATAATACAAACATAAGGGGATACCAACTATTTTCGGGATAGTTGCCGCTAACTGTAAGCGTGACTTTTTAGAATTGAGAAATATATTTTTGGAAATTGAATCAAAAAAGAGTGTTATGAAATTGAATATTTCTGTGTTAATTTGGATTAAATTTATCCAGCATCTGTTTCCTTTTTGCCTATTACTGCTATATGTCCTGACATCCATTTAAGTGTTACCTTATTATGGTTAGACAAAACTTTTAGGGAACGCAGGCCTAGAGGGCAAGTATAGTCTGCCCTACCGGCCGACACGGGATTGGTCAAGAGCATATGGACCCCTGGAGTATTTCGTTCTTCACTGAAGCTGCCAGAGCAAGTGACCTTCACACTCTAAACGGAAGGTGGCGCTCGAGGCAATCTGAAACCTGGACTAATGCGATAAAGTGACACGTTACATTAGATAAGGACTATTTTCCCTCTCAATCCTCGTTGTTATTCCTCAGGTATAACAACTTCGTCTGCGTCGAATACTGATACGTCTTTTTTCATTGGGTATAGCTTTTGCATTTTTGACTTTTCACAATTTATTTTAATTTTTTTCCACTGTCACATTTGAATGTATCTCAAAAGTTGTATGTTGCTTGATTTTCAACTGGATATTAAAATATTGTATGGTTTTAGTCCTCATTTTGTGCTCACGATTATTTTGGTAGCTATTAATGCCATTTTGTCCTGATTTTTGTTTTTTTTGTTAATGCTTATTCCAGATTAGCTTAGCTTAAAAATATTCAGATTTTTCTTTTTCGTGAAGTTCATTAGTGCTGTTTTGCCAGGATTGGTTTTAAAGTCGTCCTTACACAATGTTGAGCATCTGTTACATAAGATTTAAGACAGCATTTTTGGTACTAATTTAGCCATTGACGCATAACAAAATTAGTGTAGCTAAATGCCACTGGTATGCATGTAAAAATATATTTTGCAATTTTGTTTACTGAAAAATCCATTTCTTCGTCTGATTTTTAATTTACGTCAATTTCCCAGAGGAATTCCTAAAGATTCCTAGAATTTTTTATTGTAATTTTTGAATTTTTTCGTCGATTACTTTGATAATTTTGATAAAATTTTTTGAATTTCTTAATAGAATTTTTGATCTAATTTCTTGAAAATTTTGATACTTTTCACCAAAATTCCTGAGATTTTTTAAACATTTTAAAACCCATCAAAAAAATTTAAATTTTTGTTAAAAATTCTTTGATTGAAATTTTTTAATTTTTCATCGAAATTCTTAATATGATCAAAAATATTTAAAGTTGTTGCCAAAATGCTTAAATATTTTTTAATTTTTTTATTGAAATTATTGATCAATATTCTTGAAATTAGACTAAATTTGAGCTTTGAAATAACTCTGCATTGATAAAAGTAACTGCAATGGAAGAATAAAATTCATAAATAAATATTCATAAGGGAAATTGAAAGACACCCCAATCAGAACTCTTTTTATTATCGATTCCGTAAAACAACCTTAATTGAAGAGCGGCATTTTTAGATTCAGTATGCACAACATTTCCATAATGACATCATTAATTTAGCCTGCAGCATCGTCGTGAAAAAATCTCGAAAATCCCTCTCTCGAGCGTTTTCCTTAATTATTTCTATAAAAAAAAATCCTTTTAAAAAAGTTTTCTTCCATAAATCAACTAATTGAAAACCTATAGACGTTTTTTTTTATCTTATTATTCGCAAGCACGAAAAATACATTAAAACATTGGTTTGAATATTTATTAAGATTACGCGTTTTTGATGGGAAATAAAATCCAAGGAATATTGAATAAAAATAATGTTCTAATGAGCCTTAGATTGAAGTCTCTGCTTCGGCGAAACACTTTTTATTCCATATGGAAAATTCAAGAGTTTCTAACCTAAAGTTTGGAGTTTCGACTGGTGCAAAACGCCTCCAGCTTTTTTCCCTCATCAAAACTTTTGCAGTATTGTGAGCTTTTAATTTGGTCTCTGCTTACATTTTAGTTATTTATTCTCTAACAAGAATTGTCGCTTTTAGGCCAGTTTAAAAGGTTTTTATTACGAATAAATAAATTCAAAAGATGGTATGTTTTATACTTATATAATTCTTAATTAGAGCATTTCGTGTACGTTGTTACCGTACTAATGGTCTCGCCTAACCTAGACCAACGTCCCAAGTTGTTTGTCTTACATTTATGCTGTTTAATGGATTCATTCGCCTCCTTTGTATTACAATATTTAGAGGGAAGTCTTTTGAAAAAATAATGAAAGCTCTGGACGAACTAATTATGAACTTAATGAACACACCCCACCGAGACTTTTACGTTCCATTCTTTTCGTTTTAATTACGTTCTTTAATAAAAAAATTAATTTTACGAAAAGTTGTTTATACAAAAATTAATATTTTTTGAATATTAACCACGGAAATAAAAATGAAAAGGAGACATAAATTATGTATTATTAATTTTCAAGAAAATCTAATTTGTTTTAAGTTTCTAAATATAAAATTCAATCAGTACAACATGGATAATACTGGGTAAAAATAAAATAAAAATTGGAAAATTCGTGACAGATCTAATCCCATTGAGGTCAAATTGTTTCGAGCCAGCTAAAAAGCAATATAACGTGATTTCAACAGGACAAGGGAATTTATTATTTCATATTAAACGTCAGTGTAAAGCTAAAAGAAAGATTTTTATCTGTAACTGTAACTGTTTTGTTGCTAAAAATAACGGAAGGTTAAGACACGAATTTCACCACAACAAAAGAGATGCCATGGTTTTATTTGATTAATACAATATTCTATAAAAGAATATGATATCTTAAGTGATGTATGTTTTAATCGCTTTAAATCCAAATGGAACTACATTACGAGATTATAGCCCCAACATTCAAACGTTAGCAACAAACCCTTTTGGCAACTCGATTTCTGAATAACAACAAATTTGCATTCGGCACTCAATTTGCAAGTTGGTAGTCGCACGTGCACGTGCACGGTTACAAAATCTTCTATCCACAACATCATCGACGATGATACGGCGGGGGACTGTTAATGAGGACCTACTGCCCCTTCGCTGACATTCAATTGCCACCCCAGGATAATCTAAAAAGCGAAGCGTGTAATTCGAGAGGCAAAAGGGTTGATTTTGGAGACCAGACTAGACGATTCAGGTCCATGCACGAGACTGCGTTTATGATTTTTAACAGAGTTTGACGTTCCGAATGTGAATTAGGTATTACTAATTTACTTACCAATTTTCATTAAATTATTATTTCATTAAATTGTTACATGTTATATGTTATACTTTTCTTATTATAATTTCGACGAAAGAAAAAGTTCGTTACTGAATTCTATAAGTCTGTCTTTCTATGTGTCTATGTGTTTGCGTGTATGTCTGTCTGTCTGTCTGCCTGTTTGATTGCAGATTTAGATTCAGCATAAAAATCCTTTTCACACATTTCAAACCGGCTTTGATTTATTTCATTATCAAAGTGACAGCAGCTACTCATAATTTATTTAATTTAGACCTTCTAGCAGGTTAATAATAGTACTGGTAATTCTGTTGAATAATTAAAACGCATTTATGATTAACAAAAATATTCATAAGAGTGTTTCACTCTTATCTGTTACAAGACAAACAAGTCAACCAAACCTCAAAATAAGACTAAAGCACTCATATTCATGGCAGAAAGAAACATTTTATTGTATAAAATGCCATTTAGCAACTTTTACAATTAACCGGTTTTTATATTTAAATCTACATCCTTATCCTGTCAATTTTAGTTGACAACATAACAAGTATCATACACCTAAAGTTATTTAAAACAACGTTGTTAATGTACAGTGTTATCTCTTTACCGTAAATATACACACCTTATTACTTGAAAAGTATCAAAGTTAAATACAACCAGGGACGTTCCAAGCAGAAATTTTCACACAAATATAATTACTACAAATATTAATAAAAAATAAAAAAGGTCTACTACTACTTAAGGAAACTAATTTCGACTTTTTACGCCATTTATAGAAATCTTGAAGGTAACAGAAGGTTACGTGTTGGTGCGTACACACTTATTTTTAAAGAAAAAAAAGGTAGTCCGTACTTTCAAGTGTGTAATAAAAGAGTAAATAGAAATAAATTTTTCTTTGGTCAATTAAAAATACATATCGAGCGCTTTCGGCAAAACAATTCCATCATCAGGACAACTGTAAAGAAATATAGTGTTAAAGATAACAAAATGAGAAAAATCAATACAATGGTACTTACAAAGTCTAATAAAATAATTTGAGGACAAATAGAAGGGTTAATGAAAGTGTTACATTTTAATTAGATGAGAAGTAAAGATGTTCCACAAATAAGATGGACCAAATCAATATTAACAATATTGTTTTTGTACGGCCAAGGCATTAAAGTTACCTTCAGGTGAGACAACATTGATAATACTATCATTGAGTTCAAAAATATAAAAAATTCTTAATGCAATTACCATGCGGTTTACAATTTTAGTGAGGTTAAATTTAAATGAAAGGAAAAAGGAAGGGGAACGAAAATAACAAATGGCTAACACACCAATCTTTAGTTAACAACACCTTGGTTTGTTAGCCACTTGTTATTTTCGTTCCTCTTCTCTTTTCAAAATAACTAACATTTTACGGTAGTCTATATTTATATTTTTCTACTCTTTTATTACTCAATTATATAGACACTTGCGAAAATTTAAAATTAACTTTAAAGAAAACCAGCGAGTTAACGATTAAAGAATTGCTGGTAGAGAAACATAATAAATAGAGAATTAAAATTTGAAATGAGTAGATAGGCTACACCACTCCGAACCTAGGTATAGGGAATTCAAAGTGTTAGAGAGAGAGAGGTAATGTAAATTCAGCGTGTCAGAAAGAGAGAACGCTATGACGTTACACCCATCAGTTGAAAACGTCGAAAAATATGATGCCTCGAACGTTTTTTAACGCTTCAAAATACTGAACATTAAAAAACGTTCTAAACGTCTTATTTTACGATATTTTAAACGTTTTCTAACGTTTACTTTTTGTTATGAAAAATCTTTCAATTTTTTGCATCAAATACATCTATTTCCCATAAGGAAACATGTAAAAATAACATGTCTAAGCGTTAACAATCGTTAAAAATGTCGAAAAATCTGACGTTTCGAACATTTTTTTACGTTCTGTTTTTATGATCGAAAAAAGCGTTGAAAACGTTGTAAAATGTGATGTTTCGAACGCTTTTTAACGCTTTAAAATACTGACCGTTAAAAAACGTCCAGCTCTCTCTGTCTGACACGCTGAATTTACAATATCTCTCTCTAACACGTTGAATTCCCTATACATAGTGTAGCCTATTTACAGAAATGAGAAGAAGAGAACAATTGGTAAGTTTGGAAAATTTTATGTAGGAAACAATATAACAAGTCCAAAGCTTCAAAAAGGGTAGTATACAAGAAAAATTATGACATATGACATAACATGATCAAAGGACCTGAACAAATTTTTGGTAATAGTGAACTAATCATTAATTTAATGACAAAATTGAGCATGGCAAATGACATAAGAAAAGAAGATTAACCTTACTTATTTTTAAGGCCCATGGAAGTTGAATATATTCGACTACCCTAAAAATATTATTTGAGAATCATGGTTAATATGTTCTTTAAAAAAACAATTCGAGAGTAGCTCTGATACAATATAAGTAATCTGTGATATTGGTAACAGTACCTAGTCAAAGATTGTTAACAATGAAAAAGAAGAAGAGTAACCAACAATACCATTCGAAGTCGATAAGGAAAAAAAGAAACTGAGATTAAGTTGTTGATGTTAATAAATTAATATTAAATGGAAAAGTACCAAATGATCAAAAGAAATGCAATACAGTGGAGAGGATACAGAAGAGAAGTGTGTTAGGGTGAGTTAAGGATATTGTTGTAATAAGTGTTGATTTTGAACATATCGAGAAAATTTCGACAGTCATGTATCAATTCAGGATCTGAAATAGAAGAATATTATTAGAAAGGGTAGAAGGGCTATTAGTAATGTCGCTGTTTGTGCATTTATCAATATATCTTATGTGTTCTTTAATTCTAGTTTCCAATCTTCTACCTGAATGGTCGATGTACATAGCATTACAATCTAGATAACTAAGTTAGTAAACTTTTTAGTATTGACTAGAAATGACTGCTGTCTTTCTTAAAGATTTTATTTATGTTATATGTAATGTAGCAAACCAAAAAAACATGAACACAATCTTGTATGTGTTAACCAACAAATGCTAATTGTACTTCATAAAAAAATTTATATAACTTTATTAATTAAATCTAACGTCAATACTATTCCCTCCATTATGGAGTTTTTAAATTTTTTTTAAATATTTAATTTGTAAATTGGTTAAAGTTTTCCTACGTTTTATCACTTGTTCATAATGTGATTTTTCATACCATTTAATTTTCTTGTAATTTGTCATACTTGACTAACTGCTTTCTGTAAGTAATCATTTAATCATTGTTTTCTTCTAATTTTGATGATGGCCATTGTTTGGCCGAAACATGTTGACGCTTAATTTTTAACTTCACATAAATAATTGTGGTGTGACTTGGAGTTTTATTATTCGTTAAAGGAAAATTGTTATAAATTACCATTTGTTTAATTATATTAATCTCAAATGTGAAAACTGTACAAGAGGTACAAAAAGTGCTCTGAAAAGGAAACTGTTAAATGAGGATATCTGAGGCCGTGAGTTTTCTGAAAATTTCGAAATCGAGATATGATGTGAGTTTATTTTTCGATATGACTGGATCTATGATAGGAAGTTTTTATTAGATTTGAATTATGTGGGGTATAGCGTTTAAAAAGGTTAGGAAATCAAGTGATTCGTATTTAAGGTTTTGCAACAAAGCAACTTAATCATCGATATAATTTTTGTAATAGGTAGGTTCGACATTTTTCTTATTTTTTTTTAACTTAAATCGAGAGGTTTTGTTATTTAAAAACAATTAAAAAAATTGTGAGCGTAAAATATTAATATTTACGTCCGCTGTAAGCATTTTAAAATCAACGATCGGTGAGAGGCTGGAAAACGGTACCTGTACGTGAGACTAGACCGTGTGACGTCAGTAGCCATGATCGCTTCGACCCTTGCCCGCTGCTGCGCTGTATTCACGATACACACACATTTTACAGGGTTACCGTTTTTAGTTAATTTCCCACTGAATTAGTAGATTTTTAAAAAAAAAACTGAGGGTGTTTAGTAGAATTTTAGTAGAATTGATAATAGGCAGGTTCGTCATTTTTTTTCACTGAAATCTATATGTTTTTTATTATAACACGATCAAAAAGAAATTGAGCGCAAAATATTAATATTTACGTCCGCTGTAAAATTCAGTAGATTTTTCAGATTTGAATTTAAAACTATATTTTATCGCTATCTATCTATGGTATATTTAAGACGAGTGTCTCATCGCAGAAAAAATATTTTGTATCATCCAAACGTGACACGTGATTCGCTTAAATAATAAGTTCGAACAAACCTAAGTATGAACTCCAGTAGCAGCGTGAAAAAAAAGATATGCTGTGTGCGGGATTCGATACCCGGACCTATCGCACCACTAACCAGCACTATTCCACGCTGCTACTAGAGCTCATACTTACGTTTGTTCAAACTACTTATTTAAGCAAATCACGTGTCACGTTTGTATGATACAAAATATTTTTTCTGCAATGAAACACTCGTCTTAAATATACCATAGATAGATAGCGATAAAATATAGTTTTAAATTCAAATCTGAAAAATCTACTGAATTTTACAGCGGACGTAAATATTAATATTTTGCGCTCAATTTTTTTGATCGTTTTTTAATAAAAAATATATCGATTTCAGTTAAAAAAAAATGTGGAACCTGCCTATTATCAATTCTACTAAAATTCTACCAAACACCCTCATTTTTCTTAAAAATCTACTCACTTAGTAGGAAATTTACTAAAAACGGTAAGCCTGTAAAATGTGTGTGTATCGTGAATACAGCGCAGCAGCGGGCGGGCAAGGGGCGAAGCGTTCATGGCTACTGACGTCACACGGTCTAGTCTCGCGCACAGGTACCGTTTTCCAGCCTCTGGCCGATTGTTGATTTTAAAATACTTACAGCGGACGTAAATATTAATATTTTGCTCTCAACTTTTTTTTGATCGTTTTTAAATAACAAAATCTCTTGATTTCAGTTAAAAAACAAAAATGTCGAACGTACCTATTGTTTTTTTTTAATGAGGACGGTTGACGTATATGTTTCTTTTTCAGATTTTCGGCTAAAAATTAAAACAGAATAGAACCCATATCTAGGTCAGGAGGTTTGCCTATAGAATTTGTTGTAGAATTGAAAGAAGTTATGATCTAGATCTAGATTTAGTTATATAATAAGAGGAAATTTTAAAGAGATTATGGGAAGAGACTAGTAGTAAGTTCGAAAGAATTTTTAACTCAGAATTGGTTATCAATTTTAGTAACGTCTTTAAGATTCTGATTGAAGAAAGATGACAGTCTAAAAACAGGACAATTAATAAAGCTGATCACCAGTCCAATTAAAATGTTATCTTTGTGGATTTTGGGAAGTCCGTAGAGTAATGGAATTGTATGAGTGAAAATACTGAGAATTTAAATGCGATAAAGTACCGACATTTTAATTTAGATTGTAAAGAGTTGTAATAAGGAACTGTATGATTTAAGGGTACTAAGAAGAAAGGGGGGTGTTTATACATTGTAACGATCTTCGGTCGTTACGTGTTACTTTTGGCGTTTTGGTTCAGGTCTCGGATTGCCTCGGGCGCCACCTTCCGTTTATAGTGTGAAGGCCACTTGCTCCGGAGTATCTGCTGCTGTAAGGTTAACGTATGGATAGAAAAATAAAAATCAATTAATTCAAAATACCAATTTTATTCACTTATCAGCCACAAACAGGGAACAAAATAATCAAACCAAAACTTATTGCAGGAAGGAGAAAAAGGTGTCTAACTGGCGGTGATCAGTTTTCCGGTGCAAAATGATTCCCAAGACTTAAGCCAAAAATGTTAAATTAATGAACGCGTGCGAGTGAGAGAAACTGTGAAATAATGCAGGTGAAACATGCGTGCGGGTGCCCATAAATTTTCCCTTGAATATAAATTAAATTAACTAACAACTTTAAAATAAATAATACTCTTTAAAAACTTCCTGCATTATACCATATACAAATTTCTTACCGGTAATCCTCGTCTGGAATGGCTGGCTACGGCACTGGTATCGGTCGCTGTCAATCTTCTTATCCCCGTATGCAGGACGGTTGATAGTGTTCGAGTCTCTAATCAAACTGCTTAAATTATTCGAAAGCCGTGTTATACCATGAGGTTGGTTGGGTACATCTCCCGAGCGGAGTGTTAACTTTGTACAACCGTTTGACCAAATGTTCGACAATAGGTCGCGGTGTTTATTTACATTTTTCGTTTTCATGGTGCATTTTGATTTTAGCTATTTATTGCCGGGTGCGAAGATTTTAATAATACATTAATTGCGACAAGTATTAGGGAGAAACTAATATATAATATTAATTATTTTTAAATGTGAAGACTGAATTAAAATTATTATTATTAAGTAAAAGAAATAAGAACGGAGATTAGGCAATTAAAAATCTTGGTAAATTCGTAACTTCGTTACAAGATGAAGGTGTTTACGTTAACTTTAAGTAGATGGACAGGTTTATCCAGGATAAATATACAGTTTTCTTTGTCTGCTTTTATAAATACTATGCTTTCGTTAATAATCTTATCTTTTAAGATTATGTCATCTTTTAAAGGAATTCTTAGTAATTGTGTCAAGTTCTGATGGAGCCTTTGTTAGGAGTGTTATTATTCTAAATGTTTTCAGTAACTTGAAATTATTTTTGTTATTGTGGAATATAATATGCTTAAGATCTGATTTAAAAATACGTATTTATTGAGGATCAAAAGAAGATTATTAATATTGATGAGTTATAAAGCATAATTTTAGAAAATTGTTAAATGTTTATTTTCTTATATTTCTAAGGGATAAATGGAATTTATGATTTGAAGATTACACAACAATTGTATTAAAATGTATACTGTTGAGAATTGTGTGAACTAATACAATAACTGATTAATAAGTAATTACTATATTATTAAGGAGGTTTTGACACTATAGATTAACTCTATCATCTCGCTCCTCTCTTTTCTCCCTTTTTCTCTTTTCTCTCTTTTCTTTTTTTTTCTGTCTCTTCTGTCTTCTCTCTTCTCTCTCGTCTCTCTCATCTCTCGTCTCTCGTCTCTCGTCTCTCGTCTCTCGTCTCTCGTCTCTCGTCTCTCGTCTCTCGTCTCTCGTCTCTCGTCTCTCGTCTCTCGTCTCTCGTCTCTCGTCTCTCGTCTCTCATCTCTCGTCTCTCGTCTCTCGTCTCTCGTCTCTCGTCTCTCGTCTCTCGTCTCTCGTCTCTCTTCTCTCTCGTCTCTCTTCTCTCTCGTCTCTCGTCTCTCGTCTCTTCTGTCTCCTCTCTTCTATCATAAAGTATTCGATCATATTTTACAGTATAGAAAAATATAAACAACAAATTACATTTTAAATAATAAATATTATTTCGTTTCTTTTTTTATTTTTATTTTTATTGTGTTAAAACCATCTTAGTCATATTTATTTCTACTTTTTATTGTTCTATTATTTCTGTCTGTTTATAAAGAACCATTTGAGGATGCCTATGATTTAAATAGTTTTTATATATTATTATTTTAATGATTTACTTTTATTCAAGCGTTCTTTTGGTTACAGCGCACGCCTATGATATAATCGACTTTAAAATTGGCCAAACCAATTAGTCGACGTTTTATAGCGACAAGAAACTACTTATTAACACCTCGTTTGGACTTTTTTTTTGGTAAAAAGGAGTCATTATTTAAATCTTCATCCAATGCAAATTACATAAACATTATTTGATGGTATATAATTGTATGAAGATGGTGTCAACATTATCTTTTATATAGGACAATAAACAGGATTTTAATTGATTAAAAAATAGTGTCATAGATAATACACAATAAGAAGTTGAAATAATTTTTAGTCAGAATTAGTAACTCTATTCCTCCGGCAAAATTCTATTCACTTTTTATATAATTCCTGTAATCTGAAACCTCACTTATACTCTCTTATTTCACAAAGCATCCCCTGAATGTATAGAATAAAATCTCTCAATACACCACCATCAACGCATATTTGAAGTACGAATATTTCAATACTTCATCCCTTAAGAGGATAAAGTGGTGTAGAAATGTAAAAGGCCAAGTAGTAACGAAATACAAGTTTTACAAGCTTTATGGAATTTGCAGAAATATAGTCTGTGGTTTGCAAAAAATTGCTACAGGGATGTTTTGAATTAAATTGGGGCTTTTAAATGATTGGAATATATTTTTTGCACTTAATTTTTATTTATAAAGTTTTTCGCAATTTAATTAATTCTTTATGCAATTACATTAATTTTTACGTCTATGTAGCTGGAATACCCCCTACGGCAGAATTTAATGGGCATGCGCAGGATTTATGTGCTATTTATGTGCTAATTTCGGACGCCAATAAAAAATTTTGTGCTCTTCTTTTTTAAAAAATACAAGTGGTTCTGCTGGCTTCAGACCAAGCTGGAATACCCCAGGTCCAATATATTGGAAAAAAAAAACTTAAAAACATTTTTGTTACCTCCTATTTATGTGCTAATTTCGGACGCCAATAAAAAATTTTGTGCTTTTCTTTTTTAAAAAATACAAGTGGTTCTGCTGGCTTCAGACCAAGCTGGAATACCCCAGGTCCAATATATTGGATAAAACAAATTTAAAAACATTTTTGTTACCTCCTATTTATGTGCTAATTTCGGACGCCAATAAAAAATTTTGTGCTCTAGCTAATATGTTCAGGAATTTCCTCTAAAGGAATTGAATATTCCTGGTCATTGTGACCACGTCAAATATAATGAAAGTACCTGTAAAAAGTAAACTGAAAATTTATAATTGAAAATGAATTTTAAATTACAAATAACTTAATATTGTTAAATTAGGGACAGAAATGTAAATTAGCACATAAATAGGAGATACCAAAAATGTTTTTCAATTTTCGTTTTCAAATATATTTGACCTGGGGTATTCCAGCTTTTGGTCTGTAGCCAGCAGAACCACTTGTATTTTTTAAAAAAGAAGAGCACAAAATTTTTTATTGGCGTCCGAAATTAGCACATAAATAGGAGGTAACAAAAATGTTTTTAAATTTTTTTTATCCAATATATTGGACCTGGGGTATTCCAGCTTGGTCTGAAGCCAGCAGAACCACTTGTATTTTTTAAAAAAAAAAAGCACAAAATTTTTTATTGGCGTCCGAAATTAGCACATAAATAGCACATAAATCCTGCGCATGCCCATTAAATTCTGCCGTAGGGGGTATCCCAGCTACATAGACGTTTAATTTTTCAGTAATTCTTGCATTCTTACATTTATATGTGATTGTAGGTAAATTGTTTTTTCTGGAATTCATGTAAAAATATATTTTATTATAAATTGTATCATATCTTAATTTTACCAATGTAGTCAATTTTTTAATGAAATCACATCTAATTTTTTTACAAAAAATTTTGCAATTTAAGAATGATTGCAAAAAATAACCTGTTTAAGATTTCTTGCAATTAAACAATTTCTTTGAGATTTTATGCAATTAAATTAAATGAATTTGAATTTTTTAGTCATTAATTTGGATTTTTTCTTGAATGCTTCCATTTTTTAAATTAAATTTCTTGCCATTTTAGACATTTCTAGTGATTCTTGCAATTAAGTTGCTGACAGCCAAATACTCTTTTTTAGGATTTCTTGAAAATAAATTTGATTTTTTGGGACAGGAGCAACTAATTTTTTGTGTGTCCGTCCGTCTGCCCGTAGTTGTCGCGATATCTTGCAAACGAGTTGACCGATTGCTTTCAGGTTCTTTTCTATATATTCGCTGTAACGTGCTTTAGCGACATGTAAGTTTTTGTAACTAAGTTGAAAGGGGGAGGGTCAACACCTACGAAACAAAGAGTAAAAAACACCGTGCAGAATCGGTTCCTGCCCCCTTTTGACTCAGGGTCACCAAAAGCACATCGGGCGGTGCCCAAATCTATGACGATATTAAAAAAAAATGCCCGATGGAAGCAGGTCAGACCATGTGGCTGGTACTGGAAAAACAAAATAGGAGAAAAGAAAACGAACGATAAATATGGAAAAATAGGAACAGAAAGGAAAAAACAGCTGTAAACAGGAAAAATTAGAATAGATGCAGGAAAATTAAACAAAAATAGGGAAAAAATGGAGAAAATAGGAAAAAATAGGAAAAAAAGAAAAATATGGAAATAAAGGAAAACTAAGTAAAAATAGGAAAAGTAAAGAAAATAGGACACAAAAGGCAAAAAGAGGAAAACTAGAAAAAACAGAATTTCTTGCTATAAAACAATTTTTTTACCAATTCTTGCAATTAAATTGTTTTTTTTTTATTATTTTTTTTAGAATTATTGCAATAATTTTTTTGAGATTTCATGCAATTAAATGAATTTGTTACTTATTCCCGCAATTAAATTGATTTTTTTTTTAATTCTTGCAGATTTTTAATAAAAATTTATTGAAATTCAATTGTATTTTTAAACATTTCTTGCTATAAAGCAAATTTTTTACCGATTCTTGCAATTAAATCGGTTTTATTATTTTTTTTTAAATTAATGCAATAATTTTTTGACCCAATTAAATTGATTTTTTTTTCAATTCTTGTAGATTTTTAATAAAAAATTATGGCAATTCAATTGAGTTTTTAAACATTTCTTGCTATAAACCAATTTTTTTACTGATTCTTGCAATTAAATCAATTTTATTATTTTTTTTAGAATTATCGCAATAATATTTTTGATGAAATTAAATTGAATTTTTTTTTCAATTCTTGCAGATTTTTAATAAACATTTATTATTATTCAAATTTATTGCAATTCAATTGAGATTTTAAACATTTCTTACCATAAAACAATTTTTTACCGATTCTTGCAATTAAATCGGTTTTTTTTAATAAATTTTTTTTTACAATTATTGCAATAATTATTTTGAGATATTATGCAATTAAATTGCTCTCAAGTAAATATTGTTGTTTAGGATTTCTTGCAATTGATTGATATTTTCGGACAGTAGCAACAATTTTTTACTTTCCCGGACCCATCAAAGGGAAAGTAAGGTGAACGAGCAAAAAAAGAAAATCGATATATCGATGGAAATATCCATATTGAGGTACCCCAAGAAGATTGAAATATTTTCCAGTGTATGGTCTGTCTGTGTGGTTGTGTGTCTGTGTGTAATCTTACACGATAACTGCCGAACCGTTTGACCAATCAAGCTGAAATTTGGTATGGAAGGTCGGTGTATGCCTAGAATGCGATCATTTGGTTTAAATTGGTACAGTATAAGGTCCTCAAGACCGACATTGATTAAATACACATTTAACAATTTTTTACTTTTTTTAAAGTTTAAGGACAAACAATACACTTTAGTGCAAAATATTGTAATACAGAGTTTTAGAACATAAAATTCCCTATAAATTTTGTTTAAAACTTTTTCCACAATTTCCAATGGTTGCGCCAATAGAGGGCGTGTAAAAATGTGCATGTAGGTTTTCTCTAGTTTTTCTTGATTTGAGGACAAACAATACACTTTAGTGCAAAATGTTTAGGTACAAAGTTTTAGAGCATAATATTCCCTACAACTTTTGTCTTAAGCTTTTTCCAGAATTTCCAATAGTTGCGCCACTAGAGGGCGCGTAAATAATGTGCATGTAGGTTTTCTCAAGTTTTTTTTGATTTTGAGGACAAACAATACACTTTAGTGCGAAATGTTTGTAACCAAAGTTTTAGAGCATAAAATTCCCTACAACTTTTGTCTTAAGCTTTTTTCAGAATTTCCAATAGTTGCGCCACTAGAGGGCGCGTAAAAAATGTGCATACAGGTTTTCTCTAGTTTTTCTTGATTTTGAGGACAAATAATACATTTTAGTGCGAAATTTTCTTATGAAAAGTTGTAAAGCATCAAATTTTCTTTAACTTTTAAGTTTAACTTTTTATCGAATTCCTCATAGTTTCGCCGCTAGATGGCAAGAAAAATACACAATTAGGATTTTCCTTTTTTTTAAAAATTGGAGGTAAATTGCTCTTTAGTGTAAAATGTTTTAGTGCAAAGTTGTAAAGAATAAAATTCCCTACAACTATTGTATGAAAATTTTTCCCGAATTCCCAATAGTTTTCACACATGATTTTAGGAGGTCCTAATTGTAGCAGTATGATATAGAACGTGCGCATGCGCAGCTTATGTCATTATCAACATTGAAATATCAATTCGGTAGACGTATTTACCATCGCTCGCTATTTGTAATGTGTTCCATAAATTAATGTAATGCTTAGTATTTTGTAATTAAAATAATAATAATAAATAACATATTCTCTACGGTCGAGCCGGGAAAGTTCTGGGGTGACAAAGCCGATTTTTTTTTATATAAATTCTATCAAAAAATTTTTATTTCTTGCAATTAATTTTTTTTTTCAAAATTCTTGGTATTAGATTATTTTGTAGTAATTGTTTCATGAATTCTTCCAGTTTTTCATTTTTGTTGTTGCAATATTTTGTTTATAAGATTTCTTGTTATTAAATTGACTTTACAGAGATTGATTCCAATAAAATTTATTTTGTTTTGTTTTCAGAAATAGATTATTATGATTTTTTTCAATTAATTTCGACCAATATTGTTTCTAGAATTTCATGCAATTAAATTAATTTTTCACGGATTTTTGCAATTAAATTAAGTTTTTCATGATTTCTCGCAATTAAAGAGATGTTTCAGTGACTGTTGAAATTAAATTGATATTTACGAACAAACTTTTATATATCTATATTATTTCTGTTCGACTGAATTATTCATATCTTTTATATTATCATTTTCTAATTACATTTAAGTATTTTTCTCGGAAATACTTTTTTAATCCTATCAATTAATTCGTCGTCGAGTCTGATTGAAATATGCAAATGTTTATCAGTAAAAAGTGGAAATTTAACCGCCCATCAAAATCACCTAATACCAATTTCAAGTCTTCTTCGCGAGCTCCCTGGTGTATTGTTTTAAATTTATTTTCAAATAAGGGTAAAATCTCCATTTTAGGAAAACTACATTGACGAGAGGATTTTGTTTTCTTGTCTGATTCAATTAAAAAGTTCAGTGGCGGTTTAGGAAGAGGTTTTTCAAATTTTATATTGTCTAATAGACCTAATTTTTCTCTAATAAAACATTATGCAGACTATTTTAAAACTATGTCAATTTCTATGAAAACACTTTAAATTTGAGTATTCGCAAAACTTTCGTCGTTTTCATTTTAAAAAGTTCTGGAACTCTTGTGATTTACTGCAGAGCATTTTCCGCTCTGTCTCCAAACTACCTTTTTATTTCAAATTTTACTACAAAGTAAAAGCCAGCCATTTCAGATAATCACAGCACTCTTAGTTTGTTGTTTTTTTAATGTATTTTTGAACCGCAAGGGCCACTTTAATTATTTTATATAGAAATAAGTATAACATCAAGTAAAAATAAATAATTAACTTTTTCAACTCTTAAAGAAGAAGAAAAAAAATGGATAAAGTTGTAACACAAAAGCCCCCCAAGGCATTTTTCTTAGCCGACATCACAAACCCGATAACCATTTATCAATGTTGGTACAACTGTCTGGTGTGTCGCTGTCGCTGGCTTGAAGCACTTCAAAACTTGCGGTGAAATGCTGCCTCTTTTCGAGTTATTTATTCTTTTTCCGCGAACATCGGTTTGTCTAAGCTCTGAGAATCTTTTCAATATCTTTAAGGAAATGGAATAGAAACGATATGGAGGGTGGATGGAGCTAATTTTGTTTACTTAAATGCATTCAGTTTTTTCGAACGTATATCCTAAATTTCTTATATAATTTTTCAATAAATGACAAAACAGATTTTTTACAATAAATAGATACCTTTAAAGATTTTAGTTACAGTGAGAAATACTCTTTTAGTTACAGTGAGAAATACTCTTAATAAGGCTACTTTTTAATTATAATTTTAACTGTAGCAATTTATGGCAAAACTCGGGCACAATTGTCTTGTTTCGACTATTTTCAAAGTGCTTTTGCCTAAGTGCACATTCTGTCCAGAATTTTCAAGTTTGTTTCGATACAGTAACAACTTATTGTGTCAAAAGGAACTTTGTATCCAAATAGCAATATTTTAAACACATGAGTTTAAAGTGTCTCTGCTTTGTGTCAATTTGGACTCTTCAAAGATACAGGCGAATCCACACTAAATAGACTAAAACTTAACAAGTGTAACCAGTTTTTAATAGCATGATACTTAAGTTACAATTTGTTGGTAATGAATAGCTCTAATTTATGACTCAGGATTTATAAGTGAGTTAAAATTATTTTTAATAATATTGCAAAATAAATGAATTGCCTGAGCGTCACTTGCCTATTATGTCTGTCTGAAGAATCCCGACAAGTTGATCCCCCGCTAAATAATTTAATTGCTTAGTTGTTGATTAAACAAGAAAATTGATTTCCTGGAAAGGGGTCAAATGAAACAGGTAAAAATAAACTGTAGTGAATTTAATTAATAGAAAATTAATGATTGAAAATTTTCGTAACAACGTTCTGCACAGTCCTTGGGTTTTTAATGGATTTACCCAGAATCGTCCCGAGGTGAGACGTCAAACTCTGGATGAGCCACGTGGAGCATGACAGCAGCAGCGTGTGTATCCTAGCAGTGATGTGGTGTGTTCATGAAGTGCAAGTTCTGTGTGATGTGCCAAGGGAATGGTCCTCGCTATGAGTGGTCTTCAAGAGCGCTCCTAGAGTGCTTTTTCTGTTGTGGTGAATGAGCTAATGGCTCCCAAAAACGTTTCACAGGAAAACAGAAAAAATTTCGGTGTTAATGATCGCAAACTCACTGGCCATTTGCACTGATCAAAGGATCCCCAAGAGATAGTGTGTGGCTACACGTACAACCACAACTTAACTGATTTTTGTTCAAGATATTTTCTTAGGGACCACAAGAGAAAGTTTCGTAAATTTTACGCACACTGATGGAATTGAAATTGTTTCATACAGATCGTCAGCGCATCAAACAAATGAAAATCAAAGTTTGTAAATGAATAGTTAGTTACGAAGAAAAATGTCAAAAAAAGGTACAAATAACTATGATTAACAAATTGAATACTTAATAATGATCAGTGAAGTCAATATAATGAAAAAAGTTATAATGAACAAAAAAAAATCATTTTTTTACGCTACAATCAGTAAAAATTAATGTAATGAAAATTTATAAGAAACGATTGTGAAAAGATAATCAAATATATACTTAATAATCAGATAAGTGCAGTTTGTCGAATTGTCTTGGCCAAAGACAACTCGACAATCAAATGAAGGTAAGTTAATTAATGCATTTGAAGCAAGAAATAGAACAACAATTATAGTATGGTAATAAAGATATTTTTTTGACAAGAAAATAAATATTGAAATGTTTAATTAAAAGCTCGTAAAAATTGTATGGTGAAACGAAACAATAAAAAAGGAATTTTTATTTTAGCTAAATGAAAAAATTAACTTCGATGGACGAAGGTACAAACGCAATTAAGAAAGGTCACGAAATTAAGCGCAGTTAAGATTCGTTAATTAGAAAAAATGTCTTCAACATCAACAAATTAAAAGAATGTTCAATACATTCAACTAAAATTGAAGCAAGAAATAATGATTAATAAAATAACTATTTATAAAATGCGTAATGCTTACGAATCACCAGACAGGAAACAAGAGAGCGATTTTTCTATTGTCGAAAAGTTTTTTCAAAAATCTTTCTTTTTTAGGTTAATAAGCCCCACTCGGTATAAATAAGGTGTGTCAAAAACAATTAGAACGGTCTTTCATGGTACTATTCTATATGACAATCGATTTAAGAATACTACTTTAAATGATGGTTAATTAATCGTCTGTCAAATTGATGTCACTGCATGACCTATTTGGTTCAATTTATTTAAATAATACAACAAAAAGCTAGAGTATTTGAAATATACGCTACACAAGAGGTTTCTATTTTGTTACTGAAATGAGTTTAGTAGACACAATAATTTCCATTTGGGTACATTTTGTATATAAAATAGGATAGGATCAATGTGAGTGGAGCGTTAGCTCACCTCTCCACTGTGGCCAGCAGAGACCTATTGCGGCTCATATCTACGAGCTATAATTCACCATATAATCCACACCTTCCCACTAAGTCTGTGTTTGATTCAGGTGAAGCTTCCTTGAAGTCGGTGGGCTCCAGCTGTACGAAATCCAACGTAGGACAGGACAGGAGCGACAGTCCGATGTTTGACCCAGACCTAGCTTCTTCAGATAGTAACGCAGATGACAGTGCCCTGTAAGCAGTCCGATTAAGATGCATATATCACTTCTACTCCATTCTATGATCTGCGATAGGATTGTACCTAAGGGTTTGACTAGGAATATCTTTCCAGTGCTGGATAGTTTTCCTCTCGGCCCATTTCCAGATAGTGTCTTTGGTACTGCTTTTGGCTATAGCAAAGAATGGTTCCGCTCCAATAAACTCGGATTCTGACCTTTTCTCGCAAGAGTGTCAGCTTTCTCATTGCTCTCAAACCCTTTGTGTCCAGGTACCCAGAGTAAGGTTACTCTGTTACTGGTAGCAATACGATCCAATGATTCGATGCAGTTATATATAGAGCTTCTTTATTGTTTCTACAATGTGTTATATCCATATATAAATATTTTACACACATAATTTCCATTTTGTCCATATGTTTCATCCGGTCAAAGTGTTGGTGTACTTAACATGGCGCATATGATAAATGTTGATATTTGATATTTTAAAGTTTTATAGAACATAGTTAAAGTAAAAAAGAGTGCTACTCAAAAGGTGCATACTAGTACTTACTACCAACGTATGAAAAAAGAGAAAATTAAGTGAATTTATTAAAGCAAGAGCAAATAATAATAATATGACAACATCAGATTGTATAGGATTCGTCACTTTACAACTAAGAAAATTTACAATTGTTTACAACAATCACTTACAGTATAAAAATAGTTTTCTAATAAATAGTTCTTTAAAATTTTTTTAAAAATGTTAATGATAACAATTACAAATTTAATTTTATTTTTATAAAAATGTAGGCACATTTCAAAAATATAAAGGGATGGTAGTGGAAGGATTCCATATTTTGTAAAATACGGTCTACATGATTCTCTCTGTGAGATTTTAGCTATACATCTAATAATTCTTTTCTGTGCAATAAAGACTTGTGAGGCATTACTAGAAGTACCTCACAGGCATAAAGCGCATTTAAGTCTTGAATCAACATATGCAAAGTACACCATAACAAGTTGGTGAAAGTACACTATTTCCATTAGAAAAAGCAACAAAAAGGAAAATATTGCAGTTGACATCAAAAGTGAGACAAGTTACTTAAACATTTCCCATCCGTCATGCAATGATATAACTCAATTTCAAAATTATTAAACGAATGTGATCAAATACCAAAAAAAAATACACCGAGCTTTTAGACGTCTTGACAATATACAAATTTAGAACCTTTCTTTTATATGTAGGTCCTGTGGTATTGAATTTTTTTTATCTACTAACGCTTATAATTACAGTTTGATGCTGTTGTGTGTTATTTAATTGGAAATAATATGAAAACAATATTTAAATGAAATATGAGTGTATTCGAATCTCGGCCGCATAATTCAGACACAACTTTCTGATATGTGTCCATTGCTAAATTACGATATATTTTGGTATCTTATAGGTTACTGAAATGTGTCTGTGTGACCTATTAGTCACATTTAAATGAATTTTTGGGTTTTGATAAATTGTTTCCCAACAGGTATTAAATAAAAGGTAGGAACCTGATAGCTGTTATTAATACGTAAATTGGTTCCAAAGCCCGTAAGGTAATAAAACTTAGTTACCTGGAAACACTTATCATTTTAGGTGTCGAGGACCTATCTGAAAAGCCAGCAAAGATTATTCACAGGATACTTCAAAAAAATTTGCCATTAACTTACTTTATCTGACGTTTCTTGTGTATGAAGAAATCTGAACAATGCTCATAAAAAAATACAACCAAGTTTGCCGAAAAACATATAGGAAACTTTTGACTTTCTAGATGAGGCTAACATTCAAACCCATAGCTTTACTCTCTTATTTAAATTAGTTATTTTCTATTCATAAATAGTTTTTTTTTTTTTATTATTTAAATATAGTAAATAGGGGTCTATTCTGTAAGGTTTTAGTTAATTTTAACCGCTAGGTTAAAAGTTATTTATAATTATGCGGTTAAAATTTTAACCCAAATGTCAATTTTAATGAAAGATGCCATACAGAATATAAAATGGAAAATAACCCCCGGTTACTTTTATAACCTTGGGTTAATTTTAACCAATTTTTTACTGAATAGACCCAATAGGGGTCTATTCTCTAACGTTTTAGTTAATTTTAACCACTAGGTTAAAAGTTATTTATGACTATGCGGTTAAAATTTTAACCCAAATGTCAATTTCAACCAAAGATGCCATACGGAATATAAAATGGAAAATAACCTCAAGACATATGTGTAAACAAATTTAAAAAAATCGGCCTGCAATAAGAAAAATGCCTGGTCCTTTATAATTCAGTCAAGTGAAGCTATAAATAGATTCGTTCAAGCTATAAATTAATCTAGTAAAGGTAGAATGCAGTCAAATAAAGCTGAAAATAAATTAACTTATTATATTAATCAGTCATGTGAAAGTAAGTCAAGTAAATAAAACAGTCGAAGCTATAAATTAAGACCAAGTGTTAAATAATATGGCATGAAAATTAGAAAAATATGTAAAATAATCTCGTAGACAAATTTTCACTGTATATACATTCCAACATTACCCAAATTTTCAGCATTTTCCATTCCCCGTTTACAACATTGATGACTTTACAAGCAAGCCAAACCCGATTAAGGCACACACACCTGCCGCAATATAATATCATTGACATCCTGGTTTGCCGTGAACGGCTGAACCAGCGCCGCGTGTAACTGAATTTCCACTAGAGGGAAATTTCCCGTGAAATTTCCACGTAAAATTTTACTTATCCGGCCCACGTGTCTTTGCTTGACTGACAGCGATATATGGTACATTGTTTTGGCAAACGTTTAACGATGTATTTCGATAAAATTTGACATTATGTGCTGATTTTATTTTATTGTATTACATATTTACTATTAGCTTTATTATGTTAAATAAATAAAATTTGATACAAAAAATTAACCAATAATTCACCAAGAACTATAAAAATAAACTAAGAACAGCTTTAATTTAATTAAATGAATCTACAAATCAATCAAGTGAAACCAAAAAATAATTAAAGCACCTTAAAGTGAATTAAATCAAGTAAGCCTAACATACATTAACCAAGAAATATATTAAACAATCAAATCAATCAAAAAATTAATTAAATTAGCTTGGAAAGAATTAACTGATAATATAATGCAGTTAAGACTAGTTAGCAATTAATGAAAGCAATAAATTAAATTAATTAATAAACCGAAGCTGTAATCAATCAAATGAAGCTATTAATCAATAGAGATCGCATAAAGGCACTTATAGATTAATAAACTAAAGCTGCAAATTGATGAACTGAAGCTGCAAAATCAATTAAATCTACCTAGAAATTTACTTGATTCAGTTATAAATTCAATAAATCGATTTTTATTGATTAATAATAATAATAATAATATATGGGATTCATTGAAAATTCGATTACTGACCTCCTCACCGTAGCCTCCTATAATTTCATTACTTAAATACCCCAAAAGATCTACGATCCGTGAAATGAAATTTTGACAGACTTTTATGATCACATAAAATTGCAAAGGGAGAATGGACTTGCACTCAGCGGGATAGATTTACAGGGTAGAAGACTTAAATCCCCCTATTTTTATAGTTACGATAATGTAATGACTGAAATTATATTGTAATAGTAAGTTTAATATTTTTAATTTGCGATATTAAAATAAAATATAGGTTTCAAAACCGTACCTTGCGGTATATCTGTTGAATATTTTTATTTTTACAGTTAAAAACTGAAATTCTATTATATCAGTAAATTTGCCTTTAAAATCAATCAAAACCAAATAAACACAACTAGTTATTAATCAAGTGATACTAACAATTAATTAATTGAAGCTATAATTTTGTAAAGTAAAGCTAGAAATCAATTAATCTGTAAATTAGTAAATAAATTTGTTGAAGCTTAAATGATTAAAATAATTAAAGATAAACTCTGATTCTATCGCGAAAGACAGATTTCAATTAACAAAAGCTGGTAATCAATTAAACAATTGATAAATCAATGAGTGGTAATTCTTTATAATAATTAAAACTGTAAATTATTCTTTTGAAGCTATAAATAAGTTAATCATTAAATTTAAGCTAGAAAATAACGTAGCGGACATATAAGTCAATTCAGAAGGTCCGAAAAACAACCAAATGAATTTATAAATCAATTAAACAATTTATAAATTAATAAGTAGTAATTTAAGTAAAAACTAATTTATAATTTACTAAGCAGAGGCTAGAAATCAATTAAACTAATTAATTTAAATTATAGATCAATTAATCAATTCTTTAAATTAATTGAAATTGTAAATTATTCTGTTGAAGCTATAAATAAGTTAATCATTAAATTTAAGCTAGAAAATAGCGTAGCGAAGCTATAAATCAATCCAGAAGGCCCGAAATCAACCAAATGAAATTAGACAATTAAACAATTTATAAATTAATAAGTAGTAATTTAAGTAAAAACTAATTTATAATTTATTGAGCAGATACTGGAAATCATAAATGTAAAACTATAAATTAATTAAAGTAAAAAACGATTCAGTTAAAGCTAGTAATCAATTAAACTAATTAATTAAAATTATAGATCAATTAATCAATTCTTGAAATTAATTGAAATTGTAAATTATTCTGTTAAAGCTATAAATAAGTTAATCATTAAATTTAAGCTAGAAAACTACGTAGCGAAGCTATAAATAAATCCAGGAGGCCTGAAATCAACCCAATGAAATTAGAAATCAATTAAACAATTTTTTAATTAATACGTCGTAATTTAAGTAAAAAGTAATTTAGCAGAGGCTAGAAATCATAAATGTGAAACTATAAATTAATTAAAGTAAAAAACGATTGAGTTCAATTAAATCGATTCATTTAAATTAGAAATGAATTAATCAAATCTTTAACTGTTGAAGCTATAAATAAGTTAATCAATACTTTTAAGGTAGAAAACAACGTAGCGAAGCTATAAATCCAGAAGGCCCGAAATCAATCAAATGAAGCAATAAATCAATTAAATAACTTACTAATCCATAACTACTAGTTAGAAATCAATTAACTGAAGTTATAATTCAGTAAAAAGACGCTAAAATTCAGTTAGATAAAATAATGAATCAATTAAGGTAATAAATTAATTAGCTATTAAATAAGAACCAGAACCAGTAGAACCTAAAAACACTTAAATTATAAATCAATCAAGGCAGTCAGAAATTATTATAATCTGGCAAAAAAATTATTTAACACATTGACTCCCATGTCGGTCTATAAGACCGAGGTTCTTAGTGGCTGAGAAGCCAAATCGGTCTATAAGACCGATTATTTATATTTGTCGTATACACAGACTCGGTCTGTAGGACCAAATCACGTATCCGAAAGCCTCATGCCGATGATATCCATGGCCTGAGTGATCATTTTTTTTTGGTGAACCTGTTGATGTAAAATTTGGTAAAAAAGATTATAAATCAATTTAATTTATTAATTAAATTCGTAAAGGAGCTAGTCCGATTCCTCCGCATTCCCCATGTTAAATCCCATAAGGAATCGCCAAGGTTCATTATGTAACGTGAAGTTGCAGTTTTTATATTTTTAATTGGAATATATATCAAAAATTTTACATGGACGAGCTTCAGGGGTAAAATGCTCAAATATTATCAACATAACCTAACATTTCAACAGCTGTTCACGCGAGCAATTCAGTGTTGCCAACATGGTACTTTCCCTCCATTTCACAAATTTAGACGTCGTTAAGTTCATGAACCGCAGTTTTTACTTTCCCGCTATCAACATAATGACATATTAACTTCAATTATTTAACTTCATCTTATTACAATTTCATGTAAAATAAGTTTTTCTGTTTTTTTATGTACTTTGTTTTTTCTGCTGCAAATAAATCAATATTATTATTATTATTATAATTATTATTATTAAGTAACTATAACATTTTGATATAAAAAACAGAAAAAAACTCATTTTAACTGGTTTTATAACTTTCTCTCTACGTAACCAACATAATAATTTCTATAAACTTACAATGTAATAACTTTTCAGTAAAAGGAAAGCCACTAGAGTACACGTACCCCGATATTTCACCAGATCTGGGGAAATTTATAGAGTAGATCTGGCAACAGCGCACCGAATGTATGCTGTATATCAGACAGAGGGTGCTACAAGCCAGCTTTTTAGTTTTCTTTAATACAATTTGATGCACATAACGTCATATTTTACGACGTTTACGACATTTTTTAACGTTAAGTATTTTTAAGCGTTAAAAACATTTTAAACGTCATATTTTAGGACATTTTGATTTGAAAAAATAATTCGCCATATTTCATCGATTTTGACATGTTATTTTTACCGAAAATACATGTAATTGATGCAAAAAAAGTGAAAGTCTTTTGACATCAAAAAGCAAACGTCAAAAAAACGTTGAAATCGTTGTAAAATGTGACGTTTCAAACGTTTTTAACGCTACAAGAAACTGAGCATTAAAAAACGTCGTAAACGTCGTGAATTGTTACGTTTTGTGCATAACATTGTGTTAAAGAAAACTAAAAAGCTGGCTAGTAGCGCCCTCTGTTGGATACACGACATACTTAGGGTGCGCTGTTGCCAGATCTACTCTATAAATTTCCCTAGGTCTGGGGGTGCGTGTACTCTAGTGGCTTTCCTTCTACTTAAATTAATCAGCTAAACCTATGAATCGGTTACCTCAATTAAAACTAGAAATCAATTAAGCAAACCTATAAATCAATCAAGTAAGCTATAAATCAATTAATAAAGCCAGAAATGAAAAGAATGAATTAACACAACTAATAAATGATCAGTTACATATATAAATTCATTAAATTATATAATTAAAATCAAAAATTAATTATACTAAGCTATAAATCAATCAATAAAACTAAAAATCAACCAATAGAGCTAGAGCTCGATCAAGTGGAGCTAAAAACCAATCAATTAAAGTTCAAAACCAACTAAATCAATTAGAAATCAATCAACTGAGGCTAGAATTCAGTAAAGTGGGAATAGGAGAAAATTATAGCTAGATATAAATTAATTGTAGTTCTAAATCCACTAAATTAATCAGTTACAACTAGAAATTAAACGAAGGAAGGTATAAATCAATTACAAAAGCTAAAAATGAAATCAATAAATCAATTATTTGAAGTAATTAATAATGTAACTAAAGCTATATTTCAGTCAAATGAAACTAACAATTAAAGCTATAGATAAATGTCATTCAAGTTTATTAACTTAAGCTAAAAGTTAATAAAGTAGAGCTAGAAATTAATTAAATTAATCCATAAATCAATCAAATGAAGAATTTAACCAATATATAACATAAGAAGCTATGAATCAATTATATGACTTATCTTAAGCCAGAAATTAATCTAGCGAAATATAAGTCTATAAAAAGCTTCAATTTATTTATTTTTAAATTAAGTGAAGCTAGAACGAAATTAACTAACTCCAAGCTAAAAGTAATTGAAATATAATTAAATCAGATTATAATCAGATTTTTTATATGTAATTTAGAATTGAGGAAATAAAAATGTTATAACTATTTCACCCTGTATATATTGACGAGTGCCGAGCATCCGTGCAGTGGCCCTTTTGTGGTGTGTCGCTTGTGCCTTCTCTACTACGTTTCCCCATTGATTGGCCTTAACGTCGATGGGACACGTGTGTTATCAACCCGTTAAGCGATATTGGCCGGGGTTCGAACCGAAATACTCATAATGCCGAATTCTAATTGATTATGCGTGACACTACGATATATGTTAATCAAAATTTCAAGGTCTAATGGACGTTGACAATGCAGGATTATTGTTATTAGAAAATATTTTAATAAGGGGCATATAGACAAGATTAAGCTTCTGTATTATTTTTTTTTTAATTCGTACCCAATTTTTCGGTATTATTGTTATTATATGTATTTTACTATTGCAGGAGAATGTCGTACGGCTCTTGGTATGGAAGAAGGCAGGATTCCTGATCACGCTATATCAGCTAGTTCTTCGTACGAAGCTAAATCAGTGGGACCTCAAAATGCAAGGTAAGAAATTGTTTTTTTTATATATATATAGTTCCTTAACTGAAGCTATAAATCACTCATATGAAGCTACAAAAAGATGTATCAATTAAATTATTGAATTAAAGAATAATCAACTAAAGCTGAAAACTGGAAAATGAAGATAAAAATTCGGTAAACGTTGAGGAACATCTGAAAATAAATCAAAATAATCTTGATAACTGTATAATAACAGAATTAAATTAAATTATTCTAAGAATTAATCAGGTGAGGCTATAAATCAATTAATTAAATCTGTAAATTAGTTAAAAGATGCTATAAATTAATTGAAGCTGTGAATCAATTAAATTATTTAAGTTGAACTCAATTAATTGTTGATATAATTCGGATAAATTAAGTTAAAATTAATTAAAGCTACAAAACGGAATTTAATTAAATGATTCTAGAAATCGATCAAATGAAGTTAAATAAAGCCATAAATTAGCTCAAACTGTGAATCAATTAAATTATTTAGCTAAAGGTAAAAATAATTTAACTGAAGCTGAAAATGAACAAAGTATAGCTGGAAATGAATTAAGTCGGGTTGAATAAATTTTTGATATAATTCAGTTAAATGAAGCTAAAATTAAAGCTACAAATCAATTACATTATTTAGGTAAAGGTAAAAATAATTTAAATGAAGCTGAAAATTAATAAAGTATAGTTGGAAATGAATTAAGTCGGGCTGAATTAATTTTTGATATAATTCAGTTAAATGAAGCTAAAATTAAAGCTTCGAATCAATTTAATTATTTAGGTAAAGGTAAAAATAATTTAAATGAAGCTGAAAATAAATGAAGTATAGCTGAAATTGAATTAACTCGGGCTGAATTAATTTTTGATATAATTCAGTTAAATGAAGCTAAAATTAAAGCTTCGAATCAATTTAATTATTTAGGTAAAGGTAAAAATAATTTAAATGAAGCTGAAAATAAATGAAGTATAGCTTAAATTGAATTAACTCGGGCTGGATTAATTTTTAATATAATACAGTTCAATGAAGCTAAAATTAAAGCTACAAATCAATTAAACTATTTAGGTAAAGGTAAAAATGATTTAAATGAACCTGAAAATGAACAAAGTATAGCTGGAAGTCAATTAAGTCGGGCTGAATTAATTTTTGATATAATTCAAATAAATGAAGCTAAAATTAAAGCTACAAATCAATTAAATTATTTAGGTAAAGGCAAAAATAATTTAAATGAAGCTGAAAATGACTAGAGTATAGCTGGAAATCAATTAAGTCGGGCTGAATTAATTTTTGATATAATTCAGTTACATGAAGCTAAATTTAAAGCTACAAATCAATTAAATTATTATGTAAAGCTAAAAATAATTTAAATGAACCTGAAAATGAACAAAGTATAGCTGGAAATGAATTAAGTCGGGTTGAATAAATTTTTGATATAATTCAGTTAAATGAAGCTAAAATTAAAGCTACAAATCAATTAAATTATTTAGGTTAAGGTAAAAATAATTGAAATGAAGCTAAAAATGAATAAAATATAGCTGGAAATCAATTAAGTTGGGCTGAATTAATTTTTGACATAATTCAGTTAAATGAGGCTAAAATTAATTAAATTGTTTAGGTAAAGGTAAACATAATTTAAATGAAGCTGAAAATGAATAAAATATAGCTGGAAATCAATTAAGTCGTACTGAATTAGTTTTTGATATAATTCACTTACATGAAGCTAAAATTAAACCTATAAATTAATTAAATTATTTAGGTAAATGTAAAAATAATTTAAATGAAGCTGAAAATGAATAAAGTATAGCTGGAAATCAATTAAGTCGGGCTGAATTAATTTTTGATATAATTCAGTTACACGAAGCTAAAATTAAAGCTACAAATCAATTAAATTATTTAGGTAAAGGTAAAAATAATTGAAATGAAGCTGAAAATGAATAAAGTAAGTAAGTCCGGCTGAATTAATTTTTGATAGAATTCAGTTAAATGAAGCTAAAATTAATTAAAGCTACAAATCAATTCAAGGTTGGATATTATTAATTAAAGCTCATAATCAATATAGTAAATCTGAAAATAAATTAAATTCATCTGAAAAACAATTATGTTAAACTAAGAATAACAGAATAAAGTGAACCTCTAAATCTAATTATAAAACCAAGAATTTGACGAATATAATTAGAATTACTAGAAGGTGTAAATTAATTAAATTAAAATTAGAAATAAATCAAATCTAATCAGAATTAGTAGAAGCTGTAAATTAATTAAAATAAATTAGAAATAAATCAAATATAAACAGAATTACTAGAAGCTGTAAATTAATTAAATTAAAATTAGAAATAAATCAAATCTAATTATAATTACTACAAGCTGTAAATTAATTAAATTAAAATTAGAAATAAATTAAATCTAATCATAATTACTAGAAGCTGTAAATTAATTAAATTATAATTGGAAAAAAATCAAATCTAATCATAATTACTAGAAGCTGTAAATTAATTAAATTAAAATTAGAAATAAATCAAATATAATCAGAATTAGTAGAAGCTATAAAATAATTAAATTAAAATTAGAAATAAATTAAATCTAATCATAATTACTAGAAGCTGTAAATTAATTAAATTATAATTGGAAAAAAATCAAATCTAATCAGAATTACTAGAAGCTGTAAATTAATTAAATTAAAATGAGAAATAAATCAAATATAATCAGAATTAGTAGAAGCTATAAAATAATTAAATTAAAATTAGAAATAAATTAAATCTAATCATAATTACTAGAAGCTGTAAATTAATTAAATTATAATTGGAAAAAAATCAAATCTAATCAAAATTACTAGAAACTGTAAATTAATTAAATTATAATTGGAAAAAAATCAAATCTAATCATAATTACTAGAAGCTGTAAATTAATTAAATTATAATTGGAAAAAAATCAAATCTAATCATAATTACTAGAAACTGTAAATTAATTAAATTAAAATTAGAAATAAATCAAATATAATCAGAATTAGTAGAAGCTATAAAATAATTAAATTAAAATTAGAAATAAATTAAATCTAATCATAATTACTAGAAGCTGTAAATTAATTAAATTATAATTGGAAAAAAATCAAATCTAATCATAATTACTAGAAACTGTAAATTAATTAAATTAAAATTAGAAATAAATCAAATATAATCAGAATTAGTAGAAGCTATAAAATAATTAAATTAAAATTAGAAATAAATTAAATCTAATCATAATTACTAGAAGCTGTAAATTAATTAAATTATAATTGGAAAAAAATCAAATCTAATCATAATTACTAGAAGCTGTAAATTAATTAAATTAAAATTAGAAATAAATCAAATATAATCAGAATTAGTAGAAGCTATAAAATAATTAAATTAAAATTAGAAATAAATTAAATCTAATCATAATTACTAGAAGCTGTAAATTAATTAAAGTATAATTGGAAAAAAATCAAATCTAATCATAATTACTAGAAGCTGTAAATTAATTAAATTAAAATTAGAAATAAATCAATTAATTAAATTTAAATTAAAAATAGATCACATGTAGCTCAATCAACTAATTAAACTTAGAAATCAGTCAAGTCTAGTGTAACTAGAAATCAATTAAATTAAGATTCAAGAACCTATAAATCGAGGAAATAACTATTTTTTGTTTTTCTTTTGGGCTGAAACCGGTTCTGCTTTCCCTCGTTGTAGTTTTCTTCTCGCCTTACGGGATCGTCTTTATCTGCTTCCGGAAGACAAGCAGACGCATACGCCTTATACCGGTAAAAGGCCTAGAAAGACACTAAAGGGGAAGGATATGCACATTTTAGTTCCTTCGAGGGTGTTATCGATACGGGGTAAAAGAGACGACGACAATTTTGATCGATTCGGATATAATTAATTAAATCTAATAGTCGATTAATTGTGTCGTTATATTTCGATTGGAACGTACTATATTTAGATAATTAAATGTTCAATTAGTTAATTAAATCAATAATTGCAAGGATTTGTCACCGAAAGTAGCAATTACCTTTCTGCGGATTATAAATTGTTAAGTATTTTCAGTCTGCGATATGATTGGGCAATTAAAATCAAACTGCAAAATTATATACTACTATATTACCTAAGGTTGGAGTTAATTAGAGACAGGATTCGTAAATCCCACCAAAGAGCGATAATTAGTTTGTCTTAATACCTAAAAATTTATTTAATTTTATTATTTGCACCTACAAAGGTAGCCTTAGTGCAGAACCTTGACGAATTCCATTCTGAATATTATAAAATTCAGATTTATAAATATGATCGTGTGATTAACATATTGATATCTATTATACAAATATATTTTTTTTTTGGTAATGAGATTTCATGATAAATACAGTCGAATACCTTTGTCAGTTAATATAAAATAATAATAATAATAATGCTCTAATTAAAGGAATAACTAGAAGACATTATTTGAAACAAAACTTTCTGCGATATAAATTTCCAGCAAAAAAAGTTTTTATCACAAAAAATAACTAAACTTCGATTTTTTTTCTGTTTTTTTTTATTTTTCCGGTATTCTTATCTTTTTTGATTCTTTATCATTTATCTGATTTTTTTTTGGATTTTTCTAGTGTTTTTTTAATTTTTTTTTTTCTCGTTTTTTTCTCATTTTGATAATTTTTTGTTTTATCTGTTTTTGTCGATATTTTTTAAATTTTTCCTTATTTTTTTTCTATTGCTTTTGTTTTGTCATTTTTTTCGATTTTTTCAATTTTTCTCTCATTTTTCTGATTTTTTAAATTTTATTTTGAGTTTTTCTAATGTTGTTCTCGTTTTTCTTCTTATTTTTCTGATTTTTTGTTTTTTCTGATTTTTTGAAATTTTTTTCTTTTGTTTTCGGATTTTTTATAATTTTTTCTGTTTTTCTTATTTTTCTCGGTTTTATTCTTATGTCCTTCGATTTTTTCAAATTTCTACATTTTTTCTCATTGTTTTTTTATATTTTGTTTTTCTTGTTTTTTTTTATTTTTTCTGATTTCTTTATTTTGTTTTCTTATTTTTTTTTTTATTTTTTCTATTTGACTCCCATTTTTCTGATTTTTTAAGTTTTTTTCCTTTCCTTTATCAATTTTGACATTTTATTTCATGTTGTTCTCGTTCTTTTTCATTTTTTAGATTTTTTGTTTTTTCTGAGTTTTTTCCTATTTCTTTTGTTTTCTGATTTTTTCTCATTTTTTAGAGTATTTTTTTCCGTTTTCCGATATTTTGATCTTTTCCGATTCTTTCTCATTTATCTGATTTTTTTGGATTTTTTCTAGTTTCTTTTTATTTTTTGTCGTTTTTTTCTCATTTTTCTGATTTTTTGTTTTTTCTGATTTTTTTCTATTCCTTTCTTTCGTTTTCAGATTTTTTCTTATTTTTTTTTATTTCCTCTCACATTTCTCTGATTTTTTTGCGTTTTTTTTCTTTTCTGATTCTTTCTATTTTTTTGGTTTTTTCCTTTTTTTCTAATTTTTTTCTGTTTTTCTCATTTTTCGTTTTATTCTGGTTTTTTAGATTTTTTCTGATTTTCTTAATTTTTTTCTCATTATTCAGTTTTTTCCTTCTATTTCCATCTTTTGTTTTTCTTGTTTTTTTTCTCATTTTTCTGATTTTTGGTTTTTTCTGATTTTTTCCCTATTTCTTTCTTCTGTTTTCTTATTTTTTTTTCGGCTTTTTCTATTTTTTCTTCCATTTTTCTGATTTTTTTCCCTTTCCAATTCTTTCTCATTTTTGAGTTTTTCTCATGTTATTCTCGTTTTTTCTCAGTTTTCGGTTTTTTCGATTATTTTTTCTGATTTTTTAAATTTTTCTTCCTTGTAACCAATTTTTGTCACATTTTTCCCGTATTTATTCCACAATTTTTCCCCATTTTTCTTCCCATTTGCTTTTCCCTTTTATTCAACTATTTGTTCCCCGGGAAAAATTGACGAAAAATCATAGATTTGGTTCTCACCGTTCTGGATATTGTTCACCACAAAGTCTTACATTTACCGTGAGTTTCACCATAAACCATCAATATATCATGCAATAAGCCATTGTGATAAAACTTGTACCGTACCGCACACTGAAAATATGACTAATTTTTATCAGTTTCTAGGAATATTTTTGAGGACATCCTGTATTCCCCAGTGATTTAATTTTTAGCCTCACTTGATTAATTTATTGGTTAACTTGTACTTCATTGATTTTATCTTTAATTCAATAATATATTTTCAAAAGGTTCATTTAATTGATTTTCAGCTTGACTTGATTTGATTAAAAATTTAAATGCTTTGTAGCTTTAAATTTTCATTAACTTTGACGTAATCTTTACTTTATTTTCTTATTTCCCTATAAAAATCTTACACCGAACTTCCAAAATATTATTTTCTTTATAATAAAATAAAAATACACCAGTGTCTGTTTCGATGTAATTTTCAACCGCGCGTTTGCCTTTATTCTTGACAAAGCCATTCAAAATCTGAATATCGGCCGTAACCAACTTTTTACACAATACATTTAATCCACTATCGTCTTTTGCCCGCGGTTAACGGAAAATAAAGTTTTCCCCCAAAAAACCGGGGGACTCCTAAGAGTCGCTAATCTCGACAGGACCGGCTCCATGACAAAATAAGTTTTATTTATTCTACAGAATATAAAATACACACTTTACAAATTATTTTAAATTCTAAAAAATTATAATAGTAAGAATAAGTTATAAATCCAACTTCCACAATTCTGTTTTATTTTTTATTTTTATATATTATGGTAGGTTTAATTTTGTTTTTGAAATACTGAATTTCGATATTATCAAATTTTTTGTATTTTTAAAACTTGCCAAGATTTCAGCTTCAGTTAACACTGTCAGGTCGTCTACGAACAGTTTCTCAGGGGTGCAAGGGACAGGCGGGAGGAGACGAGAAAGTGGAACTTGCCGGTAGGCAACAATATTCTTACAATAATAATAGTGGCTCATTACTAATTCGCGTAAATACGTTGTATTTGTTTGTTGAATTATTGTTACCGACGATCCCATAGGGAGTTGCTTACTACGACCCATATGAAATCGCTATCTTCGTAACTAAGCGAAAACGGGCTATAGTATCTTCGGGAGAAATGATCCCCGTCGAATTCTGAGCAACTTAATTTTTTTCTGTGGTCTGTATGTTTGTCTGTCTGTCTGTATGTCTGGTTGTCGTCCGCAAAGCTTAAAAATTCCATAACTTTTGAATGCTTCAATGTATCGACGTGAAATTTTCACCATTTTTCAACACCCACGAGTGTTATATTTTAGCAGAAAATAAGCGGAATCGGAAAATGAATAAAGGGGGTTTTCCGGGTTTTTCTCATTTTTTTTCTAGTTTCACAGGAAACCGCTTCAAATTTGGGAAAAAGATACCTTGAAGTACTGTTATGAAAATGTCATCATTTTAAAAAGTCGATATCTCTGAAACCGTGAAAGATATGTAAAAATCAAAAATACGTAAATGTAGGACTTAAATAGTCCAACAAGTATTATTTGAACTATTTTTCCGAAATTTGTTGAGAAAGTTGAGAAAAAAAAAGAAAAATAAATTTAAAACAATTAAATTCCGAAAATATCGGGAACGAGGGGGATTATCGAAAAATGTCAAGAGTACATTTTTGCTGTATTTGAAAAGATGGTTTTAATGAAAAAAATATGAAAAATAATTGGGAAAAAAATAAGGAAAAATATTGAAAAAATATTGGAAAATAGGAAAAACAAATACTGAAAAATAGGGAAAAAAATATTGGAATATAAGGAAAAAATATTGGAACATAGGGAAAAAAATCATAAAAAATAGTTAAAAAAATAATGAAAAATTGGGAAAAAGTAATAAAAAATTGGGAAAAAAATAATGAAAAATATGGAAAAAAATAATGCAAAATATGGAAAAAAATAATGAAAAAGTGCTTGTCTCATTGATCTATATTTTATTTTTTATACATATAATAACCATGCATATTAACTATTCAAATTGCATTCAATTTCTAAATATAAATTACAAAATATATCTTGATATTTCAAAATCTGATTATCTTATTTATTTATTATCTTTTTTTCGCCAAAATGAAAAAAAAGTTCTTACTTGATTATTTAAAAAAAAAATTCTCTTAATTACTTTTGTATCTCTTATCAATTACAATTCTATAACTAAAATTTGCTTTTAAATTTCCAAAATTATATTAGAAAGTTCAAAAAACTCATAGAGAGTATTTCATTACAATATATATGTTTAGTAATAAGATAAAGATAAAAAAACATAGATACAAAAGTTAGTAATTATTATCTACTTACTATTTTTATACGAAAATTATTCACATGACACAAATTATATTTTAAATAGCAAACGACCTGAAGGCTCTTTTGATTCAATTTGAAATATGCAGTCATAAATATTTATTCTGTATAATTTGCGAATATTCCGTTTACATTTTTTTTGAAGAAATATTAAAATTTGCAATCGAGCGCCGCTGTACGGCTGTATCGCAAACTTTCTCTCAATATTCTATTAAACCTGAATTTAGGCAATTCGCGATGTTCTATTGTAAATAATTTGCCTAAATAGTGGCGTTTAAATAAATTTAATTTTGCTAAATATGTCCTTATATTTTTTTTTTTTTGAAAACTGACTGTCTTATTGTTAGCTACATATGCATTGTAAGGTTCGGACGAAGAAATATTTAAATTTTTAATAGGTATTGTCTTGTAAAAAAGTCCGAAAAAAACCTTCAAACTTGACATTTTACACCACAATATTTGGGAAAGCAATTTTTTGTGGTTAAAAATCTCTTTGTCCAAACCTTTCATGCCCTTTTCTGAAAATAATAAAATAACCAGAAATCCTTTAAACATATCTGTGATTACATATTTTGATAAAACATACGTGCCTCTCACTCTTAATTTTTAAAATCAGTTGATTTATTTTTAGTTTCACTGATGTGACTTTTACCATTGATTTAAACTAATTTTTACCTATAATTAACTTATAACGTCGTTTGATTCATTATTAGGTTCATTTAAGTGATTTTCATGATTTCCAGTTTTTTTAATTGATCTTCAGTTTTATTGATTTATTTTTAGATTTAGTTGTGAAACGATACTTTATTTTGTTGATAATAAATAATTAATGTGATTTAAGCTCAATTCTTTTTATTATGGGTTAGTTCGGCGAATATAATTTGAAATATACCAGAAGTAAAATATTAAATAAAAAAAAAATTTGAGCGCCAGTCTAATTGATTTTTTGATGTAATTAGAAACAATTGACAAAAAAACTATAATATATTTGAAAATCCGCCCTTTCTTTCATTTTGTGGGTTTAAGGAAACTAAACTCAAATTAAATGTTGTATTTGTTTATTTTACGATAAACAAAAGTTTCAGAGATTTTTTTTTTCTTAAAAAAAAAACTTAGCCTTTCGTATGGTTTTTCTTATCTTCCTTCTCCGAAAGAATCTTAGATAGCTTGGTCCAAAAAAAACGTATTCCAAGAAAAACGTAGTCCAGGAAAAACGTAGTCCATGGAAAACTGTTCCAAAGGAAAAATGTAGTACAAGGGAAAAAAACCTAAAAGTTCACATAAAGTAAATATAAGATAATAATCTTATAAATTACCAGATTTCGTGGACTATTTTTGAAAAAGAATATAAAACAATGATAATATTAAAATGAAATACATGAATTTTAGGTCAAAATATTAAATATAGAAATAATTAAAATGAATTAAATTTTAAGACAATCTGTAAAAACAAACTAAAAAATAGATTCTTTTTTTGTAAAACGAGACACAGACATCAGATAATTTATATTATAAAAAATAAGATATGAACTTTTGAGTAATTATAACAAAAATATATATATACCGGTATTTAAAAGAATTAAAAATAACAGTAAATAAAAGTTAAAAGCGTCGAAATAATTAACAACGAAGGCAAGGGATTTTGGTAAATATATAATATAATAAAAACTTACTCTATATAAAGAGGGCAAGAAAGAAAATTTTCAATTTACAGCACAGACGATATATAAGTCAATTGTTTTGACTGAAAAGGCAAAGAGAGAGAGTTGGTAATATGGGAAAGACATTTTATAGTAATACCTAAAAGAGAGGAAGATCTAGAGAAGGGATATGAAGCGAGCTGAAATCAGATAGACCGAGTAAAGAAATAATAAAAATACAGGGTAGCACAAAAACCGTAACTGTTGATTGATATTTATCTATTATTAATTAAATTTTTATCATAATTTAGCTGAATTAAGTATAGTTGGAAATTAATTAAATGAATCTATAAGTCAATAAAATAATGTTAGAAATCAATGACGTTTCTCGAGACCCGATGATATACCCACTCACTTTCTTCAAAGCCTACCTGAAGAAGGGATTAGTTTTCTATTAGATCTTTTCAACAGAATTTTGACAAAACATGAATTTCCTTCATTATGGAAATCCTCGACTATTATCTCCATTTTAAAATCCCAACAAAGAGGGGGAAGTTTCCCAAAAAAAATTATACCTCCCGGAACTGTAGGACCAATATATATAATTTTCCCAGAGTGTTGAAAATACAGCCGAAAACGGGGACTCTGGCTTGCGTAAGCGCAGTACATTTTGGACCTTTAATGAATAAATATTATTTAAACTTTATAAATATGAAAATTAAAATATATGAAAAAATTCAGGCATCTACTGGATAGATTTATGAAGAATAATCGGCGATCAAAAAATTTTTATCGCAATTTTTGTATTAATTATGCATTAGTTAATTAACAATTTTTTCCTACTTGAACGTGACCATTGTAAGTGCGATACTTGTTAAATAACAAATCTGATTTTTTTTCTTTTTTTGGATCTATTTTTGAAAGGTCTCAGAAGAGATTTCCGTCGAAAAATTAAAAAATTGTTATTTTTCACATTGTTATTAACAATTTACTTACGTTAAAAATTAAAAAGCTTGATTAATCGTAGAAATTTTTTTTTTCATATTACTGTTTTTTATGATCAGGACGCCACATGAAAATAATTTTTAAAACTTTATTTTTTATTGTTTACAAAAATTGTTATTAACAAATGTTTATAAGATAATTGGAAACATAATCTTTGATGCAATTAATGATTTTTACAAAAAAATCGTTTCTTAAAAATTTTTTTTATTGCTTCAAAACGAATTTGTTTATTAACAATTTTTTTCTCTATTTTCTCAATTTTTTTACTTTCCCGACCCTCCTCCAAGAAGGGAATGTATTGTGAACGAGCTAAAAAAATTTTTCTAGATAAAAATGGACATATCCATTTTGAAGTCACCTGAGATGATTAAGACCATTTCCAGATGGAAGCCTGTCTGTGCGTCTTTCTGTCTGTATTATTCCACGATACACGCCACACATTTAATCCGATTGAGCTGAAATTTGGTATATGGGTTTGAGTTACCCATCGGAAGAACCCATTAGTTTTTGTACGACATCTGTCAAACGGAAGTGTCACTATCAAAATATGACAGATGCGATATGTTACGGAATTTGACTTGCAATATGTCATTTAAAAGGTCTTGAAAAACTATTCAGAACAGTCAAAATTATTTCTCCAACTGTCACCTGTCAAAAATAAAAAAATGTCACAGTTTGAAACTTTAACACTATATATCTGAAAAAGTATTCGTCTCTAGACACAACCGATTTTTTTTCAAATTCCTTTGATTATTGTTATATCAAATCTTTTTGCTTTTTTTTCTATTTTATGTGTGAAAATATGCATTTTTACTGTATTTTCTTTTGGTTTTCCTGTGCGGAAAAATGCATGCTCGCTTTTTTCTCAATTTATGTATAAAAAACACATTTTAGCTGATTTTTTTTTGGTTTTTTAAGTGGAAAAATGATTTATTGCTTTTTTACCAATTTATTTGTGCAAAAATGCGTTTTTGCTGTATTTTCAAATATATTTTTTTGTGGAAAAATATATTTTTGCGGTTTTTTCCAAATTCGAGTGTGCATTCGTGCCTGTTTTTTTTTCGAATTTGTGGAAAAAAAAATGCGTTTTTGCTAATATTTTCATTATTTTTGTGTGGAAAAATGCATTATTGCTTTTTTCCCAATTCATGTGTGAAAAATACATTTCTGTTTTTTTTTTTTTTAGTTTTTCGTGCAGAAAAATGCATTGTTGCTTGTTCCATTTTAAATTTGTGTGACATAAAATGCACTTTGCATTTTTTCAAATTTGTGTAAAAAAAGTATGCTGTTTTTTTCAATTTCTGTGTAGAAAATCCTCGAGAAAATCCATTCTTGATTTTTTCCCAATGTATGTGTGAAAATTCGCATTTTTCCTGTTTTTTTTTCTGTTATGCTTTCTTGCTTTTATACCAATTTATATGTGAAAAAATGCATTTTTGTTTTTTCCACATTCGTCTGTGAAAAAATACTTTTAAATTTTTGTGAAAAAAATGCAGTCTTAATATTTTTTTTCAAATTTGAGTGCGGAAAAAATGTATTGTGAACGAGCTAAAAAAGTTTTTCGAGAAAGATGGAAATATACATTTTAAGATCCCCTGAGATGATTAAGACCATTAAGTCTGTCTGTCTGTATATCTGTCTGTCTGTGTATTTGTCTGTGTGTGTAAGCTTCTACGATAGAGCCCACACGTTTAATCCGATTGAGCTGAAATTTGGTATATGGGTTTTAGTTATCCATCAGAAAAACCCATTAGTTTTTGCCCGACATCTGTCAAACGAGACTGTCACTGTCAAAAATGACAGAAGCAATATGTCACGGAATTTGACTTGCAATGTGTCTGTAAAAATATTGGTCTCTGGATACTCGTCGGGAAAGTTGTGGGGTGACACAACTGATTTCTTTTTCTACATAATGGAACAAAAACAACCATGTATTATTTTTTGAGAAAAATTAATAGTAATATGAAAAAAAAAATTGTTTTTGAATGAATAATCAAGCTTTTAATGTTTAACCAAAGTAAATTGTTAATAACAAAGTGAAAAATAACATTTTTTTAGTTTTTCCAACGGAAATCCCTTCCGAGACCTTTTAAAAATAGGTCCGAAAAACAAAAAAAAAATTCAGATTTGTTATTTAACATTTATTGCACTTACAATGTTCATGTTCAAGTGGGAAAAAATTGTTAATTAACTAATGCATAATTAATAGAAAAATCGCGGTAAAAATTTTTTGACCGCCGATTATCTTCTATATATATAAAATTGTCGTGTCGCTGACTGACTGACTGACTGACTGACTGACTGACAGACAATCAACGCACAGCTTAAACCAGAGGTGATAGAGACGTGAAATTTTCAGGGTAGTTTCCTTTGGTAGTGTAGAGCACTAAGAAATAAATTTTGAAAATTCGAACTTTAAGGGGTTCAAAATTGGGGTTAAACAAATATTGACCCGCTCCAGTAAGTGCGTCAACCAAAAACATACAGGGTGATTCATTTAGAGGGGAGTGGCCCTCCCCCATGAGGGAGTGCAAATATTTTTTATTATTTGTCTCCAAGTAATGTAATTAGAAATAGGAGAGAAAGTATAAATTATTTATCTCAAATCAATCTCTATGGGTTAGTTGGATTTTAAACGTAGGCAGTTTTCACCCCTGAAGGGATGAAAACAATTTTTGTTCATTTTACGACGCCCTTCATTTGAACTTACGTAAAAAAGTTAAAAAAAAATTGCAGCAATTTTCAATTGTACATCAATTTAGAGGTGGGTGTCACCCCTTAACAGACACTTTCTGTTCAGTGTTTATAGGCGTACTAAATTTGCTTATTTTCATCACAATTAGCACATTATAGAGCATAATTTGGGGGTCTCATAAAAATTGTTGCGAAAAAACCCCAAAAGGGTGGTTTTGGCGATTTTAGGGGTGATGCAACCATGTTAGAGCCGCGGGACCCCGATTTTCATTATCGGCGTCCCAAAAAGCATATAGTAAAAGCAGTCTCTAGAGTACATACATAAGTATTAAGGCGGCTCTACCGCAACGTAAATTCTTGTTATTAAAAGTTAGCCTTTAAATTTGATTTTATTAGAAAAATATTTTCAGAAACAAATTCTAAATGAATATGACTAAAGGTTGATCGTGCTAGATTTTTAAATTTTCATCTGTTTTTTTGAGTAAAAAATTAAAATTGAAAAAATAAAAAAAAAATCTAAATAAATAAATATTTCGCACGATCAACTTGTTGGACTATTTATTTTTGACTTTTTAATATTTCTTATTTTTTTTTATCTTTATGAATAAATAGGAAATCTTTATAATTGTTTTAATTAATAAAATGTACCGGTAGTAGCACTGTCTCTGTTGGCTGATGTCATGCGGTGTTCATCCCCCCATGCCTTGGCGTGTATTTCTTCGCATTAGTCGCTGTTTCAGTATCGGACGTGCTATTTTAGTTACGAATTGTTTTTTGGTGATATTATGGGGGATACAGTGTCCTTTTTCTTGTAAAGAGCTTACTCCTGAGCCTGGTGTTACAGAATAGTAGATTCTGTAACAAGGTTAGAATGAAAAATTCGACACGAGTGGAAAATTCCGAACGCGAGCGTCAGCGAGTGTGAGGAACCACGAGTGTCGAATTTTTTCATTCTAACCGAGTAACAGACTATATTTTCTCCACGATCAAAAGGTATGAATCAAAATTAAATTAAATCTGAACACAAGTTATTTGTTGACATATTTGTATTACAGTAATATTTATTGTGTTATGGTACACTTACCGATATTACAATCTTGTGCATTGATATTTTTTCATAATTTGCAATATTAGATATTATTAAATTCTATATCTACTTCACTTGATTTTTCACTCATTATTTTGTTTGAATTAAAACTTGTTTTAGAATAAATATTCAGACTCTAGAGGGTGAATGTTTACATTCTATTATTAAAAATGATTTAGGAATTCATATATTCAATAATGGTCGTGGAGAAAATAAAATTAAATTTTTAGTTAAATTGTGCAATTAACTTAAATTAAAAAATAATGATAATTTATATTATCAAGTTCAAGGTCAGCTTGCTATTACAGGTGCTAAATATTGTAATTTTAACTGTATAACTCTTGACACAAAAGATGTACAAAGTTTTTAATTGTTATCATGTTAGCATTATTTTAAAATCGTTTTTTTGTTGCCTGTTTTTGTAACTTCTCGAAACTGTAAAAATTGAACCAAACGTTATTTAAAAAAACTCGGTCAAGCTAGAGCGACATTTTTTCTAACAATTAGAAAAAAAAATAAGTCGAATAGTTCTTTACAACTCTTACCGCAAAGTTGATGGGGTAAGACTTTTGGGAAAAAGAATTTAAAGATATAAATAGAAATTAGCTTTTTCCGACGAATTCGTCCGCGTTAATGTTGGAATAAATAAAAGTTTCTTTCTTATAAATGTGTCCTTCCCATACTTTTCAAACTCTGGGATTAATATTGGATTGAAGATTGAATATTGAGTACCTCTAAAACATAAATATTGATAGGCGCTTGAAAATTGGTACGTAGATTTATATAAAGAAATGTATTTTTAAAAATGAAGGGGCCCCTCCCTTCAAGAAACTTCACAAAAAATATGCGCTTAAAAATTGATATGTAGATTTCGTTTGATAAATAAACAAACAGCTAAAACTGAAACTTCAATAGCTATTTTTATTTAAATTTCGATAATTTTATTATTTCTGTAAAATATTGAGGATTGTCTATCAGTGTGAATAATTTCAGATTTTTGTTCTTTTCACAAAAATTATTAAATTTGGATACCTAATTTTATTTTTCCTATAAAATATAAATAAATATCTATCGGTATGAATTAATTACTTCGACCTGAAAACTTCGCCATTAGTCTAAAAGTAGGTCATATAACATTATAAAAAAAATTGTTTTGAAATTTGCAAACAATGACCTTTCATTTGATATAACACTTGATATAGTAAGTCCACTTGGAGGAGTAAAAATGGGGATAAAAGTTTGAAAACTCGGGAAAGGAGTTGTTTATAAATATGTGGGATATTTAAATAAAACTTGATTTCCCAATAACTAATATTAACTTTAATTGGTAAGTTCATTTACGAGTATACAAAGATAACTGTAGATTTATTAAAATGGTATCAAACAGGTAAACGGTGTCTACCGAAAAACGCATACAAAAAAGGGTTCTATTAATTTGCAAATACACACCAGTGGCGTTACAATTTGCATGGTAAAATATACCACAAAATATATCCAGCAGATGCCTAAATTTTTTCAATTTTTAATTTTTATGTTTAATAAGTTTAAATAATATTTATTCATTAAAGATTCAAAGTTTCGGCTGTATTTTTAACACTCTGGGAAAATTATAAATATTGGTCCTTCAGTTGTTTCGAGAGGTATAGTTTTTTTTTCGTAAATTTCCTCGTCTTTTTGAATCTTTTTTCAAATTTGAAAAATGTCAAATAGTTTTTGAGATAAGTATTTTCAAAAAAAACAAACCCCATTTTTCTCAGATAATTGTTTATAACTTTTGCAATTTTTGCAAGCGGCTCTTGATTTTTTCAAAAATCAACTACGCGCTGTTCAGAATCGAATGACATCTCGTTCCTACTTTTCGGAGGCGGAGAAAAAGTTTGACCCAAAAAGCACTTGTTTACTAGACTAATATAGAATAAAGAGTTTGCTTTATAGTATGGCGCTTTGGCTATGCGGATATATGACGTCCCAATCCGCGCTAAAAATCACCAACTTTAATATTACATTTCTCGGTTATTTGAAAATTTGAAAATTTTTTTTACCGATTTACTAGTTTTTGCCTATATTTCAGTAAAACTTCTCCATTTAAAATATAATGCAATTATGTTCTAAATCAAGTAAATTAACTTAATAATCAAGCGAATAATTCTAGAAATTAATTAAATTAACTACAATTCAATTCACTAAGGCTGTATAGGTCAGTCGTTGGAGACAATCAATTCACATTAATTCCAAAAGTTTTCAAATTTTCATGGTGTGTTAGTACATTAATGAAAACAAACTATAAAATTTTGCAGAAGTCTGGGATGAACGGAACATTGTTTAAATCGCAAAAAACGTTTTAATGCTTTATTTTTGCACTAAAAATTTTAAAAGTTTTGCGAACTTGGAATACTGCTAGTACTAATTTTTTTACAACATGCATAAAGTTTGCAACCTTGTGAAAGTTATGGAATATTGTTTTTTTCTCATTTGTTTAAGTTTTCCATTGTAATTTGTTTAAAAAAATTACAAAAGTTCTGCAAATTGGTACGGTGTATGGAAAAACAGTTGAACATCTTCACGTAGATTTGTAACCATTTCCTACAAACGGATCATTTATTTATCAAACTTTTTTTCTTCGATGCTGCCATTTTTGATACACACAAGCATCGAAATAATTACAAACGTTTTTTGTCTTGGTTGCAAATAAAGATAATAGCGGTCCCAATGAATTTGTAACTATGCGACCTTGTACGAAAAACGGAAACTTAATTTATTAACTAATAATTAATTTTTTGCATGTTTACAACTGCTGAAATATTTGCAAAAGTTCTGCAAATTGTACTTATAATTACAACTAATATTTTATGCGACACAAGAAATTTGCAACCGTCATTTTTTAACATTTTTTTATTAAATATTTTTATTGTTTTTTGGATAATTTGGCCATAAATTGTAAAAAAAAATTGTAAAAAAGTTTAAGATATTCGAATATTGATCTATATTAAGGTACTCATTAATTTGCAATATTTTCTGCAATCCGGAAACACATTTTCCTAATATTTAGACGAATTATAACGTGCAGTACGAGTGAAGGGGTTATTATAAATAAAATACGCGTGGCTTTCGTTTCTACAGGGTGTTTCAGAATAAAGTACCGTAAATTAGGGACTATATAGATATTGACGAATTATTAAGAAAATTCAAATAACATTTTTCTGTAAACCCCCCCGTTTCCATTCTACAGGGTGATAAAGTGAAAGTGAAAAATACATATTTTTTTAAATATCTTTGCTTAGAGTAGAAACATTAACTTGAAACTAGGTACATATTAGATGTTCAATAATACGAATTAGTACCACTTTATTTCGACAAATTAGGATAATCTATTGGCGTAGAAACAGGAGGGTGATCAAATCATTTTGAGCTTAACTTTTTGCACACCCTGTATTTCTTAAAATTTAAAGCTGACAGCTATTCCTCATACAGTTTGCCATAGAAAAGGTATTTTTAGGTCATCTCTGTAGAGCATTCCATTTTTGAGATATTTCAAATTTAATGCTACTCATACAACGCGATTTATTAATAAATTAACTCAAAAAATGAAAAGTTTTATTTTACAAAATAGAAACTGATAACTGACTCAAATGAAATGTAGTAAGTATTCACTTCAATGTATTCAGTACTTTAAAAGCTAAATATTTTGTAAAGTAACTTTTCTGTGGAAAACTGTATGAGGAATAACTATGAGCTTTAACTTTTAAGAAATACAGGGTGTACAAAAAGTTAAGCTCAAAATGATTTGACCACCTTCCTATTTCTACGCCAATGGATTATCCTAATTTGTCGAAATAAAGTGGTACTAATTCGTATTATTGAACATTTAATATGTACCTAGTTTCAAGTTAATGTTTCTACTCTAAGCAAAGATATTTAAAAAAATATGTATTTTTCACTTTTACTTTATCACCCTGTATGGAAACGGGGGGTTTACAGAAAAATGTTATTTGAATTTTCTTAATAATTCATCAAGATTTATGTAGTCCCTAATTTAAGGTACTTTATTCTGAAACACCCTGTATAACGACGAAAAGGTACCTACTTCGTTTTCTATTCTATGCGTTTGTTTGAGTTTTATTTAAATTTGTGTTTTAAAAATTTTCGCCATATATGACATTTGTTTAGTTTGCGGTAAAAATTGTTGGATAAATTTCACATAATTATCAGAAAATTTTTCATACATCTTATTGATAAATTCAATTTTTATTCAAATCATCCTATTATTAGCTATAACAAATCAAACAAATATAAGATTTCTGCAAGTCCTAGCCTGCGTATCATATGCCTGCATATGATTTCAAAGTGTACCAATAAATAAAATGCATAAAGTATTTGTCGACAAGTGGTCTTTAAAACACGCTCACTTATATGTTCCGGATTATAAAATATATACCAATTGGCAGACTTGCAGGACATTTGCTTTTTTTGGAGCGTACAAATATGAAATTATTTTTGTTTTCGATTTTATCCTCATTTACGGGCGGTTGCAAATTAATAAAAACATTATACGTGAAACTATTATTTAAAACTTTTAGAATTGATATTAAACTTTTTTAATAAAAAACCAATTTTATGAAAAAATATATTTTCCGTTTGACGCAAGAGGTTGTAAATTAAAACAATTCTTAAGAAAATTATTTTCGTTTTTTTGTCGAGTTCGCAGAACTTTTGGAATTTTCATCGAGAAATTAGGATGAAAAACAATTTTTTTTTGATAAAACAAACATTTCCGCTTGGTTCAAATGGTTGCAAATTTTTAAAAGGATATATACTGCAATTATTTTTAGCTTCGAAAGTTTGCATAACTTTTGCTTTTTTTAGTAGGGCGGAAATACGCAAATATTTTTTTTTTGATTTTATACTCATTTCCGTGTTAGAGGTGAGGTTGCAAATTAATAAAAACATTGTTATTAGGAATATCTTCATTTGCAACCCTAATTAAAAACGTTTGGAATTATTCCGAAACTTACTTTTATAAAAAAATCCAATTTTATGAAAAAAAATATTTTCCGTTTGATGCATGAAAATAATTTTATTCATTTCTTCCAGTATGCAAAACTTTTGGAATTTTCATGGAAGAATTAGGATGAAAAACATATTATTTTTGATAAAACAAACATTTCCGTTTTGTTTAAATGGTTGCAAATTTATCAAAAAATGTAAATTGCTATTTTTCAAAACTTCGAAAGTTTGCAGAACTTTTGCAAATTTCTCCGCCCTGATATTGCAAAAATTCATTAAATCCCGATTTTCAACATCTTCCGTTCAGAAAAAAGGGTTGCAAAATCAGATTTAGTATCATTCGAATGTACTCTTCACTTTATTAAAGTTTTAAAACTTTTGTAATTATTGTTAAATTTTTGGCATATTCTGTCTATTTCTACTGGCCTAGTACATTAGCTGAAAAGTATAGACCAATTAAATTAAATTCAGAAATCAATTGTAAGAATTTTGAATTATTATAACTAAATATCAAATCAATTAAATGAACTTATAAATCAATAAAGTAAGAAAAATATTTCAAAATATTTGAAAATCCTGTAAAAAATATTTTTATAAATATAAGGATAATTATATTTTCCTAATAATTTGGTAGACCAACTTTAACAGATTGTCTAAAAAAACATCCTTTTCTCACTAACCCAAATTTAACATCTCGTATCCTGGTGGAACGCCGCACCGCCCCGTTTTCATGGGTCATAAATCAAATCGGGAGTTTTATAAAAGGATCGTAGAAGTTGGCGTCCGTGTTTTCCATCTCCAGCATCGAAATAACTTTATTACGGAGTCTTTTATTTGAGCTCGAACGCCATGTTTTATGAGAATACATTTCGATGTATATTTTTCGATTTATTTTTATTTAAGTAAAACAGAAGTTTCCAAAATGGGGTAGTAGAAAAAGTATGGTATATATACATACTATAAAATAAACAAAACAAAACAACCCCTAATACTTCAAATGTTATACAATGAACAGGAATCTACATTAACTGGCCCGCATTTTTTATTAGTGAATCATCTGTTTTCCCGAGTTTTCTCGAGTGTAATCTACACTTTTACATTCACACAACATCCCTTACGCGTCAGAATAAAAAATTGCCCTTTTACCCTCTTTTTACACACAAAATAATACAGATTTAAAAACATTTTTTTCAATACACCTCGCATACTGATTTAGTATGAGGGATAAAACTACTTATTTTTTAAGTTTTCGTTAATTATCGAGAATATTTCGTTGTCATTAATTTTTCTTATCAAGATATCTACAGTATGTTCAAAAAAAAAATTAAACCGGGTTTGGAGGAAAATAGGGAAAAACAGTTAAAAATTAGGAGAAATGCCGAAAAATAAAGAAAAATAGGTAAAAATAGGAAAAAATTCACAAATTTAAAAACAAACCAACAATGTATTTTTCTCCACTAGAATTAAGATAATAGCAACGATGCATTTTTCCACACAGGAAATTGAAATACAAAGCAAAAATAAAAATTTTAAATCCAAAAACAAGAATGCATTTTTACATACACAAATTTAAAAATAAACTAACAATGCATTTTTCTCCATACGAATTTGAAAAACAAGACACTTATGAATTTTTCTACTTTTCAATTTGGAAAATAAGCGACACTTTCAGTTAAATTATTAAAAAATCAACTATGCGTTTTTCCACTATCGAATTTAAAAATTAATTCGTATTTTCTCAATCGAATTACAAAATTTTCATAATCGACTTTGAACAAAAATGAAAATTTAATGACTTGAGTAAAGAAAAAAAAAACAATAATGCATTTTCCCACTTGGTTTAGGAAAACAAAGAAACGATGCATATTCGAATAAAATTAAAGCAAAAATATATTTTTCAACATCTGATGAAAAAAGCAAGCATGCATTTTTTCATACCCGAATTTGGAAAAATGAAGCAAGAATGCATTTACGGGAGAAAAATGGGGAAATAGATAAAAATAGATAATAATAATAATAAATAAGGAAAAACAGGAGAAAATAATGATAAACAAGAAATAGGAAAAGTCAGGAAAACTAGGAAAAATAAGAAAAAATATAGACAAATGGGGAAAAACAGGATAAAATATGGAAATACAGAAAAAAAAAGTAAAATAGGAGAAGATAGGCGTACATATGGAAAAATAATTAAAAATGAGAAGAAATAGTGAGAAATAGAAAAAGTTGGGAAAACTAGAAAAAATACGAAAAAGAAAATTGGGGAAACCAGGAATAAATAAAGAAAAATAGAGAAAAATAAAACGAAATATACAAAAATTGACAAAAATAGACAAAAATAGACAAAAATTGACATCAATTGACAAAAATTGACAAAAACTGGCAAAAATTAACAATGGACAACAATGAACAACAAGGAACAACAATGGACAACAATGGAGAACAATGGTCAACAATGGACAACAAATAGACAACAAATAGACAACAAATCGACAACCAAATGGACAACCAAGTGGACAACTAAATGGACAACCAAATGAAAAAACCAAATGGACAACCAAATGGACAACAAATTGACAAAAATGGACGAAAATGGAAAAAAATGGACACAAATGGACAAAAATTAGACGAAAATTAGACGAAAATTAGACAAAAATTAGACAAAAATTAGACAAAAATTAGACAAAAATTAGACAAAAATTAGACAAAAATTAGACAAAAATTAGACAAAAATTAGACAAAAATTAGACAAAAATTAGACAAAAATAGACTAAAAATAGACTAAAAATAGACTGAAAATAGACTAAAAATAGACTGAAAATAGACTAAAAATAGACTAAAAATAGACTAAAAATAGACTAAAAATAGACTAAAAATAGACTAAAAATAGACTAAAAATAGACTAAAAATAGACTAAAAATAGACTAAAAATAGACTAAAAATAGACTAAAAATAGACTAAAAATAGACTAAAAATAGACTAAAAATAGACTAAAAATAGACTAAAAATAGACTAAAAATAGACTAAAAATAGACTAAAAATAGACTAAAAATAGACTAAAAATAGACTAAAAATAGACTAAAAATAGACTAAAAATAGACTAAAAATAGACTAAAAATTGACTAAAAATAGACTAAAAATAGACTAAAAATAGACTAAAAATTGACTAAAAATTGACTAAAAATTGACTAAAAATAGACTAAAAATAGACTAAAAATAGACTAAAAATAGTCTAAAAATAGACTAAAAATAGACTAAAAATAGACTAAAAATAGACTAAAAATAAACAAAAACAGGAAAAAACAAGAAAAAACAGAAAAAAATAATAAAAAGTAGAAAAAACCAGGAAAAAATAGGAAAATACAGTAAAAAATGGGAAAAAATACTAAAAAGTACAAAAAAATACGAGAAAATACGGTAAAATACGAAAGAATACGAAAAAATACGAAAAAATAGGACAAAGTAGGAAAGAATAGGAAAAAAATAGGAATAAAATAGAAAAAATAGGAAAAAATAGGAATTGAGTCCATCGACGTCAGTGGGGGACCAGCTTATCTAATGCCTAGAGGTGCATCATTGAGGAGATCTAGAAGCTCGTCCAGAAGATCTTTCTCTTCTTTTAGAATCCTCAGATTCGCTTGTGGAAACGTCTTGGTTCGTCTTGGAAAGGCTCTTCTGTTTTTTACATTTGTCCACTTCGTCCGGAAAGTATCCTTTGAGTGGGAGTTAGAGCTGTCCAGTCTTCTCCTGACGTATATTCCCAGATCAAATTTTATGTCAGTTTTGATTTTGATACATTTGACATTTACGCGATATTGTGAGAAAGATCAACAGTTTATATTGAAATTAGTTGATTAGTTACAACGGGAGAAAGATGCCGTAAAGATTATTTTGCCCTTGAGTGCAGTTTGTGAGATAAGTAGAAAAATTAGTACCATTAAAATCGTAAATAGTAGAATAAAATAGTTTATGAAATTATTAGAGAAATTAACTATATTTTTTTCCATTAACTATTTTGATAGACGAAAAAAAATCACTTACGTTTAAATTATTACTTTAATGATTCACACATCAAAACCATCTCGCTTCGTGATATCATTAAAATTGTTCAATATTTACTGAACAATAAATCGTTTCAAGTTTCAAACGATACAAAAACACGAAACACGTAAAATTATAAAACGAGACCATGTCCAGACCCAAGCAGACCCATCCATCATGGACTGCGACTTCAACATCGACCCGAGGACACTTTGCATCGAATACCATTATAGAAGGACAAAATTTTTTGTTAACAGTATTATTATTAGCAAACCACAATTGAAAAGACCATCATCAGGTCAATATTAAGTACTAAACGAGGAAAAGAATTGATCACAGAATGTGAAACAACCCAGAACTAAGTAAATTAAATTATTCTTGATGATACTTGAAAAGTAAAAAAAAAATTTTAAATTGTAAAATGCAATCGAAAAAAATTTTCTTTCTCCTTTCGCCGTTGAGATTGTGTTTTGGCACGTGGTGACTTTCTCCAAAATTTTATTATTGGCTTTTTTTCATGGTTTTCAGCTGGTGGTCTGTTTCTTCGAGCACCCCCCCCCCCCAATTGTAGGGTGGCGATATTTTGGTTTTATTTTTTATTTTTTCCTGGATGTTGATCCCCCTGTAGGTGCTGTCCTTATTTAAATTTAAAAATTTTCATGTTTAATTTAATGTACTTAGTTTGTACCCTTAAATTTTTTGCGCCATCTTGAATTTAGTAATTTTGACAAAAAATACACAATCTCCTACCCCTAAAACCCCCACATATTAATTTTAAATTAAATCGATCCATAATCATAAATCTCGTTCGTCATCTTGAATTTTTTTTGTTCTGTACATGTAGTGAGAAAGTAAAAAGAACGGTACACAGCTGTATAATAAAATTATCCTGCAATAACTACCCAATGATGTGCAAAATACCCAAAAATGGGAAATTCCCCACAAATTGGCATCACTGTTTGATTATAGACTGACTTACTGAGCTACGCATCTAGCATATTATAAAGGTATATTGATATTCAGAATGATTAATGTAAAAATATTATTTGTACAACTATTAAAAAATAATCCAAATGGATTAATGTAAAATATTGTTTGTTAAATCTTTAAGCTGAAGGACTAAGAATCTGATTCGGGAAAATTATATTCAGAAGGACTATTGTTACAATATTGTCTGTATAAACTATAATCAAGAGAACTATTACTTGAAGAAAAGAACTATAGGGAATTAATGGTGGTTATAAAAATTATATCTAGCAGGACTATTGTAAGAAGGTCATTTGTAAACTTAGCAAGCCCTAACCAGAAAGATTATTCTAAGTATATTGTTTGTGAAAATTATATTTAGAAGGACTATTCTAAGAATATTATCATAAGAAGATGGTTTCTTTCAAAAATATTGTTTACAAAATCTTTAATCAGAAAAAAATATTTTTTGTAAAAAATATAATCGAAATTCCTTGTGTTAGAATATTGCTTATACAAATTGTAATGAAAAGGACTGTTGAAAGAATATTGTATATGAAAACTATAGTCAGAAGGACAATATTTATTGCAATAATTACAATCATAAGTACTTCTGGAAGAATATAATTTAAAGTAAATCAAATAAGAAAAAGTAGGATTACTGTAAAAATATTCTTTGTTAAAATTATAACTAGAAGGGCTAGCAAGAATAATATAATTCAGAACGATTATTCTGAAATATTGTTTAGAACAAAGATAGCGTATTTACCGTTTCAAAAAATTCTAAAAATTTATAATAATTTCCAAAAATATCCAAAATATTCCAAGAAATTCCAAAAAATTCCAAAGAATTCCAAATAATTTGAAAAAATTGCAAAAACTTCCAAAAAAATTAAAAATAATTCCAAAGAATTCCAAATAATTTCAAAAAATTGCAAAAACTTCCAAAATAATTAAAAAAATTCAAAATAATTACAAAAAATTCCAAAAATATTCAAAAAATTTCACAAAAGTCAAAAAAATTAAAAATTCCAAAATATTCAAAATAATGCCAAAAAATTGTAAAATATCCAAAAAATAAAAAAACCAAAAAAATTTCAAAAAATACAAAAGCTGCAAAAAATCACAGAAAATTTACAAAAACTTACATACAATTACAAAAAATTACAAGAAATTGCAAAAAATCAAAAAAAATTACAGAAAATTAATAAAAACTTACATACAATTACAAGAAATTCTAAAATATTCCAAAAACTTTCAAAAATCACTAAACAATTCCACAAAATTCCAAAAAATTAAAAAGTCCAAAAATTTCCAAAATATTCCAAATAATTCCAAATACATTCGAAAAAGTAGCAAAACATCCATAAGAAAAAAAAAAACAAAAAAATTACAAAGAATGCAAAAAATTTCTAAAAGTCACAAAAAATTACAGAAAACTAACAAAAATTTACACGAAATTTTAAAAAATTCCAAAAAAAATCCAAAAAATTCCAAGAAATCTAAAAATTCCAAAAAATCCAACGAATTCCAAAAAATCCAACGAATTTCAAAGAGTTCTAAAGAATTCCAAATAGTTTAAAAAATTGTAAAAATTTAAAAAAATGCAAGAACAAAAAAAATTACAGAAAATACAAAAAAATTACCAAAAATATCCAAAAAATTCCACCAAATTCAACAAAATTCCAAAATATCTAAAAGTTCCAAAAAATTCCAAGGTATTCCATATAATTTAAAAAAATTGGAAAAGATTTAAAAAAATTCTGTATAAAAAAAATACAATAAATTCTAAAAATTTAAAATATATTGAAAAAAATCGACTAAAGTAAAATTCCAAATAATTTCAAAAAATTAAAAAAGATTCAAAAAAATGACAAAAATTACAAAAACTTGCAAAAAATTACAAAAAATCACAAACAATTACAAATTTTTTTAAAAATATCCAAAAAATTCCACAAAATTCCAAAAAATCTAAAAATTCCAAAACAATCCAACGAATTCCAAAAACTTTGAAAGAATTCCAAATAATTTAAAAAAATTGTAAAAATTTCAAAAAAATTGCAAAAACTTCAAAAAAATTACAGAAAATATAAAAAGTTCCAAAAAATTAGAAAAAAATTGCAAAAAAGTTCAAGGAATCAATTTCCCAATTGTGCAAAGCCTCTCAAATAAAAATAAACTATTTAAAAATTTCAAATACAAATATCGTTTCAAAAATCCATAATACTCTAAAACTGTCTATAGGTCTCATACGCCATCAAAAAATTGTCAAATAACATTCCTTAAAACTATAGAAAATCCCCATAATTCTCAAGAACTGTTCCAACATTCAAACAATGGTCGAAATGTCAAAAAGTATAAAAAAATAAAGAAAAAGCATATTTTTTTTTTAATAACCAAAAACCTGTTTAAAATGCCAAAGACTGTCTAAAAGCTCCAACAAAATTGTTAAGATATCTTTAAAATTATCAAAGAACTCCAGATCCGTAGAAAAATAACCAAATAAAAATTTTATATTTTTTACGATAAGTATTGGTTGTTGTTTACTTTTTACAGTTAAATAATATCGGATACAATAAGTACTTCGATGGGTCAGCAGCTATATTATCAAATCTTTTTTCAAATAAACTGCATTTTTTTTTAATTGGTCCGCTTATAGAGACATTTTCACCCACAAGTTAACGACTATATGTGTGCATCGGTGGTCGGTCAGGACTGCAGGACTCAGGATCATGATGTGCCCTCCTTGCTCTTGCTCTCCGGTCACCGTATCCTTTAATATGAGCTCATATTTCATGTTCCTCGACGGACAGGGCGTCCCGACGCCAAACGTCCACTAGGAACGTACTCTTACGCCCTCCATAAATGTTCACCGACTGTTACACTTCGACGAAATTTATTCGGTGTAGTTTTTACTATAAAATTATTTCTTGTGGAATCATGTTAAATCGATAAATACATAAATACATTGTACTTTTAATGCTGTTTTTTGTTTTCTTACGGATGATTCTTTGCAAGTAACGATCGGTTGCCTTTCTAACACCTTCACGGATGTGCCACAAGGATCTACTGTTTCCTTTATTATTACGGTACACTTATATCCTCCTTAGCTTTGGACGTTGCTGTACAGACAACAGATTTGTTTCTTAATAAAGACCTGGAGAAAATTTTAGCTTAGAGTGACAGTAACCAACGAGAGTTTATCGCTAAGAAAACCCAGTCAACCACGTTGGCCAGGTTGGTTGAAGCATCAGTCTTTATAATTGGTCATTGTTCGGGTAGTGCGTTAAAATTAATAGCAAGCGAGACCCAATCAACCATTTTTTCTAATTAGCTTAACGTTACGAAACCTGACATAATTATGTCAGGACACTTAATTCCATTAGCTTCATTACTGACTTTGATGGACTAGTGCTCACACATCTGTAGCTCTGTCCCTAAGCATATCTTGCAGTTGCTCAATTTTATCCAAAAGAGAGCAATTAACCTTATTGGCGACCCAAATGACAAGGAATATTGAAGGTTTGGAACATCGAAAGTAGGCTATCTTTTTTACAGATACTTTCATACGATATTGCTTGCTCAATTCTTCCTAGAGTCATGCGTACTAGTAGAGCTGTTATAAATTATATTTCTGCTGTTAAAGTTGTGCGTCTGGTGAATCCACAAAAAAAATGTCAGGTGTTCTTAGATAAGTCTTGTATTTGCTGTTATATTGCTATTGCTCTAATCTTATTCTTCCTCTTGTAATATTATTATTTTTCCAACTGTTATTGTTGTCTTGCTTTTGCTATTGTCCTCTTCTTGTTTGGGGGAGGGATGTTAATATTTTTACTATGATATTTCGTATAATCTAAAATAAGAGACAATACATCCTCTTATCAACAGAAGTATTTACACTTTATAGGACAGACAGGCAGCTTTAAAAGAACTGAGCTCCAACCGTTGGACTCGAAGCTGGTGTGAAACTGCATCGAATCCTTAGATCGCATTGCTACGAGCAATAGAATAACCCTACTCTGGGTCCCTAGACACGAAGGGGTGGAGGGAAATGAAAAAGCCAACACTCTTGCGAGAAAAGGTGCAGAATCCGAGTTCATTAGACCGGAACCATTCTTTGGTATAGCCAAAACCAGTGCAAAAGACACTATCTGGAAATGGGCCGAGTTAAAAACTCTCTTGCGCTGGAAAGATATTCCTGGGTTAGCTCACTCTAAGGCGTTTATAGTCAAATCCTCAGGTAGTACCCTATCTCAGATCCTAGAATAGAGAAAAGTGATCTACGCCTCCTAACTGGACTGCTTATAGGGCACTGTGGTATGCATTAACATCTGTAGAAGCTAGGTATGTGTCAAACATCGAACTGTCGCTTCTGTAGCGTGGAAGACGAAACAGCGAATCATATTGTATGCTCTTATCCTGTCCTGGAAATCAATAGGCTTCATATGTTTAGTTTCGTACAGCTGGAGCCTACCGACTTCAAGGAAGCTTCACCTTAATCAACCATAGACTTCATAAGGAGGTGTGGATTGTATGGTGTATTATAGTCAGTAGGAGTGAGTAACAATAGGCCTCTGCTGGCCGTAGTGGAGTGACAAGCCAACGCTCCACTCACCTTAATATATGCCTGCAGTCCTTTAAATTTTCCCATCATAGCAGTAGCTCCGTCGTAGGAAATATCAGTGGTTTCATCATCCAGAAAAAGATCGTTGAATATGTCAATAATTTCGTTCTGAATTTTCCAGATAATGTACATTTACTACTGGACAGTAGGACCGGATCATATTTAGCTCTATACCTTAAGTTCTCTAAAATTATCTTTAATTTTGTTAGTTTCTTTGGTAGCCGTCCCTATGTCCTCTTAATGCCAAATCTTACGTTCCACAGAATAAAACGGTTTCTATAATAGGTTTTAATTTATTCGGACTTTCCTTCTCTTAGAACATGCTCTTTATTTAATTCATTCTTCAGTTTTGCTTTTTTAAGATTTAGAACAAGCAGTTACTTCAATAGCACCAATCTTTATAGTTCCTTGGTGCTTAACGTACGAGTTTCCTGCGTTTCATACTATTCTATATTCGACGTGCAAGTAACGGTGATGGCAGTCAGGGTTGCCGAAACTACTCCATCTGCAGTAGATCTACTCCCTTTAATAATTTTTTTCGCCGCTACTCCAAAAGATTAATTTCTACTCCGATTAAATGTACAGATGAATATGTAGTCCGAATAGAACAGTTGACGGTTCTGCAATTATTTTACTTTACGAACGTTGTTCGGCTAGTGGCCGAATGCCTTAAGAGAGAATAAAACGAAAACCGAATGCCTTCTTTTTGTCACAGACATCTGTTTTGACATTTGGTATGACGGGCTCACTGTTGCTGTTAAATGAGATGACCTTGAAGAAGGATCTCTGATAATGGCTAAGAGAGAATAAGACGAAAACCGAATGTCTTCCAGTTTTTCTTCTTTTTGTCTCAGAAAACCAAATGTTTTCCAGTTTTTATTTTCTTTTGTCTCAGAAACCTATTTTGTAATGACCTTAAAGAAGGACCTCAGGTGGCGCATGCGTAAAAGAGGTTGACGGAATATGCCCTCTGAACTAGTCTGAACACTAAATACTACTCCGCTTTGGTATGAATCTAATCCACTTTCAATCTCCTATCTAGTACTATTTTCTGGCAATACTGGTGGGGAAAGGGGAAACTGAAGCGACTGACGGACCTGCCACTTCATCGGATTGTTTTTCTTTTTGAAACACTCTCATTGCCACTCTCTTCATTTTCGGACTAAACGAACGACATAATGGTCGATAAATTAATGTAGAAAAGTAAATTATTTGAGGTTTGTATACATCTTCAGTGTAAACGGATTTGAAAAAGTGTTAACGTGCTTTTTTTTCTATGTTTTCATGTAATCAAATTTCGACGAAATAAGAAAATACTTAAGAATAATCAGTAGATATTTCTGAGTATCAGCATTTATTTTTTAATATATATTTCAGTATTTACTTAATGCTGATTTTTATTAATACTACCCAATTGCCCTTATCTGATGAATATTCTACTAAGCCTGTTAAAGGTAACAAACATTTTCACCTGATATTATCATGCAATTGTAACGCACTTCGGTCGTTACGGGTCACTTTGGCGCCTTAGTTCAGGTTTCGGATTGCCTCGGGCGCCAGCTTCCGTTTATAGTGTGAAGGCCACTGCACGGGCAGCGTCAATGGAGAAAGAAAATAATTCAGGGGTTGTTATGGTATCGACCAAAATCACTGGCGGCCAGAAGGGCGGTCTTTACTTGCCCTACTAGGTTTGAGTACTTGGGTATTAGCTGCTGGGATTTTAAAACTCAAAACAAATAAAATTCAATAAATAAAACTTTTATTGTTCCCAAAATTCCGGTGAAAAAAAAATTGTGCAACGGACGATACAGGTACGACTGGCTTGGCTGGTGTGGTGTGGTCGTACTGACGGCTCCAGGTTCTGGTCAATTTGAACTTATCTTCCGATTGACCTATCTCTAAAGGTCGCTGAAGTGAATGGACTGTGGCTGCCACTGCAGCTACCGACAACGGTTTGAATTGCCCTAATTGATAAGAACTTCGGCGTCTAAGAAGCACAGACGAGAGTGTTTCCATCTGTCGGCCCGAGGTTCAACTGGTGCAACTGGCCTTTTATTCGAAGCTTGTCTCATAATTTTAAGTTAATTCTAATCCAGTGCCGTGCGCGATTTTATTTATATATTTTAATTATTACGGAAAAAGTAACTTTATTACACAATAAGTTTTAATGCTGCAGTGTTGAGGCAAACAACTCAGCCAGCAGCATCCACCTAATCAATCAATCAATGCTTTCCATTGCTGTTTTCTTCTATTTACGATTGATTGCAGTTTCCTTTCTGCTGCTACTGTTTTCTTGCTATTACTATTGTATTACTCTTGTTATTTATGTTTTATTGCTCTTTCTTTTATTATTGTATTGTTATTTATCTTGCACTTATTCTTGCCCTGCTGTTGTCTTGTTCGTTGGTCTTATTTAGTTTCCCCGTTAATATACGTATATCTAATTCATACATTGCACCTATTACATTAGATCACATTCAAGCGAATTATTTAAGAATCAACAGTAATAAATATCTTTTTGGCTCCATACTATAATTTAGTCGACGAACTGGAGTGGCAATTCCTTTCCATCATCCTGCTCCGGTGGTATTTTCATTTGTTTGCGCGAAGGGGAATGTACAGAAGTCAAAAGGTTTTAATTTATGAGGTCTTTTATGTAACTTGTATTAGGGGCATTATTTCGTATAAGTTCTGCCAATACCGATTGTAGATTTAATGAGTTAGCTTAAGCTTACGATTCGTGTTAATTGGCATAAAGTTCTAACTCTTTTGAAATTAAGTTAAGCGAATTTTTAGGGTTGCGTATTGAGGTAATAAATTAAGGGTGGGTGTTTAATTAATTTTTTTATCCTTTCATAAAACTTTATATACTTTTACTCACAGAAACAAAGAAAACAAACACAACTTCCCGAGTCCTATTATTCTAAGCAATAACTAAAAAATTTAACAGACTGAGAACTCTCGGTAAAAACATACTTTGCTTACGTTGCCCGAGGTGGTCGACTTTCAACTTTCAAGATGTTCATTACCTGCTTGGAGTATTCACTGACGATGCCATAATTCAACGGAGTACATACTAGGAGTACACTAGAGTGCATCGGGGGAGTTCGCTCGAGTATGACTCCCCAAACAGCCGCTGGTGCTTCACTTGTCATTCAATGTAGTAGTCGGAAAAATTTGCATTTATTTTGGAGAAAGGGTAGCGCAAAATTTGGATAAAGTTATTTTTCTAATTGAAAAAAAAATCAACAAAAAGTGAGGAGTAACAATAAGGTAGTTTTATCTAATCATAACAAAGAAAATCAACATAAATTTCAAGGAAACAGTAACGGAAAGTTACTTTTTTAATTGTAGAAAAAAATGTGAAAAAGTTAACGACAGGGTAATTTACTTATTCATGATAAAATATGTATAAAAGTAAAAAATGATATTTTTAGTAAATCTATTTTTTTATTTTAAAATATTTCTGAGCGTGTATTTTAAAAAAAGGTAATGACTCCTTTTTTTATAAATTGGTAAACTTTATGATCAATAATAATAATAAGTAATTTATCTGAAAAAATTTTAAGAAAACGGAAGGACCAATCTAATTGTTGAAAAATGAAGCACTAAAGGGTAATTTCTTAAATTTGAATAGTATACTTTATTTAAAAAAAAATCATAACGGTGAAATGGAAATAATTTATTATACACTGAGTTTCAAAAAGTTTGCACCATACGGGAAACTTGTTTATTATCCATTTGTTAGAAAAATTTATTCATGATAAAAATTGGACCATTGCAGAAAATTTTTTAGTTGATTTATCAAAATTCTAAATTTCCCAGGGAAGAACAAAAATAAATAAAAAATAATACCCAAATGAATTTAAATATTTAATTGTATTTTTAATAGTTAAAATTTTTTTATTTTAGTTTTTTTTAATGGAGAACATTTGATAAATTGTAATTCAATTCATAAACCAGTGTCGTTTTAGTTTGTCTGTATAGTTTATTTCTAATTTGAATTTAATTAAATCAAAAATCAATGAAGAAAATTAAAAATTATTGAATCGGTTAAATATAGGGAATTAAAAATATTTTAAAATGAGTTATAGTCGAGCCCTATTTAAATTTTTTAAGGGGTTAGCTACCCTAGGCAAGGGATTGAAATTAGGGTTAATTTTTTATTGTGACAATGTGATTCATAAGAAATAAAAATCGACCTTTCTGAGTATTCTGTCAAATATTTCACCGTACAAAAATTAGTGGGGACTATATATATTGTAATGAAATTTGTTATACCTTGTATAGTATAGAATGAATTTATTGTAAAATATAATAGTAAGTAGTGGTTAGTTGAATAAAAAGGATATTACAGGATTTGGCGAAGATCTGTTTATGACAAAAAGTTTCATTTCTGTCACTCGAGATTCAAATTTTAAGAAAAAATCGATTTCATTATACATTTTTATTGAAATTAAATTTATTGTTTTTCTTTCTATTTTTTTTTTAACTTTTCCTATTTTTCCCAAATGTTCCGTCTTTTTTTTTTGTTTTTTCCAATTCTTTCCGATTTTTTTGGTTTTTTTATTTCATTTTATTTTTTTTTTGATTTTTTTCGATTTTTGTAATTTGCTCGCGTTTTTCGATCTTATCCGATATTACCCATTTTTTCCATTTGTTCCAGATTTTTTCAGTTTTTTTCGGTTTATTACGATTTTTCACGATTTTTTAGAATGTTTAATGATGTTTTACGATTATTTTTCATTTTTTACGAAATGTTACGACTTTTTACCAGTTTTTTTATCAATTTTTTACAAGTTTTTACACTTTTTTTTAAATTTTTTAACATTTTTTATGATTTTTTACAATTTTTTATGATGTTTTACGATTATTTAGCATTTTTTGCAAATTTTATGGTTTTTTACATTTTTTAGGATTTCTCACGATTTCTTACGGTTTTTTTACGTTTTTTTATTATTTTTCACCATTTCTCACGATTTTTTTACCGTTTTTCCATTTTATTCTTCTTTCTTAATTTTTTAAAAATCCGTAAAAAATCGTAAAAATAAGAGAATTAATTTTATAATAATTAAAACATAAAACAAAAGTTGTAGAGAGTTTAATTATCTAAAATCTCCCTATTTTACCTTTTTCTCGGAAATACATAATTTTACGGGAAAAATGGAAAAACCCCAAAATATATACAGGGTGGCGCAAATTTAATTGAATTGAGAGGGTTAATAAAAAGGACAAATATTTTTTCATTGAGAGGCAGAAGAGGCAAAAATTTCAATTTCAAAAAATTTAAAAAAGACCAAATAAAGCTGAAATGAACAAATATTTCCACATGGGCAGGTTTAAAAAACTCTAACAATTTTAAAAAAATTCAAACAATTCAAAACCAAAAAGTTCAAAATATTCAAAAAATTAAAAAGATTCAAAAATTTATAGATCAAAATTTCAAAAATTTCAAAAATCGTAAAAAATCGAAAAAAATCGTAAAAAACTGTAAAAAATTGTAAAAAATCGTAAATTTCAACCCCCTCTAATTCCACCCATGAAGGTCAAATCGAAAAAACTTTTAAGCGAATTAATTTTATGATAATTAGGACCGAAAAAAAATTAATTATTTGATCTAAAAAGTAATATAAAAATTATTTATGTACCAAGGGTATAAATAGATTTTTATGCCCTGAGGGCGACGATCTTACAAACTCGAGGGCCTCTCGCCCGAGGGTTTATAAGTTGCCCGAGGGCATAATCATCTGTTTATACCCGCGGTGCATACCAAGTTTTATGTCCCATCGTCCTTTTTGAGGAACTAATTTTATTTAATTTTTTTGAAATTCCTATAATGTCATCAAATATTAAATAATTTACAATCATTTTTTATTTTTTACATAATAATTTCATAATTTGTAATTTTATTAATAATAATTACTAATAAGTTAAAGAAAAACTATGTTTTGTCTTTGAGCCCGAGCGGGCTATAAAATGTACTATGCGCCCGCATAATGTGCACTTTATGCCCGTGCGGGCCATACAATTTACTATATGCAGGGGCATAAAGTACACCTTTATATAGTTGGTAACTAAGCAATAAAAACATAATATGTATAGGGCTTAAGCCATTTGAAGTATAAAATTCCTTGTGACAGGTTGGATGACATTCTTCATCAGGGGGATTGTTTGTCATTTTGGGTGGTGTCAATAAAAGTTAAGTTGTCTATATATTAAAAAAAATAGAATGTGGGTTAAAAAATTTTTTTGGAAAAAAATTAATAATTATTGATATTATTAAAAAAGAGGTCTTGTCAGATAAGAAATTTTAAAAATTTTTGATTGTCAGAAGAGAAAGGATTTTGTTAGATAGTGTTATACAGAAATATGTTAAGAAGCTGTTATGGAAATAAATAAAATTTTATAAAGATAGGTATGAGAGACCTGCTTAATGGAGAATAGAACATCCTTACATATTGAGATTTATATTTCAGTATATTGTAATGATATTTAAACTATCTCAATTTTGGGCTGAGTTCTATAGTAAAATACTAAACATTATAAAAAAAAACCAAGCATAAAAAATAAATTTTAGATCATGTCAACTTTCTCTTCTTTAAACTCCTCCAACAAATTCACCTTCAAATCTTGTATCACTCTTCCTTCTTCAAAACAGCTTCTTTTATTTTTTACTCAACCTTTATATCTTCTTCAAATTTTCTCCTAAATTGCTTCCTTTGATAGTATTCTATTTTAAATTATCTTCACAACACCAATCAGCCCTGCTCACTTTTTCAAAAAAATCGTTTAAACGTTTGAAATTCTTCTTTATTTTTAAATTTAACAATAGTTCGGCTTTTTTTGAAAAATTATACCTTTTCCTTCTATAATTTTTTTATTAATAAATTTCTGTAAATTATTGTGACTGTTTTATTAAAAAATATTAATGACATCTCTCTCTGTTTATTATTTGCCTTGCCTTTTAAATTTTCTTACCACTAGAATTTTTTAATATCGCAACCTTATTTTAATTTTATTAACCCTATATTCCCTGTTTACTACCTAACTTTGATTACTTAAATTTCATGTTTTACGATTCCAAAATTTCAATTTTATTATATCATCTTTCATTATTTTAACAAATTTTAAGATTCTTTTACTTTTTGAAATTTATTGGCAACTTATCTATAATACCTTCGTTTCCTTTTCTTTACTTACATATCGACTCTTCTATCCCATTTAATAAACATAACATTTAACTACTAATAAACTCTGAATAGATTAAATTTCAACTAAAAAACAATTTTTAATATATAAAAGTCCCTATACATATATATTAAATAGTTTTTTAATAATAAAAAATAAATGAGAATGCTCTTAAATTGCACTTTATTTGAATAAAAATGGAACACAAATGTGAAAAAAACCTGTAAAATTGTATTGTTTCTACTATTTTATGGTCTGTTAAAGTAGGAATTCCATGTTACGTATAAAGTCATAACAAAAAAGAGTAATGTACATTGTATAGTAAAATGTACGCGAAATTAAATAAAGATTTAAATTAATGTAAAGTATAAAAATGTGAGTTTTATTTTATTCTACCATTGTTAAACGAAAATGACAAAAATATATTGTGCGCTACCATTCTTATTAGATCACTAAGTTGCTGTTATTTTTAATCCGACAAACATTTAAATCATATGTTCTAAACATGATAATACAAAATAATAGTTTTGCGCAACCTTCTCAATTAACCGGATTAAGGGCCCGAATTCTAATAATGTTGCTTAAAAATGCAATAAAATTTCAAATTTATATATTCGTAACAATTTATATATTCGTAACAAAGTCCAAACTAAAGAAATTCAGCAAAAGAACTGAAGTTACCTTAAATGGACACCTCTTACCTATGCTTGAATCCTGGGACTAACTTTTGTTCCCAAATTAACTTGGAAAAAATATATCATAAACCTAAAGGATAACTGTTCAATTAGACTTAACATCTAGCACATCAAAAATGGGGTGCAGAAGAAGTGTTGCTTAGAATCTATAGATCCTTAATCCGTTCGAAGCCAGAATATGGAAGCTTCAATTAATGTCTGCTAAGAACTCTGAACTCTGTACATAATACTGTATTAAGGATATGTCTGTGAGATTTCAGGTCCAATCCAGCGGAAAGTCTCTATTGTGAAAATAACGAACCACCTCATTGAGTCAGGCGACAACTTCTGTTAAATTATGCTGCAAAAGTATCCGTTAATCCCCGAAAACCAATAAATAATTAAAGATATCCGCTCTCCCAGTAATCGAACTATTACCCACCACTTCTATCAAATGTAGATCTCAACACAACAACATCTATTCCAATTTCTTCTATTCCCCCATTGGAAGAAATGCATTACATCAATATTTCTCTCAGCCAGTGTTCTAAATATAAAACTCCTAGCTCGCTTCTGCGCCAATGCTTTTCCGAAAATATTAATGAAACTCAATCCGACAAAGTTCTCTATATCTATGCATCAAAATGTGTGGATAGTGTCAGTTGTGCAGTCACTTCATCATCTAGCAAAGTACTTAAAACCAGCATTCTCCCACCATTTTCTAATATCCACAACACGGTAGAATGAATTATTAGGTATCCTTCAAGCCATAAATTACTTATCACCAGTTATTTGTAAAGACCCACGCTGGATTCTATCGGTTCTATCAAAAACATTTGTGCTGATCACCTTTTAGTCCAGGCCATACGTAATTCTGTTAACCAATTTGCCTAATCTGGAATATCGCTAACAATATTATGGATTGTTTCACACGTGGGGATTCCAGGAAACGAGGTGGTTGACTGTGAAGTAAAAAACGCTCTTACATCTAATATATCAATCCCGAAAGAATCCAACTTAACGGCTGTCTTCAAGTACAAAACGCAGATGGTGTAGAAAATAACTGGAGCAGAGTCCCTTCCAAATTGAAAGATATTCAACCTACCATCATAACTAATTCAAGCCCATCCATTACCAAAAAACACAAGCTGATCATCAGATGGCTACAGATCGACATTGTCGCCCAATACATGGGCACTTGATGTCCACCGAGAAAGTAACACTGCAGAAGAAAATCACCATCAGGCGTATTTTTATCGATTATCTATATTAATTAAACAAAGAAATTCTACACTCTCCAAGGCAACTTACACCTTCCATCAAGTATCTGAAAGAAATTGGACTTTACCTTACGATATAATTGTTTCATATCTTTTACATTTTAATTTATAGATTAATTACGTATATTGCGGAAATTACTATCCTTCGTGTCAATAATTATTATAATTGAGACACGTCTATTCTATTAAAAAAAATCATATATCCAAAAATATAAATTTTTGGCAATAAATCGGGTTAAAGTAGACAACTTGTAGTCGCACTGATAAAAACCCCGTGGCGTGAAAGTTAATGTATTTTTAATATATTTGTTCAATTTTTTGATGTAATTTCTGGTATGAATGTGACCATTTTTCATTTTTTTGGTATTGTGTTTTATTTTGTATTATGGGTCAATTCTAATATAGTTATTTAAAAAAGTCAAACATTTAAGACAAGTTTAAAATTATTATGATTATTTCCTTCGCCTGGAAAACCATACATTTCCGAGAATCACGTCCAATCAGGTTGAATAAAATCGACTAATTCCCTGCTGGGAAATATTCACCTTAAACAGTCACTGTGCGTAGCTTCAGAGCAGTCTCTACTGGCTAAGAAATGTAACGTCAAGTTTAACATATACATTAAAAATGAATTAAAAATGAGTCGGTTCGGGATTATCTCATTAGATTTAATTGACGAAGGATAAAATAAAGATGGTTCATGAAATAATATTAATAATAATAATAATTTATTGTTTAAATTTTCCTCGCCTGCTTAACAATTTGACTCGACCAAATTTTGCAATTAATAATCGCAGATTATATCCCGACAACTGCAAATTTAACCGGATAAACTGCAGCTAGCTTTTTTTGAAGAATTTTGCGTAGAAAATGTTTGAGACTGAATAATCGATAATTAAAAGTCCAAGACCGAAGTTTATCCGGTTAAATTTGCAGTTCTCGGAATATAACCTACGATTATTTGCCTCATGATATACAACCAATGAGAGACCTCCAAATTACACCACGTGACTTGTATAGATAAGTAATTATATTACCACAAGTCGTTTAATCGCGATTATTCGCTGGGTACAAAGTGCATGGTGGGGACCAATGAACGATCCCAGCGCTCGTAGTGGTCAAAATTTCGTGAAATCTGTCTCTTGTCATAACTGGATAAATGCAGTTTGGAGAAAAACGTAAGTAATGTATAACCTACTTCTGTAGCATGCTTACTTAGACGAATGTGTTTTTTTCTACAATTATTCGATGTGATTAAATAACTTTTACCACTATGTCTCAATTCCTTCACATCTCTAACGTGACCAGCCGCGACAAGTTGCTTCTCTTTGTCCATCGTTTGGGGTTGAAATGATATTTGATGAGTTATTGACTCCAATCCGGATTGATTAAATGGACTAAAATCCGGTTTGATTGAATAATTTCTTTCATCATCGCCTAAAAATTATTTAAAAAAAAGTATGATAAATTATTGTAACTGAAAATCTAGCAAATATTCATAAATTTTTATTATTCTAACTGTCATGTATTATTTGTTTGGATGTCACTGATTAACCTAACCTAAGAATCATAGTTTTTGATATTTATTTACATGTTTTATACTTACTTTGTTCACACGTTTTACTGAATTTTTCTTTCAAAAATATAATCACATTTTTTATTTATATGCTTATAATGAGATTTTTTTATACACAACTTACATACTTCTCACCATTGTCGAGCCAGATTTTATGCAACCATCAGATGGCGTTTTCGTCGCGCTCCCTGATAATATAATATATATAAATTTAACCAATAGAAGTTGCAATTTCTATTTAGTCACCAAGTATTGATAAATGAATATACCCTGGATGACGTGGTATAATCGTTTTGGTGTTTCGCATCCTTCCTTTTTGACAAATTTGACATATTAAAATAATGTTTGATGTTTATAATAAGCAAGCATACGAAAATAATGTTTATACTGTCCTTCTCACTTGACGTATTGTTTTAAAACACCAATAGAGCTGCGCTCTTGTGGTCTTTCGCAAAAATACGTCTCATGAGGCGGACGTATAATCGATTATTTTCGATGCTCTTGTGATATTATCACTGATTAAACGATCTATAGCAATATAATCACTTATCTATACAAGTCAGGTGGTGTAATTTGGACGTGTCTCATTGGTTGTATTTGTTTTTAAGGGAAATAATCAAAGATAGAACCCTCGTGCTATCCCACTCGGGATTCTATCAGATTATTAATTGCAAATTTGTTCTCGTCAAATTGACAAACCGCACACTCGAAAAATTGACAGTTCTGTGGTATTATTTTGATTATTTCCATATAAATTTAAAATTTTTATATTTCATAAAAAAAAGACAATAATTTTGCACTACATATTGAAAAATCTATTATTTTGTACTAAACTTGTGCTTAGAAACGGAATAATTTTTGTATTTCTGCTGTTTAACATTTATGTAACAATAAAAATGTGGTATAATAATTTTGCGCTACCTTTAAAAACAATGGCAGATTAAGTGACTAAATTCTAAGTGCCGAAAGAATGTTGGTCTTCCCCATCTCCATGACAACGTAGATTACGGCACATCACCTTTGTTTCATAAGCTGAACATGAGGTGAAAAATCTTTAACGCAACGATAAACACCCCAACTAGTAAGAAAATCAGGGGAAAAGGCAGGAAAATTTCAATTTTCCTATTTAGCTTATTAACTGTTTCTGTCTGTGAGGCTTTTGTGCAATAATAACCTAGCACAGAATCATATCCCATTGAATAATCGAACCTGACAGAGGCCCAAAACATGAAAGAGGAACCGTAATACAATAATGTAATGTGCTAATTCCATGAAACTCTGCTTTCTGCTTTAGTTCATTGTGGGAAATTCAACAAATAATGCGAATTTGCATAGCACATAAAGCAAATGCGTTTATGTACTTTTAATAAAGATATTGAGTTAGAATTGTATTTGTTCGTAGTTTGGCTTGAAATTAGATTATTTGAGTGTGTAATTGCAAAAAAAATTGAATTAAAACTAGGTGGAAACATTAGAAATCTGTCTCAAAATTTTAATTTTTCTAATAAAAATCCATTGAAAAATATTTAAAAATTAATAAATTTATAAGTCAGTTTTAAAAAACTACGACAAAAAAAGGAAATTTTTAAATAAAAGATTAAAAATCAGGAAGACAAATTTTGTATTTTTCAGAAAAAAAATTTCATTATCAAATATTTAAAAAATAAGAGAAACTTTCAGGAAGTTTTTTAAAATGATTAAAAAAAAACTACAATAAGAACGAAAATTAAAAAAAAAATAAAAATCAGGGATATAGTAAAAATCAAGTTACAAATTTTGAATTTTCGAAAAAATAATTTCATTAGGAAAATATTTAAGTCAGAAGCGCCTGCGCGTTAGCAGGCACGTGACAACTTTTAAACACGCATGAACTATAAAAGATATCTCAAATCTGTTTTCAAAGTTTTGAAACCGGACGTCAGAAAAATCTGAAAATCCATTTTGGAGGGAGCTTTTCAAGGAATGCTGAGTTTATTACCGTTGGCTGTTTGTCTCTATCTCTTTTCGTTTTTGAGTTATAAATGCGGACCAACAGACAGAGCCGTATTATAAGACATTTCTCTAAACTTTAGAGTTTAGAATTCTAATACTAAGTATAAAATGTTTAATTAATGTGCATATCCAGTAATATTTGAAAAACCGAGTAATAATATTTGTCTTTAATTGAAGAATTGTAAAATGTTAGTAATGGCGTTTTTAAAATGGAGTTTGTGAGATTATTTTTATAATATCATTTGTGAAATTTAGCCTGTGAAAATGTATAATGGCGTTTATAAAATTGAATTTGTAAGATTTTTTATAAAGTTTTTTTTTCTTGTCAGATATTCACTTTATTGAACATTTTATTACATTACATCTAGTCAAAATTGACCAATGAGCAATTCTATTCTAATCTACTTTTTAAGTCTTCAACTAAGGTATACTCAGCAGTGTTCCTTAGGATCTGGCAAATGGAGTTACACTTAACTTAACATGTAAACATGCACTATGCTTTGCTTTTAACACTTTCACTTCACTAACTCAAATGGTTTGGTCCTTTTAAGTCTTATTTTTATTCCTGTGTTGTCTAGCAGCTGGATTGCTTCGACGTTCACATAAAGCCTTTCTTCGTATCTTTTGGCTAAATTGTTAATAGTTTGTTCAATAGTTTCCACCTTCAGGTCCCTGTGAATATCACTATTATGAATATACCAAGGGGCATCAACAATGTTCCTTAATACTTTATTTTGGAATCGTTGTATTATATTTAAAGGAGTGTGCCCGTATATGCGTTAGCTTCTGGTGCTGAGGGTAAATCGTATTTTTGGTCCGGGATTTTCTACAAATATTTTTGTTTTCTTCATTTTTGCGACCTCTAACCAGACATCAGTAGCTCAGCCAGTCAATAATCAAACAGTGATGCCGATTTGTGGGGAATTTCCTATTTTTGGTCATCGGTTGACCTTTTCATACCTCCGAATTAGGTATTTATTTTTTAATTTAAACTATGTAGTAAATATTTTCCGATTTTTTGGGCTTGACTAGTAGTACTAGTCCACTAGATTATAATATAAAATCATGGATAGTGTCGGGTTACCCTAAGGTTATCTATAACCTTTTCATACCTCAAAATTACGTATTTTTTAGTAGCTTCCCTTAGTTGTGGTTAGCCTAGATCCCCAGTTGGTGTGTTTTGCATTAAAATCACTGCCTACTATGAACAGATACTAGATACTGATATTTCTTTATTGAGTGTTTTGGAGGCCTATACAGGGTGTTTTTTTAAAAAGTTTCCACCCCCGATTTAGGCTTACCCAATAATTTTTGGCAAAAATAGCGAGACACGTCGATTTTTGATTTTAGGGGGACAAAATTTTTGATAACAAACATCACTCTAACGTCAATCTCCTTCACCCCTCGCCCCTCAACTTTAAAATTTAAATAGGGAACATACCATGTGTGGCACATCAGGGAAAATGTAATTCAATGCAGAATTCAAATCACTAAGTTTAATTTTTGTACTACCCCCCTGAACAGAAATACAGGGTGTTTTTTCCTACCCTCACTTTACTCTCGCACAATAATTTTTGAGAAAAAAAGTGAGATACGTCGACTTTTGATTTAAAGGAAACGAAATTTTTGACAAAATTTGTCGCTCTACCTTAACCCCCTTCACCCCTACCCCGTAACATCAGAGGAATGCAGAATTCAAATCATACCCTTTGTCCACTGCTAGGACAAAAAAACATTATATAATTTGTATCAATAATGTTATCAGTTTATTGTTAGGTATTTAAAAGAAGGTAAAAATAAAAAAAAATACAGCAATTGCTCAAACTGTTGTCCATCGTGTGCTAAACAAAAGTTAAGTCTGTCTTGGAATTCTTGTCTAACATTTTGAAAAATTTCCCTACTAATGGATTGGCATTCTCTTCCAATTCGTACCCGAAGGTCATCAATAGATGTAGGTTTAGTTTTGTAAATTACTGACTTTAGGTGACCCCAAAGCCAGAAATCGCAAGGAGTCAAATCTGGAGATCTCGCAGGCCATTCTATTGCTCCTCTTCTACCGATCCAACGTTGTGGGAAATGGTCATCTAGCCATTGTCTGACTGGTAAATGATAATGAGGACCAGCCCCATCTTGTTGAAAATGTAATAGATTTTCATCTAGAGCAGTATTTCTTACTTCATCTACCTGATTTTCAAGCTCCTGAGTAATTAGCGGGTCAATGGTCATTTCTAGCATTTCGAAGTATTTTTGACCAGTTAAATTCCCATCTACGAATAATGGCCCAATAATTTTATCGACCAGTATGCAGCCCAAATATTAAGTTTTTGAACATGTTCAGTATGCCCTTCAACAAAAACATGAGGGTTGTTGTCACTCCAGTAACGACAATTATGTTTATTCACAGACCCGTCAAGAAAAAATGTGTACTCATCCGAAAAACAAATATTTTGAACTATACGAGTTATCAATCAATGCGAGCATTTCCTCAAAAAATTGAACTCTTCTATCCGGATCATCTTCATGAAGTTGCTGTTGGATTTGCATCTTGTAAGGTCGATATTTATTATTTTTTAATACTTGTCGAACTGATGAAACTGAAAGTCCAGTATTAGAGGCTACTTTGCGAAGAGAAGATGCTGGTTCCATTGCAAAATTTCCCAGAACTTCGTCCAATACCCTAACTGCCGTCCTTTTTTATTTACTACAGATCCAGTTTCCTCAAACTTCATAAAAAGTTTTCTAATGTAAATATGACTTACTTGCAAACCAGGATGTTCTTCATTAAAAAGAGTAGCAGCTCTTCTCGAACATCTGTTCGCGGAGCCGTAAATGAAAATCATTTCAATTCTCTGCGCTCTAGTGTAGATCATTTTCAATGTTTATTTGATAAATAATTTTAAACAAGTGAGTTTATAGGTTGGTTTTTGCCAAAGGTACTCTTATTTTTTGTAGAAACAAAAATTGAATTGATGATAATTCAGAAAAATAAACGAACAAGTTCCTAAAAAGTACCTTAATAGTGCCGACTAGAAAAAAATTTGAAAATCCACACATTCAGAATTGGAAGAGAACCTCAATAAATTTGGGAAATTTTTCAAAATGTTAGACAAGAATTCCGAGACAGACTTGATTTTTGTTTAGCACACGATGGACAACATTTTGAGCAATTGCTGTAATTTTTTTTTTTACCTTTTTTTAAATAACTAACAATAAACTGATAACATTATTGACACAAATTATGTAATGTTTTTTTGTCCTAGCAGTGGACAAAGGGTATGATTTGAATTCTGCATTGAATAACTTTTCCTCTGATGTGCCACACATGGTGTATCGCCCATTCAAATTTTCATGTTACGGTTGTGGGGGTGAAGGGGGTTAAGGTAGAGCGACAAATTTTGTCAAAAATTTCGTTTCCTTTAAATCAAAAGTCGACGTGTCTCACTATTTTTCTCAAAAATTATTGTGCGAGAGTAAAGTGAGGGTAGGAAAAAACACCCTGTATTAGTAAAAAAATTAAACTTTTCCCTGATGTGCCACACATGGTGTGTTCCCTATTCAAATTTTAAAGTTGAGGGGCGTGTGGTGAAGGGGGTTGACGTTAGAGTGATGCTTGTTATCAAAAATTTTGTCCCCCTCAAATCAAAAATCAGCGTGTCTCGCCATTTTTGCCAAAAATTATTGGGTAAGCCTGAATCGGGGATGGAAACTTTTTAAAAAAGCCCCTGTATATTGCCGTTACAGAAACTTGACAAGATTTTGTTTTAACACGGTGGCCAGGTTGGTTGAGGCATCGGACCTTTTTACTTGGTCATTGTTCGGGTCGTGGGTTCGATTCCCATGAATCTCAAGTGGAATTAAAAGTCAGATAAGACTTTGGGCAAGTGCGAAAAGGTATTTGTGTCATGTGCAGTTTCATTCACGCCGGTAACCAGGCCGGATGAGATCGGATATCTCGTGGAACTGATAGGGGTTGGTGGCACAATTACACACTTGCTAGTCGGTAGATCACCTGAATGACAAAGTCATAGTCCTGGGTTTAGGGTGATTGAGGACCGTGGTTCGGAGCCCACGATAAGCTGTAGGTCCCGTCCAGATTAGCCCTGGTAGCAGAAAAGAGACGTTAAAATCAATAGCAAGCAAGCAAGCAACACTTAGAGATGTAGCTTGGATTTCTTTAGTTCTGTATTCTAATTCTTGAGAGTGTAATATACTCTCTTTGATTATAACAGCACTTCCTCCTTTGGCAGCTTTTTGGGGATGTATGGTATGACATACTTTATTTTCTGTAAATTTAATAAATATTTGATTGGTGAAGTTTTTTTCTGATATTGAACATATATCAATCTTATCTATGTTCAATACAGCTTGCAACTCTTGTTGATGTTGCAAGAGCCTATACTGGCATTCCATGCCATTATTCTAAGATTAGTAGCCATTTCTTGCCTTTGGGACATATTACAGTGTTTTTAGACGTTCATCAAAATTTTGAAGCATTTGCTTTTGTTCATTTAGTTAACTCAATATTAATTGTAAACTTTATTCTACTGAACCATTTTGTTGGTCTATCTTTCTTTCATTTCTATTATTTTCTGATCTACCTGTTATTGCTTGACTGTAGCTTTTATCTTCAGTTTAAGAATTAACTGTTTCTGATCTATTAAGTTTTTTATTGCTTACCGGTATTTGTAAAGTAACGTACTAAAATTATGTTTGTAATGGCGTGACATTATTTATAGACCAGGATCAATCATTTTTAAAACAAAAACAGATCTTAGTAGTATATGGATAATCGGAAAATTTAGAATAAATTATAAGTAAATTAAAAAAAAATTACAACGCAACAGTACAGATTCCGTTAGGGAGGTTAGGGTAGCCAATTATACAATTTAAGGGTTTAATATTGGGTTTTTAGAATTGGTGGCTGAAGTATACATCCTATCAATAAAGGTTTAATATAAAAGTTGCAGATTTCTAAAGTATCTAAAATTTTTTATTAATTGTTTTTCAACATAATCTCAAAATTATGGATAAAACCGTTTTTTTTTATTTTCATCTCCCGCAAAAATAATTTCTTGTTTATGAATGGAAAGAAAAAAAGATAAAGAAAAAGGACAAAATAGAAAAAAATAGGAAAAATGGAAAATGGGGAAAAGTAGCAGAAAAATAAGTGAAAAACATTAAAAAATAAGACCAAATCTGGCAAAATAGGAAAATTTGGGAAGAAATAGGAAAAATATATGTAAAAATAAGGAAATTAGAGAATAAATAGGCAAACGTATGGGAAATATAGGGGAAAAAGAGGAAATAGAACAAAATGGAAAATAATAGGGACAAATAGGGAAAACCAGGAAAAAATAATGAAAAACAGGAAAAATAGGAATAAATACGAAAAAACAAGCAAATCTCGGTCGTCCACGTACTAAAAAACTCCATAGCAAAGCGTGGGTAATCATCTAGTCTGTTTATAAGTATGAGGTTCTAGTACATATGTCATGTTAAGCATAACATTTTACAACTCATGAAAGGTAATCTTTTAAAGCATAATAATAATAAGATTTCCTTTTTATAATTTATAGACACTATACATTGTTAGGTTATATAACGAACACCCTTGTCGTAGCACTCGGTATTTGTCTAAAACAATTATTTCGTAAAGCTAAATAAAAGCTTTGCGTAGCGAGAAAACCATTAGCCTAGATTTTCTCCATTTGTTTTGGTCTGGTTAATGCTGAATACACGTTCGGCTTTTCTCGGCTCAAACTTATTTTGCCCTGAAAAATTCACTTTATTTATTAGTCTCCGTTTTTAGCACAAATTTTCCTACGAAACGAGAATTTACTTATGGTTGACAAGTGGAAGCTTATGAATCTTGTTAACAAAATTAATATTTTCACTTCAGTGTTAAATAATACATTAACAAATATAAACTAATTAAAACTTTTTATAGCATTTTTTTTTATGAAGCTAGGGAATATTTCTAAAACTAAGTAGGTTCCGGAAATTGAGTGGTAGTTCCCCCCAGAGAGCCGTTTATTACGCTAGCTCCTAGCTCACCCCTTTCTCCAAGTCGACGGGGAATATTCCTTATGAAATATAAATACAGGATGATATTAAAGAGTGCACACAAAGGGTGCCAGGTATGGGACTGTGGGGGTTCAAATTAATGAACATTACTAAAAGTTGTCGTTTCTTGGGATAACATCTGGCTTTATGGGTTTTCTGTTTTTGTTCTTTGATTCATTGGTAATCAACAGTTTAATTAATATTTGACATTTTTTTTTTAGTTAAGATGAATATATACATAAATTATTTTTTTAAATCATACTAACATTAGGTTTTTAATAATATATACACAGAGTGTTTCACTAGTAAATTCCAGTGAATTTTAGGGGGTGTCACAAAATACCTATGGTCAATTGTGACCCGTTATAGTTATATACAGGCTAATTTGTCGTTTTTGTCCAACAATTTAAGTCGCCATTTTATTTATGTTTATTTTGGTTCAAGTTTATTGAGACTAATGCCACAAAAAAAATCCAAAATCAGGATTAGACCCAAAAATTTTGTTGCTGTTATATTCTCTATATGAATAGTACATCCTGTATATTGAATTTTAAAAATCTGATTATAGATTTGAAATGTACTAAAACACTTATATATATTAATTAATAATACAATTGGATAGCGTTATTTTTGCTACTTTAGAAACAATTATGATTTTTGTCTTAAAAAATATAAATGGAAATTGAACGCCACTGTATCTTCCGAATAAAGGCGCATTGATATTATGATTATTAGTCAGCACCAGTCAACTAGAGCCAGTTAACTAGCTCTTTCTAACAAAGTTACTTGTTTCCGTAAAAATTAAAATGTATAAATTAAATCGTGCACGGCACTGGAGCAGAATTAAAATTATGAGAGAAGCTTCGAATAAAAGGCCAATCGTATAATTTGGACCTTTGCCCGACAGATAGAGACACTCTCGTCTGTGCTTCTTCGACGCCGAAGTTTATATCGAGCAAGGCAATTCAAACCGTTGTCGGCAGCTGCAGTGGCAGCCCGAAGTACGAGTTCAAAATTTGTACGCGCATGCGCGAGTTATATTAGTTATACGTCAATGTCAATTCTGTCTAAAGGTGCTATATTTTTTAATAAAGTGCGGATTGTTTGTTCATTTGCTTTATTTTATATTATTTTATTGTAAATATTACTTTGTTTTCTAAACATATATATAAAATGAATTGAAATGGATTTTTATCAGTACCCGAACAGCTAGATCAAGAGTGAAAAGAGTAACAAAGCCGAACTCAGCTGTTATAAGGGTTATACGTCACCTGTCCCAATTGGAATAGCAGTGCCTGTGCGGCCTTTAGAGACACGTCAAGCTGAAGCCAAGTTCGATTATGACCGGAATCCAGAACCGTCATCGACCGTCACGCCAGCCCGGATTATGTGCCTGTACTATTCGAGAAAAGAACCGTTGCACACCTTCTTCTTCGCCGGATTTTGGTAACAATAAAAGATTATTTATTGAATTTTATTTGTTTTGAACTTTAACATCCCAGCAGCTAATACCCAGGTACTCAAACCCAGTAGGCCAAGTAAAGACCGCCCTTCTGGCCGCCAGTGATTTTGGTCGATACCATAACGACCCCTGGAGTATTTTCTTTCTCCACTGAAGCTGCTCGTGCAGTGGCCTTCACATTATAAACGGAAGGTAGCGCCCGAGGCAATCTGAAACCTGGAGCAAGGCGCCAAAGTGACTCGTAACGACCGAAGTGCCGTTACAACCTTGTGTTACTATTTCCTGATCAGTATTTTGTTCTGACGTCTCTTGGAAAGATTCTTCCTGAGTAACTTCCATTGCACAATATAACAAATACAATTTTTTTATTTTTTTATTCGAATAATAATAAACGTGCTCTAACCATATCTTCGCTAAAAAAACCATTGCCAACGAACGTGGCTCCTTCCTCAAACCAAATAAATTGTGGCTTATAGAACTCATCTGCCGATGTACCTGCTTTTTGTACTTTTTTATTTTATTTTTTTCAAAGTTGAAGGGCTACGGAATTTGACTTGCGATATGTCATTTGAATGCCCTTGAAAAACTCTATTCAGAACAGTCAAAATTATTTCTTCAACTGTCATCTGTCAAAAATAAAAAAATGTCAAAAATTTCTAACTTTAACATTAAATATCTGAAAAAGTATTTGTGGATACTCGTCGAGGCGATACAACCGATTTTTCTTAATTTGTATCTCTAATATTCCATAAAAGAACGCATTAATTATATAAACTTACAAAAATTGTGGTATTTTCTGTCGACTTGTTAGTTGCCGCCATTTTATATTACTCGACTGATATATAAAAGTACGACGGTTCCTACTTTACTAGCTCTAGTCAATAAGTATAACTAGCATAATGTCAACGCGCCTTAAGAATTTTTGTAATTAGATTTTCGTTCTAACAAAAAAATAAAAAAACTAAAAAAGTTAGTGCAGGGCCGTAATTACTTTTTCTATTTAGGTAAGTACAGATGGATATTCTGTATATTGAATTTTAAAAAATTGAATACAAACACTCTGTATATGCCGAATTTAGGTCTCAAAAATAATACTAGAAATGTATTATTTATTTTAAAATGGTTTGTTTTTGTTAGTACTTTATCGGGCCACATCCTCTCTCGTTTGATTAACAGTTTCATTTGTTTTGAATTTGTTTTCACTAATCCAAACTGGTTAGAATTTGTGCAAACAGAATTCAGGATAATTCCCTAAATTAGATGCAAAGCCTATTGTGTCCATTTATTTAAATATATTTTCATTAATAAATTAATAAAGCCGGTCCTCCCTTTCGTATCATAACTAAAATATGATTCGCCGACGAATTAAACTATCAAAATAATCAATCAATCACATTTTGGGATTTGTAAATATGGAAATTTATTTATTATTTTAATGAAAGTAAAACAATAATAAATTTTACTACCCTACTTCCTGATATTTTCAAAAACAAATAATAAATCCTTTTCACCCCCGGAAGTAAACTTATTTTTATTTCTTAATTAATAAACAAAAAGGGCGGTCTAGGTAACCAAATGAAAAGCAAAAAAATATATCTTATGGTTCTTAGGAATAACAGCTGTTTGTGCTTCTTGCCATCCGTCAGATTTGAAGAGCAAGTAACATGTGCGTAAAAATTTCACTAATTTGAAATGTAACTTTATATTTACAGGAAGGATCGTATAAATATCACATCCTGGGTGTCAACTGTCAAACAATTATTGAAATTTGAATAAGTTTGTCTTACTAAATATTTAATTACGATTTTTAGTAGGTTACGCAATATAATATTATATGAAGTGTGTCAGAATTAAACAGATGTAGGGCAAAGGTATTTGAGTTAAAAACACCCTGTAAATTAGTTTTTATTAATAATTATTTATTAAAATAACTTTTGTATTTTATATTTTGTCCAGCTTTATATATTATTTATCTTTGGCGATATACGCGACGCAAGGTTACTATTAAAAGCGAAACAAGAGCGTAAACAATCGCTAATTGACGATAAGTTAGTTAGTAGAAGGATTGATTAAACAGATAAACCGGAAAATCGTTGATGCGATCAAAGCATTACATCCTTTCTGGGTCAACTTTGATACATTCAACCAGTTTTTAAAACGTCCTTTTTATCTCCTTGAAGTTCTAGTATGCATTGGTTGGATATTAACTTAATTTTATTACTGGGGGATTAATATATGTATTAGAAAAGCGTATAAAAATTATATTAGATTATAACCAATATTGAATATATACCATATATTAAGGTAATCAAAAAATATCTTATGGTTCTTAGGAATAACAACTGTATTCATTTTTTAAATTTATTTCTAGGTACAATAACAATGCAATTACGTGTTTAAATTGTAACAAAGTTACTTTTTCCGTATTATTTAAAATTTATAAATTAATTCGCGCACGGCACTGGAGTAAGATTAAATTAAAATTGTGAATAAAAGACCAGTCGTACCAGTTGAACCGTCGCCAGGCAGATGGAGACACTCTCGTCTCTGCTTCTTAGACGCCGAAGTTCGTATCGAGTAGGGCAATTCATACCGTTGTCGGCAGCTGCAGAGGCAGCGAGAAGCCAGACTTGCTGTGGCCGTCCCAATTGGAACAGCAGTGCAGTCCGTCGACCTTTAGAGACAGGTCAAGCTGAAGCCAAGTTCAAGTTGTACCGGAGTCTAGAACCGTCAGTCCGACTACACCACGCCGCCAAGCCAATCGTCCGTTACACACCTTTTCTCCGCCGGATTTTATTGGTAATAATAAAAGTTTTATGTATTTATTAATTGTTTTGAGTTTTAACATCCAAGCAGCCAATACCCAGGTACGCAGACCCAGCAGGGCAAGTAAAGACCGCCCTTCTGGCCGCCAGTGATTTTGGTCGATACGATAACGACCCCTGAAGTATTTCTTTCTCCACTGACGCTGCCCGTGCAGTGGCCTTCACACTCTAAACGGAAGGTGGCGCCCGAGGTAATCCGAAACCTGGACGAAGGCGCCAAAGTGACCCGCAACGACCGAAGCGTCGTCGCAAAATTGTAAAATTGTTAGAAAACATTAAGAAACGAGAAGGTGATCCTGACTTTTATAATCACAAGAGATAAATGTTCATTAAAAATAGAAACAATATTGATCAAGCACAAAACCTATTTACATATTTTAACTCAGTTTTTAGTTCTGATCAACTATTTTAAATAACATTTTTCGATGTTGTCAAAGGTACCTACTTTACTCCTGAGTAAAATTCATCTTTTTTGACAAATCTCATATACTACTGGAAAAAATTGATATCTGATGATTGTATTTTAGATTTTAGAACACGCAGAACTTTTTATGTAGAATAAGGTTTTTTCCTAAAATTAATAATAAAAAAGTTTCCCATATGGTTCCAACTTACTGAGACATACTATATTAATGGCATGTTTGGTGTGGATTTGAACGTTTGATTTAAAAAATATAACTTTAATATAGTCTCACCTTACTAAATACCCTGTATTTTTTAAAAAAATACAAGCTTAATTCTTGATAATTTTCACATCAAATGTTTTGAGATCTTAGTGGTAATATGAAACTTCATAGTATCACATTGTATATTTTTTGTACTTCTAAACATGTTTTTAAAAAGGGCATAATAGGATATTCCTTTGCTCTTTGTTTATATAATAATATTATCACAGACTTTGTGTTTTTTCATTAAATATTTCTGTCAACGTATGGATTTAAATGACGAAAATATTGTATAGGTGTACTTAAAATTTACGAAAATATTGTATAGGTGTGTTTAAGATTTTTTTTTTAGTTTATTTTTTATAACCTTCGTTTAACTATTATATCAACTTCAATTGGAAATTTGGAATCTTTGGTTTTAATACCGTCATCACTAACCAAAACTACACTTTTTTAAAACAACACTAGACGTGCGTTTTGCTAACTATGTCAGCCTCATCAGGAGTTGGTGTTTATCATACTAACTCTATCTTATAACAAACTATCTCCCGGTTGTACCAATACATCCTAGGACGGATTCTTATCCTAAGTCAGACTTAAGTCTAAAATCGATTTTATATTGTTGCACCAACGAAAAATCTCTGGCCTGTGATGTAACCTGATCACAGATCCTAGGCAGTCGATTTCAACGACTTAGGGAGAGGATTATAACCTCTAAAATATACGTCATTTGACATTTACTAGAAACAGTTGCTAGAATGTTAATTAAAGTGAATGTAAACGAGACAAATAAACATTTTTTCTGTAGAATATTATATTTCACATTAACAAAAATAAAAAGACTTTTATGTATTAATAGAGTGGTATTAGTTTACAAAGTTCGGTTGTAATTTGTAAGTTAAATAAAGTAATGGATCTTGACGCAGATATAAATATTGTGGATATTGTGGATGTAATAGACGATATAGACGAAGAAATAAATGCTCTACCAAGACAAATTCGCCCTAGAATGAATTATTTTGAAACTTTATCAGAGGAAGAATTTTTTAAAAGGTTTCGATTACAAAAAGGGACCATCTTACAATTACTTGCCCAAAGAGCTTTAATTGAATTAATATATGTATTACAAAGAGTAACAATAAATACAACTTTTCAGAAACAATTCATTAAGTCAAATGAATCAATTACTTCTATACAATAAGAACTTTTGCTACTGGCGGTCATCTACTAGCTACTGGAGATTTTATAGGAGCTGATAAATCCAATATATCAAGAATTGTATCAAAAGTGTCACGAATAATTGCCAATTTATAAGAAAAATACATATAATGCCAAGAAATGAAGTTGAAATTGCTGCTGAGCAAAATAAATTCTTCAATGTTGCTGCTTTTCCTTGTGTTGTGGGGACAATTGATGGCACTCACATAAGACTTTTATCACAAGGTTTGATTTCACCATCTATTTATTTTTCAGTTCCTTATAATCTATGTACATATTTTTCACAGTGGGTCTCGATGGCGAAATTTTTAGAAATAGAAAAGGCCACTTTTCACTAAATGTCCAAGCAGTATCGAGTGCAGATCTACTTTTCAAGGATATTGTAGTCAGGTGGCCTGGCTCGACTCATGATGTGACAATGTTCAACAGTTCCAGATTAAAAGTACGGTTTAAGATAGGAAGATTTTGCCAATGGAATTTTATTAGGTAAACGATATTTGGATATTTATGTATTCTGATTATTTTATGACATTTTAATTTTGTAATATATAGTTGAGCGGATATATGAATTTATCATATTTGTTTACTCCTTTTTTGGAACGACTCAACGAAGGGGAGAGAAATTTCAACAGAAGCCATATAACAAGCAGACTTAAGGTAGAAAATTTGTTCGGAGTGTGGAAGAAACGGTTCCCTATTATGGCATATGGATGTAGAATGAAGTTGAATAATATCTTCCCAATTATCACCCGATGAAGTGGAAGTGATGCAACATCACCTCCAAGAAACGCCAAGAGATGAAGATATTCCAATTCCAGTCAATAATAATGAACATTTTGATTACCTACAATATCTTGTAAATAATTATTTTGCCAGAATGTAGGAATATTCATTTTTTATTTATTTATACATTTTATAATATTAAAATTTTCAAGAAATAATATTCTATATCATCTCTTACCATTGGTACTTATAAATAATATTATATTGTATTACTAGGAGTAGAAGGCGCTTATTATTTATTGAGCTTAGAAGTTTACGACCGAGGCAGTGTAATCTGAGCGAAACAGAAATAATGAAGGCTTCTTCTCCGAGTAATATACATATACTAGTATACTAGTTTTTTCTTCAAGTCTAGAAATAATTCAAGTTGATGTAGCAAAAAATAGACATTTTCAAAACTGAAAAACGTCCAATTAAATAAATATTAAAATGACAGTTCATATCTACTCGATTATAAAGCCCATTGCTATCTTTTCTCATTATTGTTGTACTAGTAAAACAATAGGATATTTCTACGGTCTATGGTGTCGAAAGTAATATATTTATTATTACACTCTTGAAGAAAAAGTAATTTTTACAGGAAACTATTTGTATTTACATATAACAAAGAATAACACTTGAACAAAAATAAAAAAAAATATTCTACAAGTATATTCAATTAATATTTTAAGAAAATATCGTAAAATATTTGAATTTGTAAATAACATAATTTGTAGAAAATAATTTTATATGTCTCAGTTCCCATATGTCGCAAACTTAAGTTACAGTTACAGTATGTCTGAAAAATTTTTATTATTAATTTTACAAAAAAATGACAATTTGAAAATGTTAATAAAAATTAAAAATTGTGTTTAGATTCATGCTATTAATTAATTAAAAAATTTAAAATAAAAACGTCTTTTCTTGAATTTCACTTTGTCGTAAATACGGATGGATATTTTAATTTTTACCAAATTTCAATTTTTTCCTCAAATAATTCATCGTTATCGGTTCCAAAATTGAAAAAGTATAAAAAAATTAATAAAAATTATACAATTTTGAAAGATGAAAAATGAGGAAAAAAATTGAAATTTGCTAAAAAATAAAATGTAATATCGAAAATCATAATTTGTGTATAAACATCCTTGATTATAAAACTGAGAAAAAGAAACATTCAACCAATAATTGCATGACCTGCTTTACCTATATTAACAATCAGCGCCATATATTATACAGTAGTTTGACAATATTGCAATGTTGAGATTGTAAATTCAGATAAAATGCATCCTATGTAAAATGACGTTCTATAACGTTGGTGCAACACAACTGTATCATAAGTCCATCACACATTTAGGCCGAGCCTAGATAAAATGCATCCTAGGATACGTTGGTGCAACCGGGCATAATACTTACAATAAGTAAGCTTAGTGTACAGGGTGGCACAAATTTAATTCAACAATTTTTTTATTTCGTAAATCGTTATATAAGTTGGTTATAAGTTTTTTTATTGAAGCTCAAATACCTAACCTAACCTAACCTGACCTAACCTAACATAGCTTATAAATTTTTTTTAAATGTTTTTACCTTGAAGGGTCACCTTCAACTATTTTTTTTTAAACGGACTTGTACTTTTTATTTTATTTTTAAAATCCCTATTTTTTCTCTATCGAACCATGTAGAACACTAACTGTCAGTAGATAGAACGTCCTTTAACTTTAACGGTTCTGTAACTAACGACAATGACGTTTATATTGTGACAATTGTATAAGAAATCAACTTGTTAAATTTTATTCTAAACGTCATCGCCTTTAGTTATTGAATCTTTAAAGTTAAAGGACGTTCTATCTACTGACAGTTAATGTTTTATTACGTTTTGACAATTTTATAAATTTTTTATACGGTTTTCATCTATTTTCTCTATAAATATTTATCAAAAATGGATTTAAATAAAATAATTAAAAATTAAGCATACTTTAAGCTTAAGTATACTTAATTTCTATTAAATATCTTAATAATTTTTTTTAAATAATCCAATAAAATTAGGTTTTCTTAATAAATTAAATATACATTCACCGATTTTTTATATGAAAGAGGAAGCTTAAACCGGATTTTCAAATTGCTATATGGTGACTTCCGGTAGCCATATTGGAAAACGCGACTGGCCGCATATCTCAGAAAAGTAATTTTCCGAACATTGCCGAACAAACAGTGGCGCCTTAAAATGGCGAAATATTTTCTAATAGTAATTTTATATTTATATTGCTCTGGATGTATCATATAACTGGTACTGGCAATAGTAAAAATTACATTTTAAATAAACTTAAATAAACTACTACTATAAATAATCATTAATCCTTATTTTACAATGTTTATAAATGAGGGATCAGGTTGAGATTTTCACAGAACCTTTAATGTAGGGGTAGTTTATACCCACAGAAATAATAAATGTTTTATTTGACCGATTTAAAAACGAGGGATTTATACAGAACCTTTATTATAACACAAGACATAACGATGGAAAAGGAGAATCACTTGCCTCTCCTCGAAGGGGTAAATTCTAGGTTGAGATATTCGACTAAAAACTACCCCTTCGATGAGAGGTAAGATATTCTCCGTTTCCATAGTTGTTTCTTATATTATATTAAAGATTATGTGAAAATCTTAAGTTATTCCCACATTGTAAAATAATGACTTTGATTATTAATAGTAGAAATGACCCCTTTAAATCTATTTAAAATTTTATTTCAATTGTAATTTTTACTATTGCCAGTACAAGTTATAAGATACATCTAGAGCAATATAAATATAAAATTACTATTAGGCCGGTTTTAGGGCACCACTGTTTGTTTGGCAATGTTGGGAAAATTGTCTACCAGATATTGTCTTACTAACTTCACACCGGTCCAAAATGTAGATAGTAATAGTAGATTCTGTAACAAGGTTAGAATGAAAAATTCGACACGAGTGGAAAATTCCGAACGCGAGCGAAAGCGAGTGTGAGGAACCACGAGTGTCGAATTTTTTCATTCTAACCTAGTAACAGACTATATTTTCTCCACGATCAAAAAGTATAAATCAAAATTAAATTAAATCTGAACACAAGTTATTTGTTGACATATTTGTATTACATTGTAGTAATATTTATAGTGCTGTGGTACACTTACCGAAATTAAAATCTGGTGCATTGGTGTTTTTTCATAATTTGCAATTTCAGATGTTATTAAATTCTATATCTACTTCACTTGATTTTTCACTCATTATTTTGTTTAAATTAAAACTTGTTTGAAAATAATTATTACCGTCGCCATTTTATATCTGACACTGACACTTTTGAAGTCCACGGCAATCCATATTGTTTAATTCGATTACAGAAAATCCATTCTTTACCTTGATAAAGAATGAAAATACATGCAAAATACATAAGAAGCAAGTATTATAGAATAAATATTCAGACTCTAGAGTGTGAATGTTTACATTCTATTATTAAAAATGATTTCAGAATTCATACATTCAGTAATGGTCGTGGAGAAAATTATCTTTCATATTTAATTGTACTTTCATTTTCAAATTGTAAAAAAAAATTGATGTTAAAAAACCACAAAATTGTAAAAATTTACATATAAAAACACATCTCTAAAATGAGGAAATGGTAACGAAAAAATGATATTTATTAATATATTAGTATTTTTTAGCAAAATATACATAACAATAAACATTTTCACCAAATTTCAAGTTCGTAGGTCAATGGAAAGTTAAAAAATACTTCGTAACAAAATTTTGTAAAAAATGCTGAATTTGGCAGCTTCTCATGCCTACGTTTTACAATATTTTTTAAAACAAAAAATACAGCTTTTATCCACTAAATAACCTCTAAAAAACGATATCCCACTCGATGGGGTAGACCAAAATTTTTTCCTGCGCCTTCATTTAACTGTATGGCAACCCCCTTGAAAACACTTAAAAAATAATTTTTTACAATGTATGTGGCTGTAGGACAACAAGACGCATTTACTGTGAAAAGACGAACGGACACGTGAGTGAGAGCAATAAGGGCTCCTTTTGGACCCTTTGGGGTACGGAACTATAAAAATATTGACTCAAAGTTAGTGACTTCCAAATATTTTTCCTCGTGGGCGAATGGAATCTCCACTTGTTCCAGTACTATTGACTTTAGTCTTGACAGTACCTTTCATTTTGTGAAGATCATTAATGGAGTTTTGTGATAGTTTACTGTTAGTTCCTCTCCATAACACTCGTTAATCATGTTTAGAACGATTTGTGTCCGCTACGCTATCCTATCTGCTAACTTGCCTTTTACGACGATAGCTAAGCTGTAGCATCCAGAAGATATTAGCCGTTTTTTTAAGTTCATCCACTAGGACTGGCCAGAAGAAGGGTAATAGTACTTTCCCGATGGGCAGTCCCTGTATTGCAGTGCCTATAGAAACGTGTTATTATCTTTTCTCCTAGGTTGGCTTATTTGCTGACACAGGTCTTCTCTATTCTCTAGCGATGTTGACAGTAGCATATTAAGATCGTCCAGAGCAAAATCCTTTCATATTGACGGTTGCTAAATAGCTATTTGTGTATTAAGAGCGGAAAGTGATACTTTGCTGCTTGAGGCAGAGAGTTGCCCGCGCGACGCGTAGCGGAGCGCGGGCAATCTGCCGAAAGCGGCAAAGCACTTTCTGCTCGAATTGCACACAAGATTTTTTCTACGATAACATTATTTTTAGACAAATAATTAAAAAAAAACATGAAAACACACTTCATAACCTAAAAATGAAATAATGACGTTTCATTAATTTCATAGTCTACTATTTGCACAAAACAGTAAGTAGATACTTAAATATGCAATCACTATTGCATATAGGTGTACCTAGGTGTATCTAGGTGTACCTTCTGACTGTTATATTTTTACTAGATAAATTTTATAAAATAAAGTTTAATTTCGTTCGAAATATGTTCAAATATTAATATTTCAACTAAAATATTCAGACTGCCCTACATTTTGTTTTAATATACCTGTTTTTACTACCTTTCTTTAGTTTATTGTAAATGAAAACAGGCGAGCGGAAAAGTACGCGCTAGAGCGACAATAATGTCAAATTATTACAGATCACGGAAAACGTCAACTTTGCGGTTAGATTTGAGTGTGCAAAAGCCTACTTTGGGTAGTGATCGTAGGAAAAGAATTTTCTTTCAGTATTTCGTCTCATACGTGTTGTTACAAATCGGGAGTTTCTATTTTATTCGCTATTTGTTATGTAGTATATATTATTCATTTTAGAGTGATGTCAAAAAACACCGCTAATTGACTGTAGGCCGAGCGAGATACATGTGGATTCTGTAAGACAAGATCGCGAGACAGAAGTAATTCAACGTCGCGAGCACAGAGAATTTATATATAAAAGATCTTGCACCTACCTTTTTCTGATGAATAATCTTCAACTGGTAGTCATGGTGAAGGAGGTCGTAGCCACTATTTTTCACACACAAGTTACGGGAGTATAATTATTTTCATTGATTGAACCACGAGATAAATACTAATTAATTTTATTAACGCGAGATGTCTATATGCATGACCATAAGTTGGTGCAAATTACTAAAGAAACAATTAAAAGAGAATTAGTTTACAAGTTATTGAAAAATGACGTTAATTAATCGTTGCTTAAACAACCCCGTAACCGTGAAACCCGAATTTTGGTTGAGAAACTTACTCTGAATATTAATATCTAAAACAGCTGCTTATTGGAAGAAGAACCGATCGCGAGCGAAGTTGGAAATCAACTAACTCAAATTTGGAAATAATTTTTAAAGTTACAAACGAAATTAGTGTCACACATCGAAAGGCTTCCGGATTGGTTCGACCCCGTAAGCTTCCCGGTACCACCCTTAATCTTACTGGAATCTAGCAAATCAGAAATGAGATCATTTTACTAAGCGAACTAAGAAGGGCATACCCCTTTCTGTTACAAATTTGATTTCCAGTAAGTGCTGCCCTCTGGGCAAATTTGAAAGAGTTTACTTGAATTTAATTATGCGATATATCAGCGACTGGCTATGTTATTAGAATCCGCGCCATCTCATTTATCGAGACAGGTAAAGGTCGGGTAACAAATCAAGAACTTTGGACTTTACAGGGGTGAAAAAACCCGTCAAAAAACCATCATCCAAAGCCATGTACTGTCTTCCAAATTCTTATCTAATACCATAATTTGACTAAACTAAATACGATGTTTTATATTTTTGAACGGGTAATTTAATTCTGTGTCAGAAAGTTTTTATGTACTACATATGTTGTGAGCCCGTTGGCTTTTTCTTTGCAGACCCTTCTGAGAAGGACAGCCTTTGTCCTATTTATATATCCTGGTAATATTTCTAAAGTGAATATTTACAATGTATTAAATTCTAACGAAATAGTCTATTTTTCTGCAGTGCTTGACAATTTATTACTTCCTTTATGTCGAATATAATTTACTAAGACCTCCCTGAATAAGGTACTGTTACATTCCCTCCCCCTTTAGACGGGTCATTATTCTGACAAGAAGTAAATTGATAGGTCCAAAATCATACTTGTTTTTAAATAATTTTTAGGTGACGATGAATGTAATTATTCAATCAAACCGGATTTTAGTCTTTTTAATCAAACCGGATTGGAGTCAATTACTTATCAAATATGAGATGTGAAAGAATTGAGACATAGTGGCAAAAGTTATTTGATCACAACGAATAATTGTAGAATCAAACACACATTCATCTAAGTAAGCATGCTACAGAATTAGGTTAGCTCTTGAAAATGTGTAAAATTTGCACTTGCTATTTCTCCCTGTATTTTCGTAATGGGGTGCTTGAATAATTTTTTTTTTGTTTTTTTTTACTTTTGTATGTTTATTACCCCCTGTTGACGAGCATAGACCAGAATTTAGAATTTTTTTGGCTATCAGTGCCCTTAATTTTGAATATTAAATATATATGTGACATCTTAAGGAAGCAGAAAAAACGGAATCCTGTAATTACTTTTAAATCCATGAATTCTCTATTTCTTTGAAATGACGTTATTTATTCAACTATTTTCTTACTTTTCATTACAAAATTCCTTATAATTATTGTATCACAATGTTCAAGAATAGTATTTTTAATAGTCTTTGAATAACTAGAATAAATACGTAACTTCGACGTTAACTCCCCTTTGCGATGATTTATAGTATTGAGATGGAGTTAATGGTTTATTACCGACACATCAGAGAAATCTGTCGGTTATACCTAAATAAATCAGAGTGGCGCCATCTTTCACATATTTTTTTCACTGATCTACCTTAAGTCGTCACAGATTTTAATTTTTTTTTTAATTATACTGCGAAACAGGTTTTTTAAAAAATTAAAAGATACGGATTAAATATTAATTGGTCAGGTTTCTAATAGCCCATTTACCTAAAATCATGTAAGCACCCCATTAACAATACAATATCTTTTACTTACTATTTTTATATTTAATTTTAACGTGTTTACTTATGACAAGAGCCAGATTTCACGAAATTTTGACCACTACGAGCGCTGGGATCGTTTCAGTTGTCCCCACCATGCATTTTGCACACAGAAAATACTCTACTTATTCCAAAACTGACTGTCTCAAGTGCCTAGCTTTCTTTGAAGAAGAACAAGAAATTAACCAGACAAGTCAAGAACTTGTAAATTGTAAAACTTATGTTTTTTTTATATTTGTATTTTTATTATATAAACTATATATTTAATAAATATTTTTTTTATAAATGCACAAATTTACTATTCAAATACCTTTAGAATCCCCTAATTATCCCTTAATGTGACTTTTTAATCTAAAATTTTTTTTGCAAAAAGACGGCCATATTATTAAATCAATTTTGATTTTTCAATTTTTTATTGTATTAATTTTTACCTCTCGCTCTTCAGATAAGAGAATTATAGGAATCATGCTAAAAATTGGGAAGTGAGTTTTCAATGGATAAACACGTTTTGGGGTCCCTAGAATACGATTTTAATATTTTCGCGATGGTGTCTGTGTGTGTGTGTGTGTTAGTGTGTGTGTGTGTGTTTGGATGGATGTTGTAGTAACGATAACTCAAAAACTACTGAATAAAAAAATTTGAAATTTTGCATTCAGGATTCTGATACCCTAGATTAGATCTGATTAGATTTTGGTGCCAATCGCACAACCGGAAGTGGCAGTTGCTATGGGTGATGACGCCATTATTATACAAAACGGCAATAAAGTTTTACACATATATTTTGTATACCCTATAGTTTATTTTCATCTTATTAAAATTTTCGAAACTTTTGCCATTGTTGCCAGATTTACAAAAAAATAATTTTTTTTCATACTTTTTTGTGTCAACCTGTAAATTTTTGATTCAAAAATGGCGAGAGGTCATCTGCTGGCCACATCAGATTTTTTAGAAATTGTTTGATCAGATTTTAATTTAAAAATTTTAATGTCATGATCTTGTTCAAAAACCTCCTTTAATATCAATTTGAGCAAAATTACTTTAAAATTTGTTGAGATTTTTAAATTTACTTAAAAAAACGATTTTTTTATTATTTAAATAATTAATACACAATTAGCGTAAGTTATTTCTATTCGCTGGAGGCAGAGTGCATAGTGGGGACCATTGAAACGATGCCAGCGCTCGTAGTGGTCAAAATTTCGTGAAATCTGGCTCTTGTCATAAATAAACACGTCAAAATTAAATATTAATTGTAATTGCAAAAATACAGGTAGAAATAGCAAGTGCAGATTTTACACATTTTCAATAGCTAGTTAGAAATTAGAGAAAAGAAAGAACTGGATAAATGCAGTTAGGAGAAAAAAGTAAGTAATGTATAACCTTATTCTGTAGCATGCTTACTTAGACGAATGTGTGTTTTATTCTACAATTATTCGATGTGATTAAATAACTTTTGCCACTATGTCTCAATTCTTTCACATCTCTAACGTGACCAGCCGCGACAAGTTACTTAGCTTTGTCCATCGTTTGGGGTTGAAATGATATTTGATGAATAATTGATTGCAATCTGGTTTGATTAGAAAGACTAAAATCCGGTTTGATTGAATAATTACATTCACCATTACCTACAAATTATTTAAAAAAAAGTAGGTTAAATTATTGTGACTGAAAATCTAGCAAATATTCATAAATTGTTATTATTCTATCTGTCGTATTATTTATTTGGATGTCACTGATTAACCTAACCTAAGAATCATAGGTTTTGATATTTATTTACATGTTTTATACTTACTTTGTTCATCACAACACGTTTTAATGAATTTTTTCTTTCAAAAATATAATCATATTTTTTATTTATATGGTTATAAATTCTAATGAGAATTTTTTATAACGAATTTTTATTTTTTATACACAACTTGCATACTTGTGCATACTCACAATTGTCAAGCATGATTTTATGCAACCGTCAGATGGCGTTTTTGTCGCGCTCCCTTCCAATAGGTCATTTCGAAATCATCACAAAAGGTTTTACAACAAGCCTTGCAACTCCTAATAATGTTTCCAAAATAATGCACATTTTTAAGTTACCTTGACTCGAACTATATAGCTAAACATCGTTGTAGTAGGTACTTACGCTTTTTTTGTGAAATTACATTTTTATAAAAGAAATTTTTGTGCTTGTTTAAATAAATATAGTAATAAAAAAGATCATTAAATTTTCCACCCAATAGATATTCGGCACTCATCAGCGTTTACCTGCGGCATACAAAGTACTTCAAAAAGCTAATTCTCTCTAAAATTCGTCTCGAAACTTAAAAGAGATATAAATGTGAAAGCGCTTTTATCTCTGGAAGAATCTCGAACTGAATTCGGTCAATAGCGAACGAAAATGTGTTTCAGTAACTGCATCGTCGCCTTTTGGTATTCCTCTCTTATCTTCAGATATATCTAAAAATGGGACGTAGAATTATAAATTTTATCTCGCGCGCGAAAAAGCAGTCAGCACGATCGTATCCCTGAAGTATTGTTACGTATAAAAGTGTGGAAACAAGAAGTGGAAGAGTTATATTTTTAATTCGGTGTGATATAAGTCGTAGTGTTTATTTTTATGGTTTGTACGCAGTATCGTTGCCAGATAAACGACATTAACAATACATTTAAAAATATAAAAGGTTAATCTCTTTATAAATAAAATCCTTAATGGAATTTTCGTATACTGAGGCAGATTGATGTGAATCAAAAATTATGTAGACCAACAATAAAATTTATAAGTGAAAAAAATTTAAATTTATCAAAAAAAGCTGATTAAATTGGTAATAAGAGTTACACTTCTTCGTTTAAAACATAAAAACGCTTTGAATATCTTTAATATAAGCGGCAATGTCCTAATTGACTGATTGACTGACTGACTGACTGACATAGAATAAACGCACAGTAAAATCTACTGAACCCAGAGACTTGAAATTTTGAGAGTATATTCTGTTCATAATATAGACACCCACTTAGAAAGGATTTTGTGAAATTTTGATTTTAAGAGGTAGAAAAGGGTAAAAAACGCTGATTTATATATAATAAGAATGTCTATTAAAATTGATATGTGGTGCCTTCAATCTCAGAAAGCCCCACGTTGTCAAGACATTTAAATTGATATGTTCTTTTCACACCAATAAAAAAAAATCGGCTGTGTCACCCCAGAACTTTCCCGGCTCGACCGTAGATAATATGTTATTTATTATTATTATTTTAAATACTAAACATTACAATAATTTATGGAACACATTAAAAACAGCGAGCCGATGGTCAATACGTCTACCGAATTGATATTTCAATGTTGATGACATAAGCTGCGCATGCGCACGTTGTATATCACACTGCTACAATTAGGATCTCCTAAAATCATGTGTGAAAACTATTGGGAATTCGGGAAAAATTTTCATAAAATAGTTGTAGGGAATTTTATGCTTTACAACTTTGCACTGAAATATTTTGCACTGAAATATTTTGCACTAAAGAGAATAATTTACCACCAATTTTAGACAAATGGAAAATTATAAATGTGTATTTTTCTCGCCATCTAGCGGCGAAACTATAAGGAATTCGATAAAAAGTTAAATATAAAATTTGATGCTTTACAACTTTGAACCAGAAAATTTTGCACTAAAATGCATTGTTTGTCCTCAAAATCAAGAAAAACTAGAGAAAACCTACATGCACATTCTTTACGCGCAATCTAGTGGCACTATTAAAAATTCTAGAAAAAGTTTTAGGTAAGAGTTGTAGGGAATTTTATGCTCTAAAACTTTGTACTACAACATTTTTCACTAAAATGTATTATTTGTCCTCAAAATCAAGAAAAACTAGAGAAAACATACATGCACATTTTTTACGCGCCCTCTAGTGGCGCAACTATTGGAAATTCGAGAAAAAGTTTCAGACAAAAGTTGTAGGAAATTTTATACTCTAAAACGTTGTACTAGAACATTTTGCACTAAAGTGTATTATTTGTCCTCAAAGTCAAGAAAAACTAAAGAAAACCTATATGCACATTTCTTACGCGCCCTCTAGTGGCGCAACTTTTGGAAATTCTGGAAAAAGTTTGAAACAAAAGTTCTAGGGAATTTTATGCACTACAACTTTGCACTAGAGCATTTCTGCACTCAAAGGCATTGTTTGTCTTCAAAATTAAAAAAAAGGCAAAACTCCTAATTGTTCATTTTTTCGCCCTCTAGCGGCGAAAATATGGGGAATTCTAAAACACGTTAAATATAAAAGTTAAAGAAAATTTGATGCTGTACAACTTTGCACTTGAACATTTTGCACCAAAGTGCATTATTTGTCCTCAAAATGTGGAAAACTAGGAAAAACTACATGCACGTCTTTTGCGCGCCCTCTACTGGCGCAACTACTGGAAATTCTGGAAAAAGTTTGATATAAAAATTGTAGGAAATTTTATGCCCTAAAACTTTGTATTAAAACATTTTCCACTAAAGTGTATTGTTTGTCCATAAAATTTAAATAAAAGCAAAAAATCCTACACGTGTATTTAATCAATGTCGGTCTTGAGGACCTTCCACGATACCAATTTAAACCAAAATCTAATGGTCGCATTCTAGGCACACACCGACCCTCCGTACCAAATTTCAGCTTGATTGGTCAAACGGTTCGGCAGTTATCGTGGAAGATTACACACAGACACACAGACAGACCATACGCTGGAAATGGTTTCAATCTTCTTGTGGGACCTGAAAATTTATATTTCCATTGATATCTCGATTTTTTTTTGCTCGTTTACTTACTTTCCATCAAAGGATGGGTACGGGAAAGTAATTAGGATAAATAGGAAAAAATAGGAAGAAATAGGGCAAAATAAGGAAATAGAGGATAGTAGGAAAATAATTGGAAGAAAATGGGGTAAAATAAGGAAATAGAGAAAAATAGGAAAAAATAGGAAATTATAGGGATAAATGGAGAAAAACAGAAGAAAATAATGAAAAACAGGAAAAATATGAAAAATTGGGAAAAATAGGCAAAATTGGGCAAAATGGGAAAGCAGAGAAATATGGGAAAAATAGTTAAAATAGGAAAAAAAGTCAGGGAAAATAGGAAAAAAATAGAGAAAACAGAGCAAAATAGAGAAAAATAAGTACAAATAGAGACAAATAGTAAAATAGGAAAATTAGAGTAAAATACAGAAATGTTTGGGAAAAAGTGGAAAATAGGAAACAATGGCGGAAAATAATGGAAAAGGGAAAACAGAAAAAAATAGAAAATAATAAGTTTAAATAGGAAAAAAAGGAAAAAACAATGAAAAACAGGCAAATTACCGAAAATTGGGAAAAATAAGAAAAAAATATTGCAAAATAGGAAGAAAATAGGAAAAAATGAGAAAAAGGAAATATGGAAATTATAGATAAATATATAAAAATCTGGGAAAATAGGGAAACATATGCGAAAATAGTGGAAAATATGGCAAAATAAGAAAAAATAGTAAAAATAGGCATGAATAAGTAAAAAAACAGGGACAAATAATGTAAAAAGGGAAAAATGGGAAGAAATAGAAAAAATGCGAAATTAAAGGAAAAAATAATAATGAAAACTATATAAAAAAATGAGGAAAAATAGTAATAAATTGGGAAAAATACTGAAAAATAAGGAGAAATGGTGAAAAATAAGAAAAAATATTGGAATATAAAGAAAATCGGGAAAAATGGGCACAATTAGTCAAAATATTAAAACAGAGAAAATGGGAAAATAATTAAAATAGGAGATAAGTAGGGGAAAATGGGAAAAATAGAGAAAACAGAGCTAAATCGAGAAAAACAAGTACAAATAGGGACAAATGGTAAGAAATAGTCAAAAATAGAAAAATTAGAGTAAAATGGAGAAATGTATGGAAAAATAATGGAAAATAGAAAACAATGCCAGAAAATAATGGGAAAAGGAAAAACAGAAAAAAGTAGAAAATTATGAATTTAAATAGGGAAAAAAAGAATAAAATAATGAAAAACAGGAAAATTACGAAAAACTGGGAGAAATAAGAAAAAATATTGCAAAATAGGAAAAACTCAGAAAAAGAAAATAGGGAAAGTAAAGATAAATATAGGAAAATCTTTAAAAATAAGGAAACATTTGGCAATATAGTGAAAAATATGGGAAAATAAGAAATAATAGTAAAAATAGGCAAAAACAAATAAAGAACGGACAAAATAGGAAGGAATAGAAAAAATATGGAAATTAAAGGAAAATAGAAAAAAATACTGAAAATTATAAAAAAATGAGGAAAAATAGGGATAAATTGTGAAAAATACTGCAAAATAAGGAGAAATTGTGAAAAATAGGAAAAATAGGGGAAAATAAGGAAAATTTGGAAAAATTAGAAAAATAGGAAAAAACAAGGAAAGCGCGGTTGTAGTGTTACTACTCTTAAAGAGACTCCGTAGCAAAGCACGGGTATTCATCTAGTTGTATCTAAAACAGGATTTGGCTGCATAATCTCAGTAAAGTAGGTTACGATTATTTCGCAGAAATCCTTCCAAAGAGCAAAATTCTGTTTATGAATAAACATATCCAACTAGTCATCTCTAACTCGCTTTATAAATTTGACTTATTTACTATGTTTCTCTAGGCAAACGTATTTATATATTCTGCGTGCCGGTAGAAATATTAAATATATATATCAATGCCTAGATCAGTAACAAACACGGCGGCCTCGAATTGCGGACTCTCTACCTGATTTTAATAATTCCATACTCGACAGAGGGCCCATATCTCTAAATGGTAATGAAACGATTAACAAGTTTTAGAATCTTTGTAAGTTTTGAGAATTTGATTCCCATGCATACCGGAAAGCTATTTCGTCCCTTAAGGACTCATCAGCGGCAATGTGCCCAGACGCATGGAAATCAAATTCTCAACTCAAAATACACTTGTACTAGGCTGAGTTAAAAGGATGTTGTTCTCAGGTAGACCGCTGACACCACCTACCATCTGGCGCCACCTTCCGTTTATAGTGTGAAAGCCACTGCACTGGCAGCGTCAGTGGAGAAAGAAAATACTCCAGGGGTCGTTATGGTATCGACCAAAATCATTGGCGGCCAGAAGGGCGGTCTTTACTTGCCCTACTGGGTTGAGTTACCTGGATATTAGCTGCTGGGATGTTAAAACTCAAAACAAATAAAATTCAATAAGTAAAACATTTATTTTTACCAAAATTCCGGCGAAGAAAAAGATGAGCAACGGTTCTGACGGTCTGATGACGGTTCTGGACTCCGGTTATAATTGAACCTATCTCTAAAGGTCGCACTACCACTGCTATTCCAATTGGGACGGCTACAGAAACTCGTACTTCGGGCTGCCACTGCAGCTCACTTGATGGACTCCGGTTGCCGTATACCATAAGGTCGGTTGGGTATGCGAAACAAATACGCGAGTGACTCCATCTTTCGGCGGGAGTTTACAATACGACTTGCCAAACTAGTCAAATGTAATATGACAGTGGAAATAAGGTTATGATAAGAAGTTTAAAGTGCATATAGATGTGTTTAAATGTGTTTAGGATTTCTTTAAGTGTTTTTTCTTTAGATGATTATTTTTTACTTTCCCGGACCCATCAAAGGGAAAGTTAGGTGAACGAACAAAAAAATATCGAGATATCGATGGAAATATCCATTTTGAGGTCCCCCAAGAAGATTAAAAGTTTTTGGTTTAAATTGGTACAGTAGAAGGTCCTCAAGACCGACATTGATTAAATACGCATGTTACAATTTTTTACATTTTTTAAATTTAAAGGACAAACAATACACTTTAGTGCAAAATATTCTAGTACAAAGTTTTAGAGAATAAAATTCCCTACAACTTTCGTCTCAAGATTTTTCCAGAATTTCCAATAGTTGCGCCACTAGAGGGCGCGTAAAAAATGTGCATGTATGTTTTCTCTAGTTTTTCTTGATTTTGAAGACAAAAAATACACGTTGGTGCAAAATGTTGTAGTACATAGTTTTAGAGCATAAAATTCCATACAACCTCAAACTTTTTCCAAAATGTGCAATAGTTGTGATACTAGAGGGCGCGTAAAAAATGTGTATGTAGGTTTTCTCTAGTTTTTCTTGATTTTGAGGACAAACAATGCATTTAGTACAAAATTTTCTTGTGCAAAGTTGTAAAGCATCAAATTTTCTTTAACTTTTATGTTTAACTTTTTATCGAATTCCTCATAGTTTCGCCGCTATATGGCGAGAAAAATACACATACAACTATTGTATGAAAAATTTTCTCGAATTTCCAATAGTTTTCACACATGATTTTAGGAGATCCTAATTGTAGCAGTGTGATATACAACGTGCGCATGCGCATCTTATGTCATTATCAACATGTAGAAGTATTCATCAATGGCTCGCTATTTTTAATGTCTTCCATAAATTAATGTAATGCTTAGTATTTTGTAATTAAAATAATAATAATAAACATATTCTCTACGGTCGAGCCGGGAAAGTTCTGGGGTGACACAGCCGATTTTTTTATTTTATAATGAGTTCACTTATAAAGTACATATAAAAGAAAAAAAATCTTAGTATCATTATTCAATAAATTTAGAAAATATCTAGTTGGAAATAAAAGAGAAAAAATAATAATAAACTGTTTTGGTTTTTTCATAGATAAGAAAGAAAAGTCATAAATAGACTGAGATGTTTAAAAAAGGATTATTATAAATATAATAAAAGTTGTTTTCTAGAAGAATAAAAAAAAATATATTAAAAAAAGGTTTATTAATATAAAGAAAAATATTACAAGAATATAAAAATATATCACAGAAGACAAAGAACAAATTGGTCTATAGGAAAACGGAATGGTGCAGATTAGATTAGACGGAAAGGCAGAAATAGGGGAGATTAAAAAATATAGAAGACAGAAGAGGGAATTAACTATGAGGTGATACAGAAAAAGAAAAGAAAGCAACGGATTAAAAGAAGACACAGGAGAGAGAAGAACCAGAAGAATTTTAAGACGCCCAAAATTAAAATTTTTTAAATTTTTTTTTTGTAATATTTATCATTTTTTTAATTGAAGGAGCCCAATAAAACCAGTGATCAGAGTTTAAATTACATTACAATTAAATCTAATGTAATATTTTAATTATCAGGGAAAAAATTAACTTTATTACAAAATATATTTTTCTAATTAAAGTGTATCTGCCATCAAACTCCTTTTTTATCACTCTATTAACCAGTCAGTTCAACTTTTAAATTAAAACGATAACCCTTGTTAGAAATTTCTCAACTAAAAATTTAATGCAGGATAAATAATCATTTCAACAATATCCTTTAAGGATGCCAAAGAAAAAAAATATAACTAGAATATAAAATAAACAAGAATTGCAATAAGTTTGTTGTGAAATACTTGACAGAGAAAGTGACATATTAAATTAGATAAGAACCTTTACTGGCTGGCACATATTATGTTGGTAAATGCGAACATTTGAAATATTCGTTTAAATGCTCAAATGTCAGTGTAGGAACCGAAGCCAAAGGTTCAAACGTACCGAATTTAATCAGTTACTGTATGGAAAGTCGGTTTTGTATCTACGTTAAGCCAAGTTAGAATGCGAACGGAAACATTTGGATGGTATTAAATTTTGGTAGTTAATTAATTGAAGCCCACATTGCGATGTATGAAAATCGAAGATACTTTTTGGTGTAAAAGTGTACTGGGAATTTATTGAAAAGTCGATCAAAAATATAAATTTTTAGGTTAGTAATTTTATTATTGAAACAAATTTCGACGAGAGATAAAAGACTTTTATGCGAGATGGAAAAAGTGTGATATTTTTTTTTGCCAAGTCTGATCTGGATTTCTTTAGATTGGACAAGATATGGAGGTCACTTGTACCAATGTTAAAAAATCTAGAGCGTGGTTTCCAAGTTATAAGTGCAAAAAAAATAAAAATGGATAAAACACCTTTTATCTCTGATAAAAAGAAGGCAATACCCATTGTATGGAGGTTTTTTAGAATCATGTCAGTGCTCCCAATCACAGTACAGTTATATTTTTACAGTTTTGTTAAATATGAAAAAAAAATTGTTAGAAAGTTTCGCAATGTTGCATTTTACATAACTACAATTTTAAAAAACTTTGTCAACATTGACATTTCTTAGGAATAAATGCAGTTTATAGTGACTCATCATAAAAACAAAAAAAATGTTTTTCGTAAGTAAACAAACCTTCCAAACAAAAAATGAAAAACAATCCCAGCGGTCTCATGAAATTTACTCCCCTCCACCATCCTTAAATATTTTTCCATATCTGCACAATAAAACCACTAATTAAAAATTATATGTTTCTTCTACAAAAAATATTAAAATAATAACAAAAACTACCCAACCTACATAAAAAATTATTAACTTCATTACCACCATCACCATTATCATTTTCTTCAATATTATAAGAAAGCTTTCTTTAAAAAAATATAGCTAGCTAGATAACCCCCAAGAATCTATTTTTTTCCGTGGGAATAGGGACCTGCCGCCTTTGCATGTGGCCTGAAATAAAAACATAATTTTAGAAAAATCCTCTTCCCGACCAACTAACACAAATCAAAGAAGCATTCATGCTTCTTAGCTTAATATCGCTTGTTCTACTTATTATTAAAAAATAACTTAACATGAACCTTCTATTGCATTTCTGCAGACTTCTGTCTCAGGATCCTTAAAATGCGGCCAATAGAAAACATCCACGTCACCTACGTCGGCCAACAAAAAACGCCTACGTCATAAATGCTAAAAACTGTAAAAAATTTCTGAACACAGTTAAGAAATTGTTCAAAATTAATAAAAAAAATCAAAATTGCTAAAAACTGACAGAACCGGTCAGAAATTATTAAAAATATTTAAGAAAAATGTTTATATTAATTAAAAAATTGTAAACTTTCATAAATGCTAAAAACTGTCCAAAATTGCTGGACACAGTTAAGAAATTGTTCAAAATTAATAAAAAAAAAAATCAAAATTGCTAAAAACTGACAGAAACTGTCAAAAATTATTTAAAATATTTAAGAAAAATGTTTATGATAATAAAAAAATTCTAAACATTCATAAATGCTAAAAAGTGTCCAAAATTGCTTAACACAGTTAAGAAATTGTTCAAAATAAATAAAAGAAAAAAATTAAAATTGCTAAAAACTGACAGAAACTTTCAAAAATTGATGAAAATATTTAAGAAAAATGTTTATTGTAATAAAAAAAATTGGAAACTTTAATAAATGTTCAAAACTGTCCAAAATTGCTGAACACAGTTAAGAAATTGTTCAAAATTAATAAAAAAAAAACGAAGTTGTTAAAAACTGACAGAAACTGTCAAAAATTGGTAAAACTATTTAAGAAAAATGTTTATGTTAATAAAAAAAATTGGAAACTTTTAGAAATGCTAAAAACTGTCCAAAATTGTTAAACACGGTAAAGAAATTGTTCAAAATAAATAAAAAAAATAATCAAAATTGCTAAAAAACTGACAGAAACTGTCAAAAATTATTAAACATATTGAAGAAAAATGTTTATATTAATAAAAAAAATTGGAAACTTTTAGAAATGCTCAAAACTGTCCAAAATATATAAAAACAGTTAAGAAATTGTTCAAAATTAATTAAAAAAAAACGAAATTGCTAAAAACTGACAGAAACTGTCAAAAATTGGTAAAAATATTTGAGAAAAATGTTAATATTAATAAAAAAAGTTGTAAACTTTCATAAATGCTAAAAACTGTAAAAAATTGCTGAACACAGTTAAGAAATTGTTCAAAATTAATAAAAAAAAATCAAAATTGCTAAAAACTGACAGAAACTATCAAAAATTGATAAAAATATTTAATAAAAATTCTAATTTTAATAAAAAAAAATGTAAACTTTCATAAATGCTCAAAACTGTCCAAAATGGCTAAAAACAGTTAAGAAATTGTTCAAAATTAATAATAAAAAAATCAAAATTACTAGAAACTGACAGAAACTGTCATAAATTGATAAAAATATTTATATGTTCGTTTTTATCATTGTTCTTGCATAGCATACAAGTGAAAAGTTTAAAGTGATTAATTTCATTAAAATAAGTGACTACCAAGTTTTTTTTTATTTTTAAGCTTCCAGAGACATGTACTTCCATACAAACTAAAAATTTTAGTAGTGCACAGATTCATTATAAACTACACTTATACCATTTCTTATTTCACATATACTGACATTTTCGTACATATATTATAATTTCGGTAAATCTAGGAAAAAGATTGCAACGTTGCATAACTTCCTAAAAATATAAATAATTTCAGTCTTAGCAACAAAAAATATACAAATTGTATATTTTTAGCGAGACATGGCTCTTTATTTTCTCCCCATTCCTTTGACATTAAAAAATATGATTTTTGTACCACTACTTATCAAAATGTAAGAGTCAAAAAATAAAAAATAATAAAATGACGAAAAACGGGTAACTTTACATTTTTTTCTATTTTAAAATTACTACCCTATACGATTAAAGTTTACTCAAAATAAATACGTAAACAAAAATTATTCCGACATTCGCAAATACTTGTCTATCTCGATTTACCGTAGGAATGTTCATCAAACGAGAATTTATCGCAGACCATTGAAAATATTCATTTCCATTAACGGGTTGACACGGAATTATTTACACAGCAATAAATCGCCACGAAAAAAGATATTTTTCAATATAAATTATTTCCAAAGGGAAATTATATTCCAACTGATGATTTGTAACGTTTCGCCGGTTCACCGAATACAGGAATGATAATTTAGGGAAAATATCTGGTTTTATTTAAATCGTTTAACAAATATATTATTACCGAACATAACATAATTTGGAATAACCCAATCAATAAAGGGGCTTAGAAGGAATTGTCGGTATCACAATATATTTTACCTCAAGACTATGTTTAATAAATTAGTTTGAAGGTAAATATACTTCAGTAACAACTAAAGGTAACGTTAGGTCGTCTTTATTCTAGATTTGTTGAAAGATAAACTTTCTTCAACGATCAGTACTTACATCAAAAATACTAATCAGGCTGTCAGACGTCCTACTTAATTTTAATCCAACTGATTTCCATCTAAATCTATCTAATATTAAATCTATTAATTAGCTGTAAATTCAGATATGAGAGTAAAAAGTTATAGAATATAATGAAACAAAATGTCATGATTTCTGTCAGGTTAAAGATATTAGTGATGTTCCTTCGGGTTACCTGCAGGTGAATAAGGAGTTGTGATAAAGACCTGACTCTATCAAGTCCAACTTAGCTGAAAAAAGTTATTTTTTTGTTGTTTATTAAACTTGAATAACATTGAAACTAAAATCTCAAATTATCTTAACCAAAATGTTATTATCAGTTTAAAAAAAAATCAATAGCTTTTACGCCATCCTACAAAAACTTAATACTGTAATTTCAGCCCAACTGATTCTGGCATACTGAAATAATGTTATTTAATTGTTTTTTTTCGCAACAAAAATAATAATAACGAATTTGTACAATAACAACAAGATGAATCTTTAACCGATCCTGCTTTATCTAGCGTACACCAAACATACATTTATTACTAGTAGATTCTAGGCATCAAGTTTTTATGTATTAAAGAAAAAATTAGGAAAAGATTCGGGGCATATGTCAGAATTGAATGTTTAGAGCATTTTTCGTACTTCTTTCCATATCATGTAGTTTTAAATGAAAACAGTGAAACAATTAAGCTAAGAGTGATTTTAATGGACCGGATAAAAAATAGTTCATTATTCAACGATATATGTATCTTATGAGGTAAGATGTTTACCCTACGAAGTATATTCTTAATTTGTATGCATCATGGGACCCCTTTCTTTGTATTACAACTATTGTCCTGAGTTGTGGAAGCGGGAATCTTTTAAAGACACCTCACGCTTGGTTCTATGTGTGAGGTAGTGTTGTACTCTCCCCTGGTAAATACCAACTCAACTCTCCTCGGTAATCTTTCCATTTGGTCTGGTGTTTCCTTGTATCCTGCTGTAGGAGAGAGATTCTCCTTTTCAGGGATACAGTGGGTGGTCAATCTGAAATTGAAAATTAATTAACTTAAGATATTTTAGGTAGGGTAAATATTGTGGATACTTACGAGCCTCCAAGGTTGGGAGGCTCAGAGCGATGCGGTGAGTGATACTTCTGGGTCGGTGGTGGTCGAGCTAGGTAGAGCTAGACCTAGGAGCTCGTCCGGGAGATCTATGTCTTCTCTTGCTTCACCAAGGATCCTGAGGTTGGGTTGTGTGAATTTTTGCTTCGGTTTCCTGGGGATTGTTCTTCTGTTACTGTCAGCTGTCCATTTGATTATTATAGTTTCTTTGGCGTGTCTGTTGGTGCTGTCCAGTCTTTTCCCGACGTATCCTCTTATAGTGGGTATATTAGTGTGTTCGTAAATTTGAATGGATGGGAAGTTCCAGGGAAGGTAGGTCATTTTTCTTGTGGAGAAGTTTAGAGCTCTATAATTCAATATAGGGCGGATGTATGTTTTGTAGGTGTGCAGCAATCTCCTTGAGTTACACCTGCCAAATCGTCCACCAAGGGCGCCAAGGATAGAGTTCCGCCTCCTAAATCTGTCAAGAGTTTTTTGGACTTCGGTCTCCCAATTGAGAGTATGCGTGAAGCATACTTCCAAGTAGGTAACCTCATCCGAAGGGACGAGTCTCTCTCCCTAAAGCCTAAGGTTGATTTCATTGAGGTCTTGGTTGGATTTTCGTGAGTAAATAGGATGTTTGATTATAATGAGTTGCTACACCAGTGGACGAGTCGATTGAGGAGTTGTTGGGTATTGGTATTAAGAGCTCTGGTAGAAGTAGCGGAGGCTGAGACTTGGGTGTCATTAGCGTAGAGTTAGACATATTGGCTAGGAGAGGGAGGGATAGGGATGTCATGGGTATAGATGATATATAGGACAGGAGCTAGGATGGAGCCTTGAGGGACTCCGGCTGAAGGAGTGAAGGGATCAAAGAGGGAGTTTGCTATTTTAACGCAGATAGTTCTGTTTTGGAGGAAGGAGTAGATGAGTTTGATAAATGGGATAGGGAGATTGATGTTGGAAAGCTTGCGATTAAGTCCGACATGCTAACCTTGGTTTAAAGCCTTTTGAACATCAAACAGGACTGCCGATGCACAGTGACCAAGGTTAAGTGATTTGGCTACAAAGATGTGGAGCCTCACTAGTGCATCTTGGGTGGAGTGATCAGACCTAAATCCAGGTTGGAATTGAGGAATCAATCCCGTCTCATTCAGTAAGTCCTAGATCCTGCTCAAATTCAATAAGGTTCTTACTTGGACAAAACTTGTAAAGTGAAAAAAAAGTGGGGATAAGAATTTTTTTTCGCCATCACTAAACTAATACTGAGGCTTTTGGGCCTCAATAATAAAAGGTTGAATTTATAATGAAGTACCTTACTTGGTACACTGGAGTGATAGTTACACTAAAAATGATCCATTATCTTCAGCAGCAAAAAGAGGTTCGAGAAGTTTTGTTCGCAATGTTGATCTATGAAGATAATGGAACATTTTCAGTGCACCAAGTAAGGTACCTACTTTATTATAAATTCTACATTTTATTTTATTTACCTTGATTTTGGGTTTAATGTCACTTAGTTTTAACAAAATATATCTGCGGTCTAATCATAAATTGAACATTTATTTAATTTCTAAAGAATTTAATTTTGCCAAATTTTACAATATGTATATATTCAATATTCTGTACTCTTGAGTATAAATATTTTAGTTTATAAAGTGCTTATTTTTAAATGCTACAGCATACCTACTAAAGGTATTTTACTACGGTCCGCCAATACTTCACCATTGGTGAAGTATGACAAACCGTATTGAAATCGTGCAAAAATCTCAAAACTTTTTTTTGCTCTAAACGACTTAAAATGTCATGAAACGTGCAAAAAATTGATTTTCCGCAAAAAAGGCTGTCTGTGTAGATGTGTGGATGTCTGTGCGCACGATAACTCGAGAACGGTACTGCCGATCCGGAAAATTCTTTCGGATATCGGTTTTTATTCAAAAAAGAAAGGCTCTATCAGAAGATGAGCAATTTCGGGTCCAAGGATCCCGGTCCCGCTTACTGAGTGAAACTTCTATTTGAGATATCTCGATAAGGAAAGCAAATTTGTCGATACTGATTTCTATTAAGATGTTGTGAAAGTCAAAACGCGTTGATTGATATCCATATCGCAACAGGTTCGTTGAAAAAAAATTGAAAAAAAAATTATTGGAAAAATTCCGATTTTGTTAAATCGGACTTTCTTCCGCTGACGGAAACGTGCCGTAGTCTTGAAAAATCGCGCAGAGATTATTCATTTTCCTAGCTTTAGTACCCAACTCATTTGCCAATGGGATAGAGGTGAACCAGTTATCGGTTGTCAAATTTCTGCCCGAATTTTTCAAGGGAGTTGTCAAATACTTAACAACTTTTTTCTCTTGTGTTACCTTCTTTAGAAATAAAATATTTTAGAGCGGTTGTTTGCAGAAACCTGAAGACCATATTTGGCTAGCTAACATATCATCTATAGCAACATATTTCTTAATACTGTAGGATGCTTCACAATTCTTTACAAACGTGTTCCAAATGTATATTATTGATGCAAGCTAATCATTTCGTGCAGGTAATAATTGTATTGATTATTTCATTAGAAAAAAAAGAAAGAAAACGAATCATATGTAGGGATTTTCATGTTTGTGACTTTTTTGTAGTATATTACCTTGATACGTATATATGGTGGTGCATTCTTCTTCCACTTGTTTTTTTTTAATCTTTACCAATAAAATAATCTCCGACCTATATTGCTAAAAGGAGCACTTTCTTCAAATGTATGCTCTATTTGTGACTCCATTATCTCATACCACTTCTTCATCGGTTTCATGATTACTATACTGAGAGTTGGCCAATAATTCAGCCTCCTCGGCTCATAATTACTCTACAAAAGATTAAGGTATGTAAAACCAGTTTTTTTTCAAAAGCTACTTACCTTATTATATGATTTATTACTACGGCCCGCCCATACTTCACCTTTGGTGAAGTAGGGCAAACCGTAGTATTGAAATCGTGCAAAACTCTCAAATTTTTTTTTGCTCCAAATGACTTAAAATGTCATGAAATTCATTTTTCGTAAAAAAAGTCTATGTGGATGTGTGGATGTCTGTGCGCACGATAACTCGAAAAAGGTATGGCGGATCCGGAAACTTCTTTCGGCTATCGCTTTTTATTCAAAAAAGGAAGGCTCTATCAGAAGATGAGCTATTTCGGACCGAGGATCCTGGTCCCGCCTACTAAGTGAAACTTCTATTCGAGATATCTCGATAAGGAAAGCAAATTTGTCGATACTGATTTCTTTTAAGGTGTTGTGTAAGTCAAGACGCGTCAATTGATATCCATATTACATGGGGCTCGTTGACAAAAAATTGAAAAATTCCGTTTTTTTCCAATCGGACTTTCTTCCGCTGACGGAAACAGGCCGTAGTCTTGAAAGATCGCGCAGAGTTTATTCCTTTTACAAGTTTAATATTATTACTAAATAAAATTATTGTGTAGGTTCGTTTAGTTTATAACTAAATGCAGGCAAAAAAACTCTCTGAATGTCGCTTAGTTACTGACGGAGCGGAAATTGACTACTTTATTCTCATCGAGCCAAAAAAAAACTTTTTCGAAGAAAAAAATCTGTGTTGCGTCCAGGGTTCTCGTAGGCAGAACCCCAAAATTCGGTCGTGAAAATGTGATTAAACATTATCTCATACCCTCTGCGCCTCAATGCAAAGTAATTTTAAAATAGCTTGGAAATAATCATATAGTGTGATTTTTACAGTTTTTCACCAAGATAAATTTTGTTTGGTATGCTCGGTTTGTTGCCATTATTTTTTCTTCGATCTCCGTTCTTCTTTCCCCTTTATTGTTTATCGCAAGTTGATGAGATAATTTGGCAATTTAATTTTGTTTGATTAACAAATATACATGTACAAATAGAAAAATTTTGGTTTTTGGAATTTAGAGTTTCCATGATTTTTTTTTTGTTGGTAATTAGAATGAATTCCATGTACTTGCTTTCCCCAGTTTTGGATATTTAAGATAAGTAATTTGCACTTAGATCAATATAGACAATGTTCAGTTTATGTGGTTAGAGTAATATTTCAATTTTTCAGCACTTTTTATTTGTAGTAATTGGGAAATTGCACAATTTTTTGGATAAAGTAATAGTATACTTTTCATTATTTTATCTCCGATGTAATAGATTAATTTTTCATTCTTTTATTTGGTATAGGGACCATGAGCTCGATCTCAATAATTTTTTAAGAGAGCAAATGTTGAAATTTAATATTAATGTTGATAATCGTTGAATTTTGAACGTTTTTCATTAAATCAAGGTAGTATTTTTTTGTAATTACTTTTTAAACGTACATATTTTATTCCTTTAATAAACAACGCATAAATTTTATGAACATATGTGATTTTCCCATCCTAGAGAGGGAAGGGTATCGATAAATAAGTATTTTACGTTCTGTATAAAACCCAAAATCCTCTCGCTCCTCATTCTGTCCGTACACAAATAAAAGACCCGATATACCCTTTTTGTCTGGAGACAGGCCGTTTCAGTGCAGAGGGACTCCAAGGGAGACACGTCCTATTTCTAGAGCCTTACCGGTGCCGCGTTAGCCAACGTTCTGGATCGTAGGAAATTGCCTATTGCCCCTGAGTATTTATTGGGCCACACGGTATCGTGGGAACCAAGTATTATCCTAAATTTCTTTTTTAGGGTGGTGATGTCAAGAACGCTGCTTAGTGATTTAAGTTCGAGGCCATTGATTTGTGCTAAAAGGTGGCACAAACGAGATATGCAATTAGGAAATGGGTCTCAAATGTTCTTGAAGTTCAACAATCGTTAGAGGGACTAAATGTGGATGCTGATTCTATTCATTTTAGAGAAAAGATTCAGAATAAAACTTAGGGTATTTATTGGTAATTTAGGGGTTGGTAGGCTCTAGAGTAATCGTCGCATAATTATTGCTTCAATAAATTTAACAGCAACATTTGCAGCAATCTTTACCAATTCATCTGGGAACTGATTGGAGTAAGTTGCAGTAAGTTTTCGTATTTAAATAATTTACAATTTGGTAGGCCTGTGGTTTCTCCTAATTCGTTAGTGAATTTCATAGATTTACAGACGCTCGAATTTGGTGTGTGTTTTGATCCAAAAGTATCAATTGGAAAGGAGCAATTTTCGTATATTTATTTTGTTTCAAGGTAAAAGTGGCACATTTGAAAACACATATTAATTCAAGATGGAATTATATGGAGCATGTCATTTAGGGCCGTATTCATAGTTCTTCCTTGGATAATCCTTAATCCTTAAGTTTACCTCATGTAGAGTTTGTATTTCATAGTCAACTAAGGACGCTTTCAAGAATCCTTAAGTGTTAGTGATACCCTTGTAGATGACTTGAGCACTCCTTACCATTATTCTTAGGTTATGATCGTGGATAAGATATCTATCGATTTTTGGGAGTACCACCTGTTGCTGTCAATAGAACTTACCAGAATTCTGTAAGATGGCGCTGTTTAGAATTGTTGTAGTCCTCCCTGAGTTTGTCATATTTTGTCTGGACAGTGTAAAGCTGCAGATTCGAGCATTCGTCTGTATTCAGTACCAGATTATAAATACACGCTGTGATCTGTGATTACAGTTTGTGCTCGGTGTTCTCGAAAATAGGGGGAAATTGTGTTCCTCTGCAGGGAAACCTCTTGAACCGCGTTTAATCCATGAAGGGGGTTGTTCAGCATCCTCAAAAACTGGGGGAGGAGGTACTCTTGTTGCGGCTGAAAATATTTCCATGTTCGTCCGACTCATACACGCTACTAAAAGATATTGACCCAAACAAAAACCCATTATGAATTGTATGTTATATTGGTTGATTTCGAGTTATGTTAGAGTTATATGACGTTGAGAGCTCTAAGAGAGGAAATAGCCTTAGTCGATTAGTAAACGAGTCTGGGTCGTTGTTTTATTTACTTTAAAATAAGAGAAAAATTTTAACTTAAACAGAATGACCATCAGTCCATTTAACTCTAACTGTAAGCTATCAAAAAGATCCTTATTTGGGAATTTTACGCATCCAATCCACGTTAATTGGGACTGATGATTTAGGACTTTTTTTATCTAACAAATGAAGCTGTTATAGCCTGTTGTTGTTTTGTTTAAATCAGGTGTCAGAAACACTTTAAAATGTTATCTGATAGTGGTATTAGTTATGTTGGGCAAACATGTAGAATTGAAAGATTTGGTTGAATTTTTGAACTCTGAAATAAAGCATTGGAAAATTTTCTTTATTATGAGGGAATATTATGGGAATAAATCGAATTTTGTATGGAGTGTGGAAATTGAGAAGCTGTGGTACGATCTTGCAAGCAACATTTGAAAGTTATTTTCATTCTACTTTTGTATTTGACTTAATTTGAAATCTCAGAGAAATATATAGTAATTAATAGAGTATTTCGCCCCTCGACCCGAGACAATATGCCTACCAGGTTGGCACATCCACAGATTTAGCTCTAAATTACCTTGTAGGAAAGATAGTCCACTCGTTACAACATAAAGAGATTGCGCTGACAACTTTCCTCGACATTGGAGGGGCGTTCAACAACGCCCTGCCTCAATCCCTTTACGATGCACTGCTGCGGAGGGAAATAAGCAGACTGAACTGCATGCTTGAAGATCGTTTTGTGATATCATCACTGCAGGAGGAGACTGTTAGATTTAGGGCGGCTAAGGGTGTCCTCAAGGTGGGGTGCTGTCTCCACTTCTTTGGCCGCTCCTGGCCGACCCCCCTTCTGAACAGGCTTTCCCAGCTGGATTTTCAATGCTATACCGATGCGACCTTGTAATAATGGTTCGAGGTTTATTTGAAGAGATTATTTCTAATATCCTTCAGACAGCCCTTAATATCGTATACAGATGGTGTGAGGAGGAACAGATGTCTGTGAACCCCCACAAAACGGTATTAGTTCCTTTTACAAAAAGGAGCAAGCTTGATAAGCTACGTCATCCAATTTTGGAAGGCGTAACCAGTCTGTTTGCGGAGGAGGTAAAGTATCTGGGGATTATCCTAGATAGAAAACTTACCTGGAACTTCCATCTGGAAAGAACAATCAATAAAGCCAGGGCATCCTTCTGGAATATCAGAAGGGTGTGCGGCAAGTCGTGGGAAATGAACCCTAAGCAGATTTACTGGATTAATAAAACTGTGATACCTCCTACAAAGCCATGTCGCTGGCTAGTCAAATTAAGGGAGAGGCTATGGGACCACTCTGGACTGCTGCGAGAGATATGTATTCACCACACTCTCGGAATAGTTTCGGACGTGCTCGCCTTCAGAACTCACATACAGAAGTCATTTAACGTCCTTTTTTCGAGAAGAGACGAATGGTAAAAGGGGGAGATCCTCTTTCCAGGGACGGCTTATGTACTGTACACAGATGGTTCAAAGACCCCAAATGGTGCGGGAGCTGGAGTGTACAGCAGAAAACCGAGAGTTGACATCACAATAAGCGTTGGCAAGTATGCTACCATCTTTCAGGCAGAGGTCTTCGCTATATAATTGTATGCAAGAGAGTTAGCAAATCATCCTCTTGTTAACAAAAGTATTTACATTTTGTCGGACAGCCAGGCAGATTTAAAAGCACTGAGATCCAACCGGCAGGACTGGAAGCTGGTGTGGAACTGCATCGAATCCTTGGATCGCATTGCTACCAATAACAGAGTAACCATACTTAGAGTACCTGGACACGAAGGGGTGGAGGGCAATGATAAAGCCGGCACTCTTGCGAGAAGAGGTGGAGAATCCGAGTTTATTGGGCCGGAACCATTCTTTGGCATAGCCAAAAGCAGTGTCAAAGACACTATCTAGAAATGGGCAGACAGACAAACTCTCCAGCACTGGAAAAATATTCCTGGATTAGCTCACTCTAAGGCGTTCATAGTCAAACCCGCAGATCTTAGAATGGAGTAGAAGTGATCTATGCATCCTTATTATACTTGTGTGGATTGTATGGTGAATTATAGAACACAGAGGTGAGCCACAATAGGCCTCTGCTGGCTGCAGTGGAGGGGCGAGCAAACGCTCCACTCACATTAAACCTAACCTAACCTATTTCGCTGGCAGCAGTTTCAGATGCTATACCAACATTTTTGGACTAGTTGAACCTCCCAGTATCTTGCTGAATTACAAATGGAGTGAACAATAAAGAACATAGAAATTGAACAATTGGTAATTGTTGAGACAGTCTTCTATCTCTACACTGAAATCTAGGCAGAATTAGAGAAACGTTTAGTGGTAAAGTGCGTGTTATGGTGGTACAGACGCAAAATGGTAAATATAAACGACCAGTGTATAAACTTTATCCTTTATCTTTCGACTCTGTAATTGTGTTTTTTGTTAGTGTAAACTTTATTGTGTTTTGAAAAAAATTTCAAAGGTGGGCAGACTGTTATAAGCAATTATAAGGTAGTTACACTTCATTGTGGTACCGTAATTACGTCACTGAATCCATGCGACGAGGAGGTAGACTGCTTTATAATTTTTAATAATCTGGTGTGTTATTATTGGTTAGATCTTCACACATGTTATTGAAAATTGTAAATAGTAGAATACATTTTTTGGTGTTATTTTCTTGGGTTTATTTGATTAATCCCAAACATGTATGTACAAAACCCATTCAATGTATATAAATATCAAATTATTACTAAAAAGGAACAAATTGTCCCAAATAAAAAAATAGTTTCACCTCAAGGAATTTTAGAAGAAGGTATCGCAAAATTTACCTTTAGATTGATAGAAGAGCAAAAAGAAAACTAAGAATATTATTATAAATGTCACCGCGGAATTAAAGAAGCCAAATTTCTCTTCGATCTTAAAATAAATATAGATATAGCAAAATACATACATAATTGCGAAGTTTGTTTAAAAAATTAGTATAATAGAAATCTTTGTGGTATAAAGCTACCTCAGCGACTAACTGATCTATGTAACTTCTCTAATATTTCTAAAACCAAAAGAAAACAAAAAAAAACTGTACTCGTTTTAATCTGTGTTTTAACTTCCACTATTTAATTCCTTTTTATCCCATTTCAAAATTTCGTTTCAAGTCTTAAAATTTGAACATTGATAGGTAGTAAACCGAAGAATGCTGGGGCGTTAGTTTGATGAAAAATTCCAAGCCGGTAATAATAATTCTGTAAAAGCTACAAGAAGGGAACGACAAGTGGCTGCCGGGGCTTACGTGAGGTCATGGGTGCGGAAAAGGAATAAAATCGAGTCCTGGTCTGGCCAGGACTCGCCAGAAACATTCTCGCCAATTACAAAGTTCAATTCTCTATTAAGTGTTACGTTATAAATAATAAGGAATGATTTTAACGTGAATAATAAATAGAGTCAATCTCCAACATGAATTCCCTTTTTGATTGTGGAATCACCATAAATGTAAAATTTACCGTGGAGATATACCATTCAAAATTTTACGTGTAATAGAATGTACAGCTTTTCACCATGGATCACGTGAAAATAAAAGTTACCGAGTATAAAATTTACGGATGGTAATATTATGCTTGCCTTTAACGTGGTTTAGATGAATCTTCACTGCTACAAAAAGGTCGTTATTTTTAGAATTTACTTATAAAAAATACGTTTTGTGGTTTGGAATTTTGATTGAAATTTGCAAGATATCAGTAAAGGCATATTAAAATGAACTTAAAATACTTTTATATGACACTTTTATTATGCATATTTTAAGTAGACTCATTACCGATATGAACAGTTAAAATCACCTTTAAACACATAATAATGACATCATTGTTGACATATATTTCAATTGAAATATAAAAGCATGCAGTCCATCTCTGGAAAAAGAGAAGCAAAATTCGAGCATCATCGTAAAAAGCTCGGATAGAATCTAAGAGAAAAGGAAAGAAAAAAAAGGGCCACTGGAGATTCCTTCGCAAAGGGCTGTCATTAAACGACCAGATCGCTTGATTGGATCTTTAAGGCTCAGCTTCGGAATAACAATCAAACTTCCATCTTTACGCCATATAAACACCTACTCAAAAAATAATGGAACCGTCTTTTCTATCTTGACTTATCAACTTTTCTTGATAGTAAGAACAATAACATCCAAATCGGCTTGATGTAGCTTGAAAACAATTGAAAACGGACTCGATGGGGAATCGCTTTTATATTTTCAATACGCAATCAATATCTTTACAAATTGAAATATTTTTATTAAAATAAATGAAATAAAATAAAATCAAACTTTTGTTCTTGATAAAATTTCCCTACATATAATGAATCATTTTCGTAAAAACGCTACACATTATTTCTAAGCTCAGATGCGATATTTATGGGCCCAGATAAATCATAAACTTTGATATTTGTTCTCAACTGTGGTAGCCTTAAATTTAGTTTCGGACTTTGCACTATCTCTTCCAGTATTTTAAAATTTATAGACGGACAGTATATTTTGCATACGTCCGACTACGTATCATGTGCAAGAATGTGACGTTAATATAGTTGAAAATCATTTACGTGTTTTTTGTTTTTTGGAACGTTTTAAATGAGTTATTAGTCGTTAAAGATGCTGTGAAAATTTTGGACGTGTAATTTTTTTGTTCAATTTAATGTTAGGCTATTTCTAATTTATAACTAAACAAGTATTCCAAATATTGACTGTGCTCGGCACCACAAAAGCTTTTGATACATAAAAATGTGGTTTTGAAATAGTAACATATTTAACAATCGGGATTATCAGCGAAAAAAACACTTAGGAATATATTTTTACTCCTAACCCAAAAACATATTTTTTTAGGTAAAAAAATATTGTCAAATACTATTAATTATTCTACATATTAATTTACTTGTATATCCACAACAAATAAGTGAAACATGTTAATTATTTTAAAAATTACGTAGGGTCATTTTTCTAACTATTATGTCAAGTTTATATTTATCTCTCGTACCATATATAATCCAGTTGTTATGTAATACAAATATTTGTTTATTTATTTACAATTATCACTATTACGCGTGTATTTCTTAAATTACAATGTTCTCACTCTTCTTTATTTTTCCTAATATTTGTTCTACTTATTTGGATAACTCCACCTTAAAAAAGTATTATTGAATAAGTTATTAATCCTAAAATCTAATCAAATAAGTGTATACGGAACGTCATCTATAACATTACCTGTCATAATTTTAATTATCACAATACTCTTTTTTTTAAATTCTATATATTTCCTGGTTTAATTGCATTTGAAATCATAAAAATGGGCTAATTTAGTCGTGGAAAAAATTATAAATTATATATAAGCACTGTGATTAGTGCTTTGCTAAGTGCTCTTAGCAGTTTTATGCCCGGGAGTACAGTGCTTACGAGCATTTTTTAAAATCGGTGCTTAATGCTGTGTTTAGTGCTTAGTGCTAAAACATTTTACCAAAGGGCTAAGTGGTTAGAGCTCGTCAAAGCGCTCCCTAGCATTTCAAAAGGCTCCTGAGCCCTCCAAAAGGCTCGCGAGCACACAAAAAGACTCGCCAGCTAAGCAGTAAGTACTTTCATGAACATTTTTAAAGATATTATGAAAAAAACAATATTAGATCAAATATGATATGCAAGTAACGAAATAAAGCGGAAGGTACTTATTGACTTTACGATAACCGTCTATCTATCTAACTGTCTGTTTGTCTTAGCGATAAATCGCGAACGGTTTCGAATTTTGGAACTCTGATTTCGACAAACGATAGCTTGTCACCTCAGCTCGCCCAGCTACTATTTCCAGTAAGTCAACTCTACAACCGCCTGTCTATCCATAGCTGAGCTTCTTGGATGCTGTTACACTGAGCGCCAACTAAGAAGAGATAAGTCGCGCCTTATACTGTAAAAGTGCTAAGTGCTCGTAATTGTTAAACACTTTTCTTGAGTGCTTAGTGCTTTCGAGCCTTTTTTGTCAGTGCTTGTCACAGCATGATGATGATTGATTTTGAAAAACTAATTCACGATGTTTTTACGTATCTGCTTTATCCAAAATAAATATTATTTCTTCAGAAAATAGATTTTGAAGGAAAAATTTACCTTTTTAAAATACAATTTAAATTTTGCACCAAAATAGTTTACTGAGTATGTTCACTAGGCTATGGAGGTAGAATAACATTTTGAATCATGTGATTTTATAAAATGTTAACAGTCAGTATGGTCACTAATCCAAGTTATCGAAAAGTGAAGTAAAGGAAACAAGTCAGATAGCTAGTTTAAGGATTCAAGTTGAGTGGGTAATTTGACGTTTAAAGCCTGGATCTAACGGCGTGTGGAGTGGCAATCCTGTATTGAGCGTGGAATGCCAAGTTGATCAGAATTAAAACTACGTTACGATGTTCAGTCATATTCAATTGTACTAAAATAGTAGTTATCCTACAACCACTTTGATATCAGTTGGAAAAGTAATAATTTAAATTTCTAAAAGTACACGCTATGGCACTTTTCCCCACGGAAATGTTAAACACAGCTATGACCTGTCAAATTTTTTTGAGAAGTTACTGTTTTTCTTTCATTAATAAATGTGGTTGTAGAAAAAATATTGAGTAAGCATTTTTCCCACTCGTTAGATTTGCGACAACCTTCTGAGCTTGTGGGAAAAGTGACGTTTTGCGCACTTGTGGTACAATAGTATATTGTTTAACAAGTGTTGAAAATAGCACTTTTCACACGCATGTGACGGTTTGTGGCACGAGCCTGAAAGGCGAGTGCCACAAGTCACATAGTGTAAAAAGTGCTTTTTCATACGAGTTACACACTATACTTTTCCTACGGCTGCGACTTTATTTTCAAAATTTGCAATAAATTTGAATTTATTTTAATGAGAAATGAGAACTGTCAGTGGTGACAGTGTCCGCATGCTAGATTTCAACTCAATTCATTGATATATGTTATGTTATTATGAGTAGTTCTATTGTCATATTACTTTGCACACTGCATGTGTAAACGTATACACACGCTGTTTGAAATTGACGTTTTTCGGATGAAGTTGACAGTGCGTTTTTATGTAGGAAAACTAATTTTGTACAAGTGTGCAAAACCGCAAATCAAGCGAGTGGGAAAAGTGCTTTGCACGCTACATTGTTCTACAATTATGATCTCTCCAATTCATACACTTCGAGTAGTAAATGTTTGAAATGTTTCCAATATCAATATCTGAATTGCATTATTTCTTTGTATATAGATCTATCTAATGGCTGCATTTCATGTGAGAGGGAAAATAAAATGGTCATTACGGTTTTTTTGCAAATAGCCAACGTTTCTACCAAAAGGTGTGAATCGTGAGTGTCAAAAATACAATAACACATGTGTCTCCTTAAAATATCTTGCATGGTGGACGAAATGTTTAACAAATTTGATAAAGTGATTTTCCTTCATCCATCCAGATGGATTTGCATCACTAAAGCTACCTACAGGTGCAATTCGTTCAAAGTGGTCCCAGAAGTTTACCCAGGGGAAATGCGGAAATGTATGTGTGCTTGCAGAAACTGCAACAGTAAGGGTTACAACAGTTCCACTTTCGCCTTACTATAAGCTTTCCTATATGCTTAAAACCAGTCAGGGTTTTAACTGTGATTATGAAATTCTCGTCCACATTTCAAATATTTGAAGCTTCAAAACTGTAACGCACTTCGGTAGTTACGGGTCACTTTGGCGCCTTGGTGCAGGTTTCGGATTGTCTCGGGCGCCTCCTTCCGTTTATAGTGTGAAGGTCACTGCACGGGTAGCTTTAGTTGAGAAAGAAGTAGTCTAGGGGTCTTATGGTATTGACAAGACCCTGCTGGAATAAAACAATAAGATTCAAAAAATATAAATTTCAGGCTGGTGTGGTGGTCTGATGACGGTTCTGGACCCCGATTATAATTGAATTTGGCTGCAGCTTGACTTATCTCTAAATATCGCAGTGCCACTGCTATTCCAATTGGGACGGCTATAGCAACTCTTGATCGACTTCGGCTGCCGTATACAATAAGGTTGGCTGGGTATGCGAAACAAATACGCGAGTTACTCCATCTTTCGGCAGGGGTTTACAACTGGTACGACTGGCCTTATACTCCAAGCATCTCACACTTCCATAATTTTAAATTACTTCTACTCCAGTGCCGTAAGCGATTTTATTTATATATCTTAATTATTAGGGAAAAAAGTAACTTTGTTACAAAACGAAGGCACTTATAAACAGTTCTTATATTTAAAAAAAACATTCGTTTTCTTAAACAAGGTGGCTCTTGACAGGTTTTATAGAGAGTGTTATTTTTTTTAATAAAATACATATACCAATCTTAGCTTGTTATTCTATTATTGATCCAGGTAGCAGGAATCTGAAGATTATTGGTCGTTGCATATTGGTTCTTTTAGTGTTAAGCTATATTAAATAAATATCTGAGGCCTGTTACAGATAATCAGATAAATAAGTTTCTTGTTCTTTAGAAAATACGTTTCACCCATTAAAATAACCAACACGTTCTAAATCAATGTGACCATAATTTTCGTTGATTAACTTTTTGGCAAACCTCGTATGTGATTGAGAAAAATGGTATGTGATGATTGTATTTTAGGGTTTAGACCAAGCGGAACTTTTTATGAAGAAAAACTTTTTTTTAATTATAGAACTTACCTACTGTATAGAACGTTTAGATGAAAAATCTAAATACAGAGAGTGATATACTTTTGAATTTTAAATATCGGTCAAATATCGAATCTAAGATTGTTTTTAGATATTAACGATGGTAATTATTGTTTTTAAAAATTTTGAATGGAAAAAAATTGTGTTTAATATAATTTGTAAAATCCCTTTCGTGCTTCTATGTACTATCTATCGAAGTTTGTTCATTTTGTTAAATACTGATAAGTCCTTTTGAAAATCTGAACTTATTCAAACTTGTTAATTAAGTAGATGAAGGAGCGAAAAAAAAGACACACCGAACTTGTTTGTTCTGATCCATATTGAAAGGAGTTTCAGCATTATTTTTGATCAAGTCCAGATAAGTTTCCTTTATGAAAGGATAATTAATGAACTTTGACAATTCGACATCAAAAGAACCTTCTCGCTATTGTTTTACTCGAACTAGAAAACTAGGAAAACTTTTGTTCCTTCAAAATTACAAGATTAACTTTTTCGTTAAGTTCTTAGAAATTGAATATTTTTGGTTTCAAGTATGTTGAGATGAAATATTTAACAGGGCTTCAATAAATTTAAATAGTGTGTTTATTATTGAATTTATCAAAGACGACAATTAAGAACAAATAAAGAAGCGATAGAATCAAAAATGCTAATGATAATGCTTTACTCATTTTACATTTTTTTATGAAAATTAACAAAACTAGAAACTAGGTTATGAAAGTAAATGATGTAAGTAAATCCATTAGCGTTAAGTTTATCAACGTGAAAAATTGCTTTCCTTCAAAGAAAATTCCCTGCCTTTTCACTTGTTTGTATATTACGTAGAGCCCCGAGACCGTGAATGCGCTTTTCTCACACACACACAGGGTTTTTACCGTGAGTTTCTTTCGGCCAGATACACTTTGGTTTGTAACCTAAAGGCATCTGTTTTTAAAGGGATTCCATTTTCTCCTTGACTGGTTCTTTCGAAAATGGCTATTTGACTTGACCGGACGGCGTTCGACCAATTTTGATGGCATCGCCGGCCGGGGCCTTTTTTCTTTTCTTTCTTTTCGATGCTCCATTTTTGCTTCGAAAGCGATGTTATTTAGTGAGAAAAATGGGAAAAATACGACCAATAATTTTTTGTTCAGCTGATAAAAAACAAGGTTTTTCTATAGAATGTCTAACAAAAACTTCGATTATTGTAAAAAATCATAGTGAATATTTTCTAAAAAAGACATATCCTTTTCCAATTAAGCAATATATTATACCTTATATATTTACATCATTTTGCGAATTAACAAAAGTGAAGTCCTCTTTTCTCGTTGTCAAGTAGCGTGAAATGCAAAAGCGGGTTCTACGATACCGACTGGTCGTAGTCTTTAATTTGCAAATGGAGCGTTCCGTTGCTGCTGACGCGGTCGGAAAAGGCCACTACTCGATACGGCCCGATGATCAAAGCTCACTCGAATCCAGGACCTCCTTAAAACAAAAGAGCACATAAATCCCGGCGATTATGCACTACGTAATTCCGGATCAGGTTTTTTTTTGTTAAAGGATTTCGCTGCGGTTTAGCTAATTACTGGTTAGATAATTTTAACTTAACTTATAAAATTAGAGGAATTGTAAAGTGATTTTTATGGTCTCATAAATGAATAAACAATATTGGTTAGTGTATTTTGTGCAGTGATTTTTCTTTTTACTCTTTTAAATTTACAATTAATATCCAAATTGGAACAAACAAACCGTCCAAAAGGGATATAACAATTATTGACATTTAAAAATAAATGTAACCTTTTTTTTAACTATCGAAATATTTTATTGGTTTCTACGATGATTTTTGAATTAGACGTTTTAAAATTAGATAATTATTTTTCTTCTTTTAATTTAGAATTTGAAGAAAAAAAAGTTTAGCAGTAAATAAAAATTTAGATACAGACTATTGATCTTCATCTGGTCTTAGTTCATGAACAGATGAAAGTTTAGTGAAATTTTTATTAATATAGTAAGGATCTACTATTGATTTAATTGGGCTCCAGACATTTAGCTATTTTAAAAAATTAAAAAAAAACTATAATCATAAACCTTCGATTCCTGAGTTGGAAATAAAAATGTATTAAATAAAAGATTTTTCTGAAACGATTAAACTATACAGTTGTAGTAGCTAAATTTTAATTTATTTTTCTGTATGGGTACTTTTTTTATACAGGAAAAATATCATCTGCAGTTTTCCTAAAAAGTTATTACGGAAGCTTGGCAACCTGGTATAATCGAAATTACGTCCACCCAGTCTTGAGGTAATTTCTTATTGTTCTGTTCAGAGATCCGGAAAAACCCATTTTAAAAGAAATAAAAATAGCAAAAATATGTAACCTAATAAAATTCGTCCGTAATAAGTTAAAACTAGTAAACATGAATTTAAACAAAAAAAAACACGAATAACACACAAGAATTAAATCTTCTATAAAAGTACCTAATCTAGAACCGAATGATAAAATTTAATTTTAAAAAAAGACAACAAACATTTTATCAATTTGAAGCAATATAATTATTTCAAATTCAAAAACAAAAAAAATATAAATTTCCTCTACTAATTCAATAAAAAATAGGCCGTATAGGTAGATTTCGAAAGTTCGTTACCGGGGAAAGCAAGAAAAGTGAGATATACTGACTTATTTCATTAATTTTAAAGTAATCCGAGTGATTTGATTGTTTTGATATCGTTTAACAAGCATGGCTATCTAGCGAAATCAGTACCCGCTTTTCACGGTGCAGGTCCATTTGCTGTGTCTACAATATTGAACATCGGAGTAATACTGATACCGTTTGGTGATATCTGGTTACAACTTACATTATTTTTGCAAAATATTTACATAGTGTTGTCAACATAAAAAAAAATTCTGGAGGATCAAAAAAAGTTCGAATTATTTAAAAACGTTACCAACAAAAATTGTAGATAAAAATTAGCTCATCAATAAGATCTTAGGAAATTCGATATTTTATCTGTGGAACGAGTTAGAATATGTCAAAGTAATTTTTCAGTAAACATTATTTTTTTGCTCTTAGAATATTTGCGTCCAAAAAAATTAGCGTACCACTGCGGAAAGGTACTATATAGGGTTAAATTACCCTGGTTGGAGGAGATCCATGGGGTCGGTTTTACCGCCGCCATGTTTGTTTTATACCTCGGAGAAAAATGGTCATCCGACAAAAGATGTGTATCCTTAGTAGGCGCATATGATGAATCTGGAATCATGTGGTATGGTGATTTTTTGATTTTCGAAAAACCCGCACCTCTGTCTCCCCTGCCTATTAACAAACTTAGCTTTGCTTTCTCCCCTTCTGATTTATATATACATATGTATATTGTAATGGTACTTAAAAAAATCTTATTTTGGGGTGGGTTCTATACAAAAAAATAAGAAAATAATAAACATTACAAACTTATAATAAAAAAATAATTTTGTATAGTCCTGTGGCTCCATTTTCCTCTCCTTGTAATGACTTGTAACTTCTTTAATAATTTCTTATGATTGTAAAAATAGTTTTCTTCCTCTGCGTCTAATGACTATATTAACTAATTTTTCCACCTTCTTATTTTTGCTATAATCTTAGATTTCTCTTTACCTTCCGGTTCGGCTTGCTTTCCTGGTATTTCTGATCTCTTCTAGCTCTAATCCTATTTTTGTACTACTTTCCAGAAATACAAACAGTACTTCACCTTCTTTTAACTTATTTTTATTTTATTATTCAGATTTTACTTTATCATTTAATAACATATCCTTTTATAAAAAAACCGTCCGACATGACTTAATTCTTATGACAAATTATCTTTTTTCTGTTTATATCTTGTTTTTTTTTTTCCAAAATTCAAATTTTTCTTACTTGATTAATACAAAAAAATTATTCCAATCTTTACTTAATACTTAAATGTTCTTAATACAATTTCCAAAGTTTTATTCTCATAATAATAATGATGTGCCAAATTTCTTTAATTTTTTTTTATTAAACTTTGTTAGCAATCAGAACTATACATTCTGTGGGATAATGTAATGACTTAAAAACTAGTTTTTGTAGTTCTTCCATGACGTGATAGAGCCTTAATAATTCTTCAGATCAATAGGACATTTCCTCTTAAGTCTTCTATGAAACTGTTGTTCTAGTAGTGGGCGCAGGAGTGTGTTTGTATGACTTTGAAGTTTATTGTGGTGTTTACTTTTATCTTTGATGACATTCATGACTTTTGGACGCTGAGGTCTTCATGGAGTGTTTGGTTTGACACATACCAACGGAGCATTAGTCATCATTCGTAGAATTTTTGACTGACTTCTCTGGATTATTACCATACATTTGCTAACATAACCCCAAAGTTCTATGCCGGATACCCGTATTGGTTTAATGATTGTTTTGTAGATCGAAACATTGTTTTCTAGTTATAACTTGGATCTCCTTCCAATTAGACACTGCATTTCTTTAACATTTAGATCTACCTGTTTTTGTTTTTTGTTATGTGCTCTTTCCAATTCATTTTGTCTTCCAAATGTATTCCTAAGAATTTTTTACTTGTAGACTGAGGGATTTGAACGCCATTAAGGGAGACTCTGCTCTTTTCTTAAGGTGAAATATTTTTTGTGTGGATTTAGTTTCATTTATTTTAGTTTTCCATTTTTGTGTCCAGTTTTGTATCTGGTGAATGTGCTTCTGTAGATTACTGACTGCTATGTTTAAATCTTCATTCTTTGAAAGTATGACTGTATCATCAGCAAAAGTACCTATTGTAGTGTTTTCGTCAGTTGGTACATCCGCCGTGTATAATACATAGAGTAATGGGCCAACTACACTACCTTGAGGTACTCCAGCTTTTATCGGAACAGCTAGAAGTGCTTTCGTTACCAATTATTCAAAATTTCGATTAAAGATTACAGTATTGTAAAGTACTTGAAAGGATTTTTTGATCTGTGTGACATACTTTATCAAACGCCTGGCTCACATCAAGGAATAGTAATGTGCAGTATGTCTTGAGTTCTAGTGACTGGTTTATTTTGTTACTAATTCTAGGTATTTGTTGTATAGTAGAGTGATGCTCGCGAAATCCGAGTTGCAGTAGAAGTTTTTCTATTGAAAGTATTGAAATAATTGATAATATACTTATTGGAAGGTATAATCATACTCTGTGGGGATCCTTTCCTGGTTTTAGCTATTAAAATTATTTCTGCTATTTTGGGTTGCTCCAACATTTATATCTAAGCATGGCATTGAATATATATGTTAATCCTTTGCTAGGAATTTATTTAGGGATTTTTTTAATTATTCCATCTATACCTGGAGCTATTTTGCTGGACTAACTGCTTTAACATTGACTTGAATTCATCTAAAAACCAGTTAAGGATAGTGGAAATATCTCCCATGTTCTGCGCGGATGTATGATCTTGCATGTTTGGTCCTTTTGTTTTGTTTGCAAAACTGACATTTTGTTGAATGTATTAATCCTATAATCTATTCGAACTATTAGTGACTATTGTATTGTTTGGCTGTATGTTTAGTCTGTTGATGGCGTTTGTGTCTTTTAACAGTTTGTGAGAGAATTCGCACCCTTTATAGTTTGCTATATGTGCACCACCACACAATGCAGATTTGGCTGGGGTATCTTTACTTTTTGTACAGCTAGACGTGCTATGGGATCCCCCACATTTGACGCACACAATATGATTTTGTATTTCCATATTGTTGACAGCGTAAGCATTGTACATTACCATTTAGTTTTCTTGGAGGCTCCATTTCTACCAAATTGCTTTGAATTCCTCTTATTCTATAAATATCTTTATTAGTGGGGACAGGCTCTAAGTCTGCAAACACTAGCTTAAGTGGCTCTTTTGTTACTCCACTTTTGGCCTTAACTATGTTTCTAACTTTATGGTCTACCTTTTATAATTCCTGTCCAATTTCTTTTGTGTCCGTAAAGAAGTGCAGATGTTTGATCACCACTCGGAATGCTCGTTCCTCCTTTAGTTGGTATGTGTGGAATATGATATTGTTGTCTTTTATGAAGCGTACTAGTTTACTGTATGTTTCCGGATCTTGACAGTTGATTTTTATTGTATTATCGGCGAGTGCTTTTGTGACGTACAGGTCTTTTTTTACCATGCACAATTTATTAACCATTTGTTGATAATTTATTACTCCGTGCACGAAAATTTGAGGCGGCTTTGGTTTTGTTTTCTGTTCGATTGTTGTTAAATGTTTCTGCTGGTTCCGGTTCTTCTTGCGTTAGTTGGCTGTATTTGTTGGTTATTTTAATATTATTGGTGTTGTTTATAACCGGTAGTTTTCTTTTCTTTATTCTTTTAACTGTTTGCCACGAGTTTAAATTTTTTTCGGTTTCGGTTGAATTATCTTCTTCAGTTGAGGACAGCCTGTAAAACTGTTCTGTATTAATTGCCTGTTGTGAGGATTGGGCTGGCATGTTTTTTAGTTGTTGTTCATGGCATTTAATCATAACATAAATATATTCATTGAACATAAAACAATTTTGTGTTCTCACAAATACTTAACTGATTTTTTTGTTTTCCTGGAATAATTTAGATTATTTTTCGTATATGTATATTATAATAAATAATGTCAAAACGTACATTTATAATTTAAAATTATTAAATTGAAATGTTACACGGCTTTCGAATAAAAGTGTTGTCCTCCATTAAGAAAAAAAAAATGGGTAATATCAATTCAAAAAAGAATGAATCTAAAAATGAAAAATGTATTTTGCTTTCAAAGAATTTCACAGTAGAGACTAATGAAGTGTAGACTGTGAAAGGTTACACTTTGGTGCGTGTACCAATTCTAGATGGACATAGATCAAAATTTTTGATATTTAGTAAAAATACATTCAGACTTTTAGTCGTAAAGGTTTTGATGCTTAGTATTTAAGCGTGTTTCCCTAGTCGATATTATTTATCTTTTAGGTTTATTGAAATTTTTTTAAAATAATAAATCTCATTATGGTATGTTCCAAATCATATAATCTATAATGATTTACAAATCCCATTAGTTAAGAGCGAGGTCAAGTGATTTAGTGAAAAATACGAGAAGAAAGTCACTGTGCATCCTAATATTCTCGCGAGTGAATTGTTTAACACAAGAGGTGAAGTACGTCGCGTAATTATAATAACATAATAATACTCTCCCTATATTTCACCCCCTTACGAGTGAACCCCAGAAGCCAAAGGCTTGTGCGGGGAAGGGACGGCTATTATTATTTTTTTGATGGCGCCATTTAGCCATATGTACAGGAAAACCCGGAAACATCACCACCATCATGGAAAACCTTATCACCATCATTAAAACGTTTTAAACCGAACGATTTCTAGTCCAAGAGCCACAGCAAAAAGGTAGATTTATAATACAATCTTCTAGAGATCAAATTTTATTGTTGGTACATATTTAGGAGTGACCTCTGAGAGTAAATTCAGGTTGTCGGGGAAAGGGGTTGGCGAGCGTTAGCCGCCACCTTGGAAAAGACATTTTGTGAAATTTCTCGTGAACTCTGCATCGTACGAGAAAAATAGCTGAGATTATTTTTGCAGATAAGATATTCTCTACAACTTTTATTTTAAACTATATAATGCATACCAAACTAATACTTACGCAGTGAAATAACGTGCCACGTTTTTTAAATTAACAAATATTTTGTTTCGTTTTTTTTTTTGTTTTAAAACATTAATTTGCATTAGTTAAACAGTAAAAAAACCATTTTCCAAAAAATTAATGTACGTATAGTTCTCGTGAACAATATATGACCAGAGAAAAGTGACGTGTAGAAAAAGAAATTTAGTCCGAGTGCTTAAACATTAATTAATTTGATCAATTCAGTCAAGCCCGTTCAAGAATTTGTTTTGACTTCCCTACAACTAATTTTTCCCGTCCCCACTTGTTTCTATTCGTTAATAAAAAAAAAAACAAAAAATTTAAATAAAGGGAACAAAATTTCAAAAAAAAGAATTAGTAAAAAAAAGTTGGAAAAAAAATTAATCAAAAAGATAGGGGAAAGAAAAGAGTGAAGGGAAAAAATTTGAAAAAACAAAAGTTTGAAACATAAATAAGTAGGGAAAAATGAATGGAAAAAATATATATGCCCTTCCAAACGATCTTAATAAAAATTCAATATTTTTCTTAAAAAATTTATTATATTAATCTTATTTTTAATATGGATTTGAATTCAAGTTCGGTATAGTGGTAAACTTTAGTTTCAAAAAATCTAAAAACAATTACAGTTAGTATTTTCGTTTGAATATTTGCAGGAATATTTAGTACTCGAGAAAAGGAGACACAAATTATTTGTAATAATATTTTAATAAATATAAACGTGGAGAGGGGAGTACATCAATGTGTATAAATAAAGACAATTTTGTAAAATTGCTTTTAATGAAATTGGGCTAAGCGCTTTCGGTCAACGATCACGATCATCTTCAGAGCATTTCACTAAAAACAATTTTACTAAACTGTCTTTATTTATACACATTGATATACCCCCCTCTCCACGTTTATTCGTTTAATGTGTACTCTGGATCCAGTCCTTTTATTCTAAAATATCCAAGTGATGATTTAAATGTGATAGAGCAAAAATTATAAATTATTAAATGTTATAAAAAATTATTGATTAATTACAATAAATAAGCAGTAAACAAAATAAATTAAAGTGTGAAAGAAAAATATTATATATAATAGTCATAAATATATACAAATAACTTTTTAGAAAACAGCCTCTCCGTAATTTCGCCATTTCACGACATGGTAGGTTAGGTAGGATGAGTATTCAAATAGAATTAGGCAAAGTACCATTTTTAGTTTAAAATTTTAAAATTTTAAAAGATTAATAATTATGATATTTAAAAATAAAAATGTTACATGTTAACAATTATTCGGTATCAAAAATTTTGTTTATTAAAGACTTTTTTTAAAAAATAACATTAAATAATTTAAGCATCAAATAACAAGAGTTTGCAATAAATTAAAAAAAAAAATTTCAATATTTGGTGATGCTATATTCCTGTTTATATTTCTCCATTGTTTAAGTAATTCTATATGATGCTATATCTACTGTTTTGTTGTATAATTCGTGATTGACTAATTCTTGATTTTTAATATTCTACTAAATTAAATAAAACAAATTTTTTTTTCCTCAATCTAAGGATTTTTTGTGAATATTTTTTTAATTCAATTAATTTTTTATGAATTTCCGAAAATTCACTGAATATAACGATTTTCTATGACGCTGTATCTACGAAAATTAAACTTAACCATACAAAGATAATTGCTCATTATATTTTCTTTTCTTTTCTACCACTTAATTACGTTTTTTTTGGGTTTTCCCGTATTAGTATTTCGCACGACTTTGCACTCTTTTAAATGGTTCCGACTACTGACTCAGTAGTCGGTGGCAAATACGCCGATTTAAAATAATTCACATAGTTCAGTCAGTGGACGATACAAAAAGGTTTGGCATGCAAAACGTGGGGTAGAAGCAATTTTGAAATATGTTATTAAGATAGGGGCTCTAGTAAAAAAATCCAAATTTTCTTGGATTAAAGGGACAAAATATTGAGTTTTTTCGATATAATTCGCTTACGGTTGGTTCCACTAATAAAAATATTTAGGAAAAAGTTAAAGAAGCCTAAATTTTGTACATTTTTTATTATTTCCCGTTTTTCTGTAAGTCTAAAATTTAACGAGTTACAGCAGCTGAAACGGGAATAATGTTCATAAAAATCGGAAACCCTATATTTGTAATAATGCTTCATAATAATTACTAAGTACCTATTATTGTTTAGATTTTCCATCATACTATTATATAGAGAAATACATGATAAACATGGTGACCAAGTATAAAAATTTCGAATCTATTCAGTTTAAACGCAAGGACAAGGTCATTTCAATTGGCAGCAGTCAACAGCAGAATAAAAAAATAATATCAATTAATCCATTGATGCATTCAAAATGTGCATTCAAAAAAATCAGACGACGAGTTAAAGAATTGGCTTTCATTCGAACTTGCATCATTTCCTTTGTCCCTTTTCACAGAAGAAGGAATGCATAAATATACAAAAAAAATCACTGTATGCTATTTTCACACAAATTTCAGACGCCTTGGAGCTCGAAGATAATAAAATAAATATTATTGTATGGAGGATTCCTCTTACATAAAGTTGATTCTTTTGAGACGATTTACGAAAAGTATAAATACAGTTGTTGTCTTCGATGGATATTTATTGAATGATGGAAAATAGTACCAAGACCGCAGAGAAACTACGTCGATCAAAAAGGCACATTTTAGCGAACGTTCTCTTCGATAAAACGATGCCGGTTTAAGTTTTACAAGAACGGTTTTTGGTTAATGAAAACAATAAAGCCCGTCTGATTAGAATACTGTCAAAAAAGTTCGAAGAATCTGATGTAACAGTTGAGCAGGCTGAAGAAGATGCAGACGTATTGATAATCAACACTGCAATTTCTTATTGATCAACATTTAATACTGTTTTTGTCGATATATCAGTTAAGCTGATACCATTAGCATCATTTCAATGCAACATTTACTTCCACAAACCTGAAAGATCTGGAAAATACAAATCTGCTGACTGTATTCTTATGTGAATAGTTTGAACAAGGAAAAACTGCTAAGAACATTCTATTTCTTCATGAGTTCAGTGGCTGTGACACGACAACGTCCTTTTTAAAAAGTGGAAAAATAAAATTTTGGTTGCTTGTATAAAAAACTCCACGCCCTAATATTATTATTGCTATCTTCATAAATCAAGATGCCAAATCAGAAGTTATCGCAGACGCTGAAGCACGCTTTCTTGTTGGTTTGTATGGAGAAAAGATGGAAAACGAAGACGTTCGCAACCAACGTTTCATAAATTCGACTAACAACTAAAAAGTAAATTCAATCTTGCTTCATTGCTACCAATGAGCAATACTGCAGAGTATCATGCGTTAGAAACAAACAAAGGAGAAGATGGGAGCTGAAGTTTGGTACCAATGGGCTCACGCCAATAACAGTGATGGAGCAGCCAGCATTCGACATGTTACTGAATATTATATCGTGTGGTTGCAAAAAAGTATGCACGACAGCATGCGGCTGCCGGAAAGCTGTTGTATGTAAATTCTGCAATGGTTAATCATGCTATAATTCAACTGAAATCAGCGACGCCGAAGATGAGTCAACATTATTTGAAGCGCAGATCTTCATGCATGAAGAAGACGAACAACAGGATATTAATCCGGAAAAATACAGTGAAGGCGTTAGTCCGGAACAGGACAGTGAAAACGTCAATATCGAAAAACCAAGATCAGAATTAATTAATATTGTAATTTTCCTGTAAATATTCTTTGAATAACCATTATTTATTTATACTTATTTATTTATAGAAGAAAAAAATAGAAGAGTAAATAGATTAACTTTCTAAATTTTCTTTTATTATAATTAAGTTTGTTGTTTTATTTTTATTCACTTAATGTATTGTTTTACATTTTACAGACCAGCCCTAGTTTATTCTAGTCCGATTACCCAACATTTTTTAAAACATGAACGAATAATTATTTTTCAATAATTTTTGTAATATGAAAATATCAATTTTTAGCTATGCTCTAACTTGGTAAATATTAGACTAACGAAAAAAAATGTGTTAACAAAACATGTTCAAAATTCAGTCTTCTTTAAGTTTGCTCTAAACATCTTACTTTCAAAAAAATGTTCTAGTACAAAGTTGTAGAGCAAAAAATTCCCTACAACTTTTGTATGAAACTTTTTCCAGAATTCCCAATAGTTTTCACTCCATGATTTTAGGAGATCCTAATTGTAGCAGTGTGCTATATAATTTGCGCATGCGCCCGCTTATGTCATTCTCAACAGCTGACCCGGGAAAGTTCTGGGGTGACACAGCCGATTTTTTTTTGTAGAACCAACCGTTAGCGAATTATATCAACTCATTTTTTGTAAATTTAATCCAAGATGGCGGCTCAAGCCTCCCCTCCCCAAGGTCGAAAACTTTTTCATTAGGGCCCCTATCTTAATAACACATTTCAAAATAGCTTCCACCTCACCTTTTGCAAGGTAATATACCTGAGGTACTGGACTACTGCGCCGCTCTTTCATTTATACAACGAATTAAAATATTTTTGGTTTTCTTTACATGAAATTATTTTTAAAAAAATTGATACTTTCTGAAAATGATTCCTGCGACCCAATAAATTTTTAGTAGTTGAATAATAAATACTTTTCTATGTCTATATGTTCAACGTTTTTTGTTTTGGATTCTTAGAAGTTTTACTTCATCGGTGGTATTTTTAACACTTTAACATTAATTGTACTCTTCAGAAACGGATGGTGTTCATGTGATCACTCCGTTTGTTCGATGTGTAACAAATTTGATTGGTTGTAAATTAGAAACGGTAACGACAGTTACAACCATGGAAATCATACTACATATACTGACTGACAATTCACTGGAACGAAAGTAATGCCAAAAGCGCAGGACAATTTCAAATGCGCATGCTCAGTATTATTCTCATTACGGACAGGGTGGGTTTTAGTGAGATTTAACGATCATTAGGGTTAGGTTAGGTTAATCACGGTCTAGGACGTTTCGACGCAGCCGTTTCGACGTGGCCGTTTCGACGCGGCCGGTTCGACGCGAGGACGTTTTGACGCAGACCGTTTCGACGCGGCCGTTTCGACGCGAAAGATGTAATTTTATTTTTTCTTTTATTATTTTTGAGGTAGGTAATAAATGATTCAAAACAATATGTTTTGGCTGTGTTTTTGTTCATTAGGTAGATAAAATAAAAAAAATAAAAAAAATATATAGTTTTGGACTGTTTGGATAAACTGTTGTCCATTTATAACATATTTATGAGATATTGGTCTTAAAAAACCTTACTATTTTTGTTAGTCCTTACAAGAAAATATGGCGTTTGACTGTTTATTTGAATACATTGTTATGCATTTATAACATAATCATCATGAGATATTGTGATGATGAAAGTAATAATTAGCTTTTTAAAAATATTGTGTTAGCACACATGGCACTTTCCCTCAAGATTAATATTTTAATAGTTTAATATTGCCTAAGACAAAAAAAAGCCCTTTATTTTATTGATTGATATTGATTTTTAAAATGTTAAACCCACCTAAAAACCGCCTTCCTACGTTCTGATTTCTTCCAAAAACTAATTAGCTCCAAATTTTCAATGTTTCTATTATTGATGAAAATGTCGTGAAAATCAATATAGCCGTTTTTTCTATAATTTATTTAAAAAAATGAGGGGGTAATTCCACCCAATTTTCCGAACACTCCTAGTAAAGTAATTGTTTAATCGATTATTTTAATTTTTCTGTATCAAAATACATTAATAAAGTATGTTTAAAACAATTTTAAAAAAAATTAATTTTTTGTCAAAAATTCATGGGTAAACCCATTGAATTATTTTAATTTTTTACATTTTTGGCTATAACTTTTACAAATATTATTTTAAAATTATGAAATAATTTACCCACATGGTACTTTTGGATTCCTTTTGGATATACTATTTACTTTTTTCATTTTTTTTATACTTTTTGATAACATGAAATTACAAAAAATTTCAAAAATATTCTTTATTTTTGCTTTAATAATTGCAATTCAAAATTCAAAAATAATAAAATTAAAATAGTTTTCGCGTCGAAACGGCCACGTCAAAACGGCCGCGTCGAAACGTCCGCGTCGAAACGTCCCATTCCGGGTTAATCAATATATTGTAATGAAATACTCTGTATGAGCTATTTTTTATATTTATTTATTATTAATTTGTTAAGAGGTTCGAATAACATAAGTATTTTGTGATTTTTGAATTTTATAAACAGAGTTTATTGTCAAAAGTTTAATTTTAAAGCATTTATTGAGAATAATTGGTGAATAAAATATTTAAAATCAACAATTGTGGAGCATAAAAAAAACTTATTTGTATTATCATATCATTATTATAATATGAATGATTATTATTTGTATAATATTTTAATAGAGAAAGTTAAATTTTTGCTGTATAATTAAAAAGTAAATGGCAAGTTTGTCAAAAGTGATTAAAAAAAAATTTATTCATTAATCAAGTAACAAAAAAATTTAATGTTGGGGAGACGACAGTTGAATAGAAAAATAAAAAAACAAGTTAATTTTTTGATACACAAAAATAAAAAGATTATTGTAAAAATGTTAATACGGTTTTTGTAAGAGAATTTATGGAATGGTGGAAAAAAATAAATAAAAATTATACACTGATAAAATATAAAATATTATTCAATTAAAAATAAAAAACAAAGGTATTAAAGTTTATGAGCGAAAAAGGAAAGCAACTAAAAGAAAAGGACCAATAGTAAAAGAACGTAAGAAGGAGTATATAAGTGTAATAATTGAAAAGCGGAGACCAGGAAGTCAGGTTAAGAAGAAGTATTGAGAAGAAGTGACTGGTCAAGGTAGGAGATGAAATAGGTGCAGATGATTGAAGTGAAAGGCGAATAGAAGGACTTCTATTAAATTAGTTTTCTTTATTTTTTTTGTAATGTTTATTATTTTATTTATTCCACTTTATATCTACACTTTTATATTTAATCACGAACCGACAACACGCAACGGGTTATAAGCATTCCAATTTCAACGAACTACAAAAAGCAAAATCAAAACCAAACCGTCTTTAGCGATAACGACTCCTTTCAATACATTTCGCATCGATGTTAACTTAATCTAACCCAAGAATATTTTTTTAATTTAACTACACTGCTTCTCAAGGAGGATAATCGTGAGCATGCGCATTCCGGAAAAAATTGCTATTGTGCATTAATTTTTAACTGATACTTGTAGGGGATTAGCAATCTAGAGTAAGTATATTAAAAATTTGTAAATAAAAATTGAATATATCAAGTTTCAATAAAAAGTAAAATTTTATTTATTAACCGTAGTTGCTTAATAAAAAAGAAACCATAGTAAACTAGAAACAGAAGCAGACTGACATTTATTGTCTGTTTAATTATCTGTAAACTGCGTTCAGAAAAAACATATAGAGCGTTCGATAACATCTGAAAATAAAGGTGTAGTATATGAGGATGGAATAGAATGTTTTAAACATTATTGAAATGATTTGTTTCTAAATTAATATAAGAGTGACAAATTATTATGCTGGTCACGGAATGGGACGTTTCGACGCGGACGTTTCGACGTGGCCGTTTCGACGCGAGGACGTTTCGACCCCAGCCGTTTCGACGCAAAAACTATTTTAATTTTATTATGTTTTAGGTAGGTAAAAAAATACAAACTGTTTTATAGGTAGATATTACTATTTTTTTAGGTAGATAATTATGAATGAAAACATCTACTTTTGACTGTTTTTTTGAATAAATTAAAAAAAAAACGGCTAAATTGATTTTCACGACATTTTCATTAATAATAGAAATAGAAATAATAAAAAATTTGGAGCTGATTAGTTTTTGGAAGAAATCAGAACGTAGGAAGGCGGTTTTTAGGTGGGGTTAACATTTTAAAAATCGTTAAATAAGAAAGAAATGGCAATATCTCATAAATATATTATGAATGCATAACAATTATTTATTTAATAAACAGTCAAAACTATATTTTTAGAATTATTATTTACCGACCTAAAAAATAATTACTGATTAGGTATAGAAACAAAAATATTACCTATGGTTTATTTAAGAATAATATCTCATGATGATTATGTTATAAATGCATAACAATTTATTCAAATAAACAGTCACACGCTATATTTTCTTGTAAGGACTAACAAAAATAGTAACGTTTTTTAAGACCCAATATCTCATAATAATGTTATAAATGGACAATAGTTTATCCAAACAGTCAAAAACTATATTTTTTTGTATTATTTTATCTACCTAAAACATAGCTACTGACAAAAAACAGCCAAAACATATTGTTTTGAATCATTTATTACCTACCTCAAAAATAATAAAAGAAAAATAAAATTACATTTTTCGCGTCGAAACGGTCTGCGTCGAAACGTCCTTGCGTCGAACCGGCCGCGTCGAAACGGCCACGTCCAAACGGCTGCGTCGAAACGTCCTAGACCGTGTTGGTCACAACACATATTTAAAATTCAAACGATAAGTAGCTGTTGACGAAATTTTGGTGCAAAAAAATTAATCAGTTTTCAATTAGTCATGTATACACAATACCAAAAATCTTTATTTTTTTTAAATGACTATTGAAATAAGAAAGTTTATTATTTGCATTACACATCAACACTAACTTATTTTTACATAAAAAAATAAAAATATACATATAGATCATATTTGAAAAAACCCAATGTAGTGAAAGTAACATTCCGTTTAGCTACTTTATCAAACAGAACCAACGTCAGTCTTTGAAAGGTCGCAGAAACTGAATATTTTTTCGGAAAAAAAACTTTTCTTTGGATGGAAAATGATTCATTCTCAATTTTCACCGGTTTTTTTTCTCTTTTCTCGTCGAACTCTTTTATGCTACTCTCGTGTAGGACAAAAGAGAGGCTCTCAAGCAGTGTTTTGTAACGGAATAGGATTGTATAAGGATCGTGTTGCTAATATCTTTTTGTTAATTTAACACCTGCGTTTTCCACGAGTTTTCAATGGCACCGAGAATGGAAAATGTATTGTTACAATTCAGATTACAAAGGACCCAACGATTTGGGGGTCATAAAAAGGATATTCACATTATATAGTTCAGTACTGACTGCGCCAATTAAAACTCATTCTAAACTTATTAAAAATTGATTCCCTGTAAGTATCTTCCTAGAAAATTAAACCAAAGAAACAACAAAGAACGAAAATAAATACATTAACTAACTGCGACATACGTCGATGTTAACCTCGTATCCCCGGAGAGCAGTGAAATTTAATTAACACCATACCAGGTATTGGCAACAGCAACGGCTGTGTATTCCTGATACATACACACAATACCGGGGGGTTCCCCAGGGAAGGACAGCAAAAAGTTTTAATTAAAATTGCAACGTTAAACTCAAAATTCATTCTTCCCGCGTTGTTAGATGCGACGGTGGTTTTATTTTTAGGTTAATTTTGAATACTAAATATTTATGAGAATAAGTTATGTATACTGAAATATACAGAGTGTTTCGGGATTAACGGTCGAAAAGTAGGAATATTATGTCAGTACTTTATACGTGAAAGTGGCCACACTAGAATAATGTTAATAACATTGATACAAAAGAACAGAACTAGTTTTTTTAACACATGATTATTATCGGCTATTATGCTTTTGCTCCCTAGACATTTAATCACCCAACTATTTGTCACCCACATAATAATAGTATATTTATTATTATTATTGTGTGACGAGACTTTCGAAGTGTTTTTTGATTTATTTGTGCATTGTGCTTTGTTGAAATTCGTAATTTATTTTTCTTTATTCATAGAGTCAGTTAATTAGTGTTTGCATTCAGAAGTCAAATTTGTGTTTTTTAATTTTCCTACTCATGGAATCAGTTAAATGTAGTGTCGGTTGCCATTGAGAAGTCAAAATTGTTTTTATTATTTTATTTTCTTACTTATGGAATTAGTTAAGCAAGTATCGATTTGCAATGAAAGTCAATTTTGTTTTTTTTTATTTTATTTTCATACTCATAGAATAATTTAAATATAGTGTCGGTTGCGATTGAGAAGTCAAAATTGTTTTTTTTATTTTATTTTCTTAACTATGGAATCCAGTTAAGTATAGTATCGATTTGCAATGAGAAGCTAAATTCGTTTTTTTTTTACGTTTTTTCCGACACATGGAATCAGTTAAGTACATTATCCCTAACAACACAAGTACATCCCCTGTACATCCCAGGGACGTCCTTCATTTGCTACTGGGACATCCCTGGGATGTCCTTCATTGGGACATAGTACGTACTAGGGACGTCCCAGGGACATCTACTTTCCGACAAAAAGGATACATATGGGATGTCCTTCTGGTACGTCCCAGGGATGTACCAAGTTCCAACAAAGGACATCAATGGGACACTCTAGGGATGTTCCAGGGACATCACTGGGATATATGAGGATTGTTCTGTTTTTTTTTCAATATTAATTTAATATGAAATATTTCTTGGAAAATGTGGAATAAAAAACTAAATCCAAAGATGTTCAATACAAAACAACCTTACTGTAAATATGAAATCGCTGGTTTTACTCTACTTTTCCTTTCAAGCCTTGAGGATATCTTCCTTTTACTATCCATTGTATTAGTATGTACCTAATAGATTGATAAATATACCATATATAAACCTTGCATAAAGAAAATATTCAGAATCGAATAAAACCCATAGTACCATTGGAACAATCAAGACACTTTGATTCAAAAGAGGAAAGAGTATATTCGATACCATGATTATTGTTATACCAACCTTAAACTCAACTTATTATTTCAATTTTACAACCATTTTACTACCTTTGTGCATAAAACAAACAGAGTTAGGAATGAGACGTGCACATTAGGGAAAGTGAAAAGTGAGGTTAACGTTGTTGACAGATCACCAAACAATGTTGCCAAAGCCAGAAACCGGAAGTTAATGAATGTAGGATGCGAAGTACTTTTTTAAAAAAACTTTATTTTGAAAATTACAAATTTGGATCGACAAACAGAAAAATAACTAAAAATATGACTTGAATTTATGAAAGCTAGTTTACAAGTGATTTCTAGAATAAAATTATAAAGCGAGATTAAACTGTATAATGCTGAATCGACAAAGATAAGATTTTCCTGAAATATTAAATTAAATATATTCTTTGTTCTTCAAAGTGTTGGTTTCATGTAACTCGGATAAAAAAACGGAAACGAATATGAAACGAAATTTTATTCAGATTTGTGTATAATTTGTATCATCCTTGGAGATTTATAATAAGGGTATTATGCATTAACAATATTTGCTAATGCGAAACAGTCACATCCCAGAAATTCTTGAACCATTTTTTTTAATTTCTTGATAAGAAGAAAACAAGATTTTTAAACAAAAATATCAACTTTAAATCTTGAATTAATATTTTATTGAGTTTCGATATTTCTTATGTGATAAATATCAGAAATATCAGGGATATGAAAGGGACAACCTATGGATGTACCAAATGGGATGTCCTCTGGACAACCTCTGCGGGACATCCACTGGATGTCCCAATCATGTCCTTGTACCGCGGTACATAAAAATGACATACCTAGGATATCCCTGTGTTGTTAGGGATTGATACAGTGTCGGTTTGCATTGTTAAGTACAATTTGTTTTCTTCTTTTTCTTACTCATAGAATCAGTCAAGTACAGTATCTATTTGCAATAAGAAGACAAATTTGTTTTTCTTTTAAATTTATTTTCCTACTCATAGAATCAGTTAAGTATAGTGTCAATTTGCATTGAGAAGACAAATTTGTTTCTTAAATCGATTAAAAATTTCACGACAACCAAAAATAAATCTTATCTTACTGTGACCATAAGCGGACATTTTTGAAAATTTCATTTATATAATAAAAAAATCAATACAAAAGCAAGAATTTATTTTTTTCTACAATGTACTAAAATACATCTAAAACTACCTAATTTCCAAACACATCTTTTTTCTGAGTGACCTGGTGACACCCAATTACGTGACAAATCGTCGATCCGTTCGTACCGAAGCCTACTTGATCGTATCCGGCATCGGTGATTGATGCGATCGCGAACGATTGCTCGTCCGGCTGGAGGCCGGTAGCGTACCGGATTCTTTAGCGAAATTCGCGATGCTATCGGAAGTTGATTGATAGCCGGATCCGGCGCCCGTTCTAATGTGCATCTCATTAACGCCGTGTTGCGAACTTTAATGACAAGCGTTTTACTCAGGAAATTAAAGCTCGAACATTGGCAGGGTGTTAGATTGGGTTCCAAAGGGAAAAAAAACCGTAAATAATTTTTTTTATTTGCTGTATAAAAGGTATTTTTGTTTGCATATTTTTACTGTTGTGAACAAAAAATTAAAATATAATATTCTAAACAATTTTTTAAAAAGTTTAGATGATCAAATGATTTCTTATTAAAAAAAATCACGATTTAAACAATATTAAATGATTTTAAACCATAGAATAAATATAGTAATTGTCAAATTTTGACGTTTTTTGTGGTTTATTAAACTTGTCAAATACTGATTTGTCTCTGTTTCAAATCTAGCCCAATTTTTCATAGTTTAAATATCAATCTTGCCACAATGTGATAATTTCGATGTTTCAAATATTCAATTTTGACATTTTTAATAATCACATTTGTTGAGTCATTTTTGATGGTTTAACTGTCAAGTTTTGACTTTTTGGTAAATCAGATATGCCACAATTTGAAGTTTTTAATGTTTAAATGTTAAACGCCATAATGCGATAGTTTTGATGTTTTAAATATAAAACTTTTAACATTTTCGATCTTGTTCCAATTTGACGTATTTGATGTCTTAAATATCGAATTTGTCAAAACTTTACATTTTCGATATTCCAAATGTGAGACTTGCCCCAATATGCTTTTTTGGATGTATTAATGTAAATCTTTAACATTTTGATGATTTTAAATGTCAAATTTATTAAAATTAGATATTTTAATTGGTCTGACTTGCTCCAATGTCAAACTTGTCACAATTTGACGGTTTTGATATTTTAAATGTCAAATTTTTAACATATTAACATTTTTCATGGTTGAAATGTTAAACTTGTCATGCACGGTGGATCGAATATTTGAATCCAATACATTTGACCCAACCTTAACTATTGTTTGTACCTTTCTTAACCTAACCTGACATATTTGACACATCACATAAATATTTAAGCCCAAAAAATTTACATATTATTTTCTGAATTACTACCTTCTAATGAATTCTAATCCTCTCATTTATTAGTAAAATGCCCCCCTCCCCTTCCTGTAATCCTCCCTAATATTTTCGTACATGTTAATTAATGTAATTCAATTTTAATAATTTAAAGTATAATCTTTTGGTAAGTCTCTCTATTATAATAGTTCCCCTTTTGTATCTCATTGCAACATTAATACATGAATATTTGATCGTCGAAATAACTAACAATGTTTAAACTATTACTTTACATGATTAACGGATTTTATCACTTAATTTAACTCTATTCGAAATGAAACTATATTTATAACTTAGTCAATAAATATTGCCTAACGTATAGTATTTTTTCTAAAAATCGGCACATGTACTATTATACAACATGCTCTTGTTTACTTCCCGATCAGCTGACAGTTCTACGTTACTGACACTGTCCTATATAAGATACAACAATCCTCAGAATCGTATAGCAGTCTATCCAGTATCTTCCAACAGTACCGCCCAGTGAAAAAAACCCTTTTAAATGGGTTAAGAAACCGACGACAACAAACTGAACATGCTCCAATACAAACATTGGAACCTAGACATTGGACACTGGTAATTCGGACAACGGCCACACGATACGTCCAACCATCAAGGGTCCAACGTTGAAAGGTGTTGGTAGCATCGTCTGATTCAGGATTTAGGCTGTTATGGATATTAGAAAGAGATTTAATGCGCTACTCTATTTAAAAGTCGAATCAAGTTAAGTCTTTAAAAATGAATTTAAAGTTAACTCCTGTTTTATAAAATTTGAAAACAATGTAAATAATATGAAGATGATACTTTAAATAACATAAAAAAACACATTTTTATCGTAATTTACCACTTTTAATTTTTTTTTAAATGACAGATGCTAGATAAAAGTGATAGATGTCAAATAACAGATGACAACCGACAGATGACAACTGTCAGATACCAAATGTGACATATGTAGCTGTCAATGAGATATTATATATCAAAACCGTTTAAGCAAGTAAAGTGTTTTTCAACGGTTAAGCAGACATAAGGGACGTAAAGGGTCTAATTATTTTATATAGGCAGGTAAGGAATATAACCCTACCCCAAAATTGGTTCAATTCACTTTAAATATTAGTTTTTCACAATAAATATCTAATATTTGTAGAATAACCGTACCCCTAATTGGTACAATTCACTTTAAATATTGCCACTTACATCTGAATTCATCTGTTAATTAATCCCGTTGTTTCTTTTTTTAAGGTTTATGTCGAAAAACGTAGAGTCCGGTATTGCACAGCTAATTCTCAGGAGAATTGCCTATTGTTTGCATAAATTACTTTAAAACTTAACAAATACATTCTTATTTTTTTTTGGACATTAGTACCGATGTTCATCCGTGGTCTATCCCTGGATTTGTTCTTTTCTTGTTTTAAGTTTTTTTTATTTTATGGAAATAGAGGGGGGGGGGCTTTATTCCTTTGCAACTCGGTCATGCAGGGTATCCTAGTTCATTATACTGAATTCTACAGCTTATAATGTCTCTTTTTCTTTACTCGAGTGCATCACAGCCAAACATTAAGTGTTCTGCAGTTTCTTCTGCCACACATTCCGTTCCAATTTCTGTGAGTGTGTGTGTGAAGTTTGCAATGATGTGTTAGCAGGCCGAGGACTTTTCTCAGTTGTCGACGATCGAACTCTAATGGGTTATTGCTAGGTTACGAGAATGTTGTTTTATAACTCTTTTCATGTATAAATTATCATACTGCTGGTTGAGCATCTACTATTTTATTTTTTTTTGACGAACCAGTGCATATGAAATTCCACATATTGGTTCGGGTCCCATAAAAGTATCTTCTATCGTTTCGTTGCGAGGTTGTCAGCTTTTTCAATGTCTGTGTCCTGGTACCCAAACAATAGTCACATTGTTATCCTTTGCCAAGGTACTAAGTGATTGTAGGCAGTCACATACAAGTTATATTGGTGTGATTTTTGTGCCTTTATCGCTGCTTGACTCTCCGAGGAAATATCGATGGATTTATCTATGTATTTCCTAAACAGAGAAAAAAGACTATTTGAATTAACCAAATTTTGTTTGAACCAAATAAATGTGTTATTTGGATAGGTCGAACAAAACGTTTTATTTGTTTTAACAATACTGTTTATTTAAATATCCAAATAAATGTTTTTGTTAATTGAAAGAAATGTGATCTTGATTTAAAAAAAATATTTTGTTGTTTTGAAAAAAATATTTTGTTGGATGAGAAAAATGTTTTATTGATTGAAAAATATATTTTCTTAAATGAAAGAAATTCCCACTTATTTAAATTTACCTCTAAAATATTAACAATGTTTATTATTTTCACATAATTTATTAAAAACCTTATACTTAATACTCATAGTACTAATATACTTTTTTAATTATGTCATTTACTTTATTGTTGGGTTATGGGGCTAATTTCACTCCGAAATAACAATTTAAACGAACAATATTGCTTCGTTAAGTTTTATAATGGTTATTATATAAACTATCATCTCAAAACTAAAAAAAGCATTAATAGTGCTCATGAAAAGATATTTTTCTAATGTAATTCTCTAAATATACAGATATTTTAATTTTTTAACATAATTCTCAATTAAGAATCACAAATTATCCAGATGCGTAGAAACATTGAATCGTTTCCTGTAATGGAGAGCAATTACGGCAGAACAGACTCAAAGAAGCAATATTTATATACTGCCCTGTCAATTAAGAAAATGTATTACCTGTACACTGAATTTTGTAAAGAAAATGACACTAAAGCAGTCTCAGAAATTACATACCGAAGGATATTTTGCCAGGAATATAACCTCCGTTGTTTGTCCCGAAGAAGGACCAGTGTCTGCTTTGCATACGTTACGCGCGTGGTGATACCGAGGACAAAACGAAACTAGAATCAGCGTACAATGATTACATCTTGAGAAAAAAAATATGCAACGAGGCAAAAGAAAGAGATAAAGAGAAGACTGAAAAAGAAAAATGCTTTCTATCTGCATCGTTAGACTTGCAGGGAGTTTTACAAATTCCGAGTACTTATGTAGGCTTGTTATATTACAGCAGGAAAGTCACAGTTTACAACTTAACTTTTTACGAAAGTGCCATTCCCAATGACGGTTACTATTTCCATTGGTCAGAAATTAATGGAAAAAAAGGCAGCTGTGAAATCTGAACAATCCTTATACTATTTATTATACTGCATTCCGGAACATGTAACAGAAGTAAGTTTTTTTTCAGATACTTGTGGTGGACAAAACAGAAACTTATACGTTTCTGCCATACTCCTATGGGTAGTTCAAAGTATAGAGCACATGCAGATAATAGAACAAAAATACTTAGAGAGTGGCCAGTCGTATATGGAGGCAGATTGCACAGCAGCATTGTGCATTGAATCTGCCAAAAAGTACACGTCTGTATATTTTATGAATGATTGGCAAAATATTTTCAGAAGAGCCCGTTCAAGAGGAAAATACAAACGTAGTAGGAGAATTGTTGAAAGAAAACCATATCACATTAAACAATTTTAATACAATGGATTTAAGGATCTCAAGAAGCTCCCTGAAAAAATTATTGCTAACCGAATAAAGGACACAGATGGAAATACAATAAACTGGTTAAAAATAAAAAGAATGAGCTACGTTAAAGGAAACCTCAAAATGCATTTTAACTACGATTTAGGTGACAATCTAAAAATAATAAACTTTTCTGGTGCAACTACAACTACCAGAAGAAGAAAAAATCCCGCATTAGTGACTTCCCTAAAAAGCTGGAAAATCGGTATCAAGCTACCCTTCCAATATCCGGTGCAAAAAAAAGGATTTGATTAGTCTTTGTAATACTGGAGTTATCCAATGGTTGGTACAAACAATTGCCGACTGGTGGTGATACCGTTGATCTTGTTCCAGATATTCCTGCATCTGATTTAGCTGATGAAGACAAGGAGCACTAACAACTTTGCTCTTAATATTAAAAAATAGTTAAGAAATCAGTTGTTACAATATTTTTTTGTTTTTCCTTACGTTTTTCAACAAGCAAAAACAATTTATGAATTCGTAAAAATCAGCCCTATCATTATTTTGGTGAACAATTTTCTAAGGATCATCAAAAACTTCATTTGTGGTATTTATAACAATTTGCATTGCTTCCAGAAACTTACATACCTTACTTTTTTTAGTAGAATGGTGGAACTTTGCCATTAAAGAAATTTTATTGTATAGAGGCAAAAGCGATTAAATGGAGTCTCCCATTTTAATTTTTCTTTTTTTCTGTCGCATGTAAAAGTCTAAAAAATAGTCACATTCTCAAAATAACAGTAAAATATGCTTTAGTTTGCATACTGAACCTTAAAAATGCAACTACTCAAAATCGTATAATGTACAGTTAGTCGTTTTTTGTAGTATCCCCACGATATGTTTCCCTTTCACTAGTGCTTCAATATCGTTAGCGTAGCCTTTGGGCATATATTACAGCTTCATTCAGAGGTCTGAGGAAGTTGTCTACCACGAGATTCTATAGAAGGGTGATAGAATTAATCCCTGTAGGCATTCTTTCCTGGTAGACATATCCACAGCTTCACCGAATATAGTGGCCTGAACACACTTTTCCTCTATCATATTTTTTACCCATCGGGAATGGAGGGTTTGGTTCCTCGGTCTGTTAAGCCTGATATCATTGACTTTAATGTATTATCGAAAGCTCCTTAAATATTAAGGAATGTTGATTATGCTATTCCTTGGTTATCAAAGGGTTGTTTCAATCAGCTTATGCAAGGCTGATTCGCATGATTTGGCATTTTGGGAGGCATGTTGATTTCGGTGCATTGGATGTTCTAACAGAGTTCCTACAATTATACGCCTTTTCAAAAGACTTACTATCAGTAGAACGCTCATTATTTTGAAATATTCTGTAAATAATGACAATGACTTTTAGATTTTGAAAATTGTGCAAGAAATGAACTTGTAAAGTTTTGTTCTAAACATCATTGCCTTTAATTACTGAATCTTTAAAATTAATAATCGTTCTACCTACTGACAGCTAATTCATAGTTGGTTTTTCATGGTTTCGGAATGAATGCAACTTTTGATCTTCTAAAATTTGCTTAACAAGATTCCATTCCTCCTCTCTGGGGGTTACCCATTGGCAGGATGGTTTTGTGTCGTCCTACAAGTCCACATTTACTTCAGTTTCAACGCATTCAGTTGTTTTATGTTAACAATGTATTAATCATTCTTGAAATTATTTATTTCTTAAGATATGGTGACGATTTTTCTATAATTTCTTATTAATATACCAGACTTACACAAAATCAATCAAAAATTTGCTTACTAACCTGTTGAACTTGGTAGGCAACATTACAGCATTATTAATTAGAAATTATGAATTTTGTAATGCAAGATTTTGAGACCTCCCAAAAGCATTCGACACAATCAAAATCTGTTGTATTCACTACTTCTATGCAAGTACAATATTAAGTTGCATATTCTGTACACTTTTTTAATACATACTTTCCTTTGAAAGTATATCTACGCTCATGAATGAACTGAGTTGATGAAATGTATGGCGCCGAGGGGATAGGGGAATTTTTTGATCGCGGATTTAGCGGAACGTTGCAAATGGACGAAGGTTCGGTGGCGGAAAGGGGAGGGCGTGATTGGAAAAATTAGGAAAGTTATAAGTGAGAGTAAATGGAAAAGTTCGATTAGGGAGAGTTGCTCGATGAACTGTCGGATGGAATTAGATTAATAAATTCTTTTTACTTTACTTATTTTTCGCAAGCTTTAGAAGTAACCGTTCCAACTTCGGTGGAAATTTGGAGGGTGTAAAAAGTAACTTTTTTCTATTTCCTTTCTTAATAAAGATAACTTTATTAATCAAGTGATATACGGTACTGCAAAATCTATCAGTAAATTATTATTAATATTTGTATTTAATACTTATAAAAGAACAACATTTGACGAGCCAAGAAAATAGGGGCTATTGAATATCATGATTTTTAATACCTGAATACTTTTATGTGCTTTGTAACGTAATATCTTTCATGCTGGTTATTTAATTAATGTAATATAATATAAATTGACGTTTAAGTGGATTATTTTACACCAAATGATGGTATTTTATTCATTGATAGCCTTGTTATTTTATACCCAACGCGGTTTTTAGTGCTATCAGTATTTAACATCAGAAAATCTAAAATGGAAATTTGAAACACTATTTATTGAAAACATGTAAGACTAGCTAATTATTGTGGTTCATCTATAGTACAAAATAAAAGTATCAATAAAATATGCAATAATTTTTTTTATCATTTACACTCCAATTGATCAACTCTTTTATGAATAGTACTGGTGAACAATATTAGACCACAGCTAGATGGAGCGAGGGGAACGAATTTAGTCTAAGCGATAAAGAATTATTTAATTTAATTTAAAATAAATACAAGCACTTATTAATAAATTAGGTATAATTATAAGAAATTCAAGTTGCTAACAACAAAATCCAAGATACGTGTTCAAATGACTAAAGTAAAGTAAAGTAACGAAAACAGTTTTATAAAGTTTTTCCGATGAAATGAAAAGAATGCGTGAATAAATATGAATTAAGAAATCACATTCAATTGGAATTTGTTTTACTAGTTGGTCGACGTTTTAGCATCAACCATCTTCTGTTCGAAGGACCAGTGTCTGATTAGCACATCAGACACATTATTTAACACAAAAGAATCGATTTGATTTATTTTTAAGGGTTATTTTCTAACCCATCTATTAAGGGTAAAATCTAAATTGCATTTACATTTTTTTAACCACACAATGTGTAGAGCATAGGTCTAACTTCATTAAACTTAAGTAAACACTATTAACATTTTTTACTCATTTGAAATCTCAGAATGTTATTAATATTAGGGTGCGGTCTTGACTCGAATTTTAATGTGAAAAGCTCTCTCTGAGAGACAACTATTCTCCTCAATGATCTAGAAGCTAATGAATGTGTGGAGTAGCAATCGGTGCGATAGATGCATCTTTTTAAGAGGGGTTATAACGGATTTTAATGGACCATTTGATATTCGGCGAAGATGTGAATCGGCAGCTGATCTTCGTGCATTCAAGACAAAGGAGTGTATTGTCATTTTCAAAGCTACATATATGTATTATTGTTTGTTTTCTTGAGCAATTCATCAACATAAATGAGGAAAAGTGTAAGCAAAAAAATGGATCCCTGTGGGATACCGGCGTTGATAGTGAAGGTGCCAGAAAAAACCATCAATTTCTACTCGCAAAGAACAAAACTTACGAAAACTAGAAAACCATGTGAAAAACTTATTGGACATGCTATAAGTGCGCAACTTTGTCAGAAGCCCATCATGAAAAACACGGTCAAATGGTTTAGAAATGTCTAGCGTAATCGCTATGCTGTTTAATCGCGCTTTCGTTCTTTATTTGCGAAAGCCATGTTAATGGTCACTAAGGATGTTAAAACATTCCGTGTATTTTAAAACACGTTGGTCGATAGCTTTATCAATGATATCAGGAAAAGCAGTACAACTGATCGATAGTTTTTGCGCTTTTTGGGTATTGGCAGCACTCGAGCGCATTTCCAGCTGGAAGAAAATATTCCTTTTTTATGGGACGTCTTCAAAAAACTACAAACGATGATTAAGAACAATGATAGGTATTTCGATGATTCTACAAATTTATATTTTGAAGCTATCGATTAAGCTTTAATTAAATTTGGAGAAAGTTTTATAAAATAGTCTGAAAAAATACATGATGTCACTGGTAACATCCTTAAACTGCAAAAAAAACCATTTTAATGACAGAAGCTGAACAACTATGGTTCAAAACTGACTTCTATAATTACGATGTTAAACAGTTTTTATAATGGTGGTAAAAAACCATTTTCTAACTTTTCACCCTGACTCATTCAATCAGTTAAATAAAAATGATGTATCGATTAAATAATTTTTCCAGTATTTAAATTCAACGCCACTAGATAACCGTTAAAAGATGGCCCACCACAAATATCCAATTTCCCGTCCAACCAAGCTTCCAAGTGAAATTTTGGTCATAGCATTCCATAATATGTGCATTTTGTGTTTCATCATCATTAGAATTTTCTCAATCCTTATCCATCGGCAACATTGTACAAATTTCTCTTTTTGTCAGTGATTTTGGGTAGTTTTGTAGTGACACAAGATGAAATGGCGTCACGCCACACCAATAAGGTTTAAGGAATATGTGCTGATGTGTCTTACATAAAAGTTACCACAGTTAACTGAATGCTGTATCTGTAAGTTTTTTTGTACTTGTTGTACATTTTAATAACTTTTTATATGAACCAAGTACACACCTGTCAATGTAATAGAAGTTTAATTTTTTATTATTAAAATCAATGAATTAAGAAGCTGTGTAAACTTATTTAACAACTATTTCCCACAAACATATCAGTAAAATAGGTATGAGAGTTCTGGCACACTCCTTATGGAAAATAACATGAAGAACCGCTAAGATCCATTCTTCTAGATTTTTGTCCACGTCAAGGTTACTCGTGACGTCAACAGCCTTCAATAGACAAGTCTCGATCAGCTTTCGATCCGCTTCTGATCAGCTTCGATGTGAGAACGCGGATCGGAAGCGGATCAAAGCGGATCAGAAGCGGATTCAGAGGAAATTATTCGCAAGGGATTGATTGTCAAATGAAGTAATAGTAGATAAACTAAGACAGTTCTGGCGTATTTATTGATCTCAATAAGGCATTTGAGTCCGTTATTAGTAGCCAGATTTAAACAGGACACACGGCATTGTATTATAAATGTGACGTAGAATAAATACGTAAACAAAAATCATGCGCAGAAGTAAAGACTAAAAGGCCTTAAGGTCAAACTTCGTTAATATTGGTCCAAATTGAACGCGGAAACAGGCCGTATATTTGAAATATGGCGCAGAATATATTTGTAAAGAAAAAACATGTCAGACACTAAATACTAAAGGGTATTAACATCTATCCCTTTTTCCGCGTCCGATTTGGACCAATAATAACGAAGTTTGACCTTAAGGCCCTTTTAATATTTACTTCTTCGCCTGATTTTTCTTTACGTATTTATTCTACGTCACATTCATAATACAATGACGTTTCTCCTGTTTAAATCTGGATACTAATAACGGAGATAGAGACTCAACACACTCAAATGCCTTGTTGAGATCAATAAATGTGCCAGAACTCTCCTAGTTTTTCTACTAGTAATGATCTCTTGATTTTGTATTTTAGTATTTTTGAAATATTTAATAGGATAAAATTCTCATTTTGACAAAAATAATTCTTAATTTTATTTTTATGGAGAAATTTATAATTTTCAAGAGAATTTGGATGTTTTATGCCATGCAAAATCGTTTGGTGCCGTATGACACAACATTCTTAAAACTTTCGATTAACAAAAAATATTTTCAAAATATTTTTAATCACTTGGATGAATATTTTAGCATACCTAGTAGAAATTCATCTCTTAATAAAGCTAATAAATTTCTAATAGCATTAATTTTGCATACAGCTGTTGGAAGCAATGTATATTATTCAGCGGTAAGCCAAGCAATAGTAAATGTTGCAGTATACCCTAAGCACATATATGTACACCTAATACACGTTTCTTATTTGATGTTGCAAATATTATTTACGTCTAACTACAGTTCTCATTTAAATTAGATTCCTACGATGTTCATAATTGATAGTTCTCTTGATTCTTGTATTATTATGAGAATTTTATCTAGGGAAAATTTTCTCAAGATAAATAATTCCTATAATTTCAAAAATTGGGACCAAAATGGACCTTAGCGATTTCTTATGTTACTTTCCATAAGGAATGGCCCAAAGACATTTTACATTTATCTATATATTTGACTCATATCAGCTACGGACCAAATTTAAATGATTATTTTTTGACGTTTTTCGAAACCAATAGAAATTTTCAATTTCAGTAATTCATATACGTTCTAGCCAATCAAAACATTATTATAGTGGGAATAATCTACTTACATTATTTCAGCGAGAATAATTCAATGTACAGGGTGTCCCAAATTGGTGTGTTTTTCAAGGTATCTCGTAAACTAGAAGAGATAGGAAAAAAGCTGTTAAGATGTTATGACTTCTTTTTTTGTTAAAGTAACGATAACCTAATTAAATCTTTAGTCTCTCCATACATTTGGAAGATACAGGGCGATTACTGAAAATTTTCGAAAACTACAAGGTTCTATAACTTCTTAATTAAGAAACATATAAAATAATTTTATAAAAACTTTTGATAGATATGATATTAAAAAGTTCATTTTTTAGGGGTCTCACTAAGGAAATATAATGCAAACTTAAATTTTTTTAAATGGGATACCCTGTATATTTTGACGTTTTTTGTTTCGTTTTTTATTTCTCTTTCACCTGATATGACATATTACATATTTATTTACAGTGCAAATAAACCATTTAACAATGTTATTAGGTGAAAGGCCCTTAAAAAATTGAACACTCAGTAACGAAATTTAACATTCCATAATAAGGATACTGATGTGTGAAAATTTTATTTATCAAAATTATAATTAATAAAAAAAACAGATTAAAAAAATTAAATACAATAAACTTAGGAAATAACAATAAACCTTGTAATAACTATAATCTACCTCTATCTAATTTTAGTAGAATTTGAAAATTAGATTAAATGTTAAAAATGTCCTCCATTTTGTTGTAATACCTAATAATTGGCACCTTTTTTTTGCTGATCTTACATAATTGAGAATGTGCATTGGCTTTACTTTTTACTATCCTTATAATAAAATGTTAAATTTCGTTCCTGAGTGTTCAATTTTTTAAGGGTCTTTCGCCTGATAACATCGATAAATGTTTTATTTGAGCTGGAACTCCAATCATTGAAAATAAATATATAATATGTCATATGCGGTGAATGAGAATTAACAAACGAAACAAAAAACGTCGAAATATACATGGTGTCCCATTTAAAAAAATATAAGTTTGCATTATATTTCCTTAGTGAGACCCCTAAAAAAAATTGTTGTGCGCCACTGAACTGTTCAATATTATATCTATCAAAAGTTTTTATAGTTATTTTATATTTTTCTTAATTAAGAAGATATAGAACCTTGCAGTTTTCGACAGTTTCCAATAATCGCCCTGTATCTTCCAAATGCAGGGAGCTACTAAAGATTTAATTAGGCTATCGTTACTTTAACAAAAAAAGAAGTCATAACATCTTAACTGCTTTTTTCTACCTCTTCTAGTTTACGAGATACCCTGCAAAACACACCAATTTGGGACACCCTGTACATTGTTTTTATTGAATGGCAACCACATTACAATGTATTTTCTTCATCTGACATTTTGATTGTAACGTCAAAAAATAATCTTTCGAATACCACATGATAAATTAGATAATAATTATCCAGTCATTTTCTCAAAATTGTTGCCAATTAGCAACAAGTTTTCTAAAATACGTCGTATTATTTTCAATTTATTCTCACTCTCTTGTGATATTACTACAAACAATTTTCCGAATCACCAAACCAAAAAAAGGTATAAAATCAAAATGTACACCCCAATTTGCGCAAATCGATTTAGTTCGTGTAGCTATACTAATATAATTTTTTAATTACAAGTTTTGCTTGTTTTTGTTTACTCAAAGTGGGAATCAAATAAGAGTAAACCGCCATTGTCATCAAATCGTCGATATCATCCAAAAAATTTAAAGTTTCTGCTGGTCAATAGTCACTAGCCTTCCCTAGACGAGTCTCAATCCGCTTCTAATCAGGTTTGATCCACTTCCGATCCGCTTCTGATTAGGTCTGATCCGCGTATGCATATGAGAAGCTAGTCGGAACATTGGCGTGGACAAAAATCTCAACAGAAGGGACCTTGGCGATTTCCCATGTTGTTTTCCATAAGGACTGCGCTTAAAGTATCATAGCTATACTATTCACGTGGACTCTAAAATTATCGAATAAAGAGTTATATAGGGTCCACCTCTCCATGCGGAGTTTAGTGTACCCGTTTTTGAGGAAGTGCGTCACGGCTCCGATTCTCCTGTTTCTGCAGTACTGAGCTGTGCTCCCTCTTGGTTTAGCATCCATCTAGAGTTCTTGTAGTTCTGAGCTCTGTTAGGCTTCTGTACTGTAATTAAATACATCTCCAATGAGTTAGCGGTGGTCATGTGCCATACCTCTTTGTAGGGACTTTTCCCCTACATATTGTCAGTCACTTTAGAGATTGACATTAAATTATGATTTCATGTCATTTGTTAACAATGTTCATAAATGTTTAATTGTTCGCGATTGTTGGCAGTTATTTTTCGTTAAACCATTATTTTTGTTTTCTCCTTGGAGAGGTTACTAGCTGAGAAAATCAAGAAGCAATGGATGAATTCAACAACAAGCTATCAATCAAGTTCAACGTTATATTTTTCATTTTGAGTTTTGTTTATACATTGTTTGTTTTTAAAAAAAATAAATATTTAATTTCTTAAATGTATTTAGAACGCTAATGGTAATACATCTACCATACTCTTCTGTCAATTGTGATTGTGATTTTTATTGTTCTCTTTTTTCTGGATAATATCCTTCGGAGCAGAAGTCACTGCTACTACTATTTGTACTTTATATTCCATCTCCCCCACTTTTCTCTCTCTAGTGTATATCTTTTGCTTTTTCCTGTCTATCTGTTTTACGAATTTTAGTGCATATTCTTTGGAAGTCTCACACCTGAAACAGCTGCTTTTACGATCCGGGCATTGCCACTTATCTCTTATGATCGTATGACCTGGCACATCTTGGGACATTCATCAGGCGCCTTTTCAGCCTACACCTTACAAGCCCCACTCTGACTACTCAGTCGGTCAGCAACAATTCATATTATTTTTTAATTTTGACCTAAGATAAACTTAACTAGGCTAACATAATAAATGACACATACAAATCATTGATAAAAAATAAACATATATCATTGTGGAAGTAAAATCTTGCAAAATAATAATGTGAAAAGTATATTTTATGAAATGAGTTAACTATATATAAATGTTTATTATAATATTGACTTATGAAAAGTGACATTTGTCAAAATGCGAACTAATTAATAGTTTAATGCGATTCTAATATAATATTCCGCAGAGAAATATAAATAAGTTCGCAAGTGAATCAAATCAGGTCATGCATTCATTATTCCAGCAAGTTAGACATTTGGAAATTTCACGAAGCAATTAAAGTGTCATAAATGTCCCAAACGGAATCTATCGACGTGATGGAGATTTTATGTACCACGAAATTCATGAATAAAATTATCGTCAGGTATAAACTATTTAAAACGAAATTATGAAAGGAGTTATGTCAGAAATGTCTGGAACGGGATGAGGGTTCGTGTCCAGAATAATGGAGGAATAAGGTAAAAAAAAGGTAGCGAGGATTTGATTGAATATTTCAGGAGAATACTGACAGGATTTTACTGACAGGAGCGAATCCAGGGGGAATTTTCCTAAATATTACTTTCACAATTTGTTTATAAAATTTATTATTTACATCTGTTATAACCTGTCTAGGCGTATCTTTCTTTAATGCTGAATTTGTCTCTTTCACTAACATGTCTTGTTTACTAGTCAAGCAAGGATGTAAATACTGAAAATAACATATTTAAAGTTCAGTTTCCTAGAATTTGTCGTTACCGTGTTAATTTGCAGTTTTTCTATTTTGCATTTTTTCTGTTATATTCTTTGTTTGGCGTATAAACGATTTTTCATGTAGAAAAATAACGCAGCCAGTAGGATTCGAGCTGTAGTAAAACTATGATAAAAATTTTAAAAAAATCAACGAAACGAATAAAATAAAAAAATAATAAATTTTCAAATCGTATATATTTCATGTTAAATTGAATTGTTCTTTTTTTTTGTGCGTACTTAAGTGTTCTCAACCTTCTTGAATATTATTGCGATTTGACTTGATGGACGCATTGGTCTGGCCTAATTATAATTTTCATTTATGTGACATACTGTATACAACTTATAATTTTCTTTTCCAAAAAACTCAACTTGGAACTCACTGTATACATCTTATAAGATTTTTTTATTTTTGGGACACACTATATACACTATAAGATTTTTCAGAAAAATCTCGTTTTAAGACAAGCTGTATATACCTTGGCAATTTATTCCTAAAAAACTCCACTTGAGATGTAATGTCTCCTTTCCAGATTTTTAACTAAAAATCACAATTTGGGACTAGTTATACACAGAGCACATACTATACAGTAAAATAAGAGCAAGATTGTTAATTTTTGGAGCACACTGTATATGCAAGAAAACAAAATCAATTTCTTTATTTTTGAACTAACAGTATAAATAGAAGAACAAACGAATTTTTTTTGTGGGACACACTGTGTACATAAGGATTTTATTCTGAAAAATTTTGTAGCACTATAGCGAAATTTTTGAATACTTTTCATTGTTTTTTGAAATATTTATTGTTTTTTTAAAAAATTTTATATATTTAATACATTTTTGATATTTTGAAGTTCTTGAAATTTTTGTCATTTTTAAAATTCTTTATTCTTCTTTTTTAATTTTCTGAACGTTTTGCAATTTTTAAAATTTTCGACTAATGTTTTTTGAAATCTTAATATGTTTTTGAAATTTCCGACATTGAAAATTTTTGCTTATTTTATATAATTTCGAAATTCGTTTTTTTAGTTTTTAAAATATTCGGAATTAATGATAGTTTGCAATTTTAGAAATTTTCTTTTTTTTTTTTAATTTTTGATACATTTTCATATGTTGAACAATATCGTGACCACTAATCAAAACTTATTATCAACTGCTGAAGATAATGTTTACCATCAACTGCTTATGATGCTAACATGGTTAGCGAAACATACATAGTTTGTAGAGTTCAGATATATATGAAACATGCGAAAAGTGTAGTTTTGGTTAGTTGAGATCTTCTTCAACGTTCTTGAAAACAAAAGTTCCAAATTGTCAATTTAAATATTTTGATATATTTTGAAAGTTTTTGGATTTTCTGATGTTTTTATTTTATTTTTTATTTGTTTTTTTCTAATTTTTGAAATATTTTTGGAACATTTCTTTAAATTGTGAAAATTTTTAATTTCATAAAATTTTTAGTTTTATTGCAATTTTCGAAATTATCGAATGTTTGAATACTTTTTGAAATTTTTAAATGATTATAGTACATTTTAATAGTTATTTACGTATAAAGTTCGGAAAATAGTATTTTACATGCAGTTTTCAAGCTTCCAGATTTCAAAAATCCACAAAAAGCTTGTCTGGATGTCTGGATGTCTGTCTGTTGGTCTAGATGTAAACACTATAACATTCAAACGAAATCTCTGATCGAATTCAGGTTTTCACTTTACTATTTAGTTTTCTCTAGGGAAGAACTTTTTTGCAGTTCATATTTTTTTCATTATCACATCAAGGTATCACATCATATATAATAGTACCCTACATGTATGTGAAACCATTCCGATACCCTTCCCATAACGATCCATAAAAATTAATATTTGATATAGGTAAAATATCAGCATCTAGACATTATCAATCGAACGAAAGTAGATAATTTACGCGAGTTCTACTATAGGTATAGGGAATTAAATGTGTTAGAGAGAGAGGTATAGGAAATTCAGCGCGACAGAAAGAGAGAGCGCTGACGGAGCTGAAGTACATGAAGACCAGAGCTGACGGAGCTGAAGTACCTGAAGACCAGAGCCGACGTAGGCCAGACGGAGCTAAAGTACCTAAAGACCAGAGCTGAAAAAGCTGAAGTACCTGAAGACCAGAGCTGACGGAGCTAAAGTACCTGAAGACCAGAGCCGACTTAGACCAGACGGAGCTGAAGCACCTGAAGACCAGAGCTGACGGAGCTGAAGTACCTGAAAACCAGAGCCAAACCATAGTGCTTATTTCTGGCACGCTGAATTTCCTATACCTCTCTCTCTAACACGTTGAATTCCATATACTTATAGTAGAAATCGCGTAGACTATCTACTAATGAAAAACGAAGAAAAATCAATTCAAACCATTAGAAATATGGCAATTATCATTAATTTTTATTAAGTATATCAAAATTAAAATGTAAAATCATAATTTTAATTTTTTAAATTTATTTTTCCTTGACTTTTAAACAAACAAAAATTTTAACAATTGAAAAAAAAACAAATTTTCCTGAAAAATAACAAATTTTCCGGAAAAATAACAAAATTCAAATATACCAAAAATATGCAAAATACTGAAAATACTAAAATTGGAGTTAATTTTGTTGCTAAGAATATTTTTGTTTCTATTTGTAAACTCTAAAAGTGTTCCGAAAACCACTTCGAAATAAATATGTGCGGTGGGATTTTCATTCGGTTCATTTAAAAATATGGTTTTTGGCGCATTTTAGTTTTGCCGTGTATATGCGGAAAATGAGTTTAGAATTTTCCGGTTTGGCGTTCGTGGTGAAGTTTTTGGAATGTCGGAAATTGAATAATAGAATAAACATAGCATTTTACGAGTTACGGAAATGCCGTTGTACACTTGCCAAATGATAGTTTTGAATATTAGGGAATATGAAATTTATAAACACGTTATTCATTCATAAAAGTGATAATGCTTGTTTCGAGTAAGTTGTTTATTTTTTTTATTTATATATGTATATGTCAAATTTATTATTATTAAGATTTTATATTTATTATCTTATTATTTTATCAAATATTGCTCTAAATGCAAAATAAATCAATATTTTTGGTCTTTTATGATGTTTAAAAAATATATTTTCGATGATATAAATTATACAGTGAAATGATTAAGTCTTAGCCCCTCCCCCTGTCATCTCGTTTATTTTAACAGAAAAAAAAGCTTGAACACGTCGATTTCTACACTTATTCGTGTATCTGATGGTATACAAGTTTTAGAATTTAGATGAACCCCCTCCAAGTGACAGCCACCCCCTTAATTTTTTAAATACCATTTGAACGCTTTTAAAAATCTAGCTATCACGGGTTTTATTGGGTGCTTTTGGTCGCTGATCGCCATAATTAATATGGTTAGGATTTCAGGGGTTTTGATATTGTAATCAAAACAGGGTTCTCTGATTGATTATGGTTGTGCTGTATGTAGATTTATAGGCGAGGGTTATTCTCTTAGGTATAGTAGAGGGTAGAGCCCATTTTAACATCTACCGCCAACCGTCGAACATCAGCTGTGGTCTGGCGATCAGTCTAACGTCCGACCAGAATAGGTCACATCAGGTGTTTAGTAAACTCGTCGTAGTGACGTCAGTTGTTTTTATGTTTTCTCCTCTCTAGGCACTAAATAGCAGTAACTTCCCATGGAAAAGGCCATGTCTTCTATACGGATTATTCCATTCCCTACACCTTAGGATGGCATCCTTGAGAGGCTCTTTTGGTTGAATTTATTGGAGTTGTTGATTATATAGATCCGCTATAATAAACAAAATGTTGAATTTTATATTTATTTATTATCAATAAAAAGTATCTATTTTTCATTGTTATATTTTACAATAATGCATTTTAATTTTGGCGTTTTATTGATATTCATAATTTTTTAATTTAATTTTAAATTTCTTCATTTAAATTAAAATATATTGTTTCTATTTTAATTAATATACATTAATACCCGTTTTGTATTATTAATTTGATTCCTATTCGTAAACAAGTCAGAAGCGCCTGAGCGTTAGCAGACACGTGACAACTTCTAAGCACGCATTATCTCATGAACATAAAAGATATCTCAAGTCTGTTTTCAAATATCGATTAAGCATTAAATTTCACGTCGAAATGCTATTTTTTAAACCGGTATTATCACTTCCGGTTCTGGTTTGTAAAACCAGTTTTTAAACCGGAAGTCATAAAACTGAAAATCTATTTGGGACCTGTTCAAGGTATGCTGCGTTGGCCGTTTGTCTCTATCTCTTTTCCGTTTTGATTTATAAATGCGGACAGATGGACAGACAGACAGATAGAGCCATATTATAAGACTTCTCCTTTAGGGTTTATTTGCATAAAAAAAAAATCTAATAGAAAAATTAAAATATTATTAGGTTTTTAAAATCAATGCATTTATTAAAATAAATATTTGAAATTGTACTATTTTATCAAAAAAATCTAATTCTTAAAACATCGATAATTATTTTTTTATATTTATAACTTTTAATATCATCTAAATAATAACTTGATTTGTTATAAAAATAAATACACAAATAAACGGTATTTTCCAAAATTGACATGTCCCATGTTCATCACTTTATATTTTTTTTATTTTATTTTATTTCTATTTTATTAAAAGAAGTCTTGACTATCTGAATCTAACCGGTGTATTTTAATTTATTTTATTAAAAGAAATCTTGACTATCTAAATGTAGCCTGTGTGTAAAAAAAGAAAATATAACACTATTTATATGTATTTTATTAAAATACGTCTTGACTATCTAAATCTGGCCTGTGTATTAAAAAAATATAAAACTTCCATTTATTTCGTAAAAAAAATAAAAAATATATATCAGGATTCGAACCTGGAACTTTCATATGTAACGTCTAATCTCGACCACTGGACCACACCGTTCACAGTGATGGACAATCAAGAAAAGCCAATAGGGCGAAGCGAATAATGTGAAAGCGTGCACCAAGGATTCAGATTAAGTCACTGGACTATAAACAGTATAATAAATTCATAGTACCTGTTTATACTTAAAGAAATTTTAGATCCACAATCAATTAATTACAACACAATTTGTTTCAGTGGACTAGAATTCGGTTAAATAAATAAAATACGAACAAAATTGAGCGAGTCTTAGAATAGTCGCCACAGATGTGGAAGATCTAAGTTAATGTTAGTAGAGCGATTTTTTTGGATTCTAATTGGGCCCTTCAGCCTCTAAGCCGGCCCAAATATATTTCACATTTCACATTACCTAAAACATTACCCAAATAGGCCGCACAGAAGAATCATTTTGTAGTAATTTAAATAGCGCTATTTTCCCTGATACACATCCTTCCTGTTTTTCACTTCAACATGAAACGTATTTCCGTCACATTCTCGAAATTACTCCCATATTTTTACTGATGCTAAGATGTTACACATGAAAAAGACACCAATATTTACTACTCTATGCAAACAGACATTATTTTTAACTGAATTTTATGTGCAGAAGAGAAGAAGGTGATGTCCGATTTTAGCCGCACGTTATGAGCCCGAGTACTTGATCCCGCACTCTTTCCACCACCCCCTGGTTATCCCACTAATATGCCCTCAACAGAGAGCATATTGGGGGGAGCTTTTCAAGAACTTAGTTCCGAAGCCCTCATAGTCTTCTCTTACCTATTTTTGGTCCAATTACACCCAAAAGGGCAATGGTGGATTCCTTGCCAGACTTTTTAATTATAGTTTTGGAGGTGACCGAAACTTCACTGTATAATTTACCTAAACCTAAAATAGATTATTAGAAATAATTACTATAAATATATGAGTAAATTTTACTGTTATAGGAATTGATTTAAATTGTTAGAAAGATAATATGTGGTTGAATACCTATTTAATATTTTTTTTTATAATTAATTGATATTAGTTTAAAATTTTTTATCACTTGGTAATAATCTTTTAAAAACCATTCAAAAAAATATTAATATTTATTTTTTTTCAGGTATGTACACCGTTTCATCACATTGAATTAGCAGTAAGTATTTTCTTGTTATTATTAAGTCACCTTGTACATATTCTATTAATATGATGGCATAAGATTAATGATTAGTTTTTTTTCGGGAAAAATATTCGTGTCGTTGTAAGTTGATTTTGACAGTTGACAAGTGTTTTTTCGATGCCTTCTCAGCTACTCATCAAAACCGACATTTGTTTTTAAGAGCTAATGTCGGCAGACAAATTAAAGTAACTTTTGTCAACAGGGATCGCATTTCGACGAAAGATTCTACAAGGGTGTTCGGTTCTTTTTTAGTTTTGTTTATGAATATATTTGTACATCTGCACCTTGTTAAATTTTATAACGAAATTTTAGTATTTTTATAAATATTTATTTTTGTAATTAGAATAAAAAAAATGATATGATACAAAATTGATTCTGTTTACCACGTACCAATTTTGAATAGAATCGGAGCTGCCATCTTGAATATATTAATTTTGACAAACGAATCATAATCTTCGAACCCAAAAACCTACAGTTACCAATTTTTAATAAAGTCAAAGTATAATCACACATCTCATCCACTATCTTGGTGTCGCCACTGTGTGTGTTTTTTTATCAAAATGTTCATAATGCATTGTTGCACATATATGCAAAATTTCAGCTCAATCAAACACTAGGAAGTGCTTTAAATTTGGCTTGCGAAATTTGAGCTAGTATTAACTTACACATTCTTGCACAAAAAAGCTTTGTCTGAAACAGTATTAAACACGAAAAGTTTTAACTTTAACATTTTTGAACACTTTTGGAAACAAAGAGAACCTGTTGAACTCGATAGCTTTTAAAGACATTTGGATCCAAAAAACTTTAACTAAAACACTTTTGGATCCGAAATATTTTGGTTGATGCCGAAACATTTAGCTGACGCAATTTTGAAGACTTTTGGATTCAAAAAGCTTTGACCAGAACTGTTGGACTTGACAGCTTTTAACTGGAACTCTTTTAAAGGAGTTTGGACCCAAAAAGCATTAACTAAAATATTTTGTACCCGAAATATTTTGGTTGGCACAATTGTAAACAAAAAGTATTGACTGAAACACTTTTAAACGCTGGAAACCTTTAACTGACGCAATTTTGAAGACTTCTGGACACAAAAAGCTTTGGCCAGAACTGTTCTACTTAATAGCTTTTAACTGGAACTCTTTAAAAGATATTTGGACCCAAAAAACTTTAACCAAAACACTTTTGGACCCGAAATCTTTTGGTTGACACAATTGTACTCAAAAAGTATTGACTGAAACACTTTTAAACACGGAAACATTTAACTCACGTAATTTTGAAGACTTTTGGACACAAAAATTTTGACCAGCACTGTTGGACTTGATAGCTTTTAAGTGGAACTCTTTTAAAGATATTTGGACCCAAAAAACATTAACCAAAACACTTTTGGACCCGAAATATTTTGGTGTACACAATTGTAAACAAAAAGCATGGACTGAAACATTTTTAAACGCTGAAACATTTAACTGACGCAATTTTGAAGAATTTTGGACACAAAAAACTTTGACCAGAACTGTTGGACTTGATAGGTTTTAACTTGAACTCTTTTAAAGACGTTTGGAGCCAAAAAGCATTAACTAAAACACTATTGGACACCAAATATTTTGGTTGACACAATTGTAAACAAAACGTATTGACTGAAATACTTTTAAACACATAAATATTTAACTAATACAAGATTTTTTGTCACAGAAAGCTTTAATTGAAATAATTTTGGACCAAAAGCTTTCGACTGACATAATTATGAAAAGTTTTGGGCATAAACCGCTTTTGAATATACAGCATTTATTGAAACGCATTTTGGAAGACTTTTGAATGACCCAATTTTAATAACCTATTGACACAACCGAATTTGGTTAAAATATTTTAGCATATAAAACTGTTGACAAAAATATAGTTTAAAGATATTTGGACACAAAAATGGTGTAACTGAGACATATTCAGATATAAAAAGTTTTGACTGAAGCACTCTTGGACATAATATTTTTGACTGACATTTGTTATTTTGAACACTTCAATCCAAAAAGCATTACCTGAAATACTTTTGGACACGAAATCTTATGGCTGTTCACTAAAATACTTTTAAATACGAAAATATTTAACTGTCAGAATTTTGGACACAAAAGCTTTTATCGAAACATTTTTGGATGCGAAAGCTTCTGACTGACACAATTTTAAATACAAAGAATTTTAAATAAATCACTGTTGTCAATTTTCAATTCTTTTCGACACGATACACTTTGGTTAAAACATAAAACTTTCAAATTTTAAATCAGTTGTGACTAATCCACTTTTGAACACGAAAGCTCTAAACTGAAAGATTTTGGATACAAAAAGATTTAAATGAAACACTTTTAGATACGAAAGCTTTTATTATACAAAATGTTGATGACCTTGAAACATTTTATTGAAAAACAAAAGTTTTGGTCTAACATCATTTTGAAGATTTTTGGACATGGACAGTTTTGGTTAAAAGTCTTTTGACGGTCACTATTTTAAATACTGTAAAATCATTTTAGAATACATATATTTTAATTGAAATATTTTGGAGATATTTTGTTACAAATAGTTTTAACTGAAACATTTTGGAGAGAAAAAATACTATTAAACATCAAGACTCTTAATTTTTGAACAAAAAGAACGTTTGGACACGAAATTTTTTGACTAATAAGTTTGGAAGATTTTTTGACAAACATCTTTTAACAACAATAAAAAATGATATTCACACAAAATAATTTTTTTATAAATATTTTCTTATTTTTTATGGTTTTTTTTTAAATTATCTAGTAATAATTTTATTGCGTTTTATTGCTGGATTCCAATAAACCTCGCATGAATAATGACAGGTATAAAGCCGAAAAGGCTCTGCACCAGTTTTCATTTTTAAAATGATATATCGCCGGAGTAAGCACAGAATAACTTCTTTCATTATAAAAAGTCCATAAAAAAAAGATGAGAACAGGGATGGCTTCAAGTACCAAATTAAAAATTTCCCACACTGTTAATATTTTATTTTAATTGTAATTAATCGGGTTTTGATCGAAGAATAGAGATTTGTGGGGACAATACCAACTGGTCATTAATATCCTTCAACTGGTACAAAGGTCGCCCTAGATAGGCCTTTAATATTGTAACGAAGGTCCTAAGCCGTTTTTGGGACGCACCTATTCAGTAGCGTACCAGTATAATTAATTGATTTATTTTTAATAACTTTATCATTCTTATATACAATTAATGATAAATATAAAAACAATCCAATAATAATTAACAAATTTTATAAAATTATAGGTATTTATTTTTGTTACGGCTATGGAATTAAAGCGAAAGGTACAGCATTACGTGTTAAAGTCCCTTATATAAATATGCAGATTTGCGGTCCTTTTGATTGATGATTTAGCTTTAGGTAAAGCCTGGGTTTTGATTCATAACACCCTGTCTTATTTACAAACTGACTGAATTATTAAATCACACTCCAGAAGTAGTTACGTTGGTTTTGATATTTTTTCTTTTATTAACTAAATTACAATAACTGTTAAATTCTTGCTAAGTTTCATCAAAGGGAGTATTTAGGGAATATCAAGTATCGATATAATATACACTAAGAGAAATTCTGCAATTTATAAGTTCAAATCAAAATTCACTTTATGGCAACAATATTATGCGCAAAAGCAGAAAACTAGTATTCAGATCCAAAAAATGTGAAAAAATGTATTTATTTCGGTAATATACCGGATTTAAGATCAAACATGGAACCAACTTTAACAATTTTTCATGTCAAACAGGATCAATTATTTGATATAATTTGGGCATATTCTGTAGGCCTCGATTTGTAGTATTTATCGAAACGATTTTTTCTCTGTGTACATCTTGAACATTTTGAGACAGGTAATCAAAAGTTGCGAAGGGATGAAATATTCGGTTCGTTTTTCCGGCTCTTTTGTAAAGTCTCAACAAATGGCAGAAGCCGTAGAGGGGTAGAAGAGAGGAGGATGCGAAGTTGCAAACTTTTCACATTCCCAAAGGCCTATTACAAGTTTCGATACCGATATATCATGCAGCGCCAGAGTGTATACCGTACCTGCGCCTATAACTTTTGCATGGATTAACAAGATGAATGAGTTACGTCTTCCTTCTAAAGGAGTTTCTAAACAGATTGTGCCACAAGGGTGACAGCCGTTTGTGCTAAATATAAAAATCATGAGCACACACTGCCAAATAAAGTAATTTAAAAGTTTAAAAATTATAAAAGACTTCATTTAGCATAAATTATTTACAATAAACTTGCAAAGGTTACATACATCAAAATATCATATTTTTATTATTAAACCGTATAAATTATTTACATCAAGAGTAAAATTTTCCGGCTACCTCTTCCACTATCCCATAAATTAGTTAGATTAACAGTCAATCATTGAAGATGTAACAAATCTGCGCGAAACTTTCTTCGGTCGATCGCCCTTCATTTTACAGTCGTCTCGATCCCCTCTAGGGACTTTCCTAACGGTTCTTATCTTTCATCCGAGGCGACGATGAATAATCGTTTGCGGAAAAAGTTTTAAATCAACGGTAATTTGAAATTCGAGAAGTATTTCGTAATTTTATCCTTATCTGGCTACGCTACTGACTGAGCAGTTTTAAAAAAAATATACCCAATTTCCTTAAAACAGGTAAAGCGAAAGTGACTCGGCTTCCCCTTTTAAATAATTAATCATCAGTCGTGATGATCTTGCTTCCATGCAAAAATATAAAATCATGAGTCAAGGATATATTACACCTCATTGCTTCTTATTTTTTCGCGGCCGTTTTTATGGGCCACCTGTTTGCTCTTTGCGAAATAAAATTTCGCTTTGTTCAGCACAGAGGCGACTTCAGCCTTTAAAGAAATTTTAAATAGTTCCATTAATGTATTGTTTTTTTGAGAAAATTTGCCTTAAATTAGAGCGGTTGTAAATGTAGTCTATTTTTAATACTGAACAAAAAACATGATTTGTCTTAATATTCCTAGTTTAGTAAGACAGCGTTAAAGCCTCAGTAGCATATCACAATATTACTAGAAATAGGTTTATCTTAGATTTTAGTTGGTCGGAAGACTAAACGGTAAAATCAACCAAAAAGGAAGTAAAATAAAAATTTATAGACAACATACAAAGAAAAAAACGTTCTGTCATCTTTCAATAGGTGCGTTTTATAGTCAGTGAACTCTATAGTGCCTGGAACGGACCCGGCCGTTTTCTGTAATACCTTGCAGGTTTTGAGGGGCAGCTAAAAAAATTGGGAATACTCGGAAAACCCCGTTTATTAATTTTCCGATTCCGCTCATTTTCTATTAAAATGTAGTACTCGTGGGTCTTAAAAAATGGTCAAAATTTTATGTCGATACATTGAAGCATTCAAAAGTTATGGAATTTTTCAGATTTGCAGTCGATAACCAGACATACAGGCAGACAGACATACACACAGACCACAGAAAAAATTAAGTTGTTCAGAATTCGATGGAGATCATTTCTCCCGAAGATATTATAGCCCGTTTTCGCTTAGTTACGGAGATGGCGATTTGATATAGGTCGTAGTATGCAACTCCCTATGGGGTCGTCGCATAACAAGGATATCCTTAGATACTTTAACCTGTCTTTGTCATACTAAAGCAAACGAGTTGTGTTAGAAGTATAATTTATCTTTTAAGTAAAAATTCAGGTAGTTTCGGGCTTTAGTTCAAAACGTACAATATTAGCGAAAATATACATTTATTATGTTCTAGTTTCTATTAATTTCGTTTCCTTCGTCCTATGTGTTTCAAAAGAACTAAAGTTTGTTGGTGTGATTTGTTATTGGCGATAGTTTTAAAATAACCATTAAATAAAAATCATAAATACAGTTATAAATTATTTTGCTGTAAATATATTGATCTTATTAACCTAGACACTCTGTAATTCAAGGATCTATAGGTGAAGAATGTTACGAAATTCAAATTATTCAAAACATAGTTGCAGTATATTTAAAGTATCGAATGTATCACCATTTTTTTTAGCTGAGTCTATTGCTAAGCCTATTGTGTCCCGATAGTTTTCACATCAGACCAGTACTCTTAACAAAGTCAATAATAGTTCAGGATACTGTACCCAAAAGTGCTATTCTCTTTCCCTGTTCAGGTCCCGGCAATAGCATAATACGTGAAGAGGAGTTTCGTCCTCTTCATCGCATTTCCTCCATGGGGAATTTTCCGATACTCCTATGAGGTTCAGGTGTCTTCTGAGCCCCAAGTGTCCTGTCAGGACACCTACTGCAGTTTTGAACTCGCGTCTTTTTAGGCATAACAGCAGATTGTCTGCGCTCTTGCCAAGGCAACCATTCAAGAGTTATCTTGTTGTGTTCTACCAGGGCATTTAGATTTTTATGGCAGTCTAATACCAGTTTGAACTATATTTCCACAATTTGTAATGCGTTAAGGTGCTGACCTATTGTGTGTGTGATTTGTTCATAAAAATATGGCCTAACGACTATAAAAAGTAATAAGTAGCCAGAAACTGATTAACGGATGCCATATTTTTCTACTCGCGATGGTTTGGATTACTGACATTAGACAATTAGACATCCTGGTAATATACATGATAGCAAGTTCTTAGTTCTTATAACAGCACATTTATATTTATAAGCATAACAGCTTTGTGGTAATGTTATTGCCAGTGGTTAGCTCTACGGAAATCATAGATTTAACAATTTCTGCTAAAACCACGAATATGGTAGATTCAGTGTTACGGTTATATCTACGAAACAATTCAAACCTCAAATATTTTACCCATCTGTAGTTTAACTGCCGTTAGGTCCCTATAACAGAAATTGATTAGCGGCAGTATTTTTAAGCCACTTCTGACTATTATGCATGATCTTGGATGGTCAGAGGTTCTGTCATAAATTAACTCACCTAATCCTCCTAGTCCCATGATCTTACCCCTGTTGATCCAGGGTTCCTGTATGAGGGGCACATCAAAGTTCCCTCTTTTCATTGTAAGCTCCGCCGAAGTCAACTTACTGTGTTGGAACTTCGCTTGAAGGACCCTGATTGGCATCACCACCATCAACGGATCCTCCTCCCAGGACTCTGAAAGTTACTCTTCCAGCTTGTAAAAAGCATTCATGAGTTTTGCTTCCAAGGTCCTGAAAGACACCTCGTCAATGGAGTAAGCCAGCAGCTGGTCATCCTGCTCTGTTTTCTGGCTCAGGTCCACATTTTGTCTCCCTATGCGTGTCCTGACTAGGGCCTCCTGCTCCACAGGCCCAGGAATAAAGATTAATACCCTGGGCCTCTTTGGTAGCTCCATGGCTTCAACGGCTATCAAGGCCGCGTTCTCCCAGAGATCACCTAGACTCCCGATCTCGCTCCTTAGCTAATCGACAGTTTTGCCGTTCGCGCAGGTCATCCAAAGGACACATCCGCTGAACGTAGTTCTGATGAATTGCAAGGGTGCACTGCTTCCAGAGGGAGCTGCATCCATTGCATCCACCAATTTGTTTTGAACCAGGTCAGCTTGTTACTGATTCAAAGTTACCTCAGGTTGGCGCTTATCTATAACCGCCATTCTGATTCCTGTTGCGGCCTCGCTGTAGGTCCTGGTCATTAGAGTTTTGGCTGGAATACTACGGAGCTTCTTGGCGGGCCGAGGAGATGTTTGTGAGCCCGAACGATTGCGTTTGGACTCGTTTTTCGTTCCATGCTTTGTCCTGGGCTTCATCGTGGTCCACGTAACCTCCGCCTGTTTCCAGGCTTTAATCAGCTGTATGGGGGAAGGGATGGTCCACACCTGCAGTTCCCCCTCCGCATGTAAGGCTATATACTCTGGGAGGTCGCCCTATATCCCAGAGGCTCCGTTTGTGACGGTACTTCCCTACCGCCATGCCCCTTTAGATACGGATCGCTTGACACCATTAGGTTGGGGGATTGGTCAGCGTCACCTTATTGGTTATTTGGGTGATAACCTAAGCCCTCGGTAGCAAGTTCTTAGTTCTTATAACAGCACATTTATATTTATAAGCACAACAGCTTTGTGGTAATGTTATTTTCAGCGGTTAGCTCTACGAAAATCATAAATTTAACAATTTCTGCTAAATCTACGAATATGGTAGATTCAGTATTACGGTTATATCTACGAAAGTATTCAAACCTCAAATATTTTAATTTTAAAAATTTGTTTAAAGTAGCCTACGATATGGCATATTTTTTTGTAAACAAATCCTTTTAATGCATTCAAAAAATTTCTCTGCATGAATTAGTATATATATAAAATAAATAAATCAATGAAACTTGTAATATTTTTTAATGAGTAATAAAAACAAAACACTCAAATGTTCAAGAAAATAGTATTTTTTTTACGATATATATTGTATATAAATTGCAGGATTACAATTTTGGATTGGATTTTTAAGTAAAAAAATCTAAAAATAGTTCAATTATAATCCACCGAAATTTGATATAAATTTATTTACCCGTTTAAAAGTTATAGGGGTGGCCCATCACCCATTTACAACCGGTATAGTGATGAATAGTTTCTCCTGGTAGAATATGTCTTTAATGACATTGAAAGTAACAGTATCTTTATAACAAAAATATGAATGGATGTAAATTTTCGATGTACGGAGTCAATTGAGACAGGTATATTCTGGTCATTATCAACTTCCCTGATTTCGATCTCATATTAATATCTTCTCAGGTTTGATTCCTTTTCTTATCATTCTAAGCTTATATTACGATTTGTCTTCCTTTTCGGTACATATATGCTGTGATATGCACATTAAGTCGATAAATACATACCTAACTAAATTTTAATACCAATGTTGTTAAATAATCTCCAAAGAGATTTTCTAGCAAATTCCCATGAAACAATTTGAATAAAGAGACAGCGTGTAACATACGTAACGTGAGTTATTTCAATTTAGGCAAAACGTAAGTGAATTCCCAGCCGTCAGGGAGAGTATCCCGGTGACGGTTTCGATGCCAGCTTCGCATTTGTCAGAGTTAGTTTCTGGGATTTTCAATTATGCAGGAGAGACGTTCATGTTTTCAAAGGAATGTTTAAAGGCAGTCGATCGTATGTCAAAGGTTGTAGTGGCTTACGGCTTTCGAACACCCTAAGGGAACGTCTTGTTTTGTTTGTGCGATACGCCAACAAAAATGCTATAAACAATGGTTTTACTTTGGGATATAAACACCGGAGTGACATTGTTACAGATTTTCTATTTGAATCCATAGTAGGAGATATATTTTTTGTTTAAAAGTTTATGTAAGAAATAGAACTAACAACAATGAAATTTAAATATACAGGGTCTTTCAAAAATCTGAAAATGGTCCTTTGATAATTTTATTTTTCTTAATAAACAATCCCTTCAAGAAACGTCATAATGCAAATACATTTAATTACAAAATCCACAATTTGAATAATTTATCTGTAACGTTTTTGAATTATAGGGCCGCTTCCACAATTTTCAATATTTTTGGGACTTGAACGGATTTCATAAATAACTCGAAAAGTAGCAAAAATAATTAAATCAAATCGTATACTAAATCCATAAGGTTATCATATCTCAAATGTGGTCCAGTGTTCAATAATGAAATAAAACTCAGTCATGTACCACATAAATTGTATTATAAAAGTTAGGGGACGGCGACTAGTTTCGGCTTAAAAGCCATCTTCAGGCCATACATTGGTTGACAATTTAATTTGTCTACTATTTTCATGTTCCACACTTATCCTTTTCCCTTTATTCCTCAAACGTAACCCCTCCCCTACCTTTCAAAACCACTCATTTAATTTAATTTAACTTAACATTATGTTATAAAATTTCCAACATGTTGTCAACCAATTTATGGCCTGAAGATGGCTTTTAAGCCGAAACTAGTCGCAGTCCCCTAACTTTTACAATACAATTTATGTGGTACATGACTTTGAGTTTTATTTCATTATTAAATCGTATACTGTTGAATTCGTCTCATTGCGATAAGTCGAGTTTGCTACAACAAACATCATATTTGCTTTTAAACAAATTCAAGATGGCCACCTGTAGCAAAAAAGAATGTGTTTTTTTAGTTTTAAGAATATGAAAATGTGAAAAAAGACATGTCATTACTAAATCCCGAATTTGGACAATTTATCTTTAGTAGTTTTTGAATTTTAGGACCGTTTCCAGACTTTTAAAAAACCCTGTATATTATCCATTTAAGGTCACATAAGTAACAGATAGTTAACTTGTTTCGTAAAAGTTAGAAAACAAAATTAAAGATCTGTTATACATATAAATGTAAATGGCACCTTCCTATAAAAAAACCAAATTTTAGAACCACATTTTTGTTAAATATTTTTTATTGATTTTTCATGTTTTACTTTCCATCAATTTTTTAGTAAATTATTTTCGATGAATTTTAATAGATTAATATTCATTTTTTAACCCATGAAAATCAGTTTTATACAATTAATTATTAATTTTTTCCACTACTAGTATTAGAAGATGTCATTATTTATGCTGTGTTCGAGACGAGAAGTTAAATTTCTCTCTTACAGGTGAATAATTTTTGATTATTTACTAGTAGTAAGTAATAAAAACAATTCAATCATTCAAATTAATTATACGCAACTGTCCTTGCGTTTGTGAAAAGAGTTTTTTTTTTAAATTATTACAAAAAATTCAACAGCAAAACGGACTTTCTTTTGAATTCCTATCATTTCAAGTGAATTTTCGACCTATTAAAAAAATAGAGGTAAGTAATTCTTTATCACATATATTTTCATTTGAAATAGTTTAAGGTTATGTAATAAATATTTTGATATTGATTAGTGCTATTTATGCAATAATACCTATTCTAAAAGTAACCTAAAAATCAATTTAATAGTTTTTCAAATCTAAGTGTCAAATAAAACGAATTATATTCATGTCTTCATCGCTACTTGAAAGTTTTAAAATTCACAATGCAATTAACATAATGAATAATTTAATTTATTGAATATTCTCATTCAATTGTTTTCACAAACTGCTTCTTTTCCATTAAATTCTTTTCAAATGTATACCGAAAAAAATCCAAAAAATGTCATTGTAAAAATGATTAAATGTTCTTGTAGTGGAAAAAATAGTATATAAACCACGGTAGAAAAGATTTTTCTTAGCCTCGCAACTTATTATTCTCGATACTTCGCATCTCGGGATAATAATAATGCTCGACTGAGAAAAATTACTCCTCGACCTTGATGTATAATGTACTATTTATTTGCTTATCAACCGATTTTTAATTGACTTCTAAGCAATATTTGTATAATCTATAATTAATCAATATTGGTAATATATTGTTTTAATCAATTTTAACATATTGATAATCGATTATTGATTTAATTTCAGTTAATATCTTTCCAGGAATCCCTTTTTGGAAAGGCCTCTGCTTATTTTAGATATGTCTCTAAAGCAAAATCAAGAATGACATACTGATGGTAACAAAACCCATGGTAACATATTCGGCTACCATACTAATATGGTGGCCACAAACAGAGCAAATAACCACGTTTAAGGATTATGGATATTCTACAAATAGAATCTAAGCCATCATACATCACATCACGCAGTCCAAAAATAATCTGAATTTACCTTTTAATTGAAGATCATAATTTATGAAATGAGAGATAACCAAAATTTGATAATAAAGCTCTCGCATATTATTCAGATGGAAATGAAATCAGGGATGTCATTGGAGCAGGAAATAATTTTAGATCCAGCCAATGGACCTTTTCATTTCCGAAAAATAAATTCCAAAATTTGTATATCATATGAAACGTCCATTTAACTTAGAATTTGATCATATATGTATTGTTTCGAAAAAATATCGCATTTAAAAGTATACCCATGACGTCAGGTTCATCGAAAACACTCCATAATTCACGTTCAGAAATACGCATTATTGTTCTTTCCAAAAATGTAGATCAATGCTTGTTATAAACCATTAATATATAATTGAACTCTGTCATTTTAGCTCCAGTTTTCTTTACTTAAAATATTCTAAGTTTCTGAACAGGCCTTCGTTTTGATGAAGAGCAATTATTGGCAACACCACAAATCTCAAAGACAGTGACAGTTACGATATTTGAGGTTAATGTTTGTTTTCTTCATCTTCTTAATTTTCGCTCTTTTATTGGGCTATGACCTATGGATCAATTGTTTGTTTTCAAGAATAATAATTTGACACATGGTTTGTTCGTTTGCAGCAGATCTAACTGCTAATCTCATACGAGATATTTGCTAGAAAAAGTGCTGAAGAGAGAGATCAGATCTCACAACATTCTGTTCTGTGAAGCCTATCAAGTATTAAATGACAAATGTGATACGTCACACTTGATGTTCTATAGTGCCCAAGTTATACAAAAAAAATTTCCGAGTGATATCAGCTCATAAACTTTCTAATTACAGTATTCCCTCATTGTTTATAAAAAGGTCCATTGCAACCATCTTAAAAGCTGAAATAGTGGTACTTCCTGGACGGATGCCGAAAAGTGTAAGATACGAGAGAGATACAATGATAAGACTTACCAAACTAAATACATTAAAAAATTAGTAGAACATTATAACAGCTTAATAAGTTGTGTGCACAAGTAGGGAGTAAAAAAGGGGGTAACAAAGCATAAGTGGTACTAGGAGAAAGGGGATTATTGAGGTAAAATAAGAGGAAGGTGAAAGAGAGGATAACACCCCATGGTGTTATGTGAAAGCCACATTATAAGTGGACTAAACAAAAGGAAGGAAAATGCCGGCATGTTATCCGGCCCGGTGGGGCACCCGTGTTGATGTAAGTAAATAGAAAAATTAAACAAATTGAGTACTACGTGGGAAGGCAACCCTATAGGAGGCATACCCTGTACAGAATAAATAAGGCAGCATAAAACTGCTAACATTGGTAAGATGCTGAGTAAATACGTAGTAAACGAAACCATTAAACGTGTTCACAAACGGCGCAATAGTACAATTGTAAAGATATTGACAAATGACAGTTATTATAAAAGTGTGGAAAATTCAAAAAACGATGAAATTAAATAAAGTTAACAAACGCTACGACCTGAAGGGTGGCGCTATATATAAACAATCATAAAAAAAATTAACACTGTACAAAACTATATTGTTTAACTTATTTTTATAACAAACCAACAATTATGTGTTTGACATTTAGGAGACTGAATGCAGGCGCGAGGGAAGGAAAATTCTGACAGGACGAAAAATAAGAAGATGGACCTTCAGAGTGAACTGAAAGTGATAAATTATGATTACTTATTATCAATATTTAAATTAGATTTAAATTATGTTCGTCAACTGACACTATAGAATCTCATAAAAATAATACTCAAATCAAGCGTGATATGTCCCAGTTCACAGGCAGCGTCATACATATTAATATTTCCAGTGAACATGGGTCCCTAGGGCCGGTCATAATTCAAAGGACCGGATGTGTGTATGTATGCAACTCCTAGATTGAAATGGAACCGAAGGGCATCTGTAGGGGATACGGCTCCCCAATTAAATCTACACAAACTTCTGACTAAATACCGACCACTGTCTGCATCACAAAGCAAGGAGTATTAGATTTTAGTCCAGTTCTAACTTTTTTAAACACGGATTTATTGAATATAAATTCGGAGTGAACTATTTTGCATTTTCCATAAATCTCGGATTTGGAAATTTCAATATCATCGAGTGAGTCCATAACAAACAAAGCGTTTCGCTGACAAATAGTATCGGCCCCATTGAAAATCCATAATACTTGGAATACTCGAAGAATGTCCACTATTTGGAATCAAATCGTATTTTACAGATTGCTCAAATATTTGTATGTGATAGTATGCAGCTGGACTTTTGTCGACTGGTGAAATATCGGTCCGGTTTGGGAATTATTGCCAAAACTTGTATGATATAAATATTTTTAGATGTGGGATTTTTTAATTCTACATATTTATAATTTTAGTATTAATTTAATAAATTTATTGCCTTAAATCAGTTAGTTAATATTTCGTTTTCGCGTTTTTTATTGTGCAATCAATGATAAAAAATTGTATTTAGTAGACGGTTGGTTTATCAGTAATGAGTAAAAGTAAAAGAAACCACTCTGTATAAAACAATTGATATAATTTTTACAAAGTCATATTAGAGATGGAATTTTAAAAATATCTTTTCTTAGTAGAGGTCATATCATTAAACTTTGTTATTTTTGTTTCTAACATCCAAAATATTAAATTATAGCAAATTCGCCATTTGAAATAACAAGAAAGTCAAATTGTTGAAAGTTTGTTTAAATTTTGACATTTTAAACATCAAAAATATGAAAGTTTGATATATATAAAACATCTAAAATAACAATTTTGACATTTGAACGATTAAAAATGACAAATGATTGTCGCATGTTCAACAATTAAAATATTATAAATATCAAATTGTGGCAAGTTTTTAAAATATACTCATTGTAACTTACAAAACGTGTAACTCCAAAAGAAATATAATGCAAACTACAGTGGCGATATATGAAACACAAAAATGTGAAATTGTAGCAAGTTTGACATTTGAAACATTTAAAATATCAAACTGTGAAAAGTGTTTTTTTGTGAAACAAGAAAAATGTCAAATTGAGATACGTATAATAATATGACATATTTGATATTTGAAAAGCTACAAATGTCAAAATTTCACTTTTGGAACATAAAAAACGACAAATTGGAACAAATGACCCGTGAAATATCAATATTAACGTTTAAAACATTAGAAACTAGCATTGCATTGCTATGTTGGTTTTCCGGCGCTTGAGCAAGCCATATTCTAATTGTCCATGTGAGAAGCAGGAATCAATTACGACACTCTCTTACGGTTCGTGTCGTAAACATTATCCGCGTGAATAATAACCACCAAAGCCACATACATTTATCCATGTGAGAAGCACCGATTATTGCAATGCCATGTTTTCGTTGTTTGGTAGTTTTGAATGATCTCGGCTTCACCTCAGTCTTTCAAGTTTTTTTTTGCTGCGTAAGCCGAACAACTTCTGCTTGAAGTTTACTACGGCACTCATCTATGGCTCGTACCGTAAACTTAATCCTCGGCCAATCAGTTTATGCCTATATTCATCGGGCAAGTGTAAGCAATGAATCGCAATCGGATGAACGGTACGACAGCGCATAAAATACAAACATTTATTTTTATAGATTAAATAATAAATTGAAGCTAGTTTGATATTTTAATCATGAAAAATATAAAAATTTGACATTTAAATGATCACAAATATTAGTTTTACATTTAAAAAATATAACAAAATTAAGTTATTGCAAGTTTGTCATTTGAGATATAAAAAATATCAAAAATTATCATGTCAAAATCAAAAAGTTCATGATCTGAAATTATTCAAAAATTTTTTATTACAAAGTTTTTTAAGTAAAATATAACACTTGTCCTGGTGCCGACTTGTCCTGGTGCCGACTTAACCGGGTCCCAGAATTTTGCGCCTATTTTTTTAAAGAAAATTGAAAATATCATTTTAAAACAGAAATACGCTGAATCAAAAAAGTTCTTTTATCAAAAGAATAATGGATTAAACAATTACTTTACTGGGAGTCTTCGGAAAGTCGGATGGGATTACCCCCTCTTTATTTTTTATATTGTTTAAAATCGTCCAAAATACTATCCAAAACCGTTTTAAAATATTTTAAAACCATGTAAGTTTTTCGAAAAATTTTCTAAAATTTGTCTTAAATGTATAAAATACTGAACAATTATCCACAAGCACTTTAGTATAATTAGAGCAATGTAAAGTCGTCCAATTTTTTTTTAATTTCAATTTTCGGATTTTCCCTTTTGTTTCGATCTTAGGCTAAAATTTGTATTCCCCTTTTTTCGAATTGTTTATCTTATTCCTCTCCCAATTTAATTTCTCCCTGTATTCTAGTTTCATAAATTTTCACAAACTTCGAGTTAAGTATTGGAATCTATATGTATACAGGGTGTTATTGAAATACACGTACATATTAAAACTGGGTATTGCGCAGATCCCCACTGAATGTAGAAAAATATTATTTTTTAAAAATACCCCTTATTAAGGGAGTTATTAATTTTTGAAAATTAATTCTAAAACAAACGTACTTCACTGATATGTTGAGGATGACCTATATAAATTAGGTTTATTTACCTATTTTAAACATCAACAGTAATTAATATGCAAGTTTTTGTCAGATGATAAGAAAACTAGTCTTGTAAGAAATAACCATGTTGCCAAGATTTTCGAATTAATTTCTATTTCCGAAGACTGGTTTTTACTACCCTCGTTATCAAAAAACTAGAATATTTGATAAATGATTGTTTTTAAACTATACATTTTTGAAACTATAGATTATTAAAATTTTAGTTGATTTACGAATCTGGCTAACACGAGCGCGTCATTTCCAAGTTGGTAAAAAGTGTTGTTACGATTACTTTTAAATATTTTTTTACGATGCCACTATTTACGAATATTGAACTAACCGATATAGTGCTGGTTTATGGGGCAGCTGGAGAAAATTCTCGGCAAGCACAAATCCTGTATCGCGAACGGTTTCCAAATCGGAGAATTCCGGACTGTCGTACGTTTATTTCAACTGTTCAGCATCTAAGAGACCATGGAAAATTTGAGAGTGTCAATGCAGATCGAGGGAGAACAAGAACACAAAGAACATTGGCGGCCGAAGAAGAAATATTGGAAGCTGTTGAAAACCGGCCTCAATTAAGTTGTAGAAGACTAGGTCTTGAAATTGGAGTGTCCTCATTTGTTGTGTGGCGGACACTTAAAGAACAAGGTTTACATCCTTATCACATCCAAAAAGTCCAGGCCTTATATCCAGGTGATGAAGAAAAGAGAGTGGAGTTTTGTGAATGGATGATTCAAAAATGTGTTGATATTCCTGATTTTCTAAAAATATTATTGTATACTGACGAGGCTTCATTCACTCGTGATGGCGTGTTCAATATGCACAATACGCATATTTGGAGTGATGAAAATCCTCACGCCATTAGGGAAACTGGGCATCAAAGAAAATTTTCAATAAATGTTTGGGCTGGCATAATAGATCAGTATTTAATCGGGCCTTATGTTCTCACGAACAGATTAAATGGGCCAGGATATCTAGACTTTTTAGAAGATATTTTGCCAGTACTCCTAGAAGAGATACCGTTACAATTAAGGCAACGGATGTGGTACCTACTAGATGGCGCTCCTCCTCACTTTGATTTAAACGTACGGCAGTTTTTGAACATTAGATTTCCTCAAAAGTGGATAGGCAGAAATGGACCTACTAAGTGGCCTCCGAGATCTCCGGACTTAAATCCATGCGATTTCTTTTCGTGGGGTCACATGAAACAACTGGTTTATAATGAACCTATTAATAGTGTTGAACAATTAACCAATAAAGTTAATGCGGTAGCCGAGGAACTACGACAAAATCCAAGACTAATTTCTAATGTTCAAAGTTCTTTACATTACAATTACTGTAATAAACTTTATTTTGAATTAATTGGTTTTGCTACGGCAACAGTGCAATTTCTATGGGTAAGTTCAATTTCAATTTATTTTACTTCTTTAAATATGGAAACTAGTAGGTCGGAAAAGGGGACTCTTCCCCAATATTTAAATTTTAGAATTTGAAGTTAAAATTGGTGCCAATCGTTTTTGGTCATTACATACTATTCCCAATTTTAATATGTACGTGTATTTCAATAACACCCTGTATAACATCGAGATATTTCAAAACTGAGATTAGAATCTAGTTTAGGACAAAAAGAATTTCTTCACTGACAGACAGACATACAGATTAGAATGGCATTCCCAGATGTTTATGAATATTATTTATCCCCTCTTTTTATGAAATTGTCTTTACGAATGGTTGCTCGACTTTTATTAAATATTAATCGACAATATAATTTAACATAATCAGACAGTCTGGGACTACAGATTATTTTTTCTTCCAAATTACTATAAGCATTTTCCTTTTAAGAATATAGAGATGGCTATAATGTTTCAGAGAAATAAATTAAATCCCTTCGGGGCCTTTTCATAAAATTGTTCCTACTCTCCCCCACAACTTTTCTCTAGTTTGTTGCATAATTCCATACTCGTCCAAAACTGTTCCCGTATACGCACTTCCATTATATGTGGAAAACATGGATTCTCCATCAGAGGCCACCAGCTACTACAAAAAGAAGAATTCAACACTAGCTCTTTTAGCTGAACTTTCACATAATGTAATCTAACTCCGCGTTTATACTGAGTTAACAAAAAAAAAACAACTAGTGAATTAGTCGTTCTGGGTAGTATGATTAAATTAGGACGATAATAAAAGAAAATATAAATTCTGAATTATTCACAGCTAAAATGAAATAAAAATATTTTTTTGTGTACTCATTTTTAAAATCTAATTTAAGGAACTGAAAATTTTTAAATTATTTTATACTCTAAAAATAATATTTTTGACAAATGCATCAGCATATCTGATTCAAAGATACTGATTCTATTCTGTAGAAAAGTTTTTATTATTCACACGGTATAAACATATATACATAGTGATCAAGCTAATAAATAGTATCCAGTTAGAAATTGGTTCAAGATATTTTGTGATTTTTTTTGTTGATATTTTTGTGAAATTTGGCATAAACAAACAGATTTTCTAATATATCGATTTAACTTTGTACTCTAATTGCGTCAAAATCACACTAAAAGACTCAAAATAACTTAAAATTACTCAGAATAATAATAAAAACTAAAAATCATTAAAAATAGCTCAAAATGACTCAAAAAATATGAAAAATACTGAAAATTACTGAAAATAACTCAAAACAATCCAAATTTACTCAAAATAACACAAAATGACTCAAGATATCTTAAAATTACTTAAAATAATTAAAAAGAAAAACTAAAAATCTTTCAAAACAACTCAAAATGACTCAAAAAATCTGAAAATTACTGAAAATTACTGTAAAATACTGTAAAAGACTTAAAATTACTGAAAATTACTGAAAATTACTAAAAATTACTGAAAATTACTGAAAATTACTGAAAATTACTGAAAATTACTGAAAATTACTGAAAATTACTGAAAATTACTGAAAATTACTGAAAATTACTGAAAATTACAAAAAATTACTGAAAATTAATGAAAAATACTTAAAATTACTTAAAATTACTGAAAATTACTGAAAATTTCTGAAAATTATTTAATATTACTGAAAATTACAGAAAATTTCTGAAAATAACTGAAAATATCTCCAAATAACACAAAATGACTCAAAATAGCTTAAAATTACTGAAAATAATTAAAAAAAAAACTAAAAATAACTCAAAATGACTCAAAAAATTTAAAAATTACTGAAAAATACTTAAAATTACTGTAAATTACTGTAAATTACTGAAAAGTACTGAAAATTATTAAAAAGAAAAAACTATAAATAACTCAAAATGACTCAAAAAATCTGAAATCACTGAAAAAAACATAAAATTATTTTAAATTACTGAAAATTACTGAAAATTACTGAAAATTACTGAAAATTACTGAAAATTACTGAAAATTACTGAAAATTACTGAAAATTACTGAAAATTACTGAAAATTACTGAAAATTACTGATAATTACTTAAAATTACTAAAAATTACTCAAAATGACTCAAAAAATCTAAAAATCACTGAAAAATACTTAAAATTACTGAAAATTATTAAAAAGAAAAAACTAAAAATAACTCCAAATGACTCAAAAAATCAGAAAATCTCTGAAAAATACTTAAAATTACTGAAAATTCCTGAAAATTACTGAAAATTACTGAAAATTACTGAAAATAGCTCAAAATAACTGAAAGTACCTCAAAATAACACAAAATGACTTAAAATAACTTAAAAATACTGAAAATAATTGAAGAAAAAACTAAAAACCATTCAAAATAACTCAAAATGACTCAAACAAACTGAAAATTATTAGAAATTACTGAAAATTACTGAAAATTACCGAAAATTACTGAAAATAACTCAAATTAGTCCAGGCAATGAAAAGATATATGTAAACACAATTTTTGACTTCGTAACTTTGTTTGGACTAAATAGGAGGTAAACGTATCAAAAGTCCCCGCCCGTAGCCCTTGTGCTGGGGGCTATTGAAAGTCCAATTTTTCAGTTTTTCGCTTATATCTCAAAAACTCAGAAAAGGGAAAGGCCACTAAATACTGAAGAAGTAAAAGTACGGGGTTTGATTACTGAGGTTATGGCATGGGCGACCGTAACACACTTTCTCTTGATTTCTTGAATTCTCTTCGTTTTGATCATCATCAAGCTTTCGAGTAAGGATTCTGGGAGATCTTCAGCATCTTTAAAGAAATCACAAGTTAAGTTGTATTCCTTGTGATTGCAAATTTTTCTTTGGATATCATACCTAATGATTTCGGCGGGTTTTTGCACAATCCTGAGTCTTTCTTCACTTTCCTTGTTCTTTTTTTCTTTATCCAAGCATCGCGATTGCCTGTATCCATAAAACACAGCACTGGAATATCTAATCTGTTAGAATCTTCAGAAACTATCACACGAGACCCATATTTAGCTTGAAGATGTGCTTTTATAATTTCCATACATGTTTTTACCCAGTAATTTGCATCGATAATTTCAGTCTGTAAGAACAGGCAGTCTGTACTATTATCAATGAAGGCATAAATAGTATCCACTGCTTTTGCTACGAACTCGGATGAGGAACTTCCTGATTTCTCCTGAGCATAAAAGACGACAACAATGACTGTCGTCTTATATGCTCAGGAGAAATCAGGAACTCCTCTTCTGCAATGAGGTCATTAATACCGGCAAGGCGAAGGATCACTTCTTCACCCTAAGGATCATTCCTTACGGTGGCTGCAGATATACATACTTGATATAAATCAAGAGTGCGGACTGGATGTACCTTTTTTCTTCTGCCTTGACTCGTCTTAATTTCATGTTGAATGAACTCTCCACGAAGGAAACAATTCTTCTTGAAATCGATCTTGGGTAATGCAGATCGCAGCACCGATGTTTCAGGCTGAGCAGATGCTGATACCTCTTGTTTTCTTGAATGCTGCAATCGAATGGCTTCTTGTCTTAATTTTTTCTTCACAACGGGTGGCAAGAAGTGATTCACATTGGCTGGTTAACTGATTTTGCCGTCACACCTTTCTTTACTAGCTTTTTTAAGGGAAACTATCCCTTTTTCACCCACTTTCAGGACTCGATGGAGTCAGTTCCTCATGAGAAACAAAACACTTGCTGCTTATTTTGACGAAATCCTCATTTTGCAACATCCAACTAAAACAAACATAAGACGAAAACCAACAAATAAGTGCATAATTAGGTTATAACCAGTAGTAAAGCACAAAAATGATTTTTTTTTTAAATAACTTAACCATGTCACAAAATACTAGCCGAAACGCTCCTTGTCTATTAAAACTATCAGACACGTTATCGTAGCGAACGCAGTCTATTATTTATGTTAGATACAATAAATCTTCAATAAAACAGTTAAAATAACTTAAATTAATTAAAAATTAGATTATTTACCTTCCAATGGTGCATTATTTTATTATTTATTATATGGTGTCGAAACAAAACAAAAAAAAGATGGTGATTTTCCAGTCCTACCAACATTTTTTGGAGAATATCTTACAAAAATGCTAAAGAAAATAGATAAAATAGTAAAGAATATATATGTAACTGATGGAAATTTAATGCTGTTGGGTACATTTTTGAAGAGTTATCCAGTCAAAAAAAGCACAAAATGTGAGGCAAAAATGATTTTTTTCAAAATTACAGACTTAAAACAAGATAGCGATGAACTTGACTGAATAAAACTTGTAGCAACCGACAAATGAGAACTTCTAACCCCCCCTCCCCCGAGGCTCAACGGCTACAGGCAGGGACTCTTGATATGTTCACCTAGTAACTAGTCCAACCAAAGTTATAAAGTCAAAAATTGTGGTCCCAACATTTCCCTCTATACCTTTTTTTTGCATTCGTTGCCAGGACTAAGTTTGAGTTTTGAACAAATTGTTGAAAATATTTTTGAGAGAACAATTAATTATTGTATTTATTAAACCAAATACTGCAAAACATTCTCTTTATGTAAACAACATTTCATTCCGACGGTAGCAAGATTTACATTTGAGAAAATTAATGTAAGATTTGATGCAATTTTCTATCTAATCTTGTCACAGTTGAATTCGTTGCTATGTATTTATCTCTGAGACTGTTTTATGAGTTGATTGCCATGCACTTTAGACTCAGTGCAACGTAAGTGATGCAATTCAATTTCTTTCTGCTGTAAATAGAAAAGTTTCTGTTGCGAGGCTTCAGAATGAGCGAAGGAAGTTTTATTTTCCTAGAGAGCGTTGGTATAATGATAAACATCTAATAGAGTTTATTATTTGAACCATAAAAATTGTAGTTTATTTAACGTAAAAGTTATAGAAATATTAGTACCGTTAAGAGCTATTGTACCAATGAGTCTAGTGGAAATGCCGAATAATGTCGGCTTCGACAGTTTTTAATATAAAATTCACAATTTGGTTTGTATCGTGATAACAATAAAATATAAACAAAAAAACTGAGTTCTCCAGACAAGATTGGATGGAGATTGGAAAAGGTGTCAAACAAGAACGTTATTTACCTCCAATATTTTTTACATTTATTTGGACGAAATGGTTTAGGAATGTGGGAACGAAGATAAAGGTCTGAGCATATGAAGAATTGACATTGCAAGTGTACGATTTACAGATGACATGGTGATCTTTGCGGAAAATTTAGAACAACTTGGCAGAATGTTGAAACATCTAAACGAAATGGAGTAGATAGTCTACGTTCGTTCTACCGCAGCTATAGGGAATTCAATGTATTAGAGATAGACCTATAGGAAATTCAGCGTGTCAGAAAGAGAGAGCGCTATCACATCACTACGCAACCGGTCTTCAGGTCTGACAGCTCCACCAGAGGGTATTGTCAGACCTGAACCATCTGAGGGACCTGATCACAAACCACCTATTCTTTAGACAATTCACACAAATGAGTCAAGGTCAAATCACTTTTCTATTTTCCGTACAAAGCCCTAGATCGCTCTACCTGAAAAAAATTTGGAAATGGAAATAAAGTTGTCTATGTTGAATAAACTGACGACTAATTTAAGTCGGTGTTGTTATTGTTATATACAGGTAGCGTGGAAATGATTCATTTCTTTTTCATTTGTTTTATTGTTTTCGTGTTGTATTTGTAGTGTAATTTGTAAACATTTTTTAATGAAGTGTGTTTTACATTGCGAACTCGCTAATGTACGGCGTACATTCCCAAACCCTCGTAAAGATTTGGAACGATTTACAAGTTGTCTGCAACTTATAAACAATATAGAATTAAATGCAAATGGATCCCTTACTAGTATACCACACAAAATGAGTTTACCACAAACATTTTGAATTTAGTTATATTTCAACTAGATTAAAATATTGTACCATAGTGCTGTCCCAAAATTAAATTGAACGGTAAGATCAATAAAAAATTTTTATAAATAAATATTTTAATTTGTATTATTGTTATAGATGAAATTTATTTTACTATTTTATATAATTTGACTCTCATTAATAAATATAGTAACGTATTTCAGTGACTTTTATTAATATAATCATTATACTGCCATAAAAGTATCATATAAAAGTTAACCTACTTTTAACTGAATTAAAAAGTTAGTTATATTTTAGACTAAATTTTTTATTCTATTTCATGGAACAACGTCACAACTTAAAAAAGTTTAAATTTATAATTTTTTCATAAACCAGTTCTTAAAATCCCGTATTTTTTTGTAATGAAATGTCACAAAAATATGGAAATTTAACCTATTTTACGTAAAAAAGATAAATTTGAATTTTTTAAGATGTGATGTTCTTTCGAGATGGTGGTATAAATTACCCTAAAATATAATTTAAATTTAGCGCAAATAATAAGTTTAAATTTCCCTCTATTTAATGAAAAATGACAAGTTATTACTTTCGGTACAAAGCCCCAGATGGCGCCAATTTTTTCTGTATAATTAACATTGTCGTGAACCATCTAGTTTAACTGATCTGTGGACGTGATGATCGGTTGCGTAGTACTTCAGTCCTGTTAGGCCCTTCTGCCCTCAGGTGGTACTGTCGGACCTGACGCACCTGAGTGACCTGAAGACCGGTTGAGTAGTGACGTCATACTTCTCTCGCTCTCTCTCTCTCTCTAACGCGTTGAATTTCCTATAGTTGCGGTAGAAAGAACGTAGACTATCTACTAATTTTTTCGGAAGCTTGTCCTTTTACTATCGCCACCTCAGTCTCTTGGGCTTTTTGCCCATTCAGTTTTTGTTCTACAGGATCCACTTTGCAACTCTAGTCCCCTGCACTAGTCTGTACAGGTTTTTCACCGGGGTTACCCTGGGCCTAAAGCTTTGGTTTCCTCGGAAGCGGTGCCGTTTTCTTATGTGCGTCAAAGTACGGGTTGTGACGTCACAAAAAACGGTGTCACGTATAATAGGGGAAATGTTTTCCAAGAGAGCGGGACTGCGCGTCGTTTACGTTCGAGCGTTGCCGTCTCGTTTCAAAGCGGTAGATAAGACGGTAGAAATCAGTTTATTATATAAATGATGACAAACTAAAACCTCATAAGCACCTTCCTTTCTGCGTTTATTAAATAATTCAGATTCAGATTCTCTTGTCTTTTCTGATAATTCCTCTGCTTCTAAAATAATAACAAGTGCGGCGTCTAAATTATCTATAGTGACACTTCGTTATCAGACTTTACACTACTCTCTGCCGCTAGGACGGCCGTACTTAACCCACCGTTTTTGTGACGTCACAAACCGTTCTTTGACGGACGTAAGAAGACGGCACCGCTTCCGAGGAAACCATAGCTTAATGCCTCGCATTCTGACAATATATTGTAATGAAATAATCTGGATGAAGTATTGAATTTTATAATTAAAATTTAATTGTTAAAAAAAGTTTGATATTACAAAAAATCTTATCCTTATTATTGTTACATCACAATATTATAATAATTATTATTTGTATAATAATTTAATAAAAACTTTTAATTTCGGGATATTAAATTAAAAGAAAATTTTGTTTATAGTAGTAATAAATAAATGGTAACTGATAGGCAAAATATATTAAAAAAAAATTTTCTTAAATTAATTAAGAAAAAAAATTTTGGGGAAAAAACATGACACGTCATTAATTTTGATTTGTTATAAAAATATCACTATATAAAATTTGATATAAAAAAATGTTTATGGTATGAAATTAATTATATGGAGAAGGAAATTATATACCAATTAGAAGATTTATTGTTTAATTTATTAAAACCAAAATTTATAGAAAAATATGAAAAATTATAGCAGAGGACATTACAAAAATGCTAAACAGAGCTCGTTAAATTTATGGTAGTAATAATATCATATTAGCTGTTTAAGAAGAAATATATAGAAGTAAGAAAATATAAAGACAAGAAAAATCAATTTGTGTCGGAATTTCAAAAGAAGAAAGAAAAAAGACAGGTGATATATTTTTTTTTATAATTAACTTGTAATGTTTATTATTTTTTAAACTTCATAGAACCCACACCAAAATAGTTATTTTCCTAACAAGTGCGGAAAGTTATACTTTTCCGCACGCAATTGTCGTGCGTCGTTCGGGCATGCAATTAAGTGGGGAAAAGATACTTTACGCAAGTGTTAGGAACAATATTTTTTCTACAAGCGCCTAGAATTAAAAAAAAAATAGCAAAAATAATCGGTAATGTTGAAGGTCCTTATTTCTTAAATATTATTAGTTAACTTTTTTTTTTTTGTAAATTGTTTCATAATTTTTACAATAAATTAAATATTTCATGAAGAGTATTTTTATTTAGTTACCAAATATTTTTTTAATCATTTTAGTATTTATAAAATCAGTGCGGAAAAGTATACTTTTCCACACGCTTGTAGAAAAAGATATTTCTCAATATCATATCAATATGTTCGACCACCGTTTCTGTTCCTTTGCTGCATTGTCGACAGGAAAGTTCTCCGTTTTACATCCCGTTATAGTTCTAACTTGGTTCCTACTCATTTTGAGTAGTTCTTCAGTTTTGTGTTTAGACGGTCCTTTAATGAATGTTTTCCCGTAGTGTATGAAAGGGGCTTCCATATCTATCTTTGTTTTCGTTTGACCCAGTCCCGTATGCACACTCATATGACAGATTTTGTGATTCCGGCAGCGGGTTCTAAACCCACACATGGAGTTGATGAAAGTTTTCTGGCTTGTTCATCAGCTTTTTGATTCTTTTGATGAGACAGTGTCCTGAAATCCACATACAAAATTATTATTTTCTATTGTGATAGGACATTGAGTTATTCTTGATATTCCTATACCAGTCTTGATGTCACTATTATCTTTATAAAAGCCTTTAGTGACTCCTGGCTGTCTGTACATATTTGATCCGTGCGGGGCACACTTCCTTCGTATTATTTTGTCTCGTACATTGCAGAATTGTATACAATTCCGCTTGAAATACGGACGTATATTTGCCCAGTGGAATGTTTCTCTCCTCGCTGTGTGTTCCAGCACCAGTTCCTTCCGTGGTCTTGGATCGGTATGTATACCAAATCCTCTCCCCAGGTTCGCCCTTGATGTTATCATCTCTCGATTTTCTTTAGCCTTAATGATGTCATCTCTCCATTTCCTTCAGCCTTGATGTTCACCTCGAAGTTGGTATTGAAAAAGTACATGTTAGTTATGTGGTCCATTGGCTTCAACTCAAGAATGTTACCTCCCACTATTTCCTTTTTTCGTTGTGATACGATCTATTCCTAGTGTTTTGTATGTGTATGGACTAAAAATAAATATCAAAAGTAGTGAAGATCAGGAGAAATGAAGTGTGCAATGGATTCTTTAGTTGGGACTGGAAGTGCCACTGGAACTCGGATTGCCACTGCAACTCCAACTGGGACTGCCACTGTAACTCGGAATGTCACTGCCACGGATGAATTGATCGGTAAGGATTTCGGCGCCTAAAAAGAGGTTCAAATACGACTGACCTTATCAAAGGAAGGATACCATTCCCATAATTTGAAGTCAATTCCAGTCCAGTACCGTGCGCGATATAATTTATTTATTTTAATTATCACGATAACTTCGTTACAGGTGTTTTTATATCAATTTGAATGGAGAAATGTTACATCAGGTAGTTAGTTTCTTTAAATTTTAAATTGATTAATTTTATTATGTGCATTTTATTTTTTGAATTCATATTAATGTGGTCATCAAATGTATGGTTCGTGTTTAACATTTTAAAAAGGTTGAATATAATTAATTTAATATAATTTATTTTCTGAATGAATTGTTCTTTGAATAAAGCAGATCCATTAAAAAAAATTGCTGTTTCCTAGATCATTTATGATGATTTATGATAATTTGTGTGCTAAACCTTCTCTACAATTGGTAGAAAACGAGAATCATTTGTGAAGTGATTTATTAATTTTTTATTAATTAAATCCACGCAAAAATACATATTAAATAAACACTTACACCTATTACTCCGTCAAAGTAATCATGAAAGTCATATAAGATAAAATCGTAATGTATAACAATAAATTATTGAACCATGAAAATGAAAATGTTTTACAAATATCTCAACATCTAACGTTAAAATCTCATATACTATTTTTAAACAAAATTAAAAAAAGCAATTCTCATTGAGTTTACGGTCAATTTAACGTTGAGGAAGCGGCAACGTGGCAAAACACGCGCCACATGTGCTATTATCCTGGAAAGGATTAACCGAATATGAATAACCGGAAAAGTGTAACCCCGGAACAAAATGTAAATTACTCCTCCCCTCTCTACTACCAACCGTTTTGATTACTTTTATCCAGATTATATTTTCTGGAATACAAATCTCTTTATCTTTTTCGAATCCTCGTTCTGGATTTACGAATTAGCTTGGATTGCAACGGAGCATTTCAATTTTATTCAATAATGTGTGCGAAATATAAATTACGAGATATTTCGAAAGTAACTATGACTTGACAGTGTTTTGATTTATTAAAAAAAACTGTAATTATATTTATTGATAAATATCTGTCAATTATACAAAATATTTAATAAATTAATTACAATTTATATCACTACCTGATACAGTAAATTGATCGTTGATTATCCCATTAGGTCGTCGACATACATGTACATATTGAACGAATGATTCATCATTCTTAACGTGTCATTTAATGTAGAAGAGGCTTGTTATTATACACCTGTCATGTTCTACTGCAATAAAGGAACGAGTTAATTCATCGAAACAAGTTTATAAAAGCGTTTTCAAGTGTCATTTTGTATTGTTTCTCTCTGAAGGCGATACTTAATAATGGCTATTTGTCAAAGACCTACAAAAGCGCGCTTCCTTTTGTTTATGCAAAATTGATGAAAGGTAATACTTATGATAAATGGTTTTAACTATTCTTATGATAATTTTATTATAATTTAAATTAAATACCCAATCTTTTTACGATTAAATGAAAGAAAAAAATATGAAAATTAAAGCGATTACAAATGGCACATTTCTTAGTTTGTCTTTGTTACTTGAATAAGAAAGGTAATAAATGTTTTTGCAAGATTCCAGAAAAAATGACTTTTAAAACTTTTTACAGAATTTCTGTGCAGGATAATGGAGGCAGATGTAAGTAGGGGAAGGCGGGACAGAACGGGGTACTTAACGTATGATGGTTAACTGTCACTACAATATTAAAGAAAAAAAAAATGTTTTTTTGGTATCGGTGTATTACTTAATATGTAAATTAAGCCTTGTCACCTTTTTCAACAGTTAAATAAATAATTTAAAGAAAATAATTATGAGAAATCAAAAAAAGTGTATTTGGCCCCATTCCGCCCCATGAGCGGGCAGGGTGGGGTTTTTATATATTTTACCCGAACTCATTAATATGTGGTTAGATTTTCTATATAACTAGTATTAATGGTGAAAAATGGTATTCAAAATTAAGTACACACAATTTTATTATTTGTTTTATTAAAAAATAACTAAAAACAAACATTAGACAAAATCAGACAAAAATCCACTTAGGATTGCCACTCTTCACAATCAAGCACAAATTCGTTGTCATCACTATCTACGTCAATATTTTCATCTGAAGGTGTATCAGAATCTACCTTTTTAATCGCCACTTTCTTGAAAGGGTTTCGCTTCTTTTTAATAATTCTACTGGCTTTACTCTCATTGCCAATAATTTTTCTTTTAACGCCTTCCTTCTTCTTTCGCGAAACTTTTTATGCAGCTGCTACTGCTGCCTCTAGTTTTTCCTTATACGGAGTTGTGGTTAATATTGCTGTTTTACCTTTCTTGCGATTAGTTCTCTTAACTACTTGGTGGATTTTTGGAATGGGTAAAGCAACTTCTGGCGACCAGCAGGGAAAAGAAGTGTTGTTGACATCGGAGGAAACAAATTCGTTTGGCGATTTCCACGACGACCAACCTTGTAGGGGATTTAAAATGTCACTAGCTGAAGGACATTTAGTTGATTTTCTTACATCCGTTTTTTTGTAGCAGGAGGTGTTGAAGTTTCCGTTGGCGTCTCAACTTGTGATGCAGTAGAAGAATCATTGGCTGATGGAGGGGTATTGTTTGTAATGTCCGTGATAGCAACCGGTAAAAAATCAACTTCGGTAAAAACGTTTTCATCTGCGTTTAAAAACGTACTAGCATAAAGCGTGGAAATTTAAAATGTGTTTATCACCTTTCCTTTATTGCAACGGAGCCATATCCGAGCTTCATGTTCATAAAAAGTACTTAACGGTTTCATGAAGGAAACGTCCAACGGTTGCAGTCTATGACTTATGTGTAGTGAAAAGCATAATAATATTACACCATTCTCACGTGCATACAAAATAAGGTCAAGATTTTTGGTATAGGTTAAAGGCCCATCGAGCAAAAGAAGCACTGGATTTTCTTTTGTTTCTTTAGAAACCGTAACAAATAGCTTAAACCAATTGAAAAAATTTCAGTGGTTATCCATCCAGAATAACTAACTTCTACTACTGAACCAAGTGGCAAGCCAAACTAAAATGACTGTTGCTTCCGTTCTCTTGGAAAATTAGCATATGTGGCATGTATGCTCTAGCAGCAGGAAGATTTCAGCCATTATGGTTTGTCCTCGTTCGGCGGAAGTTAAGGTGCCTATTTGTCGTTTTCTTTTTAAGTCATAAATGTTGGTATGGCCCTTTGGATTGATAGTCAACAGAGTTCCGTTACAGTTATAGATGAGTTCTGTAACTAGCTTATATGTGTCTACTGTTTCCAAAAAAAGGCGGAAAAATTGTGGTATCGCAACCCTATTAAACCCCATAGTTCGAGCTCCGGAAGTTGATTCTGGTTATCGTAGCGTCAAAGTTAGGTGGCGTTTTAAAAAACATTGCATCCAATCCTTTCCATCCATTTCAGATGCAGCATTAAATTTTTGTTGGCACTGATTTCGTATAGCTAATTGATAATCTAAACATCCAAAGTCAATCATGATCAAGACAAAAAGTCTTGATTCCATTAATTTTACTCAGCCCTAAAACTCATACACATTCACATATAGGAACTATAGCTTCAAACTTTTACTTCACTAAGTTAAAAGCCGGGAAGCATATTACACCATCCTCCCCCTGTTACTTCCAACAGGTCCTCAGTTCATCATTACCTACTTACTTATCCTACCTGATGGATTAGCTAATTGGATTAGTCTTCCATTGCAACAGAGAGCTGTGTTAAGCACTTTGCCCTCTCGTCATCGTAGATTTGTATGTGTGCTTTTGTCTCTACCTCTTGACACTCCAAATTAGCTCTTACTACGAATCAATTCGGATAATACAGAAGTCAGTAGTATGTCTGTTGTAGGGATAGTTGTTATATATTTGTCATCGTTTGTTCCATGGTGCGGCCTGCTGTGCTGTCATCTTTTGATTAATTTTACAAGTTCTATCTCCTCTTCTTGTGAAAAATCGGAGTGAAATTTCCCGGCAGATTTATCAACAAGAAAATTTTACTGATCCTTTATTTTTTTCATGACATACCTTTCTAAAGCTGTTTGGAGCACACCATGTTGTTCTGCGGCCCTCCTGCACCCCATTTGTCCAGTAACAACGGCATCATCTGCTGCGTTCATGGATTCGGTACTCAATTCCTGATGCTTTGTCTTCCGAACATAATTTCTAACCATCTGAAAAATACTAAATTCCGCCCCATGTGCAACTTTTAGTTTTAAAGTAAAATTTAAAAAAAATATGACCTACAGTAAAGCTAAAGTTCTTTATATTACATAATTGAAATAGATTAAAATTAAATAAGCAAATTACTTAAGGTGGTTAATATGGATGACAAAGTTACAAATATACACGAAAATTCCAGATGTTTCCGAGACTAATCTCTTGCTCGACGTTTTTCGGACAACTGGCGTACCTATAAGCGATGCTCTTAGGTGACCTTCAGTGCAATTTCGGATATTTCCGTTTACATCTTCGGGTTTTTAATGGCATACCCCGTTCTACCCCGTTCTGCCCCGCCTTCCCGTACCCCATTGCCAATAAAAAGACCATATTTCTCAAATTCCAAAATGATCCTTAAGAATACAAGAAAAAACGTACACTGAAAATATAACAAAGCATGTGGATACAGATAGAAAAATAATCGATATAACAGTGCAAAAAGACGTTTCCCGCTCACGTGGAAAGCTCAACAACAAGAGCAACAATAACAGCGAGAAGACATCGTTATCAGGTTAGAATTTAAGCAACAGAAAACGAAGCAACAAGAGTGACAAAGAGACATCGAAATAGTAATAAATAAAAGCAAAAGAACATCTTGATTAACAGTCCATTGAGTTATTAACCAAAGGAATTATCATAATGGTGCCTCTTCCTATAGAAGAACTAATAATTTAGCAGCAAAAAGGAATCGATAAGACCACAAGTGTAGTAGTAGTAAGAAGTCGAAGAGGAAGAAATAAGTGTCAATTGCCAGAGGGAAAGTATGCGATAGTTGAAATACACTTATATTGTAACGATAAAACCTTTCAACAATAACTAGAAGCATAGTGTAGCATGAAGTCGAAGAGGAAGAAGTAATTGTCAATGACCAGAGGAAAAGGTATCAGAGTAAGACCTACACTTATTTCGTTTTCAATATAAAAATAATGATTGATGTTGTTTCTTTTTCTCATTTGTAGCTGCTATGCATCCAGATTCTAACTATAAATGTCCACAAAGGTTTAATTTATATCCTTACTTAAGTCCTATTCTAATGATGCTAATTTTATCTTAAATGATATCTCTAAATTTGAAGTAACTAATGTAAAATCCAAAAGATTATCAATATCTCGAATGTGATCAAATATTCAGGCTATAAATCTCAGAGGCATGTATGACAACATAATCAAATAATAAAAGGTTTAGGGAACTAGTTCGACAAAATTTGGCAACACTTAACTTACCAAGTAAGAAAACAATGCAAAGTACTACTGAAACATTATTAAAATAAAATTACTAAGGAAACGGCAACAAATATTTTAAAAAACAAGTTGATAAAATCTTTTAAAGATGAAGCAACGTTGGGGACTTAAAAGGAACCCCATGAGATCCACTCGGCGTAAATTCCGTAAAGAAACAATAATAATAAACAACGACTTATAATGTCGTAACGTAGCACAAGCGCTAAAAGTCCACATGATGACATGGGTAATAGCGGTAAAATAAATATAAAATAAGACGCCAAACATGACACACCGCACGAAAAAGCAAATGAGTAAAATGTGGGGCTAGTGACGGAAGGAAAAAAGGGAGAGGGAGACACTTTTGTACAAATTAATATCTAAGCGTATATGACCGGAGAACGAAATAAATTTTAAAAGTTAAATGAAACATTAAAAAATAATCAATAGCAACTTGTATCATGAAAGCTCATTATTGGTGCAATAAAAGAGAAGATGAATGAATGACAGCTATTAGACATAGAAGAGGAAAATAAAAAAAGATAAGTGAGTAAAAATTGTAGGAATATACTTAAATTGGAAATCAAATCAAGGTATAAGCACAATTGGAAGAAAAATGGAAAAAGAGGAAATTAACAAATTAATTCTATTAATTTTTCTGAAAGGAAAATGTGATTTTCTTTCGGTTTTAATAGTTCATTGAGATATATGTAATTATCGTTTTTAGAGCAAGAGTTAATTTCAAACATTTCAAAAAGATTGAGTCTGTTGCCTTTGTGACAATCGTGTAAGAGTACGGAATCGGACATAGAAAAAGAGTGATTATGTTCTAGTGATATCAGTGTTTTTATATTTATCTATGTATCTAATGTGTTCTTTAACTCTAACTTCAATTCTCCTACCTGACTAACCGATGTAAACTACATTATAATCTGAATAATAGAGTTCCAAACTCCTGTTTTTTTAAGAAAAGCAATTTTGTCTTTGGTGTTGACTTAGAATGTTATTATTGGTTTTAAAAGCAACTTTATTTCCTTTTTATGATAAGAAATAAGAAAGTTTGACCTCTTTTTTAAAATACAAAGAAGTAATTTCCGTATTATCAATTGTTTTAAACATATGAAAATAAAATGGTCGTTCGAAAAATATTGAAACAAGACGGAAAAGGCTACATTACTATTAAATTATCCTTAGGAGTTAGGACCAAAATCTGCTTTAAAGTAATTTTTCCTTTATTGTCAATTTTTTTTAAAACAAATTGGTCCTTCGAGCCGGATTGAAACAAATTGATCCTTCCAGCCGAAACAAATTGGTCCTTTTTGGTAACTTTTTGTAACTAATTTATTGACGAGTGTTAAATATTTAAAGATGAAAACAATATTAATATAAAAAATGAGTATAAGTAAAACATACACAATTGTTACCACAATAAACACGATATTTTATTATGAAACGTTAATTCTTAAGAACATCTCTATGTCTCGATAAAAATAGATCTTACCCAACGAAACACAACACACAACTGACTTATATTATTCTGGACTCTCTAATCGGATCCAAAACGGACCGTGCTTATAAGAATAACATTGTAAAAAATAAATATATTTTTGAGCTTCTTTCTGACAGGCGATTTGTTTCAATCCTCTTATGACGAAAGCAAGACTAGCTGTTCCCCACTTGGTGTTCAGCGGGTTTTTATTCTTTATATCAGAAAATTTGAAAAAAACTTAGAACGAGCCAAATCCAAATATTAAAATATATCTCTTACATGTGTTGCCTAATTAAAAAGATTGGACGAATCCATAAAAATGATTTTCTGGTAACCGTCATGTCAGGAATTTTCTACTCTGTTACATCGCAGACAACAAGAAGTTTTACATCTTAATAGAAGACCTGGAAGGAATTTTGGCATAAGTAGTAATCAAGTAATGTTTATAAACCCAGGTAACCATTTTTTCTAAAAAGGTTATAATTAGGTCAGAAGAGACACTTTTCATGGAAGGTGATTGGACGACAGTGCTCTCTGGATTCCTTCTGAAGACGTAAGGAACACCCGTCGAGTGTGTATGACTGATCCAACCATTTTGGTCTATTTTTGGGAGACCGATAACAACATTTCTTTGGCGGCTGTCGATTATTTTAAATTTTCTTTTCTTGCGTTTACTGTAGTTTCGCTAATAGTTAATTTATAATTGTTTTTAACTAGAAGTTAAACTAAGAGATTATGAGAAAAACACACTCCAGTCTCCGGAGACTTATATCGCAACAGATGGAACTTAATATACGATCCTTACGATAACGGACTCCGGAGACTTATGCATTTTCACCTTTTAAAGCTGTAGATTATTTTCTGTGTCTGCTTTTTGATTGCTGAATAATAAAACTCGAAGTCATACCACAATAATTATAATTGGTGAAGATAAAAACAAATGGGGCTACATGTTTTGGCCTTTCAATGGGCCTATAATATAAATTAAAAAGATTAGATACCCGATAAAACAAAAATTAATAATTACAAAATATATGTTTCGCAAGTACAACATAACCAGTTGTACGTATGAAAAAAGAATTTGTAAATAAAAAATTGAAAAACATGGAGACTTAAAAGTTTGATTAAATTAGTGAAAAAAATTAACTAAAGTAAAGCCACTCTATACTGGAGGGTTGATGTATCATCAAAAATTGACAAAGTTCCGAACTTCCTCTCGTTCCCTGTCATTTGTCAACGTCAGCCAAATTTCAGTTGTCATTAATATTCTATTGTCACCGGCCATGCCGTGGTACTACAATGTCTGATCGTCAATCAATTTGACTTAAATTTATTGATTTTATTGTTATTATGGATGAAATTTAGATCAGGAGTACCTGCATTGGCGATTTGCTATTTTGCAATCTAATTTTATAAAAAAATTTTAAAATTTTAATCTTGTCATGCTTTTAAATATTTCTGGTGGGGTATGGCTTTGACGTAAGTCTTACTCTTTATTTTTACTTGTATTTTATTGTAAATTAACAACTTTTTAGGAAGGCTCTGATGATGGCATAATATGCCGAAAGCGCTTGGCCTAATTTTAATAAATTTAATTTTACACACTGATGTACTGGTTTTCACTCTTCACCTGATATCTAGTGTGTACACCATCCTCAGTCACTTACTCTCAAAATTAAATTTGAAAAACATTTTTTATAGTCCATTCATTTAGTTTACACCGATATTCATTTAAGTACCGAAATAAGCTTGTTTAATTTTTCTTGTTCAAAATGAGACAAGCAGCGACAGGCTTCTATTAGGTCATGTCAGAGCTCTATTCCTCTTAATTGAACATCGGTGTAAAGTAAATGAATGGACTTTACTTTTACCATGCGGCAACTGACTGAATAATGACAAATGACAACTCAAATAACAATTGAATATGAAATAATAAATAATAAGAAAAGAAGAAGAAAAAATTTAAGGAAAAAGATAGTATAATAATGGAAGAGGTCAGATAATAATAAAAAAGAAGAATTATAATCTATAAAGGATGATGGCGATTGAATGGTCGAAATATTTAGCCCCATTTGTTTTTATCTTCACAAATCATAGTTATTGTGGTATGACTTCGAGTTTTATTATTCATTGAATAATTTACCACATTTGAGTATGGATAATCTTCTGTTCTTGTTATTATCAGTTTGCTGACAAGTAATGTTGAGTAAACACGTAGTAATGTCTTCTCATTTAAAAAAAAATTGTTGAATTGGCACAAATTATAAAAAATAAATCATCTGATGATGAAATATGACTTGATACGAGTGTGCACGAACAACCAAATTTTAGTGATGATAAATATTTTGATTTGTTTGATATTGATGACACTACTTCTAGACTTTATAAGAGAATGAAACGATTAGAAATGCTTAACCAAGAATTGAAATCTATTTTTTGCAACTCAGAGACTAAAACATGCATTTTACTCCCTTATTTTAGGTACTAAAGTGCCACTTTTACTACCCTAAAATATTTTTAGTCCCCCGTCCGAGGGATTAAAAAAGTTTTAGTCCCTCGAATAACAAAACCAATAGAAATCTTGCCTTGTAAACAAGGGAACCTAGGTTAATAAAACTTCTAACAGGTTAGCTTTTTTTAAACTTTTTTTTTTCATAACTTTTCATAACCATTAAGTAATCGATTAAGTTATCGTTATGAAATAATATTGAATGTTTCTCAATAATTACCGTATGAATTTCAAAGTTTTAGTCCCTGAGGTGCACAAAATAGCGTTTGTATTATTAACGCCCGGGACCATATTTGGTGATTGATGAATCAATAATTCCGTTCATAGGAAAATTAATAATACACATTTAATAAATCACATAAATATATGTACCACTACCGGAACAAAATTATTCTTCGTCAATCGTCTATATACTACTGCAATCAAGAAGAGGACATTATCTCTTTGAAAATAATTTGCCTTAAGCAAACAGTTTTTGATCAAAAAATCTTAATTGTGGTACTTTACATTCAAAAAAAAAATGAAAAATGGGAAATATTTGATTAAGCAAAACGACTGCCTTAAAATAGTAAAATTGATAGACAAAAGATAGATAGACAACAGATATCACACATAAAAGCACCCTCGAAGATACAGGAAAAAGATCTAGAAAAGGCTATAATATTACCATTCAATGTAATAAAGCAAAAAAGAGAGTAGATTACAGTGTCCAAAATGTTGATGTAGTCATATCACTCAGTATGGGTCTAGGACATTAGGACGCGGCCACTAGGACGCGAGGACACTAGGGAGCGGGGACACTAGGGAGCGGGGACACTAGAACGCGGGGCCACTAGGACGCGGGGCCATAAGGACGCGGGGACACAAGGACGCGAAATTAATAAAATTAAATGAATTTATTACAAAAATGTATAAGATTTATTATAAAATATTATAGTAAGAAGTGTTGGTTGAGTTAAAAAAAAGAATAGTAATTGTTATTAAAATTAACAGTTCTCCCTTATTTTTAACATTAAAAGGAAGAATGTAAATTAAAAAGAAATTTTGGGTAACTGGTATGAATAGTATAAATTAAATTTGGTAATATGAATAGGGCTTAAGCCATTTTGAAGTATGAAATTCTTTGTGACAGGTTGGATGACGTTTCTTATCAGGTAAAATGATTTGTCATTGGGTTGGTGTCAACCAAAATTATAGTTTAAGATTAAAAAAAATTTAGTAGGTAAACATTTTGGGTTTAAAAAACAAATTGAAGGTGGTTGTTGATGACGGATTAAAAAAAATATTGTCAGAAAATTAAAAAAAAGGTATTTAAAAAAAAACTGTAAAAACTAAATATTGTATTGGGAAATGCAATAATTTGTAAGAGATGTAGAGTTTATTGAAAGGAAGAAATAAAAAGTTTTTCAAAAAGTAAGAAATATTATTTATTAAAAAAAAAATACAAAGAAACCAAGACATAAAAAAAGGAGCGACAATTTAAAGAAGTAATACGAGAAATAAAGAGATACTAAAGGGAGAGTAGCAGTGGAAAGGCGGAGACTGAAAATATGGGAAACTGAAAATAGTTATCAAGATTGGAAGAAGTAGACCAAAGAAAGAGAAGAGGATCATTAAATTTACAATTGTTTCTAGTATTTTTATTTTCGTTTATTTAGGCGCAGTAGAACCCAGCCCAGTGAGAAAGAGTTCCCATGTGAGAAATGTGATCCAACCCTGTATCCCGCGGATTTTACATTTCAATATGTAAAGGGTTACCCACACTTATCATTGTTTTTTTTTCCATATAGGTACAAAATATTATTTCGAAAAATGGATGATTCTATTATGTTAATTTTTTTCAAATGCTATCAGAAACTCAGTGTCCTGCATATTCCAGAGCGTACAGAAACATTTTTTTTTAAATGAAGTGCATTCTATATTATTAAATTTTAGTAATAAGCTTTTTTGTAATTTTATTAATTTAGTACTTTTAAAAATAACATAGAAATTAAATTTATTAAAATTTTTATTTCAAATTAAATTGAACACAATTTACTTAAAAGAGAATTATTTTGTATTCTTTCCATTTAAATGTATTTTGTCAAATTTAAATTATTTTTTTAAATTGTATAGTAATTTTCTATTCGAGCGAGTATTTAATGTAATCTTAAATATTTCTTCATATTCATTTTAATTTATAATGTAGACCTAAAGGTCTTTTGCTATCTTTTGAACCGCTAGATATATATTTTATTGTGGCAGTCTTTAATATACTTTCGCGTCCTAGTGTCATAATGGCCTCGCGTCCTAAAAGCCCCGCGTCCTTGTGTCCTCGCGTCCTAGGGTCCCCGCGTCCTAGTATCCCCGCATCCTAGTGTCTCGTTCCGCACTCAGTATTGCATAGAGCACTGAAGTGGTATATACTGTTGAGTTTTTCATTTTTCTTAAAAGACATTAAAATTACAATATATTGATAACAAAATTTAATTTTAAGGTAGACAGGTGGCTTGTCAGAAGTGACCAGTTCGGGCTGAATTGATTTTTCACAATGAAATTTTATTTTTTTTAAAATTAAGCAGAAAAAAATAGGCCTTGTCCGTTCTGCTTGGCGCAGCGGTATCGCATATAACTTTCGGACCTATTCGTTCAAATTATTTAAAAGTGTATGTAATGAATTTACTCGTTGTGAGAAGTTTGTTAATTTATTTGCTTTGTTAAATGTTAATGTTAAAATGTGGTTTTCACCGATAAATGTGGATATTTTTCGTACAAAAAATTTAAAAAAAGGGAAAAGATTTGGTTATGAGTTATCACATATCTGACGTAAAACAAATATTTTTCCGGCCTCCTCACTACTCACAGTAAAATGAGAGAACATCTGCATAAAATGGGGCTGTACAACAAAAACTTTCCTGCAGATAATGCGGAAAAGGAACGGAAAAACATATATTGTCAGAATGCAAGACTTTAGACCGCAAAAGATAAGCTATCCTAGGCTAATTCCCCAAGAACACAAGTGGGCGCTGTAGAACAAAATCGGAATACACAAAAAGCCCAAGAGGCTGAGGTGTCTCTGGAAAAAAAGGACCAGCATCCTGATAAAAGGACCATGATCAAGAAAAAAATATGAATCGTCACTTTCGTGCAAGTACACTTCTTAAAGGGGTTTAAAGGATTTCCTATTGTGTCTGTACTTTATTTCCATAAAAATATATCCTTCAACATAGAAACATAGAGATTTACCAACATGGCTAACTAACAAGTAACATTCCATATTGAAGTTTTTGTATCAATTTGTAATAACACTTTTAACATCGCATCGAAATATTATCAATTTTTATAATTTTCAATTCAAAAAACTAATACAAAATAATCAATGTAGCTCTTAACATTAATCTTGCTGTGGATTTTGTCGATCCCATTTACTTTCAAGTAGGATCATTGAACATCAAACGAGCTTAAATCTGTTCTTTGTAATAACGAACATATTTTATTTAGCTGAAAAGGCATCAGATGTGTTTTTTACCCTAATGCGATATTGGCAGCGGAGAGTAGGGCGACATCATATGGTGCTTTCGGTTAACCTGAATTAATATCGCCCCTCCTATAATTCTGATCCGAGGGATTATGACCAATTGATTGCTTGAAATTGAGGAATTTTTTAACATAAATTTTGGACTCAGGTTGTCATATGCCACGATTAATAACTATCATTAACATTAAGATATTGTATTAAAAAGAAAACTTCCTTAAAGATTATTAAGTAAGGTATTTAAATTTTGTCTTTTTGAGTTTCTACGAGTTAAATCGTTATTCATTTATTCATCGTGTCAAATTTACCATGAAAGAACTAACAAATTCAACGATCAATTACGGTGGCAGGTGTTGAAAAAATGTCCCCACGAACGATCTTGTTTGATTTTCCTACCGAGACGATTATTACTACCTAATGATATCGATTTGTCATCAGTAGGGGAATTGACACTGATTGCTTTTAGAAAACATGTGGATCGTGTTGTCAGTTTTGATTTGGTCATTTTATTTACTTATCTATTAATACCTTATATTTATTTAATTTTGTATATTTCCCTTTTTTATAATAATTTGTTTATTTTGACCCAAATTAATCTTCTTGTTTTTTATTGAGTAATAGATCAAATTAAGTCAAACGTATAAGTATTTAAATATTTGTATGTACAAAATATCCCAAATAAATCCATACACCATTAGAAAAAGATACAAATTTGGCATCGCGGCCGCTGATCCGTCCAAGTATATCGATCGCGAATTGCCTTGTTCTACGCGTTCTACGTCCGTTGCAGTCTCCGGAGTTGGAGTAACTCCGGGAGAAATGCACCCTCCAAAAATCCTGCAGGATTCCTCGTTTTTACACACATTCACCGCCGAAAATGAAAGCGATATAATAGGCATCTCAGGAGGCCTTGAAACACAACAGCAGCCACATCATACGATCCCACGCCACCACGATTTCGAAAACGTGATAGGAATCTAGAGTTAGTTAAGGAATAGATATGGTATAAAAAAGCCACCAGATGGTTTAAGCGAGAAGTGTAATAAAAAAAAACTATTTTATTGATTTAGGACGCGATGAGCAAGTCATTAGATTTGAAACTTTTTAAGTAGTAAGAGAATATATATAAGAAGAACTTTCACAGGTTATTTAAGACGTACAATTCTTATAATAATATTCTTCTTTATTATCTATTATTGCTTCTATCCATGTTTTTCCATCCGTTAATATACTTAACGCATTATTTTCTACAATGTATATTTAATTTTTTATCTTAAATAAATTTATAAAATCTCATAACTGCTTTAGTTTAGGTCTCTGTACATTCCTTCAGAATTATATTATATTTAATCATAGATACTTATCGCAAATTTTCAATGAAAACTATTCCAGACTTTTCTATCCTATACAGCAATAGTAGAATAGCTATGAGACTTCTAGCCTACTGCTTATGGAAATTAACATGGGAAATCGCTAAGGTCCATTCTGGTAATTTCTTGGCTCATTCAAAGTCACTCGTGACATCATCAGACCCCACATTACTACGCATTAGTAGCCATGTGACCTTTGACCTTAGCGAAATCAAATAAAATTTGATCTGCTTTTGAACAGGTCTCGAACAGGTCTGAAACAGCTTTCGAACAGGTCTCGAACAGCTTTATTCTCAATCACTCCCAATGCCATATAAGTATCTCCACTACTTGATAGCGTTACTGTTCAGTTAACTTCTGATCAAAAGCTGTTCGAGAGCTGTTTAAAGCTGTTCGAGACCTGTTCGGAAGAGTTCACGTGGGTAATAATGCGCAATAATGTGAGGTCTGATGACGTCTGGAATGACCTTGAATGAGCCAAAAAATTACCAGAATGGACCTTAATGATTTCCCATGTTAATTTCTATAAGTAGTGGGCTAGAACTGACATAGCTTTTCTACTGGCAATCTCATTTCGTTTCATGTATTTTCTTATCAACGTATTGCAATGGACAACAATATATTCTATTTACCTAACTTCTAATTATCTACTCTTAAGTAGAGTTTGTTTAATCATCCTCTGCCGTTACGTCATACATTGTCCAACTTGATCTCTCAATCATGAAATGGATGAGATGGAATTATGACGTCATTAACGTATTTCTTAACTAATGTCAACGTAAATGTTATTTATTACTTTAGACAGTTCAATTTTTTTTTCCTTGCCAAAATGCCTTCCCGTATAATGAGAAAGAGCAAAGTTTAATTTTGATTAGTTACTAATTACTTTTCAAGAGAAAAATATGCTGGAATACCTCTTTTACCGTTAAATGCAGTCTACAACGTTTGGGTTCGCCCCAAAAATATAATCGTATAATACATTTTTTTCGCCATTTTATCACGATTCGATCACCTGTATTTTTTTTAATTTAGTCAATAACCGTGCTAGAAATTTTAAATAAATCAGTTAAAAAACGGAGGTTTTAAGTTTAAAAAAATTACTAAATTATGTAAAAAGGTACGAAACGCATTAAGCAAAATACAATTTTTGGCATTACCAATTTATTCATACATACACACCTTAACACGCGTCATTGAAAACAATCCTTAACATATGTCATCGTTTATATTTTAATTTTGAGGTTATGTGTAAAGTAACATTCAAATAATATATGACAAACGTAATACAGTAGAATACGTCACTGATTATGACGTAACGACAGAGGATGGTTAAACAAACTCTATCTACTATTTGTGTTGACATTCACCATTGATTGAACCATGACAACAATGACATCAGTGAAAGACCATTACATTTTTGAGCCAATAAGAAACGAGCTTATATTTAGCCTGTCATGACACCAACGCCAACTTTTTTGTGATTGGCGTGACCAAATCATTTAAACATTTGTTTTATCTTCAACAATAAACGAGTAACAGAACACTTCCTACACATTTATAACCATATTGTCATAATTAGTTCCAGTTGAGTTTTGAGACGATTTGAAGTTGACAATCAGTACTAATATTACAGTTAAATCTAATCAACATGTAATAACTGCACAACTAGTGTAAAAGTTAGTTTTTGTTGTTAAAATATTCAAGATATACTTAATACAGTCCACATATTAATCTGTGAAAACGCTTATTTAAAAAAATTATGGTAGTAAAATTTCTGTTTTCCAGAGTTCCAACATATGATGTATTTGAAAAATTAAAACTACTACTTTATTAATTTCTTGCATTCATTTTCTTCTTTATTATCTATGTGTGTACTTTATTTATTTTTGTTTTTCATTTTTTCTTAAACTACTAAATATTTTAATTCTGGTCTAGCCATTTAAGATTAAATCAATATTCCACTTTACTCTATTTTTTTCCGTATTTTTTACTATAATATTATACAGGTACATAAAGTAACGTAACTTCCTGATATTTCGATTTCTATTAGGTTTACAAAAAAAATGTTGAATAAAAGTTTTTTCAAATAATTCAGGCCATCTCTGTAAGTCGTTTAGAAGTATACAGGGTGCACCGTTATTCCAAAATAACGTATTAAAATATGTTTTGAAATAGTACGCCCTGTTTATATTTTAAGTTTTTCATTAAATTACAAATACAATCGTCAAGACCGCATAATTCTGACCTTATTTAAACATATTTTAATATGTTATTTTGGAATAAGGGTGCACCCTGTATACTTGTAATCGGCTTATGCAGATGGCCTGAATTATTTGAAAAAAAATTTATTCAACATTTTTTTTATTAACCTAACAGAAATCGAAATATTAGCAAGTTATATTTTTTTATAATTTTAATTTCAAACCACTGTAACTTTGAAACTATTAAAGGTAGAATTATGCGGCCTTGACGGTTGTATTTCTTATTTAATAAATTATAAAAAACTGGAAATATATACAGGGTGTACTATTTAAAAAAATTTGTTAATAAGTTGTTTTGGATTAACGGTGCACCCTTTATACTTCTAATTGACTTGCGCAGATGGTCACAATTATTTGACAAAACTTTTATTCAACATTTTTTTTTGTAAACCTAACAGAAACCGAAATATTAGCAAGTTACGTAACTTTATGTACACTCTGTATATTCTCTAGTATAAGAACCTTTTCTTCTATTTTCATATTATTCCGTTTAGAATGTTTTTATATTCATTCATATTTAATCAAATATTGCTTTTATAACCAAATAGATCATTAATTTTGTCGTTTCCGTTAGAATATCTGCTAACGTGCGTATTGTGGTCGATGCTCTCCCTCTCAGATTATGCAAAACGACTCCGGAGGGACGCACGTACCGGCATCGGCACCGGATCCTCCGGAAGACGAAGGAAGAGAGAATATGTTTATATTCAGACAGATTATGACGTCTAGAGTTTAGATATTATACGAAATCCCAAAGAAAAACTTATTAACAGTTGAATAATGTATATACAGTGTGAGTGTTTATAACGACAACTCTAAATAATAGAACAAATTAAAGTAGTAACAATTGTAATATGCAAATAAATAAATAAAAAGCAAAATATTTCACTATAACATTGAAAGTTAGGTATTGATTTATATGATAAAATTATATTACATAACGAGTTTGGAAAATGATGTATTTCGCACGTGGTACTGTTTTGGACAAATTTGTTGAAAAGTATGTCATTAATTTTCAACACGCGTGTAATAATATTTGAGGACAAGTATAAATCATTTGTGGTCGTAGAAAAAACATATTTTCCTAAAATATGGGAATAGTTAAAGGATCTGGCTTGTTCCTTTAGTCATCAGACTTCTTCATTTATGGTGATGTAAAAAGCATTTAACTCTGTTTGAAGAAATATGTAAAAGATTCGAAAATAGGAACAAGAAAAGGTTACCTACTAAGAAGAAAAAAAACAGAAATTTATTAAAGAAGATGATTACAAAAAATATAACAAGTGCGATAATAATTATAATAATGCTTTTATCCCAATTAAACAAGTAGAAATTCAATTGTCACTTAATCAATATTCATTCTCGACTATTCGGAATCTCTAAATTTATTTCCAATAATTCAAGTGAAGAGTGAATAAGAACCGGGACAATCCCTCAGACTCAATTTGCCATTTCGAGAGTTCCTAATCACCAAAAAACCTTAAAATCCTCGAAAAAAAGGACTATCGTCAACAACGCGTTTCCTTTCAAGAACCGCATCCCCAAAAATCGTCGATGCGAAAATCGCGGCCCACTTCATGCCTATATTCAGTGGTGTACCAAAACATTAGTTATTTTATTTTAATGTATTTTGTAAGTTAAATTGAAAATTGATTAGTAAAATTAATATTACAAAAAAATTAAGGATTCTAAAATAGTATACCCTGGGTATATGCGCTAAAATTGGATATTCATTAATAAACAAATTAGTCACATAGAAAATAATATTTGTTTACGAATATACTGCAAAAACAAATCGATATACAGTGAGATTCAAAAAGTTTGCACCATATGAAAAACTTTTTTATTATCCATAACTTTTTTCAATAACCTTTCTTTATAATGTCGAAAATAAGGGCAGTTTAATCCTGATCAAAATCTCTATTTTTTGTTTTCTTCATTTTCCGCAATTTTTAAATTTAGAATTTTGATAACTCAAATGGAAGTTTTCTGAAATTTGTCTCAATAATAAAATTTTCTTATGAATGGAAAATAAACAAGTTTCGCACATGCAAACTTTTTGATTTTCACTGTTTTAAATTATTGACATCACTTTTAAAAATTGAATTTTCTTTATTTATTTTTTTGAGCTTGTCTGCATTTGAATTACACTTTTTTATGCTATTTTTATAGTGAAATTATAACAGGAAAATAATTTTTCTCTTTGTTACTGTTAATATCAGGAATGTTTTTTTTATGTTCCTCGGAAAATTAATAAAAATGAAGAGAGAGAGAGAGATGGAAAAATTGTCGAGTTTCCGAAAATTTAAAATTAACTTAACAATGCTTGGTCGTTTGCCGTTGTCTATTTATCGCTATCTATTACCATTTCTGAGTTGAATCTTGTCACAGACAGACAAACGGACAGAGCCTTTGTATAAAATAAAACGATACTTTATTTTGTTGATAATAAATAATTAATGTGATTAAGCTCAAATCTTTATATTATGGGTCGTTCCACGAATGGAATGTGACATATATCAGAAGTAGAATATTAAAAATAAAAAAAAGTTTGGACGCCAGTCAAATTGATTTTTTGATGAAATTAGAAACAATTGACAAAAAAACTACGATATATTTCGTCCTTTCTGTTTTTTTCGGGTTCAGGAAATTAAACGTTATATTTGTTTATTTTACGATATTAAAGACCAGAGATTTTTTTTTCTTGCGGTTGAGGAAAAAAACTTCTTGGCCCAAGTAAAATAACTGCCCAGAGGAAAAACTTCTTGTCCCAGGTAAAATTAACTGTCCAGAGGAAAAACTTCTTGGCACGGGTAAAAACAAATTTTCCACAGGAAAAAACTGTGCAGAGGAAAAGAACCAAAACCCTAAAAGTTCATATAAAGTAAATATAAGATTAAAATCTTATAAATTACCAAAATATCAATATCAAAATATGCAATACAAAAATAATTAAGATGGTTGTAAAAACAAATTCTCTTTCTGTAAAACGAGACACAGATATCAGATAATTTATAATAATATAAATGGTAAGATATGAACTTTTAAGCAAATAATAAAAAAAATGTACCGGCATTAATAGAATTGAAAATAACAGTAAATAAAAGTTAAAAGCGTCGAAATAATTAATAATGATACCAAAGTAACTAAAATATATTGAATAGAAGCATAATGAAAATACAGGGTGGCACAAGAAAACGTAACAAAAAGTTTTTTTTCAAAAACTCCAAAAATAAATTAATTAACCAAATTTACTAGATTTTTAGAGTTACTCTTTACTATTTATTTAGATACTTTTAGTATTAATATTGTTATTATTTAGCATTAATTGGACAAACTCCAAACTTTAATAATGTACAGTTTGTCTGCTTAAGTTGGAACCGTATGGGAAACTTTTTTATTATTTTATGCAAATTCTCAAATATCATGTTTTTAGTCGTATACGAGGTGTGTTAAAAAATATGATTTGTGAATGTGAAATGTGCAAGTAAACTACACTTATTATCATTATCACTTATTAATTGGGAAATAGATTCCACCGATGTAATAAGCTCAAGTTCAAACTGGAACCGACAGGTAGCCTATATCTCTAAAGGGTTATGAAATCCCAAACAAGTTTTAAAATACTTACATCCAAGCCGTATATCAGACAGCTGTTTCGGACTCATTAGCGGCAATGTGCTCAGACGCATAGAAATCAAATTCTCATTTCGAAACACACTAGTGCAAGACTGAGTTAAAAGGATATTGTACACAGGCAGATAGCTAACGCCATCTACCAATGGGACATGGTATCTGCCTGAGTACAACACCCTTTTAACTCAGTATTACACAGGTGTGTTTCGACATGACAATTTGATTTCTATGCGTCTGGGCGCATTGCCTTAAGGGACGAAAGAGCTGTTCGGTATATGGCCTGGATGCATAGGAATTAAATTCTCACAAGTTACAAGTATTTTATTTTAGTTTTATTTTAGAGCGATATTTCAATTAGATAGACGGGGCTAAATTTTTAATACCCAAGTTTCAATTCTAAATCATAGTTTTATACTCTTGAAAAAAATTCACAATTTTGGACACACCTTGTATACGATTAAAAAAATTTGATATCTCATTATTATATTTTAGGTTTGAGACCATGCACAACTTTTTATGAAGAATAACTTTTTTCATAAAACCAATAATAAAAAAGTTTCCCATACGGTTCCAACTTAAAAGTAGACACACTGTAGAAAGTCTTACGGTTTAATCAGAAGTAAATTTGAATTTGGTTTATACACAAAGTGTTATAGAAATATACGGTATATATTAAAAGTGCTAATAGTTTCTGTCCAAAAACAAATTTCACTAATTTTATGTAAAAAATTTAACGAAAAATTCAAAATTTGAAGAACTTGGATCAAAAATTTTGATAAAAATTTCAAGATTGGTGATTAAGAAATTTCAATAAAAAAATTAAAGAATTTGTATAAAAATTTAAATAATTTAGATGAAAAATTTGTATAAAAATTTTTAAACGTTTCTAAATCAAAAAGTTCAAGAATTTTGTTGAAAATGTTTCTTTCAAAATTACAAATTTCAAAATCTTCAATCAAAAAATTCCAAAAATTTGATGAATTTTGATAAAAATAACAAGAATGCATGATTGGGCCATTAGAAACTTGACCAATAAATATTCAATCCGTATTTTTTTATTTTCTTTAAACCTATATTCGCCCTATAACTAAAAAAAATTAAAATCTAAGACGAATTAAGCTAGATCAGTTAAGGAAATATGCGAAAGATGGCGCCACTCGTATTTATCTGAAATCAGATTTCAGCGGATAGTTTTTTATGATGAGTCAGCAATAGACAGTTTCCTACACCTCAGTACTAAGAAGCACCGCAAGAGGAGTTAGCGTCGTTCTAGTTTATCAAAGACGATAAAAAATACTATTGCGACACAATAATTATAAGGCATTTTGTAGTAAAAAGTAAGAATATTGTTGAATAAATAACTCCTACTGCAGCGCCATCTTCACTCAAATAGAGAATACATGGATATAATTACAGGCAACTGTTTTCTCAACTACCTTAAGACGCCACATAAATGTTTAATATTTAAAATTAAGCGCAGTGAATGCCATAAATTTTGCTAAATCATATTATATGCTCGTTAATAGGTGTAATAAACATACTAAGAGCTACTGCCTCAGTGAGTAGGCTAGAAATACCGAAAAACGTATTTTTAATATAAAATTTACAATTTTCAAAATAGGTCTTTGAATTTTTTTATACCCAAAGTGTGTTTTACGGATTATCTAACAACATTAAAATATAAACAAAAAAACTCAATATGATCCAGAAAAAAAATTAATTTGCATGTGACCATGGGCCGGCGGTTTAAGCATTGTGAGTTTACTATAAGTATAATAAAAAAAAAGTACAAGCAGTTTGTAGATAATTGCTATCACATGAATTTCTATTGAAAAAAATGTAATTTTCTTAATAAGTTTCCAATATATATCAAGAATTAAAAAAAATTGGAAAAATGGGAGAACCCTAAGTTTAAACAAATTTACTTTAATTTTTGCTAAATGTTTGTAATACAAATTTTAGAAGTATGTATTATTTAAAAAATAAAAAAATAAAATTTGAAATTCATTGAACAATAAGTGCCTAGCGTTTAAATTAAGAATCTCGAAATCATCATTTTTAAAACCAAATAATTTTCTTTTTCTGGACCATGTTGAGGTTATTTGTCCATATTTTAATGTTGTCAGGTAGTACTTAAAACACACTTTTAGTATAAAAAAAATCAAAGACCCATTCTAAAAATTGTGAATTTTATATTAAAAAATATCGCAGCGCACCTGTTTCGGTATTTTTACTTGACTCACCGGAGTAATTGCTCATAAAGTAAAAAAAATTTTGTTATAAACAATAAAAAATATCAAATTTTATATTTTTGTGGGTAATTTGGGGACGTTTTAATTTTCATTTAATTTTAAAGTTTTATATGTATATGTAAATTTTCACTATACACAATCTAAAGTTTAGAATTAATTGAGTTAAATTATTCTTAATAATTTATTGTTATAGGTTAGATTGGGTAAAATATATATGTAAAATAAATTCGAGTTTCATATTTCAATTAGAGAGAATAAATATATTATTAATCAATTTATTTAAAAGATTAAAAAAATTCATTATGACAACGATTATAATTTTATTATGTAATGAAATAGTAGTAAATAATTTTCTAACGCGCCCTTTGCTTCTATCGATTCGGTCCTTATCGTTATTGGGGCACTCATTCGAGATACCTTAAACCATCGGCTATTATGACCCGAGCGTTTGAAATACGGCAGTTTTCCTGTTCGGAACATGTGCCACTCTTTGTGTTATTACTCGAAAATGAGATTTGGCGACCTGAAAGATGGCCCCACAAAAGGAGACTTGCCACTGCGACAATGGCAATGAGGAATTATACCAAGTTTTTGTTATGTCTTGCCCTGGAAGGGGCCCTAATCGATGTTGTGTGTGTGTGTGCAAAAGTATGTTAGGGGGTAGAAAATTGAATGCAATTATACTATGTTCTGAAATTAGAAATTTAATTTTTTTTTATGAAAACTATATTTAAGTAATCTATTAGTGATACTGTCAAATTTATCAGTGTATTACATATTTAATTTAATTTTAATTTTACTCAAAAAAAAGTTTTTATTATTTTTCGTTTTAAGTGCCAAATTATTATAAAAATAATAATTTGTTTTATTAACTTTTTGTTAATTATTTTATTTATACTTTGAATATGATTTTTCAAGATTGGAACCAATTTTTTTATCTCCGAGTAGGCTTATATTTAAGCAAGTAGAGGATTCAGTAAAAAAATTTCATACCTCTATTTACTAACCAAAATATTAGGGTTAATGGAACACCATACCACAGCAGAACTGTGACGAGCACTGAGAAAAAGTGCACCGCGAGCACTCAAAAAAGTGCTTAAGAATTACTAGTACTAAGCACTCTAAAAAGTGCTTTAAATTCACGAGAACTTTTTGAATGTTTAAATTATTGAAGTCTGTTGGCTTATTTATAAAAATGGAGTCAATCTAACAAAACTATTTAGAATTGGAATATAGGAACCAGTATCAAAAATATCAAAAATTTAAATTTATTTCTGAACTTAATAAATATAAAAACAAACAAGTTTTTATTATTTTTGAATACATAAGAACACAAAACGCTATAAAATACACGTAACCGACTTGATTTCTAAATATTGGCGCGTGTACTAAATTGTCTTATGAGAATCTTGTATTTTAATATACTAATAAATGCAGCAAGTTAACAGTATCCAAGTAGCTCAGCTATGGCCGGACGGACAGACAAGCGGTTGCATTGAAAATAGTAGATGAGAGAGCTAAAGTGACAAGCTATCGATTGCCGAAAGCAGAGTGCCAAAATTCGAAACCGTTCTCAAGTTATCACTAAGACAGACAGACAGACAGACTAATGGACGGACGGATATTGTAAGGTAAATACGTATCTTCTCTTTGTTTCTCTACTTAAGAAAATATTTGACGTATTTTTTTTGGCATAATATCAATTTTATCAAAATAGGCAAAATAATAATTTTTTTTTCCAAATTATACCAATGATTACTACTATTACTTTTGGAGTGATCGGGAGCCTTTTGGAATGCTTGCGGGCCTTTTGAAGTGCTAGCAAGCCTTTTAGAATGCTCGAGGGCCTTTTAGAGTGCTCGCAAGCCTTTTGAAGTGCTCTCGAGCCTTATGGAATACTCGCGAGCCTTTTCGAGTGCTCTGGGGCAGTTTTGATGAGCACTAAGCCATGTGTTAATGTGTTTTAAGCACTGTGCTGTGTGTTTAAAGTGCAAAGTACAAAGCACTAAGCATAGTGCTTAGGGCCAGCTCTGAACCACATTAATGGAAAAAATTAACAAAGATAATAAAATAAAAACAGACGATTTTTGATCATGTTGATAAATAAAATAGGTGTGTTGACCTGTTCGAGCGTTTTCCATATTTTTCTAAAACATACTGTTTAATAGGGGGGTAACACTTATTTAACCGCACTGTATATTTAACGCAAAACCCTAACTTGGAACGACGTTTCATCTCTGACGAATAATCGTAAATCCTTTGGTAAGTGTTAATTCTGCCAGTAAGTCTGACGGTTGGGGCAAAATTTATGTAAATGTGGATTATATAAAATAGTTCTCTTACTCTGTTATAGTAACAAAACCTTCCAACTGTAGACATCGTAATCTTGTGGAAAATAACACATGTGCCAAACACAATAATATATAATAAAATCTGTATGAATAACAGCATGCAAAAATTAAAATGTTAAGGTCTTCGATTAGATTGTTCGGAAATTACATATTATCCCACGACATAAATGAGTAAAATATGACTAACTGGGATTTTTTTTTTGGTATATTTGGCGAATAAAAGTATTTACAAATAAATTATAATAAACTAACAAGGTCAATAATAAAAATTTACAATAATAAAGTTAAGGCTAATTATTACATATAAAAAAATTAAAGGTTAATAAGCATAACTTGTTACAATTAGATTAACTAATATTTTTTAGATTTCAGTCGGTTTATTAGTTTTAATAAATAAGTGCGATGAATTATTGTGAATAGTAAATATCACCTGTATATAATTTATGTAATAAAAACAAAAACGTAGTGTTGAATTTGCAAGAAAATCGCTACATAGACAGATCAAAATACAAGTAGAACGAAAAGTAGCCATCTTTATATGACTAACCAAAAAACTGGACGGTACGAGGATCCAGCCAATGGGGCGAATGAAATTTAATAGTCCCACCTGTAAAACTGTGATAGTAAGAAGAAAAAAGTTAGTGGTCAGTCATCGATGATCGATCATCGCTCATCGAGGCAACTTCGGCATGTACTTACCCTTAAAATCAAGTAAATATATTCGAATAAAACCTAAACATCACAGAACCTAAATGTTACACTAAACCTAAATGTCACAGTAAACTTAAATGTCACAGTAAACTTAAATGTCACAGTAAACTTAAATGTCACAGTAAACCTCAATATCAAAGTAAAAATAAATATACTTTTTCCTGTTTATTAAACTTTATTAATCTGATTAATTTTTTTGCTAATTTCCTCTATAGTTTGTACATTGTAACGCTCTTTGCATTCGTTCAGGTTTCCTTCTGCTTATAGTGTGAAGGCTACTTGCATGGGCAGCGTCAGAATGGACCTTAGATTTTCTTATGGAGATTAACATATAAAATTGAGGGTTTTGATTGTAGAATGGGTGCTGCTCCTTTACTAATACCACACACGCACTCTAAAGAATTAAGTACAGAATCCATTGGTAAAAAATGCAGCTTCCTATTTTTAAAAGAATTGGAGAAGATGAGCTTACTATAAATTTATCATAATATACGGGGTGGCTAACTTTATTTAAATTTGTTTATATCGAACTTAAACATACCAATAAATTACTCTGTATAACGAATTCTCATAAAAAAGTAATGTAACAATTAACTACCAATATCCATAATATATCACTTTGTAAGCGCTGTATATGTGTACATTACATATTTTTATAAATCTACCACAAACAAAATGAATGAGTTTTGTCGCTAAATGAGTCCAAAATGTATGGACAGGTTCGAATGAGATAACCTTCATTTACAAGCAACACCGAAACGCAAATATTTATACAAAACACAACGAAACTTTCAATTTAGTTCCCCGGTTACATTGAAAACAAAATAGACACATATGCATTTACAGTATCTGTAACGAGTCATTTTTTATTTGCATAACTATTATAGATAAATATTTATAATTCATTAATAAATTAGTAAAAAATTTATAATGAAAATTTATCCGCTAGACAAATTCTTTTCTTTTAATTGAACAAGAATATTTGACCGGACGGTTAGTTGCTCGATAAAAAGAACGACAAAAAAGAATTAATTAAAAGTTCCAGTCTTGAATTCGCTCCGTGTTTATTTTTCCTCCAGTTGTCGTTTGTCAATAGAAATTCAACGAGCGCAAGATGAAAAAAGGAATTAATTGGAGAAGAGAGACTTTAAAAAGGTAAACGGAAGGAATAAGTTGATGAGATAACAAAATTACGGTGCATTCGAACAGTGAAGTAACAAAATAAATTTGTATAAAAATTAACGAAACTTAATTTTTGTTTTTCATAAAAAGAACAGTTAGCATTATTTAAACAGTACTTTTTGATGTCATTTTTGAAAATTATTGAGCAAACATATTTAAACTTAGACAGGTTGTTATTAAAATATATGTACACATTACCGTAAGTTAGGTTAGGTCTCTTGGAATGCGCAAAAATATTATTTTGGAAAAATACCTGTATTCATAATGTTGAACTTGACCTGAATTAGACGGCTTTATTTCAAAATGTACAGTGTTGCCAATCATACTATAATTTACACTATTTACTTTATTGAACATGGATAACTTTTTGGACTTAATTACAACTTGGTTAATAGAATTTTAATTTATTTTTAAAAAATAAAATTTATTGCGCTTTAATTTCTTATAGTTGTACAACAAATTATAAAATTTTGTTTTAATATTTTATTTCTTTAGTAAATTATTATTGGTAATTATTTACGTTGATTGTTGAGGGCCAATTAAATTATTTTATAAAAAAAAATATTGCCCAGAGCTGATAGTCCTATTCTCAGAATCGGAATCATCAAAACACTTATTTGAATGTAGAAAAACATAACAAGTAAAAATTGTATTAAATAAACAAGTATTTATTTTGTAACGAGTTGTATTCCCTGATATATGTGGCAACTATGCACCAAATTTTGTGCCATTATTAGCCGTTATCAGGCATGGCCCCAAAAAAATAGAATTACAAACCGGAGAAGGAAATAAATGTTTCTGCTGCAGCTATAGAGTTTAATATGTGAATTGTAATACTTCTTTATAAATGGAATGGAAAGAGTCTAAAAGAATGCTCATCTACTATCTTGACCATAGTGGGATAAAAAAGATTCTGGTCCAGTGGATATTCGCTATTTTTAAACTTCATTATCCTATATTACAATAGATCAACTGTTAGGTAGTGTAGAGTATATCATAAGAAAAACAACAGACTGCCTAATAAAAATTGTTATAAATTATCCTTGAAACGGCATCCCCAAAAAAATATCGCAAAATATAACTTCAAGAGAATGAGTTGTTATAGTTTAAATGTTGATAAAATTGAATTAGTAATAAATGTGATTTAAGCTCAATTCTTTTTATTATGGATTCGTTCCAGTAAAAATATTAATAAAAAAAAATTTGGACGCCAGTCTAATTGATTTTTTGATGTAATTAGAAACAATTGACAAAAAAAACTTCAAAATCCGTAATTTTTTTCTTTTTGTGGGTTTAAAGAAATTAAACTCAAATTAAATTCAAACTTACTTTTTTTTATTGAAGTGAAAATAAAATTTTATCAATAATATGATATCTTCAGCGACATTTACTTAATTTTTTTCGGGAAAATGGAACTTATTTTGGTTTTGTTTTTCTTATCATCAAGTTTCTTCCGGTTGTTACAATTGGAAAAATAAAACTTATCATTATCAAACAATTTTTATTCTAAAAACAATACAATTCGATTAATTCAATGGCTAAACTAAAACTAAAACTGAATTATTTTATTCGAGAACCAGACATGCGGTGTGTTGATTGATCGGTTTCTTATATAATACATATTTCTATTTAATAGTCATTAACAAAGTGGCTCTTCAATCACTTACTAATATTAAATATCAATGTATTAAACTATAATTTAAATATAAACGTAATATCCAATATTATGAACTATTATCAATAAACAACACCAATATTACTAACACGGTAGTCTTCTTTCTGGTATCCGGGATAAAAGAGACGGCAATAACTCGAGAAACTTCCTGGATACGGCAGTGAAAAGATGTCAGTTCAATCTAGAAAAACTCAGTCCAAAAAAACTCAGTCCAGAAAAAAGTTCAGTACAGAAAGAGACTCTCTCCAGGAAAAAAAACTATGTTCAGGAATGAAATATGTCCAGGAAAAAACCATGTCCAGGAAAAAGACTCTGTCCAGAACAACCCCTTTATACCGAGGGAAAGAAAACAAATTTTCAACAGGCGATATAGACGATATAGAAACTAATTGTTCTGACTTATGAGGTAAAGAGAAAAAGTGTTAACATGGGAAAGACATTTTATAGTCATATCAAAAGGAGAGGGAAATCAAGATAAGTTGAGAAGGGACACGACGCGAGGAAATTAAGAAGGGATATCAAGCGTGTCAGAAATTAAAATATACTGAGCAGAGGAATAATGAAAATACAGGGTGGCACAGGAAAAAAAAGTATCAAGAAAATTAAATTGGTAATTGGTTTGCCGAAATTTATGAAATACTAGTTATCAAAGAACCAGTATTAAATAATTACCGTGCCAGAAAGAGTTTTCAATTCAGATGGAGCTACATTTTTTGCAACCTAAAGGGAAAAAAGATTATTGTTAAAAAAGGTGAAAAATAAAGAAAACATGGATAATTTAACAGTTTTGTTTGCTGCAAATGCTGATAGTACTATTGCAGCATTCATGGTGATATTCTTCTAGGCAAGAATTCCCAGTCACATTTCTACAAGTATCACTTCTACATTGACAGATCAGAAAATGACTGAATTTGTGATGAGACTTTTTTTGAATACTCGACAAACGTTTTCCTACCATGGTTGGAAAATAAAAAAATTAAACGCTATTTTTTTGTTAACACACATAACACACCATTAATCGAAATTCATTTCAGCTAATGGATAAAATTATTTACTTTTTTCCCAAACTTTACACATCTGCTGCATCTGATGGATGTTGCTGTTTTCAGATACCTAAAAGCTGCATGGAAGAAATAATCTGGAAATTGGCGAATGGTGTGGTGGAAGTAAATTTCAGAAATAGAATTTTGGTATTATTTAAAAAAAATGTCTTACTACAGTATCAGATGAAATTTTAAAGAATGGATTTCGTAGATGCGGCCTATGTCCCTTCAATATCGATAAGGTGAATTGCGAAAAATATTTTTGAGAAATCTAGAGAATAAACAAAATTATATTATACTACTGAAAGAATTTTAAAACAAAATTGGTAAGAATAAAGTAATCATATTTGTCAAACAATTTGTTCAAATCCTTTAGACCAAAGACTCAAATCACCTCTGAAAGATTATAATAAACGAAAATCGCTTCTCAAGAGGACTTCTGCAATAGTAACTCAGTCATCTATTATTATTATTATTTCCAAAAGGTTAGCTACATTCTCGAATGTAGTCAAATGTTGACTTAGTAAAACTCGAAATCCTGTACCACAATTTTAATGTATGAAATTATATCTTCCTGGTTACAATATAAATGATTTAGGCGCGGCGACTAGTTTCGGCGATACGCCATCATCAGGCCTATAATACATAGTGTTAAGATAGGTGGGATCATTACAAAAATTTTTATAGAATTTACCAAATTAAACATAATAGGGGGTGAGAGAATGAGTCATAATAGTTAACAAAGAATACATTTAGTTAAAATAAGTGCGCACGGGTACAAATACAAAACTAGTAAAAGGAATAATCTCTGCGCGATTTTTCAACACTACCGCCCATTTCCGTCAGCGGAAGAAAGTTCGATTCGAAAAAATCGGAATTTTTCCAATAATTGCAATATGGATATCAATCAACGCGTCTTAACTTACACAACACCTTAATAGAAATCAGTATCGACAAATTTGCTTTCCTTATCGAGATATCTCGAATAGAAGTTTCACTTAGTAGGCCGGACCGGGATCCTCGGACCAGAAATTGTTCATCTTCTGATAGAGCCTTTCTTTTTTGAATAAAAACCGAAGACCGAAAGAATTTTCCGGATCGGCCCCACCGTTCTCGAGTTATCGTGCGCACAGACATCCACACAGACAGACTTTTTTTTCGCGGAAAATCAATTTTTTTAACGTTTCATGACATTTTAAGTCATTTGGAGCAAAAAAAAATTTGAGATTTTTGCACGATTTCAATACTACGGTTTGCCATACTTCACCAAAGGTGAAGTATTGGCGAACCGTAGTAAATAAGGAAAAAAAGATTTCGTGGTACTAGGAACAATGGTAACTTATAATATTAAAATTTGTTTGAAAATGAGTAAATTACGGAAGAAGATCGAGGTCCAAACCCCATAGTGTGACTCAGTGGCCGTTTTAGTAAGGAGAGTATGATGGTAGGACATCGTACCCTATAATGTACGGTAGATAATGGTCTAGACTGGCAGGTGAACTGTGGGGAGGCAACCCTACAGGTGACCAACCTAGTACCAAGCCAATTGATATCAGTGGCAGGTAAATTAACAACATCCACATTAGTAGGTCCAAATTTAACAAAATTAAATAACTTCATAAAAGAGCGTTAACAAACAGCGCGTAAATGGTTATTGACAGGTGACAGCTAATAGAAAAGTGCGGGTAATTCGAAAAACAATTTAAATTAATTTAGATAAATTGTAGTTAAATTAAAAACCTGAGGGCAGGCGATGTAAAGGTAAAAATAAATTATTACTTGAATATAAATGTTGACAGTATTAACAGTGATGGTGACTACCAGATAACTGGGGCCAGGTTGGAGGGAACGACTAGGGAAAGAGAGAAAAAGAAGAAGAGTATGAGGAGACAAAAAAATAATTTGTGGTGACATTTAGGAAAAGGTTATGTCTAGTAAACAAACCAAAAATATACAAATTTGGAAGGAGATAAAAAATATTAAAAAGTAAATAGGGAAATGGGATATCGAGTTAGTCACTATAACTAAATAAATCAACGAGGAAGATATAATTTCATACATTAAAATTGTGGGTGATGGTATATTCGGTCCCAGCAGGTAGCAGATTGAATTAAAAATGTTATACCCATTTATCAATAGGTACATTTTCTCGCAGCCAGAGTTTTACGAAACCCTATTTGTGTTTATTAATAAACTTAAAGAGTTTCAAATTGAAACCTATATAAAATTACAAAGTGTACATTTGAATAATAAAATTACCAAAAGTAAAGTTAAAAACATGCAAAAATTTATTACAAAAATGATTGAATCATATACGAAAAACGAAATAAGTCGTTTGCATTTTCTTAAATGTGTCTCATTTCACTATAGTGTTTAATTATTAGGTATACAATATGTAAAGGTCTTATCGGATTTCATAATATTAATAAATATATAATTATATATAATATGTTATACATTTATAGGTATAGACATATCCATTCCGTTTAGGTAAAAAAACAATGTAAATATTTTAATTTTATCTAATAAAACAAAAATTATTCATTATTACAGTTTTATCTTACTGCTCTCCTCGTAAAAATTTTCCCCGGGACCGAATTTACCTATACAGTTTCAGGTATAAACAGAATTTGGGACCGAATTTAACCATTATTTTTGACCCCTTTTTCATTGGGAGGGAATTTGCCTATTCCCAAAATTGTCGTACATGATTTTGAGTTTTACTACCTCTTATTATTATTATTATTATTATTATCAAAAGCATTATTTTGGCCTGAATCCAAAGTATCAAAAAGGAAAAAAAAATGCAAAAAAAATCTCTGCCGTTTGGCAGGAATATCATTCTAGAAAATAAAATGAGAATAAATAAGACTAAGAGAAACAAATAGAAAGCTAGGGTAAAAGCAGAGAAAATAGCAGAAAAAGAAAAGATGAAAGTTTGGATGAAGTGACTACTTATATCTGAAGAAAAAGAAAGAATCTTTCCATGGAATTCTTTGGTAAAAACAGAAAAACAATATCGTTATCAAAAAGAGACAGAGTAAGTTTGTGAAAGCTATACAGGGTGGCTACTTTTTAATAGGGGCAGTATTGCTATCTCGTAAACGGTATACGCTAGAAACACGGTTAAATGGGGAAAAATGTGCGAAATATAAAAATAGACAAAATAATTTTTTGAAACCTAAAATATTCCTATTGGTTCCGGCGTTAAACGACAAAATCCGAATTTGTCGAAAATCGTTTTTTTGCCAAAGTTCGGTTATTATACAAAATTTGGGATAACTTCATTAAAAGTTTTTGTTGTACTCTAACATCGTTATAAACTGCCACAGTTAAATTTTGAATCTGACGTTTCGTCTCTTCGGGGCCACTATCAAATTTATCTTTTTAAATACGGACCTGCTTATTTTGACTAATATTATTAAATCGATTCGAATACCAAATTCAACAAAAACTTGATTATTTCGTGCTCTTCGGGGCCATAATGAACTTTATGTTTTAAAATACGGACCTGTCTATTTTATTTAAATTCATTGCTGTGATTCAAAGTATACTTCATTTAGATATCAGGAAATTCTATTTAATTGTTTGTTTATTAAATATTACAATAACAAATGCTATCGTGTCTTAGTAATGCTCTAGGTCTAGAATCACTAGCAGGTGTATTGTTGTCTCCCCCTCAGAAAATACGTAAAACCACGTATGTCATTGATCGGGCAAAACTTCACAGAATAATCAAGTGTTATTATCGTTGAATGTAGTAGTCAAAGCGATTTAGTACTTTTAAATAAAATAGACAGGTCCGTATTTAAAAAATAAAGTTGATGGTGGCCCCGAAGAGACAAAACGTCGCGGAATAATCAAGTGTGATATATCGTTGAATTTAGTATTCGCAGCGATTTAATAATATGAAATAAAATAGACAGGTGCGTATTTAAAAAGATAAAGTTGATGGTGGCCCCGAGGAGACGAAACGTCAGATTTAAAATTTAACTATGGCAGTTTATAACGATGTTAGAATACAACAAAAACTTTTAATAAAGTTATTCCAAATTTTGTATAATAACCGAGCTTTGGCAAAAAAACGATTTTCGACAAATTCGGATTTTGTCGTTTAACTCCGGAACCAATAGGAATATTTTAGGTTTCAAAAAATCGTTTTGTCTATTTTTATATTTCGCACATTTTTCCCCAGTTAACCGTCTTTCTAGCGTCTACCGTTTACGAGATATCAATACTGTCCCTATTAAAAAGTAGCCACCCTGTATACTCCGAGCATTACCATACATGTTTCACCCTTATATAAATCATCAGTAGTACTTTATCAGAATGCATAGTTCCAGTACCAACTCTGTAGACTCCAAGTATTTTAATGCAAATGAAAAATGATAGATACTGACACCATCTATCGTATAAACCCAGTCAACCTACGATAGATGGTGTTTAGGTATAATAAGATGAGACAGTCAGACGAAGAACACAAGTGCTAAAGGTATTGTCAAATATTGTCGGTGTTATTCCGAATCCCGAACTATTGATGTCGGTAAAACGGAGGGATTTCTGATGAAGTAATGTTGGCCCTTACGGTCACAAAATATACAGATCTGGCAAATTATTTACGGAACATAGGAAATTCGTAATGAGAGGAATAAGAATGTATTTAAGCAACGATTCAATAGAGAAAAATGAGACCAAACATTGACTCCATAATTTATCTACCACTCTTAGGGTAACGTGTGGATGAGAGCGATGTGCTCGCGGCTAGCTTCACTTTAAATTATATGTATTTAGTATTTTATAAATTGCGGAAGGGGATATTTGTGGCTGATTCTAAATAGCTACGTTTTAAAGTCTTTATGGTTAGTTTCAAATCGGAAAATAATTGTTAGGGTTCAATATTTCTAATTTTTAGAATTATTGGATGTGCTTAAATTTTCAGCTATAATGGCTAATTTTGTTGTCTTGTATACTTGTCATTTGTCAAATTATCAATGTCAATTCTGTCATGTCATTACTGTCATTAGTCATGATTATTCTCTTCTTTTTCGATTTTTCATGATTTAGTTCAATAGGTTTGTTCTGTTTTCGAAAACTATCTGTCAGAGAATGTCGGACACATGCGCAGTCGGTCACGCACATGTGCAGTAGACAAATCTTAGTACGAATATTATACTGCACATGCGCCTGACTTTCTCGGACAGATATATTTTGAAAACCAGAACAGACCTAATGTGACGCTAGGTCGGATAATTTGAGTTCGATATTCGGATAATTTTTGCATCGGCAGCACTGCTAGACTGCTTCTGTATTTCCCCAAACGTAGATCGTATGCGCTACAATAAATTATGAATGTTTTTAAAAAGGCCTATACCAAAATTTTTTGTTCTTATTCCTCACATATCGTTTATTAGGCTTCTTGTCTGTTGCATGAAATACCATATGCCCCGCAAAGTTTTTTCCAAATCTGAATAAACATGTACTGCTTGTTGTGCTATACAATCGCTCGCCCGACGGCAGTTTTAAATAAACATTCTTACGTGTACGCCTATGTTTCGGTCAAAGATTGGTATGTGGTATTCGTTCAACAAAATAATAAATATATTTCTATGGGGATGACAGCAGCATTAGAATGGTTGATTTGAAGTCCTTTTCATGAACATAGAATAGGATCTGTTATACTATTTTTAAAATAACAATTTTACAATTTACTGTAGATAAAACTGGTGCTACTCGTATATCATAAATAGCACTCAAATTCGATGAGACGGAGGGTAATTTTACCAAGGTTAATGTGAGTTTTCGGTCGTATTAAATTACTAGTCTTGGGCGTTACTATCTATCATTCGTCATATCGTTATATTTGTGTTGTTCAGAATGAAGCAAACCAGGTTGAACGAAATTATCCAATCATGAAAAACTGGTGGATATGTTTTCGGTCATAGGAAAATTGTCATCATTTGAAGTCCTTGTGAATGGAGGATGAAATATTAATTTCTAAAACCCAATGATGTCTTCGATAACGTCTAGTGATTTTTTTTTCATTTAATTATGCAATCTCAACTTGTTTACTTTTTTATTATATTCTTGGTAAGTTTTACATGGGGGCTCGAAGATTCCGACCACCGGGTGGTCATTACAGTTGAAACTACGAAAAATATTAACAAGTCAGCACGTGCCAAAACCATATATGTAATACTCCTATATCGCCAGCTTGAGAGAGAAATGTGTCGCCGATAGTAGAGTGCAGACGATCGTTTCTCTCTCACGCAGCCTCGGATGGTCATAGGCGTCACAGCTGGACGGAATTTTTTTTTGTTATTTTTATATATTCAGCAGAAAAAATATTGTAATAAAAACGTATAAATAAACAATGTTGTGATATATGCATTTATCATTTGTAGAATAATTTTCAAAAATAAAAATCGCGCACGTTTGCTTAACTTTCCTTTTTCTCTTCGTTCCTTTTCCCACGAGACACGACGCCAATGCAATTCACGAAGCAGCTATATACTCATTATTTATATGACGCATGCGCGTTGGCACCCGATTCCCATCTTACATCTCCTTCTGTCGGAACGCTTTGTTTCTACAGGCTAAGATAGGACGTTGGCGATATTGGAATATTACATATATGGCCAAAATTCACTTTCACCGGCGACAGGAGAAAGTGACATGACGTGTGACAGATGACGGTAACTAGAAAAGTACCAAACTTCATGCTGAAATGTGGAGGATAATAACAAATTTATAAGAATATCTGACATAGTACTAAATTATGAGAATAATGGTTCCGACACACAAGTTAACAAACAAAAATTTTCTGTAATTTCTGTGCGGTTAATCACTGCCACCCTAGGCAATAACCTTTATTTTCTTTAAAAAATTTTATTTCGTTTATTACATAATTTTTCTCGATTTTTTAAAAATTATCTAAATGCTTTTCAAGTACCATCATGTTTAATTTAATTTAATTTAACCTTCTACCCTTAATGGGTCTTTCAGGTTTTGTGATCAATTCGTTGTCTTGTTTGGTACTTAATATTGGTAAGTTTGTTTTTTAATTTAATGTATTACATGACTTATTGCGAACGTTTGTATCTTAAGGCCTGACTTCTTTGTTATTAAATTTATGGTACCTAACTTTGTGCTTTATTTCCTTAAAACTTTTGTGATATGGATGACCATTGGAATTTATCAATGAATTGTTTATTTTTACAACTATTCAAATTAAGTTCATGTTTTTATTTATGTATAGGTACCGAAATGAATATACGTACTGTCGAACACTGGGTGTTAAATACTCTGTGTCAAACTGGGTAACCTCGAAAATTGCGCTGTTGATAGTGACCAACACTATTATTTTTTGAAAAATATTATAGCAATCTCTATTAGTAGATTTTGAAACTAACAAGTTGAAACATCATTTGGTATAAACAGAAAAATATTGTTTTTTTTTATCCCGTCTAAATATTTGTTTTTAAAGGCTTTTTGAAGGATTTACCTTATTCATTTAATGAATATATTGAATATACTGATTAGTTTTTTATTGCTTATTTACAAAATTCTGAATATTTACCCAGTTTTATATTAAAACTGGTTTAAACAAACTTTTAATTTTTAATTAACGCACTCTTCAATGCAGTAAATCATTATTATTTATTGGAATGTATCATTGCTTTGTGCTGCTCTTGTCATCGCCGCTCTTTCACAATGGATTTGAAGTTTTGGATATTAATATTCGGTGATTCTCAACTCAATGAATATTATTTTGGATTTATAATTGTGAATTTATAACATTACTGGTAAATACAAATGTAGGTCTGCTTTTTATCTGACAGTTTGTTCCCAATTTAATATTGACGTAAATTCGATTTCTTTTTATCAACTTTATTTATAATTTTAATATTATTTTAAAAATTCTATTTCTTGGACTTTCATAGATCTGCCATAAATTTTATCATTGATTTTATGACACATTTTAATTAAGTTATTTATTATTTTTATTCTTTAGCGAATTATAGTTTAAGTTATCTTTCTTCATATTTAATAATTTTTAATATGTTTTAATTTGCTGTTTACCTAAAATTATAATCAAAAACATTACCATACATGTTTCATCCTTATAGTAATCATCAGTGGTACTTTGTCGGAATGCATAGTTTCAAAAACCTACTCTGTATACCACAAGTATTTCTATGTACTATAAAAATGATAGATAGTCACGACATCTATCGTAGGTTGATGGGTTCCAATCGGGCAAGTCGCTTAGTAGGATAAAATCCTGTAAAAGCGACTAAACAAGTACAACTTGGTGCCGGTAGATAATAAACCCATTGGTTAGTCACTTTTATAGGTTTTTATTCTACTAAGCAACTTGCCCGATTCTAACCCATCAACCTACGATAGATGTCTGACTACATGGGGTATACAGAGTAGGTTTTTGATATTATGCATTTCGACAAAAAACCACTAATTATTCCTATAAGGATGAAATATGTATGGTAATGGTCAGAGTGAATAGTTTCAAAAACTTACTCTCTCTGTTTGTGATTTAATTGCGTTCAAAACGGCCCTAAAATTGAAATTTAATTATATCAAATTTTCCTTTCGACTATTGTTTAATTTTATTTGCAATAATTAATGTCACTTTTACATTTTCTACTTACTAAGCTATCCCACAGTGATAAGAAAGAAAAACCGGAATGATAGTTCTAGGATTTCACAAGAAATATGTTACCAAGTTAAATGTACTTTTTAATAAATTGGTGGTATTGCAATTTCAATATTGGACATTTTTCTAATTTTTGCTCAAAACTGACAAAACGGTTAATTGCAGTAGTTTTAGAATCACCAAATGCAGATTTTTTTTTTTTGTTAAGAGCTATTAAGAAGATGAAATGTCCATATGTGCGTTTTGTGAAATATTATTCACACTAATTTGCTTCCTTAGGTATTCCTTAGATAAAAAAACTAGTTTTTGGGAACTATTCCAGTTGTAGACCATCTTAGGGTAGCTTATGTCGGTTTATTTTTCTTTGTATTGCAACTATTGTCCTGAGTTGTCTAGGCAGGAATTTTTTAAAAACACATCACGCTAGGTTCTAAGCGTGAGGTAGTGCCGAACTCTACCCTGATCGCTGTGCAAGCAGAGTCAGGGGCATACCTGCTAAACCCTCCTCGGTTATTTGTCCTGGTGTTCTCCTGTTCCTTGTACCCTGCTGCAGAGGTGAGTACTCCTTTTCAGGGATACTTGGTCGGATTGTTGTGATATAAAGAAAAAAACTAAGGAAAACTAAGATATTTGAATGGAAATATTATGTGGAAGTGTCGGGCGCTACTTCGACTACACCCACTGCCATTCCGGGAACCGCCTAATCGGCATAACTTCGGGATGGCTGGGTTATTTGCCGCTATACTATTATCCCTCTTACTGTTGTCCGTCTTGTCCTGCACGCTCTTCGGTCTCCTTTGCACCCATGACATCTATGATGTAATCATATATCATGCGGTACCTTCTACTATTGCTGGTTATAGTTCCAATAATATTGTCCGGTATTATCCGTTCTCCTGGTTCTAACTCCAGCCTCCTTCTATTATCCGACCATCTGTCATATTCAAAGTGATTTGCTCCGGGGGATCCCTGCCTGGGCAATATCTACATGTATCGTCTACTGATTTCCCTATTCTGAATGTGTATGACATGAAACTCCTGTGCCCTGTCCAAATTTGAGTCAAGATATACCCGGTCTTCCGATATGGGCAATCATACCATGCGCTACAGGTTGGAAATTAGTGTCTTAAACCACTGCGCCGTCTCGGTGTGCTCTGTCCATCGCTCTTGCCATTCTACCAAGCAGATGTCCCTCGCTTAGTGTACACTAATTAGCATTTTAGACAAAAAAAAGAGTATTGTGTTGTGGGAGTAATGAGAAACAGTTTAAACGATGTGAAAATATTATGCTGACAGAATAAACTATTATGTTGGTATTGTATAACGTAACTAAAATAGGTTATAATGAGAATTATTCCAAGTTTTTATAATAAAATATAACGGTTCAAATTAAAGTATTACGTTGATAGAATATCGAGAAAGCATTGTGTTGATATTATAGTGCGAAAGTGAATTTGTTAGTTATAATGACAATACATAAAAAAATGGTAATACAATTGTAAATAATAATTTTTTTTAGCGTGGCTGTAACGCAAAAGTTTTTTCGGGCTAGCTCCTATGCGCCAACTGTCTGAAGTGTAACGTACGATAAGGAGCTTCGTTTCAAATATGTAAAACGGTTCGAGATTCAATCGATCACACGGAAACAACCTGTGTAATATTGAGCCTCAAATAACAGCACACCGCTTCCTAATGCTTACTGGGTATAAAAACAAAGAGTTGTTACAATCGTACGTTGATTGGATATCCCAGAAAAATGATTCTGTCACTGCATATATTCTCAATTATCTTGGTGGTGTAGTAAAATATGCTCAGCCAAGATGTTTTACTATAAGAAATGAGATAGTTGAAGAATAACTTTGGAATTTAATGATGAAGAAGTAGATGTCAAGATCCCAACACATATTTTTTACATGACACTGACTTAAAAATTAAGCAACGTCACAGAACCCATGTTCTGTTGCAACGTCGTTATTTGTTTTACTGAAACCGATTTTTTTGTTGGTGGAAAAAGTGGAAAATGTTAGGACGTAAGGAAATTTGTATTAACTGTGGATTAGGAGAAACATTATCGTACTTTATTCATTTCAAAACAAAATGCCACTAACTGTTTAACAGCTTCACCAGCTATTCATTTTTTAACCGACCGCGACACTACAAGCAAAGTCAGTGCGAAGTTAGCAGCTTTGAAAGTTGCAGAATCATGCTGAAGTTTGGCAAAGAGCCACAAAGAGGACATAAAAAAAGTAGAAAAATTTTAGAATCATCAAATGCGTCATTGTTCCGTTTTTTAAACTTTCCTTTACTTTAATGTGATTTATCAAAAATTATCGATGCCAAGTTATTAGCTTTCAAAAACGCACTAAAATAAGTAAACATAATCAAAAAATTTAGCAATTTAATAGCCATTTTAAAAAATGGTGATCAAACGACCATGGTCTGGACCATGTAACCAATTTTGTTTGTATTCCTATAAATGTTTAACCAAGACAGGTAACAAAACTTGGTAGGGATTTTATTTTATCTGCAGCCGTCTTTTGTAATGAAAAGACTCACATAGTAAAATTTCTGTACGTTGGACATTTTTGTCGTGTATGATAGACTTAAAACTATCAAAAAAGAATAATCATTAATTAAAATATTGATAAAAAGTAGGCAAATTTAATTGTGGTAGACGAATATTTGCATTTATATTAAAATCATTCGTCGACCCGTCAACAGACCCATCATCAACTCAGCTATAATTTTCATGTAAATTAATGCAATTTTTTACCTCTGAAATAATATTGTAAAAATCATTTTCAACATTTTTCCTCTTAGGATAATAAATAGTCTTATATTTTTTCACACCGCAAGGGTCATCTAGTTCGATTGCAAGTTAGAGTTGTTTATGATTATAAACATTTTAAGGTTGCTCCTCATTTTTTAACCCTTATTATACATCAATCTTTAATTGAATTAAAAAACTTAGTGAGAGAACTTTTGGCCAATATGTATGAATTTTTAATGATCACAAATGGAAGATAAGCAAAATTGTGTAATACTTGTATTTACGAAAACATAAAGTTAGTAAATTATGTAAACTGAACAGGAATATTGTTAAGTGTAGTAAAAGGCAGTTCAATTTGTAACAATGTTAAAAGTTATGTGCAAATGACTCTAAAAGAATGTTATGTATAGTAACAATTAAATAAAGGAATAGTGGTCATAACTTATATAAAAAGATAAATAAATACTGAAATTAAACCTAGATTTTCAATCCCCCTGTGTCATTGTGCCGGTGGTCAAATAGCGCACTCAATTCCCAGTAAGTCGCCCCGGAGCGCCACGGCAAAATATATTAATAGCGGTGCCTTCCCCACACAAGCCTTAGATATAAGGGGTTCACTCGGAAGGGGGTGAAATGTAAGGCGAGTATTATTATATTATTATTATCAAACGACAGAGGTGTAAACCTTTGAAGAGAAACATACATTAGAGTATAGTGCAGTAATAATGATGAATGTTGTATGTTATCATGACATGCTTTGCTATTGATGCTGAGTAAGTAACAACCATCAAAAAAATTTGCCATTTGAAATGCATGTGACCTTGTGACCCCAATATATCCAAGTCACTTTGATCTACTGGGCTCCAATTTAAACTCGTGCGAGGTATGACCCTAATGTATCCACTTACCATAGCAAATCGATCCCGTGGAATGGCCGTGAGAGCTCTCACAGACAGACACACTAACACACACTAACAGGATGATCTCAATAACTTACTAAGCTCTGGAGAGCTCTGAAGTGAGTTAATAAAAAAACTTTTGATAATTTTCATACCATGTGTATATGGGTCACGGGCCACCCCTATCAGTTTTAAGCAGTTAAATAGATTTATACAAAATTTTGGCCAATTACAATTTAGCATTTTTTGGATTTTTTTAGATAAAAATACAATATGGTCGACATTCGGTTTGACCGGAAATGACATAAAAATTGTAAATTCAAATGGCCCTTAAGACGCCATTTTTAGTTTATTTCTGGATTCCTTTTATCATCCTCGGTGATCATGATTTGATCTAAATCACTTATAATTAAACTAGAATTACCTAAAAGTCTCAATTTTGCCAATTATTTGTTCTTGTTTCTTTTATTAAATATTAAATTCAGCAAATTCGGTTTTTTAACTAAAATTCAATTTTTTTAGATGAAACACAGATGGGTCACCCGGTATTAAAGTTGGATACAAAAATTCAAGAATAAAATAAAAACCGCGTCTTAAGTGACATTTGACAGTACGTGTTTGAAATCAGAGAATCTAAATATGTAGATATGTTCCAATTTTCGTCTTATTTTCGGTCAAACCATTATTTCAAACAAAAAATTCTCATGCAATTTTGTCCTAAATAATAATTATAAATAAAACGTAATTGTTAAACAAACGTCGAAATCGCGTTATCTGTTACATTCCTAGAAAGTGATTAGAAATTCGTCATTATTTTTAGTGGGCGGTTACGGTTAAATTTTTTATTGCAATGGCTTATTTTTTATTTTGCGAATACTAAGCACGATATTTGATGGTTTATGTTGAAACCCGCGGTAATAGTAAAAATCGGCGACAGCCAAATGTATAAAGTCAATTTTTCAGAAAGATTATTGGAAACTGGTTCCGTTTTCCCGAAGTAAACAAGTGGTAGAATTCGTAGTGATCATGTAATGAATGCAGAAGAGCGTATTATAAAAAAAAGTTTGTTATTTTTATGTGATAAATGTACGTAACACTTTTTTGTTGGACATTTATATCGCAGAACGTAGATATTAAACATTTTTTTAAATTATATGCAATTTTTTTGAAAAATTTCGTAAAAAAATGTCTTCACCTATTTATGTAATACGTGCACTATGTTCGCGGACATTAACCATTATAATGAATAAAATTTAAAATACAAGTGTCTTTTTTACAGATCGATGGTCAGTTTTGCCTTTTTTTAATAGATTTTATTCCTGCATTTTAAATATTTAAAAAATTCCCCAAGGTTATTGACTCCAACAAGCTTTACTTAATTAATTTTCAAATAGTATAGTGTTGTAAATATTGGGGTAGTAATTAAAAACACCTAATTTTCATAATTAGTTTGATTAAAATCGAAGCAAAAACAAGGGTTAAAGTATTTTAATTGAGTCATAATAATCTAAACAATCTCTAACAAATTATTATTATCTCTCCTTCAAAATTCTTTAGAAGAAAATATAAAGGGACACCTCTGCTTTACGTTTAACTAAGACGAGTGATTAAGTTAGAGTGAAATTACGAAACGACTTGAAACGAGAATAACACTTACTCTTGTGTGTTGTTTGTCTACCTATGCGATGCCGAAACGGCACGTCAAGTGGTATTTTTTATATTGGAAGTTATTTTAAGTCTTAATTAAATATTCATCTCGTGATTATATAGAAGTGTGAAGAACTGTATAAATGAAATTTAATGTAAAATTTGGTTAATGCAAAATTCGAATTTAATATGTCAGTACCATTTTAATTATTATTAACAATAAAAAAGAATTTTATTTAAAAGTAATGGTGAGAAAAATGTAGTATTTTTATTCTAATATTTTATTTTGTTTCAAACGACATCTGGATTTCACTTCATGCTTTCTAATACAATGATTTCTAAGTTTTAGCTGGAAATTTTTTCGGTAATTTAGAAAATTGGTAATTTTATAGATTTCGTTGTGTTCTTTCCGAATTTCTACTTTGCCATCTCGTATCCATATTGGAAAATGGCGCATAAACAGAGTTTTTTGACAATATCTCCTTTTCGACTCTTGTTTCGATAAAACTAGTTATCTAATACATTAAACTAAAATATTTCCTATATTTTATGTTTTTTTTTTTGGAAAATTAATAGTTTTAGCGCATGGGTTTTGGTCGAAAAACTCATTTCCACACCACCTTGAGGTAAAGTAAGTATCTCGTTTTTTTATCATGGTATCCCCAGTAAGCCTAATCTACAAGCAATGGACCATTCCAAAATTCAGTACATTCTCCTTCACTTGGCTGTTGTACTATACTACATTACTCATTTCTAAGCATTTGAAATAATTTAAATTTTTTTCAGGAACCGCCCAAATTTCCCTATCTAATAGTACTTTGATATAGAAAAATTGCAAGGTAATTCAAAATTTGACTACAAAGCTAAAGGAAATTTTGGCCAAATGCCATTTCACCTTACCGGAAATTAAAATTCTATGAGACAGTCTTGTTAGATTTACACCATATTTCTCAATAATCGTAATTAAGGATTAGACAATTAATCCTTAAGACCAAGTATACGCATTGTGCAGTTCACTGAGGTTGATAAGCATAATGAAATACAATTTTACTAAGAGGTCTCAATTAAAAATTGAATGCTACTGAAAAGACTCTCAGTCTCACGGAACGACTCAGTTCCCGATATTTTGTGTAACAAAATGGTCGCTCAACTTGTTAGGAGGCCGATAATTTCTCTCAGTTGTTGTTCGTTGAGCTATAACAGGTCATCTAATAGGTTACGAGATGATTGATTTGATTAATTTATGAAACTTTTTGGATACCTCTTGCTATGTAAAGATTTCTAGTGGTTAGTATGCTGGTAGAGTATCCACTGTTTTATTTTCTGTCGGTCCAGTGCATATTAGATTCCACATAGTGGCTCTGGTCCCACAAAGGAGTCCTTGCGAGGAATTCAGCTTTCTCATTGCCTTCCAGCCCACTATGCCCTGGTACCCAAACAACAGTCACAGGGTACTAAGTGATTATGGGTGGTTCCAAACAAGTTTGGATTTATTTTTTTGTGATTTCGGTGCCTTTGTCGCTACTTGAGTGACTTAGACAATAAAGATGGATTTACCTTTTTACTTCCCATCTATATTTTCAGCTATGCAAACTGAAATGGCTTGAATTTTAGCTTGTAATAGTATTGCATGTTCTCCAAGGTGTAGACTGATGCCTTTCCTTGTTCTCAGTCCATATATCCCTGCGCCAATATCATTATTTGTTTCAAGCCACAAAATGTTTTCTCCAATTCCTGTCTATTGCTCAAATCGACATAAAATGGATTTTGGAAGTGTTCTTTTGGGTTATTGTATCTGCGGTTATCTGAAGGACTGTATTATCAATCCCATGTCTATTAGAATAATTTCTCCAGTTCCCAGTACATTTAGGACGGGATGCTGATAATCTTGGTACCCCCTTAATTAGTATATTCAAAGAAAGATTTAAGAGTGTTTTTATAGCCGATGTAGACGTACTGATCGCAAACTTACCAAACATGCTAGTCCTTAAAGGCTTGTAAGTCGAGCTTCCGCTGCTGATTAGCCAACTTTAGGCTAACACACCACAGCTACATATGTAACTATAGGTCGTACTGCCTTGCTGTATAGCTAGTTGGCCATTCTGGATTTCAGCCTCCATGTTTATCTCGCCATCATGAACATAGTTTTCGCTTTTCAAACTGTTCTGATTAAATGTGCCCTTCATGGTAGCTTAGTCTTCAGTGTAATTTTAACTCAAAGCTTATTGTGATTTCGTTATTAAAGAGCTTGGGTACCTTGTATGTTTTAATTTTCTTTTTGTGAATGTGACCAAACATGTATCTTAAGGATTACCCTTTCCACATCACTATTAAATTATATTTGTATAATTTCTACACATTTGCTTATATGCTTCCCCTTGACTAGTTCTACGGTATAGTCAGCACAACATTGGGCATATATGCCAGCTTCGTTCAGACACCTGGAGATTTTATATCAGAAGATTTTACGGAAGGGGCCATAGAAGTGGCAAAGAGATCCTTTCCTGAGAGAATTTTACACAGTTTCAACGAATAAAGTGGCATGGACACATCTTCTCTATTTTACCTATTGGGTAATAGCATTTTTGGTTCTTTAGTCTGTTAAATCTGGTTTGCAATGAAGCTGTTATCAAAAGCTCCTTAAATATCAAGCAAAGTAGCCAATGTTACTCTTTGCTTATCAATGGTTGCTTTCAGTCATTTGATTTGTCATTGTAACACGTATAGACCTATTTCTTTCATCGATTTAATAACCAATTATATCATGCTAATGGGTCTTAATTCATAGTTGGTTTTACCTTGGTTTAGGAATGTATGCAACTTTTAAATGAACTCCAGTTTTTATGGATATTACCCTAAAGACCTTTAGTAAAATTGGTGCCAGGATTTATATGCCCAATCGGCGCAAGATTGGTTGAATATTATCAATACCTGGAGATTTGTAAGAGTCAAATGATTAACATGCCCATATTATCTTTTATAAACTGATGACTTGTTTCGAATCCTCCTCTCTCGAGTTTAATCATTGACAAGAGGGTTTTGGGTTGTTTTACCTAGTTCAATTTCAACGCATTCAATAAAGTGGGTCAGCACTAAAAACATCCAGAATTTCTTTTCTTACATGCGTATAATTGCCATTTGCGTCTTTCAAGGATCTTTGGATAAGATATTTTGGGAGTATTGTGGCTTCAGACTCACTTTTGCTCTCTATTAGCCATTTTAATGGAATAGTGGCTCATTAGGGTTTGCCTATATTGCTCCCAGTAACCAGTTTTCTTTACGAGATTATACAGTTGCGCACTTATTTCTCCCTTTTATTCAGAACGTTGTTCCAACATCATACTTGTCTCTTGGAGTTTTTTAAATAATTTGATATGCTTAATTATATGATTGCTTTCTCTAGACGATCTGCCATTGTCTACATTTCATTTTTAGTCATAATTATTTCTCTAACGCTGCCCAGATTTAAAACTAGATATTGGATTTTTTTATTTCAACAGGTATCAATTTTTTTACATATGCGAGTCTGAAGGTTATAACATTGTAATCCGAGAGAGATGGATCATCAGATACCCATCAGTTTTTATATTTGGACCCAATATATATGGGGTTTACAATGGTTATATCAATTAAATTCCCCCTATTTTAGTTTTTGATTGTTGGTTTGTTGCCTTTATTGAAGGTCACGAGATTCTTACTAATTAAATAATTGTAATTTACTTACTTCGTTTATTGGTGTATCGATCCCCTTTTGGCGAAGTATTCTTCTCATATCTGTCGATGGAGGTGTTTCCTTACTATTGTATGCCAAGTATATTGATGTAAATAGAAGGTTGTTATTATCCTCTACCTGTTTCAATTTAACTATTGTCACTACTACAGAATTCAGTTAGTAGTAGATGCTGTATATCATTTCTTACATAGATACAAGCTTGATGAAGGACCCCGGGGTCTTATCACAAAGTCCTTTACCGTTTACATTTGCTACGTCCACAAATCTTCCGATTGGTTAAGTAATTTCAATGTTTCTTACCACTATTTTTTTACACAAAGAGGCAATTGCTACTTTAGCGCGATGAAGATAAAGGTGCTATCACACTCATATTGCGATTCCTTTGTATTCTTAGAATACACCACCTTGAGGTAAAGTAAGTAGCTCGTTATATTATTTATACAGAAGTCGCCTGCAGCGACCGCGATGAGTTTAATTAATCCTTTACATTTGTCTTAGACAGAACCTTGTACTCTTTTACCAAGGCCGTCTATTCCGTTCATCAGTCCACTTCGTCCGCAGTGTGACCTGGGCGTGGGTGTTGGAGCTATCCAGTCTTCTCCTGACGTATCTTCCCTGTATTCGTTTTCACCTGGAAATCATTGTTGGGATATTAGTATGAATATATATTTGGTTTAAGGGAAATCGCCAGGGGAGGTAGGAACATTTTCTGAGGATCCTCCTCTCGGTTTGCCGTAACGGCGTGCAAGAGAAGAGGAGGAAGGGTGTAGAAGTTGAGTTGCGTAGTCGATTATAGGACGTATGTAGGTTTTGTATGTGTGTAGCAACGTTCGAGGATTACATCTGCCTATTCGACCAGGCAGTGCTCCGATGAGAACGGTTTGTTTCCTTACTCTGTCGAGTTCTTTGGACTTCGGTCACACAATTGAGGGGGCGTGTAAAGCACACTCCCGGTAAGTGACTCCAGGGCCTGAGATTAATCTCATTGAGGGATTGGTTAGCTTTTTGGGTGTAACTAGGATGTTTGAAGATGATAAGCTGGGATTTATGGGGGGTTGAGTGTAATCCTCCAGTTGCTACACCATTGGGAGAAATGGTTTAGAAGTTGCTGGGTTTTTCAGAGCTTTCATGGATGGGGCGGTAGCGGATATTTTGGGTATCATCAGCGTAAAGCTGTAAGTATTGGCTAGGTAAGAGAGCTGAGGGATGTCGTGAGTGTAAATGACGTACAGACGGGGGCAAGCACTGCGAGAGGAGTGAAGGGATCTGATAAGGAGTTTCCGACTTTGAACCGGATGGAGCGGTTTCTGAGGTAGGAATAGATGAGTTTTATGAGATGGATAGGGAGTCTGATGTTATAAAGCTTTCGAAAAAGTCCGGCGTGCCAGACCTGGTCGAAAGCCTTCTGGACATCAAAAAGGACTGGTGAGAAATTTTAAGGCTAGGGTATGGAGTCTCACAAGTGCATCCTGGGTGGGGTTTTCAGAGTTTACCCAGATCATTCGTCAAGGATTTAGGCGTGTAAGAGTTAGGGGATTGGGCACCTGTGTGTCACCCGAGGACGCCTTTATATCACTGGCTTCCCCTTATTGTCAAGTTTTGAAAGGAGGCAGTTATTCGACCCTTCCACCAGCGACGAGGACAGAAATGTTGATAAATATTAATAACCTAAATAAATCGAATAAATATTAATTTTATGATTTGTCTTTATATATTTTATTTAACTCTTTTTAACCGTTTAACAAATAAACGATAGTATTAAATTGAACAAATTTTATCTAAAAAAAAAATGGATAGTAATTTATGAACAGGTTAATCAACAACTCCTCCCATTCTCTAAACGTTAATTAAATCGGCCTGTTAATTTGTATTAATTTCGATCTGTAACGGACGTGCGTATTCAATGAGAGGCTTAAATAAATTTATATATATTTAAATTGAATTTTGTTTCATGCACAAATAAAAGCGTTTTACATTAAATTTAATCAGGCACAAACTAATTTTCGTTTGACGAATATCTACTAAATACTTAATAACAATGTTAGCGATGTGCAAATTTCCAATAAACGTCCGTTGAAACAGTAGTTTTAACTAATTTACAGAGAGATAAAAGCGGTGGCTCTGGAAGTGAATAGAGAAGCCCTCGGGCCTCTTATAACCCAGCAAATTCTACAAATTCATACGAACATAAACGGAAACTACAATTTATAATAATTTGGGGCCACAAAATATATTATTTTTACTAAAAAACCTCTAGTTTGGTCCACCGGAGAAAGTAATGCAAAATAATCCCTTAATTCTAAGCTTCACCATTAAGGGATTTTGCCGGGTTAAACCGAACACATGTTTCGAAATTATTATTAATCTGGAATTTATTCGCGAGCACATACACTTGACGACTTTAACTTATAATTTATCGCCTAGTCTGGAAATCGTACGAAAATTTCGCTACGGAAAGAGATTTATTAAATCACATGCAAAGTAAATGGTTAAAAATTAAAAATCGTTTTAGTTGAAGTAATATTGGATGAATAAATTTCGGTTTAGAAATATTAATAATTATTTTGCAGTGGGATTTATTATCAGAAAGCTTTGTCCTTGAATTAGACAAAATTACCAGAAATTTTCTTTGACTTTTCTAATAGGAATAACCATGAGAAAGTACTTCATTAAATCTTAGTGATAAAATTGAACAACTAGTTAAATTAATTATTATAATGACGTCAGCACCATTTGTCTTATGTAAAGCAAGTGAAAAGGGTTGGAAAAAAAATTGGTACGACAATTTAACCGCTTATATATTAAACTTCAAGAAATAGTAATAGCTGATTTTAAAGGGATTCATCGAGCATCAAGATTTTTCCAGGATCTTAAAAAGAATGCAGGACAGATATATAAAACACCATTCGAAAAGATGAAACTAATTTGGGCTTGTGATATAAATAGGAAAAAGCAAGTTGTTTAAGATTGTAACAAACCGTCGAGCATACAAGTAGACACTAGGGCTTCACACGAGATCGATACTTCTTAGGCGATGACGAGACCACATCCGAGAGTCTTGTTCATATTTCTTCAGAATTTGTTTCTGAATTTCTGAGAAAAATAAACTAGCAAGCAGTATAAATATTTAATTTTTTTATAATAAAAGAAAGGTCTGCATAGGTTACGATAAATTTACGAAATTTAAAATCTGGTAACCATCAGGGATATTTTTATTTTATATAAAAAAGGTAATAAAATTGTATGACCCAGTTAAGTCTTAGGTACCCAAAGGGTACCACTACATTTGATGTTGAAGGTTGAAGGTATGTGTGTAGAATAAAACATTTTAAATAAAATTTTCAATTCTATTGAAAATATTAGTAACGAAATCAACATTAACGTGCTCTCCAGTTCAAATTCAACAATTGTATTTTTATTAAACGGTGTCTGGTTAGATAATATTTTTAAACTAATTAAAATTTATCATTAACGAAATTTAAAATGTATTTTTGCGAAAATATTGTAACGCGGATGAAGGAAAAAAAGTTGTATTGTATTATATAATAATATGTTTATAATTATAATTTGTATAGAAAATGATTTAATAACATCCAAATAAAAACAAAAAAACATAAATAATCAGGCATTTATTAATTACAATAAAATTAATAAATACCTCGTTTTGTGCTATCTTAGAAATAAGTTTTAGCAAATACGATACCGAGACTGAAACGAGGCTTATTTTTTCTCAACTAACGAGACCGAGACGAGATTTTTAAAATTCTTGCCTTATCTCGTCTCGTGTGAAGCCCTAGTAGAAACTCGAGCTGGTAGATACGATTGTCCAGATGCACTGTATGCTTAATATCTATCTAATCTTAAATATTCGACGTTGACGAATTCTGGACAATAAATTAAGAATTATTCTTGCATAGAAAGAGGGACAGACCATGTTAAACAAAAAGTACAAATTATAAATAAAAATTATTCCAACTGTTATAACTGTAAATAAAGTGGCCATTTTTCCAACAAATGTTGAGTGCATAAAATGGCCAAATATTGAAAAGAAATTTGGTTTAAAAGCAAATAGTAAAATCAAATAGGACACTAAGAGTTACAATGAGAATTAGGTCTTTGAGTGTTTTGTCAATGGTACAAAGGCGAAAGCTTACATTACTACCGGATATGGTGCAGTTCCAATTCGTATAAATGAAAGCGAGATCGTTCACTTCACCAACCTTTGTTACGGTGGTTGAATATATAGAACCCTAGTTATAATTTTAAGTTGACGAAACTTGAGAAGTAGTTGAAACAATAATTGTACCAGATTAGATCCACAATTTCTAGGAGGGCTTATTGAGATATATCCCGTCTACTGCACCCAATCCATCAACCTTGTTCCCTGTACTAGTTTGTACAGGTTCTTTAATGGCTGTTTGAAGTCTTCTGGATCCATTTTTGGTTTTCCATATATTCTTTGCCTTCTGTGATCCAGCGCCTCACAGTTGCATTGTATGTGGAGTGCATTCTCGGTCCCTTTATTGCATTGTCTGCATTTAAGGTCGCCGTTATATGGCCCCATTTTGTTTAGGTGCTCTCTGGTGGGAAGGTGTCCCGTGAGGAGCCCTGTGTCAATTCGTAGTTGATTCCTACTCATTGAGAGTAGTTCTTCAGTTACGTTCTTTGACGGCTCTTTTATAAACTTTTTCCCGTGTAGAAGTCCGGGTATATTGTCCCAGTACACTTTGTGTTGTCGCTTAATCCAGTCTTTTATATGGTTCCTAAACGTACGTTTTGGTACTCTCATCACTGGTTATGGACCAATTAATGGGGTTGATGACATGTTAGTAACTTAAAAAGGTCTTTATGTTTGACATAGAACAATAGCATTATGGGTAAAAGAAAATATTGTTATTCCACCAAAAAAGTTTCATATGTAAGAGTCTCATTTAATGTCTGATCACCTTTATGTCCAAGGAGAAATGATACTAGTTCCAGATTAGAATTATTTCATTAAGGAATGTGTCACTTATACAGGGTAGGGTGTCCAGGAACTCTTCTGCCAAATGGAAACTGCAGCTACTAGAGGTGATTTTAAGTCAATTTAGCTCAAATTACCTTAATCCGAAAATGCTTCCTAAGAGAGCTACAGCCCTTTTAAGAAGACGTCCTTATATGAGTTTTCTTCAAATTATTCAAAAATGCCGTTACTTAAAAAATTCAAACTTGGTATAATCAATAAACAGTTATAAACCGGCGGTCGCTATTAAATAATTTTATTTAGATCCATCACAAGTGTGTCAGTCGGGGGTTCCTGGTATATACAAGAACTTTGTGATCATTAGGAATGTTTTCGGGCATGGTCTCGAGATAAGTAAAATCCTCAAATTTTGGCTATATTGCATTGAATAAAAAGCTTTTTAATTAAAATAAATACTTTTACATTATCCTTTACTATCTTGAAAAGATATTATTAGGATAACAATTAATCTTTTTGATTATCGGCCAGTCGTTTACCGATCCTATTGTTTGCACACAACTAACGCAAAGTGGTACAAACTATTGTTACACTGGAACCAAACTCTCCTTACTCCAGTCTGATTCTCTTAGTTAAATAAGTTTGTAAATCTGGCAACACTGCAAAATTTTTTGAAAATATAATTGATGCGAAAATAAACTATAGTGTATACAAAATATATGTGTAAAAGTTTATTGCCATTTTGTTAAGTAATGACGTCATCACTCATAGCAAACTGCCACTTCCGATTGTCCAATGACACGTAAAATCTAATCCAGTTTATCAGAATCTTGTAAGCTAAATTTGAAATTTTTTAATTCAGTAGTTTATGAAGTATCCATACTACAACATCCATCCTAACACACAGACACGTGTTCATCCGTTTAAAACCGTTTAAAACTCACTACCCAATTTTTAGCATGATTACTATACCTTTCTTATCTGAAGGGCCAGAGGTAAAAAGAAAAAGGGTTGATGTAGAATGTGCGTTGATTATTGCACTTTGAATTCGAAGACGATAAAGGATATATATCCCCTTTCAACGATTTTTTAAGAATGTTTAAGGATTTTATAAGGAGTATTCAAGGTGATTTTTCACAGATTTTTAAAAAAAAATTAAAAGAGTTTTAAGGAGTTCTTATTTTATTCGTTTAAGCCATATGTTTAATATGACTTAAAAATATTGTAAAATATACTATTTATATAAAAAGGCTTCCGAACCAGCATATTTGCCTGCGAATTGGAAATCGCCGTATGATAAGTTAGTCTGACCTAATCACTTTTGCATTCGTAAGCTCCACCCCACCGTTTCATCAAAACATTTCGAAGTTATGTATTTCTTAATCCTCGGTGTCCATAGGGAGCCGTCTTAAGTCGAAGAAGTATAAGTATGAATATAAATTATTGAGAACTGTGTTAAGATAAATTAATATTGTTAGTTGTGTTAAATATGAATCTAAAGGTTGTTGTAGGTACATAGATTAGTTATAGTTCTACTGAGTGTTTAGGTTCGACCTAACCCAAAGTAGAAAAACTATTACAATATATCTCGGTCTCGGTGGCACAGATCGTGGGCTATCGATCATATTCGTTTATGGCTGTTTATATGCTACAGCCAACGTGGGTTCGTGCCTTGTGTCTGGCAGTGAAATTTAAATTTAAAAATTTCAGTGTTAGATACTTGGCTCGAATAGGTAAACCGCATTAAATATTAATTTAATTAATGTCTAATGCGAAGCCTAGATTTTCAATCCCCTGTGCCACTGTGCCGATGATGGTGGTGAGGTTTTCCGGGTTTTCCTACACCTATAGACAAATGGTCCCATCAATCCTCAATAAGTCGCCCCGAAGCGCCACAGCAAATAATAATAGACTTCCCTTCCCCGCACAAGCCATTGGCTTTTGGGGTCCATTTGTAAGGGGGTGAAATGTAGGGCGAGTATCATTATTATTATTATTGTTATATATACTCCATCAGTAGTACACCTATGCCGGTTCTGGACCACTTCCATGGAATACATCTACCTAACCGAAAAAGTAGCATCCCTAGCCGAAGAGAAGAGTACCCTTAGATGAGAAGAGACTAGCTTAAAATGTATTTTTGCTCTGTGACGTCATCCGACATGTCCAGACATGCATCGTCATGGTTTATTTTTGGAAAAGAAGAAAAGATCAAGCAATCAGCGATGCGTTTTGCAATATACAGAGGGGCACATAAATCCTCTTTTTTTGGAAAAGAAGAAGAGATCAAGCGATAAGCGATGAGTTTTTCAATATAGCGATGAGTTTTCAATATATATATATTGATATGGAAATAAGGAATAAATTGAATATTGTTGTACAAAATTTAAAATAGTAGGGAGAAAGCACTTTATACAAATCATTCATACCTTAGTGGTGATCTGCCACCTTAGTAATTTGAGCTGTGTCAGAAATGTAGGCATCGTGATTGGTGGAAATAATAAATTAAAAAACTTGCCTGTCAGTGGAGTGTTTTGTATTAAAAAAGGTTGAGGGATTTCAAAATAATTCCAGGAAGTCAATTTCATATGCGGTTTTGATAAACATGTTCAAGTAAATACAATTTTGTTATTGAAAATCCAAATTTTCAGACATCTTTTTATTAATCATTTTGATTGGCCCATTGAAAGAATTTTTTAAACAAATTTTCTGGGATTTGATCCGTTGCGAGGGACGTAACTAAGGGGTTGTTGAGTGAGAAAATGTTGGTCGAAGGGGATAAAAAGAATTTTTTGAGCTAAAAAGAAAATTATTATAATGAATGAAAAGTAATCTAATCAAATCAAAAAACAAATATTCTTTTAAACAAGAAAAAGTGTAAATAATTATATGGAATATAAATAAAAATGAAATGACTTACTTAGAATAAAGGACATTTTGGTCAGGTTTTTGAGGACCGATTCCAATCCAGCTGAGCTCGAAGTGGATTTCAAATACACAGGAAGATCGAACCTTTTAGTGAAGTGTATCAGTGAAGGTAATAAAAAGTTTCCCTAAAAATAAAAAAATATATCTAAAATTAAAATATAAAACCCATATTAAAAAATAACTTTTTCTGGGGTTATAAAACAATAATGAAAATAAATTAATATAAAAATTTTGAATTTAGTAGTTTAGGTTGTAAATAATTAAATAAGAAACTCACCTGGTGAATTTTAAAGTTATAAAATTGACATAGCTTTGGAAATATTTTATTTATCTCGGCCATTTTCTCCATATCAGCTGTATTGGTTTTATACTCTTATATATAATAGAAAGAGTCACGAACTTGCTGTTGTAAGGCAGTATTTTGCGTCGTATCTGATGACGTCAGGACAAGACGTTTTTTAAAAAAAAATTTTGTTGTTTGTTTAAATAAAATGTTATTGTTGTAATTTAATTGAATATTTGTTATTATTTATTTGAAAATACATTTTTTTGAAAACAGAAGAATAAAATTCTTCTGATTAAAATCTATGAACCCTCCCTGAGATTAAAGAAACTCATTGCTCTTAAAAATAAAATAAAACAAATTTCATCAAAATTAAAAAGTTCACTTTAATGGCGCCCAACCAAATTTAAAATTAAAATAAAATTCACTGTCTGAACAAGGAAATCATAACAATATATATTTTCAAAAAGACAAAGAGTCTTCCTCTTCTACTGCCGCTTCTGGTCATTGTCGGCTGTTTCTTCTGCTAAAAGGGCATTCATTACGTCCCATTGGGGTAGTTTCATTACAATTTGGGGTGGTTTAAGGGGTAAACGAGGCTAAAATAGTCTTGTCTCATCCAAGGGTATTCTTCTCTTCGGCTAGGGGTTCTACTCCTTCGGTTAGGTAAATGAACTCGATGGAAGTGGTTCAGAATCCATTGTCAAAAATACATATATATTGAAATTATAAAAAAAGGCGTTAAAAAAATTGTCGTTACTTTTTTTTAATAAAGCACTCGACTAATTTTTAAGTTAGAAACGTGTTCGAAATTGAACTCGTGTATCAAAACCGGTGAAAAAACGTAATTTATGATCGCGAATTTAAATAAATATTGCCATTCATCCCAACGATTCATCAGAGAGTATTATCCCTTTATACTCAAGGGAAATCTGAAATTTAGCGTCTGAAAATGGGTTTATCCAATTAGAATATTTTCGGTAAATATCGTAAATTAACCAGGGAAAAGCGTGCCATGTCGGAAATATACTAGACCCACCAGAATGTAAGGTTTTCAATGGAAAACAATTAAAATTTTAAACCGTACAAATTATTTGCATCGTAAAACAACAAAAATTAATATTTTAGTTTCAATATGTATATTCTATAACAATCTTAAATATTTTAACAAATCGACGTTACAATATATTTTAATTATATACTAGTTGTATTTCCTCTGGTGAATATCGGGAATCGTTAAGTATATTATCAAGTTTATCATGTTCCTGCGGATCGAAATACAAAGGGTTGCGGTTGTGTATCGCGTACGGGGTCTAATTAGGGAAGATCGCGAATTCAAGACACGTAAGATCGGGTTGAAAACAACGAACCAGTTACAACTTAACGGGAACAATGTATGTGTACGCAATATTGGGAGCATCACCGAAATATAACAATTAGGATCTGGTTAAATGTTTGAAAGTCATTGATTACATTGACCTTTCTGATCATAAATTGTACCTTTATAAATATAATTTTAGTTTTTTAAAACATTTTTATTCGCTTTTGGCAGCAAACGATTCTAATTTAATCTTCAAATATCTCGATGAAAATATTCAAAAAGTGGACATTCCAATTTCTGAAACCCGTCAATGCATTTTCGCGGCGGAAAGTTTTCTATTATTCAAGTCTCGGTTGTAAAATGAGGAAATTGCGGTCCAGTCTTTTCCGAACTTTGATGGATTTCGTTACTTCCATAGAAAATTGCTTCTTGAATGATGAACGAACCGTTCGATTTGGACGCCGATGCCGATTCCGACACCGATGTCATGTCATGACCGGTATTAAAAATTCACAACCATTGAAAAGGGATTTTCATCGAAGCAAAAAGCTACAGGTTAATAAAAATGAACGATTTTATTATTTACTTTGAAATTAATCAATTTTATTATTAAGGTGACTTTTGTCACTTTAAAGTTCAAATAAAAGTAGTATGTTGGACACAATCTATTTTTTACATATAATCCGAAATTGATTTTCATGAAGTATTTTTAAAGATATCTCATTAGTTTTAAAATCAATTTAATATAGGATGCCTTGAATTTGGTCGCTAATACCACGTTTGTTTCGGTCTTACATTTTGCTTAATTTTCAAACAAAAAAATCCTTATTATAGTGAAATCTTTACTATCTTTGACGACTAAAATCTGGACAATACTGTGAGTATCAGACATTTTTATTGCGTGAATATTGCATGTCATTACGGTTATTTTTTGACAACTGAGATTCTTTGTGCCCTGAACTTATACCAGTGGCAGATCTGGCTTCAGGGCATCTTTAAGGCATGACAAATGACTGACCCAATATCAAATGAGGGAAATAATCCGTCAAAAACTCACACATTTTAAATGCTCATAAATAGCCTAACAGGGAACATTTTCATAGCTAAAATTTTAGACTATATATCAGAACTGTAGAATCCATAATAATTTTAAAAAACCACTCTACAAAAACACTCTGGCCCAACGTTTAGTGATATCAAATATATACCCCACAATTACAAATTTAATAACCGAAGAAAAATTTAAAAAAATGGGAATAACTTCTTAATTTTAGACGATAGTGCTTCAGATCCAAATGACGTTTTGTCTACTTTTCTGCAGATCATAAATAATGTTTTAAATCAATTTTCATTTATTTTTAACGCAATCTAGATACCTTATTTTGCTGGTGGTGAAGAATGAAAAAGAAATGGAAACACAAATATTTAACTTAAACTCAAACCTTCTTTGATTGGTTGAACGGAAATTAAGAGCTAATATTAATTTAATAAAAGCTTATTAAAATGGGTTTTTTTTAAATACAATATTCGATTAGTGTGCTTAATAACAATAAGTCAACTTTTTATATTAAGTAAAGACAATCGAGTTTTGTGAAATATCTGTTGAATGGATTATCTGGATACTCTCCAGTTAAAACTCCAGCCTGACTGACTCCCAAACTAAAAAACCCAAAATATAAGACATTAAAATTTTCACCGGTCTACATGCTCTATAGCTTCTTCAAATATTAAAGTCGTTTACACTGTTTTAACTGAATTTAAGTTACAAGAAGTAAGAACTATGAAAATAAAATATTGAACAAAATTTTAAAATTAGATCAATCTAATTAAACAATTTAAAAAAAATGGCTTAAACGGTAACAAGTAAAAATCTGATGTGGCAAGCACATGACCTTTGTATAAAAAATTAACATGTTAACATAAAAAAGTATGAAACAAATAGTAAATCTGGCAACAATGGCAAAAGTTTAATGATACAAAAATGAAGTTCAGTGTATACAAAATATATGTGTAAAACTTTATTGCCATATTAAAATCGTATTCTAGGGACCTTAAAACGTGAAATCTCACTACCCAATTTTTAGAATGATTACTAGACCTCTCTTATCTGAAGGTCAAGAGGTAAACATTGAGTCTTTATTTAGAAAAATGAAAGCAGGACGAGGCCAGTATTGAAAAGCAAAAAGAAATTAAAAAAAAGTATCAAAGTATTACTTTCTCATGTTTACTATCAAAAAAATTAAATATATGCAGTGTAACTCATTTTAATTGAAACCACCCCTGTACATTCTGTATTTATACACCGATTTCCACAATTTTTAGGAGCGATGTAGAGAATGTAAAATTCTATTAAACCACAAAGTATCATGACTGAAAGTCCATTTTCAAGCCACACTACGACTTTTTTTCAGCTCTGAGTACACCACTTAATTGGTAAGCATGCCAAAAGAACATTCACCAAAATTTCTTAACATTTATATTGTTTTACTTTTTTTTTGTTAAAATGAATAAATTGAAACGGCGCACAGTGGGACCAAAACCACAAAATATGGTTAAAACTCTGAAACTTCTGAAACTCGTATAATCCAGTTATTTTAGGTATTTAAACCCCAATCTGCGGAAAAATTCTTACTGAGCTGAATTTTTGTATACCTTTATTACATTAATGAATGAATATGTTAAAAATCGACATTGATATCGTGCCGGCTAAAAAAGTTATAAAGGTCAAAAGGTCACGAAAATCAGTTTTTCGCAAATATCTCGCGACCTATTGCTAGTAGAGATCATTACAAAAATTGTTGATCTACAAAAAGTGCCTTTTGCATTTTTCTGTAAGATCAACCATTTTTGGAGTAGAGCTATGAGAAAGCGTCTAGAATGCAGTCACATACCGTATTGTATTCGCTGTGTGAAACTTGCCGTGTGGTGACACCTGTAGGCTGAAATATAAAACTTTGTTCCGTACAAACAAAATCAAATGCAGGCATTTTGATATTTAAAAGGTGAATATAATATTAAGAACTGGTTTTGAGGAAATAACGCATGATTTAAAACTCAAACAAAATGCGCTAAAGAACGGTGCAAAATTGGCATTTCGTCACATATGCTCGGTGCAGGAGTAAATTTAACAGAAAATCAAAATAATAACTGCGAAATGCATGCCCTGACTCGAATTGAAAATTTTGTTCCGAAAATTAAACTCCTTCGAGTAATTCTATGACAATTTTACTGCAGTTAGCTCACCACAGAAACCGGGTTGTGACAAAGCCAAAATTTTACTTATATGTATAGTTTAACCGCTAAAACTTGAAATTATTATTTACATATAGGTCGGTCAGTTATATTAAATTAAAGATTATATTTTTTTAATGGTGCAATCGCTATACAATTTAAGACACAGATTTGAAAGCGAAGGGTCGAATCATAATTTTAGATAATTTTTTTCAGAAATCCTAAAAAAATAATCTGTTTTCCATTTTGAATGAAACATTAATCAAACCGAACCCGAACCGTAGGTAAAAACTTTGTTTGTCGTGACTCGGATTAAAAACTTTGTCCGCAAATTAAAGTGATTCGAGTGATTCTACTTTAATTTTGCGGATAAAAATTATCCAAAATTATAATAAGTTACTTGTTAAAAAAAAAAAATTAACAAGCATTAGTATTCGAACCGACGACCCTTTGCTTTCATATCCGTGTCTTAAACCACATAACCACCAGACCAACGAAAAAAATGTAGTCTTTAATTAACGTACCAATATATGAATTATAATTATAATTTTTAGCGGTCAAATTTTACAATTTCGATTCGTCACAACCTGGTTTATGTGGTCAGCTAATTGCAGTAAAATTTTCTTTGTTATAGAATCACTGGAAGGAGTTTAATTTTGCGGACAAAGTTTTCAATCCAAGTAATGATAAAGCTCACATAATTACCTACGGTTCGATTTTTCTTTGTTCACATTTATATGGTCTTTAAAGAAACCGATATAATTTTGTACTTGTACTGTTTAAACTATTTTTCTGAAAGTCCACGATACAACGTATTTCTGCTGGACTTCGACGAACTTTTCGTATTATTGTTGACATTTTGGTCCGTCGAAAAATGTTCGGGACAAAAGTTCAGATGCTGATCACAGTAAGCGGCTGTCGGCTGTCAAAATGCTCCGCCTTCTCGCACTTAGCGAATACTGTATACACCAATAAATATATTAATTTTTAAGTATATTTTAAGTATATACATGTTTATAAGAAGGTATATTAAAAACTTTCGTCTAGTGTTTTTTGTGAAAATATACTTATATTATAGAGGTTTCGGAACTTAGTAAAATCTACTATATATTATACGATATATATTATTATTATAATTGCGCCCGAGATGTCATTGTCAATGCTAGAATGCATTTTCTTCTAGTACTGTGCTCCAAAATCAGGACATTCGATAGATAATTACAGATATTGTAGCTTTGCTAAACTTACAAGACAAAGCACAGCTGTGAAATTTCCATTATTGCCACATACTACTTCAGCAGCTCAACAGCATATTTATCGAGTGTATTATCAAATACAAACCTAGCTAGGAACAGAAATTGATCCAGAACAGTGGGGTTGGGAGTTAAAAAATAACATACTGCAGCCAGTAACAACGTTATTACCACCAGTACCCAATGATCTACTAAGCACAATCTTTTATATTTGTACAAAAGGTTGTGGTGGCAAATGTGGATATAAAAAAATTGGTTTCAGATGCTCTACAGTTTGTGGACATTGCCGTGGCCAGTCATGCTTAAACGGGGAATCAACTTATAATGAAAATAATGAAGATAGGACTTAAGTATAGGAATAAGTCCACTCTATGTTTTGTCAGCAACTTTTAATGATAGACAAACTGAGGATATCGACAATGAATGAATAGAAAAAAATTTTATACAGAAATTTTTTTATTTTTATTTTTCAGTTTTTAAATTAAAAATTCTTCGCTCTTAAAAAAACCTTTTATTACATATCATGGATTATAACCATAAGAGAAACCTCTGGGGTGGTGCGAAAACGAGTGCATAATCATAATGTAGTCGCTTTCTTAGCGCTCTACTCTAAATCGGTTGATTTTATAGAAAAATGCAAAAGACGTTTTTTGTAGATAATTGCACGATGAACAATGTTTGTAATGCAATAGGTCACAATATATTCGCGGAAAACAGATTTTCGCGATCTTTTGACCTTAATAACTTTTTAACCGGCATGATATTAATGTCGATTTTTCACATATTCATTAAAATTCTGTAATAAAGGTGTATACAAAAATTCAGCCCACTAGAAATTTTCCCGCAGAGGAAACCTAAAATTACTGAACTAGAACCATATCAACAACACAAATAAACAAATACAAATAAAACATAATAACTTCAAATAATTGCCATAGAAATTATGCTGAAACAGAGTGCGGCACAATAATACAAAAGCTTTGTTCCTGAAACGAGTTCCTATGTTATGAAAATATTGAGTCTGCGCAGTATAAAATAACTGTTCCATTAATTTATAATGCGCAGACTACTGATCCATTATTTTATACTGCGCAGACTCAATATGTTCTTAACAAGTTAGGAACTCACTCCTGGAACAAGCCTAAAACACGTAGAATAAACTACTTTATTTGTTTGTTTAACTGAGTCAGTCGAGTGCCATATTGCCAAATAAATTTCATTTTGTAGAAGATAATGTTTAATAAACCCTGCGAATGTGAAAATAATTAAGTTATTAAATAAAATATAATTCACCATAATGTATCGCTCTTTGTGTCGTCAGCGGTCTTTTGGCACCCTAGTCCACTTGATCGGGCAGCTTCAGTGGAGAAAGAAATACTCCAGTGGTCGTTATGGCCTCGACCAATCCCGTGTCGGTCGCTAGGGCAGACTTTACTTACTTGCCTCTCCCCCCTGGACGAAGTACCGGAGTATCTGCTGCCAGGATGTTAGTTTATGTGAACAGAAGAAAAATAAATAAAATTACCAAAATAAAAATAAACCTTTTATTGTTTCTGAATGATACCAAAATTACCAAATCCGGAGGAAGGTATGTAACACGGTTCTTACTTTGTACGATAAAGGGAAGTCTTCCAATCTGTTGTTGACGGTTCTGGACTCTAGTACAATTGAAATTGTCTTCGAACCCTTCAGCTTGACCTAGCTCTAAAGGTCGAGGGGACTGAAACTGGAACTCCAATTTCGACGGCCACAGCAACTCGGACTTCGGACTGCCACTGCTGCTGACTGATCGACTGCCGTATACCATAAGGTCGGCTGGGTATGCGAAACAAGTACGTGAGTGACTCCATTTTTCAGCGGGGGTTACAACTGGTACTGCTGGCCTGTCACATAATTTTCAAGTAATTCTAAATCCAGTGTCGTGCGCAATTTAATTTAAATATTTTAATTATTACCGAAAGTAACTTTGTTACAGATCCTTCCTACTTCGAGAAAAAAAATTATTACATACATATTTTTACACCTTAACTAGATAAATAAATGAAAAATAAACATATCCTATCAGCTGCCTACCCCTGTAGTGGTCGAACCTTATATTCGGGGTAGGTATAAAATAACTAAAAACAAAACTGTTAAGGTGACGTAGGTCTTCGCTCAGAGGGATGTGAACATCTACAATCCGGGCAGGTCCGATGTTGGTCGGAGCAGGGGCACTGAGCGTCGGCAGGAGGTTCGTCTTCGGGTAGAGTCGGTCCGGCTTCTGACGGGGCTGTTTTCTTCTGTACTTCCACTTTGGTATCTGCAGCTGGGGGGTTGAAGCGGAATCTCTCGCTGTCGATTGTCCTGGGTGTAGATTGAGGTCGATTGTATTTCAGTGGTACCGATTTTACCGGGTTTTTATTCGGTCCCACTGTGCGGCGGTCAAAAAATTTACAACTCAAAAAGGACAAAATAAGGATCTGCATTGTTGTCAGCTTTCAGAATTTTCTTAAACCATAATATTTATATTTATATTTATATTTTTCACTATTGTGGCCATTTATATGTATATATCTCCTCCCCCACTAAAAACTTCTAGCAGCTATGGGGTTATTTGTTTTTTTTGAAATAAAAAATATAATATGTGAAAGGTTTAAAATAAAAATGTTTTTCCGTAGTGAGTAAATTATTAAAAAAAAGTAAAATGCTATTTCATTTTTAATGGCCATCTTGACCGTAATAAAATAATTTTATTTTTATACCAATCTAAAAACTGTTCCTTCTATCGAATGACAAAAGTTCGTAAACGCTTCCATCGAGCTCTTCTTATTTTTAAACGAGCAATATAAGTTTTTCCCTCTCGAAACTTTTCCTAACCTATAAAACTTGCAAAAGAAAATCTATAAATACAACAGGAGTATATAAAATTACATGGCGATAAAAATGCCACTGGGACCTCCTTCAAAACCATACACAGCCGTATTTCTCTAAAACATATTTTATTTATGCAAGCATTATAAAGTTACTGGAGTTAATTATTTTCCGACATTAGGGTGTATGCGCCATTTTCTTCAACGAGCACAGGATCGGTTTCAATAACAAACGCCCCAAAATATTTTTTACAGTTCAACAGGTTGTATCGTTTGAATTTAATTTCAAAAGGGAAGAGATAATATTATTTTTCATTTTTGTATTAATGTAAGTTCCATAATTGTCACCTAAATGTATTTCATATAATTGTGTTGGGATTTTGGCTTCTTTTTTTTGTAAATTTGTTATAACGTTTAACATGAATTATTATTGTTGAGCATCTTTTTCAGAAGAAAAACTTTCTTAACGATGCAATAATCTGAATTAGAAGATATAAAAAGTTTAATATTTATTTTATATGACACAAAACCAATACGTAAAACTATATTTTATTACCCTAAACATAAGAAATTTTGCGATAAACGAAGTAAACAAACCAGTTTCTGGGATATGCGGATTCAGCATTGGAAAAGCATTGAAAAACGCGCAGCGTAGCCAAATAATTTATCGCTAACAATTTTATCTATAATAGTAGATAGTATTTATGAAGTCTCGCATTAATTTATTTCCGTTTATATTTTTTGGTTTATTCTGAAGCCAGTCCTGTACGCTAGTACTTTCCTGTTCAAGTGCCAGGTGGCAGTTAGCAGGAAAATGACGAGAAAATCCTTAATGCAACGCGGAAAATGGCACTAATGTCTGGAAAATAAAAATACGAACCAGTAGGGGCTTAAAATAGAGTGGGCGTACTTAACAGTGAAACCTTCCATAGAGTTTTTGCCACAAAAATTAATTTAATAATCCTTAGAAAGTTGAAGGACAGATGAGACCTTTAATTACTTTATTTTAAGGATGATTAATTTTGTTTTTTTACAGCAAAGTTTCCATTTAATGATCATTGCTCTTACACGTAAAATAAATACTGTACAATTTTCACAAAACCTGCATTTTTTCTATAAAAAATAATAAATATCTGGTAATTCCCATAAATATATAAAAAATCGGTTCTGTCGCCCAAAAACTTTCCCGACGAGTATCCACGAACACTTTTTCAAATATTTAATGTTAAAGATTCAACTTTTAACATTTTTTTATTTTTGACAGGTGACAGTTGGAGAAATAATTTTGACCGTTCTGAATAGAGTTTTTCAAGGGCTTTCAAATGACATATTGCATGTCCAATTCCGTGACATATTGCATCTGTCATTTTATGATAGTGATACTTGCGTTTGACAGATCTCGTACAAAAACTAATGGGTTCTTCCGACAGATAACCCAAACCCATATACCAAATTTCAGCTCAATTGGATTAATACTTGTTCAGATATTTAATGCTGAAGTTTCAAATTTTGACATTTTTTTATTTTTGACAGGTGACAGTTGGAGAAATAATTTTGACTATTCTGAATAGAGTTTTTTATAGGGCTCTCAAATGACATATTGCATGTCCAATTCCGTGACATATTGCATCTGTCATTTTTTGATAGTGGTACTTCCGTTTGGCAGATGTCATACAAATACTAATGGGTTCTTCCGACGGGTAACCCATACCCACATACCAAATTTCAGCTCAATCGGATTAAACGTGTGGCCTCTATCGTGGAAGAATACACACACAGACACTACACACAGACAGATAGACATACTTCCATCTGGAAATGGTCTTGATCGTCTCAGGGGACCCGAAAATGGATATTTCCGTTTTTATTTCGAATTTTTTTTTTAGCTCGTTCACAATACTTTCCCTTCTAGGAGGTGGGTCGGGTAAGTAAAAAATGGATTAAGATCGTAAATGTCTAGTCTGCCACTTAATTAATCGAACCGGATGTACAAAATATATTTTTTTAAAATAAACTATAAGTGAGAACAATTCTATACAATTAAATTTTTTTATATAAATCTATAAGTAGATATGTAGATATATAATGAAGGTGCAAAACCAAAAGCCAATAACATAAGTCTTTAGATATAATTGCTGTTATTTCTCATTAATACGTATATTCACGTCAGATTCAAATGACTAATAGACTAATTTAAACATCTTAATAGCATATTTGAATTTGTTTCCAGAAATCGCGGTGGATGGTAAATAATTACTTCCTATTTATCAACTATTTTGTTCAAAACAAACTATAAATCAGAATAGTTTTTTATAGACTACTATTTTTTATAAATGTCTTATAAACTTAGTAGATGTACAATGAGGGTACAAAACACCAAAGGTCACTAACTTGTTTGTATCGATGTATTTTCAGAGACATGTATTTATACTAGATTTAATTACTGATAGTCACTAAGAGTAATTGTGTACGTGTTGCCTGCATGTTTGATCTTGTCTTCACTAATATCTGTAGTTGTTAAATATAGGTATCCAGCTAGCTAGGCAATTTTGGTATTTTCTTAATAAATTGAAAGAGTAGATGTCTAATGACGGTTCAACCCAAATCTATTGTTAGGAATTGTTAATTTTGTTTAATGAAAATTTTGATTCTAAGTTGACCGAAATTTAATTAGCTAGTCCTTTTTTTATAATTTTATTTATTTTTTTTTAGCAATTAGTATTCTATATCTCAAGGAGGGTTCATAGATAGAAATGTAAATGCCTTTTATTTATTTTTTATTTTAGAAAAATAAATTTTTTTCTAACTTGATTTCATTTTGCTTTTTTTATATAAAACAAATATTTAGCTTTACAATAGAATACAAAGCATTATTTAATTTTCCACCAACAATTAATATTTAACAGACAAATACCATTTTATCGATTATATAGTAGATTTATTTTATACTTATTTTATTGTGATAAGTTTCAACAAAATTTTTGTTAAACTGAATTGTTTGTAATATTTTAAACTTATTTTCAATTCAACGAATAATACAACTTCAAGTCATACCACAATTATTTATGTGAAGTTATTGTTTAACAATTAAGTGGCAACATATTTCGGCCAAACAATGGCCATCATCAGGCCTATAATATAAATATACAAAGTTAAAAATTAAAAGAAAACAGTAATTAAATGATTACTTACAGAAAGCGGTTTAGTCAAGTACGACAAATTACAAGAAATTGATATCGTATGAATTTCACATTATGAACAAGTAATAAACGTAAGAAAAACTTTAACCAAAATTGACAATTAAATATTTAAAAAATGTTTAAAAAGAAACGCTAACCCAAAAACTCCATAATGGAGGAAATAGTATTCTTTCTTTAAAACATTGGAAAAGCAGATTTAAAAATAGATAATTTTTAACTTTGTATATTTGTCTTTTAGGCCTGATGATGGCCATTGTTTGGCCGAAACATGTTTCCACTTAATCGTTAAACAATAACTTCCCATAAATAATTGTGGTATGACTTGGAGTTGAATTCGTTGAATAATCTTACCACATTTAAGTATGGATAATCTTCTGTTTTTTATTTTCAATTAAATTATAATTTTAAAATAAATTTCTTCATCTGAAATTTTAAGGTTATTTAAGTTTTTTAACTTTTTATTTCACTTTAGAACTTATTTGATATTACTCGGATATTACCTTAGAACACTGGAAATACTATTGGGATGATCCACAGGAAAAACTAATCTTCTATTGCTCCAAACCGGCTTCTTCTCAGGATTTAGATTTTCTTTCTTGGTGTGTCACTTTTTGCAATTTTCATTTATAAAATATTCATTTTTGTTTTATTTTGATTATTTTAAAAATTTTTTTGGATCGAAAAATTCCAACATGTCGTCCCTACCAAATTTTTTTTTCTCCTCTTTGCTTAGTAACCAACCTAGCAACGGATGATCAAAAACTACCTGATGTATAAAAAAATTAAATTTGGCCAATAAAATCAATGTATTCTAATTCTGTTACCAAAAGATGAAATTTACTCTACAAAATAAAACTAAATAATTTGGACCAGTTTATAATATTTAGCTATCATGTGGAATTATTTTATAAATTATGACATTTATTTGATTAAATTTCATACAGTACAAAGTAAGTTATTTAATTCATACAGTATATACAAATATTTAAGGTAGACTTATTTATATACAGAGTGTTCCGATAAATTGTCACTGTGATTTTATTTATTTTCATATGAAATGAGTCTTGACAATATGAAATAAATTAAATTAACAATTGGCCTTTAACGGTGATGGCTAAAAACCCATTTTTAAAAAAAATTGTTTTTAGCATTATTCGCAGGTTAGATTCTGAACCGATTCCGAACCAATTCATAACTAACATAGGGCGCATGCCAGTTATTCTGGAATCTCTTCTACGACAGACGTTATTGTCTTTTCTTATTCTTATTTTTAATTTTTATAACCTAGAGGTATATAACTTACTATAATTGAGTAGATTATTAAAACAGAGTGCTGTATGCTTCACCCTACACTACCCTATACCACACAACACAAATCAAAAACAATTTTATTGTAGATATATCGTATTAATTTTTATAATCATGTCTCTATGTACAAAAATGGATAAACAATAACAGCTGACAACTAAAATTAAGATTTAAGATCAATATTGCGCATGAGTAGTAGAACCGAACTGGTCGGGTTGGTTAGGCGGCATTTATACTTGGTGATTGTTCAGGTCGTGGGTGCGATTCCCATGAATCTCAAGTGGAATTAAAGTCAGATAAGACTTTGGGCAAGTGCAAAAAGGTATTTGTGTCATGCGCAGTTTCATTCACGCCGGTAACCAGGCCGGATGAGATCGGATATCTCGTGGAACTGATAGGGGTTGGTGGCACAATTACACACTTGCTGGTTGGTAAATCAACTGAATGACAAAGGCATAGTCTTGGGTTTAGGGTGATTGAGGACCATGGTTCGGAGTCCACGATAATCTGTAGGTCCCTTCCAGATTAGTCCTAGTAGCAGAAAAAATTACCATACAATGATTTGGTAGAAACTCGCGGTAATTTTTATAAAAATTCCAAATGGGAGTGTAAAAAACTAATTTTTATGAAATGAAAATACACGTTTAAGCCATTTTTTATATCAATCCAACGCTTTTTCTGTTATTTATTGCATTTTTAGTTTTGATTTTGAGATTAGAATTCATTTATAAAAGATTTATACCGGATTAGTTCGATAACTTATTCATTTAAGACTTTTTAGCATTTTTTTTTATTTTACTTTTAAACAATTTTGTGGTGGAATCTCATTTCGCTCAATTGTCGTTTTGCGGCTTATCTTCATATATCAAACGAAAAAAAATCTTCGCTCCAAAATCACTGTTCGATACTTTTTTTCGTTAAATTTTTCTCTGCTACACATGTCGAATCGAAGTTTATAATTCTATGTAAAATACTCTGTAATATATTTACAATCTTGAACATCTTAGTTGAATTCATTCGCATCTGCTGTAGGTAATGCAAAGGGATTATTCCGACTTATTACATGAAATTAAATTATATATTTCCAGAAAGGGATGAAAATATTAAATGTTAAGTAGACAATATTAAAAATATTAATATATTAATTATGCTTAAGGATCAACAAAAATATCATAGTGATATATTGTAATGTTTCATAAAAGTTAATCTCCTATTTAGGGGTGGGTTCTACTATACAAAAATGGACATTACAATTTTCAATAAAAATAAAATAAAAAAAATTATTCACTTCTTGAAATTTCTCCAGTCTCTTCTGTTACTCCTACTGTTACTTGAAACTTATATTCTTATTTGATTTCTTCCTTACTTTTCTATTTTAGTTTTATTATTTTTGTTACCTTCTATAATTTGATTATTTTGTGGGTTCATCCTATTTAATCTCTTCTGAGTCATTTTTCTTCAAATCTTCTTTGTATTGGGTATACATTTTTTTTTAAGTTAAATTCCATTTCTATCATCTTATGTAAAACATTCAATACACCTATACTTTCTGTCTCTTATCAGTTACTTATTCTAAATTTTTTGTTAAATTTCCAAAATTGTATTATAATAATAATAACAATAAGATAAGATTTCTTTATACACCACAACTGTTGATTTGGCATCCTTTCATATTTTATATACCAATAAATATAAATAGACTCTTTAAAATAACAAATTTTTTTAACAATAAAATTACATTTATAAAATTCAAAAACTCATAAAATTATTTACGATATAAAACCTTTTTGAATAAATAAATAAAAATTAATTTATTCAAAAAACTCATACAGAGTATTTCATTACAAATTCCCAAATTTACATTTGAAATTTTCCATTTATGGGAAATTTTAAATGTCAATTTCCTTAATTATTGTAATTCGGTGTTCGTTTCCTCCAAATTTATATTCTCTATATAATTTTGAAATAAATTTAAGATTCCCATATATATCATAAAATTCCCATATATATCATAAAATTGCCTTCTATAAAATTTGAAACCAATTATTTTTAAAATGTTTTGTTAACTTTATAATCTTCAAATAAATTATTTAAAATATCATTATTAACACTAATAATAATAATAAAAAATATTATTTTTGTAAAATTGTAAAATTTTAAATGTCAACATTTTCCTAACCTACTACACAATAAAACTATTGTTATTAATAACAATATAAAGTCCCTTAAAAAATAATTCGTTTCATTAGACAATTAGTTGTGAAAAACTATTAAATTGATTTTTAGGTTACTTTTAGAATAGGTATTATTGTATAAATACAACTAATCAATATCAAAATATTCATTACATAACCTTAAACTATTTCAAACGAAAATATATCTGATAAAGAATTACTTACCTTTGTTTTATTTGATTAGGTAGAAAATTCACTTGAAATGATAAGGATTCAAAAGAAAGTGCTTATTTGCTTTCGGTTTTTTTGTAATTATTAAAAAAAAACTTTTTTATATAAAACATTATCTACTTGTAGGAGAGAAATTTTTCTTCTCTACTCAAATAAAGCATAAATAATGACATCTTCTAATACTAGTGGTTAATACAAAACCTTATTTTACTATAACTCCGTCTTAATAAATTTTGACATATAATATTTTATTTTACAAATTACTTTTCTATAAATTGTTTGCCGATTCTTTATGGTCCACTCCAAAATTGAATATTTCCTTCCACCATTATATTTTTTTATCCTTTTAACCTTTATATGTATATCCCTTTCATATAAACTTTATATTCTTCTCTTATAAATTCTTTTAAATTTCTGTTTATCTTTTTGAAACATTTTTATATATATTTTTTAATTTTAGTTCAAAAATCTCCAGTCAATAATAAATAACAATCCAAAACAAAACAACACTCACTTTGACTTTTTTTCAAAACAAAATAAAACCGATACTCAAAACAACATGCATACAAACCTTAAATTTCTTTTCATAACCTTATAACTTTCCCGATCCCATCAAAGGGAAAGTGTAGTGAACGAACAAAAAGAAATTCGAGATATTGATGGAAATATCCATTTTGAGGTCCCCCAAGAAGATTGAAACCATTTACAAAGTAAGTTCTGTCTGTGTGTCTGTGTGCCTATGTGTTTGTGTGTAATCTTCTACGACAACTGCCGAACCGTTTGATCAATCAAGCTGAAATTTGGTATGAAGGGTTAATGTGTGCCTCTAATGCGACCATTAGCTTTTGGTTTCAATTGATAAAGTTGAAGGTCCTCAAGACATTGATTGAATAAACGTGTAAGATTTTTTGCATTTATTAATTTTAAGGACAAACAATACACTCTAGAGCAAAATGTTGTAGTGCAACGTTTTAGAGCATAAAATTTCCTACAACTTTTTCCAGAATTTCCAATAGCTGCGCCAGTAGACTGCGCGCAAAAATGTGGATGTAGTTTTTTCAAAGGAGGGTATGCTTTTCTGGGCTATCTGCTCCCGGCCATAAGATTTTGCACACTTTTAGATCTATAAAAAAGAAACTTTTTCCCAAAATTTTAGCTTTCAAACCATTCCGGAACATCTTCAAATAAGCTCTTCTTCAGCAAAATTTTTTAACGCAATATAATAAAAAAATAGACATTTGGCAACGCCGCTTATGTGCAGGCCGATTATTTTAAGCACGTTATTGTAAAAACTACGTAAATTTCAACGCGACGTGTCTGTTTATTTTAGAGAAATCGGATTTGAACATATTAAGATATAAAATTGTTCAAATAAAAAATATGCTAACAAATATATATAAACAGTGTTAAAATTAAATAAAAATACTGACTAATTACATTAAATAAACGAATTGAAAAGGAAACAATGAACTATTTTGTTATCAACAACACTAATAAGAAAATGTCAGTTTTGACAATTAACCATTTAAATAATTATTGAAAAGCAATGTTGCCACTTTGCATTTTTTGAATATAATTGATCAGAAGTTATTATTTTTTTATACATAAGATAAATTATTCTAAATTGAAAAAAAAATGAAAAGTATTACTACATTACTCATTTATAAGCATTTAAAAGCATTTAAAAATTTTTTTTCAGAAAAAGCCCAAATTCTCCTATCAAAAGCATACCCTCCTTTTGAGGACAAACAATGCACTTTAATGTAAAGTTGTAGAGCACCAAATTTCTTTGAACTTTTATACGTAAATCCTCCATATTTTCGCCGCTAGAGGGCGAAAAACACACATTTAGGCTTTTCGTCTTTTTTTTTTATTTTGAAGACAAACAATTCGCTTTAGTGCAAAATGTTTTAGTGCATAAAATTCCCTACAGCTTTTGTATCAGATTTATAGTAATGCTTAGTATTTTGTAATTAAAATAATCCTATTCTCTACAGCCGAGCCGGGAAAGTACTAGGGTGACACAGCCAATTTTTTTTATTCCTATCGTACTTCAAAACAGCACCAAAACTGTACATTAAAACAAACCACTTTAATATATATGATATTTTTAAGAGATGTAAAAGATTACGTACGCCAATGTAATAGTGGTGCGTTAAAACAAGCCCGTAATGGAAGTTGGCAAACTCTAATGGACATCAAGCGGATTTTGCACCATTTTGACGGATTATCTCCAGTTATTTAGCCGATTTTCCATAGAAAATTGATAATTACCTTCCCTACATTTTTAGAATAAACAATGAATAACAAATCAATACCAACAAAAATACTAAAAGTTTTTTAATTTGCTTTTAACACTGAATAAATACCATCAAAACTAATCAAAAAGATTAAGCAACATAAATCCAAATTTAATATTTCTACGTACATATATGGGAGAAAATTTGATTTTGATCTAATTGAAACAAGTTTCTTAATTACCAAAATAAATTACATTCCATGAATTTCTATAAAGGATGCACTTTATGGTGCAATTAACTGTGTAATTTACTGCTTCATTTTGAGATATATATTTCACTTTAATTAAATAGTATATGGATATGTAGCTAGAATATTAATAAATAATGCTAAGATTAGTACTAAGAATTTATGATTGACATTAATGTAAAAATTAAATATAATAATGATAATGGACTTAAATATACAGGTGAAAATTTTATCAAATTATTAGTTAACCAACTACTTCTTTATTGACGAAAAGCAAGTAAATACACTTAGCGATGATTAAGGAAAATCAATCACCGGATCGGTTCCAGCAAGATCTCGTTATAGATTTGATACGCTGTAGCGCCATCTCTCGTTCAGCTTGAAACAAATACAAGACTAATGATGTAGAAAACCAAATGATTGGCAGGTAATTATTCCAATGTGAAACTTAAATTGGTTTTTCACATCGCCTTCAATCTATAATTATTCATTCAAATCACTAGATCGATATTTTGGGAAATTATCCGTTGCGAAAATCATTGGCGGACGCTAAAGAATCCGGAATATTTAAACACAAAATTCTGGTCAAAAATTTCAAGCTCATAAATCAAATTAAATTAAATCCTAGCACATAAAATACTATTAATATTATTATTGCTTCTTCGTGATATGAGGTCGTTTCTTATACAAATATAATGTATAATACTTGAAAAAATTATTACTGGCCTGATTATTATTTTAAAATTGCATGTTATTTTAAATCCAATATATACATGCAGCCATACATAATATTCATAGATTTTACGATAAAAAAAAATTATTATGTATATGTTTTAATACAAATAAACGAGTTATTCCTGATAAGAGACTATATATTTTCATACTTATATTTTTCAATTTTCCACAGTAAGTAGCCCTTAGTAAAGATTATAGTTATATCTACGCCTCTGACCGAAATATGCCCGCCCCACAGTTAACAAATCAAGTTCGATATTCTCAAAAAATGATTACCGAATATCACAAGACGATTTATAATCATTTCTGTTTCTGATAGGTCTATTAGTCGAAAATCGATTCCAAAATAGAATAGCAACAAGCGAACATTTATTTATGTTGTTTTAAACGATTCTTGACAAGACGCAGGATTAAAAGGACCTTCGTATCCAGGAAAAACCATTCATCAAATTATCCTTGTATCATGTCTGGACCTTTTATGAAATCCTTTGACAAATTATTCCACTCTATGTCGGAGGAAATGTAAATCTAAATAAAGGATGTCTTTATCTCTCGTTTTAAGTTTTTCCTTTTAAGTGCGCTATTACCTAAAAGAATTTCATTTTAAACAAGATTGAAACAATATTAAAAACGGAAAAAAGATTTTTGTTTTTTTTAGGTATAAAATTCATTTTGAGCACAACGATTTAATAAGAGTGGAATTTTTAAACAATAAACGATATAATGAAATAAATGAACTTTAGTTAAAATTGACAAGATTGGTTATATATACATAATTAACCGTTACTTTAGACAATTTTTTTGCAACTTTAAATACCGCTATATTTATTAGTTTAACCGATATTTTAACAGTTTTTTTAAACGCTATTTTACCAATTTTATCGTACTTTTAACAATTTTTTTGGAAACTACTTTGAAACGTTATTTTAATTTGTTAATAATGATAATTAGTAATAAATATGATTTAAGCTCAATTCTTTTTATTATTGGTTCGTTCCACGAAGAGAATTTGAAATATATCAAAAAGTAAATTATTAAATAAAAAAAACTTTGGGCGCCAGTCTAATTCATTTTTTTGATGTATTTAGAAACAATTAACAAAATCCGTCCTTTTTTTCTTTTTGTGGGTTTAAAGAAATTGAACTCAAATTAAACGTTATATTTGTTTTATTTAATACGAAAAAGAAATTAAATCTTTTAGAAACTTTTTCTATTTTTTTCCTGGAAATGTGACTTAACTTGGTTTTTGGGTTGTCTTCGAGTTTCTTCTAAAGTTTCTTGGATCCGGCAGTAGAAACGTGTCCCAAAGGAGGAAAAAAACTTGCCCGTACCAAAAACTTGTTCCAAAAAGAAAATGTTCTGTCCAAAAACACTTGTACCAAAAAAAAACTTGTACCAAGAACTTGTACCAAAAAGGAACTCCTTCCAGACAAAAAAAACCCTAAAAGCTCACATAAAGTAAATATAAGACAAAAATCTTATAAATTACCAGATTTCGTGGTCTCTGTTAAAAAAAAATATATAAAACAAGAATAATATTAATATTTTTTTTTTTTTTTTTTATTTAAATTTACTGCTTCAACCACAGAGGGTTATTAGCATGGTGTTGTTTATTACATTTATTATTGTTCACACTTATTTTCTAGATGTTATTTATTAGTTGAGAATCAATTAAAAAGTTTATTATATTATTATTATCATGGTTGTTTTGGAGGATTGCTTTTAGATTGTCTTCTAGGTGATATCTATTTCGTTCTATCGTGTAGAGAGGGCATTCTAGTAAAATGTGTCCAATGGTAACTGCACAGTCACACGCGTAACACACTGGTTCCTGTTTCCCGCACAGTAGGTGTTGGTGAGTTAAAAGTGTATGACCCATGCGCAGCCGCGATAGGATCACTTGGTTTCGGCGTTTGGCTGGCACTGATTTCCAAGGTAGCACTGATTTTTTCACTAACGCTAATTTAGAATTGGACCGATTCCATTCTGACTGCCACGCACTGTGCACTAAACGTTTCAGGTACGGTTTTAAGTCCAGATGGATCGTTTCCTCGATGGTTGTAGCTTCAGGGCTTGAGATTGCTGCTTTTGCGAGTGCGTCGGCTTTTTCGTTCCCACATATTCCTATGTGTGATGGCACCCATAGGAACTCTAAGTAGGTACCTTTTTGTTGAATGTCGTGCAATTCCTTTTTTATACACGAAAGTGTTGGGTGGGATGGGTAGACTTGTTTCATGCCTAGGATGGCACTAAGAGAATCGGTTATGATTAAATATTTGTGATTATTTTTCAGGCTGATATGTTTAAGGGCAAAAAGTATGGCAGTTAATTCAGCTGTATATATGGATGTCGTTATTGGGAGTTTAAAAGAGAAGTTTCGATCAGATGAAATAAATGCTGCTCCTGTTCCGATATCTGATTTGGATGCATCAGTATAAATATGATTAAAATCTGAATAGAGTGACATAGCTTCGAGAAAACTAGCCTTTAAAAATTTATTGTTAATGTCTGACTTTTTGTGTACAGCTAGAGTAGTGTTAAACTTCGGAAGAGGTACTGTCCAGGGAGGTACGTTATTATTTCCGGGATTAATGTAGGTAGTTGGAAAGGTAAAATGAAGGTGTTTTGAATATTGGCTCAATCTGTGGTAAAAAGGAAGACTGATTCTTTTTCTCGTATTGTATAGGTCTGTAAATCTATGAGCGAAGACATAATGATGTACGGGGTTTTCTGGGTTAGGTAGTATAGTAGCTGCAAAAGCTAAAGTGAGATATTCTCTGCGAAGTCTCAATGGTGGTTCCCCGGCTTCGACATACAGGCTTTCTCTGGGGCTAGTATAAAAAGCTCCTAGGGCGATTCTGATTCCACTGTTGTGTATTATGTCTAATTGGTCTAGCGCTTTTTTCCCTGCAGAGTTATAAACAATGCTACCATAATCAATTTTAGATCTGATTAATGTTCTGTATAGGTTCATTAAAGTGTTGTAATCAGCTCCCCAGGATCTATGAGCTACTGATTTCATTAGGTTTAATCCTGATTGGCACTTTAACCGAAGAGATTGGATGTGAGGCTCCCACGAGAGTTTTTGGTCTAAAACCATACCAAGGAATCTGATGTTGTCTTCGTATCTAATTGGTTGGCCATAGAGCATAAACGGAGGTAAATGGTTTATATATTTTTTTGAAAATATAATTGCCTTGGTTTTTGTTGTCGAAAATCGTAATCCACTTTGTTGAGACCATGTTTCGATGTTATTTAGAGCTTGTTGGAGAAGGTAATGTATTCTACTGATGTTTTTCCCACTAATAAAAAAGACAAGATCATCAGCATATAGTCTTGCCTTCACTGGGTTTTTACAGTATTGAATGATTTTATTGATGGCTATTAGAAAAAGGATTACACTTAAATTAGAGCCTTGTGGAATACCATTTACTTGTTCTCTTAGAGTTGATAATGTTCCATCAACTCGGACTTGGAATACACGCCGATTAAGGAAATTTTGGATGAATTTGGCAATGTTACCATTAATCGACCATTGTTGTAAAGTTTTTAGAACGTCATACCGCCAAACCGTATCATATGCTTTACTTATGTCGAAGAATATAGCTATGCATGTTTGTTGAGATGCGAATGCTTCATTTATCTCTGACTCTATTGCTATTAGGTTGTCTAGGGTTGATCTTTGTTTACGGAAGCCGCTTTGTTGAGGAATAAATAATTTTTGTTGTTCCAGGAACCACATTAATCTATTGCTTATCATTTTTTCAAGAATTTTACACATTGCACAGGTAAGGGAAATGGGTCTGTAAGAATCGGGAATGGATTTTGGTTTACCTTGTTTATGGATAGGGATAATAATTGATGAACACCAGATTTCAGGAAATTCATGTTTGAGCCATACAGAATTGTATAATTTAAGGAGTGATTCCTTTGCTATTAACGGAAGTTTTTTAAGGAAAATGACGGGTATGTCGTCTGGCCCAGGGCTTGAATTTTTTGTGTCTTCTAGAGTGGTTTCTAGTTCGTTCATGTTGAGTGGGACATTTAATGGTGAGTTATCATTATTTTCAAATTGAATGTGTTTGCATTCTTCATTAGCTTTTCTTCTTTGAAAATAATAATATTAATATGAAATACATGAATTTTTAGATCAAAAAGTGAAGTATAAAATAATCAATAAAAACAAATTAAAAAAAGATTCTATTTTTGTAATCGAAACTGAAAGAGCACTACAAACATAAGATAATTTATATTGTTATAAAAGACAAGACATAAACTTTTAAGTAAATATAAAATAAATATACCGGCATAAAAAAGAATTTAAAATAACAGTAAATAAAAGTTAAAGCGTCGAAATAATTAATAATAATAACAGGGGACCTTAGTGAAAATATAATATAATATAATAAAAACTTACCATATATTACGAAGGGAAGAATAGTAGATTACATACCGTGGCGGGAAATTCATCATTACTGTCGAGGGCAAATATAGATCACTGAGGCATTTGCGCCGAGGTGATCTATTGCCCGTTTAAGAATTGGTACCCCAGCAAACACTGTGTTGTAAAAGGCGTACCTGTACTCTCCTTTGTTGCTGCCTAGTATGGGACTAGGTAGTAATTCTAACAAAAAATCGATTTACAGTTAATTTTTCGCAACCAACTATGCTTGGTTTCTATGGACCGCTGTATGGGTCATGTCCCTAGTTACTGAGCATAGCCCTTTTCCCCTTCTATTACACTTATTAAATGATGATCAGTTCAGCTTGGTTTAGTGCAGTTCGGAACATTGAATAATCTATTGTCACCGGCCATGTCGTTGTACAAAAATTTTAGATCGTCAATCAATTTGACATCAATTATTGATTTTATTGTTAACATGGATCAAATTTAGATTTGTTGTACTTGCAACAGCTATTAGCTTTTTGCAATTAATTTTAATTTTAATCTGTTGTCATGTTTTTAAATATTTCTGGTGGGGTATCATTTACTCTTTTTCATTTTTATTGTAAATTAACACCTTTTAGGAAGGCTCTGACGATGGCTTTATTTGCCGAGAGGACTTGGCCGATTTTTTTAATAAATTATATATTTTACACCCTGACGTACTCGTTTTCACTCTTCACCTGATATTTATTGGGTACACCATCCTCAGTCACTTATTTATTTATATTTTGTCTTTTATTATAAAAATTACCAACAGAAATATTGTACTACTTCAGGACGCTTTAAACTCCTTATTACCTGTTAATTACCTGTGTCAGGAAATAATCCGTTTGTTTGTGAGTCTCTATCACTGAAATCGATTTGTTTGCGATACAACCTTCGTATACTGTTTCCTTTATTACTTGTAATTTTAATGGCACAGTCCGGTATACGTTACGTCCTAGCATACCTTAGGATCTACCCCGATACCTATCTACTATGGCGCACTATAGAATACACCTTCGATGTTTAGAATTATACTTTGCAAGCTTACTCACTCTTCTTAACTGCTAGATAGCATGCTAGATCAATGATCGGTAGGATAATGTTGTTTCCTATTCAAAAAATCTTACCATCCTCTATCTATGAATTACTGATTCTAGAAAATATTGTACGTCGTTATTTAGCGAAAGTAAAAATGATATTAAAATATCAATAATTTCAGTAAATAAATTATTTAAAATATTACAAATTTATCGCATGTTTTCATGATAACCCACCTGAGCAAGGAAAATACCAGCATCAGACACATACTCCAAATTACCTCGTAATTGCATCAGTTCTTGTAAACAATGTCGCTCGACACCGACATGGCAATATCGATCTCCTTCAACCTTGCCAATGACTAAGAGTTACAGAGTTTATTTTAAAAATAAAAAAAATATTTGTTAATATTGTCTTTAAAAAATTAGAAAAAGAAGTATAAATAATGATCGAAATCAATGGAGTACGAACTTGAATTTCGACACGGCGTAGCTCGTACTTAATTCTTTACGTGAAGTAATCTCGCCATGAAGTTGTATTGGAGTTTGAAGTTTTAACACTTTCCATGTTCCGCACGAACGACGTCAACATCTTCCAATAGCTTAGTCGATCCCTTTTTTAGATTTGTTTACTCAAACTGATGCGATCGCTTTTTCTCACTCGACGCACAAAATTACTTTCAATTAGATAAATCGCGTTGCCACGCTACGTTCCGAAATCTACCTGCAACTGTTATTCTTTTTCCTGTTTTTTTTTCTCCGTCGTGGAATGCAGATGCTTAAAATCGATTTTCGAGTGCTGATTGATCGGATTGGAGATTGTTTTTCGTTAATTGTTTTGATAATTTCTGTTAAACTGTTCCAAATTGAAATAATTCGTTTCTGGAAAACCATGAAACAATCAAATAAATTAATCCCAAAAGTTACCCATATCTAAAATGTAGTCCAAGTTTTCAAGAAACAAACCATAAGAATTTAATTGAATTAGAACTAGTTTCGGTAACTAATCATCATCAGATCATTATTTTGTACTATGGGACGAGAAAATGTATCACCCAATGTGAGACCCCTTAAGGGTAGTAGAGCATTAAGTTACGTGAAATAATAAAAACTAAAACTAATGATATTAAATATTTATATAAAATTTAAGCGCTCTGTCCTGTATTTCTTGAATGAAATAAATGACAATTTTTTTTTGAAGTGAAACTTTTTTTATTGTAGAAAACGATGACTCATCAAAAGAATAACGTAATGTAACGAAAAATACAACGTTCTGGAAAAGGGTGCTTAATGGCTACAGTGTAGGTAATCAGTGGTTTGATGTTCATAAAATTTCAGGATAGATTTAACATAATATTTTTGAAGTGATTTATCTTTATTGATGTTTAGTTTTCGGTTAGGCGGTGCATGATTTGGTAGGAAGAAAAAAGAACTGAAAAAATCGGATAAAAATAGAAAAAAAACGAGAAAAATGTAAAAATCCATTTTTAACCTATAATTTCACATGTTTCCTAAATATTTGTGTATCCTACAAATTTTTTATTTCTTTACCCGCAAAATTTCATTCTGACGCACTAATTGTTTTATGTACTCCAAAAGTATTAATTTCAGCTTCAGTTCGTTATCCGAGCCAATCTTAAGAATCACCATCAATCATAAATTCCACCATTGTTAGTACTGCGAGATTTAATAAGACGTCAGTACTTCATTTTTAACAGAGAAAATTTCCGCAGTCAAAAAAATCGTGGTAACTCCTTTTTAATTTCAAAAACTTCTATTCTCCAGTTAGTACAAATTCAAGATGTATAAATTTAATGTTGTGACGACATCACGTTTTAATCTTTAGAAGAATTAATTAAACCCTTAGTGTTTTCTTTTTAACATTGCAAATTTATTTCAAGAGCAAAATATGGTGCTTATGACAACCTCAGCTGTATCTAATTTAAAAAGACCATAGTAACTTCTTTTTAATTTTGAAAATTAGTCATTTTTTTTAAAACTTATACAACAGATCTGTCCGTCGGCATGTCTGTCTGTCTGTGACAAGATTCAACTCAGAAACGGTAATAGATAGCGACAAACAGACAATGGCAATCAACTCACCAAAATCCCTAAAATAATTTTAATCTTTGACCTATGACCTTAAGGTCATTTTAAATTTTCAAAAGTTATAGTACCTCTTTTAAAATCATAAATTTCATTATATAATCTTCAGAATCATTGATGATGATAAATTTTAATATTTTCACTATTACGAGAATCAATAAAGCCCTTAGTCACCACTAAATAAAACTACACTCTATGTACGTTTCGCTAACTATGTTAGCATCATCAGGCGTTGATGATAAACTACTTCAATCAATAAAATACTTAGTATTTCTTTTTAAAATTTTTTCTCTCAGTACAAATTCCCATAGGAAAAATTTTGTGCTTGTGACGACCTAAATTGTTTTGAAATCTAAAAAAAAGCCTTTTATAAGTTTGTAACTCAAGAATTTTTTTTTCTTTTTTCTCAGTACAAATTCCCATAGGAAAAATTTTGTGCTGGTGACGACCTAAATTGTTTTGAAATTAAAAAAGCCCTAGTAACTTTGTTTTTAAATTTCAAATACTTTATCACACAATCTTAAGAATCATCGCCAATGATAAATTTCAATCTTTTTGCTATTACTAGAATCAATAAAACACTTGGTATTTATTTTTTAACTCAAGATAGTTGTTGTTCCAGTACAAATTCACATTGGAAAGATCTTGTGCTTGTGACGACCTACATTGTTTTGACATAAAAAAAGCCCGAGTAACTTTGACTTTAAATTTCAAATACTTTATCACACAATCTTAAGAATCTTCGCCAATGATAAATTTCAATCTTTTTGCTATTACTAGAATCTATAAAACACTTAGTATTTAGTTTGTAACTAAAGAAAGTTGTTGTTCCAGTACAAATTCCCATATGAAACATTTTGTGCTTGTGACGACCTAAATTGTTTTGAAATAAAAAAAAGCCCTAGTAACTTTGTCTTTAAATTTCAAAAACTTTGTCACACAATCTTAAGAATCATCGCCAATGATAAATTTCAATCTTTTTGCTTTTATTAGAATCAAAAAAGTACTTAGTATTTCTGACCAATAAAGCCGTAAGTATCCTTTTTTTTAAATCGAGATTTTTTTATCTGAGTATAAATTCCCATAAATAAAAATTAGTACTTGTGACGACCTCAGCTGTTTTCAATTTTATAAAAACTCAGTAAATTTTTTCTCTTTCAAAAACTTCATGATACAATCTTATGAATCATTGCCAATGATAAACTCCCAATATTTTCACTATTACAAGAACCTATAAAACCCTTAATATTTCTTTTTTAAATCAAAATTTTCTTTATCTCAGTACAAATTCCCTTAGAAAAACATTAGTACTTGTGACGAGCTCAGCTGTTTTCAATTTTATAAAAACTCAGTAACTTTATTTTATTTTAAAAACTTCATCATACAATCTTATGAATCATCGCCAATGATAAACCCCCAATATTTTCATTATCACAAGAACCTATAAAACCCTTAATATTTCTTTTTTTAATCAAGATTTTCTTTATCTCAGTACAAATTCTCGAGGAAAAAAATTAGTACTTGTGACGACCTCAGCTGTTTTCAATTTTATAAAAACTCAGTAACTTTTTTTATTTCAAAAACTTCATCATAAAATCTTATAAATCATTGCCAATGATAAACTCCCAATATTTTCACTATTACAAAAAACTATAAAACCCTTAATATTTCTTTTTTTAATCAAGATTTTCTTTATCTCAGTACAAATTCTCGAGGAAAAAAATTAGTACTTGTGACGACCTCAGCTGTTTTCAATTTTATAAAAACTCAGTAACTTTTTTTATTTCAAAAACTTCATCATAAAATCTTAAGAATCATTGCCAATGATAAACTCCCAATATTTTCACTATTACAAGAACCTATAAAACTCTTAATATTTCTTTTTTCAATCAAGATTTTCTTTACCTCAGTACAAATTCCCGTGGAAAAAAATTAGTACTTGTGACGACCTCAGCTGTTTTCAAGTTTATAAAAAAGTCAGTAACTTTTTTTTATTTTAAAAACTTCATCATACAATCTTATGAATCATCGCCAATGATAAACCCCCAATATTTTCACTATTACAAGAACCTATAAAACCCTTAAAATTTCTTTTTTAAATCAAGATTTTCTTTATCTCAGTACAAATTCTCGTGGAAAAAAATTAGTACTTGTGACAACCTCAGATGTTTTCAATTTTATAAAAAACTCAGTTACTTTTTTTTATTTTAAAAACTTCATACAATCTTATGAATCATCGCCAATGATACACTTCCAATATTTTCACTATTACAAGAACCTATAAAACCCTTAATATTTCTTTTTTAAATCAAGATTTTCTTTATCTCAGTACAAATTCTCCAGGAAGAAAATTAGTACTTGTGACGACCTCAGCTGTTTTCAATTTTATAAAAACTAAGTAACTTTTTTATTTCAAAAACTTCATCATAAAATCTTATAAATCATTGCCAATGATAAACTCCCAATATTTTCACTATTACAAGAACCTACAAAACCCTTAATATTTCTTTTTTAAATCAAGATTTTCTTTATCTCAGTACAAATTCCTGTGGAAAAAAATTAGTACTTGTGACGACCTCAGCTGTTTTCAAGTTTATAAAAAACTCAGTAACTTTTTTTTATTTTAAAAACTTCATCATACAATCTTATGAATCATCGCCAATGATAAACCCCCAATATTTTCATTATCACAAGAACCTATAAAACCCTTAATATTTCTTTTTTAGATCAAGATTTTCTTTATCTCAGTACAAATTCCTGTAGAAAAAAATTAGTACTTGTGACGACCTCAGCTGTTTTCAAGTTTATAAAAAACTAAGTAACTTTTTTTTATTTGAAAAACTTCATCATACAATCTTATGAATGATCGCCAATGATAAACTCCCAATATTTTCACTATTACAAGAACGTATAAAACCCTTGATATTTCTTATTAAATCAAGATTTTTCTTACCTCAGTACAAATTCCCACAGAAAAAATTAGTAGTTGTGACGACCTCGGCCGTTTTCAATTTTATAAAAACTCAGTAACTTTTTTTTATTTTAAAAACTTCATCATACAATCTTATGAATGATCGCCAATGATAAACTCCCCATATTTTTACTATTTCAAGAACCTATAAAACTCTTAATATTTCTTTTTTAAATCAAGATTTTCTTTATCTCAGTACAAATTCCCATAGAAAAGATTTAGTATTTGTGTCGTGAATTTTTTTTGTATTTCAAAAACTTTTAGTGATTGTGACGATACAGCTCGTGTTAAATATAAAAAAGCCGTAGTAAATTTTTTTATTTCAATATTTTTACTATTACTAGAATCAATAAAACACTTAGTATTTCTATTTTAACTTAAGAAACTTTAAGTTTCAGTATTAATTCTCGTAGGAAAAGTTTTGTGCCTTGTGCCGACCTCAGCTGTTTCCAAATAAAAAGCCGCAATAACTTTTTTCTTTCCTCATCTTTAACTCTCATCTGAAAAAAATTACTTCCAGCGACCTTTGTAACTCCTTTTTTTAAATCAGAATTAATAATTATTTTAAATTGCAAAAATTCAATAAAACCTCCATTTTTGGTTTTATGAACTACCTTTTCCTAGTGTATAGTTAGACATTTTTTGGACGACCCTCGTTCCTTATTTGAGCCATTCTTCTTGATCTCATGAGTCGTCGGTGGTGATAAATTAAACAGAGTTCAACGAGTTCCTTACCTGCAGCGACGGTGAACGACGTCTACGCCGAAGCTACTATTTCGCCCCTGGTCGTCAAACTTCCGTGTTTCAAACTAACGCGACTTCAGAACAGAGTCGTTCGGAAAAAAAAAATATCCGGTTATTTATAAAATTATTAATTACTTATTAAATAAAATTATTTAAAATACAGTTTTAATTCAATTTAAACGTAAATAGCTAATCTTCAATATACTAAACGTTATGTATTCATCTAAATAATTTTATTTATATCATTATTTAAAAAAAGTGAACTATTATCTTATTACCTTGTAGAACCCCTGAAAAGTTTTAGATCGCTATTCTAGAGACGAAATTGTGTTTGATGATCAAACAGTCTATTTTGGGATCTCTAATTTTTGTTGTCTATATTTTAATTTGTTTCTCATCGAATTGTATAAATATTTCGTAGCACGACACTGGCTTTAACGTTCAGACTCCGGGGACCATTCCCCAGGATCTACGGCTTCAAGATTACTGGAATAATAGATAAAAACAGCCGTTCAAAGACCCCCGAGGCAACGCTGTACTAATGATGAAAAATTTTCAATTTGTACATTGAAGAAAAATACACATTTAAACCGAGTATTGGCACTAAAATAATAGTAATAATAATAATAGTGATTTTTATAATAATTTCTGTAATACTAATAATAGAGAGTTGATGGGCATATATTTCGTTTTTTTTCCTCTTTCACAGTACATCTATTCTACTCGTGTCAATATCTCCTTCAACCCCTCGCACATATTTATTCCATTTTGGGGTTTTTAGATGCACTTTCAGGTGTGCCTACTTGGAATTCAAATCTGGCTATTACGTGCTGAGGGTCGGATGGGATATCGTTCCCAAATCCACATTGTTGGAAGAATCAACTGAGGGTGAGAAAATGTTAAGGGATTATATTTTTTTCTGGCGACTTGGAAAATTGCTTTTGAATGGAATTTTAATTGAAATTTATTTTTCTTATCTAATTCGTAAGAAAGAATTTTTCTAAACACCAGAAGCTTAAGAAATTAAGGCTAAATCTAGCCGACCAACAAAATATATATTGTTCTAAACAAAAAGATCGAAATCTAATATTTAACACTAATCAAAATCTATTTATCAAAAAAGTTAAGACGGGAATTTAGGCGTGAAAACTAGTACTCAGATATTCACATAAAAATTCATATATACCTTTATGTATATATGCTGTATTTTAGTGAATGTCCAAACTAATATCAGTAGTTTCAGCCTTCTCAAAAAGCCATGAATCTAACATTTGTCAATTTATACTTAACTTAGCACAGAACGTTCATATTAGTTCATTAATCGACAAGTTTTATCAGCCAAACTAAAGGAATATTGATATTATATGCCTTAAATTTTAATTTAATTTAATAAAAATTGAGATACAAAATAGTACGATAATTTACACGATTTTTAAAATTTATTTGTGATTTTTTTTTATGAAGAATTTAATTAAAAATCAGCCGTTAGCAAATAATTAACGTTTATAAACATATATTTAATGTAATGTCATTTCCCTTAAAAATAACCAGTAACAAGATTTTACAGATTTTCGGTGTCAATCTGGTTAAGGTTTACCTACAATAAATACGTTCCGCTGATGCGAGATGGCATAGCAAGTACTCCTCAATCACGGCGCAAACCCAGTGATCTATGTAGGAGCAGCAGTTTTAGCCAAAGAGGAGCAGAGGCTTCTCTATACTCAAACTGTCGTGACTCTCAACTACACCGTTAGAATATTTTTTACTCAACAATAGCTGCGACTCTGACAGTGATCATTCAGATAGTGGTAGTGAATCTCTAATTGACAATGAAGATTCTGATCAATCTGAAGGCAGTTACTTACCTCATCGTCTTTCACCCAAGCATTTAGAGTATTTAAATCTTGCAACATCAGCTAGTACAGAACCTTAGAGACAGGGATATAAAAGAAAGACCTATTGTACCATTACTCAAACCTTTAGTTGAACCACCGTTACAACAAATTTAGTTCGAAGGGGATTATTTAGAAGAAAAGCTAGTGTTCGTGATCTTCTTAGTTGCTCTGCACGTAGTCTACAAAGGCCTTTACCAGCATCTAGTAAACCTGTGGCTGGTCAAGCATTAGAAATGTTCAGACAAGTACAAATGTATATGAAAGATAGAAAAACAGGACTGACTTGGAATGTCATTGAATTCACTTATTCGAGGGTGGGAACTACTTATTATTGCTCTTGCTTTTGTTCCTCCCAGTCCAATATTTCATCGAGCTCTCTTAGGATATCTAAATAGACATAGAGATCCTACGTTCTCTAGAGTTTATCCTGATGTAAATAGATGGCCAATTCATGTTCAAGTAAGTCATGAAAATGATAGATACTCACTACATCTATCGTAGCTTGATGGGTACCAACCGGGAAGCCGCTAAATGGGATAAAATATCCTCTATAAAAAAGACCAACAAAGTACAACTTGATTGCCGGTAGATGGAAACCCATCTACCATCATAAAGCCTTATAGAACGAAGCGGGCACCACACAACTAAATCAAAAACAGAGAGAATAAGTTTTGAAACTATACAATCAGACCATTACCATACATGTTTCGTCCTTATATGACTCATCAGTGGTACTTTGTAAGAATACACAGTTATAAAAACCTACTCTATCTGAATACCCCAAGTATTTCTAAGAACCATGAAAATGATAGATACTCACGACATATATCGTAGCTTGATGGGTACCAACCGGGAAGCCGCTAAATAGGATAAAATATCCTCTGTAAAAGCGACCAACCAAGTACAACTTTATTGCCGGTAGATGGAAACACATTCGCCATCATAATGCCTTATAGGAAGAAGCGGGCACCATGCAATTAAATCAAAATCAGAAAGAATAAGTTTTTGAAACTATACACTCCGACCATTACCATACATGTTTCGTCCTTATAGGACTCATTAGTGGTACTTTGTCGGAATACACAGTTACAAAAACCTAATCTGTCTGAATACCCCAAGTATTTCTATGAACCATGAAAATGATAGATACTCACGGCATCTATCGTAGCTTGATGGGTACCAACCGGGAAGCCTTTAAATAGGATAAAATATCCTCCGTAAAAGCGACCAACCAAGTACAACTGGAAACTGAGATGTCTAAAAACCCTGGTGTATCGACTGATTCGATTTTGTTTCATACTTCGTGGGAGTACCACCTGTTGCGTTCAATAGAACTTACCAGAATTCTGTAAGATGCTGTTTAGAATTGTTCGAGTAATCGCTAAGTTTGTCACATTTTGTGTGGACAGTGTAACGCTGCAGATTCGAGCATTCGTCTGTATTCAGTATCAGATTATAAATACACCCTGTGTGATCTGTGATTACAGTACTATGAGCGATATATGCGCCATCTGAAATTTCTAATGTGAAACTCTAGTACTCTCTCAAAAATCAGTCAAAAGCACGTAGGTAGAAATCTCCCAGTTTGACCCAAACTTTTACAGGTATAAGTGAAATCACTAGGGCCTCGATTCTCGACTTTATTCCTATAGGAAACCAGAAATATTACATACAAAAAGTAAGGCAATAAGTCGAATTTCCTATAGCAATAAAGTCGAGAATTAAGGCCCAATCTAGTTGGCTTAAAAACTCTCTAATAGCGCGAATTCAAACCGTACTTTTTATTTAATAGACGTTCTCACCACATTTATGAAAAAATAGATTTACGGCTTTCTATTACACGTACTTTGTACAAAATTAAGATAATGCGTTATTTTATTAATAGGTATATATAGCAATGACTATTTATTTTTCGTATGACACCTAATCTGCAGCATGAAAAATTTTCAAAAATTTTTATTAGGTTTCTTACTCTTCTGTCGTTACTTCTTAAAAAGCTAATAAAATTTGAACTTTCAGTTTTTGTGTTTTATGATTAGAAATTTTTTTGATTTTTCTCCAAGCGGGCTACATGAAAAATTTGGTTAAAATTCATAAAAGTATTATTTAACGTCATGTGCAACTACACAATTTTGTTAAATTTTTTAAACATGTAGTAAATTTTTGTCAGGGTAAGATAAACCTTAAAATCAAAGAAGCACGTAATTAATTCAAGAAACGGGAACTCTTGAACATTCTCCAAATTCCATATGAAAAAATACTAAAATAATACAACATCCAAAGATTTAAAACAAAAAATTTGTTTGCTTACATAATATCAAAGCTAAATATTTCACATATGTTCTTAAGGTGATTACAGCACCCTTTGTAATATTCGGACAAGGATATCTCAAGAAGCAAATTTGGTAACAAATTTAAATTTTGGCAAAATAAATTAGATAATATTATCTAGGGATTCTTGCATTTTTAAATTTTAATTCCTTTTAGTTTCCCAGAAAAAAAAACAAGGAGCTTTAAAATTCAACTAATGCAAATGTATGAATCTATCAATAGCACTATTTTGAATCTAATAGCTAAATTTGAGATCTTAATATCTTTTTAATGATTTTTTCAAATTGGCCAAAATTAACGGCCAAAACGCCTCGTTAAGTGCTGCCTCCTGGTGTAATGCAGTTGTAATTGGCGTATCGTATACTTCTTATTACCCGCGATAGTTTTTAATCTACGTCAGCATTACAAGGGCCGCAATTCTTCACTTTTAGAACTATGTGGGTGCTTCAGGCGTTGAATTCAGAGCTCGGTGCTGTACTCACCTGAAGGGGGGGTGGGGCATTGCTATATTTGAAACTAATAATTTAGTATAATGTCATTGATTATGGCTCTTAGAGCAAAATGGACAATTTTTTTGGACTTTCAATATTAAAATACCCGAGAAAAGTATTTTTCAAAAATATAAATTTTTCAAAATTTTCAATAAAAATCGTTATATTTGAAACTGATAATTTAGCATTATTTCATTGATTATGGCTATTAGAGGAAAATGACAATTTTTTTGGACTTTCTCTATTAAAATTCTCCGAGAAAAGGATTTTTCAAAAATATAAATTTTTCAATATTTTCAATAAAAATCGTTAATGGGGGGCTTTGCTATATTTGAAACTAATAATTTAGCATTATTTCAGTGATTATGGCTCTTAAATCAAAATGGACTTTCTGTATTAAAATACCCCAAGAAATGTATTTTTCAAAAATATAAATTTTTCAAAATTTTCAATAAAAATCGTTAAGGGGGTTGCTATATTTGAAACTAATGATTTGGCACTATTTCATTGATTATGGCTCTTAGAGCAAAATGGACAATTTTTTTGGACTTTCTGTATTAAAATACCCCGAGAAAAGTATTTTTTTAAAATATAAATTTTTCAAAATTTTCAATAAACATCGTTAATAAATATTTGTTACACCTTTACATTTATATCTTCCAAGAGTATTGAGACAGATGACTCTTCAAGATAAAATACCCATCTCTTGTCTACCAATACACAAAACGCTGTAGTAGAATGACAGATGAGTGCAATAAAATTTTTATTGCACTAGTGCAATAAAGAGCTAGTTTTTCCACTAAATGTAGTTCAATAAAGTTATGTTTTTTTCATGGACGTAGAAAAAGTTATTTATGATACAACTGCGTGAAATTTTAAATTTGTTCATCAGACGAATTTTAAATTTGTTCATATACAGGGTATTGTTATGTCGGTACAAGAAATTGATAATTTTTCGTGAAGCCGAATCTGCATTTCTACAAAAATTAATATGTTAATCGATTTGTCAATTGAAGCTTAAAAAATGTGCCAAATATAAAAAAAATGGATGCTTCGTAATTTATGGAAATATTGATATGAAGGTTATGAGACCCAATAAATATGAATTATTTAGGACCACCTTATCTGCCCTTAACGTATGCACGTTTATTAATGAACACACTGTATATTTCGAAAATTAATGCTTACAAAATATCAGAAAATTTTAAAAAAATTGTTGAATAAACTCTCTGTTGATCACCATTAGATACATACAGGCAAATTTTACCTATTATTATTATTATTTTGGAATAATGAAAATAAATATGACATCTACAATTTAAATTACACCATTTAACCATATATGTTTTTCCATCTAAATATTCCAACATAAAAAAATAAAAATCGCTAAAGGGTTTCAGCTGATTTATAACCCGGTCAAATTATTAGGTAATTTTGATATTTACGGGCTACAGCATGTTATGACCGACTAATGAGATTTATTATAACCGGCTTTTACAAATTTTTAGTCAAGTATCCATTGCGCATTTATTTTCATTTGGGCTTTAATGCGATGTTGCTGCCCTCTAAAATATGATTCGGAGATTTTTTCAGCTTCGGGGTTAATTTGGTTTGGCTAAAAAGTGATATATGGAAATTTGAGACCACCCAATGGTTGATGGTTTCTCAAAAGTGAGCATAATTGCGTTATTTAATGAACATTAATTTTGATCTTAATACATTAAAGTGGAATTATAAATAATGTAGGTATATCATATACAGTGTGTCCATTTAGTGCGGCATTCCTCTCTTACAACGTTGTTTAAAATATAATGAAAAAATTACTTAGGACACAAAAATGGTACCAGTTAAAAATGATATTAGCTTCTACCGGGTGTTAAAAGAAAAAGTGGCATAAAAAACATTTTTTTAATGGAATGATGGGGATAAGTGTTGAATTAAATATGGCCAAATGAAACAAAATAAACACCACCCCTATCGTTTTCAGCCCCATCATAAATTATTTGAAAACTATTATCAGAAACGAATTAATTTTTATACATAGGCATAAAACATGTTGGAATGAAGTGAAATTTTTTTAGGAATGTGTTATTTATCAAAAATTCCACAGAAATGGCTTGTTCACATAATTTACGTTAACAGTTCAACATAATTATATTTTAAATTTCTGAGAAGTAATTGTACACAGTTACACAGTAGGACCATTTTTCTTTGAAGTGCGTTAAACCGGAGAATTATTTTAATAAAATTCTTGCAAAACGATTTTCCCCAATTAATTCAGCCAGAGAAAAAACAAGCGCTTGCAATAAGACCGTGCATCCGTCCATTTTCAACGGAGAATTTTTGTACCAAACTTTTAAAGTCAATTTGTCCCCAGTCCAAAAGTACTTAGGACAATTGACGTATACTTGGTATAGTGGCACTAGCTCGAGAGCTGTTGGGATCTCAGATTAATGAGTATAAATAGATGAGTAACAGTCAATAGGCTTGTTCCCGAAACGAGTTCCTATTTGTTATGAACATACTGAGTCTTCGGCGCAGGCGCACTCATATTTTCACCCGCTTGTCCCCCCGATCTAACCATGTGGCGATTGATATTATGGATTAATGCATAATGCATCGCATTTCATTACTTTTGAATACTTGAACCGATTCGTTACTTTTAATATGAATATCCGTTACTTTATAATCGTTACTCGTTACTTTCGGTACTTTTTCTTTTAAGTACATTGTCCTAGCTCAGCTCGCCAGTAAATTTACTGTTTATTTTATCGTTATCAAAAGGCTTGTTCCCGAAGCGAGTTCCTAACTTGTTATGAACATGCTGAGTTGCGCAGTTATAAAATAATGGATCAGGAGTCTGCGTAGTACAAAATAATGGACGAGTTATTTTATACTGCGCAACTCAGTATGTTCATAACAAGTTAGGAACAAACCTAATATTTGTTTACCACCAACATGTTCACGATAACTGTGTTGTATTTTGACGTAATATAATTGGCCGATATGCATCTAAGCGACGAATCCATCCAATCGTACTAATCCAGTTCAGTCGATTTAAATTTTGACCTTTCAACGTCCTATCAGAATTTTAGCATCATTTCCTTAATTTTCGTTTTTAATGTGTCCAGTTCGATGTTCAGTGAGTGAAATTATATTTCGTGCCATTTATTAACTCTGTAGGAACGATTTAAATACCTAAAATGTTCATTAAATGCTTTATATGCTGTAAAAGAACAGTACTTTAACATTTCATAGATAAATAAACAAGAAGCAGATGAGTATTTAAAGTAAACTATTATTATTATTATTATCATTTTGTTCAAAAAGTATTTTTAAAGCAAGGAGCGCTCTCATTTTTAGAGAACAAATGAGTATTTTTTTAAGAAAATAATAGCTTTATTATGTGTGGAAAAATGTGTAAATATTAATAGGGTAAGAAGTAAGTGTACAAAGTGTGTTTTATTTAGCCACCAATCGTTATTTTTTTTTCATGTTTTATTTCTATTCAAATGTCTTTGTACTTCTTTTTTAATAAAATTATATTTTTCTAATTTATAAGTATAAAAAATGATACCTTTTCGGGTTTTCCTACACTTATATAGCCACGACAAATACTAATTAATCCCTTCCCGGCACAAGCGTATTATTATTTATATTATTAAATAATGCAATTAACTACAAATTGACAAAATAAAGGTACTTTTGTTCTTACGTCAAAAACGTCAATAGACGAAGCCTTAAAAAATTAATTCTAATACAGAAAAACTATTGTTTTATTAAAAAAGACAATTTTTTTTTAAATGTATATCATAAAATTAAATTAAATAGTTATCATTTTTTTCTTTTTCAACGTAATTTAAAAAAAGGTGTCTATTCTCAATATAAAACCGCCAACATATATCTATATTTATTTAATAAAACGAAATCAGTTTAAAACCAGTCTGATACGCCATTGTATATGTAAACAAGTTCCAACACGTCAGTTGTTTGTAAACAAACCCAATATAAAACATTGACAGTGATGCATTTATTTATTATTATTATTGATTAATCTGAGGTTGGGATATGTTTCGAACCCTTTCTGTGTTCTTTCTAGTAGTGGTACTAAAGTCAACTTACTTACAAGAATATTTAAAGTTATGGTTGAATAAATGATTGCTTTTTGTAAAGGAAGGACAGCAAACCTTAGTTGTGGTACAATATAATACATGTTAATTTCAAATGTCAAATGTGAGTTTTGGAAGAAAACTAGCAAGTTTTCATCGAGACATTTAATCATTGGTATTATTTTTAGATACCTTCAAAACACAATGCAACTAGTTTTGTAGAAGTTATTACAAACACAATTTAGAATATTTCTTAACTTAAGTAAACAATTCTTACATTTTAAAGAATTATATTTAAAAAGAAACAGTCTCAGATTTTAAAATGAAAAGGAAATTCATGAATTCCATTGCAGCTTCTTCTAGTTTACAAAAAAACAATGAACATTTAAAAAAATCATGTAAAATTAATTTAATGCAAGTAACATACCATTAATCCTTTAACAGTTGTAAGGAACAGTAATCCTTTAACTTTAAAAATAACAAAAGAAAGGAAAAATCAATACGTCACCACATGCGACAAAACTGATGTATATCGCAAGTCCTAGCTAGAGCTGCGTCGCTCTGGACAATTAAGAGTTGAGCAAAGGGTTCGATACAAATATGGGTTGCCCTCTAAGAGTGTGGCGTTCCTCTGCGAATACAGTGATTGAGAGTGAAGATTCCTGAGAAAGTACTTGCAGCACCACGTAAAAAACTCTATGGCAGATCCCTGTTCGAGCACTTGGAGGGTACAGTGGAATTTACCATAAAACCTCTAAGAAGAATCCTGAAAGAGTTCGTTTTATAACATACAGGCAAGGCGGACAAGATTAGCAGTGGCAGAAGAAGGTAGTTACCCCTAATATAGGAGGTCCTTTAGTAAAAAACAAGAACATGATGAGGAAAGGCACGTGTCCGGCTTGAATGGCTACCAATTTCAGACCTCTGGATATATGTCGATAACTTTCTGTAGAAAGTGATTTCGACTCTGAAACCACTCACTGACCCCTAACTCGCACCTCTTGCCAGTCCAATCAAGGATCTCCTGTTGGCCTGCTCACCGCTTCTCGAACACTATTTTTCACCTCGTCTCCTGCACACTTCCTGTACACACCACCAGAAAACAGAAGGCACATCCACGTTTTTAACGGGGAGGTACGGCACTCCTTTTTTCCGATCTCAATCTTAGATGTCGTCATGAGAGTTTCATGATTCTTCTATAAGAGGAATGAACAAGGAAGGATGATATTTTTGAGTTAGAATGAATTTGGGTTATAACGAATCTTGTATCCATCAAGTAAAGTAAAGTAATAAACCAAGCGCCTATTCTAAGCTGATTCCATTCCAACTGCTACGCAAAAAGGTATGCAAAAAGTAGTATCAACATGTATAAAATTGTACCGGTCTTTCAGTTATTGACTGTTTATTTTTGTTTTGGACTTTTTACTTTCCCGGACCCATTAAAGGGAGAGTAAGATGAACGAGCAAAAAAAAATCGAGATATCGATGGAAATATCCATTTTGAGGTCCCCCAAGAAGATTGAAACCATTTCCAGTGTATGGTCTGTCTGTGTGTAATCTTCCACGGTAACTGCCGAACCGTTTGACCAATCAAGCTGAAATTTGGTATGGAGGGTCGGTGTGTGCCCATAACCTTTGTTTCAAACTTTTTCCAGAATTTATAATAGTTGCGCCAGTAGAGGGCGCGTAAAAAATGTGCATGTATATTTTCTCCAGTTTTTCTTGATTTTGAGGACAAACAATGCATTTTAGTGCAAAATTTTCTTGTGCAAAGTTGTAGAGCATCAAATTTTGTTTAATTTTTATGTTTAACTTTTTATCGAATTCCTCAGTTTCGCCGCTAGAAAAATACACATTTGGGATTTTCCATTTTTTTAAAATTGGAGGGAAATTATGCCCTTTAGTGCAAAATGTTTCAGTGCAAAGTTGTAAAGAATAAAATTCTCTACAACTATTGTATCACTAGTATAGACTTTTTTTGGGGGAATTTATTTTTCCTAATACATGGATATGAAGATCAGGGTCAATTGAGTGTTCACCAAGATCACCTTGTCTAACTAGTATGGACGGTTATAATATCAGAAAAATTATCATTCAATTTTTTAAACGTTCTATCACTTAAATTAACGACTGTTTTATGTTTTTTACGAAAGACCATGAACAATTTTATTATTAACTTGGCAAGAGTGTAGATCTAAGCAATAATTCAAAAAGTGTCAAAATATCCCCAGCTATTTTTTAGGATCACCTTTTCTTGGAACATTCTGTAGAAGCCAATATAATTTTAAACTGTAACTTATATTTCTTTCCTAAGTAATTTTTGTATCATATTTCAAAGAACGCTCTAAGAGAGGAATGCCGCTCTAAATGGACACACTGTATATCAATACAACAAAAATTTACATCTATTTTCCGACTATAGAACCAATCATTTGTGTCTATTTTCTTTTCGATTTTGTTTTCAGAAAAGAAAATAATGAAATACGGCAACATAGCGGCATCCAAGGGTTGCAGCATGACATTTTAAAATCCACTATCGGCCTTCTTGTATGCCATAAATTCATATATAAACTTGCTAGGATTTATGAGAATGTGAACTCTCGCTTACGGGCCGTGCCGTTCTCTCTGACATTTGTTCAGATTTACCATTCTGCGGTATGTATGTCGAAAATGTCAATTCGAATGCTCTATATTTTCGGCGAGGCATCGAAAAATTCATACTTTGACTGTTTCGTTATAAAAGAATTAAAGTTTTCGAGATTTTGCTGTTACTTTGTTGTATAATCTGTATCCTACCATAGGCCCAGATAGGCTAGTTTTATTTTATATATCTGAACCATAATCCCAGTCCAAAATCACGGTTTTACCTTACATTCTGTTTTGTACTCTCACACAGTTTACTTTAGATGCTTATAAAAGGGTAAATTATTTCGCACGGGTAAAAAATTCACTAATATCAACAGTTGATAAAAGAAATTTCTAGTGAAATTTAGAACATAATATTATTACATAACGTTTTACTTTTGGATAATTTAGCTGCAAAGTTCAATACCTACATTTTGACTAAATTTTAACAAAATAAAACATAACAAATTAATTTCGAGCAAAATAAATGTTTTTTACGTGATTTTTCTCTTAAAGAATAACTTAATCATTCACCTACTATTAAAGTTCCAACAAGACATAAATTCTGACGTTCTCTTAAAATCTATTTTAAGTAAAAAATTCTACGGTGACGAGGAATAACCGTCTACCGGCATAAGAAGAAATCGGAGCTGTGTTACCTCTAATTGGATACAATTCACAAATTCCACTATCGGTAAATATAATAAATGAAGATCATCATTCCTTTAATCAATACCAAAAAAATATCTTACCGTTGACCACACGAAAATAGAAACTATGCGTATATCCCTAATGAAAGAAGCAAAAAACATTAATTAGGAAATGTTTAGGAATATGTGTAGGAATGTTGAATACAAATTTTTAATTCAAATGATTTAAAATCAAGTAAAAAATATGGGTTATGGCCAATGTAACTCTTTACCCATGTAGTAGTTTATTTGTTTAAGAAAAATTTATAATTGTTTGAACTCTGCAAAATTGTTTTTATTAAGAAATGTCAAGTGTTTGTCACTCTAATCTTTATTCGCCAACAAATGCTTCCAATAGTATTTTAAATGTATTATTTTATATATTGAATGGAAGTGGCTTTTACTTGATGAACATCCTTGTTAAATAACTCGAGTACTGTTCGATATTCACTATATTTTACAAAATTACATAACATACGTTTCGATATACAGTATCTTCAGATGTAAAATCAGTACTGATAACTGAAACTTACGTAACATAGAATCGGTTTGGAAAATATACTTTATTGACAGCGTATTATAAGTCAACTAACTATCAAACATGAACCATATATAACTCTCGGGAGGCTAGGGTTAAGCTCATTCCACACCTCCCCCATGAGTTTTATTTGGATAATTACAAAAAATAAGTAGGTAAATTAATTTATTTTTCTAAGGTATCTTCTATTTCTAACGTAAACTCGCCCGCTTGCACATTTTACTAAATATCTTCTGTGACTTTTAATTTCCAATATCTCTCCAATTTTATCCCATAATTTAGTTCTGGCTCGTACTCTAGACCCAACTCTAAATGGCGGTAAGTCTTTGGCATTTTTATTATACAGGTTGATCAACTTGCTATGTTGTTCTGCTGCTCGGTTGTCACATATCTCTGCAACATTTTGCCATTCTTCCTTAAACGATTTATAATGAGCAGGTACTAGAGATCTTATGGGATGTCCAAATAAAACTTGAGAAGGTGACCTTCCATCCGACTTTGGCGTATTTCTCCATTCAATTAATCCGGCGAAAAGCTTGTCTTTGTCCAATTCGCCTCCACTTATACATTTTTTTATCAAACTCTTCATTGCTTTTACTCCTGCTTCTGCATGTCCGTTACTTTGGGGATAATATGGGCTTGATGGACAGTGCACGACGTTCCATTTTTTTAGAAATGATCTAAACTCACTTGAACCAAATTGTGGTCCATTATCAGATCGAAGACGTAGTGGAACTCCAGTATCAGAAAAAATCTTCCTCATATCATGTATTATTGAAGCACTGTTCGGATCCCTGGTCCCGTAATAGCATATAACAGGCCATCCAGACAATCTGAATTTCGAAACTTATGTTATGCTAGTTTGTAAAATATAGTGAATATCAAAAAGTACTCGTGTTATTTAAGTATTATTTTATCCACATACAATATGTCGTAGTGTTCACAGAAGTATTATCGAACGCAACCCTGTATAATATAATTTATATGTTCTTTCTCGTGGCATTACTGAACGCATCTTATAGGTAATTGAACAGTTCATTGATAATAAATGTCACTTTCTTCTAAATACTGTGGTCTTTTATCTATTAAGCACCTATAGCTATACTAATTAATTTATTTGTTACCAAATTTATTAACAATGTCAAAAATTATGGAGACCTTCACACAGAAATCTTAATATACATATTGTAATGATATTTACAATATTTCGCTTTGGGTTGGGTTCTGTAAAAAGGTAGAAACTTTATTACTTAACAAATATTAATTTAAATAAATTTTGTTCTACTATAATTTATATTTTCTTTCTTCATTGTCTTCTATAATCCTTGGAATTATCAAATCATTCACCTTCTACTGCTACAGTTGGACTTTTCTCCTTGTCAATTTTTAATAAATATCCATCTTTTGAATATAAACACACATACTAGCTCCTTATGGGCTACTTTTGTGAATTTTTTTTTAATTATTTTTGAAGGTATAAGGTCAAAATGTATTATCTACACTGATTAATAATTTTAAATATTAACGCTTTTGGGCCCTACTGACTCATATTATCAAATTTCGCGGGTTATGACGTACTACCTGTAACTCCTCCCATTTTGCAGATTTAGTTTGAAAGTGTCTACTCGACCACATATTGTATTTGTTGGTACAGATAAAATAATCGGGCTTTCGTTAATAGTTAATAAGAAATAGCATCCAAAAGCAGAAAAATTTGGTTTAATGTGATTGTGTATTAGCAACACACATCTTACATACTTAAATTGCAGGCTTACCTAAATTTAAATTTTATCGAGTTTTATAATCGTGTATCATAAAATAATCCATATTAGATAGATTATTTGATGTAGCTTTTATATATTCATTCTCCATTTTTCAGAACACTCCCACAATCACAAATAAAAATAACAATCGACATTACATAGAGATAAAGACGTAAACAAATTTTGGTTTCATAGACAGTCCCATTTTCAAACTGACGTTATATAAATATTTATAATGAGCAAATTCAATCAAATCTCAGGTAGTACGTCATTATTTATTTTAATCTGCTATTTCTTAAAGAAAAAGTAAATTTGTGCAAAGTTATTTAAGGTATCATATTAGTCATTTAATAAGTAATAACTACATATCATCATCTATATTAGATTCCGTTATACAAAAGTAGCCCATATTTAGAACTTTTAGTTTCTATTAAAAAATCATTCATAACTGTTTTATTTGCCAAGGTAGGGCATTTAAAAAAATATTTGTTAAAAATTTATATTGTAATAACATGGTGCCTTAAATTTTAGAAAACCCCAAGTAGGTCAGCGACATTTTTGATGTTATACATTATTTAACCAATATTCTCAAATGGGATGGGTTCTATAAAATTAAAAAAATAACAAATATTACAAATTATATATAAAATTTTAGTATATTGCTATTCAATACTCCTCTTCTGACTCCTACTACTTTCACTTCTTGATCTTGATCTGCTATTTCTTCATACCTCTTAACTTGATCTACTAGTTTCCATTATTTGACTTATATTTGCTCTTCCCTTATTGCCGTTATTTCTTAAATATCCTTCTTATATCTTTAAATGATCCCAACATTTCACTATTATTTTATAAATCCTACATCAGATCCATTATAGACTATGGCTCAATTTTTTACTCCCAAGCCGCAAAAACACACCTTCAGAAGCTAGATTGTACAGTAACAAAATGTTTAAGAATATCTATAGGAGCCTTGAAAAGTACTCCAAATACAAATATGCCGTTAGAATTCAGAAGACAATTCTTGTGTGAAAAATTCTTATGTAAAACCCTTTCTAAAGATAGTAGACTAACAAAAAAATTAAATAAATTGTTAACATTGAATTTAACCAACCCTTTTTGGCAAAAAAAAAATCTTTAGAAACGGTATATGAGAACTACCTGGAATATAAAGATTAATTATATCATTCTGATGTGTACTAATGTATATTAATTTCCTGACTGATTTATCCGAATTCCCACAATGTAATGTTCAATTCTTACGAGAATACTCGCAATATCCATCCTTAATTAGAAATAAATTATTTAAAGCAGATATATCTGAAAAATTTGCAAACAATTATCAGATATTTACCGATGCCTCAAAAACAAAAGATGAAGCAGGTTGTGCTCTCGGGGATCCATTTAAAAAAGTACATCGTTCAATAAAATTATACAACAAATTCTCCATCTACTCAGCTGAACAGATAGGAATTTTAGAAGCCCTAAATTACATTTCAGGTATAACTTCCCGCGATAACTTTATTATACTGTCGGATAGCTTAAGTTCAATAAAAAAATATGACAATTAAATGCAAACAGTAATTTAAGTTATATCTTATTAGAAATTATCAACAAATACAATAACCTAATATCTATGGGAACAAATATTGTATTGGTGTGGGTTAGGTCCATTGTGGTATAATCAATAATGAAATAGTTGATAGACTGCTAAAAAATTCAGTAAACAGTAGCAACATTCTATATTTTAAATGCATCCCAGAGGATATAACCATTTTCTTCCTAAAAAACCAAATAAACCAACAAATGCCAGGAATTAAAAAAATCTTTCAACTTAATGCAAATCATACAATCAGTTCATATATTTATCGGACCCTTAAACAACACATTCGATCATTAGGATTATTTGCGAAGAAAAAAAAAAAAAAAAAAAAAAAAAAAAAAAAAAAAAAAAAAAAAAAAAAAAAAACCGGGTGGTCAAATAAGAACGGCCGGCGGCCATATCTTCGGATCGCATTGTAGTAGTGGGAACTTTGTTATGAACAAAAGACCATAACTCCGATTCTACTTAACCGATCTTTGATAATTTAGTCTTGTTAAAAAGAGCTCTTTTTCACCAGTGTAAGGGTTATATTCTCAATTCCACTTAATAGATAACGTACACGTTAGAGGGCGTTATTTAAGTTTTTTAGAAATCACAAGTTCTGTTTGGAAAATATTAAATGTGAGAATATAACAGTAGACCCCAATAGCAACAAAAAGGCAAAAAGCGAATGTCGTTATCTTTATCCTGTCAAAAGGTATATTAAGAAACCGTTTGTCTCTATCTCTTTTCGTTTTTGAGTTATAAATGTGGACAGACAGACAGACGGAGAGACAGAGAGATAAACAGAAAGACAGACAGACAGACAGGCAAAGCCGTATTATAAGACTTCTCTACACTTTACGGTTTAGAAGTCTATAAATATGTTAATGTATGAAAATACTTAATGATTAATAAACAATTTTAAATTGGTATATAAAGTTTGAAATTTGATATAAGGCAGCATTTTGTGATGTGATATATGGGAATCATAAACTAATTTCAAAATTATACAGATAATATAAATTAGTAGGAAAATCATTATAAAATTTTAAAGTTAAGTTAAATCATGAAAATTTTGAAATTTTATAAGTAAAATCGGCTGTGCCACCCCAGAACATTCCCGGCTCGACTGTGGAGAATAGGATTATCTTAATTACAAAATACTAAGCATTACATTAATTTATGGAATACATTTTAAATAGCAAACCGATGGCACAACTAAATCGCATTGTTTGTCTTCAGAATAAAAAAAAAACAGCAAGGAATTCGACAAAAGTTAAAGATAAAAGTTTCAGGAAATTTGGTAATCGTGGCGCAACTGTTGGAAATTCTGGAAAAAGTTTGATACAAAAATTGTAGGAAATTTTATGCTCTAAAACTTTGCACTACAACATTTTGCTCTAAAGTGTATTGTTTGTCCCTAAAATTAATAAATGCAAAAAATCTTACATGTTTATTTTCAATCAATGTCTTGAGGAATTTCAACTGTATCAATTGAAACCAAAAGCTAATGGTCGCATTAGAGGCACACATTAACCCTTCATACCAAATTTCAGCTTGATTGATCAAACGGTTCGGCAGTTATCGTGGAAAATTACACACAAACACATAGGCACACAGAAACACAGAAACACAGACAGAACTTACTTTGTAAATGGTTTCAATCTTCTTGGGGGATCTCAAAATGGATATTTCCACCGATACTTCGATTTTTTTTTTGGTCATTCACTATACTTTCCCTATGATGGTACCGAGAAAGTAAAAAAGAAAAGTAGAGGAAAATATCATAGATACAGTAATAGGTATTATTATTTTTTTATTCAAAAAATCTAATGGTTAGAAAATTTGAAGGTAGAAGAATGATAAACAAAAAGGTCATTTTTTTAAAATTTTTGATATACGGTTTTATTGGATATTATATACCAAGATTATTACTGGGAGAAATTGGGTTATATAAACGTATTCAAGAAGAAATTAGGAAAAGTCTTGTAAAGAAAATTAGAATATTTTAGATGGTTTAGATATGGCAAATGGGGTAGATCACATGCCAGGAAGGACAAAATAAAAAAAATCCGGGTTTAGAAGCAAATAAAAGAGCACAAGAGGAAAAAACAGGATAAACATAAAATTTATATTATTTTTGTAATGTTTATTATTTTTTTATAGAAACCACCCCAAAATAGCGATTTCAAATAAAAATATTACTAAAATAACGCAATAATATATAGAATTAATGAACCAACTAATTATTTGATATAATACTAATTAACTTTTCTTTAATTGTAATTTTTGTTACTATTTGATTGTAACTTTATACCACGCTGACCAAAAGTATGGATACAATTAATTTTCTCCTTCGCAGACCATTATCGTACGTAATATCATTAATTAGCAGCTTAGTCTGTTTTGGGCATAACATACAAATAAAAACCAGGCTCGATGCGAAACAAACAAACTCATGTTCTTGTCGTAATAAAATTCCGTTAATTGATTTAACCGATGTTATAAAAATCCACATGAAGAATGGAAAAACCCTGGAAAAAAGCGCTGAGCAATTTGATTTTTGTCCTGCAGAAAACGTGCAACCCAAATGACCAGAACTAATAGTTTTTTCTAGAGTGCAAAGGCAATTTCCTTTTGTTTTTTTTTTCTCCCCTTACTTGGATGGTTTGGGAGTCAGGTCCGGCTGGATTAATATTTTCTTAACAAATAAAAAATAAATCGATGACACTCTTTAAAATTATACTATGTAAAAAAGAATATCGCATGAAATTTAAAATTAAACAAAAAAAATTAGTAATCATAAAAATATATCCTTGTATTGGGTCGTTCATTTTTTTTTAACTTTCAAACTTTGAATCATTATATTTTTGAGATAAACGCAAAAATTAATCAGACAATAAAAATAAGAAAAATAATAATAAGTAAAAATATTTAACTTAAATCTAAATAAATGTATGATTCATTTATTATAAAAATAAACATTAAAGTAAAAATACTTTACATGTTTAATCTCTTCGATTGTAAATTTGAATTAGACTAAGAAAGTCGGACCTGTCTCCATTCATATTTTTTCTTGGATGTTCCCTTTCTGTATAACACGGAGGAACGGTGTCTAAAAACGGGGAAAAGTGTTGAGAAATGACGCCATTTCGGATGTCGAGATAGTGAAACAAATGCCTCCAATTAGCTGACCATTCGTCTCGCACCTTAAATTTTTTGTTTCCTTTTCCAAGAACATCTCACAGTGGATAGTGGATAAAGGAACATTTTGATAAGTGGATTGTTACTTTATTTTTTTATTTGCAGACAAAAAAATGTATAAAATTTTTACGTTATAGTATACGTCTTTCCGAAATTTAAAAAATATTCAACAAAAATAATATAGATTTTTTATTCAAATATAACAAATCGAATAATATTAAAATTATTTAACGAATTACTAAAAATTACGGCAACATTTTATCAATAATTTTTGTTAATATTTAAACAAGAGTAATTGATTAGCGGACTTCAAATTCGGTTATGATATATTTGTAAATATAATTTTATACATTTCAAAAATATTTGTATATCGCATTAATTATTTATTTTAAATATAAATAACATAAAATTTTGCGGTTCAACAACGAATTTGACGCATTGCATTAATTTAAAAATTTAAATAACATAATTTCACCGGTTTTTATATTTTATTTATATTATTTATACAACAAACCGTTTCTTTTATCATGTGCTAACATTGTTATATTTTAAATCATAAGGAATACGAAGGCGATGAAATAGGCAAAAGTTAACTATTTTGGAGGACATTATATTGGTCAAAAAAATCTACATTGACACTCGCCCTTCTTGAGTTATACAGGAAAAACTTAGAATGCGATATTTGGTTTTTTGCGCATATAATTTTTATTTCAAAAAATATAAAGAAATGGAAAAGGAAAGTTTTATTGTATATGAAATTTTCTACAAAAGTGTATTAATAAGTCTTCGATACGACGTGTCGTGTCTTAAAAGTCGCCATCAAGTTATTTTAAATTTTAAATACGGACCTGTCATTTTTATTTTAAAATTTTCATAAGCCGTGAAAATCCAAATTCAGGGATATATCATGCATGTGATTTTAACTACGTTTTATCTGAAATAATTAATATCATCAGTGACAATATTTTTTAATTACGGTCCTGTCATAGTTCCTTTGTAAATTCGTTTTGATTTCAAAACAAGCATAATTCGATGAAAAAAAGATAGCATTATCAATGAAATAAAAAAATCTGGTGTGGCCAACACACTACCTCTCACCATTTTTACATTAAAAATTAATGCGTTAACACAAAAAAGTATGAAAAAAATTGTGCCCCATATGAAACGAACTTCCTTACGCTATTTTTTTACAATCGAAAAAAAATCGAAAGAAAAAGCTAAAAATCAACAAAAATTGATAAAAATGAACAACAATAGACAAAAATCAATAAAAACCGACAAAAATTGACAAAAACCGAAAAAACCAAAAAAAAAGGGAAAAAGTTGGAAAAAACCTAGAATAATTCGAAAAAATCAACAAACAACAGAAAAATGAGAAAAAAAAAATCAAAAAATTCTAAAAATCGAAAAAAATCAAATTGACAAAAACCGAAAAAACCAGAAAAAAAAACAGAAAAGTTAGAAAAAAAATAGAACTATTCGAAAAAAAACATAAAGAACAGAAAAATTAGAAAACTAAATCGAAAAATACGAAAAATCGAAATAAGTCTGAAAATATTAGAATGAAAATTAAAATTGGAAAATAAGGAAAAAAACAGGAAATCAATAAAATTGTAAAATAATGGAAAAGCAGCAAAAACGCTAAAAATCCAAAAAAAAAATATCAAAAAAATCGCAAAAATATCGTAAAAAAATCGAAAAAAATTGTAAAAAATTGCAATAAATAAAAGAATAACCAAAAAAACCGAAAACGATTGAATTTGAAATTTTTAAAAAGTGAAAAAATTTGAATGAATTGAAATAAATCTTATAAATCTGTAAAAAAATCGAAACAAAATTATAAAAAAATTTCAAAAATCGCAAAAAACCGGAAAAAACACAAAAAGTAACAACAGAAAAATTAGAAAACAAAATTGAAAAATACGAAAAAACGAAAAAATCTGAAAATATTAGAATGAAAATTAAAATTGGTAAATACGGAAAAAACCATTAAATCAATAAAATTGTAAAATAACGGAAAACCAGCAAAAACGCTAAAAATCAAAAAAAAAACCTCAAAAAATCGCAAAAATATCGTAAAAAGATCGCAAAAAAAAATCGCAAAAAAATCGAAAAAAATTGTAAAAAATTGCAATAAATAAAAGAATGGTTATTCTCTTAACCGAAAACGATTATATTAGAAATTTTTAAAAAGTGAAAAAATTCGAATGAATTGAAATAAATCTTAAAAAACTAAAAGAAATCGAAAAAAACCGAAAAACAAAGTAAAAAAATATTTGAAAAATCGCAAAGAAACGGAAAAAAACACAAAAAGTAACAAAAAATTGCCAAAAGATTTGAAAAAAATTGCAAATAAATCGTAAAAAAATAAAATTCCAAAAAAATCGCAGAAAATTGCAAACAACCAAAAGCCGGAAATAACTGTAGACATAAAAAAAACATGTATTAATTGAAATTTTTTAAAAATTAAAAAATCGTTGAAATACATTAAAAAATTCAGAGGAATAAGAAAAAAATTGGAAAAAAAAGAAAGAAAAACAAAAAAATTAAAATCATAAAAAAAATCTGATGTGGCCAGCATATGACCTCCGCCATTTTTGAATCAAAAATGTACACGTTAACACAAACAAGTATGAATTTTTTTTTGTAAATCTGATAACAATTTCAAAAGTTTTGAAAACTTTAATGATACGAAAATAAACTATAGTATATACAAAATATATGTGTAAAACTTTATTGCCATTTTGTTTAGGAATGGCGTCATTACTCATAGCAACTGCCATTATCGGTTGTTTGATTGACACCAAAATCTAATCAGATCTAATCTAGGGTACCAGAAACTTGTATGCAAAATTTAAAAATTTTTAATTTAGTAGTTTTTGAGTTATCGTTACTACAACATCCATGCTAATACACAGACACACACCACGCACGCACTCACGCACCCACACACGCGCACGCACGCACCCACATAAAAGAAACGACCTGTATAGTTTTTTTTCGGTGAAAATGTAACTTTTACGCATATTATGCCACAAAGTGTTAGTTTAAAAAAGTTGATGATAAACATCAACTCCTGATGATGCTAACTTAATTAGCGAAACGTACATAGAGTGATACAAATATTATAAAAAAAAATAAGTAAAAACCGGTCTCATAGAAAAAATCACTTTCAAGTTTTCCGATTTATTCAATTTTTCGGGCAACTTTTCCATTCCTAAAATCGTTATTCAGACTATTACAGACATTTTTTTGAATTATCCAATTTTCCGACAACTTTTCCAATTTTTCTTTCCCTAAAAATCGTTTTGGCTTAAAAAATGTGACTTTTACGCGCTCTGTGTACAAAAATCCACTTCATTTTCGCATAATAAGTGAAAAAAATTAGAATACATTTTTTTTATTACAATTTTAGACAAACGATATTGGAATAGGTAAAAACAATATATTTTTTGTTTCAGAATTAGGCAAGAAAAAAATGGTGGTGCCTGGTGTCCTAAAGCTCAAATCAGCAGTGACGTAAAGGAGTATTTGGAAGTCGATCTTCAGAAAAACCATCTAATGACGTGGACGGAGACTCAAGGTCGTTTCGGTAATGGACAGGGTCAGGAATTTGCCGAAGCATTTCTCGTCGAATATTGGCGACCGTCTTTGAACCAATGGATCACTTATAAGGATTCGCGAGGAGAAAAAGTAAGTACGAATTATCACTACATTTATTATACAGTATGAATCAATAATACACTAATCGCAGAGTGCAATAAAGCAAATCGGGCATCTTGGTCCTTCGACTCGATATAAATAAAAATTTGTGATAAAATTATTTCATTTAATAGAAAAGAGTTCCCGTTTTAAACATTCCAGTATGTTTCCGTCAGCTTTAATATTAATTTATTCACTGTAACATTCCAATGAAAATTTTAAGCAGAAAATTCCAAATTTGTATCAAAATAAATTCATGATATTTCCTTAATTCCGGTATTTACGTTATGAGTTTGCCAGTTAATTAAATTAAACCCAACGTATTCATAACTTTTGACCTTTCTGCATGTCAGTTGTTTTAGATATTTGTTCGGTAACTAAATATTTATTTAAACTTATACTTATTAGGCCCACAATGCATCTCTTGGTATATACGTTTAGAGCGACATGAGAGTGAAGTATCCCCAAGGGGCATTCGGCCAACATAATCGACCATCGAGGGTTCTAGTTCACCAACTTCTCTATAAACGGCAGTTAACAATTAGTATCCAGCCCGTGGCTCCCATGAAAATTGATGTTTTAAGTTTGCGTCGAAAAGGGTTTTACTAAGTTTGAGCCACACTCGTGATCTTTGTAGTTGGTGTGAATATGGAGATCGATGGCGAAAATGAGTAGCGATAATTTCTAGAGTAATTTTCGCAAAGTTTGCCCGGCTAGATTCCTAATTTAAGACAAATAGGTCGGTTTACCTTGATGGATTTGTAGAAGAAAGTTATCGTGAAGGCAAAGATTACAAAATTTAATTCATTAAACAAAATGAAAAACTAACATATTATTGCTAGGAAATAGTTTCACAGCATTTTTTCTTATTTTTCCATATTTTTTCCTATTTCCCTATTTTTTCCGTTTTTTTCCTAAAACAGTGGCACAATATTGATAGGAAATAAATAAAAATAGAGACATAATCTTAAAATAATAACTATTATTAAACCTGAAATATCGCTAATAAGTGACTTAATTTTTATGTTTCCAAATGATACGTCACTGAGGTTGCAACAAAATACCGGCACATATTACCGTTTCATCATAGCCAGACTCTAACTCCCTGTGTCCTCGAGGGAAATTTACCGTATGATGCTGCGGATAACGCCGCCACACCACGCCACGCCACCCCGATCCCCCCATTCTACGACCGGCATCGTTCGATAGAAAAAGTATTTGTTCATTGTCGACCTTTTTATCACTTGTTTAGTATACAGGAAGGCATAGCTAAGCCTAAAGGGTTTTCGTCAGTGTTGAGTTTTTAATAATATTTTTAATATTAATTTGCATTGTTCCTCGTGTGACGTTCCAAATTTAGGAATAGAAACTGGTTCGACAAAGAAGTTTCAGTTTCCCTCGTATTATAACAACCACTCCAGAGGAACAGCTTTTATTGCTTAACAAGTCTCAAATTCAACTATCACTGGACTGCTGCTCCCACAATTAAAGCTCTACTTCTAAGAACACCTTGCGGTTGCTCGATTTTATCCAGAATAGAGCAATTTGCCTTATTGGAGAACTAGAACTGACTACGAATATTGGAAGTTTGAAACATAGAAGAAATATGAGCGATCTAACTCTTTTTTACAGCTATTTTTGCATGGAAGGTGTTCCGATGACATTTATCACTTGATTCCTCTTGGAGTACAAGAACCACCATGTTTCCCATTGAGTACAATCTTCAGTGTTTCAAATCATCCAACGTGAATAGCCATTTTTATGCACGTTCCACTATTGAAGCTGAAAGTGTTGCCTATCTTGTACTATACTATACCCATAAAAAAACCGAACATTAATTCTCCTCAACCAGCTCTTGAGCGATATCGTTAACTAACACACACGCCAAGTTACTAAGACTCAAGAATTCTGACTCGATATGACTCAATCTTCTGACTTCCACAGAGTAGTGTTCCTGGCTGATAAAAACTGCTCCTTACTAAATTTTGAATCTAATGCTTTGGATCTAACATCTGCTTCAGACGCACAAAAACAAGAAAAGTAGTCGAGAGAACGGAACTACGTGGTTGACATAATCATGATCTTAATCAGCTTCAAAAAGGCATTGAGTAGATAGCTAGATCAAGGTTAATTTTTTCCAGAGACAGAAGACTGTATTACTGCAATTAAAGACCAAGTTATTATAACAATAATATGTCAACTAACATATGTAGGTTACACGAAGGATCTGAAACGGTCCAACATGATATTAGGATGTAGACAACCAACTGTGTTATATTCTACACCAAAATTTTCTGATCATTTTTTTAATTTTTTGAAAACTGTTTCTAGAAAAAGGCCGAGACGTCAAAAATATTTTTTATACTTCTAAATAAATATACGACTAAAAAATCGTAGTCCTTCCCCTTAATCTAAATAAAACAACTACGTTCTTGGCCTCAAGAAAAATAAAACATGCCGATCCTTTACTTCAGTATTAATAAGACATGAATAAAACTTATTGGCTATCATTCTAAATTAAACACCTAAAAAGTTAAAATTTTTCCTAATAATTTAATTTAATTTCAATTGTTTTGTTTGCTTGTACAAAAATTTGGTAGTGTGGATAAAATTGGAAAAGTTCTATATTTTTAGTTTTTAGAAAAATTATAATTTTTATGATAAACTAAGCTAACAGTGCAATTAAAAAAAATGACAAAACTCGGATCTAGGTAGAAGTTGACAAGATAATTGTTATAAATGTTATAATAGTTATTTATGTACCAAGAGTATTTTTTTCCGGGACCGATCTTTACAACCAGAATCACTGCAGCCTTGTAGGGTTATTGCGTCCCGTCTCTTTGTATACCGCACCCAGTTCATCAACCTTGTTCTCTGTACTAGTTTGTACAGGCTCTTTAATGGCTGTTTGCAGTTAGTAGTCTTCTGAATCCAGTTTCAGTTTTTCATATATTCTTTGCCTTTTGTGATCCAGAGCCTCACAGTTGCATAGTATGTGGAGTGCATTCTCGGTCCCTTTATTGCATTGTCTGCATTAGGGGTCGCCGATATATATAGCCCGTTTTGTTCACATGCTTTCTGGTATGAAGGTGTCCCACGAGGAGCCCTGTGGTAATTCGTAGTTTATTCTTACTCATTAAAAGTAGTTCTTCAGTTGCGTTCTTTGGCCGTTTTTTTATTAACTTTTTCCCGTGTAGAAGTCCGGATATATTGTCCCAGTACAATTTGTGTTCTCGCGTGATCCAATCTTTTATATGGTTCCTGAACTTACGTTTTGGTACTCCCATCGTTGATTCTGGACCAATTAATGGGGTTGACGATCCGCTTCCTGCGAGCTCTTCAGCCTTTTCCTTTCCAGCGATATCTTTGTGACCTGTTACCCACGATAAAGTTACTAAGTTCTTCGCCGCATTCCCATACCAGTCTGGATGTCACATTTGGGCTCCTTATAGCCTTAAGGGCTGCTTGACTGTCTGAGAGTAGATTATGATTCTTTTTCCAACATGGACCCTCATATTGCAATTTCTCGCACATTCGTGTATTGCATAGACCTATGCCTGGAATACACAGGTATATTTTCCTGGAGAAAAGCTCTCTTGGTACTTATTCCAGCTCCAGTTCCCTCTTCCGTTTTTTTGACCCGTCTGTGTACCAGGTAATTCCGTTAGGGTTTGTGCTTGTATTCAACTCATTCCGATTCTTAATTATTATCCTCAAATTTTTCTTGAAGCTGAATTTGGCAGTCATGTGGTCTAACCTCATGCTAAGCATGTTGCCTCCTACACGTTCTAACTTTGTGTGTCCCAGTCTATGATTTCCTTCATAGAATGGTGAGTCATAGAGCCATTCTAGCCTTCCCCATTATAATAAATTATAATGGTGGGAGGTCAAGTAGGGTAGGACTACCATATGTACAACCACTGTACCATTTTTGGATTAAGCCCAAACGTTTTCCCATACGTGCGTCTAGCTATCATTAAAGTAGCAACCGCTTTCGTATATATTTTTTGAATCTGAGGGTTCCAGCATTATCCCAAGATATTTCACCCCTCCCTTCAGATTTACGTCTTCACCACGAAGCCATAGTGGCCTAAGGCCCTCTAAATTCCTACATTTGTTGAATGCTATTATGTTGGAATTGAAGGGGCTTATTTCCAACCCTCATGCTCAGTCCAAAGTGTGACTGCGTTTAGGGCCAAGGGTATAAATAAATGTTTATGCCCTGGGGGCGACGATCTTACAAACTCGAGGTAGAAGACTGTCATGACCTGCTTTGCTTGCAAAGCGTGCAATGGAAATAAAAAAAAAATAAGAAAACCTGTACGAATTGGCACATAGGCTTCGTATGAAATTGAAACTTACCAGGGCCGAAGTTACCTTGCGTTTGAGTTCCCACATAACAAAAATATTTTTCCCCGAGTAGACCCCAAGTTTGTCTACTGAAATCGTTTAATTGATTGATTTAATCGATATTATTGGCTAAGGATTTAGCCCTCAACAATTGTATCGATGTTATCAAGTGAAAAAGGTTTATTACCTTTATCAGGCTTAGCAGCTTCTTCACAAGGTTTTCCCTGGGAAAGGCCTCTTGTGTATTTTCTGTCCCCAGGAGGTTGTACCTGTTTGACACTCTAGTATAATGTGAGAGGCTGTTTCCTCCTTACGTCTTGGTAGATACCCATTTTTTGTAGATGTTCCCTAAAGTGACAATGTCTAGTTATTAATCCCGTGACATGCATTATTTGATTTGTGCTTAGCTACAGAGTATCGTTGGTCAGTGCTTTTGATGACTTGTTGACCATCACTTTACTGTTTTTCTGATCCGGCACGAGATTCCAGCTTGTCTGATGTTCTTTAGCGCCCATCTAGTCAGCCAGAGTCGTACTGAGGATTATGGGATACCAAACACGGGCTCGGGGCCCGTTACTTTCTTCGCAAAGGCTTTTCGTGCCAGAGCGTCAGCTTCCTTGTTGCCTGTTATCCCCTTGTATCCGGACCCATTTATGTGTTACCTTGTTTTGGTTTGCCAGAACCAGTAGGGTTTATAGACAGTTCCAGACCAGTTTCGATCTGATTTTTTTACATGCTAGAGCTTTTATAGCTGCCTGACTATCGGAGCGAATGAGGATTGTTTTCCCTTTATAATACCTTTCAATGTAGTCCCTTAGATAGAGCTCTATAGCATGTACCTCTGCTTGGATTACTGATGCGTAATTCCCCAGTGACGCATAGTTCTTGTGTCTAGATTTGTCGCCATATATTCCAACACCTGTTCCACTGTCGGTTTGGAATTCATCCGTATACCATACCAGTGCTCCCTCTCAACAGTTTAATGTGTCCTCACCTTTCCAAGTTAACTGAATGTTAAATGGCTTCGTGAAGTTATATTTTTGTTATCATTTCATCACTTCTCATTTCTTGTAACGAGCTTTTGATGACTTTTATTACACTGGTATGTCCTTGTCTACTTGGACACCAGTTTCCGTTGCACTCCTCTACTTTGATATGAATATCAAGTGGCGGGAGGTTTAGTATAGTTTTCGTAGCCGCGGCTGGAGTGCTCCTTATAGCACATGAACTACAAATGCAGGCTAGTCTTTGAAGTTCAAAAAGCTCAGGTATAGTCCTTTTGTGATTTACTTTAGATCACCACACCAGAAAGTCGTAGGTTATCATGGGTCTTACCACAGCAATGTACAGCCAATATACCATGCGTGTATTTAGTCACCATTGCTCTTTTGGTAGCCATTAGTGCCATTTTTCCCTTTTTTATGGTAGCGCGAATGCTCACCATTTGAACCAAAATAAAAGAAAGTTAGTTATATCAAAATTATAGTTAAGTAATTGCTAAAAAACATTTATTGTGATTTGACATTTTGTCATCAAACATACTTACAAAATTAAAATTCACTCTACTAATACATTAGCTTTCAGTTCTTGTGATAACCGAAGTAAAAAGTAAATTGCTTTTGTTCTTATTCAGACGTACTGGAGTTTACCGAGATGGAATTTTAATCGTTGGTCCCGAGGGAATTCTTGGCTCGGCTTTTGTCTTCGTGGTTTTTGTTGATTGTACGTTTCTTAAGGTATTCAATTCAATTGAATTTGGTTCATTCATAAATGCAGGAATGGACAGGTGTAGAGTTTCATTTTTTTTATTAATGAAATGTCAAGTAAAGCAATCTTGTCGTTGATGGATGATTTTGAATTGAAATTTAAATTGGACAAAAAACATATTTATGGAGTAAATATAGCTCATTATTTTAAATCTGATCACTGAAGTGAATATTTACTTATGATTTTTATAACTCCAAAATTTGTTTTTTTTTCAATTTTCGTATATGTCAATCAAATTTAAATTCGTTTTTATGTATTTAGTCCACCTCATTTGTCTTTTTTGTTTCACAATTAAAATTAAAATTATTTATTTAATCAAAACAATAAACTTTTAATGTAAATAAAACACTGTTGTCCTTCGCCTCAATATAAATAAAATTCCTAATTATTAACCCGCAATAAAACATCTTATATATCTTCACTTCAATACAAAAATAATTTGAAATTTTAGGAAAAAATTAAAAAGGGGTAAAGAAAAATAGAAAGAATATCACATAATTTTGTAATAATTGTAGCAATTTTTTGAAAATTCGAAAATTAAAAATAAATAAAACACCCTTGTCCTTCGCCTCAATGTTATTGAAATATTTTTGTACTTCGAAATATAAAAATAGAAAAAAAATTGAATATTAAAAAATAGAAAATTTTACTGAATTTCATGATAATTTTAGTTATTTTTTAATAACCGAAAAAAAAGTTAAAAATCATTTTAATTTTTTATTAAGGTTTTCTGTATTCCCTGAAATAAATACTAAAATAAACAAATAAATCGCCTCAATGTAAATAAAAATCTCATTGACTTAAAATTTTGCTATCAAATAAAATTGCACACTTCGAATTTATAATTTTAAAAAGTATGGTTATTTTTTTTGCATTTATGTGTATAATTTGTTTGTAATTTAGTATTTTTCTTGGACTTATCATCCAAATGAGAATTTGAAATAGATATTTTGGCTCATAGTTGAAAAGAAAATTATTTTAATAATTCGTGAATTTTACACATAGGATGATTCTGCCAATAAAAAAAATTGTTCAATTTAAATTTATAATTTAGAAAAAGTATTATTATTTTTTTACATTTATGTATATAAAAAACTGAAATAGTTCCATGGTTCTTCACCTGAATATTAATAAAACACTGTTGTTTTTCGCCTCAATATAAATGAAATAACTGAGTATTTCGCCTCAATATGAATAAAACACCCCAATACAAAAATAATTATAAATCTTAGGAGCAAATAAAAAATAAACAAATTGGGAAAAAAATATTTTTTAACTTAAAAAAAAAACATCATAAAATTGTAAAAAATTTAAATTTTTTAGAATTTTATGATAATTTTGCTAATTTCTTGTAAACTATGTGTAGAAAAATTAAATAAATAAATAATACACCTTTTCCTTTGCCTTGACTTAATTAAAATAATTAAAATACTTCTTCAATGTAAATAAAACAGCTTAGTGCTTCTCCTCAATAAAGTAATAAAAAAAAATAAAAACTATTGACAAAAACACTGTAAAAAAATTAAAATTTAATATATTTTCATGATTATTTTGGTACCATTTTGAAAAAAAAACTGAAACCTCATATGTAATACCAAGTTGCCATATTCCCTCCATATTTTATTTATTTTTAGATGAATAACTAAGGGGTTTTATTTTCGATTTTTTAATATAGTTTTGATTTTCCTCTACAGTTCAAATATTTTTTACAATAAGGCTTTTTTAAAGATATTTTTCAACCAAAGGTATTATAAAATTGTGTTTGATTTTGTTTAAGTTTTTAGATCTTTTTCCCAATTTCATACAGGTGTCTAATTTATTTAAAAAAATGTGGCAAGTTTAACAGAATACATTAAATTTATTTTTACACTTCAGTCTTCTATAGAGACAAATTTCAAAAAAATAACAAAAATTATTGTGAAATTATGTTCGATTTCTAGTATTGATTTGATTTTAGACAAATTGAAGGTCTTTCCCCATATGTTGATATTTAAAAAATTTTAAATTATTTCTATATTGTGAAGGACTATTTTTTTAAATTAAGATTAAGGCGAAGAATCAAAGCGCTTACTTTATTTTAATATTTAGAGAATGTAGCAAAACCAACAAAAATTAAATTTATTTTTATGTTTTGGTCCTTTTCTAGAGTATTAAAAAAATATATTAAAATTATGTATTTTTTTTGATTTTTTTTTACTTTTTGTGATTTTTATCCAAAATTTTGCTAATTTTTACTTTCCTGGTCCCATCAAAGCGAAAGAATAGTAAAGGAGCAAAAAACAATTCGAGATATCGATGGAAATATCCATTTTGAGGTCCCCTAAAATGGTTAAAACCATTTCCAGAGTGTGTGTCTGTGTGTCTGTCCGCTAGAGAGCTAAAAAATACACATTTAGGCTCTTCGTATGTTTTTTATTTTGAAGACAAACAATAAAGCAAACTGATGCAGTGCAAACTTGTACAGCATAAAATTCCCTACAACTTTTGTATCAAAATTGTTCCCGAATTCCCAATAGTTTTCACCCAAGATTTAAGAATATCCTAATTGTAGCAGTGTGTTATATAATGTGCGCATGCGCCCCCTTATGTCTTTATCGACATTGAAATATCAATTGGGTAGACGTATTCGCCATCGGCTTGCTATTTAAAATTTGTTCCATAAATTGAACGTTTTTTTAATATTTCAATTTATTTCTGTATTTAGACTAAGTACTAAAATGTTTTGTTTACATTGAGGCAAAGGACTTCGGTATTTATTTATATAGAGGTGAATGTTAAAGGTATTTTATTTATATTGAGGCGAATGACTAAAATGATTTATTTATATTAGTGGTTTTTTTACATGCTAAACCCTCCTCGATAATTTGTCCTGGTGTTGTTATATTCCTTATAGGAGTAATTTACTCCTTTTCAAGGATACATTCTCGGATATTGTTCTGAAAAGGAAAAATATTCGAAAAAACCTAAGATATTTGAACGTACATATTTTTTGATGAAACTTACGAGCCTCCCGGATTGAAGGTCCGGCAAGTAAAGTCCATGGACATCAGAAGCGGACCAGCTCATCTGGATGCCTCGAGGTACATTCTCGAGGAGATATAGGAGCTCATCAGGAAGATCTCTCACTTCTTTTAGAATCCTGAGATTCGGCTGTAAGAATTTTTTCTTGGGTCTTTTTAGTATTGCTATTCTGTTCCTTACGTCTGTCCACTCGGTCCTGATAGTTACTTCCCCTGACGTATCTTCCCTGAAGATTATTGAATCTGGAAATTATTGGAGAAATAATAGTGTGGTTGTAAATTTCATTAGATGGGAAGTGCCAAGGAAGGTAGAAACATTTCCTGATGATCTACCTCTGGGTTGCCGTAACGGCATGCAAGAGAGAAGGAGGAAGGGAAGAAAAGTTTAGATCTCTGGACGAATATAGGTTTTATCTGTATTTATGAACTTTTAAATTCCCCTTATTTTAATTAATGATCGTTATTATTTATTAGAAAAGCACCAAATTGAACAAAATACATAATAGTACCATTAATAGTATATTACAAAACAAGTTTGTTAAGAACCCTATTATTACGCACGATTTCGAAGGTTACGATACTCGCTGACGCTCGTGCTTTTTTTTATTACAATCTAAATTGTGGAGGCGGGAATCTTTTATATACACCCCACGCTACGTTCAACGCGTAGCCTGTTGTAGAATCCTGATCTTTGTTCATTGGTGTGATGCTAAGGGCTCTTCCGTTCCTTTGAACTGCACATTTGGTTTGAAGTGTTTCTTTGGCGTGTGTGTTGCTACTATCCATGGTCCTCTTGTCGTTGAATTCCAGATTATGAGATTAGTATTAGTTGAATTATAGATTAGTCTGGAATAGTAACGTCATTCCAGATAGTGGGTTTTTCAGAGTATTTTCCGTTCAGCAGTAGTTAGGTGAGAGTGTGGAGAGGGTGAGAGCTCTCTAATCCAGAATGGGACGAATGTAAGTTTTGTAGGTGTGTAGTAGAATTTGAGGATTATATCTCCCGAGGAGCCCAGAGGGTACGCGAAAAACATACCCCTAAATAGTCGAGTTCTACTGATGGAACCGGACCTCATCGACAGATTGATTTATGTTTTGTGAGAGATTGGGGTATTTGAAGATTATCAGTTGGTTTTTTTGGGGATTAACAGTAATTCTCCACTTTCTGTACCATAGGACGAATTTATTTAGGAGTCGTAGGGTCCGGCCCCGTTTAGACTTCTCGTGGCCGAGAGGAGGTGTCGTCAGCGTAAAGCTGAGTTTGTTGGTTAGACGAGAGGGAGCTTGGAACGTTAGATACAACACTGGGACTCCAGCTTGTGAAATAAAGTGGTCTGAGTGTCAATTTCCAATTTTAAACAGATGGTCCTGTTTGTTAGGTAGGAGGGGATGAGTTTAATGATGGGGACAGAAGGTTGACTATCCAGAGCTCCGATGAGAGCGTCTCGCTTCCTAACTCTGTTATATTTGGACTTAGTTCGAAGAATTAAGTACGTATCTTTTATAAGAGAACAAGTCTTTCTCCCCATAGCCTAAGGTTGAGAGATTGATTAGCTTTTGGCTTGTGTTTGGGTGTTTGAATATGATGAGTTGGGTTTTTTGAGAGTTTAGAGTAATGCTCCAGTTGCTCCACCATTGGGAAAAGTGGTTCAAAAGTTGTTGGGTTTTGGTGTTCAGAGCTCTAGTGATTGCGAATCTAGAGCTGAATGTCTAGGCTAGGTGAGGGAGGGTGTGGGAGGGTGAGGGAGGGTGTGGGAGGGTGAGGGAGGGTGAGGGAGGGTGAGGGATGTCGTGTGTGTATATGACGTACAGATACATTAGTGACAGAATTTAATGTCAATGGTATTTTATTTAAATTGAGATGAAAGAAATATTTAATTTATGTCATTATTTCTTTGGTGCTGAAAGACCATCTTGATTTATTCATAAAAGAGCTTTGAAAAATCCAAAATAGATGAATTTTGTTTTTCGACAATTTGATTAACAAAATTTAACAAATTTAAAATTTTAAAAAAGGACTTAATTTTCGTCCTCATAGATATTTTAATAATTTTGGTATAAAAAGCAAAATGAGTTGTGTTTCGTTATTAACTTTGAATATTAAAATTTAAGTCTATACTTTGTTTTTACAGTAAAAATTTTGTAGTCAATCAAGCAAATTTCAGAATTTTTTTAGTGAATAAAAAATGTAGATCTTTCTGGAATTTATGACGTCATCGTTTCTTAATAAATGATTAATTTAATTTCTGAGTGAACCAGTTTATATATTTTTTAAATAAACAAAAAATATGTATTGAAAAAAAAATGCCTATTGTCACCCTGTAGGTGCGGTTTTTCCAAGTATTTTCCTCTGAATCCCGACACATCATTTATGAGGTTATAAACATCGTAATGGCCGGGATTAGGTTGATAATTGAAAATTGTGTAACATTGTGTTTTGTTTTCCATTTTCCCGGGGAAGCGTGGATTTACGGGACGTGGATATAATGGAAGAATTACTCGGAAAATGGATCGTCGTAAACGTAAAGAAAATAATGACGATTTCTAGGAAAATTTCAACAAAATTTAATGTCTCAGTGTATTATTCATTCTGAAAAAATATACATAAAAAAATTTATTATTGATAAATACTTTTTCATAATTATCAAAAACATTGCCAAATTATTTATTATTTCCATGTTTAAAATCATATATTTTTTTAATGTGGATTTTCCATTTGAGCATTGCTTATTGTTCCATGCATGTGCAATGGCATCGACCATTTTTTCCCCAAGTTATTTATATATTTAAAACAATTGTCAGGATTATTTAAATAATGATGTTTAACTGATTAAGAAAAGATGTGTGTGATAGAGAGAGGAAATTCAAGATATCTGTTAATAACGTTAAAAAAGCAACTTCCTAATCGCATTTACGAGATTAATCCGAACAGAATCCGAAAGGATGTCGTCGGCGACAAGTTGATTAAAAAGTTTAAAACTAATTTGTCGTCTAGAGCCATTGATACGTCCTTATAAACTGTCATAAATCTATTTATTCCAGTTATATATTTTACGCTCTCCAACTTTCGTAACTTTTAATTGAATCGGAGGGCGCGCCGCGCCTTCTTGCGTCCTATTTCTTAACGTTACTTTTGCGGCCGCGGCTTTACGGACACGCTCTGCATGTTATTGACGAATTTATTGCGTGAGGTGAGTGTTCCTGACGGATTTCTAATTTGTTTTCGGAACCCACGGGATGTGAAAGTTAGAAAAGTAACACATTTTTAATTATCTACAAAAAAAAATTTATTTCGAGGTGAATATTTATGTTTCTTTGAAATTTTGGATTAATTTAATACCAACAGTTCGAATCATTTTCAATTTCGTATAAGTGTGAATTTTTGTCAGTAAATCCGTATTTTTCATGGTTTTTTAAAAAATTATTAATGTTAGAGTAACAAAATCACTAAAATTGTACATATACTGTTAGATAACTAGAGATATGTAAACCTCTAAAGAAAAATTTACTTCAGAGTAGACCTCATATGAGCCTAAGGTATCTACTGATATGGAAATAAAGAATAAATTGAATATTATTGTACAAAATTTAAAATAATAAAAAAAAAACTTTATACAAATCATCCATACCTTAATGGTAATCTGCCACCTTAATAATTTGGCCCTAATAACACAAAGTAGTCCTACAGATATCCATAGGACGTCTTCTTCGGACATTCTGGACATCCTTAGGACATCCTTTTCTGGTACACTGGACGTTCTATGGACGTCCGAGGGACGCACTAATGTCACAACTTTGAACTGAATTCGAACGTCCGCCGCGGACATCCATTGGATATCCCCCTGGGACCATAACTATATATCACTATGGACATTCACAGAACGTCCTATTTTGGTACAATGGACGTCAGAGAAAATGATTTTCCTACGATCACTACCCAAAGTAGGCATTTGCACACTCAAATCTAACCGCAAAGTTGATGTTTTCCGTGATCTGTAATAATTTGACATTATTGTCGCTCTAGCGCGTACTTTTCCGCTCGCCTGTTTTCATTTACAATAAACTAAAGAAAGGTAGTAAATAATAGGTATATTAAAACAAAATGTAGGACAGTCTGAATATTTTAGTTGAACTATTAATATTTGAAGATATTTCGAACGAAATTAAACTTTATTTTATAAAATTTATCTAGTAAAAATATAACAGTCAGAAGGTACACCTAGATACACCTAGCTACACCTATATGCAATAGTGATTGCATATTTAAGTACCTACTTACTATTTTGTGTAAATAGTAGACTTTGAAATTAATGAAACGTCATTATTTCATTTTTAGTTTATGAAAAAGCTATTTGAAAAATGGAGAGTGAGAGTGAATGTGAATTTTCAAGCACACCTCCAGATGTAGAAGATTTTGCTAAAAATATTTCTCTGAATCTTCTGCCGACTAAATCCAGAGATAAATATGAAAAAGTGTATTTTTCATGTTTTTTTTTTTAATTATTTGTCTAAAAATAATGTGATCGTAGAAAAAATCTTGTGTGCAGAAAGTGCTTTGCCGCTTTCGGCAGATTGCCCGCGCTCCGCTACGCATCGCGCGGGCAACTTTCTGCCTCAAGCGGCAAAGTATCACTTTCCGCTCTTAATGCACATATAGCTATTTTTTTGTTATATTATTTACACAAGTTCAATTGTAATTGTGAAATTTTTATTTCAACACCTGATCGTGTCGGAAACTTCATCTACGTGAATAATAGCCACCGTTTACGCTCGTTGAGCGAACTCGGAGCAGACTAAATAGGATGTTTTAAATCGCGATATACCATACTATTCGTGGTGTCTAAGAAACACCAGCGCAAGTGTCTCCATCTTTCAGGCGGAGCTTTACTTTTGGTCCAAATTATGTCGAGTGAGGACCACTCTTAGGTGTCTGTCCCGGACATATTTTTGACATTGCCTGTATTAAGTCGGCGAGGGACTGTTTTAAGACTATGGTATGGATATGTTATATAGTCCGTATTATATCCATCACGGACAACTACTGGATATCCGGTATGGACATTGTACATAAATTGTACAAACAAAGGATATATATCGTGGACGTCTTAATACTGTCCAAAAACAAACATCCAAAGGACATACATATCAAGTCCATGGACGTTCCGACACTAAATGGACATAAATTGTACGTCCCAAGGACGTTGTGTGCTATTAGGGGGGTGAATTAAGCTGTGTCAAAAATGTAAGCATCATGATTGGTGGAAATAATAAATTAAAAAACTTACCTGTCAATGGAGTATTTTGTATTAAAAAAGGTTCAAAAATTTCAAAATAATTCCAGGAAGTCAATTTCATATGCGGTTTTAATAAACACATTCAAATAAATACAATTTTGTTATTAAAAATCCAAATTTTCAGACATCTTTTTATTAATCATTTTGATTGGCCCATTGAAAGAATTTTTTAAACAAATTTTCTGGGATTTGATCCGTTGCGAGGGACGTAACTAAGGGGTTGTTGAGTTAGAAAATTCTGGTCGAAGTGGAGAAAAAGAATTTTTGAGCTAAAAATAAAATTAAAAAAAATTATTATAATGAATGAAAAGTAAAGTAATCAAATCAAAAAACAAATATTCTTTTAAACAAGAAAAAGTGTAAATAATTATATGAAATATAAATAAAAATGAAATGACTTACTTAGAATAAAGAACATTTTGGTCAGGTTTTTGAGGACCGATTCCAATCCAGCTGAGCTTGAAGTGGATTTCAAATACACAGGAAGATCGAACCTTTTAGTGAAGTGTATCAGTGAAGGTATTAAAAAGTTTCCCTAAAAATAAAAAATATATCTAAAATTAAAATATAAAACCCATATTAAAAAATAACTTTTTCTGGGGTTATAAAACAATAATGAAAATAAATTAATATAAAAATTTTGAATTTATTAGTTTAGGTTGTAAATAATTAAATAAGAAACTCACCTGGTGAATTTTAAAGTTATAAAATTGGCATAGCTTTGGAAATATTTTATTTATCTCGGCCATTTTCTCCATATCAGCTGTGTTGGTTTTATACTCTTATATATAATAGAAAGAGTCACGAACTTGCTGTTGTAAGGCAGTATTTTGCGTCGTATCTGATGACGTCAGGACAAGACGTTTTTTTAAAAAAAATTTTGTTTGTTTAAATAAAATGTTATTGTTGTAATTTAATTGAATATTTGTTATTATTTATTTGAAAATACTTTTTTTTGAAAACAGAAGAATAAAATTCTTCTGATTAAAATCTATGAACCCTCCCTAAGATTAAAGAAACTCATTGCTCTTAGAAATACAATAAAACAAATTTCATCAAAATTAAAAAGTTCACTTTAATGGCGCCCAACCAAATTTAAAATTAAAATAAAATTCACTGTCTGAACAAGGAAATCATAACCAAGTTTGAAGCAAATGGGTCCAGTGGAACGGCTGTGAGACCTCTCATAGACAGACACACACACTAACACACAGACACGCTAACAGGATAATCTCAATAACTTACTTCTCTGTTGCTCTGAAGTAAGTTAATAATAAGATAAAAGAATTTTGTGTAAAAATGAATATCATTAAACTTAAACAACAAATCTATAATATATGCGGCAAAGTCCTGACTGATTATAGATATCTAGTAATAATGACTTTTGCGAAATTTTTATTTTAAGAGGTAGAAAATGACGAAAAACAGTGGCTTAAATATAATATGTATATCTATATATACACGATGGTAAAAAATCGGCTGTGTGACCCCAAAACTTTCCCGACGAGTATCCACGAATACTTTTTCAGATATGTCATGTTAAAGTTTCAAATTTTGGCATTTTTGTTTTTGACAGCTGACAGTTGGAGAACTAATTTTGATTGTTCTGAATAGAGCATTTCAAGGGCTTTCAAATGACATATTGCATGTCCAATTCCGTGACATATTGCATCTGTCATTTTTTGATAGTGACACTCACGTTTGACAGATGTCATACAAAAACTAATGAATGCTTCCGACGGGTAGCCCCAACCCATAAACCAAATTTCAGCTCAATCTGATTAATACTTTTTCAGATATTTGATGCTAAATTTCAAATTTTGACATTTTTTATTTTTCACAGGTGACAGTTGGAGAAATAATTTTGACTGTTCTGTATAGACCTTTTCAAGGGCTTTCAAATGACATATTGCAAGTCGAATTGCGTGACATATTGTATCTATCGTTTTTTGATAGTGACACTTCCGTTTGACACATGTCATACAAAACTGATTGGTTCTTCCGACGGGTAACCCAAACCCATATACCAAATTTCAGCTCAATCTGATTAATACTTTTTTAATATTTAATGCTAAAGTTTCAAATTTTGACATTTTTTTATTTGTGACGGTGACAGTTCAAGAAATAATTTTAACTGTTCTGAATAGAGTTTTTCAAGGGCTTTCAAACGACATATTGCATGTCAAATTCCGTGAGATATTACATCTCTCATTTTTTGATACTGACACTTCCGTTTGACAGATGTCGTACAAAAACTAATGGGTTCTTCCGACGGGTAACCAAAACCCATATAGCAAATTTCAGCTCAATCGGATTAAACGTGTGGCCTCTATCGTTGAAGAATACATACACACAGACAGACAGACTTATATCTGGAAATGGTATTAATCGTCTCAGGGGACCCGAAAATAGGTATTTCCGTTTTTATCTCGAATTTTTTTTTGCTCGATCACAATACTTTCCCTTCTCGGACGTGGGTCGGGATAGTAAAAGGTATGTCTACGCTATTATCAAATTTTCTCTCATTTGATTTTTTAGGAAAAAAATGGGTTAATCCGGGTAAATATGGAAAAAAATGGATAAACATTGAAAAAAATAGGAAAATCTGGGAAAATTAAGCAAAAATAGATAAAAATTGGGAATATATGGAAAAAATAGAGAAAACATGGAAAAAAATAGAGAAAAACAGAAAAAATTTGCGAAAAATTGGGAAAAACAGAAAAAAGTGGGAAGAAATAGTAAAAAATAGAGAAGGACAAGTAGGAAAAAATAATCAAAAATAAAGAAAATACGAAAAATTAATGGTAAACAAAAAAAAATTGAAATATATAGGAAAAATAGAAAAAATAAAAAAGAAATATGGAAAAATATGGAAATTAGAGAATAAATATAGAAACATGGGAAAATAATGAACAATAGGGAAATATTTGGGGAAAATAATTTTAGTCAAATTAAATAAACTTTTGTCTTTCGCTAGTTAGTAGCGTGTGTGAGTCAGACGAACATGGAAATATTTTCAGCGCGAACAAGTACATCCACACCCCGTTTTAGAAGATACTGAACACGATGGCGGCTTTAGAATTTCTCTTTGGGGTTACGCAACCCCTCAAAACTGCCAAAAACCACCCCTTAGAGCGGATAAACGCGCTTCAATAAGTTTCCCTGCAGATAAACACAATTTACCCCCCCACCCTTAAATTTATGAAAATTCAGAAGATATTGTTGTTAAACTGAAGTTTGGTACTTACATTTGGTGAAATTTAAAGTCAAGTACCCAATTATTAGACAGCAATGATGAATTTGTTTAACTGATTAAAGCTACGTTGTAAGCTCCCATAAAAGCCTTTCCAAGTCCGCAGCCAACTTGAGGTAGTGAAGGAATGCACGTCAGTAGTCAGTACGGATTATAGAGGTTATACTCTCCTAGTACTGATGCACGTGGAGAAGCTATAGCAGCAGTAGAGGGGAGGGGGATAAAAGTCACCCTCTCGGTGGCGAGTATTGGTCAGTGAGGGTTGGCAGGGATCAGACGCCATATTCAACACTACCACGGTGCTCAGCATCCTCTAAATCTGGGAGAAATATGTTTCCCGCTGATAATTAAAATGATATAAAAATTCACCCCTTTTTGGGGCGAACATTGGCCGGTGGAGGGGTTAGAAGGGGTTCGAACCGATATTCAACACCACTACCGTGCTCAGCATCCTCGAAAACGGGGGGAAATTGTGTTTCTCTGCAGGGAAACCTCTTGAAGCGCGTTTAACCCCTTTAGAGGGTGGTTTTGGCCGTTTTGAGGAGTTGCGCAAACATAAAGAGAAATTCTAACGCCGCCATCGTGTTCAGCATCCTCAACAACGGGGGAATAAGGTACTCTTGTTCCGGCTGAAAATGGTTCCATTTTTTTTGGTTTTTTTTCTGACTCACACACGCTACTAAGTCTTATTTGGCTTTGTGTAGCGATAATAAGTAATTTTAAGCCATTTTTAATAGCTAGTACTGTTTTTAAGAGAGTAAAATAAATTTTAGTCGAATTAAACTTACTTTGGACTTTCCCTTAGGATTATTTCGCAATTTGTTGTTTGGAGTAGCGATTTTAAGCAGTGCCGAATTTAGAGAATTTGAGGCACTAGGCAAAGTTTTCTGTGCGGCCCCTCCCCTATCCCGTGTTCTTTGAATATGAAATTATAATTATGTACTTAAACGTTCTTACCCTAGGTCACTTAATCTCTTATTAATTTCCATTTTTAAATACTATCTTTCCTATATTTTTCTATTTCCGTAGAATTATTTTATGTATAAATTCTAATTTTATTTTCCCTTGTATAAAATTTACGCTTCTAATATTTCTCTTAAAATTCGTAAAAGACTCAAAATAGCTAAAAAGTTGTCCTCTGGAATTCGGTTATCTACGATAAAATAAACAAATTGGCGATTACAAGTCGCAAGAGGGTAGATTCTCACTACGCAGTTCCAATGCCTACGTCACGAAATAAGATAATTTCTGGGTATAAATAGGGCATAAAATTAGAAGTAAAATTAGTCTGAAAATTTTTACCATCGCCTAAACTATCTAACAGTACCTACGCTTCGCTTCTAGAAAGAATAAATAAAAAACCAGCCCGAAGAAGAAAAATCAGTTTCTGTAAAATTACCCATCGACGAAAATCTCACTTGTTTTGTAGACCTCTCTACCGCCAACTTTGACCCGTAATAATTATTTGTAGGCCTTTGCCTATCCTATAGAAAACAACTGCCCATAAACCAAAGAGAAAATAAGTAGAGAAAAATAATCCAAAATTCGTTACAAAATAAAAATATCTATCTAAATAAAATGTCTCAAAAACACCCCCAATTCAAAATCCGGGGAAGACAATTGATATTTAATTTGCGTCCGGACAAGTACACCATTTGTTTAATTGACCGTTCACAGCGGCGCGCCGTTGTATGGGCGGAAGGGTTAAGTCAGGAGTCTCATTTACCAATTACAACAATACACAATACATTACACAGAAAATCTTGTGTTTTTATGAGTTGGTCAAGATTGTTACTCTATCTATTAAGGTACGGTCCCTTTTAAACAAAAAAAAAGAATTAATTATTTTGGGACGGTAGGAGGCAATGTGATCTCCCCTCCCCGTGAAATTTTCCCAATGAGGGATGTCGCAGACGGCAATCGACCCGCGGGCATCCCATCTTCGTACCAGAATGATTAGGACATTATTGGCCATAGTAAATACACGTGATTTCAAATCACTAAAATAAAAAGGTTGTAAAATAAAAGCAAACAGAAATATAAAAATAATTACACAAACACAAAATACACATTGGTAAAATGTGACAAATGTCTTCTCTTTCGTGCACCCAGTGGCAGGTCTCTGTGAAGGGTCCTCACATACAAATAGAGTAAAGAGTAAATAATATTTCAAGGTTTTGATTTTTGTAATTGTCAAAAAAGGTTGAAATTATGGAATATACGATTTGAAGGTTTTTCAGTGTTTTAGTTTTTTTTACTTGCAGCAAACTTTACTATAACGAATAAAAATACAGCACAACTGGGTCCTTTAACAATACCAGACGATCAGGTATATTTTATGATAAATTTGAGTATAAAAGTTTCTTACCGAAATGGCCATCGGTTTGTTATTTTGTACTCGCGCCTTATTCATGAGATAAATGGCCAGGGGGTGGGAGGTTACAGTACTTTATAATTTACTTGATGAAAGACAAAATGCAATGCAGTCGGTCTAGTGGTAAATCCAGTGTTGAATTGAAGTCATTCTAATTGTAATTGTTTTTTTATAAAAATATTTGCAAATTTTTAAATTAAGTATCTACTTAACTGATATTTAGTATAGTTTAGTATTTGTTAATATTTTTAGGATTTCTGGATTTCCTATGAATATTTTGATATTTTTAACAAATTTAAGCAGGATTCTACAATCCTACAGTATTGTGATAATTTTAGGGCCATTTTCACCAGAAGTAAATTAAAAGGAGTTTAACTAAACTAAGTTTAGCATAAACTCCGAAATTAAACTCGGTTAGCGTCATGTTGTTTTCACCGAGCTATGTGAGTGCTACCTTAACTGCGTTTATGAAAACTCAGTTTAAAGAAAATGCGAACACTGGCAACGTTGCAAATGTATGAATTTTTGTACTTTTGACAGAAACCAGAGAAAAACGATACGATATTCATAAACCGATATAACCTCTAATGGGATTTTGTGCCGTGGGTTTTTACTTTTACTAGTTTTTTACTGATTTGCATACATCCAGTTGCATAAAAACGCAAAGCACAAAGAAGTTGGTTTATTGGAGATACGCAATTATTTTTATAATAATAATTTAAAACAGATTAGTTCAAAATTACAAGTATTGTGTTTATATTTTAGAATTTTACTGATGTCTGGGAATTCAAATTGTCCTTTTATTCGTTATAAAAGTAATAAAGTAGTCCCTTTTGAATGAAGAAATCGCATTTCAAAATCCTTATCATCCAGGTTGTAAAAGTGATGTTGTCTCTCCTTTATCCACCTGTATAGGATGCCTTACAACAAAATCGTTATTGTCTTCCAAAATTAAATTATACGCTCTTCTACGTGCCATTCTTTCGGTACGATCGCAACAAGAAGTGTAGTACTGACTTATAAAATTATTAACAGTATTATTGACTGCCCAACCTTATTGGAAAAATTTAATATTTGCATTCCCAGAATTTCTTTCAGACACCCCAGTACTTTTTATGTAAATACATCTCGCACAAATATTCTGGACAATCGATAATGTATTCACTTTATACTGTCAATTCCTACTCTGTAATTGGGTTTGACCTGTAGAGTATTGTATTAAATAAATAAATAAGTAAATAAGAATAGACCAAAGTTTTTTTAAGAATGTAACGAGATTGAGGTTATGTAAATCTTAAACTGCGTTTAACTTTTAACTGGCCAAAATCGGACAGTTAGTTTTTTAACTCCGGTTAACGCATAAACCAGTTATTTCGTTTTTGTGAAATCCGTTTTGCTCTTTAACTGAGTTTAAGATGGTTAACTCCGTTTAAAATCGGTGGTGAAAACGGCCCTTAGTTTTATGCCATTTTAACATTTTATAATAGATGTTAAAAGCCCAAAAATACGCAACAAACTTTACAAATGTTTAAATATATAAACTTTACAAATGTTTAAATATATTTTGATGTTAAACTAAAGCCAAAATGTATGCCAGCCGTCAAATAATATGCCACAAACTTTACAAAAATTTAAACATGCCCTAACCTTGATTTTTTATGCATTTTCTTGGTCAAAAATAAAATGTCAAGTACCAGAGATCAAAAATCAGATTAATAACTTATCTAGCGCTCTATAAGATATATAATTTAACATAAATACATATCCGACATATACAACACAACAATAAAGAGAAATTCTAGTCTAAAACTATAATATCTTAAAATTAAATAACCTAGAAACAAACAAGACGTATTGTACCGCAAGACAGACGTCTTCGCGATAACGCTGACAAACGACGCTAAGTATGATGAATACGACGTACGACAGAGGGCGCCGTAGCGTCGTATTCGCGGCACTCTTAGATGATTGCCAGTTTGTGTGTTTTGTGTCGTGTTTCGCTGCCGCGTTGACACGTGTCACTTTCGGCGGGGAAAAAATGGAGTCGGAAAACATGGAAATTCGGGAATACAGGGATATAAGGTATAAGCCGACAGATGCTCGAAATAATGGCGAGAGGGATCCATTGGGTTCAGTTTAACTGATAAATGTCTGTTTATTTATTTTTATTTTGTAAACGATATTGATTCTTTTTTGATCTTATATAATATAGAAATATTACTCATTTATTGTTTTGTTTAGTTAATGCATAAAATATGATCTTGTAACTAAATAAATTTATCAAAATGGTAGTGATGTTAAATAAAATTCTCTTTTCATTCCACCTGCTGTGTTCAACTATATTTTCTACCTATTCAAACATGCAAAAAAACCATATAAAACAATACAAAATCCTGTTCAACCATATCGAATTATGTTAGCTGCATTCGAACGCGGCATTGTTTAAAGTAATTGAATATTTTATTTCAATGTGTTTCATGTCACACAATTATTCGAGGAAAACAATATAATCAAAAAATAATAATAATCGAATTTAAGTCATTTTCTGGCAATAAATTAGTACATCGAATAGTTAAAAAGTATAGATATTTTTTAATACTTATTTTATAGGTGATTTATGCTGTGTAATCATATTCGTCATCAAAGCAAAAATATCCATAATTCATACAGGCAATCATTTTATTTACCTCCAAAGCTAGTGGGTAATAAAAACGCCATGAAGGGGTATAAAATCTGAATCTACGTCACTCAAATTGGTTTCGACAGCTGTTGCCCCCCAAAACCGGGGACAAGCGCGACCTCTGCAATGCGGCTGCTCCAGACACAGACACTATGTATGTATCTACCGATGTTTTTGCATAAAATGCACTTCTGGCACACCTGCCTTTTTCTCTTATTCCATTTTCAGTGGGAATGTGGAGCCTATAACGTACATATTGAATTCCGCGACTTGGAAAGTGTGGTCAAAAGATTCTTGAATCATCGAACGTACAAATATACGAGAAAATATTATATAAATGATATTTAATCTATATCATTGAGATAAATGCATAAAAAATTAACAGATATTAATGGATAAGCGATACTATCTTTCATCATGATAAATAGATAGACGACATATCAATATTGCTAATATTAATAATAATACTAAATTAAAACTGTATTGTTGATTTTTGAGAAAAAATATTTCTGAAAAAAGTTTGTGTTTAAAACACAATATTAAATTAAGATACGTTTTCCTCCACGGTCGCCGACGACCAGCGACCGCGACTGAGTAGCTGGTTCACGATTGTTTTTTTTTGTATTACAACTATTATACTGAGTTGTGTAGGCAAGAATCTTTTAAATCTTTTTAATTCTCCACTGATCGCTAAACCCTCCTCGGTATTTTGTCTTTTCCTTGTACCCTGCTGTAGGAGAAGAGTTTCTCCTTTTCAGGGATGTTGTTGTTATGGGTCGATTGTGCCCCCTTCTAGCGCTTAGTAGTTGATCAAATTTCAGTGATTAGAGCACCCTGTCCAGAGCTATTCTCCCCAGGAGATTTAGGATGTCTGACGGTTGCAGATTCGGTAGATCTCTCTATTTTCTATCTGATATGCTCCTAGGTATTGTGCCCTTAGGTTTTACAAAGCAGTGTATTCAGAGTGTATGTGGATTGAGTTTTCAACCACTAAGTCACAAAATCTGCATTCTTCTTGTTCGGCTAATCGAAGATTCCTAATATGTCCTCTCAGCCGACAATGCCCTATTAGGACTCCTGTTTTTACTCAGGTTGATACATTCTGTGGCCCCCTTCTGGTTATGGTTTCCCAGAAGTACTTTCGCTTGTCTCACTTCTTGTAAATTGCTGCAGTGGTTGGATCTTTTTCTTTTCACTTCTAATTGTAATTCTTCCAGTATCATGCTGTTGGTGATCCCACACAAGGCCCCAGAAATTCTGTTTTAGCCCCTTCTTTGGCGAGTTTATCTATTTATTTACCCTCCACTCCGGTATGTCTCTAAACCCATAGGAGGGTGACTGTATTATTCTTGCCTAGCTCATTCATTTTTCTGACCATTTCTTGACCATCTTGAAGCTGATTACGTGGGAGCTCAGCGCTCTGATGGCTGCTTGACTTTCTAACATAATGAAACATAATTTATTTTCAACGTTCAGCTGTATATACTTTTCAATAGCGTATATTTCTGCTTGAAAAATACTTAGTGATTTACTAAAGCGTTCGAAGCATCTGGTACCAGGCCCATATACTTCTATTCCAGTGCCCTCTGCTATCATGGACCCAACAGTATACAATTTAATAGCGTTTTTGTTGAAGCTAGCAATGGTGTCCTCGTCCCATTCACTTTTATACCATGCTTTGTGCTGAATTCGTTCACAAAGTTATACTTTTTTGGTATCTCGTCCTGAGGCATGTCACAGTTGTGTCCGTCTCGGATACGGAAATCGGGTTTACTTCTGGTGATTCCCTCTCGGAACATCCTGCATGTTGTCCTTTTTGCCACATTCTCCACTTGTATGTGCAGGGGTGTTAGGTTTAGGATTACCTCCATTGCAGCCGTTGGACACGTTCTACTCCAAGCAATAGCTCTGTAAGTTATGATTGGCCTCACAGTAGCTGTGTACATCGACTGCAGAATTTTTGGGTTGCATTTCCAGTTCTTCCCCGTAAAGTTTCTGCATACCATTAAGGCTTTCGTAGCCTTAATCAATACTTCTGTTACTCAATAATGTGCCCACCTACTTTTAAGGTTTTTAGATTGAGGTTTCATTTCCTCGTGAAGGCTACAAGAGTGGTCTTGGTGAGGTTGATGTTTAGTCCCATCGTTTGGCATCATTCTTTTATCACGTTAAGTCTCCTTTGAATTATGTCGCAATGAGTGTTTGCAAGCTTGCATCTGGCCATTATGACTATGTTATCAGCATAACTTCAGGGATCCAGTGGATGTTTATGTTTCTAAAAATAGAAGAGCTTAATAACTTAAGATATTTCATTATACATATTGTTAGATAATAACAAGCCTCCCGGGGGAGGCTCAGAGCAGTGTCCTTTGGCCGTCAGTAGTGGTCGGTCGAGCTTATCTGATGCTGGGTTCGCGATAGTCTATTCAGTACTTCTTAAACTATTTGTTTTACTATCTGCTATGGAGTCGCTTCTACCAAAATTCTTTCGCCGTTGTCCCAATAAAATTTAGGAATTTTGTTATGTTGTACCTACATACGCATTAGAATAGTTTACTATCATCTCTTGAACATTATCATCAAAGAATCTGAAAAACATATCTAGATGAGATATTTCACCTAGGTGGTATACCAAATCTTCTCTAATTTCACGTTGTTTAGATATCGGAAAACTTTTGTGCACCGTTTCTGTTTTTGGTTTTTTTTTTTTGCATCTCTCTTACGTTTTGCATGGTTATTCTTCTAGCCTATCGCTATTTCTACCTCAATTTCTTCCAAATCTTGTATGATTTTCAAAAAAAACTAGCTATACATTTTGTATTTCATCTTCTATCATCTCCTTGGAAAACAACTTTTCGTCGATCAACTCGTCAACATCTGGTGGAATATAAACAACATCAATTTGTTCTAAAATAATTTAGACCGTACTGAGATTTATTTTATTGAGTTAACAATAGTTTTTTACATAATTATTTACAGATAAATGCTTAAAAACCACTCGTTTTATATAGAAGCACACAATACAATAACTAACGGAATGTCTTAGGATAATTAGCAAATTCAACAGGTCTGAACGTGTCTAAAAAACTGAATCATATTGTAATATTTTTGTATTCGGGTTCGGTAGCTTAAACACTCAATATAGCTATAACTAATTTATTTACAATAAAAACACAACTCTTATATTTATATTCAACACAACTAACAATATTAATTTATATTAGCGCGCGATCGTCCGGCTAAGTATATATACTTATAACTACCGCTCTAGAAACATCTGGAAGGGTGATGTCAGATTGCTGGAAGATTCTCTGTAATTCCAGAGTGCGGTGTGTCCACAGACCGGTCTCATTACAATATTGTTTATTTAATTAAGCCAACATTGCTTTCACGCAACGCAGCACTTTACTCTTAGAAAGGCAATTTATTACAAATACAGTAAACAATTTTTTGGTAGAGAACTTTATTTCAACCTTTGTCCAACTGTTTATCAAAAATAATAGCAGATGGTTAAGTTAGGTTAGGTTAGGTTAGGTTAGGAATGTAATATTGATTTGAAAAGTGTCTCTCTCATAGAGAAAAAGAGAAAATTTGTCCGTTTGAAGTAAACAAAATTTTAATTACAGTTTTATTAAACATTGTTATTTACAAAAACATAAATATATTTTATATAAGATTTCTTCCTTCCACAAAAAAAAAATAAAAACTGTGGTGTTGCTTGTACGGAACAGATGCATGCTAAAGTGCGTTCAGATAGGAAGAATTGAATTTGTTTTTTTTTGACGTTTGAATCATTTTTTTTTATTAGAAGGTACCCAATTCTAGAAGAGAAAGAAATAGATGTGGAACTATAAGCTGAAGTAAAACAAGGAGTTATGCTAGAATTATCAGAAAAGAATATGACAAACATAATATTAGAAGAAAATGTCAAAAAATTATGGTACAAGATAAGGAACAATCAGACCAAAAGAAACAAGAAAATATAATGGATGTGTTAAGGCAAATGATGTATCAGATGGAACAAAATATTAATAAAAATGACAAAGATAGTAGGAATCTTTAAAAGAAGTTTTGCTGAAATAGTAAAAATATGGAAAAGAAAATTGATGGAAATAGTAAGAAATCAAAAAATAAATAAATGAGGGTATAAATACAAAAATAGAAGAATTAAAAACACACCGATAGAAATTACTAAAAGAATAACAGAAATAGAAAATGTATATAATAGTGATGATCAGATAAGCTGATACAAAACAAAAAGAAGCTGACAAGAAGGTAGCAAACTGGAGAGATACAGACCCTGTATTAGAATAAATGGATGAGTAGGAATAACTGGAAGGATATATTTTTAAAAAAAAATAAAAATAACGACGATACGAGACAAAAAGACAGCTAAAGTTGGTAACATTTTCAGTTGATGGATTATCATCTTGAAGCATTAGACAATATACATTTTGTAGGTTTACCCACAACCCATTCGGAATTCCCCTTCTTAATTTATTTTTACTGTTACCAAGAATTTTTTTCAAAAGCTTCAAAGATGTAACTAATGGAGGGGACGAAAGACAAATTGCTTTATTTTCTTTTGATAAAGGAAACAACGTTTTGCAATATTCACAAACCATAAAACGCTTTTTAATTTATAAAATATTATAATGGATTTTCATTAAGTAAAAGCCAACACAGTTAAACAATAAAAAAAAATCTGTTGAAATGGATGAAAAAAGATTTAAGAAATTATGCGACAATGAGTAAAAGAGAGTTAAATTGTTAGCTTTTTTAATTAAAAAGAAGTAATTATTAATAGCGTTCAGATAATTACTGATAAAAATGCTGAAATAAATGATTAAATATAGACTTTTATTCTAGTATTTTTATGGAATTCAAAAGAAAAGAAATATTTTAAATGCAGCTTTTTGAAACGTTTTGTTATTAAATAGATAATAATAATAATAATAATCATTTTTATAATAAAGCATTTAAAGTCATGGATGTTTTAGTCCCATTTCAGAAAAGAATCAACTTTAGTACAATTTGTAAAAACAATGGTGACTGTTTCACATTTGAGCTAAATGATATTGATATTTATAATTGAACTATTAAAAGGTCGAAACTATAAGATTTTAGTTTAATTAAGGCAATGGCGTTACACTACTTTGTAAAGCTGGATATGGCCTTGGTTGACAAAGACTCAAGTTCTTCAAATTAACGTGCTGAAACGACAAAGGATGCAGCAAATAGAGTTATGACTCAGCGATGATATAATCAGGTAGATCATTAGCATAGAGCAAAAAAAGTAGAGCTCCCAACACTGACCCTTGCGGAACCTTTATGTTCAATTCATGTAGGCCAGATTTAGAATCAAAAATACACATAATTCCTTTTCGACAAAATTAAAGTTCAAATAGTCGAAAGCATGAGACAAGTCAAAAAATATACCTACAAACTTTCCTGAGTCTAGAGAAGTATAGACGTGCTCTAAAAGGCTACAGGCAGCTGATTGGGTAGATCGCCCTTTGGGAAAACCGTATTGGCAGTCAGTTTTAATGTATGTAATTCTTTCAAAATTGAATTGGGACGATAATTTGCAATATCATGAGGATCACTATTTTTTTATATGGGTAAGATAGCTGCAGTTTTTAGATCAGATGGAAAAACGCCCTTGGTAATTGAGCAATGTAATAGATGTACAATATGCACTGTAATAGATTCTGCAATGCCATTTAAGATTCTGACAGAGACATAGTCCACACCAAGAGTTTTCAGTATTTTTGAAAGAAGTAATAGTGGTCAATATTTCTTCTTTTGTAACTGGACTGAAAAAAAATTCTATTGTTAAAAATAGGTGAAGTGCAATTGGTTGAGGTTAAACTACCAAAATGGGCCACTAATTTCTGCTCTGAGATTTTGCAAAAATATTCACTAAAAATATCTTTTAATGCAAATGATTCCAATCTCTTAAAAAAATATACATAGGTACATCAACACGTAACAGTGAGGCGAAAAAATGCAGAAAGTGAGCAGACGTGTAAAAATGTGCTCTCTCCTATGAAATGAAATAATTTTATGAAAAGAACATTTAAACGCTGCAACCAATATCTTAGTGTGGTATCAATTGTGTAAATATCTATAACGTAACGTGTGGAAAATAAACTTAAATGTGTTAAAGTATGTGACACCAGAATCAACTTTTGTGAACCAGTTAGCCCCATAGAAACAGACACTCAAAATATACCCAAGATAAATAATGGATCTTCTATTTGAAAATGGAAATCAAACTCCTAAAAAAAACTGAAAGAAAAAAAGTCAAATTTGATTTATTAATGGAAAACTCAGTACAGTTAAAGTATAACAATAAATTGCTAGAAGATAAAGTTAACAAAAACTGACCCAAAAAAAAACATCAAGAAACCCATTATCAATGGTGTGAGCACACAATTAATTAAAAAAAACTGGAACTAGGTCAGCTGCAAATACAGACAATACATACATAAATAAGGAATTCCCCATGCTGCCAAATCTCCTAACAATCTTTGAACTTCTTTGTTCCTCTAAATTGTCTGTCTAATGCTCAGTATCTTCATTTGGCCATTTCTCGAAATAGTCTTTCCATCTTGATAGAATTTCTTCTTCGTCTGAAATGAGTTGACCTTCTTTATCCATTATATACACTGACTTAGCTTCGTAGCCGCTTTTTTGTGCTTACACACCTTAATAAAAGTTTCGTATTTCTCTATTTTTATATCGCACTGTTGTTTTTCGTTAAACTGTTTTTTTTTTCTCGAAGCACTATGTTTCTGATATGTAAAGTAGCATCACAAAAAATCTGTGTAGCGATTGAAAAATAATTTTTTCTATTACTGGAAATGTCTGCATATTCTCCGATTAAAAAATGTAGCCTTTTAATGAATTGATAAAATGGGCGAGTAACATTTAAAATTTTGAAGTTTATTGAATTTAATTTGTTTGAAAATGCTGTTAAATATATTTTTTTGAAAATATTGTAAACTTAACTGCTGACTTTCTGTGACATGTGTCCCATCAACACATCCAAGTGCGGATGGAAAATGAGCTATTTATTTAAAATTATTAAAATGACAAAAAGAGCAATAACATAATATACTACCAACTCTAACTTGGTCTAGAAATTGATCTTTCCTGTCTTTCATAAGCCTAAGCTAGACTTCAAAAAATTTTTGTTTTTATACCTAGTTTTATTCCGGGACGATTTATTCCCATACTAAAAGAGTATGCCCAGTTAAGGATTATAGGTACGTATATAACAAAAATTAAACAGATAAAGTTCATTGCATAGCCTTTTAATTGTACGTCATATGGCATCTATCTCGCTTTATCGTATTAAGTTGAAATAAATGCAAAAAAAGGTACGTCCATTATAAATTTTCGTAAGACAACATCATGAGAGATCTACACGTATATATTAAATAACTACAATTGACTCAATACAGGCATTTCATTGGCTACCGTTTGCTATACGTCATGGCCTCATAGTCAAATTGAAATATTGAACACGCCTTTATCTATTTTTGGTAAACGTCAAAGTGTACGCCTGACAGTTTGAATCAGAACAGTACTTCCATTAGTTCCATTTCCATTTCTTATTGTAGATTTAATCCGGCAAGTGATTGTTGTCTTATAATAACTAATTTTAGGAATTTATTTACTAATGTTATATTATTTATGATAATAAATATCAATTAAAAATAAATGAGGTTAGAATTTAGCGGTTAACCTCATATATGTATTATATATATGGTTAACCCATATATGTAATACTCCTATATCGCCAGCTTGAGAGAGAAGTGTGTCGCCGATAGTAGAGTGTAGACGATAGTTTCTCTCTCACGCAGTCTCGGATAAGTCATAGGCGTCACAGCTGTACGGAATTTTTTTTTATTGTTATTTTTATATATTTAGCAGAAGATATATTGTAATAAAAACGTGTAAATAAACAAAGTTATGATATGTGCATTTATCATTTGTAGAATAATTTTCAACAATAAAAATCGCCTACGCTTGCTTAACTTTCCTTTTTCTCTACGTTCCTTTTTCCCCATGAGACACGACGCCAATGCAATTCACGATGCAGCTATATACTCAAAATGTATATGACGCATGCGAGTTGGCACCAGATTCCGATCTTGCATCTCCTTCTGTCGGAACGCTTTGTTTCTACAGGCAAAGATAGGACGTTGGCGATATAGGAGTATTACATGGGTTAACCACAGAAAATTGAACGATTAGAGTTAAACCAGCTTGCTCAGCTTAAACGCGACGGTGCATAACATAAATGTAATTTTTATCGCGATTAGAGCTTTATCGAGATTAATTGTCTACGGTGCACATAGATTTAAGTCTGTTGAATAGTAAAATTGGCTAAAATAGTTTCTATGGAAAAGTTAATTCTGCCGTTCCTGCGTTGAGACACCATTATGACAGATAAAAAATAAAATATGATAGATTTTTAAATCGACATTAATATTAGTTAATTCAACGCTTAAAATATAGCTAATCTTAGTACATGTTTCATAATAGTGTCGCGGTCAATACTAGTGCCTTTGTGGTTTTTTTAAGTTAAGTGTGAGTTTTTTTTATAAAAAACGCGCATTGAAATTAGCTTCAAAAGTATCCCCAAATTTGGAAATCTACCTCCACCTGTACACTTTGCTGAAAGTAATTTTTTAATAATGATTCTGCTTGTCGTTGTGCATAAATTTTTTTTGGAATTTTGTAGATTATATCCCTTAACTGGTACGCAAGTTTCGTGGAACGTGAAAACTATAATAAGAAAAATGTAAAGTAGTAAATTTGATAAAGCATCCAGGATATTTTGTTTACTCATCGATTATTCCCCTGAAACAAAATAAAAAACGAAATTTTAGCAAACCTTAAAAAAACTGACAACCGAGTTTTTGATTTATGAATTTTGGTAATCATTACTGGAACTGCATTAGATTTGTTGGAGTGAGTGTCCTTTGCACACCGTTTTCTAGCACTTGGAACATCTAGTTATATATTTTTGATCCTTGGAACGTGGACACTAGAAACATTTTAGTTGGGGTCTCGCTATTTCTTCTTGCGATGGAACTGGAATCTTAAGAACCTCGGCAATGGATGATTTTATATTCATTGGAAGCTTGTTATTTTGAATTCTGTCCATCAAATGATCATTGATTAGTGCTTTCCCGAAGGATATACCATATTCTCTTCTAGTCATTATGATACCAGGATTTGCTGCTTTGAATAATACGTACGAGTTAACTCTTACAATATTGGACATAGCATAAAATATAGTTAGCGGTCTTCTTCTAGTTCGGCGAGCACAAGAATAACTTGCACATTTCTGATCAAGACTGTCTACATCTGTTTTTATTGCGTTGTAGAACTGAATTATTTCTCTGCAGAATGATACCATTGTATAGACCTTAGTAAATCCAAAAATATATGTATATGCTTCTCGTTTCTTTTGAGGTAAAAACTGAGGAGGGACTTGTCTCTTATTTTTTAACGGTTCTTACATACGTAAAGCCCTTAGACTTGCTCATTCGCAAGTTCTTACATACGTAAAGCCCTTAGACTTGCTCATTCGCAAGTTCAATTGAGGTAAACTAGTTGTCTACTGTAACATTTCTACTAGTATTTTCAATTGGTTTCAGTAAATGTAGAACATCCATTGTAGGAACGTTTGGCTTCTTATTATTTATTTTTATGTTCTTATTACTCTTTCCAGTATAAACAAAAGAATTCAGAAGATAGTGGGTTTTAGAATCACATAAGCACGTAATTTTCAGCCCATATTTTGTAGGTTTGTTTTCATATACATTCTAAAGCTACACCTGCCTCTGAATGGAACATCTCATCAACTGTAGCGTATTCAGAACATGTGTAATTATCCTGACAGTTACTAACATGTTAAAAATTTGTGATACTGCTGCTAACTTTTCTCCCTTCTCAATTCGGTCCCTTGTACTTTCAACGTTGTCAAATCTAACTGCACTCAAAAGAAACTAGAATCGCTTCTGAGACATTGTTACCCGAAAACTTGGTCTTTCAGTTCCATCGATCGCGAATAAAGAAGCTGTATCCTCTCGCCCAGATTAAAAAATTCCTGCTAACTAGAGTACTCCCAGAAAATAATCTTTTAGCTAGTTTATGCCCTAAATAGTCAACAAAAGACACACAGCTTCCTTGGTAATTAGCTGACAGTTCGATAATTTTAGCATAAGTATGTTCTAATATAATGTCTTAAATTTCATGTGTAAAAAGTACTTTCCAAGCTTCGTATGGCGTTGATGGGTTTCTAAACCGAGCAGGCCCTTTGAGTCCTGGTAAGTGAGTCACCAAATTGTATGCTGGCGTTCGTACATCTCTTTTTAGTGGGGTTTTCGCGCGTTTAATCGTAATAATAATTTCCTGTTTGAGTTACCTCCTTAAGAACACTAGAAATTTCCTCATGCACAAGTTCTTCTTCGTCATTCGAAAGTTCTACTTCCGACTCTGAATTATGTAGACTATGTTCGCTTTCATTGTCCGAAATGTCTTCATCGGATTCACTAAAGCCATTTAAAACATTTGAGGTTTCATCAACATCACTTACGTTCGCAGCAAGTTGTTCCTGTGTTAAATATTTACGCGCCATCACAATTTAAAACAAAAATCACAAAAAAACACGTAACTAGTATACCGGGGACTTTATTGACCCCAAACGCAAGTAATACAAAAACTATTAGTCCTCTCTGTATACGCTTCGAGCAACAATTAAACCCACACAAAACTGAGTAAGTCGCTGCGGTGTTGCCGAGCATTTCGAATTTACAGCAACTATTGTAGGTAGGGGGTTACGTAAGGCTCCAGCGTACCAGTTAAGGGATATACAATTTTTATCAAAATTGTTTTTATACTAAATCTGATCCTTGCGAAAACCAACAAATATAATAATCTATGAAAAAACATTATCTAAACTGCTAAAAATGAGAGTATTTATATGTTTCCGCATATTTCACTAATCATTAATTTTGTTTGAACAGAATATTTGCGTATAGCATTTTCATTGTTCAATAAATTATAAGTTATTGAAGGCATTCATCAAAAATTTTGATAAATATTTTCGTTTAATTTCACCGGAATGTTATTCGAATATATTTTTTATGATACAATGGCGGTCATTTAAAAAAACTGAATAGAGGGAGAGTTGATAAGTATTTACTTAAAAAATTGTTTTTGGTTCGATTGTTTTATTTGATTGGCAATTAACAATACGTTTTACGCTTGAATTTCTTTTTAATTATTTGTTTATAGTTAATTTAGGTTAAAATAAAAATTCTCATTAATTTAACTGTTAAGATCATAAAATACTGGAAATACAAAATTATTACCACGTCTTATCATTTCCAACGGATAATATATCAATATTTATTTAATTGTAACATTGTAAAAACTATAAAAAATTATAGTATTTAGATTTAGAATAATTAGGAGAAGCTAACAAGAAATAAATACGTGCTAATTATAATTCCTCTGAACGTTAACGTTATCTTTTATATTTGGACATATATAATTTACATATTTGGGCTGTGTGTCAACCGTTTTTAAAGAAAATATTATTATTATCTATTAATTTCCCTATTTAATTCGTTTAAATATTAAATCTATTTCTTTTTGTTTCAGGTTTTAACTGGGAACAGCAATACCTATCTAGTAGTACGTCAAAGATTAGAATTGCCTTTTATAGCAAGTAAAGTTCGTTTTATACCCTTCAGCGAACACCCCAGGACAGTTTGCATGAGAGTGGAGCTGTACGGATGTCCTTGGGAACGTAAGTACCAAAATAGATTTATATTTAATAAAGTAAGTAATCTGGCAATCAAAACTTCATGATATTTAGCAACGTTTTCCATGGTTTTTCCATTTCTGCTTATAAAATCTGCATCATGTTTGAATAGGTACTTTTTAGACTTCTAAACCCTAAAGTTTAGGGATGAGTCTTATAATTCGGCTGTCTGTCTGTCCGTCTGTCCGCATTTATAACTCAAAAACGAAAATAGATAGAGACAAACGGTCAACGGTAATAAACTCAGCATACCTTGAAAAGCTCCTGAATCGATGTTCAGATTTTTATGACTTCCGGTTTCAAAACTGGTTTAACAAACCAGAACTGGAAATGATACTGCTGGTTTCAAAAATGTCATTCCGACGTGAAATTTAATGCTTTTCATGATTATTCCTTTTTGAAGCATTAATTTCAACTATTTCGAATTAAAAAGTTGTTTGTTATATAGAAAAAAATCCATCGACATTGAACAACAAATACGCAAATTCACCATATTTTACTGTCGTCAAATTAAATACAACATTGAACAGTAAACAGCAAAAAAGCTCCTCATTACCCATACTAAATCGCATAAGAAAACGCCAAGGTCCGTTCTGATTAGTTTTTATCACCTTTGATCAGTTCTTGATCAGCTTTGATCATTTCTTGATCCGCTTGTGATCAAATTCTGATCCGCTTTGGATCAGCTTTGATCGGGTATTGGTTCCCTTATAATTTGGCGTGACAAAATTTTGGCCACTGTTGGCCGGCGAAAATTTTCATAACTTGCTAGAAAATGAATAATTTAAAATTTGGAAATTTTTGCGCCCACATCTTGTTAATTGCTTTATAAAATAACAAAAATCTCTTTTGTTTATCCTGTGTCACAGAGAACCTATTTCTATTACATCCTGCATTGGGTTTGGTCACATCTGGTTGCGTGCCAGCTACGATCCAGCATTTAATTATACAGGATCTTTAAGACATCCTCAACACCCACTTTGGGGCTTGATGTATTGCTTCGTTCCATGGAAGGGACGAAACAAATTCAAATGACATTTCCCCCACTTTTGTGCCACTTGTATACGGGCATATTGATGCCAGATTCTATTATATACTTCCCTCTACCGTTCTAGTTGCTTACGGGATTTTTTACAGTAGGCTCTCAGTCTATAAATATTGTGGGAAGGGTACGTCAGTTAACCAGATATCACAGAACGGTATAAGTGTTATTCGATCTACTCCGGTGTACAATATTGTAGATACAGCGAACTGACCTGCTGCTTCAACCTTGCACCATGACAAACGGCTACTGATTTCGTTAGATAGCCCATCAGCTTGTCAGACGTATGAAAACAATCAAATAACGCGGATTGCTATCAAATTGAAGAGATTAAAATCCGTTTCAATTTTCTTACTTCTCTAACCTAATGAAAGCATTCTTATTTAATGAAGCACTACTACGTTATCGATAATTAAAAATGGTCTAATATTCGATAAAAACAATGAATTATATATTAATATTAGCTTTCTGCACTCCTTCTGTATATAAATTTTAACTATGCAAAATCTCACACTCCTCCTTTGACGCATTACTTAATGGTGCCCAAAGTTTTCTTTTTCGCTATTAATATATAGTCTTGTTTGAATTTGTATAACACGATGAATTATGGACTGCTATTTAGATGATTTATATAATGGATGGTTTGTTATCCTAAAAACAAGATATTACTGTAAGTAAATTTATTTATAAAAAAGCGCTATTAAGGTGATATCCTGGTTATCCTTTTTAATTGTTATATAGCGTATCTTATCTTCCTGTCATGCATATAGATGTTTAGTACGGGGTAGTGGGTGCTGTTTTGCCTCATTGCTGCTACGGAGAGTCCTCAAAGAAGTTGAATTTTAATAAGTCAGGCTCTTACGCTTGGTAATTCGTTCCATGAGCGCCACTGAGTTTTATAGGATTACTCAGAACCTGCGTAATATAAATAATAATAATAACCAATAGGCTAGTGATCAGTTGTGTCATAACATTTAAGAAATACAGGCAGAAATAAAATAAAAGATAAACCCTTTCATATTTACTCACGAGAGATAATATTGGTATTGACGCCTAATGCATGTAACCATATTATACAAAAGAAATATTTACATTTAGGCGTGTGACCATATTATACCAAAGAAATATTTACATTTTGACTTCATTCAAATATATTTGAGGTTATCATAATGCTTACTAAATATGATTAGGCATATCCAATAAAAAAGGATTAGACTGAATCTAAACTCAAATCTTAATACACAGTTAATACTTATAAATTGATAACGAACCTTGTTCAAATAAGTGTAATTATACTTTCCAATGTTATAATTTACCTGCAATATAGATCTATAATGGGGTTCACATTATGTAGGCTCTGCCTTCATTATAAATGAGTCAAAACTGTGAAAATATTGAATGCCTATACAAATACTAAATTTAAATATTACTTATTTTCGTTAATATCAAAAAAATTAAAGTAACTAAACTTTGTCAATTATAACACCCATTTATAACAAATGAAAATAAATACCTTTGGCATTGAAAAGATTAAATCAGCTAATAACAAAAGAAAATAAATACCTTTGATAATAAAATTGCACTAGAAATCATACCGAAACATTCCTAGAAAAAGAAACGCAGTGCCAAGCGGGCCTTAGAAAGCTGCCATTTCCGGAACCGTCCAGACTCCTGGGGAGCGGATTATACCGTTCATTTAAAAGGTATATAGGCCGTTCCTCATTAGGACATTTTAGTGGAGTCAACAAGTAGAAGCCACTAAAGTTCCTTTTAAAATATTAGTCACACTTAAAAAAGTCTTGAATTAATTTTACAAAATAAGTTGCCTTACAAAATAGCGAATACGACAATTGTTCGTGCTGGTATTAGTTGTGTTATAAGTATTTTATATTCTGTTTTAACTTATTACCTTAAAACTATAAAAGCGAGAAAATAGATAGCTAGAAGAAATATGATAGTGTGTATCAACGACGCTTTAAAAAAAATTGGCAGATGAAGACACAACAGCGTATAGAAATCATTTGAGATTACATGTTTCAAATTTAAAAAAACTGCTGTAATTGGTGGAACCCAAAATACAGACTTTTTAAAGAAAGCATCTTCCTGCAAGAACAAAATACATAAATGCATAAAATACAAGAAAAAAATAAACTTTATTACATTACATATATATTAAAAATTATAAATATCCATCTGTAGAACTCTGCAATTCATGATATGTTAAAGAATCCTCATTGTATTCAGTACCAATCTCTGACAGAGCAGTATTCTTCCTTCATCCTCAATATGTTGTGACAGTTCCTTGTACAAGTTTCGTATAAACATTGTTTGTTGGAGTTAAGCAAGAAAATATTTCTTTTGTGATTAAAGACTGAATACTTTCTTGTAAACATAGTGCATTCAGAATTGGAAATTTTCGTAGTTGAGCTGCAATATCTGTACCATATTGAGTAAACTCATCTTGGATTACTATTGATGCATTTAATTGTACATGCTGCTTATTCTCTATATAATTGGCTATGCAAAATGTCAAGCAATATGTATTTGCCATTAGGCAATGTTGACTTTGAGGATGATGTGACGGGTGACATAACAGGAGCCGAGGTTTGAGCGTAACTGCCGAGGCAGCTACATGCTGCCCACCTACCTTGCGGCATGAAGCAATGATCTAACCAATATCGAGGGAAACCACCATCAGGGGAACCCATCACAACTCCACTTCTCCAAAAAGTAGCGCAGAAAGAAGACCCAACTCTTTTTTTTATTCAATAGTTCACAAAGTGTTTTACAAAATTACAAAATATCTTACATATCATTTACATTACAATTTCAAGGCCCTTTTCCATGGTGTTTTGCATGTTCCATGCTACAATATGTGCCTTTTAGTTTAATATTCACTATTTTGTGATCTCTATCACAGGTACTAAAACCGAGTAGGATTAACATTTTATTATAATTTATCCAGATCATGTATACAATACAAATAAAATTAAGACTGTGATTCCAATAAAAGAAAAAGAAAAAATAAGAGTAAAAGTGAAGATTACCTTGTAAGAGGAAATAAAAGCAATCTTGTTTCTCTTTTTTTTGAAAACATAAATAAAGTTCTAAAGTACAAAATTGAAAACATAAATAAAGTTTTGAAGTACAAAATCAACACAGTATCATTAAACAATAAAGAGACCCATTTATATAGATATTTTTTTATACCTTCTGCATTTCATACAAAGCATATGACAGTTTTACATGTTATTAGTGCCTTTTTAGAATTTACAAAATTAAAACATAAATAAAGTTCTAAATACAAAATCAACACAGCATCATTAAACAATAGAAAGACCCATTTATATGGAATTTTTTTTCTCTTGCATTTTTATATTGATTATTTACATATATACATCCAGCATTTCGTACAAAGCATACATAAGTGCCTTTTTAGAATTTACAATTTTGTCTGTTAGTCACTGAGCATTTCCTCGTCGACGGGTAATAGAAGGAACATGGCGTATTGAAACTACCGGACTATTGTCTGTTAGGTCCCTAGACAGAATAATCACTCCAAGGAAGGTGCGAACGTCCGAGATAAATATGCTGATTTTTTGTCGAAAGAGATCCCCAAAGTAAATCTATTATTATTGAATAATAGCATGTGTTTTAAAATAATTATCGTTAATAAATAAGATTTTGTATTAATCCGATTTAAATTACAATAAATAAACAATGTTCTTACTAAAGTACTTTGTGAGCTTGCAGTAACATCGTTTAAAAAAGAGTCTGCCTTTTTAAACCAGAACAATTTTGGAGTATACATCTCATCAGGGGATGTTTCATTCTTATTGGTTTCGTTACCTTTGGACTTCATTACTATATACAGTTCATATTCCTTTTATTTTCTTTCTCAATTGATCGACCATCAGTACCGTGCACAGCTCTGTTTTAATTTCCAGTATAAGTTTTTTAAAGGGTGTTTTCCTTTTAAGGTAATTTGAATTGACCTTGACGTTGTGCTTTTTTGTAATATATATCTCATCTACAATAATTATTTGAAGCAACTTTAAACCTAATACTTTTATTTATTATTGTACATTTCATTTACCTTCATATAACCTAACAAAAAGCTACCACATACTAAAAAAATCGGCTGTGTCACTCCAGGACTTTCCCGGCTCGACCGTAGAGAATATGTTATTTATTATTATTATTTTAATTACAAAATACTAAGCATTACATTGATTTATTGAACAAATTAAAAATAGCGAGCTGATGGTGAATTAATATTTCAATGTTGGTAATGACATAATCTGCGCATGCGCACGTTATATATCATACTGCTACAATTAGGATCTCCTAAAATCATGTGTGAAAACTATTGGGAATTCGGGAAAAATTTTCATACAGTAGTTGCAGGGAATTTTAAATGTGTATTTTTATCGCCATCTAGCGGCGAAACTATGAGGAATTCGATAAAAGTTAAACATAAAAGTTAAAGAAAATTTGATGCTTTACAACTTTGCACCAGAAAATTTTGCACTAAATACATTGTTTGTCCTCAAAATCAAGAAAAACTAGAGAAAATCTACATGCACATTTGTTACGCGCCCTCTAGTGGCGAAACTATTGGAAATTCTGGAAAAAGTTTGAAACAAAAGTTATAGAGAATTTCATTCTCTAAAACTTTGTACTACAACATTTTGCACTAAAATGTATTGTTTGTCCTCAAAATCAAGAAAAACTATAGAAAACATACATGCACATTTTTTATGCACCCTCTAGTGGCGCAACTATTGGAAATTTTGGAAAAGGCTTAAGACAAAAATTGTAGGTAATTTTATGCTCTAAAACTTTGTACTACAACATTTTGCATTAAAATGTATTGTTTCTCCTTAAAATTTAAATAAAGCAAAAAATTGTTACATGTATATTTAACCAATGTCGGTCTTGAGGACCCTCCACAGTACCAATTTAAACCAAAAACTAATGGTCGCATTCTAGGCACACACCGACCCTCCATACCAAATTTCAGCTTGATTGGTCAAACCGTTCGGCAGTTATCGTGGAAGATTACACACAGACACACAGACAGACCATACGCTGGAAATGGTCTCAATCTTCTTGAGGGACCTCAAAATGGATATTTCCATCGATATCTCGATTTTTTTTGCTCGTTCACCTTACCTTTGATGGGTCCGGGAAAGTAAAACATAAATTACACTAGGCGATTACTTGCTTCAATAAGCCTGGTTGCTTTCAAATGAACACAACAGTTTGCTCCGAGAGGAAAGTAAATTTCTTAGTTGCTTAGTTGAAGGCAAGTGGTAATTTTTGAATCACACTGTGACTTTTAGTGACAACTTAAGTGGCAACTATAGTGGCTTCTACTTATTGAATACACTAAAATGTCCTAATGAGACCCGGCCTTAGTCCTAGCGTTGAGTCGAAGTTGATCAACCACCAGTCGGGGGAAAGCTGTAGACATTCGGCAGCGTGTGCATAGTGGTTGGGATTCTTTCCCCGGCACCCTGTTCGCTTGTTTGCTTGAATTGTAGTCGGGGTTAATAGTTCTTAAGGCTCTACCGTCCGCTGATTTGTTGGACTGATTTAGGGGTCCAGCTCGTGCTGGATTATAGCAACATATTTAATGTTCTACTTTATTTCTAAATATTCTTGGCATTACAAAACATAAAGCTAGGATTGTATGCAAGTGAAATTTAAAAAAAAATAAAAACGAAAAAACTACGACAATTTAAAAACTATAAAAATACTACAATTTCCTGGTAACTTTTACGGGTTCTGAAAAATTATAATAACATTTTACATGCATACAATCCTAAAGTTAACCTTTATCTTTAATGTAAAAAAAACAAAATTGTATTTTTTTAAAAGATAACCGAGTAATCGTGCACGAGCGGAAGGTATACAAACCAAAATTTCGTATTTATTCATGTCCGTTCAGTACTGCCTCGCACGGACCGCGTGGAATATTCGTTTATATTTCTCAATGCGGCATGCAGAGCCTTAACAATGCAGAGTAAGAAAAAGAACCTTATAAATGATGAATGGGTATTAGCAAACTCGTGCTTGGACATATAAAAAATGTGGAGATTAATATACCCTGAAACAGGTGTTCTTTCCTTGAAAATAAGTAACACAACCATCTCAACACAAATAGTGTTGGTAAATAAAGAACATCACTTCCCAATAGGAGTAATAACAGAGAATAATCAGTACTGAAATTCCGGTCCACAATGGCGACTTCGGGTTTTCTTTTCATTCTCTCCTCCCTCCATTCAACAACGGGCAAAAAGGAAGTCGCTGACCAGAAATACAACAGGTGCGGAAAAGAATACGCGGTAATTTGAAAGTTGAGTTAGGAAAGGATTCCAGAAAAAGTGCAATATCTGTTGGAGCGGGCAGTTAAGATTTAAGACAAAAATTATGACACTTGTATATGTTAAGAATTTTTAACTATTCATTCGTGCTATTTTCCTGTCAAGTCAAAGGCCAGAATCGTACCTATTGTTGTAGACACGTTATGAATGACACTGTTACCAGTGGCGTGGTTAATATTTGAATGAAATCCAATGTTAAGAATTTCAATTAATTAAATTAAAAATTATTATAAGCCGTCTTTATATATTTTTTTAAAAGAAAATAAAAATGTAGTTATACTAGTTTTAATTAAATTATTACATTCCAAATATTTACGTAAGTATAACATAAACAAGTGCACAGTTAACAGAAAATTATTTATGTTGCATATATTTTTTTTAGCATGAGTTATATAAAATCATGGGCACTTATTGTTGGAAATCGTAATTTTAAAACAGGATGGTTAACATTAAAATCACCGGAAAGTTATTAGATATAAACATAATGAATTTAATAAGTGATTCTCTATTAATAGTTTATTAAACTTGGTTATTAATAAACATGGCTAAATATGTAAATTGAGTTTATTTTTAACAAAAATTATATATAAAAAAAGTATTTAACCATAAAAATTTATTAAAAATAATTAGTCAAATTATTTGAATCTGAAAAAGTGTAAATAGTGACATTCAAATCATAAAATAATAGGTAGATAATTAAAAAATAATAATTTATCGAATCAATTGTATGAAGCGATTTATTAACTTTGATGACCCAAAATTAAAAAAAAAACATTCAGGCGAGGTCCTAACAAAAAACCCAACCTGAGATAGTATATCTATAAAATTACTAAAAATAAAATATAAAATAAATTATGGTAAACAAATAACATTTCAATATAAATGCATATGTATGTTGAAGAGCCAAAATTAGTTGTATATTTATTTTTATTTCTCTTTGAAATTGTGATGTTAGCTACTTTACATATTAATTATTGAATTATTTCGCTTTACCCTGTTTTTTATCCCTAAAAAATATGGGACTCTTGTTAATAAATTTTATCGTTCGAAGGGCCAAGCCGACCTTATAAACTCGGCGATCGTTTACACAGAAAAATAAAACCTAATTTCGGCCTCGAAATAGCATTCAAAATTGATCGGATCTCATACCGCGTGTTCGTGAGTGTATACACATACAACTATACGGGAACATAAAAGCCCGCTCGGAGTTGGGTCCGACTGCACGTTTCGAAATTGAATTTATTTATTCATACTATGGACTCGAATACGAACTGCCGTTTGGTACATTATTTTAAATAAACATACGATAGAAATGGTGTTCCGAGAACGAAGAATATGGATAGAGAAATTGGTCTGGTGTTTCTACACTTTAATTATTCCTTGTTCTTAAATTCAATGAAAGTTATATCATTGGAAGTTGTCTACTTCATTTATAAAACAGAAGTGAAAAAAGAAAGAATGGATGGAGTTTCGAGTTTAAAAGCGCAAACATTCGTTATTAAGATTGCTTCAATAGTTCCTGATGAAATTTAAATATTTTAATAACAATGTTTCTTAACTTGTTATTTATTTTTTTACTATACTTGAAGTATGTTGTAACTAAAGAACTTTTGAATCCTATCATATGACAATAAAATTTTAACCTCATAAATATGGATTTGGAGAAAATCATTCTGGACTTACAAGGAGCTTGTCTCATCGTTACTAGAGGAAGTGATCCAAATATGGGCCCCATTTGTTTTTTTTTATCGTAACTTACTTATTATTTTTTTATAAAAATGTCTAAAATCATCTACACATACTATAAGACCTTAGTAACAAAACTGCAAATCCTGTTTTTTTTAATGAAGTTTGTTGGTTTTCCACGGAAATATATAAAGAGGGGCACTTTTTTTGAAACAGGTCAGAAGGTATGAAATATGGGCCCTCTAAAAAATATAAAAATACAAAATAAAATAGCAAAAATAAATGTCTAAGTAACTGATGGGTCAGGTGAAAGGACGAATGGGCTCATGAAGGTTTTTGGACAGTCTTCCACCAGCACAGTTGATGGGGCCATGGTGACCCTTAATGGTGGATCTGGGTCTTTAGAACAACCCGGTTGTTGATCTTCTAAACAAATTGATATACCTTCTAAAGACACCATTTTGAAATAGTCACATGTAGGTTCTTCTAGCTGGGTTTCAGTTGAGTTACAGATTTTTTCAGCTTCAATTTTTTCAGCAATGAAATCAGGATTTGTAAAATCCATTTATAGCTATTTTTGCCGTCTGGCATTTCAGAACAGCTTTACCCAATAATTCAGTTAGATCAAATTGTAATAAAGCTCTGTTATTAACCCAAATCCAAGTTCTAATATCTTCGCTATAGAACGCTTTTAGTGGTCCCATGTACGTTTTGTCAATTGGTTGGAGTTTATGTGTCGAGTGAGGAGGGAGTGACATTATTTTCCTTTGCCAAGTTTATTATGTCCAAATTTCTGGTGTGACTGTAAAGCCCATCTACTATAAACAACACAGGTAACTCCTCAGTTGGCTTTACAAACTGGAGAAAATGATTGAACCATTCGGTGAATAAATTTAGCTGGATCCAGCCACTTGGATGTACTGCATAAATACTTCCAGCTGGTGCACCGCGCATAATCTTATCGTTTTTATTTTTTCTCGGGAAGACCAATATTGGGGGAACAAATTACCCTCCTGCACTAATTGCTGCAACCATAGTCACTAACGAACCTCTCTCAGCCGACGTAATGGATGCTTTCCTTTCGGCAAATGATTTTTAGGAGTCCTTGATGGTACAACGGAAAGACCAGTTTCACCGACGTTAAATATTTGCGGACCATAGTTACGTTTTTCTTATTGTACCTCAAGGTTATCGAAACACAGATCTTTTCTGGTTAAACCACAAAACTGAGTCTCTATTTTTAGAGTATACTCAACAATTCTTCTTCTATGGCGTATCCAAGAACTGGTTTTCGTCAAAATTTAGAATTTATAATATTAGCAATAGGAAAATCGTTGGTTTTGACTTTTTTTTACCATTCTCTGTAAAATCGTTCTTGGCACCTGGATAGTTTTGGGGGCACTTTTTAATCCCATGTTTCCCTGCTTTACAGCATCTACAGCTTTCCTTATTTCATCCGGGTTCCATTTTTTTTCGCAAATTTTGACAAGTAGATTTTCTATTTTTGACAGACATTGTTAACCTGTAAAAAATAGATGACTTAATTATTAAAAAATATTAGATTATGATGTTTGTAAATATTTTTTTGTTCACAATCTACACTAGAATCTCTTTTTCGCCCTTTCTTCTGTCAGACTGATATAGATCAATTCCTAATTATATCAAAAAGAACAGTATAAACTTACCGAATAAAATTCTGTCGAAAGTCAAATTCGAATCGTTTCATCGTTGTTTCGTAACGCTTTATTTTAGTTACTTTGCATTTCGTAATGACAACTCAGCAATGAATTTACGGCATTTATTGGCTATTTGGACTTGAAGTTGAGTTATTCCGTTTTGGGCATCAATTTTACGGTAATCCTGATTAAATTAACTACCATAAACGAATAAACCAAAAATACATAATGGACGATTGTCCAAAACCGAAACGGAAACTAGCCCTCCTGGGGAAAATGAAGGAAAGATTGATTACTCTTTTCGGTCGATTTTGTTCCCCAGAATTGAGAACGATGACAAAGTTAGTGCTTAGAAAGACCTTCTAGTATATGCCAAAAGTCTGGCATTTCTGGATGAAAAGCGGAGTTCCTGCATGGTCTTTTAAACCTAAAAAAGCAAAGCTTAAATGCTCTAAAAACTAATAATCATGTCGCACTATTAGGGGAAAGTCCAACGTTCCAAATAAAGTGAACAATATGATTTTTGAGATGATTGGAGATAATTTATCAGTCGTGGTTCAATGGAAAATCTGGAAAAGAAATACGGATTTGAAATCTAGTTCTATTGGAATATGGAGACGAAGACGATTCCCCACCCTATGCTCCTCTTCTAGAAGCGCTAACATGTACTCCACAAACAACTTTTTTTTCCATATACAGCAGTGGAAACAGCGCATTCCACCGGAACTCAAGAAACGGTTAATTTTCCTTCAACATCAGCCAGGACTGCTTAGCCGTAAGTCACACGATAACAAACGGAAACACTATATACCCTTCATCGACCCTCAACATTCGGTTTCCAATTCAAACTAAACCACGAACTATTCTGAATCAGAAGGACAAACTGTTAATGGAAAAGTGGAAAGCCCAAACAGAACTAACTAATCAACAATTCTATAATTTAAAATTACGAAACTTTCACATAGAACTGGAATTGGAAATTCAGCACTCTGATCTCAATTGTTTCAAAATCTACTAAATAATGTTAAATTCGGGAATATGTTATGGAAGTAATAAGTCTAGTTTAAGGATGCAGTTGCCGTTAAAGTATATTTTAGAAATGAATAAAACCAATTATTTTGAGTTATGATTAAAGTTTGAATTGTTTTATTTATAATAATAAGAGATGATATAAAATAGAATTCAAATGAAATATAAGAAAAAAAAAGGACATGACTGAAATTAAACATAAACTCACAAAATTTATAATTCAAACGTATCTTAATCATTTCCGAAAATATTGTGGTAGTTGGGATAGTTTAGTTTCTCCATTTCCATCATTGTCCTGAACCCGGTCAAGATCCGGCGCATCGTCCTTTTCGATTTCTGTGCGAAAGCCTCATTTCTTGAAATGTTATGTAGCACGCAGCAGGAGCAACAGGAGCAACACGATTCTTTAAGCATCACCCAGAACATGTTTTCAACGCATTGTCTAGTCTAATATATTTAAAATTTCCATAAAATATTAATAGTTACTTTACTTATAGTCCAAGAGCTTGCGACACATTAAGACCACGGATTTGATATAAGTAGCTATATAGCTCAAAAGTACCGTTTCTAATAGTTGTAAAGGGAATGATGAGTCTGGCTGGCATATACAGGTGGGACAGTTACTGCGTACGGTAAAAGTAAGGTAAAATATTTGTGTTAGAAAATATAACAGACCCAGCGTGACATAACACAAATTATAGTTTATTTTCAATAATAAGCGTAATATATCCCAAAAATATTTTTGACCCACGCTAAAAATTTAATAGCATATCAAGTACATTTTTTAAATAATAATGCCCAAAATCCGGATCATTACGGTGGTGGAAAAAACTGCTAGACACGCTAAAATATATTCCCTAAGATAGAGTGAGGCCGAAGTCGAGAAATAATGACTGTGATAGAGAGAGAGATCGCTTATCGGCAGCATCTTGGGGCTTGCGTTCTCATTGGCTGGAGCGTTTACATGATTTGATCAGATGCACTAATTGTTTTGATTCTCGTCAGTTCTGATATTTTTGAAGTAAAAATAGAAAATACATTTTAAGGATCCTTAAGAAAACAGAGATATGGGAATTTACATGTTAAAAACTGAATTCCTGATCTTAGTTTTCTCCGTCACCTTTGTAACGATTCATGAAATATCATATACTAAAATGTGGACCAGACTTTCCGACATATGCTAACGCTACTCTAAGGTTTACATTTGTCTTTTAATGGGTCAGGAAGTGAATTCAAACAAAGAGTCCTCCAATGCTTTAGCGACCAATCAAAAGTTGTAAAAAATTAGACAATCAAAGGACAGACGTCTATTTAATGTTCACTTGCATACAAATGTAGCTATTTGGGTCAAATCCGTGGTCTAAATGTGTGTACCAAAAGTAATAGCTCGAGAAACGGTCTGTCCCAACGTTAAACTTTTCAGCCATCGTTTGACACTTTAAGCCATGTAGTCCAGACCACACGCAGCCATACATTTAGGTGAATGAGTTCCGTACATACATTTAGGTGAATGAGTTCCATACCTAGTCACATAGCGTTGGTGCGTTTATAGGAACTAACTTGACATCTGTCGCTGTAAAAATCATTGGAAAGCCACCTGCAAAACCTGAAGATTCAAATCGAATGTGTCTTATGGCCAACGAACAAATTATTCAAACATTTTGTTCAAAATGAAATATGCGACGCGATGAACACATCTGGATACAGTGGAATTTGATACTCCTTACAGATCTGGCCCAATATAAGTGAGGACGAACTCCGAATCTTTTTTGAATTCAGTCGGTTAGAAAGTATCGAAGATTCTTTCTCGAAAAAATTTGTCCTTTCGCACCACAAGGACTTCCTCCTCTTCAAGGTCATCATCACTGGAAGTAATTGTGAAGACAAGACGAGCCAAAATACGAAACTTAACCCGTTAAAATTGAGAAAACTACGCGTATCTGCGTATTTCAATGCCAATGCATAATGGCATAGTAACGATGGGGCAGGCTTCTGGTTCATAGCAGTATAGATATAACTTAGAGGCATTTGACAAGATATGTGAGTAGGAAAGCAAAGTAATTTTCAGAAAATCAAATGCAAAAAATTAAATTGATAAAGCCGAAAAATTCTTCCCTAAGATGTACCAATGTTAACTCACGGAGATGAAAAAATTTTACGGAATATAACGTAAAAGAAATTACACTTTACTAGACATTCAAAAAGCATAGGACCGCTTTTACAAGTTCAGTATAATGGATACTATGAGTAAATTTATATTAGTGCAAATAAGATTGTCTTTTGTTTTTAACTGTCGGATTATGCTAAAAAATCAATTATATTGTCAATACATTGACAGAAAATTCTTTGGTATCAACTAAAAATCTGAATAAGAATTACCATAAGATAAGGAAAAAATTTTTTGTTTAAGGAAATTAAGAAAACCTAAAAGGCTTTCAAAACATAGATTACAACCTACCAATAATAAAGAAAAACTTTCTCAACATAGGTATAAATATTTATGTCAAATGGTAATTTTTTTTAACACACTTTCAATTAACACATACCATGTGTCCTAAAATTTATACTTTATCTTCTGACTATACCAATTCCATTATCCAAAATATACACGCCATGTATGTCCAAATTTTCTCCCTACATTGTCACTGGCTTTTCTAATGAAAACTATTTTCTTCATTAAATTTGCTTATTTAATTTTCTCATTTCTTATTTTTTGTTAAGTTTTTTTTAAATTTTATTGTCACTTTTTTTTTCTTCATTAACCAAATTTTATTCCTTCTTTTACCATTTACTTATAGTAGGATTGCCTATGTTAAAAATCTTGATGAAGAGGAATTTATAACTAGATTCCATATTACAAAAAATGCTTTGCAAATTGTACTTAACCAAATAATCAACGAATTAAAATCCCTCACGAACCGTAACAATGCAACCCAACCCAAAACAAAACTCTTAGTAACTGTTTGATTTTATGCAACAGGAAGTATGTTATTAGGAACGAAGAACTTATGGCAGATCAATTACAGTTTTATAGAATAACTCGCTTTCCAAAAATGATTGGCGCTATAGACTGTATTTTAATCGAAATTGAATCTACTAGTGGCTGGTTCGCATTGAATGTGCAGGCATTTACTGATGTAAATTTTAAAATATTGTTGCTAGATAGCCGATCTTTTCTCACGATTAAACTAATTTTAAAAATTCTCTAGTAAAATCTCTATTTGAGAGAAGAATATTTGGGATTCGATTTTAGTAAGAGTCAGTGGATATGCAATTAAGGAGTCTCAAACAAAAATGAGAAATATAGTAAAACATGAATATGGGATGGGAAACAATTAAAAATAAGAGTATACACTATAACTAAAAAAAATATTATTGTTCCTTACAAGAATAAATTCCGCCTCCTGATCTAGTTCTACTTTTTCTATGGATACAGCACACTCACAATAGGAAACCCGTTCAAAAGCAATTTGTGCACAAAAATAGGGATTCACGTTGCTTTTGAATTGCTAAAGATTCTATTCCCTAGAAAACAAGGTTTCAGAAAAGTTATTCCAGAATGATAGCGTTCTCCACAAAAAGGAGTTTGAAAATAGGCTGGTACGTGGGAATGAACCCTAAGCAGATTTACTGGATTTATCAAACTGATAAAACCAATCGTCAAAAATGGCGCCCTGGTGGACGAAGGGGTTCCAGTCTGTTGCGGCGGCTAAGTTGTCTGGGCTTCAGAGACTAGCTTTTCTGGGTCTTACTCCTCTCCATATACTATTGGAGAATGATGCCAGAATGACGTCCTATAGTGTCGGTGGCTAGTTAAATCGAGGGGGAGAGGCTATGGGAAAACTCTGGACTGCTACGATAGATGAGTACTCACCATATTCTCGCAATGGATTCAAATGTGCTCTCTTCCAGAACTTACATTCAGAGGTCATTTAAGTTCTTCTTTCGAGAAGAGACGAGTGGCAAAAAGGGGAGAACCTCTTTCCAGGGACGGCTTGTGTACTGTACACTGATACTGTAAAGACCATAAGTGGTACGGGAGCCGAAGTGTACAGCAAAAAACCGAGAGTTGATATCACAGTAAGCCCCGTAAGTATGCTACCACCTTTCAGGCGGACGTTTTCGCTATAGAATTGAGTTAGCAAACCATCCTCTTGTCAACAAAAGTATTTACATTTTGTTGGACAAACAGGCAGTTTTAAAAGCACTGAGCTCCAACCGGCTGGACTCAAAGCTGATTTGGAACTCCATCGAATGCTTAGATCGCATTGCTACCAGTAACAGAGTAACCATACTCTGGGTACCTAGACACGAAAGGGTGCAGGGTAACGAGAAAGCAGACACTCTTGCGACAAAAGGTGCAGAATCCGATTCAATTGGACCGGAACCATTCCTTGGAAAAGCTAAAAGCAGTGCCAAAGACACTATCTGGACATGGGTCAAGAGGAAAAGTCTCCAGTACTGGAAAGTTATTCCTGGGTTAGCTAACTTTCAGGCGAGTAGAAGTGATCTACGCACCTTAATATTACTACTTACAGGGCACTGTCTTCTGTATTACCATCTGAAGAAGCTATATGTGAGTCAAACATCGGACTGTCGCTTCTGCAACGCGGAAGACAAAACAGGAGCATATTCTATGCCCCTGTCCTACCCTGAAATTTAATGGTCTTCGTACTTTTCGTATTTTATAGCTGGAGCCTACCGACTTCAAGGAAGTTTGACCTAAATCAACCATAGGCTTCTTGAGAAGGTGTGGAGGGTATGGAGAATTGTAGCCCGTAGGGCTGAGCCACAATAGGCTTCTGCTGGCCTCAGTGGAGGGGCGAGCTAACGCCCCACTTACATTGAACCTATCCATCCTATGTTAGTTGAAGTTTTGATTAGACAAGTGCTATTAGATAACTGTTGAGAGTCCAGAGTCAGTTGGGTTATTTAATAACCACTATATTAAACACAAGTCAGAACTTCCACCCCACGACGTTACAACTTCAAGACCTTACAAGTTCAAGAAAATTACAAGAGAAGGAAGAAAAGAAAAAAGAGAAAATAGAAAAGAGAAAAGAGAAAAGGGAAAAGAAATGTTACAAAAAGATAAGTATACTAACCATTGGTTAAAATCTCATCTCAGACAAAGGAGTTATCCGTACTATTAGCCCTGACATCCACTATAGCTAATATAAAAAATTAAATTATTTTTATGCCGGGAAAATATGTTAAATTTGGCTCTTACCTTGTCACAAGAATCCATTTTAGCCTTCTGACTAACGTGATATATTTTCTTACATTCTACGAGGCGTTATTTTCACACAACATCAAATAACTACAAGAAAACTTACTTGACTTGTTCTCGTAACTCGTAAATTAAATCTATCAATATTTCTGTTTCTAGCAATGACAATATTTTTGAATATGGTTTTTGATGACCACAAAAATACTATTTTATTAAACTATACAAAATATTTATTTTTTTATTTACAATATTTAAAATAAAAAACAATTATATACCTTTCAGTAATCTTAGTAATTTATAACTAGACATAATAATTATACCAGTAAATCTGGTTTTAGGTAGATCTTACTGTTCGTGGTATCTAAGCGGCACAAGCGCAAGTGTCTCCATCGTTCGGAGGAAGGTCGCGGTGTTTATTCTATTTTTCGTATTCACGGTGCATTTTGATTTTACCTATTTACAATCAATTTCCGATAATAACAAGTATTTTTAATGACGGATTATAGACGAAAATTAATTATAATAATTATTGTAAAAATGTAAGGATGAAACTGCGTTATTATAATTAATATTATTAAGAAAAATTAATAAAAAACGGGTATTATTGATAAATTGGTAACTTTGTTACATCAAAATAGCTATTTCGACGTTAAATTGAACGATGAATCTAGAGTTGCCCATGACAACACTTACTACTTTTTGGTCGGTAGTCTATATGAGAGTAACTGTCAGTAGATAGAACGTCCTTTAACTTTAACGGTTCTGTAACTAACGACAATGACGTTTAGATTGTGACAATTGTACAAGAAATCAACTTGTAAAGTTTTATTCTAAACGTCATCGCCTTTAGTTATTGAATCTTTAAAGTTAAAGGACGTTCTATCTACTGACAGTATGTCTGTGAGCAAACAGCTGATTAGTAGAAAAAACTATCCCATTAGTTTGCAATGCATTGCAAACTTAAGTCGACTTGTTTTTATTTGAATAATTAATTGATTATTTATAAGCTGTTTCAGTGGATATGTATTTAACCTTTGGCTCAGGGACTATCAGAAGTTGACGAATTAAAATATGAAGAAGTTTGAAGAAGTAAAATCCAACTATTTATCGAAATTATGGGCATCTTCGTCTTGGCGCTGAATATAGGATCTTCGGTGACGTGTTGGTAGTTTTAAATTTGATTTTTGACTGGTCTTTTCTCCGAGTTTGACTAAACGTTTTTCGTCATAATGTTCTGTAGTACCATGTACTATTTGTCTTTCTATAAACACAGACATCTAAAGTATCTTGAGAACATGGGAATGAAGACGTATTAAAATATAATTAAAAATAATGAGTTTTGACAATATAAACCCAGACAGATCAAGTGGCTTGAGAAATCAACAAAGTCTAAGACGAAACAAAGCACATTAAATATAATGTGTTTTAGCTATTTCTCTAAAATTCTTTGAAAAGATAATAATATGATATACGTCCGGGTTGGTTGGTTAGAACAGAAATGGACATACCTTATGACCTTCAAGATCTTAAGACTTGAACCCTTGTGATTGCTATTTGTGGGTATATTACATTAGTATATTTTGAACCAATAAATACAATTAAATAGTAAAAAAAAACAAAATGTAATAAAGACTAAGGAAACAAAGAGAAATAAAATAGGAAATAAAAAAAAAATATTAAAGGGACAATTATGTATCGGTACACTAAATCAAATAATTTTTTTATCAAATTAAATAATCTTTGAAACACCCAGTACAAAAGTTACAAGAATTGAAGCTAAAGATTATTGGAACAAAGTTTGATAGTTTGCTAACAACAAAAATAAAAAAGCAATTATCATTAAGTAACTTATACAATGATATGATGTTACATAATATATCAGAATTTGAAAATCATATCTAATTGAATTTTGTACACGTTTAGCAACTAAGCCAAAATTTGGCCTAGCGTGCAAAGGTCACATTTTGCTGGCACAGAAAATCAGAAAGATGGTACGTCACCGTCGTACTTTTAGGTACGATATCGCAGGGCATCACCCTGGACATCGTGACGGGGTCAGGAAAGACGCGGTGATAGAAAAAAAGGCAGTGGTAGATATATGTAAACCTTTCACAATTGAACAAAGTATTAGGCGCGAGTATCAATTGGTAAGCAAATCTAATCCTTATTTAGACCTTGGCATAGTTTGGATTTTTTTTGTTTGTATGTTTACCTCCTCAATAGGGGGAGAAATTTCTGGTTTCTTGTGTCCTTATTAAAAGGAAAAAATGCTGGTAATTGCCTACCCTAATCATAGTAAAAATAGGGGGACTAAATTAGGTTGTTCACATTTTGTTTTTTTTTGTGCTATTTGGCAACCTGCTATTTTACAATTTAATTTCTGGGAGTGTAGCGGTGTAGTCTGCTATCATTTTGTGAAGGAAGTTTTCCCTTTTGGTGTTAGTCTTTTTTTGGGTTTTAAGTTTTTGTTTCTTAAAGTTTTTTTTTGCGTTAAAAGATTTTTTTAAGATATATATTTTGTAAACCAATAAAATTTTTCTTCGTAAAAAAAATATTCGTCAATTTTTGTAGAGTGCATTTTGTTACTATTCTCTTTTTTATTATTTCTTACACGTTCTATTTTTTTAGTAAACCACGCTAAAATATTATTGGCGCGTTTTAATTTTCCGTCCAAGGGAGTTTGTAAGAGGAAAGTATCAATAAAGAGTTAGCGATTTAAAGAGATCGAAAAGTCAATATTGAGTAACCGAACCGCAAGTCCTGTCTATAAGGTAAAGACTCTGCAACACCGCGAGAGCACGAACTGTCCTTTCGTGTGACGAGTGGCCGTTCCAGTCCAGAGAGTTCTGCAGGGGAGCACGTCCATCTTTTCAGAGTCTTACAAAAATTCGATCGCGGAAATTTGACAGAATCCTAAGTCCTAGATTACAAGTTTCTTTACAAAGACGAACAGTAGCCTGTGTTAATAATAACGGACGCAATTTTAAACAGTTACTTTAGTGTACTAATATTTATTGTTTTCGCTTCTAAAATACGTATTTTATTTTAAAAATTGGATTTTTTAACAAATCTCTCAATCTTGGGTCGAGTTTAAAATGTTTCTCACAAACTTTACTATGAATCGGTAACAGCTATATTAAATTTTAATGGTAAAATCTGTGTTATTCCTTTTTAGATATCATAAACCATCTGTTTTAATATTTAAATGTATTTCAATTACCTGTCCATCAAAAACTATTGAAAAAAATATGATCTATGATTACAAAGAGACAATTTGATGGCAGTTATGAACCAAATAATATTTATACTGTTTTGACAACATTCAATATTTTCATGTGGATTACGAGATGGCAACGCACCTAGTTTTGTGACACGGTTTTTTTTTGATAAAGCGCTTTTCGGCTTTCATGACATAGAACGAAGGAGCGAGAGATGCAAGCCTATCAAGCTTTTGTTACGTGTTTATGTTTGCCCGTTTTATCTGATCAGTTATTTATTCGGAAGTTTGGATGAGTTATTGGCTCGGAAAATGAGATCAAAGAGTTGAATTCTGACAGAGTGTCACTGAAACTGGCCCCGGCGCTCGTTTATTCCGCTCGTAGTTCATCAACTATGGCTTGGATTTTTTTTAGTCCGATTTATTTTTGTAAAAAGTGTAATTCATTTTGCGTTGTGTCCTGGTGTGAGTAGATTAAATTTTGCAATTCCAGTTAGTGACGTAAATGGAAAAATCTAATTTTCCAGGAAGTAACAAAAAGTTGAATAGAATAGATTGATTTAAGCCCCGAGTTCGGCGCCAATTGGTTACAATCTTATATAAATATGACACCCTATATTCCATCACAACCTTCATTGGTTTTCACATTTCGTGTATGTATATAGTAAATATTTTATGTGGTTTTCTTATTGTTAGTTACGCTGGTGCCGTCTCCACATGCTTTTATATTATCCCATCATATCTGGTGTTAAAATCAACGCCAAAAACTTTCAATGTCCTTCAAAACTCCCATTTCCTACTCTTTATCCTAATCGTTTGAACGAGATCGTAATTTAACTCCGTACCTGTCTTTACAAACATCATTCGCTCGAACGTTACGTTGAAGGTGCTTACGTTACGTTCATCAGTCAAAATGCTTTTAAATTAATTACCGTTTCTCTTATTCGGCAGAATTTTCAATTAGTCTGAGAGAGTTATTTAGCCAAGCGCGTCTATTCGCTGTTGTTCCTATGTTTGCAATCTCCACTAAAAAAAATCGGTTTTTGTTTTTCAAATTCTCGGAGATATATTTTTTCTGTAAGTTGATTTGTAGTGGTAAGATAAGGATGCATCCTATTTAATTATTAATAATTAATTATATTTTAGTTTAACATCCTGTAGATTTAGTTTAACCTAGTTATTTATATCGTAGTCAGTAAGAATTATTGTTTTATTAATATAATATGTACATTTCGGCACTTATTCTAATGACGCAGGAAATATCGCGGGTCATTGGAATAAGCGAAATACTCAAAACCATTTTTTAATTAGAATAAAGACACTGAAGAAAAAACAAGTTTTTTAATCAATAATACCTCCGCCAAAATAAGTTATTAATGGAGTTATTACATGGCGATCCTGCCAGTCCAAGATTTTAAAACTGGAATGGAATGGGTTTAATAAAATAAACGAAAATCAATGTATATTAATTTAAGAAAAAACGAAATCTGAGAACCGAACTAGAACTATATAAAGATGGGACAGGAGCAATCCAAGGAGGAAGTTATTATTGCCCAAGCGGGAAACAGTGGTGGTCAAACAAGCCAAGGTGACATATTTTCAACAAAAAATGTGGTGGAGATGATATTTATTATACTAGCCTTTATCATTATTTTATCATGCATTTATAAGAAGGTGAAGAAGATGTTAAAGCGAAAAATAGCCAACCAAATTAGAGCCAGCCAAGACCTCGCTTAAAATATAAAGGCCAAGCAGATTTTGTTTTAGGTTGTTAGGGTTAACAAAAATATTTAAATGGAATGAAACTGGAAGAGGAATTTCAAAATGTATTAGAAGAATTAAAAGCTTTCCATAGAAATTTAGTAAAAGATAATATTCAGAGACGAAGTGATGTTAATATAACTAACTGTAAGTTTAAAAAATAAGATAAGATTAGGGATAATTATAAGGAATTAAAAAATTTATATAATAAATCAAACGTAGATTTTCGCATTAATAGTAATATTAAAGAAATTGCCAATAATATAGAGACATTTTTAGAGGCTATAAAAGTTAACTTGAGAGAACGGCTACAGTGTCAGCAGCATACCGAGCAAACTGGAACAAGTAAAGTTTTAGATTCAGACTCTTCTATTCCAGACTGCTCAATAAACGAATTTAAAATGACTGAGAAATTTCAATTAAAAACCGCGGCAAGTCTGCTACCGAATATGAACGGTACTGAGACTGTAACCAAACAGCTTATTGATGCAATCGAACTTTATGATTCCATGCTTGAGGCTGATAGTAAAAAATTATTAACAACATATATCTTAAACAAAAGTTTAAGTGAAAACGCTAAAATAAGGTTAAATAAATCCTATGCAAGTAATGAAGCATTAATTTGTGATTTAAGAAAACATTTTATTTCCAAAAAATCTGCCACATCTTTGTCTTCACAGTTAAATAATACTAAACAGGGTTCAAAAACCGTTGAACAGTTTGGGAAAGCGTTAGAAGAGATTTTCACAGATCTAACGATTACCCAAGCGGAAAATGACGACAATGCTGTTCAGATTTTAAGGGAAGCTAACGAAAAAATAGCTATTAATATTTTCGCGAACGGGTTACGAAATCACAACATGCAAACAATTATTAAATCCCGTAATTTTTCAAAATTAAGCGATGCAGTACAGGTAGCAAAAGATGAGGAAATTAACTATAAAAATAATAATAATGAGCAAATATATCATATGAGAAGTTACAATAATTTTGCGTTTAATTCAAGAGGTAACAATAGAGTATTTAGACAAAATAGCTATAAAAATCAAAATGTAGGAAACCAATACAGGAGTAACTATAACGGCGGTAACAGAGGGGAAATAAATCAGACAAACACTAGATATAACAAAGGACATTTCAATAATTTTAATTATAGAGGACATTATAATACTTTTAATAACAGAGGAAACATTAATAACAGAGGTAATTTTAATAAATTTAATAGAGAAAACAATTTTAGGGGTAACAGTCGAAGGGTATATCACATAACTAATCATGATGAAAATTTAACGCGGGGAAATACAGAAGTCTCCGAATCAGCGGATCGGTTTTTTCGTTCCAATGTGTGATATAAAAAAAAGATACAAAATATTTTCGTTAAATGGCTTAAATTTTGTCGAAATTTTTTATAAAACACTTAAATTAATATTTTTATTAGATACAGGTGCTAGCGTTAGCGTTATTTTTAAAAACGAAATATTCAAAAACGAGTTTATTGATTCATCAAAAAGAATGCGTATAAATGGAATTTCTGGGTCAGTATTCTCAGATGGCACAATAAATATCTCATTACAAACAGATAATGTAACTCTTTGACATGAATTTTACCTTTTAGACGGCCTTGAACCTGACATTCATATGCACGGTATTTTAGGATCAAATTTCTTTTACGATTATTCAGCGACAATAGACTATGAAAAATGTTTATTTTCTTTCATATATAACGATAATAAACACTCAATTCCTTTAAAAACAGAAAAACAGAATTATTACATAAAAATACCTGCTAGATGCGAAATTATCAAATACTGCAAGGTAAATATAAACGAAGATTGTATTGTTCTTCCTAGTGAAGTATGCGAAGGCGTTTTTGTAGCAGGAACTCTTGTTAGACCAAACCAAAATATGATCCCGGTCAAAATTCTTAATGTTAGGGACCACGAAGTTACTTTAAGAAATTTTAATCCAAAACTAGAAAAATCAGAAGGCTATAATTTTTGTGAATTTAAAACAGAACAGACAATATCAGTTAATAGGGCAGACAAATTATTAAATTTGATAAGTCTAAAACATTTGAATACGGAAGAAAGTAGATCATTAGAAAAAATCTTAGTAAAATATTCTGATATTTTCCACTTAGAAAACGACCCGTTAACCGTGACTAACATTTGTAAAGAGAAAATTCGATTAAAAGATTCAGTAAAACCCGCTTTTCGTAAACCTTATCGATTGCCTTATGCTCAAAAGGAGGAAATAAACAAACAAATCGATAAAATGCTCCAACAAGGTATTATAGAAGAGGCTAGATCCGAATGGCAAGCGCCCCTATTAATTATCCCAAAAAAGGGATGTGACGAAAAGGGTGTAAGAAAGGCAAGAATTGTTATAGACTATAGGCAGTTAAACGAACAAATACAAGATGATAAATTTCCATTGCCCTGTATTACAGAAATTCTAGACTCACTATCAGGCGCAATGTATTTTTCTCACCTTGATTTATCTCAAGGGTATTATCAAATCGAACTAGAAAATTCGAGTAGAAAATACACAGCGTTCGCAACTGATCGAGGTCAATATCAAATGACTCGTTTGCCTATGGGGATGAAGTCAAGTCCTAGTGCATTTTCTCGTGCTATGACACTTGCAATGTCCGGGTTAAATTATGACTGTTGTTTTGTTTATCTCGATGACTTTGTAGTTTTCGCCAATAATTTAATAAATCATAACAAAAACCTAATAAAAATTTTTCAGAGATTACGGCAAGTAAATTTAAAGTTAAATCCAAATAAATGTGTTTTTCTTAAAAAATAAATTCTTTTTTTAGGTCACATAATTTCTGCAGAAGGCGTACTACCCGATCCTTCTAAAATAGAAGCGATTCAAAATTTTACAATTCCAAAAGATTCAAACGAAGTTAAAAGATTTGTTGCTTTTGCTAATTATTACCGAAAATACATAAAAAATTTTGCACATACGGCATCACCGTTAAATGAACTAACAAGAAAAAATGTTAAATTTATTTGGAATAAAACCTGCCAAAAATCTTTCGAACATTTAAAGCAAGCATTAAGTAACCCGCCAGTTCTTCAGTACCCAAATTTTTCACCCGAAAATCAGTTTATATTAAAAACAGACGCATCAAACTTTGCTATAGGAGCAGTGTTATCAAATGCGGATGACAGACCAGTGGCGTATGCAAGTCGATCTCTTAATAAAGCAGAGAAAAATTACAGCGTTATTGAAAAAGAACTTTTGGCAATAGTATTCGCGGTAAAACATTTTAGGCCTTATTTATTTTCTAGAAAATTTCTTATTGAAACAGATCACCGACCTCTAATTTATCTATTCGGAATGACCAATCCGAGCAGTAGGCTAATAAAATTTAGACTTGCTTTAGAGGAATACGATTTTACAGTCAAATATATTAAAGGTACAGATAATATTGTAGCGGATACCCTATCCCGTATCGATATATCGTCAGACGAATTAAAAAATTTAAACAACGAGGTATGTAATTCCCTCTTTATCACAACAAGAGCACAAACAAATAAAGTTAAAAATGAGTCTTTGGGAAGTTTAGAGCATAGTTCTGACAAAAAGATTGATCACCCTGGAGTTGTAGAACTGCTAAAACATCCAAAAAACTCAGTCAGTATATGTCCAATATCCTTAATAGAATTCGAAAAAATGAGAAAGAGTAAAAATTGTAATTACATAAGTGGGAATTTAATATATAGTAAAGATTCGCGAATCATATTTTTTTATCAGGATCCTCGATAAATGTTTGACTTAGGTGATATGTTGAGAGACCTGAAAAATATAAGTAATAAATATAATATTCCGGAATTCGTTATTTTAAAAAATGAAAAGAGTGCACAAATAATAAAAAATATTTTAAAATTCCCAAATCAAATAAAAAATACCGGTATGAAAATATCCATAATAAATGATGTAGAAAATGTAAGGGATAACGAGACAAGACAAATTATTTTAAATGACTATCACATTCTTCCTACTGGAGGACATGCAGGAATAAATAGAGTTTATAATAATATAAAGAAAAAGTATTTTTGGGGAGGCTTGCGGAAAGACATTGAAAATTTTATAAAAAAGTGCGATGATTGTCAACGCCACAAACACTCTACCCCAAATAAAGAACCTCTAACGGTTACTACAACAGCTTTATCAGGATTCCAAAAGGTTTATTTGGATTTAGTTGGGCCGTTGCAGGAGGATTCGGAAAATAACAAATACATTTTAACGCTACAGTGCGAACTAACCAAATTTGTAGAAGGTTATCCTTTAAAAGATAAAGAATCCCATACGGTAGCACAAGCCTTAGTAAACAATTTTATATTACGCTATGGTATACCAGGGGAGATTGTTTCAGATCAAGGTACTGAATTTTTGGCGTGCATTTTGAAGGAAATTTGCCACCTTTTACAAATTAAAAAACTTAACTCCACTGCTTACCACCACGAGACACTAGGTGCTCTCGAAAATACACACAAACACCTCGGTGCATATTTGCGGATTCAAGTTGCAAAATATGCCAATGCATGGAGCTCGTGGGTGCCATATTGGTGTTTTGCTTTTAACACAACGGTACACACTGAAACTAAATACACACCCTATGAGTTAATCTTTGGAAGCCAAGCAAAATTACCTTCCAACCTAAGTGGGCAAATAGACCCAATTTATAACTTTAACGATTATCCTTTAGAATTAAAATATAGGTAGCAACAAGCATGCAACGATGCACAAAATAATTTACTAGCCTCAAAATTTAAAAGAAAATCCACGTATGATTTAGGTACATAAATTGTAAAATATAATATAGGAGATAAGGTTATGTTAAGAAATATTGGTAAAAATAAATTAGAACCACTTTATAATGGTCCATTTAAGGTAGTTCAAGAAAATTCACCAAATATAACTTTAGACCTAGGAAATAAATTAGTGGAAGTTCATAAAAATAGGATAAAGATATATCATGGTAAATAAATAACTAACTAAAAAAAAAAAAAAATGTATATTTTATAAATTTACATTTTTTTCTCGTCCTCGAGGGAGATGTAGTGGTAAGATAAGGATGCATCCTATTTAATTATTAGTAATTAATTATATTTTAGTTTAACATCCTGTAGATTTAGTTTAACCTAGTTATTTATATCGTAGTCAGTAAGAATTATTGTTTTATTAATATAATATGTACATTTCGGCACTTATTCTAATGACGCAGCAAATATCGCGGGTCATTGGAATAAGCGAAATACTCAAAACCATTTTGTAATTAGAATAAAGACACTGAAGAAAAAACAAGTTTTTTAATCAATAATACCTCCGCCAAAATAAGTTATTAATGGAGTTAATGAAAATAGACGATGATAAAATTATATTGGTGAATTGTTAAATTGAAACAATCGTTACTTTTTTAGCCTTTGAACATAACAGTTTAACGGATTAAACTCGTTTACTACCCAGACAGTATTCATTTCTGGGGGTTTTTATCAAGCCCTGGGCCCCATCTTTTGTAGCGCATAGTAGGGACGCGGGGAAGTAAACAACGCCTAATTAAATATAAACAGGCAACAATGGGGGCCGAGTTAGTCGCCCGCTCTTTCATAGTGCTCCGCCACACATCTGTTATGACAAGTTAAATATTCATTTTACGGTGGTTTCCTTTCTTTTTGAAGTGGTCCCATGAACAATGGATCCCTGAATGTTTGCTAAAGAGATGAAATTCGCTTGTTGTGTTTTCAATTTGGCGCCGATCAAATATTGACTAAGCGAGACTAATTAGATGGGATGATGATCTATTGTAGTAAAATGAACATTGCTCTAATGAAATAAATCCTGTTTAATATATGTTTATATAAATTGAAATAGTTTTTTTATGTAAATCTCAAAATTCAATAAAATCACAAAAATAATTAAATTTTGTTAAATGATAAAATAAATAAATTATACCCTGTATAACAGTGTTTTTAATACAAAGAAATATAAATACATTTTTCTAGATTGAATAATGTAGGAATTTTGAAAATATCAATAAATTAATCAAGAGATAATAAAAAGTATCACCCTATATATAAAAAAATATTTGAACGTAGTATCAAAATATATGTCATATGAAAAAAATATTGATTAATAGATGAAACATAAAAGATTTGTACGAATATTCTTATTTCAACTCAATAATGGTCCCATCGAGTGATTTTTTAAAATATTTTTATCTTACAATTTTGTCCCACCATAACAAAGTTCACTACGTCCAACCGCTCTGCGGTCGATCCTGTGGCTATATTTAATTGTTTGAAGAATATCGGTGCTAGCACAGAACACCTTAACTATACAGGGGCGAATTTTCGTAGCCTTCATTCTCTGGGTAAAGAAGGTTAATGCCGGCCACTTAACCATAAATTCAATAAAAATTATTGCAAGCCACTTTTTTATATTATTTTTATTCAAACATATATTATAAACGAACTTAATTGTAAAGAAAAAAACTTTATTATAAACAAAGATTAGCTATTAAAAAAGTTTAAAAAAAAGTTATTTGGCCGCCATTGTCCACACGTAAGGTCTGCTGATAATCCCGGTTAATTGCCAAACCTACAATTCTCGCAAGCATAACCAATTGGAGTATTCCATCCTGAATATTCATCATGGGCAAAACCTTCTGCAAAGGGTGCATCTATACCACAGTTCATTCATGTCATCATTTTCGTCGTCATCACAAATAGTGGATTCTTGTACAAGTTGTCGTTTGACACTGTTGATCCTTTTCACTTTATGAACCATCATCTCAGCCTCGGAGTCAGAGGATTCATTCTTTACGTGCAGCACTTTACGATTAGATCTTTTTATACTTTGGGTTTTCTTGGAGACAATAATTGTTGGAGCTGACTACCTTATTTTCTTTCTTTTTTCCTTTATACTTGGTTAATTCATTTATAATTTTGTTTTTCTTTTTATTCTCTTTTTCTATCAAAAAGTCTTTGTGTCGAAGCTAGAATGGTAGAATGCTGTTTCTCTCTTTCTCTAGCTTGTAGATTTCTGGGTGGATTATTCAATTGGAACTGGCAGGAGACATTGGAAAATTAAATTTTCCCTTCGCTTTAGGAGTATGAGAACTTGACGGACCAGGTTCCACTTGAGAAGTGCAAGAACTATAGCCCATACCAGTAGCCGATAGTTTAAGTTTATGCAACCTGCAAGAAATTGCAACAAGTTCTTGCAAGGTCAAAGTATTGCCGATGTTGAATCTTGCATGTTGTTTGACATTATGCAAGTCTCTTGCTATTGCAACATGGCTGCCAACCCCCCACCCCCCAAAAAAGCGGTTGCTATTTAACCGCTACCGCCGCCGGCTTCAGAAATTATTTTAAAGGGCCGATCCGGCGGTTCAATAGCAATTTTCTAACCTCAAAATATTTTTTATTTGTCTTGAATATTTTGTCGATCTGTTCAAAAATGAAAATATGAAAACTAAGCAAAATAAATAAGAAGAAAGTAATCAGTGCATAAGTATAGCTGCTGCTGCTGCCTTGCTTCTAGAGCCTGAGGGACATTTGGTGAGTTGGTAAACCAAAAGTAAATAGATTTCTCCCTAGAATTGCAACTTTCAGGAAATAGAAATCGCACCAAACCGATAAAGTTGCAATTGCAAGTTCTTGCAAAAGTCGATCAGCTGGGCTTTAACTGCGCATGCCTTTGATCAAGATAAATTGCGTCTTGCATGGCGTTGCAGGTTGCATTGCTCCATGTCATGCGAGCTTAAGGTCAGGTTTCGTTAGAGAAATCGATGAATCAATGTGTGTTTCAGTTAGAAGTTCAGATGCCTTCTTCAGTGAAAACATTGCGATTTAAGGGATAAATTCCGGCTGCCTTGAATCCAAGTTCTCCCTTGCTTATTAAAGCGACAAAGACATAAGCTTTTTGAAAAGAGAGGCAACTTCATATGGATTAATTTTCTGAAGTAGATGTGATTTCATATATAAATTGCATTCGTTTCTGTATGCTGTTTTGAGCAGTCCAAAAAATGATATATCTAAAGGTATGAGAGGTATGTGGTGGAATTGACAATAACACAATATTATGCTGAAGCCACAAAAATTTCTTCTGTAATCCATCCGTTTCCTAATAGAGGCGAGTGTCTTTGCCAGGGAAATATGAACATCGGAGGAATGAAACCACTCGTAGCGCTTATAGCGCACATAGCTGTTATGTTCCTACCTCGCTCCCAACTTGTAATTGAGCCAACCCTCTTTTTCTGGAACCTGTACTGTAGACAGTCCTGTATCCTCACAGTTAAAAATATTTTTTGGTGCTAACTTATGTTTATCCATAAGTTCTATCATGTTTATAAAAAATATCTCGACCTTCTCTTTATTCAAAGCAGTGACTCTATTTAGGCTAGTCGCTTCTGCTTTACGGACAGATATCTTATTTCTTATTAAAAAGCTATGGAGCCAATTTCGTTCAGCCATCATTGTAGCGTTATTAAAATTATGTTTTATACTATTTTGAACCGCATATTGGTAGGCCACCTTCTCACTTTTAGGGCTCTACTCCACAAAAAATTTTGCCAAATTTTTAATTTGCTTCGCAAATTCTCTCTGTTATTCTGTTATGATTACGGACTTTCTTCCAATCACTGTATTACTGTATTTTCCTTTTTTCGTCTTTCTAGCAATGTAGAATAAGGAATTTCGAACCTTTTTGCTGCTGCATGAATGGAGTAGCCTTCATCAATTAATGCTGTAGCTCTAGCAAGCATTTCACCTGTCCATTTGGCTTCTTTGTTTTTCAAGTCTTAAATTTCGGCATCTGCAATGAAATAAAACAAATATAAATTTGACTGTAGCCAATCCCGGCCACTCACAGGCAATCCCCGTCGGTGGCCGGGATTACCCGCAAATCCGAAGCAATAAATTATAGAAAAAAAGAAAATAAATTACCTGATTATAGAATACTTAACCATATTATAGATGTACGAAAAATATTACAAATCAAAGGTACGCAAAATAATCCTTCCTTCTTATTTCCTTGAAGGCGCGAAATTAGTATGTATATAGATACTTAAAAAATGTATCGACTCGCCCCTTCCTTCATATTTACGTGTCACTGGATCCGCTAGTTTTTAATGCAGTGGCCGTGATTGCCGACTGGCCGGCATTGACCGTATTGTCATTTTTGAGCGCCAAGTGTGAATTTGAATTAAGAAATTAAGGTGGTTTAGCGCGCAATTACTTTCAGCCTTTCTTTTAGTGTATCGATTCGATTAAAAAATATATTCTGGGTTTTCTTCGCCGTTGAAATTTTACTTTGGTAAAGGGCCCCGCACTCTTCTTATGCAAAGTGGCTCTCGGTGAAATTCCCTAAATTTTTGACTATTCTGATCAAAAGTAATCCATGGGCACAAGTTTCAATAATGGACAGTTTTTTTCTACAGAGTGTTAAATTTTGTTAAATTTTGATTTTACTACTTCATTATCAATCTATTCCTACTATTTCGTTATTCCTTTAATTCCACATAAATGTTCACTTATACTTCAGTTATGCAATTGCCCACGAATATTACCAAAATTGTAAGAAACTACAGGGTGAGTCAAGAGTAAACTGGGTGCTATTTAATGGTAGAGTTTATTTAATCACCCTTTGCCGTTACGTCATACATTGTCCAACTTGATCTCTCCATCATGAAATGTATGAGACGGAATTATGACTTCATTAACGTATTTCTTAACTACTCTCAACGTTATTTATTACTTTTGACAGTTCAATTAATTTGTCATTGTCAAAATGCCTTCCCGGTATAATGAGAAAGAGCAAAGTTTAATTTCGAAGTTGATTGATTACTTTTCAAGAGAAAGAGATGATGGAATACAGCTTTTACCGTTAAATGCAGTCTACAACGTTTGGGTTCACCCCAAAGATATAATCGTATAATACATTTTTTTTCGCCATTTAATCACGATTCGATCATCCGTAATTTTTTTAATTTAGTCAAAAATCATGCTCAGTGACGTTGAACATCCCTGCTGCTAGAAATTTGAAACAAATCAGTTAAAAAACCGGAGGTTTCAAGTTAAAAAAAAATAATAAATAATGCGTCATTGAAAACAATCCTTAACATATGTCGTTGATTATATTTTAATTTTGAGGTAATGTGTAAAATAACATCCAAATAATATAGGACACACGTAAAACAGCAGAATACGTCACCGATTATGACGTAACGGTAGAGGATGGTTAAACAAACTCTATGTTTCTGAAAAACAGTAGTAATATTTTTGTATACTACATAAAAACAACCTTTTAACAATATTATGTTACAACATATACCTTGTATACAGGGTAAATTAAGAGTAATGAAATGTCACATGTATTTGTACACTCCCTAGCTTTAATAAAAAAATATTTAACATATCTACAGCGTGTTTTAAAAGGTGTAACATGAAAAAAATTGTACAAAAGTGCATTATTTTAAAAACACCATGTATTTCAAAAGTTTGTCAGTAAAATTCCATTTTTTTTCTATGTGGTAAATGTGAGCTCTCAAATATATCCACCAAATATGAACATATTTTAATAACCAGTTTTTGACATATAGGGTGTTCAAGTGTCCAATGTCAACGTATAGTATTATCATTCCTGTCTAGGGCAATTTGTCAACTCGGCACGAGCGCCTCGGTGATCTATATTTGCCCTCGAGTGTAATGATGCATTTCTCGCTCCGATATATAATCTATATTTTAAATTTAAATAATTAACGTAAAATATGTACTCAGTTTTTTCAGTTATTCATGTTAAAAATACGCATCTCTTTTTTCATTTAACCAACTTTGTTTCTTTAACAATTTACAAAATCCCAATACAATTAAATTTGCGCCACCCTGTATAGCTACTAATAAAGTGTCTATAACAAATAACTCAATTTTCTTTTTTATATTTTAATTTTTTGTTATTTCTTAGCCTACTAAATCGAACATATCTTCTTTATCAACTTATTCACGGTTATACGTTGGACATCGTATATCACTTTAATCCCACATTTACTGATTACCCCACGCAACTTGCCGATGTGAGGTAATAAATCAAAATAGGGCGGCAATTCAGCTGAGTGCTCGCTTAACTTCGCTCCTATTGTAACATACCGACGGAATCGGTAGATATACCGTTTACGCCGTATTATAAACCATACGTCGGTATTTAGAACGACTACAGCAACTCGCGGGGTACCACAAGGATCAATCCTAAGATGCATAACAAATGTGTACATTATTTGTTTACTAAAATGCAACTTGATATGACTAGTGGCATACCACAGAGATCAGTATTATGGCTCATAAAATTTCACTTACATGTGTGGCCTCCCAACCCCATTCTGTATAAAGTTTTACTATTTGCAAGAAATTATTTACCCTTATTATTCATTTAACAATGAGTTTTCTATACTTTTTTTACCTGTGGCCTTTTTACCCCAATATCTGTGATCGTCTTTTGTTTAGTTAGGATCCACGTCGTGTTTAATAATGTCATTATTATTAATAATTATAATAACCCCATAAATTCTTTTAAAGTTTGTTGACAAGTGAACATAAATCAAAACACAAAAATCTCAGAAAATATTTAATCATTAAGAAATATTATTGTTGCGCTCGGGCGTCTTACTGAAAAATGATGAATATATTAATTATAAATTAATTAATCAATTGCGCTGGCAATAAATACATCAGAAATAAATTATAAATACCTTTCTGGAGCTTATAAAAGCTCCATCTAACAAATACCCACCACTGGGCCATTGACCAACTAATATGTGCAAAAAGTTCTTAATAAGTTTAAATATCGTAGATTTCATCTGATGTGCCCTTTCTCTCTCTGCATTATTGGCAATTATTGCTCATTTATTATTGTTTGTTTTTGTATGGACAACTCTACTGAGTTACGAGCAGATCAGCACCAGCGAGGCAACCCTTATGTCCAGGCTGAATACTTGTCGAACCATGCTGCTTGCAATTAATTTTAACGTCTCTTTTCTACTACCAGGGCTAATCTGGACGGGACCTACAGCTTATCGTGGGCTCCGAACCACGGTACTCAATCACCCTAAACCCAGGACTATGACTTTGTCATTCAGGTGATCTGTCGACTAGCAAGTGTGTACTTGCCCGCAGTATCATCTTGAGTTGAGATTCATGGGAATCGAACCCATGACCCGAACAATGACCAAGTATAAAGGCCGATGCCCTGACCAACCTGGCTACCGTGTCCGGTAAACTCGTTGAAGCATAATGCGTAACAGTGACAATATATTTTAGACAAATATGTATATGATAAAAGTTGTTATTTAGGATGGTACAATTAACTGATAAACGTCACCCCCTGGCGAAAACAAGAAAGATGGAAATTTTATAAGGTGTTTCAGTCGATACGCATTTAACCTTTGGCTCAGGGACTGTAAGAAGTTGGCGAATTAAAATGTGCAAATACTTATACTGATTTATTGTTAAGAAGACAATTTAAATCCAAATGAAGTGAAGAAATTGTCGTTTACGAGGAGAGGTGTAAAAATGGGTAGACGCCGAAATATTTAGCGTCGGGACGTAAAATTGCGTCGAATATTGTAACTTCTACTGATGGTGTTCGTAGCTTATTTTGTGAGAAGAGACTGGGTTTAGAAGAAGTAAAACGCAACTATTTGTCTCGGCCCTAAATACAAGATTTTCGGTGACGGTGTTGGTAGTTTAAAATTTGATTTTTGACTGATCCTTTTAGAGCTGCGAAGCCCCTTTTTATGTCGTGTTTTGAGTAAACATTTTACGTCATAATCTTGTTGGTATATCTCTTCTTTTTAGTTCTCATGAACGTTATCTAATCCTTAATATTTAGGAGTGAAAAGAATTATTTTTTAATATTTCAAAATTCTTGTACGGCATGTACTGCAAGGAACAATTCTTAGACCTATCCTTTCGAATTGATACTAAAACCTTTTTTTTTTGGTCATTTTTTATTTATAAAGGGGTAAATAATGGGAGAAGTGTAAATGAAATACTGGCATATGAAATATTTTGTACGCAATTCCTACCTTTATATACCATTAAGGGTAATACGTGAGTTCGACAATCAAGTCATGTTCCTATTCGACTGTTTGTTTAATCCTCACCGACTTGATTAATTCCGTGGTTGATTTCGAATGTTTGGAATACAATAGGTTAGAGTATTGGTTGTTTCTTTAGTTGAAGAATTTAGATTTTATTTATAATCATTTACTCTTTTCCTTTTACATTCCTACATTGTATTGTTGTGTTGTTGATTTCGTGTAAAATAATTCTAAGGATATGCTACTGACGTCCTATCGACGTTAGTTGGATTTTTGGCGCCCAACTTGTAACAAATCTGTTTTTACGTTTTTAATTAAAAAAAAAATATGTTTTTTACTTCAAAAAAATTGTCAAAATAAAATACTTGGTTTCCTTTCGAAGTGATTACGCAATAATTATGAATATGAAGATTCAACCCGAATCACCTAGATAAAATATGTCTCTTTTCTGGTTACAGGGTATTTTATTTAAAAAATTATAAATTATTTGTACCCGCTACTTTAAAACTATTCGACGTATTAATTTAAGAACCAGAATTTGTTTTTATTTGTTTAATGCATCTATTCGTCTATGAAGAAAAAGTACGATATTTAAGTATAAAGAATTGGAGAATCGAAAAATTGTGATGAAATTGCAATTCCGCCAGTGTCGTTGAATTTGGGAAGGATCAACCAGTCACTTGCCCCTGCCGTACGCCTCTGATAGTAGCCAGAAACGTTTATCTGACATAATTTAGTAGGGTTTATAGTACCTACACTTTCTGCCAGTATGACAATTATACGTCGACTGGTTTTAAAGTACCGGGCACAAATAATTTTTAATTTTTTAAATAAAACACCCTGTAGGTAATTCAGACAGGAAACACATTTTATCTAGGTGATTTAGGTTGAATCTTCATATTTTGATCTGGGGATTCAAGAGTTGAAATTTTTACAATTAATAATGAAACACAGTGTATAAATAATTATATTTTTTAAACTGTATTTATTAAACTATATTCTTCGTGCAATTTTTTATTCAACAAATAAAGAGTAATCACATAGAAACTAGGGCTTCACACGAGACGAGATAAGGCGAGAATTTTAAAAATCTCATCCCGGTCTCGTTAATTGACAAAAAAATAAATCTCGTTTCTGTCTCGGTCTCGTCTCGTATCTGGTCTCGTCAAATTTCGTTATTGCTAGAACTTATTTCTAAGATAGTACAAAATGAGGTAATTATTAATTCTATTGTAATTAATAAATGTGTGATTATTTATTTATTTTTGTTTTATTTAGACGTTACTAAATCATTATCTATATAAATTATAATTATAAACATTGTTATATAATAAAATACAACTTTTTTTTATTTATACAGTCAACCTTTTTTGAGCTTCGAATGAATAGTTAATAAATGTCTTTTCATTTCTGGCTTCCTGCTACTTATTGTTCTTATTCTAGATTTTTCACCCCCTAAAAATATTGGTTTTTTCTCATCTTTAATTAATTCAAATTAAATTTTTTTGTCAAATTTTGATACCACCGAAGTATGTTTTATTAAACACATTTTATTAACTGCTTCAATTTCACTTAATGTATCATCACTTTCATCTTATCTCTGCCTTTTATTACTAGCACCTACACTCAACGGGGTTTTTGCTCTAACTGAAGTCCAAAATTATAAAATGTATTGTAACCTATGCAGACCCTTTTTTTATTATAAAAAAAATAAATGTTTATGCTGCTCGTTAGTTTATCTTTCTCGAAAATTCAGAAAAAATTTCTGGGGAAATATGAACGAGACCAGAAACGAGACTCGGGTCTCGCCGTATCTGGTCTCGGTATCGCCTTAATAATTTTCAAAAAGGTTTCGTCTCGGTTTTACGAGACCAGATGAGCCGAGACGAGAAAAATATTGTTCTCATGTGAAATCCTTATAGAAACTAAAATTTTGCATATGTCAATAATGAAATTAACTTCCAGAATGATGACATTCACCTGATTTCGCTCTTTCACAGTAACATACTGTCAGTAGATAGAACGTCCTTTAACTTTAAAGACTCAATAAGTAAAGGCAATGACGTTTAGAATAAAACTTTACAAGTTGATTTCTTATACAATTGTCACAATCTAAACGTCATTGTCATTAGTTATAGAACCGTTAAAGTTGAAGAACGTTCTATCTACTGACAAATACTGTTACATGGTTAATGTAACTATATATTTGTAATTAAAACAAAATAGAATGGACGATGTTAGTAAGCAAGATTTTTGGGATTTTTAATATACCGACACTTAATCTTAATCATATCGATTTGGTTACAAAACAAAACCCACTCCAAATAAACTTCCTTTTTTTTAAATATTGATTTTTTAATATACGTATTTACTGATCTGGAGATTTTTTTCGGTGATTTAACTTATGTTGGTACATATGACATTTCGGTCACTAGAAAAATCGATTGAAATCGAATAGAATAATCATATCTGTTAAGGTTTCCATTTTTTTCAGATCAATATCGCTCCATCTTTGATTTCTGACGTTTAAACTTTTATCAATTTTTTGATTTCTAAACTTTAATAGGTTTTATTAATAATTATTTCAAATAACCTATTCATAATTTAACAATTCGATTATCAATGACAGATCGAATGATTGAGTAGACACTCCTTATCGATGAGTATGTGACGTAGTAAAGTTGCCGATTTGCGCATAATTCGAGAACCGGGTTATAATTTCCGCATTGTAAAATAAATTGCATATTTTCGAATAATTTCACAAAAATCGCATAAATAGCGAATAATTACAATATCCTAACTTTCTACAAATATTTTGCGAAAAATGTTTTTTTTTAGTTTTTTTTTTACTAGACTTGGCAACACTTTTACAGATTCCACTACTGGAGCCATCGTTTCGAATGATCTGAAAAGACAAATGGGTTGACTTTGTATTTTCTAATAATTATTTTAAGAGAGAGAAAAAAGATCTTTCTCCACGACCATTATTGAATGTATGAATTCCGAAATCATTTTTAATAATAGAATGTAAACATTCACCCTCTAGAGTCTGAATATTTATTCTATAATACTTGCCTCTTATGCATTTTGCATGTATTTTCATTCTTTATCAAGGTAAAGAATGGATTTTCTGTAATCGAAATAAACGATATGGGATTGCCATGGATGTCAAAAGTGTCAGTGTCAGATACAAAATGGCGACGATAATAATTATTTTCAAACAAGTTTTAATTTAAACAAAATAATTAGTGAAAAATCAAGTGAAGTAGATATAGAATTTAATAATATCTAAAATTGAAAATTATGAAAAAACACCAATGCACCAGATTTTAATTTCGGTAAGTGTACCACAACACTATAAATATTACTACAATGTAATACAAATATGTCAACAAATAACTTGTGTTTAGATTTAATTTAATTTTGATTCATACTTTTTGATCGTGGAGAAAATATAGTCTGTTACTCGATTAGAATGAAAAAATTCGACACTCGTGGTTCCTCACACTCGCTGACGCTCGCGTTCGGAATTTTCCACTCGTGTCGAATTTTTCATTCTAACCTTGTTACAGAATCTACTATTATGTGCTGAAATCGTATAATGTATTATCATTTTCTCATTTTTTAAGGGTAAATAACTATACAAATATACTCATTACACATGCGCAGTAAATAAATAGCTGTTTTTTAAGTTTTTAATTAAATCGCACAATTTTCAACATAATCGCATAATTATAGAAGAGGACGCTCATAATTTTGGTTTTAATCATTGGCAACACTGAAAGCTTCTGGTATAACATTATCAAGCCCGCGTAATTTAAATAATAATAATAAATTGTCCATTGGTTTTGAAAATGTTTTTTCAGAAATCTTTTTTTAAGTAATTCTAGCATTGGTTAAATAATATAATTAGAATTATTGTTTATTTGTTAATTAAACGAATCCAAATTTGTATCATTCTGTACAATATTAATTAATAAGCATTAAATTAAATTTTCTATTATTGTAAACGAGAATTGCATTTTAATTAACAATCGAATAAAACATGAAATAATTTTATTATCAAAAGTAGCGACGACAAGGTAATAATTTTCCAATACCATACAAAAAAAATATTTGATTAATTTTACTAAAGAGATTGAATATATCAATTATTAAAATTGATATTTTATTTTCCATTTTATAATTACACAATTATTTGTACTAAAATATTTTTTTATTTAAATTTATTTTATATTTTTAACTACAAATTAATTATATTTTATTATTAATTAATTAAATCTAGGAAGTCATTATGTTCTATAATTATAAGAATTGTTTAATGTCTTCAATAATATTAAATTATGGTTATCATTTTTTTGAAGTATATTTTTATATTAACTGTTCTATATCATTGCGGATAATAAAGATGAATATCCGAGTCTTTCATGGCACGTGTTGCTCGAAACGTTGATGTATGAAAAGTGGAGACTTCAGGCTCCCGCCCCTGAAGAACGTCGTCCGGGCTAACCGACCCACATGTGTTTTCTCCTAATGTTTTCGCATGAAAAATGGCCCGCGACATACGCCGCGCGTTGCACCGTGAAAATCACACAAAATGGGTTATGCTAATTTAAAAAATGGGATCATTAATCAAAGAAGATATTGTATTTTTAATTTATAAAAATGAAGATGATGTATTAATCGAATAAAGATAAAGTATAGCAGGTTTTTATCTGATTTCTTTTATAGTCTAGACTCAAAATTACAATTAATTCTTAAGAAACTGTATAAAAGAAGTTACCGAAGTAATAAAAGTTTTCTTGATTTAAGGAGGAGATAACAAAAAAAAATGTGGTTGCAAAACCTTTTCTTTTGACAAATGAAGGGGTTTCGTTTAAGGATCAGACGGTGAAAAAACGTTTTGTCGATGTATAAATATAAGTTTGGAATAATTACACAATTATTTTATTCTCTCAACTTAGTGACCAATTATTTTTACACAATAATGCCTAGAAGGGCTGAAATTTATTAAGCGGCCGTTCCATAGACCACCGTAGCATGTGTTGAAAACCTCAAATTGCGTGAAAATTGGGTTCCCTTTCACGTAGGGGTTAAAGGTTTCCCGTAAATGGAAATTGTGGGTTTGTAAAATAACCACAGAGTGAGAAAGACTCAACAGTGTTATATTGTGTACATGGAAGACTTTTGTTCGGTTAAAAATTGAAAAAAGAGGAAATAAACAGGTAAAATTTATGAACATCTTTTATTATTATGATAATTATTTAAAACTGCAATCAATACATTAAACATTGTTACGTATTTTTTTCAATTTAAATTTTTTATTAAGTCCCTATATTGGAAAAGTTCGTTATCACGAAAACTTTTATACATAATAGAATATTTAGGCCCTGAATAAGCTATTAATGATTTTGTTTTTTTTATGGACGAAACTTTGTTTGAGTTTTATAAAGTTTCTACTAGGACGTAATTCCGTTCGCAGACAAAACCGATTTTCGTAAATAAGCCAACATAGTAATTTCTCATGTCCTGTCTAGACGAAGTTGGGGTAAAAAATGCATCAGATAAGCCAACTTGTCTACTTTTATAGTCCTATTAATAATTCTAGTTTTTATGTTCGATATTAGCAGATTGTTTTGTTGTTTTTTTATAGCTTTTTTATAGGGTGAGTGTATAATCAGTGACAGTTAGATGGTACCATTCTGTCCAATAACTAATTTAATTGGAATGCGATGAATCGTTGTTCTTTAACATATTTATTTTTATCATTTTATTTCATGGAAAATTACTAGTTTAGATAAATTTTATGTAAATCATATTTCCAATTAAAATAAAAAGAATATAAATTAAATCCCAACATGTCTTGATTTGTATTACTATCTCGATGTTAACACGATTACCTTTTTCCCTCTTGTACGTTGTAACAAATATTATATCGAAAATTGTACATATTACGAATCATAACCTACAGACGTCCACTCAAATATGTCAAACCAATTTTTGTTAGCATATCTTTAGATATTTAATAGTCGTTTTTGGATAAATTTCATAGGAATATTATCCAGCAAATACAAACTAATTTATATTTCTTTTAAAGTTAATAATAATCTTTCAGTTTATAGTAATGTCCATTATTGTTAATTTTAATATTTTATCTACTCCTTTTAAGTTATATATTAATTATTAGTAATTAATTAATAGTATCCACAAACAAATAGCGTGAGTTATGACTCTATATCCATAACTCACTATGGTGAGTTATGGATAGGAATGTATATTTACTGTCATTGAGGGGAGTAGGTAATATTTTTTCTATTTCTGTCTTTGGTTTTAATTGTTTTCTTATTCCTCTGGGTTTTTTTCGGTTTTTGTGATTTTTTGTGACTTTTTTTCATTGTTTTGTGGTTTTTTGTTTATTTTTTCATTTTTTACAATTTGATTTTTCATTTTTTTTCCAATATTCTGATTTTTCTTTCAATCTTACATTTTCTTTTCCGATTTTTTCTCATTTTTCTGACTTTTTCATTTTTTTTAAATTGTCTAATTTTTTCTCGTATTTTTCCATTTTTCTGATTTTTCGTTTTTTTTCCAATTTTTCTCATTGTTGTTTTTTCTATTTCTTCCTTTTGTTTTCTGATTTTTTTCTTATTATTCTGATTTTTTTTCAATTTTTCGGTTTTTCGATTTATTCCTTTTTTTCATTTTTTTTGTTTTTTTTTATTTTTTTCTTTTTTTTAGAATCCTTTCACTTTTCTCCATGTTTCACTATTTTTCCTCTTTTTCTATTTTCTCCATTTTTTCTATATTTCCTTATTGTCCTATTTATTCCTATTTCCCCCCATTTCTCCCTATTTTTTCTTATTTTCCCCCATTTTTCACTTTTCTCCTGTTTTTTCTTTTTTTTCATTTTTCCCCATTTCTCCCTATTTTTCCTATTTTCTCAAATTTTTTCCTTTTTTTTTCTCACTTTTCTTATTTTTTTTTGTTGTTTTTTGATATTATCTGCATTTTTCTTATTCTTAAATTTAGAAAGTGAAGATGAATAAGGTACACCTCCAGAAATAAGACAAATAGATGCTACAATACAGAATTTTTTACCCGAAAAATCACAAAACAAATATAAAGGTGTAACAAAAATTTTCAAGATTGATGTAGAAGTAAGAAAGTTAACTCGTTTACATAAAATGTACTTTTGGCATATTTTAAGGAGCTTAGCAATAAATATAAAGCATCGTCTCTGTAGACTTTCTACTCGATCCTAAAAAACACACTCAACATAAATTGTGAATAAATTTATTGTTATAGTCGTAGATAAAGTATAGTATTCAACTTGCGGTAATGGTCATACCTAACTTGATCAATTACAGCACTCGCCTACGGCTCGTGCTGCAAACTTCATCTGCGTGAGTTATGACCTACATTACCGCTCGTTGAATAATATACTATTATAATCTAAAAATAGATTTAAGTCAACACAAAATTATTCCGTCTTTCTCTCAGACTTTTTCTGTCTACTTGCAAAGTACACTTAACTAAAACAAAATACACAAACGACTGTTGCTATGCAAGCTTATCTTTCTCTCATATTATCCCATCAAGAGACAAAAATATAGATATATTTCTTCCCGCTACGTATCACGTCACATTTCTCCTACCAATAAAAACTACCAACCGTCCCCTTGGTTAAAAATCAGAGCACACACGCTCTCTCACATCCAGACAGTGAATCAAATCAGTCATGCCTTTACTAGAGCAAAAAAGTTTCTTCATATTAATTAAATGCCTAGTTAACCGCACCCAAAAAGTTTTCTGAGTTTTTCATATTAAAAAATGTAAATAGTTTTTTACAGTGAGTGAAGTGATTGTGTACAATTTAAATATTCATAATTTAACATAATGTGCCGCTTTATGATTTTGCAGTTCATGTTTCGCACTTAAAAAAATGGAATTAAATGTAACCTTACAATTTCAAATACTATTTTTATTTTAACATTCATATTCATTTAATTTCTACCCAAGAAGTTTGGTCCTTCGAATTTCTGGATTTATGTTAACACGTTCGCCGCCTAGTATTCTTCCAACAGCTGTGAAAACTAATATTCATAATTCGTTCAGTTTTTATGTCTGAGTAAGCTATTACGCGCCTACAAATATAGTTCATCTTCACTTTCAAAGAAAGATGTGCTTCATTGAGTTTTAAATGCCTCCAAAGAAAACCGTTTGTAATATAATTAATATTATTAGCAATTAATGAATAGCAAAGATATAAATTTTCCAAGATCAAAATATCATGTGATTTATTCAATCAGTTCCGTTATTGAAAGTGAATTTGTAGTGATTTCGAAATTGAACACGTCCAGTGCCGTTAAAATAAGTGTAATATCTGTAATTTTTTGTAAAGTTTATATCAGAATGTTTTATGATTAATAAATTAGTTATCGTGTAAATAATGGACTCAGCTTTTTTAGCAATGCCGTTATCACAATCACAAACGCCCAATGAGACGATATTAATTCAACAGAATAATGCATTATTCCAAGAGAATTTCGCAAGGTCACAAAATGAACAAACTTTATATACAGGGTGGAGAAAAGCAGAAGAGGAGAAAAATGCTTTACTTCAAAAAATCACCCAACTACAATTTCAGATGACTAATATGCAAAAAAGTTATGCAGAGATTGAAAACATGCTGACTCAGAAAAAAAACGAGGAAGAAGAGAAAGTTGAATACCATACGGACGATGAAGAACTGGCAAGAGAGACGGAGTGGATAAGGTCAAATAACAAAGACTACAAAAGAAAACGAATGGATACATCTATAACTCCACCTAAGAAAGTCTCAGAAGATAAGCAAACGGTAACTAAAAAAACAAAATTACCTCCACCTATTATTGTAGACGGAATTCAAGATTTTAACGAATTACATGAGCAACTCAATAATATTACACATGGGTTCCAAATAAAAGTTATGAACAATGAAGTAATCAAAATTAATGTAGCTGATGGAGATAGTTACAATCTTGGAGGAAAAGAATCTACAATTTCATTCCTACGAAAACAAGCAAGATAGGCCTATAAAAGTTATGGTTAACAAACTACACCACTCCTGTAGACCAGAAAATATAATTGGGGAACTAAAAAAAAGAGGCTTTAAAATTTTAGAAGCCACACCCAAATTACAATTTAAGAGCAAGAAACCGTTAGATATGTTTATGTTAAGCTTCAGACAAGATGAAGACATAAATAAAATTTTTAGTATAACTGATATAATGAGTATTCGAGTAGAAATACTTCCTTTAAGAAAATCGAAGTTAGTTCCACAGTGCAAAAGGTGTCAAGCGTATGGACACACACAAAGGTACTGTGTGAGACAACCTAGATGTGTAAGATGTCCTGGCAAACATATTACGAAAGATTGCGATAAACCTAGTAATATACAACCAAAATGCGTGCATTGTGGTGAGGGGCATCCTGCAAATTATAGAGGCTGCATTGTGGCAAAAGAAATGCAAAAACTTAAAGACAGGCAAATGAAAAAAGCAAGTTTACCAACTCAACCTCAAAGGGCTAGACAGCAAGCTCATGAGAACAGAAAAGAAACAGAACAGAGGGTAGACACCAACAGCAGGTCATATAGTCAAGTAGTGACAGCGGGAAACAGTAAAAAGCAACAACCAAAGCCACAGCCAACAACTAATATAGAGCAAACATTGCAACAGATATTAGAAAAATTGACTGAAATGGACAAACGCATAAGCGATCTAGAACATCGTAGCAGGGGAGCAATACCAAAGCAAAAAAACTTCTAAGGAACTAAGGATAATGGAATGGAATGCCAATGGACTGCTACAACACCAACAAGAGTTGCAAGCAGTCCTGGACATTGAAAAAATAGATATCTGTCTTATTGCTGAGACACATTTTACCACACAATCGTATATAAAATTTAGAGGATATAAAACATATCACACCATCCATCCTGAAAATGCGGCTAAGGGTGGGAGTGATATGATAATTAAAGAAAATATCATGCATCATGCAGAGATAGAATATAAAACAGAAGAAATCCAAGCGACATCTGTAACTGTCAATACCAAAAACCAAGAAGTTACAGTGACAGCATTATATAGCCCTCCGAAACATGCGCTTAAGAAAAATCATTATCTAACATTTCTAAAAAGTCAAGGTAAAAGATTTATAATAGGCGGAGACTTTAACGCTAAAAACGTACATTGGGGATCAAGGTTAACGACTACTAAAGGGAAAGAATTGCTGAAAGCAATAAAAGAAAATAGAAGCGAATCGTTATCAACAGGCAAGCCAACCTACTGGCCTACCGATCCACACAAAATCCCAGATCTGATAGACTTTTATATCATAAGAAACTTATCTGTAAACTATATGCAAATTGAAGAAGGGTGGGACATGAATTCCGATCATTCACCAATTGTCCTAACAGTTAGTGAACACATTATAAAAAAAGAAAATAATCCAACATTGATAAATAAACTAACAGACTGGCATAGTTTTAAGATAGAATTAGAAGAAAAAATTAACTTAGCAGTGCCCTTAAAAAATAAGCAACAACTAGATGCAGAAGTCGAATTGTTTGTGAAACAAATACAACAAACTGCATGGAATAATACTCCTATCATTAGACAGACAACTAAAGGAAATAACTATCCAAAAGAAATTAGAAACTTAATCTGTGAAAAGAGGAAACTAAGGCGAAAATGGCAACAATCTAGAGCCCCTATTGATAAGACAAATTTAAATAATGCTACCCAGATACTTAAAGGAGAAATCAAAAAGCATAAAAATGAATCAATTAGTACTTACCTAAGCGAACTGACAGACGATGCTAGCACAGACTATTCACTATGGAAAGCCACTAAAGGATTAAAAAGACCTATCATGCAGATACCACCAAATAGAATACCAAATGGCAAATGGGCAAAAAATAATCAACAAAAGGCTGATAGATTCGCCAAACATCTACAAGACACTTTCCAGCCAAATGAAGGTGATAAAAATATTGACCAAGGAACAGCACAACGAGAAGCAGAGATTGAGCTCACATCTCCTAAAGAAATTATAAAAGAGATTAAAGAAAATATAAATCCTAGAAAAGCCCCTGGATTTGATCTCATTACTGGTGAAGTCCTAAGGCAACTCCCAAGAAAAGCAATAGTTAAGCTAACACATCTAATCAATACATCTTTTAGGCTAAAATATGTACCATTAATGTGGAAGGTAGCAGAAGTCATTATGATCCCCAAACCAGGTAAACCTCCTCACGAAGTTTCCTCTTACAGGCCTATATCGCTTCTTCCTGTATTGTCGAAACTGTTCGAAAAATTGTTGCTTAAACGGCTAAAACCCATAATAGAAGGGTACAATCTGATCCCGTCCTATCAATTCGGGTTTAGAGAAGGTCATTCTACTATCGATCAGGTCCACAGAATTACAAATGTGATAGAAAAGTCACTAGAAGAAAAAAAAGTTTGTTCCACAATATTTCTTGACGTGGCACAGGCATTCGACAAAGTCTGGCATAAAGGATTAGAACATAAAATGAAGATGTACTTGCCTGTACAGTTCTCTGATATTCTAGAATCTTACATCTCAGATAGACATTTCAGAATTAAGCAAGAAGAAGCCTACTCTGACCTTAAGAAAATTAATGCAGGAGTGCCACAGGGCAGTGTGCTGGGACCTCTGTTATACCTCCTGTACACGAATGACATTCCTAAATTAGAAAATGATATTATAGCAACCTTTGCAGACGATACTGCCATACTAGCAGTAGGAAATAGCCACGAAGAAGCGGCAGAAAAACTACAGGTATCAATCAATAAAATAGACAAATGGACACAAAGGTGGAGGATTAAAATAAATGAATCCAAATCTATACACGTAAACTTTACCAATAGAGCTCAACAACATATACCTATAAACATAAATGAAAAACGAATTCCATTCGCAAATACAGCAAAATACCTAGGTATCACCCTCGATGCTAAGCTTCGCTGGAAAGCTCATATTAAAAAGAAAAGTGAACAACTTCAAATTAAATATAAAAAAATGTATTGGCTGATTGGACGAAACTCCTCTCTGTCTGTACACAAGAAGCTCCTGCTGTATAAAAATATACTCAAACCCATTTGGTCGTATGGTATTCAACTATGGGGTTGTGCTAGTCAAAGTAATCTACAAATCATTCAAAGATTTCAGAATAAGGTACTAAGAAACATTGTGGATGCACCTTGGTATATTCGAAACAGTAGGCTCCATAAGGATCTGGATATGGATACTGTTGACCAAACTATAACCAAATTTGCCACGAGTCATGAACTACGACTTCACAATCATACCAATGTCGAGGCAATCCAGCTCCTCGACACTGCAGGAACAGCGAGAAGACTCAAGAGGATTAAACCCTACGAGTTGGTGAAGTGAGATTACCAAAAGCAGAGTAAAGTGCGTGTTGAAGTGTACGTTAGTTAGTATACCAAATATAATAGAAATCTACTATGGATGCTGCTGAGTAAGACCTTAGTTAGTTACAGTGTAGTAAATTAAGTTAGCTGTAAGTTGCTGATTGATCTTAAGATCAGATTGTAATGTTAACACAATGCCTCGAAGGTGATTGTTATTAAAAAAAAAAAAAAAAAAAAAAAAAAAAAAAAAAAAAAAAAAAAAAAAAAAAAAATTAGCATATAAAGAATTAAAACAGTTGTATCTTATTCATTTAAATAACAGTTTTATAAAAATTGCGTGGTCCTTCGCTAGTTTTTTCATGTCCACTTTGAGATTAACTAACTTGTTTAACTGGCTGTGTAAGACTGGAGAAAACTAGAAGTAAATTTGAAAAGATCTAGTCATCGTTTGTAGATATTAAAGTAAAACTTAATTTAATTTAAGGCATAATATTGCGGCGATTTTTATTTTTATTAATTTGGAGGAGCAGTTAAATCATATATTTGACACTCAAAGTTAATATACATAATATTGTTTTCCATATTATAAATAGAATTTCACCATGTATACTAATATTCGATTAAATTTCCTAAATCAATTAACGTCCGTATCCGGTATTATCAATTAATTGATTGTTGATTCAATAGATGTAAACAAATCGAAAAGTAATTAAGAGACACTGCCAATTTCTATTTGGGGGAAATCTCATAAAAAACATTTATTACAAATTGGAATTCACTAGCACTCTGGATTTTCTAAATCTGGATAAAATTGTATAATAATCTAGCACTGCGCACAAAATTAAAATAGTTTTCAAGTGTTAATGTAATGATTTTATTGTTACATTGAATTTGAATAATAAGAGAAAATTTGTTGAACGACACACACGAAGTAGTTCTTCAAAAAAATAGTTTTAATGCGGTAAACTAGGACATTTTGCTCATTTTGTGCTACATGCAGTATTTTACTTAAAGGGCTTACAACTGTCTCAATATAAGAAACAACAAAATTTACAGTCGATACTTTTATCAAGTACATGTTTGTTCCCGATGATATCCTTGGCTTTTATGTATTTATTGGTCGAGATTTATTTGAAGATCAGAATTTAATGACAATAACAGATCAATGAGGTTCTTTTGGTGTAAGATATTAATTGAATTTTTAAAAAAATTCACTCAATGCAAAGTCGAGGTTCCGGCCCAATACCAAAGTGAATTGGAGAAAATAATAATAACTGGCAATAGGGTGGGAGCAGTACGGGAAATTACATTTTTGGTTAATAAAATAATTCGCTCCAGGGAATCACCGTTTGCTTGCTCTATGATGTTAACAAAGAAGAAATCTGGTGCTTACCGTCTCTGTGTTGATTTAAGAGAGCTGAATAGAAATACAATTAAAGACTTTCCGTTGTCACTGATCGAGGACGAACTGGATTGATTAGGAAGTTAAAGTTTTTCACCTCACTGGAATCCGGCATCCATCACATTTTCATTCATGAAGATTCGTTTGAGAAAACTGTGTTTTGTGGAACCTGACGGTGAATATCTGTGAATGCCTTTTGGTTTGTTTAACGCATTTATCTAAGGCCCATGCATTTTTTTAGAACACCGTAAATTTAGCTTTGGGAGCTTTAAAATACACCATTACATTGGTGTATTTAGATGATATACTAATTCCTTATGAAGCGGGCTTCATTTTTTTACGTCAAGTATTGGAAGCAGAACATTTGGTTGTATTTTTTCGAAACTGTCGATTTTTTCAGTGCTCCCTCGAATATCTAGATAGACAAATCTCTGGTGAAGGTATTTAACCCGGTAAACCTAAAATTTAAGCTTAAGTGGAGTCGCTTATTTCCGAAAACTTAAAATGGATTTGTCAGTTCATGTGATTCGCCGGTGATTTCCGAAAATTCGTTCGTGATTTTACCATCAAAACAAAGCCTCTAATGTTCAGCCCACCTACCTTGCGGCATGAGGCCTGTTACTAACCAATATCTATTGAAAAGACTGTCAAGGGAACCCCTACCAACTCCGCACTCCAAAAATTAGCAGGGGACCAGTTGTTTTGTTAGGAAGGATAAGAAGAAAGGTAAATAAATAAAGTAGACCCATTTTTCCCTATTCAGTTATGTCAGTACTATATATTTTTGTGATGACAATAGTTGTGTTTAGTCGTCGTACCCTATTGATCCTAATGCACGTTCTCCATGGTAATTACATTTTTCCATTCATTTATGGCTTGAACAACTATACCATCTCTTAGATCGATGCTATTAAGTGGATATTGTATAGTTAGCTCATTTACCTGTGTTCTTACAGGTACAATTGTAGAGTAAGTGTTCTTGATCTTCGGGTCCCTGTCCACAGTCACACATTTCGTGAGTCTCTCTTATTCTAAACCTTGTATAGTAAGTCCTCATGTGCCCGTGCCCTGTCAGAAGCTGGATAGCCTTCCAGTTTAGTGGTGCATAGTTATTTCTCACTGTTTGGATGATATTGTACGTTTTCCTTCCTGTTTCCCTGTATCCCAGAGATTTTGCCATTTTTCTATGATCTTTTTCTTCTTGTCCCTGTTTATAAGGTGCTTATCACTGTATGATCTATCAGTATGTATGATCTATCATGTATGTATGATCTATCATGTATGTTTTTTGCATGCGCCCTATCTACGTTTTTATGAGCTCTATTTATGCCTATTGTTGTTCTTTTGTGCCATATGTAATTAATACTAACTCCATGATTTTTTAAGTTTACTATCTCTTTCTGGATCAGTAGAGCGGTTTTATTTCTGGGATAGTAGCTTTTTACTACCTCGACCGCATTTCTAGAATCTGAGACGATATTAATGTAGAGTCCCTCATAGTTCTGTCTTCTCGTTCCTATAATTTTTATTGCTTAGTAGATTGCCAACATTTCCAGTGTGTTAATGTTACCGTTGGTAACGATTTTAAACTCGTCTTCCCATGTGTTTTGAGTCTGTATTGCGATACCCTCTGTTGAGGAATCGTTCTTTTTGCTTGCGTCTGTGTATATAGTTACAGTTGTTACATTGAGGTTTTCATTTTGCAATATGTGGGCCATTGCAGGGAGAAGTTTATAGGTACTATATATGGCATAATTCTCCCTCGTGTGCGTCCTTGCTAGTTCGTAAGTTGCTAGAGCATCAGCCTGTAATGGTGAGGACCCTGCTAAATAACCTACAATGACAAATGAAGTTCTTCGACTTGATTTTTCCATTCGTCAAACGCAAAAAATACGTATCATAAGTAGGTATCTATACATCCAACATTTTAAAAACGTACCTAGAAATGATTCAAGCTCAAATTCATTGAACTCGATTTCCACTTTATGTGCACTAGCCAAATGTTTTCTTAAACAATCATAAATTTTAAAATAATCACAATAATTTTCAAATGAACATATTATTCTCTAAATAGGGAACTCTTCATTATTTGAAGCTGATATTTTGTGCAATTCTTTAAGATGACGAGTATGATATTGTTTATTCATAAACTGCTGGTCACAATATTTCTATTGGAAATTATAATACTTATAGATGCTTCTTAGATGAGCGTATACATTTTGCTCGTACATAAAATACATGCCACATTATACGCCAATAATATCTCCATCCATACTAATATAAAAATATAATAAACAAGAAACAGAAACAGAGATAAAAATTAACCTTAATTTGAATTCGGCGGTAAAATGTTAGATTTGACCTTGGACAGCCAAGGTTAGTTAAGCCGCGAATCTCTCGTGTATATCGGGTGTACGTGAGCGACATCTATCTTTGACTTTGGCTGTTTGAACTACTCGAGGTGTCATCAATAAATAAGCCAATTGCGTTTGCTTATATGGTTGAAAAGTGAACTTTTTGTTATTTTAAGCCATTTATACATTAACTTAACATATTCATCCGACTTCCTTAACATATTCATCCTCATAAACCAGAATTTCAGAAAGTGATATGTACACTTTTACAGCCATTACTTATTAACAATCTATAGCACAAATCGATCAGCGATTCAGCGACAAATAACAGGAACTTGTTATTCACACCTCAATCCGACATTTTGACATTTACAGTGTCATCTCGCGGTACGTGATTTTCTCCTATCCTCAGAGTAAAGAGAGGGCATTCTATCCTTTTTTATTAAGCTAACATCTAGTTTACTTTTGTTGACATCGTCCTCTAGAAATTTTATAAGCGTATTTTCTAGCAGGTGTTAGTAATATTGGTGTTGTTTATTGATAATACTTCACATTATTGTATATTACATTTATATTTAAATTATAGTTTAATACATTGATATTTAATATCAGTAAGTTATAGAAGAGCCACCTTGTTAATGACTATTAAATAGAAATATGTATTATATAAGAAACCGATGAATCAACACACCCAGCATATCTGGTTCTCGAATAAAATATTTCAGATTTAGTTTTAGTTTAGCCATCGAATTATATTATTTTTAGAAATAGAATAAAAATTGTTTGATAGTGATAAGTTTTATTTTTTAAATTGTAACACAGGGCAATTTAAAATCATGTAGTTTACTGTTTGTGACGCGATTCGTGTTATTTTTGTAGTGTTATAAGTCGTACTTAATATTTTTGTAAACATTTTGAACTATTTTAAGTGATTTTCTTAAGAGGTTGTTAAACCTTGGGAAAATAATGTGAAAAATGTGGTGCTTTTTCTAAGCCATTAGATCATCTTATACTTCACAAGTAAGTTACAGAAAATACAACTTTATCAAAATTATATTACTACTCACGACATATTTAATTCTAATGTGATATATACAGTATGTCCCCCTAAGTTGGAATCATATGAAAAACTTTTTTATTATTACTTTTAGGAAAAAAAGTTATTCTTCATAAAAAGTTCTGCATTATCTAAAACCTACAATACAGTTATCAAATATCGAATTTTTTCAGTGGTATACGAGGTTTGTCAAAAAATATGAGTTTTACTCAAGAGTAAATTACCTTTAAATTTGATAATATCGAAAAATGTTACTAAAAAAAGTTGATCATAATAAAAAAATACGTTTAAATATGCAAGTACATCCATTTAAATTAAAACTTCAAATTATTTTATTTTTACTAATATTTCTATTTTGAATGAACATTTAACTCGTGTGATTACACGGTTTGACATTTATTGTCAACATTTCCTTCTATCAACAAATTATTTGTTTGTCAGTGCATCCTAGATTACATGTAACTACAGTTAAATTTGCATTATTGTAGACATACGTTTTAAAAATAATTTTATAAATTTAAATGGATGTAATTGCATATTTAAACGTAATTTTTAATTCTGATCAACTTTTTTTAGTAACATTTTTCGATATTGTCAAATTTTAAAGGTACTTTACTCTTGAATAAAACTCGTATTTTTTGACAAACCTCGTATAACACTGAAAAGATTTGATATTTGATGACTGTATTCTAGATTTTAGATAATGCAGAACTTTTTATGAAGGATAACTTTTTTTCCTAAAATTAATAATAACAAAGTTTTCCATATGATTCCAACTTAGGGGGACATACTGTATATTAATACCATGTAAAATACCCAATTTTAATTTAAGTTATAATTCTTCGCGTCGCCACTGTCTAATACCGTTTGTTTACATCACGTCAATTTTTATTGTCGATTTCGTCCTCTGCCCGAGATTTTTCTCCGCGTCTTACGTCCCTCGCCAACAAACTTTGACGAGAGAGAGGGCTAGATGTTGGCTTAAATTTTTTAAATGACATTAGATATACAGGGCATATCTAGTAGTTCCTTTATCTGAGCTCCTATCACACTCATTAGATCTGACAGTTTGACAGATACAACTTAATCCATCCTTCACGATCTTAAAAGGAGGAGTTGCCAACCTAGAAAAAGGTCTACCAACGGGGAAGGATTATTTTTAGTCAAAATCTACTTCATTATTTTCGCAATGATAATAGTAGATTCTGTAACAAGGTTAGAATGAAAAATTTGACACGAGTGGAAAATTCCGAACGCGAGCGAAAGCGAGTGTGAGGAACCACGAGTGTCGAATTTTTTCATTCTGACCGAGTAACAGACTATATTTTCTCCACGATCAAAAAGTATAAATCAAAATTAAATTAAATCTGAACACAAGTTATTTGTTGACATATTTGTATTACATTGTATTAATATTTATAGTGCTGTGGTACACTTACAGATATTAAAATCTGGTGCATTGGTGTTTTTTCATAATTTGCAATTTCAGATATTATTAAATTCTATATCTACTTCACTTGATTTTTCACTCATTATTTTGTTTAAATTAAAACTTGTTTGAAAATAATTATTACCGTCGCCATTTTATATCTGACAGTGACACTTTTGAAATCCAGGGCAATGCATATTGTTTATTTCGATTACAGAAAATCCATTCTTTACCTTGATAAAGAATGAAAATACATGCAAAATGCATAAGAGGCAAGTATTATAGAATAAATATTCAGACTCTAGAGTGTGAATATTTACATTCTATTATTAAAAATGATTTCAGAATTCATACATTCAGTAATGGTCGTGGAGAAAATATGTTTATAAAATTCTATTGAGCTTTCCAGAATATATCGTTAGCGAAATATAATGATTTTATTAAAATCTTACTTCTGATTGGTGGAAATTTCGTTGTCAAATGTCATTCCTCATAGAGTAAGTATAACAGAGTGACATGTTTCATTTTTAGATTATAGAATATTCAAACTGCTCGCCAAATTCAATTTAGTTCCACCAATCCTCTAAGGCTGTAGGTCATTCGCTGAAAATACTTACTCTATGACGAATGACATTTGAGAACGAAATTTCAACCAATCAGAAATAAGATTTTATTAAAATCATTATATTTCGCTAACGACATATTCTGGAAAACTCAATAGAATTTTGTACACATATTTTATTATTGCGAAAATAATGAAGTAGATTTTGACCAAAAATAATCGTTCCCCGTTGGTAGACCTTTTTCTAGGTTGGCAACATTGAGGGAACTCCCCTATTGAGAATTGTCAGTTTAAAAGTGACAATTGTCAATTTGAAAGTGACAATTGTCAATTTAAAAGTGACAATTATTAGTTTAAAAGTGACAACTGTCTGTATTAGCTAGCTATGTACATCTAGAAATTTTATTCGTCTGTCAGAGTTGACGTTCCTGTCTTTAATAGAATTTTCTTGTCGTTATTGATATTAATAACATTCTATTAAATTGCAGTCCTAAAGCTTCGGTATCTGAAAAAAGTTGCCATCAATTAGCCACCTGTTTGATGACCCTTTGTCTGTATGGGACTGACTGGGATCATAATCATGTCGATCATATATTTCTTTGCGTGACCACTTTCTTTGTTTTTCAGCATCCGAAACTGATGCATCCTCAGCAATATTTAGCTGTAGAGTTTTTCAGTATCAGTCAGAGACTGTATATGTTAGAATTTTGGGCATTTTAAAGAAATAATTCTCGAATTTTGATACCTTAGTTACATAGTTATGTAGTTAACGATACCAGTTAGGGCTCGCCCTCCTTCCGTTTTTGGAAGTGTTGTTCTAATTAGAGAGGATTTTGGTAGACCGTTTTGTGTAATTTTGGTAAAATGGTTTTGATTTGTGTTAAATACTTGTTGTTGTTGTTTTTCGTTTAGAACACTTCATATATCTTTCTAGTGGGTAAGATTTATTCTTATTATTATTTTTATTACTATATTTTATGATTAAATTCTGTTTATTATAATTAAAGGCTATCCATGCTATAGATAAAAGGGTTAATATTTTGCATGATACCTTTAATAAATCATAAAATATTTGGTGAGCAAGCAATTTGCCACCCACCGCTGTATATAACAAACCCAAAATGATTAATACGCAAGGAGTAATCCATTAGGCTTCTGGAAGGATTAAGAGAGGTAGGAATGTGTGTGTCCCCAGTCCCCAGTCAGCCACACATATTCATTTACTCCGCGTGCCCCTAATCTGCTTTACCAGAGGCCCTACACTCACTAACTGCTCTAAGTTTATTTTCCCAGGAGAGGCGTAATGAAGATGTACCGATGTTTTCAGAAAGCCCTTTTTGCTCCGGAATATGCGAAATAAGATGAAAGTTGTTATTAGCGGATGATTTGTTAGCCGCATATACGTACTCCAGGGAAACATTTCCAAGTTTTGGTAATTAACTTACGTTCAAATATTTGTCTTTATATATAAACTTGTCTTAAAACAAGTTTTATTTTTTTAAACTAAATTATCGTTCAAGGTCAACTCGCGGCACATATTTCTCTATTAATGTTACTAATGGATGACTGTCTGGGGATCATCTTGGTAGTTTAGTGCGAATTGGCTTAGAAAATGCAATAACCGATGCTAATATATTCCTCAGAGAGGATTAATTCTCACTCCTTCTATTTCCAAATGTATCATAATTAGGACATAAACAAGAATTTCTAACATATTAGCTATTATTACTATAACTATGGAATATTTTTTTCTATTCAAAAAGTACCGATATAGAAATAGTTTATGATGTCTACAAATTTAAAGAGAAATTATGTCCTCCACAAAATTACCAAATTCAATGTCAGACAATTAAAAATGTGTCTGTTGGTCTTTCAAAATAAACCAGTTGAGAATGCGCAAGCTAACATTGCTACGACGAACTTTTAATATATATAAATCTTGTTAATAATGTTTAAGCTTATTTTATAATTTAATTATTGCATGAACTTTTATACAAACAAGAAACAAATTTTACCAATTTGAAAAAATCAAACCCCTATAACTTTTTTTTGTCTTAATATAGGTGGGAACTTTTCATAATACAATTTCTTTTGTTTATATTTTTATGCTGAATTTAAATCTGGAATCAGCAATTTAGGTTTTATAAAAATAAGCAAAAAACTTTCACAATCTTTAAACTTCGGACCCCTATAACTTTTTGCCTTAATAGGTACTAACTTTTCATAATGAAATATTTTGTTTAAATTTTATGCTGACTGAAATTAGAATTTTAAATTTTATAAAAATAAGAAAAAAACTTTCACAAGTTAAACTTTTCGTAATACAGTTTTTTTGTGTATTTATTTGTGCTCAATTCAAATCTGAAACCAGAATTTTAAATGTTATAAAAAAATTAGCAAAAAACTTCCACAAGTTTTTAAACTTCGAGCCCCTATAACTTTTTTATCTTAATAGGTACTAACTTTTCATAATGCAATTTTTTGTTAAATTTTTATGATGAATCCAAATCTGAAATCAGAATTTTAAATTTTATAAAAATAAGCAAAAAACTTTCATAATGCATTTTTTGTTAAATTTTTATGCTGAATCCAAATCTGAAATCAGAATTTTAAATTTTATAAAAATAAGCAAAAAAATTTCACAAGTTTTTAAATTTCTGGCCCCCATAAATTTTTTGTCTTAATAGGTACTAACTTTTCATAATACAATTTTTTGTTTATTTTTTTATGCTGAATACAAATCTGAAATCAGAATTTTAAATGTATATAAATAAGAAAAAAAAACACGTTTTTTAAATTCAGACCCCTATAACTTTTTTGTTTTAATAGATACAAACTTTTCGTTACAAATTTTTTATTGACTTTATTATGCTAAATCCAAATCTGAAATTAGAATTTTAAAATTTAATGGAATACAGGGCAGACGAAGAGGATATATGTTATTACATTCCATAAGAACTCGTAATAGTTCTCTTTGCCTAGGGCTCGTTTCGCTTATTAGGCACATACAATTTTCTGAGAGTCTATCGAATCAGTATTGGGATAAAGTAATAACTTTAAAGAGTATAATAATCATAATATTTCAGTTTGTGAGATTAATTATAAAATATCTGAAAATTTGTCCATTTTTTCTATAATTACTAATATTAAAATCATTATCCGGTTTTAGTTAAAACCAGAAAAAAGTATTTTGATAAAAGTCACTTAGTTTTTGAGGTAATTTTATTATAAATTTAAAATTATTGTAATGACATCCAGAGTTATTAACGAATTTAGACTGACCTTTTCGTTACAATTATTTACAAATTTTTTTCAGCAATACTTCCTAATTTGTAAAGTAAATAAATACATTTTAATGAATAATAACAAACTCAAACTCATACCACAATAATTTAAAGCCAAGATATAAAACAGAGGGCTACATGTTTCGGCCAAACAATGGCCATCATCATACCTTTAATACAAAATTACAAATTTAGATGAGCAATATAAATAAAAATAATAATTACTTACAAACTAGATATGATATGAAAATTTAAATTGTATAAGCTTCAAATATCAAACATTGGAGATTTAATTAAATTTTTTTTTAAAAAAGTATTAGCAAAATAAAAGTTAAAATTATAAACACTCCATACTGGAGGAGTTGATGCAACATAACATCAAAGTAACATCAAAGAGCATCCTCCATGCACTGTAAATTAAACAAATATCAAAGTTAAATTAAATTAATTCCACTTGTACCATGCATCAAATGACTGAAAGAATGACAACTCAAGTGACAATTGAATTTGAAGTGATAGACAGTAAGAAAAAAAGATGAATAATCAAGAAAAAAGTATCAGACCACCAGTAAAACGTATGATATATATTAAAATGAAAAAGAAGAATTATAACCTATAAAGTATGTAAAATGAAGCATAAATAATGTTGGATACGATGAAGCTGCTTATTAAGACAAGTAATATTAGTATTAGAAAGATCTGTTTTGATTTAATTTTTTTTCTATTATTCATTGAATAATTTGCCACATTTTAGTATGGATAATCTTCTGTTTTTTTAAATACATTTGGTCTCACCCTAAAAACTAATAAATCTTATTTATTACATGAAACAAAACCTATTAGGAAACACTACTAAATCCCTATCATCTTCTAATATTGCCCCGTGGATCATTTTAACCGTGTAAGATATGAGATATGACTGGTAGTATCCAAAATAAACGAATTAATGACGCATACTGATTAAAAATGGGGTGTTGAATATTTTTAATACCGATATCATTCATTACCCTTACGAAGATGCCGGAGATAAAAATGTCATATGTTTCCCTTCATCCCTTTTTACACCAGCGGCGGAGAGCAATAACCAACACCGGGAGGGGCAACTTAAAAAAAATCATAATTTATATAATTAGTACATGAAATTAAGCTATGTACATGAAATTTTATGACATCCTGTAGCAAGTTAAACATGATAACAGATAACATATGTGAATTTTGTTCTTACTAATCACTCATTCATATATAAATAGTATATTACATTACTTGTGCGGAAAGTGGCATTTTTCAAACAAGTGGAAAATACGCTCGTACAACAATCCCACTAGTGTAAGAAATCACTTTCGCATAAGTAATGTATACTATTTTTACCAAATAATGTACATTTTGAGGTTTTTTTGGCAGGTCCTGTTTGTTTGTTTTTGTTGTAGATTATATAAGCAGTGATCATCCATATTTATAATCACAAACATAAATATTAGTAATTAACGTTTATTTAAAAAAATAATAATAACTAGGAAATTGTAAAACTGCAAACAAGTTGAATTACTTTGAATTGCCATTAAAATTAACCGCGGCAGTATTTTCCGCACACGTACGGAAAGTATTATCCACCCGCGTGTGAAAAAAGCCACTTTCCGCTGTACTCTACAGTGCGATAAATTTTACTTTCCTATGTGGTCGTTAGAAATAGTACTTTGTATAACATGTGCGCAAAGCGTCACTTTTCCCACGAGCACAGAAGTTTGTGGCAAAAATTTGACAGGTCGTAGCTGTGTTTGACATTTCCGTAGGGGAAAGTGCCATAGCGTGTACTTTTCGTACTCTAAATTATTACTTTTTCAACGGATATCAAAGAAATTAAGAAAAAGCCTGCTTTGCGTATAAAAATTGTGTAGAAAAGCGTGTTTTGCATAGTGGTTGTAGACAAATGTATTTCCAATTCGCTTTCACATAAAAAACGCAAAAAATAAACTACACAATAGTAGATATTTACTTTCAAGTAAAAGGTTTTGCTACAATTCGTATTCATAATATCTACCTTTTCCTAGCAAGGAAATGCTGCAGATAAATAAAGTAAATGGTACAGAGCTTAAAGTTTTTGACAGAAAGAAACTTGTAGATTGCAATCAATGCATGTTTGTTCTGTAACAGCGATTTAGTTTTCTACTTAAAATATGTTTGTGAATTGCGATGAAGTTGATCCTTCTGATTTATTTGTGTGGTGTTGTAATTTAAAATGTCTGACACAGATAGTAAACAGGAAGGTAGTGAAGATGTGCCTAATGAGATGATGTTTATCGCTGAAAGGGTCCAAGCATTTCCAGTAATGCTCGAGAAATCTGAAATTCCAGCAAAGAACAAGAAGAAAACTGCTGCATTGACTGAAATCGTTACGGAATATGTAAATCTGTTTGGTAAGAAGATGGACATGAAAACTTTCACGAAAAAAGTGAATACTATGAAAACACGACTCAATTGTCTCATTCGTCTTCTGTCATGGGAGAGAGTAATGTTGAAGGCCATGGATGCAGGCATAAATCCTGTACTTTGAACGCCAGTCAAGTTGATTTTTTTATGTAATTTATAACAATTTACAAAAAAACTATATTTCAAAATCCGTTCTTTATTTTTTGTTTTTACGAGTTAAGGAAATTAAACTCAAATTAAACGTTATATTTGTTTATTTCATAAAAAATAAGGTTCCAGAGTTTTTTTTTACTTTTTCTTAAAAAAAAAACTTAGCTTTTCTTGTCTTCCTTCTCCAAAGGAAACTGTAGTCCAAGAAACTTGGTCCAAAGGAAAAACTGAAGAAACTGTAGTCCAAAAAAAACCATATACATACCAGTTGAAGAAGTTGCTCGTAAAAAATTATCTCTAAAAACTACATTTGTTTGTGAAAAACCAGAAGAGCTTGATGAGACGACGGCGTTAACGACAACCCGGCTTCAACGATTAAAAGTTGCTCGTCTCCAACGACAATATCTCTCCGCCAAGCTATAGAAATTGGACGAGATATCCAACAAAGCACCTTCGAAAAGATTTGTTTTGGTGGGAGATCAAACTTACTGTAGCCTATTATATATGTATGTAAAATATATGTCAGGTAATATAAAATAATCCATTTCTTTCGATTTCAAACGTGCAAGTTTATTTTTATTTTAAGCATCTGTTTTTTTTGGGTTCTTAGAAAACAATACTTACATAGCATCAAATAGAAGTTTGTATTGGTAATAAGATGATCCAATTCTTCTCGCCATTCTTTTCTTGTACGTGAATAGGATCTACATTTTCATCTTATATATGTTGCAAGTCCTGTTCTTAGTCTTCTTCATCTACTCGAAAATCTACATCTCCTAGGTGCTAAGGTATGTTGTGTAATAACACCACATGCAGTTATAACTTTTGGAATACTGCTAAATGTTACTTTGCATCCATACTTCAGAATAAGAAATCGCCGTTTCAGTTGCCCAAATGTATGCTCACTCACAACTCGCTCTGATGTAAGCAGCCTGTTGATATTCTTCGCGGGGAGTATGAGGCATTATCCTATACCCACTATTTTCACACTGCCGAATTATACCATAATAGAGAATCATGATCTGATCCAGACCAACTTACATCACTAATTCTGGTCGCATGTGACCTTGCACGTTAATACTGGTAAAACCTTTTCGATTTTTATATTAGTCTTCAAATTTAATGGCTTTTTAATACGAATGTGCGTGTAATCAACAACCAAAAAACCTGTTGGGAAAAAACTTCTATTTGGCCTGCATGATTGAATTTTCTGTATTTGGGAACCGGATCCATTCGCCGCTATATTGTACAATCCGCTCAAGGACCTGATAAAATATTCTGGATACTGTGGGCTACAAACATCCCAATTCTTTAGCAAATACACTTTGGAGTTCGCACAATAACGAGGAATACTTTCATTTTCTGCATAGGTGACTGTCTCCTCGTCCTCAAATTTAAATAATGATTTGAAATCTGATTCACGCGACGTACGTCTTGGATTGTAGTATTTTCTTGTACATAAATTCACCATATAAGCTATAACAAACGCAATACTGGGACCACACAACCAAAAATCAAAGCGCTTCCAGATAGATTTTAACAGATGACAATAAAATAGGTACACTAATTTTAAGTTATAGTTTGTTTAACCATCTTCTGCCGTTACGTCATAATCGGTGACGTATTCTGCTGTTTTACGTTTGTCATATATTATTTGAATGTTATTTTACACGTAACCTCAAAATTAAAATATTACTAATGACATATGTTAAGGATTGTTTTCAATGACGTATGTTAAGGTGTGTTTGTATGAATAAATTTGTAATGCCAAAAATTGTATTGTGCTTTATGCATTGAAACGTCCGTTTTTTTAACTGATTTGTTTAAAATTTCTAGCTTGGGGATGTTTATCGTCCCTGAGCATGATTCTTGACTAAATTAAAAAAATTGCGGATGATTGAATCGTGATTAAATGGCGAATTATGTAATAATACATATTAAAAATGTATTATACGATTATATTTTTGGGGTGAATCCAAACGTTGTAGACTGCATTATCGGTAAAAGCGGTATCTCTTTCTCTTGAAAAGTAATTAATCAACTTCAAAATTAAACGTTGTTCTTTCTCATTATACCAGGAAGGTATTTTGACAGTGAAAAATGAATTGAACTGTCAGAAGTAATAAATAACGTATACGTCGACATTAGTTAAGAAATACGTCAATGACGTCATAATTTCGTCTCATCCATTTCATGATTTAGAGAACAAGTTGGACAATGTATGAAGTAATGGCAGAGAATGGTTAAACAAACTTTACAAGCTGGGCAACTACCGAAAAGAGTGAGAAAACTTTTTACTTTAAAACAATTCAAATCCCTCGAAGCAAATCCTTTTCCTTTACTTTTTTTATGCATATACCTTGAAGGACTTACTTTATTTTTTATAATTAGAAATTTAACATCCCATGCAGTCATAAATGGGTAACCACTTTGCATACCACGAAATCTTATTATTTTATATGTATACTGAATGCTAAATAAATTAAATTATTATGATAACTAAAATTTTTATTACTCTTGTAAAAGCAGAAGAGAGGTTTTCCTGTTGTCAGATTTTATGGGATAAATGTGCTGTATAATTTCAAGGTATTTTAACTCATATTGGATAAAATACAATAACTAATATTACAAATAAAAAAGTTGGTAATAACTCTATAACAACTTACAAGACGAACAGATATATTTTTTACTAACAAATTTGGATCTAGTTGTTACGTGGTAAATTAATTAAAAAATACTCTCTCTGCTACTACATAGTAATTATCGTAGCCGTGATATAATTTACGAGTATTAGCTAAAAACAAGCACGCGAATCTAAAATTTTAGAAAAATATTGATTTCTAGCGAAATTTATTGAAATATAGTAAAAAAAAGCTTGTTTATAATTTTCATAAAAATAATAAAAACTTTTATATACAAATGCACGCTACTGTCAGGATCCCTAACAACCCCTTACTAGTTAGTTTCCTCTTACAAATGAGTTCCCGGTGGGTGGCAGCCTTTTAAAAAATAATAATTTATCTCTATCAAATTAAAATGGCTCCCTTGTATGATAAATATTAAATAAATTAAATCTATCTTTGATCTCTGTTTTAAAAAATGTTGATGATTCTTCCGGAGATGAAGGAATAAATTAAAAAAAATTGCGTTGCTTTAAACAAAAAGTAAAAATAAATTCTAGCTTGAGATATAATGTATTCATCAAAACCAATATTAGAAACAAAATATACAGGAAATTAACTACAGGATGCCTTATAACAGATTTAAGGATATGGAAATGGAATTGGTCTTGTACCAATTAGGAACATAGTACTACCAAACATATAAAACATTAATCTTCGTGAAAATGGATAATGGTAATCGCTCTCTTTGCGTGTAAAATAGTAGTGAATTACTTACAGAATTCAATCCAAGCTCACTTGCACTAGTTGCACTTATTAATACTCTATAAATTAATTATCGATAACTAGGAATTATTCACCTTTTGAAATTGGAACGATTCCTTGTTGTTCAAAATACTCGTTACTCGTTACTTTTATACCTATCGTCCTATAATGCCAAAAATTAGTAGAATTATGTATACTCAAAGTTTTAAAATATTGTGTAACCAAAAAGTAACGATTATTTGTTTCTGTTACGTTAGGTTAGTTTCGGTTACTTTATTTTAGGTTTGTTCCCGAAACGAGTTCCTAACCTGTTATGAACATACTGAGTTGCGCATCTCAGGATGTTCATAACAAGTTAGGAACTCGCTTCGGGAACAAGCCTTTTGATAACGATAAAATAAACAGTAAGTGGCGATTTCTTTGATGATTTCATTGTTTGCAATTGTAAAAGATTACCGAAATCCATAAATTACTGGCGAGCTGAGCTAGGACAATGTACTTAAAAGAAAAAGTACCAAAAGTAACGAGTAACGATTATAAAGTAACGGATATTCATATTAAAAGTAACGAATCGGTACAAGTATTCAAAAGTAATGAAATGCGATGCATTAATCCATAACTTCGATCGCCACATGGTTAGATCGGGGGGACAAGCTGGTGAAAATATAAGTGCGCCTGCGCCGAAGACTCATACCAAAACGGGTTGATTCAACGATTTTTGAGGATATGCGCAGAGTCGGCCTCAAACTAATTAAAAAAAATTAAATTAATTAAATGAATTAAAATAAATATATTTATTATTTTGTTGACCGAATACCACGTACCATTCCTTGACCGAAACATAGGCGTACACTTAAAACTGTTCATTCAATACTCCTTCCTCTCGGCGAACAAAACAAATAACACATGTTTTGTGTGCCGAAATTATTTCACTCCATTTTATATTGGTCATTGGTTCGGGATTCGGAATAACATCGACAAAGTCACCTTCTCTCTCATTTTCTGTCTTCTTCTTACTGTCTCATCTTCTACTTGATCTTTGGTACTACTGTAGTCACTTGCGGCTTTTAATTACCATGGTAATTAACAGTTCTTTAAATTACTCCATACTAATTTCTCTTTATAGAAATGCCACACATGGTTTTCTCTAGAGAGATTCTATTTCTTTAAATTCACAATATCCAGGATTTAGTAGTATTTTCTAGATATCTTATATTTTAGTTTAAAAACTATTCGTGATTGACTAATTTTACATTAGTAATGTTACTGTGATTTAATTTTCTTTTTGTTTTTCAGAAAATGTCATCAAATACGAAGCACCAAGAGGGGAAGTTAGAGAACCAGACATAGACTTAGAAGATATCAGCTACGATGGTACTTTAGATGGTAAAATGATGAAAGGAGGATTAGGTCAATTAGTAGACGGTCTTTACGGGGATAATGATTATCAGAAACAGTTGCAAGGTGAACAGTCAGGTGAGAAAAAATAATGTAACTAGTTTTTATTTTTCGACAATGAAGATTACATAACGAGGTTTAGAAATACTTAGTAATTTATTCATTCTTGCAAAAATCACAGTATTATAAAACAAAAATTCTTTTTTCATATTCCTTCAAGCTATAAATTCTCAGTGACCCGTATTTTCCTGTAGCCAATCTTTAATAAAATTATCCTAAATGTTTTATAAGATACATAATAAAATATAAAAAGCCCAAGGGAAGGTTTCATTTCAGGGCCCGTAAAACTCATTTAGTAAACTTTTGCAGTTTTAGCAGGGGTGAGTAATTAATCAACGTTTTCCAGCCCAAGTCGTTTTTTTATTAAATTACCTTTTCAAAATAATGTTAATAAGTTCTTTGAAAAGACTGCGGCTCGGTGGGTATGTATGTGTGAGGCCTGATTTATGAAAGTCAAATTTATACGGACCCACATAGAAGAAGATTTTTTGCCTGATATTACGTCTCAAATTCAAACAAAGGAAATATGTTAAAAAAATTATTTGCATATAGCAAACACAAAATGAAAAAACTAATTTAAAGGTTTTATATATAAAAGTTATTAATAATTATTATTATTATAAAAATACAGACCTGTTTGCTCATCTATATATAATCTTTACTAGAAATAACTTTTATAAATAGTCATAAGCCAGTTATACGTCGGATGTCAAATTTTTCTAGATGTGGAAAATTAGTACATTATCAATTACTAGTTCGAAGATTTGTAGTTTAATATGTGTGTGCTGAAATATCGCGATTTGGTAAATAAAGTCAATAAATTATTAGACAAAAAATTTAAAAAATAATACCAGGTAACACTAGAAAATTAAAAGCAAGTGGCAAGTGTATGAAAACGGTTTGTTGAATTTTGCAATGAAAATTCGCATAATATTCATTCGTACAGCTTGTAGACATTTGTATTAAAATTTTTACCTAGAAGTCGCCATTAGCGACCGCCAGTTTAAAAATCATTTATTTAAATATTTTATCCGATAAATCTTAATCGGGCGTGTTCGACGCGTCCCGAACCACCGCGAAACATTTTTTATATAACACGAATCGACGTAACAATCGATCTCTTTTTGTGAAAAGTGCTAGACGAGTCGGATCGCTTGGTATCCCAAGTCTGTATTCTGCAACCTGTAAGTTTTTTCCAATCTTGCGTAACTATCGTCGAGGGGTGTCGCGATGTTGCCACCTCTAACATAATAAAATTCTTACTAATGTCTGAATATTGATTAATTTAAACATTTTTTTTTTTGAGCATAATAAAATAGTGCTACCTATAATAGAAGAGTGAAGTTTTATTCAATCGTAACTGTAACTATTTATTACTATAATATTTGTTGCTTCTGTAACTGGTCCTTCAAACTTTGCTCTTTAACCTGAAAACAATAATATGAAGAAAACCATAAAAATTAAAAACTATAATAATATAAGAACCAGCCATTAACTTAAAAAGTTTACTTCTTCCTTCACAGCTGGCTAATATACTAGAGGACTAAGTGTTTAATATGAAATACAAAAATGTTGAAAATTACAGGGAAAGTGTGGAACTCTACTCTTAAGCAATTACAACTAATTTATTAATAAAAATACAAAACTTAAAGTTAGTGCCTCAGCCTTAACCAGTAATTTTTTTTATACAGTTTCACGTGATCTGGCATCGAGAGGAGGGGAGGGATATTCTGCCTGTAACCATTATTTCAAAGAATAAAATGATAATTTGGGAAACCTAAGTTCGGATAGAGTATAAAATAATATTCCCTAAAAGTACATAGGGTAGTTCCAAAAAACTGTCAGATAGTAAATGGTTGATTAGAAATTTCGACAATCCACAGATGTATCCCGTTCGCTTTTTTAAGAAGTTGATCGGAAAAAGGAGAAAACTCAAGGATGGTATAAAACAGTCCATTTGATAAGAACATTTTATCTTCATGGTTTAAATCAGCAGCCTCTGATATTGGGATTGACACTAAAAAAATTTAAATCACCAACCATTCTACAAGAGAAACAGCTGTTTTGAATTTGGCCATAGAGGGAGTTGGTGAACAGCAGATCATTAAAATTACCGGATACAGTAATAGCCAATTAATCAAACCTTACTTACAATTGGACGTTAAACATCAAGATATGATTGAAATCATGATGAAAAATTTACTGTTTTAAAGTGGTTATAATACGTCAAAAATTGTCGTTTATAAGCAAAAACTGTTCACAAAAACCTGTTCCTGATAACAACTATCGACTTCCATTTATTTACTACTAGCTTACAACAAAATTTAACGACTTGATCAATAAATCGACTTTTGATTTTTACTAATAGTCTAGTTAGCATACAGTGAAATTTTACAGATTTGTTCAAACCTTATTCACTCTAAATAGCTGGTGTGTCACCCGCGGTGATGTTCTCGGTGATAAGTTGACATGTCACGATGCACACTTCAAAGGACTCTGGTTTATTTTTTCGAGAATTGTCGCCAGGCATTTAAAAGTGTCCCCACACTATTGAGATAAATTCCTAGCCTTACTTCTGAAGTAAATTCATTAAAAGATGGAGTCAAAAAGCTCAAAGATAGTAAGAACGACACCCGGATGAATAGTGCTAATCTTTAATTTACCTGATCCAAACAATGTCTCTGATGATCTTAATCAAGTCAAAACTTTAATTACAAAGGCTGCTGGTGCAAATATCATTGACATTTACGATACTGAAGTTTTTCGCTTTGGAAAGACAAATAAAAATGGACATCATCCCCTTAATATTGTGCTAAAATCAACTCTTGATGTACACGCTGTTACCAAAAACAAACACCATATCAGCCGTGATAAAAAGATTTTTATACATCTGGACCAATCTCCCAACCCAAGGAAAATGCGAGTTATTGAGACATCAACAAGCTGGTGAGCAAAATTTAACAATAAAATATGTCAACAAAACTCCTGTAATAATTACAAAAAATTAGGTTTAGACAAGCTGGCTGCTTATTACCAGAATGTCAGAGGCCTTCGACCTACGCTTCTCAACTATTTCTAAATGTTACAAATTGTTCTTACGATGTAATTATTCTCACTGAACCATGGCTCACAGCTGACATTAACGACGACGAACTTGGTCTTAACGCTTATAACATCTACAGACAGGATCGTATACCCCAGTCCAGCATCTTTAACAGAGGTGAAGATGTTTTAATAGCCGTTAGGAAATCGTCATCCTCGAGCATTATCATCTCAAACCCATCAGTTGAGCAACTGTTTATTTACTTGGATCTACAGAAACTGCAAACACATTTTAGGAGGCATATCACTACGATCAACTTTTATGCTAAATGAGTAACATCCGGACAGACAATTTTATATATTTGGCGAATATAACCTACCCACAGCAATAAGGGATATCGAAGATTTCTGCTCTTCAGCCTCAGCTCAACCCAGCTCGTCACTATCTGAAGAAGGTGCTATCGAAATTATCACGCATATATGTGCATTTTACAATCTTTTCCAGTCCAACAAAGTGCTCAACCAAAGAGGAGTTATACTCGACCTTGTTTTGTTCCCAGTGGAACTTACAGTGATGGCAGCCTTAGATATTTTGATCCTACCTGATGTTCATCATCCTCCTCTTGAAACTTCAATACAATACAAGACGAACTCAAGTGCTGCTCCTGGAGAAGAGCATTATACCTGCATGATAATATGAACCTTGAAGACTCTTTTGCTTCTTGTGGTAGTGAAGTATCAAATCTGTTTGTCAAGCACTTTTCGTCAGTATACACTAATCAAAATTGAAATCTAAATTTAAACGATATTGAATCAAAACTCCTCTTACCACATTCCAATTTAGACTATTTATAAGAAATTATCAAATCTTGGCATAAAGAAAGGTCCAGGTCCAGATATCATTCCTCCCATCCTTTTTAAAAATTTGCAGCTTCCATATTTTCAATAAATCTATTGACTCAGGTGAGTTTCCAGATTATTGTCACTCCAATATACCAATCGGGTAGTAAATCAGACGTCAAAACTTACTGCCCTATATCTATTCTCAGTACAATGCCTAAGATTTTTAAGAACATTATAACAGACTACCTCACCTATGACTGCTCTGGCATCATAACGGAACAACAATTTGGTTTATATGCTGGGAAGTCGACTGAATTAAATTTAGTTACCTATATCGACTTCCTGTCGGAAGCCTTGGAGAAGGGTTGCCAGATTGATTCTGTGTACACTAACTTTTCTAAGGCTTTTGACAGGCTCAACCATTCTCTCTTGCTTCGATAGTTCGAAAAATATGGTGTTAGTGGGGTATTACTGAAATAGATTAGTAGCTATCTTACAAACAGGACTCAATTGGTTTGAGTAAACTTTCAATATTCCAAGTAACTTCAGGTGTTCCTCAAGGGTCACACCTTGGTCCCTTATTTTCTCATGACATTCATTGTTTCCTGTACGGCAAAGCACTATTATTTGCTAGTGTTCGTTAAATGGCATCGACTTGAATTCCATTAAGTGCCATGTCATGCGTTTTTATCGATACCATGTACCAACTACTACTTTGAATTATAACCTAAATGGTCATACCTTGGAGTCTCTTAGTCAAATTAAAGACCTGAGTTATCCTGGATTTCACTTTAAGCTTTAATCAACACATGCCTACGGCTATCCATAAATCCATGAAAATGTTAGGTTTTATTAAAAGACTAACACTCGATTTTACCGACACATTTGCAATTAAGGTCCTTTATTGTTAAATGTAATAAAGCACAAAAATTTAATTGTACAAAAAGGTACTACCAGGCAACTAGTTTCGGTCACTGACCATCATCAGGTCTAAAGATACAAACGTTATGAATTAGTCATGAAATTTAATACCAAAAATATAAAACCAAACTTACCAATATTAAGTACTAACGAGAGAACAAATTAATCACACAAGTGAAAGACCCATTTAAGGATAGAAGGAAAAAATAAACATTAACTTTCAGGTACTTGAAAAACATGGAAATTTAAAAAAAAAATTATTTAAACTAATTAAGACTAAGGCAGGTTGCTCCCTAGGAGGGTATATCCTCATAAAGGGATAACACCTGTAGGAGGATCAACATCCCGCCAGCAAATCTGTGGAACGCAATTATTATTAACCAATTACTGAAATTGGAATGTAAGCATGTGCTCGACGATACTTTCACCGGCGACAGGAGAAAGTGACATCACAAATGACAATTGACAGCAAAAATAAAATACACCCTATACGTTGGAACGTGGAGGGTAATAACAAAAATAAAACGTAGTACTAATAATGGCAAAAATGATTCCGAAACATAGTTAATATACAAAAAATTAACGAAAAAGTTATAAAATTAAAATTTTGAAAGATTAAAGAAGTTAAAGGATAATGCATACGCTTGATTCAGATTAGGTGCACACAAGTTAAGGAAAAACAAGAATTAAATAAAATTAAACGTAAAGGAAAAGAAAAAGAGGTTGACATGTGACAGGTGATTGATCTGAAGGAATAAGAAAGGTTAAACATCAAAAGTGACAAATAACAACAATTACAAATGCAGAGGGTAGAAACAGGAGCAGTATAAACCGGATGAAAAGGAACCGGGGTTGTCAATATATATTAAAAAGGGGGGGCACGAGTAGAACTAGTAGCAGAAAAAGACGGGGGAAGGCAGGGTAACTTGGGTAATGAGAAAAATTGAGAGACAAAAAAGAAAAAGAAATAATTAAAAGAAAACTCTGAAACGGTCAGATGAGAAAATGGGACGTAATTGTTCATTAAGGTAGTTGAAGTTAGGATTACGGAGTTGATTTCATACATCTCGAGGAGGTTTAATCTATAACCTTTTTGGCAGTCGTTAAGAATTTGCACATCTGCATAGGAGAAAGAATGTTTGGAGGAGAGAATGTGATTAGCAAAAGAAGGAGTGTTGGTAATAGCTGAATCTTTGTATTTCTCAATTGTTCTAACGTGTTCTTTGATTCAAGTTAAAAGTCTTCTACCTGACTGTCCGATGTAGACAGAATTACAGTCTGGACAACAGAGTTTATACACTCCTGAGCGGCCAAGATGCGGGATTTTATCTTTGGAATTTACTAGAAAATATTGGAGGTTTTTATTAATTTTAAAAGCAATGTTAATATCATATTTACGAAAAACTTTAGAAATTTTATAAGAGATATTCTCAAAGAAGTGTAATGAGCCTGAAAAAGGCCTGTCTGTTAGCGATACATTAATTAGAAGTGGGGAGTTGAGTGTAAATTTATAGAAGAATCTAGTATATAATTTATTAATCATTACCAACGGAAAATTGTTGTGAATAGCTAGCTGTTTAATAATTTTGAGTTTAGATACGAAGGGCAAATGTGATAACGGAATGAAAAAGGCTCTAAAGATAAAACTGTTGAAGGAGGCGAGTTTGTGTGATATGGGGTGGTTGAAATGGAGTCAGTCAGTTGTAGTTGGTTTCCTATAGATTTCAAAATCAAGTCGAGAAGAGAGGAAGGGTTGCGTTTGATGAGTAAATCGAGAAAGGTAGGGAGAAATTGGACTCAAAGCCGATGGTAAATTTGATACGAGAGTGGAGTGTGTGAAGGTAAGACAGGAACGAAAGAGCATCATTTTGAGAACCTCGAAAGAGCACCAAGCAGTCATCGACGTTGTGGTGCTCGTGCCTATTTTGACGAACACACAAATTAACTTCCACTTTGATCATTTGTATGCTTGACACATCACGTCATTAAGTGTAACATCATTTTTATGTCATTAATTTTATTTTTGGTTATGCAATGTTTTGGTATGACAATCATGTGGTCTCTTCTTTTTGATGACAATCCTAGTGGGTTTACAAAAAAAAGATAAAGAAAAAGAAGAACATACTACTGTTACCGTGGATATAAAAAAAACAAGTTTTAAAAAATAATCAACTATTGTATTGAAATAAAATAAAGTATAACAAAAACTTCAATATCGGAATTTATTAAATATATTTTGTGGTCTATGGTAATAAAAAAACCCAATACATAACGGGCGTAAAAGTGAATTTTATGAACAAAGGATGGGTGATCAAAAAAGGTGTTCTCTAAGTTGTTCATAAAGATTTCTGCTAGAAGGGGTGAGAGGTTAGAGCCCATAGCAAGACCTGACGTTTGTTTAAAGAACTTGTTGTCAAATTGAAAGAAATTTTGGTCTAAAGTTAAAGTAAGCAGTGATATTAGGTCTTTCCAGATTGTAGGGTTGATATTGTTATTGCGGGGGAGAATGTTGACTAACTGGATACATTCGACAGTAGGGATACTTGGAAACAAATTGTAGACATTTATTGTTCACTAGTCCGACTCCACCTAGATTATTCCTCCTCTGTCTGATCTCCACACATAATGTACAGCAGAAACATCGAAAATGTTCAACATAAAATTCTTAGATGCATAGCCTTCAATTGGCTGTCCTTTGCGAGTATGATTCGATAGAGAACTTTCTGAACATCCCCTCCTTGGAAACTAAGAGTAAACAGAGAGACCTAAGATTATTGTTTAAAATTATCAATGGCAGGTGCAGTTATACTGAACTTCTAACTGAAATAAATCTTTTTATTCCAACCCGCTCAACTCGTCAGCAACAAACATTTTTAGTACCTTTTTATCGTTTAAACTTTTAACAGCTATATGCCTTGAACGTTAAGATTAGCCAACACGATCATGAGATTGTTACCACCACCTTTCAGTTAACAATTTAAAATGCAATTACTCAGTTCCGAGCTTTAAATCTTTAATTTATTGTAAATATTGCATTATTTATATCTTCTTTGTCTTTTGTTATTTTTAAACTCTTCACGTACTTTTAGTTATATATATTTAATTTCATTGATTTTAATTAAAATTTAAAATTGTTAATTTACACCTTAATGGGCTTGCCAAAAAAAACTAGCCCACAGCCATTTATAATAATTGTGTTTTTATTATTAATAATACCTATAGTAATAATTAAATTTGGTGCAGTATTATTTTACTTATTATCCGATACCATTAGAGATGTGCCAAGAAAAATAGTCCGATATGAAGTATAAGACCTTAAAATTGAAAAATATCTCATATTAGGCGTAAATATTTATTATAGAAGTGAATTATTTTTCTTATAATCTATTTTGCTTTTCATCAAATTTTATATTTTCACTTTCCCTCTACATTTTTCTAATTTACTATACAGTAAGTAATTATTCGTTCTAAACCTTTCTTGAAAGAAAATAAATTAATACTCATAAATTTCGATAAAGTTTATTCTTTTTATAAACTGCAAATTACCTTTGGGGAATAATTCACTTATCAAAAATTCTGTTTACATTCGGATGAAGCAGAAAACTTAAAAACATAAAAGAATACTTAACCAAGAGGATATTTCATTCTTCGAGTCTGCAACAGGTGAATATTTGATTATTCCTCGACTGGAAAAGCCATTTCCATGTTTTCCAAGAAAAATTGCGCCGATATAGGCCAATCAGACAAGATTTAAATTTGCCACGATCGAAATATGTAGGAAAATATTCTAGATAAATATTTTCCCAATAGAATTTTTTAAGAAAAAATAGTGATAATAATTTATCTATTTATGATTGAGTCAAGTCGATTCAAATTAAAAAAATAATTTAAACATAAAATTCGTATACAAGATTTGTTTTTAAATATATTAACACATTATTTTTGTTTTGTATTTGAATTCTGGTAGGATAAAATCTACAAAACAGAAGTAATAATGTACTGATTTTTACTACTATTTTTCCTCGTAAGGAAAATCGTAATGCAAACAGGATTTTTGTTGAAAAATCGAGCTATGCCTGGCTTCTGCAAATTTGTAGGCTTTAAAGTTGCTTATATACGCCGTAAAATGTTTAAAATACTACCCATTGATGCTTCGAGATATATCCAGCGATTCTACATCTGATAAAATCCCGCAAAATATAAAATCGACAACATGGGCTGTAAATTGGGATTTCTCTATATACTTTCGTATAATTTATTATATTATTTATAGTAATTTAAAGGGTAAAAAAAATAAATATTACTTGGCTCACCGACTATTATTAGTCCTTCTGGTAAAAATTCATTAAGCTTACACGGTGTTCACTTTTTTAAATTGATTCGACACGTTTTCATATTTTGCGTGACATGCGGACGATTTGGTCGAAGATATGAACCTTTTGTTTCATTTTTTTTTAAAGAGGTTTTATTGGTTTTTCGGAATGTTTATCATCGCGTTTGACAAGGTCCACGTAGATTTACGAGCGCAGTTAATGGCGCCGTATTTTACGAGGGGAAGTTACAAACATATTTTTAGAATATTTTTCATAGTTTTAATAATTTTTATCCTATGTCTACGATAGTATGAAATATCGCTACTACACAACATATTTTTTCAGTTAGTGTTTATAACCGGCTTTGGGATTCACGACATTATTGTAAATAAAACACCATGTAATATTTACTCTGTCCCATATATATTTTTTAATTATCTATTTCAAAAATATTTATTAAAAATATTAGCAAACTTGGGAGTAAATAGAGAATAAAAATACAATCGTAATATAATTCTAAAAGGAAGATAATGAAAACAACAAAAGATAATTTTATATAAATTAAGCATTTTTATGGATAACACTGATATAAGTCTTGTGTAAGATTTATATCACCGGTTCAAAAGACAATTACGGACAAAATAATGCACTAAACTTTTCTACTCGGAAAACTGGAGTGAAGCGGCGCCACTCTTGAGGTTGTCTTCAGCACAAAGACGAGAAAATTAGTATTGTTTATAATAGGAGAGTCCACGATGCTAAATGAGGATTTACTGTAGCATCGATGGAGACCTATTGGAATTTGAAGATTAGATAGTAGAAAAAAAGACAGGTTGTGAAATGCAAATTCTTTCACCGGTGGGGGGAAACGTCTAAAAGCTTTCAAAACTGTAAAAAAAACTCATATGGACATAATCGAGGGTGTCATTGATAGTGTATCTCTGATGACAGACGCATGTTAATCTGTCGGTTTGCATGGTGGGGCCGGCCATTTGAAAGAGTTAAAAATTGAGACAAAAAATGAATCGAACACATCAGATACTTAGAGGGGAATATTAAGTGAACACAAACGAAGCTCCACTTCAAAACACTGACTATTCGGATGTTACGAAAGATCGTGACGGCTTTTTAAAAATAAAAAAAATCGCCATTTTGAAATACTAGAACACGTCAGATTTTGATACCGATGGAATTTTCTTAATCTGATAGTATGAAAAAATATTTTTTTCATGATCTTTTTATTGTTTCAGACATAAATTTAACAATCTATGTACGTATTTTGTCCACAAACCACAAACCTCATAATTTTATCACTCATCATCTTAGTATATTAAACTCATAACATTTTATTCAAGAAGCTATAAGCCAGAGCGTTGTACATATAATACCACGAGTGCTATGATCAGCTTTGATGACGTAATGGCTGACGATTCTGAGAGATAAAGACAGAGTAAAAGAGAGAGAGAGAGTCCTGGAGAGGGGAATTATTCTTCACTACAGCTGCACGCACTAAACTTTATTGATGATTATTGTACTTCGGCTTGTGGAAATCGGCAGATTATATTTTCCCGTTCTCCCTAAATTATTTCCCTCGAAATAAAAAAAAATGACCTCGTTCGAGATTTTCCAGATAAATTTTTTTTTGCAATTTTGTCCCTTTCCCTTATGTCACGCTCAAATCATCAGATTATTGAAATGCACACTTTTCAGCTTGTAATTAATCCACCGTACTGTCGATTTTTTTTATTATTCTGATCGGATGTCCTACACATTGAGTACCTACTTAAATTTAGTGGAGGTACTCAATAGAGTGCAAGGTATCCCCATATGTCGCGCTTGAGTAAATCCCCTATTCAGCTCCCCTATTATTATACCTACAAATGTAAAATTTTACGAGTACCTTGTTGATCGAATCACCAATTCTCCACTGCTTGGTCTACAAAGTCAGTACAACAAAATTTTGAACTTTGAATGATTAAACTTATGAAAACTGAACAACTCTTATTCGCTCTTTAAAACAATGTATTGATTTTTCGAAATTTCTTAAGGGTGTTCTTTTCTTCTTATAATACCCATTTCTACATCTTCTTTTTTTATTTTTTTTGTGCGGTTCTTTTGGTGACAGAATTTTGCTTTTAATTTCTGTCCAAACTTCAATAAAAAACAGGTTATTATACAGGTTATTTTAATTAGTGTCGTATAATCAGTGTTTTGTCTGAGATGTCATTAACTTCTTGAATTGATTTTTAAGTTTTTTGGTATTTTTTTTAATTTCGTAGTCAAGCCATTTCTTTTTAAATTGTCGTGAAGTTCAGGTGGTTGCTGTAAAGATCGTAATTGTGTATTTATTTTTATGATGTTAACATATTTTTAATTCAATGAATAAGAAAATTACAAGTCATACCACAATTATTTATGTGAAGTTGATGTTTAACAATTAAGTGGCAACATGTTTCGGCCAAACAATGGCCATCATCAGGACTAGAAGACAAATATACAAAGTTAAATTACAACAAAAACAGTAATTAAATGATTACTTACAGAAAGCGGTTAGTCAAATATGACAAATTACAAGAAATTGATATGGTGTGAATGTCACGTTATGAACAATTAATAAACAATAAACGTAAGAAAAACTTTAACCAAAATTAACCATAAAAATTTTAAAAATTTTTTGTTTTTCATAAACACGCTGACCCAAAAACTCAATAATGAAGGGAATAATATTCTATTTTATGAAGTTGTCGAAGTGCATCCTACGATGCACTTTTAAACAAATTGAATTTTTTTTTAAATTCAACTGCATAGTTTAACACCATGTGGCAAGTGAATAAATGACAAATATAGTTGACAATTGACAGTTGACAACAAGTACCCGACATACCGGATTAGGGACCCCAGGGTCGGAAAATTCAATATTTGCCAAAGGTAAAGTGAAGCTTATAAAATTTCTTTCAATAGTTTAAAATGTGTTCAGTAAAAATAAAATATATGAAATTTAAAAATAACACAAGAACGTGTTGCTGCTTTAGCAGAGATAATTATATATGTCACTTATAACAGTATAACGTTTAATATACGTAAAAGATGGATTTTGAACAATTGATTTTGAGTATTTTAATGAAAACTAACTCTGTGGGTATTTTTTTATCTTAATGCAACAACCCTATATGAAGTTGCATACTACGGCCTTTATGAAATCGATTTATCCGGAACTAAATTTAAACGGGCTATATCTTCTGGAGAAATGTTCTACTTTGAATTTTGAATATTTTTTTTCTGTGGTCTCTCTATTTGTCTATCTGTCTGTCTGTATATTTTGTTGTCGTCCGCAATGCTTAAAAACCTCATAATTTCGAACGCATAAATGTATCGACATGATATTTTCACCTTTTTTGAGACCTACGAGTGCTACATGATTATATAAAATGAACGGAATCGAGAAATTAAGGTTTTTCGTGTTGTGCCCATTTTTTTCTCGAATTTCAAACCGCTTCAACTTTCGTGAAAGGATATCTTGAATACTGATACGGAGCCTAAGAAAAATTAAAATAATCGGAAAATTGTTGTGAGTGTTTCCGGGTTGTTTAAAAAAAATTTAAATATTGATATCAATGAAATCTCGAAAGGTCTTCGAAAAACAAAATCTCGAAAATTCAGATATTGAATATCTCAATAGCCTTATTTTAACTATTTTCCAGAAAGGACCCAGCATTTTTCTTCTGCAAAGTGGTTCGGTGAAGTTTTTGATATGTTGTACTTTTGACTATCCCGATCAAAAATGACCATGGGCACAAGCATCAATAATTTGCAGTTTTTTTTCTTTGGGGTGTTGAATTTTAAAATTACATATTTTTACTAATATAAGCGAAAAAGGAATATAACATCTTCTAGAGAAATAAGCGGCTTTGAATTCTGAATAGCTCTTTTTTTTCTGTGATCTATGTGACGATCTATCTATCCTTCAATGTATCGACATGAAATTTTTATTCTTTTTGATACCCACAAGTTCTAAATTTTGATAGAAAGTGAGCGGATTTGGAAAATGGGAAATATGTTTACCTCGATTTTCCTACTTTTTTCGAATTTCACATAAAACGCGCAGGTTGTAGTTTTTGAGCAAACTGCTTCAGATTTCGTGGAAGGATACCTTAAAGTCAAATTTCTTGTTGGTTTTTACGGGTTGTTTTCCAGAAAAAGTTATTTTTAAAAATCGATATACAGGGTGGCCACTATTTAATTGAGCAGTATTGCTATCTAAGAAACCACAAGAGATACAAAGTCGGTTAAATGGGATGAAAGTTGCGTATTTCAGAGACGATTTTAATGATTTTTTAAACTTGAAGTTATTCCGATTAGTTTAGAAGATAATCGACATATTCCGAAATACCCCAATTTTTTCTTTTCAATCTGGCATCGTTGTTAAGAGAGATATCGAAAAAATGTTTTAATGAAATGTGTTGTATTAAAGATTTGTTATAAAATGCTGGTATTAAATATGTACTACAACGTTTCGTATTCTCGGAACCACCATCAACTTCTTTATTTGAATACGGACCTTCATGCCGCGAATAGTTCATTTAAATCATCTTTTTATTCTGAATTCAACCATGTACTACACATAGTGGTTTATCTTGGTTTTGGATAGATTGTGGCCCAAAACAAGTACCTAGTTATTCCCAGTAATTTTTTGAGTACGGACCTATACTAGTACATGGTTGAATTCAGAATAAATAGCTGATTTAAATGAACTATTCGCGGTATGCAGGTCCGTAATCAAATAAAGAAGTTGATGATGGTTCCGAGAATACGAAACGTTGTGGTACATATTCAATACCAGAATTTTATAACAAATCTTTAATACAAGAAATTTCATTAAAACATTTTTTCGATATCTCTGTTAACAACGATGCCAGATTGAAAAGAAAAAATTTGGGTATTTCGGAATATGTCGATTATCTTAGAAACTAATCGGAATAACTTCAAGTTTAAAAAATCATTAAAATCGTCTCTGCAATACGCAACTTCTATCCCATTCAGCCTACTTTGTATCTCTTGTGGTTTATTAGATAGCAATCATGATTTAAGAATTACACCGGTTAGACACTCAGACGTCCCAAATTCATCCAAGTTTGCGCATGACGTCACCTGGAGTCCAAACGAAATAATTTAACGTTAGATTGCATAGGATTTTTGTGTCTTTCGGGTGGTATGCTTAATTATGTTATGGCTAATTTTATCGTTAAACTAATTGTCGAATATGTACCAAATAAAATAATTTAGATTAACTTTAGAGTGATTTTATAAATGTTTAATCAAAAAAAATATTTTTATGAAAAAGTGATTTGAAATACCTTATTAGTGGAACATTTTGATGCATATTGTTATTACAGGTTTATGTTACTTAGGCTTTTATATACCTAGTGCTTAATTTACACTCAAAGAACGAATATGGCAAATGTAAATACGAGTATAACTTAGATTTACAATCATACAAGTTGGTATGTAAAATAAATGTTATAAAATTTTTCATAAGTTGTACAGTGCTTTATTGTTATTATTGAAAAAAAAAATGCTAACTAATAAATTAATACGTAACTACTTAAAGCTATTACATAATACATCTTACAGAACTTTTTTTGTATTTAAAATAAAGTCTAAAAATGTTAAACGTTTATTCATATAATAACCTACTATTTTTGTAATAAAGGGCACTTCGGAATTCGAAAAAACTTTGCACTGTTTTTAGAGCGAGTATTATTTATTCACCAAACACAGCGCAATATATTTTTAATCAGTTTATAGGAGAAATTAAATAAAAATATGTCAAAAAAGACAATAACCTCATATAATGACACATTAAAAATTTTTGATGGGCACCAGGTGACGTCACATATCCTGCGCAATGTCTAACCTGATATACTTCAACCATGGATAGCAATACTGCTCAATTAAATAGTGGCCGCCCTGTATATGAAATCGTGAAATATATTCGAAAATTAAAAACCCAAAATGTAGGGATTGAATAGATCAACAAGTCTTATCCAGAAATTTGTTGAGGAAGTTGAAAAAAAATAATATCCGAAAAAGTGAATTTTTGGAAATTTCCTTACTGCTGTACTTAAAAAAATCGATGATAAGTTTCCATCCATTTACCTTTTTTGTCAGTTTTGAATATAGATAAGAACAAACTTCTACAGCAAAAATATAAGCTTCATAGTGGATTCACATTAGTGATCTTTTTAAATTTTTTACAGATTTAAGCCTATCTAGCATCAAGCGAATTGATAGTGAACTTTGTAAAATACAATTCAGGTTCATTTCTTCTACGAAAAAAAGCAGAACATTGAAACGCGAGCTTGACCCAATTTGATTAGTATTTTCTACGAAGGACTATTATCAACTTTCATATCATTAAAAAAATTATCCCAATATTAAAGCATCTGCACAAAAAAAATGATTAAAGAATGCGGATACAAGGGCAATCGAGAAACTCTTTGAAAAGACATTCACAATATAGGGTTTCGGTGAAAATAAAACAAGAAGTAACCGCCCGGTTTTAATAGAAAAGCACATTGTTCATCAGCTGAGGTTAGATTATCTTCACAAAATAAAATAAAAAATTCGCGCACTATCACGTTTACCGACGAGACCTAGTTACATTCAAATTACACAAAGGATCATAATTGGAGTGACAAAACATATGATGGACTAAGAATAAGCCAGAAAAAGATTAATAATAGTTGGTGCCGGAAAAAGCGCTAGTTTTAATAAAAAATGCCTATCTACCGTGGAAGTCGAAATCAAAAATTGTTGATCTAACTACATGAATTTTTTTAAGTTATAAGATTGACAGAAACTTAATATCTAATAGTACTAGACATAATAAACAGAAAGATAAACCTCCAATTTCTAATTCTCGAAAGCTTTTATGCAATGATTCGACCACAGTTATATGAACTTATAAATACAATTTAAATCTAAATTCATTAAAACTCCAATCAATCCAATCTTTGCGACTGCTACCGTACCACCCAGATTTGAATCCCATCGAGTTAGTATTCGCGCTAAAAATTATGTAAGTTCAAAAAACGTAACTTTTAAATTTAATGATTTGCTGCAAATTTATGATTTGTTTTTCAGACATTTTCTGCAGATGAGTGATAAGATCATAAGCTGAGTTCATTGCAAAAGAATCCCTTTTAATATAATTTTAGATGAAATTTAGTGACTCGGATATTGTTCAGTTCTCAAATCTTTGCAAAAGGTGAGTAACAGGGTAGTCGCGCCAGGCCCGTAACCAAGAAGAAACTCACGTTTATATAATAAACATCTTCAACCCTGTTTTGAAAATAATGATTTTCAAACCCAAAACAACAATTAAGGCCTCGTGCCCACGAATCAGCTCCTATCTCCATAATTCCATTATTAACTGTCTTAATGAAAAATAACGTCCTAAAGAGAACCATATTTTCTTATCAGACCGTTTCAGAGATTTCATTTAATTGTTTCTTTTTTCCTTTTTAATGTTACTCTTTACCTTGGTCACTCTGCCTTCCCTTTCCTGCTACTAATTATACTGATTCCTAACATTTGGTTTTTATTGGCAACCTTGGTTTCTTTTATTTAATTTTTACTGCTCCTGTTTCTCCGGGCCCCCCTTGTTATTATTATTATTTTGTCATATTTGATGTTAAACCTTTTCTTCCCACCAATCACTTGTCACCTGTCAACTTCTTCTTATTTTTCGTTTTCATTTATTTTTTTTTTATTTTTGTTTGTCCGTACCTTGCCTGTACAGAATCTCAATCAAGCGTTTACATTGTAATTAACTTCGTGCAATTTTTCTAAATTCCATTTTTATATAACTTTTCTGTAATTTTGGCTGTTAACTTTGTTTTGTAATCATTTTTGCCATTATTAGTACTGTGTCAGTTTTTTATTAATTTGTTATTATCCTCAACATTTCAACGTGTAGGGTGGTACTTTCTTTTCTATTTACTGTCATCTGTCACATGTCATGTCACTATCTCCTTTCGCCGGTGAAAGTGTGTTCTGGCATGTGTTAACTTTCTACAAATAATTGTTTGATTAATTTTCGCAGTTAAAACTCTAATGACCATCGAGTGGTCTATTTCTTCGAACCCCCATGTAGGGTGGCGATTGTTCTGTCCATTTCTCCTTTTCAGGGATGTTGATTCTCCTGTAGGTGCTTTTTGGTTTAATGTTTTAATTTCGTTTTTCATAAATATTTTTCAATTTTTATAATTATTTCAATACTTTTCAAGTACCATCATGTTTAATTTTATTTAAATTTATCTTCTACTCTTAATGGGTCATTCACTTTTGTGATCAATTCGTTTCGTTGTTAATACTTAATATTGGTAAATTTTATGGTACCTCACTTTGTGGTTTATTTCCTTAAAATTAAAAAAAAAATTGTGATAGCCTAACCGGGAAGACTTCGTATAAATGTTCTTTATGTCGAGTCAGATAAATGTTTTATTTGGAAAAATTTTTGAAGCGGGTCGTTTCCTTTTGCATGAAACTTTTATCTTTAACGCGTCCTACAACAAGTACCCAAAAATCAGCTACGAGGTACTAAATTTTATGACGTCATAACTTTGCCATGTTTGGGGTATTGGAAGCGCCAAAATCCTAAAGCATTTTTTCGCTTTTAAATTAACAAAACTTCCGATTGAAAGAAAAACTATGTTTAGGTCATTAATTTTCCTTGTGCATTAAAGCATTGATTTTGCGAGGGACCAGAAAAAAATGTACGTCAACCCCCGTTTTCGAGGACGCTGAATACGTTGGTGGTGGTCTAAATGGTCAAAAATAGCCCACAAAAGGGGTGAAATCTCATACCGACATAACCCAATTCATCCCTTGATGGTGATGCTGGATCTTCTCATCAAAACAAACTACCCCCTCAAATGGCCAAAACTCTTCTCGTATCCGGTGCACTTCATAAAACCGGGTATCAAACGGATATTTTTGACCGTTTGAGGGGTTAGGTTGCTTCGGAAAGAATATCCAGCATCACCATTGTGTTTAGCATCCTCGAAAATGGAGGGTGACGTAGGTTTTGTCGGTATGAGACGCTATATCCGTATTCACTTCTTTACAGCGTTTTTGTGTCTTTTTTGAAATATTTACATATCTATCCGATTTACAGAATCTACTATAATTGGTAATTCTTTAACTAAACTTTCTCTTGAATTGATAGAAAATGAAAAATGTATATCATTTATAATTTTATACTGAAATGGCATTTTGTATCGTCGGTTATTAATTTTTTGTTACTTAAATCATTATTAAAATGCAAATATAAAATATAATTATTGACACCTATGATTTCGATTAATAAAATATGCTCTATTAAATTCTAACAATGAATGGACGGTACATTTGTTTGGTATTGGATTTTTTCGCTGCCTAAGGATGTTTTAACTTTGATATTGTTTTGATAAATTGTTTCTCGAAAATGTTTTTTTAAAAATGGATGATATAATTGATCAACAACTTTCTGTATCGACTAATAAAAGTTTTATTTTTCGATTGTATTTCCGAATGTATAATAAAGGATTATTTCGAACGTACTTTTTTATCAATTGTTCAGTATTAAAGGACGGATTAAAATAAAAACCCAAGACATTTATAACATTATTGTACATTCAAATATTTTCGAAACAAAATCATGCTCAAAATATTTTCTTAGTTTAATCTATTAAATTCATACTATCCCTATATATCACCCTCGGCGATTATTATTATCTTTTTGTTTGACCAATAAATTTTATTATTTCTGCAATGACAATATATTTTTTGCGATTTATTCTAATGGCAAAGCCGACATTAAATTTTTTGCAATGGTATTTTTTGTTATTATTTTTATTGAATGAGCAATAATTTTTTCATTATATGCAGAGAATAAAATGATTATAATATGAAGAAAACAAACAAGATTTATTATACAATGCAAATCCACACTGTACTCAACTGAATTCTATTCTACCAAACTGACTTGTTCAGGCCCACTTCTAGTAAATTCTTGGGTAAAAGTCTAGATTAAAATTTAAAAAAACTTAGCGGTCTCTTACTAAAAAAAAGTCGGCTGCGTCACCCTAGTTCTTTCCTGGCTCGGCTGTAGAGAATAAGATTATTTTAATAACAAAATACTAACCATTACATTAATTTATGGAATACATTTAAAATAGTGAGCCGATGATGAATACGTCTACCGAATTGTGTTTGATACAAAACTTATAGCGAATTTTATGCTCTACAACTAGAACATTTTGTACTAAAGCGCATTGTTTGTCTTCAAAATATAAAAAAGCAAAAAGTTTAAATGTGTATAATTTTCGCCCTCTAGTGGCGAAACGATCGGAATTCGTAAAAAAGTTAAATATACAAGTTAAAGATAATTTGGTGGTCCACAACTTTGCACTAGAAAATTTTGCACTGAAGTGCATTGTTTCTCCTCAAAATTTGAAAAAACTACGGAAAACCTATATGCACATTGTTTGCACGCCCTCTAGTGGCGCAACTATTGAAAATTCAGGAAAAAGTTGGATACAAGTGTATTGTTTGTTCTTTAAAAAAGGCAAAAAATCTTAGATGTGTATTCAATCAATGTCGGTCTTGAGAACCTTCTACTGTTCCAATTTAAACCAAAAACTAAGACAGAAATTACTCTGGAAATGGTTAAATCTTCTTGGGGGACTTCAAAATGAATATTTCCATCGATATCACGATTTTTTTTTGCTCGTTCACTATACTTTCCCTTTGATGGGACTGGGAAAGTAAAAAGTTATTAATTTTTATAACTTTCATCAAAACACAATTGCACATTTTTTTATAACATTCTCTCTTCTTAATACCTGTTTTTTTCGTTTTTGTTTTTAATCACAAATCTAAAATCTGGTTTAAGTTTAAGTATGAAAAGTAAAAAAAATAAGAAATGTATTTGGGCCAAAATTTTAACTCAAAAAAATGCAAAATGATATGAAAATTTGTGGGGGGTAATTTTCATTTAAAAAAGTGAAAAAATGATGAAAATCAGTTGGAGATAGTTTTCATTGAAAAAAGTGATAAAAATGAAAATTAGTTGGGGATAGTTTTCATTGAGAAACAATGATGAAAAATAATTGGGGTGTGAACAGTGAAAAAATGGAGAAACTTAGTTGGGGGTAATTTTAACTAAAAAAAGTGAAAAAATGATGAAAACTTGTTGGGGGTAATTTTTATTAAAAATGTGAAAAATTTATGAAAATTAGTTGGGGGTAATTTTCACTGAAAAAATTTGAAAAATGTATGAATTATGTAATTTAGTTTTGGGTAATTTTAACTAAAAAAAAATGAATAATTAAAATTGGGAGTTAATTTTTGGTTGAAAAGAGGAAAAAAAAGTAGTTAAAAAGTGAGAAATTTAAGGGAGATCTATGTTAGTAGTTTTTTAGGAAGAAAATTGAAAAAAGGGGTAATATTTGAAGAAGAAAAAGGGGTAATATTTGAATAAAATAAGGGGTAATATTTGAATACAATTGGGAAAAAGGGTTCATTAAGTTAGTCAAAAAAGATCGAAAAAGAATAAAAAAGACACATAAAGACAGAGTTCAGTTTTTTTGGTAAGCGGCCACCAAATTTTTTTTACCCTAAACCAGATTTTTTCCAAAATTTCAGTTCTATTTCCTACATAATTGCGTTTTATTAAGTAAGACATTTTAAAATATGTTGGTTAAGTTTGTCACTATTAACATGTGCGTAACTTTAAATACAATTCTCACAATTCTCTTTGGGTAATATTATACCCATTATTATTCCCTAAATTGGTACGAATCCTACTGACTGCGCCAATTATATTTTTAGAACGTTGAGGTCGATTTAAAAAAAATATTTTATTTTTTAAATAACAACGGTTTTATGTTGCTAATTTGAACAGAAAACAAAGAGTAAAAATTAAATCCTGATATAATTCTAACCTTTAATTTCCTGAAAATATTATTATAATTAAAAAATATAAGATAAGGAAAAAAATGGTAAGAAACCAGTTTGTTAATCTGGGGAAATTGCTCATAGGCGGACGTTTTAAAAATAGGAAGGGGAAAATTATTCGCGAAAATTTAGTTATTTTATTTTTTATCGTTTAAATATGATTCCCGTATCATTCAAAATCCTTATTTAATTATTTATTTAATTTAAACAAAAATTACTAATCGGTGCTGTATTTAACAAGAAAATTCTAGTTTATATAATTGATAACGATCATAACACTGCAGCAGAACTCAAACGAGCAAAAAAAATAATCAGGTCATAGGTAAAACACCGCGAAAGCAGCAAAAACCCATTTGCCGTCAAGCAGAAAATCTTTTATTAGTTTCGTAAAGCGTTTCGGGCCTATTTGCCGGCAGATTAGCACGCGTGCTAACCAGTTCGAACGTGTCTACACATGCCCGCAATGAATTTCGAAGCAAGATTGGCCGCTGATAAGGAACGGCAAAACGGCCTTATCACCCGCGGCCAGGACAACGTTTATCTGAGCTCATTGTCGAATACATGAATTTTAAGCAAGGTTTTTACAGGTGCCAGCGATTTTTTACACCAAAAAAAAAAGAGGAAATATTTAACGAGATTAACGTCAATGCGGGAGTTTTTCGAGGGAGATAGGTCCTAGTATATACGCAAGCAAATGTGTAACTTAAAAATATTTATGGATGACAAATAAATTAGATAATCTTTTATTAGATGACTGAAGCATACGATTTTTTTTTCATAAAAAATACAGGTATTAATTCAGAAAATCGCGTAGGCCATAAAATTACTTTCCTAAGCCCGGAACCGCACATTTGGACCAATGTTGGTGCCAACAACGCTTTAAATAGAAACGGGTTATGGGTAACTTTATTGTTATTAAATAAAATATAAAATGTAAACTTTTCAAATGTTCAATGAACTGTGTTCCAACAAAAAGTAGGTAGGTAACATATACACACTTAATTTTTCTTTAGTGCCTTTTATTAATTAAGATATACAATAAAAAAATATATAAATAGAAACACATACCCGGTAAATAAAAAAAAACGCAATACAATCCACGGGATTGGGTATATCAAGCGTCTTCCATTTGTAACGTCTGGTAAAAAAAACTCACTGAACAAATCTGATTAGGAATCGATAAATGTTTGGGCAGTCGACGTTTAATATCGACTAATTATCGAAGGACCAACCATGTTAATGGATTTTAATATTATGGAATTAAATTGTAAGGGTTATATTATTACCCATTTATTTAATAATGATTAGAGTAATTTACTATTGTCATTCACTATTCAGTTGTTTAACTATGTACAATAATTTTGTGAAATCTCAGAAAATATTATAACAAACGAATATGAAAAAATATGACTACAGCAAGAAATGTTTGCTCTAGTCAACGGTAAAAAAGAACAGCCACGACTGCTCTCTTCGAAAGTTAATGAAACAGTGATAATTGTGACGAGTTATATTTTTTACCCAACCCATAAAAGCGAACGACGGTCATTGTTTGGTATGATTTTATGTAACGGTTGATTTGACTCCTGTACAAATATAGAATAAAGTTTTAAGACAATATTTTATAATGAAAAGGTGATGTTAGACAACAAACCAGAAGGAATGGTTTATTGACGAGAAGCGCAGAACACGAGATTACCGTCTTTCGTAACAAAGTGAAAGACGAGGAGCTCTACTTTCACCCCCTGTCACTTTGGACAGGCTCTTACAGCCGGTTCCATAATGAAATTAAAGCTGCCTTTAACATTAAAAGTCTACTTTACAGTAGCATTTTTGTTCCATAAATTGATTTTTAAAGCTAATTTTACGCAAAAGTCGACTTTAGTGTAAAGTTCCGAATTTGGTCAATTTTGAGGAAAAGTCGACTTTATGTCGTAATTCTAATCTTAAAAATTTGACGTTTCTGTTATTTTTATTATTATTGTTTCTTAATATAATAGTGTCCGTTGGTCCGTGTTACGGTATTCAGTTGAACCCACAGATATATATTGTAATGATATTTACAATTTACCTCAGAATTTTGGCTGGGTCCTAGTAAAAAAAATAATAAACATTACAAAAAAAATATAAATTTATGTTTAATCCGTATATTCCTCTTCTTTATGCTTTTGCTTTGAAATCTGGATACAACTCTTATTAACTTCTCCTGTTCTTTACAACACCAATTCTTACTTCCTTCTAGTTATTACTTCTTCTAAATATTCCCATTACGCTTACCGATAAATTTAAATATATTCGTTATATCTTTAAATAGTTTTCTTTTTACTTTCTTAAATGTATGAAATAAAATTCATCTCCTAATTGTTTTTATATGTGTAATTTTTATTCCATTTTCTTTACAGCATTAAAAATATCTTTTTTATAGATAAACTTATTATAACATTCCATTTCAAATATCAAAAAATTTTTTATAACTTATTATTTGACAACCCTTTGTTTATTATTTTTTTTTTTATTATTTTTTTTTTACCACTAGATTTTTTTTTTAATACCTCCGCCTTAGTTTAGGTTATTAACCCTATATTCCCTGTTTACTATCTGACTTAAATTTCATGTATGACAATTCCAAAATTTCAATTTTATTATAACAACATGCATTATTTTAAAAATTTTTAAGATTCTTTCACTTTTGTTAAATTTATTGCCAATCTATCTATAATACCTTTCGTTTCCTATTCTTCCCCTGCATATCAAACTCACCTATCTTATTTAATAAACATAACAATTAACTTTGAATAATCTTTTAATAAATTAACTTTTAAACACAACTTTATCAATATTAATATAATTTTATGCTATTTAACTCATTTCAAACACTATCATATATCAAATTAATTGCTAACTTGTATATTAACTCAATTATAAACATCTCTAACTATTTGAACAAAAAAAATTTTTTTTATTTTATAACATTCCCATATACAGGGTGACAATTTCATAACAATATATATATATATATATATATATAATATAATATATTTCTAGATAGCTAAAGGTATAGCAGTTTCCATAGGCCAAAGTGTGCCAAGAGTTGTCTACCGGACAATGCTGCTCATGCGCAGTTTAATTATTTTTTAGATGCAGTGATGCCAATATATATGAATTTGGTATTGTTGTTGAAGTCTTCCTGATTTGTATTAAAATCTTAAAATCAGGAAATCTACTTACATTTCAAAATACTGTGGCAACACTGTAAACTTCATGTTGATTTCAATGTCATGCGTCCAGATCCGTATTCCGTATTCATATTCCCGCTCTCCTTTATTATTATATTCAGTATTCAGTGTGGATTTCTTAGTGCAAATTTGATTTATTAAGCTCAGTTCTTAGTTTGGTTTACTATTTGGACAAATAACTAGGGTAATAACAGCAAACAAAAAGACTATGAGTACTTGTATGGTAATTTCGTGCCACAACAAAGGGAAAATGCCGGGTATTAGCTACTTCAAGTAAGTAAACAATCCTATAAAATGATTTTGGAAAACATTAATACTGGTATTAAGACTGAATTCATAATATAAAATAATAATTATTAAACAATTTCTGTTTCATTATATTTGTTCATGGTTTTATCCATCTATAACATGTACTAATTGAAAATGTAAGCTTAATTCGCCCCTGCCCTACGTAAATTTAAACTACGAACACACGCTTGTTCGAAAATGCAATCTTCTAGGGACAATACTGCCCAACTCAGAAGGTTCAAATTCGTCGCGTGCTGCTTCAATTTAAGAGGTAGCATTAGCATTCTATGTAATATAATTCTGTGGTTGAACCTGCATTAAAGGTAACCGCCACCCTGGTCCAAGCCATTTCCTGTAACAATATTTCTGGCATAAAGCCACAATTCATAAGAAATACGTTATTGTATATTACATTTTCCTGTATTGTAATTTTATTTGTTTCTTAATTTTCAATTATATGATTTTCCAAATATATGGCATTTAAAAGTCTTAGTTTATCACTTTTTGAGAAGGCAGAACTTCTCTTCCTTTTACCTCTGCTTTCATTTAAATCACACATCTCAACGCAAACCTCTTATCTTTTCCTAATTTTTACACAAGGCAAAAAATCACTCTCACTAAATACACGTGTTTAACTTACAAAATGAGCAGAAAAATTAGGTTAGGTTACGTAGAATTTCATAAATTCTTCTCAAACAGGCCGGGAACTAACTTCACGTTTAGTATTTCAGGTTCGCCAACATACAAATACTTCGAAAAAGCTTCCTTTACCAAAAGGACGATTTAATTTTATTATGGAACTGACGGGACTTTAAGAACGATTTTAAAGCGACTTTAAGATAATGCTCTCTTTTCATAAAGGAACCTTTTGGTGATATTTATGGAACCGGCTGTTAGTTTTCTGGCATTGCTGTATTTATTCTTAACAGATTTTTATTTTTATTATATTAAATCGTAAACTTTTCAAGTCATATTCTTGTAGTGCAGGGATCTTCTGGCTTCTGTTCTTCAGTTAGTTATGGCTATTTCTGTTAGTTTATTCTTGTTTCTTCTTGATTTTTTTTTGTTTTGTGTGACTACCATAACGCTTTTGTCATCGGCATCCTTCTCATATTGTTCATATGTAGCTCGTGCATCGCTTGTTGCCGCTTCCATATTATTGTCTTGCATTTTTGTTGGTTCACTGTCTTATCTATAGTTTTTTGCCTTTTTCTTAGTTCTTGGGCCTCTTAGTCTAGGGAAGTTAGGAAAAACAGCGGAAATTTTTAGGGACAGCTGCATTGTGTTCAGGAAGGTCCCAGGAAAAAAGTCTATATCATCTGGTTTAACCATTTTTTGAAAAATGCCTTCTGAGCCGGAAAATGCATTTTCCAATTGCATCATTACTTGCACCATTATAGAAACGACTGGAAACTTGGAAAAATCGCTCGGAAATCGTTACTCGAGGGGTTTTCGGGTTTGCCGAACTCGATTCTGGCATTAGAATTACACGTGGGTGCACGGGAATGGCTCTGTGGCCACCAATTCTAAAAAAGTCGATCTTGCACGCATAATCCCGACTATACCAGTGCGTTAACCAAGCATATCAAGCGTGTCTATTTCCAAGTACAGACTTGGTATGGTTCATAAGGTTTTTTGGTTATGGAAATTAAAATAAAATGAAACGTTATATTTGTTTATTTTAGGCTAGTATATTCAGAGATCATTTTTTTTCTTTTTTCATATAAAAAAAAACTTCATAAAGTTGAGGTTCTTGTGGTTGTGGACAAAAACTTCTTCGTCTCATCACCATCAACAACAGTCTCAGATGCGAGAACCAAAAAAACCCTAAAAGTTCACATAAAGTAAATATAAGATTAAAATCTTATAAATTACCAGATTTCGTAGTCTCTGTTTTTTTGAAAAAGAATAATTAAAATGAATTAAATTTTAAGATAATCTGTAAAAACAAATTAAAAATTAGGTTTTCTTTTTTGTATGATGACACACAGAAATCAAATAATTTATAATGTTATAAATGATAAGATATGAACTTTTAAGTAACTAATAAAAAAAAATATACTGGCATTAATAGAATAACAGTAAATAAAAGTTAAAAGCATCGAAATAATTAATAATGATATCAAAGAATTTAGTGAAAATATAATATAATATAATAAAAACTTACCCTATAGAATGAGGGGGAGACAAAAAAAATTTTCGGTAAGCAACACAGGCGATATAAAATTGATTATTTGGACTCAGTAGGTAAAGAAAAGAACATTATTAACATGGGAAAAGCATTTTATGGGAATACCAAGAAAAGAGAGGCACATGACGCGAGGAAATAAGAAGGGGACATCAGGCGAGTATGAATCTATAATCTATTGAATAGAAGAATAATGAAAATATAGGGTGGCACAAAAAAACGGAACATTTTAATAAACAATATGTAAAACATTCGTTTTTCGGTTAGCTTAAAAGTACACTAAATTATTTTTATTAATATTAATCTTTATTAATTTAAGATGTTCAGTTATTATAGTTTTTATCTATGATAAAAAATGAAATCTCAAAACAATATTTTTTTCCTCTAGCAAGGTAAAGATAAAGAAAAATAGGAACAATTTTTATCAATAAGAAATATTGAAATTTTTGTAGACAAAGGATCTGAAACAGAAAAAAAAAGGATTAAAAAAAAAGATCGTAATAATAATCGTATATGATTAAATATGGAATTTTAAAATAATTTAAAGAAAGTAAAGAAAGTTTAAAAAAGAAAATAGACGGAATATCAACCTAGTAAAGAAGAATGCAACGAGATTGTAAGTAGAAATAATTTCTATCGTCCATATGTAAACATCGGCTTGTATCGATAACAAAATATATCGAGAAAATTCGAGAAATTAAAAGGCATAATAAAAGGTTGTTATATAACAAAGAAATAATATATTTACGATTTCTCATACAAGTGATTTCTTGTATATTTGTAGATCTGGATGCAAACTCCACATCTTGTTTTTAATTGTTTTTTCTTTAATATAGGTTGTCAATTTTTGTTGTCAGATAGGAGAGGATTTACTATCATACAATTTTTATATTTTTGCAATGATGTCTGTGTATTTGTTTTAGTATCGATGGATGTATGGATGTTGTACTCAAAAACCACTGAATTAAAAAAATTAGATTAGATCTGATTAGATTTTGGTGTTAATCGGACAATCGGAAGTAGCAGTTGCTATTAGTGATGACTTTATAACTAAACAAGATTTTTTTTATTTAAATTTTAAAGATTAACGAACAATATTTTTTAATTAAAATCCTAATACTAAACTGTTATACTGAGTTTAGTCCACTGGTGTTTTTCTCAGATTTGTCATCATTTGGTTTTTCTACACAACACGCACTATGATCTGCTTCTAAACTACTACACTGACTCAAAACGTTTGATCCTTTTGAGTCTGCTCACTAATCCACTTTTGTCTAGAAGCTGGATTTCTTCGACGTTATCATGGTTGTGTTCTTCATACTTCTTTGAAAAATTTCTTGCTTTGTCTACTACTATCTCCACTCTGTGAAGGTCGCTGTTTCTTCAAGGGACATTGACAATGCCTCTCAGTAGGTACCTTGTTCTGGAATCTTTGTATGCTCTGGAAAGTTGTATGCCTTATGTCCACAAAGACTTTAGAACCTGTTTGTATATCATCAGTTTATTTCGGGTTGATATTTCAGAATGACTACCTAATAGCCAATAAAATTTTCTATAAATCCAAGAGGTTATCCATAGCTCAAATGTGATCAAATTATTTAGTAGCAATAAAACTCCAAGTCACGTACCACAATATATTTAAAAAAAAACAATAGTTTTAAGGGTCAACTAGTTTCGGCTGATGAGCCATCTTCAGACCTGTAAATTGGTTTACTATGTCCATCTCGGTACCGTAAACCATATAAACCCTGTATTTTTAACCACCGGTTCAATATCGCATGGTAATTAATGTGTTTTCCAATCTGCATGCAGTCCTATATCTCGAAGTGCAACATTACCATTCGATATTGAACCGGTGGTTAAAGGTGTTTATATGGTTTTATGGTACCGAGATGGACATAGTAAACCAATTTACACACCTGAAGATGGCCCATCAGCCGAAACTAGATGCCCCTTAAAATTATTTTTTTATTAATATTTTGTGGTACATGACTTGGAGTTTTATTTCTATTGAACTTTTTTCTTTATTTAAGATTCTCTTTTCTTCTTAATGTGTTCTTTCCATCGTAGCTTCACGCCTAAGTTCATGCCTATATACTTAGCCGTGTTTGCATATGGAATAATATGATTGTTAATAGTTATTAACTTACTCCCAAGCTCTTCAGAGATCATCCTGTTAGTGTGTCTGTGAGACCTCTCACGGCCATTCCACTGGACAGATTTGTTTTAAATATGGTATGTATATACCTTAGGATTGAATTATTTCGTTAGCTTTTTATTCAGTTTTGTCAACTATCAATACCTTGTGGTGTTTTTTCTGAATATTGATCTTCGCATCTGATACGAAACATTCTTTCACTAATATAAGATTTTAGCAGCAAGCTGTTTTATTCTGGTAGAAATTGATTAAGCTTATGTTCGAGTCCTTGAGGTCAGATTTTACGGAACGCCTGAGTCCAGGAATGTCGCTGAAAATAGCTTCTTTTCATCTAGTGCTTTTTCTAGCCTTTACACTTGGTTTATTGTGGGATACTTTACTTTAAAGCCAAACTGCTTGGAGTGAATTATGCATTTTTCTTCAGTAAGTCTTTTTAAAAGTATTTTTTCAAAAAGTTTTGATATAACAACAGTGATATTGGTCTGTGTGACTAGACCTCATTTGCAGGTTTTCCAAGTTAGGGAATCATGATGACCATACTAATTTTCAACAATTAGGCACATGTTTTAACCTAAAAGTTAAATTAAATCTGTAAAATAGTTGCACTATTGCTTTTTTTTTAGATGTTTAATAATTTCCCCTCTTATTAGGTCATAGCCAGGTGCTTTTTCTGGTTACTATTTGTCTTAATTTCTTCTGCTAGTTGCTTTGGTGTTACTTGTTCTCTTTCTTTGGTGATTACATCATTTATTACTGATAGGATTTCTGCTACTTGTGTTTCATTTGGTTGAGAAGTATTTTCCAAATGGTTGGCAAATGAAAGTGCTTTATCTTGATTGGTCCTAGTCCATGTTTCGTTTTCTTTTCTTAAAGGCCTTTTCATTTCTTTAGTGGCCTTCCACAAAGATGGGAATAAAGTTTTACACATATGTTTTGTGTAGACTTAAGTTTATTTTTTGTACCATTAAAATTTTTTAAACTTTTACAAGTCTTGCCAAATATTCTAAAAAGTTAAATTTTTTTTAATACTTTGAGTTTGTCACTCCGATAAAATAAGCAGATTTTTAGTGTAGTACGCAACACAAAATACATAAAATATGATTCTTAGGTTCAAGAGTGTTGAATAATTTATTTATTTTTCGATTGTGTTTTAAATAAAAAATATTAGAAATCAATATAATTCTTTTTTAATTTAAAGGATGAAAATAAAATTTTAATAGTCCCTGACATAATTTATTACTGGGAAGAGAGAAAATTTGTTCTAAATGATTGATTTAATTATTTTTTTATACATTTCTTTCTTGTTTAAAATTCAATTGGCTCTTAACAAATTTTTAATAGATACATATTTTGATAGTTTAGTGAAGAAGAATTAATTTTTTAATCAACGAATTATTATGAAATAATTAATTTTATATATTTTTGTTATTTCAGGTAGCAGATGGGTGGGCTGGAATTCCGACACCCACAATCTACTTCCCATCAATCTCACTTTTGAGTTCGACGCCATCAGAGAATTTTCAGCATTGCATCTCCATTGCAACAACATGTTCACTAGAGGAGTGCAGGTCAGTAAATCCTATTTAAGGACTACAAATCCTAGTATTAAGTCCTGATCCTTTTCAAGGACTTTTCAGAGTAAAGGTTTATTTGTAAAATGTACAACAAAATCCAAAACCGTATGTATAGAGGGTGTCCATTTTAAAAATTACGTTTTATTAGTATACATAGTATCCACCATCTATCAAACATTTTTAAATGATTACAAATTATGTGATTAGGTTTAATGGATTAGATTTAGAAATAATGTTTTTTTATCTTTGAAAATGGATCTAACAATATCTTTCTACAATAAAAATTGTATAGATTTAATTCATAATTTCATGACAAAATTTGAACGGTTAATTTGTATGAAATAGAAATCAATTACAACGTACTTTTGCTTTTATTATAATAAATATTTAAAAAAAATACTGTATCGGATGTCTCAAATTATTTTATTACAAATTTGAATTTGATGAAAATTTCATAAAATTTATAACACACTATATTTTTGATAAACATTTTATATATTTATGCTTATTTAATGGTATAGTTTATATTAAAACTTTCGAATAACATAAGAGTCGAATATCTCAATTAATCTACAAGTTACAGTCACAGTATAAGTATTGTCTTATTTTGCGTTTTCCGTTTTCTGCAAACTCATCAATCATTCTCGTTATAGAGTTTAAATTTTTTATTCAATATTTTTGGGGTGACTGTCGACATACTTGAATCTTTGGTTTTATTAAGATTGATGCGTATTGTTGATGGTTCCGGACAACTTGGCGTAGGCAATCAGAAAAGAAAAATATTAAATGAAATTGTCGTTAAGCTGTAGTAAATTTTGATACCGAGAATCGATAAATGGTTATGATGTAGGGTATTCATAATAAAAATAAGGAAGAAAAATCAATCAACCATTTTTTTGTACCACATTTCAAATTAAAATTCAGAAACATTTATCAAGAATTATTTTTTTTTAAATAAAATTTAATTTTAGGACATTTATTGGTTTCGATAGAGCATTGTTGCCAAATTCATAAAAATGTAATAAATTGCTGAACATTGAATATAATTGGATTTTCAATATATAAAATTGCTGTAATTTGAATACAATTGCAGGAAATTGCATTAGTTGCATAAAATTGCTGTAAATTGAATATAATTGCAGGAAATTGCTGAAAAATATATAAAATTTCTGTAGTTTAAACGTAATTGTAGAAAATTTATAAAAATTTCTTATTAAATTACTATATATTGAATATAACTACAAGAAACTGATAAAAATATATAAAATCGCGGTAAATTAAATATAATTACAGGAAATTGCATACAAATGTATAAAATAGTTATCAATCGGCTAATAAAATATATGCTTTTCTTATGATATTTATCGACCGAAACTTACAATTATCTCGGCATTCACACGAAATATTTAAATTGTTTTAGTAATACTTATATGTTTTCTATTAATATTCAATAAAGTGATAGTTTTATACTCCATTCATCATATTTAAATTTCTCCATATTTCTTCCATATTCATATTACTGAAATGGCAGATAATTGCTGGAAATTGCGGATAATTGCTGGAAATTGCAGATAATACTTAGAAATTAAACAAAATTGGAGATAATTCCTTATAAAATTGCAGAAAATTTGCAGGAAATTTCATGAAAGTGGTGAAAATTGCACATAATTACCAAAAATTACATGAACCTACATAAAAATTGCATACATAAAATTATATAAAAAATACATAAAATTGCACTGAATTGCATCATGATTGTGGAATATTGGATAAAATTACCGGATATTAAATAAATGTTCTGTAAATTGCCAATAATTGCCAAAAATTGCGGTAAGTTATAAGAAACCGCTTTAAATTTTGTGAAATTGCATCAAACTACAGGATATTGCATTTAAAAATATAAAATTACTGTAAATTGCATAATTTTATATCAACAACTGAAAATTGCCTAAAATGGCGGAAATTATATAAAACTACATGATATTTCATAAAATTCTCTAAAACTATTGGAAATTAAATATAGCAACAACTGGAAATTGCATAAAATTGCGGAAATTTTATAAAATTACATGATATTCCACACAATTGTCGAAAACTATTATAAATTACATGAAAAAGCAACAGATTTTAGAAAATTGCATTATATTGCAAAAATTTATGTAAGTGGCGCACATTTGCTGGAAATTGTATAAAATTTCTGGAAACTACATAAGATTGAAGGAAATTACGTAACATTATATGATATTGCATAAAATCCTATAAAGTTATTATGGAAAATATATAAAATTATATAATTTTGTATAAAATTTAATAGAATTGCATACAATTAAAAATAATTGCTGAAAATTGCATATGATAGCTGTAAATTTAATTGTAGAATTGTAGAAAATTGCATTAAATTATAGAATTTTGCGTAAAATATCTATAAATTGCATATAGTATTGCTAGGAATCACATAAGGGTATAAAAATTATTGAATTAAATTACATAGAATTGTAAATATTGTTTAAAATTCCTGTAATACATATTTTGCTAAAAATTACATAAAATTGAACTAAAGTACATAAAATCACAGGAGATTTTATAAAATTACTTTAAAAATACATAAAATTACATATAAATTGTATTTAATTGCTGCTAATTGCCTATATATTGTACTGATATACGAATAAACGGTTCACTCGTAAGGGGGTGAAATGTAGGGCGAGTATTATTATTATTATAAATAAATCTCAATTCTGGGGTGGGTTCTATAAAAAAAAATTATAAAATAATGAACATCACAAAAGAAAACTGCACATAAAAATAAATTTTAAATCCTGTTCACCTCCTCTTCATTCAATATTTCTTTTAACTGAGTTGGCAAAAACAAGTCACTAAATCTGTGCAAATTCTGTCAATAATCTGTCAAAATAAGATAGTGTCTATTGATACTATTTTAAACTTAAATTGATCTTAGAGATTTTAGTTAGAATAGAGAATATTTATTTAAATAGTTACAATTTTTTTTAATTCTCGTTTTCCCAAAGAGAAGAAAACCAAATTTTTTAATCAAAATGTATTATAGTGATTGAAGGAAGTCCCCTAAAGTGCATCCGAAATGATATTATTTTGAGCTTGGCTAAAAACATAAAAAATGGGTTTTGCATAGGAGGCTGTGATTTTAAATCTGAGTGTAATTTTTAATTCTAAACAACTTTCCTTAATATTTTTTTTAATATTGTCAAAAATAAGGGTACTTTATGCTTGGTCAAAATTCGTATTCTTTGCCCGCCCCTGTATACCATTTAGAAATTGGAAAAATTGACTATTGCAATAGCAGTTTTACGCAATGCAACAACTTTTATCAAGAATAAAATTTTCTGTCAAATAAATAATAAAAATTTTTCCCACATGGTGCAAACTTTTTGAGTCTCAAATATCAAATATATATCAAATTATAAGTTTTTTAAAATGTGCAAAAACATATTTTAACCGACTAAAATTCTTTAAAAGAAGTTTTAGAACAAAGTTATATTAAAAAAAAATTATATTTAAAAAAAATTGTATTTAAATAATTATTTGAATTTTGGGCACCGCGCGCTGTAAAAAATAGCGTATATACTATTAATGCTTCTCTGAAGAGACTTTAATTATTAAAACCACAATTCTAACTAATTTGAATTTATTTCTGACTTCCTATAGTCATATTCTAACATCCATTATCCTTGCCATGATTTTCTTCAGTTAAGCCATCAATTTGTTTCTCTTCTATATTTAAATTTTACCTTACGTCGTTTATATCTTTTCTGAATTCCCATTCTATTTTTTTATTCAATTTTTGTATTCTTAGTTTTATTTTTGTTATAATTTATTTATATCTTATTTCGTTTCTGTTACTTTTCAGTTTATTTATATTTTTTCCATTATTAATATTTTCTCTGTTTCGTTTTTCTTTTTTATATTCCTCCTGTAAATATCCTAAATTATTTTCCATTTATTTTAATTTTCATTTCTTCGTCTTCCTCATCCTTTTTATAAATAATTTGTAATCTTATTTTATTGATTTTTCCGTTTATTATCTCTATATCCCTTTTAACTTTTTCTACAATTTTTTGATTTTCTATTAGCTTTTCTCCTGATTCTTTGATATTTTCTCTATTACTCCATCTATTCATGTTAAAGTATCCATCCATTTATTTTCTAAAAGTCTCATTATTTTTGTAGTTTTTTGTATTTCATATTTTACTTTATCCACTTTTTCTTTTATTTTTTTCTTTATATCCTTTTTTCTTGTCAAAGTTCAATTATAACATCTTGTAACTTTTCTACTTCTATAATTGTCTCAATCATTTCAATTCCAAGTTCCCTTTCTGTCTCTTCAATTTTTTTATCAATGTCTAATCTCAAATCTTCAATTTTCTGTATCATTTCAATTTTATTCTCTTAATTTCTTGCTTAATATCCTTTTTTATATCTCTTCCAATTTCTTCAATTTTCTTAGTGTTTTTATCCATTTTCTTTCTCATATATATCATGTATTTCTTTTCGGCGTTCTTCTTTGTCTTCATTTCTGTTATCTTGCATTGTTTTTTTCAAATTTCTTACTATTTTCATCCATATTCTTGTTTTGTTTTCCCATTTCAATCATCATTTGTCTTAATACGTGCATTATATTTTCTTGTTCTTCATGTTTCTTTTGATTTTCTTGTACGTACTTTTATTTTTGTTCAGCTACACTTATTCCATCACATTCTTCCACATTTTCTTCCTGAATTTATACAATATCATCTTGTACTATTTCCAACTCTTCCATTTGTTCAATCTTTTTCCCCCTCTTAAGTCCATTTTATTTTTTTTTAACACCAACACTATCACGTATATTTCTTTTTACTATTCCACACTGTATATTATGGTTTTGTCACAAATGTCACTTTTATGTAATTATTTAGTAATGTCAAATTATTTTAGTTTTAATTTAATAATCTCAAAATTAATATTAGTAAATTCAAATAATAATATCTGAAATTTTCTTACTTTCAGTTAAAATATGATCAACAATTGTGGTAATAAAAGGAATCTTAAAAGATTTTTTTAATCCTTTAGGACCCTGCATCACATTGCTGCAATCAAAACAAATCCGACGTTAATCAGCAATTTTCACTAAATTTTTTAAAGCCCCACGTTGGGCGCCACTTGTACTGATATACCCATAAATAAATCTGAATTTTCGGGTGGGTTATATAAAAAAAAAATAAAAAAATAAACATCACAAAAGAAAATCACAATTTAAAATTAAATATTAAATTCTGTTCACCTCTTCTTCTTTGGACCCCTCCGATAAATCCACCTTCAAATCTTGTAACAGTCTTACTTCTTCAAATTGACTTCGTCTATTTATTTCCTCAACCTTTATCCTATCTTGTGACATTCTATTTTTTTTTTAAGATTTTCCGACATTTTTGTTTATTATTTTTTTCATGTTTTTGCCCCAAAATAAAAAAAATTCTTGATTGAAAAAAAATAATAAAAATGATGTACCAAAAATAAGTATGATTCTTTATATTCCATATTTGTTGATTTACAACATTTCGATTGCTATAATTAAATTCTTTAAAATCAAGTTTTTTTCAACAATAAAATTATGTTTAAAAAATTTAAAAACTAATAATAAATATTTTATTACAATATATATGAAGCTGCATGAAGGCCTCCTAGGCCCATAGCTTGGTGATGGATTTCTTTCAATCTTTCCGGTTTCTTTCTTTAGCCTTCCAATCCTGAACGTCTTCCTCTGTTAGGTCTTCTGTAGTTTCAGTGTATCACCTCTTTTTTGTCCTCCTTTTTCCTTTGTTTCTGTATGATCTATAGCTATCATTTTTTGTCATTCTGGTATCTGGCCCAGCCATACTAGTTTATTTGTTCATATTATTTTGCTTATTTCTTGTTCTCCATATAAATTCTTTATTTTTCGGTTTGTTCTTCTTAACCACACTCCTTCCTCTTTTTCTTCCTAATATCCTAATATTCCTTTCCCATATATTGATTTTACTTCCTTCGTCCTTATTTATTATCTATGTTTCATTACCATATAGCGCCGTTGGTCTTATAACTGTTTTGTATAGATGTGACTTGCTTTTTCTAGATTATTTGTGTTTATTATTTTAAGATTTTCTGCCTGCCTACTCACTTTCGCTAACCTTACGTCTATGTTCTTCTCCTCATCGCCATATTCATTGATAACTACACATAGATAGACTTAGCGTTAGACTTGTTCAAATTTCATTACCCTTTCTCAGTTTAGTTCTACTGGAAAATTTATTTTTGTTTCTTTCCCAGTGTTGTCATTTTTATAAATATTGATAACTCTTCATTAACTCTTAGCTTAGTTGTCTATGCTGTCTCTATGAAGCTTGGCAGGAACTTTTTAGCTCTTTTTCTAATGTTGACAACATTACTACATCATTCGCATATGCCAACAGTTGTGTTTTTTTTGTTTTCAGTGTCCTTATTCATTTTATTCCACTTTTTCTTACTATATCCTTTCCAATATAAGATTAAACAGCGTAGTGGACATTGGATCTTCAGTGTTTATCTTAATATTGTCTGATGTTTTCTGGTTTACTCTTCGTTTTAGTATATTCGAGTTACATTTTGATGAGAATTATCAGTTTTTTCGGTATGTTGAGGTCATTCATACGTGCTTTCTTCTAACGAGGTAGGTACCAATGTAATAAAATGTAATAAAAAGGTAACACAAAATGTGTAACAAATCTCACCTCATGTGTGTACACTAATAGTAATGTTGCTTTATTTCTATATAAATGACAATATTATTACACCAATATATCTGTTGTTAGGCCGAGCGAACCTAGACGTACGTGAATTACAATAAAATGATAATTATTGAAATAATTAATTATACAAGTCTATCTTATTTACCAAGAGTGATTGAAGTTATATCCCATCCTGAGTGAAGTCTATAAAGTTTTATGTATCTTTTTCGTTGATTGGGACACATCACACTTTTCACTGATTGTTAATTATTAAATTTAATTAATTGTTATTTTTATTATTTTTTTAATTTATTGGTTAGGGTTAAATATTTACAAAGATAAAAACAAAATGAATATAAAAATGAATACAAATAGAACAAATAATTATTATTAAAAAATGATCACGAAATTATGAAAACCATTGATCATTTTTTGACTTTGTTTCAGAGTAAAAATATGGTCCATCTGCCTGCTCTAAACCCGCATTATTAATCTCCAAACAATTCTTCATATTCCTTTAACTATTTTCCTATACTATGCCATTATTTTGTATACTGTGTCCAGAAATGCGATCCCTCTATAATTCGTACATTCGTCTTTTTTCCCTTTTTACAATTTTCCACGCTTCTGGTATCGTCACTTGTTCCAATATGTTAATTATTACCTGGTAGATTTTCTTGTTAATGCTTCTCCGCCATATTTGATCAGTTCTGACCCCACTTCGTCTTCTCCAGGGAACGTTTTTTTGTTGATGTATTATCTTTGATATCTGTTCCCTCGTTGGTGATTCTATTTCTTCCTTCTTTTGCACATTTCGAGTTGAAATTTCTTTGCTCGTTCTTATTTTCGGTATCTATTATTTCTGTAAAATATTCTTCCCATCTTTGTATTTTTCCTTATTTAGTCCATCTAATTACAGAACAACGTTATATTTTTACCATATATTTTCAAAAATCAAACTTTGTATTTTCTTAAAAAAAAAATGTTAAAAATCAATATTTTAAACCAAACTAACGTACGACCCACGTAAGTACGTAACTAATTCTCAAGTTTCCCATTTACAGCCCCTTCCGACTTCTTAACAAGGATTACCTGAAAACTGAAAACGTCTTGCCCAAAGCTGCAGACCGCTTTTCAGGACTTTCACAAACTTATATATCCAAAGGTCAATACCTTTCAACTTGTGGGTATAACTTTTTGAAACTTGATATTGCATTTAACTATATGTATATTTACGACAAAGTTTACACTCAGTACTTATGAAATATCATGAAATTACAAAAATTTAGAATAAATTGTGTAACAAAATTCAAAATTATTTTTTATTTTATTTACCATGTCGGCATAATCTAATATTTATTTTTATATCCCAAATACGTAAAAAAACTTTCATCCACTTTCCAAACAAAATAACAAAAAAAAATTGAAACACGCACCTTTCAAAGTTATCGAAAAAAAATTCACAAACAGATTTTCCAAATTCTTTTTGTCGGAGAAGGCAACACAAAACAACTTTTAAATAAGCTTTCAAACTTTAGATTTAACTTTCAAAGGGAGAACACGGAATAAATAAACTATATTAAAAATAAAGAAGGCACAATATTCTTTTATCTCGAAAATTTTACATTAAAACGGGCGAGTTCCTGTTCGGGACAGCTTCAAAGATATAACGAATGTGCAATAATTATTAAAAAGATACGAAGCAACCGAACGGATATACACTTTTCTCTACTTTTCAAGCTTGGATAATATCATAGACGTGACAAATAATATATTTTGGGATTTAAACCAAACTAATTCTAAATAATATTACACAAAATTGTATAATTTTACAGGATATTAGATAAATCGTAAAAAAATTAATAAGACTTACATATAATTGGTGGTAATTGAATAAAATTTCTATAAATTGCAAATAAATTTCGGGAAAATTCTTTTAATTACAGAAAATTGCCTACAATTGTATTAAATTGTTGTAAATTGTATGAAATGGAAATTGTATGAAATTGCATAAAATTACAGGATACGTAAAAGGATATAAATTTCATAGAGGGTATCGTTTTTTAGATTTTTTGCGACCCCGTACGAAATTTTTCTCACTAAAAGATATTACAAAAAAAATTTTTCCCAAAATGTTTTTGTTTAAAACGAACATACTTTTTTAATTTTGAAATCTCTTATTCGACAAAATTACAAGGACTGACAAGGAGGATTTGGCAACATGGCGGCCGGCTGTCATTTGGCATAAACTTATTTTTGTGTGGGCTGATATTTGATAGTAACCCATTATAAGTACATGTGTTTAATGGGTTGCCTATTTATTTTGACAATATTTAATTTATTTTCGTTTTATAAAAAAATAGAAGCCATAATTTTAATTTGTATTCTTAAAAGGTATAATTTATGCATTTTTATTCATGCCTGTTTTAATTTCAGACTGATAGTTTACAAGGATGTAAAAAAAATCGGCTGTGTCACCCCAGAACTTTCCCGGCTCGACCGTAGATAATATGTTATTTATTATTATTATTTTAATTACAAAATGCTAAGCATTACATTAATTTATGGAACATATTAAAAATAGCGAGCCGAATTGATATTTCAATGTTGATCATGACATAAGCTGCGCATGCGCACGTTGTATATCACAATTAGGATCTCCTAAAATCATGTATGAAAACTATTGGAAATTCGGGAAAAATTTTCATACAATAGTTGTAGAGAATTTTATGCTTTACAACTTTTGCACTGAAACCTTTTGCACTAAAGAGCATAATTTAAAAAAAATGGAAAATCCTAAATGTGTATTTTTCTCGCCATCTAGCGGCGAATTCGATAAAAAGTTAAGCATAAAAGTTAAAGAAAATTTGGTGCTTTACAATTTTGCACAAGAAAATTTTGCATTTGCAAAATCAAGAAAAACTAGATAAAACCTACATGCACATTTTTTACGCGCCCTCTAGTGGCGCAACTACTGGAAATTATAGAAAAAGTTTCAGACAAGAGTTGTGAAAAATTTTATGCTTTAAAACTTTGTACTCTAACATTTTGCATTAAAGTGTATTATTTGTCCTCAAAATCAAGAAAATATAGAGAAAACATATATGCACATGTTTTATGCGCCCTCTAGTGGCGTAACTATTGGAAATTCTAGAAAAAGCTTAAGACAATAGTTGTAGGGAATTTTATGCTCTAAAACTTCTTACTACAACACTTTGCACGAAAGTGTATTGTTTGTCCTCAAAATCAAGAAAAACTAGAGAAAACCTACATGCACATTTTTTACGCGCCCTCTAGTGGCGCAACTATTGAAAATTCTGGAAAATGTTTAAAACAAAAGTTATAGAGAATTTTATACTCTAAAACCTTGTACTCTAACATTTTCCACTAAAGTGTATTGTTTGTCCTTAAAATTTAAAAAAAGTAAAAAATTGTTACATGTGTATTTAATCAATGCGGGTCTTGAGGACCTTCTACTATACCAATTTAAACCAAAATCTAATGGTCGCATTCTAGGCACACACCGACCCTCCATACCAAATTTCAACTTGATTGGTCAAACGGTTCGGCAGTTATCGTGGAAGATTACACACAGACACACAGACAGACCATACGCTGGAAATGGTTTCAATCGTCTTGGAGGACTTCAAAATGGATAATTCCATCGATATCTCAAATTTTTTTTTGCTCGTTCACCTTACTTTCCCTTTGATGTGTCCGGGAAAGTAAAATTGAGATTTCAAACGCCTTGCTAAATACATAGTGGCGATAGACTTTAAAAAACTTGTGTAGACAATTATAAATAAATATATAAAACATTTTTTAGTTTTTATACATTTATTATTAATTTTGTTTTTGGCATTTTAATACTTTTATTAACTTTAAGAATATTCTGAATGTATGTAAACTTTTTCGTAAAATGTGTTGACTTTGTTTTAGACAAATTAAGGGCGAGCCAGAAAAAAATCTTAAAAGTCCTAGTTCCGTCACAGTATAAGGTAGTACTGGAAGCGACACCGCCCGGTCAGTAGCGGTACTTTTGGAATTAAGTGAGGTGTAGTTGACATACGGTATATTCAAATAAAACTAAAGTAATTGTACTTAAAATGGGTGACAACTTAAATAGTGTAAAGTAAAAAAACATTGTGTTTGAGAGAGTAGCACAAAGAGGGATAACCATAATATAAATATTTTATTCTGTTTAACGAAATATTTGGTATAGCACAGAATCGACTTGCATACAAGTTCAAATCCAAGTACGAAATATTTTTTTTCAAATAAATATATAAATATGGAAAAATAAAAAAAAATTGAAAAATAGGAAATAATGGGAAAACTATGAAGAAAATTTGAAAAAATAAGTAAAAATAGGAAAAAATAGGGCAAAATACGGGAAATTCGAAAAAATAGGGAAAACAGGGAAAATGGAAGAAAGTAGGCAAAAACAGGGAAAAAGAGAGTGTTAAGACATGCGTTATTGCCATATTTAAAACTTGGTTTAACAGCTTCTGAGATTTTTCAGTTAAAAATTGTTAAATATTCGGGCCTTTTCAGACTCATGTAATAGTTTTAAAAGTATTAGTGATTTATTTTACGTATTTTTTTTTCATTTCAAAGAGATTTCTTGCATTAAATATGATTTATTTATTAATAATTTTAACCGTCCGTATACACCCTAAATATCACATAATTTAGAATTTCACGCAATGGAAATTCATTTTTAGCTTATATTTTTAATATATAAACATATTTTCGTTTTCCTCGCTTAGATTTTCAAGTTTTTGAAACATAAAATTTTTTTATGAGGAACACCCAAAAGACCCATTTAAAACGATACCCTCCTTTACAGTATTGTATTAAATATTATAAATTACATTAGAAATTGCATATTGCATACATTGTACAAAATTTTAAATTAAACATAAATTATAGCAATTGTATTAAATTTCGATAAATTGCAGGAAATTGCATCAAACTACAGTAAATTGTATTAAATTATAGGAAATTGTTAAATATTGCATCAAATTTCTATCAATTGTAATTAATTACAGGCTATTGCCTACAACTTTAAAGAATTGCTGTAAACTGTCTACTATTACTGAAACTTGCAGAAAATTATATTAAATGACAAACGACTAAATAAATATTACGGGATTTTACATAAAATTATGTAAAATGTATTGGCAACTGCATACAATTACACAAAATTGTGGAAAATTACACTTATTGTAAGGAAAATGTAATTAGTGGAAATTTCGAGAAGTTGTATTAAATTATTATATAAAATTTATTTACAATTACTTAAAATTGCATAAAATTATTTAAAAAAACAAGTGCATAATATTACGAAATATTATATAAAATAGCATTAAATTACAGAATAAAGAATAATTTTACAAAAAATTGCATAAAATTAGTGTAAGTTGCAATTATATGCATATAATTAGATACATTATAGAAGGTCATCTAAATTGCTGGAAATTACGTAAAAATGTTGGAAATTGCAAAAAAATACATAGAATTACAATAAATGTCATTAAATTATAGAATATTGCATAAAATTGTATAAAATAATTTGGAAATTGCATACATAAAATTATTTAAAAAATACATGAAATTGCAGTGAATTGCATCCAATTGCAGGATATTGCATACAATTACTTTAAATTGCTGGAAAATGGAGTAAATTGTGGGATATTGACTAAAATTCGAAAACATTGAATAAAGTTTTTGTAAAGACAGAATACCGTAAAATTGTGATTAGTTACAGGATATTGCATTAAAATGTATAAAATTATTGTAAATTGTATATAACTGCACAAAATTGCATAAAATTTTTAAGTTGAATATAATTGTTGGAAATTAAATATATTAACTGGAAATTGCATAAAATTACGAAAAATTAGTTCAAAATACATGTAATTCCATAAAATTTATTTTAGATTGGATGTATTTGTTAAAAAATTAAGTAAAATTGATTCAAATTATAAATTACATAAAATTATGGAATACTATATAAAATATTTTTTTTAATTGCATAAAGTTGCATTTAATTGTACAAAATTACATAAAATTGCATAAAATTAGATAAAATTGCATAAAATTGCGTAAAATTGCATAAAATTGCATAAAATTGCATACAATTGCATAAAATTGCATAAAATTACATAAAATTGCATAAAATTTCATAAAATTGCATAAAATTGCATAGAATTCCATGAAATCGCATAATATTGCGGAAATATGCCGAAAATTATATAACTATAGGATATTGCATAAAATTGTTTTGATAGTTGGTCCATCTTTAAATGTTTTCACATAATATGGAGAGATTTGAAGACACTGTGATGCCTTTTGGGCCACACAGAATAACCTTAAATAATAACATATTGTAGTTCATTAAACTAGTTATAATTTAAACAATATAAAGGTTGAGACGTGAGTTATAAATAACGTGACGTAATAAGGTAACGCCGACAGGTTGAATGCCGGCCATTGCCCAGGTCAGGAAACGTTTATTGTTGGGTTGGCATATATAGGTTGTTATCTCTTTGAGAGTTGTCATTTTTGAATCGTTATTCATTCTCGATTCTTGATTCATTATCGATGAATTATCGATTTATTCTATTGTAGTAAACATGTACCAGTGAATAAATTTGTTATTGAAATCTACTGTTTATCTTCCCAACATTAAGATACTCTACATGGCTACATCACATCACATTGAGGTCATCTAAAATGTATTATAAATATGTACATATTAAAATAATAAAAGTAACATTTTTTCTCCCTTACTACCACAGAATTCTCATCGGGAAAACGAGAATTAAAAAAATTTTAATCATTTTTAATAAATCATTAAGCAATTTCATTGCCCTGCAATATTTTTCGATGTTCCTAAAAATGTGACGAATAAAAGTTCATTTATATATTATTTTCTTTTTAATAGTAATACTTACTGAAGTTCCGTAATATTCGATATAAGAATATCCATATTCTCCATTCTAACTCAAAATCTCATAAAAATCATATCAATCTGAAACGTATCAATAGATACTAAAAATTTTAACGGATTAGTGACAGAATTTGTTCAGATTTAGTTTTTTCTTCGCCAACTCAGCTGGGGATTGTCAAAAAGTTAAAATAAATATTTGATGAACTATACGTCAGTGTATTTTTAGCGTTTGTTCTGCGCATGATTTTTCTTTACGTATTTATTCTACGTTACATTTACAATACAATGGAGTTTTTTTCATTAAATTTGGACCATTAATAACGCACATAGACGTTATGCCTTTTTGGCGTTGCATCTAAGCATGATTTTTCATTATGTATTTATTCTACGTCAAATTTCAAATATGCCGTCGTTTTCAGATTTCAATTTGAACAAATAGTAACGGATATAGATACGTTCTCTCTCTAACACATTCAATTCCTTATACCTAGGTTCGGAGTTGTATAGACTATCTACTTCATTTTTTAGATTTTTTTAAATATTTAAATTGTGTATGACATAAAAGTTTGTATACACCGGGGGTATAAATAGAGGTGTATGCCCTTGGACAAATCCGGTTTGTAAGATCGTCGACTTCAGGGCATAAACATCTATTTATACACTCGATACATAAATAATTATTAAATCAGTATTTTAAAAGTTTTCAAATGAAATGTCACGTGATGTATTTTTTATTTAAAAAAATTTAGGGTGCGACTGTCACTTGAAGGTGAAAGGAGAAAAAATTAATTAATAGGTAAGGTAATACTTATTCCGTTGCACTGTATGAAAATTTCACAGAATGTTAAAAAATTACATCAGACTACAGTACAATTACTGAATATTACAAAAAATTAAAAAGATATTAAGAAATTCAATAAATAATACAAATTCCAAATACATTTAGAAAATTGTTAGTATTTGTAGAATTTCATAACTTTTAGTATAATATTATGTTAACTTACCTTCTCTGTTGGTGTTTAACCGTACGCCTATGAATAAATACGTTGCCAGCTCTATTTGAAAAGTGCTTTTTGTCTTTGTACCTTACTACTAAATGTCAGCTGTTTGTTTGAGCTCTTCTTTTCTATGACCTTTTGTGTACTTGACAACAGAAGCAATTTTTTTCACAAACATTCAGTTTCGGAGGCATCGCCCACAGATAGGTTACCGAGATCTAGTTTAAAACATGTCCTTTGTATAATAGGTCAAGAGAAATATCAGTTCTGTGTTTATTTGATAATAATACGTGAATAGAGACTTGGAGGGTTTTAAACTTATCTTCAGTGTTTATGTTTCTGACAGTTAATTTTTTGAAATGCTCTGAGAAACATTTCAGTTGTATGTATATAAATATATATGTGTAAGAATGTAGGCTTTCACGGCCGACATCAATGAAATTGTTTATTGTTTATATATTATAGTGATTTTTTTAATTTTATTGGGTTTTCTATAAGTACATGCACATTGTGTATATTATAGCTACATAATGGACTCATCCAGAGATTTTTTTTATATTTTTATTTTATAATTTTGGCCTACCATAACAAATTGCACCGGGTCTAGCACTTCTCTGGATATAGTGGCTTGTGACGTGGCCCAATTGAAACAGATTATATTTGTCTATGTTGTCATATCGATAAAACTAGCAACTCTCGTTCTCATTTGTTATGATTAAATTTTTCTACAATCGAACAAAGCTAGAATCTTGGCAATGCTGTAGAAACTAAACGTTAATTATTGGTCAAAAAGCAGCGCCACTTTCAAAATATATTAATTACTTTTTATTGATTTTTATTAATTAATGAATATTATAAGAATGAAAATCAACATAAGCAACAAGGTTCTTTAAGCTATTCATTCATTAATATAAAACCAATAAATTCGTTCCTACTGGATAAGTCCATTGTTTATACCTGACATTATTTAGGCGAGGAAGGGGGAAGGGGCAACAATGTCATAGAAGTAATGTTCTTATGGACTTATGAACGTTGTAATAAAACATTTATTCAATAATTTATACATTTTTGAAAAACTTGAAAAACATTTTGTGTGCAAATATGCAAAGACTACAAATGGAAATACCGAATTTATTAGAAAGTACCACGTCTATTTCGATAAAAACCTCTAACTATCTTACTTATGAAATGATCGATCTACCCCTTTATTCCATGATTCTTTATAAACTACACATTTACTGTGTTACGTTTTTTCTTCTGTGCCACCCTGTATTTTCATTATTTCTCTGCTCAGTATACCTTAATTTCAGACTCGTTTGATATCCCTTCCTAATTTCCTCGAGTCGTATATCTTCTCAAGATCTCCCTCTTCTCTTGGTATTACTATAAAATGTGTTGCCCATGTTAAAAATTCTCTCTCTTTGCCTCTCTAATCAGAATAATCAACTTATAATAGTTATAATATCTTTTATTGAAGTTTTCTTTTCTTCCCATTGTTATATAGGGTAAGTTTTCATTATATTATACATTCACTTATGTCCCCTGTTATCATTTTTAATTATTTTGACCCTTTAACTTTTATTTACTGTTGTTTTTAATTCTTTTTTATGTCGGCTTATTTTTTGTTATATTTACTTAAAAGTTCATATTTTATATTTTATAATAACATAAATTATCTGATGTTTGTGGTGCTCTTTCAGTCTCAATTACAAAAAGTGAATCTATTTTTAATTTGTTTTTACAGATTGTCTTAAAATTTAATTAACTTTGATTATTTTATATTTCATATTTTGATCTAAAAATTCACGTGTTTCATTCATATTAATATTACCATTGTTTTATATTCTTTTTTTTAAACAGAGACCACGAAATCTGGTAAGTTATAAGATTTTTGTCTTTTACTTTATGTGAACTTTTAGGGTTTTTTTTGGACTGAATGTTTTTTTTTTGAATGAGTCCTTTTTGAAACAAGTTTTTTCCTTGGACCTAGTCTTTTGGAACGAGCTTTCTTTTCTTACTGGATCAGAACCTGTTGTTGGCTTGATATGTTTTACTGCCAGATTATCCATTAAATTTTTGCAAGAAACTCGAAGACAAGAACAAAACCAAGCTAAGTTAAATTTTCCAAAGAAAAAGAAAGAGTCTCTGAAGTATTGTTAAATTTTTCTTATAAAATACAGCAAATGTAACGTTTAATTTGAGTTTAATTTAGTTAAACCCACAAAAAGAAAGAAAGGAAATATGTTATAGTTTTTTTGTCAATTGTTTCTAAATACAACAAAAAATCAATTAGACTGGCGTACAAAAAAATTTTTTTATTTAAAATTTTACTTTTTGATATATTTCAAATTCTATTCGTGGAACAAACCCATAATAAAAAGAATTGAGCTTAAATCACATTTATTACTAAATCACTTTTATCCACAAATTGAACTAACGTCCAGTTCAACAGAACTTACCAGAATTATGTAAGATTGCGGCTGTTCATAATTTTTTGAGTCCTTGCTGAGTTTGTCACAAATCACTTAAAATAGATCCGTGTCAATGTGTATGTTCTATAATCGGTGTGTTTTGAAATTGCAAATTTTACCTTTCCCTAATATCTTTGTTCGTATTTTGTATTATAGTTTCGTTCATCAGTTCTTAGGTATTTTAGTGTACCGTCGATTGTAACACCATATTTACACAAATAGTGAATTCATGGATTTAAAAGCAATTACAGGACCCTGTTTTCTCAGTTACCTTACGTCACACATATATTTAATATTCCAAATTAAGGCCACTAAACGCCAAAAAAAATCCTAAATTGTAGCCTATGCTCGTCGACAGGGGTAATAAACATATTGAAGTAAAAAAAAATCAGGAAAAAAATTATGCAAGCACCCCAATTCGGAGATGCCTAATTGAGTCCCAGAATTTATAATCCGTCTTAATGATAGCTGAGTTGAGTCCTGGAGATGAGTAAATTGACTCCCGGTCCTGAGTGTACAAATATTTATAATATAAAAATTTACAAATATTTACAATAATATACCTACCTATAATATGCTAAATATTCGTTTTTTTAATTATTTTAAATTTATGGCCTACAATTTTGAAAAATACAAATTTTGACAATGAGTTACAATTTGATTTTAAAATTTGTTCGTCTACAATTTTTTTGAGACTTTATAAAGCAAACTTTTAACTTTTAACACCGTATACAAATCATGCAAACTATAAAAAAAAATTGTAGGAAAACCGTTTTTATATCTGATATCCATAGGTAATTAATCATTTATTAAAGAAATTTAGAAGATAGTTTTTAATTTCCAAAATACCGATATCAGGACGATTAGGATTAGAAATATTACGTGAACCGGGACTTAATTTGACCATCTAAATTTCTTGATCTTTTTTAATTCAGCTAGATGAGACTCTACTTAGCCCTACCTTTGCCCCCCCCACCCCCCAATGCAGTCTGCCCATTTTCCTGTACTCATTAGTAACTTAATGATGGTCGATAATCCTCCTAATCAAATTCCCAGATAAACGGGGTCAAGTAAGAAACCGAAGGGTCAACAAAGGTGTCCAAATAATTGCGGGGCCAAGTAGGAAGAGTTTTAGGTGTAACAGGTAAAATGTCCAGGTAAGAAGTCCCAACTAAGAAGATACCCAAACCATAAACTAGTAAAAGGAATAATCTCTGCGCAATTTTTCAAGACTACGGCACGTTTCCGTCAGCGAAAGAAAGTCCGATTCGAAAAAATGGGGATTTTTCCAATAATTTTTTTTTCAAATTTTTCAATTTTTTTTAACGAGCCCCATGCGATATGGATATCAATCGACGTGCACAACACCTTAACAGAAATCAGTATCGACAAATTTGCTTTCCTTATCGAGATATCTCAAATAGAAGTTTTACTTAGTAGGCGGGACCAGGATATAGCTCATCTTCTGATAGAGCCTTCCTTTTTTGAATAAAAACCGATAGCCGAAAGAATTTTAAGGATAGGCCGTTCCGTTCTCGAGTTATCGTGCGCACAGACATCCACACATCCACACAGACAGGCTTTTTTTTCGCAAAAAATCAATTGTCTCCACGTTTCATAACATTTTAAGTCATTTGAAGCAAAAAAAAATTTGAAATTTTTGCACGATTTCAATACTACGGTTTGCCCTACTCACCAAAGGTTGGGCGGGCCGTAGTAAAATATATTGTAAAATTCAAGTTGTTTATAAATACCAATAAATAATAAAATTGAGTATTATTTATATAAAATTTGTTTTAATATTTCAAATGGTATTAATAATAATTGATAAAATAATATAATTTAATATAATGAGATAAATGGATTAAAATTATTCAAATTGTTTATAAATACATATAAATTATAAAATTGAGTATTAATTATATAAAAAATGTTTTGAAATTTCAAATTGTGTTATAACCTTATTTATTTTTTCATCTGTTGTTATTTGCTAAATAATAATAATAATAGTAATAATAATTGATAAAATAAAATAATTTTAATGAGATTAAAATAACTCAAATTGTTTATAAATACACATAAATTATAAAATTAAATATTATTTATATAAAAAATGTTTTAAAATTTCAAATTGTGTTATTATTTATTTTTTCATCTGTTGTTATTTGCTAAATAATAATAATAGTAATAATAATTGATAAAATAAAATAATTTACTTAAAATTAACTTTAGCCCTGAGAGAAAAAGAGGAAATATCAGTTTAGAATTTAATGAAAAAATGAATATATTAACAAGTGAAAAACAGCAATATTTTTGCCGTAATATCAAGTTTTTGAAAATTTAAAGTTACGAAAATAAATTTCTGTATATTGCAGTATATATGGTATATGTAGCGGGAAAGTAAAAATAGGCCAAAAATTAATATCATTTTTGTGGTTTTCAACGATGCTCAATCGATTGCCGTTGTCCGTTTGTTTCACCGTTCTCGAGTTGAATCAGGCTAACAGACAGACGGACAAAACCGTTTTATAAGAGTTTTTTCTTCGAAAACTCTAACAATAAAATAAAGCATAAAATACACAAATGAAATTGGTGTCTATAATGAGGGAGAACTATAACAATATATAGAAGATCGTGTTGGGATTTACGTTATGGCCTAATCTGATAACAAATAACATTTAAATATTGTAAAAAATCACAATATATTGGAAAAAAACATGGATATAATTTTTCTATAAATATGTTTAATGATAATAATAAAAAAAAGTATCTTACCAGTCCTGATTTGAAGTTTCTAATCGCAAGTAAACTTTGAATATTAAAAACTTCTGGTGCAACAACTACAAAATGTATATAGGAAAAATAAGTTCATTTCTGGAACGAGCTTACCTATGGCGAAAAAAAGGAAAGGAAAGGAAAGTCTGTACCGTAAAAACAAAACTGAAGTTTACTGAAAGGAAACTTCATCCTTTGCTGTCTCGAGCAATAACTCGAAAATGTAATTTTACTCATGCCTTATAATATCTTGTATCCCAGATTCTGAATACAAACTTTAATGCTTTTCTTCCATGACATGGTTAGAAATAACGATATAGCTGGACAAAAATTAATTTTTAGCATTATAACTTTATTACAACAAATATTATTTTTTAAGATTCCGGGGAAAATTTCATAAATTTATTTTTAACCAATTAGAAGGCTCCTTTTTACGTTGCTTATAGCAACGGGATACTTTCGAGATAATTTTTTTAGTTCCTATTAACTTAATGGAATTAATAAGTGATAATTTTTCTGTCAAAAATGAAGCGCCTTATATCTATTGCCAAAAGTCACTCGGAATAAAATCAAAATGCATTTTATTAAACTTCAGTTACTAACAATTAAAATTAACGTCTATTGTAAAAATATTTATCAGTGATAATTACCTCCTTTAACCTCATATCTACTATATTTTGTTTATATTACTTTCCCGGACCCATCAAAGGGAAAGTAAGGTGAACGAGCAAAAAAAAATCGAGATATCGATGGAAATATCCATTTTGAGGTCCCCCAAGAAGATTGAAACCATTTCCAGCTCATGGTCTGTCTGTGTGTCTGTGTGTAATCTTTCACGATAACTGCCGAACCGTTTGACCAATCAATCTGAAATTTGGTATGGAGGGTCGGTGTGTGCCTAGAATGCGACCATAAGAATTTGGTTTCAATTGGTACAGTAGAAGGTCCTCAAGACCGACATTGATTAAATGCACATGTAACAATTTTTTATTTTTTTTAAATTTTAAGGACACACTTTAGTGCAAAATGTTGTAGCACAAAGTTTTATAGCATAAAATTCCCTACAACTTTTGTTTTAAACTTTTTCCAGAATTTCCAATAGAGGGCGCGTAAAAAATGTGCATGTAGGTTTTCTCTAGTTTTTCTTGATTTTGAGGACAAATAATACACTTTAGTGCAAAATGTTCTAGTACAACGTTTTAGACCTACAACTTTTGTCTTAAGCTTTTTCCAGAATTTCCAATAGTTGCGCCACTAAAGGGCGCGTAAAAAATGTGCATGTAGGTTTTCTCTACTTATTCTTGATTTTGAGGACAAACAATGCCTTTTAGTGCGAAATTTTCTTATTCAAAGTTGTAAAGCATCAAATTTTCTTTAAATTTTATGTTTATCTTTTATCGAATTCCTCATAGTTTCACCGCTAGATGGCGAGAAAAATACACATTTATAATTTTCCATTTTTTTAGAATTGGAGGTAAATTATGCTCTTTAGTGCAAAATGTTTCAGTGCAAAGTTGTAAAGCATAAAATTCCCTACAACTGTTGTATGAAAATTTTTCCCAAATTCTCAATAGTTTTCGCACATGATTTTAGGAGATCCTAAATGTAGCAGTGTGATATACAACGTGCGCATGCGCAGCTTATGTCATCAATATTGAAATATCAGTTCGGTAGACATATTCACCTCGTCTCGCTGTTTTTATGTGTTCCATAAATTATTTTTATGCTTAGTATTTTGTAATTAAAATAATAATAATAAATAACATATTCTCTACGGTCGAGCCGGGAAAGTTCTGGGGTGACACAGCCGATTTTTTTTTTATTGTTGTTAATAGGTACATTTAAATATACGTGAAATTAACAAAATGAAGGTTATTTATCAAAATTTAAAAAAATAATACACAGTGTTTGTATGATACTACAGACAGTCTGTTCTCAAGTTGATGAGAAGTATCGAGGCATCGCTCAAAATAGTTATTATTCAGAAAGTGACTGATCCTTGATTGATCATCTGGTATATAACTATGATTTGTAGAAATGTATGTCTTTTGTTTATTTCTTGTCTTAATTATAATTTCTTGTTGTGCTACTATTGTTTTTGAAGAACAAGAAACTATACGATTCATGCTGAGAATTTAACCCAGAGGAATACCATTGCAGTGTTAGGTTTTACATATTACAGTAATTATGAGTCTTTATTAAGATTATAAAAATTTTATATTGGTATTATATTTGATATTTCTTTAATGCTGACACCAAACCTTCCTCGCTGTCTTAGGGTAAAATCGTATTATCCTCCATTCAATCAATATCTTTAGTGTCATCACTATATTCTGTCTTCTTTGCTTATGGATGCTTTTTACCATTACTCCTGTTATACTATCGGGCATAAAAATCTCTTCTATTTTTCTGTACACTTCATTTCATTGTCTTTCCCATCCATATTAGGGAAAGAGTGTATGCTGCTGTCATATATATAGTTTAACGTAATTTTAATTTAATTTTACTTTTGCTGTTATCATTTATGTCTGGTGACCATGGAAATTAATTTCAAATTTACTGCACTTTGATTTGAAAATTATCTATATTTTTAGAGTAACCACTAGCAAAATTTAAAAATCTAATTGAAGATCGGTGTTTTATAGCACAGCTACCCTTATTACGTCAAATAAGCAGACATCAAAATTAAAGACAACAAACACATGTCTTACATTCGACCGATGTTTCTTAAACGAAATGAAATTGGTGAATCTAAATTACTCCTGGACCTTTGAGATGATTCATACTACCAATATCGATACTAGAATGCTACTGTCGTAGCCATATTCGAACTCGTCAGGGACTCATTTTATGTTACTTTTCGTAAATGTTGACAGCATAGTGAGAGCAAAATAAAACTAATTGTCAAAAAACAAATACAGTAAGTTTTTGAAACTATGCACTCCGACCATTACCATACATGTTTCATCCTTTCGGATTCTTCAGTGGCACTTTGTCGGAATGCATAATTTCAAAAACTCACTCTGTCTGAATACCCCAAGTATTTCTATGTATTCCAAAAATAATAGATAGTCACGCCATCTATCGTATGGTTGATGGGTACCAACCGGGCAAGCCGTTTATCAGAATACAATTCTGTAAACGGGTATATCCAAGTACAACTTGGTAGCCAGCAGATGGCGTTACCCATCATCCATCATAATGCCTAGAGGGCAAGCGGGCACCTCACAATAATATCAAAAAACAAAGACAGTAAGTTTTTGAAACTAAGCACTCCGACCATTACCATACATGTTTCATCCTTTCGGAATCTTCAGTGGCATCTGCAGTCTACCAAGTTGTACTTGGATAGACCCGTTTACAGAATTGTATTCTGATAAACGGCTTGCCCGGTTGGTACCCATCAACCATACGATAGATGGCGTGACTATCTGTTATTTTTGGAAAACTAATTGTACTATAAACAGTCGAAGTCAAAGCAAAAAGTATAAATTGAATTGTCGTCAAAGTGACCTTAAAATTTCGTTAAGTATAAATAGGGCCTTAGATAGTAATCTTATCTATGACTTCCCTCCATTATTACCCTTATTATCCACTGCCTCGTCATAACGTCCGCCCTTATTGCACCCAGTTGCCGCCAACTGGGTGGATTTGGACTGGTCTTTCGCATTAACTATAGTTGCAATGTTCTGACTTCAAAATGTCGACATTTTGACTCGTTCTCGAAATATACGCCGTTTCTTTAAATTCTAAAACCATAGTGACATTTGTATTGGTCCAAAACGTATAAAAAAACAATATTTTAGATTTTTAAAACGCCTTAAAATTACAAAAATTGTTTAGACAAAGACGAAACATTGCAAAATTCCGAATTGTTCAAGTAAAAGTAGCAATTCTTAAAAGTCTACGCGGTTTTGCAAGCAGACAAAATTACCATCTGATTCTACAGATTCCAAGGAGTCCGAAAATGCCCTCACTTACAAAAATCGGTAGGTTTTACCTGCCAAAAAAAGATCCTGGAAAAGTTTAATTTTTGGAATTTTCATCCTCAGAACTTTGCATGAAAAGATTGCTTTCTACCTTATTTTTTAATAGGTAATTTAGCCCCAAATCTTCCACATCACTCTGACACAAATATACTGAACTTGTAATATTTATTTGTTGTGTATGTATTTTACCTTTGCATTGAACCCTTTCCCAGCTTTATACTCCTATATTTCTCTATACTTCGCACCAACATGTTCCCGTAGCAAAGAAGGAGCGGATTTGGACTCGGATTCTTGGTAGATCTGATTTCTCGGCTTATCTTCGGTCGCTCTTAGTTGTTTCTGGGATTCCATTAGTCTTGTGATTTCCCGAATCTGCTCTTGGGCTTAATAGTCCAAATCCTCTATTCTTCATCTTCATCATGTAGTAGTATTCTCTCTACCATCTGACTAGTGTTTCTGTAATTTCATTCTTACTGTAATCCATCCATCTTATAACCTGAATCTGCAACTATCAATCTAACTTAACCTAATACATTTTGTACAAAACTAAAATAAAAACCAAAAAAAGTAACATGGCATATATTTAAAAAAAGTTACTTAATTGTATATTTGTATTTTAAGCCTGATGATGGCCATCTTTGTGGCCGAAACATGTCGCTGCCAATTTAATCTGGTTTAAATTGAAGTGAACATTAAATTTATGTGGTATGACTTGCATTTTTTCTATTATTAATTGAATAATTTACCACATTTAAGCTATGGCTAATCTTTCGCTAATGCTCACTGGATGGTGGTGATCACAAAAAAAATTCTCGCTATGCGGCATTGCTATATTTAAATTTCATATGATTAGAAATTGTTTTTATCTGCGTTACTGCCTAACAGAGTTGTTTTTGTTGTTTACACCTTGAAAAGAAAATACTGCCACGATATTCAAAGGTTTAAAGGGGTTTTGTAAATTTATTATTATGTTTATTTTATTATATTTTTTTTCGTATGCGAAGACTAACATCAACATATTTCAAATCTGACTGCAGATTCATGTTTAGGACGAAAAAGTATCTCAAGATACTGTTGAAAAATTAAATCTTTAAACGGTAATAGGTATTGAAATGGGACCACAACTACTAAGCACCAACTGATTAGTCGTATAATATACATATATTTATAACAACTTTTCCCATTCACGAGAAATACCCGAAATTTAAAAAAATCAATATTACCTCACACCTGATAGGTAGAAAGAGATATAGATTCCAAAACAGGAGTTTGTGCGGTACATGCTAGAATAACATTCACAGGTGTTTTTAAATATTTCTATTGTCTTCAATTTATAGTTCGTGAAAATATAGTGTTAATTGTTATCGCCCAAAATTTTGACATTTATTTTTACGTTTTCAAAGTGGAGGTTAAAATTGTTCATGCAAGTCCAAGTATTAAAATAATAACATCGAACCGGCAACGTCGAACAGTCAGTTGACTAAACATTAGTGGCATCTGTGTTTACGTATCAGAAGTGTTTTAAAAAGTTCCTGTGTCTCAGCTAGAGGGCACTCCGCGCATAAATAAATCTACCGCGGGAATTTGAAATAATATTACGGTTTTATTCGATTTTTTTTAAAACACACCAATCTGAGTCGTATATTTTTTTATTAAATACTTGCAAATTGATTCTTTCAAATAGATTTCAACAAGTTTGCTGAAAATTTATAAAAATACTACATATATTAATTCCAAAAGGTTATCCATTGTCTCAAATGTGGTAGAATGATGAGGTAATAAAATTCAATATCAAGTACCACACAAATTATGTTTAAATTCGTAGTTAAGTGTCAAATGATTTATCTAATATTGCTCGTATTAAACATTCTGCCACGAATATTACATATCCTCTTAATAAGACGAGGTCTTAGTCATGGCTGGTCGCCTCTTAACTGCACGTTTATAATTGTACCCCAAAATTGTATAAAGTTGTTAATTCTTTATTTGAAATTTCCTTATGGGATTGGATCTGTTCAGATCACCCCTCCTTTACCTGTGGTACCCCTTTATCATTGAGACCTCAGGTTTCACCTATACAATGCTTTAATGGTTTTCTAATTTCTAAATTTTCATAACTTTTTAATCACAAATAAATCAAGTACCACTAAGTTTCCTTACCTAGTTATTAAGTCAAATCATTTTTATTTTCATGCACAAGGACGCACAAATGTTATTTTAAGTTTTATATCTATGTACCAACCATGTTTAAGCATTTGCTCTTAAAATTAATCATACTGGCCTGATGATGTCAGTTATGCCGAAACTAGTTGCCGTTCTCTCTTTTTCCACTTAACTACGAATTTAAATATAATTTGTGTGGTACTTGATATTGAATTTTATTACCTCATATATATTAATGATTTTTGTAGTAATTTTTAAATTTATATTTAATTTTTCTGGGGTTAACAAACCTTAACAAGATGAATAAAAGAGTCGCTTAATTTTGAGCAGCAATTTTGACTATGTTTCTGATAAAATAGAACTATAAATTATAAAACAATTTTTAGGTAGATTTCCATAAACGTATGCCGAGGGTAAAAATGTACGTCCAGTTCGTTAATGAGATGAATTCATAGAAAGTGGTCGTTTTTAGGGAATCTTTTTGTTTTTAGTTTTATGGACACATCTTCCATAATATTTGACATAGGATATTGCGACCCCTTAATCGATATGTCTCTTAAATACTTATAATTCGTCTTATTTGGTCACTGTTGAAAAAATCAATGATAAACAAAGTAGTGGCCAATAACTCATATTTTTACCTTGTGACTTCAACGTAAACGGGATTATCAATTCACTACAAAACAGGGTTCCTCATTGGTGTTTTAAATCTGACCATATGGTTAACAAAAATAATCAACAAAAGTATAAACTGAAGTCATTTTTGTGAATTTACTCCCACAGGCAATATCTCAAAAACTACTAATCTGATCGAAGTGTTTGATAGCTCATTTGACAGATTTCGATAAATGAAGAAAATTTAAATCCGAAATAAATGTAAAAAAATGGCTTCCTTCATACCAGCAATTGCTTCAGAAAACTAAAAAAAATAAAAATACATTAACTTTCACTATTAAGAATAAATAGATATTTGAATTCGCCACAAGGTTTTCATCAGTGTGACTATGAAGTAGTCAACTGTACCGGGTTTTTTATTTAAAAATTCAACGTGTATTGTATAGCCCTTAATAGTTAATACTATCATATCACTCTTTAATAACACTTGAGCCACTAACGAGATCCTAGTTTTAAAGTTTATTTTTAGGCCTATTGAGGTTCTACAGGGATACATTTCGTTTTTGAAGAGAAGTAAACAGGTAAAAACCGACAAAAAAACGAGGAAAAACTAAAAAACGTTGCATTATGGATAAGGCGTATAGACAATAATAAGATAAAATGCGCTTTGAAATTGTATTAAGGAGTAACCTAAATTTGGAAATCTATCTCCACTTGTAATCTGTGCCTAAAAGATTTTTTTTATTAGATATGTAGGTTAAAATGAAAATTACGAAATTTATAATTTTTTGTCATATCAACATTTTTTTGGTCCATTTTACTTCTGTTCTCGATGAGCTAGACAAAAATAATCAAACTAAATCTTTCTTTCATCTTATAAAAGAATGTGAAGACTTTTATATGTTTATTTATATGATGAACTTTTGTTTATCGAAAATATCTAATTAAAAAGAAAATTGTGATTCTACTTGCAATATTTAATTATACATAATTATTATATATTTTTGTTCATTAATTAAATTTAAAATAATATTTTTGACAGGTTATTAAAAAATTAACCGGATATATCTGGATTTTCACCACCGTGCATTTTGTATTTGAGTGCCTGCAGGCCAGGTAAAGAATTTGATCGAATAAAATCTCCATCCCGTTTTAATTTAAATACGTAAAATTTCGCTTTTTGTTTTTATTCGTTAACAAAGAGTTTTAATTCAAAATAACCCTGGATCGTATGTATGTTTTTTTTGTTTTAGTTGTTGTTGCCTGAACGAAATGTTGTGTAACTAAATTCGGCAATAAATAGGCAAAGGCATGCAGGGTGTGCAAAATGCTTTAATGAATTGTTTTGTAAACAAAAAATTAACACTAGACAGGTTTGTTTTCCAATGAAAAATTAAATGCTGGTACAATTAGCGAAATGGTTTTATTGATGAATACAGAATAGGAATTTAAAATCAATATAAAATTATATTTATATTTATGTTACAGATTTAACATCTTTTTATTATCCGATCTCAAGATTTTCACTTATCTTTACATTTTTAGCTTTTTTACATTTTTAGCTTTCTGAGTTCAAAAAAATCATTATAATAGAACTATCATTCGTCATAATCTAAAACAAACGCCGAAGTCATTCGCCTCAATCTACATAAAACGCCCAAGTCATTTGCCTCGATTAAAATAAATCACCGAAGCCATTGGCGTCAATATAAAATAGTCAGTAATTGATTAAATATTTTTATGTTGGGTTATCCATATATCAAACGTGTTCTACTAAAACGCACCAAGTTCAATACTACAAAAAATTTTACTACTACAATGTCTTTCAGTACCATACCTTATTTTTTTAAAATTTTAAACAATTTTGTAACCAATTTTTAAACAATTTTAACCACTTTAATCATAGATGACAACTTAATGTTGATATCCCAACATTGCAATTGGTCAACCCCACTTTTTTCCTGTTTGTTATATGTTCTAACGAGTTGTATTATAGGCTTGATGGCGTAAACCGAACCTAGTTGCCAATCCACTCATTTTTTAACTATTAAAATATACATTTTTGTGGTACTGCTCTTAGAGCGGTTTATTATAAAATGTTAAAAAAACTCTGACTTCTTCTGTTGTGTTCTTCATAATCATTTTTCTGAATACCGTTCTGTGTTTTTTAATGCTGATTTCATAAAAAAGTTGTTTCTAATGTCTAATATAATGGAAGAAGGAAAAATATCAGAGAAATTTAACATTCGAAGAATTCTTATAAAACAAAAGGATATAAAAACTTGTTCAACTAAATCTGATATCTGTGTAATCCGATCACATAAGGCTTTTAACATAACCTCAAAAAACGCAACTAAGTTACGCAAAAAAAAATTGGGAAAAGAACACCTCTTCATAATAATAAACACTCATCGTCACATTATTTGTCTAAACGTGTTAGTTCATAAACATAGAATTTACTTTTACTGTTACGGGTACGTGATGATTCAATGCTATTCATTGTTTAATGTGTTTTAGTTTACAGATTTCTGGCCTTGCCTCGCCTGACGCTAATAATTATAACTTGATTCATTTATTAATTAATTAATTAATCTGACATGATGGGATTAAATAGACAGCGACCCCGAAATTATATAAAATACATGGTATGATCCCTGTGTAACGAAATTATTTAATTACCGTGATAGGTAAAATATATTAACTATATAGTGCACGGCACTGGATTAGAATTAACTTAAAATTATGCTAAAGACTACCTTCTTTCGAATATAAGGTCAAGCGCGATCAGTTAAACCTCCACCCGACAGATGGAAACAGTCGCGTACGTGATTAGAAATTCGAATTGCAGTTGGAGTTCGAGTTAGAGCTGGAGCCAAGAACCAGATCCAGCTTTAGTACCTGTCCAGCGACCTTCTGAAGGCAGCGAAGCCGAACTCAACCAACCGCAAGCAGTACACCAGAGACCCGATCAGTAGAACAGGACCGTGTACAGAACCAGTTCATGTCCAGCCGTCCCAACGAGCCGATTATAGATAGGACCTACCGCCGCATGAACGTTACACATCTTTCCACATGCCGGAGTTTACTATCTGGAATCAATAAAAGTTAATTATTTAATAAATTATATATTCCAGCAGCGAATACCCAGGTTCTTAACCTAGTGGGGAAGTAAAGCTCGAACTTCTGGCGGCCAGCGATATTGGTTGATACACAACAACGTTCGCGGGAGTTTATTTTTAACAACTGACGCTGCCGGAGCAAGTGGCCTTGAAACTGTAAGGTGGCGCCCGAGGCAATCCGAAACTTGGACCAAGGCGCCAAAGGACCGCGTGACGACGCAAAGAGCGTTACACCAAGGGCCAGAAAATTCTGTTTTTTCTGTGTGGCTCTGTATTTAATGAAATACTAACTAAGAGGTTATCCATATCTCAAATGTGGTCCAAATCTTTTAAGGAAAATAAAACGCCAAATCAGTACCACAACGTATAATCATTGACTAAGGCAACTAGTTTGGGCTCAATAGTCATCATCAGGTCTAAAAGGTTAACAACAAATAAACAAAGAAATTTTGCGTCCTGAACAACCGCGCGGTTATTATAATTTAATTTAAATTGATCGCTAGATGTTACCACTCATTTGGTAAGTTTCAAAATGATCTTTTCACTTAATGTTAACCTTGAGACCTGATGATGGCTACTGCGCCGAAACTAGTTGCCTTATATTGACTTAGTCAATGATTATACGTTGTGGTACTGACTTTTATTTCCCTTAAAAAAGAAATTAATGAAAATACTGATCAATTATTGGCTTCAAAATTATTTAAACTATTGAAGATATTGAAATGAAACTTGTACCATTGGAATGATAATATAAAGTTGTAAATTTGTGATTAAATATTATCATTTATACCACATTTACTACGTAGATTTATTTATTAGAAAAACAACAACACAACAGTGATAAAAGCTATAAAATAATTAAAATATTAAAAAATGGAATTAATATTCTAACTTTGTTTAAAATTTAAAATACCTTTTCCATGTTTATTTAGGCATTTGTTTAAAATATGCTTCAAAGTTTAGACTTGTGCTAGTACTCTTTATTATTGATATTAGGTACAAAAAAAATCAACTTCAAGTTTTAAAACTTTTTAAATTTCTATAATTTAAAAAATACAGATCCAACCTATGTAACATTTATAATTATAAAAAAAAAATGTATTTTTCATTAAATGAAAACCATCAACTAGCGTTTAAATTTACATTTAGCGGGTGGGCATCGCGTTCGTTGTTTCGCAAAAACTTTTTGTCGATTTATATATAAATAATTCACGTATGTCGGAATATATAGTCATCAATGAAATATGTTTTTGCGGCTTTGGCTAATATCCGTTACGGTAATGAAAACGTCACATTGTGTGTTCGTTCGTAGTTCGATTTCGCAAAATTTACATACCAGATGAATTTATAAATGATATTGGATTTTTTTTCTTATTTTTGTAAATATGTGGCTAATGGCATGAAAAATTATTAACTACAGATTTTTTTATTAGTAGTTTTTACTGTAAGCTAACAAATCCCAAGTATATAATTTTACTGTAACAAACACATTTAACGTATTGTAAACGGAGCTGGGAGTAACTAAACTAAAACTTTACTTTACAGTAACGCGTTACTAGTATTTCGTTACTTTTTAAAGTGGGCGAAAAGTAACGGTAATTGCATTACTTTGTAAAAGTAACGCGAAATCGTTACTTCGTTACAGTAACGCGTCACTGCAAAAGTAACATGTTACTAAAAAGTAACGCGTTAATTTAAAACCAAGGTTTTTTTCTTTTGTTTCTGCTGTTTGATGTGAAATAATGTTTTTATTATTTTTTTGTACCCCGTCGATTTCGCGCGCCACTGTGTTATATGGATTCTCTAGAGCCACTGTGTTATATGGATTCTGGAGAGCATTTTAAAAAATCCAGCTTAATCATACAACTTTTATTTGAACATTTTGTTTGCATGTACAATAATAACGGCGATAAATGACATGGAACAAGAAGAAGTAACGCGTTATTACTTTGAAAGTGACGCGTTACTTTTGTAAAGTAACAAATAAGTCGTTACTTTTTAAAAAAAGTTACGGTAACGTTTATCTAACGCGTTTCTTTTTAGCAATAGTAACGGTAAACTTACGCGTTAGTTTTTAGCAATAGTAACGGTAAACTAACGCGTTACCTTTTTTTTAGTAACGCCCCAGCTCTGATTGTAAAGTGACAGGTGACAACTAGTGCGTATGCGCCTACGATATTTCATGTCAGATTTTATCATAAAGGCAAGCAAAAGTCACTTTCGCACATGGACATTAAAATTTTTGGTATCTTGAGAGACTATCGCGAGAATGCAATGCAGCTATATGAAAAAAGTATAATATATGCTATACTAGCTGTACCTGGCATGTGTTGCAATGCTATATAGGTTTTCTGATACGTGAACAAGCCATATAACAGTTGTTCATGTGAGAAACATGGATGATTACAATGCCATGTTTTCATTGTTCGCTAGTTTCGAATGACCCTCGCTTCATCTCAGCCGTTCAATTTTTTTTTGGTGATCAGAAACATTCTCACGTGTTCGCAGAACAACCTCTTAAGTTGTATTTTTATATTTATCTATGTAACTAATATGTTCTTTAATTCTCGTTTCCAGTCTCCTACCTGACTGGCCTATATTTCTACTAAACCCGGGTGAATCTACTAAAATTTACCTGTACACAAACTATTTTTTACCAACCCTTTTACGTTCAAATTTAAAAATCTTTTCTCCACGACCATTACTGAATGTATGAATTCTGAAATCATTTTTAATAATAGAATGTAAACATTCACACTCTAGAGTCTGAATATTTATTCTATAATACTTGCCTCTTATGTAGTTTGCATGTATTTTCATTCTTTATCAAGGTAAAGAATGGATTTTCTGTAATCGAATTAAACAATATCGATTGCCGTGGACTTCAAAAGTGTCAGTGTCAGATATAAAATGGCGACGGTAATAATTATTTTCAAACAAGTTTTAATTTAAACAAAATAATGAGTGAAAAATCAAGTGAAGTAGATATAGAATTTAATAATATCTGAAATTGCAAATTATGAAAAAACACCAATGCACCAGATTTTAATATCGGTAAGTGTACCACAGCACTATAAATATTAATACAATGTAATACAAATATGTCAACAAATAACTTGTGTTCAGATTTAATTTAATTTTGATTTATACTTTTTGATCGTGGAGAAAATATAGTCTGTTACTCGGTCAGAATGAAAAAATTCGACACTCGTGGTTCCTCACACTCGCATTCGCTCGCGTTCGGAATTTTCCACTCGTTTCGAATTTTTCATTCTAACCTTGTTACAGAATCTACTATAACACCATTCATGTACCCCCCTTCCCTACGTAGTATTCCCAACATGTTTGGACCATTGCGTTCTTTACTCTATAATTTAAGAATTTGTTAATAGAGTTTGTTTAACCATCCTTTGCGTCATACATTGTTCAACTTGATCTCTCAATCATGAAATGGATGAGACGGAATTATGACGTCATTAACGTATTTTTTAACTAATGTCGACGTAAATGTTATTTATTACTTTTGACAGTTCAATTAATTTTTCATTATCAAAATGCCTTCCCGGTATAATGAGAAAGAGCAAAGTTTAATTTCAAAGTTGATAATTACTTTTCAAGAAAAAGAGTTGCTGGAATATAGCTTTTACTGTTAAATGTAGTCTACAACGTTTGGATTCACCCCAAAAATATAATCGTATAATACATTTTTTCGCTATTTGATCACGATTCCATGATCCGTAATTTTTTTAATTTAGTTAAAAATCATTCTTAGGACGTTAAACATCCCTAAGCTAGAAATTTGAAACAGATCAGTTAAAAAACGGAGGTTTTAAGTTAAAGAAAAATTCTTTATTGTGTAAAAAGATACGCAACACAAAATACAATTTTTGGCAATACCAATTTATTCACACAAACATATGTCATTGATTATATTTTAATTTTGAGGTTATGTGTAAAATAACACTCAAATAATATAGGACAGACGTAAAACAGCAGAATACGTTACCGATTATGACGTAACGGCAGAGGATGGTTAAACAAACTCTACAGTTATTAATATATGGTCAGTACTTTTTAAAAAAAATTTGGAGATTGTATAACGTCGATTTGTAATTATTTGTAGGCCTGAAGTTAGCCTGTAGCCGAAACTAGTTGCCACCCTCCTTTTTGCTCAATATTAATATAATTTTGTGGTACATGATTTATAGTTTTAGTAGCTATTAATGCTTTGACCACATTTGAGTTGTGGATAACCTTTTAGTTTCATTTCTATATTATTTATTTATAAATCTTGTTAAAATATATTTGAAAGAATCAATGTACAAGAATTGAATAAAAAAATATACGATTTAGTTAGGATTGTTTTAAAAAAACGAATAAAACAGTAATATTATTTCAAATTCCCTGACTAGAATTATTTCCGTGCGGAGTGCACTCTAGCTGAGACACAGGAACTTTTTAAAACAGTTCTTCTACGTAAACACAGATGCTACTAATGTTTAGTTCGACGTTGCCGGTTCCATGTTATTACTTTATTACTTGGACTTTCATGAAAAATTTTAACCTGCACCTTCAAAAAATAAAAAATAATCAAAATTTTGGGATACCAATTAACACATTGCGCGAACTATAAATTCAGGAAAGTAAAAATATTTAATAACATCTGGGAATGCTATTCTAGAATGTACCGTACAAACTCTTGTTTTGGAATCCATATTTCTTTATGTCTGTCAATGAGGTAATATTGATTTTTTTTTAGATGACAACGCAGCATTTACATTGAAATCTTGTCTACGGTGAAATGATGTGAAAATCTAGGATTAGATAGATTTAATCATGCTGAACAAGAAATGTCCTTTGCTCCAAGCCCGTCATGCCGGTTAAAAAAAGTTATTTCTTGAACTGTTTAACTGTGTCGGCTTTTACTTGATGAAAATCCATTATTAAATTTAAATAAATAAAACAACGTTTTAAGATTAGTCTGATGAAGTTACTATGTAACGAAACTAGTCACTATTAAATTAATAACTTTTGTTATTATTTTTGTGGAAATCTTAAAACGTTGTTTTATTTATTTAAATTTATTTCTTGAAGCCAAACGAGATAACCTCTACCAGAACAGAAGAAATTCTAAAGGGTTATGATTGTATCTGTGAGTGTAAAAATTGTTAACCATCACAAATCTGATTTCTGTTGAATTTTTGAGTTTCCTTACTGGTTTTAGTTTCTTTGTGGAAGTTTTAGTGTGTTCACAGTGTAACTAAAAGATAATGCTGATCTGAAATTTATTTTTTAGTTACATTGTAAACAACAAATGTCGAATTGAACCCGTTCAGATAATGAAAATGCACTGAGAAGTCACTAAAGCTTCCAAAAAATAAAAACTAAACTAAAACTATTCAACAGAAATCAGATTTGTGATGGTTCACAATTTTTACACTTACACATACAATCATAACCAATAGGTACAAAGACCCTCTAGAATTTCATCTGTTCTGGTAGCAGTTATCGTTTGGCTTCAACCTTTTTTTAACGGGTATGACGGGCTTTGGAGCAAAGGACATTTCTTGTTCAACATGATTTAATCTAACTAATCCTAGATTTTCACAACATTTCATCGTAGACAAGATTTCAATGTAAATGGTGCGGGGTCATTTCGGGCATTTCTCGCGAATGGACTAAGTTATCAAATATATATTATAGTACTAATCAATATGTGCTTATTGGTTGTGGTCCCATTTTAATATATTGATAGGGACCACCCGGTAGACCAGATGTTATATCTACGATTCTCAATCCGGGCTGGGTTCACTCTGTAAAGAATTTATAAAAAATATAAAAAAATACAATTTTGTTAAATTTAACGTTTTCTATTTCTCCTTCTTTCATGATGGTTGTTAATTTTTATCCGGTTACTTTTTTCTGTCTGGCTATTTCAATGTTTCTTCTTGTCGAATATTTGTCTTCTCTGATGCTGCTTTCTTTTCTTTCTTTGGTTTCTTGTGTCTCTTTAGTTGCTATTTATTTCTATCTTTATTTGCCTGAACTAAATCTTGCCCTGTCTAGTTTTCTAAACCTTTTCTTGGTTACCTTTTGGTCTTACCTCTTGTCTGCTCTCTTATAGTCTTTCATATATTTGGAAAAATAGAATGTCTTCACCTTTTTTTTGGTTTTTTTTTATGAAAGTGTTCTTTCAAATGCAGAATCGCCGAAATTTTTCGTCAAAAAATGATTTAACGTTTTACTCTGACAGTGACTTTCACCTCCTCTCAAAAATCATTGAAATTACGTACAAAAATATCGGGAGATGTTGAATGGTTGCTATTTATTTTTCATTATTCCACGAGTGGAATAAAGTAATTAGATTATTCTACTAGTGGATAAAGAGGTACTTTATACGGTTCATAAGTGCGGATAAAACTGCAATTATGAGGTGATTGTGGATAACCTTATTTTTATTCCATTAATTATTTTAAAACCTCTTACAAAATAATTTTTCTATAACAAACAATAAATTGACTTGTTTATTATTTTTCTTCGCTTTTAATTTTTTAAACCACTAGATTTTTTATAAAAAAAAATAATACCAGCTATTGCTATATCTACTATAGGTACTTACTGTATTACTTCTTTTTATTTATAAATTTTCAAAATTTTTATGATTTATCTTTACTTTAAATTTTCCTCGCAATTAATATTCTCACTTATAATCTCCCTAGAGCATGAATTATTTCCGGAAATTTATAAATTTTCTTTAAAAATTCATGTACGAGATAAATTTTCCGCAATTAATTCAATTACGTTGGGGATTTGGTAAGAAAATTTCACACCCAAATATTAAAAAAAAACTAGGACAATGACGGCTTTTGATGTTAAATGTCATTTTACTATAAACGTCAAAAAAGTTCCAGTGTAATTTCATGCTCCTTTACTCCAAAGAGGAGAAAAATTTCCGGATTTTTTTTTTAGTTGCTACGGCAACGATACAAAATACAGGTTTTTAATTGGTCGAAAATGTTACATGTGAAATTTTCACTTATAATCTCCATAGGGCATGAATTATTGCCGGAAATTTTTTGAGTACATGAATTTTCTTTATAAATTCATGTACAAAACAAATTTTCCGCAATTAATTCAAGCACTTGGGGGATTCGGTAAGAAAATTTCACACCGAAATATTAAAAAAAAAAACTAGGACAATGACGGTTTTTGATGGTAAACGTAAATGTTTTTTTTTATATAAACGTCAAAAAATTTCCAGTGTAATGTCATGCTCCTTTACTACAAGGATAAAATAAGAACAAACAAACAAACATTCAATTTTATATATAATATTAGATTTTAAAGAATATGATATGTACTAAAATTCAATATATGCCTCAATATTTTAATATTTTAACACCCTGTATATAAAAAAGAAAACAAAACAAGTTCTTAACTCCTTTCGAGGAACTTATCACCCCGCCCCCATAATCCCGACGTTTCGAGTTCGCAGGTAATCCTTCGATAAGAGAAAGTCGGTCTCGAGCTTAAAGCTCAACTCCGCTCTCTCCGCGTTACCGCACGGGGGCGCCACCGTTGAGCCGGAAACTTTCGAAGAGTAAATAACGTCGCAATCAGATATTTCGTCGAAAGTTGGCTTTCGGGACCTTTTGCCAGTCTATTTGCATTGGAATATTTGCCGGAGCCAGTCGATATGTCTTTTAATTGGAACGAAAAGTCGAGCAAGTTGTTCCTAGGAACTTTCTCGAGCGGAAGTTTCTTATTTCGAGGACTCGACTATTTCGGCTAAAAAGGGAATTATATAATTTGAAGTACAGGGCGGGTACAGGATAATTTTTAACAATGGATACTTCTATGTTTTTCTTTTTCTATTTTACAGATATTTTCGTCAGCGGAAATTTGGTTCAGCCTCGACGGGGAACGTTATCAATCTGCGGGAGTACGCGCCATCATTCCCGCCGATAGAATGCGCGAATCCGCCCGAAACGTAACGATCAAACTTCGTGGACGTCCGGCAAGGTTCGTCAGAATTCGACTCTCATTCGGAGACAAATGGATACTGATAAGCGAAATCGTCTTTGATTCTGGTAAGTTAAAATTAATTAATATTTATTTTACATTGTTCTTTACATTGTATATATTTATGGTTCAGTTTTATATCTAAAGTAAATTGATTAAATAGCATAATAATGTTAGATCATACGTCATGGTAACAATGACGTCAATAAACTGGCCTTACATATTTTATCCAATAAAATTTCATCCCGCTAAATGGGATCGTCTAACACGTAAAGTATAATTTCACCACTCACCATCATTTCGCACTTTCTTGGCAATAACATTACATTTTTTTGCATTATAATCCAACTCTACGTCTATTAAACTCTTGGCAAAAGCTCACGCCACTTAATTTGCCGGTCACCTACTTATAAGCATTATTTATTTAAGTTCTATAGGTTTAATTGAAATTTGATAACTTCCCGTAGATTTACTAACACAATATTACTATAATTTTAGTAAAAAGTGATGGTTTGTTAATCATTGCTACTACCAGTGAAATCTATTGAGAATTTACCAACTGCTTTTTGTTTTTACTTAATCAGCAATCAAAAAATATACGGTTCTTTAAGCTAATGAGATGGCTTCAGGGCATATAAGTTCTACTATGGCGTGATGAGGTCTTCTCTAGCGACAAGTCCTCTTTACCCATTTTGTAGGTCTGCTGGCCAATTTATTTTTAGTCTGCTACCGTCTTGTGGTTCTATAAGTGTTTTTATGGTTAGCCAATCGTTCATGATGTTTCGTACTTCGTTCTTTTGTGATATCTTTGACAAAACTGGATTTAGGTTCAACACATACCATGGTGCATCAGCTATCATGCGAAATTCTCTGTATAATAGCTATATTTATTTGCACAACCCCAGAGCTCGATACCATACCAGGTAGGATTGATTGTAGTTTTATAGAGTATAGGAGCTTGTTTTCGAGTGTTAATTTGGATTTTCTACCAATTAGTCAGTATAAATCTTTTACTTTCAGGTCGACTTGTTTGCGTATTTCGTGTTAGTAGCTTGTGGTATTTGTACATTATTCAAAACAGGAGGGCACTGGTCTTTTCTCAGAGTGAAGGTCACTTGGGCGGATTTTGTTTCGTTTTTCTTGATTTTCCATTTGCTCAGCCACATTTGGATGTTATTTAAATGTGTCTGCAGAATCCTGGAAGCTGCAACTGGACCCATGATTGTTTCATTATTTGCTGGTTGATCTAGCGTGTAAAATACATATAGCGCGGTGGAATAAGTGTCCCCCCCCCCTATTAACTACTCTATTTTTATATCTTAAAAAAAGCTCAAACAGGTCAATTTTTATATTAAACGTAGTATGTTATGACATAAATGTTTCGAACCTGACATAATCCCTCTTCATGGGGTGTCACCCCTTCGATTTTTTTAAATGAGAAAGTGTATCATGCGATGTCAAGAAGTAAATGGGGAACATTTTGAACACCTTTTACGTTAAAAAATTATTTAGTTGCAGTTACTGTTAAAGTTTAAAATTTATTTAGTTTTCAGTACACCCTTAGTTGTTACTTGTAATTTATTACATTACAATGTAGGAAAGATTTATTTAAAGACAAAACACTTCCAACCCTCCAATGAAAAAACCTACCGTCAAGCCAACAGAATTCATTGAATTCTTGCAAGGTAAGATTAAAACTCTCGAATAACTCAGACTCCGTTAATTTTTGAACCAGTGTTATACATTTTTGAAATCAGTGTTTCAATAGGTTTCAAATGAGGTGTCGCATGATGCACTTTCTCATTTAAAAAAATCGAAGGGGCGACACCCCCATGAAGAGGGATTATGTCAGGTTCGAAACATTTATGTCATAACATACTACGTTTAATATAAAAATTGACCTGTTTGAGCTTTTTTCTTATAAAAATAGAGTAGTTATCGCTTAAATAAGATTTTAACAGTTTGAATTATGTGATTGGAAGATTGGAAGACAGTTCTTGATTTTATATAATAAGCATGTGTACCAAACCCTGTCGAATGCCTGGCTAACATCTAAAAACACTGATGTGCAGTATTTTTTTCTGCTAGTGCTTGATTTATTGTGTGGCTTATTTTGTGGATTTGTTGTATAGTTGAATGAAAATTTTTAAGTTGTATTAAGATTCGTTAAGATGATATGTCCTTACCTAGCATCATCTTGATATCCATAACCTATAGTCAAAATGTGTTAGTTTTATTATTGAAACTGAGGGGTGTGCAACTTTATGCAGTAGGTGTACAAATTTTCTGCAGGACATATGCAGTACCTATGCAGGACTCTGCAGTACCTGTGCATAATTCTGCAGTACATGTGCATAATTCTGCAGTACTTGCGCAGGATATGTGCAGGACGTGCTGTACGTATGCAGTACTTATGCAGGACTCTTCAGTATGTATGATGTGTTGGATTCATTTTTATGTAAGCTTTTAGCGGGTGTGGATTGTTAAGAGTAATTAAAGTTTAGTGTCTGAGTTTTAACAGTTTAATTTGCAGTTCAGTGATTATACATAGAATATTGTTAACTATTTAGTTTACATTCTTCTAGTTATATTTTACGATATGCTCGTTATAGGAGGAGTAACCATACATAAACCGAGCTGTAAACCTACAATCCATACCTGATCCCAATGAAAGTGAAGATACTGAATTACTTTATTTACACTCTCCATTGGGACTTCAAAAATTATTCTTACAAACTTAAAAATAAGGCCAAAGATACCCTCGAGACTATACCTGGCTCATTTCTAAAAATTAAATTCAACAACGGTCAAGAGAAGGTAGTTCAGAAATCTTCTGACCACTTAATTAGGGTCAAAGCGATGAGTGAACAACCAAAACAATTGCCCACACACATAAACAAATCGTTAGACAAGCAAAGAGTAGTCAGAAAATGTTCAATAAACACACATCTAAAACTCGACCTAGAAAGAATAATAAAGAAGATTCGGACTCATCCTCTTTAAATGATGAACAATGGGTTGGAAGTAGAGAATTTAATGGTATTAAAATTAGGGATTTTCTTTTGGTTACATATTTTGGTGGAAAAAGAAACACCGTTTGCGTTGTACAATCCAAATATTTTTAAGAAGAAGAAATAGAGGTGATGTTGTTGAGAGTAATGGATAAAAATAAAACAAAATTTAGGACTGAAGATAACGATGTTTCATTTAAACATGTTTCAAACATTTTTGGAAAATTACCAACACCAGATATCTCAGTAGGAGGTAGAACGAGATATATTTTTGAAAAATATATTGATGTTTTTGAAAAATAAAAATAGGTATTCTTAAAATAAAAAATAGTATTCCCTCTTATATTTTAACCTAAACCATATATTTTTCAATAAACTCATAAACGGTTAGTTTTGAATAGCATTAAGAAATACTTATGCAGTAAGTACTTGAGCAGGACCATACTATGTATTTATTATACGTGACATTTATAATACAATTTTCCCATTTAAATTGGATCATTATTAACGGAAATAGATGTTAGTGCCTTTTTGTCATTGCCGCTCTGCGTTAAATACTTAATGTATAATCTTTCATTAATCCAACACATTTGATCAAATTTAATTTGGACCAACAGTAGCGCAGACAGACGCTACTGTCCTTTTGATCTTGATACTGCACGTTATTTCTCGACGTATTCAGTGATAGACGCCAATGAACTTGTTGCAAAATTTGGATCCTATCACCGTGTTCTCTTTACATTGTAATAAAATACTCTGTATGAGTTTGAAGATTTAATGTAATTGTGGAAATGTAAAAGAAAAATTTAGTTAAGGCAGAAGTAAATGATAAAAGAGAGACAAAAGTAATTACAATTTTTAAAATAATCAAGAAAAAAATGATTTGGAATAAATGATTATATTCAAGGGATTTTATATTGTTGATAATGACAACATTTAAGGAAATTGACATTTAAAATTTTCCATAAATAGAAAATTTCAAATGTAAATTTGGGAATTTGTAATCAAATACTGTGTATGAGTTTTTTTTTTGAAGATTTAATGTAATTTGGGAAATGTAAAATTTTAGTTAAGGCATAAGTAAATTATATGATAGAGACAAAAGTGGTTAAATTTTTTTAATTAATCAAATAAGAAAAAGTTTATATTAAAAAAAACAGATGAAAAAAAAATAAACAAGTAAGATTATTTGATAAGACAACAAAGTTGGGTTTATAAAATAATAATATGTATGTAACATATTTGAAAATGGAATAAATATATACCAATAAAACAACCATATAATTTAAAAAAATATATGAATAAAAAAATTTACCAATCATTAAAATACAAAGAAAAGAATTTCAGGAAATAGGACAACTACATGGAGATACATTACAGAAGTCAGGTGGCACAGGTAAAATAACACATCGTGATAGAGAAGAGAAAGTTGTGCAGCAGACTGAATGAAAATTGGGCAGGATACTGAAGAAGAAAATTGAATACAGGACAATACAAAATTTTTATTATGAACCTTTGTAATGTCTATTATTATTTTTTAATGTTCTAGAATCCGACCCAAAATATGAGATTCAGTATATCATTACAACATATACTCGGAGCTTCTTAGTATATCTACTAAGGTTTATATAAAACATCAAAAACTAGACGGCAATAACTTATTTTTTCGTTTTTAGCGCATCATTTTTATTACTAAAATTCGTTGGAGAATTTTTCCTAGTTTCGAAACAACATTTTATTGCCAGTATCAGTAAATGTTTATCCAATTTGCGCAACATAAATGTTGTCGTTATTAATATTAAATATCCTTTGTCGTTTTGACAAAACGAACAAACATTACAAAGTAAGTTGTGCGTCGAAATATGGGAAACAATTGAATCGTTGCGGAGGTAAACAGCCCAAAGGAGCGTCGGAGCTGGTGCCGAGCGGCTGCCCAGACAAGCGTTCGTTGTTTGACTTTCAAATTGAAGTAAACTACCCCCCCATATAATTGTTTGTTAATGGGTAACATTGTTAACCGAATGGATTTTAATTATGTATTTCTGAATTGAATCCACAAACGCTGACCGGTTTCTAATTTCGTATATGAATAAGTCTTTATTAGGACTTAACGTATGAGACTTAGTATACGTTTATTTAGGATAAATACATATACATGTTATTGTTTTGGAGTTGAAATTTGTATGCCATTTAACTCCTAATTATTTCTACTTACTTTCTAAGTACATTTCCAAAATTTCCAATTTTTAATGAAGAATTTGAAGTATCCAAGTTTACGGTGACATATCCCACGTATACAGACTTAAAGGCTATTGCCCCAGTGAGTCGGCTAGAAATACCAAAAAACGTATTTTTAATATAAAATTTACAATTTTCAAAATTATTTTTGAATTTTTTTATACTAAAAGTGTGTTTTATGGATTACTTGACAACATTAAAATATGAACAAAAAAACTCAATATAATCCAGAAAAAAAAATTAATTTGCATGTGACCATGGGCTGGCGTTTTAAGCATTGTGAGTTTACTATTAGTCTAATAAAAACAGTTTAAGCAGTATGTAGTGTTAGTCAGATTTCTGGTTGGGTTCCAGTCAAAAAAGTAATAAGCATTACAAACATTATCAGAAAAAAAATATAAATCGTCCTGTTATATTCCTCTTTTTGTGTTTTTCTTATATGATTAGTTCTAAATATGATTTCTTTCTCTTCTTCCAAATATCTTCTTATTTCATGGTTTCTTCAATTATATATGCTTTTCCAAAATTTAATGTTGATATAAATTAGTCCTCCATGTTTTTTTCACTACTGATTGAGTACCGTTCCAAATTTTAGGAATTTTGTTTAAGAATTTTCTTAGTTATTTGACATATAATTTTATATTTTTCTTACATTTCTTTGTTTTTTACCATTCAATAAACATTACCTCATAAAACTTCTTTGACAGTCTTTTTTAAAATTAATCAAAAATTGGCTTGTTTATTTTTTTATAACCTCTGGATTTTTTTTTATATCGCAACCTAATTTTTATCTTATCAACCCTATATTCCATGTTTACTATTTGAATTTGATTGCTTAAATTTCATATATTATAATCCCAAACTTTCAATTTTATTATATCATCTTTCATTAATTTAACAACATTTAAGATTCTTTCACTTTTCACAGGGTGAACATTTTTATAACAGTAGATAATTGGTATCACTAAAATTTGTATTGAAAAAAATTTCATTTTTTTAATCAGTTTCCAATATATATCAAAAATAAAAAAAAATAGAAAAATCGGAGGATTCTAATTTTAAACAGATTTACTTTAATTTTTGGTAATACAAATTGTAGAAGTATGTACTATTTAAAAAATAAAAACAGAAAAATTGGAATTCATTCAACAATAAGTGTCTAGCATTTAAAACAAGGAGCGCCAAATCATAATTTTTAAAACCAAATTAGTTTTTTTTCTGGATCATGTTGAGGTTATTTGTTTAAATTTTAATTTTGTTAGGTAGTACTTAAAATACACTTTCAGTATAAAAAAATTCAAACACCCACTTTAAAAATTATGAATTTTATATTAAAAAATATCGAAGCCTACATTTTTCGGTATTTTTACTTGACTCGCCGGGGCAATAGCTCTTAAATTTTCTAAATAAAAATTTACAGACGGTTCCAAGATTGGAAGCAGTGACAATAGAAACAGCTCTTAGGTGATGCACTGAAAATTTTATTAAAAATATTACAATAATTTCAGACTCTCAATCAGTGCTCAAATCAATTGAAAGTTGTCCTTATAAACAATACAACAGTATTATTATTAAAAAAAATTGGTAGAATTCATTTTGTATGGACAAAGGGACATGCTGGAATACATGGTAACGAGATGGTAGATAAGGAAACAAAAGAGGTATATGATGTGAGAGAAATACAAAGTATTTTTGCTTATAGCGATATTATTAACATATACAAATGGGAATCCCTATGGTGCAAATATGCTACAACCTCTAATAATCCTTATTTTGATATCCACCCTACCAAAAATTCCACACATTTACAGCTATCATCTCAGTAAGTTTTATTCAACAACAATAACCATTTATTCTATTCATTTAAACACCATGTAAATACAAGTACCTTTCTCATTAAAAATCTAATTAACTTGGGAATAGAACTACCAACAAACATTGTAATTTCACTAAGTTTAAGCAACAAATATATTCTAGATTGTCAAATTGGCTTTTTAAAACGTGAAGGAATCATTAACTATACCATTATCGTCAAAGACTAATTTCTAATCATTTTATATCTTAATATACAAAAAATCTGTGGCTAATAGACTATGTCTGAAGCCAACCTTCCCAAAAAACAAACAAACTCCTAATTATTTCTATTATTGCCCATACAAATCGAAGGTACTTATTGACTTAACAATGTTCGTCCGTCCGTCCGTCTGTCTCAGGTAGAATTCGAGAACGGTTTCAAATTTTGGAACTCTTCTTTCAGCTTCTTTAGCTCACTCAGCTATTATTTTCAGAGAACTAAGTCAATTTTAACTGCCTGTCTGTCAATTTGACCCTAACTGAGCTACTTGTATACTTGCTGAGTTTAATACTATTTGGATTTATTATAATGCGGGATCTTCTGACTGTTTTATGGACAGTTCAGCAAGTTTTTATCCACCTTTAACATACTTTTACTTCTTTCTCTATACAACCACCCTTCATTTTGGATTTGTATATTCCTTTCATTGCCTGCTTACGAAAATAATATAACTATTAAAAAATATCAAAATATAAACTTGTTTTCATTTTTGTTGTGTATTTTCTTCTATTGTTTTAGTTTTCTTAATAACCGCCTCTTCTTTTGTTTTCTTGCTTTCTACACAAATAATAAGAGGCAAAACAATCCAAACCAATGATATCGAATTTAAACAAAATTGACAGAAATTCTAAGTTAAACATGAAGGTGTACGACTATTTTGATGTTAATGTGTATTAATTTTATCTGTATTTTTTTTCATTTATTACCTAATGTTTTTTTGAAATTTTTTCAAACGAATAGATGCATTTACAATGTCATAATCAGATAATGTTTAAATTCCATAATTTAATTAATTTAAACAGAAATTTATTTATGATATTTTGCTCAAATACGTCACTTGATTTTATTCCACCACTTAGGCCAATCCTGTATTTCTGTACCAATGATCAGGTGTCAGCAAAAAATCACATACGTCACTATCGTTCCGTGCACTATGCCCCGGCTACTCCTAAAAGACCTATTTTGCAAGTCAGTTGATCGCTTTGACCAATCCTGTCCTTACCGGCGAAAATCCTAACGGTCATCTGAGATCGGTTTCGTCAACTATCCCCCGGCAACTCCAAAAAATTGGTACTGCCGTGATAGACAAAAGGGGATTCACAGAACAGACGTTCACGCGATAACATCATTATTTTTTAATTACTTTAAACTTTCAAATTTCAAAAGCAGTAGAGAATTTTTTCAATGTACAGCAAAAGATATATTTGTTTAGTATATAAAGCTTTGTAAATACTGTATTATTTCGATGTTGATCACATGTTTTTGTTTGATCAATAAATAAGTTCAAAAGTTAAACGAAAGTGTCCAAAGTTATTTCTGTTGATTCCATGTGGAACCTGTTCCTTCACACATAGTAGCTAATTGTGCTCCTACTTGAGTCCGCAATCAGTATTTCTACGGATTTGTGAATAGTCACTGAGCTATCGTAATAAAGACTATTCAGAAATATCCGCAGATAAATAAATGGAATTTGAATCATTTTTCCATATTATTCAAATAAATGCTTTTATGGTATGTTGAAAATAAGCTTAGGTTTTCTGTTCATTGGCACTGGTCCAACCTAATTGTTTCAATCTAGTAGGTTGCTGTTAATGCTGTTAGTTGTTACCGACACTTAAGATTGTGATTGTTGTAAAATTTATTTATATTTTTTTAAATAAAACACCCTGTAACGTACTCGGGAGGCACATTTTATCTAGGTGATTTAGGTTGACTCATCATATTTTGAGCTCAGGAAATTTGAAAGTTGAAATGTTTTAATTAGTAATGAAACACCCTGTACAGAAATAAAATGTAAATGAGACGGTTGCTTTTATATTAGTTATCTCTCTTCATTTATTTATTGTTGCGTTTCTGCTGATTGTTTCTTCCAAAACTTTCATATCCTGCATTTCTTTTTCGGTTTCTTTAATAATCACAATATTTTCTTCCTGTAGTTCTCTTTTATTTGGCTTAAAGTTTGACTTGTCATCTTTATATTTGAATCCTTCTTCGACATCTCTATCAAATAATGCAATAATATAATACAATCCTTTTTCTTTAAAACTTTTAATCTCCGTTAAAACAAGGATATATATCTCAGCATGTCCTTGATAATTAAAAAATGTTTCTATTTAAGGGCGACTACCGCCGCCTGGTCTTTTTTATGCGAAACAACAAGAATAATAACTTTGTAAGATACATTAACTAAGCGGCAGTAAAAACCGACATAACCTCAAAGCTAAAGTTTCAACTCCCAACCCGCTAGACTCGCCTTGTCCTCATTAAAGTTTCAATTTTAATAAATCAAAAACTTAAAATTTTGTCCGCTAAAAGTGCTTAATGGCGTCAAAATTTTTAAAAATTGGGTCAAAAATTGATTTTCTTTTCAATTATAAAAAATTATAATAATATCCAGTGTTATTAATCAAATTTTGGTTAGTAATAAAACAAAAAGTGATATTTTTATTTTTAAGTTGTTTCATTTATTTTGTGATATTTACAATACGGGATCCAGAAAAGCGTATGATTGATGAAGTAAGGTATGGAAGGAATACTAGTACCGGTAACCAAAATCAGCCAAAAGACAAAATACAACGCTGTTAACATTAAATAACGTGTCATATTATATAAAATGATAGAAGACACTTGACAGTTGACACTTGACAAATAATTTATGTAGTTACACATCGTAAGTTAAATTTAGATTAAAAAAAGGGGGCCTGAAGGGTATACGAAGACATAGCAATTAGGAATCAATGGAATCGCACTTAAATATAAGTATAAAAGGGGGTGGGTGATTTTTAGTACATAGAATAAGTGACTGAGTGACTAAGAATACAATTTTAAATTTGAAAGTGGAAGAATAGAAAAGAAGTACATACTAAAAAGAAGAAGAGAAGTGACTTTAGAACTAGGTTAATGTCTAGAAATATGATTGTTTACCAACAAAAAGTAAGTTATAGTCCATTCATTTGGTTTACACCATATATGTAATACTCCTATATCGCTAGCTTGAGAGAGAAGTGTGTCTCCGATAGTGGAGTGTAGACGATCATTTCTCTCTCACGCAGCCTCGGATAATCATAGTCGTCACAGCTGTAAAAGCGCCTTCGTTTGCTTAACTATCCTTTTCTCTACGTTCCTTTTTCATCACGGGACACGACGCCAATGCATTTTATGTATATGGGCATGCGCGTTGGCACGCAATTCCGATCTTGCATCTCCTTCTGTCGGAACGCTTGTTTCTACAGGCAAAAATATGACGTTGGCGATATAGGAGTATTACATATATGGTTGCACCGATATTCAATTAAGTACTGAAATAAGCTGCGAACTACTTATTCTCGTTTAATTTTTTTTTGTTCAAAATGAGACAAGCAGCGACAGACTTCTATTAGGTCATGTCTGAGCTCTATTCCTCTTAATTGAATATTGGTGTAAACTAAATGAATTGACTTTACTAGTTAAATCTGAAATAAAAACAAGGAATCGAATAAGTTAAAGACGAGGATCCATTGGAAATAAATAGATGAGGAGTCAGATAATGAATATAGGACTAATAAGATTATGTCTCTGAAATGTTCGAGTAGGAAAAGGTGAATGTCTTTAGGTCTGATTTGATCGATGAGACAATACACAGAATTATGGTGTAGGCATGAGTTGATCTCAAAGGAGTGCTTGGTAATAATATAGTTTGCGAAGGAAGAAGGAGTGTTAGTGACATCTGTCGATGTATGTTATATGTTCTCCGATTCAAGTTTCCAATCTTCCACCTGACTGGCCAGCATGTTTATAGGCACCGGTTTTATGAAGATAAGGAATAATATCCTTAGTCTTAACAATAAAGGAATGTGTGCTGAAATTAGTTTTAAAAGCAGTATTGATATTATGTTTTCTGAAAACTTTAGATAATTTTTAAGAAATGTTTCCGAAGTAGGTGATAGACCCGTAGAAGGGAGAAACATCTTGTATTATTATTGCTTAGCTCATTTAGTTTTTCTAAACATTCCTTGGCCATCTTAGAGCTGATTACGTATTAGCTCAGCGCTTTGATAGCTGCTTGACTATCCGACATAATAACAATTTCTTGCCTGTGGAATTTTTTTTCGACGTTGAACTGGGCACACTTTTCAATACCGTATATTTCCGTTTTCGAAGCATCTGGTATCAGGCCCATATATTCCTATTCCCGTGCCCTCTGTTGTCCTGGACCCATCAGTGTACCATTTAATGGCATTTCTGTTGAGGCCAGCAATAGTCCTCGTTCCATTCACTTTTGCGACCAAACTTTGTGCTGAATTCATTCACAAAGTTATACTTATTTAGTATCTCGAGTATATCGTCCTGAGGCGTGTCCCAGATCTGTCCGTCTCCAATACGGAAACCGGGTTTACTTCTGGTTATTCCCTCTCAGACCATCCAGCATGTTGTCCTTTTTGCCACATTCTCCACTTGTATGTACACAAGTTTGAGGTTTAGGACTACCTCTATTGCAGTCGTCGAACACGTTCTCATTGTTCCTGTTGTGCATACACAGGCTAACCTCTGGACCTTTGAGAGATTGCTACTCAAGATTGCAAGGTTAGTTCTTCTACTTTAAGCAACAGCTCCGTAAGTGATGATTGGCCTCACAATAGCTGTGCAGGATATTTGGGTTGCATCATCAGTTTTTTCCCGCAAAGTTTCTAAACACCATTAAGGCTTTCGTGGCCTTAGTCGTTACTTCTTTTTCATAGATATTTCGCTTCTGATTTCCACTTAATAACGTGCCTACCTAATTTGATGGTTTTGTGATTGAGTTTATTTTCCTCGTGAAGGCTACAAAAGTGGTCTTCGTATGGTTGATGTTTAGTTCCATCGATTGGCACCATTCTTTTATCAGGTTAAGTTCCCTTTGAATTATGTCACAAACAGTGTTTGCAAACTTGCCTCTGGCTATTATATCATCAGCCTATCCTTGGCAGGATATACTAAAGTCAGTAAAAATGTTGAGGAGTTTGTCTAGTATTAAGCTCCACATAAGCGGGGATACCACTCCCCATTGTGGACATCCTTTGGTAGTGCGGATTAAGATAGTGTCTTGCCCTATCTGTGTCTCTGCTGTTCTACTGGAAAGTAGTTGCGACATCCATTTGGAAGTCGTGCTGTCTACCCCTCTGTCGTCGAGTGCTCTCCTGGCAGCTTCATGTGGGGAATTGTCAAAAACACCTTCTAGGTCTAGAAAGACTCCTACCACAGTCTCCTTATTAGTCAGCGTTTCCTGGATATCATCAGTCAAGTTGCATAAATCCGATGTCCGTGGATCTACCTGCTCGATATGCATGCTGGCTGGGGTGCAACGGCATCCGCTCCAAGATCTCTCTTCTGATATAATTATCTACAGTTTTTCCATCGTTTTAAGGACAAACGATGTAAGGCTGATTGATAATAGGGATTTAGACTATGTGGTATCCCTTTCCCCTGGTTTTGGAATGAATGTCACAATATTAATTGATGTATTTTATTTTTTATACGACCGACTATAAAAACAAAAATATCATCTAGTGTCCCTAAAATTTTACATTTGTTATTAAATATATTTTTTCTGTAATTATGTGAAAAATTATAGTTTTAAAATGTTTGATTCATTTCATTTATTTTGTATTTAATTTTTTTTTTTACTCTGTGATCGACTATAAAAAACTAAAATAAATTCCAAATTATTTTACACATATTTTTAATTAAATTTTGACTATTACTAAACCAAAAAAATATATTAATAATATTTTTGTCTCATTTCATTTACTATAAATTATAATATCCATTATTTTTCAATTCGTTTTTTACACGTTTTTTGTATTTAACGTAACAAAAATGTAATAAACATTAATAATTCTAGTGCTTAAATTCATTTATTCTGTGACAGAACATAAAAAACTGAAATAAAATCCACATTAAATTACATTTTTTTTAAATAAAGTTTTAGCTATTAATAAACCAAAAAATTATATTAGCAATATTTTTGCTCATTTCATTTACTCTGTGACCGACTATAAATTATAATATTATGAGTGTTTCTGTTTTTTTTTACAGAATTATTATTACATATTTGATATTTAACTTAAAAAAGTGTATTAAATATTAATAATGTTAGTAATTAAAATTATTTATTCTAAGACAGATTATAAAAAACTAAAATAAAATCCAAGTTAATTAGCACTTATTTTTTATCAAATTTTGTCCATTTCTAAAACAAAAATTTATATTAATAATATTTTTGACTCATTTCATTTATTCTGTAACAGACTATAAAAAATTATTATCAAAGTTTTGGGCAGCATATTATACTAAAAATAAATCGTATTCAAAGGAAAGTTTTAATATTACATTTTTTTGTTGATACTGATATGAAATGAATTCTGTATAAAAAGCAATTATTGATGAATGTTGGTTTTACTTTGAATGAATGGATATTCTCTAATTGGAATATTTATCCATTCGGTTTTACATTCTTCTTTATAGTTTTCCAATTTTTTTAACGTATTTTCCAATGATTACCCGAATAAAGCGCAAAGCAATTTAACAACGAAAGTGATTTTCAATTAAGGGAGATAAACTCATATCAAACTTTGCTCTTAAATTGACAACCAATTTACCAATTATCCTATTATATCGTTGTTATCATAGTGCGCCATCACTTTAAGGGGGTCAGTTGTTTTTGTAGGAAAGTGCCCGTTCTGCTCACCTCAATTTAACACATCCCTAAAGCAACAACTATTGTTGTTCCAACTTCGCCCTATTTTTACATATTGGTAGAATAGTCTAAGAGCTCAATGCATCAGAAATTTCTAACAAAGTGAAGAAAAATTTTTTAGAAAGTGTCAAAAATTGACAGTAATAAACTTTTAACAACTGCTATAAGAATGAATAAAAACGTCAAGAATTGCTACAATAAATTAGAAGCTGTTCATAAATTGCTAAAAAATTTACACAACCTATTAAATTGCTAGAAAAATAAAGTAAAGCATCCGTTATTAAAAGAGATTAGAACCCGTTAAAAATTGTTATAAAAATTTAATTAATCATTTAGATAGAGCTAGAAACCATTAAAAATTACCAAATTCGTTATAATCTGCCAGAAAAATAAATAAAAATGTCTGGAATTGCTAGAAACTGTCAAAAAAAATTAACAAAGAATAACGTCTAACAGTTCTAAAAAATTAGAGTAATTTGTATGGTGTGCACACATAAATAGTAGATTCTGTGAGTCGGACAGACATGTAAATATTTCAGAGCCTAACAAGAAGGATGCTGAACACGATGGCGGCCGATTAAACTCTCTGCGAGTTAATCGTAGCTCAAAAAAGGGAAAAATCTCCCCCTAAAGGGGTAAAACGCGCATACGCCATCGCATACCGACAAAATCTGCTTCACCCCCCCCCCTTTTCGAGTATGTTGAACAAGATGGTGATGCTGGATCATCTCCCCCAAGCAAACTAACACTCAAACGGTCAAAAATTACCCCTTTGATACATGGTGCACCGTATAAAAGAAGAGTTTTTGGCCATTTGAGGGGTTAGTATGCACTATAGTGTACAGTATCCTCGAAAACGGACGGTGAAGCAGGCTGTGTCGGTGTGAGACGGCGCATCCGCATTTCACCCCTTTTTTGGGTTGTTTTTGGCCATTTATGGGGTGGAGTGAACTCGAAAAAAGTTTAAACCACCACCGTCGTATTCAGCATCTTCTAAAACGGGAGAGTGACGCAGAATTTGTCGGTATTATACAATCAAACCGGATTTGTGTTAATTACTCATCAAATATATCATTTCAACCCTAAACGATGGACAAAGCGAAGCAACTTGTCGCGGATGGTCACGTTAGAGATGTGAAAGAATTGAGACTTAGTGGCAAAAGTCTAAGTAAGCATGCTACAGAAGTAGGTTATTACTTTTTTCTCCTAACTGCATTCATCCAGTTCTTTGTTTTCTCTGATTTCCAACTAGCTCTTGAAAATGTGTAAAATTTGCACTTGCTATTTCTTCCTGTATTTTTGCAATTAAGAACATAAATATTATGAACCATTTTTATATTTAATTTTGACGTGTTTACTTATGACAAGAGCATGGTTTCACGAAATTTTGACCACTACGAGCCCTGGGATCGTTTCAATTATCTCCACCATGCACTCTACAACCAGCGAATACAGTTGCTGTCTTCCTTACAATCTAACCCGTAAAAAATGAAGAAAAGCGTCCAGAATTGGTGAAAAATGTTAGAAAATGTTAAAAACTCTAAATAAATAAACTAACGGAAAATCTTGAAAAATTGCTAAAATTTGCTGGAAACCATAAAAAATATCAGAAAACTTAAAGAAACTTCTAAAATAAATAAAAAAAATTACAAACACATTAAAGTTGATAGAGGATGTAAGAAAACGTCTAAAATTGTTAAATAATCTTCGAGCTTGTTAATAATTTTTATAAATACATACAAAAATTGCTATAAAGTATTAAACATTTACCAAAAATTGAAAAAAAATATTAGAAACTGTAAAAAATCGCTAAAAAAATAAGAAAACGTCCAGAATGCATAAATTACGTTCTTTAATAAAATTCTGATAAGTTACAGATCATTATTATAGATTTTTTTTATGTACATTTAGCTTCTACTACCGTGACAACGCCGCATTCCTCCGCGGTTGATAAATGGTCGTGCTCGGCCGATAAAACAGAGCCCTGAACGGGCAAAACCAGCGTCAGATAACTTCAACAACTTTTTTACTTGTTACACTTTTCAAAAGTTGAAAGTTGCGAGCAAACGACGAGAAAAACAAAGGCGCGCCTATTATAATTTACGAACCGTCATAAATATAAAATAGGAACTGCGAAAAGAAATTCCAGGAAATAGAAAATATTAATTAATTTTCAGTACTTTTAGAATAGTAATGTTAATAATACAAAACGAATTTATTTAGTTATTTATTTATTTAGATATAATGTAGCTGTATAATTTGCCCTTATATATTTCTTGGTGTGGCGCCGATGGCGGGAGCAGCAGGAATAACAGGAGTATTTCAGGACCTTATCTACGGAACGTCGGCGTTGATCTTTCTGCAGTTTTAAAGAATCAAAAGATGGATTGTGCCTTGTACAGGGTTTGCTTGCTTTTAATCTCATCGCTTGCATCTGACACGTTCTTGGTTTGTTCGAGATGGGATTTTTTTCACGATTTTCTCCTTTTTATCGTAGAGGAAAATTAAATAGTTTGGAAAATAAAAATATGCGTTTTAAAAGGTTATTTTAGAAAATAAATGGGAATTAAAATTATTCAAGCTTTTATAGGTTTCCCAGATATTATTTTGGCCCTGAAAGTCGATAGAAAATTTCTTGATATTCAGCTCGAGTGCCAGCAACAGTTTTCAACTTTCACACGTGATAAAGTGAATGAGATATACATAATATATAAGGATGCCGTTAGATATATCATTCCTTTTTTAAAAATTGCCCTTTTTTTCTTACTCTTTGTGTGCCTTATCTGAAGGGGATTTTTACCATCACGAAAAGGACATAAAATACGGAAAAAAATATTTACTGTGTTTTATATTTTAATTATATCCCTATTCATCCATGTTTGTTATTTTTTTTGAAAGAAACTATATTATAGTACAAAAATTTAAATTCAATGTGACACACAAAATCGTATTTCGTTTTCAGAAAATATTTTTTTGGTTACAAATAATCATGAAAAGTGTTTTTTTTTGTTAGAAGGATGCGGTAAAAGTTTATTACAAAATATTCGGTAGATAGGAGAGAACATAAATTCCCCAAATATTTTGAATACTATTCGGGTAAATTTGAATAATATGTCTGCCATTCTAATATAAAGTAATTGAATTTGTTACGTGGTGAAAAATTCTTGCATAGTCTAGTCGGAAAATAATAGACAGTTATTCAGTGCCACAATAGTCGCGGTCTAGTGTATGGCCATAGTCTAGGGCATAAGTTTATTATTTTACAATTTTTTTGGCAGAAAAAAACCTACTTCGAACATACTACGCTGCAGGAAGTATTTTTTGGTATCTGTTTTGATTAAATTATTTTTGTGTCCAAAATTGATTTTTGACAAAACCCTAAAGGGAATATATAATTTTTAAATTTAGAAGATTTAAATGGAATTATCCTGGCATGATTTAAACGACGTTCTCATATTTATTCAATGTTTTATTTAAACAATGAACAATACGTTTCAGTTAAGCAGGAAACCGCAATGATTAAAATAATACAAAATATGATGATAATGAGTTTATATGCACGTGTTGTTATCAATGAGATAACAAAACATGGTAATATTCTTGACAAATATTTATTGCGTAATTTTTGACTTTAAAAATTATTTAATAATAAAAAAGAATTAATTTGGTTTACTATAAAATAAATATTCACAGCAAAATTTTTAAAGATTTAAAATTGCTTTATTTACTAAATTAAAAGTATTACCGAACGTTCCAAAAATATGACACTCAGAAACTGCTTCAAATTTTTCTTTACGTATTGAATCTATGAGATGTCCGAATTAAAATACCGTTTGTCCTACCTAAATCAGACTGTTAATAACGAAGTTAGACACTAATGTCCTTTTGTGATTCCTATTACTTATAATTTTTGTTTTAATATCTATACTATGAGATGTCCTAAATACAATACCGTTTGTCCCACTTAAATCCAAATACTAATAACGAAGTTAGACGCTAATGTCCTATTGACATTCCTATTGTGAATGATTTTTCTTCACATATATATTCTACATCACATTTATAATACAGTACCATGGATCCCGTTTAAATCAGATCATTAATAACGAAGTTGGACCCTAATGCCCTTTTATCTTTTTTTCTGCATATAATTTTTGTTTACGTGTTTATTCTTCATCTCATTTATAATACAATGCAGTTTTTCGCATTCAATTTGGACCAACAGTAACAGAGCTGGGCCCTAATATCCTTTTGTCTTTTGTTTTACATGCAATTTGGACCAAAAATAACGAATTTTGACCTTAAGGTCCTTTAGTCTTTACTTCTGCGCATGATTTTTGTTTACCTATTTATTTTACGTTACATTTATAAAACAATGACGTTTTTCGCGTTCAATTTGGACCAGTAATTACGAAATTTGACCTTAAGGTCCTTTAGTCTTGGCTTCTGCGCATGATTTTTGTTTACGTATTTATTCTAAGTCACATTTATAATACAATGCCGTTTGTACCATTTAAATCTGACTATTAATAACGGAGATATACCTCTTCATACTTTCCCCCTATCCCCGCGACACCCGCGGTGGTCCATTGTTCTCGTACTGTCTTAGTTTATCTACTCCCGAATTTTTTTTTTATCTCGTTCACAATACTTTCCCTTCTCGCTAGATGGTGGATCGGGAAAGTAAAATATTCCTGTCGGAAGGGATCGACAGGTGAAGGTAGATTTCTGTTTAAATTTAAGCTTCTTTCATCCTTTTCTACCCTAAGATCTGGTAGGATCAAAAAAAGTTTCAAGCAAATTAATTTTATAATACTTAGGACATGAAAAAAGTCTTATCACCTGTTTCAATATTTTTGAAAAATGGCGGAGATATCATTTTTTTTTAATTTCAACCCCCTCCAGTTTCACCCCGTAGGTCGAATGAAAAAAAGTTTCAAGAAAATTAATTTTACAATAATTAGGACATACAAAGAGTCTCATGATCTATTTCAATATGTTCAAAAATGGCGGAGATATTAAATTTTTGAAATTTCAAATCCCTCCAGTTTCCACCCCCATTCTTGCACCTTTTAGAAATTTATTTAACAAAAGATTTTTTCTTAATATTAACTGGGTTTTTATGAAATCTTAAATTAAATTTTATTTTTCATGAATTCTTGCAAAATAATTAAATGTTTTGAAGATTTCATGTAAGAAAATTGAATTTTGTAAGGAATTCCTGCAACAAAATTATTATTAGCCCGTGATTTTTCAGGAATTTTTTATTTATTTACGAGAATTCATGAAAAATAAAATTTAATTTAAAAATTCCTAAAAACATCCCATTTAATATTAAGATAAAATCTTTTGTTGCATAAATTTATAAAAGCTGCAAAAATTCCTAAATAATTTTTTAGGAATTTTTTCAGCCAATATTAATTTTATTGCAGGAATTCCTTACAAAATTCAATTTTCTTACAAAAAATCTAAAAAAAATAATTTTTTTGCGAGAATTCATGAAAAATAAAATTTAATTTAAAAATTCATAAAAATATTCTATTTAATATCATGCGTAAATTTAATAATATGTTAAATTAAGCTGCAAGAATTCCTGAAAAATCAGAATCTAATAATTTTATTGCAGGAATTCCTTATAAAATCCAATCGTCTTACCAGAAATCTTAAAAAACAAATCATTGTCGGAATTTCAATTTTCTCACAAGAAATCATTCAAAAAATTTTTTTGCGAGAATTTATGAAAAATAAAATCTAATTTAAAAATTCGTAAAAAGATTCTATTTAATATCCAAAAAAAAATTTTTGTTGCGTAGATTTATAAATATGTTATATTAAGCTGCAAGAATTCCTGAAAATTCACAAACCAATTTTAATTTTATTTTATGACAAAATTCAGTTTTTTTTTTGAAAAATATCAATTTCATTACAAAAATTCATGACGAGATCCAAATCGATTAAAATAATTTCTGAAAAATCGATATAATTCCAAGAATTATAAAAAATAAATTTATAATTTAAAAATTAATAAAAATCAGATTTGATATCAAGAAAAAATTTTTGTTCCATGAATTTCTGAATAATATTAATGTTGCAAGAATTGTTGAAAAATCAGGACCCATTTTTCTTGTTGGCAATCACCAAAAATATCAAATTTATTGCATGAAAATCACATTTTATTAAAAATTTCTCTGAAAATCGATTAATACCAAAAGATTAAATTTTATTGTAGGAATTCAGAAGAATCATTAAATTTTAAGAATCTTCTAATACATGAGTTTACAAATATTATTAAGAAGAGCCAGAAAAAATCTGAGCTAATATCAATTTTATTACACGTTTAAAAATAAATTTTCATGTAAGAAACATGAAAAAAAGATTTCATTTTTATTACAAAAACTCACGCAACAATTTACAAAATAAATTCAATATAAGTGGTAAATCCTCAAAAGAGAATTTAATTGCAGGAAATACAAAAAAAATTAATTTTATTGTAAAATCCTTGAAAAAAACCAATTTTATGGTAAGAATTAAAAAAAATAGTTATTTATACAACAAGTGAGTAAAGTGATACTTTTTTTACGAATGTGAATTTTGTCTCACGAGCCAAAGGCGAGTGCGACAATCACATGATTGAAAAAATCATTGTACATACTAGTTGCATACAATATTTTTTCTACTACCAAAAAATTTGTAGGTATTAAGTATAAAATAAGCAATCTACTTTACGCACTAGTGCTTAAAATACTAAACTTTACGCACTAGTATTTCATTTTACGCACTAGTAGTTAGTAATTTACATACGATAATAGAAAATGGTAGTTTGTACAACAAGTGAGCAAAGCTTCACTTTTCCCACGAGCTTAGAAGTTTGTGGCACGAGCCGTAAGGTAAGTGCCGCAAATTTAGCGAGTGGGAAAAGTGCTTTGCGTACTACATGTACACAATAATTTTTCTACAATTACATTTATTATAATTTGTCACATTTTTTTCTAATTTGACCTGATTTATTACATCTTTCCGAATTTCCCTGGTAAAATTAAACAGATGTTTTGTGCACAAACTAACATTAGAACGAATTTCGGCTTAACCGCCGAACGTGTGTGCCTGTATGTTCCGCCATTAAATGAAATGTTAATGTTAATATGTCGGTGTTGGGGCTTTACTTCTTTCTATCAGCTTCAATTAGTTTCAATTAGGTCAAAACGTGACGCGAAGTGCGGCTGCAAATTTTGTATAAATTAGGATGAATCGTAACGAAATCCCCGAACATTAGTTCTAATCGGGATTTATGCCCTCCTCCCAAATACATCACAGGATTAAAAATTATTAGCCTCGTCACAATGGAGGTTGTATAAATAATAATGGATTTTGTTTTTCTGTATATAATAAATGGGGAAATAAAGACAAAAAATATTTTTATAATATATGCATATATATTTTCACGATGTACATGGTGGTGGATATATTAACTTGGTTGGTAGAGCAATAAATATATAATTAATAATGAAATACGTAACAACAATAAATTAACAAACCAAACGCTCAAATAAATATCTAATCAACATGTGCTCCTTGTGTCAAACTTTTTTCTCCGCCTCCGAAAAATATGAACGATGTGTCATTCGATTTGGAATTGCGTGTAGATGATTTTTGAAAAAATTCAAGAGCCGCTTGCAAAAATTGCAAAAGTTATAATCAATTAACTGAAAAAAAATGGGGTTTGGTTTTTTGCAAATATCTCAAAAACTAGTTGACATTTGTCAAATTTGGAAAAAGATTCAAAAATAGTAGGAAATTTCCAAAAAAAGTTGTATCTCCCGGAACCATAGGACCAATATTTATAATTTTCCCATAGAGTTGAAAATACGGCCGAAAACGGGGACTCTGGCTTGTGTAAACGACGCCAAGTTTGGACCTTATTTAAACTTATTAAATATAGAATTGAAAAAATTCAGGCATCTACGGGATAGATTTATGAGCATTAACCCGCGGTCAAAAAGTTTTTATCGCCATTTTTCTATTAGTTATGCATTAATTAATTAACAATTTTTTCCTACTTGATCATAAACATTGTAAGTGCGATAATTATTAAATAACAAATCTGATGTTTTTTTCCTTTTCTGGACCTATTTTTGAAAGGACTCAGAAGAGGACTCCGGTTGGAATAATTAAAAAATCAAAAATTATCTACACGCTATTCCGAATCGAATGACACGTTGTTCATATTTTTGTATATTTAGTACATATACTAACTCTATCCTGACAAATCGACTGATGTATTAACGTTAAAGAAATTCCAGGTCCGGCTCTAGTAAAAATTTGTAAATTCGGTCGGCTAGAAAACTACACCCTGTATGTTTGAATTTTTACAATGTTTTGCTGTAGTTAAAAAGAGCTTAAAAGATCCAATCCAACGATGTACTTTTAATTGTTGCTCAGACGATTTTACTTGTCTTAAATTGCTGTCTGCGAATTTTTGTGGTAACCTACTAAACTCACGAAGGTTTTGATTAATTTTATTTCCGTCCAATTAAGGTTATTTCGCCTAATTACGTATTAAGTTTAAAAGTTACGTTTTATATTCGACCCCTGGTATGTATTTAGATTAGAGAAAAAAATGTTACAGGTCCGTACTAAGAAGCAAATATCACATTAGATTTATCTTTTCATCCCTCTATACATTTGTGTTTTTATTTAGCAATGGGTAATTTTGTAGACAGGCACATAGAATTAAATACACCTTTATAAAAAGCCAGTAAAAACAAGTAAAAATAAATGACAAGAACAATAATTATTAGAACAAAATACGAATTAAATACCACATAATAAACTAAATACGCCAAAAATATTAAGCAACAAAGTAAAAAATATGGTTGTCACAAAAAAATTACAGCATTACAGAAATGACCTCCATTTTGTTGTATGGGTATTCTTGCCCTCAGTAAAATGTCATTCGCAGAATTTCTAATAATATTGGGGTTATTTTTCTTCGCTTGGCAGGTGTTTTCTATCATTTCAAGTAACTCATTTCTAGCATATATGGGACTAGATTGAGATGTTCCCAAATGTAGTAATCTACAGGATTAAAGTCTGGAGATCGCTCTGGCCAATGGGTAAAACATCCTCTTATTCGAAAAGTTTTCATTTAAAAATTCCATCACAACCAACGTATAATTCGTCGGATGCTAAATAAAAAACACAAGGGTTGTAAAGATAAATCTAATTTGATATTTGCTTCTTAGTACGGATCTGTAACATAATTTTCTTTAATCTAAATACATGCCAAGGGTCAATTATAAAACGTAACTTTTAAACTTAATATTTAGTTAAGATAAATAACCTTATTCAAACAATTAAAAGTACATCATTGGATTTGTTTTTTTATGCTCTTTTTAACTACAGCAAAACATTGTAAAAATTCAAACATACAGGGTGTTGTTTTCTAGCCGACCGAATTTATAAATTTTTACTAGAACCGGACCTGGAATTTCTTTATCAATAATACATCAATCGATTTATCAAGATAGAGTGAGTACATGTCCCAATTATATAACATATTAAAAGTTATGAAGCAAGAAAGATATGGGCAAAATGAATAAAACGCCCTGTATCTCGGTTATAAAGAGCGACAAACCCGACATAAGTATGTGGGTTTTTAGAACAACAAAAAACTTCACAAACGTCCGCAACCACAACCACACAACACATCCATGTCTTCAGATGAATCAAGGGGGGAAGAGAGGCAGAAGGCTTTTCCTGCAGTAAATGCTTCTGGATCTTCATTTCCGTCGCAGGAAATAGGGATGAAGAGGAACCAGAATCGCCGCCCGTCATTATCAGGACCATTTTAAGGGAGTGGAAAGTACTTTGGGAAACCATTAGTACCACTTTGGACACTTAAACACCAAACTATTTGGGATGCTGAGCTGTACGGTTAGATTTAATAGACAATAACTGACAATGAAGTTTATTTATATTTAAGTTCTAACATAAACCTGCAATATCGCAACTTTTCGCTCGGTCAATGTCATTAAACAATAATAAAGTTCAGTAGAAATAAAACTCCCAGGCATGTACAACAATACATTTGATATAAATAACAACATATATTTTCTGTCTCGAGATTTTCTGTCTAAGAAGAAAATCTTAAACTACATGAAGGCATAAAGTTTAAGTTTTATTATTTTGTTTAATTTTCATGTACCTTCTTCCCCACCCCTTCCACATGCTAAATAGCGCTCTTAAAAATGTTTGTTTTTTTGATTTAATCTTGTTATATAAATAAATATGGCTTGAAGATCAGCCGAACTAGTTGGCCTCTAATACTATTATTATGAATATATTGTGGTACATGACTTGGGAGTTTTATTTCTACTGTATAATTTGACAACGAATAACCTATATATTGGATTTAATCATAAAGTTGAATCAGGTTTCTATTTTCTATCCACATCTTCCTCATTTTTTAAAAGTGGTTGTTCCGGGGATACATCGGACTCAACATGTGACCCGGCATATTCCCGTTTCGCCTGGTTTCGTTTCGCCTGACGTAAAAATTTGGTAGAGTCGGCCCGTTTAGAGAAGAACCCATTACGTCACACTTTACATATCGACAACGCCTCCCATCACGAGCTGGTCAATCCAGGATGGCACACGACTTCACGACTGTAGCACCCCAAGTGACAAAAATATTAAACAATAATTTATATTTATTTTATTAGAACTTTTGACTGTCCAAAGCTAGCCTGTGTAATTAAAAAAAATATTTATTTTATTAAAAGAAGTCTTAACTATCTAAATCAAACCTGTTAAAAAAAAAATAAAAAGAAAAATAGAAGGAGATGTGGGACTTGAACCCCGGACCCCACTAGCGGGCACTATTCCACGCAGCTACCAGAGCTTTGTTTCAATATGTTCAAACTTATTATTTAAGCGAATCATGTTTCATAATAAAATAAATATAAATTAGTGTTTCGCCTCGTATTTTAATTATTAATATTACAGAGCTAAAGTATACACATTCACTAAATCTCATAAAGCAAATGATTTAAGTCACATCTGTCAGAATTATTGTTTAATATTTTTGTCTCTTGATGTGACTATAATCGTGTGCCGTACTACATTGACCGCCTCGTCTCCATTATTGGCAGGAAGGAAGGCGATATCAGCAACCAGTGGTGTGTACGTTTTAGAATAAAATTAAAAACTGTATTAAAAAGTAAATTATTTATTAATGTCAATTGATCATACTAAAATTTCGAGTTTTGTCAGTGAGCATCGTGACGTAATGGGTTCTTCTCTAAACGGTCTGACTCTACGCTTAGATCGTAAATTCACCTGACCTGCTAAGGTAAAGAAATCCCAACGTAATAGATTATTAATCACTAATAAAGATTTTGTATAATGCGAGAAAATGTTTCTTCTTTTGCCTTTCATTCCGAATGATAATTATATCGCAAGTATTACTATTTGGGATTAAAGATACCTGATTAGGGTATTTTCTTCGAGACAGAAATTAATTTTTAATTATTGCTCAATTTGTCGTAGTATTCCATTTTAGTTTTAATAAGAGGGGTTTAATAATATTTATGAAATTTAGTTTAGTCTTAAAGCTTCAAACATATAATTTGTAAAAATGTGTGACGTTGACTTTGTCCAATCAAAGCGGGGTGCTCCTGGTATGTTAAGTGTGATAACAAACGAGGAAATGAAAGTTGTTACTGAAAGAGACCATACTTGTGTTGTTGAGTGTGCAAAGAACGAAGTTGAAAAAGTTATGTTTGACTGTAATAAGCGGGTACGTGATGAACTGAAGCCCATTTCTACAACTTTTGAACAATCAATAAGGAAAGTTAAAGATGCTGGTCTTGATTTTGTAACAGAATTGCCTACTTTTGTCTTTAAAAAGTCATCTGTATATAGAATACGACAAAAAAGTCTTGGGATGACAAAGATCTTAAGCCGATCCGAGCTTGTTTTACTCGAAATTTTAATTAAGGACTTCCTACTTATCGACGACGGATCTGATGACAGAATATTTGCATTTTCGAGTACACAGTTCACTCAATTATATACAATATATAGGCAGTAATGCAACAGCAACAAGTTTTGTTTCAGTAGTGTATGCACTTCTTCCAGATAAATCGGTAAACACATACAAAAGGTTATTTTCTTTGATAAAGAGACTCTTTCCGGATTGGACACCAAAGTATTTTAAGACCGACTTTGAAGTTGCTGCAATACATGCCATAAGAAACAATTTTCCATCGACCATCATAACTGGGTGTAGCTTCCATTTTAATCAGTGCATATGGAAAAAAGTGCAAGTATGTGGGTTAACAAAAGAATATAAAGAAAATGAGGAAGTCCGAAGTCATATTCGTTTATGCGCATCTTTAGCACATATTCCTAATAAAGTTCTAGTAGATGATTGACTGTTTATTATGGAAAATTGTCTGAACTGTGAAAAAATTAAGATAAATTAATTTTGTTAGTTTAATATAATGTGAATATGTATATATTATTTTATGTTTGTATCAAATTGACGAAGCGTGAAGCGAATAACTTACAGATTTTTTTAATTTGTCCCTATAACCGGCCAGGAGTGTTACTTCAGAAAAAAAATATAAATTCAAAAAACTAAAATCCTTCAGTAATAATTTTAACTGTACATTACTTTAGAAAAGGACTTATCTATATAAAATGTTTTAAGGAAAAAATTATCAAGATGGTTTAAAAAATTTAAAAATAATGATTTTTAACACCTTGGTATAAAACTTTCTTAATATAGTCAATATGTGCAGGTTTTTTTTTTCAAAAACAGTCAATAAATTTTAATAAGATCAGACGTGGAGTCTATTATTATTTTTTTTTATTTATTAATTAATGACTTATTCTTCTAGGTAAAATTCATATTTAGATGGATAAAAAATTAAAATTCTCCAAGTGAAGTTGTATTTTTTAATATACATTAAAACAAATTCTTTATAAACTATTCAATTTACATGTATTTTGAAAACGACCTTTATGAAAAAAGGTATACACCATCCATTTCACGGAGATGATTTGGTCTGGTCTTATTTATGGCTCTGTTATTAAATAGCGCTCGACAAAATTGCGAGCGACAAAATAGCGCGGAACGAATAGCGCCGCGACATAATAGCGCCGACTGAAATAACGCGTCATAAAAAGCGCGTGTTTAAGCCAGTGATAATAAGGGCGCACTGATAATGATAGCGCACTCCATATAAAAGTAAAAAAAGTGTTGAAAAATCAACTTTCTTGCTAAATTTTAACTTTATTCAAATCCAAATAACTTTATGTAATGAACATTAACCAGTAACCTAACTACAAGGATAAATTGTACGCATTACTACGCAGAAAACTTTGAACGCTACCAAATCTGTATTGGGCAACCAGTACCTGTAGTCTCTTTTTCAATTGAAAATATTTGCAATTGGATTTTTCGTTGGTCCTATATCCTGCGCGGTACCTCGTAATGAATATTTCAAAATGGCTCTGTTCCTTTTTAATTTTGTCGAATAGCTAGGCATGCGAAGGATGATGGCATTGAAGAGTTTTTTGAAATGAATTATGCCATGCTTCCACCGAATTGTTGCTCCTGGGTAAGTCAGTGATGATTCTTTCGTATAGGTTCCACATTTCAATCGGAAATCTTGGGGGTATATCATGCTGTCTACGGCCAACGTAGTTGTCTTCGAAGTAATCGGCAATTGGCTTTAATTTCGCTGGAAAACTGGCAACGATAACTTCGAATGCAAACTGCACGTCTGGTACTGGAACACAACTTAAAGCTAAAAGCATTTTGCATTGGATCCTGATTTCCTCATTATCTTTGTATAGCTTTGTTAAATGATTGGATTGAATATGCTTCCATAGATTTCGTGTTAAATGGAAATTGCAGCCTACTATTTTGGTATCAGGAAATTGATTTTTTATTGTGTTGAAAACCGCATTCTCGAAGTCACAGATTACACTAGCTGGTTTCAACGTTGGATCTATTTCTAGTAGTTTTCCGAAAAGTCTCTCGTAACTTGATTGTTGTTTGTTGGGCAGCAAAGCATATATTAGAGGAATAGCTTTTCCGTCTATTAAGGAGTGAATAGTAAATACCTGGCAAAAATATTTCGGTGCTACACTGAAAGTGCCATCCAAACACCAGTTTCGAAATTCACTCAAAAGGAAGATATTTCCATAAGTAGCGAAAACTATAATTCTATTCACATCTTCTGTTCCTGAATCCCACAACAGGAACTCTTCACCTTTCTCTGTTCGTTTATATTTCTCTTCAATTCTTACATCACGAATGTTGTTACATGCACTGTTAACCAAAAGTGCCTTGTTTCTCACTCTTTGAATTGTTTTTCTTGCAGCATCATAATTTGGTAATAGCACCGATGCTTCCGTCGATACTTGGCTAGTGCTGGCTTGTAAAATTTTCCTTGGACCATCTTCCGTTGTCCTTGCCAAGTTCTTAATATTTTCCATTATTCCAAAAACTTCGTTTTTAGCGTCATTTTGACCATGACTATGGGAAGTTGTCGGTGTTTTGGAGTCTCCGCAAACTATCAATCTACCTTTACAATATTTCTCCGTACATCTCCAGGAAGTGGAAGTGAGATGTACCTTATCTTTTCTGTACCTGTATCCTTCATGGATCAAAATAGCACCACCTTTTTTTGACCGAGAAATATTCATCGTAACGTGACAATACGTTTTGACGTTTTGGGCGCTATTTCGTCGTATTCGAATTTTGACACTCTGTAAAATGTCCGAGCGCTATTTTGTCTCACGCTATTTTGTCCCACGTTATTTTGTCGCTCGCAATTTTGTCGAGCGCTATTTAATAACAGAGCCCTTATTTATAATAAATTTATTTCTGTATAGTGTTTATATTAATTATTTTTATCCAATCCTACTACTCTTATTTATATCAATTATTCCTATTTCTTATTTTCCACCCCCATGTACATCATAACAATACCATTCAGATATTTTGTAGCATAATTTATGAACTGGTTTTTGGTAATTAGGATTTTATTATTATTGTTATAGTCAACACAAATAGTATATTATACACCACGGTCGAGAAGTATTTGACTAATTTGACTAGGTTGAAAATTCACTTGAAATGATACGAATTCAAAAGAAAGTGCTTATTTGCTGTCGAATTTTTTTATAACAATTTTTAAAGAAACTCTTTTGATAAACGCAACGACAGTTGTTTTTATTATCTAGTACTAGTCAATAATCAAAAATTATCTACTTGCAGGAGAGGAATTTAACTTCTTGACTCGAACACAGCATAAATAATGACATCTTCTAATACTAGTAGCGGAAAAAAATTATTTGTAGGTTACTACAACTTACAAAAATAATTATTCCTTTGAACTGAATAACTTCTAAATTTTCTGGTAATAGGTACATTCTATTCGATGCAGAACGTGGAGCATTATTAACGGCCCCTTATAAATTAAGTTGGAACTAGGGCCTTCATTAGCTGCACCACTAGATAGTTGCACCACGTACGAAGAGAACGTGTACCTGAACTTCGGGCGTCCCGACGCATATATAGCCGCCACTTTCGGTCTGCCGCCGTTTATTTTATACCGCCAATGGAGAATTGAACAATCTTTGTTAAACAGGTTACATTTGGTATAAAATTATCTACAATTCCTTAAAATATGCTAATACCAGTTTTGTTTTACAAGGAAATTTCGATAAATTGTTATGAATTAGAAATTAAAACTAGTGGGACGAACGAACGGAATTTATTAATTTTATCAAAAGAAAACTAAAGTATTTGTTAAAATTTCCTATTGAAAAATAAATAAATAATATAAAATAGAATTTTTCACCTTTTAATCTGAAATGTTTAAACCATTTGTTATATCCTTCTAAATATAATTAATTAAAACTTATTTTAATTTACATCCAAACGGTTATCACGAATGAGGACCAAAATTTTCAACAATTGAAAAATCACCAAGTCCTGCAGCACAATTTGTATTAAAAGTTGTTAAATTTATACAACTAGTTTCGGTTAAACAACCATCATCAAGCCTGTAATTTACGTGCGTTTTAATCTAACTTATATTCCTTGTTATATCAATAATGTAATTATTTTTTTATTTTTATCTTCAGAATACATTAGCCAATTTACCAACGTCAGAATTAAAAAAAAATATTCAAAATAGAAGTAAGTAATAAATGATGATCTTGTAACATATGTGAAAATTTTGTAAAAAATGGATTAAATCCATAAGGTAATTGCGAAAACACGGCCAACCATCTTTCGTACATAAATCACGAGGTACGTCCAAAGAGACGCGTCCTCACAAATGAGATGTTGCGACGTGTAACTTCCGTTAATTAGTTACTTGATACGGCACGTCGAGATCTTGTCAAAAAACGAAGATTTTGACTTTACCAGCCGTGTGCTACTCACTTGTTACACACATTATAAATAACTTAGCGAATTAATATCGGAAAATCAGCTCGTAGGATATTGGGTTTGATCTATTTATTAATTAGGAATTTAATAATAACCATCCATTAAAACTAATTGAATAAAAACACTTGCTAGACGTTAAAATATATACTACATGCTTCGAAATAATCACAAATAAGGATGATTAAAATAATTATATTTAAAAAAATCACAAATACAAAAATTATGTTAAATTAAATATGTTGGTCAAGCTCAGACATAATTATGAACAATAATTAAAGAACACTAAATAATATTTTGTTATAAAAATGTTCAACCTGTATAGGGAATTTTAGAAATTAAATTTTTTGAGTTGAAATAGTTTTTAGTAGATGTTTATAATGGAGTTAATATACAAGTTAATAATTAATTTTTTCCACTACTAGTATTAGAAGATGTCATTATTTATGCTGCGTTCGAGTCGAGAAGTTAAATTTCTCTCCTACAAGTAGATAATTTTTCATTATCTACTAGTAGTAGATAATGAAAACAATTGATGAAAACGTGATGTCAGAGGTAGGCGATCTTAGGAAATCTGTCAAATTAATTATACGCAACTGTCAAACGTTTGTCAAACGAGTTTTTTTTTGAATTATAATAAAAAATTCGACAGCAAATAAGCTCTTTCTATTGAATTCCTATATTTTTAAAGTAAATTTTCGACCTAATCAAATAAAATAGGGGTAAGTAATTCTTTATCAGATATATTTTCTTTTGAAATAGTCTAAGGTTATGTAATAAATATTTTGATATTAATTAGTGCTACCTAAAAATCAATTTAATAGTTTTTCAAATCTAAGTGTCAAATGAAACAAATTTTTCATGTTTTCATCGCAACTTGAAAGTTTTAAAATTCACAGTGCAATTAACATAATGAAATGTCAATTTAATTTATTGAATATTCTCATTCAATTGTTTTCACAAACTGCTTCTCTGCCATTAAATTATTTTCAAAAACATACCCAAAAAATCCAAAAAATATTGTAAAAATGCTTAAATCTTCTAGTAGTGGAAAAAATAGTATATAAACCACGGTAGAGAAGATTTTTCCCTGCCTCGCAACTTATTATCCCTCGATGCTTCGCATCTCGAGATAATAATAATGCTCGGCTGAGAAAAATTACTTCTCGACCCTGGTGTATAATATACTATTATATATGTTAATGTTTGAATTGATTTGCATAATAGCATAATGTTGATAAAATTATATTTGAAATTTGATTTATTAAAAGATTATGTATAGTTAAATGTTATGTTTATTAAATGGGATAAAAGAGTTGATATGTGAATAAAGAAGAGGAAACGAAGGTATTATATCTAGTTAAATTGGCAATAAATTTAAAGGTGAAAGAATCTTAAAATTTTATTAAAATAATGAAAAATGCTATAGTAAAATTGAAGTGTCATATATGAAATTTAAGTAGGCAAAGTCTGATAGTAAGCAGGGAATGTAAGGTTAATAAACTAAACGAAGGCTGGGATATTAAAAAAAATCGGTTGTGTCGCCCCAAAACTTTCCCGACGAGTATCCAGGAATACTTTTTCAGATATTTAATGTTAAAGTTTCAACTTTTGACATTTTTTTATTTTTGACAGGTGACAGTTGGAGAAATAATTTTGACTGTTCTAAATAGACTTTTTCAAGGGCTTTTAAACGACATATTGCATGTCCAATTCCGTGACATATTGCATCTGTACATTTTTTGATAGTGATACTTTCGTTTGACAGATCTTGTACAAAAACTAATGGGTTCTTCCGACAGATAACCCAAACCCGTATACCAAATTTCAGCTCAATCGAATTCATACTTCTTCAGATATTTAATGCTGAATTTTCAAATTTTGACATTTTTTTATTTTTGACAAGTGACAGTTGGAGAATTAATTTTGACTGTTCTAAATGGAGTTTTTCAGGGGCTTTCAAACGACATATTTCATGTCCAATTCCGTGACATATTGCATGTGTCATTTTTTGATAATGATATTTCTGTTTGACAGATCTTGTACAAAAACTAACAGTTTCTTCCGACAGATAACCCAAACCCATATACCAAATTTCAGCTCAATCGGATTAATACTTCTTCAGATATTTAGTGCTGAATTTTCAAATTTTGACATTTTTTTATTTTTGACAAGTGACAGTTGGAGAATTAATTTTGACTGTTCTAAATGGAGTTTTTCAAGGGCTTTCAAACGACATATTTCATGTCCAATTCCGTGACATATTGCATCTGTCATTTTTTGATAGTGATACTTCCGTTTGACAGATCTTGTACAAAAACTAACGGTTTCTTCCGACAAACAACCCAAACCCATATAAAAAATTTCAGCTCAATCGGATTAAACGTGTGGCCTCTATCGTGGAAGAATACACACACACATACACACACAGACCGACAGACAGACTTCCATCTGGAAATGGTCTTAATCGTCGCAGGGCACCCCAAAATGGATATTTCCGTTTTTATCTCGAAATTTGTTTTTAGCTCGTTCACAATACTTTCCCTTCTAGGAGGTGGGTCGGGAAAGTAAAATCTTGTGGTAAAAAAATTTTTTTTGGATAAAAGAAATAATAAACAAATCAATTTTTTGAATGGAATTTTGGGAGAGTGTCAATTTGATAGAAATTTGTAAGATATGATTTATGTTAGAGTAATTATATAGATATTGAACGAAATTAATAAAACTATATAATGATATTTGAAAAATACAAAATTTTATTAAAAAATTAAAAATTAGAAAAGTAATAAGCAGATAGGAAGACAACAAAAAAAAAACAAGAGAAAAGAAAGAAGAGTATAGAGTTACAGAAATTAAGAAGCAGAGACCAGGAAATCAAGTTAAGAGAAGGTATTAAGAAAAAATATGAGGTCAAAGTAGAGAAGTGAAACTTGTACAGGAGATAGAAGAAATGCAATCGCAGGGCATATACAATTTTTTTTTTTATTTTATAATGTTTATTATTTTTTTTCTTTTTTGACTAGAACCCAACCCAAATAAGTGAGAGATAAATTGTAAATATCATTACAATATATTAGTAGAGATATCAAATAAAAACTAGATTAAGGAACATAAATTAACAAATTTTGAAAAAAAATCTAAAAGTAAACTAGTTTGGTCTGAATAAGGGCTATGCATTTAATACGAGCTCCCCCAACTAACTATGAAAGAAGTAGCGCCATCTATTGAAAAATAGCTAACTATACTTAAAATCACCTTTCTTACATTATATCGACAGCTGCGCAGTATGGTTTGTTTGTTTTTGACCGTTGAAATAATTTTATTGGGTAAGTTTATATTATTGGAGAGTTGAGTAAAACGGGATACTTAGTGTTCTAGGCCTCATAACGTTTTGAATACAGCAATGCTGGAGACTATTTCTTGGCTCCAATTTCAGTTATAAATGGGCTTTCGATTGTTACCATTTTTTATGCAAAAAAACAAAAGTCACATGAGACAAAAAATATGTGTAATAAAAAAGTAGCAAGTATCCCGTTTTAGCCGCCTAGTCGGATAAAACGGGATGATAAGGATAAGCTTGTATAGTTTCCATTACGTTTAGCCCCCAGCAAAGAAGACACAACATGGTCAATAAAGATAAATTATTATTATTATTCTCAACAAAATAAAAACAAAACAAGTCTCTTCAAATCTTTATTGTCCCAGTGATACCAATATACCATTTTACTTTTGTCAACAGACAGCCATCTCTGGGAAAGTTAACAAAAAAATTGTTGAAATATGTTACTGACAGAAGTCACAGGTAAAAACTTCCGCCACTCCCGCAGAACCTTCATGGGCCCAACCTTCACAATGTTGCCCCCTTATCCAACTTTCTTCTGCCTTAGAATTGGAATAAAGTTCGCTGAAAAATATGCATGCCGCTTCTTCGCTTTCATCTTCTGAACGCTAATCATTACTCTTTCTCTCTTGATATCCTTCTTTTTCTATCTTTTTGACCGTTAGTAAACTTTTGTCTTTTTTCTCTCCCGCTAGTTTCTTCTGAATTGCTACTTTCTTTGTTCTTTGGGTTCTTTGCTTTTATGTCTTTTCTAGTTGTCATCTCATTTATTTTGCCTTTTTTATTTAGTGTGGCTATATGTGCTGCTTTTTCAGTATCCCCCAATTTTAGCTTTGGCTTCTTTGTAAGTCTTTTACTGATTGATTCTTCGAGTCCAGCTTTATATGGTGAAGATGTTAACACTGCAGTATTATTATGTGTGGCATGGGAACATGAAGGAGTCGAATTTACATAAGACTGCTCCATAGGAATCGTTCTTGTGTTTGGTGGTTTTCTGAGTGGTGATCTCGGTAAAGTTCTTGGTGGTTATATTCTAGGTGGAGAGTTTTTATAGGTTCAGGTAACTGGTCATCATTTCTTTTACCTCGAACAGCCTTATTTGTAGTTTCGGCCGGTTCAAACATCCAGTCTTTGAAGATATCTGGATTTAGTGTATGCACCCCCGTTTTTTTACATCCGCTAACTGCGGTTTGGATGCTAACGGCTTTCATAAAAACATTTCCAAAAAGTTTGCCTATTTGAGAAATAGTAACATACCTGCCTAAATGTTGTTGCATCCATCTTGGTGACATAAAACTTACGACCAAGAGTTGTAGACGGTCTGTTGTATGCGGTGGAAAGTACAGTAACACAACACCATTATTCTTATCTCTATGAATTCGTTCTATATTCTTGGTGTGGGTAGAATGGTCATCTAGAAGCAATAGAACGGGATTTTATTTAGAAGGGTTGGAAAAACTAATGAATTTATCGAACCAACTTCAAATTATTTCTGTTTGCATCCACCCTTATGGATGGTAATAAACTGTACTACCAGGGGGAGCATCATCCAACAGTTCCGGCTTCGCCCTAGCTCTTGGAAAGATGAACAATAGTGGCCTGAATGCATCACCAGGATCCGTTCAGATCTCCACTGTAACCAGAATTCCACGTTCAGTCGAAGACAAACAGCCCCCTCGTCACTTTGTCATAATTCCCATCTCATCGACGGTATTTTGTGTTTCTCCATCGTTTCAGTAATCAGCGAGAAATTGTTTTTTACGGAAGGCCTATTGAAACTCATTGCCCTAGCGAGTGTGACGAAGTTTGATATTCGGATTCCGATTGAAAAAGGCATACAGCCATGCTTTACCAGCCTTTTTATTGTCCTAATTGAACCTATTAGACAAGCCGTTGTGTTCTACTAATGCAAATACCAAACTTCTTAATGCATCGAGAGTTAAACCAAACAGACGTGATTCCATACACAACGTATATTCCACTAATTCCTTTTTTCTCCACCCTTGCTTCAATAGTTGTATGAGGAACCTCATATTCTTTAGAAGCCTTTAGATATCCTATTCTTCCTTTTAGTACCTCCCCAACACCCTGATGCATGCTGTTCTCATTCCAAGATTGCCTTTGCGATTTTCTTTTATACTTTCCCATTGCAATTAAAGCCTGAAAAAGACATTGACGATGTAATTGGGTAAAACGGGATACCTCCCATTTTATCCAACCACACAGTGTCCGGTTTTACCTAACTGTGGATTGCTAAAACCTAATATGCATAACTATAGTAAACAAATACAGTATTCCCTAAATATACTCACCTTCAATCAATTTTGCCTGGAAACTAGAAAATCAGCGTTTGAAAGCACGCCAAATATTTTAGTATAACCTCACAATTCGACACGTTCACCTATTACGCCATCTAGAGTGAAACTAGAGTTGGTAGATGACTTGCTAGGCACCGAGAGTTATACCCGATAGATCGTACTAATTGTTTTAAAATAAAACGGGGTATTCTGTTTTACCCGACCCTCCCCTACGTGATATTAGTACTTCTTGTTATTATTTCGGAACTGATATATGCCAGTATGACCAAGAAAAGGTTTAAAGAGAGATCCTAGGGTAGGTTATGAACACAAACAAATTTACAGAATTATAACCTAATATTTATTCTGATTCTAAACATTTTGAAATATGAGCCTCTCGTGTGATTTAAATACGGACCAGGGGCCTATATTCGGATCTAAACAATTAAGTGTTGTATTTTTAACAGGCTAAAGTTGGGTACACATATGAGCACGAACGCGAATGAGGCAACCCGAGGACGAACCATTTGCCTCGGATACGAGAAGTTCAGGTTCCTAAATAGTGAACGCACGAGGCGTTGTATGACATCGATCCAGCAAATGTGGAGAGAATTCTTGTTTTTTCAATCTTTTTAAAATATGGCCAATTTAGATTCTGATGGCGAACGCAGTTCGTATTTTATAATTTTAAGCAGTGTATTAAAAGTGATAAAAGAGAAAAACCAAAAATTGCTGGACCCCCGGACCCCGTGAAACGATCGGAGCCAACTGCGGTTTTGTACTGTAAACATTCGAATGCATTTTTACCTCTCGCCCTTCAGATAAGAGAGGTATAGGAATCATGCTAAAAATTGGGTGGTGAGTTTTCAATGGATAAACACGTTTTGGGGTCCCTAGAATACGATTTTAATATTTTCGCGATGATGTCTGTGTGTGTGTGTGTGTTAGTGTGTGTGTGTGTGTGTGTGTGTGTGTGTGTGTGTGTGTGTGTGTGTGTGTTTGGATGGATGTTGTAGTAACGATAACTCAAAAACTACTGAATAAAAAAATTTGAAATTTTGCATACAGCATTCTGATACCCTAGATTAGATCTGATTAGATTTTGGTGCCAATCGCATAACCGGAAGTGGCAGTTGCTATGGGTAATGACGCCATTATTATACAAAACGGCTATAAAGTTTTACACATATATTTTGTATACCCTATAGTTTATTTTCATCTCATTAAAATTTTCGAAACTTTTGCCATTGTTGCCAGATTTGCAAAAAAATAATTTTTTTTCATACTTTTTTGTGTCAACCTGTAAATTTTTGATTCAAAAATAACGAGAGGTCATGTGCTGGCCACATCAGATTTTTATTTGGGCGAGATAAACGCTTGCAAGGTTTTTGTTTATGCGTATCCAGCTTGCAGAGAATGGTAAAAAATCCAAAACGAGCGACAATTCTTGGAGACGCCATAGAAAAAGAATTATGTACGTGAATGGGATACACACTGGCTATTAAAAATGGAATTAAAAATCCTTTTAAAAACGGTATTGCTGGTTAGATGCTTTTTACCTCTCGCCCTTCAGATAAGAGAGGTATAGGAATCATGCTAAAAATTGGGTAGTGAGTTTTCAGTTGATAAACACGTTTTGGGGTCCCTAGAATACGATTTTAATATTTTCGCGATGATGTCTGTGTGTGTGTGTGTGTTAGTGTGTGTGTGTGTGTGTGTTAGTGTGTGTGTTTGGATGGATGTTGTAGTAACGATAACTCAAAAACTACTGAATAAAAAAATTTGAAATACAGGATTCTGATACCCTAGATTAGATCTGATTAGATTTTGGTGCCAATCGCACAACCGGAAGTGGCAGTTGCTATGGGTGATGACGCCATTATTATACAAAACGGCAATAAAGTTTTACACATATATTTTGTATACCCTATAGTTTATTTTCATCTCATTAAAATTTTCGAAACATTTGCCATTGTTGCCAGATTTACAAAAATATAATTTTTTTTCATACTTTTTTGTGTCAACCTGTAAATTTTTGATTCAAAAATGGCGAGAGGTCATGTGCTGGCCACATCAGATTTTTTAACTAGGAATAAAAACCAAATATCCCTGCAAAGAACAACTGGAACTGGGGTTCAACAAGGAAAATATCAAAATATTTTTCGAAACTGGTCTTTCCGTTGTACCATCGAGGATTCCCAAAGTCAGTGTATGAAAAAAAAACGTCAGGGTACTGGGCAGTAATAATGACAAAATTTGCTATTGTTTCTGAGTAAGTACCAACCATCAAAAAATTTTGCCATTTGAAATGTGACCTGTGACACCCATATATCCGGTCGATTTTGACCTACAGGGCTCAAATTTAAACTCGACCTAGGTATGACACTATGGTATCTGCATACCATGTTTGAAGCAAATCGGTTCAGTGGAACGGCTGTGAAAGTTCTTACAGACAGACACACTAACACACAGATACACTAACAGGATCTTCTCAATAACTTACTATCTCTGTAGAGCTCTGAAGTAAGTTAATAAACTATATTGGTTAGTAAAACCATCAAATGAAAACACTTTCTAGATGTTAAAAAATATTAAACAGGCTTAGAAATAATGACACAGAAGAATTAAAGAACATAAAAATATTTATATTTTTAAATAATTACAAATATATTTTTCTCTTAAAGTGGATTTATGTCTCAACTCGTTGTGCAAAATCGTGAATGAAAATTCCTTCTCCCGAAATACCTGCGTCGCTCAAGTAAGTAAATCATTTTTCTCAGAAAAAAGAATATATTCACGCCATCCGATCGTTATATTTCAAAGAGTGGCGTAGCGGTGGAGAGGGCAGGTCTCTCTTCTTCTTTAATTATTAAACGAGCGGTATTTCAAAGTAAGAATTTCGGGATGATGCATGGCTTCAACCTGTTCGTGAATAGCGGCATCGCGCATCCTTCTAAATATCTTGTCTTGTAAGTTAAGAGATAAAGCCGTTTGTGCTCTAATGTTATGATAAATTTCTCTCCGGCGTGTTTACCGATCAGCGGCGGCACTGTCACAATACATGTCGTAAAGTGTTTTATAAATATCTGAAAATTATTATTATGTTAATGGATTGCAATTATAATTAAATTTTAGTTTCTTGATATAGGACGTTTATCGATAATGTTTCATTTGATTAAATTAATTAGATACCAAGAACTTCTTTACTATAGTGTAAGCCCGTCATCCAAAACTTATAATGCTATTCTTTAATATAATTTTTTTTTGTTGATATCAGGATCAATAGATATGATCAATTATATATTTTATATTTGATAAATATCTGCTGATTTTGGAAAACACTAATTTCCCATTCAAAATTAAATTGTTATTGTTTAATTAATACTCTTGCGTCTTACTCCGCCGCTGATTTTCAGTTTCTATAATGATAAATTTCGCCTTCTTGATGATATTTATACTAAATGACGTCGCCGCTGCTACTGCCATTAATTTGGGCATTAACTCCATGAAGTTGGCGTTGAACTAAGGGAGTTCGCGTCAATTTTTCTTCTTTTTTGACGCGCCGCAATTTTTGTTAATAAGCGCTATGCTTTTAAATAATTTACCGTGTGGTATTTTTCTTTTTATTTTCGCCAATTAACGCCCGGGATTTTTATTTATTAGCCTTTGTTGAAGGCTGTTCGTATTCATTTTAGAATGTCAAAAGTAAATAATTTTTTTTTGTTTAAAAGGAAAGTAAAATTTTTAGTGCAAAATGTACAAGTATGGATTGTGATGAACCTAATATGTTTACAAAAGTCTTTGGGAGTTTCAATGAATCGTTTCACAATTTCTTACATAACATGTCTAAAATTACAGTCATATACCAAAAAAATCCTTTGAATTAAAAAGATAAATAATTTATTTAAAAAAAAACATCCCAAACGTAAAGTTGAAAAAAAATTAGTGCGTAAAGGCGACCATACAAGCTCCGATTTGCCTGAGAGGTTTGCCTGCGTAGTTTTACCGGATGAGGTTTGCCTACGCGGTTTTTTTTATGACAACACTCATGCAACGACAAAATTGTACAGTTACTTTAAATAATGTCAGATTCGGAGAATGACTTTCGTAGTGATTGAAATAATAAGAAAGAGAGATTATTGCAATTATTTGCGAATGGATGAAGCTACTTACTTGAAACTTCTTTCAATGGTAACGCTTTGATTATGAGAAAATCTAGTTCGCTCACGAAATACTGAGTGTTAGGCCCTGTACACATGAGGGCGGTAGATGCCGCGTTTGTCTAACGCGCGTTAGTACAATGCCAAAAAATAATTAAAAATAATGAATTTCAGTAACTGGTAAATCAATGATTTGGTTGATGTAACGAACTCTAGGCCATTGTGATAATCCGTTTATATCATTAAACTCATGAGAATCGTCATCTATATTATGAAATTTACATCATAACAATGTAAAAATTACATTAAATTGATGACTACATAGTGATCAATACTGGGTATCCTAGATCATCACGATGCATTGTGATAATGCCTATTTTAATAATGCTGTGCTCAGTAAATATTACACCAATGTGTCAGCCATATGGGTTGATCCATTATAATTTCATTCTCAATGCTTGAAAACATTGACCAATGGATAAGAATACCTTATTCATTATAACAATACACTGCATTCATTACCTAATGGATTAGCTTATTGTATTAATGTCTGAGAGCATCGAGACATTGCTAAAAGAATTATCGGTTGATGAAAGTTCATTATAACAATACACCATCGCAGAATGTATTTGGTCATTCTGTTAATATCTAAGACGATGCTAAAACAATCATCGCTTGATAAATTTTCCACTTCTACGCATAAATATATGCCAATATGCCTCCTATGTTACCATATGAATATCTAACTGCCAGACGAAGACGATGTTTTTGTTATCTTTAAGTCGATTTTTATGGTGGTATTTGTTTAGAAAGTTGTAAGGTTAGTACATCATCTGTATTATTTTTATTTTGTGAGCTTTTTGCGACGTATGATTGAAAACTTTTCCGTAATCTAATAAGTATATCGATGACTTATTCAAAGGTGCTTTAAGGTATTATTTTTATTACAGACTGTGATAAAACTTTTAGCTGTAATCTGGATCTAAAGTAGAAACCGACATATTCAGACTCTGGTACTTTCAATTTCAATATATTATTAAAATTATAATATATTTTACTTCTAGAATGGTGAAAAAGACTGGAAAATCTCAAACGATAAAATTCACCATCAGAGACTAGCAGCAATCTTTCTTATACCTTGCAAAAGTGCCACAAGACATAGAAAATATCCATTCAACCTATTATTTTTGCAATCGGCGAAAACATCACAAAAATCCAAAAAGTGTATACGTACTTTGATAGAATTAAATATAAATATTTTCAATTCAAATAAATGGATCTTTCATTTCTGTTCGTAGATATTTTTGGTATATCTACTCGTTTCTGCAGTGCACCATGTCACCAAGAGTCTGGTAAATTAGGATATTTAGAAATATTTGATATATGATGAAATATGGTTCAAGGGATTGACAATACATAGAATTGCGTTTGAAAAACCAAAGTTAGTGCCATTTCGGAAAACTAAAAAATCCTGTTTACCAAAAAACCTTGAAATCAAAATGTTAGTTTGATGTTTGTTGTTATCATATTAATGTCTTCGAACATAGAACGAATGTGCTGGGTTGATCGAGCAATGATTAGAAATTCATTATGTGCATGGCTAAAAAATAATTTCCAGGTGATTGAATCAATAACCAAGTGATTAAATCAATGTCCTGGATTCATCAATATAATAACTGCTTTCTTTCGACCATGTTCCTGGAATCAAAACGCGTTATGTTCCCGAATCATGTTCTTTCGAGCAAATTTGCATTGTGATTCATCCCCACTCCACTCATAACCTTGGATCATGATCAGTAATCCCTTTTCCCCCCTGAAACATTGAAAATGTATGATTGACAGATCAAAATCAATGTTTTCTAACCTCAAAAAAGATAAGACAGGACAATTAATTGAAGTATTTTTAAAATGAAAGTTTTAAACATATACATATGATCCTGAGCAAAATATTACTGAATCGCTTAACCTCGGCGACGAAGATTATGAACGTGCCATCTCATGACGATGAAGCTCTTAAGAGCTCTTCCCGAGGCTCTTCCTTAAAAATCCGATTATGGTTATTTGGTGAAATTATTCATTATTATACATAAAAAATTAGTAAAGAAATCACTATATATTCTATAAATTAAAAGCATAACCTAAATTTGCACAACTGCTGATTGACAAGTAGGGACTGTTCTTTCGTCCTTTGACAGGTGAACATGTTCTTCTAATCAAAACGGTAAAACTGAAACATGATTTGAAGATCATGATCCAAAATAATTGGCGAAAGAAAACGTTTAATGATTGCAATTTATTGGTCGATGTACAAAAAATATTAATATCATGATTGATATTTATGTACTCATAAGATTGTATTGATGAAACTGATGATTGACTCATACACAATTGGCATTGGTAGAATGTATTTCGTTTTGAAATCCAGGTGATGAAATTAATGCTTCTCAGAGGTTGATATAGTCACCTGAACATCAGGCAATCAATAACAATATATTAATATCCAAATACATTATCGCGATTATTTTTTTTATTATATTTACGTAGGTTTTTTTTTCTGTGAACGAACCCATGGTTAACCTGTCATCTATTACAGGGTGCACCCAACATCTTCGCCTTGCCCTGCATCTACGGTGTAGCAACCAAACACAATTTAACTCTTCTAACTTCATAGCTGTACTGGCTGTCCACCATGTCGGTAAACCGCGGCGCCAAGCGCTGTAATGTCTATGATACCACTTTATGAATTTGAAGTTAGCTTAAAGACACCAAGTGACTTTTCTGGTTGTCGGTTAGAGAATTACAGGCGACGTTAATTGTCGCAGTTCTCTTTCAGTGTAGCCAACCTAAGTTTTTAAAACAAAAACTTTTACATTGTTGCGCATGCTCGGTGCTGAATTAGTTTCTCTTTTCAATAATAAAAATGAGAAATTTAGTAAACATAACTACTACAGTACGATTTTCAGCAAATTATAAATCAATTGAATTTATTTTTTTTAATCGGTTTGCTAAAATTGATCAAGGATGGTAAACTAATGTCCATGTGGGAAGTATATAAAAATATAAACTTTTATAAGTTACATTTGAAAAACATTATGTAGGGGAACAGAATTTTATTATACTCTTTTCTCTAGCGTTTATTTTCGAGCACTCGACTAAACATTACATTCTATAGAGCTCCGAACTGAGGTTTGGAAACTGTACAATTCATGCTAATGTAATATTTAATTCTGACATGTAGGTACCTAAGATATATTGCATTTTCTAATGAAAGTACCATGAGAACCCTTTATTTGCTATTTAATATAAATAGTAGAGAAATGAAATGGTTCTAATAAATTTTTGATAGTTAGAACGTTATAAAAACTTTGTTAAAGCAACAATTTATATACATTTTATTAGAGATACATCAGTTTTTAAGTTATAAGACAAACTCATATTTTGCGACTGAAAATAAATTGCTAGAAATAAAACCAGAAATACATTCCCAAGAAATTTATTTTTACTGTTTGAAAAACAACTTTCTGTTTGAAAATAAAAAATAATTATAAGTTTTCATTAGTATTTTATGTTCAATTACTACTATTAACCTAAAAGACACTTACGAGAAAAAATAAATAATAAAAAGTAAAACATTACAAGAACATATTGTTAACAAAATTTAAAATATGAAGTATTCTATTTATTCGACATACAAATCTTTTTGATTTCTTTGTAAAATAATAAGATTGTTTCTCAAATTTTTCTTTTGCTGCTTGCTTTGTTTTCAATTTTCATACCCAATTTATTCGTTTGCTTTTTGAATGCACCTTCATCTAATGCTAATGTCATCGAATAACTATTTGTTTTCTATGAATATTTTCCTGTCTCAAAATTTTCATGTTCGCATTTTTTCTAATTGTTTCTTTCAGGATTTATACAATTTTTTCTTCACAATTTCATTCGGCCCACCTAGTGAACTTTTGTCTGAAACTTCTGCTAAAAAATAAACTCCCTCTCTCCTGCACGTTTTAACTGCATTACTGTTAAAATTCACATATAACGGTGAACACATGTTACATATTTGAAAAAATAACATACGACAATCAGAATCCATTTTATGAAACTTTATAATAATTATTATCTGTTGATGAATTTTCCAACAGTTTCAGCTTATGGGCATTTATCACAATTTTGTCTTTATAGCTATTTGAATGTGGTCTCTCCATTGAAAAAATCCTTTGCCACATTCTTCCCTCTTTTTAATTGTAACATTAGATTTTCTGTTTAACTGCAGTTTCAATAAATGATTTAAGTTTTCTAACACCCCATATTTAATATTTAACTTCATAACAGTGAGCCCATATTTGTAACCTATCTTCATTTTGGAAATAATATCGACAAATAATAATTTACATTTCTTTTATTTTTTTATAACTTTTTTGTTGTAAAATTTTGAAATTGTTTATGTAATTTAAAAAATCTATTTAATTTTTGTCTTTCAAAAATTCCAGGTCATTATTTGCCACTTCCATCTACAAATATTTCTTCTTTAGTTTCTGTTAAAATCCTCGTTTCATTTTTTCCATGGGAATTCCATTCCTGAACTTTTAATGCTCTTGCTATCATGTCTCTTCTAATAAAGTCAAGGATACATTTGATAAATCTTGATTGCTTATAATAAATTATAGTGCTTTACGCAACTTTCCATTTTTCTTTTGCATCCTTTGGAATGCCCATTTTCAACTTTTCTACAACTGTATTTTTTTCATTCTTTGATAAATGGGTAAATCTCAACTTTTCTTTATGTCCAACATGTATCATGACATATTTAGCAGCGACGATTATTTCAATTCGAAATTTAGAAAATAATTCTATAAGGATAATTTCCATTTATTTTAATTAGACCACCTGCTTTGGGTGTTCTTGTCAAACAAGCTCAAATTTAATAGTTTCTTACAATAATTTTTAAATATATAAATAAAATATGTTATTTGTAATATATACCTTTTAAGCTGCTTCTGTTACAATTATAATAAAAGAACTTCATTATATTCTTCCTTCTATAATTTTGCAAACATTTCCAAATTTCGAAACCTTTGCTAAAAAAGCTAAAAATTGTTTTTAATACTACTTCCTGGTGTATAGCTGGATTTATAAACTCTTGAACAGCAACTGCAACGTTAAAAGTATTTTATCTTTGTGCGAACGGCAAATGATGATGAATACCATTATAATAATATATAATTTTCAAGTTAACACATTCGCTTTCTTAGATTTTATAGATATAAGTTAATGCATTCGTTTTCTTTGGACTTGTAAATAAAAAAACTAAAGGTGTATCTCAGGCACATAGAGAAACAGGCAGGTGTATGACATTTGACGTATGTCAAAACTGTCAATTTTCTAAATTGGTAGCACTGGGGAGAACTGCGACAATTAACGTCGCCTGAGAATTACCCAAGGAAAATGTGCTTGTATTCTCATAAATTTTGCGTAAAATTGTTTTTTTAGTAGTTTCCGGTTAAAGTCAAGTAGTCCTACCCTCTAGTCCAATTTTTTCTGCGCGGAACAGGGTAGAGCGCTATAAAACATAATTATTCGTATTTGTACGAGAACTCGCCTAATATATCACCTAAAAATATGCAGTTTTTTCATGATATTTAAAATATTTATCACTACTTTTTTCAAATTTATCTAGAGAAAAAAGTTGATAGTCGTATCACTTTTACTAAAAATAATTTTAAAAATGTGCCACAGACGCGCTCTAAAGAATTAACTACAGAATCTATTGGTGAAAACCGCAGCTTCCTATCATTAATATTAACGGAGCGCCCGTCCAAAAATGATTCCAGGCAAAATAACATATAGTATTGGCGCCTTTCAATATATATTTTGTCATTATGGTTAAAGTTAAATCATGTTTTGTCATATTTGTTTTATTATTTCGCGGGGTAGAAACTACCCCTTCGAGGTTAAGCAAGTGATTCTCCTTTTCCATAGTTGTTTCTTGTATTTTATTAAAGGTTCTGTGAAAATCTCAAGTTGATCTCTCATTTTAAAATAAGGATTGTTGATTATTTATAGTAGAAACGACCCCTTTAAAACTATTTAATTTGATTTAAATATTGTTACTTTTACTATTGCCAGTACCTGTTATATGATACATCCAGAGCAATATAAATATAAAATTACTGTTATAAAATATCCCGTTTTAAGGCGCCACTGTATGTTCGGCAATGTTCGGAAAATTGTCTACCAGATTTTGTCTACTAACTTCACACCGGTAGTCATTATCTACTTATATCAAATGATTTATGGTTTTTGAATTGATTAGTTTATTTTTCCACTACTAGTATTAGAAAATACCATTATTTATGCTGTGTTCGAGTCGAGAAGTTAAATTTCTCTCCTAGTAATTTTTGATTATCTACTAGTAGTAGATAATGAAAACAATTGAAGAGTAAACGTGATGTCTGATCTTACGAAATGTGTCAAATTAATTATACTCAACTGTCATTGCGTTTGTCAAAAGAGTTTTTTTTTGAATTGTAATAAAAAATTCGGAACAAATAAGCTCATTCTATTGAATTCCTATATTTATAAAGTAAATTTTCGACCTAATCAAATAAAATAGAGGTAAGTAATTCTTCATCAGATATATTTTCTTTTGAAATAGTTTAAGGTTATGTAATAAATAATTTGATATTAATTAGTGCTATATGCAGTAATACCCATTTTAAAATTAACCTAAAATTTAATTTAATAGTTTTTCAAATCTAAGTGTCGAATGAAACGAATTCTTCATGTTTTAATTTATTGAATATTCTCATTCAATTGTTTTCACAAACTGCTTCTCTGCCATTAAAATATTTTCAAATACATACCCAAAAAATCCAAAAATATCATTCTAAAAATGATTAAATGTTCTAGTAGTGGAAAAAAATAGTACATAAACCACGGTAGAGAAGATTTTTCTCGACCCTGGTGTATAATATACTATTATAGTTCAGGAAGATTATTTAACATTCAGCACAATTATATCTTCTCAAGTTATGGGTAAAATTATTCCATGTCAATTATTCCTTTTGTGGACGTTTTCACAAGTAGAGAGTATCGTCCGTTGACTGATTGGTCCGTTGGAGCATCTGTCAAGCCCTTGCGGATGAGTACGGTACGCGTCAGTTCGGGCCATCGACGTTACGAGCCTTTTCATATGTGAACTGACCACAGATATATATATAATATAATATATTTCTAGATAGCTAAAGGTAAAGCAGTTTCCATAGGCCAAAGTGTGCCAAGAGTTGTCTACCGGACAATGCTGCTCATGCGCAGTTTAACTATTTTTTAGTTGCAGTGATGCCAATATATATGAATTTGGTATTGTTGTTGAAGACTTCCTGATTTGTATTTAAATCTTAAAATCAGGAAATCTACTTACATTTCAAAATACTATGGCAACACTGTAAACTTCATGTTGATTTCAATGTCAAGCGTCCAGATCCGTATTCCATATTCATATTCCCGCTCTCCTTTGTGATTATTAAGTATTAAGTGTGGAGTTCTTGGTGCAAATTTGATTTATTAAGCACAGTTCTTAGTTTGGTTTACTATTTGGACAAATAACTAGGGTAATAATAGAAAATAAAAGACTGTGAGTGCTTGTATGGTAATTTCGTGGCCCTAAAATGGAAAATGCCGGGAATTAGCTACTTCAAGTAAGTAAACAATCCTATAAAATGATTTCCGAAAACATTAATACTGGTATTAAGACTGCATTCATAATAGAAAATAATAATTATTGAACAATTTCTGTTTCATTATATTTGTTCATGGTTTTATCCATCTATAACATGTACTGATTAAAAATGTAAGCTTAATCCGCCCCTGTCCGACGTAAATTTAAACTGCCAACACACGCTTGTTCGAAAATGTAATCTGCTAGGGACAATACTGCTCAACTCAGAAGGTTCAAATTCGTCGCGTGCTGCTTCAATTTAAGAGATAGCATTAGCATTCTATGTAATATAATTCTGTGGTACTGACTGATGATAGTGTTGCGCATTTTACTTACCGTTTTAAGTTTCTGTATTTAGAAACTACATCCAGATATTAATTAATTTAGTGGAACAAGAGAGGTGTATACGAGATCCACATAGCTCTTGTTGTTTGTCCTTGTCTTCGAATTATTATTCTTTATACGCACAAACGGCAGCAATGTATTCTTTTCCTCTTTGCGCGTACTGATCATAAGCTTCATGTGAAAACCTATACAATCCGTGTGCGCTGACCGTCAGTACTGATCATCACATCCGTAACGGTTCTTTAATTATTTCTAATAAGTCGGTAATTATTTTAAAGAAAAAATGCAAAACAGAAAGTGGATTAATCTAAATACAAAAATAAAGTTCAATTTTATAACCTCACTTTATTTTGAATGAAATATAAGAAATTCATTACGCAACTGTGGCGCAGCCCAAAATAAGTTTTTTGATATTCACTCCGGTTAACTGTACAGTACAAAATAACTGCGCATTTTTTACGATACAGATTCCTATTGGCCTGTAGAGGGCAGACTGTGCAGACAAATCTCTCAGGCGTGTGAAATGGTGAAACTTTAAAGACAGATGGATAGGAAATTGATACAGTACACAAACATTTCGATTTATTCTGATTTGTCCCTAAGTTTTCCGTTTTTTTTTCTGAATTTTTTATACATCAAACCAAACCAACCACACTGAGTGCTCCAAGTGTAACTATCGAGATTTCCCAAGCGCTGCATTTTTCATTACATTACATTACGCTTTTAATGACTCATAGTTTAAAATTACTTTACTATGAGAATAGAAAATACTTTTATTTTCTATTTGAAGAATATTTTCAAAATTTGTTTTAATTTTAATATTCCAATAAGTTGTTCATTTTATTTATTGGTTAATCAATTTATGAAAATATTTAAGTTTTAATGATGTAAATAAATATCCGAGACGATCCGAAGTGAGTGGCGGTGCCTTCGTTGTAGAAATTAAGAGGAATTGTCCCCATATTTCACTTGACGTGACTCCGAGTGTAATTGGAATTAAGTGAATTCTTCGGGGGATTGTTGCGAGGAACTTTTGAAAGAAAATCTAATGGAATTTTTGCGATAACTTACACGTACGATAGCGAAGCGATTATTTTTCCAAAACTTTTGCGAATAGTTTTAAAAAGATTTATTGAAAAAGGAATACGATGTTTCATTTTTTTTCTTTCCCGGTCCCATCAAATGGAAAGTATAGTAATTTTTTTGCCATTTTTTTAATTTTATGGACAAACAGTACACTTTGGTGCAAAATATTTTATTGCAAAGTTTTAGAGAATAAAATTTTCTACAATTTTTGTATTAAACTTTTTCCTGAATTTCCAATAGTTGAGCCACACACAGCAGATTTTTTTCTTGGTAGTGGATTATTTAAAACAATAATAAGAGTAGAAATTTTTTAAATATTTTAATTTTCCAAAATTTTTCAACCCAACAATTATCAAATTATTAAAAATCATTTTATTATTAACACGTCATTCTATCAGTAATTAGTGTTGTTTATTTCATGATATTTAACTGTTATTTCACGATATTTCCATCTCTACATTTTTTTTGCTGCTGTATTAAAATTTCACTTAGCCCTGGAGACAAGAAGTACTGTTATACTTTTTAATGGACATTTTCGTAACAAAATATGTCCCCATGGCTTTCACTAGATAGGGATGAGTATGAATAAAACATCGGCTCTCCGTTATGACTTGTAACCAATTTATTTGAGAAGTTTCCCTTTTCCGATAGGTTTTTATGAAATTTCAACTTGCATTTATTTCAACGAAGAGAAATTCGTAAATTAGGGGACATTGGGGTAAAATTGTTAGATGCCGACCAGTCGTTTTTTTTTCAACCAGACATTTGCGATTTGTCAAATAAATATTATATTTTCTTCAAATAAATATATACACATTACATTTTTTTTTATACTAAAATTATTTAAATATTCCTTCATGATACATTATTATATTCACAGATATTTCTTGACAGATAACAATTAGTTCCGCAGAGGTTATATTTTTGTTTTAGTATTTCGCGAAATTAGTTCGTTACTTGTAAATGGTTTTTCTCCAACATTTACATCTCCCGTTTTCATTTAGTGTTTCGTTCGGGTAGAAAATCGATACGAGAACTCTTAAAAATAAAGAGAAACGACGACTTGTCCGACTAATAAACTTGTAAACGAATGAGTGAACAGTTTCCAGGAAATAGTTATTTTTTTGCCAAAAAAAAATTCCTATTTCTATGTCTTTCCCGCAAATTAAACTATTTTTTAAATTTGTGGTTTCTAGGAGTTTGATATTTGCTGAAATTTGTCAGTTGAAGAAATACAAATGTAACTGAAGTTTGCTGAAGATGACTAAAAATATGTCATACTATTTCATAAGCCTTTGGATCCTCTTTATATGTGAATACTGAGTAGTGACAAATTAATATATATACATTTTTTTCTATTTCAGTTTCTCTTACCAACAACCTGACTGAAGATGATCTCCAAAGGTATTACCTCATTCCTGATACGTCTATAACGACCACAGCCCCTGGGGTACCCAGTGGGGAAACGACCCATGCCAGGAAGGAAGTAACTCCTGCTACAAGCCCTACATCTAGTACGCAAGCTTATATTGGGCTGATAACTGGCGCTTTGGCTATGGTGATACTGTTGCTAGCTTGTACTGTATTTTTAATGATAAGGAGGGGACGAAAAAAGGTATTTCAATTAAACATTTATTAATAGAAATAAAACTCCAAGTCAGGTACCACATATATTTAAAAACAAAGATTTAGGGGGGGGGGCAACTAGTTCGGCTAATGAGCCATGTTCAGGCCTGGAAACAAATTATCCAATTCGATACAAACTTATGTAATATTACATTGAATAAACTTGCCATATAAAATTAATACAAATGATTATATCAAAAAACAAATAAATCCATTATATAATGCATGTGGGAAAGTTGGGGTATGGATATATGGGGATACATGAAGCTCCTTTTATTTCTAGCTTAATTGAACGTTTTATTTAATTCCTTTCTCAGTTTCTACTAATCAATTTTTCCTTGGTTTGTTTTGCAAGTTATAACCTCAAAATTTCTTCTATATTTATGACGTGTCACTGTCACTTTGTTTCTTCTTCTCTTCTTCTTTTTTCAAACATATCTGCATCCAATCTCACTCTACAGTTAAAAATTGTATCACAAAATTCGATTTTTAATATAACTTTTTAGGTTGAGACAACTATTAATTCAAATTCTACATTTTATAATTAATTATCAATCTTTCTCTAGTGCTACTAGTTTTCGATCACATGTAATTTTAGGCCATATTTATAATAACTTTGAAATTCCCGCCTTCCCTCCTATCCTGTACCCTTTCAGTCACCTGTCAAATGTCACACAACCATCTTGTCATAGTATCTGTTTGTGCTACGTTTAGTCACAACGTTCTCCGATGATTCTTTCTCATCCACTTAAGTTTCGGGCTCACTACCCAGTTACCGTTTGGGGCACATTGCTCCACCTGCTGCTATTCCTGTCTCGCCTGTTCGGGTTGGCCCGGGGTGATTACTTTGAGGTACCGGCTCCCCTGGTACAGGCATGTTCGTCTAATCAGGACGTCCCCACCCTTAATTTTTAAATTGTTTACGTTAAATTTCATGTATCCCCATATATCCCTACCCCAACTTTCCGACATACATTATATTATGGATTTATTTGTTTTTTGATATAATCACTTGTAAGTTTATTCAATGTAATATTACATAAATTTGTATCGAATTGCTTAATTTGTTTCCAGGTCTGAACTAGTTGCCCCCTAAATCTTTGTTTTTGAATATATGTGGTACATGACTTGGAGTTTTATTTCTATTAAGAATTTGACCACATTTGAGAAATGGATAATCTATTAGATTTAAACATTTATTGGTTTTCAAAAAAAAATATCTAAATTTCATAAAAAAATTTAAATTATCATAAATTGGAAATTTTGGAATTATTTTGTAACGAAAAATGTTGATTTTGAAGTACATTTAAAGTACTCCATAAAAAAACAAAATCGACTTAATTTTAACAAAACTGAACAAGGCTAAAATTACGGTTAAAAATTGAATGTTTGTGACGATTAGGAATAAGTTGTAGTTACATTTAAACTATTCTGTAAAAAATTCTACATTTGAAAAAATTTAGAATGTTAGGTTAGGTTATGAATTTTTTGATAAAAACTGTTTTTGGGATTAATCTGTAAAACATTTTAACTATACATTTAAAATACGTGATATTAAAAGTCTGACATACGGAAAAGCTTTAAGAATTTTTTACAAAACTTAATATAATTAGATACAAAAATTATTTGTTGTGTAATTTTTTTGACAAGTTTTAACTTTGTACATTTGAACTAATCGATGATGATATTGACAAATGACAAAAACTTCTTACAAGTATTATCCAACAATTAGATTAAATATTTTTGAAAAAAACTATTTTTTGTTTTAAATTTTTAACTCGATATGACTTCACTTTTCGATAAGGAAACCCGAAAAAATTTTAGGGATTTGTTCCAAATATTACGACTTAAATGAAATAATTTTGGCAAAAATTATTTTTTTGGCATGTTTTAAATAATAAATAAAAATGTTTGTATTAATTTTTTAGTAATTTTAACTAGATACATTTGAACTACTATATGAAAACTCGAAATTCGATCAAATTTGAAGAATTGAATCAAATTTTTAACAAAAACAATTTTTTGTAGTGAAATTTGAAAATTTTTGACTCAATACATTTAAAAATAAAAAACATCATATCTGGACATATTTTAGTATAATAAATAAAATAATTGGTAATAATTATTCTCATTTCTTAACTATTTCAGTTTGTCGATCTCTATTTGTCTAATTTTCAAAAAAAAAATATTTTTTTTACCAACTACTTTTCGATACATTTGAACTACTGGATACGAACAAACTTCAGGAATTTCTTGGAACTATATCAAGAATTTGATAAAGCATTTACAACACCTATTTTTCTGATAATTTTTGACAAAAACTATTTTTTGTTTTAATTTTTAATAAATTTTAACTCGATTTATTTGCACTACGCGATAATAAAACTTGAACAATAATCAAGAATTTTTTACAAATATTTTTAATTAGATGAAAACATTTTTGGCAAAAACTATTTTTTTATGTATTTCAAATAAAAAATAAAAGTTCTTTTATAAAAAAACTACTTTTTTTGATTAATTTTTGAGATATTTTAAGTAGATACATTTGAACTATACTCGATTAAAATCCTGATATACGGGCAAACTTTGGGAATTTCTTGGAAATATTAAAGTCGGTAAAAAATTTACGAAAATTGTTTTTTCTGTTTAAATTCTTACTTGATTGATTTGGACTACTCCATAAGGATACACGAAACTATAGACAAATTTTAAAAACTTATAAAAATTAGGAAATAGATTAAATTTCTGACAAAAAAACTATTTTTTGTATTCATTTTTGAGACATTTTAACTCGATACATTTGAACTACTCGACGACGTCTGACATACGGACAAACTTAAGGAATTTCTTAGAAATATCAAGAATTGGATAAAACATTAACAAAAATTATTTTTGCTGTTAATTATTGAAAAGTTTTATTTTGATACATTTGAACTACTCGATGATTAAACACGAACTATGTACAAATTTCAAAAACTTTTCACAAGTAGTTATAATTAGAATAAATTTTTGACAAAAAATATTTTTTTTTAATTTGTTATAGGTTGATAAGGAAACCTGAAAAAATTTCAAGAATTTCTTACAATTATTAAGAATTAGATGAAATAATTTTGGATTAGTTTTTGAGACATTTTAATTCGATGCATTTGAAGTACTTAATGAAAAGACTGATTATCAAATTTATTTATTGTTAATTTTGGAGAATTTTTAAATACATTTGGACTACTTCATGAGGATAGTCGAATTATAGACAAATTTTAAAAAGGTACAAATATTAAGAAATAGATTAAATTTTTGACAAAACTGTAATCTGAAAAAAATTTAAGAATTTGTTAGAAATGCGTAAATAATTTAAAAAATTAAGAAAGGGAAAAAACGGAAAAATCGTAAAAAATCGTGAAAAATCGTAAAAAATTGTAAAAGAACGTAAAAATTTTGTAAATAATAAAAATCGTGAAAAAACTGTATAAAAAATTGTAAAAAAAATCGTAAAAAACACTCAAAAAGTCGTAAATAATTTTAAAAAAAATTGAGAAAGAAAAAAAATTGAAGAATCTTAAAAAATCGTAAAAAAATTGTAAATAATGGTAAAAAATCATAACAAAACCGTGAAAACAGGCAAAAAGTCGTAAAATTTCGTAAATAAAAAAATGATAAAGAAAAAAATTTAAAAAATCGTGAAAAATCGTAAGAAAATTGTAAAAGAACGTAAAAAAATCGTAAAAAACAGGCAAAAGGTCGTAAAATTTCGTAAATAATTTAAAAAATTGAGAAAGAAAAAATTGAAGAATATTAAAAAATCGTGAAAAATGTAAATCGTAAATAATCGTAAAAATGCGTAAAAAAATAGATTTTAACTTGATACATTTAAACTACTAGATGAGAAGTATGACAAACGAACAAACTTAAGGAGTTTTTTTAGAAATATTTAGAATTAGATAAACAAAATTAGTTCTCTATCTCGATATATTTGCAATATTCGATCAAGAAACGGAAAGATTTTCATGAGGTGCTTCAAAATATTACGAATTCGATGAAATAAGTTGGACAAAAACTATTTTTTGACATATTTCAAATAAACATTTAAGGTAGGTTTAACTCGATACATTTGCACTACTCGACAAGAAAACATAAAAAAATTTCAAGTATTTCTTAGAAATTTTATAAATTACAAGAAATAACTTTCGCAAAAACTACTTTCTGAATTAATTTTGAGACATTTTAACTTGATGCATTTGAACTACTCGATGAGAAGTCTGACAAACCAACAAACTTTAGGAGTTTCTTTAAAATATTAAGAATTAGATAAAAAAATAGTTATATCTCGATACATTTGCACTTTTTGATAAACCCGAAGAAATTCAAGAGTTGCTTAAAAATATTACGAATTAGATGAATTAAGTTTGGCAAAAACGACTTTTTGACATTTTACAAATAAAAATTTTTTGACAAAACATTTTTTTCTATTAATTTTGAATAGTTTTAACTCGATACATTTGCACTACTCGATAAGGAAACCCGAAAAAAATTTAAGAATTTCCTAGACATTTTATGAATTAGATGAAATAATTTTCGCAAAAACTACTTTCTGAAATAATTTTTGAGACATTTTAACTTGATACATTTGAACTACTAGGTCTGACTAACGAACAAACTTAAGGAGTTTCTTAGAAATAATATGACTTTTTGACATATTTCAAATAAAATTTTTTGATAAAAACATTTTTTTCTATTAATTTTGAGAAGTTTTAACCCGATACATTTGCATTGCTCGATAAGAAAACCTGAAAAAATTTGAACAATTTCTTAGACATCTTATATAAATTACATGAAATAAATATCGCAATAACTACTTTCTGAATTAATTTTTGAGACATTTTAACTTGATAAATTTGAACTACTAGATGAGAAGTCTGACATATGAACAAACTTTAGAAGTTTCTTAGAAATATTAAGAATTAGATAAAAAAATTAGTTCTATCTCGATACATTTATTATTTGCCATCTCTTTCTTAGTTTACTTTTTTCTGCAATTTTTTGGTTAACGATCGGAGGTGTTTTTTTATTTATATGGGGGGAATATTGTTCTGGGGTTGACATCCATGTAAGATTGATAACAGCTGTATCTATATCATCTGTAGTTTTTAAGGTCTATTAGTTCATCTAATTTTTCATTAAAGTTTTCCCAGTCAGTATTTTTAGTGTGTGATCTTGGTTGCCTATCTAGTTGCAATACTTCGGAGTACATAGTTATAATTAGAGGAGAGTGGTCTGACGACAGATCAAAGCATGATTCGATTTTAATTTTGTTGGTGTCTGGTCCCTTTGTAATGTAGAAATCCAAGAGGTCTGGTATTTTACTTTTGTCTGAAGGCCAGTATGTGGGTTCTCTTGTGGATAAATATTGGAAGTTTTTATTCTGAATAACCCGTAGATGATGCTTGCCTTTGGTTCTAGTGACTTTGTATTCAGTATTTTTGCCGTTATAGTCTCCTCCTACTATAAATTTGTTTCCTAAGGTGTTTAAGAATTTTGCATAGTCTTCCATTTTATTTTCATGTTTCGGTGGGCAGTAAACTGAAGATACATGTATTTGATGAGTTTATACTACAATTTCTATTGAGGTGGCTTGCAAATGTTCAAGCTTATACTTATTCAGTTCATAGTGTTTTATTTTTGTATTGATTATGATAGCTGATCCACCATGTCCGGTTCCATCTGGGTGATTTATTGAATAGATACAATAGCTTGGTATGTTCGTATGGCTAAGTCTGGTGAAGTGGGCTTCTGTTATAAGCATTACTTCAATTTCGTTGAGTTGTATAAAATATTTTATTTCTTGTGTATGTTGACTCAGTCCGTTGGCATTCCATAAAGCAATTTTAAGTAGTTGCGCCATTATTTTAGCTTTGTGACCAGTGTTGTTAAAATGTTCATCATAGTGCCCATTTGTGTGATTAGTTCTTTCATCATGATTTTAAGTTTGACTGTTGAGGTAAGATGACCTGTGGATGATTTGCATTATTGGCATTATTTGTTTGTTGCTGATTTTGGGGAATTTGAAAATTGCATTATTATTTTGTCCAACTTTTTTTCCATTGCAATTGGTGCACTTAACATCCATGTCTTTTGTTTTCCTGGGGCAGTCTTTGGTTAGATGATTTGCGGTGCATTTCACAGATCGAGGGATTTTTGGCAAACATTTTTTGTTTGTCTGAAATTCTGACATCTCCTGGATTGTGGTATCTCCTTTTTTTTTGAGTGGTGCTTCAACTTTGACGACTGTGTTCAATAATGTTTTAATATTACAGATATCCTTGTTGTTTTCTTTTTGCTTTAGACCAATAAAGAATATTGGAAGTGGTTTGTTTTGTATTCTTTGTTTAATGTTCCAAACGTTTGTGACTTCATGACCCAATTTTACGAGACTCTCCTTTATTAATGTGGTATCTGTTGAAGGGTGTATGTTTTTTAGTAAAACACGGAAGCTTTTTTCTTGTTTAGGTTTGTAAGTATAAAATTGGGTTTGTTTTCCAGTTAATGCTTTGATTATTTTACTGTATACTTCGCCATTTTTTGGTTGGATTTTTACTTGCTCGTCTCTTAGAGATTTTATTATGTAGTTTTAGCTATCAACGTCTTCTAGTAAATCAAGGACAGGGTTGATATTTATTACCACTTCAACGTATATTGGTGGTGACTTAGGCTCACTATTTTTATCTTCATTGTATTCACTTGTGGAAGCGTCGTCGTTTGACAAAATACTATATTTGTTGCTAGTTGGGATTGCGTTACCTAACCAGTATTCACTAAGCTTAGCTTGTCTTTCAGGTTTTGAGTTTCTGGGCTTCTCAATTTCTTCTTATAATTTTGGACTATTTGAAATTCATTTTTATTTGAAGTACTTACATGATTTATTGGTGTTTGAATGTAAGTTTGTTGCGGTTGGCTGTACATCATTACCTGTTGTTGAGGCTACCGAAGGTACATTGGTTGTGAATACAGTTCATTGTTTATCCGATTTGATCCTACTATTTAAATTTAACTGCGAGTTTTTTTATTTTTATCAACATTTTCTTTCATAGTAGATAAAAACTAGTTTTATTTGGAAGCACTGATAATTCGAGAATGTATCGAACACGTCTTTACACCATGAAATTGGCAACTGAAATTCAATTGGCAAAATACGAATTTGATGAAATAATTAATTTTAAGTAGTTTTAACTTGATACATTTGAACTACGCGATAAGGAAACCCGAAATTCAGACAAATTTAAAGATTTTAATCAAAATTTTTGATAAAAACCTTTTAGCCGAGTAAAGTTAGCAAACGACCCAATGATATTTTGGCAAAATGAACAGTAAGCTATTTCATTTTTTTTAATCGTTGCAGGACCATAGTAGAAGTGTAAAACCACTGTAATCGACCAAAATTTCCTCGTGTAACATCAGCAATCTTGGAAAAGTGTTTTCCTCTCTATCTCCGTTCCTATTGGCCCGATTTTTTTTTTGGATTGTGGGAAAAATGATTTTCCATCATATTCATTACGAAATATTTCTTGTTGATGTAACAGGAAGGATGCTACAAGCAGAAAAATGGTTTTGACGAGTGCCCTATAGTGTTTAATTACAATTACCGGCGTCCTTAATCATTTTATCGAAAAATGCTTCGAATAAAAATGTGTTTGGTTGCATATAAATGCTTTTCTATTACCGCTTCAGAAAATGTTGCTTAATGAATATTTTGAAAAATCGTTTTTCCTACAATCCTAAAATAAAGGAAAACTGGACTAATAGCACCGGAGATAGAGAGGGAAACGCGTTTTCCAAGACGGCTGAAGTTACACGAGGAAATTTTGGTGGATTACACTTCTTCCGTGGTCCTTTAAGAGGAGGATTTACCTTGCGACAAAATAGTATGTGCAAGGGTTTCGCTTTACTCGTCCTACGCGTTTGTTTTTTATTTTTAGTGAAAGAAAAAAATATATTTGTATTGGAGAAGATCTAATCTGTGCTCCTCTGCAGCTACATTTTGAAAATTTGGCTTCATTTTTTTTCAAAAAAAATCCAAAAATTGTTCATTTTAGACATTTTTCTAAATTTTTTTTACAAAAAACGAAGTAAAATATTCAAAAAGTAGCTGCAGAGGAGCACAGATTAGATCTTCTCCAATACACCTATATTTTTTTCATTCATTAAAAATAAAAAACAAACGTATAGGACGAGTAAAGCGAAACCCTTGCAACTGAAGATTTTGCTCCAAGGAAGTGGCGCCACCGTTAGAATTTAGGGAACACAGCTTGTAAATTGAAATAAAATAAATTCTCTTGTTAGCAGAGTTTTACGAGGGTAAACAGTATGAAATAAATTTAAACTTAATTATAGAGTTTATAATTTTTCGGACAATATTTTTCTTTTAATTAATCAAAATAATTTTATTATTTGGATGACAATTTTTGTTTTTATCAACTACAATTTTCAACATGAAAATTACAATAAAACTAATTTCACTCATCATTTTTAAAATTTTACAGGAGTTTAACAACATATAATAAGTATTTAATTAATTTATTTAGTAAGTTAAAATTGAGATTTAATTTACAAATGTATTGGTACTTTTACACATCGCACGGTTAATAAGTAGTAAAAAATAATAAGATATATTCTAGCTACCCAACATTGGCATATCGGCATCATTTGACGGTTTAATTACCAACAATCGGTATGTTTTGAATGCAAAGAACTTTGTCAGCAAAAATCAGTGGTGGTGGGGGTGTGATATTTTGTCGGTACTTACTTTGGGGATAAAAGTTTAAGTTAGACTATTTTTGACACATTTTGTTATTAGTTTGATCTTTCTTAGAGATAAGTGTGGTGATTTTAGTGTTCTGATTATTTCGATTCTTCAACTATTAATTATTGTTCTCGTGAAGTGAAGGGACTATTATTAATATCAATTAGGATATTTAAAAATGCCCCGTAAAAGACTAAAAACTCGTTTATTCACATCGTCAAAGCGATTATCAAAACGAAATAGGATTTGCTGGATAAAAAAAGTAAGTGTAAAAATATTTATTAAATCAACGGATTTAATTACAAAAAAAATTAGTGGTCGTGTGAGATGAGGCCATTCCGAGATGCGGTCAGTGGGAGATGCGGTAACTTTTTTTCATACCTGCACGGACTGGAAGATGCGTTCACATCAACCGCAGACAATAAAAATCAGATTAAAAATAATAAAGAGGGGGTGATCCCACCCAACTTTCCGAACACTCCTAGTAGAGTAATTATTTAATCAATTATTTTAGTTTTTAGGTACATTAATAAAGTTAGTTTAAAAAAAATTAAAAAAAATCAAATTTTTTATCAATAATTACCCTTATCTTTGAGTTTTTTAACTATTTACATTTTTGGATATATAACTTCTACAAATATTTTTTTAATTTAAAATTTAACTAAAAAATTAATTTAATAACATAAAAGTTATTTAAAAATTAAAATAAAAACTAGCGGCGAAATTCGAAAAAGTAAAAACAAAATTTGTAGGAAATTTTATGTTCTACAACTTTGATAACAAGTAATTTTTCATAAAAATGCATTTTAAAATAAATTCAAACTACCCCCTAATTCGCTTCGTGCATTTTAAACAGACCCCAATTTCTATTCGAAGCTTATGTTTCATTTTTAAATTCCTTTCACATTTTAATTGTTTATAAACAAAAACGGAAATACCTATAATACCATTATATGTATAACTGAAGATTTTATGATCCCATTATTTGTTACTATGCAGAAATATGAATTTTCACAAGAAAATTTTACTTTCACGTTATGTAACACTTTTTTGTTACTAAAATGTGACGGACATTAATTGTACAAATGAGGAGAAATTGATAATACGTTTTTTGTGTCTTCTTTTAGCCCCGGTGTTCGATATGTAAAGCAAATTGGTTCGTATCAATAAAAATTATAAGTTAGCAACAAAATGTTTATTCTGAGTGACTTTTGCAAATAAATATAAGGCGCTTCATTTTTCACAGAAAAATTATCACTTATTAATTCCATTAAGTTAATAGGAACTAACAAAATTATCGCGATAGTCTCCCGTTGCTATAAGCAACGTAAACAAAAAGGAGCCTTCTAATTGGTTGAAAATAAATTTATGAAATTCTCAGTGTAATGTTGACATGATTCGGTGAAATTGTTTCATATGACACAAAATGACAAAATTTGATTAGTTGTTAGAACTGCCAAAAAATTTTCATAAAAATTAACTGATTAATTTTTGTTTTTTGTAATTATGGACAATAATAGTGAAAATATTATAAGACTTAATACCTGCTTGATGAACTGGAGATAACCAAAGAAAAAGAATTAACAATTATTAAACGGAATTTTTTAAAATTTCATCAATATTAAAGAAAATACTAATTCACTAAATATTTTTAATAACTTTAAAAATATTTTAAATGAGACACAAATACAAAATTAGATAACATTATTATAAGTAACTACATAAAACTATTATATTCGGAACTCAATTTTACATAGTGCAATAAATGTATTTCATTATTATCTAATTGCCTAATTTTTTATTAAATAATTTGCCCGTTTTGGGTTTTAGAATTCGAGATTTTTTGTTTACAAATATTCTGAATTTGTATATATGTCTCGCATTGATAATTTTCAAAACAGAAAGTACGTACGTAATACAATTTTAAATAAAATAATCCTATTTTCTGAAAAACACATTTTGACCCAAAGATAAATGTAATATCGAGCCCTCCGGACGACCCAATTATTCATTAGGTAAACAATCATTACTACCTTTATTTTATTAGGGGTTTACCGGACCAAACGATGTGTACCCTAATAGAGGATCCGAAAGAGTAAAAACTACTATGTGTTTGAATTATTTCCTAATTTTAAAATAATATTTGTAGAAGTTATAGCCAAACAAGTAATTAATTATGGCTCAAAATCTTGTAAAAATTATCATTCATAATTAATTTATTGTATAAATTTATTTTAATAAATAAATATTTTATTTATTTAATTTACTTATTTATATTAAAGCCAAAACTATCGTAAAAATGTAACTATTGTGATAAATCCAGTCGATACAATTCCACCAACTTTTATAGCTACCCTGGTAGAGACCGAGAAACGTGGTCAAAAGGGATAAGACACGCCCCCTATCATAAAATATGCTTCTTCCCACCACACCGTTGCCCCTCAGGTGTATCTGTTCGTCAAGTAAATCATGCTCTGGGCTATTTTTTACTGAGATTTGAGAAGTTTTAACTTAATTTTGAACTACCCATTCGACGTATTTCAGTGTAATAAATAAAATAATTGGTAATAATTATTAATTCTAAAATATTTTAGTTTCCCGTCCAAATGTGTTTAATTTTCACAAAAAGTATTTTTTCCAAAAAAAAATGATTTCTTGACTTGAAAACTATTTTTTATTTCTTTAAGGTTGCTTTGCTTCACAAACACACGGCTTTGGTATCAAGCAGTACGAAACCGACAACAATCAACATGAAAGACCTCAAGAACAACATGTCCACGCCGATCATCAACAACGGTCTATCTCGTTCTAGACTATCAGTGAAAAGTAAAGAGAACACAATCGGTAGCGTGGCTTCTAAAAAAACCAAAAAGTGTAATTTATACGGAAACGTTAACGGAGAGGAATCCGACAGTGAAAATTCTTCAGTTTACCACGAGCCTTATAAACTACTGCCTAATCCTAAACAGGAATATGGGTGTTTGTTGAAAAAAGAGGGATTGACGTCAAGTAAAAGTGGAGAATATACAGGTATGTAATTTTTTTTCTGTTACATATTTAAAAAAATTCTTTTGGTATATAATTAAAATTCAACAAGCAAAATCTGTTTACTGTTCCATTATCCGTTTAACTATCTTTAATTCCGATGAAATAACATCTGGAACAAGTAACTTTTCCGTACAAAGGACACTAATGCACTTCATGTGTACGGAATAATTATTTCGGAATGAAAAAGCTATTTAACCTTTCCCTAAATGTTTTCTTGAAATATTTACGAGTTTTTGAGAGCTTATAGTCCAGGAATAGTATGTAAGAATAATGTTTAATGCATTATTAATAATTATTTTTATTGGATTTTATCAATGATAATAATCACAAAACGGTATTTATTATTTACTTTAAAATAGTTAGAAAAGAAAATTTGTAACATTAAAATTCATATTGATTTTCTTAAATAAAAATAAAGTAACCCAAGTAATATTTCTCATATGAATCCTACTTTCCCTGGACTATAAACATTTACGATTTCCAAAGTACTTCTCGAGCGACGATTTATCGACAAAATGAGAATATTGCTCGTGGAAAACGTCAAAAAGATTCTTTGAATGTTTGGGAAAGAATTATTCGGGCCATAAAGTCATTATTTCGAAATATGTCCCATGTCGGTCAGATCCTTAAGATGTTTTTACTTCAAAATCTCTTTACGACGGCTTTTATTTCGCCGAATAACAGGATAATGAGTTTGAATGTGTGTCGAGTCATGAATAAATGGAAATGGTTATTTTCGGAACCAAAATATTTATATCAATAGGAAAAATATTTTCTTTAGATTTACATTAAAATAAAACGGAAAATTTATATAAGGTTAAATATGTTACTAAAGTATTAAATCAGGGAGTGAACCGTCACCTTTGCACACATTAAACGAAATATTTATTTATATGTTAATTTGTTCTTTTCGGAAAATTAATTTTTATATGTTCAGATAAAGAACATTATCCATAATAATTACAGCATTACAGCAAGAAGAAAACGACATAAAAAAGTATCAGTCAACCATGGAGATTTATAAGTAAAGAGAAAACACTACCAATTAATTATATGAGTAGATTAGGTATTGTACAAAGATGTGTTGAATATTTGTCAAAAAAACACGATATAATTACGAACTAACTAAAATATAATTTGAAAACATCGCTGATCAATGATCAAAGAAATGGAGAAATCCTTTATAGCATACATAAGTAACAGTTATCATAGGAAAGAGAAAACTAATTAAAGCTTACTCCAAGGAACTTAAAAAGTGTCTTTTTACAAAAGATGTGTTACAGTACAGTATCAATGTGAATTTTGAATCATTATATAAAGAGGGGAGTCCCTACATACATTAGTCCTGGAGGTATTTTGATAGAATACTTATTAAGACGTGAAGTAGTTCTTGGAACACGAAAGTTTAATAAGTTTGTAATGAAAATATAATCTAGTTTATTATTCACAATTTTGTGTAAAAAAAGTAAGCTGTGAGTATCGAATCGATTATAAAAGTATTCTTGAGGAATTCCTCTAGGTGGGTAGTTACCATCAGTAGCGTGACAAACAGATTTATGGAAACGTCTTTGCATGTCTTTAATTGAAGAAATCTGAACGTTATTCGCTGTATGGCGACACCTGTAGGCTGAAATGTAAAACTTTGTCCCGTACAACTAAAATCAAAAGCAGACATTTTGATATTTAAAAGATGAATATAATATTAAGAACTGGTTTTGAGGAAATAACGTATGATACAAAATGCGCTAAAGCACATATGCTTTGAGGAGGTGAAAGCGTAGGGTCATCGGTTCGAATCATAATTTTGGATAATTTTTATTCAGAAAACCTAAAAAAATAGTCTGTTTTTCATTTTGAATGAAATATTAATCAAAGCGAACCGTAGGTAAAAACTTTGTTTATCGTGACTCGGATTAAAAACTTTGTCCGCGAGTAATTATAGTTTAATATCTCGGATTTTCTGAATAAAAATTATCCAAAATTATAATATATAAAAATAAAAAAGTTTCTTGTTGAAAAAGAAATAACAAGCATTGGGATTCGAACCGGACGACCCTTTTTCTTTCAAATACGTGTCTTAAACCGCATAACCATCGAACCAGCGAAAAAAATGTAGTAGTTAATATAACTTACGTACCTATATATTAATAATAATTTGAAATTTTAGCGTTTAAACTAAGTCAAATTTTAAAATTTAGGCTTCGGCACAACCCGGTTTATGTGGTCAGCTAACTACAGTAAAATTTTTATTATCACAAAAATCACTGGAAGTTTTCAATCCAAGTAATGACAAAGTTCACATAATTACCTACGGTTTGCTTTTTCTTTGTTCATATTTGTATGGACTTTAAAGAAACCGATAAAATTTTGTACTGAGACTGTTTAAACTATTATTCTGACAGCCCACGACAACATATTTCTGCTGGACTTTTGGTCCGTAGAAAAATGTTGGGGACAAAAGTTCAGGTGCTGATCACGGCAGGCGCTAGCATCGGCTGTCCAGATACTCCGCCTTCTCGCACAGAGCGAAGAAATAGGATTCCAGATAATGTTACCATATTCCCACTTGGACTGTACAAATGCACTGGCGGTGATTTTGTCAATATGTGCATTAAATAGTAGTTTATGGTCAAAGTAAACATAAGATCTCTTATAACTTCAGGTCGTGTTAATACAATTTCGTTTACTGTATAATTATAGGTTATTACTAAGTTGCTGCTACAAAATGACATAACACTACATTTACTAGCATCAAGTAGCAATTCTTTCTCTGAGCACCAGTCATTTAACAAGTTAATGTTAATCTGCAGTCTTAAACAATCTTTTAATCTCACAAATCAACTTTTGATCATCAGCATATAAAAGATAGATAACGTTGATGTTTTCAATAATACTATTATATAATAAGATGAAAAGAAGTGGTCCTAAAACAGAGCCTTGCGGTACTCCAGAATTTTGGTAAAAAGGATATGATCTGTATCCCAGGCACTGAACAGATTGAAGACGATTTCACAGATAAGATTTTAAAAGTGCTAACAATGATACGTGAATTCCCATGCCTTTTAATTTTTCCAAGCAGCAGGTTATGATTAATTTTGTTGGAGAAATCAGTGTAGATTACATCTATTTGACTGCTCCTATCAAGTGCCTCAGATATAATGTGTGTCTTGCAAAATAAATTAGTAATCGTAGATCTTCCTGACATAAAACCATGCTGATTTAATGTTATACTTTGTCGGAGTTTAAAGAAAGATGATTATGGATAACTATTTCAAATACCTTTATAAAATTATTTAGAATTGTTATTGGTCGACACTTGAAAATATCGTTGTTGTTGTCTTTTTTTAAAAATTTGCAAATATAAGAGGTATTCCACCAGTTTTGGAAATAACTATTTTTTTTAAAATGAGGTTAAAAATTGTGTGTAAAGGTATCGTAGCACTGTTAAATATTTTAGTGTTACGATTTTGTTGCTTACGCTGGGAAACTCATTTCTCTTGCGATTATTTCTATGTAATAGTTATGATTATCTTGCATCTTTTATTTTGTTTTTATTAATTTTCTGTTATTAATTGTCTAAATAAATTAGTACAAATGAACTAGTAGTTATTTTAACTAATTGTAATTGTCTAAAATATATTATTACAATACAAATAAGCATTCCAGAAAACACACAAAATAGGTTATCGATATTGCTTTCAGTTTTGTAGAAAAACTATACTTATACATACAGCCAATGTCTCGGGTATACTGTTTAAAAAAAATGAAAAAAATTATACTGGTTTCAAATTTATTTGAAGGTGTTCTGTCAAATATAACTTCTGTCAAACTACCCCTGAGAAACCACTCCCAAATTCATTTATTCAAATGGCACCCTATACGGTTTTCTTTTGACTTGTGGAGTGTGATAAATTCTAACTTCAACGATGTACAACACTTGATATTTTGACAGACGTCAAACTAACAGAATATGAAAATGTCAACAATTTACAAAAATCCATAATAAAGAATTTATTAAAAACGAGTATATACAATCTGCTCAAAATGTACCTTTATTATAGATTTCCTAATCATTTATTCCGTGACTGTATTTCAGGCGTGTACAATCGTCTCTCGTAAGTCGATCAAGTCGATTGGTATAGTGTCATACACTACCATTTTTCAAATAACCCCACAAGAAAAAACCTAATGGTGTCAGATCTGGCGAACGTGCAAACCACCGAATAGATCCAGGTATTCGGTTACAATGTGGTGATTATGAGGTGGAGCACCATCATGCTGCCAGTACATGAGTTGTCTTTCTTGTTGAGGAATATTATGCAGCAGTCTCTGAAGTTCATTTTGCATAAATCGTAAATATATTTGCTTAGTCAGTGTGTTTTTTATAAAAATAAGGACTTATCAAACGTCCATTGAATAACGCACACCAAACATTGACACCCTATATGGTTAGGAATTTGGTTTCTCTTACCCAATGAGGATTCTTACGTTACCAATAATGCATATTTTGCCGATTCACTGTCCTATTAATGTGAAATCTTGATTCGTCACTATACATGATCCAATCTAACAAAATTTTTATTATCTTTAATCCACACTTGCATAGTTGCAATAAAATTTTGTCTCCTTTCAAAATTATCGGGTAGAAGCCCCTGATGCATGTGTATTTTGCAACGATGATAAATATGTGTTTTTATATTTCTGTGCACAGACGACTTACTTATTTCAACTTCGTCAGCTAGTGCTCGAGAAGAAATGTGCGGGTCATCCTCCATGTAGGCCAGTACATTAATACTAATTTCCTCAGTTCGTGCTGGTGCAGTATGTTGGATGTGCTTACCTTTCCCTAAAAATATTCCTTTTTTCATTTTGTTCTCAACATAAGAAAATGTTGTATGATTAGGCAGTCGCCGATTGGGAAAACGTTGCTGGTATAATCTTATGGCAGCACGAGAATTTTCCTGGCATTCACCAGAAATTAACAAAATATCAACATACTCATTTCGAGTAAACGTAAGAGGCATTTTCCTGATTAAAGGTACAAACCGATTGAATGACCCGTGCAAGAAAAACACCATCTACCTCATTGACAGTATTTATCACTCGATTTGAATAAAGTACACTATGAGCCAAAAATGTATACAGTAAATTATTCATCACCAAATGCTGTTTACTTCGAAGTTTCTAATTTTGTGAGTTTGACATATGTCAAAATATCAAGTGTGGTACATCGTTGAAGTTAGAATTGATCGCACTTCACAAGTCAAAATAAATGCAAATTGGTTGTTTTATTTACAAAAAATCCCCAAAAGACTTTCTGTCAAGCAAGCAAATAAGCTAGTCCGCACGATAACTCAATAATTAAACTGAATAAATTAATCAGGTTTTTTGCATTTAGTTTTTATCAGTTCAAGGAAGAACTGATTGGATTTTCAGGTATAATTGTTTAATCAACAAGTTTGATATTATTTTTAATGGATTACTACAAATACAAATAACCATAATATTACATAGGTTGCATATAGCCTAATGCGTAAGATAACCGACTTGAATACAAACCCACGGACGAAAGGAAATTGTTTTTATTTTTTTTGCGAATTAAATCCAAGTTTTTATTGATAATATAAATAATAAATCAATCTATATTATTTTTAGATACAGTCCCAAAAACAAAAATGCTTATAAGTTGTATACAGTATGTCTCTAAATTATGTCCAAAAAACGGAAACCCTTGTTAGATGTATACCTACAAGTGTATCCCAAGTTGAGTTGTTCGAAAATAATTGATGTAAGGTGTATATTGTAACTTGTATACATATAGTTTATCCCAAGTTAAGTGTATTAGAAAAAAATATTAGTCAGGTGTATAGTTATGTCCCAAAAATTAAAGTTTTCGTAAGTTGTATCTAGTGCGTCCCAAGATGAGTTTTTTTGAAAAAAAATTTATAACTTGTATGTCCCAAAAATATTTGCATTTAGTTTTTATCGGTTCAAGGAAGAACTGATTAGACTTGTGTAATATAGTTGTGTATAATCCACAGATATATATAATATATTTCTAGATAGCTGAATGTGTAGCAGTTTCCATAGGTCAAAGTGTGCCAAGAGTTGTCTACCGGACAATGCTGCTCATGCGCAGTTTAACTATTTTTTAGTTGCAGTGATGCCAATACATATGAATTTGGTATTGTTGTTGAAGACTTCCTGATTTGTATTAAAATCTTAAAATCAGGAAATCTACTTACATTACAAAATACTGTGGCAACACTGTAAACTTCTAATTGATTTCAATGTCAAGCGTCCAGATCCGTTTTCCGTATTCATATTCCCGCTCTGCTTTGTGATTATTAAGTATTAAGTGTAGATTTCTTAGTGCAAAATTTGATTTATTAAAGCACAGTTCTTAGTTTGGTTTACTATTTGGACAAATAACTAGGGTAATAATAGCAAACGAAAAGACTATGAGTACTTGTATGGTAATTTCGTGCCCCAACAAAGGGAAAATGCCGGGTATTAGCTACTTCAAGTAAATAAACAATCCTATAAAATGATTTTGGAAAACATTAATACTGCTATTACGACTGCATTCATAATAGAAAATAACAATTATTAAACAATTTCTGTTTCATTATATTTGTTCATGGTTTTATCCATCTATAACATGTACTGATTAAAAATGTATGCTTAATCCGCCCCTGTACTACGTAAATTTAAACTGCGAACACACGCTTGTTCGAAAATGCAATCTGCTAGGGACACTACTGCGCAACTCAGAAGGTTCAAATTCGTCGCGTGCTGCTTCAATTTAAGAGGCATTAGCATTATATGTAATATAATTCTGTGGTATAATCAAGGAGAAAAAAGCAAGTACTTTCATTTTTCCATAGAACAAAAAACTTGGACATGTTGTGAATAATACTGTAAAGCGTGGTCTGCTTCAATACTAGTTTTCTATGTGTTGTTTCGATATTAGACAATGTTTCATGGCCAATCTTTGGACTTTCATATACAGGGTGTCCCAAATAAGAGTGATCGATTTTTAATGTAAATGCACAGGTTTAATTACCCTAAATAATTCGGGGTTTACTAATTGTTTTTATTAACCCAAACTTTTTTATGAAATTTGTTTACATTTTATCACGTTAATACAGGATGATCTGCTAATTTTCTTCAAAATAAATGGAAAAAATATGTATTATTTTAAATAGAACATCCTGTATATTTTGATCGAATTAAAAAGAGCAATTCATCTCCTTTTAAAAATGTATAGTTTAATCCTTATGCTTTCCTAACAAGAAAGAGTTGAGTTTTGAAGAAACACTGAATTTTTCCTTATAGGAAAAGTGACATTAAATAAAAATTAACAAATCTAACAAAGAATTTATTCAACAACAAAACATAACACAGGAACTAAAAAATAGATTAGAAACATTATCGAAAACATTCCACAGACATGTTAGAAAAATCGATGGAAAATTTAAAATTTCGCTTGTATATATGCATTGAAGAAGAGGGTGGGTACATACAACGTTTATTGTAACTTTTTGCTTTCTTATTTGCATTAAATTTTTCTTATGTTTTGTTGCTGCATAAATTCTTTGTCAGATTTCTTAATTTTTATATAATGTCATTCCATATGGAAAAATGAAGTTATTCTTAAAAACTTGAATATCTTTGTTGTTAGAAAAGCAAAAAATATTAAACTATACATTTTATAAAAGGAGATAAATCGCTCTTTTGAGTGCCATTTAAATATACAGGGTGTTCCATTTAAAATAATACATATTTTGGATAAAAATTAGTAGATCACCCTTTATTGACGGGATAAAATGTAAACAATTTTCATAAAAAAACTTTTCGGTAAACGAAAACAATTAGTGGAAATATGAATTCCTTAAGGCAATTAATAAGCTGTGCATTTAGATTTAAAATCAATCACTCTTATTTAGGACACACTGTATTCTACTTTTGTCTCAATTTAGTTATCTAATTTTTTTTTGTACTCAAATTATCTGTATATTCTTACATGATATTTATCTAAATTTGATATATCGACCAAAAACTGATTTTTATTTGTTATCTAGGACCCATGGAGGAATTTTTATTTTAAAGTCATTTGGTGCTTTGAAGTAAATTTTTTTTCAGCTGCTTAGAATTTCTGACTTCTGATAAGTAATCCTCTTTGTTATTAGATGGGTTATTTCACTGGTGTTACTGACAGTTCCAATTGCTCAGTTGTTCTCAAATTGATGCTAAGATTAATATTAGAACACAATCTCCTAAGTTTGAAATATTTCACATCGGAACTGTATTCATTTCAACTCTCCTTAATAAATATTTCCAACCACACGCGCTACACCTGGAAGCGTATAAATTTTTTTGCGCGTCAGTATAAACAATGCGAAACATGATGTTACGTCTATTTATGTTTTTCCTCTGGAATGTAAATCATGAGAGATTCATGTGTGCGCTGGATATTCCGTGTTTAATGGGAATTCGTGCAAGATGGTAGATGAGCCGGGGAAATGCCAGCCATCACTCAAGATCCTTACCAACCGCTAAACAAGCAATTTCATCGTGGATTTTTTGGCTCTCTTTTTGTGTCCTACCATTACTTAATATCAATAAAGTAAAAAATCATTTACAACGATTTAGCAAATAAAAAACTTGTGATAACTAGTTTCGATTCTCTATAATTATCTTCAGGCCTGAAATGAATATGAAACTATTTAGTATAATTATTGTGATATATGATTTCGAGTTTTATTTACTTTATTGCATAGGCCACATTTATCTTTTATAGAGTATCAATTTTTAACGGTGGGTTTATTTAAATATAGATAGAAAATCCAGTTTTTACAGTTCTTGTTCTTGCTCTTTTACTCGTTCAATTATGATGTAAAATCGCGATTCTTCTGACACCTGTCTCACACTTTAACGCAATAAAACCGCTAGTCAACATCATTTTGCAAGAAAAAAAACCACTACGAGTGAAAAATGCATCAATTCACCCGTTAGACCGGAAAATCGTGCATCGAATAATCGCGATAAAGAGTTTAACTATGAAATAATGTTTACCAGGAACAGAATAAAAGATCTTACATAAATAACAAGTAGTTTTTAATGTTGATTATCCTCATATAAGGAAGGAAACGAATCCAATAATTAGCATAACAGACACTTGACTTAAAATCCAGTCATCTAGGATCGTATAAAATGGCTGCCGCTCTAAGACTTGACACTCTCGACTAACACTTCAAGAACATTTGCAAAACGTCACACTAAACCTGTTAGAACTGAATTAAATGCATTTTCACTCGGAGATTTCTGATTGTGACTTCGGAATCTGAATCAGTAGCGTTACGTTCCGAAATTTATTTTATTGTTATACCAGTAATATTATCAAGAAGGATTCAAGCTATAATTAATTATATAGAAGAAAAAATAGATTCAAACGAGGAGGGAAAAATAAATATGCAAAACAAACAATGAGACGCTGATTTCCAGATAGCGATACCTTCGACGATCGACGAAAAAATAACTATATCAACCAAAAAACGGATAAACGAGAATTGTAAAATAGTCATATATAAGTTTTAAAATATATCAAATAAAATATTAAGTAAAAAAATCGATTACAAAAATTATTTTTAAATCTTAATTTTGAATCCCCCATCTCTCAATGGGAACATTGAAGGTGAGAAGCTGAATATTATAGCAACAGCTGCACTTGAACCAATGTGTCTGTATACCAAGTACCAAGTTTGGTATCAATCGGCCCAGTAGTTTCCGAGAAAACGTCTACACAGACAGACTGACACACATACAGACTGACACACATACAGACTGTCACACAGACAGACTGTCATACAGACATACGAAGAGGTGAGCTTATTAATTACCTATTTACACTGTTTACAGGGATCGGTAGATAAATTATAAAACAACGATTACGTAAATGTTTAAACGGATGATAAAATTAATGAGACAAAAAAAACCAAGTGGAATGTAAAAAATAATAAAAGCGTGTGTTGTAAATTCACTTCTTAAATATTACTTAAAACAACCCTGTTCACGCACATGCTCATTACGTCGGGCCCGCTTGGCGCTTGACTTGCGCAAACAGAGGTGTTTTCACACCACCCTAAAAAAAACAGATTCAATTCGTAATTCGTCTCGAGACAATAGATAATCATAATCATCACTCGACACTCATTCTCTAACTCGCACTTAAACTGTTTTTACAGACTCTAAAACCTCTCTCTCTCTCGATGAACAAAATAAACTTTGCATTCGCATTCATCCTAGTAAAAGTAAAGAATAATAGTATATTATACACCAAGGTCGAGAAGTAATTTTTCTCAGCCGAGCATTATTATTATCCCGAGATGCGAGGGATAATAACTTGCGAGGCTGAGAAAAATCTTCTCGAACATGGTTTATATACTATTTTTTCCACTACTAGAACATTTAATCATTTTTACAATGATATTTTTTGGTTTTTTTTGGGTATATATTTGAAAATAATTTAATGGCAAAGAAGCAGTTTGTGAAAACAATTGAATGAGAATTTTCAATAAATTAAATTGACACTTCATTATGTTAATTGCACTATGAATTTTAAAATTTTCAAGTAGCAATGAAAACATGAAGAATTCGTTTCATTTGACACTTAGATTTGAAAAACTATTAAATTGATTTTTAGGTTAATTTTATAATAAGTATTATTGTATAAACAGCACTAATTAATATCAAAATATTTATTACAAAACCTTAAACTTTTTCAAACGAAAATATATTGGATAAAGAATCACTTACCTCTATTTTATCTGATTAGGTCGAAAATTCACATTAAATAATGGAAATTCAATAGAAATGCCCCTCTCCTACTCTCACAAGATGTCATAATACAGCGTGGAATGTAAGAACTCTTAGATGAACAAAAATGAATGGAAGCCTAGTATTAGAGAAAAAAATGCAACATGATGTGGTTTAAGATATTATATCAACAGGGATAAGTACCTGGAGAGAGAATTAAAAAAATAGCTACCAGTAGATAAGAAGAAATTATAAATATTTTAGACCGTAACAGACAACATTTGGGATGAAGCGACAAAGGCAGCAGTAAAATGCAGATATAGTAAGAATTATAGATTTTTTTATACACAACAACCTGCTAGTAATGAATAATGTCAAACAAATACAAAGACATTAGTAGGTACACCAAAGTTGCTAAAACTAGGAATGAAGGACGTCAGATTGAAAAAATGACCCGATATATACAGAGAAATGTATAGTTACTATGGTCATAATATTATTACGTTATTTATAAGTGTGAGAAGTAGCCTGAGGACTTCTTGATGGAGGAAATGGAGGAAAGAGGAGAGCGTGCCTACTACCTGAGGAGTAGTTAGATTTTGGAAAGGGCATTGGTACATGACATGTACTTGGTGTGATAAGATATATAGTGGAAAGGGACAAAGAAGTCTATCTTTGCTTTGTAGGCCTGGAGAATGTGGTTTATGTTGGAAAATAACATATCTCCATTATTTTCTAACATAAGGGTCGACTGAAGACAAAGAAGCTAATTAGCATAATGTACATAGATCAAAGAGTGGCTTTATAAATTGGTAAGAGATTGGAAAAGGTGTCAAGCAAGGATGTTATTGATCTCCATCGCTTTTTAACATTTATATGCACGAAATGGTGCAAGAATGTTAGACAGAAGATAAAGGATTGAATATAAGAGGAAGGAACATCGCTAGTGTACAATGGATATAGAGGAAAATGGAGAAAAGTGTTACTATCTGATTGAGAAACATGGAGAAAAGTATTAAAATTAGTGGGGACGAAGAAAGTTAAGACATGTAGACAGATACAAATATCTAGTAACTAAGGTGACAGAGGATTGGGGTTGGGGAACAGAAATAAAACTAAGTGTGAATCGTGTAGTGTATACATGACTATCAAATTGGATTGCCAGAGAAAAAACCGTCATCCAGATTATCCCGCAGCTCGTGCTTAATCAACCTACGTAAACAAGCAGCACACGAACCTTTACAACCTCAAATGAGTGTGAGTTACTGAGTTACCGTACTCGTCTCAGCTCCACAAGAAGCTGCGTATAATGGAAGCGAAATGCCGAATATCCTATTCAAAATTGACGCGGACCAATCCTGCAAAACGAAATTTTCAGTCTTGTTGTGAAAGCCTGCGTTTCGATTTTTCTGTTATTTTTTATTGTTTTGGATTTGTTTTCATTTATTGTTTTTTTCCAATTTTTTATTTTATCTAATTTTTTTTGGTTTCTGGTTATTTCATATTTTTCTGTTTTTATTGTTATTTTTTTTTTGTTTTTTTTAAGATTTCTTCTGATTTTTTTTCTAATGCATGGTTTTTTAATTTCTTTCGAAACGTTCTAATTTTTTCTGATATCCTTTAATTTTTTGTTTCCGTTTGTTTTTTTCTGATTTTTCTGCTTTTTTCTTTTTTCTGATTTCTGGTTTTTCAATTTTTTTGTTTTATATTTTTTTTGATTTTTTTTTCATTTGTTCTGATTTTTGCTGATTTTTTTTCTGTTGTTTTCTGGCTGTTCTTTATTACGATACGGTCTAATTTTTTTGGATATCTTTTGATTTTTTTCTGTTTTTTTTTTTTAATTTTGTCTGATTTGTTTTCAATTGTTGTTTTTTCTTCGATTTTTCTGATTTTTTTGACTGTTTCTGGTTTTTCAACTTTTCTGATTTGTTTTTATTTGTTCTGATTTTTCCCGATTTCTTGTAATTTTTTTCTAATGCTTTCCCCCCTTTTTTATTTCTTCTGATATATTCTAACTTATTCTGATTTCTTTTGTTTTAGTTTGGTTGATTTCTTTTCATTTGTTGATTTTTTAGATATTTCTGATTTTTCGACTTTCTGTTTCATTCTGACTCATTCTGGATTTTACAATTTATTCTGGTTTTATTGTTTCTGATTTATTTTCAATTTCCACTGATATGTTCTAATTTTTTCTGTTTTGTTTTTATTTTTTGCTTTTTTTTTTTTATTTTTGTTGTTTTATTTTTTCTCTTGTAATTTTTTCTGATTTTTTCCGATGTCTCCTTATCCCTTACTCCTTTTCATGTACAAATATTTGGTTCTTTTACCACTTAAGTCTGCAAATTTAAAAATATCGAAACATAAAAAAACAATTTGTATCAAAACAGTGGTTTATTTCTCAATTAATGCTAAATTAATATATCGTCACTCAATCAGATAAAACTGATTGTGGATTAACACTTCAAAATTTAACAAGCGAATTCAAATTATTTTATTCGTTTACCATTTTTTATAACGCAACATTAGATTTATGCAAAAATACGTAAAATTACTTGGTTGGTTTAGATTAAGTTACAAGGTGACATTAGATTTAAGAGCAATTTTGAATTGGAAATAAAAGCTTGATGTAGATAAAAGATTTACTTTTGGTTTTTGGTTCTAACCCTAACTTGAAATTTTAAAGTAAGAAATATCTCTACTAACACCACTGGTGTTATACATAGTAAGACTGTCAATGTCATATTTCAGATAAAATATCATTTATTACTTCACTATTTCTAAATTCTTGATTCTTGTATAGACAATTTTAAAATCCTCTTTGACTGCGCCACTGCGATTTGTAATAAGCATCGCTTTTATCATGTAAACAGACAGAAATATTCATAAGAGATTCTCTCTCCGGAGAGAGAAACTGAAAACTATGTTGGACGTGTTTTAACTGAAGCTACAGGTTCAGGCACTTCGTTCCCGAAATGTTTGCTCTTTTCCTTAATTAAGAAAATCTCTACCTTAACGGAAAATTCCAGTTGTTCGCCTTCGTTTTTTTTTAGATTATCTAACGTATAATCTTTTGAGTTTTAGTTCAAATATGCGTTTAAGATATTTTAACGAATATTTTCTGCAGTTTTTGTTCTACTATTTGTATTATGCATTACATTTTTATTGATGATGAATACCAAGATTTTATTATTATTTACTACATTTTTGTTGATAATGGCAGTACAAGACACTTGCTTTATTTATAACGATGGGAAGTAATATTATTTTTAACATTTTTGGTAATGACCGTATCATTAAATGATAAATGTTTTTTGTAAAACTTATTTTTTATATTTATCAATATTTGTAATTCTTTAAGAACTTAATTAACCGTGAATTTATATTAAATGTGCAGTTAGATATTTATTATATTTATTATAGATTGATTTATAGCCCATTGATCGCTTTGGTAAATTTATTGTGTTCTGATTGCAATTTTATACTTTCTTTCACTTTTCTAAAACTACTTAAAAATAAATAGATCTTGTTTTGACACATGAAAGAATATAATAGACAAACCATTAACCGATTAGCAGACGCAGATTAGGGTCAACTGCGGTAAACAAGAGGTTGTTGTAAACACGCCAATAACTTTTTGAATTTGGCGGGTTATAGTTTCCTTCCAAACAGTATGAGATGCCATCGTGCTTTTTCTATTCAGTCCCATGTCAACCGTGTAGCCTATTTCCTTGGTTTATTTTTAGTTCATTTATGATACAGAGTCAAAATTTTTCTTTATTTTGATTGTGAATGATAAATAAAAAATTAAGTCTGTTAACCACTCTTAACTGGTAAGTTGATTTTCATGGCAGATAGTTACTGTTATGGATATATTCCACGTTTTGATGTATGTAGGAATCTTAGGCTATATTGCACTATATTTTAATGGAGGTGTTTACATTTGCCCCAGAATTTTCTGAGGAAGGGGAATATGTAAACAAACAAGCGGAGGAAAAATCCTTTGTGGTCGTCATTTTGTGTTGTCTGAAAATGTTGAGATAGTGCCTAAAAGCTCCTTCGCGTATGGGTTGGCCTTGTGATCGCAAAGAATTGTGCTCTGTAGTTGGAAACTATGTGACAATTAAGGGGTTAAAAACTCCTTTCAAAAATAACATACCTGGGAAAAGATGCTAGAGACCCATTCGTCGTATATGATTTTTGCGAAAAACTAGATAAGTGGTTAAAAGTTCGGACTATAAGCGAAAAGGGGGTACCATTGTCTAGGCTATTAGGGGGATCGGGGAGAGAATCTACTACTGTCTTAGCATGCATTGCTGCAGATAGATTGTTTCTACCAACGCTTATTGTGTTTAAAGGAGCTACTGTCCAAGCCCATTGGACTTCTGAAAATGTTTATCCTGATGCAATATATGGAGCAACTAAAAATAGATGGAAATGCCCCACTTTTATCCGTGGGAAAAGGACGGGATATGCCTGGCCAGACTGCTCTTTTATTATTCGACGGCAGCGTTCAGATAGTAAACGTTGCGCTTAAAAAAATTTCATTACTTAGGTTCCCAAGCCATCTAGGTAATAGATAGGATATAACTACTAGATAAATGCGTATTCGGACTTATCAAAATTAAATGCTACAAAATCTTGGTTGATCATGGGAAATCTGAATTGGGAAAGTCTTGTGGGCGTTTGACCAGACAGAAGTTCTCAGAATTGTTAAAAAATGTATGGGAACAAGGCATGATCCCCAAAAATATAATTTCAGGCTTTTAAACGACTGGATTTTTTCCAGTTATTCCTCAAAAAATTATTTTGATCCAAATTTGTTGCGAAAGTGTAAATAACAGAAAAGCACTTCCAGTAACCAGGAATTTGGGAGCAGTTCTGAAGCATTACCTGAAGCCCCGTCAAGCCAATATGAACAAATAGGGAACATTTCTAAAGCATCACCTAAAACTACGTCAAGTCAATTGAACAAATAGGGAGCATTTATAAAGCATTACCTGGACCCACGATGATCTCAAATGACCAGATGCAATCAGATAGAGCCAAATTAAAAAGAGATTAAAATTTACCTGACTGAGAACACCAAAATACCACCATAATAGACCTTTCTCCCAATGGTATCATTAGTTTATGATCCATGAAATTTAATGAATGTGTTGAAAATTCTCCAAAAACATCGGGTGGTACCAAAAGAAAAAAACTTATTCCACGATTAAAACAATCTAGATATGGAGAAGTTTTAACTACGAACAAGCTCAAATAAGCGTAAGAGAAAAAGAAAGTTAAGCAGAATAAAGCCAAAAGGGCAAATAGCTGTTCCAAGAAAATAAAAAACGATAATTTTAAGCAGATGAAGATATCAAACCAAAGAAATATAATGTTTCATGTGATAGTGAGGAAAGTGTTGCTAGCTCAATTCATTTGATAAACGATGACTCTGATGACGACGTACTTGTTCAACCAAAGCATGTTGATTATAAAGACGTTAAATGGGAAGACAATAAAACAGACATTTTTCTTGTGGTGAAATTTGTTGTAGGGGTTAGAAAAGCGACTCATTACAAATACGTCTGTGGAGTTAAAGAAAAAGATGAAGAAGATGGCGAAATTGATATTGTGGGATTGCAAGCGCTCAATACAGTCTGCTCTGATTTTTATATTAATGAGAGTGTGGAATCTTTCATAGAAATGGATATGGTGGTAGCCATTATTCCTCAGCTTGAAATTAAGTTCGAAAAACGTAAAATGATTTATTCTGTTCCTGGAAAAATAGTCTTCGAGAAACCATCATTAGGTATTTGATATTATATCTGTACTATGTATTTGAGAAATTTTTATTTGAATTCAAATGAATAATTAGAATATAGGTAGGTAGCTTTATTGTTCAGAATGTTCATTTTTATCATGGGGTAAATGTGAACATGCAGATTACGACTTGAACTGAAGAGAATTATTTTTAATCTGATCATTTGTTCGATATTACCCCATCTATTTGAATGTAGGAGTCAATACAGAAGAATTATTTCATTTACATTTACTTCGAATTTTGTTTACCATCAAACCAAAATTATTAAACACAAAAAAACATCAGGGAATTGTAAACATTGAGTATCTTTTTTAAAATTTTTTTTTCAAGATCACAATTGAAATTAAGATAAAATTTACCTTAGAATTATTCATTATTTAAAATCAGGACTTCATATTTAATACTTTTGAATTCACTACTAGAGGAACCTTACTTTGTCAATACTGTTTACAGTTCCCCCAGTTAGCCCTATATAGAAAATCTAATGGACTAAAATCTGGAAATTTTGTAGCCTATTAAAAATAACAGATATCCATGTGATATAAATCTGGAAATCTTGCAAGTTACAAAGAAAATCTAATAGACTAAAGTCTGAAAATTTTGTAGACTATTTAAAATAACAGAAATCCAAGTGATATAAATCGGGAAATTTTGCAAGTTATATAGAAAATCTAATGGACGAAAATCTGGAAATGTTGTAGCCTAATAAAAATAACAAAAATCCCAGTGATATAAATCTGGAAATCTTGCAAGTTACATAAATAATCTAATGGACTAAAGTCTGGAAATTTTGTAGACTATTTAAAATAACAGAAATCCAAGTGATATAAATCAGGAAATTTAGCAGGTTATATAGAAAATCTAATGTACTAAAATCTGGAAATGTTGAGCCTATGAAAAATAACAAATATCCAAGTGATATAAATCAGGAAATTTTGCAGGTTATATAGAAAATATAATGGACTAAAATCTGGAAATGTTGTAGCCTATTAAAAATAACAAAAATCCAAGTCATATAAATCTGGAAATCTTGCAAGTTACATAGAAAATCTAATAGACTAAAGTCTATCTTGCAAGTTACATAGAAAATCTAATAGACTAAAGTCTGGAAATTTTGTAGACTATTTAAAATAACAGAAATCCAAGTGATATAAATCGGGAAATTTTGCAGGTTATATCATTTTATTACGCGGAATTGGTGTAAAAATAGAACGTGCTATTGCAAGGATAAAGCATATTTTATTTGTCCCGGATTGCTCCGTCATACTACAAGGACGGGTTCGTTAGCACTCCAATACTTTCTTACTTTTTGTCCATAACTACCCTTCTTTCTAGTTTCCTGATTAAACCCTTCTTCTTACAGGAGTATTAATCAGACGTTAGGCTGACTTCACCTCGTGTCAGAAGAGAGATAGGGACTAGATATATTTGCGTTTCTTTTGGTCGGGGGGTTGATTTTCTCATCGAAGTAGACTAGAGGGTTTAATCATTTTCCTTTTGTGGGTAATTACTTTAGTGGGGTCTAACGTTAATATAGTATTTCACTTGTGTTTTGGAATCTGTTTTATGTTTTGACTACATTATCTTGAGAGATTGTCCAGTATTGTGGGTTCCCCCAGCTTCTGTGTCTTTCATGACTTGTTTGGTTAGCTCTATTTCTTCCTGAATCTTGCGACATCACTGACCATGCCAATTTAATTCCGTCACTATACTTCATTGACAACTAATGGATTGAGCAACTCCACCTCAATGGCATCAGTAGAAGTAGAAACAGAGGAACTAACGAACCTAAGATCACTATAATAAGTAGGAAAAGAATACAGAAAGACATAAAAGAGGTTCAAAGTATCCTAGCAGTTTCATCTGCGTAGTCCTGAATATTTCTTGTTAAGGGTACCATAAATGTTGATTGGTTTGCTATATTTTTTGATAGCTCGTGGTAGCATTTATTTCTTCTTCTCATGCTTACTGATTTTGGGATGCATTGCATTATGTACAATATTTCTTCCAATACTCGTCCCCTGTAAACGATTAGTAGTTGATTTTTTAACATTTCCCTCTTCATCTGTCATCTCCTGTGTACTGTATTTATGTATAAGGTTTCCATTTGCAGTGGCGGCTCCTCGAAGGAGGCTTAGGAGGCTCAGCCTCCTCACCAATTTATTAATTTATTCAGCAAACAGCACCAGAAATATTTTATTGATCATTCATTTTATTTAGTGTTTCTCTAATATTTTTTAAAATTTCACAATTAATTCCCTGTTCTTAGTAATTATTTTTAAATCTGACAACGGGGACCTGAGGCTAGACTCAATAGAATCTGTATATCTCTCAAACCCTAAACACGTGTTGCTCAACACAGTTGCCGTTTTTCGACCAGTCCAATTGCTAAATACCGTAAAAAATAGCTGAAATGGCAACAGTCTTAGTAGGCTAGCCTTCACTCCAGTGTAAAATGACACATATATCTCAAATCCTAAACACGTGTTGCTCAACACAGTTGCCGTTTTTCGGTCAATCCAATTGCTAAATACCGTAAAAAATGGCAACAGTCTTAGTAGGCTAGTCTTCTTCCTTTCAGGGGAATACCACACATGCGGATTGCGAGGGTGTTTGTTTTGTTTTATGATTAGCGGAAATAATTGTTAAGTGACGCCACGCGAAATAATTTGTCTGTTCGGTAAATTATTAAAATTTAAAATGAGTGCCAGTGATTTAGTTTCTGACTTTTAAAAAATCCATTTAGTGGATTAACATATGACAAAAAAGTGTTTTTTAAAAATAAACTGCCTTTACCGGGTTTAACAGGATTAGTGATTGATGTTAGATAAGTATCAAAATCGATCATTTAATACTGACAATTATAAAAAATATTTATGGTTAACGGGATCTGAGGTACACAATAAATTATATTGATGGTATTGTTTATTATTTACAACTGATAATTCTTCATGTTGGGGGCGCTTGGATTATAATGATTTGAAAACATATTACATCGAGTATTAAGTTTAAATTGACCGGTAAACAAAATATTGTTAATGTTATTGATTCTGCTCGTACACGCGAAATAGAAAATCATAACAATACAGTTAAAGACAACCGCGAAATTTTAAAAAAAATCATTGATTTCTTGTTGTATTTATTATCCCAAGATTTGGCTTTTAGAGGTCATGATGAAACTGAAAATTCAGTTAATAAAGGTAATTTTAGAGAATTGGTAGATTTGTTTTGTAAATACGATAGTAAGCTTCGTGATTTTATGAGTAACGCGTCAGTATTTGCAGGCACCTCAAAAACAATACAAAACGAAATTCTCGATTCAATCAATTATGTCCTCCGAAATCATATAGAAGATGAATTATTAGACGTTCCTTTTTTTTCGTGGCAGGTTGACGAAACAGCAGATATAACGTGCAAATCACAATTATCAATAATTTTTAGATGTGAAAAAATGGACAACTAGTTGAAAAATTTTTAGGGTTTTACGATGTTAGTTCGGGAAGAGCAGCGGTCAAATTATTTAATTTTTTAATGGAAACATTTCAACGATTTGACTTTGCCAATAAATTAATTGCTCAGACTTACGACGGCGCATCTGTAATGGCGGGACATTTAAACAATCTTCAAACAAAAATAAAATCAGTTTCGCCTCAGGCTATTTTCACCCATTGTTACGCTCACAACATGAATTTGGTTTTAAGTAATGCATGTAGGTAGTTCCATTAAGGAAGTCAGAATTTTTTTTGCCAACTAATCGTCATTTTCAAATTTTTTTAGCAAATTTACCAAACGAACTGAAGTTTTAAATAACATAGTAGGAAACAGAATTCTCAGTAATGCTGCAACTCGATGGAATTTTACATCGTGTTTACCATCCATAAAAATAAAGACAAATTAATTGAAACATTTCATTTTATATTAAACAGTGATTTAATAGCTATTGAAAAAGATTTCGTAAAACAGTTAAAACAAAATGATATACCATTTATGATAAAATTATTGACCATTTTTCGCAAACCAAAGACCGTAGGATTCCGTTAATATATAAAAAAGTTAATAAAATTAATTAAAAAAAACAAAATATGAAAAATTCTAAAAAAATAAAAAAACATTAAAAATCAAAAAAAAATAAAAAACAAAAAACATACAAAAAAAATTTTTGGCAAGAGAAACTCTATACCTCCACGTTGGTTCTTGCTGGGCAACAATTAATTTTGTCACTGAAGTAGCTGGTACGGTCGCTGCGCAAAGGTTAAATTAATTGTTTGAATAGAGTATATTTTTACAAAAACGTTTTGTGTCCAGCCTCCTCTCTTAAAAAGTTCACGAGCCGCCACTGTCCATTTGTCTTTCTTATGCCTGCTCTATATACAGAACTCGCTGTTGACATAACTAGTTAAATATAATGGCACCTCTAGTTGTATTCTATGGTCTTTGCCTACGAAGCTAATTAGCATTCTGGGATGTTTCATTTACCAGGTTTCTATTCTGTAGATAATTGTTCGTTTCTGACTGGTAAGTTTGAACAGTTTGGCCTCTTGCTCTGCGACTATTACTTCGTCTCTTGATTGCTTCTTAGTAATCTTTTCGCGATCCCTTTGTATATTTGGACGTCTATCAAATTAGCAAGGCAACTACGGAAAATTACAACCGTATACCTTATTAGTAATTTTCCGCTTTTTTGTCGTTAATTAGTTGTGGAAAAATAAATTTTGCCGCTCTTTTCTTTTTAATAAAAATTATACATCTTGCTAACTTGATATCAAGTTAGCAAGACAACTGCGTAAATAATGACGATATCAAAAAACTAAAAGCTGGAGAATTTGAAACTTTTTTTGGCGTTAATTAGTTGTGGAAAAATAAATTTTGACGCTCTTTTTTATTAAAAATTAAACATCTTGGTAACTTAATATCAAGTTAGCAAGACAACTACGTAAAGAATGACGATATCAAAAAACTAAAAGCTGTGGAATTTGCCGCTTTTGCCGTTATTTAGTTGTGGAAAAATAAATTTTGCCGCTCTTTTTTTTATTAAACATCTTGGTTACTATTTATACAGTTGTCTCGCTAACTTGATATCAAGTTAGGAGATGTTTAATTTTTACTAAAGACAAAAGAGCGGCAAAATTTATTTTTCCACAACTAAATAACGGCAAAAAGCGGCAAATTACTAATAAGATTCCGTTGTAATTTTCAGAAATTGTCTTGGTAAGTTGATAGACGTTATATTTGGCTCACTTTTGTACTGCATTACCGAAATCAGTCTTTTATTAAGAATCGCACGCCCATGTTTTTTATTAAATCTACAGAGATGAGAGTTTATGTTAATTTATTACTCTCAAGCGATTCCGAATAGACTTTATACTAATTTTGCTCTAAATTTAACATTCACGTTCTTGTATTTCGAGCGTATTTGTAAATAATAATAATAATGTATTTTTACCTTAAACCGTTGTATACCTAAAAAACATATATTTAAAAAAAAACAAGGAAGGAATTAAAAATAAATAATATAAAATCCGAACAAAAATAACGTTGTTTTTCCAATAGAATATAACTCTTATAAAAGAATGAGAAAAGAAAAATTGGAATTTGGTGTTAGCTATTTTTTTGTAATTTACATTTATAAATTATTTATTTTTATTTCATCATGTACATTAGTGAACCTATAATATTATTTTATATATAAAAAAAACAATTTCAACTTTAAACCAGTGTCTTACTGTATATATTTCAGATTCTATTATCCAATAATCCTGTAATATTTTATTTTTTGTTATTGTAGATTTCACGAGTGTCAATAGTTTTCCGGAGGAAATGAAATACTCGACTCAACCACCAGCAGCTTTTTACAACATGACCCCGCCACCCCCGCCTTCTTCCAGACCGCCACCGAATTATGACGTACAAAATGGCACCTTACCCCAAAACGGCGCCATCATTTCCGAGAACTACTACGCAGCTACTGATATTATAAAGGTTTGCCAAAAAAATTATTCATTTTAATATATTTGACATAAAAACGTGTCTATGGTTAAGCGGGAGAAGTAATAACAAACTTTTTATCAGTCAATCTTTGATTTAATATTCCCAAGGATTTAATAGTAGAAATAGAAATCTCTAAATTTATTATATACATAGTTTAATTACCGTACAAGATTTCAAAGATAAAAACACCTATTATTGTTCAATAAATTATTTCTTACAATGCGGTGAGTAGACAGCGTGGATGTCGAACTTTATCCTACCATACAATTCATTAAGCAATCTTAGATAAAATCTGTTTTCCTTTAACTCGGCATTTCTTATGCATACAAATAGTTGTCTTCTAACTAGGTACTTGTTCGGAAGATTTTTATTAATTAAGTGACAAGTAGTTTGTTAAATAAATAGCCTGTATACAGGATGGCTCAATTTTCATTTAAAAATGTAATAAGCTTAAACTATCTGCATATTAAAAACTGCTTACATAACATTTATGAAAATTTGTATACAAGGGTTTGTCGTTGTGATACATTTAAATAAAATATTTTCAACTTTCAGTCTATACAAGGTGTTCCGAAAGTAACGACCAACTTTGTTATGTTAAAAACCCATTACACTTTTATTATAAACTAAATAGTTTTGAAGTTATAGACGATTGATTCTCGCATTTTTTTCAACTTTAAATGATTGCATCGGCGAAACGATATAAAAATGGAGAAAACGGCTTATATGCCACTATCATAATTTATTTAGAAAAATTTAGGAATTTTATATCAATTTGTTAAATTATTTTTAATATTATTTAAGGGCTTTAACGTATTTGGTCGTTTATTAAATTATTTTTAATCATTTTTAACCAAATTTGGGCAACTTCTAACGCAATTAGTACTTCAGCTTTTTTTATCTTCAAGTTAGAAAATTTCAAATATTTTTAACAGGTTTTGTAGTTTTTTAGATTTCTTCCAATTCTTTTAATAACCAATTTCAACGACGTTTTAAGTATGTTGGCTCTGACATAGTAAAAAAATCGCTGAAACTGAAAACGTTGATTAGAAATAAATTAAAAAACTACAAAACTTGCTAAAACATCGTTATAAATCGTTAAATTTAAAAATAACCGAAAAAAATATTTTAAATAACGATAGCTTCTAAACAGATTATACACTAGTTAAAAAATGACTAATACTGGTTAAATAATAATAAAAAATTGCCAAAAATGGGTTAAAGTAAGCAAACAATTACTAACGTTTTAAAAATGTATCTAGAAATAGTTAAAAATAGCTAATAATGGTTAGATAATGGTCAAAAGTAGTATTAATTTATTGCAATGATTAAAATAGTTAACACACACGTGAAACTTATTAAAAGAAATTAAAAATATTTTTTTTTAAAATGCCGAATATAGTAGAAACATGTTTAAAATGTGGACAAAGTCTAAAAAGTACCGTTAATACTGATACACATTGTAAAAATCCTTAAAAAGGAATAATTGGAATAATTTTTATAGTAGGATTGTTAGAGAACCATCCGACTAACCCGTTTCCCACAAAGCTAAAAAAGTTTTAAATGATGTTTTATTATCAGTCAATTAAGAAAATACCGTTCTGGCAGATATCTTGCAGTTGCGTCATAATCCCTTAAAATTTTGAAAATGTAAAAAAAATTTTTTTAATCTATGTTTAAATGTAAAAATAATTGACAACCTATTTTGAGGGTTGCAAATATGTGCCAGACGATAGCAAAGTTGCCATCGGGATAGTAATTCATAACCTGTTCCCACAAGGGCTAAAATTTGGAGGGTATGTTCTTTCAGTTGTTTAAAAAGTATATGTAAGTAGCCAGAATATTCCAGCGGTTGCAAAAATCTGCCAGGCGAGTATACAGTATGTTTAAAATTGGAAGGAATAACATAGCTATATCAAAAACCGTAATAGATACAGAGGCGGTTAAATGGGAAAAAAGTAAACTATTTTGAAGAGTATTACATTGGTCTAAAAAGATCTACAGGGACTTTCGCCCTTCTCAAGTTATACACAAAAAACTAAAAATGCTCGTTTGATTTTTTACTCCTGTAATTTTTATTTAAAAAATATCAAAAAATAGAATAGGAAACTTTTATTGTCTTAACGGTCACAATTAAATAATTTTTCTTTAATATGTACCTGCCTCTTTTATTACAAAAATTGATAAACCGTGAAATTTAAATTCAGTGATATATCACACTTGTCATTTTAATGACATTTTATCTGAAATAACTAAGATCATCAGTGACAATAATTTTGAATTACGGTCCTGTGGTAGTTTTTTGTAAATTAGTTTTAATTTCATCAAAACATATATAAAATTACCTAACAATTTCGATAAAAAAAGCTGCATTATCAGTGAACCAAAGAAAAGTATCACAATAGAAAATAAACAAGCAGATAGAGAATTTAAAGACAAATGTGTATCATGCATTACATTTTCTACTATGTTTTACGTATACAGTATGTCTCAGTAAATTGCAACCGTATGGGAAACTTTTTTATTATTAATTTTTAGGAAAAAAACTTATTCTTAATAAAAAGTTCTGCATGTTCTAAAATCTAAAATACAATCATCAGATTATTATTTTTTTCCAGTAGTATACGTGGTTTGTCAACAAATATGAATTTTACTTAAGAGTAAAGCAATTTAAACACGTAACCACAGTAAAATTTGTATTGTTATTGTACCCAGAAATACATTTCAAAAATGATTTTTTCAATGTAAATGGATGTAATTGCATATTTGAACTTAGTTTTTAATTCTGATCAACTTTTTTAAATAACATTTTTCGATGTTGTCAAAAAAGGTACTTTACTCTTGAGTAAAATTCATATTTTTTGACAAACCTCGTATACTACTGGAAAAAATTATATCTGATAATTGTATTTTAGATTTTAGAACTTTTTATGAAGAATAAGTTTTTTCCCTAAAATTAATAATAAAAAAGATTCCCACATGATTCAAACTTACTGAGACATACTATATAACAGATAATCATCATTGTCACTAATCTATTAATATGGACCTGGATTTTATCTTATGCAAAAAATGGTAAAAATAATTAGAATAACGAATAATTTATTTTACCAAATAACTACAAATATTCAATCAATAAACTTAAAGTATTACTAGGTACATATCTATCAACAATTTATTATACTTAAACCAATTTTGTAACTGACTTTGTCTTTAAATTCTCTATCAACATTTTTTATTCACGACGCAGGTCGATTATCTTGTGCTTGTTTAATATCTACTATTTTTTTATTTCACTGGTAATGCATATGATGATGCTCGTTATTTCAGATAAAATTTATTAAAATGACAATTGTGATATATCACTGAATTTGAATTTTAACGTTTTATCAATTTTTGTAATAAAAAAGGTAGATCCGTATTAAAAAAATAACTTCATGGTGGCCGTAAAGTCGTATCAAATATTTATTAGTACAGTTTCATAGCAAATTTGAGACACGATAAAACTTTCCTTTTCTATTTTTTTGATATTTTTTTAAATAAAAATTATAGGATTGAAAAACCAAAAGAGCATTTTTACTTTTTGCTGTATAAGGGCGAAAGTCCCTGTAGATTTTTTTAAACCAGTAAAACTCTCCAAAATAGTTAACTTATTTCCCATTTAACCGCCTCTGTATCTCTTACGGTTTTTGATATAGCTATGATATTTCTTCCAATTTTAGACATCCTGTATACTCGTCCGGCAGATTCTTGCAACCGCTGGAATATTCTGGTTACTTACATATACTTTTTAAACAATTGAAAGAACATACCCTCAAAATTTTAGCCTTGTGGGAGCAGGTTATGAATTACAATCCCGATGGCAACGTTGCTATCGTCTGGCACATACTTGTAACCCTAAAAATAGGTTGTCAATTTTTTTTACACTTAAACATATGTAAATTACAACATATTAAAATTGTAGCCTTGTGGAAGCAGATTAAAAAAAAAATTTTTTAACATTTTCAAAATTTTCAAAGGGATAATGACGCAACTGCAAGGTACCTGTCAGAACGGTATTTTCTTAATTGACCCATAATAAAACATAATTAAAATTTTTTGTGGGAAACGGGTTAGTCGGATGGTTCTAGCTCTTAGACTATTATAAGTGGTAAAAGATTGTCATAATCTTTTAAAAATAGTTAATATCGATTAAACATGGCTAAAAGTGACCAAAATAATTTCCATCATCGCCAAAACTGGTTAAAAAAATAAAAATAGCTAAAATAGTTAAAACTGTTTTTAAAATGGCTAACTCAGTAACAAACGGACTAAGAATAATTTCCAACATCACCGAAACTCGATAAAAGTGCTAAAACTATTTTAAAAATGGCTAAAATAGTAAAAATGTGGCTAAAATTAGTTGAAAGAGATTATAAATCATTTAAAACGTTTTTAACTCGTTAAAACCTTTTTATATAACAGTGGCTAAAATAGACCTTTTTATTTACGCAAAATAAATTCTAAAACTGACATAAGTTGATTGTATTTTACACGAAATGTCCATTTCACTTAGATTTCCACAATAGATTTTTCATTTCGAAAAAATATCGGGTTTTAAAATGTTCCCATGACGTCACGTTCATCGGAAACACCCCCTCCATTTTTTACGTTCCGAAACACGCATTATAGTACATTCAAAATAACGGTAAAAGGTCGGAAACGGGAAACTTGACGAGACCACTTATCCCCTACGTATTTTGGGGCGCTGATTACGAAAATGAGGGTTAAAACTAGCAGCAGTGGTTGGAACACCCCTAAAATTGCAAAAAAATACCCGTACATAGGGGTGTTTCTCGACTGTACTTGTTACACATTAATTTCACAGATAAATTATTCAATTCAAAGGTACTATATGATGGGACGAAAAATTAATTAACTGCATCGAAATTGTACAAGCAGAGAACGAGCGGGAAGTAGGAAGCAAACATTGATGCTAGAATGTACGAAATATAGATGTGAGTATAGAGAGAAAACCTGAATCCACGACCTTGTATTCACACGACCTCTGGAGTCTCCTAGTGTTTCCAACGCGCCATATTTAAACTGAATAGGAGTTTTAATTCATAGGAATATTGACTTTTTTCGGGTAACTCTTGTTTTCCGAAGATCACTTTAAATAAAGACTAAAAAAATACGAGTATCATAAAGATCTTGATACTTTTTGTTCAAAAATTAAAATTAATTTGGAGTGTACAGGACAGCGCCCCAAAAAACATATAAGATGACTTAGTTCGTGAAACACCGTGACTGGTCTTTTTTTCCGAAAATTCACCCCTTTGGAGGGGTGATTCTGGCATGTGGGGGTGTCACACAAATTTTCCAGTCTCGACACCCCGATTTTCGAAATCAGCGACCCAAAAAACATATGAGATGAGTTAGTTTACAAAACAACAAGTACAGTCGAAAAACACCCCCACTTAGGGGTATTTTTTGTCATTTTAGGGGTGGTTCAACCATTGCTGCAAGTTTTAACTCCAATTTTTTTAATCAGCGCCCCAAAAAACATATAAGATTACTCAGTTTGCAAAACAATGTGTAACAAGTACAGTCGAAAAACACCCCTGTTTAAGGGTGTTTTTTGCAATTTTAGGGGTGTTCCAACCACTGCTGCTAGTTTTAACCCTCATTTTCGTAATCAGCGCCCCAAAATACGTAGGGGACAAGTGGTCTCTTCAAGTGCGGCGTTTCCCGACCTTTTACCGTTATTTTAAATGTACTATTACTGTTCTTCCTAAAAATATTGATACAAACATTTGATATATAATTGAACTCTGTCATTTCATCGACTCATTCAAAAAAATTTACATTTTATCTCCTGTTTTCTTTATTTAAAACATTCAAAGTTTTTGAACGGAACTTCCTTGTGACGAAATAAAATATAGTCCCATCATATAGTACCTTTGAATTGAATAATTTATCTGTGAAATTAATGTGTAACAAGTACAGTCGAGAAACACCCCTATGTACGGGTATTTTTTTGCAATTTTAGGGGTGTTCCAACCACTGCTGCTAGTTTTAACCCTCATTTTCGTAATCAGCGCCCCAAAATACGTAGGGGACAAGTGGTCTCTTCAAGTGCGGCGTTTCCCGACCTTTTACCGTTATTTTAAATGTACTATTACTGTTCTTCCTAAAAATATTGATACAAACATTTGATATATAATTGAACTCTGTCATTTCATCGACTCATTCAAAAAAATTTACATTTTATCTCCTGTTTTCTTTATTTAAAACATTCAAAGTTTTTGAACGGAACTTCCTTGTGACGAAATAAAATTTTAACGTTCCTTACACAAAAATATGACGTAATGTGCTCAAAATGCATTTTTTAAATATTAATAAGTTCGGGGAATCGCTTGACAAGTACTGAACTTTGGTTTTTCTTGTATTTCTTTTAAATAAATGAACGAGTCTGTATTAAATGACAAATCTCATACGTCACAATTCAGACATAAAGGAAAATTAGGGTCATATGGTGCGCACCTTACACAACGAAGCCAAATTTAATTTTAGTGAACGTGACGTCACGAACCATCTTTTCGTAATTATGGAAAAATTAGCTATCAGAAAATTCCAAAAAAATTCCCAAGTGATATTAGCACTTATACCTTCTAATTACAGTGTTCTCACATGGTGCATAAAAGGTCCATTGTTAAAAGGGGGCTAAAACTGGTTGAATAATATTAACAATCGCAAAAATGTGTTAAAAATGGTTAAAAATTGACAAAAATAGTTAAAAGTTGCATAAAACTAGATAAACGTATTTATTAAAAGTGGTTAAAAATGCCTAAAAAATTATTACAAAATGCCATACTGGTTAAAAAATAATATTTGAAAAATTATCAATTTTGTTTTTAAAAGTTTCCGGAGCCCCTTAAAATAGTTTAAATAGTTAAAACTGATAAAAATGGCTGAAAATATATTTTTTCTATTTAAGTTTCTAAAAAATAGCATCAATAGTCGAGACATGATAGACCAAGAGCTGGGGGTAAAAACAACTGCCTCATAAGTTACCAAAGGTTTGATGTGGCAGGTCGCTAAAATTGCAGTATATGAAATAAAAACCACCCGTCTGCCGGACATAGGCGGTCGCTCAAACTTTTTATAAATTTTCAAAAAGTGAAAAAAATCACCGACAATTACCCAATTATTACCAGTTTCAAATCTTAATCAATTTGAAGGAAAATGTGATCTAAATCTATAATATACGCGTCTGCCGCTATAAGAGGTCGCATTTTCGAAACAGACGGCGTTAAAAGAGTTCAAAAAACGCCGCCAACCTCCTCATAAGTTACCAACACAATTTTTTTGTCAGAATATTAGTTAGTATCTAACTAATCAAACCACCTACAAAAACCATCGGCAGACGGTCGCCTTAAGAGAGCAGACGAGCTCAAAGTTTTTTAAAATAAGTTCTTTTGTGTTAGACAGTACGCCACTGCCCTATAATTACCAAGCAATTGTTTGGATGATATTAATTATTATAGTTTTAATTTCAAAATGTTATTCGTCTGTTGCTTACAAGTGGTCGCCGTTTCAAAGCAGACGGCTTTAAACATTTCAAAAAATATAAAATCTGTGAATCTCTTCCATTCATAACATAGGTAGGTACTTTTATATTTCTGTAAGAGGTCAAAATTACTTTATTTTTAATTTTAATTTTTTTATTGGTATAAATAATATGTATCATTCCATTATTGTGGGACAGATAGTAGATGGTAGCAGGATTAAAAAATACTTATAATATATTAGAAAAAAGTTTATTGAGAGAAACTAAACTTTCTGCGTTAGAACATTATGCTGAACTAACAACTTAGTATCTTATTTGTTTGAAGCTAGATTTAAAAATGAACAATAGTGAAGAAAAAAATAAAAGATTAATTAATCTTCTTCATCACTGGATGGATTATGAACCCCATCTTCATCATCCACGTCAGATATAGGCTGATCCAGCTAAAGTTTGTGCAATTTCTTCAGGAATCCTAGGAGATTGTGGCCCTACAAACCATTCAACTTGATATTTCTCATCTATCAAAATCCAACCGTTTTTTCAGGTTTAAAAAAACTTTGGTTGAGGCTCTGTTTCAAAAAATATAAAATACGTCAATTTCCTTCATTCATAACATAGGTAAGTGCCAAAATATGTTATTTTATGAAACAATTTTTGACAATTTTTAAGATAGAGGGTAACAGAATATATGTTACTTACCACCCATCAACGAACCCCCTACAAGTTTATCAGTAGTGGCTCACACGTTAAATGTAGCTCAAAATATCGCTTTGGATTGTAAACAATCATATATCTCTGTTACCTAAGATCTAGCAATTGCAAAGCTAGCTATGCAAATCCAAAATGAAGAACGTTCGAAATATAACAATGTATTTGTTCAACTTGGAGCTTTCCGTATCCAGATGTCATATTTTAAAGCCGTAAGAAAATATATTGAAGAATCCGGAATTACAGAATCTGGAATATTAGCAGCTGGTTCATTAAAGGGATTTCTTACAGGCACCCATTATAACCGATGCAAGCGCCTTCATCCCATGTTTGCTGCAGCATTTCCGGTGTTACATATTCGAGTGTTTCTTAAAAAACTGATGTATGCGTTAATGACATAAATGAATTAATATTAATCCAAAAACAGCAAGTTAGTGAACACCAACTATCTGATTGACTTAGAAAAGTTTTAGATGATTATGGCAGATATTACCAAGAGACAGAAAACGGACACACGGAATGATGGCATAATATTGAATTATTTACTTAAACTTTATAAAATTATTTCAACAATTTTCAAGAAGCATAAGGACAGGAAATTTTGACTTATATGTGTCATGTCTACCCCAAATAGCCACACTTATGTTCTCGATGAATCATCCATCCTATGCAACGTGGATTGTCAGGTTCTACAATAATTTAATAAATGTAGAAAATACGCATCCTGGCCTTAAAGACCAGGGTGGCATTTCTATAAGTCCTTCAATAGCTCCTTCAATAATTCAATATCAGCTAGAAGACGATGGGCCGCAAGTCATTCTCTTCGCACATCTATAGTAACTCATTTACTGGACACATTAAATGTAAATTATGTAAAAGATGTAATAAATGATATGCATAGTAGTAAAATTAAGAAGGACAAAATTTCATTGCAACAGCTTACTACCCAGATTTGCAGCACTCTCAACCCTTTTTAATCTGATATTTTAGAAAACGACGAACTTGTTTGTCAACCTTGCTACTGGAAAAAGTGCAAGACAAGAAACTAAAAATTTTCTTCTAAATATTATTACCAAAGGACAATCATTAAGAGATGGGTTTATTGCAGAATGTAATAAGGATGCAAGCAGATTTGAAAACCCTAATCCAAGGCAAGTCATTCATACATTTGCATCCGAAAATAAATTGAAAAGTAAGAAAAGTGATGGAAAGGTGGCAGAGTAGAACGAAACTTAATGGGAAGGCTTTCAGTGTTATCTTTGGAAAATAAAATTGATCTATCTAATGTATTATCATATCCGTTAACAACAGTTCCATTATCGACGGAAATATGAATAAAACGGATAAAGCAAAAGCTACTAAAGGTATTGGAAAATCAGGTACCTACTTCTTTAGCTCCTAGTCCAATAGATTGCATAATATTTGATGTATTCTTTTTTTTGCATATATTGGGTGATTTTCCTCTCACTTATGGTAGGTTAGCTATTCACATACTTAAAAAGTTATGCAAAACTTCAAGTAAAAGAATAGAAATGCGGTTTGATTTATTTCTCAGAAATCATGGCCGATCTGCACCTAAACATAATCCACTTGAAAAGATAAAATATGTTGATGGTAGTTTGATGCCACCCTGTGGTAACTCTTTGATATATAAAATAAAGAGAGTTAACCAGATTTGTGCAATCTGGAATTATGCAACAGGGACTCAACCAAAGTTTTTTTAAACATGAAAAAACGGTTGGATTTTGATAGATGAGAAATATCAAGTTGAATGGTTTGTAGGGCCACAATCTCCTAGGATTCCTGAAGAAATTGCACAAACTTTAGCTGATCAGCCTATATCTGACGTGGATGATGAAGATGGGGTTCATAATCCATCCAGTGACGAAGAAGATTAATCAATCTTTTATTTTTTTCTTCACTATTGTTCATTTTTAAATCTATGCTTCAAACAAATAAGATACTAAGTTGTTAGTTCAGCATAATGTTCTAACGCAGAAAGTTTAGTTTCTCTCAATAAACTTTTTTCTAATATATTTAATATAATATAATAATATAAGTATTTTTTAATCCTGCTACCACCTACTATCTGTCCCACAATAATGGAATGATACATATTATTTATACCAATCAAAAAATTAAAATTAAAAATAAGTAATTTTGACCTCTTACAGAAATATAAAAGTACCTACCTATGTTATGAATGGAAGAGATTCACGGATTTTATATTTTTTGAAATGTTTAAAGCCGTCTGCTTTGAAACGGCGACCACTTGTAAGCAACAGACGAATAACATTTTGAAATTAAAACTATAATAATTAATATCATCCAAACAATTGCTTGGTAATTATAGGGCAGTGGCGTACTGTCTAACACAAAAGAACTTATTTTAAAAAACTTTGAGCTCGTCTGCTCTCTTAAGGCGACCGTCTGCCGATGGTTTTTGTAGGTGGTTTGATTAGTTAGATACTAACTAATATTCTGACAAAAAAATTGTCTTGGTAACTTATGAGGAGGTTGGCGGCGTTTTTTGAACTCTTTTAACGCCGTCTGTTTCGAAAATGCGACCTCTTATAGCGGCAGACGCGTATATTATAGATTTAGATCACATTTTCCTTCAAATTGATTAAGATTTGAAACTGGTAATAATTGGGTAATTGTCGGTGATTTTTTTCACTTTTTGAAAATTTATAAAAAGTTTGAGCGACCGCCTATGTCCGGCAGACGGGTGGTTTTTATTTCATATACTGCAATTTTAGCGACCTGCCACATCAAACCTTTGGTAACTTATGAGGCAGTTGTTTTTACCTCCAGCTCTTGGTCTATGAATAGAACAGTTAAAATATTGATAAATATTGTTAATAAATGTTAAAAATAGTTAAAAAATGCGAGAAATAGAAATAATTTAATAAATAACCAAGCTGTTTAGAAAATCGCTAAAACTGATTAAAAATAGACCATAAGCAATGGTTAAAATTGGTTTAATTCTCTAAAAATGTAGGTGCCAGATTGATAATGACTAAAATGGCTAAAATGGCTGAAATACAGTTAAAAATGGATAAAACAGACTATAAACAATATAAGTGGTCAAACTACTTTGGGTTGACATCCTTAACTCTTGTTAAAAATGGCTAAAAATAGTTTAAAAAAAGTCCTACAAAAATAGTTCAAATAGTTGAAACGTGATTGAAACTGGTTAAAACAAAGAATTTAAAAAGTTGCCAAACTGGTCACAAATGGTTAAAAAATGGTTTTTAAATATCTAAAAAAATGCTAAAATAACCAAAAAACAAACATCTAAAACTGGTTTAAACAAATCATTACATTTTTAAGTAATTAGTAGAAAAATAGTTAACGCAGTTCGTGCATAAAATAAACAACTTTGATAATTCTTTTACGTTCGTCTCTGTTATAAGTAAAAATACAATTTTTTGTGATATTCCAGTTAATAAAACATTTTTTCATATATGAAATACTTCCCCCAAATATTAAAGAAATATCGTTCATCGCTCAGATGTGGCTTTGACCCAAATTCAAAAAGACTGTTGAGAAGTAAATATTGTCGATTTCTTGAATATTCCCAGTCTACTTGGCATTTTGAAATATGAAAGATTAGCTCTATGTTTCCACGGAAAATGTAGGTTAACGTTTACGAGGATAAAACATGCCACGTTGCCACATCTTATATGCTTTTTCCTAAACAAACTAGTACATTAATCTTCATAATCATAACAATTTTGTAAATGATCTATTTCATTACATTCTACTATGTCTATACAGACATACCTTAAAGACTTAACTTTAATTCAATTTTTTTAACGCGTTTGAATTTTTGTCGAATAATAATTTTGGCAACATTGTCGTCTGATTTGGAAGTAAAACGCGAACGTGGCAACGACGAAAAGCAGTTCTGCAATTAAATGTAATTGAGTTCCAACTTGTACAGCAATTTCATCTGCATTCGAAATTTCACATAGGTGTGTTATCTCCGGCAAATTTTATTGAAACAGGAATACGGGAGATGTTCAACACACCAACCTACATTTTTTTTAATTTTTTTTATTATTCGCTTTTCGGATTGAAAGGAGAATTTTAGTCATTTAGACACCAATTAAAAATGACTAAAGTTTAGTTTTGAGTGTTAGTTTATCCATTTTCTAGTTAGTGTTGAACTATTTTCAGCCATTTTAACTAGATTTACCAGTGTTATAACCAGTTTGGCTACTTGTTAAATAATTTTTAGTCTGTTAGCAAAGCCCACGTTCGCAAGTCTCGTGGAGCCTTTTTAACTATATTTTAACTATTTTTTAGTGACATTGATATTTTTTAAACCTATTTTTAATCAGTATCAATCAATTTTAGTAACGTTTCACCCATTTTATAGGGCACTTGAAGCATTTTAAACTATTTTAACCAGTTCATTTTTTTAAATGGTGCTTGGTATTTTTATACACTTATGAAGATAATTTTTAATGTCGGTAAAGCCAGCAGGCACTTGACGGCAGAACTACATGAAATATTTACCAAAATTATCGGCTTTTTATCGGCTATTTAAATGCCCAAAAAATAATTTTTCCGCTCCACTGTTTTTTTTTATTTTGAAGGTTCTGCTAGCTTTACCGTAAAGCTAGCAGAACCGCAGAGAATTTTAAAAACAATTATACAAAAATTATCGGCTTTTCATCGGCTATTTAAATGCCCAAAAAATAATTTTTCCGCTTCACTATTTTTTTATTTTTAAGGTTCTGCTAGCTTTACCGTAAAGCTAGCAGAACCGCAGAGAATTTTAAAAACAATTATACAAAAATTATCGGCTTTTCATCGGCTATTTAAATGCCCAAAAAAATAATTTTTCCGCTTCACTATTTTTTTATTTTGAAGGTTCTGCTAGCTTTACCGTAAAGCTAGCAGAACCGCAGAAAATTTTAAAAACAATTATACCAAAATTATCGGCTTTTTATCGGCTATTTAAATGCCCAAAAAATAATTTTTCCGCTCCACTGTTTTTTTTTATTTTGAAGGTTCTGCTAGCTTTACCGTAAAGCTAGCAGAACCGCAGAGAATTTTAAAAACAATTATACAAAAATTATCGGCTTTTCATCGGCTATTTAAATGCCCAAAAAATAATTTATCCGCTTCACTATTTTTTTATTTTTAAGGTTCTGCTAGCTTTACCGTAAAGCTAGCAGAACCGCAGAGAATTTTAAAAACAATTATACCAAAATTATCGGCTTTTTATCGGCTATTTAAATGCCCAAAAAAATAATTTTTCCGCTTCACTATTTTTTTATTTTTAAGGTTCTGCTAGCTTAACCGTAAAGCTAGCAGAACCGTAGAGAATTTTAAAAACAATTATACCAAAATTATCGGCTTTTTATCGGCTATTTAAATTCCCAAAAAATAATTTTTCCGCTCCACTGTTTTTTTTTATTTTGAAGGTTCTGCTAGCTTTACCGTAAAGCTAGAAGAACGGCAGAGAATTTTAAAAACAATTATACCAAAATTATCGGCTTTTTATCGGCTATTTAAATGCCCAAAGAATAATTTTTCCGCTTCACTATTTTTTTATTTTTAAGGTTCTGCTAGCTTTACCGTAAAGCTAGCAGAACCGCAGAGAATTTTAAAAACGATTATACCAAAATTATCGGCTTTTTATCGGCTATTTAAATGCCCAAAAAATAATTTTTCCGCTCCAGTATATTTTTTTATTTTGAAGGTTCTGCTAGCTTTACCGTAAAGCTAGCAGAACCGCAGAGAATTTTAAAAACAATTATACCAAAATTATCGGCTATTCAAATAATTTTTCGCTTCAACATTTTTTCTGCTCCAGTATTTTTTATTTTTAAGGTTCTGTTAGCTTTACCAGCAAAATGAAGAGAGTTTGTTGTTATATGTCAACGCAAATAAATGTATTCGATAAATAACTTTTTTTTAGCATGTAATTTTAAACTAACTGTACACATAGCAAATCTGCGCGGAATTGCAATAATTTGGTCAGAAACGGTGTACTACCCTATATATAGTAGAATTTATTACCCAATTCAAATTCGAAAATTTATTTTAATCAAAATTTGCATGGAATTTTAAAAGAAATTAAAATGAGTCTTGGCTTAATCAGGATAATTTTCATTAATTTTGATGTTTAGTATTTGTACTATTCATTACTTTTTGTACAATATGTACATTCTTATTTTATAATTTTCTTTTTAAAATTCTCTATGGTCCTGCTAACTTTACGATAAATCTAACAGAATTTTAAAAATAAAAAAAACTGGAGCAGAAAATGTTGGAAGGGGAAATATTATTTTCTAGGCATTTGAATAGCCGATAATTTTGGTATAATTGTTTTTAAAATTCTCTGCGGTTCTGCGGTAAAGCTAGCAGAACCTTAAAAATAAAAATAAAAACTAGTGGAGCAGAAAAATTATTTTTTGGGCATTTAAATAGCCGATAAAAAGCCGATAATTTTGGTATAATTGTTTTTAAAATTATCTGCGGTTCTGCAAGCTTTACGGTAAAGCTAGGAGAACCTTCAAAATAAAAAAATATACTGGAGCGGAAAAATTATTTTTTGGGCATTTAAATACCCGATAAAAAGCCGATAATTTTGGTAAATATTTCATGTGGTTCTGCCGTCAAGTGCCTGCTGGCTTTACCGACATTAATTTTTAACCAGTTTTAACCATATTTTAACCAATTTTCTTTCTTTTTTTAGAGTCAATATTTAAACCAATTTTTATCAGTTAGTCACATTTTAACCCGTTTAGTCATGTTTTAACCCGTTTGGTCATTTATTAATTTATTTCTAATATTTTTTTAACCGTTTTATGAGTATTGGCTATTTTTAAGCTATTTTTTTAATCATTTTTAGTTATAGTGCTCTTTCATTTATTTTAGCCATTTATTACCAACATTGATATTTATTTAGACATTGTTAATTAATTTTATTAATGTTTTAACTATATATGGCCAATTTCTAAATATTTTGAGATATTGTTAACCATATCTTATTTATTTTAACTATGTTTTAGAGACTGGTAATGTAAAAAAAATAGTTTTAACCCTTTATTTATCAGGTTTACCGTTGTCCTAACTATTGTAGCCGTCTTTAGGAACTTCGGATACCGTTTAATCAATTTTATTTTTATTTATTTTTTACCCCATAACTTATCTTTTAAACAGTTTGGAATTTTTAAATATCATTTTTAATCTCTTTTAACAATTATAATTTTTATGTCATACTAGTTCATTATTGTGTTTTTATTGCTTATTTACCAACTAAATTATTTTATGCCCGTGCATGCATAAAGTGAACTTCATAGCCCGCGCAGGCATAAAGTGAACTTTATGGCCTGTGCGGGCATAAAGTACACTTTATGGCCCGCAAAGTGAACTTTATGGCCCGAAAGTGAACTTTATGGCCCGCGCGGGCATAAAGACAAAAAAAGCTTTTTTTATATTTATATTGTGGATGCAATAACAAACTTGTATGACATAAAAGTGTGTATGCACCGCGGGTATAAACAGATGATTATGCCCTCAGATCCAACATTTGTTGGCAAATTTTATTTATTTAAAATTTTTTTCCGATACTATAAAAAATTTCTGGTGATTTTCTATACTCATCCTATTTTAGTCCCATTTTTTATTTTGTTAGTCACTGTTTTTTAATAATTTTAACTATTTTTAACCCGTTTGAACCCGATTAGTCATTTAATTAAATTATTTCTAATATTTTTTTAACAGTTTTAATAATCTTTACTATTCTTAAGCTATTTTTCAATCATTTTATCTTCTGTGTTAGTCCCGTTTTATTGTTTTAGTCATTTTTTACTGATATTGACACTCTTTAACGTGTTTTAAGATATGAACTTAATTAATTTTATTAAAGTTTTAACCATGTAATTATTAACTATTTTAAGGTATTTTTAACTATGTTTTATTTTTTTAAACTATTTTTTAGAAGCGATATTTAAAAAAATATTTTTAGCCATTTTTGTCAGGTTTAACGGTGTCCTAACCATTTTAGCGATTTTTAGGGGCTTCCGCCACTGTTTAACCTAACCTATTTTTCTTTACATTTATTTTTTACCCCAACAACCATGTTTTAATGAGTTCAGAATTTTTATTAATCATTTTAAATCTCTTTTAACCACTATAATAATTTTTTAGGGATCCTATAACAAGTTGTTGGGCAAATGGGCTACTTTTGTATAAAGAAATCTAATATATATGATAATATGTACATATTACTTATTAAATGACTAATATGATACTTTAAATAACTTTGCTCAAAGAACCCCGCACAAACCTTATGGGAATTGGCACCCGGTCAAATTGGCTGAAATTCCCATAAAGTTTGTGCGGGGTTCTTTACTTTTTCTTTAAGAAATAGCATATTAAAATAAACAGTGACATACTACCTGGGATTTGATTTAACTGACTGACTCTTTATATATATTGTAATAATATTTACATCTCAAATTTGGTTGGGTTCTAGTCAAAAAAAAATATTACAAAATTATACAAAAATATATAAAGTGTGTTTATCCTGTTATTTGCCACCTTATCTCTTTTCTTTACTTCTCAACCCGGATCTAAACCTTCCAAAATTCAAAATTTTTTATTAACCAAATCTCTTCCTACTTTTCTCCATTTATTACTTCTCAAATATGTTCATATAACCCAATTTCTTCCAATAACAATACCAAAATTTGTCTTCACCAGTATATTAAATTTTCTAATTTCACAACTTTCAATTAAACCTTTCTATATTATCTTACATTGACCAAGCTAATTTTTTTAAATTTCAAAAAAAATTGACCTGTTTATTATTTTTCTTGCCTTTCAAATTTTCTTAGCACTAGATTTTTATTTAATATAGCAACTTTAGTTTAGTTTTATTAACCCTTTGTTCCCTGTTTACTCTCTGACTTTGATTACTTTTTCATGTATTTTGATTCCAAAATTTCAATTATATTATACCATCTTTCATTGTTTTAATATATTTTAAAATTCTTTCACTTTTTCAAATTTATTGCCAATTTATCTATAATACCTTCGTTTCCTTTTCTTTACTTAAATATCAACTCTTCTATCCCATTTAATAAACATAACAGTTAACTACTAATAATCTGTTCATAGATTAAATTTCAACTTAAAAATAATTTTTTAATTTATAAAATTCCCTATATAGGGTGAAATTTTTTTTATAATAATATTTATATAAGATTGGTACACCTTACTGTTAACGTCACGTTGGAAACAGGACTGTCTATGAAACCAAAATTTGTTTACGTCTTTATCTTTATGTTATATCAATTATGATTTTTTATTTGTGATTGTGGGATTGTTCTGAAAAAATAAAGAATGAGTAAATAAAAGCTACATCAAATAATCTACAAAATGTGGATTATTTTATGATACACGATAAGCTTGCAGTTTAAGTATGTTGCTAACGCACAATCTCATTAAACTACATTCTTCAGCTTTTGGATGTTATTTCTTATTAAAACTATTAACGAAAGCCACTCAAAATCGATATACGGATTATTTTACTTGTACCACAAAATATAATATGTGGTCGAATAGACACTTTCAAACTAAATCTGCAAAAGGGGAGGAGTTACAGGTAGTTCGTCATAGCCCACGAGATTTGAAAATAGAAGTCGGTAGGGCCAAAAATTATTAAAATTAATAATCACTGTAGATAATACCTTTTGACCTTATATATTTAAAAGTAATTTTTAAAAAAATCATAAAAGTAGCCCATTTTAACTATTTTAGAAATCTTTTCGATACTAAAGCCAATTTTTAGCGATTTTTTAAAATATTCAGTCAGTGTTAGTAATCCGGTTTTAATTATTTTAGCCACTGTTTAAGTTTTTGATGTTGGACTTTTAAACTATTGATGATGATGTTTAAACAAACTTGGTGATGTTTTAAATTATTTCTGACGTCTTTCAATAAGTTTTAGCTGTTAACTATATTAGCCATTTTTTTTTGGCCATTGTTTAAAATATTTTTATAGAGTTTTAGCGATCTTTTAAAAAGTTGATTACAATTATTTTTGGTCTTTTTTTGATCAGCTTTAGCAAGTTTTTTTCATTTTAGTCCTAATTTACATATTTTTAATAATTTTGAATCGTATTTAAACATTTTGTAACCATTTTTAAGTACTTTAATCAATTTTTTTTAATTATTTTAGCAGTTTCAACGGTGTTTTATTATTATTTTTTAATATATAATTATAAAAAAGTTAATAAATTTTGGAAAAATCTATGTTTTTAAAACTTTATTCTATTGATATTTTTTATAATTCCCAATTTTATTACAATTTGATTCAAATTATTTTCATATAAAATTTCTTTGAACTTTTTTTTTATTTAATTCATTTAAAAAACTTTTTTTTTAGAATGTAAATAAATCTCTCTAAACGCTAATTTAAATATAATATAAAAAAGTAGATACATTTTGGAAAAAAAGTTTAGAATAATATTTTTTTTTATATATTTTAATTCCCAATTTCGTCAAAATTTGGGGTTTTCAATTTTTTTTAATAAATCTGGTTTTTATTTAAAATTTTATTGTTTTATTAATTTCTTCAAAATTTAATTTATTTAATTTTTTTTGTCAGAATTTAAAAATCTTTTGGTTTGCAATTCCAAAATTATATTTTTTAAAAATTTGGTGTTCTCTTCATAAATTTCGGTTTTTGTCGATTTTTTTTATTAAAAAAAATTTTTGTTTGAAATAAATCTACCTATATAGATAAATTTATAATTTCTTCGAACTTCATAATTTTAATTGGGTTTATTAAAATTATTTTTTTATATTTATTGTACATTTTAATTTTTAACTTCAAAATTGGCATTTTACCAAAATTGTGGTATGAGGGACAACATTTGCAGGTATAAAGGTGAAATCCATTTAATGAATTATTTAAAATTCCCATTTCGACAAAAATTATTCTAATTATCATAATTGCCTAAATACAAATAAACCAGTCACTATTTTTAATGTATTTAGTTTGCGCCAAATGGAAACCAGTTAATATTTTGTAGTTGATATTACAAAAAATCTAGACTGCACCAATCAGTCACTTTTTATATGAATAAAAAATTCTTCGTAAAATTATAAAAATTATAAATATTTTATTTCATTTCATGCATGTTCGATGAGCTGATTTGGGAATCGCCCATTTGTAGTTTTCAATTGTCTCCCAAAATAAAAATATTACCTGTCTCTCAAAAAGGTGATGGTCGAGTTGTCTCCCGGATGATTTTAATCCGTAATTAGCATAAATACTTATAATACCTTAAAATCTCAACGTTGTTGCCAAATCGATCTTATATCTTGACGAAATATTTGGTATTTCCTAATTTTGTTAAAATAAAACAGTAATTAGGAAATTATAATTATTTTATTATAGAGGGTGTTTTTTTAAAAAGTTTCCACCCCCGATTTAGGCTTACCCAATAATTTTTGGCAAAAATGGCGAGACACGTCGATTTTTGATTTGAGGGGGACAAAATTTTTGATAACAAACATCACTCTAACGTCAACCCCCTTCACCCCTCGCCCCTTAACTTTAAAATTTAAATAGGGAACATACCATGTGTGGCACATCAGGGAAAAGGTAATTCAATGCAGAATTCAAATCACTAAGCTTAATTTTTTTACTACCTCCCTGAACAGAAATACAGGGTGTTTCTTCCTACCCTCACTTTACTCTCGCGCAATAATTTTTGAGAAAAATAGTGAGACACGTCGACTTTTGATTTAAAGGAAACGAAATTTTTAACAAAATTTGTTGCTCTACCTTAACCCCCTTCACCCCCACCCCGTAACATGAAAATTTGAATGGGCGATACACCATGTGTGGCACATCAGAGGAAAGGTAATTCAATGCAGAATTCAAATCATACCCTTTGTCCACTGCTAGGACAAAAAAACATTACATAATTTGGTGATATTAATAACTTGTAACAAAGATTCTATATAAATTACTTTTAACGTTTAAGATTAAAACTAGATTTAAATGCAGATTATCATTAAAATCATCTAAGGAATTTTATTTACTTAGTTATATCCTGAGAGACATTTTACAAAAAGAAAAAGGTATCAACAGTTCAACGTACTTTAAAAAAAATTTTTGATTTGGCAACAGTGGTGTAATTTGTGAAAATTAATACCTTTTAATGTACATTAGCTTGGGAGACAACTCGACCTATGGTGGGAGATAATTCGACCCATAAAAAAAACTACCTGCTCAAGGCGGGAGACAATTCGACCTTGCCCGTTTTTTCTTTAGTTTCCTAGAATTCGATCGAAACTGTTCAATATTAACAGATAAAACTTAATTTGAGACCGACTTCTTTATCCTTTTGTATAGTTTATTACAGTAATACCTCGAAATGATATTGTTCATCTTCTATTAGGCACGTATATTATCATCGTAAAATATCGCCGTCCGGATGGAATAGCTATATTATATATAAAGCGGGGCAACATTTTACGACCACAGCCCGTCTCGTTGAGATGATGGCAATAATTTAGGGAAAGTGTTTTCAATGTTATGTTATATACACTCAAAAAAGATACATAAAAAATGGAAATGACTACGATAAATTATAGCCAAAGAAAACACCACTTCATATTTATTATTTATTATTGTCGTAACAGACAACGTGGCTGATTACAGGGGGGGAGGCTTGATATTCTATTAAAATTTTTACTCATTTTATTTAATTCCCTTCTATTTTTCTGTACACAGTCTTTGCTTTTGTCTTCTGTTGTTAATACAATTTCTTGGTCGGGTGCGCAGTATGTGCCCCGAAAACATGTTGATTTTCTTATTATTATTTCAAAACTCTCTTGCTTTGCGAAACATGCGAAATTAAGTTTATGCTAATGGATATTTACTTTCTGGTGACCTTGTGATAGTTTATTTAGTTTCAAGTCAAATACTTTTTCATGTATGCTTATGGTATGACCATTGTTTAATGGGTGACGACGAATCGGAAAATTATTATTTGGACGCCAATTTTAAGAATTATTTAAATCAAAATTTGGTCTATTTTTAAAAATTTTATAAACTAACAATAATGTAGATTAATTTTTATGTTACAATTTATTGTTGAGCTGTGGACTTCTATTCCATAACTTGCGCCAAAGAAAAATTTTGAAACCAATTCACCGTAATTCCTGGATTAATATCATATTTATAATATAGAATCCATTTGATTAACTCAGATTCCAAAATACCATTGTAGCAATAATATAAAAATAAAAAAATTGTAGCAAACGCACGCCATTAATTTTAATGGCGTAGCTTCATATTTCAAAGTGAAACAAAAACAACGCAAACTTTTAATTCCAAATTCCAATTGGAGAAATGCGGCAACCGTCCATGACAGTTGATTTCTCTCGTCTCTGTCTCTCCCTTTCTCCGTCTCTTTAATCCACTTTTGTTTTAAGTTTCCCTTTTATGAAACGCTCATTTATTTGATTAATGGAGACACATCAAATAAAATTCTAAATTACAATTTACGGAGGTTGTTATTACTGTTGCTTCTGCGAATTCGTCACGACTCGAAAAAATAGATACCGCCCAAAAAATAATTATCATAATGAAAATATTATTCGGCTATTATTTCTCTTTAAATGGTCGAAACATGCTAAAATCATTTAAAAATAATGTTGCTGTTGTAATTATTATTATTGATAAATAACTTTATTTATTATAAAATATAAATCAATAGTAAATAAAAATTATGGATACGCTCAAATGGTGGTACTTCGGCCTTACTTCGGTACTTGTGCGAACCTGGCGAAACTTCTCACATATATCTAGGGTAATATTATACATGATCTGACTAGGAAAAGTTCTAAAAATTTAAAAAAAGTTTTCCTGTGCAAAAAAAAGTTTGTATGGCGGGTACCGGAAGGGCATTATGGGTCTTACGCCCTTTGTATTCGAGATACGTGTTTTATGAATTTTGACCATTTCTTTTCTTTCTCATACATTACGAACCATCCTGTAAATATACATGTTCCTCATATCCCGTGGAATATAACGATGTATCAAAATTATTGATAACCCAGGACCGACTTTATGAAAAATTCACAATTGTTACATCCTCCAAATAACACCCTGTATAGTTATTTTTTTTAATTTAATCGTCATATTTGAAATGAGCGCAAAAAACTGAATTTAATCGTGTGGTTGTATTTTTTGGGCAGTCGACTTTACTATGAAAACTTTAATTTCATATTAATGTTTTTTTTGATTTTGCAGTGAGGAAATGAAATTTATTGCGTTTTTTATTCATTACTATGATTAAAAATTAAAGTAGGTGCATTGATATTTTTTAATGATACTTCCCACTTTTGCAAAATATTTTTTACTTATTACTTTATTCTTTTTATTAGTCCATCTATAAATAGTCATTTTTAATTTTATTTGTCATTTCATCTTCTATATTACTTTCAATCAATTATTTTCCTTTCTTATTTGTAACCTGATTCTTCTTCTCTCCCTTAACATTTTTGAGACCATCCCTCTTCCTTTTTCTCCTCCTTCGGCCTTCCTTTACTTCTTCATTTTACCATTTTTCTTTCACATATTTTTCATTTCTTCTTTTCTACAGTTCGTTCTCCACGTTTCTGTACTAGGTCCCAGTCTTAGTTCTTAAGATAATTATTATAAATTGTTTAGATAAACTTAATTAGTTCACTTTGTATCGCTGCCCTTCAGGCTAAATTTTTCTTTACTTGTTAATTGCTTTAGACTTTATGTTAAACAAATTTAAAGAATTCGCGGTTTATGTCACTTATCAAAAATTTTATGTCACTTGTCACATTTTATGTCACTTGTCTAATTTTATATTTATTGGTAATGATCTAATTTCATAATTTTAACGATTGCACGAAAAATAATGTGTTTACCACGGCCGCGAAACTTTTTGGCGATCTCAAGATTATCTTGCCTCGGCCGCAAGCGGCCTCAGCGATAATCTTTCTTTCGGTTCGCCAAAAAGGTATTTCGCGACCTATAGGCATACAAATAACTATTTTTAAGCTATTTCGCATCTTATTGAGCCCAAATAGTTCATCGGAGAAAAAAACCTTAATAATGAAATTTAAAAGAAATTTTATGTAGTTTTATTTTGTATGGGAAGGTTATTAACAAAAAACAACAGTTTTTCAGTAATATGCTAAAAATCATCTGGAAATGATTGAAATACACTCTTGTTTATGTGATAATTCAGTTACTTACCTTACAGGTCCAATGACCCAAAGACAACCATATTTTCTTATTAGATAATTTCAAAGATCTTATTTAACGTCTTTCTTTGTCCCCTATTCTGTTCATAATATTGTATGTTTTTCCCCCTTTTCACTTTTATTCCCATTTGCATGTTGTTGCTCCGTTGGCTGTTTACCTTTCCTTGTATTTACTATAACCCCCCGTTCTGCCAAACGTCAAATATCTTTCACTTTCTTTTTTACCTCATGTTTGACGTAGACTCTTTCTTTCTCCTTTCTACTCTTTCTCTTTCTTTCTCCTTTCTACTCTTTCTCTTTCTTCTTTTTCTCTTCTTCTTACACTACGGCCATTTCCTATACTGATCTCTTACTACAATCTGGTTAATTTGATATCCATGTTCAATTCTATGTTTTTTTATATGATATCAATTTAAATTGATGATTATACAGGGTGGCTACTTTTTAATAGGGACACTATTGCTATCTCGTAAACGGTAGACGCTAGAAAGACGGTTAAATGATGAAAAATGTGCGAAATATAGAAATAGACAAAACGATTTTTTGAAATCTAAAATATTCCTATTGGTTCCGAAGTTAAACGACAAAATCCGAATTTGTGGAAAATCGTTCTTTTGAATAAGCTATGTTATTATACAAAATTTGGGATAACTTTATTAATATTTTTTGTTGTACTCTAACATCGATATAAAGCGCCTAAGTTAAATTTTAAATCTGATGTTTTGTCACTTCATCAACTTTATTTTTTAAATACGGACCTGTCTATTTTATTTAAAAGTACTAAATCGCTTTGACTACTATATCCAACAATAATCACATTTGATTATTCTGTGTGGACCAGGGTCGATAATTTTTGAAACCGAAAAAAATAATAGTAGGATGAAACCCATTGGAAAAGGGATGAAAGTAAAAATCATTTACAGCCGATCTGATGTCAGGAATTTTAATAAATAGCTCAAAATTGTACATAATGATAAAAAAAAATTCGGATTCGAGTTTTTTTCGTTTCTTTACATTTTTTGAGAACATTTGCCATAGCAATGTATTTTTTTTACTCCGTCAAAAAGTAGAGACTTCAACGAACAAAAAGCCCACCGAGTTTTTTAAAAAAAGCAGATATTTTGGTGCGAGAATTTTCGATTCAAAATTAGGGTGCTTTTTTTATATTAAGCCAAAATAAGGTAAAAAAATAATAATTTTAAGTCAAAAAACTTACAGTGTATTTGGGAGATAAAAAGGTAAGTTTTCACGAAATTTCGGGAAAAATTTTTTTTTGTAAAAGATAAAAATAAAAAACCAAAACCTATTTGAATTTTTCAACATACATTTTGAGGTTATGTGAAAAAGTGTAAATACAAAAGTCGTATATCTTTTTATTACCTACAACTCTGCTATTTAACTTTTTTTCATAGGACTTGTAGTTTTGCCGGAAATCGAGATAAACAGTTTTCTACCGTTAAAAACTCGCCCCCTTCCACTTCCCGACCTCAGATCGCCCGTAAATTATTTTTATTTTTTTTTGTTATATTCCCTTCCTTTTCCAATGGGTTTCATCCTACTATTATTTTTTTCACTTTTTACCATTTTCAAAGGCTTCACCCTGGTCTGGTGACGTTTTGAACGATCAAGAAGTGAACAATACATGACATACGTGGTTTTACGTATTTTCTGAGGGGGAGACAACAATGCACCTGCTAGTGCTTGTGGACTTGGAGAATTACTAAGATACAATAGCATTTGTTATTGTAATATTTAATAAATAAATAATTAAATAGAATTTCCTGATATCTAAATGTAGTATACTTCGTACCACGTTATATCGTTGAATTTAGATTTCGAAGCGATTTAATAATATTAAATAAAATAGACAGGTCCGTATTTAAAAAGATAAAGTTGATGATGGCCCCGAAGAGACAAAACGTCAGATTTAAAATTTAACTATGGCAGTTTATAACGATGTTAGAATACAACAAAAACTGTTCATAAAGTTATCCCAATTTTTGTATAATAACAGAGCTTTGGCAAAAAAACGATTTTCGACAAATTCGGATTTTGTCGTTTAACTCCGGAACCAATAGATTTCAAAAAATCGTTTCGTCTATTTTTATATTTCGCATATTTTTCCCCATTTAACCGTCTTTCTAGCGTCTACCGTTTACGAGATAGCAATACTGTTCCTATTAAAAAGTAGCCACCCTGTATGTATCGTCGCCCTTCAAGCATTTTATACTAAATTTATAGTTTATAATTTTATATTTCTGTACTGTCAATTTTGTGATGTGATGTTAGTCAAGCACATAAAAGTGAACGTATGCTGTTCCAATTATTGTATTACTTGATGTTACTTACATAGTTGGCCACCAAAAGGCCCAAAATCTTTACCTGGCATGTTCAGCCAGTTATTGGTTTTTGAATTTTCGTATTTTCACTTGTTGGAAACTAACGTTGCCGGCGGCACTTCCCACCGACATCTCGTTACCTGATTTGGATACGCATTCTGCTAATATCATCCTTCATCCTAAACTACCCTTACATCAATGTTTAGCTGTTAACATGTACCCCATAATATATTAACATTTTATTACTCTCTCCTTTTCCTGTACCACAACTTTCCTCCCTTTAACTTTCTTTTTCTCCAGTGCGCGTACATTTTAAGCAATTTGAATATAATAATAATTTTAAGACGTCGTAAATTCATTAAATAATATCAATGCACCTACTTTAATTTCTGATAAGTTGTATTTTGTTTTCTCCCGTCAGCCCTAAGAACTTTGTATTCTAGGCCTGATGATGGCAGTTTTCCGAAACTAGTTGCCACCTTTCTTCATTTCAACTTTAATAAAATTTGTGGTACTCGACTTAGAGTTTTATTACTTCATATTTGTTTGTAAATTAGAAATGGTTAATGTAGGTATTAAAGGCTACATCAGTTATTATGAGAGCTGTTGGTACTAAGAACTATATAGAGCTAAAAATTTAATTAATTATTCGTTATTACAAACATCCGGTATTTTCTTACTGAAAGAATATCATGTGATTTGGGACGTTTATATAAAGATATAGAACTGATTATATAAATACAAATTAGCGTCCAAACCTAACAACATCTAATACAATTTTAGGGTATTGTCAGCACCTGAGAATCTAATAAAGGTTTAGACGAAAAGGGACGTCGAAACGGCATCTGAAGGCGTCGTGACGCCATGTGAAAACACACGCTTGATTGAAAGTACACAACAGCTGGGAATCGCATATTTGACCACGTCAGTCGACAGACGGCGTGGCGGCAGTAGCGGTGGCTGTAAGTCCGAACAGGATAAGGGATTAATGGAATTCGATTTTTTTTCCTAAGGGCTGTTTGCGTTACCAAAGTGGATTTTCTTGTCAAGGTTAAGTCGCGTGTCTTTTGTTGTCCCTTTGGTTGTAGCAATCGACGATTGAAAATATTTACATAATTTTGTTTTTTGAAACTTGTAGACTTCTAGGGAATATTATATTTTCTCTTATTAATCTGATAATTTCCGTTATTAATTATTCTACTTCCTGTAGAAATACGTACATAAAAATCGCAAAAAATATTAAATCGTAAAATATGAAAAAGGAAGATACTTTATTTAAAACGAAAGTACGTTGTCTATTTAATTTTAATAAAATAATTACTTAGATGTTCATAGCTATGATATTTTTGCCATTAAAAATTATTCTTTAATCTTGTAATGAAACTAAACTACCGTTTCTTTGATATTTCAGGGAGAAAGACGCGAGCAACATTTTACACCCGGTAGATTCACTCCAATCAAGTTGCCAGAAGGTCCGCCTCTAGAAGGAGTAGCTCATCTTTTAGATTTTCCTAGACATCGATTGAGATTGCTGGAAAAACTCGGCGAAGGAGACTTCGGAATGGTAAGTAAATAAATATAAATTTATTTCTTCTAAATGTGAATTATTTTGCATGGTATTTGTTGTCAATTTTGACAGTTAAATGGTGTTAAAAATTAATATAATAATTTAACAAAAAAATTAAGTGGTCTACTGTCGCGCTTTAAACACCTTAAAGAAGTTTTAGATAAATATCATATTTATCAAATAAAATGAAGATGATCGTATTTCTTTATATTTCACATAACTCACATAACAAACATAAAATTACAACCCCTAAACTTACTCCATCTCTCAACAGCTAAAAGCATAGTAATCAAATATTCCCGCCTGAAAAACCCTCAACCCTCTTCTTCTTTTCCATTTCTACCAACCTCTCAGTGTCACCAACACAAATAAAATGATCCGGTGCCTTAGTACCTTAAAGTAGGCACCACAGACAAACATTGTTGGTTGTCTACCCAAAACCTCTACAATACTATGGTTTAGTTCAGCCACATCTTGTGGGATAATAGGCCGGGGTGGAGTTGGCGATTCCTATCTGGAAAATATAAATACAGTTGGGCCAGCGAATGATTACACGTGCGTCACGGATACACGACGATATCAAAGATATCCGTCTTATATCTTATCAAAGTTCCTTTACAATCGACAGAAAAGGATAAACTATAAAGTATTGTCTATGCCATCTAAGAAGTACGTCGTTGGAATTTGGTTTAGATCAACTTAACACAATAAAATGAGACAGAAACATAAGATGACGTTATTTATTAATTCATGCTGTCATATTTATAGCTTTTCTTTGACTAATTTAGTAGCTGTCAATGCTGTCATTCTTAGTTGTTATTGTACTTTTATTTCTCAGTTTTTGTGTCTTTTTTTCGTTTAAGTCATATTTCCTAATTAAAAACAGTTCTTTTAAGGGCTAATTTAGTTTATTGTTATATTTCAATTTAAAGTAAGTATATTTTTTATCAATGAACACATTAACCTTACATTTGGACATTGTGACTAATCTTACGGTTACGAGTCGTTTTAAAATGAATTAGATGAAAACCTAAGCACACTGAATAATAATACGGTAAAACTGGTATTGCAAAATGTTTTTATCGTTACCTATTTTTAGAATATGCCTGGGAAAACTCTGAAGACACAAGCGCAGCAGTTTGTCTTAAACTTATGCGAGTACTTTGAAATGGAGAAAAGGAATGGAGGACCTTTAGAACCACTGTCATCTGTTCAAGAGGTAAATAAAACATATTTAACTTATAAAATAAGAAAAAACTAACTCTTTAAATGTATTTTAGCGAGTAGCAGCTGCACTTAAAATATCAAAAAAAACAGTGTATGCTATTAGGAAAAGGAAAGATAATAATCCAATTTTATCTTCCCCTGGAAAAAATAGGCCTCGTTTGAAACTGAAGACTACAGATTTACCTGAAGGAAATAGAATGGCAGTACGAAATACATTATATACTATGTATGAGGAAAGTTAGTACTCACTTAATATTAAACACATAAAACTAAATTAATTTTTTTTTTTAGAAAAACTTGTTACTCTCAAAAGTTTAAATAATGAACTAAGGAATAAAGAAATAGTTTCTACTTCAAAATCATCTTTAAGCATCCTATTGAAGGAACTGGGTTTTAAATTTAAAAAGGATGATAATCGAAGAGCCTTAGTTGAAAGAACAAATATTGCATCACAAAGAGCATGTTTCTTTCGTAAATATATGGAAAACCGTGAAAATATTTATGCAAAGGAATTAATTTTTTTAGATGAAACGTGGATTTATTCTAAAGGAAATAAAACAATGTCTTGGCAAGATAATAATGTCAAAAGCGTTCGTAAACCAGAAGGTTATGATGGTAAACGATTTATTATTGTTCATGCTGGTTCATCGAAAGGATTTGTTCAAGGAGCAAGTTTACTGTTTTGTTCAAAATCTTTAACTTTAGATTATCACGGAGAAAGGAACAGTGCGATTTTTAGCAAATGGGTTACAACACAGTTAATTCCCAATTTAGAGGAGCCATCTTTAATAGTAATAGACAATGCACCGTACCACAGCGAAATACAAAATAAACCACCTTCGACTTCTACAAAAAAAGCTGAAATAATATCTTGGCTTAAAGATAATAATATTAATTTTGATGAAAAATTTAAAAGACCAGAATTACTGCAATGTGCAAAAATGAATCGAAAAGAAAATATATATATAATTGATGAATTGCTACGAGAACATGGTCATGAAGTATTAAGATTACCTCCTTATCATTGTGAGTTTAATGCTATCGAGTTAATTTGGGCTGATGCAAAGACATACTATAACAAATATATTGGCAGAGATGGATATAGTGATGAAAACGTTCTAAATATGTGGAACGAAGCATTAGAAAAGTGTAACGCTGAAGTGTGGGCTAATTGTGTGAGACATACTGACAAACTCATTGAAAAATGGTATGAGCGAGAGCAACATTTAAGTGACACAGATGTTGAACAAATAATTATAAACCTAGGTGACCAATCGGATTCTGAAAGTGATGATGAAGTATAATAAGTATTTTTGAAGTTATACATGTAAAAAATATATTTTTCTTTGTATTCAATTATTATGACATATATGAAAGGCTTTTTAAATTTTAAATAATAAAAATAGTAATAATAACACTTTCTTTATTGAATTGCTAGATGACAGGGTATCGATAAAGTTCTTGAACCCTAAATATTTATATAATCATCTTGTGTAGCTGCTATTAGCACGCTTTGTTTATTAATAATAAAAGTGCAAAATACCAATTATGCATTGTAAATAATACAAGTGCAAAATTTCAATTATGTATTGTATCTTACATCTTACCAAAACAAAATTCATATTTAAATCTTTTTTTTTGATATATTATTGTAATTGATTGTTAAATCTGAGTTTAGTTCTTATATCTCCTTAAAATCCACATATTTTTCAATTGCATACTTAAATATCTTCCAAATATGTTGTGGCAATATAACGAAATTTATATAATAGGTATTTAGTAATTCAATGTAAAAGCCAATATTTGCACGTACGTGGTGGCAGTAGGCACGTTGATTGTGAACACAAGACAGTTTTTGTTTTGATTAAAACTTTTCGACTAATTTCGTTTGAATATTATTGATGACGCACGGGTAATCATTCGCTGGCCCGACTGTATATTGCAAAGAAAAATTCTTAAAATAATTCTAGGAATGGAAAATCAATATACTGGTGACAAATTACACAAAGACATTAATATTTTTGATATAAGACAATTGTACTATTTACAAATTTCTTAAACATAAAAAAAAATTGAATCAATGCCTACGACACACCCGTAAAACACTGTATTATTACCCAAACGTATAAAACGTGTTGGACAGCGGCATTGTAACTCCTTGGGACCAAAAATTCTTCTCTGACCTGAAAACATAAAAAAAAATTAAAACTATAAAAATAATATAAAAAATTGGATTCACTTCAAAAATCTTGAATTCTTTCATAATTTTTTAAATCAAAAATAAACGCGAAAAAAAAATATATATATAAAAAAAATATCCATTGATTAGGTATACAGGGTGTTGAAAATTTCAATGTACACTATTGGGATTTCGTTAACAGTTATAGATACAAAGTTATTTAAATGGGAAAAAAGTTGCATATTATCAAGACGAATTTACCGGATTTTGAAAAATTTTAATATCAGGTCTAGTTTCAGAGATATTAGATTAAAACCAAAATTGACGATTTTCGTTTTATTTATTTATCACCTTTATTTTTAAAGATAGAAGACAACTTTTTGAATCTTTTTTGTTGAAGACCAAATACCGTTTAACACATCGTAGTCGTTTCGTCTTTAAAGAGCATTCCTCAATTTTATTTTTTTAAATGCGGACCTGTACTTTTTATTTTCTTTTTGGAACCTCCACTTTGTTCTCTATCCAACCATGTACCACATTTAGTTTTTTTTTAATTAAATTTCGACAATGAACTGTACTATAGGAAATTTTGTAAGTACTGTCCTATGTATTTTATTCCAGAATATTTTTAAACAATCTTGAACATGTCTACAATTACAAGAAATAAATACGAGGTCGTTTAAATGAGGCAAAAGTTGTTTTTATTTTTCATTTTATTATGTTCCTGTTATAATTCAATAGTTGAAGACTAAATTATATTTTTATTCTCCGCTTACTGTTATGTAAAAAAATGTAATTTAAATATTTAATAGTGCCCAATAACTTATGTTTAATTAATTTTATTCAAAAATATTTATAAATATTCAAGATGAAAATGATCAGAACCGTACTTACAAAATTTCTTAAAGTACAGTTCATTGTTGAAATTTAACTAAAAAAAAATATGGATATTCCAAAAATAAAATAAAAAGTACAGGTCCGTATTTAAAAAAAAAATTGAGGAATGCTCTTTAAAGACGAAACGTCGTATTGAAAGATTAAAAAAGTTGTCTTCTATTCAAAAATAATAAAAAATATAATTTAATATAAATATAAAAATATTTCCATTTATTCATTCTTATTCATTTTGTAGGTTATTTTTGTTCTGTTATTTAATCTTCTTCTTTTTATTCGTTCTTCAACTGTGGCCTCTTACTTTACGCTTTTCAAATTATGGTCTGCTACCCTTTCCCTTTTGGTTTATTTATCTTTACGTCAAAAAATTTCAATTTTGCCTTTCTGTCATTGGCATCCATCTAGCTGCCGCATTGTATTACGCAGTTAACAGTTAATTTTAAAACTTTAATTTTTCTTTTTCGGAGTTTGATATGATATTACATTACTATAATCCTCTAGTTATTATTGTAAGTAACCCTTTTGAATATGTTTATATTGTTAATCCAATGTTCATATTCTCTATTGTAGGACTGATGATGGCCATCATTGGCCGAAACATGTCGCCAAGTTAATCAAGTTTTAACCAATTAATAAAGTTTGTGATATGACTTAAGTGTTTTATTATTCGATAAAAATATAGGTATTGTATATAATATTATATTAGGATGTATTAGGACCACATCACATACAAGCAATCTCAGAAATTGCTTCCGTGATGTCCTTGTTTATTCACTTACGTATTGTATTATGCACCTTTTTTGTAATATTTACAGCGAATAAACATTATTATTATTATTAATATTATTATTGTTACCTATATAATAAAGTCGTAATTTGAGAAGTCGAAATAACGGTTTAGTTTTGCTTAAATTTAGTATGCGTCTGCTTTTATATAATATATTTATGTTACTACTCTTTTCATTACAGCTACGTTAGAGAGAAAAATAGTTTTAGGTTGCACGAAAGTAAAAAAAAATAGTTAAAAATTAGTAGTAGTTTGAGGTCCAACCCCCTGCCCTGTTTATCTTGTAACGAGTGGCCCAAATAATAATTGATAAAGGCAATTAAGAAATTGAAATTATAAACATTTTATTTTAACAACTTAATAACTGTGAATACATATATTTTTTTAATCTTTATTTACTTATTTTTCCTTTTTGTTAATATGATGACACACCTGAAAATAAATAAAAGACACATATGAGCAATTATTATCATATTCATTCAGATCGTAATCAAATATAATTTAAACGTTCGTAGATACCATTTTCTCCTTTTAATTTTACTTTAACATCAATAAGAACATCATAAGTATTAATTATTTAAATACCAATTCAATTAAAAAATATAATTCAATATACACCGAGGGGCAGAATCACGCAACAATGTTTTGCATTATTTCAATTCATCAATAATCATATTCATTCAGATCGTAATCAAATATAATTTAAACGTGCGTAGATATAGTTTTCTCCTTTTAATTTTACTTTAATAAATCCATAAGAACATAATAAGTATTAATTATTTAAATACCAATTCAATTAAACAATATTAATAAATATACACTGAGGGGCAGAATCACGCAACAGTGTTTTTCATTATTTCAATATCAAGGATATTAGGGACAGAACCTCGCAAAATATCCTTCTACCAGCAGAATCACGCAAAGTGCTTCACAAATGGAACATCTACTGAGTACTAAGAGCAGAATCACGCAGAGTACTCCGTTCCAACAATATTTAAACAATAAATATTAATCTATAAACACTGAAATAGTGCTTCGGTAAACAATTAAATATTAAATAATTCACATCAATAACATAAGTACGAGAATATTAACATTATTTTTATCGTTATGTCGAAGGTGAGATCTCTCATTTCTTTAAACAGTAATAATAAATTACCATAAATCAATAGTAATAAAATTGCCATAAATACATAATAGTACAATTATTATAAAGTAAAATTCAATACAATAAGTAAAATTCGCTTACCCTTGATGCTCGCGCCTAATCCTTTTTTCAAATGTGAAAGATTTAATCGGTGACCACAGTTTCTTTTTTTTTAATTCTATTTCGGCAGAAATCAATCGATAGAATTATTTTTACTTGTGTTTTCTTCCTCAAACTTTTAAACTGAATTCTCGTTATTTATCCGTGACTAACGAAACAAAATCAAAAATTTTCCACCTTCGGACTGGAGCATATATCGGCAGCCCACGACTTATCAGCTGGTCTGACTTAATTGCAACTGCCTCTTTTATCTCTTTTATCGTACGAAAAGTGACGACGTACCGTCTCGCTGATTGGCTGTACCATTTTTCTGATTGGTTTTCGCGTTGTGTCACACAATCTGGCCGAGTGTTCTTTTTCTTTTCATTGGCTTAGTTCTGCCAGAAAATGCGGCTTCATATCCTCGGCCGCTGTGCTCCTTTTCCACAGTGACCTTTGTACGTTCTGCCAAATTTTTGCTTAGTTGCTAAACGAGTCCACACAACAATTCAATATGATTTGTTTGTCAAATTACGACATATTGTCACAAGTTGTTTTAAAACAATGAATTTTTTTACATCCTGCGGATTAAATTTCTTACATGGAGTTTATGACCTGGATTTGCATTTTTAGTTAATTTAGAATGTTATTATTTAGTTAGATATGAAAATTTTATATATGGTTTAATGCACAATTATTTATTTGTTCCTTATTTTTATTTTAATTTCTCTGTTTCTTTCGCCTTTATTACATTTGGTCAATGACTCCTATTTCGATATCCAATCGTTTTCAAATTAAACGGTTAAAAACAAAATTCGTCGTTGTTTCATTTCTTAAAAAATTAAAATACTACTCATAAATAGCGGGAAAGTGTTATCTTGGCCACAACCCATATTTACAGATAATTTCATGAAAATGCTCGAACGACATTGCGCGTTTGATTCCTGCTGGAGGTATGCGTTCAGCGGGATCTTATTGTTTATATCAGAAAACTGCCAAAAACTAATACATTTTTCTCAAAACCATCCATGTATCATCAATAGGCCTAAAATATATTTCTAACGTATGTTTCCTAAATAAACAGATTTTTTCTCATGTTTTGACGAGTCGTTTGCATTTCTACTCATAGAAATGCTTTTCTGGTAACCGTTATACAAATATATTTTACTGAGAGTTTTTTACTCTGTTGCATTAAAATCTTATTTTCAGTAAATGCTAAATTGGTAAGTAAAGAGGGCTCCATAATTACTTTTTGTATTTATTACCGTAATTATATTACCAGGTTAAATAACCAGTTTAATCCAAAAAGTATATTTTAAATTAAGTTTTGTTAAATTTTACTCGATAATTGGACGTATTCTTAAAAACAATGTTGTTGGTATCAATTCGCTTATTTAAGAAACATGAAAAACATCTATAAAACCCGAAAAACAAACTAAGCAAAAAAATGGAGCCATTGCGAGATTCTTATTATAAACGCTATGAACCAATATGAAACATAAAAGCCACAAACACGTCTTGTGATTGCTTTTTTTTCTCCATTTTTCCTACTCTTCGAGTCTAAATGAAAAACAATTTGTAACCCGTAAGCGTAATATTAATAATCAATATCATTCGCTTTGTTCGATTGTAAGTAATTTTTTTAAAAATTGTTACCGATTGTCCACTAACAGTAAAGATCACAAAAATAACCACAACAACACACACAAATTATAAATACTTATAACATGAAATACAGTCATATTAAAAAGTATAAATTGGATAATTTTTTTCTATTTCTATTTGTTTTATCATGTGATTTAACTTGAACTTATTAAATTGGCAATAATTCATTTTAGTGATTATTTTTATTTAACTTTCTCAAATAACACACGAATGCACTTCTTGTAAAATCACTTTACGTCTCATAATCCTTTTCTAGTAAAAATAAATTCGATAGATTTTCCTTTATGTCTGGCTGGCTTGGCTGAATGGGTCTCGTTTTTTTGCCAAAAAGCCGTTACAATTTTCTTATTTCGTATATAATTGGATTAGTTAAATGGTCTAGACGGTTTACGGCTTCGGGACGTGTGCCTATATTACAGCACTAATAAAATGTTACTTCTACGTGGCCTGGAATATATTTCGACAAAAAAAAATTAATTTCAACTTTTACCGTAATAACATTTTATAATTTTGTTAAGTGAAATAGACAGAAGACAAATACCATTACGTATTATTGTAGTTTCATAACAATTTCTCCATTCCACTAAAGGAAAATTTCCATATTTCCCTGAACATAAAACTCGGAAATTACCATCTTCCACAATCACAGCAGGCATATTTTCCTCCCCGTATTTTCTAACTGAATCTAATCCCCTCAATAAATGTTGGGTTTGTTTACCAAGTATTACAGACGTAATTTATGTCCCTTTATTCAGAAATGCATAAGAAATGGAGTTACTCCACTCGGAGCGGTTTTATATGCGCAAAATGCGGAGTATATATTCCAAGGGGGGTTGTAAAATGGCCCATCCCCACCGTCACCAAGCTACACCTTTCCAATAATGCAACGCCAGCCCAAGTTTATTACATCAAATGTTGGAAACGCAGAGGCGCCACCAAAACGTATTTATTATTTTTTTAATATAGCAAAAATGCAGATTTACATATATAACAGTCTTTGATTCTACTATAATTATAATTTATGACTTCATTAATAAGATATATTAGATATAGTGAATTAATCCTGCAGGGGCGTACCGTGACTTTTGGCCGCTCGTTTCCAATTTCAATACTTTAAAAAAGAAATTTTACAAAAAAAGAAGATAAGGAAAGTGGCTTTAGAAACTGAGCAGATTTAGATATAACTGTTGTATGTATCAACAACTATTCTATATGTGGGGATTTGAAGAACTGGGAGACAGATTGTGGACTTTTCGGAAAATACTCGAAACACACCTGTGTAATGCTAAGTTAAAAGGATGTTGCACTCGGGCAGATAGCTAACGCCATCTAAGATTCCTCCTATGTAATAAGCGCCTGTACAAACTGGAACCAACCGAGGGCACATATTTCTAAAGGATAATGAAACCTCAAACAAGTTTTAAAATACTTGTAAGTTTTGAGAATTTGCAGCTGGTGAGTCCTTAAACAACAGCTGTCCAATATACGGCCTACATTGTTCATCTAGTGTGTCAAAATCGGCCGAGACGGTAGCATGTTTTGTTTGATGGAAGTATGGGTATATCTTTCCCCTACGGGAAATATTTCGGACCATATATCTTTCCCTACAGAGTAACATCATGACACTACTCTCATAATTTAGTGTTTAATTATTATTTTTTGCACATTTCTTCACCTATCGAATAACACCATTAAACTTATTTCAAATTAATTTTTAAACGATGTTTTACTAGAAAAATAATGGTGCCACGTTTATGCCTAAAGGTGGATCCACATCAATAAAAATTTTTATTGATGTGGACTGTGCGCGGCATGTAAACAAATATTTTCGTGACGAACAACGCACGCTATCCGCGGTACAGTCGGTTTTTCAGTCAACTTCAAAGAGATTTGCGTCGCACAGTAGTGTTAATGTGGACTTCGATTTTAAGTGCATCTGTCATTTTGCTTCACACTTGACCTGCTCCGTATTTTTAAATGGCTATTTTTGTGATCATCATGTCTTATTTTTTAAAAAAGAAGTGTGCATTATCTACATCGCACAAAGAAAATGAATAATAAGATAAATAAAGAAAGGCGTTACTGGACAACGAAGCTGTTTCTATATAGAAAACAAAATTGCGGTAAAAAAATACTAAGAACTTTAGCTACTGATGAGACAACGGCAAAATTTTACAATTTTCTTCACATGAATCCTCATTGCTCCACTTCATTTTCTTTTAATATTTAGGTATTTCACTACTCCCGACAAGTGCTATTTAATATTTTATAGGTTAGGTACTCTTCTAGCATACATTCTCTATATTTTGACGCACACCTGGATTCGGCAGTACAACGCACAAGATAAATATTTACGTGGTAAAATATGTGATAAAATATATATTTGCGTCACAAATATAAGTGTTGGAATTCAAAATACAGCGCACAACGCAAATTTTTATTTATGGAAATTAACATGGGAAATCTCCAAGGTCCATTCTGGTAATTTTTTGGCTCATTCAAGGTCACTCGTGACGTCATCAGGTGAGAGCTGTTCGAGACCTGTTCAAACGCTATTCGAGACCTGTTCAAAAGCTGTTCGAGAGCTGTTCGAAAGCTGTTCGAGACCTGTTCGAGACCTGTTCAAGAGCTGTTTAAAGTTGTTCGAGATCTGTTCAAATGCTCTTGAACAGGTCTCGAACAGCTTTAAAGAGTTCTCGAACAGGTCTCAAAGAGCTTTTGAACAGGTCTCGAACAGCTTTAAAGAGTTCTCGAACAGGTCTCAAACAGCTTTTGAACAGGTCTCGAACAGGGTTTGAACAGGTCTCAATCAGCTCTCGTGTGATGACGTGACGAGTGACCTTGAATGAGGAAAAAATTACCAGAATGGACCTTAGTGATTTCCCATGTTAATTTAAATAAGGAGTGCGCCAGAACTGTCATAGCTTATTTACTGCTGTTATTGTATATATAGATGTTCCTCATAGGGCAACGACCACTAGCCATGTTGGACACGAACATTAAACTTCTCAGCGGTTGTTCAATTATGCACGTGTTCTGTTGGAGCATCCAATAATGTTTGGGAGTATTTTTGACTCTTTTAATCGGCAGAAAATAATCAAAATGAAGATGTGTTTTTATGTGGTATGTTTCCACTGCCCTGTAATGGCCAGGATAAATATATATTTCATCGCGTTAGTCCCTTTTTCAAACCTTAAAACGATTCCATATTCTTCCTTTTGACGATTATGTCGTGTCCACTCTGTTTTCTTTTACTGCGTTGTCAAATTTAATAGTAAATTAAGTGCAATAGTGTAAGATAGTTTTAAGTTAATAGTGTAAATTAGTTGTTAATGGTGTAGTACTCACGGATTTGTACGTACAGTTATTAAGTATAGATTCGCCGAGATTGACCTACGATTTTACGTATTTGCCATAATGCATAATTGAAAATATTTGTAAATATTCAGCGTAGCTTGTTATTCTGAGATAAATAAATACAAGAAACAAGTGAAGCACTTTTTCTTCATTAAATATTAGTCATCGCATCAAAATTCAAGCCTAAGAACCAGCTTCCTATTGAAATCAGTGCATCGGAGAGTCAGAAAAAGATTTCAAACGTGTTAGTGCATTTCACCTGCTATATAGGGTCCCTAACACTAATCATGATGATAATGATAAAAGTGATTATAATGAGAAATTTTTGCTGAAGAATACATTCAATGAAATTAGTTAATTCGAGGTCATCTAATTGAACACAACCAATCAGAACAAAATTACACTGAAAACTACCCATGGACTCTTTTCACTCGTTGCTATGCGATTTTGACGTTTCAAATATTTAATAATTTCAAAATATCGTGATTTTTCTATAATACTGACGACAATATTAATGAAATAATCGAATCAAATATACCAAAAAATACTGTTAACAACAAAAAATTTGTATGGAAAACATTTATGGACTTTTGCCATGTTAGAAAGTATCAATTAGATGGAAATCGGACGGTGGAAGAATTAACAAAAAAAATTCTATCCGAATTACCCTCGAACATAGATAAATGCTCAAAATTTTTATAACTTTCTCAAGCTTGTTGCTTATAGGAAACATAAATCCGCCTATACCTACGCCGTCGGTCTGTTTCCAAGCAACAAGCTTTCGAAATCTGTTATAAAATTTAATGTCTTATATACGTAAATTTCCATTCACTTATTGTAGTGTGTATAAGCAAAATATTATTGTATTGTAACTTTGTATTATAAAAAGTGTGATGTTTTATATAATTATTGTAATTGTTTATTAAATGTATAGACGACTTCGGGTTTTAGAAAGTGCCGTGCCAGGTATTGTAAACAAGCACAAATATGGCACTGTAATTTTTTCTAATAAAAAAGTGTTTAAATATTAATTTAAAATAAATTTGAGGTAGGTGAAGAAACGTGCCAAAAATAATTTTAAAAAAATGGTTGTGCCATGACATCCTTTCAAGATTTAATGAGGCACTATTCTACAATCTTTCTTTATCAATTAAACAGCACTATTCTACAATCTTTTTTTTATCAATTAAACACTAAATTTTGAGATTATTGTCATGCTGATACTCTGTAGGAAAAGGTATGGTCCGGACTTTTTGCAGCGGGCTCTGTACACAGAATGGTGTTTAAAAATTATTTATTTTTACCAAAAGTTAAAATTTTTAAGTTAAGATATGTATGTATGAATTAGTAGTTATAATTTAATAAATCTTCTATGTCTAAATATATTTTACATTTGTTAATTTTGGAATTGATAATTAGTAATTAAATACACTATAATTAAAATTTGTTTTATATATATTAAAGAAAAAAAAAATATATATATATACAAAATGCCCAACAAAGAGTCGCTAATAAAATAATGTGCATTTCTACCAGTTCCTATGGATTAGAGACTAATTGAGAAGCGATAACAGCGGTTTCTCTAATCGAAGCTTTTTCTTTATTCTTTATACTTTTTAGGAAAGTTTTACATCTTAATACAGACCTGGAAAAAAAAATTTGCTTAGAGAGACAGTAACCAAGTAAAGTTTAACACTAACAAAACAGAAGCAACCGTTTTCTTCTAAAAAAGTTAACGTTACAGAACCCGGCATATTTATTTCATTCAATTGGCTTTATCAATAAATTTTCTTGGTGTCAATTTTGGGGGGAATATATTATCGCATGTTCACGTTGAAATAAAAGGTGTATAACAAAGGTGTACTAATGGTGCTTTATTTCTATATATAATATTATTACGATAAAATATCTCTGGTTAGGCCGAGCGAACCTAGACGCTCGTGAATTACAATAAAATAATAATTATTGACATAATTAATTATGCAAGTCTATGTTATCAATAATGATTGAACTTCTATCCCATCCTGAGCAAAGTCTATAAGGTTTAGTACCTTTTCCGTTGATAGGGGAAACATCACACCTTTTCACTGATTATTAATAAGTGAAGTTGATTGATCATTATTATTATGGTTGTAAATAAAACATGAATACAAAACAACATAATCTCAAAGATGCCGTAAAGCAGGTCTTTACCCGGCGAAACACAAAAATTAACTAACTATTCTGGGATTTCTAACCATAACCAAAATGGCCATTTACTGAAAAGGTTTTATAAATTATTGGAAAATATTGACATTGACAAAAATGAATAAATCTTTGCATTACTCGGTGACAGGCGATATGTTTAAATCCCTCTTAAACAAGCACGAATCGGCAAGTTAACTCATATGATTGCCAGCGAGAAATCAATGTTTATGAATCATTGTGAACTTAAAATATATAACATATGTTTTCCTAACTAAACAGATTCTTGTTCTTTGTTTGGGCGAGTCAAGTGCTACCCATAAAAATGGTTACATTTACACAATATACTATTCCCACATCTGGAGCTCTGCTCATAAGCATACATTGTGATTGCTCAATTCTATCCAGAAGAGGGAAATTCGCTTATTAAAGACCTAGACTGGCTAGGATTATTTGGAACATCTTAGAAAGGTGGGCTATCTGACTCTTTCTTACAGATTCTGTCATGAAAAATTTTCGATCGTCTTTGCTTGCTTGATTCCTTCTGGAGTCATGCGTGCAAGGAACACCTGGTGTGACGCGTCCAACTTTGTTCTCCCCGTACCAGCCTTGTAATTCTTAGTGGGTTAACAGCCACTAGTTATAGCTTGTTACTATCAAAGTAGACCTGAAAGATAATTTTTGTCGAAGTTGTTGTTGTTTGCAGAACTGAAACCGCACGAATAAATGAATAAACTTTATTTTTATTCGGAAGAGATCCATGCTCATTTATTTATTACATTTAAGCAGTTAGATATTTTGATTTATTTGACCCAACATCTATACAGATTTCACTTTGGTTTAATTGTACTAGACGTGGCACTAGATATGTTTAACCACATTTTAAATCATACCTTTCAACACAACATTGTTTACAATATTAGTTGGTGCATTCAGCACGCATTTTAATTAACACAAAGAATATTTTTGTTTGGTGCGTACCACTACTCCAGGAACCGTTAATTTGTCACGAGATACGTAACTTAATTGGATTGGTTAAATAAGACTGATGTGTTAGTTTTGAGAGGCCGCATTTGAATACAATTCGTTAGATGAATAATTTTGGATATAATATTTTGAAACAGCTATGAGAGCAAAAGAGATAACAGTTATAACAAGAGACGAAATATGCCTGCTAGTATAATCTTGGATTATTCTAAATGGTATGCAGTGACGTAAGAGATATGCATGTCTAGACCAGTAGAAATGAATTAATTATATTTTTATGTTAACACATGAAACTAATGCCCGTATTTATAGTCGGTACTCAAGACGCTGCCGATGCTTGAGGTCGAGTCTGCCATGGCTCAAGCATACGCAGACTCGACCTTAAGCATCGTTACGGACTTGAGCACCGACTATAAATACGGGCATAAGAGTTAGAAATAAAATTGAAATATACTAAAATATACAAGGTGGACCAAAATTGTCGAGCAATACTTCTAGGGGTGATAGAACACCTAAAAATAAGTAATTTTTGTCAAATGAACCCATGTAGAAAACCGCCTAATAAGGGTGCGACAACCCCTGGACAGTGCTTAACGATAACTAGTTTTTCATGAAGATCTTTTGAGGTACCATAGAATATTCAAATTTTAGGTAGTACCTAAGGGTACTAAGATACGCTATTTACGTATTTCGTCTTAATTCTTCGAATTCACTAAGGGTAGTTTTCAAGGGGTGAGTTGCCCTTTTTTATATATATTTTTTTTGTTATCAACTGTTTTGGAAAATGCATATTAAAATGATATTTTCGTAAGTTTTTTCTTGAAAAAAGGTACTCTTGATATATCATTCAAAAATCTATCGTTTTTGTGTAATTTGAGTTCAAAGATATGCGTGTAACACAAGTAATTAAATAATCATAACTTCCTTAGATGCAAAACAATCGCTACATATTAATAGTATCGGCTTTGCATCTAAGTAGTCTGTGATTATTTGACATTTCTTACATTAAGAGTACCTTTTTTTCAAGAAAAACTTCCGAAAGTATTATTTAAATACGCATTTTCCAATATAGTTGATAACAAAAAAAAATGTCTCAAAAAAGGTAACTTACCCCTTGAAAACTACCCTTAATTAATTCAAAGAATCAAGACAAAATAAATACGTAAATAGCGTATCTTATTACCCTTAAGTACTACCTAAAATTTGAATTTTGTATGATATCCCTCTCGAATGATATTCATGAAAAACCAGTATCGTTAAGCTCTGTCCAGGGGCTATTAGGCGGTTTTGGACATAGGTTCATTTGACAAACATTACTTATTTTTAGGTGTTCTATCACCCCTAGAAGTATTGCTCGACAATTTTGGTCCACCTTGTATATAAGAACCCCTTAATCTGGAAAACGTAATCATTTTGGAATGATCTTCCTTAAACCGTGTTTTTCAAGGGGTACAATCTTCAGCGATTCAAATCCAACGTGAATCGCCATTTTTAACTTCGGCCTGTTCGATTCTGTCGTAGAATTTGTATTAACAATTAAAAATAGTGGATTGACTCTCTACATTTTATCGGTTTTTAATTTTTCCAGAATCTCTATGATTTATAACTAGGCTACAGTAAAATATAGTTTTGTTTTTTGTTTATTTATTTTTTGCGTCCGTCTCTGTATGCCCGTGTGTCTTCCATACATTTGCATCCATGGGCGGTACGTCCCTGTAATCCCGAATCACATGGCACTACACGGAGAACGTAATATCTTACTAAATAATAATTTAATTTTTCGTCAACGTACGCCAATGAACTCTAGTTACATCAGTTCTGCTCTGGATCTCGAATGCCACGTAACCATGTTCCATCCGGATGATTACTTGGATACCGGCGCCAGGTCTCTATATGTGTATCGTTTATTGCGAATTTCGTTATAAAAAAAGCGAACATTAAAAAAGAATATTGCCTCAAATGTTTATTAGATTCTCGAGACCGTATTGGAAAATTCACAAACAACATAAACAGCGTAATAAATAATATTCAATGCCAATATCTTTACATTTCGAGAGATGAGAACATACAAGGTATTTTAAATGGATAGAAAATGTAACTGAGCTGCAAACACTCTATATGCATTGTTTTGTAAAATAAAGATTTGCATATATTTTTTTTAATTTTTCATTAATTATTTAGTTAAATCATGTGGATCTGGATTTTTTTCGGAATTTGTACTCTGAAAATTACGCCAAAAATCTAAAACACAGATTCAAACGCTAATTACGGTTACTTTATTTTTCAACTTTTATTTAATTTAATAACTACATATAAAATTATAATCTGAATAATATATAAAATCACAAACGATCTATTTGTATTAAAATTAATGCAAAACCAATATAAATAAAAACTGCTTATTCTGTTGCCTTTTTTGTATGGATTTCAACACACGCACAATAGGAAATCCTTTAAGCCGCTTCTAGAGCAAAGTGTGCACGAAAATGGCCATTCACGTTGAATTTGAATCGATGAAGATTGTACTCCCTGGAAAACACGGTTTCAGAATGGTCATTATAGAGTGATAACGTTCTCCAAATAAAGAAGTTCTTAAATATGCTGGTTTAGGGATAAAAAGTTGTTCCTTGTACTTACAACTCTATAGGAAGCAATGTCATCCGAACACCTACCATTAAAGTATCCATAAAAAAGTCAAATTACCCACCTTTCTTCGATATTCCTAACGTTCAATATCCCTCTAATCAGTTCTTGTCTCCACTAATATGAATCGTTCTCTATAGAATCGTTCAACCGTAAGGTATACTTAGGGGCAGAACTCCAGATGTGAGAGGAGTATTCCAGCTATGATCGAATTTGAGCCTTGTAAAGCAATAAAAGCTGTTGCGGTAAGTACAGCTTTCTGGTGCGAAACAGTGTTCCAAGTTTTTATGAAGCTTTCTTTACCATATTTGCAACGTGGTCATACCATGACATACAATGGAATCGAGCATTCCGACATAATTATGTGGGGTTCCACAACGTTAACCTGTTTGAGGGTTTCTTAGCATTAAACTCTACTTGGTTACTGTCACCATAAGCTAAATTTTCTTCCAGGTCTTTATTCAGATGTAGAACTTCTTATTTTCTGTGATGACGTGAATATTCTGACTGACTGCTTTAGATACTAACCAAAAGGACATTGAACAGTTGGAGCGGCAAAAAGTTTGCTTTTAATTCTCTGGTTATGTACTTCCTTGGTTTCTTCGATTATTTTGTAACGCACTTCGGCCGTTACGGGCCACTTTGGCGCCTTGGTGCAGGTTTCGGATTCCAGATGCTGTGTCCTCCTACTGATGGCAACTTCTAGGTTAATGCGGTAATTGACAGGAAAGGAGAAACTTTGGAAGGCGGTGCAAAATCTTCCCAGATCGACCAATATCGTCGGTTATTTCTAAACCACGTGGCAGGAATCCCTTGTAGTAACAGCGGTGATCAGGTGAAGATTTGTGCTTCTGCGTACTCGGAAGTCTCTCTGGCTCGATATTAGGCGGAATTTCTCGCTGTATCTCGTTTTAAATAAAATTATGGCTTAGACCCTTTTATCATGAGAACGGCTTCTCAGATTGGAAAACGGATATTGTCAATCGATTCAACGACCTCGTAAACCTATTAAACGATGGGTCACTCGGTATCCTTTTTCAGTTTGTCACAATGACAGGTCGGGGTTTTTCTACGGATTTCGCTGTATTTCGGCCTCTGGACGTGTTTGGAAGCGATTAGAACTCTCTTTCAGCAAAAATGGACAATCTGTCAAAATCAGAGGTCAGCGGTTTTTGACGGATTTCGATATATTTCGGTCCTCTGAAGCGTTCAACGGTAGTTTCTGCCTCTAGGGTGGTCCGTTCAATTTTTAGCCTTGGAATCGGCTTTTTCCACAATTTCGATAATCAGCAGTCTTGGTAAACCATAAAAACGGTTCCTGCTCGGGCGCCAAATTTGTAACGCACTTCGGTCGTTACGGGTCACTTTGGCGCCTTGGCGCCTTGGTCCAGGTTTCGGATTGCCTCGAGCGCTACCTTCCGTTTAGAGTGTGAATGCCACTGTACGAGCAGCGTCAGTGGAGAAAGAAAATACTCCAGGGGTCGTTATGGTATCGACCAAAATCACTGGCGGCCAGAAGGACTGTTTTTACTTATCCTACTGGGTTTGAGTACCTGGGTATTAGCTGCTGGGATGTTAAAACTCAAAACAAATAAATTTCAATAAATAAAACTTTTATTGTTACCAAAATTCCGGTGAAGAAAAGGTGTGCACGACTAGCTTGGCTGGCGTGGTGTAGTCGGACTGACGGTTCTGGACTCCGGATATAATTGTACTTGGCTTCAGCTTGACCTGTCTCTAAAGGTCGCACGGCTACTACTATTACAATTAGGGCGGCTATAGCAACTCGTACTTCGGGCTGCCACTGCAGCTGCCGACAACGGTTTGAATTGCCCGACTCGATATGAACTTCGGCGTCTAAGAAACACAGACGAGAGTGTCTCCATCTGTCGGGCATAGGTTCAACTGGTACGACTCTAGTGCCGTGTGCGATTTAATTTATAGATTTTAATTATTTCGGAAACAAGTTACTTTGTTACAATTTGTTTACATTGATTTCGGGCTGTGACGAAATTGGTGCGATTTTGGACAGTGAAATTTTTAAATCATTAGTGGTAAATAAGATTTTTGAAAGTCACAGCTTTTTTACATCTTTGATCAAACCAAAGTTTGCCGTTGGAAGGACCCTTTTTGACAAATAGGATATAAGTCTCTATTCCAGTCAAATGACCTCGGAGACCTCTTTAGCGCAAATCGATGGGTCGTTCGCACGGAAGCAAACGTCCAACCAGATAAGACTTCTTCAAGATACTCCCACGGGGCTGATTTTTTAGTGCCAGACTTTGCGCGGTTTAGACGCCTCGTTGGTAGTAACTGGTAGCTCACTCGATATTGAAATAAGTTTATGGTAGGAAGATCCCAATGTAGAATTCGTGTTAGTTCATTATCAAGCTGGGAGAGGTCACAGCTGATTGCGATTCGGCTTCCCGCCTTGTTGCATTTAAATAATTAAGCCAGTTGATGTTGTGGACATTAAAATCACCCTAGATAGTGATGTCATCACTATGGTAATTTTTTTGGAGAAAATGGAGGAAAATAGTTCTCTGAATTGTGTGTATAAATGGAAGGTCGCTGATTCCATTAGGTTAGGTTAGGTAACTCACGTTACCATGGAGATCAAAAGCAAAACTTTAGTGCGCAGCGTGAAGTAATGGTTTTCTGTATTTGAGTCAACCGTAATAATAAATCATCAACAAACATAACAATAGAGGATATATCAATATGTTCTTATAAAAAAATATGTACATATCTTTCTTTTTCTACTTAGAAAATCATTGATAAAAATACACTAAGTTTAGTTTCCTTTTTTATTAATGTTGTGTTTTTTAAATTATCTTTATAATGTAGTGGTCATAGAAAAAATATAGTTTCTTTCTTATAGAAAATGTTTTTTGTTAACTTTTAATTAAACAATATGGGTGCTATGGCAGTATTGAATAAAAAAATGATTTATGACAAACCTTTACAATAAATATTCTCCATCATTCAAAGAAATAGCGCGAAAAAGCGATAAAATTTGAAATAAATTTCACTCGACTTTAGAATGATGGCGTATTTCAATCAAAGGTGAACGGAAAACCGGCAAACAAATAATTCCAATCAATCGTTATTGTTCTGCAAAACTACATTTTCGTGTCGTTCGATTGATTAAATCCATTTTTCATGAAACGATAAGCTCTCCTCTTTCCACTCCTTAAATACTCGCCATTAATCTTCAATCTTCCGTATTAATTCTTTGTGTCCCCTCTTCAAACTTCGCTGAGAGGAACAAAATGCCATTACATTTATTGCTTTTTTATGACTGCCTCTTAAAAGGACATCTCCTTCTTTTTCTTTACTTTATTTTTACAGGACATTTTTTAGTAATTACTTATGTTCGATTCCACACAGGATAATTCTAATCCAACGTTTTCAATACACAAGTTTTCTAACACCATTGTAATAAAATGTTTCAATACAAAAAATATGACCTATAAGGAAAATATTTATATCAACATTACCGAATTTTATTGTTTTACTATTTTACTCATAAAAAATAATCTCAAAAATCAATATTATGATTGTAATTATTATATCTACTTAGTAAAAAAAGCCGAAACATATATAAAACCAAATTTATAAATAACAACATACCAAATTTAATAATACTAGTAATTTATTAGTATAATATGACTATTAAAATAAGTAAAAATGGAGAAAATTAAAAAAATTTGAAAATAAGTATTGTTAAAAATATGATCATTTTGGTAGGCTCTTGTATGTACATTTACACAAGAAATAAGCAGTTAAAAATAATCATAATCATTCAACGATTAGTTAACAAGACCTGTTAAAAAATAAAAATTAAGAAATAATACATATGAAATAATTTTTTCCGTAAGGATGAAAATTTTATTCCTGGCCAATGAAAAACAGCGTGTGTTAATGTTGACAACTTTGAAATCATAACAAAAATTCTGGCACCAGGCAAATAGTATTAACATCCATTTTATGACTTGATTTTAATATTTACGAAGAAAAATAATGATGACGATGAACGTCTGTTAATGGCGCTATCTACTGACACAGTTGGCCAGCACATGTAGTTTTTTCACTTAAGGGCCACCAGTGGTGAGTCTGAGTTACCTCATGCCCTCTAACTTTCTGTGTGAGCTGAAATAGGCATGTATTATAAAAACTATGTTCTTTGATTGAAGTAATTGATTGAAGATGAGTGAAGAATGTTAGTTAGACAAATGGGTTAAAACTTTTCTCTCTCCGGAGTAACGGCGGAGCATTACACAACCAGAAATGTTGCCTCGGATAATAGCACCCTACGTAATAAAATAAAGGATGTTTGATTTTTTTTAATTGTAATTGAATATTGTTGTGAGATAAGAATTTTAAAAGGAGTACTATCACCTAATAGTTGAGCTTCGCTAGTATGCATGGATAAATTAGAAGATCTGTACAAACTAGGTTTAAAGAGCACATGGTACATAGCACATTTGAAAGGTTGCTGGATGCATTTGAAAGTGTTGAAATAATTAAATGTAAAAATAGTTTAAATAAAGACAATGGACCTATTCCATATAGTCCACTTTATTTAATTATTTCGTTATACAGATTAAAGTTCTCAATTTCATGAATATGTCATTCAAAAAATATGTGATCTAAGTCTTCATATTGACCACACTCACAGTAGAGGTGTTCTTTAATTTTGATTTTGTCTAAGTGTGCCCCCATTAAACAATGACCAGTGCGCATACGTGTGATTGTAGTAATAGGTTTGTTCCCGAAGCGAGTTCCTAACTTGTTATGCAGTATAAAATAACTCTTCCATTATTTTGTATTACGCAGACTCCTGATCCATTATTTTATAACTGCGCAACTCAGTCTGTTCATAACAAGTTAGGAACCCGCTTCTGGAACAAGTCTAATGTGTCTTCTATCAGTGAATGGACATTTTTGGCTTGTGAGGAAGCTATAAGTTGGATCTGTGCATACCATTTGCCCTTGGTTTTTGACAATTCGTTCCAGTACATTCTGTGACCTCAGTGAATTTGCCTTCTCAAGGTGTAGAGTATATCTTCTCTACTATATTGGATCTGAGCACAAAGAAAAATACAAAAATGTTAGGTTATTAGTATATAATTATATTACTAAATTTGACATCTGACAGTTGATTTATATTGTCTCTCGCATGCGTATTTCAAAAGAATGTAGGTTGACAAAACATAATTTTTTTTGTCAATGGGCACAGATGTCGAATATTATTCGAATAAAGTTTAAGTTAATTAATCGAGTATTTTAGTAAGCGACCCTTACACCCGCTGCAGCCGAAATAAAAGCTTTATTTTCAGGTAACAAAAAATGCCGAATTGTAGCTTTAAATATTTATTAAAAAAAGTATTTTAAAATATATAATAAACATTTCAAGAATTCAAAAAATAATAGAAAAACTCCTAGTCATACCACATACATTTATTAAATCTAGTTGAACAAATGGGCGGCAACATGTTTCGGCCAAACAATGGTCATCATCAAGCCTACAACATAAATTATAAAAATTGTTAGAAATACAATATACAAAAATAAATCAAGTTACTTACAAAATTGATTAGATCGCTCGTACAACAAATGATTAACAAAATAGTATCAAAATAATTACTGAACTTATATAAAAATTATTTGAAAGAAATATTAATATGATATGATACCTCCATACTGGAGGATTCAATATTAAATGTAGACATCAAAGTACGATGCACTAAAAATTGAAGAAAATTATTTAAAGATTAAATTGCATTTCAATCAACACCATGTTTACAACAATGACAAAATTGACAATTTACAACCCAAAGGCAATTGAACTTGACGTGACCGACAATAAACGGGAAATGAACAGACCACTAGAAGATCTTAATAAAGTACGAGATGAAAGTGAAAAAGTAGAAGAAGAGATTAACCTACAAGACATATCAAATTGAAGCAAATGAAAACAATAGAAAAGTAATTTTAGAAATAAATAATTTTTTGTAAAGTTGTTCATTAAGATAAGTAATATTATTGTTCGAAAAAGCTTTTTTGATTTCGTACTTTTCGTACACTGATTTAAAAGTGAAACGTTAAAGTTACAATGTGAATGTCTGGATTCTAAAATTTGATTAACATAAGCAGAGGAAGAATTAACAATATTAATATGCCAAAGATTATCTATATGTTTTTTGTGTTCATTAATACGAGTTTCCAAACGTTTGGAAACTCAAGTTTTTCTTTTTTTTTGAATATTTTTAGCACATTTGAGAATGAATAATCGTTTGTATTTCAAAAATTATTCAATTATTCTAAAGTTGCAAAAAGTTGAAAATATCAATAAAACTAAAAATTTTCAAGAATTTTTAACAAATATTGGATTTTAAAATTATATCAAAAATAGAAAAAATCAGAATAATTGCACAAATTCTAAAAAAGAAATTTAATGAAAATGTCGAGAAAACTTTATAAATTTCGATAATTTCAAAATCATATTCAGAATTTCAAAAATATATCAAAAATTACGAAAATTTGGAAAACTGGAACAAATCCGAAAAATTTTTAAATTTTAAAAAACAACAAATTCGGAAATTTTACAAAACTTTAAATACCTCAAAAACATATAAAAAATTCCGAACATTTCAAAAATATATCAAAAAAATTAAAAAACTAATTTTTAAGAAATTCGAAAATTTCAAAAATTTCAAGAAAATATTAAAAAATTCAAACAACATTAAAAAATTATTCGATAATTGAGATTGTAAAAATTTCAAAAAATTTAAGATCAAGTATTTTAATAAAATTCAAGAGAGATTCAGAAACATCGAAAATTTCAAAATTATATCAAAAATTTTAAAAATCATTAACATATTATTCGGAAATTTCTAAAATAGCAAAAAATCTGAAAATTTTAAACACTTCAATAAAAGATCAAAAATTTAAAAAAACCAAACAAATTTCAAAAATTTAAAAATATATTAAAAGAACCCCGCACAGAATGTTAAGAAATTGTTTGTATTACTAAAAGTAAAAAAATGGCAAAGTTTAACTTTTCTGCTATGATTGGTTTAACCTCTACAGAGTATTAAAAATAATACTAAGTTTAATTTAATTCTATTTCTTGAGCTCAAACAACAACAAAAAAAACTAAAAAATACTAAATAAACCCAACCTAGAAAATAAGTGTTACTGTTAAAAACCGTTTAGTACTGTTATACAGAATGTCTCATTTATATGAAAAGAACAGATTACTTTTGAGCTTCAAATATTGATATAAATACACAAATAATTATATTTTGTTATTCTCAATTTAAAACCGTATACTGAACTATACAGGGTGGCCCACCAAATACGCGTCGCGTTGGTCTTTTTATGAACACGCTAAGATTGTGTAAAAATGTTCAACTTTTCGGCACAAAGTCGCTTTACTTCTTGATATTATACCTACTTTAGCTACAATTTGGTGAAAAAATTAACACTGCAGTCATTAACTTAAATCTAATAATTAATTATTTGAAAGTTGTACATTTTCATTTTAATTTTCAAGCCTACCATGTTGAAATTTTGTTAAGTAAACTAAATAAATACTGTGGCATTTAAAAGCTAATGTCTCGAAATGTTTATGCTATTAAAACGAAAATACCTTTTTGTTCAAGTTTAGGTTAGGTGTATCATAAAGACTTGAAAAAAATTCCAAAACGGCCAAGATTAAAAAAATGGATAATTTCCTTCATCCAGTAGAGTGTAGGTCCCTCTTTGTCTAATATCAAAATTGATAACACGTTTATGATTTAATAACTTAAAATTATAACCAGACCAAACTTTAAGTCAATACGTTAAATAATAAAGAAATTATAGCAAAAAAAAATGAAAATAAATTTTAACTTGATAAGATTTGACCCAGATTTATTTAGTAAAATATTAATATTTGGTGATCCTGAACTTATGATTAAAATATTGACAATTCCTTATGAAACACCCTATAGTCCGGAAATAATATCAGATTACACTGAAATATTACTCAATGGGAGTTATTGTTTACATAGAACTTGTATGGCATACTAGTCCACAAAAAAAATGCGACACTCTACCCAACACCAGTAAAATATTTTTTTTCAATACGTTTGGCCAATATCTCTGAAACTATTGATTATAGGACTTTAGGACAATAGTAAGTTTTAATCAGGAAGACTTCCTTTGAACAATATCAAAAATTGAGGCAATTTTCACATTTCCATAACATTTAAACAGGGTCTTTTGTAAAAATTAAAAAATCTGTAAAACTTTTAAATCTTTAAAACAAATCTTTACAAATTTCAAAAACAGTAAAAAATATACTGTTCAACTCATGGATTGTCCGTATTGTACTCGAACGATTGAACACTTCGTCTATGGGATCGTACTCAAGATTCGTCCTCACGGTAGCTGCAGTTAAACGGTTAAGAGAATGTTAATTTTATCTACTCATAAATGTTACCCAAAAATGATTTTCGCATTCTTAAAATTGTACTTTTATTTAGATATTTAGATACCTATTTATAAATATTTAATAAGGTTGAAAAGTAAAATATAAAGATAAAAAGCATATACCCGGACCTATCGCACCACTAACCAGCACTATTCCACGCTGCTACTAGAGCTTATACGTACGTTTGTTTAAACTACTTATTTAAGCGAATCACGTGTCACGTTTGAATGATACAAAATATTTTTCTGCAATGAGACAGTCGTCTTAAATATACCATAGATAGATAGCGATAAAATAAATAAATTCAAATCTGAAAAATCTACTGAATTTTACAGCGGGCGTAAATATTAATATTTTGCGCTCAATTTTTTTTTATCGTATTTTAATAAAAAAAATATATCGATTTCAGTTAAAAAAAAATGTCGAACCTGCCTGTTATCAATTCTACTAAAATTCTACCAAACACCCTCTCATTTTTTTAAAAATCTACTAATTTAGTAGGAAAGAACCCTGCACAAACCTTATGGGAATTGGCTCCCGGTCTTATTGGCTGAAATTTGAATATTTTGTTCTTTTCGGCATCCTGATCAAAAGTCTCAATGGGCACAAAGCTCAATTTTACTTAAATTATCTCCAACGGAGCTCCAAAGCTGCACGGATTCACCATTATTTATTACTTAAAAGGGTAATATCTTCGAAAGTTTACTATTTGCTGCGTTAACAATAAGTACCCTCTTATGTTTTCGAGGTCGCTGCATTCAAATCCAATGCGAATATAATAGTATTGACAGTTGACAGCTGTCAACTAGCTGTCAAACAATAAGCAATAATCAATATTGATAAAATCTACATCTAAATATATGTTTTTGAGGTTGCTGAGTTCAAAACTGATGTCAAAAAGATGATATTGACAGTTGACAGCTGTCAACTAGCTGTCAAACAATAAGCAATAATCAATATTGATAAAATCTACATCTAAATATATGTTTTTGAGGTTGCTGAGTTCAAAACTGATGTCAAAAAGATGATATTGACAGTTGACAGCTGTCAATTAACTGTCAAACAATAAACAATAATCTATCTTGATACATTATCATACACAGTCAAATATTTAATTAACGATAGTACTCAACTGTCAATATCGTCTTTTTGGCATCGGATTAGAATTAGGCAACCTTAAAGACATATGCTTATATGTCAATTTTATCAATTTCGAGTGTTACGTGCTGTTTAACAGTTATTTGACAGCTATCAACGGTCAATATCGATTTTTTAACATCAGTTTTGAACTCGGCAACCTCAAAAACATACATTCACATGAATTTTATCAATTTTGATTATTGCTTGTTGTTTAACAGTTATCTGACAGCTGTAAACTGTCAACATCGATTTTTTAACATCAGTTTTGAACTCAGCAACCTCAAAAACATACATTTAGATATGAATTTTATCAATTTTGATGATCACATGTTGTTTGACAGTTAGTTAACAGCTGTCAACTGTCAATAATGTTTTTTTAACATCAGTTTTGAACTCGGTAACCTCAAAAACAAATAACTTTCGAAGAGATTACCCTTTTAAGTAGTAAATAATGGTAAATCCGTGGAGCTTTGGAGCTCCGTAGGAGCCAAAATAAGCAAAATTGAGCTTTGTGCCCATTGTGACTTTTGTTCGGGGTGTCGAAAGGAACAACATATTCAAAGGAGGGTATCGTTTTAAATGGGTGTTTTGGGTTTCTCATGAAAAAAATATTTATGTTTCAAAAACTTGAAAATTCAAGAGAGGAAAACGAAAAAAATTGGTTTGTATTAAAACTATAAGCTTAAAATGAATTTACATGGCGAGAAATTCTAAATTACTGATTTTTAGGGTGTATACAGACGTCTAAAATTATTAATAAATAAAACATATTTAATGGAAGAAATCTCTTTGAAATGAAAAAAAAATACGTAGAATGAATCACTAATATTTTTAAAACTATTACATCTGTCTAAAAAAGCCCAAATATTTAACAATTGTTAACTGAAAAATCTAAGAACTGGAAAAGTTTGACATTTATTATTAATATCCAAGTTGTTAAACCAATTTTTAAATATGGCAACATCGCATGTCTTAACACAGAACCACAGTAGCTCCTATATGAGGTGGAGCTTTTGGGAAACAAATACTCATGATTGTGCGCATGCGTCGTTAATGTTAAGATTAGGTTTTTTCTGATTATTTAGAATACAAATAAAAAAAAATATATTATTTGGATTTAACGGGGGTTAATCAGTAATACAAAATTACATTTATTTGGCATTTCACAAAAAAAAAAATTATGGAATATTTGTCTCCCCTACTATGAGCCTTATACTGTGACAGAAACAGCTCCTTCTACTATAAGCTGTGACAGAACTAGGACTTTTATGTTTTTTTTTAACTTTAATATGTTTATTACCCGTATCGATAAGCAAAGATCGGAATTTAGCAGATTTTTTACCGATCAAACGTTTAATTCCAAATATTTAATATTTTTGAAGGTAGATCAGTTTAAGAAATAAGCGAAAGATGGCGCCAGTCGTCAATTTAAGTTTGAATTATCTATTTAAGCAAAGATGGCGTTACAATCGAAGTTATTTATTTACACTGTGACTAGCCACATGTTAACCTGTGGATAATTTTAGAAATTAGCAACACGTGAAACGTAACTCGCTTAAATAATAAGTTTGAACACATATATATAAGAGCCGCGTAGCCGCGTGGACATAGTGCTCGCTAGTGGTGCAGTAGGTCCGGGGATCGAATCCCACATGGCCTTTTTATTTTTTTTTTAAACACAGGTAGATTTAGATAGTAAGAATTCTTTTAATATACTTTTTTAAAAATACAGGCTAGATTTAGATAGTAAAGACTTCTTTTAATAATAATAATAATTTTTTTAAGTCAAATAACCAAGCTTAATATTTTAACGTGTGGGGAATTTCTGAAATTATCCACAGGTTAACGTGTGTGTAGTCTCGGCCTTTTATTTAATTATTTGCTTACCTTTTGCTACAAAATGCCCTATAATTATTGTGTCGCAATGTTCAAGAATAGTATTTTTAATAGTGATTCAAAAACTAGAATAAAAACGTAATTTCGACGCTAACTCCCACTTGGTTATTTATAGTATTGAGGTGTAGTATTGCCGATACTACAGAGAAAACTGTTGACTGTAAACCGAATTTAAATAAATCCTAGTGGCACCATCTTTCTCATATTTGTTTAACTGATCTACCTTAAGTGACAGATTTTTTTAAATTATAGGTTGAATATAGGTTTAAAAAATAAAAAAAATAAGGGTTAAATTTTTATTACTCAGGTTTTTAATGGCCCATTAACCTAAAATCAAGCAAACACCCCATTCGTGTAAGAAGTTTAAATGTTAATCTTTTTATTGATCTAATAGGATTACACTATAACGTCAAATAAAATATTACTACACATTTTTTAAAAGCTTTATTCAAATATTTATCAATCTTAATTTTTTAAATTAACGTGAAAAGTATAGTTAGTATTGTTTGAAATATTGAAACTTCGATATTTTAAATCAGATGAAATGCTATTTAAATTAATACCTTTTGCTCTTCCATCCATTTGATGAACTTGTCATAATCTTTAGTGTCTTCTGATTTTTGCTGTATTAACCGCGATTCTACTTTATTATTTTAGGTATCAATGTTAAGAACTTATTTTTAAGTAATATACAACCTGTAACAACTGTGGTGACAACAATAAATCTTATGTGATAGATTGCAAATTAATTTTTGTATTTGTCATTTCGATGACACAGCTGATGATATCACTAATTCAACCATTTTACATTATTGGTTCTTTATTTCCATTTTTTGTAGTAATAATACCAGTATTTATGATTTTAAAGTGTACCAATAAAAAAAAAATAGCAGAAAGTATTCGTGGATAACTGGTCTTTAAAACACTTGACCTATTTCGAGAAAAATCGCCCGTGTTCTATTAAATGACAGCTGGCCGCCATGTTGCCAAATCCTCCTTGTCAGTCCTTGTGATTTCAAAATTTCGAAATTAAAATAAAGTATGTTCCGGGGCGATTTAAAGAAAAAAAATTTGGGAAATCCATTTTTTTTTTAATATCTTTTAGTGAGAAAAATTTCGTACGGGGTCGCAAAAAACCCAAAAAACGATACCCTCCTTTCAACCAATTTGACCGGGAGCCAATTCCCATAAGGTATGTGCGGAGTTCTTTACTAAAAATGGTAACCCTGTAAGCGGGCCAGAGGTGAACCGATCATGGCTACTGATGTCACACGGTCTAGTCTCGCGCACAGGTACCGTTTTCCAGCCTCTCGCCGATCGGTGATTTTAAAATGCTTACAGCGGACGTAAATATTAATATTTTGCGCTGTGTATTTTTTTGATCGTTTTTAAATAACAAAATCTCTGGATTTCAGTTAAAAAACAAAAATGTCGAACCTGCCTATTCAGCATTTGTAAAAATTTGAAGAGCAGTTTAAGCATCAAATAATAACAACTTAATATCTCTCCAAGACATATAAAAAAAGTCCCCATATTCGTTTATTTATATACTCCAGGCCATTCTATAAACTCCCTAGCACACACATTATTAATATTAGTACAAATTTCCGAATACCAAGACGCATTTTATGTTACGAAAAAAAAAGGATAAAACGATATTTGTGCCCTTTTTCCAGCCGCGTCGATTCTATAAGGACTTATATTGGTTCCATTTGGCCGCTCATACGACATTGACATTTCAACCTCTTTTTTTACTCTCAATCGATATTGATGTGTGCACATTTAGATCTATACAGAATGTCGCAGAATCCTGTCACTAAATTTCGATGTTCTTTATTAATTTTAACGAAACTATTTCTGAGAGATTTTTAGAAAATTTATTTCACAAATATTGATTTTTATTAAAAATCCCCAATTACCTAAATCTGGCAGGATTAAAATAATAAATGTTACTGGTAACTACAGCAAAATAAGTTTTACTTATTCATTGATATTAGTTTGGCATTTAACTGTGTTGGCACAATGCATTTTATTATTTTGTTTCTATTCATGTTAAATTTTTAACATATAAATATTATTATTATTAAATTAATTTTTAACTAGGAACAAATTAATTTACTATTACACCACAACTACCTGCTCTTTTATCCGAATACATATGATTTGTATTAGTGCTAAACTAAAATTAAAGGCCGGATCAAAATTACAGAACATAGAACAATAGAACAAAGTAAAACCGTGAGGTTATCACCACAGTTAAATACCTTGCAGAGATCAATGTATGTACTAGAATTGACTTTTCTATATTACTAATATATTTCAGTAGCTGTTTTAACTTCTGATGGACATCCTTTATACTATACTACTTGTAAGTCACTTGCTTGGGCAAATAAACTCATTGCATGAGGGTAAAACGACTGTCAACATCTGGGATTATTTTTCTAAGGGTTGGCTAGTAGCTAATGGACGTTGTTGGGGATATTTTTGGATTTTAAATGAAAATTAATGCGAAAATGATATTAAGAAAGATACACATTTTAAAACATAATTGATCCCAAACAGTTTTTTGATTGAAAAATCTATACTACGATATAGTTAATTATGAACTCAGATATTAAAAAGTTATAGTTGAACAAATGACATTTTGCTACATTTTACAGTTTTTAACTTTTTTTGACATTTTGAGATTTTGACATTTTGACATTTTGACATTTTGACATTTTGACATTTTGACATTTTGACATTTTGACATTTTGACATTTTGACATTTTGACATTTTGACATTTTGACATTTTGACATTTTGACATTTTGACATTTTGACATTTTGATATTTTGACATTTTGACGTTTTTACATTTTGACATATTATTTCACCTTAGTGGTATATTTAAAGAAAAATTTTTTTTCTTCTATTAATCTTTGCTTTAATGTTCTTTATATATTTTTTTTTAATTTCAGGTTCATCTTTGTGAGGCTGAAGGACTTCCAGATTTTAACGGCGCTTCGTCCTTTCATAAAAAACAATTGGTAATTGTCAAGAGCTTGTGGAGGGGATGCGGGGATGCTAAAAGGTAAAAAAAAAACTACAACATATTTTTTTTAAACTTCCACATTTGCGTTCCTTACTTCTTGATTATAATTTTTTTTACCAATGAAACTGAAAATTTAAGCAAAACTAAACAAAAGTGTGAAAGTGAAATTAAGATATTTCAAAAACTACCAAAGTTATAACATTTTAAATTTGCGCTTGGTATTCCGTCCGATTCAGTGGCCTGACGTCATTTATCCTAATAGTGTACGAGACGGAATTGTAAACAAAGCAACGTATCGCTCTTCTTTATTTTCGTTATTCCTCGCATATATTAGTCCAAGAGCCAGAGCAGAAAAAGTGAGTTCTACTATTTTTCTCGTACGATGCACGGTTCACTAGATATTTCACAAAACGTGTTATTCAAGATGGCGGCTGACGCTCGCAGCCTCCGTCCCTCCAACTTGAATTTAATTTCAGGGGACACGTTCCAACAATAAAATCTCTTCTGCAGAAAAAAGTACCTTGTCCTTGGACAATATTTTGTTGTATGACAGTTAATAAATTACTATGATGGAAACTAATTAAAGTCAGACATGCGTCAATCGTGTCGTGACATAGAATAAGAGTTTGGTTTGTAGTACGGCGCTTTGTCTAAGCGGATACGTGACATCATACATACTACAATCCGCGAGAAAAAGCAACAACTTTAATATTATATTTCTCCGTTATTTATTGTCCGATTTATTAGTTTCTGTCTATATTTTATTTAAATGTAAAAACATATTATATTAGTACTACCATGAAACTTCTCCATTATTTCTAAACTGGTCCATTATAATTTTTATTTGTAGAACGCAACAAATTTTATTTATTTTAATTTTTTCATTAATACTATTTTTTGTGTTTTTAATGCTTTTTTTATAATTGTCCCAAAGTTATCCCGGTGGCACCAAAATTCACTGAAAAACAAACTCACCAAAACGATCTTACCGAAAATAACACACCGAAAAAAACTCACCGAAAAAAAAATTAACCGGAAGAAACTTTCCGAAATGAGCCAAAGGCGAGTGCGACAATCACATTAGTGAAAAAAGGCACTTTACACACTAGTTGCATATAATATTTTTTCTACTACCAAAATATTTGTATTGCATTTGTATTAAGTAGTAGAAAATAGTTATTTTCCTAACAAGTGCGGAAAGTTATACTTTTCCGCACGCTTGTAGAAAAAAACTATTTTGACTATTTTTATGAAATATATATTTTCAGAAAATGATAAAGTAGACTAATATTTACAACTACAATATAGTATTTATAACTACAATACAATATAAGACCTCCCATAGATATTCAAAATTGTTGATTAAAAAAAATTGTTTCTCTATAAAAACCTTTCAAATATAGTTTTTAGAACCCAACACTTATTTATAATAATAACAATAATAAATTAACTTCTATCAATCATACAATAAGATTTCATTATAATATTTTTTATCTACTCCTATTAAGTTATATATTAATTATTCAACTGCTTTTGAGCAATTAATAGTATCCATAAACAAATAACGTGAGTTATGACTTTTCATAACTCACTATAGTGAGTTATGGATAGGAATGTATATTTAGTATACAAAGGTATCCAGTCTTTTATTTTTAATTTTTTTTCCTCTTGTTTTTTTTCGATTTTTGTGATTTTTTGCGCCTTTTTCATTTTTTTTTGGTTTTTTCCATTTTTTCATTTTTTTCCAATTTTCTGATTTTTCTTTCAATTTTTTATTTTCTTTTCCGATTTTTTCGATTTTTTTCTCATTTTTCTGATTTTTTCCAGATTTTTTTTAAATTGTCTCTAATTTTTTAGTTTTTTTCCTTTTTTCTGATTTTTTGTTTTTTTCCAATTTTGCCATTGTTCTGTTTTTTCTATTTCTTTCTTTTATTTTCTGTTTTTTTCCTTATTCCTCTCATTTTTTATTTCAATTTTCCGTTTTTTCGATTTTTTATTTTTGTTTCATTTTTTTGTTTTTTTTTTGTTATTTTTTGCTTTTTTCGAATTCTTTCACTTTTTCCCCATTTTCCTTGTTTTTACCTATTTCTCTCCATGTTTCATTATTTTTTCTCCTTTTGTCCATTTTTCTATATTTCCTTATTTTCCTATTTATCCCTATTTCCCCCAATTTTGCCATATTTTTTCTTGTTTTTCCCTACTTTTTTGCGTTGTAACCTATTTTTCCAATTTTACATATTTTCCCCATTTCTCGCTTCTGCCTCTCCCGGTTTTTCCTTTTTTTCTTATTTTTCCCATTTCTCCCTATTTTTTCCTATTTTCCCCCATTTTTCACTATTTCTCCTATTTTTTTTAAATTTTTCCCCATTTCTCCCTATTTTTCCTATTTTCTCAATGTTTCACTATTTTTTCCTTTTTTTTCTCACTTTTCTGATTTTTTTTGTTGTTTTTTGATATTATCTGCATCCAGAAATAAGACAAATAGATGCTACAATACAGAATTTTTTACCCGAAAAAACACAAAAGAAATATAGAGGTGTATAAAAAAATTTTCAAGATTGGTGTAGAAGTAAGAATGTTAACTCGTGTACAGAAAATGTACTTTTAGCATATTTTAAGGAACTTAGCAATAAATATAAAGCATCGTCTCTGTAAACTTTCTACTCCATCCTAAATAACACACTCAACATAAATTGTGAATTAAGTTCTTTCTCTGCACTTACAGCTTAGTATTTATTCTTACAGTCGTAGATAAAGTATAGTATTCAACTTGCGGTAATGGTCATAACTCACTTGATGAATTACAGCACTCGCCTGCGGCTCGTGCTGCAAACTTCATCTGCGTGAGTTACGACCTACATTACCGCTCGTTGAATAATATACTATTATCTTGCTTACTTCCTTACGTCCAATATTATTCGTGTCCAAAAGCATTTTCTTATTATAATTTTATGTTCTAAATTCTTATTTATATTAGTCACTAAGATTGCCCCATATATAAATAATATTTCTTTTTTATTTTTGGTTAAAGAACATGAAAATATCGATAAAGCCCGTTTCGAGCTCACGTACTATGATCTTAAACGACCAAAAACCGTCGTAATCAGGCTCTTGTTTCAATAATTGAATCTATAGACGTGAATCATAATCAAAGTCAATAGGGAGGGAAGTGTTGCGCTGAATAGCGAATTGCTAAAATTCGATTTGGACGTCGTCTTCATAGTTCCTCATCTTTGTTTTCCAGGACTGTATCCAAATTTTCTCTTTTTGTGGCCATAAATGTATCTATTTATAATGTTGCAATACATATTATGAAATTTTATCAAAATTTTTATATTTTTATGGCGTTCTATGCAAATTTAAACGTAAAATTTTAAAACCACACTAATGAAAAGGTTCCCAGGAAATAAACATAATATTTAAGACTTACTCAAAATAGACCATTAAATTTAAAAAATAAATAAACTTTTAAATTTTTTATATACTAAAGGAAATTTATTTCTTTTCATAATCTACCAGTTTAATCTCGGATAAAAGTCCGTCTCTGAGAAGATATCGTTGATCTGGAACGAGCAAGACTAAATAACATGTTTTGACACGTTCTGTTTTGACTGGTGTCGCATAATTTGGGTTAGAGTCAGATGAAGGGATAATTGGGCTAATTCGCTGCCACTTTCACTTACTATGAGACAATAATACCGCTTAAATATATTTATTAAAGATTAGATTTCAGACTAAAGATTATATTTTTACAGGCATGAATTTTTGCGTGAAACCAGCTGGTTGGCGGGACTTAGAGATCCTAATTTGGCTAGAGTCGTGGGATTTTGTAGTACCGATGAACCGATGTGCGCCCTTATGGAGCATTCCGAACCCGGTGATCTGCCCAGGTTCTTGGCACAAAGAGCTGTCTGTGAAGATGGCGGGAATTCCATAGGGCCTTCTATAAGGTAAGTCTCATGATATTGTTTGAATATTTTAAAGAGGAAATAATAAGGAAAATTTAGATACTTTAACGAATGCCCAAAAATAGTATATTATATTATGTATTAAAGATTATTGTGGTACTAGACTTTGATTTTTATTTCTTTAATAAAACTATGTTTGCGATGTTGACAAATTGACAACTTTCGTTACAATTGCTATAATTAATTTCTAATTGTGTATGTGTAGCCCTTTATTATTCTATTTCGAATTTCGATAGAATAGATTTTGTTGCGATGTATTTTCTGTATTTTTAATTGTAAATGCAGTTCCATTTAATTGAACGACGCGACGGCACGATGTGAAATCATTCGTATTATTTTTAAAATTTAATTCGAAAACTGTTCAAACGAGTGTAGTTATTTAAAAGAGAATAAAAAATAATATTGGAGTAAAGAGGTAACAAAAACATTGTTATTTGATATTTTAATGTTGCGCTGTGTAAAATGGAATTGTTTATGATTGTTTTGTTGCTGTTTTGGACTGTAAAATTGATGAATTTTAGAAAATATATTGTTTTAATATGGTTTTGGTTATTCACTGTAATTTTTTTCCTAGTACGCATATGTAATTTTCCAACTTCTCTCATTAAAACTCTAATTAAATTTTCCAAACAAAAATTAACTAGAAATTAAACAATTTTCCTTTTCAAGTTGGTATCTGGACTGGAAATCTCGTAACATACATTCGTGCTAACAAAAAATAATTGAATAAACTTGAATATCGCCAGGTAAATCTAGTGAACTAACGACAAAGGTTCCCACGTGTCACGTGACGTGATATAATCCATTACCAGATATCCATCGTTTAGTTCTTTTGTTCGCCTTGTTTGCCGAATTAGACGGATATGGCAGTGGCGGAATTGTCGACTCTCAAAGTTTTTTTTTAATAGTAACGATCAGTCTAGGATAATATTGCAATTTGGCAACATTGCTTTGGTTTTAACTGTTACAAAAATATTTCACTATGGTGGTAAAATTAAATTTATATTTGTTATTAATTTACTCTACTCTAATCGTCAAATTCTCATACTAGAACTTCATTTTTACAATCTGGCGTACCACAAAGTTCTATCTTGGATACTCTAGAATTCGTACTAGATATCAATGATTCTTTATCCTGTTGATTTATCGTGAACTATTTAAAAAGAAAAAATAATTTCCAACTATAATTAGAGAGTACTCTAAGTAATTACACTTCAAAGTTAACACCGTGCGAAAACACTAAGTACACCAACCGAATTAGCCAAAAGGCGGCGTTGCCAAATCACTATTCCGCTTATACCGTTCGATGGCTTTTCCTAATAATATTCTAAGAGTAATTTCGTGCCGAGGCGTAACACCAGAGATAAACATACAGCGAGAATAATCTGGCTAATGCCTAATTTGCAATAAGCAGTTTATAACATTTGGAGATAATGAGATCTACACGCCGAAAATGTCGCATTTAACGCCGCATATGTGTGTAAATCTAGAAGACTGAACGAGTTTTTTTTTAATAGGGGATTAGTTTTAAAGCCTGTAATTTTTGTATTAGAAATAATCTTCGGATAATACAAGGGGCAGTTTTGATAAATAAGTAAAATTATTGACTGAGGAATAATAATACTCTTACAAAAAAAACAACAAATTTGCTAGATTAGTCTCTAAACATTGATAAAAACCAGTAAATTTGTATAAAAACAGTTGAAATTCTTGTAAAAAGAGATAATGTTGAATTACAGCAATAGTTGGCAGGAATTGATAAATTCTGTTAAAATACTAAATAATCACTAAAAGCAGATAATGACTACAGACTAATAAATCCTGAATTATGATAAAGAACCATAATAATAAAAGTATATTGCTAAAAACTGATAATTGTCGGAAAAAAACTCCCAGGAGCTAACCTCTCCTAGGAGAGGTTAGGTTAAGTTAAAAATAAGTTTCTAGAAACTTTTAATAAAATGTGAAATGTTTCTACAAATGTGATAAAGAACTATAAAATTAAGTAAAAATGCTAAAACCAGATTAATACCGCATAAAGTTGCTAGAGTACCCACTAGAAATTTCTAAAAATCGCTCAATTGTAATAAGGAAACGTAAGATTAAATAAAATTACCAAAAAAGTTACTAGGAGTCGATGGAATCTTTTCAGCTCTGCTTCAGCGAGGGCAGGAAGATAGCTTGCCTCATATTATCCGCATTAGTCGAATCAGCCTAAAACTGGGCTTCATACCAGAAGTATGGAGAATGTCCAAAATCACTTTTATACCAAAGGCAGGCAAAAGGGACATCACACAGCCAAAATATCTACGACCTACAAACATTGTTTGTCCTTAAATGGATGGAAAAACTGTAGATAATTATATCAGAACAGAGATCCTGAAGCGGCTGCCGCTGCAACCCAGCAAGCGTACTTATGCAACTGACTGATGATATCCAGGAAGCACTGACTAATAAGGAAACTAGAAGTCTTTCTTGACATATAAGGGACTTTTAACAACACTCCACATGAAGCTGTTAAAAGAGCACTCGATGACAGAGGAGCAGACAGCACTTCATCCAAATAGATGTCGCAACTGCTTTCCAGTAGATGGGGCAAGACACCATCTCCATCTGCACTAGTGAAGGATGTCCACAAGGGGGAGTGGCATCCACGCTTATGTAGAGCCTAATAGTAGCCAAACTCCTCCACATTTTGACTGACCACGGTATATCCTGACAGGGATATGCTGATGACATAGTTATAGAGTGGCCAGAAGCAAGTTTGCAAACACTCTTTACGACATTCAAAGGGGACTTAACCTGATAAAAGAATGGTGCCAAACGATGGGACTAAACAGCGACCCCACCAAGACCACTCTTGTAGCCTTCACGTGGAAAAGAAACCTCAACAAATTAGGTGGACACGTTATTGAGTAGAAACCAGAAGTGAAATACCTGGGACTAACAATAAACTGCTCTGGAATAAGCACGAAAAAGAAGTAACGAATAAGGCTACGAAATCCTTAATGGTATGCAGAAATTTTGCGGGGAAAAGCTGTTGATGCAACCCAAAAATTCTGCAATGTACAGCTATTACGGAGCTGTTGCTTGGAGTAGAAGAATTAACCTTGCAACCTCGAGAAGCAACCTCTCAAAGGTCCAGAGGTTAGCCTGCATATTCATAACAGGAGCAATGAAAACGTATCCAACGGCTGCAATGGAGGTAATTCTAAACCTCATACCTCTGCACATTTAAGTGGAGAATGTGGCAAAAAGGACAACATGCAGGATGGTCCGAGAGGGAATCACCAGAAGTAAACCCGATTTCCGTATCGGAGACGGACACATCTGTGGCATGCCTCAGGACGAGATACCAAAAAATTCAGCACAAAGCTCGGTAAAAAGTGAATGGGACGAGGACACCTCAACAGAAATGGTACACTGCTAGGTCCAGGATATCAGAGGGCACTGGAATAGGAGTATATTGGCCTGGTACCAGATGCTTCGAAAGCTTGGGCAAATCACCAATTATTTTTCAAGCAGAAATATACGCTATTGAAAAGTGTGTATAGCTCAACGTTAAAAATAAATTCCACAGAAAAGTGGAAATAAAAAGATCCAACCACTGGAGTAATATACAAGGAATGAAAAAAGCGTAAGACCTTCTGGGAAACTATAACCAGAAGAGGTCCACAGAATCTATCAACTTGAGCAAAAACAAGCTTCGCATACTAACAGGAGTCCTAACAGGGCATTGCCAGCTGAGAGGACAGCTTTAGAAGCTTGGACTAGCCGAGCAAGAAAAATGCAGATTTTGTGACTAAGAGGTTGAAAACTTAATCCACATACTCTCTGAATGCACTGATTTGCAAAACCTAAAGGCACAATACCTAGGAGCATATCAGATCTGAAACCATCAGACATCCTAAATCTCCTGAGGAGAATAGGTCTGGACGGGGTGCTGTGTAATCACTGAGATATCCTAAAGTATCATAAAATTTAAAAAAAATGTTAAAAAATAGAATAATACAGAAAAAAGTTGCTAAGTAACTGCCAAAATAAGTGCTTGAATATGCTAAAAATTGCTAAATTGTAGGTAATATTAAATAACATTGCTAAAAACAAATAATTACTGCAGAAAGTTGCTAAAGTAACCGTTGAAACTTTCTAAAAATAGTTGCTAGTGATTACTTATTAGAAACCGCTGAATTATTATAAAGAACAAAAACAAATTAATATTATTGCTAAAATCAGATAAATATTGTAGCGAGTTGATAATTTTTTTTAAGTTTCATTGATTTTACAAAAAGTCCTGGAATTATATGCCCTAATAGTGTTCCTCTGAGGGATCATTATGTCCAATTTCAGAAAACACAAACATATTATCATACATAATTTACGGATTTTTCATCGCGAATAAAAAGGCAAAAAACAATTTTTACATACCTTATTTTTGATACACTATAGTGACATCTTCTTCTGGACGGACCTTCACTGGCCAAATGGTTGTCTGTTTTGACGTTTGCTGCTAGGACCACATCTACCGCTAAGACTTTTCTCTGCCTTTCTCTGTCATCTGTTCGGCTAATGGCACAAGGAATGGTATAAGCTTTATTTTCTTATGGTGAATTTGTTGAAAAATAATAATAATTCTCAGAGTTCTCTTCACAACATCCATTGTATTTAAATGACAGTTAGGCAAAGCTATAACCTCTTTATTATCTCGCCATGTGCTTACAATAATACCTTCATCACTAACCTCGAGTCATTCTATCAGTAGAAAAACGAGGGATGCTCTTTCGATTCTTTATATATGTTCCGACACAAGCAAAAGGTAGATTTACCATAAAATTCACACTCGTGAAAAAACGATCAAAATAACCACAAACATCCTGAGAACGAGTTATAGATGCCAACTTATGCATTACTCTTTCTCCCAGTGTACTATCTGCATTCTTAAGTTTTATTTCTCTCTTCACTAATTTTATAAGAAGATACTGCTTCAGGCTTGAATGACCTTTGAACTTGGTCATGTAGTTTCATTAATTGATTGATGAGAGCTGTTCGTTCTCGCAGGATGAAATGTCTATTTCAAGCAGCCAGTAACCTCATCTAAATAGTATGTCTTTGAACAAATATCGGGTTTTTCTGGATCTTCGTAATACATTTTTGATAAAAGCAAAGTACATCTATCTCTACTAATGGCCTTTTTTCTTTAGACTACCAATAATTATAAAATTCTGGTACTCAAGGGTACACCCAAGAATCAGCATAATCTCATGTGCATCAGTGTTATATTTTTTTTCACGAGATGTAAGCGTTTGTTGGTAGAATCAGCAATATGTATAAGTAAGCTTCTAGGAAATACCTTCAAAAATACGTCTAATTCAGTTGCAGATTTGTCTAACCTTAATAGGAATTTGTTTTCTAGGACTGGAAGTAGCTGTAGGGGACCTACACACAATACCTGTTTGGGTTGGAGGAGGAGGGAGTTGTTCTGTTTCTTCTTCACGTTTTCTTTCTACGACCTCTTCTGAATCCGATTCACTTCCTTCTCCTACTACCATATCATCTTCTGAATTATCTTCATGCCCTAGAGGCTAATAATCACTATCTTCATCAAATTTTCTCCAGCTCCTTCAACGGAAATATTCGAAAGCACTGAAAATGACAAAACGCATGTGATATATAAGTCGTGATAACGGTGAAGGGGTTGAATTACTAAAATAGTTATGATCTAAATATTCTTTTTTGTGGCATTACAAAAATGAATGTTAAGTAGAAAATAAACCATTATTTTAATACAAATTTAATTTATTTTTGTAATTGCTAGAAATTGCTCAAATGTTGCTTCATGTAAAAATCATTAAATTGTGCTAAAGAATCGTTTAATTAATTAATGTTGATAAAAATAGAGTAATGCTGTACAAAATTGCTAAAGTAGTAGCTATAAATTGCTAAAATAGTTGCTAGAAAATGCTCAAATGCTTAAATATTATATAGTACTAAAAATTGCTGGATTGTAATAATGAACCTTAAAATTAAATAAAATGGCAAAAAGCAGATTATTGATGTAGAAAGTTGCTTCAAATTAATAAAATAGTTGTTAGAAATTGCTAAAATAATTGTTTGATATTTCTAAAAATCGTTTAATTGCGGAAACAAATCGTAAACTTATATAAAATTGCTAAATACAAACAAATATTACAAATACTTGCTAAAAATTACTGAAGTAGTTGGTTCCTAGAATATGCTCAAATGTTATTAGATAACCAAAAATATCACTTAATTGTGATAAGGAATCATAAATTTGCTAAAACTAAAACTACAACTAGTTGCTAAAGTAACCACTAACCGGACACGGTGGCCAGGTTGGTTAGGGCACTGGCCTTTATACTTGGTCATTGTTCGGGTCGTGGGTTCGAGCCCCATGAATCTCAAGTGGAATTAAAGTCAGATAAGACTTTGGGCAAGTGCAAAAAGGTATTTGTGTCATGCGCAGCTTCATTCACGCCGGTAACCAGGCCGGATGAGATCGGATATCTCGTGGAACTGATAGGGGTTGGTGGCACAATTACACACTTGCTAGTCGGTAGATCACCTGAATGACAAAGGCATAGTCCTGGGTTTAGGGTGATTGAGGACCGTGGTTCGGAGTCCACGATAAGCTGTAGGTCCCGTCCAGATTAGCCCTGGTAGCAGAAAAGAGACGTTAAAATTACAAAAAAAAAAAAAAAAAAAAAAAAAAAAAAAAAAAAAAAAAAAAAAAAAAAAAGTAACCACTAGAAATTGCTAAAAACAAATTAATACCGCAAAATGTCGCTAAAGCAACCTCTATAAATTACTTAAGTAGTTGGTAGAAATTGCTCAAATGTTGTTAGATATTAATAAAAATTGTGATAAAAAATTATGAAACTAAATTAAAATAATAAAAACGGACTAATATTGTAAACAGTTGCTAAAGTAACCGCTTTAAATTAAATAGTTGCTAACAATTGCTCAAATGTTGTTGAATAATCCTAAACTTCAGACAATTGTAATAAAAAATCATAAATTTATATAAAATTGCTAAAAAGAAAACAGTTAATTAAAATACCTAAAAAAGTCATAAATAAAATTGCTAAGCACAGAATATTACTCCAAAAAGTTACTAACGTAACCCCGCTCTGAATTATTAAAATATTTGCCAAAAATTACTCAAATTCTATTAAACATTCCTAAAAAACACTGAAATATGGTAAAGAATTATCAAATGAAAATAATGAACTGTAAAATTAAATAAAATGGCCAAAAATAGATTAATACCGCAGAAAGTTGCTAAAGCCACCGCTTTAAATCATTGAAGTAGTTGCTAAAAATTACTTAAATGTTGTTGAATAATCCTAAAAATTAGTGAATTGTGACAAAAAATCATAAAATTAAATGAAATCGCTAAAACAAAATAATACTAAAGAGAGAACAGTTAAAGTAACCACTAGAAAATGGTAAAATATTTATTACAAATTGTTAAAAAAGTCTAATCAATAATCATAAAGTTGTTAACCGCAAACAAACTACATACAAACACTAAAATACTTGCTAGAAATTGTTAAATTCTATTTAAACCTTAAAGAAAATCACTAAAAAACAGATAAACTACAAAAATTGTTAAACAGATTAATTTTACATAAAGTTGCTAAAATATCAGCTACAAATTGCTAAAAATAGGTAAATTGTACTAATATCAAATGCTAGAAACAGATAAATGCAGTAGAAAATTGCTTAAGCAATCAATGAAAATCACTAAAATAAATCCTAGAAATTGTGACATTCTTCTTAAAGATTATACTAACTAAATATTAACCATAACACAAAGTATTCCTTTTTACTGCCCTTCGATCATTACTTTTTTTATTCAAACAATCTAATCACAAAACAGAACAAAATAAAACAAAACTTTTTTTCCACGAATCCACTCAATCCGCAAATTTCCATTGTTTTTTGTCATCCCGAACTCTTTGAGGGAAAACGAAAATAAGTCATATAATGGAGTTTGCCAAGCACGAAAACACGATATAATGGAAAGTTTTGAAGACTTGGTTCTAATCACATTAAATGCGCCCACAGAGAAAGAGAAAGATATATATGAAGAGGCTTGTCCCTTTTATTTGCATTGCTCTTGGTCGTCCTTTGCGATGAAACAATCTTGGCTCCCTTTTGAAATTGATGAAATAGTCCTTAACTAAAGTGTATATTGATATCTCAAACATCTCAGTTTGCTTAATTTATTTACCGTTAAAAATAATGAGATATGTCAAACGAATCCTTAAAAGGACATTACATTTGGCAGCAACCATATATGCTGGGTTGCCAAATTAAAATATAAATTCTTACTGGGTGGAAATATTTATTTTTTATTAAAAACTAATTAAATTTTTATTTCTTACTTAATATTTTTTTTTTGGGTGCGATTTTATCTTTAATAATTGAAAACCATTCTTTGTTGAACAAAAACATCAAAAGGATTAAAACTCAAAGTCGACTCTGATTATCCTTTATCTGACGCTTTTCATTGTCTGAATAGATTAAATTAGTTTTTCAATTCAAAAATTATCCCTATATCCATAGACAGCTCGTCACAAAAGGGCTTTTACTATTTCCTGTTTTATATCAATCTGTTTTGAATTGTTGCCTTTCTGGCTATAAATTAATAAAATATTTTTTGCAAAAATATCATTAATACTGATTAGATATTCCATCACAGAACTTTGTGGTACTCCAGACGATAAAAATTAAGAGATTTTTTGAACTTAACTAAGTAATTTGCATGCTGTGGTTAAACTAAAATATGTTACCTGTGGAAATGGGTGGAAAAAGTTATGATACTAAAACCAAGTAATCAACCACATCTTATCTTCTCCTTTAGACCAATATCATGTCCAAAGTCCAAATTAATCGAAAAGCTGCTCCTCAGAAGGTTAGGAACAATTATAGAAAGGAAAAATCCAATCCCAAATCATTAGTTTGGCTTTAGGCAGAAACATTCTAAAGGTACTATTACATTATGCCTTAGTCCCCAGGTAGCCAGCGTACGTCATAATGACGTTAGTTTCTGGTGATATTTTAGTCAGTCACGTCATGTTACCAATAAATGTCGTGAATTTGACATCACCAATAAATAACGTTATTTAAGCATCTCATTTTGACATAAGTTCCATAAATGTCTTCAACAGACGTCATTTAGACGTCATTTGAGAACACATTCCCATAAAAAAATGAAGTGTATTTGATCAAAATACATAAACAGTGGTTGTACCTATTATTAGTATTAATTTGAAAAGGTCAAAAATAACGAAAAAACCTGGATGGTACAAAATTGAAAAAACATGAAAATATGTTGAATATAAAGTTATTGGTGTAATATCCAAAAATACCCGAATATCCCCAGTTCATATTAAGCTACGGTTTCCTCCAAAAGTCGCAGACGTCAGCGACTGCGACTGGGTGGCCGCGACCAAGTCGTCACGGCTCTACCTGTTTTCCTCGGCTTCGCCAGTAGCAGTTCTTTTTAAATTGCTCATTTTATAAACAGCTGTTTTTTTGTTTGCGAGTTTGTGCCCTATAAACAGGATGAATATTTCCAAAAAGTAGGTTCTTCTAATGTTGCTAAATTATCGAGCTGAAGAAGAGAATCTTCTACTCTTATTAGCATTACATCATGAAGAAAAAAGCGCAAAAGTTGATAGGTTTCGGCTGAGAGAGGTGGAGGGGTTTCAAACAATTCCACGGAACTACTTGAAAGACAATGAGACCAAAATCAAAGAATTCTTCAGAATTTCAAATGAACTGAACCGGCGACTAAGACAACGGCGACCGGCAGCTGACGACTGCGACTTTTGGAGGAATCGTAGCTTAGTTGTCCAATGGCTGTTCGTGACGTATGAAGTTGGCCAGCGCATGAATGCTATGTTTTGCGGTTCAATCACTGCATAATTTCTGCTGACTGTGCGGAGTCTAGTGCGAAGGCGAGCGAGTTGATTGACGGTTGGCGCCATCTTCTCTTACCTATGGATGGCATGCATGGCATTGGCATCGCGAATCGCGAGCCCTGTTAATTCGTTAGTTGTGATTTAGTTTGTTATTTTCAGTGCTAGACATAGGAGGTTATTAAGTACGTTATTTCTAGTTGTTTTACGTACTATTCTACAGGTAGGTAAAATTTTGTAAATAGGTCCTATCCGTCTAATATTATAAATGCGCTTTACATATATAATATATTATTTTCAACCAATTTGTTTTGTTTCCTTTTTTCATAAAATGTTACCCTCATGTAGGTACCCACACATTTGACAAAACATTTTGGAGTACGTGTTTATTTTTTGGAAGTTTCATTTAATTCCTTATTTCAAAATAAAGGACGTGAATTATACCATCTGTTGGCGTGATTTTGATGTTATTTGAGATCTATTTCGACGTCAGTTTAGACGTAAATCTACATCAGTTCTTACGTAAAAATGCCGTCACAAAATGACGTCATTGGGTTATTATTTGAGATCTATTTCGACGTCAGTTTAGACGTAAAAATGCCGTCACAAAATGTCCTCAATGTGACATTGTGACGACATTTTAACGTGATATATACGTCAATTATGATGGTGATTTAAGCACAGACGTAAAATTGACGTCATTATGACGTTCCCTGCTACCTGGGTCGTTGCCTATTTTCGTGTCTATGAACATGCATGTTTCTTGGCCTGATTTTCCCGAAGTGTTTATACTATTATATCATGCCTTTTTGAATGATTTTTGCAGCAGTTATGTTGGTGCACCCCGGGGGCAGCCAACATTACAAAATTGGCATTCAACGGAAGTGATTTGTGAGGTTAGATTCATTGTTTGTATATTTTTGCTTACTTTTATGTTATTGCGATTTAATATTGTTTTTCTTATTGTGATTATGATAATCCTTCACATTAGGATTATAAATACATAGAAATTTTTCATACAATTCAATTAAACGAGTAGCTGTTTCAGTAGACCAGAAGTGTTGCTTACTGTACAAAAAATTAATAATAAAATACAATAGTAGTTTGTACAACATGTGCCCAAATCTAACGTAACCTCCCGCTCAGAAGTTAGTGGCACGAGCAGTAAGGTAAGTGCCGTAAATCTAGCGAGTGGGAAAAATGCTTTGCGTACAAGTTGTACACAATATTTTTTCTACAACCACATTTACTAATGAAAGAAAAAAAGTAACTTGTCAAAAAAAGTTGACAGTTCAAAGCTGTGTTTGATATTTTCTTGGGGTAAGTGCCATATCGTGTACTTTTCGCATTCTAAATTACTGCTTTTCCAACGGAAATCAAAGGTATTAAGAAAAGGCCTGCTTTGCGTATAAAAATTTGTGTAGAAAAGCTTGTTGTATTTCATAGTGGTTGTAGAAAAACAAAAACAAGATAATTTGGTATATATTGTTTATATGGTTACCTGGTAACGGGCCCTTTTTTTTCTTAAATTCCTTTCCTTGCATTTCGTTAAAAAAGTTTTAAACACACAAACAAAACAATCCAAACGTAAACGATAACTGGACGATATCTGTTAGGTGTTACCTATGCTGTTACTGACGTTAACGTGGTATTTTGTTAAACAGATGTTTAGCCAACACATTTTCTGTTGACAAACCTGACTCCCCTGAAAAAGTTACTGAAAAAGCGCACATTCAATCTGAGAAAATGGAACCCTTTCTAATTATTATGGTGCATGAAACAGGCGACAGATTAGGCCCGCGCGCTTGCGCATTTGTTTTTAATTTCATGCATGCGCAATCAAGCAGCAAAATAGACTCGAAAAAGGCATAATGTACTTAACATAGACCAACTCCATAGAGTCACCAAAATTATAGAAAATGCTATTTTAGAATCAAACGGGATGATCCCTATTCTGATCTTAAAGAGGTAAAAGCTGGAGTCTCACAGGGAAGAGTTTTGGATCGGGTCCTATATATACAAGTGACCTACCAGAACTCGATAATTACTCTATATATACACTACCATTAACAGACAATATGCCAACACGGCCAAATACCTTGGCTAAACATTAGATTCTCAGGAAAGCACACGTGAAAAAAAAATAAGAATTAACTATTAAGTATAAAAAAATTTACTGGCTTATGGGAAGATTCTCTGGGTCGTTAACGCATAATAAGCTTCTCATTTACAAGCAAATTATAAAACCAGTATGACATACGGTATACAATAAAGCAAGTGTACCAATAAGACCAATACAAATATTTCAAAACAAAGGAGGAATATACTTAAAGCACCCCATATATCCTCAATGATGACCTCCATAAAGATCTTCAAATGGAGCCCGTTGACCAAAAAATACAAAAGTTTTCAAGAAGTCGCGAAGACAAACTTCTACATCATGAGAATATTGAAACCATCCAGCTCCTACATAACTCGAACCAAAATCGTATTTAACTGATAGATATTTTACAATTAAATGGGATCATCCCTATTCCGAATTTAAAGAGTTAAAATCTGGAGTCCTACAGGGTATCGTTTTGGGTCCGGTCTTGTATGTCCCCTATACATATGATCTACCAGAATTCGATTAATTACTCTATAGCTACTTTTACCGATGACACTGTTATACCTACAGTGGGCAAATGTAATACAGAAACAGCTGATAGACTACAAATTGCCATAAATAAATGGAGATTGTCGACGAAAAAATACAAAAATTTTCAAGAAGTCATGAAGACAGAATTCTACATCTTGAGAATATCGAGGTCAACCAGCTTCTAGATAACTGGAACCAAAAGAGAAAACTGATGAGGACTAAACCTCATGAGTTGGTGTAGTGTGTGAGAAAGGGATAAAATAGAGCATTGTTTGATTAGTGCACACATAAAAAAGTGACATCAGAGGGTGATTCTTAGATTTTAAATAAGTAGTAAGTTGGAATTTGAAAAAAGTTACATATTGGTTGACCAGATTGTAGCATTATGGTAAAAAAGGTATTTTGCGTTAACTATATTACTAATAAAGCAGAGCCTATAGAATTACTTACGTTGATCGACACCAACGGATTTAAATTTTTAATGCAAAAAAAAGTTGTGTATTCATCACGAAGAAGAGAGACAAGATAAACTAAACAATATTTCGAAGTAAAATATTAAGTATGTGCTAAATTCGGAAAAAGGATATAAAGCGAACCGATCGATTTATAAAATATGAAAGAGAATATGAAGTATATGACAGCATTTCGCTTTTATTTTCGTCGTATATTCTTTATTCGAATATTGATGTATGTATTAAGGAGTAGATATAAACCGCGCATTTGACGTTTTATACGAGAGACTCTTCAAAATAACAACTTACTTACTTTATCTTTATGTTGGTAGTCAACTAGATGTAACCAGATGATTCTTTAAAAGATTTGTAAAATTACTCCAAATAATAATAATGAAACTGTTTTTTCTTTTTATTTTTCTACAGTTTACAAGATACGCCACTGTTATTATATTTATAACATAATATCAATGACTTCATTTATTCCAATAAACTATTATAAAATATTCAAATCTATTTTAGTAATTAATTTTTAACAATTTACAAAATAAAATTAGATTAATTAACTTTTATTCGGTGCAATTGATTCCAACCCTATTATTTATAAACATTTTAATATTAACAGAAGACAATAATAATAATATATACGTTGTACTATATAACTATAGCTATAAAATACATAACATTTTTAAAGTTGGGTATGGATCAATTGTACCATACAACAAGCAAATCTCCTATTCCTATTTTTAAGTTTTTCAAGGCAATACACATCTAGCTTAGCTAATTCCTTTTCATTTGCGATGCTGATTCGCGTTGATGTTTGCTTTTCAGACGAACTTTCAGGTCGATAGAGTTAAAGCCATTTACCTAATTTAATGGAACATTAGAAGGTCTTGTTTTATGCTTTCCTCGCCTTCCGCCGTAATTTTAAATAATTAATTTTAATGGATGGAATATGTATGTGTTCTCTCTGTCTGTTTTGTGTATGTGTGTGTGTGTGTGTTTGTGTAGTCACTTCTCGCCCCCATTTTCCTTGGTATGAATGCCCGAATTAATTTTGAATTATGACTGATCTAGTAGTTGGGCTTAAGCAATGCGAGAGGAAATTTATATTAAATATATATTTTGATGCAGACTTTAAACACGTTCACTGCTAGCACATTAGCAATGACACATTATTGTTGTGTGATTATATTCTTTAATTACTACAAAATTAATCTTTACAAAATTTCAAAAACCTTTTTAAAGCTAATAAATATTTAATGCTTGCTATTTATTTTTTGCTGTGTAGCGCAATGGATCCGCTTCCAATTGACACAAGCTGATAATATTCGATAATTTAGTTATTATTTAAACATTAATTTTAAATAAGAAAAATGTGAATATAATTTGTCAATATCATTTTTGTAGAAAATAGTTAATGATTATTTTATTGTTGTATAGTGCATTTGACCCGCGCCCATATTTTTATTTTCTGATTATTTTCCTGATATTTAAACGTTAATTTTAAATTAGAAAAAGTGTTAAAATTGCCCGTCAATGTCCTTTTCGTAGAAATATTTAAAATATTATTTTCGAGGGGTAGAAATCAATTACACCAAATAGGAAAAAATTAATCAATTTTTTTTAATAAAAATATGTCTAATTGAAAGCTAAGAATGATCAAAAATAGTATTTCATAAGTAAAATACATAGAAATGGGCCAAAACAAGTTCATGATTATATTCTTATTTTATAGTTCATTTGACCCGCGCCCATATTTTTATTTTCTGATTATTTTCCTGATATTTAAACGTTATTTTTATATTAGAAACATATTAAAATTTTTCGCCAAGTCCTTTTCGTAGAAATATTTACAATACTATTTTTGAAGGGTTGAAATCAATTGCGCTGAATAGGAAAGAATTAATCAATTTTTTTTAATAAAAATTTGTCAAATTGAAAGCTACAAAATGATCAAAAATAATATTTCATAAATAAAATACATAGAAATGGGCCAAAACAAGTTAATGATTATATTCTTATTTTATAGTTCATTTGACCCGCGCCCATCGTTTTATTTTCTGATTATTGTCCTGATATTTAAACGTTAATTTTATGTTAGAAAAGTGTTAAAATTGTGGGCCAATGTCCTATTCGTAGAAAGATTTAAAATATTATTTTCGAGGGGTAGAAATCAATTGCACCGAATAGGAAAAAATTAATCAATTTTTTTAATAAAAATATATAAAATTGAAAGTTAAAAATGATCAAAAATAATATTTCATAAGTAAAATACATAGAAATGGGCAAAAACAAGTTAATGATTATATTCTTATTTTATAGTGCATTTGACCCGCGCCCATATTTTTGTTTTCTGATTATTTTCCTGATATTTAAACGTTAATTTTATATCAGAAAAGTGTTAAAATTGTGCGCCAATGTCCTTTTCGTAAAAATATTTACAATATTATTTTCGAGGGGTTGAAATCAATTGCGCTGAGAAGACAAGAATTAATCAATTTTTTAAATTAAAAAATGTGTAAAATTAAAAGCTAAAAATTATAGTGCATTTGACCCACGCCCATGTTTTATTATCTGATTATTTTTCTGATATTTAAACGTTAATTCGAAAAAATGTTAAAATTGTCCGTCAATATGTCCTTTTTACAAAAATATTTAAAATATTATTTTCGAAGGGCTGGAATCAATTGCTCCGAATAGAAAAGAATTAATCCTCTATTTTTATTTAAAATGAGTAAAATTAAGAGCTAAAAAATTACCAAATTGAATACCATTTCCAAAGTAAAATACATACAAATGGGCCGAAATAAGTAAAAAATTATAGTCTTGTTGTAAGTACATTTGACACACGCCCATGTTTTTATTATCTGATTATTTTCCTGATATTTAAAAGTTAATTTTAAATTAGAACAATGTTAAAATTGTCCATCAATATCCTTTTCGTATATTTTTTTAAAATGTAGGGATGGAATCAACTGCACCGCCGAATAGACAAGAAATAGTCTGATTTTGTAAATATGTAAAATTGGAAGTAAAAAAATAATTAAATTTAATACTATTTCATAAAAGTAAAAGATACAGCAATCGACACAAATAAGTTATAATGCGTGCATTTAACCAACGCATCAAAATTTTTCGATAATTTTGTTGATATTATAAGTTCATTTTAGATTAGAAAAGTGTCAAAATTGTTCGTCAATTTCGTTTCATAGAAATTTTTTAAATGGTCCAATGGTTAGAATCAACTGCACCGATTAGGGAAGATTAATCTAATTTTGTAAATTGTAAAAGTGTAAAATTTTAATCAAAAAAAATTATCAAATTCAATATTATTTAATGAAAGTTAACGATACAGAAATAGGTCCAAATAAATAAAGGATTATATAGCTTGTCGTATAGTACATTTGATCCAGACCCGTATTTTTTAGTATAATAATTTTGCTAATGTTTAAACGATTATTTTAAATTAAAACATTGTCAAAATTATCTGTCATTCTCTTGTAGAATTTTAAAATAATATTTTCAAGGATTACTGGATAGAACGAAATTCAACTTTAGAGAAAAAATAAAAAAACTTTTTTTGTGTTATCGATTTTATCACTAATGTTTCGGAGCTTTTAAATAATGAACATCACAAATCCCGATAATACTAATGATAGGATAATACCCTATAATTTAAAATATGAAAGCTTAAATAGCACGCGATAATTGCATTAGAGAGTAACATTTATTTAATATCATTTTCCGGTAGAGATAGTTTTTTTAATAGATCTTATCATCGTAATGTTAACATAAAAGGTAATTTGTAAAAATTATATGTACACATAAAAATAAAGAAAATTTGTTCAATTCATAAACCGCACACAAAGAGTCAGTTTAGAATTGAATATCAAATAGTGAAAACTAAGTCTAGAGCTGAGAATTGTCGTGAAAATTACCATGTAACACCGAAACAATGACTTCATCTTTTATGCGCTCTTGTCCCTAATTATTCTAATTGAACACCCGAAGGCGCCACAGACGAAAGTAAAAAGACAATACGACTACCGGTACTTTTATACTACAGTCGAGGTGATATACACCAAAATTATTCTGGAAACACCCTATATATTTTAATAATATGATACATCTTTAGTTAGATTGTAGTTCATTCCAAATACTCTTAGAAGATTTTTTTGGTTTAAAATTAACTTTGAAATACCAAATTAAATGTTACTAGAATTTATTTTGAAATTATAACAATTTCTAATAATTGCCAGTGTTTTTTAATAAAATTTAAACATTTATATTTTTTAATCATTTAAATCAATTATTAGCAACCTATAGCAATTTCAATAAGTGCTTGATAATTTTTTATCAATTTCTTGAAATTAAATCCAATAAGAGAAATAAAAACACAAATATATAATTAAAACAAGGGGGTAAGGGCTCTAAAAAGCCATCATCAGGCCCCTTAATGAAGAGCAAAAATAAAAACCAGTCACAATTATGTAACGCATTTGCGTCGTCAAGCGGTATTTTGACGGCTTAGTCCAGGGTTCGGATTGCCACCTTCTGTTTATAGTGTGGAGGCCACTGCACGGGCAGCGTCAGTGGAGAAAAAAATACTCCAGGGGTCGTTATGGTCTCGACCAAATCACTGACGGCCAGGAGAGCGGGCTTTACTTGCCCCACTGGGTTGAGTACCTGGATATTTGCTGCTAAATATTATAACTCACAACCAAATAAAATAAACAAGTAAATAAATACCATTTATTTAATTACCAAATAAAAATCCTAAAGAAAGGTGTGTAACACGGTATGGACGGTACAGGCACAGGCACGTCTGGAGTGGTCGGATTGACGGTTCCGGAACGGTAACAGTGGAACTTGGTCGTTGAAGTGAACGGATTGGGACTGCCACTGGAACTCCAATTCGGACTGCCCCTGCCACTCCAATTGGATCTGACACATCAACTAACTCGATAAACTCCAGCTGCCGCCAGTGTTGTTATGGAGGAACTTTTGACTGTGCTGAAGTTGGTCACAAAATAGTGCCCAATGGTGCTTCATCTTCATAGCCGCGTGGTTTATGACGTCATAAAATTCCAGATTCCATTGGACTGAAGAAATGATGTGCACTTTTAGTTCGACCCATTTCAATTGAGCTTATTTTTAAACATTTCTGATATTTTCTAACGAATAAATTTATTTCTGGTCATTTTTGGACAAAGAAATATTCGAGGGCCTACCAATAGGTAATATTAACTGAAGATTCTAGAGAACTGGTCACCATTAGAGCACATAAAGGGTTATTTGCGTATACTCGTTTGCCATATGGAATAACTAGTGCCCCATCCATGTTTCAAATATAATGGAACAAATGTTAGTTGTTCCCGGTGTTAAGTGCTTGATGATAGTTTAGTAACCGGAGGGGATGATACGGAGCACCTAGATCGGTTAAAAAAGTTTTTATGCGTGTACAAGAATGTTGACTAAAAGTCAAAGATTTTTTAAAAAAATTCTTTCTAATATTTAGGCCACGTTATTGATAAATTCAGATTACATACTTCAGATGAGAGAGTTTTAGCAATAAAAAGAGCTAAAGTCCCAGGAACGGTAACCGAATTAAAATCCTTTCTGGGAATGGTAAATTTTTATTGCAAGTTTATTAAAAAATTTCATAAAAATTGAGACCAGTTTATAATTGATTAAAAAAGGATTCCGTTTGGTCATGGACTAAACCCTGGGCAAAAAGTTTTGAACAAACAAAAACTATGTTAGTCTCTCCCCCTGTCTTTGCAGAAAAAAAACTAACAGTAGACGCTCTGAATTTGCTATTAGGCTACAATTTCATATGTATATGATGATAAATCTGATAAACCAATCCATTTTGCATTACGGTTATTAATTTCGAGCGAATTAAAATATCGAGAAAAAGGCTTTAGCGATAATTTTTGTCGTTAAAACAATTATAAACAAATATCAAACTATCATAGAACGAAATAGTACCAGTTTTTTTCTATTTTTTCAATAGTGCGTGCTCTAGTGCCACTCCAGAGCTGAAAGTGCCATGTTGGCATAATTGTGCTACATTTAACAACACTGGCTGCCGTATACCATAAGGTCGGCTGGGTATGCGAAACAATTATGCGAGTAACTCCATCTTTCTACTCCAGTGTCGTGCGCGATTTAATTTATATTTCAATTATTATGAAAAAAGTAACTTCGTTATAATTACTAAGAAATACGGAAGTCGAGTTACTTAAATAGTCGCCTTACCTAATAAAACAGGTCGGGAATGACTTCTACTTTATTATATCAATGTCAGGCATATATTCGTGTGTACTTTGAACTTTTCCAATATCCACACTGGTACAAAGTATTATAATTTTTAATACCTAAATAGTTTACAAAGTTACAATATTTGCTTGTTCCTAAACTCTTTATGAAAATATCAGTTATCATATTTCATGTCTGCAAATATTTTGCCGTAAATGATTAATTTGCTATTATCTGCCTTACATAATGTGAACGTACGTCTAAATGCTTAGTATTTTTATTAAACCATTTTTGGACACTTTGGTTATCATTATATAATGTTACACAACTCATATTTTCTGTCAGCTCAGCTAACAAATTGAATAAACAGCTTCCTTATAGAAAATGCAGACAAAGAAAAAGCATCAGTTTTCTGTTCAGCACGTGACCAAGATATTACAGAGTCAGATGGTTTAAAGTAATATCCTGTATGCGATCTACGATCACATAAATCATTTTCCCAACCGACATCTACAAAACCAACCAACTCTATATTATCCTTCTTGAACATCAAGTACTGCTTTTTAGTTCCTTGTAAATACTTTAAGATTCTTTTAGCAGACTTCAAGTGTATTTCATCATAACAATTATTAAATTGACTCAGGAAGCTAACATTGTAAGAAGTATCTGGGATTGTCATTGCTGCAAGATACATTAAACTACTTATTAGTTCCTGATAAGGAAGTTGACTTTTACAATTCTCGCTTTTTGTAAGTTTCAGCTTACTTTCAATTAGTGTAACGACAGCTTTCGAATCTGCCAAATTAAATTTCAGTAACAATTGATTAATGGTCTTAGTCTAAAGTTATCATGCCCTCAGTTTTGTTTATATTTCTTCTCATTTAAAGGCATTGTTTAGCTTGATCTAAATCATTAATTTTAAAACTAGCGCTTAATTCTGCTTTAAAAATACCACATAGTTTAGCCCGTATATAGCTCGTTTTAACTTCAAAGCCTTTTCGTTAAACGCCCACTTACAATCTACATCACTCTCGTTCTGAGGAACATGAGAAATTTCCCATGTATCATTTTCCTTAAACGACTGGAGTTACTCAGTCATAGCTCGTAGCTACTTTGATTTATCCGGCCTGGAAAAAACTGGTTGTACTGTGGTTGGATCACTATTCAAATATCTGTCTTGAATACATAAATGAATCAATAGTCTTTTAATAATTTGGGTTCCTTGATCATCAAATTTATATATTTCAGATGTATTATTTAAAGTACTTAAATCTTCATTTAACAATTAAACATCATGGTCATCATTGAAACTACTATTTATGTCGTTTCTGTATTTCTGCTAGGCTCTGGAAGTATTTAATTTAGATTTTCAAGTATGGTATGGTCTCTGGCAATTGTTATGACATTATTAGTATGGTCATAAACTCTATAGCCTTGTTTCACTATACTCCACTAGAATGATAGTACCATCAAATATTCTTAAATGGCTTACCTCAGGTTCCTTGTTTGACCAACATTCATATAGAGTTTTACTATCTAATCCCGTGGCTATGGATAGGTTTCTCAGGTAAATGGCAGTATTTACTGCTTCTGTCTAAAATATCTTTTCCTACGATCACTACCCAAAGTAGGCTTTTGCACACTCAAATCTAACCACAAAGTTGATGTTTTCCGTGATCTGTAATAATTTGACATTATTGTCGCTCTAGCGCGTACTTTTCCGCTCGCCTGTTTTCATTTACAATAAACTAAAGAAAGGTAGTAAATAATAGGTATATTAAAACAAAATGTAGGGCAGTCTGAATATTTTAGTTGAAATATTAATATTTGAAGATATTTCGAACGAAATTAAACTTTATTTTATAAAATTTATCTAGTAAAAATATAAGTCAGAAGGTACACCTAGATACACCTAGGTACACCTATATGCAATAGTGATTGCATATTTAAGTACCTACTTACTATTTTGTGCAAATAGTAGACTTTGAAATTAATGAAACGTCATTATTTCATTTTTAGTTTATGAAAAAGCTATTTGAAAAATGGAGAGTGAGAGTGAATGTGAATTTTCAAGCACACCCCCAGATGTAGCTAAAAATATTTCTCTCAATCTTCTGCCGACTAAATCCAGAGATAAATATGAAAAAGTGTATTTTTCATGTTTTTTTTTTTTAATTATTTGTCTAAAAATAATGTGATCGTAGAAAAAATCTTGTGTGCAATTCGAGCAGAAAGTGCTTTGCCGCTTTCGGCAGATTGCCCGCGCTCCGCTACGCATCGCGCGGGCAACTCTCTGCCTCAAGCGGCAAAGTATCACTTTCCGCTCTTAATACACAAATAGCTATTTCCAATTTGAGGCCGAACAGCAGATATTTGGCTTTTTCTACAGTATACGTTTTTCAACTATTTGTTGTTTGGTGAATAAATCCATTTGATTTCAAAAATGCATCGAATTCTCGACTTATAAACTCATCTCCATTAATTTTACTATTGCTTTGGTTTTAAACTATATACTTGAACATTTTAAAAATTTCCAGTACTTCATCATTGGTCTTAAAAATACACAAAGATTATTCTTATAAAGTCACATACAACAATTAGAAAATACTTGGATATTTCAATAGATCTAGTTTCCATTGGACCACAAACATCTCTACATATCACTCTTAATATTTTTTCTGCTTGGGTACCTTTATGTTTGAATGATAACCTTGACTGCTTACTTTCGCAACACACGATACAGTCGCCTTACCTATTAAAACAGGTCAGGAAAAATAAGTATACAGTCGCTTCTAGCTATCAGCAGAACAGCTAGTACTCTATTATATTATATAAATGGCGCTACATACTAATTGTTAGGCATATAGTGGATTCAGTGAGCCGGAAAAAATATTTCAGAGCCTAACGAGACTAACCCAGTTTTCGAGGATGCTGAACGCGATGGCTGTGGTTTAAACTCTCTCCCAAATAGGCAAAAACCGACCCCCCCAAAAGGTAAAACGCGGATACCCTCTTTCATACCGACAAAACCCGGATACCCCCTCTCATGCAGACAAAACCTGCATAACCCCCGCTTTCGAGGATGCTGAACACGATAATATAATTGCAAATGTTATGAATATATTAAATTAAAAAAAAAACTAAAAAATATACACAAAGTACCTTTTATGTTTCATGTAGAAACCAAAAAAGCTGATAAGAATACAAGTTTTCATTTAAAATGACCAAGTTTTAATCCGCCCAGAAAAAACTGAACACCCCGTGTGACCGCCAATATTTTTATTTTGTCAAGCTCGAGCAATTAGGTAATATTATAAAAAATATATTTTTATTTCTTTCCTAAATGAAGATAATAATGAGCACCGCGTCACTGCTGCAGCACTCTGTATATTTGTGGTACTGATTTCTTAAAATTGTTTGCAAGTTTCTAGTGATTTTGTATTATTTTTTTTATTAATGTATACTAATTTAAAGTAAATTTAAGGCAAATTCTTTAAATACCTATTATTGCTATATATCGATTTATGTTGTTATACCTACAACAATTTCTATTCCTTTTTACTTTTTGAACACAACGGAGTTATCTAGAAGGAAATATAATAATCATAACTTTTTCCGATCTTGGGATTTTAACGAATTTTTACGTTTTGAGTTCCCCCTGAATCTATTTCCTGTGTGCGAGTGAGGCTGAAGGTGCACGACTCGTGTGCGTGTGTGTATTAGAAGGGCTATCCTCAATTTAATTTTTTCAAATACGGATCTGGATTATAAATAATTTCTTTGATACATGTCTACAATTTTACTCCAAATTTAAGTTTGAAATTTTATTCTAGTCACGTTTCGCTAAAAAAAGCCATTTTCCGCATTTGTTTTTTAATGTAAAAAAAAGTGTAATGCTAAAAAAGATAGCTGTAATATGTTATACAATTATATATTTTTTGTTTGTTAGTATATACGATACAAGTAGCGGGAAAGTAAAAATAGGTTAATGATTAATATCATTTTTGGGTTTTTTTAACGATGCTGAATCGATTGCGTTGACCATTTGTCTCTATCTCTCACCGTTCTCAAATTGAATCAGGCTAACAGAACGACGGACAGACAAAAGAGTTTTTTCTCCGAAAACTCTGAAAGTGAAAAATTAAATAATATAAGTAAAAAATCGAGATTTCTGATCATGTTATGATTATAATATACTTTATGAATTGAAAAATTTAGTGACTTTGTTTAAGAGCATGATTTACTTGACGAACAGATACACCTGAGGGGCAACGGTGTGGTGGGAAGAAGCATATTTTATGATAGGGGGCGTGTCTTATCCCTTTTGACCACGTTTCTCGGTCTCTACCAGGGTAGCTATAAAAGTTGGTGGAATTGTATCGACTGGATTTATCACAATAGTTACATTTTTACGATAGTTTTGGCTTTAATATAAATAAGTAAATTAAATAAATAAAATATTTATTTATTAAAATAAATTTATACAATAAATTAATTATGAATGATAATTTTTACAAGATTTTGAGCCATAATTAATTACTTGTTTGGCTATAACTTCTACAAATATTATTTTAAAATTAGGAAATAATTCAAACACATAGTAGTTTTTACTCTTTCGGATCCTCTATTAGGGTACACATCGTTTGGTCCGGTAAACCCCTAATAAAATAAAGGTAGTAATGATTGTTTACCTAATGAATAATTGGGTCGTCCGGAGGGCTCGATATTACATTTATCTTTGGGTCAAAATGTGTTTTTCAGAAAATAGGATTATTTTATTTAAAATTGTATTACGTACGTACTTTCTGTTTTGAAAATTATCAATGCGAGACATATATACAAATTCAGAATATTTGTAAACAAAAAATCTCGAATTCTAAAACCCAAAACGGGCAAATTATTTAATAAAAAATTAGGCAATTAGATAATAATGAAATACATTTATTGCACTATGTAAAATTGAGTTCCGAATATAATAGTTTTATGTAGTTACTTATAATAATGTTATCTAATTTTGTATTTGTGTCTCATTTAAAATATTTTTAAAGTTATTAAAAATATTTAGTGAATTAGTATTTTCTTTAATATTGATGAAATTTTAAAAAATTCTGTTTAATAATTGTTAATTCTTTTTCTTTGGTTATCTCCAGTTCATCAAGCAGGTATTAAGTCTTATAATATTTTCACTATTATTGTCCATAATTACAAAAAACAAAAATTAATCAGTTAATTTTTATGAAAATTTTTTGGCAGTTCTAACAACTAATCAAATTTTGTCATTTTGTGTCATATGAAACAATTTCACCGAATCATGTCAACATTACACTGAGAATTTCATAAATTTATTTTCAACCAATTAGAAGGCTCCTTTTTGTTTACGTTGCTTATAGCAACGGGAGACTATCGCGATAATTTTGTTAGTTCCTATTAACTTAATGGAATTAATAAGTGATAATTTTTCTGTGAAAAATGAAGCGCCTTATATTTATTTGCAAAAGTCACTCAGAATAAACATTTTGTTGCTAACTTATAATTTTTATTGATACGAACCAATTTGCTTTACATATCGAACACCGGGGCTAAAAGAAGACACAAAAAACGTATTATCAATTTCTCCTCATTTGTACAATTAATGTCCGTCACATTTTAGTAACAAAAAAGTGTTACATAACGTGAAAGTAAAATTTTCTTGTGAAAATTCATATTTCTGCATAGTAACAAATAATGGGATCATAAAATCTTCAGTTATACATATAATGGTATTATAGGTATTTCCGTTTTTGTTTATAAACAATTAAAATGTGAAAGGAATTTAAAAATGAAACATAAGCTTCGAATAGAAATTGGGGTCTGTTTAAAATGCACGAAGCGAATTAGGGGGTAGTTTGAATTTATTTTAAAATGCATTTTTATGAAAAATTACTTGTTATCAAAGTTGTAGAACATAAAATTTCCTACAAATTTTGTTTTTACTTTTTCGAATTTCGCCGCTAGTTTTTATTTTAATTTTTAAATAACTTTTATGTTATTAAATTAATTTTTTAGTTAAATTTTAAATTAAAAAAATATTTGTAGAAGTTATATATCCAAAAATGTAAATAGTTAAAAAACTCAAAGATAAGGGTAATTATTGATAAAAAATTTGATTTTTTTTAATTTTTTTTAAACTAACTTTATTAATGTACCTAAAAACTAAAATAATTGATTAAATAATTACTCTACTAGGAGTGTTCGGAAAGTTGGGTGGGATCACCCCCTCTTTATTATTTTTAATCTGATTTTTATTGTCTGCGGTTGATGTGAACGCATCTTCCAGTCCGTGCAGGTATGAAAAAAAGTTACCGCATCTCCCACTGACCGCATCTCGGAATGGCCTCATCTCACACGACCACTAATTTTTTTTGTAATTAAATCCGTTGATTTAATAAATATTTTTACACTTACTTTTTTTATCCAGCAAATCCTATTTCGTTTTGATAATCGCTTTGACGATGTGAATAAACGAGTTTTTAGTCTTTTACGGGGCATTTTTAAATATCCTAATTGATATTAATAATAGTCCCTTCACTTCACGAGAACAATAATTAATAGTTGAAGAATCGAAATAATCAGAACACTAAAATCACCACACTTATCTCTAAGAAAGATCAAACTAATAACAAAATGTGTCAAAAATAGTCTAACTTAAACTTTTATCCCCAAAGTAAGTACCGACAAAATATCACACCCCCACCACCACTGATTTTTGCTGACAAAGTTCTTTGCATTCAAAACATACCGATTGTTGGTAATTAAACCGTCAAATGATGCCGATATGCCAATGTTGGGTAGCTAGAATATATCTTATTATTTTTTACTACTTATTAACCGTGCGATGTGTAAAAGTACCAATACATTTGTAAATTAAATCTCAATTTTAACTTACTAAATAAATTAATTAAATACTTATTATATGTTGTTAAACTCCTGTAAAATTTTAAAAATGATGAGTGAAATTAGTTTTATTGTAATTTTCATGTTGAAAATTGTAGTTGATAAAAACAAAAATTGTCATCCAAATAATAAAATTATTTTGATTAATTAAAAGAAAAATATTGTCCGAAAAATTATAAACTCTATAATTAAGTTTAAATTTATTTCATACTGTTTACCCTCGTAAAACTCTGCTAACAAGAGAATTTATTTTATTTCAATTTACAAGCTGTGTTCCCTAAATTCTAACGGTGGCGCCACTTCCTTGGAGCAAAATCTTCAGTTGCAAGGGTTTCGCTTTACTCGTCCTATACGTTTGTTTTTTTATTTTTAATGAATGAAAAAAATATAGGTGTATTGGAGAAGATCTAATCTGTGCTCCTCTGCAGCTACTTTTTGAATATTTTACTTCGTTTTTTGTAAAAAAAATTTAGAAAAATGTCTAAAATGAACAATTTTTGGATTTTTTTTGAAAAAAAATGAAGCCAAATTTTCAAAATGTAGCTGCAGAGGAGCACAGATTAGATCTTCTCCAATACAAATATATTTTTTTCTTTCACTAAAAAACAAACGCGTAGGACGAGTAAAGCGAAAACCCTTGCACATACTATTTTGTCGCAAGGTAAATCCTCCTCTTAAGAAGAAAATAATTTATTTAACAGCATGTTACCCTTCTTGATTATTAGCCATTTTTGCCTATCGGTTTTTAATATTTTATAGCGAATTTATGGCAGTTTGTAAAATAGTAGTTTGTACAACTACTGTGGATATGATGGCCATATCGCACGCGGACGAGAAATATAAGTCACTAAAGGAAAAACTAAAAAATATTATACGAAAAAAAATTAAAAAAAATATTACATTCACCGGGTTTGAACCGACGATCTTCGTATCCGAAAGCGAGAGCGTTAGCACTAGGCTATCACGGATTTATTATAAAATCATATAAAACTAATAAAAATGCCATGATAGGAAGGCAGTGTCCATAACATTGAACGTATTTGTCCAAATGGTGATTTTTTTCTGGGTTTTTCTCTTGTTCAGCTATTGCCAAATAACGTCCTTCAACTCACTATATTAAACATTACTTGTCTGTTTGGAATCGGTATCCATTATTATCGGAGAAGATTCTTCTCAGTTCGGAATTAGAAAATTTTCGGTGTTTATATTGTCGTGGGTGTATCCGATTTTCTTTTTAGCTTTAAAAATCAATGAAGCACTTTCAACCTAACCTAACCTAAAGACTAGTAATTTAATACCTAATGGAGAAGTTTCATTGTTATAATAATATAATATGTTTTCACATTTAACTAAAACATAGGCAAAAACTAATAAATCTGTAAAAAAATTTGGAAATCGATCAATAAATAACCGAGAAATATAGTATTAAAGTTGTAGATATTTAGCGCGGATTGTGGTGCGTGTGACGTCACATATCCGCATAGCCAAAGCACCGTACTATAAAGCAAACTCTTTATTCTATGCCACCACACGATTCACGCATGTCTACCTTTAATTTTATTTTATGCATCGTAGTTTATTATCTGTCACATAACAAAATATAGTCCAAGAGCCAACTACTTTTTTCTGCAATATTCTACAGAAGAGATTTTATTGTTGGAACCTGTTTTTAGAGGTGTCCCTTGAATGTAAATTGAAATTAGCGCGACGGAGGGCACGAGCGTCAGCCGTCACACGTCTTGTGAACCGTACATCGTACAAGAAAAATAGTAGAGAACATTTTTTGTAGATAAAAATATATTTTGTAGTTAAAAAATATTCTCTACAACTTTTATTGATTTTTTTTGTGTACAATGCATATAGGTTTTTATTTCTAGCGCTCCAAGCTTTCTTCAATGAGTTGACCTTTGATTTTACCTTAAAACAAGATGGGAATCAAAGTAGAGCATACAATTTCCAAAAAAATCAATTTAATCTCAGGGGACAGCCCTGAACATGTTCCAACGATAAAACCTCTTATGTATAAGATTACATTATGAACCTACTTTGTTTGCTCTGGCTCTTGGACTAATCAAGAGAAAAAACGAGAATAAAGAAGCGCGGTACGTCGCTTTGTTTACAATTATCCTGTCTGGTATACTAGTTAGGATAGATGACGTCAGGACGGAACAAAATTATTAAGTCAAGACGTATTTCCACTAGGCGGAAAATCTGCAGGCGGATTTTCTGTATCCAATTCTATTGGTCGATTTCAAATTAATTTTCAAAATCGACCAATAGAATTCGATACAGAAAATCGACCTGCATTTTTTCCGCCTAGTGGGAATCCGTCTTTAAACAGCAACTTTAAAATGTTATAAGTTTTTGAGATATCTTAATTTCACACTTTCACACTTTTGTTCAGTTTTGCTTTAATTTTCATTTTCATTCATAAAAAAAAATGGTAAACTTCTCCATTGTACCTAATATTTGCCCTGCGTTAACAATAATGTATTTTGATCTATATTCTGTTTTCCTATTATTTAGAAACTTGTTACAATTTTGTACAAGTACCACTATCTCCACCTTTTATAAAAAATCAAGTATTAAAGTTTTAAAAAGACCGTCGTTCTTTAGTGCTTCATATTCTTTGTATAGGTTATTTCATTAGATGTTTTCTATTATCATGTTGCTTAAAAGTGACTCCAATCATTTTTATATCAAAATATAAAGATTTTGAAAATTGTATATCTGGTGTTTCTAGTTTTATTTGTCGATAAACACTGAAACCTATTTTTTTGTAAGTACATTTTGTATAATTTTAAATGAAAAAATACTTTGTTGAATCTACCTACTTTTCGAAACATTCAAGTGGCCAGAATTACCTATTAGGAGCGGTTTCTTAAAAATAAGAGAAGTATTACGAGAATATATTACAGAAAACTTTAGAAAACAAAACATATGTGTGGTTGTGGGGGAGGGGTTAACCCCTAAAGCCACTGCCTTCAACAATATATTCTTTTTAAATTCTTAATATGTTGCTGTATTCTAATCTTCCTGATTATAAAAACTACTTTAACCAGTTTTCAAAACTTTAGATACTATTTTTATTACTTTATATCTATAACCTAATTAACATGTAATTTTTTGACTGCATTTAAAATTATTATTATTGAATCGTCGGAAAACAATATAACCTTAAATATAACTTTTTATTAAATTTTATATTAATAATAATTTTCCTTTTTTTTTCTTTCTTTGATATCTTTTTTCAAAAGTTTCGTTTTCAGTTTTATAGTTTAAAGATTAATTTTCTATTACTCCGTGCAGCGAATCCAACCCTCAAAAATATTAACTGAAATTCAACTTAAATTAGATTTTTTTTCCAAACTTAAATTAACGATTAAATATCAGGAAAATCCAATAAGTTATCCATATCTCAAATGTGGTCAAATGTTAATCATAAATGAAAACCCAAAATCATGTATGTACCACAATAACATTTATTAAAAATATTGCAACTAGTTTCGATTAAATTACCATCTTCAGGCCTAGAAATTAATAGTAATTAAATGTTAAATAAAATTAGCATATTTTAAAAAGGTGTGCCGCAACTAATTAAAGGAGGGAGGTATGATAATAATGAGGAGAGAAAGGGGTACATGAAAAATAAAAATTAAACCTAGGTGGGTAAAAAACACTAATTAAAATAAATTGTATTAGAATATAAATTTAAGTAAAGGAAAATGATTAAAACAACAAGCAATATAATTTATGTATTATTTTGGATTTTTTTTTAATTTGTTCCTTATTACATATTATTGAATTTGATCGGTTATACTTATCTATGATCAATGTTTACTTTCAATTTTACACATTTTAATAATATATTACATAACAAGAGTTGTACGTAGACCATTACGCACGAAGTGAAAAAGTTTACGCACAAAGCTGCGTAGCGGTGAGTGCGTACTTTTCACGAGTGCGTAATGGGCTTACAACTCGAATTACATACCGTACATTTTCTACGCCATTAAATAAAACTTGGAGCTAAGTATCCACTTACATTTTATTATTCGCGTAAAAAGTATTGCCTACATTTAGGGGCAACATAATTTATTCAAATTACATGTCGTAATAAAAATACATTGTTTACTCTTTTTTACTGAATTACAATTATGTAAATAGACTAAATTTAAGTTGTCTTATCAAAATAAACGTGTGCGTTATGTGATCTCATAACGTGTATGTTCTTTTAAATGTCACTTACAAGGAATGTTGACAGTGCAATTTTTGACGTTTTCTGACATAGGCGTAGAAAAAAAACAAATAAAATTAATTTTCTTTTATTCGCTGTAGTTGATCAAACCTAACAAATGTTATTTAAAAATATGTTTGAAAATTATATTTATTTCTAAATTATAATTAACGTTTATATAACAAATACAATAATAATATGGGTGTGGTTCAAATGCACTATACAACAAAGAATCAATATGATTTCTAAATCTTTTAATTTTATTATAATATGACACAATTATTTTGTCGCTTCCAATTTTACACATTATAAAATTATTGAAGAAGAAAGAATATTTTTTTATATCTTTTAGAATAAAAGTTTTTTGTCAGAGCGAATAAAAGTTTTTTGTCAGACCAAAAAAAATTACAAAGATAATTAGATATATTAATTTTAGTCCTACCTCCATCACTACAATAGAGCAGTTGCAAATACTTAAATTGAAGTTGAACAAAGCACCTCTCGTTCAGTAAGTCGATACACATTCTAAATAGCTGGAACGAAACTTTCCTAAAGACTAAGACGTATTTAATTTAAAGACGAACAATAACAGTTAAAATGGGATAAAATGTTTCTTGAAGACACCTTATTAAATGCACTTTAATCGTTATTTCAACGAAGCGAATGAAACGTGAAGTAAAAGTTTTTGGATAAGCATAAAACTTGAGTTAGAAGCTCGTCGATCAATAAATTTCTGAATAATTGATTAAAGTAATAATTATTCTTGAAAAATACCCTAAAAGGATAAAGATTTATCACATTTAATAATTTATAGTAAAATCTAAACGTGCTGGTCACTTAAGGATCATACGTCATAAAATCCAAACTAGAACATAAGTTTGTAATTAAACTGTGGTAAGTTAAACTTATTAACTAACAAAAAAATAAAAAAAATAACGGGCTCACAAATAAAATTTAAACCAAAAAACCTTTAAAAAAATACTAGCCATCCGCAGAATCTACCCCACTACATTCCGAATTACCCTAATTTCCACAATAATGGTACCAGAACCACAATTCATTGTCGTGACCAAAATCAGCACATATGATGCACTTGTTCCCAGAATCCACCTTGTCACCATCTTCATCATCGTCATAGAGATTGGCAGGATTAACATCTGACTCCGAAGTATCTTGAAAAATGTTTCTTCTATCTTTTTCAACGTCTGTCTTCCGTGTCTTCACTTTTCCCTTGCCCTTGAATTTGTTTGTTTTCTTCGTATTGTTTGTAGCAACTTTTTTGTTTTCTTTCTCGATCTGACTGTCTTTAATGGGTTTTGATGTAATAATAGAGGAATGACGCATTTCCCGCCCCTTCTTCGTCTTATAAGGTGCGTTTCCGCCAAAAAACAATTCCAAGCAAACATTGGCAAATATTTGTGAACATTTGAAAATATTTGGACATGTTTATTAGGTTCTGTTTGTCGTGTTAAAAATAAAACAAGAATTCGCGAATAACAGTCAGTTTGCGAACACTTGTCAACGATCCATACTATTTGTAGAAAATGGTTCCACGAAAAAAAGCCATTGTAAATGCCACATTACTGGTTGTAGTTTGTACATATCAATTAACTGCAAGCACAACTCATTATCCCACTTTATTATTTTTTAATTGAAACATTTAAATTCCATTCGTACTGCTAAAAAGTAAATAAACTACTGAAAATACGTTTCCACTAAACGCGCACAATAAACAAATCCCTTTGAGGTACCGACAGCAGCCGGAACGCCGCTGTTCGTTTGCAACTGCTCGCATATGTTTGCAAACATTCTTAATTTCGTCTCCATCAGGTCTATAAATTTGTTTGCAAACATTGCTGATTATTCGCAAACATTTGCAAACGTTTTGCGCGCTTGGTGGAAATGTACCATTTTTAGAAGACTCACTCTTGGTTGGTACACGAAGGAGATCTCTAATACTAGGAATTACCGACATGTTGGGTTGACATCAGGGTTGCCAGAGTGGTACTATACTACCATATGTGGTACTCTTGATTGTCAAAAAGTACGATGGTACTCCTTTGATAAATGTGGTACCTAAATTAGTTTCTGGGTGCAACGAAAAATATCAACTTTTTTATCGATTTTTTCGAACAAGAAATCAAAATGTACATAGCAGATGACTATCAAAAGAAAGAGAAGCATTCTTCCATAAATTTGTACTAGAAGTGTGTTTCTAGGTTTAGATTCTTTATGGTGTCGACGAAGTAAATCTTGCGACACGGTGCCTCTAGCGGCTAAGAGAGAAGGATGCTTCCAAAAATTTGTACTAGAAGCGTAATTCTAGGTTTAGATTATCTATGGTATTGACGAAGTAAATCTTGCTGTGCGGTGCCTCTAGCGCTTGAAAGAGAGAGAGAATTCTAGATTTCAATTCTCTATGGTATCGACTAAGTAAATCACGCGTCATGGTGCCTGTAGCGGTTGATCTTTTGATCTTGAAACAGAATGAACTGAAAGTTCTTTGTCTCTCAAGTTATTTAACTTTTGCTTATATTGGGCGCATTTAGCCAAAGAACCTGAAGTTATTATATTTGAGGCTCGAGTACTTTTTTCTAATTGGCTAGTGAATGAGAGTTCTCACTCAGCAACCAATCATTCATCTGCACTTTGGGCAGCTTCTTCAGCACATAGCAAATATATATCGAAATAATGTGGTTTTCTAACATATGGGATGGGATATTAAAAAGTGGTACGCTGAGGAAAAATTTAGTACATTTTCATCGAGTTTGTGGTACTGAAAAGTTTTCCCACCTGGCAACGCTGGTTGAGATGTGGATGTCGACGTTGAGTTTTCAAAGGTCACAAGTTCAGCTTGAAGAACCTCAGCAGGAATAAAGTATTAGCGCTAAAGGTGCTAGAGATTAAAAGAAAAATTCAGCCGTTTTGAACGCGGATTTCCGTTTTCTAATAGAGGCAAGCTGGATAAATTTCACTGAAAATTTATTCAGAATTTACAATACTATACATATGTGTTCTTAAAAACCACATATAATAAATATTTAATACCATATCTAAACTCATTATTATTTTGCAACAACTTTTTTTAAACTGGTAATACTTTTCTATATATCACAGCTGGCATATCTACGTCATTCAAATTCTTAGAAACATCCAGTATTCTTGTGCAAGAATCTACCTTTATTTTGATTCTACCCTCTCGGCCTCTCTCATACGAGACGAGAAATATTCTCTTAATATTTTACTCCATATTTGCAACATAACTCAAAACAACCGTTACACAAAAGCTCGCTATTAATGTTCATCCAATCATATCCAATCATATTAGGTCAACTTAGCATCGTTCACCTGGATTTTATGGGTTGGGTGAAAATTCTAACCCACCAAATTATCACTGTGTTATTAACTCTCAGAGAGAGCAGTCGCAACGTTAAAAAAGTCGGCTACGGTCGCCCTCTTTTTTTTATCACTGACTCAGTAAACATTTTCTTGCTATAGTCGTATTTGTTCATGTTCCTTCAACCGGTTCATTACTCACATTTTCTAAGATTTCAATTAGTTAATAATTAATAGTGAGTGATAACACATCATTTGTTAATTGTTAAAGTGTTGTAAAAATAATGTACGTTTTGCAATATAATAAATGGGTGTAAAAATAACCCTTACAGTTCACTGTTTATATTAGTGAAACGCAGTTTCATATTAATTTAACAGCATTGCAGCTGTTTGGCCCTTCGATAATTGGTCCATGTTAACACGTAAACTGTCATAGTAACTTTTCTAAACACTTATCGATTCTTAATCATATTTTTTCATAAGCCTTGGAAAAGAGGGATACGATATTATATGGTGTTATTTTTTCTGCCAGATGGGATTTCAAATTCTTTTATATTTGTAAGGTTAAAAAAGTAAGGTTCAGAGTTTGTATTTTGTATGAAGTGTGTGGTGGTATTGATAGCTTTTGAAATCTGTCAAATTATTAAGGTTTAGCATGCAATGTAAAATTTTGAAGCCAGTCAACAAAAAGATCTTCATTAATCCAACCGTTGTCGGAACATTTATACAAAGCTCCTGCCGAACCATCTTTCTCCAAGGGCGGGGAAAATAAATAGTGGAGGTGTGGCACTAATTGCACACGATGTCGTGATGTTCTTGACCCGCTCTCAACTTGTTATAGAGCCGACGTTTTCTGGCCCTTTGATGCCACTATTTTTCCTGGTTCTTGGACCGTCGTGATACCCATTTCATCGCAGTTATAAATTTGTTTTTTTTCAAAAATGGTGTTTTTCCATTAGTTCCCCTATTAACTTGTAGAAGAGATCGACTTTTTTATTAAAAACGGTAATTCGGTTCACACTTATGACTTCTAATTTGCGAATAGAAAGCATGTTTCTACGTAGAAATCCTTCTGACCACTCTTTTCCAACCATTTTATTGACAATATTAAAATTATGTTTAATGTAATGAATTTCTGTATACTGATATAGAGTTTTCCTTCCAAGTCTTTTTGTAACTTATTTTTTAGGCTTGAAAATGGAATTTCCATTGCCTTCCCTGTTACTCGGATTATTTTCCTTCCTGCACTAGCTGTACGGCCCTTTCAAACATGTCTGAACTCCACAGAGCCTTTACAGTTCATCGGAGTCGTACTTTCAGCATCTGAAGCGATAAACACGTTTCAATAAGCAAATGTACATAAAGTGTCCAATATAAAGAAATTCAGGCAGTGGTGGTCAGGTTGGAATTTTGTAAAAAAAAATGGAAACATTTTTTTTTAATTACAGAGGATATTATTTCAGTAAAAACAGTTTCCTTAGAGAACTATCAATGTTTTAAAATAGTATTATTAGAAAAAACTGCTAAATGTGATACTCACCACTTATCTTGAACACGAGAACTGGTGTGCTATTTTCAAACTTGAACGAATCTTTCCGCATGCGAGTTATCGTATGTGAAATATTTCCGGTCATCTTTAAGTTGGTCGATTTTCAAACGGCAATCGAATCTAATTTTTAGGTGAACTTAATATTCGCACATCTTGATGTGGCAACATTCAATTATACAGCGGATTTGAAAAAGTGAGGTTTAGTTTTCGTCTGATTTTTGTGTTTATTTGAAGAAGGAAAAATAAATAAGAATAAGCATATCAGAAAGTTGTCAAGTGCTTAAAAAACAGAGTCGTTAGAATATAGATGTTGATAAAACCTGAAAATAAATTATGGAATGACATGTTTCAACTTTTAGATTTTGTATATACCCATTACGAAGAAATCGCAACTCATCGATGTTTCTGGACATTTAGAATTTCAGAGCAGCTGTAACTTCTCGGATTGCCTTATTAACAGAAGCTTGATTTATAGCATATATGTGGTCACTTTATTATAAATAAATGTAAACGTTGCACTAAATCGCGAGTCGTTAACTTTTGTATTCATTCTGTTTCATTTCTTGTAATAAAGTTCTGTTCAAAAGTTATTCCAAACATTATTTTAAAATAAATTAAGCTGTAGGTAAATCTTAACATACTCAACCAGACAAATCTTCCAAGGGGTCAATCAATGCTTGAATATGGCTTTTCCGCACTTAAACAAGAATATCGGCCGCTTCCAGTGCCCCCATAGCAGCAATAAAGTTGTTCAGATTATCCATATTTTTAGATTTAAATTCAACTTCATTTTTCTACACAAAATTATATAGCATATAACCTATTAAGTGCTATTTACCCGTTTTTATTCACATTTTTCCAACATTTTCTCATAATTTCGCATGCGAATATTCGTTTCACATGGATTTGACCATGCGATGTTTTTCAACCGGAAAAAACCGTCTACGAAACGGATTCATCTATTTCAAAATACAAACATTACATTTTCACTCGAAAATCTGATATATTCGTATGCGGAACTCAATTCGCATGAGTTTGAAAATAGCACCCCTGACTGAGTTCGCCCTGGCGAGCTAGAGGTCTGTAGGTGACCGTCATTGTCTGCTGACTACCATTGCCGGTTTTCTTTGGGAAATTTTAATTAAATCTTACCATTTTTAGATATTTATAATAAATTTTGTAATAATTTATACAGATTTCTAATAATTTATAGCAATTTTTAATATTCTATAGCTATTTCTTAAAAATAATTATTATTAGTTTCTAGCGTTTTCTATAAATTTTAAATTGGGCACTCTGTAATTAACAAAATGAGAAAATACATAAATAGTAGCACATTTTTTCTTATTTTTACCACTTTTCAACTTTCTAATGAATGATTCCCGTTTAATTTTTAAGTTTAAGTTAGAAATTAATTAAGCCTCGAATCAAGGGCGCCCAGTTTTCTTTCTTTTTTTTTCTTTTCCGAGGCTTTTCGTAACACAAAACGACTCATTCTCCATCAGCTCGTAGCATAGGATACTCCAGAATTAAAATCGCGATTCTAATCTGACGTAATCACCTCTTAATTGTGATTTATGCGAAGATAATTACAGGTTATAGAAGTATTCTGTTGGCGGAAAAACGCGCATATTACTTCATTAAATGTCTAATGAAATTATTGCGTGCGCTCTGGGGACGATTCATGCCAGTGTCGTCGGGAATAAATACAACCGAACAATTTTTTTCCAAACTTAAATACAGATTTATTGATCTGTTTTATCGAAGTTAACAATGTTTTACAATTTTAATTTACAGCAATTTTTTGTAATATTTTGCGATTTATTATAACTTTTCTATAATTTTTTCGCAATTTCTTATAATGTTTAAACTGTGAGTTCGGTATATTTTCAGTAGACCGAAAACCAATAGACCGAACGCGTTTTTTGCTAAATTTTCCCCATAGATCGACCTACCAGTAGACCGGACCACCAATAGTTATCTTTTTTTAAATATACAGATTTGACCTTTTTTTTAGTAAATAGTGATTTAATAGTTCGGTCTATTGGGAGAGTGCTTTCGGTTTATATTATTGGGATTCGGTCTGTTGCGAGAGGGTCGGTCTAATAATTTTCAGTCTAGTGGTAGTCAGCCGTGAGTTCTAATATTTATTGTAATGTTTATTTTAACAATTTCATGATAACTTTTTAGCGCTTCTTATCAGTGCCACAAAAAAGACTAGAAATAGTGCAAGTTCTTAAAAAAATTTACAATTTTTTCAGAAAAAATTCAACTTAGGAAATAATTTTTTTAATTCTTTAAAATTTTCTTACGTTTCTTGCAAAATCTGCTAATATATTACAATTTTCTGTATTTTCCAATATTACCCTATAATTTTTTGCAGTTTCTTACAATTTCTTGTAATTTATTTACAGCTTCTTGCAAATATCTATTCTTTAGAATTTGTTGAAATTTCATTCAACTTACTGCAAATTCTAATAATCTTGACAAATTTTCAGATCTATTTATTAATATAAATTTCTGATAATTCCTTTTTGATATAAAATCCAGTAACGCCTCTGCCCTCATTGTTAGTTTTTCTTGGCCTCTTTCGAGTGGGGTCTAATTACACATGCGCTAAATCTCAAATTACAGTATTTTACCGCATCATCAGTATCATTTACATTTATTATTTACATCGAGGTGGGGCAATAACCTTCTATGTTATTTATGATTGTAAATTAAGACATTCCCTTACTATTAGAAAAATTATTTTTCAGAGAGGGCTTCACGAAGAAAAAAAAATATACATAGAAGTCACCTAAAAATTTTAATTCCGGTAGGATCTTCAATAATTATAGTAGTTAAATATGCTAGTGTGTCTACGTCATATTCCTACTGTGAATATTTTTGTGCATAAAATTATTTCTAGTTAATTTCTAGCAATTTTTACCGTTTTTGTCAGTTTATGAATATTTCTGGTATAATATTGCGTAATTTTCGTTTTCTTAGACTTTAATGACTTTTAATTATTTCTGGTCCCAGCAATTTTTTTTCATTTTTACTAATTTATAATTATTTCTGGTCCATTTTTAGCGATTATCAGCAATTTCAGGAAATTTTCAGCAAGTTATAATGATTTTGGTTAATTTATACAGATTTTTATAAATACCTATATTTAATTTATAAATATTGTTAATCAATTTCTAGTAATTAACTGAAATTTCTTTTTATTTTTCAACAAATACTATTTATTATTATTTTGGTTCATTTTTCATCAAATTTTTATCTTTTTTATTAATTTATAACAGTTTTTAATTCATTTCAAGAGGTGCACTCGTAAATAATTCAGAACTGGAACGCTAATTTACGCGATAACTTTATTATTGTAGGTAGTATGGGGGAGGATTATATAGAACGCAAAAACAAAATGTTGTTGTGACTCTAATCAAACTACATATAAACCTAAAAGTACTGCTTTGAAAACAAAAAATACAGTTTTTTTTTTCAAAAACCAGTGCCGGAACGACTTTCCGGCACGAGTGCACCCCTGTTCATTTCTTGCAATTTTTTATAATTTCTTCTCATTTTTATCGATTAACAACAATTTCTTGCAATTCTCCGCAAGTTATAATTATAAAAATGTGAAAATTAAATTCTGTTGGACATACTATTTGGCTAATATAAGTTGAGCTTTGAGTTATGGGTGCGCAATAGCTTTTCACCCCAATCACACCATCGCGGAGCTCTTTTACCCAGATTATTCAGACTGTTCTCTTCGTAAGAATTTAGTGCGGTGTCGTCAACATGAATTCCAAAGTAAAACATAAAGTCACTGCGCATTTTGCGGTTCAACTTATTTTGGCTAAACAGTAACTCATTAATTATGCTTTAGAAGATTTTTATGATCATTTCAAACACTAAAACCTGTTTTTTTGTATGCTTTGTAATATTTATGTATATAATAAAAGAATTTGATATTTCACTTGACAATTCTTATAATTGTTTTAGGGCCATTTCTAGAGATTGTCAGTAATATCTTGACTTTTTCTTCAACTCATAATTATTTCTATTTCTACCAATTTCCAGCAATATCTTTATTAATAATTGTTTATGGTCTACTTCTAAAAATTTCCAGCTGTTTCTTTCTATTTATAATTATTTCAGGTCCACTATTAGGATTTAAAGAATTTTTTGTAACTTTCAGAATTTTTTTTTTTGATTTTCAGCAACTTCTAATAATTTTTGATCGATTTCTAACGATTTCCAGCAATTATTTGTCATTTTCAGCGGGTTAAAATATTTCTGGTCAATTTAAAGGAATTTTCTTGCCATTTTTGTTGATTTATAATTATTTTTACCACCTACAGCACATTAACTCGTTCTTAGTATTTTTCAGCATTTAAGACTGATAAATTTTATAGTCTTAATATAGATTTCCCCAACAATTCATATGGTAAACCTACCCTTTTATTCCTGTATCAATTTTGTTTTAATGTGCTGTAGGCCAACCCTCTTTAATGTTTTAATTTTGACCATACATACTATTTGTGGTACTTAACTTTATGTGTTTTATTAACTTATTAGTTGACCACATTCGAGAAATAGATACCCTTTTGGACTGAATTATTTCTAATGCTCTTACAGTAATTAACAGTGATTTTTTTCCAGTTTTAGCAATTTATAACTATTATTTTCAGTAACTTTTTGTCATTTTCAGGAGGTTATAAATATTTGTGGTCATTTTCAACAATTTGTTATTTTTGGTTCATTTCTAGCATCTCATTTTTATCGATTTATAATTATTTTCTAGTATTTTTTTATCAATTTTTTATCATTTTAATATTTTTTTATTATTTATGGTGGTTTTTTAACAATTTACAGCAAATTCTTGCCATTTTCAGGAATTTTCTAATTAGTTTGTGAGCAATTCCATTGATTTCCAGCAATGTTTATTTTTGATCCATTTCTAGCAATTCTAGAAATTTATTGTCATTTTTAGTAATTGATAATGACTTCTGGTCCATTTCTAGCGGTTATCAGCAAATTCTTGCACATTTCAATACATTATAATTTTTTTTTAGTTATTTCTGATTCACTTCAAGTAGTTTTTGGTATTTTAACCATTTATGAATTATTTTTATCAGTTCCCAGAAATTTTATTATATTTTCAGCAATTTTTTTTCTATTTACAGCATTTTTTTATTTTCAGCAATTTCTTGTGATGTTTAACATTTTATAACTATTTTTTTGACATTTTAATGAATTTCTGATCAAATGATATCAATTGCCTATAATTTTTTAGCAATATATATTTTTTTATGATTAACAGCAAATTTTCTTTATTTCAGCAAAGTATTTCGTACATTTCCAACAATTTCTTAGATTTCTAACAATTTCTAACAAATGTTTTGCTGATTCAACTATTTCTGGTTGATTTCTAGCTATTTTCAATATTTTGTGCTACATTAACTAGAAACAAATTTTTATTATATTGCTAAAAAATGAATATAAACTGTTTCTAATGTCAAAAAATTATTAAATTTAATTATAAAGTGCTAGAAAATCGCTATAATAGTTATAACTAATTAAAAACTGCTAGAGAATAGCTAAACATTTACCTGCAAGAAACCAATCATCTTTTCAAACAATTGAAATACATTGTGGTTGGTTTTTTCATTGAAAAAACGTACATCTGTCATGTAAATAGCTTAGAAGTTGTCAGAATGATCTAATCTCTCGAAACAATACATAGATATAGAGAGATAGAAAGAAACGGAACGGAACGATACTTGATCCTTTCTAAATGAATAATAAATTTCTCCATTAAGCGTTATTCGAAAATTTGAATAATAACCGTTTCGAGGACAGGCTTTAAGCAGAAAAGTCTGCGTGTTGCCTTTTGCGTTTGCGGCCTGGAAAACACAAATGGAGCTCTCACTCTGAATTATTCAAAATATAATAGAGAGAGAGAAAGCGCCATTCGGAATTATATTTTGATGCCGTTGAATGCAGAACGGATTATGAGATCACGTCGAGTAATTTCCGCCTTGATATGTTTAATATTAGAGAAACGGCGGGACTGTGAACTGTTCAAACTGGGGGTGGGTTTGCGCTTCGGCTACGGGCAGGAAATTGTTAGTGGAGCGCTTTATCAAAAATTTATTATAGGTAGACGGCGACAACGTGGTCAAATATCCCATTAAGATGAAATTTCTAACTAAATATCTAAGTAGTAGAGGGATAATGAGAGTACGAATTAGTCGGGTCAATGACTTCTAGATTAATAAACCACCTGGCGAGATTTGTATAAGACTTTATAATTCTACGAAAAGGATAATGACGGACAATTTTGCCACTTTGCTGATTTAAATTTAATAAGATAAACACAAAAACAGTGATGTTACTAAAGGTGTCTTCCTTTGCAAATTATATGATCTCCCATAATCACTGCTTTTCCATGTCTGATTCTGTACTCTTACATGACTGTCACAAAGGCAACAAACTCAAGCTTCTTGAAATGTTTGAAATTAACTCTTGTTTTAATAACGACAATTTCATATACCGAAAAATTAACACCGAAGGAAAATCGCATCTTTCTTTTTGATAAATTTATCATTTGTTAATTCCTTCTTTTTTCCTTGGTCTTCTTTTTTGATTATTAATTAATTTTCGTTATCGTATGACTTGTATGTAACCATTTTTCTATAATTGTAACCTTCTGTTTATTTATTAATTTTAACTAACCTCATTTCTCTCTTCTTATTTTCTCAATTTTATTTTGTCAGCCGTCATTAACTCTTCTTTTTTACTACACTCTTAGGCCTGTACCCAATTTCACTCTAACCATTCATTGGTTGTTTTCTTACTTAGTACTTTGATTAATATTTCCGATATTTCATAACTTCAAAAAAAATTACTACACTGAATTTTTGAGTAATATACCATTATTAAATTGTATGATATTTTTCTACATAATCTTCCTTTTTCCTCCATGTTCCATTTGTCACCATATATGTTTAACTCCTATATCGCCAGCTTGAGACAGAAGTGTGTCGCCGATAGTAGAGTGTAGACGATCGTTTCTCTCTCACGCAGTCTCGGATAGTCATAGGCATCACAGCTGTAAAATCGCCTACGTTTGCTTAACTTTCATTTTCTCTACGTTCCTTTTTCACCACGGGACACGACGCCAATGCAATTTATGTATATGGGCATGCGCGTTGGCACCCAATTCCGATCTTGCATCTCCTTATGTCGGAACGCTTTGTTTCTACAGGCAAAGATAGGACGTTGGCGATATAGGAGTATTACATATATGTTTGTCACCTGCCACTATCCACCATTTTGACTTAGTTCCTTCATGTCCATGTCGTTATTGTTAATGGCAATGTTAGGCGCATTAGATTTAGGTCCATGAAAATAGCAAAAAAATTACAGCAATATTTGCCTAGAATTCCTAGAAATTGTTAAAAATAGGAATGGATCACAAATCATTATGCAATCTTAAAAATGACAACAATTGCTACAAATCTCTAGAAATAGGACAAAAATTTGTAAAAAGGGAAAGTAATTGCTAAATATCTAAAAAATGGACTAGAAATAAGTATATATTAATAAATTTCAAGAAATGTATGATAGAAGTCCTTAAAAATAAATGGACCAAAAATAGTTAAAATTCGTCTCCCGAGGATGTTATAAATTGCTAAATATGAACAGAGATCAAAAATATTTATAAATGGATTAAAATCACTAAAAATAATTTCTGGATAGAAATGGTGCGGAAATAGCAATACATAGTTGAAAATCACTAAAAAGGAAACAGAAATAATTATAAAATGTGCAAAATAACAATAGTGGATCAGAAATGAAAAGAGCAAGAAATTGCAGTAAATCTTAAAGTTGCTATAATTATGTGTACTGACTAGCAACTATTGGTAATCTCTAAAAATTGATAGAAATTTGAAATTTGTTTCATAAATTAAATTAATTAAAGAAGTTGCAAAAAATTGAAAAATATATAATAAATTATAAGACACTGCAAGAATTTTGCAGAAATCGCTAGAAATAGACTAGAAATAAATACACAACCGATCAAAAAAAATTGGGTCATTTTAAATAACTTGAAAAATTGCAAAAAAAATTAAAATTAAAATGCATCAGCAAAAATGTAAATGTACCTTTTAAATATGGAATCAGACAACATATTATTTTTTAATGATTTATTCTTGAAAAACAGTTACACTACATTTTAAACAAAGTTCCAATATTGTTATTGAATGAATAAAAGTTAACATTATTGAAAAATTGATAACAACTAATAACGTGTATTGCCTCCACTTGCACTAACAACTGCTTGTATTCGACGAGGCATACTCTGAATTAAATTAAGAATTACGTTCTGATCCATGTTATTCCACTACTGCAATGGGGACGTATTATGTAAAATTTTTAAATTAGCACTTAAAAGTCTGGTATCAAATATGCCTACAAAAAATATTTATAATTTTTTTAAACCTATATTATATTTAAAAAAAAAAAATTAAAAATATCTACATTAATTGATAAAACTGTCAAGAGATGGTACATCAGTTGGACTTGTTTACTTATTTCGTACATAGGAAAATAAAATAAATTACCTAAATTTTACAACTCTTAACTTTGAGAAAAAAAAAGTGAAAAAAGACACTTTACTGTATAGATCAAACTGATTGCCAGTCACTATTTTTATGTAGTTTTCAAGAAGTTAATTTTTGATAAAAAACTCTTTACAGTACAAATCAAACCGGTTACCAATCAATATTTTATATGTTTTTTATAAAGCTAAAAAAATTATCAAAAAATAAAAAAAGTTGGCCGTACCTACTAGGAATCAAACTCCGGCATTTTTACACCGAAACCATATACTAAGCAGATGCGCCAACACACTTCCACACATCCGATGTACTGCTAGTCACAGCGTTTTATTTTTGACTTTTCACTTTAACATAACCTATTTGTGCGTTTCGCTTTTTTCTTCTTTTTTTTAAATAGTATAAGCCACTAAGGCTATTTGGTTTAGTAATACTCGACAGATAGCTGTAAATTGTACCTTGTCATGCCATCTACATTACTTTAAACAAATTAATGTAGCTGACGTAACTTGGAAATTTAAAAAAAATTATTTCTTAGCAATCGTAGCGTTTCAAAGTTAACCAAGCCTATTTTTATGAATAATTTTAAGTAGATTTTCATATACTACAAATGAATTTGCTCTAGCTAGCGCATCACACGTCCCCATTGCAACTCTCTCAGCTCCTGGGCAGTTCTTGTGGCTAGTATATGCCTTCGCATACGTTGGCCTAACTCATCCCAGACATGTTCGATGGGATTCATATCAGGACTGCACGCTAGCCAATCAAACAGCCTAATTTCTTCTTCATCAATGTATTCACTGACAATATTGGCAGCGTGTGGTCTCGCATTATGATGCATTAAAATGCCTTACTCATCCATAGTGGCCATGAAAGGCATAACATGATCTTTCAATACCTCAGTTACATATATAGGAGCTGTTACGTGCTTCTGAAGTGATACATGCCCAAACCGTAACAGACCCACTAGCATATTTATGTCTCTGGTCAATAAAAACGGGGACGTATCTTTCTCCGGGTCTTCTTCATACTCGTTGACATGCGTCTGGTCCATTGAGGCTAAAACGGGTCTCATCTGTAAAGAATACCTTGCTCCAGTCATCATCGTTCCATGCCAAGTGATTTCGAGCAAAATCCAATCTTGTAATTCGATGCTGGCGGTTCAATGTTGGTCCTGTAGCCATCCTTCTGCAAACCAATCCATTAGCACTCCTAACCATTCACTAACATTAACACTTCTTAAAGCTTGCTTATTTCGCAGCAAAACCGTAAAATTTGTTCTATTCCGCAAGCTTCACATCAACAAAAACCGATCATCTCTTTGACACGTGACTCTTTTTTGCCCAGATCAGGGTCGTACATTCTAATAGCGCTGATACACATTTTGTACAGCACAGGCAACAATTCTGACGGTTTCACGTTGCCCTCTCCCAACAATAGGATCTAGAGGCATTATGGCTTAGTAAATAAACACCAAGAACAGTAAATCGTCACTATCCACAATAAACCATATAACGAATAGGTTTAAGAGAACAAAATTGACACTTAACTGAAAAATAAAGGCTCGATGACACGGAGCGAGATTAGAAGCTGCTAGTTGGCGAATTCACTAGCTGCTAGTAAACTCGCTCAGTGTCATCATGGTAACTAGCCAACCAGCAGATTGTAAACTATCTGCGAGTAAAGTTGAAACGCGGGCTACTTTACTCGCTACTTGCTGGCGTGTGGGCTTGTTAGCTAGTAAACTAGCCGTGTGTCATCATAGTTGCTATTGAACTAGCTGCGAATAAATCAGTGATTCCTGGTTTCAGTATCTTAAAATGTCGACGAAATTTGATTTGCTGTTTCTTGTAACCAAAACCTCTGCCAAATAATTTGCTTCATGAAACCATGCCAGCTTTGGTGAATAAACTTCTTCGGTACTACAGCCACTTTTCTTGCTTTTTTCAATTTTATGTAGTTCTTGTCTGTAGACATCTTTAATTGTTTTGATTCTAGCCTTCAATTGCTTCACATCCATTTCCCCACTTAACTCTTTTAATTTTGTGTTGCAATAGTCTTTATCGTTTATGAGTAATAAATCCAAAATCAATTACCACAAATTTAATAAAAAACCAAAGTTGTTAAATGGACATAAATGGGGAAACGGCAACAATTTTCGACAGAACTGCCATCATCAGGCCAAATAAAGGGAAATTAAGAACATACCCAACCTCTACATATTATAGATTTTATTTTGAAAACCACCACGTTAAGTTATGTTACGTTTACTTACCCTTACATTCCTTCTCTCACACCAATGTGCTCACACGCTTTCTTAGTTAATTTTAATTTTGGCGCCAACCAAAACTAAGCACTCGTTCTTAATTCCCCTTTATTTGGCCTGATGATAGCAGTTCTGCCTAAACTAGTTGCCGTTTCCCCATTTATGTCCGTTTGGTTTTTTATTAAATTTGTGGTATTTGATTTTGGATTTTATTACTTATCATTTAACCACATTCGAGATTATGGATAACTTATTGGAATTTATCGTTTATATTCCATGACAAAGGGTACTGTTGGTAGACAAATTCCACAATATTATTTACGTTCCACTTCATTTTAACTCTAGAATACCCAGGAATATTCAGGAAATGAAAGATAAAATAACAACATATTAACAATAACAACACGGGGTTTTTTAAAACACTCGCTAGCTAGTTGGCTACTGAGCGAGTGTAAGGTTTTGTGTGTCATCATCACATGGCATCCATCTGACAATATAACTTTCATTGCCTAGTAGACCTACGACTCCCTGTGTACCTGTTCTTGAAATCAAGAGAAAAGTTACTCCCAAAGTAGCTCCCTACTTTTTCTACTCCCAGCTTTTTCTCTCGGTACAAAAATACCTTATTCTTGAAAAAAAGGAGTGAGTGAAAATACACACATAGTTGCCAAGTGTTGAAATTCAATTTTATCCAATCGCAGCAGTTAAATTTCTAACAGCCATGTGACATAAGACATAACCAAAGAATACCTATCGTATTCTTTGACATAACTTTAATGTATTAGGTATGAACCGGTGTCGTATTAAAAAAATCATTAACAAAACACAAGAAGAAATGCTGGTCTATTACATTTCGCAACGACCACAGATGTATTCGGGCAAATTTACCCCACAATCACCGGGCTCAGTGCCAAGCCCTCTGGTCTGAGCTGGCCACAATTTTAAATTGTATGCCTGAGGGAACCAATAAAACCTGGGAAGCTTGGAGAAAAGTATTATGAACTCTTCCTATTTCAACCTCCTCCAGAACTTCGTCATTCATGAGATTATTTCATATCAATAATTCATTAATATTATCCTTTATATTAGTAAACTTCCCATCAAAACTCGTAAAAATAAAGACACGAAATACAAACAAAATAAATCGGACCGACAGATTCAATAGTTAGGTTAATGTTTCAAATAAATTTCTACTCCCTACAAATTTCACTCGCTAATGATCAATAGAAATTTTATGCTCCCTGGGAGAATAAAAATCCCACATATTTCCATCGAAATATTTCAAGAATAGGGTTATTTTACATTTCAGGGAGCCACGCCTATTTCTATTTTAATTTCTACTCCCTGATTTTCAAGAATAGGTGCACTGATTAGTTTTATTTTTTTAATTATTTGCAAGTTAAAGTGACCTAAATTTCTTGCTCGGTAGTGTACTAAGTAATTTATAAAAAGGGCAAAGGATTACAGTAAATATTAAAGTTGATATATTTATGCTTAGACTTGCTGCTCACAGGAATTTATAGCATTTTAATTATTTACACTTTTAGGGATTTCTTATTATTTCTAGAAATACGTGACTACATTTTTGCTACTTTCCGCATTAATTTGGCTAAAAATTATTATAAACTGACAAAAAATTAAAAATGTTTTTCAGTGCAAATTAATTTTATAGAAATCGCTGGAAGTTTGTTACAATATAAAAATAAAAACTTTAAAGAATCAACGTTCGGAAAGACCACCCTTTGTTAGATGATTTTTTATTAATCTACCAGTAGAAATTAAATATTAAAAATACCGAACCGGAAATCGTATACGTGAAAAACCTTTTTCCCAGTTTATTTATTTCTTTTATTTTCGCAAAGTCTATTAAGTCCCGAAAAAGGAGATTAGATTAGCTATATTGTGTTTTATTTGGTGGATTTCCTAGGGCTCGTTGATTCATTTAAAATTTATGAAGAAACGGCCAAAGGCAACGAGAAATATAGACTAAAAAAAATGGTCTTATTTATAATTAACTAGCAGCTGTTTTTCTTAGACAATTTCCCAATGCCTTAACGGTTATTACTTACTAAATTATTTACAAATTCATTGAACGAAATTGCACAAAATTGAATTAGTTATACAAGTTGTTACTTTAATTATTGTACAAAGGTTATTTACAAATTATATTTTACCGGTCGGCTCATTAGAATATGTAATTTAAATCATCACCAATTTAAAAGGTACATTCAGAAAATTCCTCGTGTTTTAGGTCAAATCCCCCGTTTAAAATGGAGCTTGTGATCTCGATATGAATTTGCAACAATGGGACCTTAAATCCGGCGTCTATTAGGTCCTAATACCTCCCCGTAGCACCTCGACAACATAACGAAACAATCGGTTGAATATCAAACAGGGTTTCCATACAAAACGGAAACGCATCAATTGGCCGATCACGAAATGTAAAGAGCGCTTTCGTCCTAAGCCCCTCTATCGGCAGAAATGCTAAATACGTTCAAGTGTACCTACAGTCGACGTTTTAGGGCCACCGATGGAATGTTGCTGAATTTGCTTCTATTAAACCTAAAAGTTGAAAAGCTTTTTAGAGTGATTTTGCTTTATATCTTTCATAAGAGTTGTAAAAATCGTGCAAATTGTTATTATTTTGACTTATTTATTAACTGTTTAGCATTTTTCAATATTTTTTTGATATTACTAAAGTGATTTCTAGCTCTTTCATGCGATTTCCAGATATTTCTTTTAATTCTTTGCGATTTACAACAATTTTTAGATATTTTAGATAGTTTGTAATTTTCCTGTAATTTCTTACGATTTTATGCTACTATTTTTCAGTAATTTTTCGATTTTTAGCGATTTCCAACAATACCTCACATTATTAACAATTTACAGTAAATTCTCCCAATTTCCAATAGTTTCCAGCATTATCTCGAAATTTATAGTAATTTTCAGCACTTCCTTAAAATTTTAGTAAAAACTGTTTAGACATTGTTTACAGATTTATACTCATGTAAAACTGTTTTTACCAATTTGTATCTGTTTATTGGAAATATATCAATTTTTTCAGATATTTTGCGATTTCTTTCAACTTCTACTGATTTTCAGAAATTTACCAGCCTTAGTATTTCAGCAACCTCTTTCAATTTTTAGCAATTATCAACAGTTTTATTAATTCTTAAATAACACTTTTCGCTGTTTATTTAAGAATGTATTGTAACGATTTTCACAAATTTTTCATTAATTATGATAAATGGTTAACAAGTTTTAATTGTTTTTCGTAATTTTATAGCAATTTCTTGCGTTTTCTATCAATTTTTACTGATTTATAAAAATTTTCCGATAGCTTGAGCGATTTCTATTTATTATTATTAACAATTTATTCAGCAATTTTCATTAATGTCTTTCAACTGGTTCCTTTAGTTTAGGTAAATTTCTACCTAAGTATATTAATATCATGAAAGCAGCAAATCTACAGCTTTTATTTAAACAATTAGATATTCCTCCATTGGACATACTCATCAAGGGAGAAGCCAGATTGGCAGCATACCGTCTTAAATGTACTGAAAACTCGGGAAATTATTATAACGGGCATGGGAGGATTGTCAGCTTAGTTCATAATCATATCCCTCAGATGAACGCTGATAGAATGATCCCAAAATACCATTTCGAAAAACCATTTTCTGTCTTGAGTAATAGACTGTAATGGGAGAAAGATGAGCCCTCGTATATACAAGGAAGCGTTATGTGGTACACTGATGGGTCGAAATCAAAAGTGGTAGCAATAGAGTGAGACTAAGGAAAGATATCAGTCTAACACTTGGACAACATGCAACAGTATCCCAAACTGAAGTTCAAGCTATTTCAGTTTATATTGCTTCCAACAGCCAAGCAGCAAAAAAGGCACTTAAATCACGCCAATACAATTCTAAACTTGTATGGGGCTGCCTACAATCATTTATTACCTTAGCAAGGAACAACAATGTGACTATTGTTTGGGTACCAGGACATAATTAGGTAGAAAGCAATGAAAAAGCTGACAACCTGGCAAGAAAGGAAACAGACGACACCTTTATGGAACCTGAACCAGTACCTATGTGGAATCTCATATGCACTAGTTCGTCAAAAACTAAAACAGTGGATTATCAACCAGCATACTAACCACTGGAAATTATTACATAGTAATAAGCACACGAAAAGGTTTGTCAAACAAGCTTCTCATAACTTAGCAAATGACCTCATACAGCTCAATCGTCGACAACTAACAGAAGTTTTCGGTCTACTAACAGGTCATTGCAAACTACGCACACACTCACAGAAAATTGAACTCCATTATGGAACCACTAACTACAGAATGTGTGATATGGTAGAAGATACTGCAGACCACTTAATGTTTTGACTATAACGCACTAACACAAAGCAGGAGAGGCATTTTAGGTATAACAAATCAGAGCTGGGAGTAACGAAACTAAAACGTAACTTTTCAGTAACGCGTTACTAGTAATTTCGTTACTTTTAAAAAGGGCATAAAGTAACGGTAATTGCATACTGTCCAAAAGTAACGCAAAATCGTTACATCGCTACAGTAACGCGTTACTGCAAAAAGTTATTTTAAAACAAAGGTTTTTCTTTTTTGTTGCTGCTTTTAGTGCTGTTTAATATGAAATAATATGTATTTATTATTTTTTTGTACCCCGTCGATTTCATGGTTTGGATAGCATTAAAAAAAATCAATCAAGCATACAGCTTTGATTTGAAAAAAAAATATGTGCAATAATACTGGTGATAAATGGTGAGATGGATAATAAACGAACTAGAAGACATGGAACAAAAAGGAGATATAAAAAAATAACGCGTTATTGTAACTTCGTTACTTTTTTTAGTAACACGTTACTTTTTTTAGTAACACGTTACTTTTAAAGTAACGAAGTTACATTAAAGCGTTACTTTTGGAAACAAATAAATCGTTACTTTTTACCTCTCGACCTTCAGATAAGAGAGGTATAGGAATCATGCTAAAAATTGGGTAGTGAGTTTTCAATGGATAAACACGTTTTAGGGTCTCTAGAATACGATTTTAATATTTTCGCGATGATGTCTGTGTGTGTGTGTGTGTGTGTTAGTGTGTGTGTGTGTGTTAGTGTGTGTGTGTGTGTGTTAATGTGTGTGTATGTTAGTGTGTGTGTGTGTGTGTTTGGATGGATGTTGTAGTAACGATAACTCAAAAACTACGGAATGAAAAAATTTGAAATTTTGCATACAGGATTCTGATACCCTAGATTAGATCTGATTAGATTTTGGTGCCAATCGCACAACCGGAAGTGGCAGTTGCTATGGGTGATGACGCCATTATTATACAAAACGGCAATAAAGTTTTACACATATATTTTGTATACCCTATAATTTTTTTTCATACTTTTTTGCGTCAACCTGTAAATTTTTGATTCAAAAATGGCGAGAGGTCATGTGCTGGCCACATCAGCTTTTAAAATATTTTCTATCAATTTCTTGTACGGTTTCCTGCGATTTATTATATTTTTTCGATTTATTGACAGAAGCCGCTAGCAATTTTTAGTAATTTCTAGCAATTACTCATTATTTTCAGTACTTTCATAAAATTTTTAGTAATTTCTTAATGTTTTTGGACACTTTCTACAAATGTATAACGTTCCTAAATTATTTTTAGCAATTTATGACAAATTGTTAGGGCCACTTTACAGTTCGCAATGGTAATTATAATTGCAGCAATTTTATTGCGCGACTGCGCACTGACACTCTTTCGATACACTGTTGCAATTGTTATTGCAATTGCAGAAAATGAGTCATGACCTATTTTTTATTGTCGCAGGTCGTATTGCAGAAGCAATTCTAGTGGATTTCTTAGTTATGTTTGTGTTACCAACGGTAATAAAAGTCACTACACCCAAAATATTTTGGACTTTTTATGATTTGACATTTGATATGATTTTTTTAGTTATATTTGTGTTTATAATATTTTTATGTACATTAAGTGGTAATAGAAAAAGGACTGAAAACTAGTGAAAACCATGAGTTTTCAGAAATTGGTGATATTTAAATTTACTTTCCTTTTTCTTTCAAGCCGTAGCTTCACCCACCATCTTCTTTCTCGTCTCCTACATTTTAGTTTCAGACAACAACATATTATAATACACAAACACGCTATTTCTTTTTTCTAATTAAATTTTTCCTGCTAGACATTTTCGATCATTTAATGGCATAACGCAAAGTTGATTTTGAAATTTAAAAAGAAAAAGAAGCAGACTTTCACCTTTTTTTGTTAAGTTAGAAAACTTGTTTAGTGAAATCAATTGCAACTGACAGTGCAATGATTTGCTAACTCTAAAGCCACCCTCAATTTTTCTTGTGGCAATATGAATTGCTGCTATTATAATGGCAGCAATAAAAATTGATAACTGTAAAAGGTACCTTAACCATTCAACTGGGTATGAAAACTTTTTATCAATTTCTTGTATTGACATTTCTTCGATTTCTTTCAATTTCGACCATATACAATATTTTGGTTAAGTTCTAGATTTTTCTTGCAATTCCTTGCAATTCCTTACAATTCCTTGCAAGTTCTTGCATTATCTTGCACACAATTTTTAGTTCTAAAACTGTTTTTACCGATTTCTAAGCTCATATGGAAAATTGCTAACAATTTTTTGCTGATTTCCGTATTTTTTTTGCAATTTCTGGCAGTTTCCAGCGGTTTATTGAGATTTATTCTAATTTATTGGAATTGCATTCAATTTCTACTGGTTCGCTGCGTTTTGTTGCCATTTCCACCATTTTTCGATATTTTTAACATACTTTTAGTTGCGATTTTGAATTATTTCTCGCAATTTATAGATATTTTCAATTGGGGAGTTCCCTCAATGTTGCCAACCTATAAAAAGGTCTACCGATGGGGAAAGATTATTTTTGATCAAAATCTAATTCATTATTTTCGCAATGATTAAATATGTGTACAAAATTCTATTGAGCTCTCCAGAATATATCGTTAGCGAAATATAATAATTTTAATAAAATCTTACTTCTGATTGGTTGAAATTTCATTGTCAAATGTCATTCGTCATAGAGTATGTATAACAGAGCGACATGTTTTATTTTCAGCGACTGACCTACAGCCTTGGAGGATTGGTGGAACTAAACTGAATTAGGCGAGTAGTTTGAATATTCTATAATCTAAAAATGAAACATGTCACTCTGTTATACTTACTCTATGAGGAATGACATTTGACAACGAAATTTCAACCAACCAGAAGTAAGATTTTATTAAAATCATTATATTTCGCTAACGATATATTCTGGAAAGCTCAATAGAATTTTATTTACATATTTTATCATTGCGAAAATAATGAAGTAGATTTTGACCAAAAATAATCCTTCCCCGTAGGTAGACCTTTTTCTAGGTTGGCAACATTGAGGGAACTCCCCCATTAAAAATTTATAACAATGGTCAAGAATTTTTAAGTGAACAATGAAAAAATTGGCATTTTGTGCAATATTTTTGTCACTAATTTTGCAAAGTACTTTCATCGCTTTAAGAGGCGCCAATACCATATGTTATCTTGCCTGAAATCATTTTTGGACGGGCATTCCGTTAATATTAAAGATAGGAAGCTGCAGTTTTCACCAATCAATTCTGTAGTTAATTCTTTAGAGCGCATCTGTGGTACTTTTTAAAATTATTTCTAATAAAAGTAATACGACTATCAACTTTTTTATCTAGAAAAAAGTAGCACAGACGCGCACTTTTAATATATATTTTAAATATCATGAAAAAACTGCATATTTGTTTATGTTTTGTTCTGCGCAAAAAAAATTGGACTAGAGGATTGTATTACTAACCAGGAAATACTAAAAAACAATTTTTACACCCAATTTAGTAGAATACAAGCAATTTTCTATTAGTTTCCTGTGATTTATTATAACTTTTTCGATTTATTGCAATTTTTAACAACCATTAGCAATTTTGAGCAATTTCCAGCAAATTTTTAGTAATCTAAATGTTTTTGGACACTTTCTAAGATTTTTAAAATTCTTAAACGGGTTTACCGATTGATAGAAATTTATGACAAATTGTTAACCATTCAACTCAACTGGGTATGAAAACTTTCTTGTATTTATTGATATTTCTTAGATTTCTTGCAATTTCCACCATATAAAATGTTTTGGTAAATTTCTAGATGTATCTTGCAATTTTTTGCACTTTCTTGCACGTTCTTGCAATTTCTTGCAATTCCTTGCAATTTTTTGCAGTTTCTTGTGGTTTCCTCCGATTTATTGACAATTTTCAGCAACCTTTGCAAAATTTTTAGTTATTAAACACACATGGCAAATTGCCAACAATTTTCTACTGATTTCCCTAATCTTTTAGCAGTTTTCAGCGGTTTATTGACATTTATTCCAATTTATTGCATTTTCTTTCAATTTCCACTGGTTTCTTACGATTTCTTGCCATTTCCAGCAATTTCCGATATTTTTAACAAAGTTTTAGTAACGATTTTTAATTATTTTTAAACACATTGTACTAATTTATAATAATGGTCAAGAATTTTTAGAGCAATGAAAAAATGGCAATTTCGTGCAGTATTTTTATTATTAATTTCGAAAAGTGCTTTCGGCGCTTTAAAATATGTGAGTAATTTAATTTAGTGTAAAGAATTTCATATCCTACACTGTGTAAATTAAGAACAGAAATGGTGATGAGTTCCTAACTTATTGGATTCCCTTTTATTAGCAGTGATGATGACTCAAGGCCGAAAGCGCTTTGTGAAATTGATAATAAAAATATTGCACGAAATACGAATTTCTCATTGCTCATGTAAGGTACCGGCAGACAGCCGCAATCTTGATTTCTTATTTTCACAATTGTTAAGTTTTTCTTTTACAATTTCTGTTAATCTCTCCCAATTTGTATCACATTACAACAATTTTTAGCAACTTCTAGCGATATCGATATTGATTTAATAAAACTATTTTCAACTAGTTCTGATATATTTCTAGATATTTCTAGAAACTTATATTAATAATTTCGATTTTGATCAATTGAAATGTATAAATTTAATCTATTTCCAACAATTTCCCATAAGTGCGTATCATTTCTACGGATTTTTAGCTCTATCTATTTTCCGTTGTCATTGGTTAATGTTAATCGTAATTTTCCAGCAATTCCTCACAATCTCGCTCAATTCGTTGCAGCGTTTGTCGATTTCCGGCAATTTCTCAAGATTTTTAAATATTTACAATTATTTTTCAATAATTTCCATTATTTATTGTTATATTTGGACACATTCTACGGTTTCATAACATAGTGAAACTATAAAAATCCTTGGAAAATTGTTTGAAATTCAACAAAGTTTTTTGTCTGCAAACCTTATTTTTACATTAATAAAAAAACTCATCTTCGTAAACCATATTTCGCGACTCTTTTTAATAATCCTTTCTTGTTGCATAATTCCTAAATCTTTTTTAATACCTAAAAAACTACCCAGCCCCGTTTTTTTGTCTCTGGTTGAGCACAAAAGCGGACGGCTCTAAATTAAGGTTAGCAAGTTTTAGAATTTAATATAAAGTTCGGTCATAAAACGCGAAGAAAAAAAAAACGAAAAACTATTTTAAAAGCTCCGTCAATTAGCCCTTTTAAAAGTTCCCTCCATTTTACGAGCCAACTTTGTGTTTATTGAACACGGATATATACACGGCTTTTAATGAATTTCGTTTGAATTTATTTCTTTGCGCGCGCCATCTATATTTCTAACACAGTCGTTTTATTAGTAATGAGGTCAATATTAAGTAGTGGAAATAACTAAGAGTCGCTTGAAATTACCATAAATATTCCAAAATTCCATAGAAATATCTATAAATCGTAAGAAAAGTGTTAAAAATTAGTAAATCTAAAATATATCTAAAATTACATTAACGTGTAAGAAATTGTTGAAAATTGCTAAAAACTTAATAGAGCTTACTTCAAATTGCAAGCCATAGTTGGAAAAAGCTAATAATACTTATAAAGTGCTAAAAATGCACCATAAAATTATTAGAAATTGGTGAGTTTAAAAAAAATTATAAATAGCGGAAAACTGCTGAAAATCAATAGAAATGAAAACAAATCGCTGGAAAATTACAAAAAATTGTTATACATTGCCATATATCTATAAAACGTGATAAATAATTTAACATTGCTATAAATCCGTAGAAACTATATCTAGAAGTATTCAGAAAACTGCAAAAATCTGTGAAATATTGCTCGATGATGTTGGAAAATGCGAAAAATTGTTAGAAATCGTAAAATTGCTTAAAAATCGTTAAAACATCTGGAAATCTAATAAAATGTTAATAAACTATTGAAAATCGATATAAGATTGACAAAAAGAATCATAATTTTCCATTAACCATTTTGAAAAGATTTACACAGCTTTTTAAAATTTTTTATAATGCAAGCGTTAAGAATTTTAAAATTTACTGTTATTTAATTTTCAAAATTATAATAATTTTGAGTTTTTTTTAAATGGAATTTAATTTAAATTAACATTAAACTCTTAACCTGTTAAATATCACGATACATTTTAATTATATTTCCCTTTTTGCCCGATAAAAATTATGCGCCGGAATCGCGATTTTTTAATGAAATAAAATACCTAAAAGCAATTTATTTTCCTTTAGAAGGATTTTTCGTCTTTATGTGGAACCATCAAAGGGAAGTAACTCTTTTGAGGAGTACGTGACGCCCTCGAAAACGAACTTTCCAATTTAATATTTGCAAAACTTCGCGCGTCATAAACCATCTTAGGCGATGATTTTCCGCTTTCGGTTTTTCCCTTTATTTATTCTAAAACCGGAATAAAAAAATCAAAGGTGTATTAATCTGTTTTTTATATTTTCATAAAAGCTTGTAGTACGTTTATAGAAATTCCCTTTGACTTTTGTTATTTTTTTCAATAAAATTGTAGCTTTGCAATAAACCTAAAATAATTACTTAAATTTTATACAAATTTGGCGTTAGATCATAAAGAACAATATTTTTCTTGATTTTTTAGGTTTTAAACAAATAAAGTTATTACTTGTGTTAATACTATTTGAAATTAAGAGATTTATATGGAGAGTTGCTAGGGCTGGCACTAGGAAATTTAAAATGATATAAATTTTAGAAATAATTTAATAGACATTTTTAATAATTATTTGAACAGTTTATACATTTTTCTATTAGCTCTAAAGTAAATGCAAAACTGTTGAAACACTCATAAACAGGAGGAAATGTATTAATTTATAGTTTTTTTAATTTCAGTTACGGGTGTTTAATCTATGTAGCTACCCAAGTAGCTTCCGGAATGAAGTATTTGGAGTCTTTAGATTTGGTACACAGGGATTTAGCAGCTAGGTGAGTACAAAATCATCACCTTTACTTTTGTCTAAGTATATCAAAAAATAAACAATGGTTTTAACTATAACAAATGCTTTCTTCGTATCGATAAATACTGTAAGCAAGTTATTCTTTTTGTTTGTATTGGACCATATTATGACAAAAAATAATGATATTTGTACCTTTCTCATACAAGGTTTCTTCTGGTTGTCAAGGAATACGAAAAATTTAAAATTTCTAGTTGCTCACATACCCATTTTACTGACAGATACGTATTCAAATTTTGACCCACAAACTCATATAAAATAAAGTTTATAGGATTAACTTGCATGAAAGTATTTTATAACTCTTTGAAAAACTACTAAATATGCTGTACTGACGGTTAATCTATGAATATAATGAATATAACAATAAAGGTCCTAACATCATTTGCTAAGGAATCCTGGAAATAGAAATTATTTCTACAAAACTGAAACCATAATTTTGAATTAAATCTTCAGGTAAACCGAAGCCATTTAGCTAATCTTTGATCCTCCTTTAATCCTTCTGAAATAATGCTTATTGATCCTTTAATTTTAAATGTTCTTGATTTTTAAGAATCCTACAATTTTAATAATCATTTAACGGTAAAACTATTTCTTGTTCCTTTATAATGATCATAAAAGACTGAAATTTGGAAATCATTATTTTTTTGCTCCATTTTAAAACTCATGAAGGGAATTTTTTCAATAATCCATTTAATTTTGATAATTAGAAAAATATACTTTGTTTTTTTCATAATCCTTGTAAGGTCCTGAAATTTATAAATACTATAAATTTTTGTTTCTTTACTTAAACTGTCTTTATTTATTTTTGCGATGATTCCTCAAGTTTAGTGATTATAAAGAGTCATTTAGCACCAAAATTATTCTTTGTTTCTTTAATTATTCTTAATTGTTTTCTAAAAATACTTTGTTTTTAGTGAATACGGCAAAACTGTCTTTTATTTCTTTAATCTTTCAAAATTTAGAAATCCTTATTGATTTATTTACTGCAACTGCATTTGATTGTTTTTCGTAATAATCCTTTACTTTTAATGATTATGAAACTCCTTTAACAACAATCTATATTTTGTTCCTTTAAAATTTATTATAAAAGTTCTGATATTTATAAATCCCTATTAATTTCTTTATTTTAAATGTCCTTGGGTATTTTTTCTAATGACCCTTCAATTTAAATAATTATAAAAGTCCTTTAACACTGTTCTTTGTTCCTTCATAATCCTTGTAAAAGTCCTGAAATTAAAAAATACTTATTAATTCCCTTATTTTAAGTAATGCAGTTAATGTTTATAAAGGTCCTTTAACACCAAATCTATTCTTTCTACCTTTTTAATCCTAGTCCTCAAATTTAGAAATTTTAATTTAGTTCTACTTTTTAACTGTTCTTAATTATTTTGTGCAATAAATTAACAATTTAAAAGTCTATCAAAGTCCTTTAATACCAAATCTATTCTTTGTACCGTTCAATCCCTGTAAAAATCCTCAAATTTAGATGACTTTACTAGTTTCTTCATGATTCTTCAATATTAATAATAATAAAAGTCTTCTAACTCCAAAAAAACTATTTTTTGTACCTCCATAATTCTTATAAACGTCTGTTTAAATATCTTCATTGATTTCTTCATTGTAATTGTCTTTAATTGCGTTTTTAATAATCCTTCAGTTTTAATGATTGTAAAAGTCCTTTGGCAGCAAATCTATTCCTGGTTCCTTTATAATCCTAATAAAAGTCTTAAATTTATAGAAATCCTTATAACTTCCCTTGATTGTTTTTTTTGTAATGACCGTTCAATTTAAATCATTATAAAAGTCCTTTAGTACTAAAACTATTCTTTGTTTCTTTTTAATCATTTGTAAAAGTCTTCAAATTTATAAATCCTTTCTGCACGTTGTCTGTCCTTAATTATATTTTAAATAAACCTTCAGTTTTAATAATTGTAAAAGTCAAAAAAGAACAGAAAAAATATTCATTGTTCCTTTATAATCCTCATAAAATTCCTAAAATTTAGAAATCCTTATAACTGCCCTGGATTGTTTTTTGTAATGACTATTCAATTTAAATCATTATAAAAGTCCTTTACTACTAAAACTATTCTTTGTTCCTTTTTAATCCTTGTAAAAATCTTGAAATTTATAAATCATTTCTGCACTCTGACTGTTCTTAATTGTATTTTAAATAAACCTACAGTTTGAATGATTGTAAAAGTCACAAAGAACAGCAAAAATATGCGTTCTGATATTTATAAATCCTTATTAATTTCTTTATTTTAAATATCCTTGGTTATTTTTTGTAATGACCCTTCAATTTAAATAATTATTAAAGTCCTTTAACTTTGTTCCTTCATAATACTTGTAAAAGTCCTGAAATTAAGAAATACTTGTTGATTCCCTTATTTTAAGTAATTCAGTTAATGATTATAAAGGTCCTTTAACACCAAATATATTCTTTTTATCTTCTTAATTCTAGTCCCCAAATTAAGAAATCTTAATTGGGTTCTACTTTTTAACTGTTCTTAATTATTTTGGAATACATTAACAATTTCAGTCTATCTTTTGTACCTTCCAATCCTTGTAAAAATCCTCAAATTTAGATATCCTTACTAGTTTCTTCATGATTCTTCAATATTAATAATAAGTCTTCCAAACTCCAAAAAACTATTTTTTGTACCATCATAATTCTTATAAAAGTCTATTTAAATATCTTCATTGATTTCTTCATTGTAACTGTCCTTAATTGCGTTTTTAATAATCCTTCAATTTTAATGATTGTTAAAGTCCTTTGGCAGCAAATCTGTTCATTGTTCCTTTATAATACTAATAAAAGTCTTAAATTTAAAAATCCTTATAACTGCGCTTGATTGTATTTTGTAATGCCACTTCAATTTAAATCATTATAATAGTCCTTTAACACTAAAAATAGTCTTTGTTAATTTTTAATCCTTGTAAAAGTCTTCAAATTTATAAATCCTTTCTGCACTGTGACTGTCCTTAATTGCATTTTAAATAAACCTTCAGTTTTAAGTCACAAAGGACAGCAAAAATATTGATTGCTCCTTTTTAATCCTCTTAAAAGTCCTAAAATTTAGAAATCCTTATAACTACCCTTGATTGTTGTTTGTAATGACTATTCAATTTAAATTATTATGAAAGTCCTTTACTACTAAAACTATTCTTTGTTCCTTTTTAATCCTTGTAAAAGTCTTCAAATTTATAAATCCTTTCTGCACTGTGACTGTCCTTAATTATATTTTCTACAATTTGAATGATTGTAAAAGTCACAAAGAACAGCAAAACTATGCATTGTTCCTTTATAATCCTCATAAAATTCCTAAAATTTAGAAATCTTTATTATAAAAGTCCTTTAATACTAAAACTATTCTGTGTTCCTTTTTAATCCTTGTAAAATTCGTTTCTTCACTGTGACTGTCCTTAATTGTATTTTAAGTAGTCCTTCAGTTTTAATGATTATAAAAGTCCTTTAATTAACAGCAAATCTATTCTTTGTTTATTTATAATCCTCATAAAAATGTCCTTGGTTGCTTGTTTTAATGATCCTTCAATTTTTATTGAAGCAGATTAAACATTATCAAAAACTAAATGTCTCAAATTTGTTACTAGTGGCCTGGAATTTGAAAGTGGTTTGATCCAAATTAATATAGATCTCTAACAGGATATGTACTAAAAAACGATTATTTAACTTTATCATTATGGTTACTTATAACAAAATTCTAAAATTTCTTTGATCAAGGGTTAATGCCTTATAGTATTGTCTTATTAAACCAATAAATTCATTTAAATGATTACCAATACGTAATATCCAACAATTAAATTAGTTTCCCTTGATACGATCCAATTTTTAAATATTTTGAATAATGTTTAGAAATAATGAATTATATTTTATAAATAAAAACTAATGAAAACAAACGAAAACAAATGAAAATAAACGAAGACAAATGAAAACAAACGAAAACAAACTAAAGCAAACAAAAATATATGAAAACAACTGAAAATAAACGAAAACAACTGAAAACAAATGAAAACAAATGAAAATAAGCTGAAACAAGCTAAAATAAACGAAAACAAATGAAAACAAACGAAAACAAATGAAAACAAACGAAAACAAAAGAAAAATAATGATAATATACGAAAATAAATGAAAAAAAACGAAATCAAATGAAAATAAACGAAAACAAACGAAAATAACAGAAAACAACTGAAAACAATCGAAATGAAATGAAAATAAACGAATACTAATGAAAACAAACCAAAACAAATGAAAACAAGCTAAAACATGCGAAAATAAACGAAAACAAATGAAAACAAACGAAAACAAATGAAAACAAAAGAAAAATAATGATAATATACGTAAATAAATGAAAAAAAACGAAATCAAATGAAAATAAACGAAAACAAACGAAAATAACCGAAAACAACTGAAAACAATCGAAATGAAATGAAAATAAACGAATACTAATGAAAACAAACCAAAACAAATGAAAACAAGCTAAAACATGCGAAAATAAACGAAAACAAATGAAAATAAACGAAAACAAATGAAAACAAACGAAATAAAATGAAAATAAACGAAAACGAACGAAAACAAATGAAAACAATATTATAACAATATATAAGAACATTTTTGCATCCATTTAGCATTTGTGTAGTTAGAACTATTGTACCAGGCTCTATCCTAATTTATAAAATTTTGAAATGTAATTTTTTTTACAGGAATTGTGTAATAGACAAAAATTTCACTGTAAAAGTGTCAGACCACGCAATGTATTGTGATAGATATGAAAGTGACTATTACATTAGTGATACGAAAGCCAGATTACCCCTTAGGTGGATGTCATGGGAAGCTTTATTACTAGTAAGTTATTTTTAATCTTCGTGCTTTAACTTTATTGTACATGCCCTGCTTTCGAGGTTTTTCTCGAGGAGTTTGTTAATATATCAAATATTACTCCCAAGTTGACAAAAAATACTATCGTTGTGATTTTCTCTTGGCTTAAATTAAAAAAATATTTTTTTCATATTATAGGGTCGGCAAACGACAAAAAGCGACGTCTGGGCATTCGCCATAACCCTCTGGGAGATCCTAATGCTATGCACTCAACAACCGTATGCGGAATTAACCAGCGAACAAGTCGTCGAAAATAGTAACCATTGGTACCAAAACGACGGTTGTCAAAGGTATCTCCCTAGACCTGCAGCTTGTCCTAGGGAGATCTATGATCTTATGGGGGAATGTTGGAAAAGAAACGCTGCCGATAGGCCTAGATTTTCCGAAATTCATTTGTTCTTGCAAAGAAAGAATTTGGGATATATGCCTGGGCCTAATTCGCAGGTATAGAAGAGCGGTTCTATTCGAAAGACTTTAAAAAAAAAATCACAAGAGTTTTTGGTATGAATGTGAGAATAAGGTACTACTTTAGGTTAAGAAACTGTAAAATTAGGTACAAAGGTAAAAAGAATTACAAAAAAATGATATTATTTATTTTCGTATCAATTAACTTAAATTTGATTCGCCGCCATTGGTAAGAATAGAAAAAATAAATCAAGTTCTGGTCCAAAAGAAACAAGTGAAACAAATGAAAAAACATTGTTTTAACTTAAACTATCTTTAAGCAGTATTTGGGGCTCATCAAAATAATTTGACCAAAAATGGAGTTTTCTTTATAAAAAACCAAATTTTTTTTGTAATTTTTTTTCGCTTCGTACGATTCCTCCTTTATAATTTTTTTCACATTTCTTGTAAACCCATTGTGATAACGCACAAACTGTGCAAATTTTTATTCATATCTTTCTTAGAAGAAAAAAAAATATAAATTTATTCCATATTTTGAAAACGATTTGTCGGAAGCGGTAACTAGGAATAAGAAAAGATATATGGCGAATTATATATTGTAGAAATAATACAAAAAAGAAGAAGATATTATAATGCTGTGTTTTATTAATCGAGACTTTAGTCTATAATCAAGATATTTCTTCTATTATTATTCTTATAATCCTTGTAAAAAAAATGGAAATTATTATTCATCATAACTGCTCTAGATTGTTTTTGTAATGAACCTTTAATTTTAATTTTTATTAAGTCCATAACCAGCAAAACTATTCTCAACTCATTTATAATTCAAAGTTGATCCTTTATTTTAATAATTATAAATATCATTTAACAGCAAGATTATTCTGGATTTCTTTATAATTCTTACAAAAGTCTTGAACTTTATTGCTTTCTTCATTGTAACTTGCAATAATCCTTCAATTTTATTTATTATTATATTCCTTTAGCGGCAAACGAACGTAATATTGTTCCTTTTTAAATTTAGAAAATCGTTTTGGTTTCTTCATTTTTAACTATCATTGATTGTTGTTTTAATAATCCTTTATTTTTAATCTTTATTTAAAGTCGTTTAAGTTTCTTTAACAGCAAAACTTATTTTTATTCTTTTAAAATCCTTCAAATTTTTAGAAATTCTGATTGGTTGGGTTGTACCTAATTGTGTTTTTTTGTAACAATCCTTTATAAATGTTCTTTAAAAGCAACAATATTCTTTGTTCCTTTATAATCCTTGTAAAAATTCTTAAATTTATAAATCTTTATTAGTTTCCTTTTACATTGTTACTGCCCTTCATTATTTTTTGCAATAATTCTTCAATTATATTTACTGTAAAAGTCATTTCGCAACAAAACTAAATTTTGTTAATTTATAACCCTTAATTCCTAAATTAAAAAAAAAACATGGATTTCTTTATTCTAACTGTACTTGATTATTTTTTGTGATAATCCTTCAGATTTAAAGATTATTAAATTATTTTAATAATAAAAGTATTTTTGTTCCTTCATAACCTTTCTAAAATTTCTCAAATTTAAATTTTTTTCATTTTTGACTATACTTGATTATTTTTACAGTGATCCTTCTTTTTTAATCTTTATAAAATTCCTTAAAGTTTCTTTAATCACAAAACGATTATTTGTTTTTTTATAATCCTTTCAAATTGTGTAATTATTTTTAAAAGCAAAACTATTCTCTGCTGCTTTATAGGTAATCCTTGTAAACGTTCTCAAATTTAAAATTTTCTTTGGTTTTTTTCTTTTTTCTCTATCCTTGATTAGGTTTGTAATGATCCTTCTTTTTTAATCATTTTAAAAGTTCTTTAAGTTCAAAACTATTATTTGTTTCTTTATAATTCTTGTAAATTTTCAATTTAAGAAATCTATTGGTGACTGACGTTGGCAATGATCTTTTAATTTTAATGTTTATAAAAGTTATTTAATAACAAAACTATTCTTTGTGCCTTCATAATTATCTGTAAATATACTTGGTTTCTTCATATTTACTGTCCTTAATTATTTTTTGGAATGATCTTTCAATTTTAATGATCACAGAAGATCTTTTACAGAAAAACTATTATTTATTCTTTATAAGTTCTTGTAAATGTTCTGAAATTTAAAAATTCTCATTGATTTCTTCATTTATATCTCTACTTTACAATCATCCTTCTATATTAATAATTATCCTTTTATTAGTCCTTTAATAGCAAACCTATTTGTATATTTTATAATCCTTGTATAACTTTTAAAATTTCGGTTTCTTGATTTCTAAATATCTTTTACTGTTTTTTGCAATAATAATTTTTTTAATCATTATAAATGTCCTTTAATAGCAGTATAATCCTTGTGGAAGTCATCTAGGCTTGGTATCGATTTGATCTACTATTCTTTAAAATATTTTAGTCCATTAAAATCATTTAAAATTGTACTGCAAACTATTTCTTGCTCCTATAGAATTGAATCTTTTTTTTTGTACTTTAAATTAATTTTTATTTTAATAATTTATAATATATTTAATCTTTTTTAGTATAAAATGTATCCTTTGTTTTTTACAATCACTATAAAATTCCTTTTGATTTTTATTTTTATCGGTAATTATTATTAAATTTTAAGGAACTTTTTGTTTTTTGTTGTATATATTTTCAGATTTAAGCTAATATTTCAATAATTGTGTTGATTATAGACCAAATCGTTTTGACTAAAAAAAGCACTTTTGTAAAATACACTTTAGTCCTGAAATATGCTCAACGATTGTATAAAAAATATTTTTGTCAGCTTCTATATAATTAGTGGACGTTTTCACGTGTAGTAATTCAATGTTTTACCCTTTATTGCTGTTTATAAAAAAAGAAATGATTTGCTGAAATAAATTGTTTACCGAACCAAAAATTCCCACAACTTAATACTGTGGATACTTTTGATTCACCTTGTATATTATTTTGGCAAATAAGACATTTCGTTTCCCACCCCCCGTACGCGACAAGTCGTTTTCGAAAAAACAAATTGTAAATATTATAAAAAATAAATCCTCTATCTCTTACGTGCTTCCTCGAAGATATTTTACTTAATGTCGATTATTACATCTGATATTTAGATGTTAATTTTTTTTTTGAAAAAAAATTTTGTATCATACCTTCATTGAGTAGTAAAAGCTACTACGCGGTTCACTTACAATGAAAAAAATGAAGAAAATCGGAAAAGAAACAGGTTCATTAGATTCGAAAAGATTTTAAGACAATAATATTAAAAACAGTCAAAAATAGGCAGAACTATCTTCCTACGCTGATTTTAATCACTTATATGCAACATTTAAATTTTCAAAATCGTAAAAATCCAAAATATAAAACAATAAGCAGGGTTTGTAACTAATTAAGAAAAAATTAGCAAATTCATTTATCGCTGTTTAGATTCTACGCTAACGTGGGTTCGTGCCTGGTATCTTGCACTGAAATTTTAATTTAAAAATCCTCAGTAAGTGGCCCCAGAGCGCCACGGCAAATAATAAAAATAGACGTCTCTTACCCACACAAGCCTTTGGCTTCTATGGTTCACTCGATGTGCCTATCAGTTATTGTTTTTTGTAATGTTCCTTCAATTATAACAGTCCTTTAACACCAAAAATATAAAATTCTTATGTCCTGAGTTTAAAAATATTTACTGATTTCTTCGTTGAGACTGTCCTTGTTTGTTTCTGATTTTAATGATTATAAAAAAGTATTCTTCTTTTTGTAATCCTTGAAAAATTCCTCGAATAAAGATATTCTGATTCCTTTTTTCATTGCGACCGTCTTCGGCTGTTTTTGCACTGATCTTTCAATTTTTATGATTATAAGAGTCTTTTTGTTCTTTTATAATCCATGTAAAAGTACTAACATTAAAAAAAAATATCTTACTTTTTTCTTCATTTTTAACTATCCATAATTGTTTTTTTGCAATAATCCTTTAATGTTAATGATTTTAAATGTCCTTTAACATTTTGTACATTCTTAATTACTGTAAATGTTCTTAAATTTAAAGATATTCATTTTAACTGTCCTTGATTGTTTGTTGCAATATGCATCAACTTAGATGATTATAAAAGTTTTTTAGGACCAAAAATATTCTTTATACCTTCTTAATCCTTGTAAAAGTTCACTAATGAGAAAATTATTATTTGTTCCTTTATATTCCTAGTTCTGATGTCCTTATTAATTTGGGACTCTCTTTAATTCTTACAATGATCCTTCAATTTTAATATTTATAAAAGTTCTCTTAAATCCTTTTTTTGCTAATTTGATAATCCTTTTAAAAGTCCCAAAGCCTTGAAATTTTTATTTTCTTTACTTTTGTCCATTAAAAAGTTGCACAAGAAACAATAAAGAATAGGATAGAGAAACAGTAAAAAATAAAGAGAACAATAAAAAAAATAAAACTAAACAAATAGAAGCAATTAAAATATACGCAAAAACAATGAAAATATATACAGAAACAATTAAAAAGTACAGAGAAACAATTAAAAAATATAAACAATGAAATACACTGAAATTCAAAAGTGCTAATTAAAAAAATCAGAGAAAATACAGTAAAATAATAAAAAAAGAATCAATCAAAAACATGGTGGACCATAAAAATACTTACCAAGATACAATAAAAAGTTTTGAGAAACAATAAAAAAGTAGAGAAGCAATGAACTAACGAAGATTAACGTTCGTACTAAGAAAAGTACGGAGAAAAATTAAAAATACAGGCAACTAAAAACTGGAGAAAAACTTTAAAAATATTCTATTTTTCTGTTAAAAAATTCCAAATCTTCCACTTAAATTGTGAATATCTTGTCTGAAGAACGCGTGTACTTAACACAAAACCGTGATAATTGATAGAAATAGCTTGTAAACGACAAAATATATCAAATAAGAAAAAGAATTTTTTACTAAACTATGTAGCGGTGTTGTCAAATTCCAGGCAACATCCGGATTTTTAGGGAAATCGGCTATTTTAAATATTACTTACTGCAGTGTACTTACTAGCTGAGTTCGGCTTGAAGAATTCTGAGCGTTAGGAGTAGAGTGTGAGTATTTGGAGTAACGTCTAAACAGAATTTTTGTCAGTACCCGAACGGATAGATCTAGGACGGGGTAAAATATTTTATCTGTCAAATGATTCATAATTAATAATTTACAACCCTTGTTACCAATTTTTAAAAAAAGTTTGTAAACAATGAAAAGTGTCTCATTTAATGACACTTAAAGTTCAAAATCAGTGTTTTTTAGGGTCGTTATGCTTAATTTTTAAAATCGAAGTTGCCAGATTGGAAAAAAGTTTGGAAAAGAAAGAAAATCATCTTTTTATCTGTTTTCGTTTAAAGTGATGAATGTTTTCGAATAAAATGAACTAACCATTTCATAATAATATATTATTGTAAAAAATAACAATTTTACTAGTCAAAAATATTCCCTTATAAATATATTTGATATACAAAAACGTTGTTGTATTGAAAAAATTTAAATGTTATCTAGAATTATTGAAGAAAAAGCACATATTTTTTTTGTAGTAAAATCACACAAAAACGTTTTTGGTACAATTTTTTTAAATAACAAACAATTTCTAAAGCTTACACTATAATTTGTGACCTGACTAAAACTAAACATTATACATGATGAATACTTTAATTATTTATATTTTATTATTTAGTTCAGTGAAACAATAAAACAAATATAGAGTAGCAGAAAAACAGTAAAAATACATATAGAAACAATATAATATGTACAATAAAACAATAAATAAATAAAAAAAAAAGAAATATAGTAAAACGATAAAAGGAACAAAGAAAAAATAGAGAATAAAAAAGAAATTTAATAAAACACTGAAGTACAGAACTTGAAAAAATACAAATAAAATTTAATAATACAGATAACTAATAAAAGTTAGCGAAACTATTTACTAAAGATCTTGAACAAACAACTAAATAGTAATAAAAAAAATTGTCCCAGACGTTAGATGTGTGATGTAGCGATTGTTTTAATGTAAATTGTGCATGTGACCCACAGAATCTTTCAAATTTTATAAATTTTTTTGTATATCTTTTAGTACAGGGCAGTTCAGCAGATATTCTAAAATTACCTGTTTATATATTTATATTAAATTTAAGACATATAGGTAAAGCGTAAGTTATTGTAAAAATGTCTATTGATTTCGACAGGAAAAAGTTTTCAGATAAAATAGAGAAAATTTTCTAATTTTTTTTAAATACAGAAAAAAATAAAATAAATATATTGTGGGATTATCGTAATTTTTATACAATGTTATCAGTCGCTGAAAAATATTTTGGTAACTGTCTTAATGTTGCTATTATTTGAAAAAATATCTAGGTACTTTTATAATTTTAATAAAATATTATCAACCTTTAACAAATATTTTGGAGACTATCATATTATTATGTGTCATAAGATCTATACAATATTGCCAGTCTCTTTAAAATTATCTAGAGACTATCATAATTTACTAAAATGTTGCCAGACTCTACATAATATTTTGAGACACTGTCATAATATTGATATAATGTTGCTAGTCTCTGAAAAAAAATCTGGTACTGCCATTAGTTCTATACAATGTTGCAATCCTCTTACAAATTGTTATAATCTTGTACAATGTTGCTAACCACTGAAAATGTCCTAGAAACATTCCTTAATTTGTATCTCATGTTTATACTTTTGGAAGAGACTGAAATAATCTTTGTACAATTTTGCTTCTGAAAATTACTTAGACTTTCATAATTTGTATGATATATTTCTACTTTTTCAAAGATATTCTGGGGACCGTCATAATATTTATATAATATTGCTAGCTACTGAAAAATATTGTGGGAATCGTAACCTCTGTACAATATAGAAATCCTCTTAAAATTATCTAGGGGCCATAATTTATATAAAATATTGTCAGCCATTGAAACATTATCTAGAAACTGTCATAATGTTTATAAAATCTTATAGCGTTTAAAAATTTGTCTGAGGATTCTCATTATAAAGAAAAGCTCTATCATATTACCATAATTTGTTTAAAATTTTGGCACCATCTAAAAAATTGTCTAAATCTGTTGTTATATTTTGTATATGATTGGTAGCCTCTGAAAATGGACAGTCATAATTTTTATTCCTCTGAAAAATTGTCTATAAAATACCGCAATATCTATAATATGTATATAATTAGATAGGATATATGATCTTAAAAGGCTCTGAAAAATAGTTTAGGTACTATCATAATTTATATATGATGCTGCAAGCAGTTGAAAAATTGTCTAGGACTTTCATAATTTTTATACAATGTTACGATAATTTAAAAATATTTTAGAGATATCATAATGTTGCTATTAGCTGTCATTATTTTGTATATGACGTTACCAACCTTTGAAAAAAAATCATTTTATTTGTGGTATGTTATTTTAAAAAATAAAGTGGAATTTAACCTCTATTTTATCTGTAGATATTTTCTGATTAGTATATATATTATTAATACATAATTTTTCATCTCTATTTGTAAATTTACGATGTCATCGATTTGTAAATAAAAAAAAACTGTTGTCTTTGTATATAATAACTTAGGTAGTTTACGGAAAATAAATGATGGTTTACGAAATCCATAATGTACCAAGAATGTATACAGGCATGACTATTTTTAGATATAACGACAATGCGACCAACTTAAAATGTTTTATTCACTTTTTTCGTGAAATTATCATGCATTAAAAATGAATTTTTTTGTGTGTTAATACAAAATTTAGTGGTTTCTAGAAAAAACTGAAAAAATCGTTTTAAACAGGTTGCATGAACCTAATGTAAGTACCTATATATGTATACTTACCTAAACAAATTTCAATTCATATTTAACTTTTGTCAGAAATACGGAAGAAAAAAAGTGTTTTATCGATCATTTCATATATCCGATTTTCTATGAATACAGGGTGGCACAAATATTCAGATTTATATGTCATACATTAAAAATGGGGTTTTTTGATTTTTGAAAATCGTTTTGACATTGTTTTATAATAAACACTGTCAACATTTACTGAATAAAACATTTGAGTATAATTTTTATGTTCTAAATTTTTGTATAATTATATCTGTTGTAACAATATTTTTAATACCACTCTGTATACCGTGAACACGGCAAATCAAGCACCTACAGGAAAAGTCTTTTATCAATCTTACAGAATTTATAGAAAAAAATAACAATTGAAAAAGACTGATCCTAGAGGCTTAACATTGAATACTTTGAAAATAATTAAAATTATTATACTCACCCTATAGAATGTATAGGATGAATAAAATATATTTGTACCAAAAAATCTAATTATTATTATTAGTATTTTTTTTGTAATAAGGCACGAGACAATCAAGTGCGAAGATATGTTAAAAATAATAAAACGTGCTTATAGCGAAAGCGGAACTAGTTCTATTAGTATTACTTGAAAAAAAAAACTGTCATTTTAAAAATTATTGTGTTGCACCACTATCGAACTGCTTTTTCATGCAACAAAAATTTCATCAGCACACAAACATCGAAATATCGAAAATTTATAACAAAAAAATATTTTTTCTAATATTAATGGATTTGATGATTGGTAACACTAATAACTATGGTTAATGTCAATACTGTCATTTATGAACGAGTATTTTTTGCTCAATAAAAAAAAGTAACCAAAAATTAAAGTAAAAACTATTGAGCAGTTTATATTTAAAATATACTTGTCGGACAGTGTATATAGAACCAGGGTCGTTTCTAGTCCGCCGAGATTAAATATACTTCAATAATACTTTGCTTCTTTCTCTTAATCCAATGGTTCCTTTGTTTCTTTCTCTTAATCCAATGGATCCTTTGTTTCAACGTCTCTTGTGGTTCATGGATCTGTGTGGAAAATGATATTGCTAACGTCAAAAGATTATGAAAAACTAGGAACGAATGAGAAAAAACATTTTCTGACTCTTCTTTAATGTCCTATAAAAATGGAGTTTTTCCAGAGCTGTGCTGGATTAGAGCTGTTATTTGGAAAACCAAATAACCTTATAAGTTCATTCCACTGTATAAATCGTTGTTTTACAAAACTTATCGTGTCAAATATTTCAGAATATTAATTCACTTTGAACTTTTCTTTTGGATTCAGCTATCGCTGAAAATTTGAGTCAATATTCACCTAGATCTCGAGCCTCGAATTCCATGTTACAACTCGTCAAATTGGTTTAAAATATACTACAACAAACTTAACAGGGCCGGATTTAAGAGTATATACCGCTATATGCCAAAGTCCATTTACGGCTCCTTCTATTATAGTTCATATTTTCTTAAGAAAATTATTTTATACAAGCCTAAAACATATTTTTAAGTAACATGTATTCTTAAATTCGTATCAATCTTATGTTTTTTATTGCTCCCTTTTTTTAGCTGAATGAGGTCCCACCTGCACTGAGGCTCTAGAATAGTTCTGATGTTACCTGTCGCTATTTCTTCGGGTTCAGGATAGCGTACCCAAAAGTGCCATTCCTTTTCCCTGTTCAGGTCCCGGCAATAGCATAATACATGAAGAGGAGTTTCATCTTCTTCCTCACATTTCCTACTTATGGAATCTTCCGATACTGCTATGAGATGCAGGTGTCTTCTGAGCCCGCAGTGTCTTTTTAATCATAACGTCTGAATTACTTCATTTTAACTTTTAAATAAATTTCCAAAATGCCGCTCCTGAAAATTTGCTCTTGTGTGGACCTTCTAGAAGTGCTTCGTACTGTCTTAGTTCCGGAAGTTCCATTAAGTATTCCCTGTGTTTGTCCCTTAATTGTTTTTCAAGCATACCCTTTACATGTTAGTAGTAAATACCACATGTGGATTGCGGTCCTATTAAAGGTTTTTCGGCTCCTTTACCAGCCTCTTCATTTCCTTCTATGGCCTCATGCCCCTGACACCCATTCAAGAGTTATGTTGTTGTGTACTGCTATCTAGTCCTGCCTGTTATAGTAGAAACGGCTCTATATATAAATAGTCAAAGTGTATGAATTTGAAATTTTGATTTAATTAGTTTTTTTTTTATTATTAATATCGATCCAAAATCTGAAAAATACTCGATTTTAATGTTTCAGTTTGACGTTAATTCGCAATTTTTTGCTCTGAATATTGGATAATTCGATGGTATCCTTCTACTGTGCAAATAAAACCGAATTCCTGAATTTTCAATTGTGTAATCGACATATTGTCACTGTTTATAAATCACGTAAACAAAAAAATAAATCTCTTTTTCATGTGGACATTTTTATATAGGTGTTTGATTAAATACATATCACATTATTTCAATTTTCATTAAAATATTAAATGTGTCAGAATTGTGTGTTTTTCTGTAAATACATATGTTTATTTATTACATTTAGAAAAATAAATGACACATGATATTGATTTATTGCGTTTTATTTAAAACCCTTTTATTGTGATTTTTTAAACATTACTTTTAAATATAGAGTTGCGAAGTCGGTTAAATGGGAAAAAAGTTGCCTATTTTCTGAAGTAATTCAATAGTATCCTGAGTTTGAATTTACCAGAGACGATTATTTTAATATTTAAATAAATTAATAATTAAAAATCATTTTTAAACATTATTTAAATGCGCTAAAATAAATAAAATAAACTTTAAATTAAATGAAACCCATCAATTTATTATATTATACAATTTATATGATATAAATGCTTATCTCGAGATTTACCTGTGTAAATTTGTGTTACATAGAATTTTTCTTAGAATTACTTGTGTCAAGATCGAGTTATATGTTATATTCTTGTTTCTTGATTTAATTTAAAGTTTATTTTCTTCTTTTTAAATCATTTAATTAAAAAAAATTTTTAAAAATGTTTTTTATTATTATAATTTTTAGTTTTGGAGATGTCTCTAAGTTTTTGTTCATTTCATTTAATGCGTCATTGTTGTTTTGTCCATTCATTTAGTATAGTCTAATTCCTCAATAAGGAGACTTCCTGGCGATTTTACTCTACTTAAGACCACGTATGCTTGGCCAGCAGCAAAGGGTTTTGATCTAAATAGGCAACAGCACGGTCAACAAGACTACCCTGCAATTTGTGTACTGTGCAAGTCCAGCATAATATAATTGACACCATCCTTCTTTCAGTAGTATCATGATTATATTTTGCCGAAAATTCCACAGATTTGAGTGTGGAATAAAGTGAACACCATCTTAACCGAAGTCTATATTATGTCAGTTTGTACCTACAATGACACTATTCACTAGACCTTTGGACACATCTATTTGTAACGCCACATGACCTTGAAGAATTCCTTTATCTGGAGCTAATCCTCGACGTCGATTCAGGTCATGCTTATTATAAAATTCATTGTGTTCGAAACTAAACCAACCCTTAAAATTCAATTCCGTAGGATAAGAGGAAGTGGTTCTAATTCAGCTTGCAGGATTTGACCTAAATTCCGACCCAAATAAGCCCCACGAACCAATTTTTAATAGAGTCGGACCATATATAATTACACATCTCGTCTGCCATTTTGAGTTTAATAAAATCTATATTTTCCGATCCCAAAAACCCCCGCATACCAGTTTTGAACAGAATCGGACCATATAATTACACATCTCAGTCGCCATTTTGTTTTTGTGGTCAACAAAAATTTTCTAATGCATTTTCATCAGAACTGAACATGCAAAAATTCACAGTCCTAAGTTTAGAGGAAGTGATTCAAATTTGGCTTCCAACAAAATCATACCTTACTTTCTTTTAATTGCAAAACTTTATTATTTATAAACCAAAAATTATTTTAACGATACTTTACTTAGTTGATAATAAATAATTAATGTGATTAAGCTCAAATCTTTATAATGATGGGTTCGTTCCACGAATAGAATTTGAAACATATCAGAAGTAGAATATTAAATAAAAAAAGTTTTGGACGCCAGTCAAAATGATTTTTTTATGTAATTATTAGAAACAATTGACAAATGATATATTTCAAAATCCGTCCTTTCTTTTTTTTCGGGTTAAGGAAGTTAAACACAAATTAAACGTTATATTTGTTTATTTCATAATAAAAATTCCAGAGATTTTTTCCCTTTTTTTTCTTAAAAAAACTTCTCCAAAAAAATGTAGTCCAAGAAACTTGGTCCAAAGGAGAAACTGAAGAAACTGTAGTCCAAAGGACCAATTGAAGTCCAGAGAAAAAAGAAATTTACAGGAAAAAAACCCTAAAAGTTCACATAAAGTAGATATAAGATAAAAATCTTATAAATTACCAGATTTCGTGGTCTCTGTTTTTGTGTTTTTGAAAAAGAATATAAAACAATGATAACATTAAAATGAAATACATGAATTTTAGATCAAAATATGAAATATAAAAATAATTAAAATGAATTAAATTATAAGACAATCTGTAAAAACAAATTAAAAATTAGATTCTCTTTTTGTTGTATGCGAGACACAGACATCAGATAATTTATGATATTCTAAATGATAAGACTTTTAAGTAAAAAAATATACCGGCTTAAAAAAACAATTAAAAATAACAGTAAAAAGTTAAATCGTCGAAATAATTAATAATGATATCAAAGAATTTTAGTGAAAATATAATATATAAAAACTTACCCTATAATATGAGGGAAAGAAAAAAAGAGTAAGCGACACGAACGATATAAAGTCAATTACTTTGACTGAGTAGGCAAAGAGAAGAACATTATTAACATGGGAAAGACATTTTATAGGAATACGAAGAGAAGAGAGACACATGACGCGAGGAAATAAGAAGTTGATATCAAGCGAGTATGACATTAAAATATATTGAGTAGAGGAATAATGAAACTACAGGGTGGCACAAAAAAACGTAACAAGTGCTTTTAAAAAGACATATACATTTGGGTGAGGTGAATTACACATTTTATTATACTTTAAATGGTATGATTCGCAACAATTTGTGATCCTATTCAAATCAGCTGTATCAGCTGCCCATATGTAAGGGAGAAAAGAAAATTATTCTCAAAAAGTTTCTACTACATAATCATTAAAGTGTAAGACTCGGGAGTCTTCAGACATATCTGATATAAAATTAAAGCAGTACACATCATTTACAATAAAAGTTCTTAAAACTTTTTTTGTATAAAAGGTCTTACAACTTTTTTTGTACTCTCCAGATAACCCCACTTGTTGAATTTTCCGCCACCTAAAAAAATAATCTATTGTAATTACTTGACAAAATATAACAGATAACTACGTACAGTTCCCTATGTGTATAAATAAGATGGAATCTGCACAAAAAGGAATCTATAACCTACGATTTCTGCATTCCGAAAAATTTCATTATTCGCTACTTCAAAATCGGTCAGAATTTTCTTTGGCATCCATGAATATTCATATACTGTATGGATTTTTCAATCAATAGATGAAAAAGCGATTTTATTATTCGGTAGGCAATTCCGGTTAGGGATTAACTACCAAGTACCCAACATTGGATTATTATTTTGGTGTGGAGTTCCAGTCAACCTCTGGAAACCCAATCTGTAGGTCCTAAATACATCCTCCTTTTGTATTCCACAGCAGTTAACAGCGATATATCCTCTATAAGTACCTGTCTATAAGCGCCTTTTTCTCAACGATTATCAAGCAAAAATGTTTGTAATAATCAATAATTTTTATTTAGTTATTAGTTGCATTTATTTTATAACGTAATGGAGAAATAGTAACTCTTTTTAATAAATAATAGTAAAGAGTAAATAAGATATTTATAAATTATATATGATTAGCTAACTTGTGCTACTTTTCATCGCCTTCTAATTGCAATAATATATGGCTATTTCTAAAATTCCATTTCTTTTGTAGTATAATAATTACATATTAATTATTTTTATTTAAGTTTCGATCTATTAATTGTATAAAAACAATTATAAGGAAAATCATTTACCTACATTTTATATGTTAGTTTTCATGCATGACAAGTTAAATATTTTAAAGAACTACCTACAAATAGTTTCTATTACTGAAACATATAAAAAGTTCCAACTAATTTTGTTACGAAATTGTTGAAAACCTCTAAGCTGTTGTAGTCAACAAGGTGGCATTTGAGTCGTACGGTTCGTGCAGTAAAGCAGCAACGTCGTCAAGAAAATCCTCATTTAGTTTGCACTACCCTATCCTTCATGCACTGAATTTAATGTTTGAAATTTACCGCGAACATATTAAACACTTAAAAGCACATGGAATTACACAAATACATTACCCGATGTTTTTCAGGCACAGCAAAGCAAGCGAAAAGAACAAAATACTGCTGTACAAACAAATCATCAAGCCGACACTCACATATGGATATCAGGTCTTAATTCTGCATCAAAAACGGTATTAAAATCTTTACAAATAGTACAAAACAGGTGTCTGTGCACAATAATAAAAGAAACCCTAATAACAAGAGTGAGAATAGCGGACCTCCACGGACGAGCATCAATACCTATGATCAGTAAATTTATTATCGGAAAATCGAATAAATTCTATCAAAATGCCTTCTTGACGACGTTAGGGAAGAAATCTAAATGTAAGGGCGCGAAACAACCCTATCATGAGTTCAATAACCAAAAATACCTAATAATTCCATATAAGGAAAAGAGTGGAACACCAATAGTGTAACCTCTACCCCCTGGCGATTTATCTCATGAAAAAGGCGAGTACAAAGTAACAAACCGATGGCCATTTCGGTAAGAAACTTTCATACTCAAATTTATCATAAAATATACCTGATCGTCTAGTATTGTTAAAGGATCCAGTTGTGCTGTATTTTTATTCGTTATAGTAAAGTTTGCTGCAAGTAAAAAAATAAAACACTGAAATACCTTCAAATTGTATATTCCGTAATTTCAACCTTTTATGATAGTTACAAAAATCAAAACCTTGAAACATTATTTACTCTTTACTATATTTGTATGGGAGGACCCCTCACAGAGACCCGCCAGTGGGTGGACGAAAGAGAAGACATTTGTCACATTTTACCAATTTGCATCTTGTGTTTGTGTAATTATTTTTATATTTCTGTTTGTTTCTATTTTATAACCTTTTTAATTGAGTGATTTGAAATCACGTGTATTTACTATGGTCAATAATGTCCTAATCATTCAGGTAGGAAGATGGAATGCCCGCGGGTCTATTGCCGTCTGCGACATCCCTCATTGGGAAAATTTCACGGGGAGGGGAGATCACATTGCCTCCTACCGTCCCAAAATAATTAATTCTTTTTTTGTTTAAAAGGGACCCTACCTTAATAGACATAGTAACAATCTTGACCAACTCATAAAAACACAAGATTTTCTGTGTAATGTATTGTGTATTGTTGTAATTGGTAAATGAGACTCCTGACTTAACCCTTCCGTACACACAACGGCGCGCCGCTGTGAACGGTCCATTAAACAAATGGTTTACTTGTATAGACGCAAATTAAATATGAATTTTCTTCCCCGGATTTTGAATTGGGGGTGTTTTTGAGACATTTTATTTAGATAGATATTTTTATTTTGTAGCGAATTTTAGATTATTTTTCTCTACTTATTTTCTCTTTGGTTTATGGGTAGTTGTTTTCTATACGATAGGCAAAGGCCTACAAATAATTATTACGGGGTCGAAGTTGGCGGTAGACACAGGTCTACAAAATAATTGATGTTTTCGTCGATGGGTATTTTTACAGAAACTGTTTTTTCTCTCTCTGGCTGGTTTTTTATTTATTCTTTCTCGAAGCGAAGCGTAGGTACTGTTAGATAGTTTAGGCGATGGTACAAATTTTCAGACTGATTTTATTTCTCATTTTATGCCGTTTTTATACCCAGAAATTATTTCATTTCGTGACGTAGGCATTGTAACTGCGTAGTGAGAATCTACCCTCTTGCGACTCGTAATCGCCAATTTGTTTATGTTATCGTAGATAACTGCATTCCAGAGGACAACTTTTTAGCTATTTTGAGTCTTTTAAGAATTTTAAGAGAAATATTATAAGCGTAAATTGTTTACAGAGGAAAATAAAATTAGAATTTATACGTAAAATAATTCTATGGAAATAGAAAAATATAGGAAAAATAGTAATAAAAAATTGGAAATTAATAAGAGATTAAGTGACCTAGGGTAGGAACGTTTCAATAGGGAACGAGGTCGGGAAATGTGCTTGATATACTCAAAAACTAATTTCTAAATAATATGTAATGGTGCTTGGTGGCAATAAAACACTGGAGTTTTCACTAACACTATATTGTAGGTTTTCTGGTTATTTTATAATGTAAAATAAGAAAATATTGGTTACGAAGAGTACAGTAGTTATGTGTAATTTGAGATTAATACTAATAATATAAATTGAATTGGAATAGAATAGAATCGAATGAGAATAATTAATTAATTGTCTGCTAAAAACCCTGTCGCTAGTACTTATAACATTTTACTTGTTTTGATAAAAACCAAAGTTCAATTTTGATAATATTAGGAATATTTCAGAGAGCGCTATATCAAAAGGGCATTCAATATTTACCCAGAGTATTGTTTTTAACTTATTAGTCTCCGAAATGTTAACAATGATGTCTATGTAAATAAAACATGACTCTCAATCAACAAAATACAGGGAGTTACAATTGGTAGGTACATTACAAATATAATAATAAGTACTTATTGAATAAGAATAATTACTAACTTGGTAATTTTTCGATTCTTTTGAGAATGAACATTTCTAGCATTTTTGGTCTATAAGTTCTTACATCCATGGAAGGTTTGCCAGGTTTTTGTATCATGGGCATTTGTGTGTATTTCCATAACATTGGGTAGTAGCATTGTTTAAAATATGCAGTTATATACAATATGTCTCACTAAGTTCTAACCATATGGAAACTTTAAATACAACCATCAGATATCAAATTTCAAAGGTTTGTCAAAAAATATGAATTTTACTAAAGAGTAAAGTACCTTGATTTTTGCGAATACTGATAATTGTTATTAAAAAAAGTTGACCATAATTAAAAACTATTGTCAGATATTCAATATTATTCATTAGCCATGAAAAAACATATTTTGTTACTTTTATTACGTCTCCGTATTTACATTGCCACATGCCACACAGTAAGTTGAATGTTAGGGAATATCTTGAATGCAAAAGTTGTTCACAGATATTCTGATCTTTTTTGGGCTGCTAGATCCCCTAACTTAACCCCCATTGATTTCTTCTTGTGGAGTTACTTGAAACAAAAAATTTACCATAAATTTCAGTTTCAAGATGTTGGCCATTATTGGAGAGTATAATTTTAAAAACACGCCAGGAAATTTTTCTTTGATAAGGAATGTATTACGTGAATTTTCCAGTAGAACTATTAAATGTATTGAACGATAGGGTGGATGTATGTCGAGGCTTTAGTAGTATAATGAGTTAAATAGTACATTGTTTGCTAGTAGTAAAAGCGATACATTCCCGGATGACAATGTAAATTGTATGCCGAGGCGTTAAGCCGAGGCCAACAAGCATTGTAGTCTGGGAATGTGCTTTTACTACGAGGTAAACATACTATTTTTTCTGAAATCGCAATTATCATTACCATAAATTAAGGATTTTTTATAAATGCATAATAATTTTTGATTACCATCTTACTGTCTATGAAATCATTTCCTTGACAACCAACAACCACTGTTCGATTATTGTTATGACAAAAGTCAGAGATTCACTGCTTATACGCCGGCAAAAACTTTTCCGGACTCTTGTCGGTCCGGGAAAGTTCATTGCTTAGCAACGGGCTAAAATACTATAGCCTATTTTGGGGTCTGAATTTGCTCCGAGAAAGTAGGTATTAATGAGTGATTTCAGAAAAAATAAATTTGTATTTAATTCTAGTATTAATATTCTATTAGGTGTCTTCGATTCAGAATAGCGTGTAGATGATTTTTGAAAAAATTCAAAACCCGCTTGCAAAAATTGTAAAAGTTATAAACAATTAACTGAAAAATAAAATTTGACATTTTTCAAATTTGAAAAAAGATTCAACAAGCGGAGGAAATTTACCAAAAAAAAACTATACCTCCCCAAACTGTAGGACCATTATTTATAATTTTCCCAGTTTTGAAAATACAGCCGAAAACGGGGACTTCGGCTTGCGTAAGAGCCGTCCACTTTGGACCTTTAATGAATAAATGTTATTTAAAATGGATAGATTTATGAACAATAAACCGCGGTCAAAAAAATTTTATCGCGATTTTTCTATAAATTGTGCATTAGTTAATTAACAATTTTCTCCTACTTGAACATGAATATTGTAAATGCGATAATTTTTAAATAATAAATCTGAATTTTTTTTCTTTTTTTGGACCTATGTTTGAAAGGTCTCAGAAGAGATTCCCGTTGGAGAAATTAAAAAATTGTCATTTTTCCCTTTGTTATTAACAATTTACTATGGTTGAAAATTAAAAAGTTTGATTAATCACTGAAAAAAAAATTTTTAAGTAATAAAAAATTTTTTTAAGAAACGATTTTTTTTGTAAAAAATCATAATTTCCATCAGATATGTTTCCAAAAAAGACATTTTAATCTATCTTATAAACAACGCATTTTTATAACAATTTTTGTAAATAAGAAATAAAAAAATTTAAAAATCATTTTCATGTGACTTCTGATCATAAAAAACGAATCAATAGTAATATGAAAAAGAATTTTTTTTTTCAATGATTAATCAAGCTTTTTAATTTTTAACATAAGTAAATTGTAAATAACAAAGTGAAAAATAACAATTTTTTAATTTTTCCAACGGGAATCTCTTCTGAGACCTTGCAAAAATAGGTCCAAAAAAAGAAAAAAATTTCGAATTTGTTATTTAACAATTATCGCACTTACAATGTTCATGTTCAAGTAAGAAAAAATTGTTAATTAACTAATGCATAATTTATAGAAAAATCGCGATAAAAGTTTTTTGACCACGGATTATTGTTCATAAATCTTATCTAGTAGCTGCCTGAATTTTTTCAATTTTTAATTTTAATATTTAATACGGTTAAATAATATTTATTCATTAAAGGTGCAAAGTGGAGCGCTTCAGTAAGCCGAAGTCCCCGTTTTCGGCTGTATTTTCAACACTCTGGGAAAATTATAAATATTTTTCCTACAGTTTTTTTTTGGTAAATTTCCTTCTTTTTGAATCTTATTTCAAATTTTTAAAATTTCAAATAGTTTTTGAGATATTTGCAAAAAACCAAACCCCATTTTTATTTTTCAGTTAATTGATTATAACTTTTGCAATTTTTGCAAGCGGGTCTTAACTTTTTTCAAAAATCATCTACACGCTATTCCGAACCGAATGACACCTCGTTCATATTTTTCGGAGGTGGAGAAAAAAGTTTGGACCAAAAAGCGCTTTTTGACTAGTCTATTAGTTACACACAACTAAGTATTTGTATGTATTTTCTTATTTGCAAAATACACATGCATTCATTGCGAGTTTAAATTGCAAAATTGTTAGAAAATATTAAGAAATGAAAAGTTTATCATGTGTTACAAGAGGTAAAAGTTCATTCAAAATATATAAATCAGTAAAAAATTATAAAACCTAATTTTTCAATGTAAATGGATGTAATTGCATATTTAACGTAGTTTTTAATTATGATCAACTTTATTTAATAACAATTGTCAATATTCTCAAAAATAAACGTACTTTTACTCTTCAGTAAAATTCGTCAATTTCTTGCTTGACTCTGTTGGAGTGATAGATCTAATTTGTAGGGATAGCTAAGTCCATTCAAAAATGTTTCTACTTCGTTTTGGTATTCATCGTGTATTTCCATAGCAGAAAATACGCTGGCTAAATGTTTTGCAAATCTGTTCGCTTTTTCAACATTACTTCAATAATTTTAAAATGATAAAATTTAAAGAAAAAAACAGGGATGAATAAATAAAACAAGTTTATTGTTTGTAAATGTTTATCTGTATATAAAATTATGATTAAAACATTAATATAATTGTAGAGTGTAAACTAATGTACTTCAGGTTAGGTCATTGTGTAATTTAACAGATTTAGGCTAGACGAGTGTATTTTAAAATTTGAAATACAAAACAAAAAATTAATTAAAACAACATTTATTTCAGTATCAATAAATACTCGAATTTTATTTAACACCGGAATTTATTTAGAAATATATTACTTGGCACAGCTAAAGCAAAAATACAAATTATAAGAATCTAAAAACTAGAAACATGGAAGAAAAAATGCAAATAATAAAGGTAAATAATAAATATTTACTTATAAAGCATTTGAGAAAAAGATGAAGAATGAATGAAGTAACCTTTCTTTCCAAAAGTTACGGGGAGGTGAAGAACTTTTTTTTTCATATTTAGAGACAATATTTTTAAAAACAAGTCGTTATATGATACAATTCTTTATTTATTAGTATATACACTATCGACTAGATTTAAACTGATATGTTCATTTCTCGACTCCAATCCCGTCTCTCGCTTTATTAATCTCAAATCCTGTAGGATTAATAACTAATTCTCATCCGGTCGTCCACACGAACGGTTCTAACCTGTCTTCGACGTCTAAGTAATTGTTTAAAGTCTCCATGGATTCAAGTGTCAGATTCAACATGCTGTGGCAACGGTTTAGTTGGTGAGATAGTTGAGTGACTTGAGAAAGTTTTTCGCAATGTTTTTGAAATTTACGTTGCTTTTCTGCGACAAGATATACTAGTTTTGTCATTTCTGTGTCTACCTGTAAATAGAAAAGAGGTTCCGTCAGTATGTCTACCTGGAAAAAGGAAAGTTAGGTTTTTTCAAAATTACGCCGTTAATAAAATGCCTCCCAATATTAGCTGGTAAATATTTTTATACATGAATTGCCTCCCGGGTACAATCGAAATGCCTCCGTTTTGTTAATCATTTACGGTGACATTTTGTCTACTTATTATTGTATGCTTGTAAGCAGAGTTTAGGAAAAATTTGCAAATAGAAAAAACCATTGTACAGGACGCAGGAGGTATTGGTTTAACCAAAAAACAAAAAAACCGGCGGTCGCCAATAATTTTCGAGAAAAAATTTTGAAAATCATAAATTCTGTACCTACTTCTAACCTTATATTTTACACTGTTGTCGCATTTTGACTTATAAATAAGAAAACAAAACACAATCCCCAGTTAAAAATTGTTATATTTACAGAAATCGAAATGTTTTATTATTGAAATCGAAAATTCATGGTATTTTATTTTTGTGTATGTAAAATCTAATATACCTCCGATAGTTCTAATAAGTTTTTAGACTTAAGTGTTTTGATTAGTAGCGATAGTGATATTAAGCTGAGAGCGATATATAATACTCTTTGATCTGGGTCAGTTGGTAGTGAAGAGGATTTTTCATACTTGGTTTTTCAGGCGTCATGCTAAAGTGGCAGCAAAGAAAAGAATTTCTTAAAAATGTGTTGAGATTAAACAAGATCCTTTTGTAATTTTTTTTAATGTTGTTGAGAGATCTTTTTGATCCTCATCCTACGACGTTAGAAGAAAGTGAAACACCAGATTAACAAAAAGATAGTGAAGATGATAAAATCAGTACCTACGATTTTTTTATTCAGAATATTTTTTTAATTTCTTTTTTGATAGGAAAATTGGGGCGGTTCCTGAAAAAAAATGCTTAAAAATGAATAATGTAGTAGTACATTTTTATTATTTTTAAATTTAGAATAAGTTATCTTATACATATAATAAAAGAACTTATTTGAAGATGTTCAGGAATGGTTTGGAAAATAATATTTTGTGAAAATGTTTCTTTTTTATATAAGTGTGCAAAATCTTATGACAAAAAATCATAGCCTCCTTTGTGTTTCATGAAAATATTTTGAATTTGTTGAAAACCAATACCTACTGGCAACGATGCGATGATGTCAACTTGTTTCATTCTATGCAATGCTAATATTGCTATTCACACTCACACTGGTATGTTCAAAATCGTCTGAAAAGTTTGGTTATGCATATCAAAATTTACGATTTTTTTTTTCGAGAATTACTGGCGACCGCTGTTTTTTTTTTGTTTTTGGTTAAACTTATACTTTCTGCCTCCTGCACAATAATTTTTTTTTAGATTTGCCAATTCTTCCTTAACTGCATTTTTTCCATTTTCAGATTTTTTTACTTGAACCCAACTTAACAAGATAATAAATGATCTTAATCGTATTCTAGATCTTGTTTTCTCTAATATCAAACTTTGTTCTGTGCAAAGAGCATCGAATATTCTTGCACCTCTTGATTCCCATCATCCTGCACAAGTTATTGAGGTTCCATTTGAGAGTACTAAACATATTAGTCCAAATTCGTCAACAGGATTCAATTTCAAAAAAGCAGACTTCCCTAATATCTATAAAATGTTACTAGATGTAGACTGAAACTTTCTGAACAATTGCTCAGACCCTAATACTGCTTTAAGTCCATTATATGATGAGTTAAACACACTATTCAATCAGTATGTTCCAAAAAGAGACCCACCAACAGTCACTATCTGACTTAGATAAAATATAAACGTACCCGAAGCAATCTTGACTACAATTTATTTAGTCAGCTGAGGGCTGAAGTTAAAAGAACAACCACGCTATGTCAAACGCTCTGAAGAAAACATCATGCCCGATCATAAAACATTCTGGTCGTTTATTCAATATTGAAAAGGTGACGTGTCCGCATCACCTAACTTAATGAACTTTAATAACAGTCAGCTAAATACGCCTAAACAAACTGTGGATGCTTTTGCAAACTTCTTTTCGGGAAATTATACATGACCCAGTGGTAATGCTCAGTATACCATGAATAACTTAACTGATGATAATAATAATACTAACATTAATAAAAACCACGTAAAAGAGGTAGAAGTACTATCTGCCCTAAAGAAACTTAAGTCAAAATTAACAACTGGACCAGATAACGTTCCAGAATTTTTGATAAGAGATTGTGCGCACGTATTTTATAAACCTCTAACACGGTTATCTTCAATATTATGTTTAAAACTCAACATTTTCCCAATTGCTGGAAGTTAGCTAGAACCTGTTCTGTTTTTAAAAGTGGAAGTAAAAATGACATATCAAATTATCGCCCCACTACTATTTTGAGTAACTTTTCACCTTTCTCTCTTTTCAGGTTCGTGAAATTATTACTCCTACTCATCATGGTTTTACTTTAGGACGCTCGATAGTAACAAATGTATTCTGTGTCACTCAGTACACTGCAGAAGCTCTTGATAGAAAAAGTCAGGTAGATATTATATACACTGACTTCTCCAAAGCATTTGACAAAATTGACCATAATTTACAAACAGCTAAACTTCTCTCATTAGGTTTTAATCATTCACTAGTAAATCTATTTAGATCCTATTTGACAAATCGCAACCTTTACGTGCAGTGCTTGGGCCACAAATCTGCATATTACAATCAAACATCGGGAGTACCCCAAGAATCGGTGTTGGGACCTTTACTATTTTTAATGTTCATAATGACATTGTCTGGCATCTGAATGTTCCGAATCTTTTATTTGCCGATGACTTAAAGATTTTCTGTGAAATATCACTCTTTCAGGTTGCATTAAATTACAGAGAAATTTGGTGTGTGTAAATAATAAGTTACCGTTAAACGTAAAAAAATGCAATTTAATGTCGTTCAGCCGCAAAGATTCAGTACTCCTATTTAACTATGGTCTAAATACTACCATACTAGCACGACCTGAATTAATAAAGGATCTTGGCTTTCACTTTGATCCAAAACTAACGTTTATACCTCGCATTGAAAATACAACGGCTTCGGCGCATCGAATATTGGGTTATTGTGAGGAGATCATTCAGAGACTTTTTTCTGCCTTTGTTTTATCAAAATTTTAATATGATAATATAATTTCTAGTCCAATATATTCAAATCATTTTTCCCAGCTTGAACGAATCCGGCGTAAATTTTTTAAATCGGCAGTCTTACTACCTTGGTGGTTTTAGTGCAAGCAGTCTATATTTTTCAATAATTTTAAAACTTTAACGTACATTTGTTTGTCAGCTTTAAATATTTTGACATAGATATTTAGCTTTTTTTCAATTTTATACAAATTTTATAATAACGTTTACTTGTTTTTAACAATTATAGCTCTTTTTAAGACATTTTAAACATAGTTTCAAATTATTTATTACTTTTTGCTAAATTCTTTTTAAATTTCTTAACGTTTTTAGCAAATGTTTTAATTTTAAGCATGTTTTAACAATTTTTTTTGAGTTCCTTAACACTTGTTGTAAATTCACTTGTTAAATATTACTTAAAACAACCCTGTTCACGCACGTGCTCATTACGTCGAGCCCGCTTGGCGCTTGCGCAAACAGAGGTGTTAACACACCACCCTAAAAAACAATCAATTCGCAATTTCGTCTCGAGACAATAGAAGTATAATCATCACTCGACACTGATTCTCTAACGTTAATGACTCGCAATCAAACTGTTTTTACACAGACTCACTCAAACTCTCTCTCGAAGAACAAAATCAACTTATATGCATTCGCATTCATCGCTTGTGTTACGTTTGTTTCCCATATTGGAATTTGTAATTTGGAAAATAAAGAAAATAGAAAATAGACGACCAAGAACTCAATTGTGACTACTGCCCCTCTCCTATTCTCACATGCTATCAAAATACAACACTATTGACCATTTTTATAGTTTTAGACATTTTTAACAATTCCATGTATTTTTTTTTCTTCATCTTTTAACATCCGCCAATTTAAATTTAATCCTCATTATTAATAGTTATTTATGATACAGTGTGTCCATTTAGTGCGGCGTTCCTCTCTTACAGCGTTGTTTGAAATCTGATGCAAAAATTAGTTCGGAAATAAATATGGTACCAATTAAGCTACATTTTAAAATTATATTGGCTTCTACAGGGTGTTCCAAGAAAAGGTGCCACAAAAAAATTTTTTTTAAATGGAATGGTGGGGATATTTTTACACTTTTTAAATCAACCCTTAGGTCTACATTAATAGATAATTTTGATTTAATATCCCATACACCGTTGCCAAGTTATTACGAAATTTGTCAATTTTTCGAATTTTACACAACTTCTTATAAACCGCCATACAAAAGACATCTGTTAAGTAATTTACACAAATTTGTACATGATATTTAGTAAGAACCAGAAAGCCCTCGGTAAAAGTATATTTAATTTCAGTGTTACAGGGTATTCAAAATTTAATGCCAAATTTTCCGATTTTCGAAGTAAATTTATTCACTTTTCTTAAATACGATACCCTGTATATTATAACATATTTGAAAAGCCCATTAAATTCTCTTTTTAAAAATATCCATACATGATACAGTTTTTTTAAAAAACGGTATAATTTGTAAAAATATCGAGTTCACATTCATGTATTGACAGAAAGCTGTGAAAAAATATTAATATCAAATGCAGGTCAGATAATTAAATGTTTCTACCAATAGTTTGTCTTACATTTTCAATATTTCCCTTAATCTTGACTCAAACAACCAGGTACATCGTTGATTGAAAGTTAAAACACGAATAATTTAAATTTGGAAATGAAACTGTCTATTTCAGAACGCATAAATGTAATTTCACAATATTGTATCAAAAATAAACTGGTAGTATTAAAATTTAATAATTTAAAGTAAATGTTCAAAATGTCGTCCGTTAACTTCGATGCACTTCTCCAGTCTTTCTGAAAATGACCGCCTAACATTCTGCAGCATCTCTGGCGTCACGAGTTGAAATGCATGTCGAATTCTGTCTTTCATATTATCTCGAGTTGTAACTTCTTCTTTGTTTACTTTTATTTTAACGAATCCCAAAAGAAAGAAATCCATACAAGTTAGACAAGGTGATCTTGGTGGCCACTCAATTGGCCCCGATCTTCCTATCCATTTATTAGGAAACGTTTGACCAAAGAATTCTCTGACGTTCCTTTGAAAATGGACGGAAGCACCGTCTAATTGGAATCACATAAGGGAACTTGCTGAATTAATTGGGGAAAATCGTTTTGCAAGATCTCTAAAAATAATTGTCCGGTTAAACGTCCTTCAAAGAAAAATGGTCCTACTACGTAATTGTGTACAATTCCTCCCCAACATTTAAACTCCATTTATATTAAAAACTGTTGACGTAAATTAAGTGTGGATTGCTTGTGTCATAATAATGAAAATTATGACGATTGACAAAGCCATTTCTGTGGAATGTTGCCTCGTCGGTAAATAACACATTCTTAAAAAAATTTTCATTTTCTGCCAACATGTTTTGTGCCCATGTACAAAAATTAATTCGTTTCTGATAATCGTTTTCCAATAATTCCTGATGAAGCTGAAAATGGTAGGGGTAGTATTTATTTTGTTTTAAACATTTTCCTATTAATGATTTGGCTATACATAGTTGAACACTTATTTCTCTAACATTTATTTTAGGACTCTCTTCGACGGCCAAGCAAATCGCTAATTGGTTATCCTGATTCAGAACAGTTTTCTCCCTGTTCTCTTTTTCATAAGCTGCATTCCCAGTTCTTTCAAACCTTACTTTTAACTTTTCGAATTTCCTTACATCTGGGTGCCGCCGTTCTGGAAATTTTTGTGCATAACATCTAGAGGCTAGAAAGTAATTCGCAAAACTTTCTCCAATTGCATACATCATATCAATCAATTCTTGTTGTGAATAGTTAGCCATTTTAAGAATAAAGTTTAGCACTTTCACAATTTTTAAAACTGACAAGTGTTACTGTCAATGCCAACGATGAAATTTTTCATTTAGTCCAGAGCACACTTATTATGTGCAAAGACCTGCATTTTGTTAACAGTCGGACACTTGCTAGATCAACTAATTATTTTTTAGTTATAAAATTACTTTAATGAGTATCCTTTAATTTCTATATTTAAATTATTCGTGTCTCAACTTTCAAACATCGATGTACCTGGTTGTTTAAGTTAGGATTAAGAGAAATATTTAGAAATATTCAATTTGAATGAATGTTTTTTTTTAAGTGTAAGAGTTGGAGTATCATGTATGGATATTTTTTAAAAAGAGAATTTAATGGGCTTTTCAAATATGTTATAATATACAGGGTATCGTATTTAAGAAAAGTGAATAAATTTACTTCGAAAATCGGAAAATTTGGCATTAAATTTTGAATACCCTGTAACACTGAAATTAAATATACTTTTACCAAGCGCTTTCTGGTTCTTACGAAATATCATGTACAAATTTGTGACTAAATTACTTAACAGATGTCTTTTGTATGGCGGTTTATAAGAAGTTGGATAAAATTCGAAAAATTGACAAATTTCGTAATAACTTGGCAACGGTGTATGGGATATTAAATCAAAATTATCTATTAATGTAGACCTAAGGGTTGATTTAAAAAGTGTAAAAATATCCCCACTATTCCATTAAAAAAAAAAAAAAGTTGTGGCACCTTATCTTGGAACACCCTGTAGAAGCCAATATAATTTTAAAATGTAGCTTAATTGGTACCATATTTATTTCCGAAGTAATTTTTGCATCAGATTTCAAACAACGCTGTAAGAGAGGAATGCCGCACTAAATGGTATAAGTGTTAAAAGTACATTTTTAAGGCACGCATGTGGAAATTTACAGAACAAGCGAAGCGAGTTTTATAAACCACATGAGTGCCTTAAAAATACAATATTAATTCTACAAAATTGAAAATTAAATGTTTATAATCTCTTAGATCCAGATTTAAAATTTGAAAGGTCCTGTCAATTTTATTAAATCGCTAGTGCTGGCTGTTGTGCTTTGTCAAAAATGCAAGACATTTTACTTTTAACACTGGTGCCTTAAGTAGGTACTTTAAGGCACATCTTTAATGTCAGTAAACAGTGTTAAAAGTTCCATTTTTAACACGTTTGTAGAAAAAATATATTAAACCTTTGTAACAGTGGCGGCTAGTGAACTTTTTAAGAGGGGAGGCTGAACATAAAACGTTTTTGTAAAAATATACTTTTTAGCCAATTGATTTAACGTTTTTTTTATTTTTCGGATTCTTAATATTTTTTCCTTTTTTTTTGGAATTTTTCATATTTTGTTTTTTTTTTAATTTTTAAAACTTTTCTTTTTTTTTGGAATTTTTCATATTTTGGTTTTTTTATTAACTTTTTTGATATATTAAAGTCTTAGTTTGGGAAAAATGATCAATAATATTATCATAAAACGTATCTTTTGTTTTAAGTGTTTTACTAAATCTTTTTAAATAGATATTAAACTAACATTGTATAAACGATTTTGGCCCAATGTATTTCGCATGTAAGTTTTAATTTGTTTGGGAGTAGAAGATGATCTATCCACCAATGCCGACTTGACAGGAATTGTGGACAGGGTGCCAAATACAACTGTACCTACTACTGAACTGAAAAAAGGCAGGCGACAGGCTAGAGGCTATCCTACCGAGGGTGTTGCCATTTCAGCTATTTTTTACGATATTTACCAATGGGGTTCTTGCACGTTTTTAAGTAAATGGGCCATTAGAAACCTGACCAATAAATATTTAACCAGTATTTTTTAATTTTTTTAAAAAAACCTGTATTTGCCCTATAATTAAAAAAAAAATAAAATTTGTGGCAACTTAAGGTAGATCAGTTAAAAAAATATGCGAAAGATGGCGCCACTCTGATTTATCTGAATTCAGGTTACATCCAACAGTTTTGTCTGATGTGCCGGTAATAAACCATTAACTACATCTCAATACTATAAATCATCGCAAGAGGGAGTTAGCGTCGAAGTTACGTATTTATTCTAGTTTTTCAAAGACTATTAAAAATACTATTCTTGAACATTGTGACACGACAATTATAAGGAGTTTTGTATTAAAACGTAAGAATATAGTGAATAAATAACATCGATTGTCCGCCTACCTTCACAGAAATAGAGAACTCATCGATTTAAAAGTAATTACAGGATACTTTTTTCTCAGCTTCCTTAAGACGTCACACATATATTTAATATTCAAAATTAAGGGCACTGAACGCCAAAAAAATCCTAAATTCTGGTCAATGCTCGTCAACAGGGGTAATAAAAATATTAAAGTAAATAAAATCAGAAAAAAAAAATTATTCAAGCACCCTCTTGGACTGGTCGAAAAACAGCAACTGTGTTAATCAACACGTGTTTAGGCTTTGAGATATATACAGAGTTTCCAGAATCTAGCCTCAGGGCACTGTTGTCAGATTCAAAAATAACTACTGAGAACGGGGAATAAATTGTAAAATTTAAAAGGTTATTAGAGAAACAGGAAATAAAATGAAGAATAATCAACAAAATAATTGTGGAGCTATTTGTTTGATAAATTGGTGAGGAGTCTGAGCCGGTAATCCTGCAGTTTACAGGTACAAGATTTGCGCACCCCAGTGGGCACACTAGAATGACTGTAATTTGCAAACGACGTTGTCAAACCGTTTCATTATACCACAGAACGTAGGATTAATAAATTTTAAAAGTTGTTTTGTTGACTATTAACGAAGTTGTTAATTAAAATAAAAAATAATATTAGTTCAGGTATCTTATGTTTTGATTATATAAAAATTCTTATGAAAAAGTGTTTATTAAAACAAAAAATATATTAATTTATCTTAATATTTGTGACTATATAAAAACCTTAGAAAAAGTTTTCTGTATCAGAAAAAAAATTGTATTATTTAATCTTATTTTTGAGTAGGTAGGTATAAAAAACTAAAAACTACAAATACATAAATTTAATATAGTCAAATATAAGTTATAAATTAACATTTTTTTTGGTTTAACACTTTTTCTTAAGAATTTTTATATAATCAAAACATAAGATACCTTAAATATCATTTTTTATTTTAATTTAACAACTTTGTTAATAGTCAAAAATAACATTTAAAATTTATTAATTTAATAATATAATTAAGTTCAGTATAATGAACGAAAACGGTCTGGCAACGCCGCATGCAAATCTCAGTCATTTTGGTGCGTCAACCGGGTGGCGCAAATCTCGTGCCCGTAAAGTGCAGGATAACCGACTGAGCCTCCTTAGAGGACCCGCCACTGCTTTGTAAATTTACAAGACTTTTTCATTTGTAGCAAAAATTAAAAAAAATATGTTTCTCACTAATTTTTTAGGATATTAATAATCTTTCCCCTTCCCGACTAAACAATATCTAATAAGTAAATAAATACCTCTCTAATTTTATTCGTGATTTGATTTTGTTCGGTGGCCACAAGATTGGCAGCAGCAGTCAAATGATGTTGGTACCTCAAACATAAGTTTCTAATGGGAGTAGGATCCAATCTCTCCAACACTTCAGGATCTCTAGCTGCAGGTAAACTCAAAGTAGCTCGCATTATCGGTAAAAACATGGGTATATTTTGTAACTGCAAAATGTCCGGGTCTTTTTCAGTCGCTGCTGAAGTAGGCGTAGCTCCACGAACCACTACTATGTTGTGCGTGGATTTGTTTTTTGATAATTTCGGTGTTTGAATTCGTCTAGCTGATGATTTTTTTAACAGCTGTTTGTTCGTTAATTTTGGAGAATCTGTTAAATCAAATAATAAAACATAAATTAAATTAATGTATTTATCTTACCTCCAATCGGTCTATTGACAGTATAACTGATGTAAGGTAAATCTACGTCGCTACAAACGCTCGGTCCAGGTGATATAGATCCAGGCCTAATATCAATACTTTCACTGACAAATTCGCTTCCTCCTGGGTTAGCGATGGTGTGTTGTCGTCTAATATTTGCCTGTTTGGGCACGTCTTTATTAAAACTGCTCTGTCTTTGGGCATTTTGTCCCCCGGATTGATTAGATTGTTCAGAACCCATTGTTTATTTATAGGAGGCTAAGAATCTGTATATTTTTATTTTTTGATTTGAGGTTAGTTAATTGTCACTGTCACTTGTCACTACTCTTCTTTTTTCATTTATGGCCTTATACTGCACGGGTCTTCGCTTACATTGTGTATTACCTTGGACGTTTTATAAATTTGTAAGTGCTTAATTACCGCTATATGCTATCTGGACGCATGAGACTCCGGCTTAAAGCCGGAGTCTCATGCGTCCGTTTTCCGTCGATCCGATATCCGATAAAAACTGAATTTCGGATAAAAATAAAATCCAAGTCTCATTTATCCGAAAATCGTATCCGAAAAAGGACCCAATTGACAGTTGTATTTGAGGTTAGAATACACACAATAATTTATTTATTTGGTTGTAATTGTAATCACGTTCACAATATATCTTATTTAATCTAGGACCAATGATTTTTAGCAAATTTTGGAATGTATTGCTAGACATTCTTAGGTAGTTATACTACTTATCGTGATCTGTCAGTCTCATTTCTTGTAACAAGTTGTGGAAAGTTTTTCGATGTTTAACCAAATCCCTGACCCAAAATCTTTTTGTTTTTTTTTTCTGTTTTTACTTTTATTTTTATTTGTCCACAAAAGCGACAAAGTAAGATATTATTGATTCGATGCTTTATTTGAATTTGGAATTCCATTATCGACGAATGTTAAAACGCAAACCGAATAATTATTTTTATTAGTTTATTGTTTTGTTTTGTTTACTTTTCACCAGTCAGACAGTCAAAAAGTGAGGTTAAAAACGATCCGAAAACGGAAAAAGTTAAAATTAGTTTAACTTTGTCCGACGTCGGAAAAAAGTTAAAAATATTCGGATGAAAAAAGGCGGGAAATTTTTCAACCAATAGGAGCTCCGTCGTACCATCGGACGGTCGGAAAACGGACGCATGAGACTCCGGCTTTAAGCCGGAGTCTCATGCGTCCGTTTTCCGTCGATCCGATATCCGATAAAAACTGAATTTCGGATAAAAATAAAATTCAAGTCTCATTTATCCGAAAATCGTATCCGAAAAAGGACCCAATTGACAGTTGTATTTGAGGTTATAATACACACAATAATTTATTTATTTGGCTGTAATTGTAATCACGTTCACAATATATCTTATTTATTCTAGGACCAATGATGTTTAGCAAATTTTGGAATGTATTGCTGTACATTCTTAGGTAGTTATAATACTTCTCGTGATCTGTCAGTCTCATTTCTTGTAACAAGTTGTGGAAAGTTTTTCGATGTTTAACCAAATCACTGACCCAAAATCTTTTTGTTTTTTTTGGTTTTTACTTTTATTTTTATTTGTCCACAAAAGCGACAAAAGCAAGATATTATTGATTCGATGCTTTATTTGAATTTGGAGTTCCATTATCGACGAATGTTAAAACGCAAACCGAATAATTATTTTTATTAGTTTGTTTTGTTTACTTTTCACCAGTCAGACAGTCAAAAAGTGAGGTTAAAAACGATTCGAAAACGGAAAAAGTTAAAATTAGTTTAACTTTGTCCGACGTCGGAAAAAAGTTAAAAATATTCGGATAAAAAAAGGCGGGAAATTTTTCAACCAATAGGAGCTCCGTCGTACGATCGGACGGTCGGAAAACGGACGCATGAGACTCCGGCTTTAATCTTAACACTGTGACTAGCCCCACGTTAATCGTCGGTGGATAATTTTGGAAATAACCCACACGTGAAACATATGAGCTCTGATAGCCGCGTGGATATAGTGTCCGCTAGTGGTGTAGTGGGTCAGGGGATCGAATCCCACGTGGCCCTTTTTTTTAAACGCAGGTTAAATTTAGATAGTAAGACTTCTTTTAATATTCTTTCCTAAATATACAGGCTAGATTTGGGTAGTAAAGACTTTTTAATAAAATAAATATTTTTTTAGGTCAGATAACCAAGTTTAATATTTTAAAGTGTGGGCAATTTCTGAAATTATCCACAGGTTAACGTGTGTGTAGTCTCAGCCTAATCTTAATGGTCTTCTAAATTTAATATTAATATTTTATATAGTATATTCCTTTTTCTTAATAACTGACAGTAATGGAATTTCTTAAGGAATGTGATCCAAAGTAGTAGAGACTTTCGGGGGTTAAGGGGAAAGAAGAATTATTTCCAGTGGCGAGTAATTTTATCGCTTTACATAGGTATACAACATTTTAATTTAATGCAATTTTTTTTTTAAATTAAAGTTAGGTCAATAAATTGTGCGTTCTGAAGCTTTCGTTAATTTCCCACAAAATTTTACCGCCTGATCCATTGAATAACCTGAAAAATTTTCTCAAATTGAGTTAAATTCCGCTTCAGAATAATGTCTTTTAGCAGAAGTGATGTTACAGCTAGAATGCTGCTGATTCACTTTTACAGAGGTCCGCAAAGAAAAACAATGAATAAAATAATTTTCTCCACGACCATTATTGAATGTATGAATTCCGAGATCATTTTTAATAATAGAATGTAAACATTCACCCTCTAGAGTATGAATATTTATTCTAAAACACTTGCTTCTTATGTATTTTGCATGTATTTTCATTCTTTATCAAGGTAAAGAATAGATTTTCTGTAATCGAAATAAACGATATGGGATTGCCATGGATTTCAAAAGTGTCACTGTCAGATACAAAATGGCGATAATAATAATTATTTTCAATCAAGTTTTAATTTAAACAAAATAATGAGTGAAAAATCAAGTGAAGTAGATATAGAATTTAATAATATCTAAAATTGCAAATTATGAAAAAACATCAAGGCACTAGATTTTAATTTCGGTAAGTGTACCATAACACTATAAATATAACTACAATAGCTGTATTTCTTTTGCACTTGGATCAGTTCAGTTCAGTTCTAGGTCACTTGCTTCACTGTTTTATTTGCAACTGAACTGAATCAAAAATGACCTGGGTCACTTCCCCCCTTACCGATGCTGCACCACCCGCTGAAATGGTTCAAAAGTGATCCGAAACAGATCGCGGGGTTTTTAAAATCATTTGATAACCTAAAAAAAGTGGACTTATCAAGAGCAAATTAAAAATCTAGATTTTAATAAAATGGAAGGCGACACTTCGTCTAGTGAGGAAGATAATATGATTTTAGTAAATATTTCGTAAGAAAAGACTTCCATATATACGGTGTAACGTTTAATGTTCAATTGTAGGAATACATTTTCTCCAAGAAAATTATAGGTGTCGGTGGCCATTTCTTTATGATCTTTTTTTGGTGCTTTAATGCTAGTCGCAGATGATAATTGACAGGAACCGAACGACAACGTCAGTTGATTCGATAGGAGCGTTTTATTTGTACTTTTGCGTGGTCAGTTTTGACCCATTCAAAAGTGATCCAAGTGAACTAACCCAAGTGCAAAAGAAATACACCTAATATGTAATACAAATATGTCAACAAATAACTTGTGTTTAGATTTAATTTAATTTTGATTCATACTTTTTGATCGTGGAGAAAATATAGTCTGTTACTCGGTTAGAATGAAAAAATTCGACACTCGTGGTTCCTCACACTCGCTGACGCTCGCGTTCGGAATTTTCCACTCGTGTCGAATTTTTCGTTCTAACCTTGTTACAGAATCTACTATACCATGTATTCCCATTCTCGCCAATACGTACCGCACATGATCTCAAAGCCACTCCCTAACTAAGCAAGGATCGTTTAACATATAAGCGACGTTGCCTTTTCCGTACGAAGTTCATATCAGATATTCTCTTTTTATTGCATGACAAAAAATGAGAGAGAAAATAAATTTTAAAACACATGGCAACGCCTTTGCAATCTGATGAACGACATAACAGTGTTGTCGATGTGAAGTAAATTACGTATATATAACAGTTTCATGTAGAAGTCTCTATAAAAAACATTTAAATAAGGTCCCTAAAATTTAAGTATTATAAATTATTATTAAAAGACAAATTATCTTAAATATGATATATTATAATATTAACCAATAATTATGTATTTTAAAGATTTGATTTGAATAATTTTGTTTGATGAATGGAATTCTTCCAAATATTGGATAATGTGGCAACTCTGTTATATATTCCTAACATTCCATTACTGTCAGTTATTAATTAAGGAAGGCCGAGACTGCACACACGTTAACCTGTGGATAATTTCAGAAATTATCCCCACACGTTAAAATATTAAACTTGGTTATCTGACTTAAAAAAATTATTATTATTATTCAAAGAAGTCTTTACTATTTAAATCTAGCCTGTATATTTAAAAAAATATATTAAAAGAATTCTTACTATCTAAATCTACCTGTGTTTAAAAAAAAATAAAATGCCATGTGGGGGATTCGATCCCCGGACCTACTGCACCACTATCGAGCACTATGTCCACGCGGCTCTTGCATACATGTGTTCAAACTTATTATTTAAGCGAATTGCTAATTTCTAAAATTATCCACAGGTTAACGTGTGGCTAGTCACAGTGAAAAGGGCCAGATGACTTTACTGGTAACCACTAAAAATTGCCTAATAAGTATATCACAAATTCCCCTAATAATTTTGACATGACACTTGTCACTTGTCACGATTTAAGTCGTATCTTTAAAAAACATCAAGAAAACTTATTTTTCAACGAAACATGTCTAAAGTAAAACAAAACAGAAAGCGTAAACATGATCCCAAATCCACCGATGAAGTAAAATTTGAAATCGACACACCGAAAATGAAATTTCGCGTTTTTGATGAGCAAGCTCAAGCAGAGGAGGAACAATTGTCCCAAATTCTATTTGGAGGAGCTACCAGTTTTTTACAATGTTTAGAAGAAGCTGAACAGGAAGCAGGACCTTCTAATATCGATTCGGGCGTAGGCGAAGATGATAGTGATGAAAATGAGAACGTAAGAAAACCAGCATGGACTGACGAAGATGATGACGGTATAGATGTCGGACAGGCTTTAGATAGCCAAAGGCGGAAATTACCTTCCGGAGGAGTGAACTCGAGAAGTAACAAGTATTCTAGTTTATTAAAACATAAATTTCAGTTGGCAATAGGTACCCCAAAGTGGGCTTCTTTGAGTAAACGTAAAAGGTCTGATTCAGACTCTGATGATGAGATTTTACAGACCTGTGGGTTTATTACTAAAACAACTAAATCGTATCTACCGCCTAGTGTTCTAGAATTTAAAAAAGTTAAAGATTTAAACTGCGAAACTTACACTGAAGGTCCTTATATTAATTCCATTGAGTTTCATCCCACTTCTAGCGTAGCTTTAATAGCCGGTAATGGGGCTATAGCAACACTTTTTGCTGTTGATGGAAGACGTAATAACAAATTGCACAGTATAGCATTTGAGCACTATCCCATTATTTGCGCTAAATTTTTACAGAACGGAAACGAGGCGTTGTTGGGATCCAGACATTCCTATATTTTTAATTATGATTTGATAGCTGCCAAGCCGGTGAGGTACACTTTGCCCCAGGGATTAACACAGTGTAAGAATTTCGTCGTGTCTCCTGATTCTCAGTTTGTAGCAGTTGCTGGGAAATGGGGAGAGGTGCATTTATTGTCAGCTGCTTCGAAGGAGAGAGTGGCAATTTTGAAACAGGAATCTGAGGTCACTGCTCTTGCATTTAATCCGTCAGGTAAGACATATGTTTTTATTTTTAATATTTAACGCTTGTTGACAATTTCTTGGTAAGATTTTTAGTACATTTTAATAGTTCTGAGTTAATTTTCAGTAACTTTTATATATCGATTAAAGCCATTTTAGCATTGTATTGGAATTGAAACCTATAGTAGTTTTATATCAATTTTTTGACAATTTATGGTCAATATTTGGTAGATTCCAGTCATTTATTAATAGTTTTTTGAGTTTATAGTCATTGTTGTCAGGGTTATCCTGCACTTTACGGGTCCGAGATTTGTGCCACCTGGTTGACGCACCAAAATGACTGAGATTTGCAAGCGACGTTGCCAGACCGTTTTCATTCATTATACTGAACTTAATTATATTATCACACTAATAAATTTATGTATTTGTAGTTTTTCCTAAGAATTTTTATATACATACCTACTCAAAAATAAGATAAAATAATACAATTTTTTTTCTGATACAGAAAACTTTTTCAAAGGTTTTTATATAGACACAAATAATAAGATAAATTAATATATTTTTGTTTTAATAAACACTTTTTCTTAAGAATTATTATATAATCAAAACATAAGATACCTGAAATAATATCATTTTTATTTTAATTAACAACTTCATTAATAGTCAAAAATAACATTTAAAATTTCAGTGTAATAATATAATTAAGTTCAGTATAATGAATGAAAACGGTTTTTATATAGTCAAAACTAAGTTATAAATTAATAATATTTTTGATTTAATAAACACTTTTTCTTAAGAATTTTTAATCAAATCATAAGAAATAATATCATTTTTTAATTTAATTAGCAACTTTGTTAATAATCAAAAACAACAATCCTACGTTCTGTGGTATAATGAAACGGTCTGGCAACGTTGCTTGCAAATTACAGTCATTCTGGTGCGCCTACTGGGGTGCGCAAATCTGGGACCCGTAAACTACAGGATTACCGTTGTCAGTTTATGACAATCCTGTCGAACTTTTTGGTCAGTTTAAAGTAATTTTAGCACTGTCTGTCTCATCTTTAGAATTTTTTAAGTTTCTAATTTTTTAACAATCTATAGCAGTTCTTAACAACGTATGGCATTGTCCCGCCATATTTGTTAATAATTTTTAATAGTTTATAACTATTTTAGTAACTTTATATTAATTTCTAACAGTTTATGGCAATCCTGTAACAGTATATTTGAGTGTTAGTGCTGTTTTGTACGTTTAAACTGATTATTAGTATTTTTTCATGTTTTTAATATATTTTCCACAATTTCATTCAGTAACGTTTGACATTTTTCAGTTTTAGCAGTTTTGAGTCATCTTAATGAGTTAATAGCTAATCTATGTCATTTCTGTAGCCATATCTGTGAAAATTTTTCACTTTTTTGGTACCCTGAAGCAATTTTTAACAGGATATGGAGGCTAAGGAGGCTCGGCCTCCTCACCAATTTATCCAGCAAATAGCACTAGAAATATTTTGTGGGTCATTCTTCATTTTCGTATTTCAAAATCTTATATTCAATGTTAGTATTGAAAAAGCAAAATGATACACGTTATGATAATATAATTGATCATTTTTCGCAAACTAAATACCGTAGAATTACGTTAATATATGAAAAATTACAAAAAAATATTAAAAATAAAAAAATAAAAAAAAAACAAAATATCAACAAAAAAAAATTTTTGGCAAGAGAAACTATATAACGTTGGTTCTTGCTGGGCAACAATTAAAAGGTTAAATTTATTGGCTGACAAGTATATTTTTACAAAAACGTTTAATGTCCAGCCTCCTTTCTTAAAAAGTTCACGAGCCGCCACTGATTTTTAACACCTTATGTTTAAAGAATTTAGGTATTTTCAATCCATTTTTAGTAACATGCGGCATTTCTAACCTTGTTTAGCAGTTTATAGTCATTTTGTAAATGTATATCAATCCTGTAGCTATGTCTTCAAGAATTGAGCACGAGTTTGGAAGTTTAAAATCAGAGATATTTGAGAAACTCACTTACCGATCACGGACATTAAATCGCAAAAATCCATAATTATATTGTTACGTTTTTTGAGGGGTGTAGTGGTTTATTTGCTAAGGTTTGTTAGAAATAAGAGTTATACTGCTTAAAACACAACACTTATTTATTTAATTAATTTCATATCATTTTCGACAGACCTTTTGAGGGTAGGCACATGTTAAACTTTTAAGTTCCCAGGAGTCGGAGCAAGAAGCTCCCCTCCTGGCTTTAATTTTAATTTGTCCTTATCTTCTCAAATTTAAGGTCTTACTTCGATCATATCGTAAAATCGACTCACCAAATAAAAACAGTCTTTTAGCTAGCTACTAGTGACCCACTTCAAATTTTGATGATTCTACACATTCTATTATTTACCTTCGATCCAGATTACTTTGTTTAATAAATAAAAAAGTTTCCATTTGTTTTTAAATTTTGAATAAAATTATGAAATTAAATTACAATATTAAATACCAAAAACCAAATATTTATACAGGGTGAATTTACATTTTGGTACTGGAGCTTTGATATTTTCGTAACAATATGCTTTTTATGTAAAAAATCAAAATTACGGGGTGTAGCACGATATCCATCGCGACACCGCACAGACATTAAATCGCAAAAATTATTAGATAATAGCGTCATAATCATGTGCTTTTTATGTGCTAATTGTGTACCAAAAAATCAAATTTTTTGCTCGACCTCAATAATGTTTTTAAAAAAATCAAAATTACGGGTGTAGCACGATGTCGATCCCGATCCCGCACGGACATGGAATCGCAAAAATCCTGAGATAATAGCGTCATAATTATGTGCTTTTTGTGTACCGAAAAATCAAATTTTATAATATAATCTTGGTGCAAAAAGACGATGGGTGTTTTTTCTACGGCGCTTTGGGCTATTATCGTTCACACTGCGTCCGTGCACTGTGGTGTGGGAATTTTTTAAATACTTTTTTTAAGATAATTTTTTTTTTAATTGTGCATTTTTAGACAATTTTTTTTACAATTCTTGTGTCACATTTTTCGGAATTTTTAGCAGAATTTATTAATTTTAGAGGATTGCCACAATTTTTTTCAATTATCAATATTAACAAATCATTGAACCTTTTTATGGTTTTATCATGATTTTTATATATTTTTAGTAATATTGTCTAATAATTAAATTTTTTATGGATTTTTACAATTTTTATTTTATAAATACGATTTTTCCTTGTGGTGATGTTAAAATGGAAGCCTTAATAATAAATTGCTACAATAATACTAAATAATATATTATTTTTAGGAAGTGTATTGTTCGGACACAGCGATACTGGTGAAATCACGGCTTGGGACATGAAATCTCGACGAATACAGCACAAATTTATCGATGAAGGATGCCTGCAAGGCACCACCATCTCTGTATCGCCTTCGAACCAGTTCCTGGCGGCGGGATCGTCCCAAGGGGTGGTAAATCTCTACGGCATGGAAGACGTGCTTAAAACCAACATACCCAAACCGAGAAAAAGCATTTTAAACTTGACGACATCTATTAAAGATTTGAGATTTAATCAATCGTCGGAAATTTTGGGATTTTCTTCGGTCGAAATTGAAAATTCTGTGAAATTGTTTCATTTGGGTTCTGGTACTGTTTTTAGTAATTTTCCAAATTTCGGTACGAAAATGGGGAAGGTTAATTGTTTGAATTTTTCGCCTGGTAGCGGATTCGTCGCTTTCGGTGATAGAAAGTCTGTCGTTTCGTTGTATAGGTTGAAGCATTTCAAAAATTATTAGATTGATTTTTATTATTTTTAGGTGTGTATTTTTCCTAATATTTGACCCCTCCAGTACCCATTTCTCCCATCCCATTACCAACGTTTAATTTTAACCATGATGGAAACTGTTTCTTATTTGTATTTTGTATATTTTAAAATTAAACGACGTTAGTAGATATTAATGTATAAAAAGATTATTATCTAAGTGTAAATGATGTAATAATTAATTTTCGTAATTGTATAATTTATTCACATTAATAAAAAATGTGTAATTGTAAATAAAATGATTTTTTTATTATCTATCTTCACTATTTTGATATTTTTAAATATTAGCAAATTTTAGCGCTACTAATCATTTTTAGCGAAGTATACATTTTTTTAGCTGCTTTTTATTATCAAATATTTTCAATTTTAATTTTTAGCTCCTTCACCCAAATTTTAATTATTTGGTAATTCTTAACATTTTTAATATTTTATTATTTTTTAAGAAATATTTTCTTCTAGTTTCAACGTTTTTATTCTCATTTTTAGTCATTCTGAACATATTTCTTATTTCTGGTAAGTTTGAATGCTTGTTCTTATTTTTAGTAGTTTTGAAGCCTTTTCCAATTTTCAGTAAGTTTAATTGTTTTTTTTTTCTTACGTTTGAACGTTTTTTCTCATTTTTGGTAAGTTTGAACCTTTTTTGCATCGTTTTAATAATTTTGAACGCTATTTTTTATAAATGTAAAAGGTTATCCATTATCTCAAATGTGGTCTACTGAATAGTAATGAAACTCAAATTCGAGTACCACAAATTTTATTGTAAAACAGAAGATAGGCGACTAGTTTCCGCTACAAGCCATCATCAAGCCCAAGAATAAAATATAATAAATGATATTTGTTGAAAATTGACAACACAATTATTTTTTATATTTTGTAATATTGAACTTTTTTTTTTATTTGTAAAATTGAACTTTTTTTCAATTTTTATTAGATTGAAAATTTTTCCTCAGTTTTTCGTTTATTTTTTGTGGTTTCTTCAAAATTTTAGTAATTTTTAAGTAGTTTCAACACGTGTTGAGTACTTTTGACACTTTTTAGCAGTTTTTGACAATTTTTAATTATTATTGACGGTCTTGAATATTTCAGTCAATTTTAACTAATTTCAACCTTTATTTGGTACTATTAATAATCTTAACATTATTAATTATAAGTAGTTTTTTGAAAAAAGTAAAAAGTTTCAATTTGGAACATTTTTGATGGTTACGGAATGAGTTTTATTAAATATTTAACTAGTTTCAACAGATTTTTAGCATTTTCAAAAGTTTTTATAGAAATATAGGTATGTATTTATGAGTTTTTAAGAAATTTTAGGAATTTTGAATATTTGTTTAGTAATATTTGCTCATATTTACCGAATTTTAACACGTTGCAATTGCAAATAATTTTTTGCATTTCTACCATTGTTTAAACCCTTCCATAATTCATATTCCCTAATTTTTTTGCTTTTGTATTTGTAACAATTTTTATCAGCTTTAATTAGTTTTTTAACACTTTTGTTAGCAATTTTTAATGATTTTAATTAAATATCTGCAAAAATTAAAATATTTGTAATGGTATTGATCAATTTTTAGTCAATTTAGATACTTTCAATCGGTTTTTTTTTAGGAAATTCCAATAATTCTAATTGTGGTTTAGAACAAGTTTACCAAAATGTTGTGGCTTTTTCGTTAAAAAAAATTTCGTCTAATGTGGATTAAAATTGGTGTGTAAATTAGAGATCGACATTTATAATTTCCACTTTTTGGATTTTTTTACTATTTTTAAAAAATTTATACAATATTTATAATATTCCAGACTAGTTTTAGCATTTTTTGAGGCTTCAAGTAAATTTTAATCTTATTTCAAGCAAGCTACGGCTTAATTATTGCATTTTTTTTAAATTTTTTACTATTTTTGAGGTATAAAACAAGTTGTAGTAGTGCCAAATACGTTTTTAACAGTGTTCAAATGTTTTGACAAATTTTATTTTGCATTTTTTTGAAAATGTCAAACAATTTTTGAGGTTTCAATAAAATTTTAGTCACTTATTTAGTTTTAGCATTATACATAGTGTCCACTTAAGTTCGCAGCATATGAGAAAATTTTTAATTATTAACTGTAGGAAAAAAAGATATGTTTCAAAAAAAGTTCTACAGGTCTAAAACCTAAAATGCAACCACTAGATAATACATTTTTTGAGCCGTACGAGGTGCGTCAAAAAATATAGAGTAAAGTACCCTTATTTTAAAAAAATATAGAAAAATGTTAATTTGGATAAATTGTTTAGAAACAATTTACCTCAAAAACTAAAATCATAGCCTCCTATCTCGAAACAATATTGTTTCTTGTAGAAAATTTCGAAGTGAACTAATATAAAATTAGTTTCCATAACCCTAAAAGCACGAAAGGTCCGATTGACGTTGTGTTATGGTCCATTTAACGTCAGAACGTCCGAGGACCAAAATAAAACGTTTTATAAACGTTTGTGCAAGAACGTTTTTAAAATGAACATAGAGAAACGTCCAAAATATGTCGTCAAAGCGTCCGAAGTCATAAATAAAAAAAACGTTCTCTAAGCTACACTATTCAGACGTTTTTAAAACCAACTTAAATGGTTTTTTAACGTCCATGTCAAAAGGTTTTTTATAACGTCACAATAGGGATGCTTTTAAAACGTTTTATTTGAGTCGTTTTTAAAACCACCAGTAAAAACGTTCAAAAAACGTTTTGTTTAGGTCCTCAAAAGCATATGTTTTGAGAAAAAGGCAAAAAGTGACGTTTTTTAGACGTTTTTGTAAGTTGTTTTTATAACCACTAAAAAACGTCCAAAAACGTTGTTTATAAACGTTCATAAAACGTTTTGTTTAGGTCCTCAAAAGAATGATTTGAGAAAAGTCAGAAACTTTACGTTTTTGTAAGTTGTTTTTATTACCACTTCATAAACATCCAAAAAACGTTGTTTTTAGGTCTGTAAAAGTATGTTTTGAGAAATAATTATAAAAAGGACGTTCCCTAAACGTTTTATTTTAGTCGTTTTTAAAACCACAAGCAGAAACGTTTTCGTTGGGTCCCCAAAAATATGTTTCCATAAAAAGGACGTTTTTTAAACGTCTTTGTTAGTCGTTTTAATAACTAGTGTAAAAAAACGTTCAATAGACGTTTAGTTTGCTCTCTCTGTCTGTGTCTGATTCCAACCAATCACGAATTTAGCTCGCTAACGGTCGGTTTGGGAGAGATACCGCGCACTCGCACTGCGTGGCTGTTGTCTACAGTTATTGTTGCATAGTGGACGATAAAACATGGCGTGACTCTCGGTAATTTCATATTTATTTTCTCTGCAACTAGTGAAGATATTCCTAGCAAATCTTATATCTCTAAAATTATCATCTATTTTGGTATATTTTTTTTCGGTTTCCTAGGAGTGATATATTAAGTAAATTGTGTTTGTGTTTATGTCTTATAGCTGTGGTTGAACATGTAACATGTATATTAGGTAGATACTTTAAACCCTAATATAGGTATATTTTGTGATTCATTTTTCTCATGTAATTAGTGATTTTTCAAGATTTTTGACTGTAAATCTACTTGTTTGTTTTCTCGAAGTTTGTTTTTTACCCAAAAACAATACAATATTTGTATATATCGGGAAAGTAAACATGTATCTTGACATAAAACACTAATGTGAACCCAATGAGCTATTAATAATATAGTTAATAATAGTATCCGCAGTAAATAAAAATAACTGTAATGTTTAGGTATAGGAATTTAATAAAAGGAAAATGAAATTAAATGTATTTATTTACATACATTTATTTATATGCACAAAGTTTTGTTACCTTAAAAAAACTTAGATACAACAACAATTTGCTGATCAGTCATAAAGGGTTTTAGATTATTGGAGTTAGTAAACAGAATAAAATTCATTATAAAAGAATTTTTTTATTTTTAAAGTAAAAAGTTTTATGGAAAGCGAAGGCATTTAATTTTATTAAAGTACTTTCACGAAATATAAAATAAGTTCCTCCCTGACGAGACACATTTACACAAGAAAAAGATAATAGAAAATGTCTAAAAATATATAAAAAACGACAAGTGTCATAAATAAAAACAGTCGCTATAAAACACAAGAAAATAGCAATAGCGAAAGCAAACTTAGTAAACTATCAATTGCAAATTATAATTTACAGAGGGAGTATGCCCAAGTATGCGCATACAAATTATGATTTGTCAAAAAGCCTTACATTCTCTTCTGGTTGATCCTATGTTCTGTGCCTTTACTAAAAATATGTCATATTTTAAACTGAAAATTGTTTAATCTAACCGTCCCTGTATGTGCTTCCAAACTTATAATATATTATTCTAATAATTTTTGGTAATGTAAAATAGTGGTTTTCAACTATATATTATTCTTAGATGAAGAAAAACTATGACGACACGTACGACCAAATCAAGAGTCAACAATTTTTGGCCTTTAATAAAGATCTTACCATAGAGGAATACGGCAATGGGTTTTTGATGATATGCAGTCTGATACCTCAATACATCTGACTATAATGATGAAATGAAGTTAATGACAAATGTTACACTAGCCAGTACGGTTTCACTTAGAAAATCTATAAGTTGTGGCAATATTCATTGAATGCCTAAATTAAGAAGTGAATACACTTATGGTAAGACTAACAAAGGTGATGGTGTAACAAATATCGGTGCTTCATCAACAAATATCTTGGCGGCTAATATGAGCAGTACCAGATCAACATCAGGGAAAATATTAATAGATTCGCTCAACCCATAAGACAACATAAGTCTGATCAAAATATAAACAATGGTGAATATGTACCAATTGCAGAAGCTGTACGAAACTTTGAAAATGGGTCTCCAAAGCGATTTAGAATTAAAGCGAACACAACAAAAGAAGTTCCCAGGCATACCGTTTCACATACTCCTAAAGTTACAAACCTCTGTTCGATCCCAGCTGTTCATGTTTTATCCGCTCCTGAAGAAGAACAACGTATTCTAGAAGAAATGAAAAATTTCAAGTTTATGGCTAATCCTATTAATAAAAAGGTGTTTAAACCTCCTTTAAGAAATACTGATCAAACAATGAAAAAAATAACTGTACCAGAACCATTTAAATTAACAGTACCAACAAGAAAAATGGTCGAATCTCCAGTTAAAAAAACTCCCACATTTCATGCCAGACCGGTACCCATGTACATCTACCAACCGACTGCTGTTATAAAACTTTCAATGAACACTCAAATAACTCAACCGCATATACCATCGTTTATGAGGCGTTTGAAACCTCCAAAAATAACGGTGCCTTCGCAGAAATAAAATGAAACTGTTCAGCAGTTAAAACCAACATTGACAGAATCGATGCCTTTCAGCTTCGAAAAGAGAGATGCCTATAAAGATAAGAACAGAAAAATTGATTGAGAAGGTGCTCGAAGATGAAAGAAAAGCCAGACAGTTTCATGCAAAACCCATCCCAACCTGTATTACGCAACCTCTCGCCTTTCCATAAATTAACACTTTTACTTTAAAACTTAGAGTAAAATAAATGTCTTCTACTGCTATAGGAATTTGATGATATACACGAACAATATCAACTTTCGAAAATATTTTACAACCATGGATTCTAAGGTTCAAATCTGAGAGTAAAGGTAAAGGATATCTTTCTGAGGATAGTAACTTTTGTATAATTGTCTGTAATCGCCACAAAGAAGCCATTCCCCGACTCTCGATCCCTTAGGGACCATGTGTAATGGTGAAACTACATATCGTCGAATTGTTTTTGGGCAATTTTGTATTTATTTGGCTCTAAAACGTCTAGGTTTTCCATTAGGTAAATGACCTTCATGGACCAAAATTATCGAACAATACTTCTAGGGGTGATAGAACACCTAAAAATAAGTAATGTTTGTCCAAAACCGCTTATTAAGGATGCGAAAAAACCTAGAAAGGGCTTAACGATAATTGGATAATTTAATTCCTAACTTTAAAAAAAGGATTCAGTTGTATATACAAGAGAAAGTAAGACATTTTGAGCAGTTATTGTAATATCTGATTAAAATATTTTTCATGTACCTCATTTAATTGACAATGAAAAAGTTAAACTGTAATTTTACTGTTTGTTACCGCTGGACGATATTTGTCCCTAGAATTCTCACAAGTCGAGCACGCCCAATTTTGAACTCAAATTACACGAAAACGATAAATTTTTGGATGATACATCAAGAGTACCTTTTTTCAAAAAAAAACTATCGAAAATATTATTTTAATATAGATTTTCCAAAACAGTTGATAACAAAAAAAATATATCTAAAAAAGGGTAACTCACCCCTTGAAATATACCCTTAGTGAATTCGAAAAATTAAAACAAAATACGTAAATAGCGTATCGTAGTACCCTTAGATACTACCTTAAATTTGAATAGTGTATGGTACCCCTCTCGAAAGATACTCATGAAAAACAAATTATCGTTAAGCTATTTCTGGGGTTGTCGCACCCTTAATAAGCGATTTTTGAAATAGGTTCATTAGACAAACATTATTTCTAAGTGTTCTATCAACCCAGAAGTATTTGTCGGCAATTTTGGTCCACCTAGGCTTGTATGTTTATGTTTTGGTTAAAAATTAAAATTTGGTACGGAAAATATATTAGGAAATTTCTTAAATAATTCAGTATCTTTGTTTTCAACCGAAATAAGTTTAGGCATTTCTAAAATGTTATCAAGGTTAATTGTTTTTCCTTCAGATATAAACCTTAGCTTTATTTTTATGATCAAAAAAAATTTCAAATAGCGTTAAAAAATCTGCACCAATGATTGGTTTGATCAGCGATCGTAAAAAAGAAAGGAAAGAACCTTTTAAGACCGAGATCTACCTTAAAAACCATTGGATCTTTATCTAAATGAATGACATATATATCGAAAATGATCTCTTCCATTGCAAGTAGAAGACATTTCTTCTTTTTTAAAATTCAAATTTTACTGTTCTAAAAATGCTTGTCAATCAACTAAACTTTTAAAAAACGACTACTCGTAAAAATCTGACATGGTTTAAATAAAGGTGTTATTTTGATTGATTATTTTGATATGAATTTTGGGAATCTGCTAAAACCAATAAATCTGACATTTCTACCATGCCTGATACAGGTACGCTTGAAAGTTTTCGTCTCCACAACTTGATGACCTTCGAATCAATTTTTCTCTTATCTTCATATAGGCTTGGGATGGGTTTTTGCATGAAACTCTCTCGCTTTCCTCTCATCGTCGAGCACCTTCTCAATCAATTTTTCTCTTCTTATCTTTATATAGGCATCTCTCTTCTCGAAGCTGAAAGGCATCGGTTCTGTCAATGTTGGTTTTAACTGCTGAACAGTTTTATTTTATTTCTGCGCAGGCACCGTCTTTTTGGAGAAGGTTGCAAATGCCTCATAAACGATGGTATCTGCAGTTGAGTTATTTGAGTGTGCATTGAAAATTTTATAACAGCAGTTGGTTGGAAGATGTACTTGGGTACCGGTCTGGCATGAAATTTGGGAAGTTTTTTAACTGGAGATTCGCTCATTTTTCCTGTTGGTACTGTTAATTTAAATGTTTCAGGTACAGTTATTTTTTTCATTATTTCATCAGTATTACATAAAGGAGGTTTAACCACCTTCTTATTAATATGATTAGCTTTAAACTTAAACTTTTTCCTTTCTTCTAGAATACATTGTTCTCCTTTAGCAGCGGAAAAACATGAAATGTCGGGATCTAACAGAGGTTTGTAACTTAGGAGTATGTGGAACAGTATGTCTCAGAACTTCTTTTGTTGTATTGGCTTTAATTCTAAATTGCTTTGGAGACCCATTTTAAAATTTTCCTACAGCTTCTGTCGATTGATACATATTCACCATTCTCTATATTTCGATTAGACTTATGTTGTTTTATGAGTCGAGCTAATCTATTAATAGTTTCCTTAGATGCTGATCTAGCACTGCTCACATTAGCCGCCAAGCTATTTGTTGATGAAGCACGAATATTTGTTAAACCAACACCTTTGTTACCATTACCATAAGTGTATTCATTTCTTAATTCAGACATTCAATGAATATTGCCGCAACTTACAGATCTTCTAAGTGATCCCCGTATTGGGTAGCGTAACATTTGCCATTAACTTCATTTCATCATAATAGTCAGATGTATTAAGGGGATCAGACGGCATATCATCAAAAAACCCATTGCTGCATTCCTCTATGGTAAAATCTTTATTGAAATCCAAAAATTGTTGACTCTTAATTTGGTCATACGTGTCGTCAAAGTACTTCTCAATTTAATAATAATATATAGTTAAAACCACTATATTATATTACCAAAAAGTATTAGAATAATATATTATAAGTTTAGAGTACATATAGGAATGGTTAGATTAAACAATTTTCAGTTTAAAATATGACATATTTTTAATAAAGGGGCGTATCAATCAAAAGCGTCGCCACCTTTGATGTAGTGTATATAGTGGTGAAAATCTGGTGACCTTGCACCACTTCCGCGTATTCTGGAAAAACTAAGACACTTGAAACTACACTAAAAAAACTAGCACATCTAAAGTAGTACTTAACATAGCTTTACGTCTAAAATTGTACTTGATATTACAGTGCCTTCAGAAATGATTGTCTTCCACGTGATCTGGTCGTCGCTAAAAAATGTCGAAAATTAATTAATCGACAGGGTCAATCCTCAGAGTAAATATATATAGAGAGAGCATTCTATCCTTTTTTATTAAGCCAACATCTAGTTAACTTTTGTTGACATCGTCCTCTAGAAATTCCATAAGCGTATACTTTCTAGCAGGATAATTTAAAATCATACATTAAATAGTTTACAGTTTGTGAGTTGATTTGTGTTATTTTTGTATTTTCAACTATTTTAAGGGATTTTCTTGAGAGGTTGTTAACCATGAGAAAGAAATGTCAAAAATGTGGTGCTTTTCTCAAACCATTAGATAATCAATCTTACACTTCACAAGTAAGTTAGGAAAGTAGTTTTTGAATAATTTAAAATATATTTTCATTATTATAGGTTTAATGTTGATGAATCAAGACGAGTATACAGTGGTGTGTAATGCTCTGAATTTGGATCAATATAAGTTGATAAGATTTGATAATTTTTTATTTTGCTTCCTTTCTTTTTTATGTTATGTACCATTCACCTTTTTTATGTTATTCGCATCTACTCCTTACTATAAACAATGTTTTAAAAGCAATAAAAAATATTATTTATTTGATTCCATTATTAAATACGTACATTTAATACAAATTTACAAGCAATGGCTATGTTTTATTTAATATATTTATCAGTATTACAGAAAATACAACTTTATCGAAATTATATAACTTCTCACGACATATTTAATTTAAATCTGATATACTAATAACATGTAAAATACCCAATTTTAATTTTCTATTTGTTTGCTAAAATAAGTAAAAAGTCACTGTCTAATACCGTGTGCTTACATCACATCAATTTTTATGGTTGATTTCGTCCTCTGCACGAGATTTTTCTGCGCGTCTCACGTCTCTCGCCCACAAACTTTGCCGTGAGAGAGATGTTGGCTTAAATTTTGTAAATGACATTAGATATGCTGGGCATATCTAGTAGTTCCTTTATCTGAGGGTCAATCTCATGAGGCGGTCAATCAAGGACGTCACCCGACACACGACTTCACGACTAGCGTTCCAAGTGACAAAATATTAAACAATAATTTTGACAGATGTGACTTAAATCATTTTCTTTATGAGATTTAGTGAATGTGTATACTTTAGTTCTGTAATATTAATAATTAAAATACGAGGCGAAACAATAATTTATATTTATTTTATTATGAAACGTGATTCGCTTTAAATAATAAGTTTGAACATATTTAAACAAAGCTGTAGTAGCTGCGGGGCATTGTGCCCGCTAGTGGTGCAGGGGGTTTGGGGATCGAATCCCACATTTCTAATTTTTTTTACTTTTTCTAAACACAAGTTGGATTTTTAAGACTTCTTTTAATAAAATAAATATTTTTTTTAATTCCACAGGCTAGCTTTGGTCAGTTAAAACTTCTAATAAAATAAATATCAAAACTTCTAATAAAATAAATGCTGTGAAGTCGTGTGACGGCCTGGATTGACCGGCTCGTCAGATCTCAGATAAAGGAACTAATAGATGTGCCCTGTATATCTAATATCATTTCAAAAATTTAAGCCAACATCTAGCCCTCTCTCTCGGCTAAATTTGTTGGTGAGGGACGTAAGAAGCGCAGAAAAATCTCGCAAAGAGGACGAAATCAACAATAAAAATGGACGTGATGTAAACAACCGGTATTAGACAGTGGCGACGCGAAAAATTATAAATTTTATTTATTTTAGCAAAAAAATAGAAAAATAAGTAAGTAAGTATTTTACATTTTATTAATATATCACATTTGAATTAAATATGTCGTGAGTAGTAATATAATTTTGATAAAGTTGTATTTTCTGTAACTGAGAAATACCAACATTAAAACATGGTAAATGCTTGTATATTCATATTAAATATACATACAGGGTGATTCTTTTAGAGGGCTAATTAGGGGTTTTAGGAGAAGTAGGCGGAATTAAAATCTGAAAATTTGGGAAATGAGGTTTTCGGGGATGCCCAGTCGATCTAAAAGCTTTAGAAGAACCAGCTGCTTCCGGTTATACCGTAAGTTGGTATCAACTTCCTGATTTTAAATGGAACACGCTGTATTTTTTACATTTTTAGATTCGTTCTAAGAAGGTGATTTCAAAAACCTATTACACTTATAATGTAATCTACTTAGTTTTGATGTTATTGGCAATTGAAAATCGATTTTTTTCAACTTTAAGTGATCGCATAAAACGGCTTACATGTCCCTATCTTAACTTTTCGAGTTCTACTTGGTGGCATAAAAATAAAATGTACAGAGGGTGATCGAATTTTGATCACCATATGTACATTTTATTCTTATGCCACCAAGTAGAACTCAAAAAGTTAAGATAGGGACATGTTCGATTTCATGTTATTTGGCCGGAGCGATCACTTAAAGTTGAAAAAAAATCGATTTTCAATTGTCTATAACTTCAAATCTAATTAGTTTACATTATAAGTGTAATAGGTTTTTGAAATCACCTTCTTAGAACGAATCTAAAAATGTAAAAAAAATACAGGGTGTTCCATTTAAAATAAGGAAGTTGATACCAACTTCCGGTATAGCCGGAAGTAGCTGGTTATTCTAAACATTTTAGATCGATTGGGCATCCCCGAAAACTTCATATCCCAAATTTTCAGATTTTAATTCCGTCTAGTTCTCCTCAAACCCCTAATTAGCCCTCTAAAAGAATCACCCTGGTAAAGAAAAATACCTATTGGCTGGGTGCAGAGTGCATGGTGGGGACAACTAAAACGATCCCAGCGCTCATAGTGGTCAAAATTTCGTGAAATCTGGCTCTTGTTACAAATAAACACGTCAAAATTAAATATAAAAATGGTTCATAATAGTTCTTGTGTTGTATAATTTCAAAAATACGGGGAGAAATAGCAAATGCAGATTTTATACATTTTCAAGAGCTAGTTGGAAATTATAGAGAAAAGAAATAACTGGGTAAATGCAGTTTTTAGAAAAAAGTAAGTAGTGTATAACCTACTTCTGTAGCATGCTTACTTAGACGAATGTATGTTTTATTCTACAATTACTCGATGTGATTAAATAACTTTTGCCACTATGTCTCAATTCTTTCACATCTCTAACGTGACCAGCCGCGACAAATTGCTTCCCTTTGTTATTCGTTTGGGGTTGAAATGATATTTGATGAGTAATTGACTCAAATAGTTTGATTAAATAGACAAAAATCCGGTTTGATTGAATAATTACATTCATCATTGCCCAAATTATTTAAAAAAAGTATGATAAATTATTGTGACTGAAAATCTAACAAATATTCATAAATTTTTATTATTCTAGCTGTCATGTATTATTTGTTTGGATGTCACTGATTAACCTAACCTAAGAATCATAGGTTTTGATATTTATTTACATGTTTTATACTTACTTTGTTCATCACAACACGTTTTACTGAATTTTTCTTTCAAAAATATAATCGCATTTTTTATTTATATGCTTATAAATTCTGACGAGATTTTTTTATAACGAATTTTTATTTTTTATACACAACTTACATACTTCTCACAAATGTCGAGCCAGATTTTATGCAACCATCAGATGGCATTTTCGTCGCGTTCCCTGCCAATAGGCATGAAATGTATCTCTCTGCATCTGTAAGGTGGGGAGGGTGGGTTGTTCCACAAGTGGGCTGTCCCACAGCACTTATGCCCATTTGTGCATCCTCCTTAGTATGTAGACTTCTATAGAAGTCTATATACAATGGTGATGACTTAGCTCGTCAGCCAGCCTACATTTTTTATGGAAGTCAGCTTTAGTTGGTTTTTTTCAAGGCTCCAGTTATGTTGAGACATGCTGTTCTTTGAATTTGTTCTATTTTGCGGGTAGTTGTCTGCTGTTGGGTTTTTTGTTCCCAGACGACCACACCATATGTTAGCATAGTTTTATGATGGCCGTGAGACGACTCTATGAGGGAAAACCCCAGGTGCGTCCCACAGTTCGACGGTATTGTTCATAAGCAATGTTGGCCTTTTTACTCTATTTTCTAGGTGAGTTTCAGGTTAACTTGCTTTCAAAGGTGAGACATAGGTACTTCACCTCTGTTGCGAAGTTTAGTTTTATTAAGAAGTTCTGGAGGTTTCAGTTCCAGTATAACTCAAAAAATATCTACTTTGACGGTGGTAGTATCGTTTGTTTTAACCTGTTTTTTATCCTAATATTGCCAATTTCTTTCTGATCATTTTATGATAAAATCAGCATCGAGTTTTGATCAATTTTTTAGCTTTTTTATGAATCTCCAAACAAGTTCTGGTAACTAGTTCAGCATGTTTAAACATTTTTTTTAAACCACTTTTAGAAGAGATTTATGTTTTCTGTAAGGAATTTTTGTATGCAAATAAAAGCGAGATTTAAAAACGAAACAACGATTTTATTTCGACAAAACAAAAAATAAAACAAATAAGTTTTGTACCAGAAAAAAAATCAAATTAAAAAAGAGGAAAAACGATTATTTTTTTTCAACTTAATATATCCCTGTAAGAAAACACTTTTTAAAAAAACAATTTAATCAATAATAAAATAGAGACATGAAAGATCAGTATTACAAAATAAATATAAAAAATCTTCAGCGTGTTTTTTTTTACTTATTGGATTTGGATACTTGATTTGTTTATATAAATATATACAGAGTTAAACAAAAAACTAGATTCATTTCATTCTTTTTATTATATTAAATATTTCTATAACAAAAATTATATAATCTATTATTTATAGGTTTTTTAGGTTTACAAAAAAAAACAATTATACAACTAATTACAAAATGGGTTTTTTCTTTTTTTTAAACATTTTTAACTGTTTCTTTTCTTATAAAGAAAAATCGACAATTGTTATTAGAAAATTTTTTTTTACATTATGTACACGAGAATTATTGTAGAAAAAACTATGATATTTTTTTACCTCATTTTTTTGTTTATATATTACAAAAAAACAACGGGTCTGTCCACGGGAATATTTTTTTTTCATCTTTGCAAAACGTAATCGACAAATAATTTTATTTCAAACACCCTCCAGAAATCATCAAACGGTTTAGGTGCGACTATATTTTTTTCATATTGCAAAACGCTCTCGAGAAATCAATAAATAGTTTGAAGCTGACGTTTAATTTTAACGTTGTCAAACGTCCTAGAGAAATCAATAATTTTTTAACAAACAATTTTACTGATGCTACCAATTCGCACTAGATATCAAAATAGTCGCAAACTGCAATCGAGAAATCAATAAATGATTTTGCCAACTGTATTTTATGCCCTCCGAAAATAAACAAAATAATTTAGAGTCAGTTACAATAAATTTTAAAGTCCAGTTTTATATTTAAATTGTTGCAGATTGTCCTTTAGAAATTTTTTGACTAAATGGAAATTAAATTCAAATATTGACAAAATGGCCTCGAGAATTTTCAAATGAAAACCCAATTTGATACAAAATAATTTGTTTATTCTCTAGAAATAAACAAATTGTGTTAGAACCAGTTGCAATAAGTTTAAAGTTCAGGTTCATTTTTAAATTGTTGCAAAATGTCCTTTAGGAATTTTTGGACTAAATGGAAATTAGAGCAGAAATATTTGTTAGGCTATCGAAAAATAAAATAATTTAGTACAAGTTGCAATAACTTTTCTTTATTAATTGTTACAAAATACTAAAATGGAAAAGAATATTGTCACCACTAACCAAAACTACACTTTTTTAACACTCTACATACGTTTCGCTAACAATTAACTCCTGACGATGCTAACATAGTTAGCGAAACATATGGAGTGTTAAAAACGTGTAGTTTTGGTTAGTGGTGACGATATTCTTCAATATTGTTGAAAACCAAATGCCGCAAATTCCTAATTCAAGTTAGAACCAGTGACAATAAATTTAAAGTCCACTTAACTTTTTAAGTTCTTCCAAAATGCCCTGTAGAACAGGGTTACCGTTTTCAGTAATTTCCTACTAAATTAGTAGATTTTTAAGAAAAATGAGGGTGTTTAGTAGAATTGATAATTTTAGTAAATTGTAGTAGATTCTTTTGTTTTGAATTTAAAACTATTGCGCATTATTCGTTTCGCCCTAATCGGCTTTACATACAAAAGTTCCAGGTTCGAATCCTAATATATATTTTTTTTACGAAATAAATGTTCCCTCTTTTTTCTCAAATGCTTGTGTGAAATTTTTTTACTTTGTCACTTTTTTCTGAAAATACCCTCTTTTTTTATAAAATTACCCCCTTTTTTCTCAAAGTTACCCTTCTTTTCTCACTTTTGTCATTTTTCCTCTTCCTTCAAAATTTCCCCTATTTTCTCTCAAATACTGTCACTTTTGTCTCTTTTTCCTGAAATTACCGTTTTTTTCTAAAATTAACCTATTTTTTCAACCCCTTTTGTTTTCATTTTTGTTATTTTTTCTCAAATTTCCCCTCTTCCTCCAAAATTCCCCTCTTTTCTTTCAATTTTTTTTGTCTTAAATATCCCTCTTTTCTTTCAAATTTTGGCACTTTTTTTTCTTGAAATTACCCTGTTTTCCCTTTTTTTTTCTAAAACTACCCATTTTTTCTCATTATTGTCAGTTTTTGTCAAATTTCCACTTTTCAGTAATTATTTCTTTCTTTCCACTACATTGGTAATGATAGAAAGGAGAAAATTAGAAATTAAAAGTTGCAGCGAAAAGTGCATGGAAAAAAAGTAGAGTAAAAATTGGTAAAGAAAAAGTTTCAAATTTTAAATTATAAAAAATTGGTGAAAAAGTGTAAAGAAGTTTTTGACACAAAGAAATAGGAAATTAGTAAAAAAATGTAGGAGAAAAATTATAAAAAAGTAAGGGAAAGGGTGGAATTAAAAATTAGGGAAAAGTGGAAGAAAGTAGAAAAATGAAGAAAAATTGGGAAAGAAGTGGAATAAGTTTAAAGGAGAAAAAGTGGAACAAAAAAAGTAAGTAAACAATGTATAAGAAAAAGTGGAAAAAAGTAGGGGAAAGGATAGAATAAAAAAGTAGGGGAAAAGTGAAGAATAGGGGAAAGAAATGGAAAAAGTTTTTAAGAGAAAATAGTAAAACAAACAAATTAGTAAAAAATGTGTGAGAAAAAGTCTAAAAAAGTAGAGGAAAGAGTGGAATAAAAAAGCATGGCAAAAAGTAGGGGAAAAGTGAAAAAAATAGGGAAAGTGGAAAAAGTTTTAAGGAGAAAAAGTGGAACACAAAGAAATTATTAAAAAAGTAGGGGAAATAGGGCGGGGGAATAATGGGAAAAAATTTGGAAACACAAAAATTAGTAAAAAAAAAGAGGAAAAATAGTTTGAAACCAAAAATTGCTAAAAAATGTAGGGTAAAAGTGTAAAAAAATATCTAAAACAAAAAAATGGGGGGAAAAAATTGGAAAAAAAATATGGAATATAAAAAACTGGTAAAAAAGTAAAGGAAAAAAGGATGGTGGAAAAATTGCGGAAAAAAATTGAAATAAAAAAATAGGGGAAAAATGAGTCGGAGAAAAAGTAGAAAAAGTTTGAAATATAAAAAAAACAGTGAAAGAGTAGGAGAAAAAGTGGAAAAAAGTAGGGGAAAAGTGAAAAATAATAGGGACAGAAGTAGAAAAAAGCTTATTAAAATACACAGGTTAGCTTTAGATAGTAGATTTTGGTAGTTTATTATCGAAATGTTGGTAGAATACGGTTTATTGAAAACGGTAACACTGCTGTAGAAATAAAAAAAGTAATTGGACTATAAAAAAATTAAATTGGAAGCAGATATTTGTATGTCCATGAAAAATAATTTATGACGAGTTGAAATAAAATTGCCCAGTTAATTGTAATTGATAAAAAGAAATCAATAATTTTTTGACTAAATTGAAGCATTTTTTATACTCTGGAAAAATAAAAAAAATAATTTAGAACAAATTACAATGAATTTAAAGTCCAGTTACATTTTTAAATTGTTGCAAAATTTCGTTTAGAAATCAACAAATTGGACTAAATGGAAATTAAATAATTAAGACAGTTGTAATATATTTAATGCCGTTTTCTAGCTGTTACTAATTTAATTCAAAATAATTTATTTGTCCTCTAGAAATGAAAAAATTATGTTAAAAACAGTTGCAATAAGTTTAAAACAGAGTTAAATAAATTAAAGCAAGTTGCAAAACATTTAAACGCAGAATTAGTGCAAAACCCTCGTGAATGAATAAATCGATTTAAGCTGAACTTAAAATTTAATTGCGTAAACTGTAACTCTAAAAGTCAAAACTTAAGTTATTGTTAAATTTAATATCAATTAGGTTTCTGATATTGACTGTTATGAGTGTCTTAAAAAAATGAAAGTATTTGGCATTTTTTAATTTTATGGGATTTTTAGAGTAAATAGTTGTTGTTTTCATATTGATTTTGTTGAAAAATTAAGAGCATCAGAAAAAATGAAAGTTATGAAGAATTTGCATTTTCTTGCAAATATATATTTAATTTATTTTTAACGTCTGTCGTATATAAATTTTTAATCTTATGACTGAATATTAGATTCTAGACGCAACATCTTTTTTGAAGAACAAAATGAATGGATTCAAAAAATTTGCAATAAATAAAAGATGCTGATTCATTATTCAAAAAATTATATACTTGATAAGTTTATAATTAGTTCAAATTCGATAATTATGTATCAAATATTGTTCGTTATATACGAGGAAAGTTAAAAAGAATGCAAATATATTTCTAGTCTTCCCTCTTATGCAATAAAAAAATTACAATCTAATTATTGAATATTAGTTTTTAAATAATTTAGCAACTTTAATAGAGAATAAAATTTTCTGAATAATATACAGTGTGATTCTTCATAAAAGTTCCTGTTTTGTGTAAACTAATATTAAATAATAATTGTTTAATTTTGTATTGTGTACGGGGGAGTTACAAAATAAAATTCAATAATCGTAAATCAGATTTGTAAAAAATTAACTGATGTATGAAGAAGATAAAATAATATAAAATACAAGTCGTTATGCGTTTTTTATTTTTCTCTTATATCGTCAAATTTTTAAATCTAATAATTAATTATTGAGATTTATATGAAACTGTTATGAAGAATACAATTTTCTGGAAAGTGAATAATGCATTAGATTTTTTTATGGTACATAATTTTTTACTCACACTGTATATTTATTTTATTGTTCATTTACCAAAAAAAAACTATTTTTAATATAAGTTGGAGCTTCATCTAAATCCCAATAATCAATAATTACATTTTTTTTAAGTAAAAAATATAAAATAATGTTTTTTGATTTTTGTCGTACGAATATCTTCAAAATTTTTAATTTTCTAATAATCGTTTATTGAGTTTTAGATGAAACTTCACGGATAACAAAAGTTTTATTCTATAATGAAGAATTTTTTTTAATAAAGTCGTTATATACTTCTTGATTTCTCAAGTATATCGTTAGTTTAAAAAAAAAGATGACATACAAGAGAGTTTGAAAAATATGAATTGTCGATTATTAAAAAAATAATTAGACAAAGATGAAAAAAAAACTTCGTTTAGCGGATCAGCGCCCTCTTTGATTTACATAACAAAACCGATCCTAACCGTCAACATATCAAATTTTCAATACCGAATTTACAAGTAAGAAAATACGAAGCTTATTTTTTTTTGTAGAAGGCTGCAAACAATCACTTTCACCCCCTCTTCGTTCAGTTTTGATACAAAACATTTTCTTTTTACCTACCCCAAACAATTCGGATTCCGGGATAGAATTTTAGTTAAAAAAAATCTTGACAACAACGCATTTCTATTTTTCGAATTGTTATGCTTTAGTGGCGTAAGGAATCAAAAAATTATAAAGGAATGTCAAATAGTGATAATTTGCTGTTATGGATCGATTTTTTTAACAAAAACAATTTTTTACGCGTCCACAACGTAATTTTGAGAATTTTATATATGTCAAGTTTTGTTTTACGACAAATTCATTGGAATCCCGTACGACTATTTGTTTTTTTTTCTTTAAACGAATCGAAAAAGCCTCAAAAATTCGATAGAAACCAGCTCTACAACGAATATATATTTATATTCATTTAATAATATGTATGTATATTTTTTTTGTTTTCAATAACACAGCTTATAAAAATATTTCAATAAGACCCCCAAAGGCAGATACAAACAACGCGCAAAACGTCCTAAATGTTATTTGTGGGGAAATCGACGCAAGGAACGCCCGATTGGCGGTTTTTTATTTCATTTTTTCGTTGAAGAAAAGTGGAAAAAGATTCGTCCAAAATGAGAAAGTAATTTTTTTCATATCCTCTTATGATTTAAAAATTGTTATTTATAATATGTTCAATTAAATTTTCGTACTACCCTTCGAGCCAAATTTTTTTGCCCTCATATCTTATAAAAATTGGAAAATTGTTATTTTTTTGACATATTTATTGCTTTTAGGGAAAAATCAATAAAAGTAACATTTTTCTTATATAAGAAATAATTGTAGGAAATTTTTCTCCTACTCTAGTATTTTAAAAATAGAAAATTGTAATATTTCGATGTTTTTTAATTTATTAGAAATGTAGAAAAAGGATCTTAAGAGACATTTTCCTTCTCTACTCTGTTGGAAAAATTTACATTTGAACTTTCTTGATTGTTTTTCTTTGTTTAGAAAAATAATTTTTTTTGATTTTATAATCGATTCAATGATCAATTTTTAGGGATTGATTCAATATATTTGTGTGTTTGATACATAAATTATTATTATTATTATATTTTGAAAATTCGAAATTAATACAAAAATGTCCATTACTAACAAAAATCAATTATTAAATTTATTTTAGCATTTTTCAAGAATCAGGAATAAATTAATTTTTAATCGGAAGTAAAATTTGTACTAGAGAAAATAAGATCGAAATGATGATTTTTAGCAAAAATAGAAATAAATTATAAAAATTTGTGTTTTGAAAGAAATTAAACAAAAGGAATTCAAAAGAAATGTAATGTTTAATCGAGTGTAATTTTCCTCCTAAAATTGTATATTTTGAAAATTAAAATAAGTAATGCCGATATGACGGTTTGAGTTCAATAAAGAAATTTTGCTTTTACCCTCATATATTTGAAAAATTTAATAAGCTAATTCCAAAATGGCAGTTTTTTTATAAAACAGTAATCGATTTATTGACAATTTGGGAATCAGAAATAAATATAATTCAAAATAAATGTTTGTGCTTCTGACCCGTTATATAACTTGTAAGTTGGAAGAATCAATTTATTAACAATTTGAGTATTTTTAAGGTAGCCGAAACTAATCCATGTTTTCTTTCACCCTCGTATACTTTATAAAATTGTAATTCAATCTATATGTTTTCTTTCACCCTCGTATACTTTACAAATTTTAAGATATAAAAAATGATAATTTTTAACATAACGATTTATTCATAATTTAAGTGTTTTAGACGAATTATTAACCAAAGTTATTCTTAATTCAAGTAAATTTTTTACTCCTATAATAAATAACTTCTGAGATTTAAACAAAATAAGTTTTTAGAATAAATAGAAAAGATTTATTAACAAATTGAGTGTTTTAAAAGAATCGGTAACAAAATAATTTATAATTAAGACCGGAAATTTTTCTTCTAACCACATTTATTTTGAAAATAAGAAAAGTTATTGCCAAAATAAATCGATTTATTGACAATTTGGGAAACAAAAATAATTCAAAGTTAATGCAATTTTAAGCTTTTCAGATGTTTTCTCCTACTCTTGTTTACTTCGAAAATTGGAAAAATTAATGTCAAAATAACGGTTGTTATTAAATAATAAATTGATTTATTGATAATTTGTGTATTTTAAACGAAAGAGAAACACAATTTATTCTAAATCAATGTAAATTTTTTATTCGAGATAGTATGTTATAAAAATTTTAAGATTTAAAATCGAAACAAAATGATTTATAAATGTTTTAAAAGAATCAGAAATAAAATTAATTTAAAATGTAATTTTTGAGTTCAAGATAGAAATTTTTCTACTACCCCAGTTGAAAAAAATGTCGAAAAATGACGATTTTTGTCAAATAATGAATCAATTTATTGACAAAATGTTTCCTTCTACCTTCATATATTATAAAAATTATAAGATTTAAAATCAAAACCAATTTTTAGCAAAAGAGAAATAATTAATTAATAATTTGTGTGTTTTAAAAGGAGAAACAAAAATAATTTAATATAAGTTTTGGGATCGAAACAAAACGTTTCTTCCATCCTAGTAGATTTTGAAAATGGGAAGAATTAATGCCAAAAATACGTTTTTAACTAACATAGAATCGATTTATTATAAATATAAGTGTTGTAGAAAACTATAAAGAAATTGTTTTCTTAATTAATGTAAATTCTGTAGTAGGCACCGAATGTTTCCTTCTATCCTCTTAAATTTAAAAATTTTAAGATTTAAAATAAAAATAAGTTTTTAATAAAAATAGAAACGGTTTGTTATTAATTTAAGTATTTTAGAAGAATCAAAAACCAAATTCATAGTTAAGTGATGATAAATTTTGTAGTTAAGATAGATTTTCTACCATCGTACTATTTTTCCTGCAGGAAATCAATAGAAACCTCCTTTTTGTAAAACAAAATCATGAAAAAAGTCACTTTTATGTATACTCGTAGTCAGAAATAATAGTAATTTACATTTAAAAGTAGACAGTATCATAGAAAACTGCAGTATAACGTATATTAACATAAAGGCAAGTATTGTGCGACTAAGTCACCCTCTATTATTTAGGACGTCTCATATAACAAAAACATGAAAAAAAATTATTGTTAGAACATAATATAAAAAGCTTTTTCTAAAAGAAAATAATGGAAAAACACATTGATAAAAAATACGAGAAAAGCACTTTAGTCACATTTTCTGAAACAACTTTGTGAAAATTAGTTTTTCCTACGAGATGACAAGAAAATGTCATTTAACCCTGTAATAACATAAGATAAAAAGCTTTTTCTAAAAGAAAATAATGGAAAAACACATTGATAAAAAATACGAGAAAAGCACTTTAGTCACATTTCCTGAAACAACTTTGTGAAAATTAGTTTTTCCTACGAGATGACAAGAAAATGTCATTTAACCCTGTAATAACATAAGATAAAAAGCTTTTTCTAAAAGAAAATAATGGAAAAACACATTGATAAAAAATAGGAGAAAAGCACTTTAGTCACATTTCCTGAAACAACTTTGAGAAAATTAGTTTTTCCTACAAGATGAGAAGAAAATGTCATTTAATTCTGTAATAACATAATATAAAAAGCTTTTTCTAAATGAAAATAATGGAAAAACATATTGATAAAAAATACGAGAAAAGCAATTTAGTCACATTTCCTGAAACAACTTTGAGAAAATTAGTTTTTCCTACAAGATGACAAGAAAATGTCATTTAATCCTGTAATAACATAATATAAAATGCTTTTTCTAAAACAAAATAATGGAAAAACACATTGATAAAAAATAGGAGAAAAGCACTTTAGTCACATTTCCTGAAACAACTTTGAGAAAATTAACTTTTTCCTACAAGATGACAAGAAAATGTCATTTAATCCTGTAATAACATTTAGATAATGTAAAAACCATTAAAATAAACCCAGCAAGCTAACAGTTCCTAGTAACTCTGCTACGAACAGACGGACGTAGTTCAAAAACTCCAAACCGTTCTCGAGTTATCTATTGGTTTGTCCGTGTTCTTTAAAATAGAACCGTTCTAAAATTGCGTAGAACTAGTTGCTCAGTAACACAAATTTAAAATTGTTCAGAACAGTTTTGAATTAAGAAAATTAACACGAACACCTCAATAATCAACTGTCAATGTCAAATGATTTGTCAAATTGTAATACTAGAGAAATAAAAAAAATAATTATTGAGGGGTTACATGGAGTTTTCCCTTTTGAAAAGTGGTAAGTTAAACTAGTTTAGTTTAAAGAAGACGAACTTGAGCTTTTCCAGTCGAATTCCAAAAATTCCACAATATATAATTGTATTTAATCTCAGATCAACAAAGAATTTACACAATATATACATAACCTTAAACCTTGTTTGTTATCCTTTTTTTTATAAAATGCCTTGCAATGCGCATGTGTGACTTGAACGGTTTTTGTCAGTTCACACTTTTAGCTAGAATCACACAGAATTATTTGAAACAGTTCAGAATCGTTCTGAAAAAAAAACTAAAACACAGGATTCTTAGTTCAGAACTTAGTTCCAAAAAACACGAACACTTTTAGTCTACTACGCATGTCTGGAACTGTTTTGCACAAGCAAAACTTTAAACACGACATTGTAAAGTCAATAAGTATCTTCGCTTTGTTTCGGTAATAAATAATGTAAAAGCCATTTTTTAGAATTTAAATTAGAAAACAATTTTTACTGTAACAAAATATGGGAAGAAAGAAAATCATAAGAAAAAGTTTTCCCATCACAAAAACACTTCTTGTAAATAAACATCGGAAACACCGCTTTTCCTACAACAAAATAAAAAGGAAACCATTTTTGTTATTTTTTCTATAACAATGTGGTTTAAAAAACAATCATAGAGAAATGTCAATTTGGACACTTTTTATAAATAAAAATTGAAAAATTTCACTTTTTCAGAAACAATAATTGCAAAAAAAAACTATTTTTCTTCACCAAAATCCAAGATGAACTATTTTAAAATTATTTTTGCTATCGTAAGTTAAAAAAACAACAGATATCGTTTTACGCATTAAAATCAATTACATTAATAAACCTTTTCCAACAAAATGATAAGAAAACCATTATTTTTGTAAAAAGAATCTAAGAAACCAACAATATCATTTATCCATTTTAGTAATTTGTCCTGCAACAAAATTTGAAATTATAACCGATTTTTCCAATAAAAAAACCATTTTCAACCACTTTTCCTTTTAACAAAAATTCCGAAATAAAAAACCACGAGCGCCCGTCGAGATCGCTTTCCCCGTTTTGAATTCGAATAAACGACGCGGTGGAGTGGTGAGAGGGGCGGGAGTGGGTTCAAGGGAGGTTTGTGGCGCCCTAAAAGTTCCCCACATTATTATATCACAACGCTGACGACTATGACGACGAAATGGAGCGTAGATCACTTGAGGTATGACCTGTACAAGATTTTGCTTCTGCAGAGGTCGCGCTCGTTCTCGAACAGGAACTGGAGATCGCGCAACGTCGCCTTCTTCATGCGCTGCCTCAGCGGCAGTTGGCCCCTCGTGCCGCTGCCCATGCCCGAGGAATTACTCTGCAAAAATAAAATATTGAAACTTATCGATAATGATGAGGACACTGACGAAACGTTGATAATTAAAACAAAATAATAATTAAATATATCTAGAAATTTAGTTACACCGAGAAAAAGGAAAAATCGTTAAAAAAATACAATTTGTTATGATGGGGAAATATAATATTTAAAATTTAAATGACATTAAAAAAACCAAAATTTCGATTTCACTGAGAAAACAAATTAAAAACTACAAAATTTTATGAAATAAAAATTAATAATTGTAGAAACGACATAAAATTAACTAGACCTATATTTTGATAACACTGACAAAAAACTAAATTAAAAAAGTACAAAAACAAATTAAACATGCAATTAAAATAATGTTTACACTTAGAAACGGGAAAAATAAGAATATAAATAAAAAATTATTACTATAAAAAAATATAACTAACCTGCGACGTATTTGAAATTTCCCCATCTAATCTGGGCTTTTTCCTTGGTCCGATGGCCTGCAAAGCGGTAGCGTTCGCCTCCCTTTGCCTCAACTCCTCCATCTCGACTCGTTGCATTTCTTTCGCTTTCGCCTTCAATTTCACCTGTTCAGGATCTTCCGTCCGCGATCGACTCTTCGCCGCCCTCAGTAACACCTCGCGCTCCATTTCTTCGTGTCGTTTCCGTTCCGCCTTATCCAGATCTTCGAGAAACTTTAATTGACCTAAAAAATGATCGTGTCCGTGCTATAAGATATGAAGAATCAATTTTTGTGTTTTTTTTTGAGGGAATAAACTGTTGTGGTTTGATTAAAAATTATTTAAAACACCGGAGACGAACTGGTAGTTTGATAAACGCGATACAAAAAATATGGGAAATAGTTGAAAAAAAAATACTAAAAGAAATTCGAGGTTGAACAAACTTTGCTAAACGGAACTAAAGTTGACTAAAAATCAATAAAAGCCAAAAGTTTATACAAAAATGGTAAAAGGAAGTAAAAATTGACCAAAAATCACTAAAAGGTATTCAAAGTTGACCAAACAATGCTAAAAGGAACTAATAGTTGACCAAAAATTGCTAAAAGTGATTACATTTTTACCAAAAATCACTACAAGGTTTATTTGACAAAAACTGCTAAACTGGAATCAAAGTTTGACAAAAAAATGCTAAATTTAAAGAAAATATATAGCTAATTAAACTACATAATTAAAAAAACGTCCAAAGTTAAATAATAAAATCTGAAAATAAATAAAAGTTGGCTAAAATTACTAAAAGGGACTAAAAGTTGCTAAAAGAGACTAAATATTGGCCACAATTCGCTAAAAAGAACTAAAAATCTTTAAAAGCGACTAAGTGTTAGCCAAAATTTGTTAAAGGGTATTAAAGGTCACTAAAAGAGACTCAAAGTTGATAAAAACGTTGCTAGGAACTAAGAGTTGACCAATCATTGCTGATTGGGATTAAATGTTGACCAACATTGCTAAAAGAGGCTAGAAGTTTACCATAAAATCACTAAAAGCGACTAAACTATTCGAAAATTTCTAAAAGCGGCTGAAATGCACAAAAAATCGCAAAAAATTGCTAAAAGGAACCAAAATTTTGCGTTGCTAAAATGAATTAAAAAAGTTGACCAAGCATTGTTAAAGCAGTTCTCCAAAAATTAATAAAAGAGGCAAAATGCTTAAATGTCGCCAAAAAAATGGTAAATTTAAACAAAATATATTATAAGAAAAATACGTAACTAAAAAAAAAACCGTAAAAATTAAATAATAATAAAATCTGGAAAAAAACAAAAATCTATAAAAAAAAATTAATTCTATTAATCTATTATAGTATTATTTCTTACCTTTAATATCGTTCGTAACTTCGTACCGATTATTGACTTTGATATTATCGAGCCTGTGATCCGTGATTACGGATAATTTTTCAATGAGATCCCTAAGCCTTTCTTGAGCCGCGAGTGATATGCAAGCCGCCACGTCGTTGCTCGGTTCCTCTAGACCGTGTTTGGCCATCGCTTGTCGGATGCGTTGTTGCAAAGGCGGCATCGAACACATCACCTAAACAATGATGATATCGTTAACAAACGTTACTAAAAGGGAATTAAAGTTTCGCGAAAAATTGCTAAAAGGGACTTAAGTTCATCGAACAGAACTAAAATTTCTAAAATTTCAAGGTAATCAAAACATGCTAAAAATTGGTAAAAGTTCTTTAATAACTACTAAAACCGGGTAAAAGTTCTGCAAAAATTGATAAAAAAGAATAAAAGTTCATCAATAACTACTAAAAGGGAGTAAAATTCATCAGAGTGTTGGGAATTAAAATTTTATAAAAATAGCTAAAAATAACTAAAATTTCTTTAAAAATGTACAAAAAGTTCGAGTTTTTGAAAAATGCTAAAAGAGACTAAAAGTTCGGCAAAAAGTACTAAAATTAAAAGGTAATCAAAAATTGCTAAAATGAGTAAAAGTTCTTTAATGTCTACTAAAAACGGGTAAAAGTTCTGCAAAAATTGCTAAAAGAGTAAAAGTTCTGCAAAAATTGCTAAAAGAGTAAAAGTTCATCATTAACTGCCAAAAGAGAGTACAGTTCATCGAAAAGTGTTGAGAATTAAAATTTCAGAAAAAGGGCTAAAAAGAACTAAAATTTCTTTTAAAATTGGCAAAAACTTTATCAAGTTTTTCAAAAAGGGACTAAAAGTTCGGTAAAAAATTGCTAAAAGTGGACAAACAATTCATCAAACATTGTTAAAATAACTAAAAAAGTCATCAAAATGTGCTAAATAGGCCCAAAACAGTTGCTAAAAGGGCATGAGACGAATTGGTAAAAATGGCTAAAAATTCGCAGAGTGTCTAACGTGGCTAAAAGTTTTTAAAAGAAGTCAATAAACCGCGAAACTATGCTGAAATCAACTAAAAATTTACAACTTGCTAAAAGAGAAGATATCTTTCTAAAGGGGAAGATATCTTGGTAAAAGGGAAGATATCTCGCTAAAAGGAAAAAACTTGCCAAAAAGGCAGATTTCTTGCTAAAATGGAAGATATCTTACTGAAAAGGACAATATCTTTGATAAAAGGGAAGATATCTTGCTAAAAGGTAAGATATATCGCTAAAAGGGAAGATAACTTGCTAAAAAAGAAGATATCTTGCTAAAAAGCAATATCTTGCTAAAAGGGCAGATGTCTTGCTAAAAGGGAAGATGTCTTGCTAAAAGGGAAGATATGCTAAAAGGCAAATATCTTGCTAAAAGGGAAGATATCTTGCTGAAAGGGACAATAACTTGCCGAAAGGGACAATATCTTGCTGAAAGGGACAATATCTTGCTGAAAGGGACAATATCTTACTAAAAGTGAAAATAACTTACTAAAACTGAAGATATCTTGCTGAAAGGGACAATATCTTGCTAAAAGGGACAATATCTTGCTAAAAGGGAAAATATCTTGCTAAAAGGGAAAATATCTTGCTGAAAGGGAAGATATCTTGCTGAAAGGGAAGATATCTTGCTGAAAGGGAAGATATCTTGCTGAAAGGGACAATATCTTGCTAAAAGAGAAAATATCTTGATAAAAGGGAAAATATCTTGCTAAAAGGGAAAATTTCTTGCTAAAAGTGAAGATATATTGCTGAAAGGGACAATATATTGCTGAAAGGGACAATATCTATTGCTGAAAGGGACAATATCTTGGTAAAATGGAAGATATCTTGCTAAAAGGAAAGATATCTTGGTAAAATGAAGAAACTTGCTAAAAGGGAAAACAAGTTGTTAAAGGGAATAAAACTTGTTAAGAGACGAAAACTTGCTAAAATTGAAGGACATTTGCTTAAGAGGAAAAAAACGTATTTAAAGGACGGAAAACTTTCTTAAAGAAAAGAAAAATTACTTAAAGGAAAGAAAACTTGCCAAGAAATTATTAAAATAAGACCATACCCAAGTAGCAATTTGTCGACGTTATTACGTTGTATACCGCGTGCCAACGTTAGGCCACAACGATGTTACAACTACGTGCCGACCGTCTTTTGCACCATTTTGGTGGATGATTTTTGGGTTGTCTTGACGTTGCGATGGACTGAAGTCGGAAAAGATTACGATGTTAAAACGTTGTTGTACCCAACTAAAAAACGTCAAAAAACGCCTCATGGCCGAAAGTAATATGGTGTAGAATTTTTACCCACTTCTTTAACTGTAGTCGGATTATTGTGAAAATATAAAACTATATCCCATTTTGTTATATTACAATGGTATTCAGCGTGAATAATTAAAACAATTATAAATGCATTTTTTGGCATTTCCTAGATTCATTTTTTCAAACGCATCTTGGTTTACTGTCAAACATGTACCTAATTATTACAAAAAAACTATCGCGCCCTTGATATATCGCTTTTTAGTGAGAAAAATGTTTTTTTCTCAAAATGTAAATTTTATTTAATATGCTCAAAATGTTTTTAATTGTGAACTACATCAGTTATTTGATTATTAAAACCTATTTTATTGTATTTTTATTCAATACCAACGCTTTAAAATGTATTTTTTTGTTTTGTTTACAAATCATCTGGCTTCACAAAATATGAGCAACAGCGTCGTTTCGTGGATGTAAAAAATGGGGATTACTAACGGGAGACAATTATGACCATATTTTTTCAACATGAATATTGGCAGACCCTCTGCTTCACTGTCTGGGTCAAAATAACTTTTTTTCAAGATCTCAGACTTAAAGTTTTGTACACTACCTTCGGAACAATAAAAACAACATTTTGTAAACTGTTATAATTGTAGATTATGTTATAAATCAGTATAGATAACTATTGTATTTTGCAAACTACGGATTGTTGGAAATATATAAATTAATAGTGTTTCTTTAGCATCACAAACATACATCATCCTCTTCGATGGTTTTTCCCGTACTAGGTTAACCATGTTCAGAATCTACGTCTTCTTCAACTGTTTCACCATGTTGTTCAGACTCTAACTGTAGTCGTAATTGTTTCCTTCATCGGTAGAAAGTTGTAGAGTATTTAAAATATTTACTTTTCATCACAACGTATAAATTGACACAGAACGAAACAGAAAATAATGTTATAAAACATTATAGGTTACTATTGTGTTTGCAAACTACGGATTGCTAGAAATACATACAATTATAGTGTAGCTTTAGCATCACAAACATACATCGGCCTCTTCAATGGTTTTTCGCGTACCATGTTCACCTTGCTCAGAATCTACACGTCTTCTTCGATTGTTTCACCATGTTGATCAGACTCTACTGTAGTCGTCATTGTTTCCTTCTTCGGTAGAAGGTTGTAGAGCATTTAAAATATTTTTTCCTTTTATCACAACGTGTAAATTAACACAGAACGAAACGAAAAATAATCTTTCGAAAAGTATGGTTAGTGGGTTTGTTATTGTTTTGTGTTTACGTCATTTTAGCTCTGAAGTTGTCGACCGGGTCTAATACGTATAAGCAAATCCTACTGTTGCGCCACCCGTCTAGAACACCGACCGGGAAACCAACAGTCCAAAACCAGTAACATTCCAACGTTCTATAAAAAAAGGGTGGGTTGTATCAACTGGGTTTAAACTTGGTTCAAAGCTAAACTTGGTTCTATGTAAAAAACGTGTTGTATCAATTGGGATCAGATATCAAACCAGGTTTAACCCTCAAGTCAGTTTACTCATGATTGTTGAAGGATTAAACCATGGTCAAATGTTAAAGAGTGTTTCTTAGGTTATGTTAATTAATAACTAGTATAAAAAATATCAGTAGGTATATAATATTATGGACAACTTTGCAGAACTTACAGATGATGAGGATTTGTTGGAATTGATAAATGTTTTAATGGCCCCTAGAGCACCAAGAACCTTCCGTGAAAGACCCAATCATTTTGTAAAGTGGAATGACAATGAATTTAGGGCTAGATTTCGATTATCAAAGGCAACTGTGCGTATTGTAGTTGATGAAATCAGAGTAGATATTTCTTGTATTCGACATTTGTAAGTATTTTAGAATTGTTTTCTAATTTTTGCGAATTATTATTAGTATTTATTTTCAGCAATAGTGCAGTAACACCTGAAGAAATGGTGTTAATAACTCTTCGTTACCTTGCAACTGGGTCAATTTTACAAATCATGGGAGATTTTTGTGGAATTGATAAATCAACTGCAAGCCGAATAATTTCTAAAGTTATTAGAAGTATTGCTCGATTGGCCAATGAAATAATAAAAATGCCATCAAATGAAATAAAAGTCGATAAAGTTAAAAATGGATTTTTTGAAATGGCAAGATTTCCGAAGTGTATTGGTGCTCTAGACTGCACCCATGTTCGAATTATTTCTCCTGGTGGTGAAGATCCTGAAATATTCAGGAATAGAAAAGGATTCTTTTCTTTTAATGTGCAAGTAGTATGTGACCATAAACTACAAGTACAAGATTATAGTATGCAGGTGGCCTGGGTCGAGTCATGATAGCACCATATTTAATAATTCCTGATTAAGGGGTAGAATAGAGAATGGAGAATTTGGTCTTGACAGTGTACTTGTTGGGGATGGTGGATATGCTATTAAAAAGTACTTAATAACACCTTTACTAAATCCTCGAACCCGTGAAGAACATTTGTTTAACGAGTCACAAACAAGAACACATAATCCAGTGGAAAGATGTTTTGGAGTTATTAAAAAACGTTTTCCTTTGCTAGCTCTTGGTATACGTTTACACGTGTCTAAAGTTGAAGCTATTGTCGTTAGTTGTGCAGTATTACACAATATTGCATGTCAAACAGGAGAACCAGAACCAGAAGTCAACTTGGAAATCGCAGAAGCAATTAGGGAAACAATGAATATTAATTTAAATACATACCCTGATAATATTCCAGATCATTTCAATTTTAATAGTCTGACAAGGTATAATTTGATAAACACTTATTTCAGAAACCTCAGATGATTAGCGTTAGGTTCAATGTAAGTGGGGCACTCAACCACCCCTCCACTAATAAATATTCATTTTTTAAGTGTTATTTGTTTAATCAGTGTTTTATATTTTTCTCAATGCTGTAACGTTTGTAATCGTATAGTATGTTATTTTGAGACACCATGTATATAGTATGTATCATGTATGCTTTCTTTACTTATATATAATAAAAATAGTTGTTCTAACCAAAAAAAAATATTGTATTATTAACTACAAACAAATTATTCTAAGTCTTTTAAAAGTTTTCGTTTTTCTAATTGTAACAGTTCCATACGAATAATGTGTTCTTCTTCATTCATTTGCATTTTTTGCCTGTGAAGTTCCTCTGTATGTTTCATTTGTAACTTGTGGCGTTCCTCCATTATTTTTAATTTTAACCGGTTCTCATCAGCTTGGCACAGGTGATTAGCCTTTTGGCCCTCTTCTTTCGATTTTACCCACTGTCCTATTTTAGTTTTTAGGTCGGTTACATTTGGGACTGTTCTTTTTAAAATTGTGGAAGTAGGTGCTTTTAACTGACCTGGTGTATATTTTGACCAATCAGATGATTTTTGTTTTTTGTTTGATGGTTCACCTTCCTCCAGTGTTGCTTTTGGCACTTCATAGTTTTGACAGTCTTTTCTGTCATTGGCTTCATTTACAACTTCTTGATCACTGTCATACAGAAAAACCATATTTTGTAAATTATGGTTGTCGTTCTCCATGTTTTCGATGTTTTCCCTATCCCTGTCATCGTCTTTGTCCCCGTCAAACTGGGAGTTAAACCCAGTAGCTCTGCTTCCCAGAATTTCCCTTATGTCCTTGTCGATTTCATTTTCACCATCTGGTTTATAAGGACCACCCCCTGTTCCATACAAATATTGTTTGGTATCAGAAAACTTTTTTTTTGATCTTTTTTTAATGTTCGCATATTTACTTTTACAAGCTTCAGTACTTCTATACTCTTCTCCTGAAAGCGAGTTAAATTCTAGGGTAATCTTTCCCCAAGCAGAGAGTTTATCTTTGTTTGTAACAGTGTCCGTTTTTTTATTTTCAATGATATCTAAATATTTATTTTTTATTATCGACACCAAAATATTTTCTTCCTTTAATGAAAAATTTCTTTCCCGTTTGTTTTTTTCACTTGCTGAAATAGAACCAGAAATAAGTACTTTTCATTTAAATTTTAAGTTTTTAACATACCCATTGTTTTGTAGCCCGTAGGTTCTTAATATTAAATTCTATATAGTCAATACGATTATAGCTAATATCCCTATCTTATACTTTATAAACTAATAATAAAATAACACTTTAATTTTTTCTTTGTCTGATTTTAACCTCAATCAATTGTCAAAAACACAAAACATTCCAGAAATGTATCGAATGAAGTTAGATATCAGTGTTGCCAACCATATAGATTCAAGGTTCAGTTGACTACCGTTAGACCCGTGTTGATACAACGGAAATACATTTGAACCGGGTTCCGTTCTGATCCATGGTTCCTGTGATCCAGTAGTTAACTGTTTGTGATACAACCCACCCTAAACGTTGCGAAATAAAACGAAATAATGGATAGTTGGTAGAAGGCAATGAAATAGTTGGTCGTCATAACGAGATAAAACACAACGTTGTTACATCGTATTTTTGTCGACGGAGGAGGTAGTTGCCAATATAACTGGATTTTGCACTCAAAGCAAAGTTATATGAAGTGCAGTTTTCAGTAACGCCGACTATCAGGACTGAAAATTGCTTCTTGGGTATATTCCGTTGAGTATGATAAAAGATTAAAAATTCTAATGATTTTGATTACATAGTAAAAGAATAAAGTATTTGAATAAAAATATTGATTACACTAAGAAAAAAATAAAAAACATTAACAAATATTGAAATTGTTAACTTACTTCTTCTTTACAGGACCGTATCTGCGTTCCGACGAACTCTGTCGATCCTAAAATCTTCTGGGTCTCCTCCATAAGGTTGACGCCTCCCATGGCGGCAACGTCGTTGATGTCGTCGTCGCCAGTATAGGCAGACGAGAAGGTTTTCTTCTCTTTTTCTTTCGGCAACGGTTTGAGATTGGAAGGCACTGACGGTTTCGTCCCCTGTTGCTTGACGCCCGCGCCCCCCTGCTTTTGCAGCGGCGTCGCCGACGTCCTAACGGGCATTTGCTGTCTTATTTGACTACTCGGCGTCAGGCTTCGCATCTAAAACAGGTTTTTTTCCATTATTTCTATAATTTCGTTAAAAATGGGAAAATAACTAGTTGTTAATAGGAGTACAAATAGACTAAAATTAGATAACAGGGACTATGGATTGCCTAAAAGTCATTAAAGGGACAAAAGAAACTATTAAAATATATAACAGGGTTATAAATTGCTTAAAATGTGCGAAAACGGACTATGATTTCAGTATAAAATGCTTAAAATGGGCTAAGAGTTTTCTAAATAGATTAAACAGAATTTCATTAAAAATTGTGAATAGGAACTATGTTCCATAAGAAATGAAATCCATTAAAAATTAAATGGAGAGGCTAAGCATTCTCAAAAATTACTGAAACATGACAAAACTTCTAATGAAACTAAGAATTCAGTAAAACTCCATAAAACGCAATAAACTGATGTAATAATTCCAACCCATAAAACGCAATAAACTGATGTAATAATTCCAACATATTGCTAAAAGAGTCTAAAAGGGACTAAACATTCACGAAAAATTGCTAAATTCAGTAAAACTCCATAAAACGCAATAAACTGATGTAATAATTCCAACATATTGCTAAAAGAGTCTAAAAGGGACTAAATATTCACGAAAAATTGCTAAAAGGAACTAAAAGATGGAAAAACTGCTAAAAGTTGGACAAAAATGGTAAAAGGGAAATCACTACGAGAAAATTTAATAAAAAGGAGAAAGCAACTAAAAATTTCTAAAGGGGACTAAGCAATTCTTTAAAAAAAATAACAATATAAAAACAGGAACTATAAGTGTCTTAAAATTGTTAAAAGAGACTAAGGATTCCTTAACAGTGGACAAAATGCAACAATATTTTCCTAAAAGGATAAAAACTCCATAAAAAGCAATAAACAGATCTAATAATTCCAACATATTGCAAAACGAGTCTAAAAGGGACTAAATATTCACGAAAAATTACTAAAAGGGAAATCACTGCGAGGAAATAAATAAAAAGGAGTCAGGAACTAAAAAATTCTAAACGGGAATAAGAAATTCTTAAAAAATTATTGAAAGGGATTGAGAATTCCTTAGAAATTGTTAAAAAGCTCTAGCTTTTTACTTTCCGAACAACAGAGTTGTATAGAAGGAAAGTATTGCGATTATGATATTTTGACCATACCCAGATTTTAACGGATCTTTACGTTTTGAGGTCACCTGAATCCATTTATACCATTTTTAGCATGATGTCTGTCTGTGTGTGTGTGTGTGTGTGTGTGTGTGTGTGTGTGTGTGTGTGTGTGTGTGTGTGTGTGTGTGTGTGTGTGTGTGTGTGTGTGTGTGTGTGTGTGTGTGTGTGTGTGTGTGTGTGTGTGTGTGTGTGTGTGTGTGTGTGTGTGTGTGTGTGTGTGTGTGTGTGTGTGTGTGTGTGTGTGTGTGTGTGTGTGTGTGTGTGTGTGTGTGTGTGTGTGTGTGTGTGTGTGTGTGTGTGTGTGTGTGTGTGTGTGTGTGTGTGTGTGTGTGTGTGTGTGTGTGTGTGTGTGTGTGTGTGTGTGTGTGTGTGTGTGTGTGTGTGTGTGTGTGTGTGTGTGTGTGTGTGTGTGTGTGTGTGTGTGTGTGTGTGTGTGTGTGTGTGTGTGTGTGTGTGTGTGTGTGTGTGTGTGTGTGTGTGTGTGTGTGTGTGTGTGTGTGTGTGTGTGTGTGTGTGTGTGTGTGTGTGTGTGTGTGTGTGTGTGTGTGTGTGTGTGTGTGTGTGTGTGTGTGTGTGTGTGTGTGTGTGTGTGTGTGTGTGTGTGTGTGTGTGTGTGTGTGTGTGTGTGTGTGTGTGTGTGTGTGTGTGTGTGTGTGTGTGTGTGTGTGTGTGTGTGTGTGTGTGTGTGTGTGTGTGTGTGTGTGTGTGTGTGTGTGTGTGTGTGTGTGTGTGTGTGTGTGTGTGTGTGTGTGTGTGTGTGTGTGTGTGTGTGTGTGTGTGTGTGTGTGTGTGTGTGTGTGTGTGTGTGTGTGTGTGTGTGTGTGTGTGTGTGTGTGTGTGTGTGTGTGTGTGTGTGTGTGTGTGTGTGTGTGTGTGTGTGTGTGTGTGTGTGTGTGTGTGTGTGTGTGTGTGTGTGTGTGTGTGTGTGTGTGTGTGTGTGTGTGTGTGTGTGTGTGTGTGTGTGTGTGTGTGTGTGTGTGTGTGTGTGTGTGTGTGTGTGTGTGTGTGTGTGTGTGTGTGTGTGTGTGTGTGTGTGTGTGTGTGTGTGTGTGTGTGTGTGTGTGTGTGTGTGTGTGTGTGTGTGTGTGTGTGTGTGTGTGTGTGTGTGTGTGTGTGTGTGTGTGTGTGTGTGTGTGTGTGTGTGTGTGTGTGTGTGTGTGTGTGTGTGTGTGTGTGTGTGTGTGTGTGTGTGTGTGTGTGTGTGTGTGTGTGTGTGTGTGTGTGTGTGTGTGTGTGTGTGTGTGTGTGTGTGTGTGTGTGTGTGTGTGTGTGTGTGTGTGTGTGTGTGTGTGTGTGTGTGTGTGTGTGTGTGTGTGTGTGTGTGTGTGTGTGTGTGTGTGTGTGTGTGTGTGTGTGTGTGTGTGTGTGTGTGTGTGTGTGTGTGTGTGTGTGTGTGTGTGTGTGTGTGTGTGTGTGTGTGTGTGTGTGTGTGTGTGTGTGTGTGTGTGTGTGTGTGTGTGTGTGTGTGTGTGTGTGTGTGTGTGTGTGTGTGTGTGTGTGTGTGTGTGTCTGTGTCTGTGTCTGTGTCTGTGTCTGTGTCTGTGTCTGTGTCTGTGTCTGTGTGTGAACACGTTAGCGTCTAAACGACTGGACAGATTTGGATGAAATTTTATATACATATTTAGGGTAGCAAGTAGACGACCTGTATAGATTTTGGAGTTAATCGGACAACCGGAAGTGACAGTTGCTATAAGTGATGACGTCATTACCAAACAAAATGGCAATAAAGTTTTACACATATATTTTCTATACGTTATAGTTTAATTTCGAATGATTAAAATTTTTAAAAACTTATGCCATTGTTGCCAGATTTATCAAAAAGTATTTTTTTTTTATATTTTTCTTAAATAACCAAAATAATGCATTTTTATGAAAAATTACAAGATACGAAAGTTGTAGAACATAAAATTTTCTACACATTTTGTCATTACCGGTTTTTTGAATTCCTCATAGTTTCGCTGCTAGAGGGAGTGAAAAAAATTTATATAGACATTTTGGTGACTTTTTTAGATTTTAAGACAAAATTATGGATTTTTATGAAAAATTACATGATATCAAAATTGTAGAACATAAAATTTTCTATAAATTTTGTCTTGACTATTTTTTCAAGTTGCGCATAGTTTCGCCGCTAGTTTTTATTTTAATTTTTATCTTTATTAAATTATTATTTTTTAGTCAAATTTTTATATTAAAAATTTAAAAAAAATATCTTTAAATTTGTAATAATTAATTTTATTATTATATTTTTTTTCAAAATTTTATTACAAAAATTTTGGAATTTTTAAAAAATTGGCTAAGATATTTAAGATTATATTACGATTTTAAACTAAATTGAATAACTTCTAAAATATTAAAGTTATTGAAATGGGATTTTCACCATTCGAAAGATAATATAAAACTTTAAATTTTAAATGTATTTTAGTTTCTTAAAATTTAGACTTGTAATTATTGTTGCCAAAATTAAGAATTTTTTTAATTTTTTTTGTAATTTCGTTTTATCAATAAGTATAAAATAAATGAAAAAATTAAATAGCATATCCGAAAAGGATCCAAAAGTACTATGTGTGTAAATTATTTCATAATTTTAACATAGTATTTGTAAAAGTTATAGCAAAAAATGAAAAAAGTTAAAACAATTCAATGGATTTACCCATGAATTTTTGAAAAAAAACTTGATTTTTTTTTAGTTTTTTAAACTAACTTTATTAATGCATTTTGATTCAAAAACTTTAAAAAAAAGTCTGTTTCCCATTTTGAATAAAATTGAATGAGATATTAATTATTTATTGATTTTAAAATTATTCAAAAATAGGTTTGATTTGTTTTAAGGTTAAAATTAACATTAAAAATTTTAAAAAAATTACCCTTAAATTTGTAGCAAAAAACTCTATAATTGTGATTTTTTTCAGAATTTTATTCAAAAAACTGTAGAATTCAGAATTTTTTTTTGAAATTTAATAAAAGTTTAAAAAAAATTGAATAACTTTAAAAATATTAAAGATATTAAAATGGGATTTATACCATTCGATAGGTAATATAATTAATGTATTTTAATGCAGTAAAACTAAAATAAGCGATTAACCAATTACTTTACTATGAGTGTTCGGAAAGTTGGGTGGGATTACCCCCTCATTTTTTTAAATGCTAAAGGGATGAAAAATTACCTGAAAATTGCTATAATGAAAAAAAAATCAAAAACAATCAAGTTATAAAAAAAAAGATCTTACTTGAAGTGGTTGCCGAATGAGACCGGTCCTGATCTGCTGCTGTCCATTGGGATAGACAGGATGCAGGGCAGGCGGTTGCGACGACGACACGATGACGTTATTGGCCATGACGGGTTGTCTAATGGAAGTGACCATTCTGGTTTGTTGTGCTGGCGCCCTTAGAGGCGCAACGAGCCGCTGCTGGATGACTTGACCCGGTCGTACAACCGTCGTACCGGGCGCCACGATCCTGACCTGGTTCGGTTGAATGCCGGCCGGTCGGACCGATTGGACCGTCGGCGTGGCCCCCGCTATCGAAAAGACCACGTTAGGGGGCGGAGGACGGATGCCGTCTATGCTGAGCTCCTGCGTCGCTAGGGAATGTCGCAGGAGGGGGAGACTTTTCTGAAATTGACAAATTGAACAAAAACAAATTATAAATACATGATTGAATTCTAACAAAAAATAAAAATATTCAGTAAAAAATGTTAATGAAATCAAAAAACACCTCTGGTTTTATATTTTATAATAATGCCTCTTTAAAATTTTTAAACGTTTCTGAAATATGGAATAGTCACGTACTTCTATATTTTTTTATATTGTATTTTTGCATCCCTTACGAATCACCTATGGTTGTAGTAAAAATGTTAATGCAAAATTTAACCTTTATTATTATTAATATATTTTTAAAAAACAATCCAACATTTTAATACGTGAAAGATTGTATTTCCTAACCTCTATTTTATTTATATTTCTATTATATATTTCGTAAATGGTAAATTTATATTTCACAGTAGCGAGAAAATAATAAAAACTTTACATACTATTTCAACAATAGGAACAGGATTATCGTTTTGTTGCATGACAAGTACGTTATTCTATTTTGACAATTAACCGTCAATCTTGTCATCAGACAACATGTGCATTAAGCTACTAGATAAATAAAAATGTTTATATTAACTATAGTCTAGAGAAAAAAAGAGTGCAGTAAAAGTGGGGATGTTAAGTCACATTCCATAGGCGTAGATATTTTGTCTTACTTCCACAATAATGATTCTAATTCAGTAACGAAGCAGTTTTTGATATAAGATCATTAACATTTGATGCGCATCTTCTATGAATTCTAATTACTAACAACGAATATCGAGAAAGGTGAGCGATCTACTGTATTTTTTCCTCCTGGGGAACACTCGTCGAGCTGGTATGAACTTCTTTATCTGCGGAACGTCATCACTCTAGAATGACTTTCCTGAAACCATGTTTCCCAGAGAGTACAATCTTTAGCAATTTAAATCCAACGTGATTCGCCGTTTTTGCTCACGCATCGCTCTTGAAGCGACTTAAATGGTTTCCTATGGGCTACATTCACAGGTCGGAATTTTAACATAATGGCATTTAAAACTCATTAAATGAAAAGCATATTTACTAATAATTATTTCCGTTACTGCCAATAACAAGCATATTTGAAAATAATACTCTTTTAATTTTAAAATATTTAAGATCCCCCCTTTCTCAATATCCAATCACGGAAAAAAGCGGCAGTGCCACGTTGCCAAGTCTAATCATTCAAGTTACGTTCTGTGTTAAAATTATTTTTTTCATTTGCCAAAGTTTCAAAGTTATTTAAAATGAATGTAGGATTTTATAAAGCAATTTTACTTATCTTCCACATACAGAAAATAAGAAGAAAAAAACAGCTTATAACATATATATAATCAGAGTAAAAATAATTACATAACAGGGATGGTAAGCAAATTAAAAAAAGAAATACAATAATCCTGGAATTGATGAAAAAACTCGAGAAGATGACTTTCCATCAGTGACTGCTTTCCATATATTCTCATATTTGGTCCTCACATATAGTTTTTATATTAAAGAACAAGTCAAAGTCTACAAGAGAGATCAATCCGTTCTGGTTTGTGTGGAAAATGTAGTTTACTAGGTATTCTATAAAATCTAACTAGGAGATCTCTACCTACTTGATTTTGACTAAGTTTGAGAGATTACTAGAGTTTCACATTAGAAATTTCAGATGGCGCATATATCGCTCATAGTAAACTGTAATCACAGATCACACAGGGTGTATTTATAATCTGTTACTGAATACAGACAAATGCTCGAATCTGCAGCTTTACATTGTCCACTCAAAATGTGACAAACTCAGCGAGAACTCGAACAATTCTAAACAGCGCCATCTTACAGAATTCTGGTAAGTTCTATTGAATGCAAGAGGTGGTACTCCCAAAAAGTTCGAAACAAAATCGAATCAGTAGATACACCAGGGTTTTTAGACATCTTAACCGTCATTTAGTTTGACAGTTTAGTCATTTTTTGGCTTTTTTTTGCGAGGTACCATTTTCGCGTAAAAACGGTACTGAATTTTTGTCACAGCCTATACCCAACGGTTCGCCAAATCTCTAACCGTGTTATGAAGTTCGGTTTGCTGACGGTTTGATTGTAAATTGACAATCTTTCAATATTGGTTAGCGCTTAAACCTCAAACGATAATTATTAATTTAAATTTTTACGTTTATTGTAAGAAAAATCAGTGAAACTGAATGTGTTGAAATTTTTATAAATTATAAAGGAAAAGATGTTCCAGCAGTAGTCAGGTTATTTCCATCTTTATGTGTATCATAAAGAAAAACTTTACACATTCATCAAAATAAGTACAAATCTAATATGAGATCGTAGCACATTGTTTGCACGACTTGTGTTAAAAATTCCATATTTTTATTCAAGAAAAATTAAAATGTAAACAAATAAATCAGTCAACAATACCGTTTTCTGGAACCGCTGCGTTTTCACGAATTCTTGCAAAAAGCGAAATAAAATGAGAATTCAACGGTATGAGATCGGTACCTCGCAAAAAAAGCTTTATATTTGTTTATCAAATTAAATAGGTTAAGTTAATAATACTAATTAGTTTATCTATAAAAGAATGGAAAAAACTCCTAATGAATGGATTAATTAAGTTAGTTAGTGAAAAGCATCAAAAGCGAATGGAAAAGCACGTGATAAAATACGTTGTATTTTAAGGCACTCGCCTGCGGCTCTTGCCTTAAAATGCAACTAGTGCGCAAAAACATTAATTCACGCACTTGTATCATAAATAAATATTAGGTAATATGTGTAAAAATCGTAAAAATGTCGTTTTTAGGCGAGACAATGGATATTAACACATTGTTGACTGGCAGTTGGACATTAAAAGACGAGTTAACTCGTCATCGGTCAACAATGTGTTAAGCAACTGGCATTAAAAGGATAAAAAATGATATAGAAATCATTTAACCACCAATTTCCATTTCTATGATAATAGAACTTAAAGCATTTTCTCTTGTATTTTATATTTATCTAGTCGGTGGTTCCAAAGACAATCATGCTTTTCTAAGAATTTTACCATCACACTTCAGACCACTTGAGGCTCATTTTTAAAATTAAAAATGTTTATTTTAAAATTAAAAAACACAACAACAAAATACATATGCATGAGTGACTGGTTGAAAACAAACTGAAGTTCAACTGAATCAACTGTAGTATCAACATCAACTGTACCCGTACACATGGGACAAGACAGGTTTCAACTTAAAAGCAACTCATGACTTGAACGAAAAAGTTCATCTTTTGTTGGTCAACTAAACTTGACTCGTGAGAACGCGCCTTTATCAATGTATACCGGGTGTAAATTCTTCATGGACCGCCCCTATAACTTTTAAACGGGTTAATAGATTTATATCAAATTTTATTCGATTATAATAGAGCTATTTTTGGATTTTTTTACATAAAAATCCAATATGGCCGACATCCGGTTTGACCGGAAATTATATGAAAATTGGAAATTGAAATGAAACACCCGGTACATTTCTACATATTTGGATTCTACGACTTCAAAAACGACCATCGCTTCAGAGGAATCAATTTAAATAATGAAGAAAAGCATCTTGCATTTCAGCGCTTAAATGCTATACATCCCAACTTTATACCTATATTACTCGCATACCCTCCTTGACTTGGTGGAAAGCAATTTTTTTTTTGATTGGACAACTTTAAAATCCACCTTTTTAGAAATGTGTTTAATAGTGGCTTCTGTGAGTCAGAAAAAATCTCGAAAAGTGTAAATAATTCGGAGCCAAAGGATGCTGAACACGATGACGGTGATTTAAAATATTTCCGAGTTAACCTCGTCCCTAAAAAAGGCCACAAACAACCCCTGAAAGGGGTTAACGCGGATACTGCTACTTCCCAAATTTTCTCGAAGGGGAATCTTGGTAGTTTTCTGTGTTCGCGGAAATGGTAAAGAGTAAACAGTAAATTTTTTTTTCTTTTCTGTGTTCGCGGAAATGGTAAAGAGAAAATAGTAACAATTTATTTATATGTTTATTATATTACTGCAGATAAATGGTGTTCTATAATATCGTTGTTAGATCCGATTAATAATTAATATTAAGTCAGAAATTGAATTCAAGTGTTAAATTCCCCTGTTAAGGACACTCTTTAGAAAACAGAGATATGTGAATTCACATGTAAAATCACATTGATACTTTGGGTTCAGAAGTAGATTCAAACAAAGAGTCCTCCGATGGTATTAATGACCAATCAAAAGTTTTAAAAAAATAGACAATCAAATAAGGCAGTCGTCTACTTAAAATATTCTCATCTACATTTGTATGCAAGTGAACATTAAATAGACGTCTGTCATATTTGATTGTCTATTTTTTACAACTTTTGATTGGTCATTAATACCATCGAAGGACTTAATAATGTTTATTTTAATTAATCTTGATAGCTACAAATGATTTCTAGAAATTTCAAAGCGGTATTTTTAGGAAGTTGATAACTACAAATAAGTAAGAAAAGTAATGCTATTGAAGGTTATCGGACTATTTACGTATTTATTAATTTTATAGTTAAGTGTGTAGGAGGCTTAACTGTATTGTCGATCTCTCGTGAAATCAGTCGCGTGTGTTTGAAGTTTAATAAAAAAAATAGCCTAAAAGATAGTATGAAGATTAGAAATGAGGTTCGTTGGATTATATAAATGAAGAATGATTAATTTTAGAATAAAAGGCTTACCTTGGGCGGTGTATGGTTACAAGAGAAGCAGATATTTTAAAAAAGCTATACCGGAAAATATATGTATCCACACCTTCCAGACCCTCTTAAATTTTCCTGAATAGGAAATTTCTTTATTAAATCCGCTACATAGCTAGCACATACACGTGTCTTATTCACACAAAACTGTTTCTCAGACCAGTTTTAAGCCGGCAAAACTTGGTGCTAAATTATTTTATAAGGTTGGCAGTATTTACGTGATTATATTATTATTGTTATTATATTATTATGACGTTATTTTTAATGATTCTTACTATCGATGATTTGACGTAACTGAGAGCAAAGGAAGATTAATCGATTTTTGAAAGATGACACTTTCCATCAAGAAAAGAAAAGCTTTCCTGGGTTTTATTAAACAATAAAAAGTCAAAATATTTGTTAATACTCAGTAAAATTGATTAAAGTTTACTTTGGCCTTAGGTTTAAATGTTAAAATTATTTGGTCAATATTTTAACCCGTAACAATACGCCATTTCATACCGACAAAATCTACGTCATACTTCGTTTTCCAGGATGTTGAACACGATGGCGGTGGTTTAATTTTTTTGGAGTCGAACCCATCCTCTAAACGGCCAAAAACAACCCCAGAAAGGGGTGAAACGCGGATGCGCTGTCTCATACCGACAAAACCTGCGTCACCACGTTTTCGAGGATGCTGAACTCGATAGTGATGCTGCATCTTCTCCCCGAAGCAAACTAACTCCTCAAACGGCTAAAAACTACGCCAGATAAGAGAAAATGAATCATGTGTTCACAGATCATTAAATACACACCTGATGATGATTCCAGGTTTCTTGATTTACTGTTCCAACTGTAGATTTTAGTAGAATTTAGTTTCTAGTTTTGTAGATATTGGTAGTTTGTGATCTAAATGTTGGTGAAATACAGAAAACTATAAAGATATTGAACATGGTAACACTGTATAGTTGTATGCGTTAATAAAAATGTTTTATATTTATATATAGTTAATAAGTAATTGTATGCATTAATAAAAAAGGTTCATTATTTAATATTATAAGATTAATTAAATTAGACCAGTGATTCCATATACCTGATTTCCCCGCCTAAAAACTAGACACGAAATATCTACATTGGGCTACTTTTGTGATTTTTTTAAAAATTATTTTTAAATACATAAGGTCAAAATGTATTATCTACACTGATTAATAATTTTAAATCTTAACGCTTTTGGGCCCTACTGACTTCTATTTTCAAATTTCGCGGGTTATGACGTACTACCTGTAACTCTTCCCCTTTTGCAGATTTAGTTTGAAAGTGTCTACTCGACCGCATATTATATTTGGTGGTACAGCTAAAATAATCGGTAGAGTTTGTTTAACCATCCTTTGCCGTTACGTCATTATCGGTGACGTATTCTGCTGTTTTACGTTTGTCGTATATTATTTGAATGTCATTTTACACATAACCTCAAAATTAAAATATAACTACTGACATATGTTAAGGATTGTTTTCAATGACCCATGTTAAGGTGTGTTTGAATTAATAAATTTTTAATTCCGCAAATTGTATTTTGCTTTATGGGTTGCGTACATTTTTACATAATTTAGTAATTTTTTTTAACTTGAAGCCTCCTTTTTTTAACTGATTTGGTTCAAATTTCTAGCTTGGGGATATAACTATTCATATTTTTACAAATTGTATAGTAATTATTGTCTGTGTCATTGTGAGAAATACTTTCGTAAGTATTCCTAAAAAATGAAAATAAAAACACATGTATTGGAGAAAACAGGCAATAAATAAATTTATTTCTGAAAAAACTCCCAATACAAATAGGAAAAAGCAAAGAAAAAACGGATAAGAAACGTAAACTAAAATAGCATGTAATGAAATAAAATGCAAAATCTAAGCTTCATCATTGACAAAATCATCTTCATCATCACTCTGGGAGTCCGATTCACTCAGATCTATGATAACAGGAAGAAAATGAGATGCATCAATGTATTTTTCTTTTTCCCAGTCATTTTTGATTAATTGATTTGTGTGCCTGAAATAGTGCTTCCATGAAACATCTCCAGCATGAACTTTGATTTTGTAGTCTTTATCTGTTTCTATTCCACTAGTAACTGTTTTTTGAATGGTTCTAATAGATATGTCTAGAGCATCAGCAACATGCTATAAAATTTAATAAAATCAAATCAATAAATGCTTACATTTTGCATAAGTAATTAATCAACTTAAAGTTTGCTCTTTTTCATTATACCGGGAACGCATTTTGACAATGAACAATTAATTGTAAAAGGCGAAAATAATCAAAAATACTCAATACAAATCAAAATATGACAACTTAACTGTCAAAAGTAATAAATAATCTGAATTAGTTAAGAAATACGTCAATGACGTCTTAAATCCGTCTCATCCATTTCATGATGGAGAGATCGAGATGGATAATGTATGACGCAACGGCAAAGGATGGTTAAACAAACTCTATATCGATTTTGTGTGGCGTTCGTTAATAGTTAATAAGAAATATGATCCAAAAGCAGAAGAATTTGGTTTAATGTGATTGTGCGTTAGCAACACACTTTTCACATACAACTGCAGACTTAATTAAATTTAAATTTCATCGATTTTTATAATTGTGTATCATAAAATAATCTACATTAGGCAGATTATTTGATGTAGCTTTTATATATTCATTCTCCATTTTTCAGAACACATCCACAATTACAAATAAAAAATCACATTCGATATTACATAAAGATAAAGACGTAAACAAATTTTGGTTTCATAGACAGTCCCATTTTGAAAGTGACGTTATATAAATATTTATAAAGAGCCAATTAAATCAAATCTCAGGTAGTACGTCATTATTTATTTTAATCTGCTATTTCTTTAAAATGCCCGGTTTTATAAAATAGAGTTAAATATCTCGAGTTACCCCGATGTTTTAGACTCGGGTTAAAATGCAAAGATCACTGTAAAAAAATATAAAGTAGAAGAAATCGGGCCACAGAACTGAAAACGGTTTTTTGTTCTGTGAGTCGGGCACAACATAACCTTAAATTTTCTGTGGATTAGTTATTGTGACGTGGAAAATTTGAGCCAAAAATGGATATTACCAGCAGTAGAAGGAGTGTGAACTTCTCGGAAGAAGAAATAGCTGCACTGACTGCATTTGTAGAAATCTACAAGCACATTTTGGAAAACAAAAAAACGAATGCAATTACAACGAAAGAAAAGGATGGTATGTGGGAAAAGGTGGCATATGTATTCTTTGGGCAGAGTCTGGATACACTCCACAAACAGAAAAGCAGTTGAGGGAAAAATGGAAGAACATAAAAAAAAATCTGATGTGGCCAGCACATGACCTCTCGCCATTTTTGAATCAAAAATTTACAGGTTGACACAAAAAAGCATGAAAAAAAATTATATTTTTGTAAATCTGGCAACAATGGCAAAAGTTTCGAAAATTTTAATGAGATGAAAATAAACTATAGGGTATACAAAATATATGTGTAAAACTTTATTGCCGTTTTGTATAATAATGGCGTCATCACCCATAGCAACTGTCACTTCCGGTTGTCCGATTGGCACCAAAATCTAATCAGATCTAATCTAGGGTATCAGAATCATGTATGCAAAATTTCAAATATTTTTATTCAGTAGTTTTTGAGTTATCGTTACTACAACATCCATCCAAACACAAACACACACACACACTAACAGACACACACACTAACACACACACACACACACACACACACACACACACTAACACACACACACACACACACACAGACATCATCGCGAAAATATTAAAATCGTATTCTAGGGACCCTAAAACGTGTTTATCCATTGAAAACTCACTACCCAATTTTTAGCATGATTCCTATACCTCTCTTATCTGAAAGGCGAGAGGTAAAAATAATTTTCAATTTTATTTTGACATGACCTGTCATCGCCGCATCCAATTTAAGAATTTTGCGCATGACAACCGCTAAACTCCAGAGTTAACCCGAGCCAAATGGTGGGGCAAGGTTAACTCATACCCTGATTTATAAAACGCTGTATCATTCACCGGTCACCGGGTTAACTCTTGGGGCAGGGGTAACCCGAGCTTATAAAACCGGGCATAAGAAGAAGTAAATAACTACATATCATCATATATATTAGATTTCGTTATACAAAAGTAGCCCTTTATAATATATTTTGATCGATTCATCAACTCAGTATCGTAGGCAACCTGTAAAAATTCTATTTGATGTTTTCTGTAATATACAATTGTTATATGCTCATCGATCATCGTTCATTCTGATCGATCGTCATTAATGAACTTAATAAATCAACTTAGTTTTATGTAATGATGATCACCCTGTATAAATAACATTGCAGTTCTTCGGTATTCCTGAAACATATTTTTCTCGAATCTTAAAAACTTCCAGCCGCACGTCGCGTCAGTACTCTATTGGAGTGAATGCAAATCATGACTCGTATTCTCAAAAATACACGAAATTCATGACTTTGCGCCCTCTAGCGCCAATCTAGTTATACGATCGAGTTATAAAAATGAAGGCTTTTAATTGGGATGACTCCAGCTACAACATAATAAAAATTCAGCCTTTTACGCAGAAAGACTTTTTTCCATAAAATGTGTGCCTGGTCCTTTAGAGTAGTTATGCAAGCAGTAACAGTAAGACCTTAATGAGGCACTACAATATATTCACAATCTAGCTAATTTTATATGTAAAGAGTATCAGGAGGGTGCTACAAGTTATAAGGTAAACTGTCAGTATATAGAACGTCCTTTAACTTTAAAGACTCAGTAAGTAAAGGCAATGACGTTTAGAATAAAACTTTACAAGTTGATTTCTTGTACAATTGTCACAATCTGAACGTCATTGTCATTAGTTACAGAACCGTTAAAGTTAAAGAACGTTCTATCTACTGAGTATAGGTGTTTAAAAGTATATCAGAATATAGAAGTGGCAATGGCTTTTTGCATTAAACTTTGCTAAGATTTCAATGAGCATTGAAAACATTGTAGCTTTAGACTTTTGGCGGATAATACATTTTCCATACTCCCTACATCATCTTCAAATGAAAGGTTTTCAGTTCACAAGGTTTTAACAAATATTCATCATAACTTGAACCCAAAAGGAGAAAAGTTCAAAAACGATAAAAAATACAGGAGAGAGTAGTGAGAAACAGATATTAATCACGAAGAAGAAGAATATGAAGGTAAGGCTGAAAATGATGAAGGTGAAAAAGATATATATACAGTGATGAAACTGAAAATGAAGAGTTGTTCAAGGAAATGGAAGGAATGTTGCAAGAGGAAAGTGAAATTAGTGATGAAAATGTTAATATTGAGGATGAACATGGATGTTTTGTTTTGTATTTTTTTTTTGGCAAATAAATGAAAAAAAAATCATTATGACGGTCACGTGAGAAAGTTTTAAACGACCGTCATTTTACATACAATGTTTTGTTCTATGTGTGTACGCGTTTGTGGCTATTTTATCTGCAACAACTGAACTAAAATATTTTCAAAGATTATTAAACACATTAATTATGATACTTTTTTCTTTTAAAGATAAGCTTTTGTGTCCGTTAGGTGGTTTTCGCATACTTGTGCTTGAAATATTTTCTATCACACGCTCTTATTCGCTTAAAATTACCATTATAACTGTAACATTGTATTTGAACTATGGAACTGATATAAAATTATGGATACGCCAATGCAAAGATAAAAGCTGTCTTATCTGTCAAAAGATAAGTTTTACCAGTAAAATCCATGAAACTTGATAAAATCCATCAAAATTTGTATTAGACCAGTCACTTGCTTTAAAATTTTCACTTAATCTCCCTAGGGCATGAATTATTGCCGGAAATTTTTTGAGTACATAAATTTTCGTTAAAAATTCATGTAGAAAATTTAAAAAATTCCCGCAATTAATTCAAGTGTGGGGGATTTGGTAAGAAAATTTCACACCGAAATATTAAAAAAATGGTAAATATAAATGTCATTTTTTAAGGCTTTTTGTCAGGCTTTTAATTGGTCGAAAATGTTAGGTGTGAAATTTTCAAGAGTAATTACCACAAGAGGCGAGGATTTTTTTAAAACATTTTATTGTTTTCTTGGAAATTATGCGTCTAAATTTGACGAATTTAAGGAGAATTTTGTTCAGTGTCATTTAATTAATTTGTAAGTAAACAACAAAATGTTCACAAAAAAAAATTCTCCCCTCGCGTGGTATTTGGAAACATTATTCAACAGTATAAAGTATTTCTACATATACGCTTCAGTTTACAGTGTTTGTCGGTACACTTTCTTGAATATTTTCAATTATTGTAATATTTGAAGAACAACCAAAACGATTTTTGTCCTTTTTTTCACCTTTTTAACTTCACACTGAAGTTTCTCAAAAAAAATCATATACGTTACTCTGGTAATGAATTGAATTTTTTAAATCTAATCCCGATTGAGTGAAAACACTGCGACACTCAGTGTTTTTAGGTACAATTTGTTTTGTGTTTTTGAAAAAAGAGCATTTTCATTGGTTGATGTATTATAGTGTTGAATAATCAGATGAATTACACATGGATGATACAAAATTAAAATGAACATATACTACGTTCTGCATATTAAATTACTGCACTCCTTTCTTCTCTACCTTTAATCAATGGCGTAACTGAAACTACTCTTAGAGAAGGCCATAGAAAATCAAATAAAATTATTTAAACAGTGGTCTAACAGAACATTAAATTAAGTATACATTAATAAAATAAATCAGTATTTTAGCTAGTGGCTTAACTAAAATTGGGGTTAAGGACATAAAACATATAATAAAATTATTTAAACAGTGCAGTAATGGAGTACCAAAAAAAAACATATTTTTAACCATTGGTGGCACATACATTTGGACTATGGTAACTTAATAAAGAAAAATATAAAAAGGTCATTTGTTTAACCAGTGTCGTAATAGAAGTATGTGTTAAGAAATATTTGAAAAAATATAAAAAGTTCCTTTCTAAACCAGCGGCGTAAATTATGTTTGGGAAAATTAATTAAATAAATTATACAAAAAGTTTGATTTGTTAATAAATGGGGTAACAAATATTTAAGTCACATTTAATGGGAAAGTTTGGATTAGGAAAAATTATTCAAAAAATCGTTTAAAAATTTTTAACTAGAGACGCAATTCAAGTTTAAGTTAGAAAAAATATAGACTAATTGGACAAATTATTATTTTTTTAAGCAGTGGAGCATCTGAACTTCATGTTAGAAAAAATAAAAGCATAACAGACATTTGGGATTGGGAAACTTGATTAAAAAAAATATAAAAATATAAAATTTTTAACCAGTGGCTTAATTGAAATTTGAGTTAGGAAAAAGCAGATAAAGCTTTTTTTAAGAAATGACCTAACTGAATTATAGGTTAAAGTAATTTATTTCAAGGAGTCATTTCATTTTTTTACCCAAAAAGGGATATAAAAACAAATTTTCAAGCAACCAGTAGCGTAACTAAAGTTTGAGAGAGAAACCAAAAAAATTATAGAAAAAGTTCATTTTTTAATCAGTAGCATAGCAGAAATATGATGCGAAAGTTAAGTAAGAAACGTAAAAAATCATAAAATAAGACTTTTAAAGTAGGCGAAAATTGAATTTGGGAAACTTTATGAAAAAAAAAATTTAAATTTATTAGTGTAATAGACATTTATGTTAGGACACTATAATAAAAAGGGATAGATATAAAAACAAATTTTCAACCAGTAGCGTAACTAAAGTTTGAGAGAGAAACCAAAAAAATTATAGAAAAGTTCAATTTTTAATCAGTAGCATAGCAGTAAGTTCATGCTAGAGTTAATTAAGAAACATAAAAAATCATAAAATAAGATTGTTTTTTAAGTAGTGACGAAAATTGAATTTGAAAAACTTTATAAAAAAAATGATATAAAAAGTTCAATTTTTTAATCATTGCATTTTTTAGTGTAACAAGCATTTGGGTTAGGAAAATTTAATAAAAAGGGATATAAAAACAAATTTTCAACCAGTAGCGTAACTAAAGTTTGAGAGAGAAACCAAAAAAAATATAGAAAAGTTCAATTTTTGATCAGTGGCATAGCAGAAAGTTCATGCTAGAGTTAAGTAAGAAAAGTAAAAAAACACAAAATAAGATTGTTTTTAAATTAGTGGCGAAAATTGAATTTGGGAATCTTAATAAAAAAAAATGATATAAAAAGTTCAATTTTTTAATCATTGCATTATTAGTATAACAGACATTTGGGTTATGAAAATTTAATAAAAAGGGATATAAAAACAAATTTTCAACCAGTAGCGTAACTAAAGTTTGAGAGAAACCAAAAAAATTATAGAAAATCAGTAGCATAGCAGAAAGTTCATGCTAGAGTTAAGTAAGAAACATAAAAAATCATATAATAAGATTGTTTTTTAAGTAGTGACGAAAATTGAATTTGAAAAACTTTATAAAAAAATGATATAAAAAGTTCAATTTTTTAATCATTGCATTTTTTGTGTAACAGACATTTGGGTTAGGAAAAATTAATAAAAAGAAATATTGAAACAAATTTTTAACCAGTGGCGTACCTAAAATTTGAGTTACTAAAACATTATAAAAAAACATTCTGTAATTGAAAGAAAATTTAATTAAAAAATAATGAAGGTGAGTTTAAACAGCAAATAAAATAAGGAATAAAATAAAATAAGAAAGTTAAACATACACATCTCTATGAGGGCGTTTATACATGAAATAACCTAAAATAAGAAACAGTACAAAAGATGACCAACTTTTATCTTTTTACCTTATTTTATTCTATTTTGTTTGAAAATCGATACTGCGCATGATCCAAATCTTTTCTGATGTTTGGGATAAGTTTATTACATAAAAAGCTGTGATTTGATTGGTTTATTCATATTTTACTTTAGTCATCTGTATAAACCAATGTTTTTTCCCTTAATTCTTATTTAGTTAATAAATAAAAAGTTAAGTTTTTATTTTAACCAGAGGCGTATGATTTAGATTAAGAAAACTTAAAAAAATAAAATATAAATTATCAAATTAAAAATAGAAAAAATTTTGTTCTAGAAATTTGAACCAGAGAAATTGTAATAATTCGTATTTTTTTAGGTATTATTCAAATTTGATCCAGGGCAAAATGTAAAATAATTAATAGTTTATGCTAGAATTAAATAGAGTTAACAATTTTTTTTTTATTTTAAACCAAAGAAAAATAAGAAATTATGAATAAAATTTTATTTACTTTTTTCTTTGATACTTTACCTACCTTCAAAAATCCAATGAGGCACGGTTGTGGGGAGGCGTTCAAAAGTCGCTCTAATTTATCGCAAAAATCTTCCGGTTCTACCTTATTATCAATAAGTTCCTGTATAAGTTGTCTAACGCTCCGTTCCACCGATTTCGGTTCCCTGCTAGACAATTCCAGGAGGTTAGCAAGGAACTTGCGGCATTTTTCTTTGGTATTATCGTTTGCGGGTCTCTAAAATATCAAAAAATTAAAATTTCCCCTCATGTTATTTATATAATTTTTTTTATTACCGTGACTTGAACTTGCACTTGTCCAACTTGCGACTGTTGAACGGCTTGTGAAGCTGAAGTAACGGTCGTAGTAGCGCCTGCTTGAGCTGGATTAGGTGCTGTGGTGGTCTAAATTAAAAAAAAAATATCGATTTTAATACGTTAAATTTAAATTCCTATGTATATCAATAAATTTCGGATTTTTGATTCGACGTAGAAACGTTGTACTTACTCCGAAAATTGGGGGAAATACAAGAAGTTAAAATGTATTAATTTTTATTCCGTTTTAGTAAGTTTCGGATTAATTGTTTAACGTATTCAATAATCAGACATTTTAGAAAAAAAATTATAGTCTTTACTATATTTCTATAAATTTCAGATACTTTGCTCAACGTGGCAACCTGGAAAAACCACCAATAATTTTTTTTAACTAAAAACAATATTGTTATTGTTTTTAGTTAAAAACTCTCATAAATGTTTCTAAATTGGAGAAAATGAATAATAAAGTTCTTTAAATAAAATCAACATTTAATATATTTCAAGAAATTTTATTTAACGTGACAACCTCGAAACACCATCAATGAGATTTTTTTGAAAAGAAAATTAAAAAAACATGACTTATTTTGTTTTTAATTCATTAACCTGATGCAAAATTCAGTTAAAATCAGCATTGTTATTGGGTTACTATTAATTCAGTAGCGTATCCATTGTTAGGTTTATAGGACTATATTTATTCTAAAATTATAAGTTTAAAACGTATTTTAATAACAGGTATATATAAAAAATGAAAAATTTGTTTTAATCAGTCGTTAAATAGGTTGAATCGAAATCTGACACCGTTCGCGATTAATTTTAACAACTGTTTAGTCGATATCTATTATCGACTATTGCATGTCATTCAACTATTTAAACTAAAAAACAACTCACAACAAAACGTACTTTTTTCCCGGAAATACCAAACAAAAATTATTACGGTAAGTTATTAGAATTTTTTAAATACCTCCAAGTGTTATCAATCTATTGAAAATGAAACCAAAAAACAAGTACCTTAAAACATTTCATTTTTTATATAGATTTTTGTAAAATTAATCATCGACCTCCCCTCGTTACAATACAAATTCTTAAAGAAAGTAATAGAATATGTTAGATTTTTATTTTAACATTTTATTATTTATAAAAAATAAAAATTATTTTCAGATAGAAAAATTGACACCTACTAAGGAATATAAAAATAGTAGTTTGTATAACAAGTGTGGATATGATGGCCATATCGCAAGTGGACCAAGTTTAAATACGACGACGTAGGCGTAGTGCTCAATCGTCCGCGATATCGACAATCCACACGAGTTGAACAGTACACTTTTACTACGATCCACTAAAAGAAAAACTTAAAAATATTATAAATAGATAATAAAAAAAGATTTCAGTCACCGGGTTTGAACACACGACCTTCGTATCCGAAAGCGAGAGCGTTGGCACTGCGCTATCACGGGCTATCACGAATATATTATAAAATCATACAAACTAATAGATACCTTCTATTTTTAAGTAGGTCATATTCATATTTTTATTTTTGGGGTTGTAAAATTATTATTATTACATCTTTGCGGCTAAATGAATATCTGATGAAGAAATGTTTTTCTACAAGCGTGCGGAAAAGTATACTTTTCCGCACGCATTTGAGTGCGGAAAGTTGTACTTTTCCGCACTAGTGCGGAAAAGTTACTTTTCACACTGATTTTATAAATGCTAAAATGATTAAATGTTTAATGTTTTATTTATTAAGAAGCACTAAGAAAATTTTTGTTTAATGACAAAAAAATATTTTTGATAAAATTTTTTTTAATTCTAGGCGCTTGTAGAAAAAATATTGTTCCTAACACTTGCGTAAAGTATCTTTTCCCCACTTAATTGCATGCCCGAACTCCGCTTCGCGTCGTTCGGGCAACTGCAATTGCGTGCGGAAAAGTATAACTTTCCGCACTTGTTAGGAAAATAACTATTCTGTATTAGTACAACAGTTGTTTTGGCAGGTTATTTAAAATAAAATAAAATAGGTGGTGGATTACTAAATGTGAACTATGATTGGTGGATTTCATATCTCACGCTAATGAAATTATATCCGTTTAGTAGACTGATATACCTCCATACACATTCTGTAAAGTGTGCGTAGAATCGACAATATCCATGTGGGTGTAGAAAAAAAATCATTTTTCTACTTATGTATATGAAAATGATCATTTTGCCACTGATTACTCTACATGAAAGTGATATTTTTTTACTCTCGACTTATAGAGATGAAAATGAAACAAACGAATAATGACAGTTAATCAGACGACCACGAGCACAGTTGAACCCATCGACATATACTAATAGACATACTCTAGCAGTGAGAATTGTGGTACTTCGAGAGAAAGAGTTAAAACGATGTTTCGGACCATCTCTATCCCTCTCAAAGTAGTATTCGCCTGTAATTAAAGATAGCGCTAGCCCGAAATTACACGCAATCTTCGTCAGGCTTTTCGAGTCAAAAAATTATTACACCGATATACAGGGTGATTCATTGGGAAACGGATATACGTTAACTGTGGATGGGGGTCACCGAGGGGATTCTAAAAAACCCCCATACAATGGGTATTGCGCTCTTTATAACCGAGATACAGGGTGTTTTATCCATTTTGCCCATTTCTTTCCTTGCTCATAACATTTGAACCACCCTAGATTTTATAGACATTTGGCACATATGACCTGTATATATGGTGCGTTTTTGAAAATAGACGTTTTTCGTAATAATACCGAAAAAACTCACAAAGCAGCTTATTTGACAATAAGCAAAGTCAATAAACTATATGTTATGTCAATGTCAAATCCTCCCATTATTATACGAATATTCGTATAAATAAAGGTACAATCACTTCCTAAGGGTATTTACTTAAAGATATTAAGAATTAGAATGAATGTATATCAAGAACAGCGACGGTACGTCGGGAAGGGAGAGCTAGGTGGTCCTAAATATTTATATTTAAGTCAGACAACGCCATGACCAAAAATATGTATACATATTTAATAAAAAACGCATCATGTACTCTAGTGTAAAAAGGGTTTATTTAAGCATGCGAAGGTAGTAACATTATTTTCCATTCTTTCGTTCTACAATTCTATCAAGTAGAAATCATTATACAGGGTGTTTGAAAGACAAATTTTTGTGGTATTTTCTCTTACATACGGACCTGTAATTGCATCGTGTAGTGGTCTAAATGCAAGCAAGTACGAACTTAATACGTAAGCTTTGAAAATTTACTTCGTTAGGTCAAGCAAGCTTGACGATAACATAAAAAATGAATAAAAACTCGTCCTATTCAATTTTGTACTCCGAAAATGCTCAAATAAAATAAATTGACATTAAAATTTAAATAGTAAACTCGTCTGGCCAAAAATAAAAAATACATGACATAATTCAGTTTTTGTGCTCTTTCCAAATATGGAAACAAATTTTAAAAACTCACATATACAGGATGTTGTTTTGAGGGTGAAACAATTTGTGAATTTTTTGAAAAGCCTGACCCAGATTTCGTTACATTTTAGTACAGCCGTACATTCAACAAGATATACAGGTCATATGTGCCAAATGTCAATAAAATCTAAAATCAGAGTTAATGTATGTCCGTTTCCCAATGAATCACCCTGTACAGTATATGTCGATTATTCAATCGGCAACGAACATCGAGTCGTTTGACAGAAAAACTTTCAAGAGTCTGGTATCAGTGTCAATTTATATAGATAAACTTCTAAATAAAGTTTCGAAAATTCTAATCCAAAATTTTATAAACAATATCAATGGTAGAAAAAATAGCATATCCTACTATAGATGAAATGTTTTTTTCGTTCGTAAAATTGCCCCACTCGTGGACAAATTTTCGACCGTTTTTCTGGAAATGTCAATGTTCATAAACAAAAATATTAGCCACAAATGTTTAAAGTAAAAGAATATATATTTTTTAATAGTAGTTAGCCAGGAAAATAACGTCAAAATAACGACATATTTTAAAAAATAACGTGATGTTTTATGAAATAACTGAATTATAAGAAATAAAGTCAAATTCTATGATATAACGTCAAATTTTAAAAAGTTTAAATGATGTAAAAGAAATAATGTATAATTTTAAGAAATATTGTGGTGTCATTGGTTTTCTTCCTAAAATTTTTAAAAATACCAATTTATTTCAATTCCTGTCTTAAATTTTCAAGTCATTTTAATCAACAAAAATAAGGTAATTATGTAATCTAACTCCTATTTCTAAAAATGAAATACGAATGTCCTAACCTAATATCTAGTATACTAATTGTATAAAAATAAATGTAGGAACTTAATATTGACAGTTTACTATTTTTAATATTAAAGTAATTTCGTGTTCCCCGTCACTGAGGTATAGTATTATTGGTTAATCCTTTTTTTCTGCTTTGAATAATCCTGTATATAAACCTTTGCCATAAAAACTGTGCTATCATGCATTTTCAAATAAACTATAATTTTTGTATTATCGTTTTTAAAGGGGAGAGGTTAAGATATTTTTTACTTTTTCCATTTTGTTAATCCTTTTTTTCTGCTTTGAATAATCCTGTATATAAACCTTTGCCATAAAAACTGTGCTATCATGCATTTTCAAATAAACTATAATTTTTGTATTATCGTTTTTAAAGGGGGGAGGTTAAGGTATTTTTTACTTTTTCCATTTTTTTATATTAATGTATCTACAAGATTATTGTGTGAAAATTTAAAGTCGATTGGAGTAAAATTAACGGAGATATTTTCCGTTCTACCGAGCAGTTGTACACGTGCAGTGAATTTTTATTTTAGTTTCTCCTGTAATTTACTGTGTAAATATATAAAAAAACATTCGTTTTGTGGTGTAAAAATCTTTGAAACTTTTAAATGCGTTTTTTTCACACTTGGCCTTTTCAGAGACGGTGCTGTCTGTAGCTCCATTGCATCGATTCTTTTGATATGTTGCACTCTTTCTTTAAATAAATGCCGAGATAACGCTTGGAGTTTTTTTGTCCGACTTTTTTTATGAAAAATCCTTATATTGACATTTAATGCTTTAAAAAATTGAAAAATGAATAAAAAAATCGACAGGGTCGCTTGCAAAAACTTATCAAATAATGAAATAATTTTGGATTTTTGATTTCAGATGATCCAGTGATAAGTTATGGTGGCACCGCAATGAAACTTTTTTGACAAATTGAGAAGTCTGCGGAGATTCGTTGTCAAACGGCTCATTTCTTAATACTTATTAATGAAAATTTCACAGAATGTTATTTAAACGTTACCTTATTATGTAGTAATTATAGATATTAATATATATTAACTGTGCCGTCAAAAAAACCTATCAAAAATATGCCCTTTTTGTATTGAATGGGGATGCTTGCATAATTTTTTTTTTGATTTTTTTACGTTAATATGTTTATTACCCCTGCTTACGAACATATACCAGAATTTAGAATTTTTATTGGCGTTCAGTGCCTTAATTTTGAATATTAAATATATGTGTGACGTCTTAAGGAAGCTGAGAAAACAATATCCTGTAATTACTTTTAAATCCAGGAATTTTCTATTTCTGTGAAGATGGCGTTACAATCGACGTTATTTATTCACTATATTCTTACTTTTTTGTACAAAATTCCTTATAATTATTGTGTCACAATGTTCAAGAATAGTATTTTTAATAGTCTTTGAAAAACTAGAATAAATACGTAACTTCGACGCTAACTCCCCCTTGCGATGATTTATAGTCTTGAGATGTAGTTAATGGTTTATTACCGACACATCAGAGAAAACTGTCGGATGTAACCTGAATCCAGAAAAATTAGAGTGGCGCCATCATTCGCATATTTTTTAAACTGATCTGCCTTAAGACGTCACAGATTTTAATTTTTTTTGAATTATAGGGCGAATACAGGTTTTTAATAAAAATAAAAAAATACGGGTTAAATATTTATTGGTCAGGTTTCTAATGGCCATTTACCTAAAATCATGCACACACCCCATTAACCTTACTCCCCACCCTTAAGTTTTTTCTCAACTTATTTATATGATGTTTTTAATCCTTTTCAAGGCCCTAGTTCAAATTGTTAGTTATTTTATTGATCCTGTATTTTCACTTGTTGTGTCGATTGCAATTTTTTATTTTATATTGCTAATACAAATAATTTAATAACATTATAGTATTTTGCTGGATGCCAACAAAAAAATAGTACTGGTTACGTTTACCTTACCCAAAAGTATATAATAGGGAACGGCACGATGATAGATAAGTATTTATGGTGTGAAGCAATTTTAACCTCTGTATACTTGTTAAACAGGACTGAAACGTCTGTACTATCTTGTGGGGTAACACCCTCAGAAGTATGAAGTATGGCTTTTAAACCCGACTTAAGTAAGGTGCATTTCATATGCTCATGTACCAGAAGAAGATAGAAGAAGCAAATTAGATAACAGAACAGACTGGGAATGCTATTCTAGCATATACCGCACATCCTCATGTTTTGGAATCTATATATGTCTTTCTGTCTGTCTGACTTTCAGTGAAGTAATATTGAGTTTTTTTTATTTCGAGTATTTTTTTGACTGGACAAAATTTTCATAAATGTGCTTATTAGTTGCTGACCCATTTCAATATCTACTTTCAATTTTTTTTAACTTTGGCCGCCATTTTTGGTAACGGTAACTGAACACTTTATTGGCATACGTTTTCGTTCTAAACAAGAATCTGAAGTCAGATTTGAAATATCTTGATGTTACACATACACAATTATAGATTCCAATACAAACTCGAATGAGTTTATGAAAAATGTATCTCATGGGATATTGCACTAATGGTTACCATTTATAGAAATAAGTAAAGAAAAAATTATATCCGTGGTTTTTGATGAAAAGGAAAAGATATAGAATTAAAAGACAGACAAATATAAATTCAGGTTAAAATTATAAAGAAGAATAGAAAAAAAGTAGAATGCATGAAGAAAAAGGCAGGAAAACGCCAACCTGTCTGCAGGATTACGATATTTGATCATGGTGGAAATTTAATATATGCACTTGCAGCAGGACATATTCCAGATGAGATCCCAAGATGTTATTCTAGAAGAATTAACAGCGTCAAAGGAAAACAAAACATGAAATATGGTATTTCCTCCACCAGAAGCACTTATTATAGACTCAAAGTTAGTGTTTACAAAAAATATTAGGAAATATGTTTTCAGCAGCCGATCAAAGAAAAAAAGTATTATATACCTGTAGCAAGAATGTTCTTAAAAGTTAGATAGGGACATGTATGTAAACTAGACAATGCTTTATATGGTCTCCGTCAAAGCCCAAAATGTTTGTTTAAATACTTATTTAAATCATTTAAATTTTGTGAGATCGCAAGTATATCCATGTCTATATTATACAAAATTTACCTTTTCTTAATTGATGATTTGATTATTTTATCAGTTGCTGAAATTAAAATTATAAAAGGAAACCTAACTAATAAGGATTGTATTTATAGGTTTAAGATTGAAAAAAGAAAACATGAGATTAGCATTTCACAGAAGTTGTTAACTCTAGAAAGTTTTAAAACATTTTAACATGAATGAACGTAAAACCTCAAGAGTTCCTTTACAAGCAAAGTTAGAGTAAAAGAAAAATTTTAACAGTATGTATGAGCCATATAGAGAATTTCTGTTGTAAGGCATAAATTTTGATTCCTTGCATCATAAAAATCCAAAATACCCAATTTCAACTTCTCAAGTTTGCTTTTGTCTGTGTAAGTTAAGTTTTAAAGATTTTGGTTGATTGTATGAGCAATGGATAAATAATAGCTATCATAGCGTTTTATTGAATGAAAAAATGACGTCCAGATAATGTAATAGCTATTTGTGTATTAAGAGCGGAAAGTGACACTTTGCCGCTTGAGGCAGAAAGTTGCCCGCGCGATGCGTAGCGGAGCGCGGGCAATCTGCCGAAAGCGGCAAAGCACTTTCTGCTCGAATTGCGCACAAGATTTTTTCTACGATCACATTATTTTTAGACAAATAATTTTAAAAAAAACATGAAAAATACACTTTGTACCTCTCGCCCTTCAGATAAGAGAGGTATAGGAATCATGCTAAAAATTGGGTAGTGAGTTTTCAATGGATAAACACGTTTTGGGGTCCCTAGAATACGATTTTAATATTTTCGCGATGATGTCTGTGTGTGGCAATAAAGTTTTACACATATATTTTGTATACCCTACAGTTTATTTTCATCTCATTAAAATTTTCTAAACTTTTGCCATTGTTGCCAGATTTACAAAAATATAATTTTTTTTCATACTTTTTTGTGTCAACCTGTAAATTTTTGATTCAAAAATGGCGAGAGGTCATGTGCTGGCCACATCAGATTTTTCATATTTATCTCTGGATTTAGTCGGCAGAAGATTCAGAGAAATATTTTTAGCAAGATCTGCTACATCTGGAGGTGTGCTTGAAAATTCACATTCACTCTCACTCTCCATTTTTCGAATAGCTTTTTCATAAACTAAAAATGAAATAATGACGTTTCATTAATTTCATAGTCTACTATTTGCACAAAATAGTAAGTAGGTACTTAAATATGCAATCACTATTGCATATAGGTGTACCTAGGTGAATCTAGGTGCACCTTCTGACTGTTATATTTTTACTAGATAAATTTTATAAAATAAAGTTTAATTTCGTTCGAAATATCTTCAAATATTAATATTTCAACTAAAATATTCAGACTGCCCTACATTTTGTTTTAATATACCTATTATTTACTACCTTTCTTTAGTTTATTGTAAATGAAAACAGGCGAGCGGAAAAGTAAGCGCTAGAGCGACAATAATGTCAAATTATTACAGATCACGGAAAACATCAACTTTGCGGTTAGATTTGAGTGTGCAAAAGCCTACCTTGGGTAGTGATCGTAGGAAAAAATAATTTTGATTCATTTTGTTTCATTTATAGTGAATTTATTAAAGTCAGATGTACAACTTTTCTTAGGTGACAAATTCAAAGCTTTGTGAAAGGTATGAAGCTGGAATAGACTTAAAGTTGTAGTTTATGGTTTTCTCTGGAATAATAGAGCTGAAAATTATTCATTTATTTATTCTAATTTACCATTAACAAATTAGGGACATAAAGCATATAACAAAAATAAAATTATCAAACAAAACAATAAAAACGAAAATAATCATAAAAACAAAAATTATACAAAAAAGCAGAGTTGTTAAACTGGTTAATCTAAGTTCTTAAATAATTAGAAACGCAAAAATCGTGTAGACTTGTATTTTTTAATTTATTTAATGATGGGTACTAGACCAGAATTTTGTTTTACGATTTGCTTTTAAGTAGATTTCAAAATTTTTTGTTGATAAAGAATATTTTGCTGGCGATATAAATGACCGAAAAAGTACTACCAGATTCTTTTTAAAAGTTAACAACAAGAATGTCTTTTGGCAATCGGAAAAACAGTCAGTTGTTGCTATTTCAACTTGTGTGTCGCTCTATGTACTTGTACTGAAAATTTAGTTTTGGGTCAGTTATTAAAGGATATTTTAAAAGATGTTTTTCCAAGTCAAATAGCCTACACATTTGAGACTAAAAGATCCAAATATATTAATGTAAAATTTTATTTTGTTAAGAATTTGTTAAATTCGAAAAGAAATAAAAATTAAATACATTTCAATGAATGAACAAACCGCAGTCATTCTCACTAAGGGACTTTCTGAAAATAAATTTAATTTATGTAGAGACAAACGGAATGTTTTTATTTCATGGTAGAATTTGGTGGAAGTGAACTAGTACAAATTCACTAGACTTTTCTCAGTTTCAGTAATATTTATTTTTAATGATTTGCAGAATTGGGTGGGAGTGTTGAACTAGTACAATTCTACTACAAAGTATTCTACTACAATTTCTTAGTTTCATGTTTTTTTTTATAAGTTTTTACCTTAGACCATGTTCTATTAGACATCAATTGTCCATCCTTGTCTTGAAGTAAATATCGAAGTTTATTTATATACAAACACTGTAAACAAACAGTATCGCTAGTAACTCTTCGAGTGTTTTTTTAAATGGCGGAGCCATTTTCTAAAGTTTTATTAAAATTTTCTAAAGTTTTATTAACCATGAGAAATACCATGCGAAATGTCATGAGAAAGAGACAAGATGTGTCGACTTCAAAACATTGTATATAAAAATGTAAACAAGGCATGTCTAAGGTGCGTTAGGCTTGTTAATTTTTTTTACTCTTTTAAATCTGTTCATGCCCTAATCTTTCGGGTTAATGGAAATGGAGTGAAAAGAACAAAAAGAGCATATAAATTAGTTCCAATAAGTTATCCATATCTCAAATATGCTTAAGTGTTAATCATAAATGAAAACAACCCAAAATCATGTACCACAATAACATTTATTATACAAATTTTTGAAAGGCAACTAGTTGCGGTTAACAAACCATCTTCAGGCCAAAAAATAATATATTAAGATTAAATCTTAAATAATTTTTAGCATTTTGCTAAAGTGCCGCTACTAAGCAAGGAAGGGATGGGGGCGGAATTGTAAGGATAGTAAGGATAGTAAGTTTGGGGAACATGAAAGATCCAAATAAACCAAGTGGGTAAGAAACACTTAAAATTAAAATTAAATTTAAATTTAAAAAAAATTTGGAAGGATATTTATGACCTCTCACAGCTAATAGCCCTTTAGGGCGTTCAGGAAAAAAAAGAGGAAAAAATAATAGAAAGTAAAATTTCTGGAAGGAAAGCCCCCAACAGGTAGTAAATCTACATGGGGGGTCCCATGTTATCAAGAACAATGCACATCGTATGTACGTCTGCAGCGCAGTGAAAGTAAACCAACTACAAATTGGCAGGAGTAACCGTCCACAAAAGGACTAAATAAAGGGAAGCTATCATTAAACCCCCCTAAGAAAATTATTGGAAAGTGTCGACATTGACAGCATCAAAGAGTCGCAATAACCAAGTGGAAAAGATAAATTAGTCTTCGAAATGTGTCTGAGTGGCGTTAAAAGACTTAAATCCACATACCCCAGCTTTTCACTGGAGACATGGAGTGCAAGCATGCGCAGAGTAGTTTTATTTTTGTTGTGGATTGTATTAGTTTTATTTTGTTTACAAGTTTAATTTCAATAAAATGGCAAACAAAATCAGTAAATATAATTATGATTTGGTGGAAATTCAGGATAACAGTTTAATTCTTCAAGAGAAACAGAGTAATGCATTAATTTATAAGTTATTTCAATATTGATACCTAATTCTTTTCTTTTTTTTGTTTAGCTGGTGTATTATATCAGATGCTACAAATTGAAGAAATTGTATACATATTTGTTAAAAAAGAAAATAAATCAACAGAAAGAAAAGAAAAACTATGCACAAACGAAGAAAAAGAAAATAAGTCTACAGAAGGTGAAACAAAACTCTGTACAAATGAAAACACACTATACTTAAGAGGTAAAATTGAAGAAGCACAATCTAAATTCGAGAAACATGTATAACTAAAAATTGCTGAACAATGCTCTAAAGAATTTTCCAAAATTGTCACATCTCAACAAGTGGAGACGTCTATCAACTTAGCAAGACAACTTCAAAAAATTACAACGGTAACTTAATAGTAATTAGCCGCTTTTTTGCTGCTAATTAGTTGTGGAAAAAGAAATTTTGCCGCTCTTTTTTTTTATTAAAAATTAAACATCTTACTAACTTGATATCAAGTTAGCAAGACCACTGCGTAAATAATGACGATATCAAAAAACTAAAAGCTGGAGAATTTGTCGCTTTTTTGACGTTAATTTGTTTTGGAAAAAAAAATTTCCGCTCTTTTTTTTTAATTAAACATCTTGCTAACTTGATATCAGGTTAGCAAGACAACTGTGTAAATAATGACGATATTAAAAAACTAAAAGCTGGAGAATTTGCCACTTTTTTGCCGTTAATTTGTTGTGGGAAAGATTTCTGCCTCTCTATTTTTTATTAATAATAAACATCTCGCTAACTTGATTTCAAGTTAGCGAGACAACTGTGTAAATAATGAAGATATCAATAAACTAAAAGCTGGAAAATTCGCCGCTTTTTTGCCGCTAAGGAGCTGAGGAAACAAAATAATTGCCGCCTGTTTTTTTTAAACAATTTCCAGGATTTTATATAGTAACTTCAAATTTTACAAAAATAAAATTTACTTACTTACTGTTTTTTAAAGAGGAAAATGCGCTAAAAAGCGGCAAATTCTCCAGCTTTTAGTTTTTTGATATCGTCATTATTTATGCTGTTGTCGTGGTAACTTGATATCAAGTTAGCAAGATGTTTAATTTTTAATAAAAAAAGAACAGTAAATTCTCCAGCTTTTAGTTTTTTGATATCGTCATTATTTACGAGTAGTCTTGCTAACTTGATATCAAGTTAGCAAGATGTTTAATATTTAATAAAAAAAAGAGCGGCAAATTTTTTTCCACAATTAATTAGCAGCAAAAAACGGCAAAATATTGATAAGGTACCGTTGTAATTTTCTGAAGTTGTCTTGCTAAGTTGATAGACATCAAGTGGAGGGCAAATGGAAGCAATTAAAAAGAACTATTGTCATTCATAACAAAACCAGTGGCAAGCACCGACGCCGTTGGGAATATTTTGATGTAATAAATTAGTTTATGCATAAAAAACCTGAAATTTCACCACCAGCAACATGCAGCAGTTCAGAAGGGCTAGTGGTAAGGGAAGAAAACTCTACCTCTACAGAAGAAAATAGTGCAAGAACATCCAAAATCGGAAGCAGTTTTTCAAAAAAGAGAAAGGTGAAAAGATCAGAAATGAACAAAAGGCATGATGAAATAATGCAGACTTGGTCGTTTTACTGAGCTGTTTGAACAAATGGTTGATAAAATGTAATCAAAATTAAAGCCCTTAATTTCTAGTGTTACGTCCATAAATAATAATTATTTTAAAGATTTGTTAGCTAGTTTTTTATTTGATAGAATAAGAAAAGTTTTAAGTTTGTTAATGTAATAATAATTTTGTTCAATTAGCTTATTTTTTGTTTGATACAATAGGAAAAAGTTTGCTTATTAATGAGTTTATTTAAAATAAAATAATATAAACAGTTAATGAATTTATTTAAACATGTCTTGGAATCCTCAGGTTATTAACAAAATTGTTTCTTTGATAATGGCCTGTTCATTCTGTATTTCTTCATCTAAGTCTAGCTTGGATTTGCTCTAATTCTCTTTGTAAATTAATAATATCATCTGCTAAATAACCATTTAGGATGTATAAATTATGAAGAATGCATCCACTTGCAATTAGAAGAACAATTAATTCCATTTTCTTTGTTTCTAATAGTTTTAGTCTTCTAAATCTACCTTTAAGCTAAGCAAAAGCGTTTTATATGACACAACATTAAACTTGCATTGCCTCAAGGTAAGAACACCAATTCTATTAAAGCCAATCGTTAAATATGGTGTTAACTGTTAACTTGTAGGCCAAATCATCAAATGTCAAAAATGTTACTTGCTCATTTATTATTTTTTTATGTAAATCTGATCTCTTATACAAAGCAAGATAAAGGGGGGTTACTTTTTTCCTGGGGGAAGTACTTTTTTCCTGGGGGAAGTACTTTTTTCCTGGGGGAAGTACTTTTTTCCTGTGGCAAGTACTTTTTTTCCATGGGGAAATACTTTTTTCTTGGGGGAAGAACTTTTTTCCTTGTAGACAAATATGTTTGTCCGTTTCTACATTTCATATATTATATTTCTTCTTTTCGTGCTATTTATTTGGTATCCTGCTGTGTCAATTACCTCCTTTACCCCCCCATATCTACGCCCCTGCTTGCAAACGAGCCAGATGGGGAATTGATTGCGGATGATCCTCCAGAAGCAATTATCCGGGAAGTGATTTCTTTTTTCTTCTTGTCCAAGATGTAGAAAAATGCATTGTTGCTATCTTTTTAAATTTTTTATATAAAAAAATGCATTGTTGCTTTGATTTTCAATAACCTGTATGGAAAAATGCATTCTTGCTATTTATTTTAAATTCTTGTGTAAACAATATGCATTGCTGCTTTGTTTTTTTAAATTTCTTGTGCAAAAAAAATGCATTGTTGCTTTGTTTTTCAATTTCTTGTATGGAAAAATGCACTGTTGCTATGAATTTTAAATTCTAGTATAAAAAATGAATTGTTGCTTTGTTTTTCAATTTTTTGTATGAAAATATGCATTATTGCTTTGTTTTTCAATTTCCTGTATTGAAAAATGCATTCGTGATTTGAATTCAAATTATTGTGTAAAAAAATGCATTGTTGCTTTATTTTTTTCTGTGTGGAAAATTGCATTCTTGCTTTGAATTTCAATTTTTTATATAAATAAATGCATTGTTGCTTTATTTTTCAATTTTCTTTGTGGAAAAATGCACTTTGCTTTGTATTTCAAATTTTTATGTGAAAAAATGTTTTTTTTGTTTTCAGTTTCCTGTGGGGAAAATACATTGTTGGTTTGTTTTATAACCTTCTGTGGGAAAAGATGCATTGTTGCTTGCGTTTGTTTTCAAATTTGTGTGTGAAAAATACATTTATGGCTGCTTTTTCCAATTTTTTGTAGGGAAAATACATTTTTGCTGTTTTTCCAATTTTTTGCATAAAAAAATGCATTGTTGCTTTGTTTTTCAATATCCTGTATGGGATAATGCATTCTTGCTATTTATTTTACATTCTTGTGCAAAAAATTTGCATTGCTGCTTTGTTTTTTTTAATTTCCTGTGTGGAAAAATGCATTCTTACTTTGTTTTTTAATTTTGTGTATGAAAAAATGCATTCTTGCATTGAATTTCAATTTCTTGTGTAAAAAATGCATTGTTGCTTTGTTTTTCAATTTCCTGTATGGAAAAATGCATTGTTGCTTTGAATTTTAAATTCTAGTATAAAAAATGCATTGTTGTTTTGGTTACAAATTTTTTGTATGAAAAAATACATTGTTGCTTTGTTTTTTAATTTTCTCTATGGGAAATGCATCCTTGATTTCAAATTCTTGTGTAAAAAAATGCATTGTTGCTGTATTTTTTTATTCACTGTGTGGAAAAATGCACTTTTGCTTTGAATTTCAAATTTTTATGTAAAAAAATGTTTTTTGTTGTTTCGTGTGGGGAAAAATGCATTGTTGGTTTGTTTTATAAGGTTTTTTTTTCAAATTTGTGTGTGAAATGCATTTATGACTGTTTTTTAATTATTTTTTTAGGGAAAATGCATTTTTGTTGTTTATCCAATTTTTTGTACGGAAAAATGCTCTGGTTTTTTCTCCAAGTCATGTTTGAAAACTGCATTTTTGCTGCTTTTCTGTGAAATGGACTAGCAACTCAACAATTACAACAAGTTACCGAAAAATTAGTAATTCTAAATTTTAATGTGAAAAAATGTATTCTTGCTCCTTTTTTCATATTTAACTATGGAAAAATGTATTCTTGATTCTTTTTTTCAAAATTAACAGTGGAAAAATACATTCCTGTTTCTTTTTTTCAAATTCGAGTGTGGAAAAATGCATTCATGCTCCTTTTTTCCAAATTAACAGTGGAGAAATGCAATCTTGCTTCTTTTTTCAAATATAACTGTTTAAAAATGCATTCCTTTTTTTTTCAAATTCGTGTGTAGAAAAATGCATTCTTGCTCATTTTTTTCAATTTTAACTATGGAAAAATGCATCATTGCTTGTTTTTATTCCAATTGAATTGAGGAAAAATGTATTCATGCTTTTTCCCAATTCATGTGTGATTTTTTCTAGGTCCTTTTTAGAGTTTTCTCCTAACTTTCATGAAAAAATTTATTTATTTTTGTAAAAATTTGCACCTTATATGTGTTTTTTCTATACTTTCGTTTTCATTGGAAACATTTTAGGAAAAAACTTCCCCATTGGAAACATTTCTATATCATTTTTCTCTGATTTTCTGCGGAAAAATACTTTTCGGCGTTTATTTTTGATTTTCTGGAGTTTTCCGTGAATTTTCCTTCACTTTTTTCCAGATCTATTCCAACAGTGATTCTATAATTATTATATCTGAAATATCATTTACGCGAGTGATTATCTGATTGATTATTTTCTCTTAACCCTTGCGATGAAATCCTCTTGTGAAACACGCTGTATATAAGGGCGCACATTACATTTTTTCCTGGGGGCGTTGGTAATTTTTTCCTGGGGGAGGGTAATCAACTTTTAAACAAATATATATGTTTGTCCTTTTCTAGATTTCATTTCTTCTTTTCGTGCTATTTTTTTGTATCCTGGGGGGAGGGTAATTACCCTCTTTAACCTCCCCATATCTACGCCCTTGAAACAAAGTCATATCATATATGGAACCTTCTTCTGTAGAGTTAATATCAGTAAAAAGTTTATTATTTTTACAAACAGCTTGCAATAGCACTGAATGGTAATTACATATGAATTAGCGTGAATCTTTGTTGCTTTAATGTGTATATGACTCCCATCAATGCTTCATATTATGCCTAAAATTGAACATTTCAAGTATTAGTACAAAACATTTTTAATTTTAATAAGAATATCTACCAGAAAAAACCGTTTACTGCAAAAGCTCTTCTTATCTGAACTTGTCTATGCTCTCATGGCCAGAAAATTATTCTATATTCTCTATTTACTTCTAATAATAATGTAGAAATCCTATATAAGATTTCCCAAGTAGACTTACTTCTACCAAATTTTTCAGCTACTGATCTGCAATAACAATAATTAGTGATAATTATGTAATCTCAACTTAAATAGTTACCTAAAACATTCTAAATTTCCTAGACACCAAAGAGTAATCATTATTTCTTTTTCAACGATAGTTCGTGGAAAGCCACCGCGGTTAATTTCGGCTAAAATGAAATGTAATTTTCTTATCAGATCTTCGAAAGCCGTTGGTGTTAACTGAAAATGTTCTTTAAATTTCCTGTCACTGAAATTCGTAACGGTTTATTCAGCATAATCCATAATTTTTTTTCTTCATCAGAAGAGCTTAGGTCAGTGAAGTTGGCACCCACTTTTGCAAATTTTCCAAATATTTTGTGTGCACTCGTTTGTCCATCGATTGTCCTCTAATTATTTTCGTTTGTCCGATCTTCGTTTCAAAATGGTGGCCCAAAAACTTTTTTTTGCAAATTTTGCTCCCGGCACCCACAAATTGCAAAAAAAAAAATTTCACCGCACAGATCGTTTGCCCTTTGTTTGTCCACCAATTAGTTTTGTTTGTCCACCCACCGGTTAATTATAATTAATTATATATATTTAAAAAAATGTGATATTGTGAAGTTGGCACACCCTTTTTTGAATTTTGAAATTTTTTTTCGTGCATTCGTTTGTTCATCGTTAGTCCAAGATTGTCCACCTAAAATTTCTGTTTGTCCAAACACCATTTAAAAATCGACGATTTTGGTTTTATTTAATAAACACCTTAATTTTTAAATATAGAAAAAAACTTTATAAGGTTTTTTTATTGAAGGTCAAATAGCGCTTAATATAGCCTATCCAATTTTTTAAAACAACGTTTCGTCTTTGAAGGGCCAACATCAACTATTTTTTTAAATACGGATCTGTACATTTTATTTCATTTTTGAAATCCCCATTTTTTCATTATCCAACCATGTAGAATATTTAATTTTTGTACGTACTTTAGGAATTTTTCTTTTTTCTCTTCCTATCTACACTTAGTACGTTTTAATAGCATTAATAGTTTTTCTGTTACAGGGGTTAAATAAAAAGTTATTTATTAAAATATACAATAATCTAAGTTATTTTGTTTAATTAAAAAATACATTAAAATCTATTTCAGACCATTTAAAATAGAATAAAAATTCTGTAAATGGGAATTTTTTCAAAATTTTTAAGCAAAAATTGTGACCTTGAGAAAAGGGAGAGACCAAAATGAGAAAAATTATATTTATGATCTCTCCCTATTTTCACAACCACAATTTTTTATCTAAAATTTTGAAAAAATTCAGTTATATAGAATATTTTTTTCTCTTTCTATCAACATTTAACACGATTTAATAGTATCGATAGTTTTCTTGTTACAGGGGTTAAACAAAAAATTATTTATTAAAATGTACAATTATCTAAGTTATTTTGATTAATTAAAAAATATATTAAAATCTATGTAAGCCCATTAAAAAGAGATTAAGAAATTCTGTAAATGGGAATTTTTTCAAAATTTTTAAGCAAAAATTGTGACCTTGAGAAAAGGGAGAGACCAAAATGAGAAAAAAAATAGTTATGGTCTCTCCCTATTTTCACAACCACAATTTTGTATCTAAAATTTTGAAAAAATTCACTTATATAGAATATTTTTTTCTCTTTCTATCAAAATTTAATACGATTTAATGGTATCGATAGTCTTCTTGTTACAGGGGTCAAACAAAAAATTATTTATTAAAATCTACAATAGGCTATTATTTCAATAAAATACGGGATGATAAGTCTACAAACGTATAACTCGAAAAAAATTAAAATTAACACACACAGCCCAACAAAAATCTATTGTGTTTACTATGAATATGACGTCACAATATAGCGTTTATGACATTTCAAAAACAGCTTTAAAAAATGATTTTTAAAATTGAATTATAAAATTTATAATGCATTTTTATGAATAGAAATCAACATTTCTCGGTTTTTACAAAATCTATCATAAATACCTATTTTTAGATTTTTTCTTACATGGTGCAAAATATTTTGGTTTATGAGATCTCTGTATACGCAAATTAAATTCGATCCACCTGTATAGTCTAAACCCAGTGAAAAAAATATTTATTTTGTTGCATAGTGTTATAATTTTGAAAAAAAGAAGCTGAAGATTGTCTACTAGAATTTTATTTGTAGATGTTATAAAATCATTTGTCTGTTCTAGTCCAGAGAATTTAACCAAATGAGAATTCGCTTTTTGCCCTTCGTTTTGAAATGGTGCTTAGACAAACAAAAATCTTAGGTGGACAATCTTGGACTAACGATGAACAAACGAATGCACGAAACAAAAAATTTCAAGATTCAAAAACGGGTGTGCCAACTTCACAATATCACAATTTTTTAAAAGTTAGATAATTAGCTATAATTAACCGGTGGGTGGACAAACAAAACAAACTGGTGGACAAAGAAATGACCTGTGCGGTTCAATTTTTTTTCAATTTGGGTGCCGAGAGCAAAATTTGCAAAAAAAGGTTTTGGGTCACCATTTTGAAACGAAGAGTGGACAAACGAAAATAATTAGTGGACAATAATGGACAAACCAATGCACATAAAATCTTAGGGAAATTCCCTAAAGTGGGTGCCAACTTCACTTTCCTGAAGAGCTTTCATATAAAAGATTTCTTGCAGCTCTAACTATCACCAATTGAGGGTTCATTTTGTTAATACTCTACAAAAACTGTCCGGCTTACTCCAGCACTATATACTCTCTCTTTACGTCCGAATTCACACACTCCCCTCATCCACTGCACCTAATGACCCGAGTCTCACAAGCCGAACGCACCTCTAATAGTAAATGGTCTAGTTTAGTCTAAAACCCTGGTGCTTCCACATATACCTGTAAAAATTTGGGTCAAAACTGGGAGATCTCTACCTACTTGATTTTGACTAATTTTGAGAGATTACTAGAGTTTCACATTAGAAATTCCAGATGGCGCATATATCGGTCATAGTAAACTGTACTAACAGATATTTTTAATCTAGTACTGAATACAGACGAATGCTCGAATCTGCAGCTTTACACTATCCATGCAAAATGTGACAAACTCAGCGAGAACTCGAACAATTCTAAACAGCGGAATCTTACAGAATTCTGGTAAGTTCTTTTGAACGAATCAGGTGGTACTCCCAAAATCGAACCAATAGGTACACCAGGGTTTTTAGACATCTTAGTCTGGTTATTACACTTGTCAATTTTTATTATTGTAGTTATGTCAAATGAAGCTTAAGACTTTCCCTTTTTATCTCACTATTAAATGTAATAAACGTGTTTCTGATTATTAAGTGTTTGAATAAATTATTAAATGCCTGGCAATTTTTTACAATAACACCATGTTTCATGAAATATCAGAATTATAAGAAATAACATTAAATTGTAAGAAATAATGACAAATTGTAGGAAGTAACGCTAAATTCTCATATTTATATCTTTTTATATCACCATTAGAATAGAATAACATCAAATTTTAAGAAATGACCTCACATTTTGGAATAAAAAGAAATAGGTAATACATACAAACAAAATTTAATAAAATATCAAGAAGAAATTTATAATTATGGGGATTTCAGAAAATGTTAGTTAAATTAACTCACCGTCTGTACAGTCTGCATCCTGAAGGTAACCTGTTGTCCCGCTTGCGATGAGTTGATGCCCTGCGCCGGGGCAGGTCCCACTCTGAGCAGCTGGTACTGTCCATTTTCAGTCTTGAGCAACAGCGCTCCTTGTTGGCCGGGTTGCAAACCATGAAAGCTTTGTAAGGTTAATTGCTAAAACATGGATAAGCACACCTTTTAGAGAAACACTATACCCGAAAGATGGACTCTGAACTAACGTAGGCTACGGTTCTACGAGAAATCAGAGATGCTGCTGTGATGAGAATTATGTGTCTACCAATAAAAAAATTAATAAACAATTCCTGTTTATTGAATTTTTTTATAAAATAATTGGGTTGTGCAATTATTGAGTTTATATAGACAAACAAATAATATTAATTTTGGTAGACACATTAAAAAAAGCATGCAAAAAAAGCAAAAAGCTACCAAGCATTTTGGAAAAAAAATTAAAATACTTTAATAAAAAAAATTACCAAATCTTCTATATTTCGTTTATTATGGCAACATTGTACAGGCAATTTAACATTGATCGATCACAGACTGAAAATAATTTTTTTTAGAAAAATAATTGTTAAGCAATTATGTTGCATGCCAGTAAATATAAAATATAAATAATAAAATTTGGTTAAGCAGTTTTATCACAAATTAGTAAATTTAAGATGTTATTCAATGTGGCAACAAATAACCCAAAAAATCAGCACTCAGTTATAAAATATTTCAAATTAATTACATAAAATGCTGTATTACGTTAATTTAAAATTATAATTAATTCATTATTTATTGAATTTAGAATCGTTATTTCGCAATTTTAAGTGATCATATAAGGACTTATATAAAATTACTTATTCATTTTATTATTCTAAAAATAATTTTAGTATAAATTTCACCCATTTGTGGCTAACTTACCAAAAACCACCGAATAGTTAGTAAATGATTATCAAATAATAAATAAACAAAATACAACCAGCGTGTACAGTGTGTACGAAATTTAAATAAATTTCCAACTTTTACTAAAATAAAAACAATGACAAGTAAATCTAATTTACTTAACATTTGTTTGACAAAATTTACTCAATTTAAAAATCCTAGAAATTTTATATACCTTTTAGAGATTTCCTATATATTTAGTTAATTGTAGATATTATAGCAAGCTTGTATTATTAAAATAAATATGAAATTAACACAATAAGCTTTTTTTAAGAATTGTCATGAAATAATAAAAATTGTTAATTGGTTCCTTTCTGTTAGTCTAAAACTAACCAAATTGTATCTACGGGCATTGGGAGTATCTAGAAAAGGTCAGATTTTATATTACCACTTGTATTTTCATAGTTAAATATTATCAATTTAATAAAATGGTTCCTTCATCAAAAGAGACTAAAGTAAATATAAGAATTTATGTCACAGGAGGTAGATTTTATATTATTATTACACATTTATATTTTACAGTACTAGTTATTAATTGAATTAATTTGAAAATATAAAATATCTTTTTTTGAAAAAAAAATAGATTCAGATTTTGACAAAAAAATTCTCTTTGCCTATACAGTGTTGTAAATCACAGAAAAGGAGATGAAAAATACTTAAAAAAATTTCGGAAAGTTTTCTAGTTCTACTTTTATAATAATAATAATGCTAAATTATTGGTTTGAAACTTCTTCTAACTCTCAAACTTAACAAGAATTATAAAAGATTAAATGTACAAGTGTTAATTTTATTTTTTATAGAAAATTGTAGCTGTAAAGGTAAAACAGTTTAAAATGCCGAAAATCACCCCAAATCTTTAGATGGCACATTTATTTTTGACACTACTTCAGGTATTAAAGCGAGACTTATGCCATTTGTAAGAAGATACAAAGTTCTAAATTTTTTACTATTATAATTATAGACTATTTTTAGGTCAATTTATGAAAGCTTTACATAGCTGCAATAGCAAAAAGACATATCTGGGCAAATTTTGTTATTTTTCCAATTCTATTCAAAAAAAATATTGAAAAAAATGTAAAATTGGCTCAAAAAGGTATATAATATTTGATTCAATAGTTGGCTTAAATTTTAGTAAAAATATATAAAAATAATATTTTTTTCTGTCAAACAAGTGCTATTGATATACAAGACATAACAAAATTCTAAAATGCATCAAATAGGAAGGCTTTTTATATTAGAGCGTAGTTAGAGAAGCATTGACGATTAGCTAACAAGCACAACAAGGTCGAAATTTAAAATTTCAACACAGATACAATTTTTAATAAAATAATTCAATTTTTTGAACAAGAAACTACAATATTTTTTAAAAAATAGATGATAAAATCACCAATAGATGGCACATCTAATTTATTAAACACTGTAAATATTAAAATTTAGAAACAATTCTAGATAAAATTAAATGTGTAAACAATATTGTTCAACACTTGTATTTTAGATTTCAAATTATTAAAATTGGGATACTCATGTAGCATATTAGACCAGTGAATATTTAAATAAGACACTTTCAACAAATGTTTATTTTTATATTATATTTTAAATTAAAATTAAGTAATGTCTGACAAATTTCTATATTATTAAGAAGTAGTATCAGTATCAGATATAACATGTTCCAAATTCTAGTTGTGAAAAGTTCCAAAAGTCTTTATATAAGTGACTACAGAAATATACAGAAATATTTTATCTAATTGGGTACAGTTTTTCCAATATTGAAAAATACTTTTATGATCAGTTTTCAAAAAATTCTAGGAGAATAATGGTACAAAATGTTTAAAGCCTGTCATCCTAGAATCACAGATAGGATAATAATATGACCAGCAAGAATCTAGAGCAGTGGAATTAAGGAAATTTGGAATTACATCGAACAGAATATATAGTTTTCAATGCAGATGAAGCTACTTTCTACATGAATACTGCCTGTTCCGATATATTGGGCAATAAATATACTTCCAAAAGCAAGTCGATAACCCAAAATACGTAGCAAATCCATTGCTCGAAAAATTCAAGATTTAGAAAAAGATAATAGAGGTACCACAATGTCTGAAAATAATAGAACCAAATCACTAATAGCTAAAAATATCCATGTCAACACAGGAACAGATTTCAATAAGGACTTTCAGGATATCAGATTCTCAGTAAACAAAAACTTAACTGTCTAAAAGAATAAAAAGAGAAAAAAAACTGAACTAACATCTCCCTAAACATTAAATCGAGCCAAGAAAAAGAGAAATAATAGAAAAGAGGACAAGAGAGATTCTAAAGAACAGGGAAGAAACAAGTAAAAGGCAAACACAAACAAAAAAGGGAATTCTGACTCATCTATGAAAAAAGATTTAGATATAAATGAAGAAGATGAATTATCATTCAAACAGGACGTTTTGTGTTTAGTAAATTTCTAGGCAACAAAATTTGTAGAAAAAAAGGAGCATCATATATTCAAGTCCTAACTATGTTTTTGACAGGTTATTAATTAAAGAACTTTACTTATTAGCTTAAATATACAGGTTTGGCCAAACTTTTATGGAACATAGGAAATTTGTAATGAGGAAGAATGCATTTATGTGACAATTTAATGAGAAGAAATGGAAATCTGACTCATCTACTTGGAAAAAAGATTTAGATGACAATAAAGAAGATGAATTATCATTCGAACAGGACGTTTTGTGTTTAGTAAATTTCTAGGCAACAAAATTTGTAGAAAAAAAGGAGCATCATATATTCAAGTCTTGACTATACAGGTTTGGCCCAACTTTTACGGAACATAGGAAATTTGTAATGAGGAAGAATGCATTTATGAGACAATTTAATGAGAAAAAATGGAAATCTGACTCATCTACTTGGAAAAAAGATTTAGATGACAATAAAGAAGATGAATTATCATTCGAACAGGACGTTTTGTGTTTAGTAAATTTCTAGGCAACAAAATTTGTATAAAAAAAGGAGCATCATATATTCAAGTCTTGACTATACAGGTTTGGCCCAACTTTTACGGAACATAGGAAATTTGTAATGAGGAAGAATGCATTTATGTGACAATTTAATGAGAAGAAATGGAAATCTGACTCATCTACTTGGAAAAAAGATTTAGATGACAATAAAGAAGATGAATTATCATTCGAACAGGACGTTTTGTGTTTAGTAAATTTCTAGGCAACAAAATTTGTAGAAAAAAAGGAGCATCATATATTCAAGTCTTGACTATACAGGTTTGGCCCAACTTTTACGGAACATAGGAAATTTGTAATGAGGAAGAATGCATTTATGAGACAATTTAATGAGAAAAAATGGAAATCTGACTCATCTACTTGGAAAAAAGATTTAGATGACAATAAAGAAGATGAATTATCATTCGAACAGGACGTTTTGTGTTTAGTAAATTTCTAGGCAACAAAATTTGTATAAAAAAAGGAGCATCATATATTCAAGTCTTGACTATACAGGTTTGGCCCAACTTTTACGGAACATAGGAAATTTGTAATGAGGAAGAATGCATTTATGAGACAATTTAATGAGAAAAAATGGAAATCTGACTCATCTACTTGGAAAAAAGATTTAGATGACAATAAAGAAGATGAATTATCATTCGAACAGGACGTTTTGTGTTTAGTAAATTTCTAGGCAACAAAATTTGTATAAAAAAAGGAGCATTATATATTCAAGTATTAACTATACAGGTTTGGCCAAACTTTTACGGAACATAGGAAATTTGTAATGAGGAAGAATACATTTATGCAACAATTTAATGAGAAAAAATGGAAATCTGACTCATCTACTTGGAAAAAAGATTTAGATGACAATAAAGAAGATGAATTAACATTCGAACAGGACGTTTTGTGTTTAGTAAATTTCTAGGCAACAAAATTTGTAGAAAAAAGGAGCATCATATATTCAAGTCTTGACTATACAGGTTTGGCCAAACTTTTACGGAACATAGGAAATTTGTAATGAGGAAGAATGCATTTATGCGACAATTTAATGAGAAAAATGGAAATCTGACTCATCTACTTGGAAAAAAGATTTAGATGACAATAAAGAAGATGAATTATCATTCGAACAGGAGATTTTGTGTTCAGTGAATTTCAAGGAGACATAAAATTTGTAGAAAAAAATAAGCATCATATTTTCTTAGAACAATGTTTTTGACATATTATTAATTAAAGAACTTTACTTATTAGCTTAAATATACAGGTTTGGCCAAACTTTTAAGGAACATAGGAAATTTGTAATGAGGAAGAATGCATTTATGCGACAATTTAATGAGAAAAAATGGAAATCTGACTCATCTACTTGAAAGAAAGATTTAGATGACAATAAAGAAGATGAATTATCATTCAACCAGGACGTTTTGTGTTTAGTGAATTTCTAGGCGACAAAATTTGTAGAAAAAAGTCTTAACTATGCTTTTGAGATATTATTAATTAAAGAACTTTACATATTAGCTTAAATATACAGGTTTGGCTAAACTTTTATGGACCATGGGAAATGTGTAATGAAAAGAGGAATGCATTTATGCGACAATTTAATGAGAAAAAATAAGACAAAACATTCACCACTCTTGTGGATGATTGTAAATGGCAACATTTATACCTTCTTTATGTTTATTTTTAAGTTTAGAAAATATTTATTAGGGCCAAATATTTTCTTATTTAAAAATTATTTAATGTGTTTACACTGATGGGTTTTGAAAATAAATTAAATATTCTTAAAAAGAAAAATAATTCTGGATAAATGAATAATAAAAAATCGAAAAATTCTCATAAATATAATTGTAAAAAACAAAATAAGATTAAAAAAAACACATTCTCGTACAAAACATTATCCAAATTTATTTTAAAGTAATAATCGGCTAAAGCTGAATTCAGTTTGTTTGATGATCGACTAGAGACTAACTATCAGTAGATAGAACCTTCATTAACTTTAAAGGTTCTTTAAGTAATGACAATGACATTTAGACTGTGACAATTTCACAAGAAATAAACTACTTGTAGAGTTTTATTCTAAAGGTCATTGATTTTATTTACTGAATCTTTAAAGTTAATGAACGTTCAATCTACTTACAGTAAATCTCTCAATTTGTCAGTATTTCTCCAAAAGACGATGCGTTATGGTAAATTAAGAATACTTTTAAAAAAGTCATATATGACTTCAGTTTACACCGATATTCAATTAAGATGAATAGAGCTCAGACATGACCTAATTAAAAAAATAGAAGAATAGAAAATAGGTTAATTAGTTTAGAGCAATTTTGAATTCTACAGAAGTTAAAAGAAATCAGACTTGTCAAATGATGACAACTACTTATCAGATTCAGAAGACTAAAATACAAAATAAACCCTACCATTGGCAAGGAGATAATTAAAATGTTTTTAACATCTTAACTTATTTGTTTAAGTAAACAAAAAGTTTTCACTTTCACAAGAAAACATGCAAATTTATCTACAATAAAATACCCATGCTAAATCGAAAGTTTAACGCCGGATCTGAACGGTACCCTTTGAGAGGCTAGATTGATTTTGGGAGTACAATACAATAGTTCTTAAACGTCAAAATATGAAAGTTATAAAATTGTACAACTAATAACTTGAGCATTACAAGTCGTAATTGAAAATTTGATACAAAGTAGTTGCATACTAACTGAAAATCGGAAATCTGATTAAAAATACAGCAGTAAAACTCGGTAAATTATTGATCATAAAACGTGGGTAGTTTTGTTCTGAATATATGTCCGATAAAGTAAAGACAACAAACAATAAAAAGAAGCTGCTATCATATTCTTAATATCAATCAAAGACTCACTTTTATGGTACTTGTCATGTTTTTAAGATATATTGAAAAGTGATGGAATCTATATGTCATCAAAGACAGGCAGAAACATGTCGCTGCTTGTCTCATTTTGAACAAGAAAAATGAAACGAGAATAAGTAGTTCGCAGTTTATTTCAGTACTTAATTGAATATCGGTGTAAACTAAATGAATGGACTTTATCCTATGTTCCGAAAAACATTGGCCAAACCTGTATGTCATCTATTGCGACATTTTAGTTTTAGGATAACACTGATCTTAAGAATTTTTTCATACTATAAGTTTTAATAAATGTTCATAATAAAGTGATTACCATACCTATTTATATACTTTTTTCAAAGAGAAATACCTGCATTTGTTCCAACAAGTAAATTGATAATTCAGAAAATAAATTTAAGTGAATGAGATATTATCTGTAATAAAATACTTTCAATACTCTTGAACTACAATCCCCAATAATATGTTTGTTAACTATTCTATAGTTACAAAATTTAAAATAAAATCAAGTTTATTGACATATTAAGTTAAGTTATGTCCTCAATTTAGGGTTAGATTTGTTATAATTGTCAGGAAAGTAGCAATAAAATAAATATTAAATATATACTGATTTATCAATTAAAAAATAATTTTTGAGAATTAAAATTTGTAAAATGAAGGTATCGCAATAGTTATAAAATTTACTACAAAAATACAATTAAATTTCGACCATTTTCTGAATATCTACTGGAGTTTTGCTCAAAAAATAGTTGGCAAAAAAAAGTTAGAAAACTAATCTCTCCCTAATACAAAGCAACAAAAGCAACACATTAACTGTTATCAGAAAGATTCTTCAATTAACAAAAATAGTGGTTTTTAATTAAAAAAATACTTTCCAAATAAAATTTATACTTTACTTTACAAAAATTTAAATATTTTTTAATAATTCCTTGACCCAAATTTATTTTCTGTTTAAAATTCAATGTTGAAATCAATGTTATTGTTTATATGTGTCCATTAGAACCTAAGTTTGAGGTTATGTTGTCTTGTCAAAAAACTGTTAAATAAATAACTACAAATTAGTAATAACAAAGTTGAGACTAAAATATAGTTATTTGATTGAAGTTGTTTTTGAAATTGGGACCTTGTTTAAAAGGAATTCTAGGATAATAAAGCGAGCCTTCCCATTCGAGCAATACTCGATTGAACTTACTGGAGTCCCAGGTCGGGCCCCTACTAACTGAGGTGCGCTTAGCACTACACGAGCTGGTTGCCCTTTCTGCTGCTGACTAACTCCAGGTCTAACATTGACCACCTGGAGATTAGAAAGGATATTTGGGGATTGTGTGCTTGGGCTACCTACGTTATTGGCCTGGCCCACTGATGAAGCCACGTTCATAGGTACCGTGACGAGTCCGGGGGCTCCTGGTGCGCCGCTGGTCTTAAGTACCAACGTTTGTTGCTTGTTTTGGATGTTTTGTACGTTCGCGGGATTCGATTGAAGAACGGTTTGTTGCGGAAGGCCTATGGTGCCGTTCGGAAGAGTGACTCTGTTTTGTAGGATGGCCTGGCCGGTTTGGTTGGCCTGGCCCTGGGTGTAGACGATTTTGACGCCTTGGCCCTCCGGTGGCTTGGTGTTTGTATCGACGGTCGCACTTTGGTTCACGTACGATGTTGTCACTGGGCCCGCGTTACCGCTCAGTATCATCGCGTTAGCGCTGTTATTATTCGACACTTGTTTGTTTCCATCGTTCGTATTTACACTTGTGATCGAATCACCGTTGGATAAAATCCCGTGTTTCTGTGGGGCTACAGTCCCGCCGTTTGATATTGCACTATTTACGTGGTTCTGATTAATCACGATCGCCGAACCTGGCTGAGATGAAGCTGGTGGTGTTGATGTGACGAGCTGATTCTCTAAGGAGCCCACGATCGCATTTACGGCCGATTCATCAACATCTGTACTCAGAGCTTCCTCGAGAAACTTAGCTGACGCCATTTTCCGAGACCCAACTGTGAAGCGCTGTTGCCGATTCTCCTATCTCGAAAAGTCAAACACGCAACATGCCAAGCATTTCAACGTTTTTTATTCATCTATATTTAAATTTTATTTTCATACTCGAATTTTAAAAGATAATTAAAATAATAAAAATGTAATGTTGGGTTCATTCACCCTGTATATTTTAGTTATTTTTTGAAATTTTTTAATTTTGATGTGAGTAATTGAATTTCGACATATATATGCACATTCGGCTAAATTTTATTAATATAAACTTTAAAAGGAGCATTCTTTTGTTGTTCGACGCGTTTTGCGATTTTTTTTATACTTTTTTCGAAGTAATTTATTCATTTTATCTACACTAAACGGAAGAATTCATATTGTCTAATAATTATGTGCCTATTTAGCAGAGCTGGGATTAACGAAACTAAAACGTTACTATACAGTAACGCGTTACTAGTAATTTCGTTACTTTTTAAAGTTGGCGAAAAGTAACGGTAAGTACGTTTCTTTGTAAAAGTAACGCGAAATCGTTACTTCGTTACAGTAACGAGTTACTGCAAAAGTAACTCGTTACTAAAAAGTAACGAGTTACTAAAAAGTAACGCGTTACTTAAAACTAAGGTTTTCTCTTTTGTTTTCGCTGTTTGATGTAAAATAATGTTTTTATTATTTTTTTGCACCCCGTCGATTTCGCGCGCTACTGTGTTATATGGATAGCATTTTAAAAAACAAGCTTATAATTATACAACTTTTATTTGAAAATTTTGTTTGTATGTGCAATCATAACGGCGATAAATGGTGTGATGGACAATAAAAGAACGAGAAGACATGGAACAAGAAGAATATATAGAAAAGTAACCCGTTATTACTTTTAAAGTAACGCGTTACTTTTGGAAAGTAACGAAAAATTGTTACTTTTTAAAAAAAGGAACGGTAACGTTTATCTAACGCGTTTCTTTTTAGCAAAAATAACGGTAAAGTATAAAGTTGTTACTTTTTTTAGTAACCCCCAGCTCTGCTATTTAGCTAATTATATTTATATTAATTAGTTTGTGCAACAAGTGCGAAAAGACATACTTTTTCTTCGAGCGCAGAAGTTTGTAGCACGAGCCATCATATAGGCTATCTAGTGCCGCAAATCAATCAATAATGGGAAAAATTTGGCGTAGGTACCATATATTTTCTCAACGAGATTAATAAATGTATGTATGATATATTTATATAGTGTGAAAATATTGTAACAAAATTTAACATATACCATAAATATATACATATATGTAACGATATAATTAATAAGTAAATTTATATATAATTTTTATATATTACCGCACATATATTTGCTAACAATTATGTCACTTTATTTATATATATCACATATATCTGTCACGTACTTACGTCACATATCTGTCATTTTTTCGTTCCATTCTAACCAAACGTCACTTCCAAGTTTGACATTTATAAAATACAACAATAACATTATTATTTTTATTAAACAAAACATTAATTTTTAAATTAACAACAAATACATTGAATAAATATTAACATTAATTGTCGTTTGTATTATTACTTACATTTACCCCAGATGTTGAAGAAACAAGATACTGAAATATCACTATCAATATCAGACATATTTGCGTTTCGTCAAGAACTGTCAAAATATTTTGTATATATTCAAATATGGTCATTTCCATAGCAACTGTGATTTTATTAATTAAATTGAACTACTGTTGATTTTAAAGAAATAATATATTTATTTGCAATTAACTAATTTAATAATCTTTTTAGCCACCTTAAGATTATAACCTATCTCGGTGGCAAGTGGCCTCGGCGATAACTTTGTCTTTCGATACCGTAAAAAGGTATTTCGCGGCATAGATATACAAATCACTATTATAATTGTATATATGGGAACTTTAAATTTTCAGTCAGTTTTAGTAGTTTTGCCACAATTACAACATTTTACAAATATCGGTTGTGAAAAATTAACTATTGAAAAATTTTGTTATTAAAAATCCAAATATTTCTAAAATGATTTCGAGCCGGCAACGCCGTCGTGCGATAAAGCGTGGTTGGCGCATGATCGCGTCAATTAGCGCTTGCGCTATCGCTGTTGACAAAGCGAAGGCAGAAGAGCATATGAAACAAAACTTGAAATCGCGCCTCTTTAAACTACCCAACTTGTTACAACTTATGCACTTTCGTGGACGAAATGTTTTACAACTTCGTGAAAATAGCTCAGTTACCTCTATGAAGCTGAGTAGGGCGTTTCGCTCTGTGATTTCTCAATCGTCATGGCACATTCGATAACGTATCAGGACACGTCATCGTTACCGCCAAATTCGATTTGTATATAGGTACCTATTCCTTTATTAGGGTAGGTAGGTCCCGAACTGCATTCATTTAGTTTTAAATTCAATGAACAAAATATAAATTTTGCTATCAAAACTAGGTAGATATTTTTACCAAATTTTTATTTTTGCAAATCAGTAATAAACATTATATTTATATATTTTTATCATTATAATACAACATAGTTGCTTTAACTATTCGTAAATATTGTTTAAAGTAAAGGTTAATATTAAACCAAAAATAATTTAAAACCTTATAAAAATATGTATAAAATTCTGTAGTTATATATTGTTGGTAGGCGACATCTAGCGGTTGATAGCCAAAACTCAACTATGACCATTAAAAATATATCGTTTACTTTAAATGAAATACATCCATTGTATACCATATAACTTGAATAAATATTTATCTTAAAATAATGTTGGTTATCAAACAAAATAAAAACCGTAAAGTGGTCTGCTGTATGAAATGGTCTAGAAATTTAAATTACGTGGCTGCAAACATTGACATTGAATATATGTCATTGGCTGGAAATGTTGGAAGCATAGTACAATAAAAAAAGTAGGAATAAAAATAAGTAAATTCTTCTTTTTCTAAAAGCATTAGACCTTAACTTTATGCGCTACGAGCAAAAGGGAAACTCACGTACCGCAAGTAACCGCGAGATGGCAGTGCAAAATGACAAAATGTCAAATCAGAGTGAACAACAAATGATACAGTTGTTTTGTTAGAGAGATAGCGCTAGACTGAGACTGAACCTATTGAACCTATCCTATAAGACATCTTCCTCACTCTTTTCAGAAAAAATATACAACTCCGCGCCATCTCCGAGTGGATAACGAAAATGTGGGTTTGAAAATGGAGTCAGCGATCGATAACTTGTATCGAATTGTGGGGAAGGATTAAATAAATTATTAGAATTTAATTATGCCCATGTAAGGTATGGTTTTACTTTTTATCATTCGCACTTGTTTAAAAATTTGTAACCAGTTTTTACCAAGATTGATTTTGTTATCAAAAAATAACTTTCACATCTTTGAATAATCAAATGTGGAAAAAATTTATAATTATGTTTATTTTAAATTCCATAGATTGCAAAACTTTAAACTCTTCGAAGAGCCTTATCTAAAGCCTTAGGGACAACTCGCCTGACATTCAAGTTGCCCCTGAAAATTGAAAGAGTTTCTGGACAAATCCACCCCTACCCTTACAAAGGGGGTGGGGACTATTTTCGCAGCCCCCAAACGATTTATTTTGTAGCTTCATTCAGTAGTTTTAATTACTTTCCTGACTTTGATTTCGCCAGTATTCTCGCAACCCCTTACGATTACGAGAAATGTGATTTAAGACATTAGAACGGAAACTTCTGAGTGAAGAGACTGAAGTTTGCAATCTAGGGGATCCAATCTCTAATGGATCAAAGTGTTTAGTTATTGTACACTAGTTGTTGGTTATTGTTAAGAATTGTATATTTTGCTTATAGTGCTGCCATCTATACACTATTAGATATAACATACTGATGGAAGGTTAAAGAAATCATTTTTGCCATATTTAGTTTTTATCCAAATACTGTTAGTTTTCTACATACATATTGTAATGAAATACTCTTTATGAGTTATTTTTTTTTATAATGTTTGAATAACATAAATAATTATATGATTTTTGAATTTTATAAACAGAGTTAATTGTTCAAAGCATTTATTGAGAGTAATTGGTATATAAAATATTTAAAATCAACAATTGTGTATAAGAAAAATCTTATTTGTATTATTAAATCATTATTAAAGTAAATTTTTGCTGTATAATTAAAAAGTAAATGACAAGATAATCAAAAGTGGTTAAGAGAAAAAAATTATTCGTTAATTAAGTAACAAAAAAAAAATAATTTTTGGGGGAGACAGTTAAAAAAAAGAATAATAAAGAAGTCAATTTTGTATTGATAATTTTTGAAAATTGTCAGAGAAATTTTGTGATGAAATGTATATTGAATGTAAAGGAATGTAAGAAAATTATGAAATTATATACCAAATAACAAAGAAATTTTTTTTAATTAAACATGAAAAAAAGTTGTAAAGTAAAATTCAAGTTAGTGAAGACAAGTATAAGTTAAAATGGTACTCAATCAATAGTAAGAAGAAATGGAGGAAGAATAAATTATAACAATATTAAATTCTGGAAAAGCATCTATAAATTAAGAAACAAGTAAGAAGATATTTGGAAGAAGAGGAAAGAAATCATAGTGTAGAAGTAATTATACATAAGAAAAAGCAAGAAGATTAATATAACATAAATTTATATTTTTTTTGATGATTATTTTGTAATGTTTATTATTATTTTTGTCTAGGATCCACCCCAAATAAGATTTTGGTAAATTTTATATCGCATAACAATATATCACGATTGATTTCAAAAATATTTTTATATTTTTTTAATTATTTTTATAGCTATGATCTGTAAATTTATTAAACTATGTATTAACCAAAGTCAATTTTTAAGAATTATCACTTTGTGTTTTTCTTCCGATGAGTTGATTTGAAATAACCAATCCTGGTGAAGAAGAATATATCTAAGAACTCTTTATATATCGTACATGGAATGTGTCACTCTGACCGGATGGGAAAATCTTAAAGAAAAAGAAAATTAGCACCTTAACTATTCCGTTAAATTTTAAAGACCTTTAAAATTTTAACAGCTGCTAATATTATTTCGGTATTCGCAAACTGTCTCCGTTTAAAACTAAAAGGATTCCTTTAAAATAGTTCGTTAAAACGGTAGCTTTTAAAGGGAAGTTAAAAACAAGTTTTAAAAAATAAAAGTATTAAAAATGGTGTATTTTGATATTGCTGGGTGAGATTTTAATTGAAGAATGTAGCACCCACCTATTAGGCAACCATCACTGCGTACATATGTGTGTTAAATTGCCTGCTATTCCTAACGACCCTGCCAGAGCCATGTGAAACCCAAGGGGATTTTTAGGCAAAAAAAAGATAGTGAGTGATCGACTTAACCTCGAATCCAACGATTCTCTTTGTCGGTTGCTCCGTTGTTTTTTACATGTTTACTGTCAGTAGATAGAACGTCCTTTAACTTTAACGGTTCTGTAACTAACGACAATGACGTTTACATTGTGACAATTCTATAAGAAATCAACTTGTTAAATTTTATTCTAAACGTCATCGCCTTTAGTTATTGAACCTTTAAAGTTAAAGGACGTTCTATCTACTGACAGTTAATGTTTTATAACTCGTTCGAATGTTTAATAAATCGTCACTTCAATACTCTGTGCGTTTGGTTTGTTTCTTCTAGCGGTAATCCACGTGAAAAAATAACTTGTAGGGGAATGATATTATTTTTCCCGCTATAATTGGCGTCCCAACAGTGGGCCAGAAAAACACCGATTCGAGTTGATTTTTTTTGTCGTGTCAAGAAAACATTACGGTCGAGTCTTGTTGTGAACACAGTGAATTTGCTCCCGCATTTAGCGATTTTCGGACGTTTCGCTCGTGTATCATAGATCTTTCTAACTTTGGACAATTCTTTAGTGTTCTACTAGAGGATATTACGCAATAATCAAATCTAGGTAAAAATACCTACAAACTGTAAGTAAACTTTATTTTACACTACTGTACATGTTATGCTAAATAATAATCACGGAAAAAACGGACATTCCTCGGTGTTTCCTCCCGTCGTGTACATCCATTTTGTCAGAAACAGTGTACGAAAACCCAAACCCGATAGACATCGTCAGTATCGCTGACCGCCGATCACCAGTTCCAACCAGTACTGCCACAGGCACAGGCCGAGAAAGAAATTATGTTACATTGTTGCCAAAATTATCAGATTTCCTTAAAAATTATGTTACAAACAGGTATTTACTAAAAAAAAATGCGAATGAAATGTCTAATAAAAAACATTTCAGAACGTCTATGTACTATGTAGCTGGAATACCCCCATACGGCAGAATTTAATGGGACATGCGCAGGATTTATGTGCTATTTATGTGCTAATTTCGGACACCAATAAAAAAAATTGTGCTCTTTTCTTTCAAAAATTACAAGTGGTTCTGCTGGCTTCAGACCAAGCTGGAATACCCCAGGTCAAATATATTGGAAAACAAAAATTGAAAAACATTTTTGTTATCTCGTATTTATGTGCTAATTTCGGATGCCAATAAAAAATTTTGTGCTATTCTTTTTTAAAAAATACAAGTGGTGCTGCTGGTTTTAGACCAAGCTGGAATACCCCAGGTCAAATATATTGGAAAACAAAAATTTAAAACATTTTTGTTACCTCCCATTTATGTGCTAATTTCGGACGCCAATAAAAAATTTTGTGCTCTTCTTTTTTAAAAAATACAAGGGGTTCTGCTGGCTTCAGACCAAGCTGGAATACCCCAGGTCCAATATATTGGAAAAAAAAAATTAAAACATTTTTGTTACCTCCCATTTATGTGATAATTTCGGACGCTAATAAAAAATTTTGTGCTCTTCTTTTTAAAAAAATACAAGGGGTTCTGCTGGCTTCAGACCAAGCTGGAATACCCCAGGTCAAATATATTGGAAAATAAAAATTGAAAAACATTTTTGTTATCTCCTATTTATGTGTTAATTTACATTTCTGTCCCTAATTTAACAATGTTGAGTTATTTGTAATTTAAAATTCATTTTCAGTTATAAATTTTCAATTTGTTTACTTTTTACAGGTACTTTCATTATATTTGACGTGGTCTCAATGACCACGAATATTCAATTCCCCTAGAGGAAATTCCTGAACATATTTGCTAGAGCACAAAATTTTTTATTGGCGTCCGAAATTAGCACATAAATAGGAGGTAACAAAAATGTTTTTCAATTTTTGTTTTCCAATATATTTGACCTGGGGTATTCAAGCTTGGTCTGAAGCCAGCAGAACCACTTGTAATTTTTGAAAGAAAAGAGCACAAAATTTTTTATTGGCGTCCGAAATTAGCACATAAATCCTGCGCATGTCCCATTAAATTCTGCCGTTGGGGGTATTCCAGCTACATAGACGTCATTTCAGATTGGAAAAAACTAAATATTAAATTTTTAAAATAAATATTAACATTTTCTTCTTCAATAGTTCTAACCGAGTTATTGAACTAAAGCTTTTATTTTCTTTTATTAAAACTATAGCATTCACTATTTAAGCTTTGGGACGCTAATAAAAGTAGATTTACTGTTTTAGTATACAAACGATTTCTAACGTCCGTTTTGATTAAATTTTCTTTTTAATATACACTTTCACATGCGGCATTTGAATGAGGAATTATTAATAAATGTACCTAATAAGACTACCTATTGTTACACGTCGCACTTTATATTTTTATAATTCAAAATAATAACTGTTGAGGATTGTGCGATGGGATTCCGCTTGCAGAATGAGAAATTCCCCGAGACTCAAGTACTGCAATATTTACATGGATGACACCAGGTCCGATGTTCATTCTGATCCTGTTGCAATATCTTTGTTTGTAACCAAAAGAGGTCAGCACCAAGTAATTAATATTCTGTCAAAGTCGGAAAAATGCTTGCATAGAATAATTACAACCATAAATCATGAACACCAAAATGTCAACATATGGATTCAAAATTATGTTACAATTGACAATATATTATGTTACATATTATTGTTTAGTATAATTTTTAGAAAAAATATGTTACAATTTGATAATTCTGTTACAAGTGGCAACACTGGTTCCAACTAGAGATGGGTAGTTCACGAACGAACTATAAAAAAAGAACCGTTCTTTAGTATGAACTAAATGAACTAGTTCATAAAGCTTATAGTTGAACTAGTTCATTTCGAACTAAATACGTCGTCAACCGACAAATATACTGATTGATTACTGAATGAGAGATGGAAAATTCTGCAATCGAACTAGTTCGTGATTGTATCGAACTAGTTTCGTGGTTCTGTCGAACTACTGGAAGTGTGAAGAAGGTTTGTTTTGATTAATTTCAGAATCGATTGGGAACTTTCATACGTTGCGTTCGCTCAGTAAAAAAACACATTTTTCGATTATAAAAGAACAAACGCCAAATAAAAAATAATAAATTATGATTAAGGAACTTAATTTGTTGAACTGTTGTAGTATTAATTTTTTGACTGCAGCATCCTCATTTTTATTAAAATGTTCCCACACAACGTCTGACTGTGTTCGGTCAAATTCCCCAAAATCCCCGTTATAAATTTGGGAAGTACACATATATACAAGGATCACATGATCGCATCCACCTATCGGTAGCTTATCATTCTCTCTCTAGGTACAGCCACTATTCCAGCAATTCCTGATCCGTTGTTCTACTTCATACAAATAGTTCGTTCGCGAACTAGTTCATCGAAGTGAACTACTTCGCAAGAACTAGTTCTTTAAAAAGAACAAGGAATTAAGGAATACGCATCTCTAGTTCCAAACAAGAACTTATAAGCAGACTGGCACTGGCAGTTATAATTTATAATAGATGTCTCTGGTATTCGGCTCCAACAATAAAAATCTACAACGATTACTCCTCATCAAACGAACCAAATGTTCTCAATCGTACCGATAGAGGTCGCTGTTAAACGAATCGCGGAGCTACAACTTGATGTTCAACTAGAGTTTAGGTATACCAGTGGTAAACAATTTGTTAAGTTATCGCTTCTCGGCCTCTGGCTAAGATCAAAGTGTAGTATCTGTTCTTATCAGCTTAATATCTGATACGCACCGCATGCGGTGCCAGTATATTAAACTGATTTTTGGAAATTGATGGAGGGCTGGGGCTTGCTCCGCCTCCGTCGCGGGTTGGCCCGGTATTGCAGTACCGCCGGGATCGGCCCACTTTTATTTAATAAAACAAAATTTTTATGTATATATAAAGAATTGGCGTACGCCCGCGAACTTATCACAAGTGACGTTTTCAGTTTAAATAACTCAATAATATTTCAGAAAATGGCTCGGCCATTTATTAAACCGTCGAAGAATTACTTGCGATACTGTTTGTTTATTCGTATACAAACAAACTTACATATCACAACATGCTATGTAGATATTGACTTCCAATAGAATTCTGTAAGATGGCGCTGTTTAGAATTGTTCGAGTCCTCGCTGAGTTTGTAACATTTTGTTGGACAGTGTAAAACTACAGATTCGAGCATTCGTCTGTATTATTAATACTGTGTGATCTGTTATTACAGTTTACTATGAGCGATATATGCGCCATCTGACATTTCTAATGTGAAACTCTAGTAACCTCTCAAAAATTAGTCAAAATCAAGTAGGAAACGCCAGGGTTTTTGAAATGGACTAAAAATGGCGGACATTTTTTACAGTTTACAAGATTTTACCATTGTATATAGTCTATATACAATGATTTTACTAAGGAAAAATTACAAGCAAACTGATTTATATTGGCAATGTTCTAAGAATGAATTCATATTTGATAATAATTATTTAATCATAAATTCACAACATCGTTATAAACTTTGAATTTTTAATATAGTTCCGATTGTGGATTTTTGTTTTTTTTTTACAGAGTAAATGTCTAGTAGGTACAGAAAAAGTGTATTTTTTATATATAATAAAAAAGTTAAATAATAAATAATTTTAAACTCCTTATTTTAAATCAGATCAGATGAACAAAAACGAAATTCTTAAAAAGTAACTTTGGTTTTCTAATGTTTAATAAATTTACAGATCACAGCGACAAAAATATAAAAAATAATTAGAAAAATATTTTTGTAATCAATTTAAATGTAATGTAATCAATTAAAAATTAGGTCAATGCTCCCATTTTTGCTCCACAAGTTTTAAATATAAATTTACCCTAATATTGGCAACACTCGTCCTCAGTTACTCCGATTAAAAATATTATAATCGATTGTTAATTTTTACAAGCATTGTCGATTCAATCAAAACATGCTCAAAGATGGACTGACCATATTCTTTTCCAGATTATATTTTATTAACTGAATTTAAAAGAGATGTACCTAAATATTTTAGACCATTTACTATTAGACATGTCTTGTTTACATTTTTATATACAATATTTTGAAGTCGATACATCTTGTCTCTTTCTATGACATTTCTCATGGTGAGGGGGATCCGGTGTGAGCGAAGTGTTTACATAAACATCAATAGAAGTGGAGTACGCCCGTGGAACTTATCACAAGTGTCATTTACAATTTAAACAAACTGTCACATCACAACCTGCTATGCTTAGATATCGACTTCAAGAGAAAGATGGAAAATTGATGTCTAATAGTAAATAGTCTAAGATCTAAATTGATATAAAAAATTTCAAATGATTACTTATGTTATTATCGAATTGAATCGAGAAGTTATTTAAATGATAAAATCATCGATTTAATAGTTTCAGTATTTACAAAAGATAAATAAACTGACCAGTTTGACCCTAATAGGAGGGCCTCCTAAGCTAAAAAATCTGGAGTACAGCCACCTTGCTGAGTTATGGAACATAGTTAAATTGTCCCGGTTATTTAAGATTAAAATTTTGATAAATATTACATGTGATTACAATATACCAGTAGGTATTATGAGTAAATATTGGAATGTTATTTTTATGATTTTATTTGTGTTTTTGTCACAATTAAACTAGGTATTTAGCATTTAGAAACCAAGTACAATTTTTTAGCAGATCAACTTTTCATGTTACACGAAGTACAATTTTTAGCAGATTAACTTTTCATGTTACAGTGCAATTAATTGAAAGTGGCCTACAGTAATTTTCATATTCTCCTAAAATATTTATATCAGCGTCCGTAAATTTGACAACCTTGAAATAGTGCTAAAATTATAAATCGAGCTAGTCGTACAGCTGTCGCCATCTATGTACAATGTATTGAAGATTTGCTTTGTTACAAACCGCTGATTTCGTTGTCGCGCCATTAATGTACTGTTCTCTGCAATACCGCTTGTCTGAAATCAATCCCTAAAAAATTTTGTTTTTATTTATTACACCGGGACAGCGCGTACGCAGTCCCGACTACCAAAAATTACGCGCCCGAGTTATCCGCATTAGGGATAATCGCAGGGGTCAGCCCAATCAGTAGTGCAATGAAAAGGCCTCACCCTGGGGGAACCGCCTTATTGATCACGGTAGACCCCTACGCCAGGTAAGTATGATTTATCTTCGTCGCCCTGTCTACTTGATACGTACAGTTACGTCTCCCAACGAAAACGTAAGTCGTGCCATCTATGAATGAATAATGAAATGTTGGAATGGAACTAGTGATCAATATTTGAGGCTGAGAGCCCATTTACATTTTATATTTAGTCAATACACGGTTTTTAATAACTAAATTTGAAGAAATATGTATAGGTTTACACAAACCGGAATTAATAAATTCTCCGACTGCAAATTTTTATTGTAACTCTACAATAGCTATTTGTGTATTAAGAGCGGAAAGTGATACTTTGCCGCTTGAGGCAGAGAGTTGCCCGCGCGATGCGTAGCGGAGCGCGGGCAATCTGCCGAAAGCGGCAAAGCACTTCCTGCTCGAATTGCACACAAGATTTTTTATACGATCACATTATTTTTAGACAAATAATTTAAAAAAAAAAAACATGAAAAATACACTTTTTCATATATATCTCTGGATTTAGTCGGCAGAAGATTCAGAGAAATATTTTTAGCAGAATCTGCTACATCTGGGCTCCGTTCAGATTTACGTCCAGAGTGCACACCGAACGTCAAATTTCGTTCGGATTTAGAGGGCGTTTTGTCTGAGTGTACATACTTTTGCGTTCATATTTATCGTCCAGACGACAACTTTTCATCCCAGTAATTACTTGGAGGAAATTCATCCGACATGCGCAGTTGGAGCATAAGTCTATTTTTCAATGAATTGAACATCTTTCTAACCACACAAATATCACAAAATTGGAAATTGCCTTATTAAATAAATTAAAATCTGATTAAAATGGATTCACACTTGGGACGTCTACCAAATTTTTATAATCTTGTTCAAAATGATGAAAACAATTTAATAAAAAACAAAAATAATTTGATTATTACGAAGGTAAGTGAGATTATGTAAATTTGATTTTCAGCAAAGATTTGCTGTCTTCCTACTGTATTGTCATCTTTTGTTAAATATGGAGAAAGGAGTTGTAGCAAATTTAGAAATATTTAGAATCCTGTTTCTCATTCTATATATTTGCAATCTCTTACAATTTTTTCTTCACTAGAACTTCATTCTGAAAATAAATATTAGCTTACAAAAACACGCCACACTCGTTCATATTTGCAAGACAATTCGTACAAGACGTCACAACATCCTGGGTGTAAAACGCACTTTAAATCTGAACGCAGCCCTGGAGGTGCGTGATTGAAAATTCTCATTCGCTCTCACTCTCCATTTTTCGAATAGCTTTTTCATAAACTAAAAATGAAATAATGACGTTTCATTAATTTCATAGTCTACTATTTGCACATAGGTGTACCTAGGTGTATCTAGGTGTACCTTCTGACTGTTATATTTTTACGAGATAAATTTTATAAAATAAAGTTTAATTTCGTTCGAAATAACTTCAAATATTAATATTTCAACTAAAATATTCAGACTGCCCTACATTTTGTTTTAATATACCTATTATTTACTACCTTTCATTAGTTTCTTGTAAATGAAAACAGGCGAGCGGAAAAGATTCCTATACCTCTCTTATCCATAGATAAATAAAAATAGAGATATCATTGTTTACAAAATTCTGGACGCCAACAACACCTCACAGTCTAAACCACCGAGAGGTTAAAGTCACAATGATCGTTCATTGTTGCCAAACTTATTTTTAAATTTGAGTATTTACTAAAGTATATTTCAATAAAGTATCAGAAAGACTCTTTAAGTCGCTTAAATGATTGTTTTAAATTTATAAAAGTTTAATTTTTTAACTAATCGATGCTGACAGTGACAAATTTAATAATCCATAACAGTAATACATTACAATATATAGTTTAGGTTCTTAATTCATATATAATTTAATTTGCCATTTGGCAACTGCGCGCACTAGGGTTTCTTTCAAAATGACAGATTTGTAAGTTTAATAGTAAAATATTAAGGCCATCTTACATTAAATGTCATTATGTGTCATTTGGAATAATCGAATATTTAGTGTTTTTGGAGTTCATTAATGATTTACAGCCACTTGCACCGACTTAGTTATAAAGACCAATTAACTAAAGAACCTTTAAATTTTAAGGAACCCTTAATTTTAAATCGTTTGCATCGATTCATTTTTTCAGAGCTTTAACTAATTTCTCCTTATTTACCTGACAATTTGGCAACATCACCCGTATCTAGGGATTTATAGCGTTTTTAGGTGGCGTCACTGGCATTACGACATTTTTTACGTATCTACTAACCCTAACCTATGATTTTCGTTTAAGTTGTTTTCAAAATAGAAGTATATAGTTGGCCACAACGTGTGATAATGAACATAAATAGCACCAGCCAACAAGAGACAAAGCGGAAAAGAGGGCTAAATTTCAGCCCAAGAGAGATTACTCATTTATTTAATATTGCAATAAAATATAAAAACATTTTAGAAAATAAAAAAACAAACGCTGTAGCGAACAGCGATAAAAATAAAGCTTGGGAACAAATAACTAATGAATATAATGCCACTTCGTCTGACCTCAATAGTAGGTCAACAGACCAGTTAAAGAGATGTTATGATAACAAAAAACAAAGTCTGAGAAAAAAAAATCCCAGATGAGACAGGAGGCATTAAAAACAGGTGGGGGCTTACCTACAAAAGACGATAAATTTGATAATGTCGACAATTTAGTTTTGGCCACAATGGATCCTCTTACAGTAGAGGGACATTTCAATACATTTGATTCCGATGGTTCAACTGCAATTATAGAGGAAACAGAGGCAGTTGAATTCGTTTTTGAAAGTTCAGTAAGTATTTTTATACAGTAGAGTAAGTAATATGTGTATTTTACATAAGATAGATTAGTACGGTGCGTGTATCCAGCAAAGCAAAATGAATAGAATAAATTTATGCATAATGAATTTCAGTTTCAAAATTGTGAAAATGAGTATGAGAGAACAAGTCAAACGGAAGTCCTTAAAAATGATGAACAAATTCCTTCATGTTCCAATCTGCACGAAAAATTAGACATCCAAATTGAACCAAAAGAAACAGCTGTGTTGGTAAGTAATTTAATAGCCTCCTGTTTATTATGATCTATTATCTAAAAAGACATTTTTGTTTCTAATATATTTGTATAATTCAGAAAGAGCAAACATGGAAAAACTATAAAACAGATGATTTTAAAAGACCTGTACATCCCATCTTGGTACGGCCAGCTATAGGAGATGTTTCTGAAGTTCAAGGTGAGTTTTTTCATTTTTTATTTTGTAAGCAAATAACTTTGAATTTTACAATCGTACAAAATTACAAAATAAAAAGAAAAATATACAGTATGACAACCGAAAATTGAGGCCTTTGTCTTATCTGTCTCTCTGCCTTCTACAAATGTCATGCTTCAATTTTTGTTTGTCGAAATGTAGGATAAAATCAATATTACATGTTAAGTGCTAGAGTAATAATAAACATAATAAAATTGTAAATAATTATAAAAACTCATCAGATAATTTCAACTATTATGATAAATCCCATTAGAAACTGAACCACTTTTACAAACAAAATGAAACTTTGTAGTTTCATTTTTTTTTAGAAAAAATTGGCTCATTTTAGAAGTTTGTAAACTACAATATGACAATTTTTCTACAGAAACTGGGGCATCCACTAGTGGTCACAGAACACAGCAGGCAAGGAAGCAGTTGAAAAGAGTAAGTTTTCTGATACAACATATGGATTTTTTTTTTTATTATTTGTCACAAAATTTTATTCTTGATAAAAATCACTTTAAGGGTCCTGATCGAAGACGACCAACAGCCACCATAGTAAAAACCATAGCATCAAGTGTGTTAGCAGAAAAGTATGGGATACTAGCTGACCAAAAAATTACGATTGCCCAATATACAATCAAAAAATTAGAAAGAGAAGCCTTACATTCAGAGGAAGAACACCAACTGAGGAAGAAAAACTTAGAGCTTGATAATGAAATTAAAAGAAAACAGCTTGAGAAGTTGTCTCGGCCATAATAATTTGTTGTTAGAATTTTTTCTTTTGTTTTTGGTTACTTTTATATAAATAAAAAAATAAAAAGTACTTCATATATTTATTCAATTAATCTCTCAAGAAAAAAACAAAATTATGATAGTGCACTATTTATTTTGGTAGATTATTTTTTAACGTTTTCATTAATCATTTAGAGTTGACTAAAATATCTGACCATTTCATTCTGCACAGTGTTATTACCTTGGTGATCTTGAGCATCAATTTCAATTTGTTGTGTTTCTATGAGGTAATTTAATTCTGCCTCATTTATATCTTCTGGTATTGGAGGCTCTGGTTCGTTCACTTCTTTAGCGATATTATGAAGCACGGAAGTAGCTACTACGATTGTCAGAACTGTGTCAACTTTAAGTCGAAGCCCATATGCCAAAACTGGAAACCGACGTTTCCACATCCCAAACACACGCTCTATTGAGTTTCTAGTTCGAATTAAGGCTTCGTTATAAAGTTGTTCACCTGGCGTGATTGGATTCGCTAAAGGTGTTAACAGATAATTTGAGAGACCATATCCACTATCTCCTAAAAATGAGAACGTGTAATTCATAAAACTGACGATGTAAAATTTGTCAATATATAATGTAGAGAATCTCGTTTGCAAGCAGTTTTTTTGGGAAAACAAAAAAGGATTATAGAGATGCAGTGTCGATGTTTTATATTAACTGACACCTTGCCTTTGACTTATATTTACCTATAATAACTGATCCTGGAAAATGACCAGCTTCAAACCTTGCCTTAATGGCAGAGTTAGCAAAAATTGTGGCATCATGCGCCGAACCAGGCCAACGAGCTACTACATCTAGAATTTTAAGATAAGCGTCCGTAAGGCATTGCACATTTATTGAAAAAAACGATTTTCTATTTCTATAAATTTCGGCGTTATCTCCTCCTAGAAAAAAAACTAACACTGCATTTCACTTTCATATGAATAAACTAAGAAATGAACTATTATAAGTTAAAAGTTGTTTCATTGGAAAATTAACAACATTGCAGTCTAATTTTTCAAACGTTTTGTAATCTATAGATAACTACTTACCAGGAGATTGAATTTTTATATGTGTACAATCTATTGCAGCCTGTACTTTAGGGAATCTTGCAATATTGTAAAATTCATTCTGGGCTTTTACAGTTTCATGAGGTTCTTGCATTTTGACTTTTTGTGGCCGGAGTGCTGCAATGACCCGTGACACATGAGCCACAACCCGGCTTGCAGTTGACTCATGGACATTCATGAAGTCAGCTACCTGTAGGAGATGTCCACTGCTTGCATAAAAACGCAGAGTTAGGAGTAGCTGGTTCATTGGTGATAAACTGTTGTTCCTAAAAATAGTGGGTAACTTTTTGATCACGAAAGGTAATAGGGCTCTGAAGATTCATCCTACCATGTCCAAACCAAAGTTTTAAGAATCTATTGTATTATTTAAAACATTGGTAAAGGTTCCTTGTAAGACCTTCTATACTGTCAATGTTATGGTTTTACCAATTCTATTTTGAAATTGATTTCTAATACGTATCAATTTAAAAGTATCTATGTGTTTAAGTTCCTACCTGTCATCTGGATATTCTAATTGATCCTCAATTTGCGTTAACAGATCAAGTACAGTTGCCTTTTGCTCAATCTGAATCTTCGGAAAAAACTAAGTTGATCCATTTCTTCATAATAATTACGGCGCTCATTGTACCTTCGGGGAAAGCCAAAAGCAACAAAATCCATAACTTCAACATCATCTTCAAGGGCATCATCTACCAGCTCATCTTCAATAAAGTTGATATATTCCATATTATTCTTTTTATTTATACCAAACTCGCAGTGATTTTCAGAATTTCAATATTTAAAACGTCAAAAGCAGAAAGCGAAATGATATTTTTATTTGAAAATTATCCCATACCTAACCACAAAACAGCTAAAGTAGCTTTAAGGATGGATTAATTGACCGAATTTGGCCAGTTAGCTAATGCAACTTTAAAAGATACTTAAAAGACCATTAAAATTGGTGCAAGATACAAAATTCAATAATGATACTTTAAAGGACCTTTAGCCTAAGGGTCACTTAAAAAAAAGTCGGTGCAAGTGGCCGTTAGAGACTTACGTTAGATAAATATGGTTAAACAGGCCAAGTGAGCAAAAAATTGGACTATTTAAATCAAGTTTTATCGTTTTACTAGTAAGTTTATTTCAGGTTATATTTCTGAACCATGGGCGTTCGTACATGTTTTTGAGAAAAAAAAACCACTACAACCACAAATTTTACAAGAATCCATTTCAAGGTAAAATTTATCAAAATAAGTATATACGCATGTACATACTTTTATAATATAATCATGAATAAAATCAATTTTTTTAAGAAATGTTTCCCTTATTTTATGGTTCCTCCTCGATAGTCTGCAGTGTTGAAGATATTAAGATATTATAATGAATTTTCATTAATTAAATGCCTATAAACAGCATAACTGATATTTATGAACTATATATTCCTTTTTGTTTCGTTACTGCAAAAAGAATGAAGAACAGTTCTACCAGGGTTCTCAACTATTTAGTAATTTATTACATGTTTATTGGAGTTTTGTTGGGTATTTGCTTAGATTATTTTTTTTGTATGAATTGTAATTATTGGTATTTGCGTATTCTCCAGTTTTGTTTTTTGTGGTAAATAAAGACTAATTTAAACTGTTGTTTTTAAGATATTACATGTCCTTTAGGTATAGATAATTCTGTTAATAGTTAAAGCAAGTATTGGAAATTTTACTGTATAACATAAAAGCGTTGTCTGTATAAAGAATAGTCTCTTAACCTCATGAGTAAAACAGAGAAGTAAAAGATGAGACGGATATATATCGGTACGTGGCGACACACCAGATTTATGGCGGCAATATTTGCAACTTCTCAAGTAGATTATTTTTTCTTTCTAGTAAACACTAGATGGCTCTCTAGCAAGTAATTCGTAAAACAAAAAAATACCGCAAGATGTCTTACTCTGAAAAGGTGTATTGGTTGAGGCATTGTATAAAGAAGTCTATATACAATGGTTGAGGTATTTGTGATGTTAGAACATCGTTTAAAAAAACTTTCACTTTTTAAACTTAATTTTTTTTGCAAGAGGAAAAAATCTGTATATAGTTGGAATTGAATATGTACACAAAAACGAAATAACAAAAAAATCTAGTGAACTGAATGCGCTTCAGATATTATATTCTTCCAAAAATAAGTTTATAATTAAATATAAACTTTACGAATAATTTTTCAATTCTTAAAATATTTTTAAAATATACAGTTTGCAAAATAACAGAAAACGCTTTATTGGTGGTGGTAAATTTTAGACTTCCTAAACCCTAAAGTTTATAGAGAGAAACCTTATAATACGGCTCTGTCTGGTCTGTCTGTTCGCGTTTATAACTCAAAACCGAAAAGAGAAAAGGACAAACGGTCAAGACAATAAAATCAGCACCTTATAGCTCCCAAAGAGATTTTCAGATTTTTATGACTTCCAGTTTCAAAACTGCTCAAGGTTTTACAAACCAGAACCGTAAGTGATACTATCGGTTTCAAAAATATCATTCAGACGTGAATCGATATTTGAAAACACATTTGAGATATATTCATGGTTACTGAGATAATGCGCTTTAGATCATATACGCTACGCTAGAAGCGACATATAGGTTCCCTAACAACACAGGGATATCGTAAGAGGTATGTCCTTTTTATGTATACCGCGGTACAAGGTCATGATTGGGTCATCCAGTGGATGACCCATCTGGTATATCCATAGGTTGTCCCTTTCATGTCCCTTTCATGTCCCTGGTATTTCTGATATCCATTCACATAAGAAATATCGATACTATTTAAAAATCTTGTTTTCTTTTTATCAAGAAATTGAAAAAAATTGTTCAAGAATTTCTTTTCATTGTTTAATTCCGTATTTTTCATTATTTGTTTCCCTATTTTTTCATTATTTTTTTCCCATTTTCCTATATTTTTTTTTCCCATTTTTTATTATCCTTTTCCCCATTTTTATAATTTTTTTCCCATTTTCCAATATTTTTTTTCCCAATTTTCCCTTATTTTTTCCTATTTTCCAATATATTTTCCCTATTTTCCAATATTTTTTTCCTATTTTCCAATATTTTTTTCCCCATTTTTCATTATTTGTTTCCCTATTTTTGATTATTTTTTTCCCAATTTTCCAATATTTTTTTCCTATTTTCCAATATTTTTTTTCCCAATTTTTTATTATTTGTTTCCCTATTTTTGATTATTTTTTTCCCAATTTTCCAATATTTTTTTCCCTACTTTTATAATTTTTTCCCTATTTTCCAATATTTTTTCCCTAATTTTCATTTTTTCCTATTCTTCATTATTTTTTCTCTATTTTTTCATTATTTTTTCACAATTTTTCATTATTTTATTCTCTATTTTTCATTATTCCTTTTCCTATTTTGAATTTTGTTTTCCTATTTTCTAATGTTTTTTTTCCTCTTTTCCATTATTTATTTCCCTATTTTATATTATTTATTTCCCTATTTTACATTATTTGTTTCCCTATTTTCCCCCATTTATTTATTATTTGTTTCCCTATTTTTCATTATTTTTTTTTACCATTTTTCATTATTTTATTTCCATATTTTTCTGTATTTGTTTCCCTATTTTTTTACCTATTTTTCATTATTGTTTTGACTATTTTTCATAATTTTTTTCCCCATTTACCAATATTTTTTTCCTATTTTCCAATATTTTTTTCCCTATTTTTCATAATTTTTTTCATTAAATAGGATTTTTTCAAGTACAGCAAAAAAGTACTCCTGACATTTTTCGGTATTCCCGGCGTTTTCGAGATTTTCGGAATTCAATTTCGAAAAATTTCTTTTATTTTATTTTATTTTTTTTCCAACTTTCTCAACAAACGGAAAAATACTTCAAATAATACTTGTTGAGCCATTTCAGTCCTACATTTTTATTTTTTTAATATCTCTTACGGTTTTAGAGATATCGATTTTTTAAAATGATGACATTTCCGGGATAACAACCCGGGAAAACCTACGAGAAATTTTCCGATTATTTCGATTTTCAATAGGTACTTCAAGGATTTTTTTTTCCAAATTTTGTTTAAAAATTACCCTCGAAATTACCTACCTACCACTTTTGTTTGGGTGAATATAATTTCAGTAAATTGAGGCCGATAATTTATTAAATAATCTAAAATATATATGCAGACTCTAAAAAACTAAAAATCATGTTTGTTTACAAAATCTGTAGATACCAAGTTTTTTGTTTATTTATTTATTCTAAAAATAGATCTTTTAAAAACAAAAACCAGGTAGCAAGGTTGTCATCTCTCATTTGTCAAATTCAATGTTTTTTTAACAAAATCTTTAAAATCCTCACAAAACAGTTTTAAATTTCATTTTATTAGATCCTGAATAGATGCAAATGTAAAATGAAAATTTCTCATCTATATATTACCTACAAAGTCTCATTTATTTAACGTCTTCTCGTTTGTAAAAAATTGCCCAATTTCACAGATAATCCATATAAAATGGGAATTTTTTTATATTTTGTCAACCTTGTTAGTCATCAGAAAACAGCCAGCCAACCAACAAAATGCTAAAAATTGTCTCGAAAACAGTTTTCTTCTTTTTAAATTTGAGCGAAAACAGTTTTCATCAAAAACACCAGCGGGCAGCGCCATCTGAACGTTTGGTCCAAAACTTGTATTTGCCATCTATACGTTTGGTCCAACACTACAAAAAAGTGTTAAATTTTTAGTCCATAAGGTTACATGACTATTCTTTATTCAGACAACGATAAAAGTTTCTTTCTTTTAACTGTTAGCTATAATTAGTATTTTGATGAATTTTTAATAAATTTATATTTTTTCTATTTTATTATTACTTTTCAAGTAATTTCCTTTTCATTCTACCTACCAAGAGATTCATTTTTCATTGTCTGTAATTTTAAGTATTAATTTTCGCCATATCGAAGAAATTTACCCTTTAGTGTTACGCCTATGTATATACTTTTAAAAGTGACGTCATACTCACTCCCAAACATCCCCACTCCTACATTCTCCTTTCCTCTCACCTCACCTGCCCATGTTTAATGTTAGCGTGTAAACAAATAGTAAATTATGAATGAGTCGTTGGGGATGTGCTCTTGGTAAAAATCCGCATTGACATTGACAGAAAATAATTTATTTGACATCTCATCTGCTTTAAGTGATCTGTGACAAACTAAGCTAGGACACGAACAATTTTAAACAGCACCAAGTTACAAAATTCTGGTAAGTTCTATTGAACGCATCAGGTGGTACCTCAGATAAAGGAACTACTAGATATGCCCTGTATATCTAATATCATTTACAAAATTTAAGCCAACATCTAGCCCTCTCTCTCGGTAAAGTTTGTAGGCGAGGGACGTGAGACGCGCAAAAAAATCTCATGCAGAGGACGAAATCAACAATAAAAATTGACGTGATGTTTTAGACAGTGGCGACGCGAAGAATTCTAACTTTTTATTTATATTAGCAAAAAAAAAAGAAAATTAAAATTGGGTATTTTACATGTTATTAATATATCACATTTGAATTAAATATGTCGTGAGAAGTTATATAATTTCGATAAAGTTGTATTTTCTGTAATACTGATAAATATTAACATTAAAACATAAAAAAAATGTGAATGGTATATAACATAAAAAAGAAAGGAAGCAAAAAAAAAATTATCAAATCTTATCAACTTGTATTATATTTTAAATTATTCAAAAACTACTTTCATAACTTACTTGTGAAGTGTAAGATTGATTATCTAATGGCTTGAGAAAAGCACCACATTTTTCACATTTCTTTCTCATGGTTAACAACCTCTCAAGAAAATCGCTTAAATTAGTTTTAAATGTTTACAAAAATATTTAAAAAATAAACTATTTAATGTAGGATTTTAAATTATCCTGCTTGAAAGCACGCTTATGGAATCTCTAGAGGACGATGTCAACAAAAGTTAACTAGATGTTGGCTTAATAAAAAAGGATAGAATGCCCTCTCTATATATATTTACTCTGAGGGTGGTACTCTCAAAAAGTTCGAAACAAAATCTAATCAGTGGATACACCAGGGTTTTTAGATATCTTATTTATAGGTTAATATTAATTAATATACAATGTCTTGCAGAAGGCAAACTACTGTGCTATCTTCTGATGAAAATTAAATAGATATAAATTTTTTGTTTAATTTAAAAAAAGTGGGCCGATCCCGGCGGTACTGCAATACCGGGCCAACCCGCGACGGAGGCGGAGCAAGCCCCAGCCCTCCATCAATTTCCAAAAATCAGTTTAATATACTGGCACCGCATGCGGTGCGTATCAGATATTAAGCTGATAAGAACAGATACTACACTTTGATCTTAGCCAGAGGCCGAGAAGCGATAACTTACAAATTGTTTACCACTGGTATACCTAAACTCTAGTTGAACATCAAGTTGTAGCTCCACGATTCGTTTAACAGCGACCTCTATCCGTACGATTGAGAACATTTGGTTCGTTTGTTGAGGAGTAATCGGTGCAGATATTTACTGTTGGAACCGAATACCAGAGACATCTATTATAATTTTTGTTAACTTGACATAGTTTAGCACGGATATACGAAGAAATTGTAACTAACAATATATAATTAATGTTTTATTTAATTTTCTGTCCTGTGCTGCAATTGCTTAATTTTAAATATTTTGCAATGGAAAGAATTTAATTTATAAACTAGTAAAAGGAATAATCTCTGCGCGATTTTTCAAGACTACGGCCCGTTTCCATCAGCGGAAGAAAGTCTTTTTTTCCATTTTTTTTCTCAACGAACCGGTCTTGACTTACACTGAGTATCGACAAATTTGCTTTCCTTATCGAGATATATCGAATAGAAGTTTCACTTGGTAGGCGGGACCGGGATCCTCGGACCCGACATTGCACATCTTCTGATAGAGCCTTTCTTTTTTGAATAAAAACCGTTAGCCGAAAGAATTTTCCGGATCGGCCGTACCGTTCTCGAGTTATCGTGCGCACAGACATCCACACAGACAGATTTTTTTTTCGCGGAAAATCATTTTTTTCCACGTTTCATGACATTTTAAGTCATTTGGAGCAAAAATAAATTTGAGATTTTTGCACGATTTCAATAACGGTTTGCCATACTTCACCAAAGGTGAAGTAGTGGCGGGCCGTAGTAAATTGAATCTTTTTTTATTTGCAATATCTTTTTTTATTTGCAATATCGAAAGTGACTATCATCTAAATAATCCAATGTAAGAATGTAGGCTTCCACGCCCGGCATCAAGGTGATTGTATATTTCCGGGCTCTTATGCTGTGATCTTCTTTGGTTATTACTTCCAAACGTTTCGTCTTCAACTGCAGCAACCATCTTCAGTGGCGTGGTCGAAGTATTCTTCTGAAACTGAACGGTCCTTTGCTTCGATTGTACCATTTATATGCGTGTCTGATCACGCTTTTTTTGAGTTTTCCTGCCTTTTTTCAGAATAATAAATATAGTAATAGATTAGAATATGCTAAATTATTGTAACCTCCCACCCCCCTGGCCATTTATCTCATGAAAAAGGCGAGTACAAAGTAACAAACCGATGGCCATTTCGGTAAGAAACTTTTATACTCAAATTTATCATAAAATATACCTGATCGTCTAGTATTGTTAAAGGACCCAGTTGTGCTGTACTTTTATTCGTTATAGTAAAGTTTGCTGCAAGTAAAAAAATAAAACACTGAAAAACCTTCAAATCGTATATTCCGTAATTTCAACCTTTTATGATAATTACAAAAATCAAAACCTTGAAACATTATTTACTCTTTACTCTATTTGTATGTGAGGACCCCTCACAGACACCCGCCACTGGGTGGACGAAAGAGAAGACATTTGTCACATTTTACCAATTTGTATTTTGTGTTTGTGTAATTATTTTTATATTTCTGTTTGTTTCTATTTTATAACCTTTTTAATTGGTGATTTGAAATCACGTGTATTTACTATGGTCAATAATGTCCTAATCATTCAGGTAGGAAGATGGAATGCCCGCGGGTCTATTGCCGTCTGCGACATCCCTCATTGGGAAAATTTCACGGGGAGGGGAGATCACATTGCCTCCTACCGTCCCAAAATAATTAATTCTTTTTTTTGTTTAAAAGGGACCGTACCTTAATAGACATAGTAACAATCTTGACCAACTCATAAAAACACAAGATTTTCTGTGTAATGTATTGTGTATTGTTGTAATTGGTAAATGAGACTCCTGACTTAACCCTTCCGAACACACAACGACGCGCCGCTGTGAACGATCAATTAAACAAATGGTTTACTTGTCCGGACGCAAATTAAATATGAATTTTCTTCCCCGGATTTTGAATTGGGCGTGTTTTTGAGACATTTTATTTAGATAGATATTTTTATTTTGTAACGAATTGTGGATTATTTTTCTTTACTTATTTTCTCTATGGTTTTATGGGCAGTTGTTTTCTATACGATAGGCAAAGGCCTACAAATAATTATTACGGGGTCGAAGTTGGCGGTAGACACAGGTCTACAAAATAACTGTTGTTTTCGTCGATGGGTATTTTTAAAGGAACTGTTTTTTTTTCTCTCTGGCTGGTTTTTATTTATTCTTTCTCGAAGCGCAGCGTAGCTACTGTTAGATAGTTTAGGCGATGGTAAAAATTTTCAGACTAATTTTATTTCTCATTTTATGCCCTTTTTATACCCAGAAATTATCTCATTTCGTGACGTAGGCATTGTAACTGCGTAGTGAGAATCTACCCTCTTGCAACTCGTTATCGCCAATTTGTTTATGTTATCGTAGATAACTGCATTCCAGAGGACAACTTTTTAGCTATTTTGAGTCTTTTACGAATTTTAAGAGAAATATTTGAAGCGTAAATTTTATACAGGGAAAAATAAAATTAGAATTTATAAGTAAAATAATTCTACGGAAATAGAAAAATATAGGAAAAATAGTAATTAAAAATGGAAATTAATAGGAGATTAAGTGACCTAGGGTAGGGACGTTTCATTATATTCCCTGCAATTACATTTGTTATGCATATTATGTTCAAATATAATCTCTGCGGTCTTTTGCTGTTTTTAGATAATCTCCTATTTTCTTTGGTGCTAATTTTCCGGTCAGTGACACCTTCTTCAAGAAGTTTCTAGATAAATTGTTCTTCACCAGGATTGATTATTTCAAATCAATTCGGAAGAACAAAAACGAAATGATAATTCTTATAAATTAACTTTGATTAATAGTTTAATAAAACACAACGTAGTTATGAAAATATAAAAATCAATCTTGATTCATATGTATGTAGAAAACTAACAGTATTGGGAAAGTTTAAAAACTAAATATGGCCAAAATGATTTCTTTAACCTTCCATCAGTATTTTATATCTAACAGTGTATAGATGGCAGCACTATAAGCAAAATATACAATTCTTAACAATAACCAACAACTAGTGTACAATAACTAAACACTTTGATCCATTAGAGATTGGATCCCCTAGATTGCAAACTTTAATCTCTTCACTCAGAAGTTTCCGTTCTAAATGCTTTGAAACACACTTCTCGTAGTCGTAAGGGATTGCGAGAATACTGTCCAAAGTCAGGAAAGTAATTAAAACTACTGAATGAAGCTACAAAATAAATCGTTTGGGGGCTGCGAAAATAGTCCCCACCCCCTTTGTTAGGGTAGGGGTGGATTTGTCCAGAAACTCTTTCAAATTTTCAGGGGCAACTTGAATGTCAGGCGAGTTGTTCCTAAGGCTTTAGATAAGGCTCCTTCGAAGAGATTTAAGTTTTTGCAATCTATGGAATTTAAAATAAACAAAATTATAATTTTTTTCCATATTTGATATAATTATTCAATGATTTGATAGTTATTTTTGGACAACAATATCAATCATCCCTTGGTAAAAACTGGTTACAAAGTTTTACAAGAGTAGAGAGCCAGCGTCAACTTTCGTCTCTCAAGCTTCCGCATGTGCAAAAATTGTCAGAATTTGATAAATAAATGAATCAACCGGTGTATTTTAATTTATTTTATTAAAAGATGTCTTGACTATCTAATTCTAGCCTTTGTATTTAAAAAAAAGAGAAATTATTTCGTAAAAAAAATTAAATAAAAAAAAGGTACCCTCAGGAATCGAACCCGGATCTTATCTATATTTAACGCACACACGTTAACATTAGACCACATCGTGTCATATTGATGAATAATCAAACTTTCAAGTTAACGACCGTACAACTATTAGGCAGTCGGACCGTGCACATGCCGAAGCTCGGGAGACGAAAGTTGACGCTATGGCTCTCTAGACTCTTCTCAAATTCTTAAACAAATGCGAATGGTAAAAAGTAAAAACATACCTCACCTGCTCATCATTAATTAAATTCTCTTTTAATTTTCTTGTAAGTATTTGTATATTTAATACTTCCCCACAATTCGACTTTCGAGGAAATATCTAAGTTATCGATCGCTTGATTCCATTTTCAACCCTACAATTTTGTTATCTATCCACTTGTAGATGGCGCGGAGTTTCGTATATTTTTTTGCTGAAAAGAGTGACTAAGATGGCCTATATAGGTTCAATCTAGCGCTAACCCTAATAAATATACGATACTGTTTCGAGAGAGATAGAGATTGCCCGAACTATCATTCCATCTCTTTCTCTTGACTATAGAAATAGAATTTTGAACACATATTTTATCATTGCGAAAATAATGAAGTAGATTTTGACCAAAAATAATCCTTCCCCGTAGGTAGACCTTTTTCTAGGTTGGCAACATTGAAGGAACTCCCCCATTCTCACCGCTGGGCATGTCCATGAGTAGAAATGTCAATGGGGAAATAAGAAAATAAACCTGAACAAAACCCCTGAAATGTAGATAAGCAAAATTACACTTTCGTAGATAAATAAGTCTTTTTAAGTTTAATTTTCACTGTCTGTAATAGTTGATCATATCTCTTATTATTATGACAAAATAATATTTAATTAGATTTGTTATTTACCCATTGTTTCTCAATAAAAATATAAAAACGTATTAGCGACTTTTCAAAACTAAATCTGACAATATGGTTTCTTTAATCAACCATCCGTATTTTATATTAACAGTTCGAAGATGGCAACACTATAAGCAAAGTAACCAACTAACAGCAGTAATAAACGAGTAAGATGCAAGTATACAAAACTGGTTGATCCAATTCTCCTCGTCCTCAATTTGAAAATTTTCTAATAGTCGTTGGAAGCGTTATTTGTTATTTATAAAGGTCGACTGTCATCAACTACCTACCTCAGTTGTGATTCCTGTGCTGGTCGTGTTATTTATGGAAAATTGCCGACTTCCGGGTTTGCCGGAATGGATAACAATTTTGTTTTTTAAGTGGAACACATATTTTGATAAATTTGAATTCTACGGATCAAAACATATGCAATCCACTAGCAAAGAATAATAGTAAACCAAGAAGTTCCACTCTAGTGTCAAAACTATCCGTAACGTTATGACCTTGAACAAAAAAAGTTTCTCGAATAATTTTTAAATACATGATTTGCTTTCGATATTACTACTACCTGTGGTGAAGTATGGCAAACCGTAGTATTGAAATGGTGCAAAAATCTCAAAAAAGGCAGGAAAACTGTTGAAAATTTAGAATATCAATATCTTTTATTTTAACTTAAAATCATAGATAAGCTTAAAATAGTATCAATAGACACTACCATTTTTGACGGATTATTGATAAAATTTGTACAGATTTAGTGAGTTTTTTTTTTGGCCAACTTTGCTGGGGAAAACCCCAAACACCAGTCGCGCCAAAAAAAGCGTGATCAGACACGCATATAAATGGTACAATCGACCACGCCACTGAAGATGGTTGTTGCAGTTGAAGACGAAACGTTTGGAAGTAATAACCAAAGAAGACCACAGCATAAGAGCCCGGAAATATACAATCACCTTGATGCCGGGCGTGGAAGCCTACATTCTTACATTGGATTATTTAGATGATAGTCACTTTCGATATTGCAAATAAAAAAAAGATTCAATTTACTACGGCCCGCCACTACTTCACCTTCGGTTAAGTATGGCAAACCGTAGTATTGAAATCGTGCAAAAATCTCAAAAAAATTTTTGCTCCAAATGACTTAAAATGTCATGAAACGTGGAAAAAAATGATTTTCCGCGAAAAAAAAAGTCTGTCTGTGTGGATGTCTGTGCGCACGATAACTCGAGAACGGTATGGCCGATCCGGAAAATTCTTTCGGCCATCGGTTTTTATTCAAAAAAGAAAGGTTCTATCAGAAGATGAGCAATTTCGAGTCCGATGATCCCGGTCCCGCCTACTAAGTGAAACTTCTATTCGAGATATCTCTATAAGGAAAGCAAATTTGTCGATACTGATTTCTATTAAGGTGTTGTGTAAGTCAAGACGCATTGATTGATATCCATATCGCAACCGGTTCGTTGAAAAAAAATTGAAAAAAAAAATTATTGGAAAAATTCCGATTTTTTCGAATCGGACTTTCTTCCGCTGAAGGAAACGGGAAGTAGTCTTGAAAAATCGCGCAGAGATTATTCCTTTTACTAGTTCGCTTTTGTGAGCACTTTCTATAAGTGCATTATACTGGTATAAGGGATTGTTCCGTTAAATATCCATTTCAGGTACAGTTAATACGTATTAATATATACGTATTTGGATCCAATTCAATTTTAAATAATAATAATTGTCACATATATTACATCATTTAAAATAAATATATTAATTTCAACAGAGAATGACGGAAAACTGAAGAATTATTTGGTAAAATTGAGAATGCCCGAACAAAATTTTATAAATTATATATCATCTCCAGAAATTTCAAAATTTAAAAAAAATAAATAAAAACATCGAAAAATTCAAAAACTCCGATAATTTCAAAAATTTTTCGAAAATTTTAAAAATTTCAAATTGTGTGTCAAAATATTCAAAAATTTAAAAAAAATTGAAATTATGCAATTTTTTCCGAAAATTTCAGAAATTTCAAATAGTAAAAATGCAAAAATTTCTAAAATATATCAAAAATTAAAAAAAAATTAAAATTATGTAAAGTTTTTTCACAAAATTTTAAAAATTTTAAATAGTAAAAATGTCAAAATATTCGAAAATTTCTAAAATATAAAAAAATTTAAAAAAAAATTAAAATTGTGCAAATTTTTTTTTGAAAATTTCAAAAATTTTAAATAGTGAAAATTTCAAAATATTCAAAAACGTCTAAAACATTTCAAAAATTTAAAAAAAGTTCGAAATTATGCAAATTATTATCGAAAATTTCAAAAATTTCAAATGGTAAAATTGTCAAAATATTCAAAAATTTCTAAAATATATCCAAATTTGAAACTATGCAATTTTTTCGAAAATTTCAAATATTTCAATTTGTAAAAATGTCAAAATATTCAACAATTTCTAAAATATATCGAAGATTTCAAAAAACAAAATTATTCGATTAATAAAAAAAAATTCAAAAATGTCAAAAGTTTCAAAAACTATCATAAAATAATTTGGAGATTTCAAATATTTCGAAAATTGTAAAATTCTTAAAAATTTATATTTGTGAAAAATTTGTAAAAAATTTGTAAAAAATTTGTAAAAAATTTGTAAAAAATTTGTAAAAAATTTGTAAAAAATTTGTAAAAAATTTTTAAAAGATGTAAAATTTTCAGGGAAATACCAAAATATACAAAATTGTTCTTTTGGGATGAGTTTTTACGAATCATTCATATACGACAGCCGCAGCTAAAGGGTTAAAAAATAGGTCTATTATAATATAATCGACCAAAATCTGGTATAAATCCATAAACCCGTTTACAAGTTATGGAGGTGGCCCCATGACCCATTTACAAATAACAAAATAAAAATAATTAAAAAATATAACAATAATAATAATCAAATAATTTAATTGTATCAATAGTAGTATATTATACACCAAGGTCGAGAAGTAGTAAAAGAAGCAGTTTCTGAAAACAATTGAATGAGAATATTTAATAAATTAAGAAATTTAAGTTCTCGACTCGAACATAGTATAAATAATGACATCTTCTAATACTAATAGTGGAAAAAAATTAATTATTATTGTTCATTCATATATTCGTCGTTAATTTATCTTGCCAAAAAATATCCCAAAACAGTTAATTGAAATTTATCCGTATACCAATGAGTTTGTATGAGATAAAGGAGGAGGTCCCTCTGTTTTATTATATATGTAAAATTTTATTTAAATCGCTTTATTCGTTTCTTTTTTACCTGCGCTGCCTACCCATATAAGCTGGTAAGGTAATAGATTACAAAAAACCATGTTGCTCTGCCCTACGCTCTACGCTGCGTCTCAATTTGCGCACGGACACTCGGTAACACAAGTTATAATAGGTTTCACTGCTTCCACCTCTAATGAATGGAGCAACTGTTACGAAGGATATCTTATACCGCAATCCGTTTGGGGGCGCCATCAATCAGTTACAATATTTTGGAAAATTTTGGAAAATCATTAAAAATCAACGAGTAGCCACAGAGGATTAAAATTTTAGGACCATATTTAAAATTTTATTATCTAGTGACTCAAGGATGGGTTCTTAAAAATTTAGAGCCTCTTCATTTTCTTTCTAAAAAATTCTAAGATATTTTGTTCTGTTCTTTCCTTGATGCACTAGATAATCTACTCTTATTTATTGTCCCAAAATTTTATTTATTTTTATTCAGTAGTTTTTGAGATATTTTGGATCGAAAAATAGGACGGCTGCTGTAATCACCTTAATGAAAATAAATATTTAACAAACGGTCAAGTAATGGAAGAATTATTCGAAGAGTTCAAAAGAATACCGTTTATGCACCCATGTTCACCATTTCTAGCTGAATAAGCTTTAAAATTATTTATCAGATTTGTTCATTACTAATGAATTCTTCCGTTCCCTATTAGAGATCCAAAATTAATGGTTTTTACTAGATTTTACCCTAGTATTTTTTAATATTTCACAAGCAGAGTACACAGCAAATTTGAATGTTTAAGTAAATATGTGCTATAAAATACTCCTTGTAAAACATTTATAGAATTACGTATAGTTGTTCTGTAATATTTTTTTTTTCACTGTGTTTATTTTATGTATAAGTGTATAAGTAGTGGTTAGTTTGCATGCTCTTTTAAATATAACAAAACAATTTAGTATACCTAATATCCTTTATTTTAAAGCTAAAAATATACCTATATTTATAATTAAGCATCATCTTTCTTTTTAAAATGTCAAGTGTATGAATAAAATTGACATAGTTTATTCATTTATTTTTCCTTACATTCCTATTAATTAATTTAGAGTGTCTGCATGTATCATGTATCTGGTTTGGCTAGAAATTTTATTTCGTTAGCTTAAATCTTATATTTCCACATATTGGCCGCATTCAGCAGAAGCAATCGATTTATTATTTTCTGCTGAATGATATATAAAAGAGCGATTAGTAATCAAATGATGAGTGATCGGCCGCCATTTCAAACATCGAATTTGAAATACGATTAGTTAGCACATCGTGATTAGATTTAGAACTCATACCAACTGAAGTGAATGTTTTGTGGTGGTGATCACAACTCATAACCCTATTTTATATTTATTTTGAATCCATTTTTACATTTTTTACACTGCATGTGTGAATTCTTCTCTGAAATCGAAGACTTCGAAGTGATATATGTTTATAAAACGCCATTTGCTTTTCAAGTGCCTAAAAGCTCATTCAGCCATATATGTAATACTCCTATATCGCCAGCTCGAGAGAGAAGTGTGTCGCCGATAGTAGAGTGTAGACGATCGTTTCTCTCACGCAGTCTCGGATAGTCATATGCATCACAGCTGTAAAATCGCCTACGTTTGCTTAACTTTCCTTTTCTCTACGTTCCATTTTCACCACGGGACACGACGATGCAATTTATGTATCTGGGCATGCGCGTTGGCAGCCAATTCCGATCTTGCATCTCCTTCTGTCGGAACACTTTGTTTCTACAGGCAAAGATAGGACGTTGGCGGTATGCATTCAGCAGATTCACTAATCGATAAGTCATCGTTTGATAATCGGTTACTTCTGCTGATTGCGGTCATTGTATTGATAAAGATGAAAAATGACATTTTAAAATGATAGGAGGAAAATGTAATAGTTCACTTCAAGTACGGAAATTTAATAAATCTAATAACATATACACCTATTTTACTTGCTTTTATTTATATGTTACATGTGTTACATATTTACATTTTTCAATAACAAAACAAGATAACATAACCTCTAATTACAATCAATTCTGTCAATTTAAAAGTTGAATTTTCGACGAAATTTATTAGATTTACATATGTATTAATTTCGTTTTAGTATTGAGAGCAAATCATTGTAAATTGTATTAATTTCAGTAATAAGTATACATTAATGAGTTTTTTTCTTCTTAAAAGTTGCTAGAGACGCATATAGTTCAAGTCTACCTAAGTTAATAAAATTAGTTATCACGTGAGTGACACTAGCCTCCACTAGCCAAATGTCAATTTGACTGAACTTTCTTTTTTTGAGAAAAATATTTTTTCTCAGTGTACTTTGCTAAAATGCCTAACAGTAAGTAGGTGTATAGCATATTCGTATTGAAATGGGCTTCAAGAGGTTACATTAAAAAAATTAGTTTATAAGTAAAAAACGATAGCTATTCTAATAAAATTATAATAAATCAGATAAAAACTGGATTTTAAAGGAAATCACATTTTTTATGAAGTTCTCTTTCAGCTTTAATTGATATTGTGAAATTTTAGCAAAATACACCGAGAAAAATATTTTATTTTCAAAAAATGAAAGTTCTGTCAAATTGACATTTGCCTAGTTGATTGCATGTATTTTGATCCATAGAATCCAAATTTATCAAAATATACAGGGTGTTTCACTTAAAAAACAAAATTGTTGTCCATTTCCGGCGAAACCGGAAGTCAGCCATATTGATTATATACATATGTCAGAAAATCAGAAATTACTATTACTATACTCAATTAAACTTTCATAAAAATCGGCTGATAAATAAAAAAGTTCAAAGGGGTGATCCTGTGTGTCACCCGGTATGGCTCGCAGTTAGGTACCCCTAATATAAAAAACAATGTTTCTCGGACACAATATATTATACATCAAGTTGTAATGGTAAATGCGTTACTATTTTAGCAACAAATCTGTTACAACTGTATTGCTAAAGCAGCATAATTGAGGCGATTTTGGAAAAAATCAGATTTGAAAGCCCTACATTCGGGTCCGTTTTTATTAATTTGTCAAACTTTACATAGTGCAGTTTTTCTTTGACTACTGACCTGTAAAGTATATAATTTTTTCAAGAAAATCTGGCTGTTTGTTTTTAAGATATTAAGAATTTATCAAAACTGAGATTTAAATGGTTTTCAATTTTATAGTCATTTTAAAAATAAAGTAGCCCCACTGACTTTTTGGTAAACCCTGTATATATAATTATTATATTTTTTTAAAGACCAATCTTTTAACTAAATTTTCCCATAAACAAATTCAAAATTAGCTGATCAGATTTCTTAAAAATTGAACTTAAAACAAAATTACCTAAATACTCAATTATCGAACTTTGACCATCAATATCTCGAAAACTAGTCATAGGATTGAGTTGGGCCCATGGAGACATTTTAATCAGAACGTCAAGATCTACAACATACTAAAATTTAAAAAAAATGGCCGAAAGCCATTTTCCATAAGAGAAGTGAGAAATCTCCCAGTTTGACCCAAACTTTTACAGGTATAAGTGGAAACACCAGGGTTTTTATTTAGACATCTTAGTGCATACTGTACCCCTTAGAATATTTGTACTGTATACTGCAATGACGTTTGCCTGAAATCCACTAAAAAATTTTGTTTTTACTTATTACACCGGGACAGCGCGTACGCAGTCCCGACTACCAAAAATTACGCGCCCGAGTTATCCGCATTAGGGATAATCGCAGGGGTCAGCCCAATAAGTAGTGCAATGAAAAGGCCTCACCCTGGGGGAACCGCCTTATTGATCACGGTAGACCCCTACGCCAGGTAAGTATGATTTATCTTCGTTACCCTGTCTACTTGATACGTACAGTTACGTCTCCCAACGAAAACGTAAGTCGTGCCATCTATGAATGAATAATGAAATGTTGGAATGGAACTATTGATCAATATTTGAGGCTGAGAGCCCATTTACATTTTATATTTAGTCAATACACGGTTTTTAATAACTAAATTTAAAAAAATATGTATAGTTTTACACAAACCGGAATTAATAAATTCTTCAACTGCAAATTTTTATTGTAACTTTACAAAAATTATATATATACTTATATTAAAACGTAATGAGCAATAAAAAACCATCGCATCCTATATATATTGTAAATGATTTTCACACGAGATGCAATAAATGGTACTATGAAATTGCGGTGTTGCCTATTTTTATAATTAGTTGGTATAAAATTAAAATTGAGAGAAGACGGAAAATGAATACTGGCTCTTCTTCAAAGAAGAGAACAAAACGAAATTATTTTATGATCCCTGAATGAGCTTTGCATTCAGGGCCGTCGCGTGTTGTAAATGAATCTTTTAAAAACTGTACTTGTTTAATTCCGAATAACCTAATCTGTTTTTTCTAAAATATAATGGTGAAACAATTTTTATAACGAAAAACCGTTAGATAATATCAGATGTACTATTTTAAAACACATGAGATTGAGTTTCGCATACGAATAGTATGTCAGATTTTGGAGGGAAACTTACTTTTCGGATATGCTGTTGAAATGCTTCACATGGTCAAATCCATGCGAAACAAATGTTCAGCATGGAAAAAGTTGAAAAAATAAAAAAAAATGGATGAAAAACACATAATTTATAGGTAAGATGTCTAAAAATCATGGTGTTTCCTACCTGTAAAAGTTTGGGCCAAAACTGGGAGATCTCTATACCTATTTGATTTTGACTGGTTTTTTAGAGATTACTAAAGTTTTAGATTAAAAATTTCAGATGGCGCATACATCGCTCGTAGTAAACTGTAATCACAGATCACACATCCATACTTATACACTATTTAGAACTATTCCTTATGAACTAAACTAATACCACATACATAAAAAATCTGATGTGGCCAGCACATGACCTCTCGCCATTTTTGAATCAAAAATTTACAGGTTGACACAAAAAACTATGAAAAAAAATTATATTTTTGTAAATCTGGCAACAATGGCAAAAGTTTCGAAAATTTTAATGAGATGAAAATAAACTGTAGGGTATACAAAATATATGTAAAACTTTATTGCCGTTTTGTATAATAATGGCGTCATCACCCATAGCAACTGCCACTTCCGGTTGTGCGATTGGCACCAAAATCTAATCAGATCTAATCTAGGGTATCAGAATCCTGTATGCAAAATTTCAAATTTTTTTATTCAGTAGTTTTTGAGTTATCGTTACTACAACATCCATCCAAACACACACACACACACACACACACACACACACACACACACACACACACACACACACACACACACACACACACACACACACACACACACACACACACACACACACACACACACACACACACACACACACACACACACACACACACACACACACACACACACACACACACACACACACACACACACACACACACACACACACACACACACACACACACACACACACACACACACACACACACACACACACACACACACACACACACACACACACACACACACACACACACACACACACACACACACACACACACACACACACACACACACACACACACACACACACACACACACACACACACACACACACACACACACACACACACACACACACACACACACACACACACACACACACACACACACACACACACACACACACACACACACACACACACACACACACACACACACACACACACACACACACACACACACACACACACACACACACACACACACACACACACACACACACACACACACACACACACACACACACACACACACACACACACACACACACACACACACACACACACACACACACACACACACACACACACACACACACACACACACACACACACACACACACACACACACACACACACACACACACACACACACACACACACACACACACACACACACACACACACACACACACACACACACACACACACACACACACACACACACACACACACACACACACACACACACACACACACACACACACACACACACACACACACACACACACACACACACACACACACACACACACACACACACACACACACACACACACACACACACACACACACACACACACACACACACACACACACACACACACACACACACACACACACACACACACACACACACACACACACACACACACACACACACACACACACACACACACACACACACACACACACACACACACACACACACACACACACACACACACACACACACACACACACACACACACACACACACACACACACACACACACACACACACACACACACACACACACACACACACACACACACACACACACACACACCGATGTCCAGTTACTCTAAAAGTTATAACCCGAATAAAGAAATATTGTCCGAAACCAGTGGCGTTACACAAAAAACAATTGAAAAATTGAAATATAAAATTTAAATTAAATTTAATCATTTTAAATCTGTATTGATAAAATAAACCAATTAAGAAGTAAAAAAATATGAATATGAGTTTGGGATTTTCTGGTTATTTAAAAATAAATAGAAATAAACTACTTAATTGATACAAAATATATAATTTTATATACGTTTGTATGGAGTGAATTTTAATACATTTATTCGATGTCACTGCAATCAGAATCATGGTTTAAATTGAGATATAAGACTATATTTTCCATCAGTCGGTCCGTTTTCCACATTTTGCCTTCCTCTTTTCAGCTCTTTATTAAGAATGAAAGAATGATTTGAGGGATATTACTCTATTGGCTTAATTTTTTATATAATAGTTTGAAAGACCATTTAATTACTGTTTCTTATAATATATTTAGAAAATAATATCTTGTCTTGGATTATAAACGTTAATGACGATTAAATAAACCGTCAACAAATCTCTTAAAAATGATATCAATAAATAATATTTATTTGTAGATACGTACCACATTTTCAAAACAACGCAGAAAACGTAAAATACAATCTCGTTAACAATTCCTTAATGCACGCCACAGATTTCAACCAACAGTCACAAATAAGTGTTAAAAATACCCCGGTCAAGTCAAACTTCCCTGAAACCAAACTAAAAAAGGTTGAACATGTGCTGATCACACTCCGTTTGTTGGATGTACAGACTTTAGACATCTTTATAGGCTAATAATTAATATACATGGTTGAAGTATATCAGGTTAGACATTGCGCAGGAAATGTGACGTCACTTGGCGCCCATCAAAAAATTTTAATATGTCATTATATGAGATTATTGTATTTTTTGATATATTTTTATTTATTTTCACCTATAAACTGATTAAAAATGTATTGTGCAGTGTTTGTGTTGTAAAAGTAATACTCGTTCTAAAAACAGTACAAAGTTTTACGATTTTCGAAGTGTCCTTTATTACAAAAAAAGTAGGTGATTATATGAATAAACGTGTTCGTTAATATTATTAGACATTATTTTAAATAATATAAAAGAAGTACTGTAAGATTTGTGTATAATAGCTTGAAGTAGTTACGTATTTATTTATTAATTTTAGCACTTTATTCAATAATAATAAATAATAATAATAAAGCACTTCACAACATTTTTATAACAACAATTTTATAACATTTATTTTATACACCAATTTGTATGACTGTAAATATTAGTTATGCTCATATTTACATATGGCACACTCGTTCAGTAATATGTTAGTTAGGTATATAAAATCCAAACATAAATCTACAATAACAATATGCACCAAAAAGTTCTACAGATATGCAAATGAGATTTTTATAAAAATTATTTTTTTGAGTAAAAATTTATAAAATCAGTCTGAACTAATCTAAATTATTATATTTGTTACATATTTGACCGATAAAATTAGCCATAATATGTAATCGCGCTTTTTCAGGTTTTAACATCTAGTATTAACAGTTTTTAAAATATGAAGCATATCGTAATCGTAAAAAAAGTTTAACCCTTTCATAAAGTAATTATCAATTTTTAGTGTACAATACTTTATAATACATTTTTAGTAAATATATAGCCGTAAAAAAATGAAAACCACCCGAAATACACAATAACCCTATGCAATCCAATGTTAAATTATTTTGTTTGGACTCCAGCTGACGTCATGCGCAAACTTGGACGAATTTGGGTCGCATGAGTGTCTAACCTGTGTAATTTTTAAAATAATGATTAATATACAATGTCTTGCATAAGCACAGTAAAATGATTATCATTTTACTGTGGCATAAGCGCCATCTTCTAATGAAATTTAAAGGAATGCAAATTTTTTGTTTAATTTAAAAAAAGTGGGCCGATCCCGGCGGTACTGCAATACAGGGCCAACCCGCGACAGAGGCGGAGCAAGCCCCAGCCCTCCATCAATTTCCAAAAATCAGTTTAATATACTGGCACCGCATGCGGTGCGTATCAGATATTAAGCTGATAAGAACAGATACTACACTTTGATCTTAGCCAGAGGCCGAGAAGCGATAACTTACAAATTGTTTACCACTGGTATACCTAAACTCTAGCTGAACATCAAGTTGTAGCTCCGCGATTCGTTTAACAGCGACTTCTATCCGTACGATTGAGAACATTTGGTTCGTTTGTTGAGGAGTAATCGGTGCAGATATTTACTGTTGGAGCCGAATACCAGAGACATCTATTATAATTTTTGTTAACTTGACATAGTTTAGCATATACGGATATACGAAGAAATTGTAACTTTTTAACAATATATTATTAATGTTTTATTTAATTTTCTGTTCTGTGCTGCAATTGCTTAATTTTAAATATTTTGCAATAGAAATATTTTTATTTTTAAAATTGTATCTTTTTTTATTTGCAATATCGAAATTCGAAAATGACTATCGTAAGAATGTAGGCATCAAGGTGATTGTTGGCGGAAAAAAAACTCACCACTCACCACTCACCAAAAATGGTAGTGTCTATTGATACTATTTTAAGTTAAAATAAAGGATATTGATATTCTAAATGACCCCGCAAAATCCTTATAGAAATTTTGTCTCGGTGGATTTGTTTTAATTTTTGATATGATGTAGTAAATGGAATTCTGAACATATGTTAACATTGTGCCAACCCCCAAATATGAACAGTTTTTTTTGCTAGGGGGGGGGGCTTAAATTCACATATTGCCCATAATGGAATATTTATTTTTGAAGACGAGAATAATATTTTCAAATATTTTATTCTAGTTTATATTGCATAATAGTATTCTTAAAAAAATATATAACCCCCATCCCACATATTTAACCCCAACCCCTATTTCAAGAAATAAAAAAATATTAATTGCTGACTCACTTCAAAAATTACAATGGAATGTTTTAATAAGTTAAAAATATCGGTGGATTTTTCTGAATTTTTAGTATGATATAGTCCATTTGATTTTGACCAAAAATTGATCGGGTGACAATCATCAAAAATGAACGGTTTATCTGCTAGAGGAGGTTAGTCTTTAAAAATAAATGGTCTATCATATATATGAACAAAGTGTGAATATAACCCCCTATAGCACAAAAACCGTTCATTTTTGATGATTGGCACCCAATCACTTTTTGGTCAAAATCAAATGGACCATTTCATACTAAAAATTCAGAAAAATCCACCGATATTTTTAACTTATTAAAACATTCCCTTATAGTTTTTGAAGTGAGTCAGCAATTAATATTTTTTAATTTCTATAAATAGGGGTTTAGGTTTAAATATGTGGGTTAGGGGTTATATATTTTTTAAGACACTATATTGTGCAATATAAACAAGAATAAAATATTTGAAAATATTTTTCCCGTCTGGAAAAATAAATATTCCATTATTTACAATATGTGAATTTAAGCCCCCCCCCCCCCCCCCCTAAGCAGAAAAACTGTTCATATTTGGGGGTTGGCGCAATGTTAACATATGTTCAGAATTCCATGGACTACATCATATCAAAAATTAAAACAAATCCACCGAGACCCAATTTCCATAAGGATTTTGCGGGGTCCTTTTCAACAGTTTTCCTGCCTTTTTTCAGAATAATAAATATAGTAATAGATTAGAATATGCTAAATTATATTCCCTGTAATTATATTTGTTGTGCATATTATGTTCAAATATGTCTGTGGTCTTTTGCTGTTTTTAGATAATCTTCTATTTTCTTTGTTGGTTTGTATATGGTGCTAATTTTCTTTTTCTTAAAGATTTTCCCAATCCGGTCAGTGACACCTTCTTCAAAAAGTTCCTAGCACCAGAATTGATTTCAAATCAACTCGGAAGAACAAAAACGAAATGATAATTCTTAAAAATTAACTTTGGTGTAATAAATAGCTTAATAAATTTACAGATCATAATTATGAAAATATAAAAATCAATCTTGATTCATATCATTGTATATATACAATGTTCATATGTATGTAGAAAACTAACAGTATTGGGAAAGTTTAAAAACTAAATATGGCCAAAATGATTTCTTTAACCTTCCATCAGTATTTTATATCTAACAGTGTATAGATGGCAGCACTATAAGCAAAATATACAATTCTTAACAATAACCAACAACTAGTGTACAATAACTAAATATTTTGATCCATTAGAGATTGGATCCCCTAGATTGCAAACTTTAATCTCTTCACTCAGAAGTTTCCGTTCTAAATGCTTTGAAACACACTTCTCGTAGTCGTAAGGGATTGCGAGAATACTGTCCAAAGTCAGGAAAGTAATTAAAACTACTGAATGAAGCCACAAAATAAATCGTTTGGGGGCTGCGAAAATTGTCCCCACCCCCTCTGTAAGGGTAGGGGTGGATTTGTCCAGAAACTCTTACAAATTTTCAGGGGCAACTTGAATGTCAGGCGAGTTTGTTCCTAAGGCTTTTAGATATGGCTCTTCGAAGAGATTAAAGATTTTTGCAATCTATGGAATTTAAAATAAACAAAAATTATAAATGTTTTCCTACATTTGATATAAGTTTCTGAAGTTATCTTTAGACAACAAAATCAATCATATTCTTTGAACTGGTTACAAATTTTTAAACAAGTGCGAATTATAAAAAGTAAAAACATACATTACCTACTGTCTAAAACCCTGATTCGATTTTGTTTAGAACTTTTTGGATTCAATAGAACTTACCAGAATTCTGTAAGATGGCGCTGTTTAGAATTTTAAGGATGCTTTTCGTCAAATGAGACCGTTCTGAATTTTGTGTGGACAGTGTAAAGCTGCAGATTCGAGCAATCGCCTGTATTCATTACCCAAAATATAAATACACCCTGTGTGATACGTTTTTACAGTATACTAGGAGCGATGTATGCGCCATCTGAAATTTCTAATCTGAAACTGTAGTAATCTCTCAAAATTAGTCAAAATCAAGTAGGTAGAAATCTCCCAGTTTGCCCCAAACTTTTACAGGCATAAGTAGAAACACCATGGTTTTTAGACATCTTAACCTTCCCACAATTCGACACTTTAGAAGAAATATCAAAGTTTTATCGATCGATCACTTGATTCCTTCCATATTCAAACCCACATTTTCGTTATCAAATCGTAGATGGCGCGAGTTACGTATATTGTTTTGCTGAAAAGAGTGAGGAAGATGGCGTATAAGTTCAGTTTAGCGATAGAAATTGACCAAAATATCTCTTCATCTCTTTCTCTAATTAGCACAATTCTCACAGCTGGACATGACCATGAATATATGTCAATGGTAAAATAAGAAAATAAACCTGAACAAAACCCCCTGAAATGTAGATAAGCAAAATTACACTTTGATCTTTACAAAAATAGTATTACAATCCTTTCCTACACGTATTTAATATAGGGTGTTCTATTTTTAAATAAGCCCTATTACAATTTCAGTTCTTAAAATGGAACTTAAAATTTTGAACTCTGTAAAGAATTTTCTAATAGTAAATTATACCAAAGAATATAATTATTCAGGCCTGACATTAAGGTAAAAAGTATTACAATTTTTTAATTTAGATATTTCTTATTCACCAATTGCTTATCAATAAAAATATAAAAACGTATTAGCGAAATTTTAAAATGTAGACCAGGCGTATGCTAACGTTACTCACAATCGTCTTTTAAGAGGGGGATCTTAACAGGTACACCAAACTGACAACACTAAAATTCCAAGCACCATGTGCAAAATCAAAGTTCTGTTGTGTTACTCGAGTTGTCAGTCTCATCAGTCTATCACTGTCTTTCAGCAATAATAAAAGAGGTGCACTGTGTTTCATATATACCAACAGAAAGACGACATTATTAAAATTATTTAATCTTCTGTGTACCAGGTGGCGCTAGCAGTATTAAAATATTAATTTCTCAGTTAAAATATATTTTGAGAATTTTCGTATTTTCCGATCGGATACCCACTTCAACCCAAGGTCGACCACAAAACAGATGTTATTTTGTTTTTGTTTGACCAGACTACCTGCTGTATTATTATTTTTATTTCTTAGAAGTGAATTTTTGTTTCGACTATCGACTCGACTTTCGGGTTTGGCATATTTCTCAAGCAAGACACAAATGCAAATGAAAGAGAACGGTAAGATATATTTTCATTTGTAGTTTGAGGTTATGTATAAGAATTAGCAGTTGTATTTTAGAGAAATAATTGTGAATTATTGATTTATCGACTTTATCTTCATATTTTTTGTAATTGCGTTTTGACTATTTTACTTTTGTTTCAGATTTTTGAACTGGTGTAAATATGGCAATGTGTTTTGTTCCTGATTATAATGTAAACATAAGTGAATAAAAGACATGTAAGTTTTTTGTGTTTGCAACAAAAACAGCTGAGAGAAAAACTTGGATTAACCCAATAAGGTATTCAAATACTATTATTAATACATAAACAAAACATTCTAATGTAAAAATTAATTTTGCAAGAGACAAGATAGAGAACCCTTGAAACATTGCTTAGTTAACAGATGCCATTTCATTAATATGGATAGAAAAAATAAACAAACTTTATTTGATTTTAGTGTGAAGCGAATGTTCAACTTTGAATCTCCAGAAAGACAGTATGTCATACAATTACATTGATTAGACATGAAAAAAGATGATTATTTATTATTTTTAATAATCATGTTTCTTTTTAGTAAACGCACTGCAAAGATAAAAAATTTTGATGACAGTTTCGTCTCTGCTTTGAACTCAGAGGTAGCAGGGCCATCTGAAAGTATTGAATCTAAGACAGCAGCTACAAAGGGAGCTAACCTACTTCATCAAGTAAGAAAAGGAGAATGAATCCTTAATATCAGATGATAAACAACCAAGTACTTCGTAAGTAATGTTACCAAATCAATGAAAATTGGTTAAGTCCATTCATTTAGTTTATACCGATATTCAATTAAGAGGTAGAGCTCAGACATGACCTAATAGAAGCCTCTCACTGCCTGTCTCATTTTGAACAAGAAAAAATAAAGTGGAATAAGTAGTTTGCAGCTTATTTCAGTTCTTAATTGAATATCGGTGTAAACTAAATGAATGGACTTTATTGTTGTATTTTGTCTTTTAGTTATTGTTTAACGAGTGAAGATGTACAAGATGCAGAAGTTCCATAAACTTTGAAAGAACCAACATATCTTAAGGAAATTCTTAAGTCAAAAACAAAATTACTTTTTAAAAACAACTAACTTGGAAATATTCAAACAAAACATAAGACTACATTTTGATTATGATTTTATAAAAGATGATAACGCTAATACAGGTTTACCCGATCCAAAAGTGTTTGATGCCTTATGTAATTTATTAAGTGACCTAAAAATTAAGTATTATTTTAACTGTTTATTTATTTCAACTTAACTGTTTTTTATTATGTCAATAAATAATATTTGTAACAAATTTCCATTAATGTATACAATTAACAATAAAAAAAATTAACAGGTTTTTGAGATTAACAAATAATATAAAGTCCTTTTCAATTTTATTTCATTTAATTTCTAATTGGAACTTTTATTAATTGCCGAACCCAACAAAGTTTTATCGAAGGAAAGTATTGCAATCATGATTTTTTAGCCATACCCAGATGTTAACGGATCTTTACGTTTTGAGGTCACCTGAATCCATTTATACCATTTTTAGCATGATGTCTGTCTGTGTCAAATTTTTAATTTTTAAATATTTTTATCCTATTAAATTATTTTTTTGTTTAGGTAAATTTTAATATTAAAATAAAAAAAATACTATTAAATTTGTAAGAAAAACTTTATATAATTACGATTATTTTTTTTTCAAAATTTTATTAAAAAAATTGTAGGATTTTTAAAAAAAAATTTTAAATTGTATTACGATTTTAAACTAAATTGAATAACTTTAAAAACATTAAAGATATTAAAATGGGATTCTCACCTTTCAAAAAATGTTTTTTTTTTAAATTTTTGTAATTTTGTTTTATCAAAAAGTATAAAACAAATAATTTTTTTTCATAATTTTAAAATATTATTTGTAAAAGTTAAAGTCAAAAATGTAAAAAGTTTTGACAAAAAATTAGATTTTTTTTAGTTTTTTAAACTAACTTTATTTATGCATTTTAATCCAGAAAATCTTAAAAATTGAATAAAATTGAATGAAATATGAATTACTTATTGATTTTAAAATCATTCAAAAAATTTTTTATACCTTGTGTAAATGGGTCATGGGCCACCCCTATAACATTTAAACGTGTTAATAGATTTATAGCAAATTTTTGTCATTATAATAGTTATTTTTGGATGTGTATGAAATGTTTCATAATTTTAAATTATTATAAAATAACTGTTGTTATCTTATACTATTAATTTTACAGAAAATTTCACACTTGATAAAAGTTTCTAAATCTAATAAACTTAATAAATTGATATCAAAGAAATACAGGATGAAATTAAGAGTATGTATGATTTCAAAATAACTTTTTGTTTGTATCTCGTGTACTATTAATTTAGAGAATATTGAAAATATTCATTAAAATTTTTATCAGAATTGATTAAACAATTACTTTACTAGGAGTGTTCAAAAAGTTGGTTGGGATTACCCCCTTTTTATTTTGTTATTGCATTTACTAATAAAACGTCTCTTTCAGATTCTTATATTTTAAGCCTTCAATTTTATTAATACAAAGTTCTTTTAGTATCTTTCAGATTTTTAGTATTGGATCATAAATTCCCTTAATCACTTTCTTGTTCATATTTTGAAATATTGTTACTATTTTATTGTATATATTTTTCTTAACATTAGCATGATTGTAAAATTAGTATTTGTAAAAAAATAAATTTAATAATTAACTTTAAACCAAATCTTTTATTTCTTTTCAGTACATACAAAATATTTATTTTAACAATTAATATAAGATTTGTATCACTAATTAACTTTATTACAGTCTTTTTCGGCGTTTTTGAGTTTTACGTTCACATATTCATACAAAATAAGTAGGCAGAAGTGAAATACCAGTGACAGGGCTGCTCAGTACTGTTGCGAGTTATAACCGAATTTAAAATCACTTATATTATCAGTCTTTCTTTTTGAGTACATTGTGCGACTGGACATTCATTACAATTTCTGTTACCGTAGTACTTTCTTGTTTTATTCACTTAAAACTACGAACACTAATTTTTAATGCATCTGATACAGGCATATAAGGGTTCGTTGTTCTCTTTCTCCTTGGTGACATATTTAATGTAATAAGTATATGATGAAAAATTCAAGGAAATTATGCCAAATGTTAATATAAGATCGCCAATACATATTGTTTAAAAGATAAGATTTTTCTAGTAATGTAGTAAGAAACACCTCTTCTGTAGTTTATTAGTAAGAGTCGATTTTTATACACTACACAATACACATCACAATATGTATTATTATTATTTGAACTGCACATTTTCATAAGATTACTGTAACAATCACCAAAGTCCCACTTGTCAAAACGTATTTTGATCACGTTTGTTTTAATTCGCACGATTCAACTTAATAAAAATGCTTGAAACTGAAGAACTGGTTTTACTTAATTCTAATTTGTTTTGTTTAAATAGTTTAAAATATGTTGCAAAATAAACGACTTGATTCTATAACCTAACAAAACAGTCAGCTGATAATGACAATAACACTATGGCAGGTCATATTTTTAATAAATTTCATTTGTAATCTTGGTTGTATAAATTGTTAAAAATGCTAACCAAAAAGCGCCACTTTTCACGCAGAAAATGCCTGAACTTGTGTACCGCAAGTTGCATAAGTTTTTTTTTCTAGAATACAAATCTCGAGAAATATAAATTTTTGAGATTTAATATTTTCAGAAATTAATACTGGATGCCTCATTTAGGACATCTCCTTTTCACGTTAAAATTGGTGATCACAAATTGTCAAAAATGTCAAAAACACACCTTCACTAAATGATTGATATCTTCTTTATTACTGCTTAGATTTAGTTCAAAAAAGGAGATGTCCTATTCCAATGTGTAAGCTATTATAGGTATAAAAATTTCTACAAACAAAACTTTCGTTCTCGAGATTTGTATTCTACAAAATCGTCAATTTTTCTCGCCAATTTCAGTATTGCCAACTGAAATCGTGACAGCCCGTTTCGACGCCCCTCTTAATGGGCCTGAAAGTGGATTCAAAAAAAAGAGTCCTATTATAAATAGGTACAATTGTTTCTATTCCAAAATTGTAATGGGTAGTTCAACTTGAAATATTAATCCATCTTTTTTTGCATTATTTGAGAAAAAAATGAATTTCTTTTTATGAAAAAATCGTTTTTTCTCTTTTTTCTTTAATATAACATGAAAAAATTGATATTTAAAAATTACTGCATCTATGCAACTTGTAGTGTATATATAGATATGAAATAGGCAACACACAATTGGTATGAGTTGTGTGTGTTGCCTATGGCAATCTAGCCCGAGTTGTCACGTCATTGTTGTAGCTCGTTGTTGTGGGCTCGTATTAAAATGTTTGTTAAATATGTTTGCTAGTTTAATAAACTATATAATCTTTAACGATCGTCTTGATTATTAACCAAGCCGACTTAAGATCATACACCTACGTCACTTATGTGCAATAGCTGTAGCATAATATTAACAATGTTTTGATGTACATACATGCTTTTTAATAATCGTCATAGAAGAGAGCGAACCTAACCTTGCTTTTTTTCAACCTCGTTATTTTATTTATTTTACTACTACTAGGTAGGCAACACCACATACTCTTTGGTGTATGGTGGTGAGCCCAATACACTACAATTAGTACAATTTCCTCGTATATCTGAACATACTAAATAAATCGATGTCTCTCGTAAACGGCTTCCAACAAAATAAATATATAGGCGAGAGATTTCTTCGATTATCTTATAAATTGTATTTTAATAATCTTTGACTGTACAATGGCGCCAAAGAATAGAAATTGATGTCTAAATATAGTTGACATACCCTAATAACACAAGGTAGTCCTACAGATATTCATAGGACGTCCCATAGAGAAAGTGGGACGTCCTCTTCGGACATTCCGGACATCCTTAGGACATCCTTTTCTGGTACACTGGACGTTCTATGGACGTCCGAGGGACGCACTAATGTCACAACTTTGAACTGAATTCGAACGTCCGCCGCGGACATCCATTGGATATCCCCCTGGGACCATATTATGGACATTCACAGAACGTCCTATTTTGGTACAGTGGACGTCAGAGAAAGTGATTTTTTTTGTTATATTATTCACACCAGTTCAATTGTAATTGTGAAATTATTATTTCAACACCTGCTCGTGTCGGAAACTTCATCTACGTGAATAATAGCCACCGTTTATGCTCGTTGAGCGAGCTCGGAGCAGACTTAATAGGATGTTTTAAATCGCGATATACCATACTATTCGTGGTGTCTAAGAAGCATCAGCGCAAGTGTCTCCATCTTTCAGGCGGAGCTTTACTTTTGGTCCATATTATGTCGAGTGAGGACCACTCTTAGGTGTCTGTCCCGGACATGTTTTGGACATTGCCTGTATTAAGTCGGCGAGGGACTGTTTTAAGACTATGGATATGTTATATATAGTCCGTATTATATCCATCACGGACAACTACTGGATATCCGGTATGGACATTGTACATAAATTGTACAAATAATGGATATATATCGTGGACGTCTTAATACTGTCCAAAAACAAACATCCACAGGACATACATATTAAGTCCATGGACGTTCCGACATTAAATGGACATAAATTGTACGTCCCAAGGACGTTGTGTGCTATTAGGGTAGTGGAAAAGCGAAGAATCCCAATTTATCATTTCATAACTTTCCCTCACTGAGAACTATTACAATTGAAAACGTCCTTGAAAAAATACTGCAAATAACGGCTTGTATGAATGAATTAAAAAATCGGTTGTGTCGCCCCAAAACTTTCCCGACGAGTATCCACGAATACTTTATCAGATATTTAATGTTAAAGTTTCAACTTTTGACACTTTTTATTTTTGACAGGTGACAGTTGGAGAAATAATATTGACTATTCTGAATAGAGTTTTTCTAGGGATTTCAAATGACATATAGCATGTCCAATTCGGTGACATATTGCATCTGTCATTTTTTGATAGTGGTACTTCCGTTTGACAGATGTCGTACAAAAATTAATGGGTTCTTCCGACGGGTAGCCAAAACCCCTATACCAAATTTCAGCTCAATCGGATTAAGCGTGTGGCCCCTATCGTGGAAGAATATACACACACATACACACACAGACCGACAGACAGACCTCCATCTGGAAATGGTCTTAATCGTCTCAGGGGACCCGAAAATGGATATTTCCGTTTTTATCTCGAATTTTTTTTTTAGCTCGTTCACAATACTTTCCCTTCTAGGAGGTAGGTCGGGAAAGTAAAATGGAAAAGGCCGTTACTGAAAATGTACGTTTGCTCTTAACACTGCCCAGATTTTTAATAAAAAAAAAGGTTTAGTTGTTTTTTTATGTATTATTTAGGTTTCTAATAGAACTTGTTCTTTATGGTAATTTTTTTTATAGCTCTGAATACCAAAAAATCGATTACATCAACTGCAGTAGGTACCTAGTTTAAAACTGCATGAAATACATACAAAAAAGAAAACTTACCAAAAAAAAGAGTTATGAATGTTCTTGATATTTAAGAGATGCATAATTTAAAATTTAAGAAAATTAGTAAATTCGAATAAATCTTTAATTTTTAATGTGAATTCCATATTATTGTGCATGAACTAAAAATTAAAATAATCCAAATGTACATAATTAAAGAATAACCAAATATATACATGGCTTCGTCACAATACATAAATAAACACAATTCAATAAGAAAAAAAATTAAAATCACTCATCTAATCACCAAAGATCCGTATTAAATTAAGTTTGTTTTACTCATTTGAGAATTTACATTGACATTTTTTTGCAGCGCCACCTATCGAATTCTACTTTTCCCAATACACCGATTACTCCTCATTAAACGAACCAAATGTTCTCAATCATACGGATAGAGGTCGCTGCTAAACGAATCTCGGCGCTACAACTTGATGTTCAACTAGAGTATAGGTATACCAGTGGTAAACAATTTGTAAGTTATCGCTTCTCGGCCTCTGGCTAAGATCAAAGTGTAGTATCTGTTCTTATCAGCTTAATATCTGATACGCACCGCATGCGGTGCCAGTATATTAAACTGATTTTTGGAAATTGATGGAGGGCTGGGGCTTGCTCCGCCTCCGTCGCGGGTTGGCCCACTTTTATTAAATAAAATAATATTTTTATATTTGAAGAAATTATATTTTATTTTCCTTCAAGCACAGAAAATATCACAGTTTGCGTTGTATGTGTGATTCAATGCTTATGCACGACATTGTATATAAATTATGTGTTTTTCATCCATTATATTTTACTTTTTTCAACTTTTTCGAAAGTGTTACTGTAATGTAATAATGTAAATTTATTTATACCAGTTTTGCCGTTTTAGAACAGCCACATGTATCATAAATAGGTAGTCTAATTATAAGTATATTTCTAAATATGATCAAGATGCTAGGTCTAGGTGCTATATTTAATAAGAATATTAGATAAACAATAGTTTCTGTTTGATATTTATATTGTATTTTTTGTATACCTATTTTAAAAAATAATAGTTTTTTAATGGTATTTATATTTTTTTCGGTTTATTTATAATAAAAATATTTTAGTACAATCTAGTACATTTTATTGCTTCTGTTCAGTACATTTCAGAAACCGCTCGGAAACACTGATTGTAGTTTTATTCCAGGATGAGGTTGGCAACACTGATCACAGTAAAATGAAAATGACAATCATCAGAGGGCTCCGTTCAGATTTCCGTCCAGAGTGCACACCGAACGTCAAATTTCGTTCGGATTTAGAGGGCGTTTTGTTCGAGTGTACATCATACAGAAACTTAGTTTCTGTATTGTGTACATACTTTTGCGTTCCTATTTATCGTCTAAACGATAACTTTTCGTCCCAGTAAATACTTTGAGGAAATTTATCCGACATGCGCAGTTTGACCATAAGTCTGTTTTTCAATGAAATGAACGTCTTTCTAACCACACAAATATCACAAAATTGGCAATTGCCTTATTATATAAATTAAAATCTGATTAAAATGGATTCAGACTCTGGACGTCAACCAAATTTTTATTATCTTGTTCAAAATGATGAAAACAATTTAATTAGAAACAAAAATATTTTGGTATTATTACAAAGGTAATGTAAATTTGATTTTCAGCAAAGATTGCTGTCTTCCTACTGTATTGTCATCTTTTGTTAAATATGGAGTAATTGTAGTAAAATTTAGAAATATTTAGAATCCTGTTTCCCATTCTATATATTTGCAATCTCTTACAATTTCTTCTTCACTAGAACTTGATTCTGAAAATAAACAATAGGTTACATAAACACGCCACAGTCGTTCATATTTGCAAGACAATTCATACAAGACGTCACAACATCCTCAACGCAATTTAAGAGGGGGATCTTAACAGGTACACCAAACTGACAACACTAAAATTCCAAGCACCATGTGCAAAATCAAAGTTCTGTTGTGTTACTCGAGTTGTCAGTCTCATCAGTCTATCACTGTCTTTCAGCAATAATAAAAGAGGTGCACTGTGTTTCATATATACCAACAGAAAGACGAAATTATTAAAATTATTTAATCTTCTGTGTACCAGGTGGCGCTAGCAGTATTAAAATATTAATTTCTCAGTTAAAATATATTTTGAGAATTTTCGTATTTTCCGATCTGATACCCACTTCAACCCAAGGTCGACCACGAAACAGATGTTATTTTGTTTTTGTTTGACCAGACTCCAGACTACCTGCTTATTTTAATTTGTTCCAAGTGAATTTTTGTTTCGACTATCGACTCGACTTTCGGGTTTGGCATATTTCTCAAGCAAGACACAAATGAAAGAGAACGGTAAGATATATTTTCATTTGTAGTTTGAGGTTATGTATAAGAATTAGCAGTTGTATTTTAGAGAAATAATTGTGAATTATTAATTTATCGACTTTATCTTCATATTTTTTGTAATTGCGTTTTGACTATTTTACTTTTGTTTCAGATTTTCGAACTGGTGTAAATATGGCTATGTGTTTTGTTCCTGATTGTAATGTAAACATAAGTGAATAAAAGACATGTAAGTTTTTTGCGTTTGCAACAAAAACAGCTGAGAGAAAAACTTGGATTAACCCAATAAGGTATTCAAATACTATTATTGATACATAAACAAAACATTACATTAATTAGACATGAAAAAAGATGATTATTTATTATTTTTAATAATTATGTTTCTTTTTAGTAAACGAACTGCAAAGATAAAAAATTTTGATGACAGTTTCGTCCCTGCTTTGAACTCAGAGGTAGCAGGGCCATCTGAAAGTATTGAATCTAAGACAGCAGCTACTTCATCAATTAAGAAAAGAAGAATGAATCCTTAATATCAGATGATAAACAACCAAGTACTTCGTAAGTAATGTTACCAAATCAATGAAAATTGGTTAAGTCCATTCATTTAGTTTATACCGATATTCAATTAAGAGGTAGAGTTCAGACATGACCTAATAGAAGCCTCTCACTGCCTGTCTCATTTTGAACAAGAAAAAATAAACGAGAATAAGTAGTTTGCAGCTTATTTCAGTTCTTAATTGAATATCGGTGTAAACTAAATGAATGGACTTTATTGTTGTATTTTGTCTTTTAGTTATTGTTTAACGAGTGAAGATGTACAAGATGCAGAAGTTCCATAAACTTTGAAAGAACCAACATATCTTAAGGAAATTCTTAAGTCAAAAACAAAATTACTTTTTAAAAACAACTAACTTGGAAATATTCAACAAAACATAAGACTACATTTTGATTATGATTTTATAAAAGATAATAACGATAATACAGGTTTACCCGATCCAAAAGTGTTTGATGCCTTATGTAATTTATTAAGTCACCTAAAAATTAAGTATTATTTTAACTGTTTATTTATTTCAACTTAACTGTTTTTTATTATGTCAATAAATAATATTTGTAACAAATTTCCATTAATGTATACAATTAACAATAAAAAAAATTAACAGGTTTTTGAGACTAACAAATAATATAAAGTCCTTTTCAATTTTATTTCATTTAATTTCTAATTGGAACTTTTATTAATTGCCGAACCCAACAAAGTTTTATCGAAGGAAAGTATTGCAATCATGATTTTTTAGCCATACCAGATTTTAACGGATCTTTACGTTTTGAGGTCACCTGAATCCATTTTTAGCATGATGTCTGTCTGTGTCAAATTTTTAATTTTTAAATATTTTTATCCTATTAAATTATTTTTTTGTTTAGGTAAATTTTAATATTAAAATAAAAAAAATACTATTAAATTTGTAAGAAAAACTTTATATAATTACGATTTTTTTTTTCAAAATTTTATTAAAAAAATTGTAGGATTTTTAAAAAAAAATTTTAAATTGTATTACGATTTTAAACTAAATTGAATAACTTTAAAAACATTAAAGATATTAAAATGGGATTCTCACCTTTCAAAAAATGTTTTTTTTAAATTTTTGTAATTTTGTTTTATCAAAAAGTATAAAACAAATAATTTTTTTTCATAATTTTAAATTATTATTTGTAGAAGTTAGAGTCAAAAATGTAAAAAGTTTTGACAAAAAATTAGATTTTTTTTAGTTTTTTAAACTAACTTTATTTATGCATTTTGATCCAGAAAATCTTAAAAAAAGCTCTGCTTCTCATTTTGAATAAAATTGAATGAAATATGAATTACTTATTGATTTTAAAATCATTCAAAAAAATTTTTATAACTTGTGTAAATGGGTCATGGGCCACCCCTATAACATTTAAACGTGTTAATAGATTTATAGCAAATTTTTGTCATTATAATAGAGTTATGAAATGTTTCATAATTTTAAATTATTATAAAATAACTGTTGTTTGTACATCTTATACTATTAATTTTACAGAAAATTTCAAACTTGATAAAAGTTTATAAATCTAATAAACTTAATAAATTGATATCAAAGATATCAGGATGAAATTAAGAGTATGTATGATTTCAAAATAACTGTTTTGTTAGTATCTCGTGTACTATTAATTTTAGAGAATATTGAAAATATTCAATAAAATTTTTATCAGAATTGATTAAACAATTACTTTACTAGGAGTGTTCAAATAGTTGGGTGGGATTACCCCGTTTTTATTTTGTTACTGCATTTACTAATAAAACGTCTCTTTCAGATTCTTATATTTTAAGCCTTCAATTTTATTAATACAAAGTTCTTTTAGTATCTTTCAGATTTTTAGTATTGAATCATAAATTCCGTTTATCACGTTCTTGTTCATATTTTGAAATATTGTTACTATTTTATTGTATATATTTTTCATAACATTAGCATGATTGTAAAATTAGTATTTGTAAAAAAATAAATTTAATAATTAACTTCAAACCAATCTTTTATTTCTTTTCAGTATATACAAAATATTTATTTTAACAATTAATATAAGATTTGTATCACTAATTACCTTTATTACAGTCTTTTTCGGCGTTTTTGAGTTTTACGTTCACATATTCATACAAAATAAGTAGGCAGAAGTGAAATACCAGTGACAGGGCTGCTCAGTACTGTTGCGAGTTATACCCGAATTTAAAATCACTTATATTATCAGTCTTTCTTTTGAGTACATTGTGCGACTGGACATTCATTACAATTTCTGTTACCGTAGTACTTTCTTGTTTTATTCGCTTAAAACTACGAACACTAATTTTTAATGCATCTGATACGGGCATATAAGGGTTCGTTGTTCTCTTTCTCCTTGGTGACATATTTAATGTAATAAGTATATGATGAAAAATTCAAGGAAATTATGCCAAATGTTAATATAAGATCGCCAATACATATTGTTTAAAAGATAAGATTTTTCTAGTAATGTAGTAAGAAACACCCCTTCTGTAGTTTATTAGTAAGAATCGATTTTCATACACTACACAATACACATCACAATATGTATTATTATTATTTGAACTGCACATTTTCATAAGATTACTGTAACAATCACCAAAGTCCCACTTGTCAAAACGTATTTTGATCACGTTTGTTTTAATTCGCACGATTCAACTTAATAAAAATGCTTGAAACTGAAGAACTGGTTTTTGTTAATTCTAATTTGTTTTGTTTAAATAGTTCAAAATATGTTGCAAAATAAACGACATGATTCTATAACCTAACAAAACAGTCAGCTGATAATGACAATAACAAGGTCATATTTTTAATAAATTTCATTTGTAATCTTGGTTGTATAAATTGTTAAAAATGCTAACCAAAAAGCGCCACTTTTCACGCAGAAAATGCCTGAACTTGTGTACCGCAAGTTGCATAAGTTTTTTTTTCTAGAATACAAATCTCGAGAAATATAAATTTTTGAGATTTAATATTTTCAGAAATTAATACTGGATGCCTCATTTAGGACATCTCCTTTTCACGTTAAAATTGGTGATCACAAATTGTCAAAAATGTCAAAAACACACCTTCACTAAATGATTGATATCTTCTTTATTACTGCTTAGATTTAGTTCAAAAAAGGAGATGTCCTATTCCAATGTGTAAGCTATTATAGGTATAAATATTTCTACAAACAAAACTTTCGTTCTCGAGATTTGTATTCTACAAAATCGTCAATTTTTCTCGTCAATTTCAGTATTGCCAACTGAAATCGTGACAGCCCGTTTCGACGCCCCTCTTAAATCTGACCGCAGCCCAGGCTTATACTCTTTTTCCTTAAAATCTGACAGTAATGGAATGTTAGGAATGTACAACAGAGTTGCCACATTATCCAATATTTGGAAGAAGAATTCCTTTCATCAAACAAAATTATGCAAATCAAATCTATCCAGCTGTAACGAGACTTCTGCTAAAGGACATCATTATTCTGAAGCGGAATTTAACTCAATTTGAGATTTATTCAGTGGATCAGGAGGTAAAATTGTGTGGGAAATTAACGAAAGCTTCAGAACGCACAATTTACTGACATATAACTTTAATTAACAAAAAAAATTGCATTAAATTAAAATGTCGTATACCTATGTAAAACGATAAAATTGCCCGCCACTGGAAAAATTTCCTCTTTCCCCTTAACCGCCGAAAATATCTACTACTTTGGAGCAATGACAGATGTCAACATTCCTTTCACATTCCTTAAGACATTCCGTTACTGTCAGTTTTTAAGGAAAATAGGTATAGTCCTCATAACTGCGAATTTAGAATTTTGATTTTGTGGATAAATTTCTATTGGTCAAAAATATTTAAATTTAAAAGGGCGCGAAAATCTTGCGGTGAGTTTTAATATTCGCAGTGCTTTTTGTTCCCATCTTTGTTATTTTTATTTTCTTCTCTCTCTAAACACTCTAAATGTCAAACTGAGAGCGAAGTTAGGTCTCAGAGAAAATCTTAGACCATTTACTATTAGACATGCCTTGTTTACATTTTTGTACACAATGTTTTGAAGTCGATACATCTTGTGTCTTTCGGGGAAGTGTTTAAAAACATCAATAGAACTGACGCCCATGGAACTTACCACAAGTATCGATAGTTCAATAAAACTTTAAAAAATGGGTTGACCATTTATTAAGCCCTCGAAGAGTTACTTGCGATACTGTTTGTTTACGTGTTTGTATACAAACAAACTTACATATACAACATGCTGGGCTTAGATATTGACTTCAAGAGAACGATGGAAAATTTAGTAATAACGTCATCACTCGTAGCAACTGCCGAAGAGTACTTCGTCCACGCCACTGAAGATGGCTGCCGCAGTTGCAGCCGAAACGTTTGGAAGTAATAACCAAAGAAGACTACGGCATAACAGCCTGGAAATTAACAATTTCATTGACGCCGGCCGTGAAAGCTTACATTCTAACAGTATTTTCAGTATTCTAATTTACTGAGCACATAACCTGTTGTAACCTGTTGTAACCTGTATTTACATTTTCAGATGGTATGATTTATTTTTTATTTACAAAATATCATCCGAATATATCACTTTCAATGCATAAATGGCTTAAAATAATATAAAAGTTTACTTTTCACTCATTTTTCACTCATATAAACGGCAATTTGTTTCTTGTTCACACCTCGAGTCGTTTAACCGGTCAAAGACAGATGTCGCCCACTCCGTGATTTTTTCATATTGTGTAATGTATAATGTTTTCTTCTACTTCATTTTATAAGGTTCTACCGCCGAAATCTAGATGGCTCCAGATGTATATGATTATTAATTTCCATTTCATTCTAGTTTAGATAGTGCAGATTCCCACTAATTCGCAGATGATGAGACAAATTTACAATATGACATTCTGTTTATGTAGAAATCCTAATATACGTTACAAGCTCCACTCCAAAGACTATCAACAAATAATTACAACAGGTTATGTGCCCAGTAAATCAGAATACTGTAAGAATGTAGGCTTTCACGGTCGGCGTCAATGAAATTGTCAATTAGTTGATGGTCTTTATTTTAAATAATACACAGTGTAACGTATTTTAGGATTTCTACATAAATAGAATACACATTTACAGAATGTCATTCTGTAAATCTGTTTCATCATCTGCGAATCTGCAGTCTACACTCTCTAAATTAGAATAATAATAATAATTACCATATCATGTACATCTGCATCTAAATTTTGGCTGTAGAACCTTATAAAATGAAGTAGAAGAAAGCATTATACATTACACAACAATATGGAAAAATCACGGAGTGGGTCGACACCTATCTTGACCGTTTGAACGACTCGAGATGTGAACAATAAACCAATGGGGGGGGGAGTTCCCTCAATGTTGCCAACCTAGAAAAACGTCTACCAACGTTGAAGGATTATTTTTGGTCAAAATCTACTTCATTATTTTAATAAATTCTTACTTCTGATTGGTTGAAATTTTCTTGTCAACTGTCATTTGTCATAGAGTAAAGGTATTTTTTAGCGAAGGATTGTTTTAAAATATTTCCTACTTTTTTGAACCGTTTACATTTTAGCGATGCAACGGTGACGTCATTACGAAATATTTTAAACAAAAGCTAAATTATTTAAACCAGTCGGAGGCATATGGTTCAATAACGGTTGGCAGTTATTGACACTATAAGAGATTCGTATATGTTCTGTTTTTTGTTTTGTGAATTTTTGTTTTATCCATGGTTGTTCCAATAGAACTTTGGAAAAGCCAAAAAAATCCGACCGAAAGGAATTAAGTTTATGGACACAAAAAAAAAATATTATTTGGGAACAAATTTGCAAGGATTTGAAGGATAGATAGAAAACCAGACACAAATTTGCCAATTTGCAAACTGGGTATATAAAATACAATGACAGCATAAAAAAATCGGTTGTGTCGTCCCAAAACTTTACCGACGACAATCCAGAAACGAATACTTTTTCTAGACTATATAGATGGCGAAAAAAAATACTGTCCGGACGTCTGGATGTCTGTCTGTCTGGATGTAAACACAGTAACTTGTGAACGAAAGCTCCGATTTCATTTTATCGGGTTAGTTTTGTCCAAGGAAGAACCCTATTAAATTTGAGCAGGATCAGACCGGCCCTTCCAGTATCCATCATACAAATTAAATTGGTTTGCATGGGAAAACTTTTTTCCAATTCAAATTTTTGGAACAAAATATCAAACGGAGTTTACAAATATAGAAATTATTGACACATTGTTTGATTTTAGCGATTTTTTTTTTCGTTTTTTTTTTGATTTTTTTACAATTGTTTGGATTATTTTCGATTTTTCCGTATTATTTTTCATTTTTTTTTGTATTATTTTTTTCCCGTTTTCTCATTATTCTGATTTTCTAATCTTTTCTCATTTTTTCTCATTGTTCTGTTTTTATTTCTTTTTCTTTCGTTTTATAATTTTTTATAATTTTATTAGTAATTTATAGAAAGAGACTTTTTCTGATTTTTTCTCATTTTTCAGATTTTTTGTTTTTTTCTGTTTTTTTTTTCAAATTTTTTCGATGTTTTCTAATTTTTCCTCTTTTTTGTCATTATTTCGTTTTTTTTCCATTTTTTTCTTATTCCTTTGATTTTTCCGATTTTTTTGGGGTTTTGATGCGATTTATTTCAATTCTTTCGATTTTTTTTTATTTTTTCAATATTTTACAATTTTATTCTTCATTTGTTTCCAATATTTTCCAATAATTTTTGTTTCTTTTTCGATTATTTCGGATTTTTCTGATTTTTTCGGTTCTTCAAATTTTTTCTCGTTTATCACTAAATTTTTTTTCAAAATTTTCAAATTTTTTTGATTCTTTTTCTCAATGTTCTATTTCTTTTTTTCTTTTCTAATTTTTTACTATCCTCCGAATTTTTTTTGATTTTTCGGTTCTTTCGTATTTTTTCTCACTTTTTCTGTTGTTTTTGAATTTTTTCTATTGTTTTTGGATTTTTTTCAAATTTCTTCAGTTTTTTTTTCTAACTTTTTCTTATATTTCTCATTTTTGTCGATTTCGTTCCATTTTTTTCGGTTTCTTTCGATTTTGTCGATTTCTTTTGATTTTTGTCGATTTCGTTCGATTTTTTTATTATTTTTTGTTTCTATTGATTTTTTCGATATCCTTTGACTTTTGTTGATCTTTTTCGATTTATATCGTTTTTTTTTCGATTTCTTTTAATTTTCTTATTTGTTTTTCGATTTCTTTTGATTCCTTTCCTTCTAGTTCGGTTTTTTCGATTTTTGTCGTTATTTTTCGATTTCTTTCGATTTTTGTCGATTGTTTTCGTTTTTTTTTTCGATTTCTTTTGATTTTTTCTATTTTTTTTTTATTTTTTTCGATTTTCATTTTAATTTCTTTCCATCTCTTTCGATTTCTTTTAATTTTTTTTTCGATTTTGTCGTTTTTTTTTCAATTTCTCTAGATTTTTGTTGTTTTTTTCAATTTCTTTTGATTGCTTTCGATTTCTTTTGAATTTTTCATGGGAAAACTTTTTTCCAATTCAAATTTTTAGAACTTTTTCCACTTCACATCATGTATAATGTTCCCCTACATGTATGTGAAAAGTACGGCCAGTATCGAACAAGCCATTTCGGTACGCGCCCCATAACGATCCATAAAATCAGGTTATCAAGGGATAAACTTTTTTACACCGCAAATTAAAAAAAAATTACGTCAGATCATGTATAATAGTGTTCGCTCGATGGGCCGAAGTCCCGAAACGGTGCACCACCGTTTGAGCGCCTCTAGAATTTCTATTTGAAGTATTGAAAAAACAAAGTTTTTAGTGCAACTTCTGTTCTACAATTTGTTTTAAATTAATCATAATTTAGTCGTACAAAGTCGTAATTTAAGGCAACTTGTTTCGTCATTATAAACCCATTTTCAGGCTACCATTATTAAAAATGTAAAATGTTTATATTCATTTCAGGACTGAAGATATAGAAAGCTGAAACTAGTTGTTCTAATTTCAATTCATTAAATTCATTTCCATTTAATCCATTTAAACTTAATTTATGTATCTTAAAAACGTTTTATAAAAATTCCGGAAGTCTTAACTGAACCCAAAACACAACAACAACCTCGTGAGTAAAAACAAAACAAAATAAAAGGTTATTGACCATTTTATATAGGTCAATAATTTTGTCAACGTTAATTGAACCTTTTTTATAGATAAAACTTTGTCGTATTCCCCCAAAAAGAAATTTAAAAATAACTTTCTCACGTGGTGTGCAATGCGGGGCTTCCGAAAATCGAGCCAGCAGTGCCTACGATGCGCGCACTTGCGGTGTTGCCGAATCGATTAATAAATTTTCATAAAACAAAATTATATACTAAAATTTTGAAAAGGAACAAGAACCTTGGAGATGACTTAAAAAATGTTCAAACGTTGGGAATAAAATTACCTCTCTCATATAACATAAAAATACTATTATCCGAAAATTATTTTCATATATACAGGATGTTCCAATAGTAAATTAGACAAACTACATAATTTTAGTATTTATTTAGAACCTCTATAGTTACTATTATATTCGTATATTGTTTTTAAATACCCCACCCCTATCGGAGTAAAACTATGTTTTTCCTCAAATATTAAATCTTCACACCACACTATTTTTATTTTTATTTGCAATTTTTTTATCCATCCTAGGTGTCGATTCCTTTTTTATTTAACATTTTCTTTAAAAAATCGGTTGTGTCGCCCCAAAACTTTACCGACGACAATCCAGAGACGAATACTTTTTCAGATATTTAATGTTATAGTTTCAAACTTTGACATTTTTTTATTTTTGAAAGGTGACAATTGAAGAAATAATTTTGATTGTTCTGAATAGAGTTTTCCAAGAGCTTTCAAATGACATATTGCAAGTCAAATTCCGTGACATACTGCTTCTGTCATTTTTTTATAGTGACACTTCCGTTTGACAGATATCGTACAAAAACTAATGGGTTCTTCCGACGAATAATCCAAAGCTTTATATCAAATTTCAAACTAATCGGATTAAGCGTATGGCTTCTATCATGGAAGACTACACACAGACAGACAGAGAGACTACCATCTGGAAATGGCCTTAATCGTCTCACTAATGTCATTTTTGGGATTTTTAACGATTCTGAATCGATTGCCTTTTGTCCGTTTGTCCATTAAAATAGTTATTTATGCAACAAGTGTGTAAAGTGATACTTTTTTTCCAAAATCTTGAAGTTAACCAGTTGATTTCTGGCACATAGAACCTTGGCAAGATAAAAAACATAAGGATATTGCAAAAAATGTATTGCACATGTAAAAAAGTTATTTTGAAAATTTTATTTTACTTTAGGCACTGTAGTAGAAAAAATATTTTATATTATTCATCTGTGCATTATTTTTAATCACAAGAAATCGTTTATGGGGGGTATCTTTTGTGATCTAATATTTGTTAGGGGGTGGCTGAGAGTGTGACGCTGGGGAGGGAGGGGTCCAATAAGATAAAATTCTGCATGTCGTATTTTATGGCTGTGAGGAAAAGTGCCATAGCGTGTATTTTTCGTACTCTAAGTTATTACTTTTCCAACGCATATCAAAGAAATTAAGAAAAGGCCTGCTTTGCATATAAAAATTTGTGTAGAAAATCGTGTTTTGCATACTGGTTGTAGAAAATAGTAGTTAATATTATTTTTTTTCGTCTCTAATCAATTTCGACTTTCTATTATTTTTAAAACCTCCCAACCAAAATCATTACTTGATTTTTTGATCTTATCCCAAAATTTTTATACAGAACGATTTTTAATTTTCAAAGTTAAATTTTAAATAATTTTCAAAATATAAAACAAATTTTATTTCTATTAACATTTCATAATATTCTCCTTCAATATCAAAATTTGTTGATTATACTAGAATTTTTATTTATATACCCAATTATTTTAAATTAACTCAATATATTTAACTATAAAAACTTTCGAATATAATTTTATAATACAAACTTCTTTATACTAATAACAATAATAAATTAACTTCTATAACTCATACAAAATGATTTCATTATAATATATTATATACATAATTTATTAATAACAATAAATGCCCATAATTTTAGTATTAAAACTACTATTATAAAATTACCAAAAAACTATTTATAATTGAAACAACAATCAATTATTATTATTGTTGTCCCAATGTTTATTTCACTCTTAAGTATTTGTTTTTTTTTATTTCCATTTCAAAAATTTATTAAGAATTTATTTTATTTAAGAGAATATCTTATGTTTTTTTTTTAATTCAAATATAGCGTAAGAAAATATGATGACATTCTTCAAATCTCATACAGATGTATGTTTTTATAAAAATATTTACCATTCAAATAATATACCGGCAACATTGCTATAAAATTTGACCAGCCTTTGACCATGATAGGCGATTATTAATGAACAGACCTTTTTGAATTACGGATGCAAGTCGACGGTTGCCTTTTTTCGTACAGGTAAAATTTTACTTTTTGGGATGCAACTCGCCGGTCACCATGGAAGCTATGTCATAAAAATTGTCCATAAATAAAATTATTAGACTAATACAATAGATATTGATGTACCAAGGATGAAAAACTGTCTATTATAGTCCAGCCTGCAAATTGATAGCTGAGGTGCAGCCGAAGCTAGCAAGCAGGCGAGACAACAGACAGTTTTTCGCCGAGGTACATATTATATATTTTTCGTCGACCTATTAAATAATAATTATTATTACAATTATTATTATTATATTATTCTCATTCACGCATAAAATCTAGCGGATTTCGTAAATAATTAATTTGACAATAGCAAATGACAGTTATTGTCACAGGCGCCTATGTTTTTATTAAAACATGGATTTACGAAAATTACAGCGGACGAAAAGTGTTTGCGGATTAAAGTGTACCTGCGGACGAAAAATACTTGCCTTCAAAAATAGTCGATTTTTCGTTGGGAAATTGTAAAATGTCATTTTTTGTAGTGGTCGACGAAAATAGTTATTTGTATGCCTTGGCCGCGAAATACCTTTTTGGCGGACCGAAAGAAAAATTATCGCCGAGGCCGCTTGCGGCCGAGGCAAGATAATCTTGAGGTTCGCCAAAAAGTTTCGCGGCCGTGGTATACACACTATTTTTCGTGCAATCGTTAAAATTATGAAATTAGATCATTGCAAATAAATATATTATTGCGTTAAAATCAACAGCAGTTCAATATAATTAACAAAATCACAGCTGCAAAATATTTTGACAGTTCTTGACAAACCTCAAATATGTCTGACATTTTTAGTGATATTTCAGTATCTTGTTGGTTCAACGTCTAGAGTAAATACAATTAATAATACAAAATGTACAATTAATGTTAATATTTATCTTAAATAATATAAGTATGTATTTGTTAATTTAAAAATTAATACTGTGTTTAATAAAAAATAATAACACTGTTAGTTTCGTATTGTAGAAATGTGAAAAGATGAAAGTGACCTTTGCTTTTTCGTCCGTTGTCATGAAATTGAATTTCGCAGCCGCTGTGGAGAACGCGAAGTACTCACTTCGCGTACGATTGCACGAAAATAGTTATTTGTATGCCTAGGCCGCGAAATACATTTTTGGCGGACCGAAAGAAAGATTATGGCCGAGGCCGCTTGCGGCCGAGGCAAGATAATCTTGAGGTCGTCAAAAAGTTTCGCGGCTGTGGTTTACACACTATTTTTCGTGCAATCGTTAAAATTATGAAATTAGATCATTGCCAATAAATATATTATTGCTTTAAAATCAACAACAGTTCAATATCATTAAGAAAATCACAGCTGCTATGGAAATGACAGTGTTTGAATATACAAAATACTTTGACAGTTCTTGACAAAACGCAAATATGGCTGACATTGACAGCGATATTTCATTATCTTGTTGCTTTAACTTCTAGAGTAAATACAAGTAATAATACAAACTGTACAATTACAATTATTATTTATCTTGAATAATATAAGTATGTATTTGTTACTTTAAAAATTATTACTGTGTTTAATAAAAAATAATACCATTGTTAGTTTCGTATTGTAGAAATGTGAAATTTGAAAGTGACCTTTGCTTTTTCGGCCGTTACCATGGGCAACGGATGCGAAATTGAATTTCGCGGCCGCTGTGGAGAACGCGAAGTACTCACTTCGCGTACGATTGCACGAAAAATATTTTTATTTAAGAGCATGATTTACTTGACGAACAGATAGACCTGAAGGGGATCAGTGTGGTCGGAAGAAGCAGATTTTATGATTGGGGGCGTGGTTTATCCCATTTGTGACCACTTTTCTCGGTATCTACCAGGGTAGCTATAAATGTTGGTCGAATTGTATCTACTGAATTTATAACAATAGTTACATTTGTATGAGAGTTTTGGGTTTAATGTAAATAAGCAAATGAAATAAATAAAACATTTAATTATAAAAATAGGCATACAAATATATATAAATTTATACAATAAATTAATTATGAATAACTTTTAGAAAATTTTGAGCCATAAATTCAATTATTAATGCTCGTTAAAATCTGTGTAGTTGTGCAGAAGCAACATAATTTAAAATACTATTTTTCATCATATATCAAGATACAATACTTAACAAATTATATAATAGGTACAAATTAAATAAAGAGTGGTTAATCAAGCCCAACTTTCCGATCACTCCTAGTAAAATAATTGTTTAATCACTTATTTTAGTTTTCCTCCCTCAAAATACATGAATAAAGTTAGTTTAAAAGAATAACAAAACAAATATTTTGTCAAAAATTCATTGACTGAATTTTTCTACAAATATTATTTTAAAATAAGAACTTTTTAATCCCTTTCGAAACGCTTATTAGGGTACTTATCATTTGCTCCGGTAATCCCCTAATAAAATACAGGTAGTAATGAGTGTTTAACCTGATCGGTTTATCCAGAAGGCTCTATAAAACATTTATCTTTAGGTCAAAATGTGTTTTTCAGAAAATAGGATTATTTTATTTAAAATTGTATTACGTATGTACTTTCTGTTTTTCAACAACTCAGAAACTCAGAAACACGTTTGCTTAAAAGTCAGGTCAAATATTATTTTAGGGATTAAACTCACCGGTAAAAAGCGCCACTAGATAAAAGAAAATTATTACTTGAAAGCTCCTTAAAAGTATTTAAAGCTGTAAACAAAATAATAGGGATAATAGTCGTAAAACAATCGCAAAAAAAACCGCAACAAAAATTACAAAAAAATCGCAATTATCACAAAAAAATCAATGAAATAAAACAAAATGAGAAAAAATTAGAAAACAAAAAATCACAATAGAAAAACAGAACAATGAGAAAAAATGACGAAGGATTAGAAAAAATTGAAAATAGATTTAAAAACAAAAAAAACCGACAAAAAAAATCATAAAAATGAAAGAATTAAAAGAATCGAAAAAAAAAATCAGAAAAAATCGGAAAAAATAATAAAAAAAACAAACCACACAAAATCAAAGGACTAAGAAAAATGAGAAAAAATAGAAAAAAAAAACCATTAGAAAAAAAAACCAGAACAATGAGAAAAAATGAGTAAAAATTAGAAAAAATCGAAAAAAATCAGAATAAAAATTGAAAAAAAAAATCAGAAAAATGAGAAAAAAAACGAAAAACATCGCAGAAACCAAAGAACAACCAAAAAACCGGAAACAACTGTAGCCATAAAAAAATTAAAAAATTGAAATAAAATGCAAAAACTCGCAAAAAAAAACCAAAAAAGTCGTAAATTATTGCAAAAAATCAGTAGAAAAGAAAAAATAAAAAAAAATTAAAGAAAAACAATAGAAAAAGAAAAACAGAACAATGATGAAAAATTACAGCTTTGTTCCATATTAATTCTATAAGCAAAATCCGAATATTTTTCAGTTCGCTAATATTCTGTTAAATGTGCATCAAAATTGATGTTAAAAGTTACAATAATGAAACATTTAAAATTCAGGAAAAAAGAAATTAAACAAAAAATAGAGTTTATTAATAAACTATGACTAAAGAATACGACGCCAAAAAATTTCAAGATTTTCTTTTGTTAAATACTTAAATTTATCCCTTCAAATTTGTTTAAAATTAAATTTATTCCAGTTTATATTTGCATAATAATTATTCATCATAATTTTTTAAATAAAAATAAAGGTAAATTAAAAATTATTTTATTTTTGCTGAAATGTAGAAGTATGGTTTTGGCTAATAGTCATATCTTTTTCCCAAAAAGTCTCTGGTTTACAAAAATATTGTGATTATTTAGTAGAAAACTATTTTTATATTTTTATAAGCATCATCCTAATCTATTTAAATTTATAGATGTGTTAAATTAAAAGGATTTCAAATTGAAATTTATATACATATTCAAAGTAGCGATATATGTGTTAAACGTTAAAACATAAAATTGAAAAAAAAAAGATATATGTGTTAAACGTTAGAACATAAAATTGAAACAAAAAAGTAGAAAAAGTTTAGTAATTCAATATTAAAATAATGTTCTGAGTGAAAATAATTATAAGATCTGATTCGATTTTTTTAAATACATTTTGTATGTCCCTCGTAAAGTAAAAGTAAAACATAGTATTTTATTTTCACTCATAAAACTCGATTTTGTTAATATTCCGTGAGGGAGCCATTTCCCAAACAGAAACGAGACTCATTCTAGAAAATGTAAGGGTTTCGTAGTACCCCAATTTTTTCCCTTATTTTTGATTAAAAAAAAAATAAAAAAAATATTTATGTGTAGATAAAGGTTAAATATTTGCTCCTACTCTCCCAAATTTGAAAAATTTTATCTGCTTTTTTTGAAAAAAATTCGAAAACTTGTTGAACATTTTTAGGATTTTAATGATTTTCACGATTTTTTTTTCAGAAAAAACTAAAACATATTTCCACAATTTTCGAGAGTAGGAGCCTAGATTTAACCTTTATCTCTTTATGTATATTTTTTTGCTTTCTTAAAAATTAAAATTAAAAAAAAAAATCGGGGGACTACGAAACTACTGTTTACACTACTAATAGCTTTCTGTTCGTAAAGTAAATCACGCTCTTAACTCAGCACGAAAAACTTTCGTTGGGTTTTCTGTCGATTGTTCAAGTGCATTCCGTTTACCGAGGCGCCAATACCATATGTTATCTTGCCTGAAATCGTTTTTGGACGAGCGCTCCGTTAATAGTAAAGATAGGAAGCTGCGGTTTTCACCAATGAATTCTGTAGTTAGTTCTTTAGAGCGCGTCTGTGGCACTTTTTTTAAAATAATTTTAGTAAAAGTGATACGACTATCAACTTTTTTCTCTAGACAAATTTGAAAAAAGTAGCACAGACGCGCTCTTCTCATAAATATTTTAAACACCATGAAAAAAACCGCATATTTTTAGTTGCTATATTAGGCGAGTTCTCGTCCAAATACGAATAATTATGTTTTATGGCGCTCTACCCTGTTCTGAGCAGAAAAAATTGGATTAGAGGGTAGGATTATTTAACAGAAACCGGAAAATACTAAAAAAAAAATTTTACATCCAATTTATTAGAATACAAGCACATTTTCATTGGGTAATTCTCTAACCGGCAAACACAAAAGTCACGTGGTGTGTGGGCCTCTTAATAATTTGTCTCGAAAGATCAGGATCCGCAATATGATTGTGACGGAAATCATTTTCTTCGTTTATATTTTATCATCAATAATATATTATTTGTTATACATCTCCATCGAACTCTTCCACTTGTCAAAACATTCGCTTTTCGAAATTTAAAATTACTAATTTTTCGCTTTAGAACTAATTATGGTTTCAGCCATTTCTACATAAACACAACAAGCCTATAAAATAATCGACATCTACGATAAACGCTATAATAATACTTAAAATGGATTACAATCCAAACAATTATTAAATTTTGATATGTTTTGCAAAAACCATAAAATCTAATTTTTGAAAAAAGGATTATAATCAGGTAGTTGGCGCAAATCACCTGCCTCTCATACATTTTGGAAATAATAGATCAATTAACATGAAACAAAATAATAAATTTATCTGATAGAAATTTAAATTCAACAGAAGAATTAATCCTATCAAAAAGTCTAAATTATTCAGTAACTTAGAACTACCAATTTTGAACCGGTGTTTAGCAGCCAAAATATCCGGAACTGCACGATCGAAGCATCCAGTGACGCACATATTTTATATATGAATTTTCACCGATTCCAATTACATAGAAATTTGTTACATAGATCATTGCAACACGAAGACAGAAGATACATATTAACATGTAATCTTTATATTTTTAAGAAAAATTTTATAACTTCTAACCGCAACGCAAAGCCAACTTCATATTTGAACAAAAGATGCATCCCTAATAGCACAAAAACGTTTAAAAAACGTTCGTTAATGTACCCGAGAACGTTTATAAGACGTTTTTCTCTAGTGCAAATGTCACAACTTCTAACGTCATATAAACGTCGAAAAAATACGTTTTAAAAACGTTTCAAAACGTACTAAATAAATGGTTTGACAAAAGACGTTTTTTATTTATATTTTAGAACGTCCATTATTTTGCGGAAACAAAAACACAACGTCTTTTAAACGTTTTTTACAGTGGTTATAAAAACGACTTACAAAAACGTAACTTTCAGACTTTTTCTGAAAACATACTTTTGGGGACCTAAATAAAACGTTTTTATAAAGTTTTTAAAATCAACTCAAATAAAACGTTTAAACTTTTTTTCTCAAATTATATTTTTGTGGACTCAAAAACGCCTTTTGAACGCTCGTTACCATGGCTATAAAAACAACTTAGAAAAATGTTTAAAGAATGTAACTTTTTGACTTTTTTTGAAAACATACTTTTTGAACGTTTTTACTGATGTATTTATAAACGACTCAAATAAAACGTTTAAACTTTCTTTCTCAAAATATTCTTTTGTGGACCCATGAAACGCCTTTTGAACCTTTTTTACCGTGGGCATAAAAACCACTTACAAAAACGTTTAACGAATGTAACTTTTTGACTTTTAAAAACAAAATATTACCCATACTCAAATATGTTGTTTTATTCATTATTTTTGACTTTTTTTGAAAACATACTTTTTGTAGATTTATAAAAATCATTCTGCCATGGACGTTCAAAAAAGGTTTAGTAGTCGTTTTTTATCGTACTGTATATACACAACGTTTTGTTTTTAATTTTTGAGTTCGGACGTTTAGTCGACAAATTTTGGAAGTTTCTTTATGTCCATTTTAAAAACGTTCTTGTAGAAACGTTTATAAAACGTTTTAATTTGGTCCTCGGACGTTCTGACGTTAAATGAACCATAAAAAAACGTCAATCGGACCTATTGTGCTATTAGGGATGTTACAATATACTATATACAGTTTTAACCAAAATTGCTTTCGACCGGGAAGAGGGGTTGAAATGCTACCCCAAATAATTGAAAATTTTATAACTTCTAACCGCAATGGAAAGCCAACTTCATATTTGGACAAAAGATGCATGTTGCAATATATTACATGCATTTTTAACCAACATTGCTTCCGAAAGGGAAGAGGGGCTGAGGAGGAGGAGGGGTTATAAAATTTTCAAGTATTCGGAAGTTCAGCAGCAATTTTGGTTAAAACTTAATGTAGTATATTGTAATATGCATCATTTGTCCAAATATGAAGTTGGCTTTGCGATGCGGTTAGAAGTTATAAAATTTTCAAATATTTGGTGTAGTTTTTCAGCCCCTCTTCCCGGTCGGAAGCAATTTTGGTTAAAACTTTATTTAGTATATTGCAATATGCATCTTTTGTCCAAATATGAAGTTGGCTTTGCATTGCGGTTAGAAGTTATAAAATTTTCAAATATTTGGTGTAGTTTTTCAGCCCCTCTTCCCGGTCGGAAGCAATTTTGGTTAAAACTTTATTTAGTATATTGCAATATGCATCTTTTGTCCAAATATGAAGTTGGCTTTGCATTGCGGTTAGAAGTTATAAAATTTTCAAATATTTGGTGTAGTTTTTCAGCCCCTCTTCCCGGTCGGAAGCAATTTTGGTTAAAACTTTATTTAGTATATTGCAATATGCATCTTTTGTCCAAATATGAAGTTGGCTTTGCATTGCGGTTAGAAGTTATAAAATTTTAAATTATTGTAAGTAGCATTTTAACCCTTTGAAATAATTTTTCTTAAAAATATAAAGATTACATGTTAATATGTATCTTCTGTCTTCTTGTTGCAATGATCTATTGTAACAAATTTCCATGTAATTGGAATCGGTGAAAATTCATATATAAAATATGTGCGCCACTGGATGCTTCGATCGTGCAGTTCCGGATATTTTGGCTGCTAACATCACACCGGTCAATTTTGACATACCTAATTTAGTTCCATAGAATAAGTGGCTTTTTATATAGTCAAAAATTATTATTATGAAAACGGCGTCTAGTAAAGGGGTCAAAATAAAATTTGGATCTAGTTTAAAATAGTAGTTTAATTCTCAATTAATACTTTTTCATTTTTTTTTTAAATTTTTCGTTTTATTAGTGTTAAAGAAATATTTTTGTTCAACTAGGTAATTTTCTAAAAATCTGACAACATTGTAGCGACTTCGCCACAATCTTCCATCCATAGTTCCATTCTCGATGAAACGCTGAAGCTGTTAATCGCGTATGTCATGGACACGGCGCCGTACTTACATAAATATTAAAATTACGGAGTAAATACGAAGTGACTCGCATTTGAGTGCAGTTTTTGAAAAAGTGTGTGTGAAATGTGATCTTGTTTGGTGATTTTTGAGGTTATCGCTTTGATAAATATGGTGGAGTCTGAGTTCAATGATGACACTTGGGAAGATTTTTTCGGTAAATACGAAAATTATTTTTAATTAGATTCCTAATTGCTAAATTGTATTTTTTTGATTCCTGATTTGAAGTTTGTCTGAACGCTGCCTGTCATTAAGATTTTTTTTTTGGTTAAAATCCATTTTTAATTCCTGATATTTTAAATTATTTTTTACTAGATTATCTAACATTCAATTTTGAGTTATTTATTTATTCTTTCTCTATGCTATTTTTCGTACATGTGGATGTCATTTTAATTGTTATAATTACTTATGATGGTAAATATTTCTAATTCATTTTGCCTTGGCATTGTTTTAAATTTAAAATTACATGACAGCTACCAAAGAGATAAAAACCGATTATCGCCGGTGTTTATAGACAGTTATGTTATTATTTTTACCTGTTTTTAATGAGTATTAATTTTAAATTAATGTTTACGTAATGCACAATGTTGCCAATTGTAAGATTAAAATATATGCATAAATGATTTTTTTTTAAATTTATACAAAATTGTGGGCGCAGAAGCAAAAGAATGTTAAATGATGACATTCATTCGAAACCTTTAGATTTAAATTACTGCAATTATCTAAACAAGATACAAATATGCTCTATACAGGGTGTTTCGTTAATAAATGTCCATATTGTAACTGGGGCATTCTTGGCCGGTAATATTACTATTTAACCTAGGGAATAAAATATGGCCGATTACATTTTGCGCATCTTAATGACCTTATGCTTAAGAGACACCAATATCATAGGTATCTTGCCTGAAATCGTTTTTTGACGGGCCCTCCGTTAATATTACAGATAGGAAGCTGCGGTTTTCACCAATCGATTCTGTATATAGTTCTTAAGAGCGCGTCTGCGGTACTTTTTTAAATTATTTTTAGTAAAAGTGATACGACTATTAACTTTTTCTCTAGATAAATTTGAAAAAAGTAAAACAGACTCGCTTTTCTAATAAATATTTTAAATATCATGAAAAAAACCGCAAATTTTTAGTTGCCATATTAGGCGAAATCTCGGCCAAAAACGAATAATTATGTTTTGTGGCGCAGTAGCCTGTTTTGCACGGAACAAATTGGACTAGAGGGTAGGATTACTTGACATTAATCAGAAAATAGTAAAGAAATAATTTTTTTACCCAATTTATTAGAACACAAGCACATTTTCCTTGGGTAATTCTCTAACCGACAACCACGAAAGTCACGTGGTGTGCGGGCCTCTTAATTAAATAAAAATGCAATTATTTATATTATTTTTATTATTATTATTTATAAACGTGATAAATGTATTTATTTATAAAAAAAATTAATATACAGAGTGTTCCATTGGGAAAGTGACATACGATAACTGCAGATAGGGGACACCTAGGCGATCTCAAAAACCCCATACTTAATGGGTTTAACTACTTTAATAATCGAGGGTGTTTTATCTATTTTGTCAATTTCTTGCATGGTTCATAACTTAATAATAATAAATAAATAAATTTACAAATAAAAGAAATCCAGGTCCGGATTAAAAAAAATATTATAAAATATTCCGACCCAAAAATAACAGCCTGTATATCAGATTTTTCTAAAATAGTCTATATTTGCAGAAAGCACAAAAAATGAATTTAGTGATATACTTTGCATTTTTGGCAAAATGTTTTTTCTTGTAAAATTTTGAGTTGGAATTCTGAAATGGTGTGAATTGTGAGAGCCCAAAATTGAAAACTAATTTCTTTTTTAATGTGATTTAGTTTGAATGAAGACTAGTTAACCTATATTGGTGAAATTTTAATATTTTAAGTATTTTTTCATTATTTGCGATAAATAATCTACAAAAAACATTGATCTCTAATTAACGAATAAATATTAATAAATCCACCAAAAATAAATAACTTTAATTAATGAAAAATTACAAACATTTAAAAAAACGTCTAAAAAATATTACACGGGGTCCGAAAAGTTTACTTTAACAATAAACACAAGAACTGTATGCAACACAAAATTTATGAAAATAACGATTTTTCTCGATTTTTTACGATTTTGTACGAATTTTTACGATGTTTTAAGATTTATTACGATTTTTTACGATTTTTTACGATTTCTTACGATTTTTTAAGATATGACCTGTTTCGATATTTTTAAAAACATCTAAGATATTTTTATTTTTGATATTTCAACCCCCTCTAGTTTCACCTCCGTAGGTCGGATAAAAAAAAGTTTTATACAAATTGTATTTGAAAAATGTTAATCGATAATGGTTTTATTTTGTTGTCATTAATTTTTAGGTGTTTTTTTATGATTTTTGTTGTTTTTCATTAATTAAAGTCATGTATTTTTTGTAAATTTATTATTATTTATTTGGTAATTAAAGATGAATGTTATTAAAATTTTACCAATTTAGGTTAACTAGTCTTCTTTAAAACTAAATCACATTAAAAAACAATTGTTTCAATTTTGTGCTCTCACAATTCATACCATTTCAGAATTAAAACTCAACATTTTACAAGAAAAAACATTTTGCCGAAAATTTATATCACTAAATTCATTTTTTCGTGCTCTTTGCAAATACAGAATCTATTTTAGAAAAAGCTGATATATAGGGTGTTGTTTTTATGTCGGAATATTTTATGATATTTTTTTAATCCGGACCTTGATTTATTTTATTGTAAATTTATTGATCAATTGGGCACTTTAAACAAAATATGCCCGCCAAATTTCATGAAAATATACAGTGTAGTTAGAAAGTTATGAACCATACAAGAAATTGACAAAATAGATAAAACACCCTGTATCTTGGTTATTAAAGTAGTTAGACCCATTGAGTATGGGGTTTTGAGATCGCCTATCTGCAGTTAACGTATGTCACTTTCCCAATGAAACACCCTGTATTATATATAAGTAAGAAATTTAGATGATATTTATTATTTTATAAAATAATTAAATGAAAATTTGATTATATTATAATTATCATTTATAAATTATTAAAAAATAAATCTACATATTGTTTATAAATGAGAAATATATGTGACAAATATTAAATAAAATGCAACAGTAGTGTTTATTTTTTATTCTTTTATTATACTAAATAGTACCAAAAAAGTATATTTGTATATTCGTCTTTTTTTCACATTACTGTTAAATCGCCAGATATATAACTTTTTTACTTATAAATTATATTTTTTAAAATTTGTTATAAATAAATAAACTCATGAAGCTTATAAATAATAATAATAATAATAATAATAGCAAGTGCAATAATTGTATTTTTATTTTATTAATCATTTTATATAGTCAACTATTGACCTGACGACGCCGTACACATAGGTTTTACACATGAGGATATGCGGTCCTAGATTTTCCGATCACGATTCGATATTAACCAGAATCGATCTTTTGTGACTCGATATTCGATTTTTTTAAGTTGAGATCGATCTAAGAATCGGAGAAAACAGTTAAGATCCGATATCCATTCTTTTGTGTAGGTATTTTTAAAATTATACAAAGAATAATAAAAAACTTGTAGTCATACCACAATAATATAATTTAGGATATTTAACAGCAGGAGGCAACATGTTTCGGCCATTTGATAGTCATCATCAGGTAGAAATTTTGTTAAACCAGTATAACATATTAATTGTACGATGACAATATTATGAATTGAAAAGAAAACTTTAACCAAGTGTGGCGATATACATTACATTCTTTTTCTTTTCAATTCGTACTATTATCATCTAATATGTTTAACAACATTTCTGCATGATGATGACCATCGAATGGCCGAAACATGTGGCCTCCTGCTGTTAAATATCCTAAATTATATTATTGTGGTATGACTACGAGTTTTTTTATTATTCTTTGAATAATTTTACCACATTTGAGTATGGATAATCTTCCGATTTTTAAACTTGATTAAAATCTAATACATGGTTATTGATTCCATATAAAATAATGAATTTTTAAGCTATCTAATTTACTCCCAAATCAGTCAAGTAATCAATTAGTTAATACATACTTGATAAATTATAATGTTTGTATTATTAAAATAGGTTCAATCAAAATATTGTCCTTACAAAATGATCAAAATAAAAATTAAACAAAATTTGCTTGTTTCAGATTTTTTGGCTAGTTTCATTTCAGATTGTAAATTGAATCGATTTTCATGAGATCGATGTCTTGTCCATCCGATTTTTCCCAGATCGATCTTTGATTCAACGATTCGAATCGATATTAAGAATCGATCTTTTTGACAAAGATCGGAAACCCTGTGCGCTCGCCACTCTCTGCGATATATGTCGAAAAGCTTGGAATGAAAATTGTAGATAATTTTATGATCTGCAAAATTCACCTTGACCTCAAATGACGTATTTCGCATAGTCAGTCATCAGAAAACTAAAAGAAAGGTTTATACAAATTTACAGCTTATTCCCTCCCAATCTGAGGTTGGCCCCTTATTTTGGCTTATTTGACTACTAATTTGATTAAAATTACATATATCCAAACCTTGTAAACTTTCACCTAATTTTTTTGAATAAACAAACTAATGAATCAAAAATACACTTTCTAAATAACCAAAACATCCTGTATATAAACATTCTTCTACCTCAACATGGAAACCGTGTACCCTTGTTTAATCCACTAATTATTTATGCTAAGTTTGCTTAAACAGTTTGTCTCGGTGTTTTTTCACTTCTTGTGCAAACAACTGCCTCCTGGATCCTATCTCTTATCGTCTGCCAAAGTAGAGCGTTTTAATATAAATATTTGAAAAAAAAAGTGGTTTGTGTACACTATAAGTAAACATTTATCAGCAGCATATGTTTATTTTTTAATTGTTGTTATTTAAAAAAATACGCACAATATACAAAAATCACTGCTCGGTAGCGGTAGCTAAAATTTTAATAGACTTCATATCAACGATATTTATTTTAATAAATCCTTCCGGCTATTAAGAACAGAATTATAAAACTACGTTATCATTATTACTTCTTAGAAAATTAATTTCTAGATAAAATCATGAACGAAAAAGCCTCTCGAAGCCTCTTTTCATTTCCAGAGATGATACATAATATAAATATAAGCGAGAGTTGTAGGTTGTGGAGGTTACATAATGCGCGCCCGAGGACTATTTTTAGCGACAGTCGACTGTTTTTCTTGTTCGTTTTCGTTTTTTTTTTTTTTTGAAGAGCCAGATGAACTCTCGCTGAATCGTTTTCAAAAGAGTTATTAACGAACGGATGTCGAGGATTAGATGAATTTCATGTTGCATTTTTATTATCAAGGACAATCAATAATTGTCTTATTGTAGCATAGCACTTTCCCGATATTTATACGTAATACTTGAAAACCGTATAGTATAAAATATTAAAAATAAGTTTACATTAGGCAAAAAAGTTGGTTGCAGCCAACATACTACTTTCTTTGTTATTCTATTGGTTCTTGTGATCCTTTGTTCCTTAAAAAATGAATTAAAAAGTGAGAATGTTTTGTATTATCTTATACTGGGTATCCCAAATTAAATTTTGTAGCAAACATCACCATTTTTTTAAAATTTTCGACATGGGCCCTCCTGTAAGCGACAATGAAAAACGCCAAAGAAAATTATTAATAATAAATAAAAAATGAACTAAAAAGTGAGAATGTGTTTTATTATATTATATTAGAATAAATCTTGCTCCAAATATCACCATGTTTTGAAACTTCCAATTTGGGCCACCCTGTAAGCGGTAATAAAATACCTCAGAGAAAAAATTGTTACTTATAAACAAAACTTAATCAAAAAGTGAGAAATTGTTTTGCATTATTTTGTACAGGGTGTCCCAGATTAAATTTTTGATCCAATATTAACATTTTTTATAACGTCCTATTTGGACAATACTGTAAGCGATGAAATAAAACATATCAAAAAAATTGTTAATATTAATCAAGAAATGAATAAAAAATAAGAGTATTTTGTATTATGTTAAAATTAATAAGTGGGAATTTTTTTGTATTATCTTATACAGAGCAAATATCTACATTTTTTAAAACTTCCACTTTGGGCCATCCTGTAAGCAATGAAATAAAACACATCAAAGAAAATTATTAATAATAAATAAAAAATGAACCAAAAAGGAAAAACGTTTTGTATAACCTTATACAGGGTGTCCTAGATTAAATGTTGCACCAAATATCACCAATTTTTCAACTTATATCAACTTGGGTCACCCTGTTAGCGATAATGAAAAAAGTTAGAGAAAATGGTTAATAATAAACAAAAAATGAATTAAAGAGTAAGGATGTTTTGTATTATCTAATACAGGGGGACCTAGATTAAATCTTGCACCAAATATCACCATTTTTTAAACTTTCAACTTGGGTCACCTTGTAAGCGATGAAATAAAAACGTCAAAGAAAATTGTTAGTAATAATCAAACAGTTAGAATTTTTGTATTATCCTATACAGAGTGTCCTTCATTAAATCTTGAATCAAATATCACCATTTTACAAAAAACTTCAAATTGAGCCACCCTGTAAGCGATGAAATAAAAAACTTGAAAGAAAATTGTTAGTATTAATCAAAAAGTTAGAATTTTTTGTATTATCCTATACAGAATGTCCTTACATTAAATCTTGAATCAAATATCACCATTTTACAAAACTTTCAACTTGAGCCACCCTGTAAGCGATGAAATAAAGAACGTTAAAGAAAATTGTTAGTAATAATCAAAAAGTTAGAATTTTTGTATTATACTATACAGAGTGTCCTACATTAAATCTTGAATCAAATATCACCATTTTACAAAACTTTCAACTTGAGCCATCCTGTAAACGATGAAATAAAAACGGTCAAAGAATATTGTTAATATTAATCAAAAAGTAAACATTGTTTGTATTATTCTATACAGAATGTCCTACATTAAATCTTAAATCAAATATCACCATTTTGCAAAACTTTCAACTTGAGCCACTCTGTAATCGATGAAATAAAAACCGTCGAAGAAAATTGTTAGTATTAATTAAAACGTTAGAATTTTTGTATTATCCTATACAGAATGTCCTACATTAAATCTTGAATCAAATATTACCATTTTACAAAACTTTCAACTTGAGCCATCCTGTAAGGGATGAAATAAAGAACGTTAAAGAAAATTGTTAGTAATAAACAAAAAATTAATCAAAAATTCAGAATTTTTTTATATTTATCCAATACATTAAATCTTGAATTAAATATTTTTTTAAATTTTCAACTTGGGTTACCCTGCAAGTTATAATAAAAACGTCAAAGAATTTTGTTAATAATAAACAAACAAAAATATTCGAAAAGTAAGAATGCTTTGCATTATATTATACAGATTAAATGATGCATAAAAATCTTTTTAATCGCTACAATTTTGCTTTTTGTTTTTTACAAGTGTTCAACCAATCATTAATTTTATTGTTTCAAAATATTTAAATTTTAATAAATCTTTTTTAATTTAGTTTACGAAATCCATTTTTTTAAATTCAGTTTAAAAAACCAAATTTAAAAAAAGCTTAAAATTGAAAAACAAAATTACTAGTTTCTCGAATTTCAATTTTTAACTTTATAATTAATTTGTTTAATTTTTATCACTTTTTAATGTTTGTTAAGGTTTTGTAAAAGTTTTTTAAGAATTTCAGCGAACTTATGAGATTTCTGGAAGTTAGGAGAAGTTTTTAGGAGTTTCTGGTGATTATTTTAAGTTTTTTTTAAGGTTTTTAAGAGTTTCTAAAGTTTTTTTATTTCTGAGAGTTTTGGAAGTTTATAGAAGTATTTCTAAACATTTTGATTGAAAGTTTAAGTGACTTTTTTAACGGTTTCTCGAAGTTTTTAAAAATCTGTTAGTGTTGTGTTAGATCGAAGTTTTTTAGCAATTTTTGGAGATTTCTTAGATAAGTTTTAAACGTTGATGTTAGTGGCTTCTGGAAGTTGCACCTAACTTCTGGAACAGTCATGAAAAATGTCGGTGGCTTCTGGAAGTTTTTAACGTTTATGTAAGTTTTAGATCCATTCTGAAAGGATCTGGAAATTTTTGAAAAGTTGTGGGAGTTTTTGATCATGTTTGGAAGTTTTAGATATAGAGTTTCTGTTTCTAAAGGTTTTCGAAGTTTCTATCAGATTTTGGGAATTCTCCTACAAAAATTGTGTGTGGTTTATGGACATTTTTAGGGTTTTAAGGAAGCTTTTAAGCGTAACTGGAAGATATTAGTGACTTCTAGAAGTTCAAGAAATTTCTGGAGATTATTTTAAATATTTGTAACTCTATGGGAGTTTTTTTAGCCTCTGCTGTTTCTGGGGTTTTCGGAACTTTACCTGGTTGAGAAGTTTTTAAAGTTTTCAGGAAGGTGTTAATCGCTTCTGGAAGTTGGTGGCTTTTGCTAGTCTTGAAAATTATAACAAGTGTATTTCAGTTTGAAGTATAGTGTGAAAGTCTCTATTTTTAAAATTATTTATGATTTTTTTAACGCTTTTTGATGTGTTCAAAAATTTTTGGAAATTGTTGGTAATTTCTGAGAGTTTTGAATGTTTTTGGAAAATGTATGCAACTTTTCAGTTCTGCAATTTTGGAAGTATTTAAATGTCTCTAGGATTTTTTTTGAGCATTTTGTAGGTTTTCTAAAGTTTTAGAGAGTTTGGAAGTTGTGAACGGTTTATAGAAATCTTATTTAAGTTTTTAAGAGTTTCTGGAAATGTATGAATCGGCATGAATAAAGCTTTGAGAGTTTTTGTGAAGTTTCTAATAGTTTTTCTGAGTTTTTAAAGTTTGTGGAAGTTTAAGGTGTAAGAGGGAATTGTTCTTAATTCATAGTAATAATAGTGTAACGGGAATTTTTAGGTATTTTATGTAAATTTTTATAGAATTTATGAAAGTTTTTAGCTGTTAAGTACTGAAAGTTTTAATTGGTTTCAGAAATTTTCGAAAAATTTTAATGTTCCTGGAAATTTAGAAAAATTTTTAAAGATTTCTGGAAGGTTTGAAGTTATAAGAATAATATGTACGGTTTTACGTTACATTAAATAGGAACAAAATCATAAAACATAAAAAAATTATTTCATGTTGCAGAACTTCTAATTAAAATATTTATCATTTTTTATGTCATATATACTAAAGTACAGTAGCGGAAAGTAAAAGATATTCTTGAATTTTTGAACGAAAATAAACGAAGAAAATGCATTTGTTTTGGTAATAAAGCGGCATTGTGTCGAAACAAAAAAAAGTAGGCACTTAATGTAGTAGATATACGACATACACAAAAGAGGTACCGCCACTTATGAGAATTTTTAATGGTAGCCTTTGATTTCTCTTTGAACTTTGAACGAAAATAATGGCAAAAGATCCACAAATCTAGATCTACCATTTCTGAGAAATAATTTGTTTTGTTGCAGCCAGCTAGAATTTTTTACTCAGATTATAAAATACACAGTGAAAGAAAAAAATATATTTGTATTGGAGATCTTATCTGTGCTCCTAAGCAGCTACTTTTTGAAAATTCGTTTTCAAAAAAAATCCAAAAAATGTATATTTTAGTCATTTTTCTAAATTTTTTTTACAAAACAACAAAGTCAAATTTTCAAAAACTAGCTACATAAGAGCATAGATTAGATCTTCTCCAATACACATATATTTTTTCCATTCATTAAAAATAAAAAACAAACGTAATAAATGATTTCATTATAATATATAATATATAATATATAATATATAATATATAATATATAATATATAATATATAATATATAATATATAATATATAATATATAATATATAATATATAATATATAATATATAATATATAATATATAATATATAATATATAATATATAATATATAATATATAATATATAATATATAATATATAATATATAATATATAATATATAATATATAATATATAATATATAATATATAATATATAATATCGTCGATAGAAAAGACGAATTGTAGACTTCTCCTCAAAGTCAAATATCTCCAAAATTGTTTATTATAGCTCAACAAAAGTTAATAACTTTTTGTAACATAAATAACCAAAGATTTAAATAAAATGAAAAAAAAATAGATTTATATAGTGTCGTAAAAAATTGGGGGCCCGAAGTTACCACTACCCATTATTGTGCGCCACTGGATGAAGTACACTAACCATATTTTTTGTTAAATTTTCAACAATCTAAAAAGTAAATCGACTGCCAAGTCTGAACAAAAAATTTAAAACGGTAGGTGAAATATTGCAAAAAAATGATTTTAATTTTTCAACTTTAACCAGCTGTATCTCGCAAACTTAGAATCTTAGGGGCTTATGTACCTAACTCATTTTTCATCATTTGTTAAGGGCCATCACCTGTAAAGCGTTGTCGGTCGAATATCGGAACACCCTTTATAGGGTGGCCCAGTACGCGTCTTTATATGAAAAACTGTAACATTTTTTTTCGCAGGCATGCAGAAGGATTATGTGAGTACAATTTAAAATTATTTTGAATTATATAGCGTGTCCCAAAAAGAAAGATCTGTATCAAAGTTATAATTTTTTAAATGGAACAAACTATATTTTTGCATTTTTAAATTCTTCCTAAAAAGGCTATTGTAAAAACGTATTGCACTTATTGGAAAAAATTTCCTATTATGCGTGTGCTGCATCCACAAATAATTAGCAGATAAGATAAGAATGCACTACATGTATTATCCCATTTTAAATCGTTTCAACGTAGCAATCAATTAATGTATAAAAAATGTGATTTTAAAGTGTCTATTACATCGAACCAGCCCAGTTTGCAATGTTTTTAAATTCACCTAATCAGGAATAATTTTAAAATGCAAAAATATACAAGGTGTTCCAATTTCATAACTTTTTAACCACACTGTATATTTTCATATTATTTAACGGGTATATTTTGTTTAAAATGCCCAATCGAGCAATAAATTTACAATAAAAGAAATCCAGGTTCGGATTAAAAAAAATGTTATAAAATATTCCGACACAAAAACAACACCCTGTATATCAGATTTTTCTAAAATAGATTCTGTATTTGCAAAGATCACGAAAAAATGAATTTATTGATATACTTTGCATTTTCGGCAAAATGTTTTTTCTTGTAAAATTTTCAGTTGGATCTCTGAAAGCCCAAAATTGAAAATAATTTCTTTTTAACGTGATTTAGTTTTAATGAAGACTGGTTGACCTAAATTCACAAAATTTTAATATTATAAGTATTTTTTCACTATTTCCAATACATAATTCACAAAAAAAACTAAACTAAATATTAAACCTACGATCTAGCTATTTATACCTACCACCTTTACGCATGAATGCAATTCGGCGCCAATTATTTGGAAAAAGCCCGCCAACCTTATCTAATTAAACTGTATAGTGGAATAAATGGAATAGGTCCTTTGTCTTTATTTAAGCTATTTTTACATTTAATTATTTCAACACTTTCAAATGCATCCAACAGCCTTTTGTTGGGTACATTTTTAAGTGTTTTAAAATGTGTAGTTTTGGTTAGTGGTGACGATATTCTTCAACAAATAACGAATAAATAATAATGAATTCACCAAAAATAAATAACTTTAATTAATGAAGAATTACAAACATTTTAAAAAACGTCTAAAAAATATTACACGGGGTAAAAACATACGATGTTTTTGGTACTTTGTCCCGAAAAATTCACTTTAGCAATAAACACAAGAACTATGCGCAACACGAAATTTATGGACATAACGATTTTTTACGGTTTTCCACGTTTTTTTACTATATTTTACGATTTCTTACGATATGACCTATTGCGAAATTTTTAAAAATGGCGGAGATATATTTTTTTTGATATTTCAACCCCCTCCAATTTTACCCCAATAGGTTAGATAAAAAAAAGTTTTATACAAATTATATTTTTTTTAAATTTATTATTAGATATTCGTTAATTGAAGATGAATATTTTTGTGGATTATTTATCGCAAATAATAAAAAAAAACTTAAAATATTAAAATTTTACCAATTAAAAAAAACACATTAAAAAAAATTGTTTCAATTTTGGGCTCTCATAATTCACACCATTTCAGAATTGAAACTCAAAATTTTACAAGAAAAAAACATTTTGCCGAAAATGCCAAGAATATCACTAAATTTATTTTTTCTTGCTCTTTGCAAATACAGAATTTATTTTAGAAAAATCTTATGTACAGGGTGTTGTTTTTGGATCGGAATATTTTATAATATTTTTTCAATCCGGACCTGGATTTATTTTATTGTAAATTTATTGATCGATTGGGCACTTTAAACAAAATATGTACGAAAAATATCATGAAAATATACAGTGTGGTTAAAAAGTTATGAACAATGCAAAAAATTGGCAAAATAGATAAAACACCCTGTATCTTGGTTATTAAAATAGTTAGACCCATTAAGTATGGGGTTTTTGAAATCGTCTAGGTGTCCCCTATTTGTAGTTAACGTATGTCACTTTCCTAATGAAACACCCTGTATACTGGTAACAAACAATTTTTATATAATCTTACAGTTTTTTTTTATACAAATCAACGGATATGTGGTGGTCAATCCTGTATAAAAGAAAAACAAAAATGAAAACCATGTGTTCGAACTGACGCAACATTTAAGCAAAGTACCAACACTGAGGTACCTTATAGGGAATAAATAGTACCGCCGAAAAGTATCATTAATAATTCCATTAAATCTACTTAAGGTATAATCACCCGAAACAAATTCATTTTGACTTGCCCTGTCAATTCAATAAAATTTCACTTTTTGAGATACGTTCAACAGTGTGAGACCAACGATATTATACAATGTATCATTTTATATAAAAATATAGGTCCAAACAATTTATTAATTTAGTACAAAAAAGATTTGCGCAGACTATATTTGAATTGTAAAATTTTTGTCAATCTCATCAAATGGTTTAGATCTGCCGACACTATACTCTATATAATTATTATTTCAATTTTAAGTGGTTGTATCATTTTTTGAGTGTTATAAATACATAACTAAATGGAATTGCTGTAGCTACAGTAAATTTGTGATATTTTTTGTAACACGAGATATCACGAGAAAAAGATAATTTAAATAATTGAAGATCAAGGAAACAAATTGAAAATTCTAAGAAATGTACTAAAACGTACCGACTTTTTAAAAATTCAATCATCGCACAAATGCTTTGTGAGATAAAATCTCGTCGACTACACTTCTAGAAAGTTAATGATTGACGGTTTGACTTTGATGTAGAAAATTTTGTCTGTATTAGTAAACAATGAAGATGCGAGTTACGTTAAAAATAATCCTGGAAACGGATATGGGTGTAAATGGGTGTTTATAAAACTTCTGGTTACGTATTCGTGACACCTCAGTTTTGGTTGAGTTGATTATCGTTTGTCAAGGAGGCGGGTTTAGTCAAGACAAAAATTTCCTGTTGTCTGGGTTATTTTAGAAAGGAAAATTAATTACCGTCTAATTTTAGTTACTTATTTCGTTTCCAATTTTTATAAAATCCTATTTCAACATAGAAGTGTGTAAAAATATAACAAGAGTGTGGTAAATCCGCATAGACATATTCTGCACACATATTGAAACGTCGAATATGCTTATATTTTTCTTGTTGAACTATTTAAGACTGACAAAAAAGGTTTCCTTACATAATTCCAAAATTGAACTGATAATTTTGGATAATTTTCGAAGTATCTCAAATCCTATCTAAATTGAAGGAAAACGGATAAGAGAAAAAATGTACTCTTGATATTTATCAATATTCGCTCTAGTTTTCAGAATTTTTGGATGGTAATTTCAAAAAATGTTTTTCTCAACTTCTCAAAAAAACAATTTAAATAAAACTTGTTGATATATTTAATCTCCACAATTTCGGTTTTTTTTTCGAATATCTGTCACGGTTTCATAGATGTCGATTTGAACAAATTATGGCATACAACATATAACCTACAAGGAAATTTCTGATTATTCCGATTTTTTTCATAGAATACTCCATTGTGTATTTCCACAAAAATTGAAACTGTTTGCTCAAAAACTACGACCTGTAGCGTGTTTCCTATGAAACTAGAAACAAAGTAGTCAATCGATTTTGGACAATTTTCAAAATATTTCGGATCCTATCAAAAACGAAGGAAAATGGATAAAACTTTTTAATAGATCTTTTTAACTACGATAAAAAAGTACTCTTTATATTGGTCGATATTCGTTTCGGAGATTTTCGAAATTTTAATTTTTTCAGATTTTATTTTTTTTCTGAACAGTCCCAATAAATTTCTGGAAAATAGTTCAAATAAGACTTATTCAACTACTCCATTCCTACATTAATTTTTTTCAAATATCTTTCATGGTTTTATAGATATTGATTTGTAAAAATAATTGCTTTTTTGGAAAAAGAACCCGGAAAAGCCCACATGAAATTTTTCGATTATTCCCATTTTCAAAAGACTTCGTAACAGTACTTCAAGGTATCCGTCCACGAAATTCGAAGAGGTTTGATCAAAAATACGACCTGTATCAACGTGTTTCCTGTGAAACTCAAAAAAATGTGCGAAAAACCTGGTAAAACCCAATTACCAATTTTCCTATTTCGCTAATTTTCTATAATAATGTAGTACGTGTGCGTATCAAAAAATGGTGAAAATTCCATGTTGGCACATTAAAGCGTTCGAAAGTTATGAGGTTCTTAAGGCTTGCGGACGACTACCAGACATAACAGACAGACAGACAGTAGTACCTTTTTTAAAGGTTACACGAACTAGAATTTTAGAACTTTTGCCATTATTTTGGTTAAAAGGTGTGGTCTACTAGATTAAGTGCTGGGTTTATTTTGGATTTTTGACAAGTAGTTCATTTATTTTATTTGTTAACAAATAAGAGAATACTATCAAAGTATAATTCTTTAGAGTCCGATTCTGTTTGAAAAGCGTTAGTTTCTGTAATGGAATAAATACGCATATCGTTTGTTGGACTTATGGTTGTAGAGTTGGCTAATAGCTTCAGGGTAAAGGTATCATTTTGAGTGATTTATTGGATGCAGATGAAAATGAATGAGAAAGAGCCCCAGTAGGAATGCATAAAAGATTGCTCATTTCATCGGGTCGACATGACGTCGACGTCACTTCAGGTGAATTGCTTTGTGGTTAGTCAGACATGGATGAGTATTGCATAGTGAATATGTCTTCATGTTGTCATATAAGGTAATTTTAAAATAAAGTTATGAATAAATAATAAATAAATGAAAATAAAAAGTAAACAAGTTTTAATTTATTATTTAAAAAAGTTGTTTAGGTAAGAAATTATAGTCGTTATAATCCTTCAAATTAATAATTTTTTTGCAACAAAGATTCACTTGCCGCATTTGCTGCAAAATCTGAAACAAAGAAATTAGTACCAAAGCATGGAAAAAAGTTTGAAACATAAAGAAAAGTATAGGGAAACCAGTGAAAAAACATAAAGGTATTAGAAAAAGTAGGGGAATAAAAAGACCGAAAAAAAATGTGAAGAAAAGGTTATTTCCTTCACCCACTACCTGCCGAGCATAGCGAGGTACAAAGCAACAAAATCAGTTAAACTCTACAAAATTGAAACGAAGAAATTAGTAAAGTAGGGGAAAAAAGTTTGAAACAAAAAAAGTAGGGGTAAAAAGATTGTAGTGGCTTTTCCACTTCTCTACATTTTCCGTAGTTGTATAATGACAGTTGGTCGGTTTTTGTTTGTAATTTCTTTTACGAATTTCTTGCATGGAACAAGCAAAAGAAAGAAATCGTTGGAATTCTGCGCTGAGAGTTTGAAGTGTTAACACGTTTCTTTCGACTTTCGGTAATTGTAATCTATTTAAGTGCTCTTATAAACTGGTGAGGTTATTACTAATATACCCTATATCCCTAATCTTCCCTACCTAGATTATTCCCATACATCTATAAATTACTGAGAACTTTACCAAGTGATGGTAATAAAACAACACCGACACTCGGTTATAACTATAAAATGGCGGCAGAAAAGCCGCCAGATCCACCTGACGAAAACACCGGTAAGCAAGAAAAAATTATAAATACCTATTCAATCAATGATTCGGGACCTTTTGAAGTATATGTTCAGGGAAAAAATAAAAATATTGGCAACTTACATATTCTTAGTATTGCAAAAACAATATTCAACCTTAAACTGAAAGAAATTATTAAAATAACGAGGAGAGGAAAAAACCGAATAGGTGTCATTTTTACTGACCGCAATGCTGCAAATAACTTTGTTACCGACAAAAAATGGGACAACTTGGACTATGATGTCTTTATACCAGGTCACAGCATCTCTTGCAAAGGTATAGTTAAATATGTCGACAAATCTTTCACCGAAGAAGAAATCAAGGAGGTTATGGATACTCAACTACCATTTTGTAAAGTGTTATATGTGAAACGTCTCAATAGAAGGGTAGTAGAAGAAGGCCAAGATACTGTCTACGTTCCAACAGGTACATTAAGTATTACTTTTTCAGGAAAAATAATCCCAAAGGAGATTACCATATATGGTCTCCCGATGAGAGTAACTCCATACGTTAGTCCTGTTCTACAATGTTATAATTGCTTACTTTTTGGATATAGTATGAAACAGTGCAGAGGCAAAAGTAAATGCAAAAAATGTGGTAAAATCCATCTTGAGGAAAATTTGTATCATGTACTGTATTCACTGCAAAGGTATTGATCACTCATCCACAGACACAACCTGCTCGGAGTATGCAAGACAAAAGGACATCAAGCATTTAATGTCTTTCTCAAACATTTCTTATTATGAAGCTAGCCAACAATTTCCAAGAAATACAGGTAAATCATTTAATATTAACCCAAATAATTTCCCAACCCTAAATCAAACCACATCAGAACATAATTCTATCCCAGTTCATGAAAGAAGAACAAACCTTATTAAAAGCTCATCTAAGCTTCCAACCTATAGCCAAGCAGCTAAATCCCCTATCATGAAGCGCAAACGATCTTCCAATGATACATATAATATAAAAGCTCATCAAGAGTGTCTCATTAACCCCTCAGGCCGTGGCCCAAGTCAATCTCCTTCCACATCAAAGAATCCCCAACAAGCCATCGAGAGCAACATTCACCTAGATGTAATCCAAGCCATGTCATTCCTCACTGTCTCTCACAGGGAGCTAGTCATGACTTTCATAGGCAGCTTGATTAATAACATGTATTCTCCTCCCAACAATGAAGTATCTCAATTTGTAGATGTCACCTCTTCACAATCAAGTAATCTGTCACAAAATAAAGATATCGTAAATTATAATAGTCAAAACCAAGAGATGGAGTATTCTGGGGATTCAGAATACTAACCATCCATATTAAGGGTATTTACACTTTTATTTTCTTTTAAATTCACTCCACTAAAGATCATCCAATGGAATATTCGTTCATATAATGCTAATGTTGATAACATAAAAATTCTAATTAAAGATCATAACCCAGATGTTATTCTACTGAATGAAACCTGGCTTGACCGTGATTATAGTATTAGATGCAAAGGCTTCCAAGTTCTTAGAACTGATCGGCTTGATGGTTATGGAGGAATCGCCTCCCTAATCAGAAATGGCATAAATTTTCTTCCCTTACCTCTGAATAGTACCTTTGACAGGAAGGTACAAACCCACGCATTTTCGTTACCTCAATACAACATAAATATCCTTAATATCTATAGTGCCTCAGATAAGCTAATCTCAACATGTAATTGGATCAATTTCATTAAATCTATAGACCCTCCGTTGATAATAATGGGTGATATGAATTGTAATAATAAGATATGGGGAAGTTCTTCGAACAGCTTCAATGGTAGAAACATAGCCCAAGCCCTGGACCCATTAAATCTAACATTCCTCAATGATGGCTCGCCCACACGATTATCCCCTCCTGGGGGAGGGAAATCAGTTGTAGATATATGCCTCTCTTCCATAGACCTAGCATCCAAATGTTCATGGGAGACCATCTCAGACCTTGGATTTAGTGATCATTTTCCAACTATATGCAAAGTTGGCTCACCCCCATATTCCAATTTCCCTAACTTTAAAAGAAGAAATTTTAACAAAGCTGATTGGACAGCCTTCCATAACGAAATTGAAAACACTTTCTCCTCTCTTCCTATAGAATCCTATGACTTCTTTATAAGTTCTCTTAATTTGGCCGCCGAATCTTCAATTCCGTACTTTAAGCCACCTACCAAAACAAAATATCATATCCCCTGGTGGGATCAGTCATGTGAGCAGCTCGTACAAAACAGAATTGATGCTATTACAAACTTCACTAATATTCCCAGTCTTGAAAATTATGTAAATGTTAAAAAACACATTGCTCTCTCTAGAAAAAATTTAAAAACCAAAAGAAAGAACAACTTTCGTAAATACTGCGAGTCCTTAAATCGAAACTCTCCACTGAAGGCAATCTGGGATAAAATCAAAAAAATTTCAGGGTTAAGACCTACTCTCAACAATATAATGCCTCCCCCAAATATTGCCCAACAAATATTATCACAACTCACCCCTACCTCATTACCCACTGATATGCAGATTAATACACCATTGAATTCAGAAACTCCTTTTTCCCTTTATGAATTTCAAAGCGTTCTAACTTCAAAAAAAAATTCCGCACCTGGTTTAGACCAAATATCATATTCTATGATCAAGAATCTTCCTTTATCAGGCACCCTTTATCTTTTACAATATTTTAACGATTGTCTTAAAACGGGGCAAATCCCACAACAATGGAAAGAAACTTTAATCCTTCCTATATTAAAGCCGGGAAAAAACAAGGAGGAAATTAAAAGCTACAGACCAATTGCACTTGCATCCTGTGTAGGTAAAATCCTAGAATCCCTCATCAAAAACAGATTCGAATGGCACCTAGAAAATAATAATATTCTTAGCCCTCTACAACTAGGCTTTAGAAGGGGAAGGGGCTGCATAGATTGTATAACCTACCTGACCACTCAAATTCGTATAGGTTTTTCACAAAATGAACTATCTATTGGCCTATTTCTAGACATATCTTCCGCTTACGACAGTGTGAATATACCATTACTTTACTCCAAACTACTAGATGCACAAGTCCCTATTGATTTAGCCAACCTTATCCATGCCTTCTTAAACCAAAGAGCGCTTTTTATCAAAGATAATACCGGCCAAATATTTGGTCCGCAATACACAAATAAAGGTCTCCCCCAAGGGTCGCCTATTAGCCCCGATTTGTTTAATTTATATACCGCTTCTCTTCATAGAATCTTACCAAAAAACATAAAATTGACCCAATATGCAGTTGATTTTCTCTTTCTGATTAAGGGAACCAATATCCACCAAATGGTCAATGATTTAAACTCCTTCCTCACAACATTAGAGATTTATCTTGAGAAACATGAACTCAAGCTCTCTCAAAATAAGTCCTTCGCTATGGTCTTCACAAAAGGACCCTTAAAACAGCCTCCCCCTGTAATCGCGTTCAGGTCTGGGGTTATTCAGTGGACTGACAAAATAAAATATCTTGGAATGATGATTCAAAAAAATCTGAAGTGGAATGCTCATGTTAATCATACAGAATTAAAAATTAATCGTAGTTTGAATGTTATGCGTGCTCTATGTGGGACATGGTGGGGATGTGACCCTCACACACTGCTCATCTTACATAAAGCCATCATTCTAAGTCATCTTGACTATGGTTGCCAAATCATCACTCCTTGCTCCAAATATCTTTTAAAAAAACTAGACAGACTTCAATTTCAAAGTCTCCGTATTGTAACTGGTTGCATGAAGTCCACTCCGACCACGGCATTATTGGCAGAGACAGGAGAACTTCCTTTAAAATATAGATGGGAATGGCTTGGGGCAAAATATCTTCTAAAAAACTCATCTCTTAATAATAACCCTATCATCAGGGCCGTAACATCTTTGGAAATTAAAAGTAGAGAAAAGAGAAACTATTGGAAAAACAGATCAAGACCATTATTAGTTCAACTACTTCATCCCTTACAATCTCTCTCATCCAATATGTACATCGGCCACTTATTTCCTTGTCATGAGTTTGAATTAGATTATCAACTCGCCCCTATTACAGTCCTTAACCTTCACGCCCTTAAAAACGAGCCACTTGGCATAATTCAACATCAAAACATTCTCAATAGATTTCCATTTCATATAAGATTTTACACTGATGGATCAGTTGATACGTTGGGAGAAGCTGGTTTTGGAGTAACAAGTCCTGAACTTGCCTATTCATATGCCTGTAAGTTACCCCCACTTACCCAGATAGATACTGCAGAAATTATTGCTATCAATCATGCTCTCCAAACAATATTAAGAGAAACCATTCCCCATTCAATCATCTTTTCTGACTCCAAAGCAGCACTACAAAAAATAAGCAAAAAGACCTTCTCCAAAGAGACAGAACATTGTTCATTCATGACTAAAAGAGGCATTCTAGAGGCCAAACTAAATAATATACATATCACTTTAGCGTGGATCCCTGGCCATGAAGGCATCAAAGGCAATCAAAAAGCCGATCAACTTGCCAATGTTGGTCGTACTCTCAAGGTGCCAGCTGATGTAAAATTAAATTATTCCAACTACCTTCCTAAGATAAAGAATCAAATTTGGCATAAATGGTCCATAGAATGGAAATCATGTAGACGAAACAATAAATCGTTCCATTGCAAGGTGGCTCCAAACCTGCCTAAATCTCCATGGTTTAAAAAATTCCCGTACATGAATAGGAGACATATTACAACACTGATTAGGATGAGAACAGGACATTGTCTAACTCCCTTTCATCTCTATCGAATAGGAGTGAAAGACAATCCACACTGTGAATGCGGACAAATTGGATCCTTAAACCACATTATATTAGAATGTCCTATCAATCGGATACAAAATTTTGACATCTACAGTGAACTATCCAAAACTAATTTACAAACCCCATTTGACATATGCTACCTACTAAATAACATGAATAGTCCAAGACTTACAATAATGGTAAAATTTCTTGATAAATTTAAAATACAACTATAAACCTAACCTTTCCCCCTTTTTTTTCTTTATAGTCCTGGGTGCTTCTACTGTCTCCGTCGGCAGCATTTCTAACTGTGTCAGCTTGGCGGCTGCCCCCAAGCGAGAAAAGTCTTAACCTTATATGTTCTAACAACCTCAACCCTCACACGAAAAAGTCAACCGTTTCGAGGAATGCTCAATTGCTGAGAGCAAGACCAGAGTATTCCCATAGTTTACACTGGGTAAATTGATCTATAGATCATAGCCCAATAAAAGAGAAGAAGAAGAAGAAGAAGAAAGAAATCGTTCCGGAGTTTCAAGTTTCATCTCTCTTGTTTCCGGATTTCTCGGCCAACTAAGAAAAAAAAAGAAGAAAAATAGGGAAGAAAGGAAAAAACTTCTGAGTGGTTAATTATTTTTTGTAAAACGCCAAGAATATAATTATACACTTATTAAAAACCTAAGAATATATTTATCTATTGCGCAACATTAACGTAATTTTCTAGACATTTACGTAGATAATCGGTCTCGGTCTCAATTTTTTGCCGAATTCTACTAAGATTAGGGAAAAAAGATAGAAATTATGTAATTGTTTGTTTCCGGGATTGTCTTCTTTGGTTATTACTTTCAAACGTCTCAACTGCATCTGCGGCAGCCATCTTCAGTGGCGTGGACAAAGTACTCTTCGCGACATATTCCAACTATTATCCTGAGTTGTGAAGGTGGGAATCTTTTAAAGACACCTCACACTTTGTTCTATGCGTGAGGTAGTGCAGGATTCTCCCCTGATTACTCTGCAAGCAGAGTCAGGGACATATCTGCTAAACCCTCCTCGGCAATCTGTCCTTGGAGGAGAAAAGGAGGGAGTAACGAAACGTTTAGAGCTCTGTAATCCATTACAGGGCGGATGTAGATTTTGTAAGTGTGTAGCAAATCGGCCCAGGGCACCGACGAGGGAGGCCCGTCTCCTAACTCCGTCTAGAGTTCTTTGGACTTCGGTAACTAAATTCAGAGTACGCGTGAAGCATACTCCCAAGTAGGTAACCTCATCCGCAGGGATGAGCCTCTCTAACCACAGCCTAAGGTTGAATTCATTGAGGTTTTGGTTGAATTTTCGTGAGTAGATGGGATGTTTGAAGATTTAGGCTAACCCTCCAGTTGCTGCACCATCGGGATAAACGATCAAGGAGTTGTTGGGTTTTGGTATTAAGAGCTTTGGTAGAAGGAGCGGAGGCTGAGATTTGGGTATCATCAGCCTAGAGTTGGAGGTATTGGCTAGGCGAGGGAAGGAGTGAATAAATGACATGGAGGACTACAGGAGTGAAGGGATCAGAGAGGGAGTTTCCTACTTTGATACGGATGGTTCTGTTTGGGAGGTAGGAGTAGAGAAGTTTGATGAATGGGATAAGGAGATTTAGGTTGGAAAGCTTGCGAATAAGTCCAGCATTCCAGACTTGATTGAAAACCTTCTGAACATCAAACAGGACTGCCGATACACAGTGACTAAGGTTGAGTGATTTGGCGTCTATGGTGTGGAGTCTCACTAGTGCAACATGGGTGAAGTGATCAGACCTAAATCCATGTTGGAAATGGGGGTCGTTCCCCTCTCGTCCAGAAAGCTCCAAATGTTTCAAAGAGCTTACATTCGTAAAGGATATAAGCCTGTAGGAGTTAGGGGATGTTTGGGGATAAGGATAGTGTGTGCGAATTTTAAGCAAGTTGGAAAATGGGCGTGCTGAAGGCAGGAGTTTATGAGGATGGCAAGGATGGGGAGAATGGTTGCAGGTAGGTTTTTTAGGGCTTATCTTTTAATTTGGTCTGGACCAGGAGTTGAGTTTTTCCCCTGAAGAGATGAAGTAGGAATTCAGTGTCATCTTGAAATTGTGGATTGAAGTTTGGATTAGGGGGATTTATGAGGGAGTTTTGGAGGTGATCTTTGAAGGCCCAGGCCTTCTGGATAGGAGAGTAAAGGATTTGTCCGTCGACAAGGAGGTGGGATTGTATTTTAGTTTTTAGGCTTGTAAGTACCGCCAGTTTGTACCAGAACCTAGACCCGTCCTTATGATCAAGGTCAGAAGTGACCTCAACCCACTTATCATGACGATAAGTGTTGATCTGAAGTCTGATAAGTGTTGATCTGAAGCCTGATAAGGGCTTTCAGCCGGTTTCACTCGGTTTTAAGTACTCGATCTTGGGTTCTGGCAAACTAGCGGTAGAGTTGGCGTTTCCGCCGTATGTTGGTGAGTATGTGTGGAGGAAGAGGTTTTTGAGCAGTGTTTATGGTAATTTCTGGAACAGCAACATTAAGTGCTTGAGTAATGGTGGTACTTATGGAATTGACGAGGTTGTCTATGTCTTGGTTGGTATCAAAGATGGGATTTTCGGGAAGGTTTTTGGATATCGTTCTTTGGTAGATGTGCCAGTTTGCGTTTTTATAGGATCTGGTTTGGAGTTGGGTAGATCTGGGAGGTATCGGGTCAAAAATGGAGGTTTCAACCATTAGGGTTTGGTGGTCTGAGGTAATGGAGGCCAAAATGAAGCATCTATCCCCGACCTGGTCTCTGCATCTGTCTGTGAGCAGGATTTGGTCACTGATAGAGCTTCCATGGTGTCCCACGAAGGTAGGCGAGTTGTTGAGAATTCTGGAGATGGGAAGGTCTATAAGGAGATTGGAAAGAGTGATACCATTCGCTTTGGACGCGTGATCGCCAAACTGTGTGTGTCTGGCGTTTAGGTCTCCAAAAAGAATAGCTCGGTTATAACCAGGTTATCAATGTCTATGTTGGAGTCGATAAGGGGATCAGATAGCAGGTTTTCAGTGATTGTTCACTGAAAAAGGGGTCAATTTGTTTTTTTTTTGTAACTTCTGATTTGTTATTTAATTGGTCTTGGAGGTGTGGGGTTGAAGAGTGAGGGTACGATCATAAGGGCTTGATGATCAGAAGTTATAGGGGCACCAATGTTATAGGGGCACCGATGTTATAGAGGCACCAATGAAGCATCTATCCTCGACCTGACCTCTGCAGAACGGATTTTTAGATGTTGGAACGAAATAAAGCTGTTCAGTGAATTCTTACTATTTGTTATCATTTATTTTATGGTAGAGGTGGGAAGTAACGAGGTATAAATAACTTGAAATAACGGTTGGAACGGAATATTAAAGAAAATATAGACAATTGTATATAGGGCAAAAAAAACGTAACACTACAAAGAAATAAGTTATTATTTCCTTCAACATCCACTCTGTGCCGATGAGCATAGGAGGTACGTAGCAATTGAATCAATCAAGCCCTCCATTTCAGATTTTATGTGATGTTTAATGAATTGTATTTTATGTTTTTATTTTCTTGAAATATTAGTTTCACTTATAATATAATTTATTCACTTCGTACATACATTCCAATTTAACCTTCTAACCTTTTTAATCGTTAAAAAAAAGTTGCAACTCAGTACACAATAGTTACTCATGCGAACGTGTAGAACAAAGAAACACACATTTAATAAATTATTAAGCCTATTATTCATCATATATAACATTTATTTCATCACGTTCCGTTGTCCAGATAAATGGGTTATATTCCATTTCGCATTTCGCCATCTTGCAAAAAAGAACTGCAGTATTAAATTTCGAAAAATGCACTTTAACAACTGCACGTAACTTGAAGCGTTAATGATTTTTTCTAATTATTGGCTGTGTTGGCTGTGTTTACTAGCCTAGAACATTGTCATTGTTTCTAGGATTTAATTTGTTATTTAGAAAAATAATTTGACAGGTCATTGTTTGGTTACGGTGTTGTTGACTTATTGCTTTAGATTCATTTATGATCTGCAAATTAAATTTATTGCTTATATACAAATATTTAACTAAAAATACGCAATCTAAAGGGCATAAAGCGCTGTAAAATATCAATTTTTCTACAAAAAATATCAATACCAAATAAAATTTTCTTGACATTCTTTAAATGTTGATTCTTCGACAATATATCAAATCTGTAGCAGGTTCAGTTTCTTCGGCATATTTTTCTCTTTGGCTAAACTAAAAAAGATTAAAAATAACATTACGTGAGCAATTACTTATGTCTATAGGAGCACGTCCATTGGGCAAAACGCCGTAATTGGCCTGGACTGTGTAATCATAAACGCAAAGTAAAAACCATTTACCTTATTCAACATTCAACGAAACAGGATTGGACTTTGAAATTCTAGAAAGATTTTTAATAATAAATTTATTTAAACTACTCCTTTAATTACTAATATACTTTATAAAACGGAACAATTTTTTACATAATTTAATTTCTTCTGTAAACGGGACATATGGAAACTGACCCTTGTTTAAAATGTTTAATACTCGGGAATATTATCCAAATATCGATGCTGATAAAAAATCTCCACGGGCGCGAGGTCCGATAACGCGCCCCTTCTGAGTTACGTTGACCGCAGGCAGAAGAATGAAAATGAGCATATATATGAATTCTCATACTCACCCCTTGTAATAATCCATTATACGTATGTCTATATCATAGTAACTCACGAGGGGCGCACGTGGGGACTTTTTATTAGCATCCATACTTGGATAATATCCCCGAGTGTATAGTGAGAAGAACAGATATCTGGGATTGACTTATGCAGGACTCTTGAGGGTTTTACTGCTTTAAAGGCAAACTGTTATAAATCAATTAAAGTACCATGTGTATCGCTTTTAATATTTAAACATGGACCGTATTTCAGAAAAATTTTCTGTTGGTTCATTAATTCTTTTTACGGCATGCGCAGAACCCTAAAATCGAACTTGATTTTAGTCGGCCGCCTACTTACGTTTTAAATTATATGCTCAGTAGTGCAATAAATTTTATTTTTAAACATTCAATAAACTTGATTGTAATAATTTTCTAAAATTTAAAATCAAAAATTTCGAAAATATATCAAATAATTAGAAAATTAAAAAAGCATAAACAAAAATGTGTAGAAATTGTATTATATATAAGTATATATCGAAAATTTCAAAAATATATCGAAAAATTTAAAATTTTGCAATTTTTTTCGAAAATTTTAAAAAGTAAAATTTTCAAAATATTCAAAAATTTCTTAAATATATCGAAAATCTCAAAAAACAAAATTATTCATCCAATTAAAAATATTTCAAAAATTTCAAGAATTTTGAACATTTCAAAAATGTCATGTTTCAAAAAACATTAAAAAATTATTCGAAAATTGTAAAATTTGTAAAAAATATGTAAAATGTGTAAAGAATTTGTAATATTTGTAAACATTTGTAAAATTTTTAAAGAATTTGTAGATTTTGTAAAAAATTTGTTAAACATGTAAAAGTTTGTATAAATTTGCTGGGAAATTACAAAATATATACAATTTTTTTTTATTTTTATTCGTTCTTATGATAATCGATATTAGGTGCATTATCTAATTTTCTAGAAAACAGGTGAACCACTAAAATCAAAGTTGTTTGTTCTAAATTAATAGTTAGTACAATATGATTAGATTGTATCTAAGTCAAAATTATTTAAAAACAAAAACTCCAGTATGGATGGTCGATATTGACGAATGTATAATGTATGACCGTAACCATAAAATATTGTTAAATGTGCTAAGGGCACTTAGTTTATTACAATCTACTTTTATAATGAGTTCCAAATATCTATTCTTCTTACTATAATAGTTAATATAATATGATTTAAATATAGGTTAATATCTATTATTTTAACAAGAAAACTCGTAATACGGTCCATAGAGCTGTACAAACTTTGCACCGAGGTTGAATTTATGGCGGTACCAATAAACTATTATTAAATGCGGTAAGGGTAGGTAATTTATGACAATCGACCTTTATAATGAGTTTCAAATATCTCTTCTACCGACTATATCAAACATTTTAACCTTGGGCCGGTTTCCGTATGTTCTGTGATGGGTCCTTTCGCCGCTGGGAAATTATATATTATGATGCCTCAAACAGTTTTTCTTATCATTTTTGACTGGTAATATATTTTTAATATTTGTTTAATGGTTGGTTTAAATATGGCTGAAAATATGTCTGCTTTTGGAGAAATGAAACTTCTATCAAGTATGAAATTTTTTGACAATTTATTAATATACTTGATCAGAAAAAAAGCACTTTGTTATTGGTTATTGAAGAAAGAAAACGGAGATGCTGATTGGTGGACTAGGGACCTTTCTAAGAAAAGAGCAGAAATCCGCAGACTTTTCAACGAGTCTAGAAAAACTGGCAACTGGGAAGCCTATAAGGCATGCAAAAGGGAATACGGCTACGTTGTAAGGAATTCAAACACTATTTCCTGTAAAAAATTAAGTGAGAACATGGTGAGTATTCCTGAGTGCTCCAGAATCAGTAAAATACTGCAAAGGGAAAAGTAAGGATATATTGGGTCTTTGAAAAATAAAAATTGGGAGAATGCCAGCACTGAGGAGCAGACTTTAGAATTGTTACTATAAACTCACACTTCCCAGGTTACTTACTTAACCAATGTCAAGTGTCCAGACTTTGGCAAACAAAGTTGTAAACAGAACTAAACTTACATGAGTTCTGAGAAGATTTCAGCCATACAAGACAGCTGGCATGCATATTTCCGGCATTGAGGTATGTACCAGAGAAATAGAGGTCTACAAAAGTTGTCTTATATAGAATCTTATAGACCTATAGACCTATCAGTCTGACATCATTCTTTCTAAAAACTTGACTGATATATAAGGGACGAGGTATTAGTAGACAATCCGATATACCGACACCAGTTCGCATACCAATATGTGAAGTCCTGTGACGATGCAATTCCCATACTGGCGCTCAAGACCAAAGATGCATTCGACTGTCAAGAAATCGCCTTAGGGGCATTTCTAGACATAGAAGTGGGGTACTCTCCCCACTTCATTTTCTGACCACATAGGTATCATAAATTGACAAGGCACTCTAAATTGTAGAAGGATGGTGCCAGAAAGAGAGATTATCTACGAATCCGGCGAAAACATCAGTTGTTGCCTTCTCAAGGAGAAGAAACCTAAACATAAAGGGATTATCTATGAGGAGAAAACATTTAAAATTGATAACAGAAGTTAAATATTTGAGAGTTATCCTAGATAACAAATTAACATTGACTAACCATATAGGCAGGGCAACGGAAAAAGTTCTGAGCCCTTTATGCCTGCAAGAGGCTGGTGGGGTCTAAGCGGGGACTTAACCCGAGAATGATCATTGGCTCTATACCAGGGTTATGAGACCACCGTGACTTACGCTTCCATAATATGGTGGCACAAAGCGAACAACGCGAACATAGCTAGGCAAGCTACATAGAGTAGCATTACAGGGGCGTTTAGAACAACGCCAACTGCGGCTATGGAAGTTCTGCTGGGGCTTCCTCCGCTACACCTAGTAGAGGAAAAGAGGCATTGACAGCAACCTATATGCTGAGTATAAACGGAATGGAATGGAAACTTTCAAGTAAAGGATACCATTCAATGATCGCAAAAAACTAAGAGAAAATCCGGTGCTAACCATGCCGTCGGACAGAATGCCTGCCAACTACAATGTGGCGACAGAAAAAGTAAGGTTAGTCAATCAGTCTGGTATACAGACGGGTCGAAAACAGAAAATAGCACAGGTTCTGGATTCTATCATATGAACTCAGGGAGAACATGCATTTTAAACCTGTGATCTATGGCAACGGTCTTTCAAACGGAAATTACTGCAGTAAATGCTTGCATAAATGTAATGTTGCGCGAGGATCTTAGAAAAGAGGAAATCCGCATACTCACAGACAGTCAAGCATCCATTAAAGCAATGAAAAACTAGTGTCATAAAAACCTAAATGCCCAGACAGAACATAACAAGATAACTGTTGAATGGGTACCTGGCTATGAGGGAATAGAAGGCTGGTAATGGAGCCGAAAAATCTTAAATTCAACCTACATGTGGTATTTCCTACCAATATCTAATGTAATGTGGCTTTTAAAGTAGTATAGTATATTCTTCAAAAATCATAGAATGAATGCTATTATTCACGATAATTAAAATTCCGACACGAGCGGGAGCGAGTGTCGGAATAATTCGAGTGAATAAAAGCCATAAGTCTATGCGAGTTGAAGACTACTTTCTCCACGACTATACAAGAAACTATATACTTAAAATCATAGTTTTTATCCTAAATCTTTAATTGACACTTAAAATATTAAACTTTGACGTTTGTGTATTTGACATTTCAAATAAAAAGTCGACTTATTAGGATGTTGATAAGGTGCGATTGGTTAGTTATTTTCAAAGCAATGTGATTTGTGTTGATATTAATGTAAATTCTAGAAATCAAAGGATGTAATTGGCTAATTTACCGTGGATTCTTAGGGCCATTTGCACCGACTAAATTTAAACCCAGCTTTAGAGTAAGCCTCGCTTTAAATAAAAATTCATTTGTATAGCCAGTCAAACTTGGTTTAAAGTGGTCTAAGCAAAATTTAAGTTAAACCGTCAGAATTGAGGGTTTTAATTTACAAAGCCTTATTTCATAACCAAACTTTCATGGTTTCCAGACATTTGATCCAAATAACAAATTTTCTATAGTGTTGTTACTTCTTTATGTTTGTGTGACATTGTTATAATCTTTAGTACTTTTTTTATACTACATCTTTTGTATTAAAAATACCAAATGAATTTCGATGATATTTTTGAAGACGATTTGGATGTTCTTGAAATAATTAATTTCGGTTTTCCAAGACAAATTTATATCCGAAATAATCCTTACGAAGAGCTAAGTGAACTAACTTTCCATATTTGGTTATTATATTTAATATAGTTGTTTTCTCTTCATTTGAAAAATTTGTGCTTCGCTGACGTTTTTCAATCATTTTGAAACATGCAGATTACAGAAATAAGGCATGCGACATAAAATATATTATATTTGCACAGCCACTACACCGTTTTTGAATTTTTGTCAGGTTAGAATTTTTGTTATGAAGTTAGTCACAAAAGTGGTCACAACTATAAATAAACAAAATTACCATCAATAGTTCGCTTGTACTCGCTTAAGAAAGCTCGCTTTAAAAAGGTGCGGTGCAATGATTTGGAAAATAAACTTCACTTAAATATTTAAGCGAGTTTTAAAAAACCAAGTTTAGATGTCGATCGGTGCAAATGGCTCTTAAAGTTATTCAAATAGTCGTGGAGAAAAGTTTCAAATACCAAGGAACGATATGAAAACGTGACTTAGGTACCAGTTATCATACATGATTTTTTTACGAAATTTACTAAACAAAGCTTTTTAAAAAATTACTCCAATTATGCAAATTTCAGCTGGATCATTTAAAACGGCATTAAAGCTAAATAATGTAAGAGTGATTTTTTGAAATTTTTTGTAATTTTGTCGAAACCAATAATATTTAAAGTAGAAAAAAATAATTCATCTATGGGTATATTTTCAGTAGACCGAAAACCAATAGACCGAACTAGTAGTCAGCCCACCTATGTACGAGTTTTTATTTATATATATAAATTATTTAATAAAAAAAAGAATTAAGTAATTTGGTATACTATATAATAATTATTCGTAGTAACATATTTAAAGATTTAACATTGGTTTATTTACTAAATTAAAAGTATTTCCGTATGTTCAAATGTAAAAAATATGTTACTGAAATAATTCAAAAAAAATTATTTACGTTTATTCTACATCACATTTATAATACAGTACCGTTTATCTAACCCAAATCTGACCACTTAGACCGAAGTTGGATAATAATGCTTTTGTCTTTTATTCTACATATGATTTTTCTTTACGTGTGTATTCTTCGTCTCAGTTATACAATGCCGTTTTTCGAGTTCAATTTGGACCAATAGTAACGGTAATCGAACCTAATGCCGTTTTGTCTTTTGTTCTATATATGCTCTTTGTTTATCTATGTATTCTACGTCACATTTCAAACATACCACGTTTTTACGCGTTTAATTTGGACCAAAAATAACGACGTTTGATTCTAATGCCCTATAGTCTTTACTTCTGCTTATGATTTTTAGTTACATATATATTCTGCGTCGCATTTCAAATATGCCGCATTTTTCCGCGTTCAATTTTGACCAATAATAACGAAGTTGGACCTTAATGCCCTTTAGTTTTTGGTTCTGCGCATACGTTTTGTTTGCGTATTTATAATATAACGCCGTTTGTCCGGGTTACATCTGATTACTAATAATGGAGATATTCCCCTTTATACTTTCCCCTGTCTCCGCGACACCCGCGGAGGTCCATGATTGTCGTATGAACATTGCTTATCTACTCCTCTCCCAATAAACCGAACACCAATAAGCTGAACGTACTCTCCTATTATACGGAACTGTTAAATCACTACTTTTATCTATTGGTGTATGATTTTTTATTTCCTATTCTTTATAAATGTACAATTATAAAAAGCCTCTACCATTTTAGACCAAAGAAAAATAAAAAATAGATTTTTTCTCTACTTGTAGATTATAGTTAAGAAAGTAGAGGTGATTCTAGGTACTATTAAAATGACCAGACCGTGTAATATATTCCTAAAAAATATATCACGTCTCGCACTGCGGTAGGTTGATTAGCCACGGCCGTGATAATGTGCTAATCGATTCTATTGGCTAAACTAACGTGTAGCTGTCGTTATTTTTACGATGCAATCAAAGCAAATTTAGTATCGTTAATGTTATTAATACTAGCTAACAATTTTTATTACAAAAATTGTTTCTAATTGATACTAATATTTAGTAATGTTATAATATCACCAAAAAAGTAGTTTTTAACAATACTATAATTTCACGATGTGTGGCACATCCTGCCACATTATTAATCGTGACATTATTAACATAAATCATATTTCTCAGACAGTCTTCAATAAAAATGCGTCCAGACATCGGGACATGTGCAACAATTCAATTAAAGTTATGGAAAGAATTTGATTTTTTTTTTCAATCAAAAATCATTATTTAAATGTACATTTTTAATGAATAATTTAAAGGCCATTACGTTCCTTATCGGAATTACAGTTTATTGCCCGATTTTATTTTAATTTTATTGCTTTTATGTTTGAATTTTGAACAGTGTCGTAGAATATAATTTTTTAATTAAACATATTAAAACATTAAATATAAATTCGAAACAGGAATATTTTTAAATGCAATAAACGTCCATTAAAATCAATATTAACAAATTAATTGGTGAAATTTTAAATGTTTTATATGAATTATACAAATATCTTTTATTTTTAAATAGATCTGTAAAATAAAAATCTACAAAATAGTTTAGTTCCATACATTTTCTTCCTCTTATTATTATAACAGGGTGGAAAAACACCTTTTTTGTAGCGAATTTTTAAGGGTAATGATATGATCGACTCGTTTTCAAACAATGAGCAAAATTCTGTAGAAGAATATCATCACCACTAACCAAAACTGCACTTTTTATAACTCTACGTACGTTTCGCTAACTATGTTAGCATCATCAGGAGTTGATGATAAACTCGGTTTATCATCAACTCTAACTCTAACCGTAGCTTAAAATATATATATGTATATATATACTTTAAGTCCATTGGCGACACAAGCTGGTTTTCAGTTTTTGGCAGTTTTCTGATATAAACCGTCTAACCTCAAACGAGGAACTGCCAGTCTTGCTTTTGTCAAGAGGTCTCAAACAATTGCCTGTCACAAGCAAACTCAAAGATATATTTATTTTTGTCAATTTTAATCTTTTCAGAGAAATTGTAATTTGGGGCTTTTTAAAAATTGCCAGTTTTAGTTCCGATTAGAGAAACCAGTATATAAGTTAGTTACTTTTTGAGTGTCATTCGGATACGACCCATTTTCTAGGCAATTGCATCTTTGAATTTATATCAGGACAATGCGAGGTTTTTAAGAATTAATCAAATATCGTGTTTATTTTGGTAATAATTATTTGTTTTATTTATATTTATTTTTATATTCATTTTGTTTTTTTCTTTATAAATATTTAACCCTTGGCAATAAATTAGTTAGGAAAAGTACCGTGATTTAGTCAAAAATAATAATAACACTAGCCCTACATTTCACCCCCTTACGAGTGGACCCCAGAAGCCGCTTGTGCGGTGAAGGGACGGCTATTATTATTTTTTGCCGGTAATAATAATAATAATTGATTAACTTCATTAATTAATAATCACTGAAAAGGTGTGATGTTTCTCCTATCATCCGAAAAGATACGTAAAACTTTATAAACATTTCTCATGATGGGATATAACTTTATTCTCTGTTGATAATTTAAACTTGTATAATTAATTATGTCAATAATTACCATTTTAAGAAAGCTTCATTCTAACCAATTAATAGAAAGCACTCAAAGCTAAAATAATATTTATTAGTTTTAAACAACAAAAGTAATAGATACTTTTATCAGTTACGCCACTGCCGATTTGTTATTATTTTAATTTTATTGCTTGTATTTCGAATGTTTATTTTATAGCCGAAGGTGGAGTTTACCGATATTTTTTTTTTAAATAATTAATGCAAGCGCCATGGCCCCCCATTCGAATGCATACACGTGCTTTTGCGTAGGTGTCCCCTTAATATTTTATATCTTACGCAAACAGAGATCTTTATCGAGTGTATAAAAAAGTTTTTGAAATATTTTTTGTATTTATTTTATCAAGGGAGTAATTATTTGTTTATTAAACGTGCAAAATAAATTTGTTTCTCGCTTGTCTGTTTACTATATAATATGTTTTTGAAAAATTTTGATTATTAAGAGAAAGACAAAAAATGTGTTTGTTATAAATTTGCGTTTCTATCTAAAATTCGAATAAATTTGCGTTTATTTCAAATAAAAATTGTTACCGCTTTTCGAATAATTTTAATGACCTCAACTTTAAGAGAAAATGAAGTCGCATGTATTTGTATTATTCAAAAATATGTTATTAGCGTGCCTGTACCCAATATAAAAATCTAGACACCCGTTCTCAAAATTTTCCTGAGTCTTCTGAACCATTATAACTGCTAATAGCTTTTCAGTGTAAATGTTAAGTTAGTAAAATCTTATATAAGGTGTTTTAAAAAAATGGTGTTTTTTAAATGTAAATATCGGCGATTTTTTCTTACGAAATACCCGATATATTTTTATTCCATCTCAAAAGCAAAACTCTTTCCATTTCGGAAAACGTATAATTTGTTTAAGGACGAAAAATGAGTGAGTTATTTGATTTTTAAGGATAGGCAGTTATGTAGGCATTAAAAAATCGACGATATTTGCCTTTAAAAAACACCATTTTTTAAACCACCCTATATAAGATTTTACTAATTAAACATTTGTACTGAAAAAAACTTTAATACAAGAAGAAATTGTTAACGAAAACCGCACCTTCCTATCGTTTCTGAATTCCGAAATATTTGCCAGAAACTTCTGGGACAACCCGGTATTGGCTTTCTTATTTTGAAATCATAGAAAAATAATGCGCTAAACAAACTATATAAAATTTGAATATCAGGGTTCTTAAAAAAAAACTATTATTTTTACCTCTCGCCCTTCAGATAAGAGAGGTATAGGAATCATGCTAAAAATTGGGTAGTGAGTTTTCAATGAATAAACACGTTTTAGGGTCCCTATAATACGATTTTAATATTTTCGCGATGATGTCTGTGTGTGTGTGTGTTAGTGTGTGTGTGTGTGTGTTAGTGTGTGTGTGTGTGTGTTAGTGTGTGTGTGTGTTTGGATGGATGTTGTAGTAACGATAACTCAAAAACTACTGAATTAAAAAACTTGAAATTTTGCATACACGATTCTTATACCCTAGATTAGATCTGATTAGATTTTGGTGTCAATCGGACAACCGGAAGAGGCAGTTGCTATGGGTGATGACGCCATTATTATACAAAACGGCAATAAAGTTTTACACATATATTTTGTATACCCTATAGTTTATTTTCATCGCATTAAAATTTTAGAAACTTTTGCCATTGTTGCCAGATTTACAAAAAAGTAAATTTTTTTCATACTTTTTTGTGCCACCGTGTAAATTTTTGATTCAAACATGGCGAGAGGTCATGTGGTGGCCACATCAGATTTTTTAGAAATTTGTCCGAAAAAATAAATACTTAATCAAGTAGACCTACAAAAAAAGGGCATCTTTCTAATTGATAATATTTTTGTAATACATTTTTCAACGAATAATAAAACTCAAAGTCATACAATAATATTTTATGTAAGTTGTAAACGGTTAACAATGAACGGCAACATGTTTCGGCCAAACGATGGACATCATCAGACCTTTTTGCTATATCATTCCATAGCTTTCTTTTTATTATCTTGCAAATTTTTAAAATATAAAGCAAAAATGGGCTCCTTCTCACTCGTTTTCATATAATTTAAAAAATCGGTTGTGTCGCCCCAAAACATTCCCGATGAGTATACAGAGACCATTGGTATACTTAATAGAGTAAACCTACAAGAAAGGGTACCGCAATTTCTGGGAAATTTTGATGTTAATGACAATGTTTTTGTAATAAATTTTTATTCTACTGTTCTATGGTTTTTTTATGCTCCTATAAATTTCGAAAACAAATAAAAACGAGCTCCCACGCATCTTCATAAAATTAAAAAATCGAATAGTATTTTAAAAAAATTGTAAGATTTCTAGCAAATGTATTAATTGAACTTCAGACTAAGAAAACGTATTTATTTTTGGTAATAATAATGTATTCCTTACATGTCTAGGTCTAAATACATAATCAAGTAGACCTACAAAAAGGGGCACCGCAATTTTTGAAAAATTTTGATTACGTTAAAAATTAACACAAAAAATGTGTTTCATTTTGTGTTTCTGTCAACAATTCAAAAATCTAGTTACGTAATTAACTACATTTTCAAATTGATACCGTATTTCCGAGAAATTTTATTGAAATTTAAAAGAAAAAGCTAGAAAATGTATTTGTTTAATTTATAAATACGTTATCCCCTGCCTGTATCTAATATGTAAAAATTAATTTTTGTTTATTTCTTTGTTTCTTTGTATTTTATCCGCTGCCGTACCATCCATCCGATTGCGATTAAACTTTGCCAACTTATTGTTGCATTTGCTCAAAGGTTGTAGGCATAAATTGAATGACGCCGATGAAGTTTACGGCACTTTAAGAGGTTGTTCTGCGTACGCATTCGAAGGTTTCTGACCACCAAAAAAAATAGAATGACCGAGGCGAAGCCGAGGTCACTCAAAAGTACCGAACAATGAAAATATGGTATTGTAATCATCCACGATACACACATGGATAACTGTATGTGGCTATTATTCACGCGGATAAATTTTACGGCACGAGTCGTAGGCGAGTGTCGTAAATCATCCATGCTTCTCACATGGACAACTGGGATATGACTAGCGATATTTTATTTTATTTTAATAATAAAATAAAAAAGATAAAAGATACGTTTGTTGTGATTTTGCGTTTCTGACTAGAGTTCAAAAAACTAGTCTGGAAGTAGACATGCAAAAAATTGTACTGTAACTATAAAAAACGGTATCATAATTGCTGAACATGTCTGTATAAAATTTAGAACATGATTAGTTTAAAAAAAACTTTATCAATTATGGGAAATTTTGTACCAGAATTTTTGTTGTTTTGGTAATAAATTCACTTTTTCTTCGACCACATAGGAAAGTAACATTTATCTCACTCTTGAATTCAATGGAAAGTGGCTTTTATTCTTACGCGGAAGGAAAATACTTTCCACACACGTGCGGAAAGCTACTTTCCGTACGTGTGCGGAAAATACTGTCAGGTGCATCATTTATATTAAGAAATAAATATCTAACTAGATTTACCTATCTGTCAAATGCACAATTCTTATTTAGATTTACCACATCGATATTTTTTGTATTATTAGGTATTAAAACAAAAAATATCTTTTTTATCAGTAAATTTTACAAATTGCAGCAATATAATAAGTTTATAGGAATTCAAAATGATTCAATTCTTTTCCCAGTTATAATTCCTATTTGCTGCTAATTTAAAAAAAAAACGTTAATTACCAATATTTATGTAAATTAAAAACAAACAAACAAACATTGAGTCTTCCAAAAAACCTCAAAATGTACATTATTTGGTAAAATAGTGTACATCACTTGTGCAAAAGTAATTTTTCACACTCGTGGGATTGTTGCACTCGGTTTACGCCTGGTCCAACAATATTTCCCACTCGTGTGAAAAATGTCACTTTTCGCACACGTACTGTAATATACTATTTCGTATGTCGGTTTACAATCCGACAAACTAGGTACACAATCAAATTGATCAAAGAAATAATAACCATAGATTTTAAAGTAATTCTAGAATGGTTCTGTTTTTCCTTTTGAGGTGCGGAACTCTAAAAAAGGGAGTTGGTCACTTGGTCTTGGCGGTTAATTTTGTCAACGGAGTTCCGTATCCGTATCCCACCGGTCATTTGGTCCTAAGTTTTAAAATTAGGTGGGCCTCTTGGTCACAGTGGTTATCAACCATAAAGTAACTTTTAAATTTTAAATTGAAAATGATTCCTTCCACACGAAAAAACTATAATACATGTAGACAAATATATTTTTGAAACTATCAGGAATAACAAAAAAATAGAAAAGATTACAAACATATTTTTTAATCTTTAAATATTCCTATTTCATTTTCTTGTGACCCTTAATGCAGATTTCACGACCAGAAAGGCTACACCTTTAGAAGCGACAAAGGATTAAATTATGCTATAACTGACCGCTGCGCCGAAATGGGCTCCACCCTTAAAAAAGATAAAAAGTGATAAATATATGTTTCAAAAATATAAACAATTAATCAACTACATTTTCTAAAAATGTCACCGCAATGTCCAAAAATTTTCGTGATATCAAATTAAAAAAAAAGAAGTTTTAAATTGCATTTATTTAGTTCATAAAATACGCTAATTACGTGATTGCACATAGTATATAATTCTATGCACCTCAAAAAATGGTACCATAAAAGCTGTAAATTTTTAGTAGTATTATCTCTTGAATTTATTAAAATATACAGAGAAAATGCGTTTTTTATATATCTTTATTAAGTTTTAAAATAAAAACTAGTAGACCTGCTGCAAAAAAGGTACCTGAATTTCATAGCAATGATATGAATTTTATTAATATATGTATGAAAGTAAAGTATTCGTAATTTTTTTTTATTATTTATAAGAAATTTTGCACTAGAATGTTTGTTGTTTTGCTAATAAATGAAATTTTCACATGTCGGTTTACAATCCGAAGGGGTCTGCAAAAAATGGAACCGCAATTTCTGGTAAATTTCGATAACGAAAAAAAGATAAAAAATTTGCGTTTCTATCTAATTTACATCAAAAATGTTCGTAATATGAGATAAAAAAAAAATCAAGTCGTAAATTACATTTATTCAGCCTTTAAATATACAATCCATGCACTTAATTGAAAATACCTGCAAAAAAGGTTTGATAATTTTAAATTATACCGGTTTTTTTATTTCACTTGGAATTTTGCAAATATGGAAAGAAAATGTGTGAGGTGTCTTTATAAAATTTAAAAATCCAGTAGAAATTAATTAATAGAATGTCTGTTGATAATAAACGCACTAAAATGCACTAATTATATGAAAAAATTATGATTCACGTGGCTTAGGAAAAATTATTTATATTTATACATACATATGAGTCCACCACCCTCTACGGAATGTGCCCTATGTAATTTTTCTTAAGCCACGCGAATCATAATTTTTTCATATAATTCACGTGGCTTAGGAAAAATTATTTATATTTATACATACATATGAGGCCACCACCCTCTACGGAATGTGCCCTATGTAATTTTTCTTAAGCCACGCGAATCATAATTAATGTCTAAACGTCTAAACATTGAAGTATTGTATTCAAATTCGACTGCAGAGCTTGTTCGGTACTAGAGATTAATTGATTGAATATTAAAAGGCTATTATTAGAAACGTCATTTTAAAAATATCTGTACCTAATGGTATTTATTGTTTGCAATTTTCAACTGTAATAATAACGTGTTGGGAATGTAATGAGGAATTATAATTTTCTAACAATGTTTATTGGGTTACTTTCTTATTCATTTGTTCTAAAATCTCAAATATTTTAGTTTTTTAGTTCAATCACCTTGTTTATTAATTACTGTTTTGTCCTTAATATTTTTAAAATATCAATCACCTTAGTCGTTTATTTTTATACATTTCTAATTTCCTTACTTTCGAACTAAAGTGTAAATTTTCTTACTCTATTTTTGAACGTGGCTTGAATTTCAAAAAAGCGTCATTAACCTGTAAAAATCATGCTCGCTTTGGTTATTTTTGACTGTTAATTTATTATTACCCAAACATCACTTAACACCTAATGCCATTGGTACTTGGTTTATGATCTCATAAACGCGAGTTTAAATTTTACGAAGGGGAAAAAACGATAAACGTAAATTTTGGAATGTCAAATTGTGTTTTGAGCAAATAAAATAAAATAAATATAAATATTTTATTGTGATATATTTATTTTATTATGTGCCTTATGTAATTTTTCTTAAGCCTCGCGATTCATTAATTTTTTGCCTGACCACTCGAATAAAATGCATAGTTTTTCGGATTGTGGATATCAGACATATTGAGTGCGTTTATTACCAAAACAAATACGGTTTTTTCATTATTTCATTATTAAATTTCTCAGATTTTATGAAGGCATCTCACACGTATTTGCAAAATTTCTAATGAAATAAAAAAGACTATCATTTAAAAATATCAGAAATTGCGGTTCCATTTTTGCAATTAAGTGCATAGACTTTTGTTTTGTGTGCAGGCACCCGAATAGCGTATTTTGTGAACTAAATAAATGTAATTTATGACCTCTTTTTTTTACATCTCTTTATCACGAAATTTTTTTGAGATTGCGGTACCATATTTAGAAAATGTAGTCGATTAAATGTCTAGGCTTTTGGATCATAGACAGAAAAGCAAATTTATCTTTTTTTCGTCTTTTTTTAGGTTCCGTACTTTAGAAGGAAAAAAGGAACTATTATGTGATCACTTGGTTGTCCGTCCGTCTGTCTGTCAAGACCATTTTACTCAGCAACCTGTGGTAGTATTAAGTTGAAATTAATATCAAATACTTAGGTCTACAGGCCCTTGGACCTGTAAAAAAAATCGAGCTTCTAAATCTGACACATTAAAAAAGTACTGCAATTTATGACACATAATTTGACACTGGCCAATAAATCAAATCCCCTTGGCCTAGAATCATGAAAAGCAAGAATCTAGTCTCACAGACAAGTAAACGAAAAAATCCAAAATTACTTACTTTTTTTTAAGAAATAAAGCACAAAGTCAGGTACCACAAATAATTTTTTATTGAATTAGAAAAGCGACTAGTTTCGGTAACAGACTATCATCATGAATATAGGTATAAAACGTTCAATTATTAGGGAAATACAAAAACTAAACTGAAGCTTATAAAGATGGTAGTATGGTAGAATTTACTAAAAGATTAAAGATTAATGTGGTACGTGACAATCAAAACAAGCATGGGTAGGTACCTACGTGAGTACCTAAAAAGGGAGCCGAAGAAAATATAGGAAAATAAACATGTTTTCCTTTTTTTTCTTCTATTTTTCATGTTTTCTCCTATTTTTTTCTATTTTTTTTTATTTTCTTCTATTCTTTCCTATATTTTGCTATTTTTTCCTATATTTTTCTATTTTTTCCTATTTTTTGTTATTTTTTAATTTTCTTTAATATTTTTTCCTATTTTTTCATCAAACGTGGCATCCAAATTCATTGCATTGTGATCAATATTTGTTATTGGTTTTCCCATTTTGTTTTTCCAGTATCAGACAAACGGTTTGACCTGCTTCCATCGGGTATTTTTTTTTAACATCTTCATACATTTGGTCATCGCTCGATGTGTTTCTGGTTACACTGGGTCAAAAGGGGGCGAAGCTACGCCTCTTGACACTCAAAACGAACCGATTCTACATGGTGTTTTTTACTGTTTTGTAGGTGTGGATCCTCCTCCTTTCAACCCAGGCTTACATGACGCTAAAGCCCGTTATAACAAACACATAGAAAAAACCCCGAAAGCAATCTGTCAACCCGTTTGCAAGATATCGCGACAACTACAGACGGACGGACACACAATACAATCTTATAAGGAGAGCTCGCTTCGCTCGCTCCGTAAAACACTAATACTAGTAATGTTTTTTTTAATGTTTGCGGATCACCAGCTAGGGGCTGGCATAACTAACCATACAAACTAGCTGGAACACCAAACAGACGGCTGAGAGCCCCAAAAGACATAATTAACCAAAGCCACCCTAAATGGGGGCGAAGGAAAAGGAGACCACGTGTTATGGTCTTGAAATAACTTGAAGAAAACCAATTTGCATAGCACGAAAAATAAGTACTGAGCCACCATGTGTCTAACAAGACAAGATGGAGGGATTGACAAGTGACAGTCAAGTCCTACACACCTAAGTGTGAGGGGTACAAAATTAAGAAGTAAAAATAATGGTACAAACCTAAAAATTAAGAGCAACCAGTTAACAATTATATATTTAAAAAAATGAGCCGATATATATTATTAACAATTTTTTTAATACACACGTTTGATGGAAATTGGGTACATGCAGGTAAGAAGAAGAAAAAGAAGATGAAGAAAAAGAAATGTTGGGAAGACTCGATTCCCGTAGAAATATCTACATACTTTGTACGGACTCCTCGGTGTGCAAGTCAGACTAGCACTTGTTCGGTTTTTTTTGTTTTTTTCATTAAAATTTGCCAGAAATTACAGTGCCCTTTTTTGCAAATCTACTTGATTGCGTACCTAGCTATCGGTTTGAAGACCGACAAGTGAGGAAGCGTATTTGTTATCAAAACAACGAAAAATCTACTACTAATTTTTTTTAACCTATTCATTCACCGACATGTGATGGTTGCGTTTATTTACGTCAAAAATTGTACTACTAAATTTCTCATAAATGATGCATGACATATAAAGAGCGCGGTTTGTCTCTATATTTTAAAAAATTGAAAAGGAGATAAAAAGGGCCAGTATCAGAGGGTCTACACAATGAAGTGCCTAGATCTTATATGTTGTAAAACCGAATAACCTATTTTATAAACTAACCAAATTACATTATTTTTAGGTAGATTTCCCTATACAGAATCTACCTATTGTATTCGATTCAATGACGAGACCCAGACCCGGGAATAGGGGCGCTACGCCGTTTATGACCTGTACAATAAGAATCAGTAAAAAATATCGGTATATACCTATATACAGTGTGTCCCAGAATAAAGGGGACAAACTTTGGCGGTAGAATATTTACTTCATTTTAAGACTAAAAGTCTTTATGGACCCATTCTCTAAATTGAGTTTTAACGAAGTTACAGAGCGTTAAATTTCCAGAATATAACTTTATAACGGCTTTATATTTATTTATGAAATTTTTTGTGTCGGTCTATATTAATTAGACTATTATAGTATTAATTACCTGTCTGTATCTTGAACCATAGACGTATGGTAGATAAGGATATACACAAGTTAGACCGTTATCTACCGTACGTCCCTGGTTTAAGTTACATACAGGTAATTATTACTGTAATACTAGACTAATTAATATAGACCGACACTTCGTTAATACTCAATTTAGAGAATGGGTTCATAAATACTTTTGGTCTTAAAATTAAGTAAATATTCTACCGCAAAAGTTTGTCCCCTTTATTCTGGGACACCCCATGTATGTATGTGTAGATATTCCGTTCCGGCACAATAAAGGTCGCAAATTTTTGTCCAATCGACACCAAATTTGGTACAAAAATTCGTTGGAGGACTAATTCGTTGCGTGTTGCAAATGGACATTCTACCTCTAAGGGGGTGAGAATTGGAGGGGGTTGAAATCTCAAAAAATTCAGATCTCCGCTATTTTTGCAAATATTAAAAAAGGTCATTAGACATTTTTTATGCTCTGATTATTCTGAAATTAATTTGTCTGAAACTTTTTTCGATCTGACCGTGGGGTGGAGAAGGTCAAATTTAGATAACAGAAATCTACCTTCCCCTGTCGACCCTACCGACAGGAATTTTTTTTATTCTTAACATCATCATTTTCCTGAAATTGCGGTACCTTTTCTGCAGGTCTCCTTAATTATGTACCCAGTTTTTCGGATTGAAGGCAGACATGTGGGAGTTTTCCTTATATTTAAAAAAAAAATCAAAAATGATAAAAAGGCCATTATTAATCATAAGTTTTCAGAATTCGTGGTACTTTTTTTTCACTTCTACTCAATTAAGTGCATATATTTTTTATATTATAGTCTATGCGAAATCAATTGGAACGCCATAAAAACTATCGACCGTCGGCGAATTCTTTATAAAGCTTGGGCAGCGTGACATAATTTATTATCAAAATTAATTTTAATTTTCATATACCTACACGGATATTTTTTTAGTAATATAGAGTAATGCCAAAAAAAACACCAGTTTTTCCTGCCATGATAATTTAATAAAAATTTAAGATTCATTATCTGAATTTACAGAACTTGTCTAATTGATTTTTTGATGTAATTAGAAACAATTTATAAAAAACTATGATATATTTCAAAATCCGTCCTTTCTTTCTTTTTGTGGGTTTAAGGAAATTGAACTCAAATTAAACGTTATATTTGTTTTATTTATAATAGTGGAAAAAAACAGCTTGGTTCTTGAGGTTTTCTTTTTTCAAGTTCCTAGGAGCAGTAGAAATGTTAACTTGCTCCCAAAAAGTTTGATCCAAAGGAAACATGTAGTCCAGAAAAGATTTGCTCAAAATAAGAGTTTGGTCCAAAGGAAAACTGCTCCAAAAAGTTTGGTTCAAAGGAAAAAAAACTGCTCCAAAAAGTTTGGTCCAAAGGAAAAAAAACTGCTCCAATAAGTTTGGTCCAAAGGAAAAAAAAATGTGGTCCAAAGAAATACCCCTATATAACGAGGGGAAGAAAGAAAATTTTCAATTTGCAGTACAGACGATATATAAGTCAATTGCTTTGACTGAAGAGACAAAGAGAGAGAGAGAGAGAGAGTTGGTAAAATGGGAAACACATTTTATAGTAGTACCTAAAAGAAAGGGAGATTCGGAGAAGGGATATGAAGTGAGCTGAAATTAGATATTCCGAGCAAAGGAATAATAAAAATACAGGGTGGCACAAAAAAACGTAACACAATGGAACGCAAAATACAATTTTTATTCTCCTTTTTTTATAACATTTCATCCATTTCCACTGCCGTTTACTTCATCAATATCCGTTCGTATATGCTCTAGTATGGAAGCACTGTCAATTGGATATAGCTTCCAATAACACTTTCTTGGTAGTCTTTTTAGAAATTTCTATATTTTACCTTTCCACGGATTTAAGAATGCCTTCTATCTTTGTGCTGCTATTGGGAATTTTGTTATGTAGAATTTGGGGAGAGATTTGGCAGCAGTTATTCAGTAAACTACTCTTCAAATCGACTGGCGGTCATATCTTCATGGTAGTCTCCAAATGACTTTTATAATTTTAGCTGACAATAGAAACAAAACCCTTATTATTGCCTGCGTGTAGAATTACTCGTTTACCGCTAGAACAAGGTGCATTTAAAGAGCACTTATTACAGTCATCCACCCAACCATATTTAACAACATAATGTGTGTAGAACCAAGTTTCATTAAGGTATACTATCTCTCTTTTTGATTGGAGGTATTCCTTAATTTTTCGTAAAAACTCCTGCCGCCATGCTACGATGCGAAATTACTACATTATGACCATTCTTTTATTCAATCGTTTGTACTTAAAACCACAATCTAGCAAAATATTACGCAACATGTTCAGAGATTTTTATTTATCATCGGGATAATCCCGTAACTTGTTACCTTGTTTTCTTTTTAAAACTTAATACAACTCGGAATATAACTTCTTTGTCGGCATTATCAAACTTCTTAAGCTTCTGATTATCTCTTTTTCGTTTTACGGAATGATCAATAACATCTCCTGTTCAACCGAGCCTCAACATTGTCCGTTTCATTATTAGAAACATCAAGAAAAAGTCTCCACAACGCCATCTTGATTAAATAAAACAACAAGAAAACATTTTTGAAAAATACGACATAAATGCAAGCCACTCGCTAAAATTTGGAAGAACGCAGAATAAACTAATTTTATAAATCCTAACCAAAGCCCCCAAGCCGCGCCACAACCAGTTCACTCGAAAATGCAAACGCAAGTATTTAAAGTGGACCCAACATTTTTTGACCTCCATATTTTGCTTGTGTCCACGCAATATTATTTGTTCGACTAGATGCTGATAAGAAATTCATACGAGGTCTAATCGTCAATTTTATATGGTAGGTTTTATACGATATTAATTAGTAAATTTATGTCTTTTTTTTAGCTGTTCAGATTGACTTTGTATAGACTTTACGTATCTACATTTTTAAATTGTATACAGAAATATTTTATCTCAATTACAATTTTTTGTTTTTGTTTTTAATAGGTATAATATAAATTTTTCAAAAATTGCGGCGCCTTTTTTTGCACGTCTACTTGATTATGTACCTATACCTAGACATATAAAGAGTGCATTTATTTCCAAAATAAATGCGTTTCTTTCGTTAGAGATTCGAGTACTAAATTTCTTAGAAATCATACATTTTTTTAAAGAGTTCAAGATTTTTAAATTTTATGAAGACGAGACAATTTTCGAATTTTACAGGGAAATAAAAAAAGCCAGGAAACGATAGAACAAAAATTTATTTTAGTACCTAGTTTTTCGTATTCGTTTATTTTCGTCAAATTTCTAAAAAATAGTACAATTTATTAAAAACGCTTTATATATCTATATTTAAACTCAAATTAGTGATGTTTGTCTTTATATTCATCTTTATCTATCTTCATTTGTAACTTTATCTTCATTTATTATCTTCTATTACGTATTATAGAAAACTATGGCACTTTGAAAAAAACAAAATTAGCATAATTTTCAAAAATTTGTCACAAATTTCTATTTTGCTTTGGTTCGGATCTGGTTAACTGATTTTTCCAATGAGTGGTCATTAATGATCGATAAACAAGTTTGTGACGAAATTGATAATTTTACATAGTAACAATAAACGACTATAACAAAGCTGTTGGTAAATTAGTCTTTGTTAAAATCTAGAAACGACCAGTTGATGATTAATAACATTGCAATTGGGTTAGGTTAAAAAAACTTGATTGACAAAATATTTATTAAATTAAAACAATTGTGCGTTTGTGTATGTGTGTGTGTGTATATATTAGAAAAATGGATAATTTTTTATTTATTAGGTAAATTACCATATAATTATTTTTACTTATTATTATTAAAAAAGAGTATCCTTAATTAAAAAATTCGCCATTTCATTACTTGGTATGAAATAATCATTACACTGACAGTGATTTATAATATTTAACATAAATCAAGTTAAATATGCATGGATGAGTTATATTTTGTGATGTTCTTGTAGCAAACAGTGGGTTAAGATTGGGTTCTTGAGGAACACCTATTTGAATTCAAGGCTGTAATTAAAGTACTGTTAATGGGTTATTTTAAATATGAAGAAACGTAAAGGTCTTAAAATATTTAATCATTTATTATATTTTTCTTCAACACCTGAACTGTCAGTTAAATCGTCAGAAACATACAAAAATGTTAGTTCAAAACTATGTAAAATTATTATGTGGTAAACATTTGATGGAATATAATTATATTTTAATGTCATTGTTTTTAGAATTATTTTCCTTGAACTTTGTTTTTTTTTTCTGAATTTAAGCACATTGTAATATCACAATTGTTTTATTTTGAATGTCAAATTTTGATTAATAAACAACTTTAGTTTAAGCCATTTTTCGTAAGGTTATTTTGTGGGTTTGTTCATTATTAATATAATTAAAATTTTATTGATGTACCACACATAAAGTTAAATGAAAATTATACCAGATAATTAAAAAAATTTAAATAATAGAAATTAAAAAAATAAGTTTTATTTTAATTCTAAAACATAAGTTTTTAGGGCGAATTTCTTACCAAAATATAAAAAATAGTTAATAAATAATAATTATTTGATTAATAAAACAATGTTAAATTTTTTCCTGGTATTTAGAAGGTCGTTCATGTATCCACGTAAAACAATGGAACTGTTGCTTGGTGACATTACTGACCGGATAATACGTATAAACGTGACATTTTTACTTAAACAAAATGTCAACGAATGGGTCATTTTAAATGCAGGCATGCGACATGACATTTCCTATTAGAAATTGCATTAGACATGTATTTTTAAACTAATTTTTTGTAAATACCAAAGAATGAATATTTAATCATTTTGATTATTGGGTATTATTATTATTAAAATACTATAAATATAAATAATGATCAGTGTGAACTTTCTGGCAACCGATTTTCACCCATCAGCCAAATGATCAGTGGCGTCGGAAGACGATTTTATTTGATAAAAAAATACTTTTAAGGGAAAATATTAAATATTGCCACAAATTAAAAACACTTTACAAATATTGTTAAGGGTTTTCTAGGGCAAAGTTATCAGCCTTAGAATTATTAAAAAATCAAAAGTACCCTTCAGAACAGGTTAGCCAAGTTCAAATTTTGCACAAACTTTACTGACTATATGTAGAATAATTGTATTAGGATGTGAATTATTTGCAACCGGTCAAAGGGCTAGTAAATACCCTCACAAGTAAAATAAATCAAAAGTACCCTTGAGAAAAGTTTAGCCGAGTTCAAATTCTGCACATATTTTACTGACTATAAATGCACTTATAGTGCAGGCGAGAGCCAAGCCTATTTGATATCCAAATACCTGCAGAGGGAAATGATAAAAGGGGTTACAGGAACATGTAAAAAAACGGCGCTCTGGGGGCTGGGCTAATTTAGTTAGGGGGGAAAATGGTTTCCTGCGATTTTTCGGCAAACCTTGACGTATCAAAAACCATTCAACAGCAAAGTTGTAGCTCATGAAAATGTCTACAATTTTTTTATAGGTCACTTTTGATCATAACCTCAAAATTTACGAGAAAAATTAGGAAAATAGTAGTTAATTTTTTTTCATTTTTCACTTCCTCAAAAATCGTTCGATTTTGATGAAACTTTATGTCTTAAATGACCAAAAAAAATTTTAGATAAAAAGAGCAAACATTTTTTGAGGTCTTCATTTTTCTTCGGTCAAAAACCCTTTTTTCGAATTAAAAGTTGAATGGTGAAATTTAATCGTGTTATTTTCGATACGATAATAAACAACTACAGTTCCCATTTAAAAACATGCTCAAAAATTGAAAACAAAACTGAAAAAATGACTGTTTAACAATAAATATTTTAATAATTTAAAGCAAAATATTATCCATATTCAATAAAGAATAATGAAACTCAAAGTCATATCACAAATATTTATTATAAAGACATATAAATGTCAAAGCAAGATGTTTCGGTCTACAAAAAGACCATAATCAGACCTATAAACAAAACAATGTTATTAAAAAAAACATCACTTATAAAGAATATAAAATTATTTACAAAATTTGCGTATGATTGGAACCAATAAAAACAAACCGTAAAGGACCCCGCACGGGTCTTATGGAAAAAGAGTCCCAGTCGAATTGACTGAAAATTTAGTATAATGTAGTTTATGATGCCCTGATCAAATGTCTCCATGGGCCCAACGAGATCTAATAGAAAGTTTTTGAGATACAGGGTGTTAAACATTCGGAGGCAGTGTTGTTCTTTATCTTTAGAAATCAACAAGTTAAAGATAATAATTATAATATTAATATTATCGATATCAATTGTAATGATAATCTGTTTACAGGGTGATTCTTTTTCTATTAGCCAGTTTTAAGTTTTTTATGTAATTCTTTGAATAAACTCAGTTAAACGCAAAAGGCCGTAGGCTTGCAGAATAAGTAAATATCTTTTGATTTTAAAATTGGATGATTTCAGGTTACTATTATACAGGGTCACTCAAAATACGCAAATTTTGATTACCCTGTATATATTTTATTCTTATGCCACCAAGTAGAACTCAAAAAGTTAAGATCGGGACATGTAAGCCGTTTTATCCGATTTTATGTCGTTTGGCCGTAGCAACCATTAAGAATTGAAAAAACAATTCATTTTATAATAGGTTTTTGACATCAGCTTTTCAGGGCGAATCTAAAAATGTAAAAAAATATAGGGTGTTATATTTAAAAATCACAACTTTTGTATGGCACTTTTATTTGGAGAACCTGTGCATTTCAAAATATTTTTAAAATGTAGTCCTTATTGACTTACATAACACCACCTCAATAAAAATTAACGAATATATGCCATTTCGCCATAAAAATCCGTGGCGTCGGTGATGAATCACCCTGTATATTGATATGGAAATAAAGAATAAATTGAATATTATTGTACAAAATTTAAAATAATAAAAAAAAACACTTTATACAAATCATCCATACCTTAATGGTAATCTGCCACCTTAATAATTTGGGTGAATTAAGCTGTGTCAAAAATGTAAGCATCATGATTGGTGGAAATAATAAATTAAAAAACTTACCTGTCAAAGGAGTATATTGTATTAAAAAAGGTTAAAAAATTTCAAAATAATTCCAGGAAGTCAATTTCATATGCGGCTTTAATAAACACATTCAAATAAATACAATTTTGTTATTAAAAATCCAAATTTTCAGACATCTTTTTATTAAACATTTTGATTGGCCCATTGAAAGAATGTTTTAAACAAATTTTCTGGGATTTGATCCGTTGCGAGGGACGTAACTAAGGGGTTGTTGAGTTAGAAAATTCTGGTAAAAGTGGAGAAAAAGAATTTTTGAGCTAAAAATAAAATTATTATAATGAATGAAAAGTAAAAATAAAAAAACAAATATTCTTTTAAACAAGAAAAAGTGTAAATAATTATATGGAATATAAATAAAAATGAAATGACTTACTTAGAATAAAGAACATTTTGGTCAGGTTTTTGAGGACCGATTCCAATCCAGCTGAGCTCGAAGTGGATTTCAAATACACAGGAAGATCGAACCTTTTAGTGGAGTGTATCAGTGAAGGTAATAAAAAGTTTCCCTAAAAATAAAAAATATATCTAAAATTAAAATATAAAACCCATATTAAAAAATAACTTTTTCTGGGGTTATAAAACAATAATGAAAATAAATTAATATAAAAATTTTGAATTTAGTAGTTTAGGTTGTAAATAATTAAATAAGAAACTCACCTGGTGAATTTTAAAGTTATAAAATTGACATAGCTTTGGAAATATTTTATTTATCTCGGCCATTTTCTCCATATCAGCTGTGTTGGTTTTATATACTCTTATATATAATAGAAAGAGTCACGAACTTGCTGTTGTAAGGCAGTATTTTGCGTCGTATCTGATGACGTCAGGACAAGACGTTTTTTAAAAAAAAATTTGTTGTTTGTTTAAATAAAATGTTATTGTTGTAATTTAATTGAATATTTGTTATTATTTATTTGAAAATACATTTTTTGAAAACAGAAGAATAAAATTCTTCTGATTAAAATCTATGAACCCTCCCTGAGATTAAAGAAACTCATTGCTCTTAAAAATAAAATAAAACAAATTTCATCAAAATTAAAAAGTTCACTTTAATGGCGCCCAACCAAAATTTAAAATTAAAATAAAATTCACTGTCTGAACAAGGAAATCATAACAATATATTCCTAAAAAAATTAAAATAAATGCAACTAAAGAAGACAATTTTAAGTGACCCTGTTTAATAGTAACCTGAAATCATTCAATATTTGACTGAGTTTGTTAATAACAAAAAAAAAACTTAAAACTGGCTAGTAGAAAAAGAATCACCCTGTATACTGAGTCTCATTACAACTGGTATCGATAATATTAATATTATACTTATTACCTTTAACTTGTTGTAATAAACTAATAACCACACTATGTATTTTCTAAAGGTTGGGCCCATGGAGACATTTGATCAGGGCATCATAAACTACATTATACTAAATTTTCAGCCAATTCGACTGGGACTCTTTTTCCATAAGAACCGTGCGGGGTCCTTTGTTACATTGAGGTATGAAAATTAAAAAAAAAAAATAACTAAATAACACTATTGGAGTTATTTATAATATTACTATTAATATCTAAGTGCATAACTATGCACAACAAAGTTAAAGAAAATTGAAAACAACTAACAAATTATTCGTACCATCTACTAATGGCTATATCTAAATTTTAAAAAAATGACAATTATAATTTTGAAGATCAATTGACATGACAAATGACAAAAAAATAAAGAAGACAAGATACCAGTGTTACTTGTTAAAATCGTCACCAAATAATTTTAGCATTTAAACTTAAACCAAAGTAAACTTTATTTAATTTTATACAATATATTGACTTTTTATCATTCGTTTAGTAAACCCCGGGAAAGATTTTATTCGGAGGCTTCGGTCGGTGAGTTGCTACCCTTCTCCTCTCTTCCGTGCCCATCATCTTTTTAATTGTTGTTATCTGCCTAAAATTCAAATATAAATTAAATACAATTTAATTATTTTCGAGAATAAGGTAAATATAACCTCTCTTATGATCGCTTCTTTTCTTGATGAAAAGTGTCACCCTTCAAAAATCGATTATTCTTCCTTTGCTCTCCGTTACATATATTCATCGATATTAATTGAATTTCACATAGTGCCAATCTGATAAATTATTTTAGCACAAAGTTTTTACCGCCTAAAAAAACTGGCCTGAGAAACCGTTTTTCCTTGTGAATTAGACACACGTGGATGTGCTCGCTTAATAGCGGATTTGATAAGGATTTTACTATCCAGGACAATTTAAGCAGATCTGGAACAGTACCGGACTACACTTTGTGGATGTATTTTTCTTCCTGTATAGTTCTCCAAAATTGTCTGCTTGTTTTGAAGCCACGTTGAGGCCACCCACCACCCAAAGTAAGCCTTAAAGTCTAAAATAAACTTTTCTTAATCGATTACTCCGATATCTGTCTCGTTTACTTTTCCTGGCGTTCGACTCTACGCTTAATTTGGAGCTCCATTCATCTCTGGGCCACCGTCTGGACAGGACTCGCCTGAAACCTGGGACTCCTGGGACTCCGGAGCACCAGAGATCGGTAGCCTCTCGCCGAGAGCTAAACGCACGCCGCTGACTTCCCGAAAGATCGTCAAAAACCAGATAAGCCTTTTTCACATTTGACTACATAAAAATAAAATAAACGTAAACAATCTGATATTCATCATTATCTTGATTATTCTTACTTATTTTTAACTATCAGCGTCTTTAACAAAATTACAACTGTGAGTCTTCTAGAAGGTATCAATCCGAGTATCTTTTGTATCTAATAAAATAATTTATTTTGTGTCAAATTTAACCCAATTGCATATATAAAACATACAACTGCAGCATTATAATAAACAATAGAAAAGAATAGGAACTGTTTTCACTTTACCTTTTTAGCGAACCTAGTAAAACCACTGAATTCCCCTTCGGGAGAATTTAGGTGGTAGCACCAGACAAAAGCATAATTCATTCTTATAAGTAAAAGGCCTTAGAGATTTAGATTAATAAAAAGAAGAATAAAAGAACCAAACTAATTGGTTTGAAATAAAAATACGTTGTTATTTTTTAAATATTAAAAACAAGAAGTAAAAGGCGTTTCAGAAATTTAACAATTATGTTTGAAACATAATTTGTATACACCAATGTAATGGAATATGTTGCGGAAAATAAAAAATGCTTCTTGCTATAAAATCAAAATATATAAATTGTGAAATAAAATAACCAAGATAGTTGCAATAAAAGTGCTTGAAACACTGACATTCTAAATCAATACAGGAAACCAAGAAAATTCAATTTATTATAGTAATTTCGCAAATAAATAATCTGAAACAAATAAAATATTAAGGTCAATACCACGGCTAATATTCAATATTTTGTAACATGAGTGCGTAATAACGATTGAGCTACCGCAAGATTTTATTGCAGACACGTTAGTTTTCGATCATAACTACTATTATTGTTAGGCATAAACAAACCGCAATTTTACTTATTAATAGTAGATTTCTTCACAAATGTGCATCTACAAAGATTCAACCTGAGTGCTCACTTTTACTGCCCCATTACTAGGCGAGGAAATAAAGCAGTCAACCTCCAAAATTTGACCTTAAAGTCAGATTGAGATGGTGCTTTTTTGCATTCGTTTCCTAAAATCATTTAAATAAATGTATAGTTCAAAGTAATCAATATAGTGCCAATGATCTAAGGGTCTATCCTCTTTAGTTTAGTACAGGAGCTAACTAACATAAAAAAGCCTATAGAATGAGTAATTATTTTGATTACTAAAATTGTACCTACAGTTTTTTATTAACGTATATAATATTCGTTAATTAGGTTGCTGTTTAAGTAAGATAATTTTTTTGTTTCTCACAATCACCAAACGTATGTATCTCTTCTACTTCAGATTTTATTATGCACTCAATAAACATTCCAGTTACAGAACTAAAAACTGACCATTTTATGACTTACTTTAATGGTTATTTATGTACCAAGGGTATAAATAGGTCTTTATGCCCTGAGGGCGACGATCTTACAAAACCGAGGGCATAATCATCTGTTTATACCCGCGGTTCATACAAACTTTTATGTCATACTAGTTCAATATTGCGTACACAATATGAATATTTTAAAAACTCGTGCCGGGCCATAAAGTGCACTTTGCGGGCTATAAAGTACACTATGCGGGCTGTAAAGTGCACTTTATGTAGTTGGTAACTAATCAATAAAAACATAATATTGAATTAGTATGACATAAACTGATAAAAACAAGACAAACATGTGCTGATTGAACTGACCAGTCTAGGTAGACGGATTATTGGGGTGGATTTAAACATTCAATACATTTCTGTACTAAATAATGTGTCCAGACACTTTAATCTATTTCTTTGACTGGACTAATGTTTCTAGCCAATATAAAGATATAACAAAAGACCGATTACTTTGTATCATGTTTTTTTTTGGAAATTTCATTTGTGCAGTGAAAAATGACACCTAGAATGGACTCTAATCAAGTTTCCGGGGTCGCTGATTATAACCTCCAAATTTGTACATCGCCGACCTGGAGCTTAGGATTGCTGATGAACGTCATCTCCGAGGCTTCTCCTGAAATTCACTATAAAATGAAACGAGACTTATCACCCAGAGTTTTTTAGGTAGCCGATTCCAAATCTGGCATCGGCGACCACCCCCGAATACCCGATGCACCGGAACCTGGACATCGACGTCATCCCCGGGAGTTTTCCAGTAATATTCGCGCAAACGAACCGAAAATTGTATATGAGGGATTTTTTGGGCCGCTCTTCCCTAATTTGGCAGCGGCGATCACACTCAGAGTATCTGGTGCACCGGAACCTGGACATCGATGTCATATCCAGAAATATCAATAAAAACTGAATTTTCAATATATTTCAGATTGTAATTAATACTCCAATACCTATTTGTAATTGTTTAAGTATGCAAGGTAAAAATAGAGGGTTCGAATGTATGCAAATGCTGGTTCAAAAATAAATCAAAATCATTTATTTCCAAATAAATTTCCATTTCTAACCTACTTTGCTCTTAACTTCAATTTAACTCAACTTAAATATAACCTAACTCAAATTTAACCTCATCTAATCAACTTTTAACTTAAATTTTAAATTATTGTGCTAATATAGTATTCTCATCATCAAATGACTTTTCGTGCGTTCGGAAACATTTGAAACTCCGGTCGGCAAAGTTCGTTATTCTCATCTAGACTCGAGACATCTGTATTACTCGAACTGTACATGAATTTTGCACGACCGGGCTGGAAGTTGAGGTTCATGAATGTGTCATATTATAAGATGATTTTCAGTTCGTTTTTGCGAATGTTACATTAAAACTCTAAGAGGATGGCGTCGATGCCAGATTCGAGAAGAGCGGTCCAAAATACCATCTTCATATGATTTTCGGTTCATTTGCGCAATGTTACTGGAAAACTCTCGGGGATGACGTCGATATCCAGGTTCCGGTGCATCAGGTAACCGGGGGGTAGTCACCGGTGTCAGATTTGTAATCAGCGATCCAAAAAATCACCGAGTGAGAAATCTCAATTGAGAGTGAATATCAAGAGAAGCCCCGGAGATGACGTTAATCAGCAATCCTAAGCTCCAGTTCGGCGATGGAGAAATTTGAAGGTCATATTCAGGATCAGCAACCTCGAAAAGGGAGCCTGATTTGAATCCATTCCGAATGTATTTTGCACTGCGCAAATAAAATTTCCCAAAAAAAAAATGGTATCGGCTGTAGCCCAGCTACAATACTTCATGTTGGCAATCCTGATTTGCATTAAAAAAAGTGACATTTGGACAATCGTACAATAGATTTCTTGTGATATTGTTATTAAATCAGGTTATTGTTTTGGAACCTTTTTTAATAATAGGTTGGCAATCCTGCATTGCAATAAAAAAGTGACATTTGGACGATTATAAATACTTTAAACGATTTATTATATTTCATGCCAATCAAAAATTCGTACGTACACTAGATTTGTTATGATATTATTGTCACTAGATCAGGTAATTATTTTGGAATTTTTTAACCAGGTTGGCAATCCTGCCTTGCAATAAAAAATGCGACATTTGGACGATCATAAATATACTTTAAACGATTTGTTATACTTCATGACATTCAAAATTCCGTACGTACACTAGATTTGTTGTGATATTATTGTCACTAGATCAGGTAATTATTTTGGAATTTTTTAACCAGGTTGGCAATCCTGCCTTGCAATAAAAAATGCGACATTTGGACGATCATAAATATACTTTAAACGATTTGTTATACTTCATGACATTCAAAATTCCGTACGTACACTAGATTTGTTGTGATATTATTGTCACTAGATCAGGTTATTATTTTGAAATTTTTTTAATGAGATTGGCAATAAAAAAGGTGACATTTGGTCGATCGTAAATACTTTAAACCATTTATTTTAAAGTTTCACTTTTGTTTTTATAATATCTATAAAGACATAAAAACTAATAGTGCTTGAAATGTAATTTCGCTTCTATAGTTAATAATTACGTTGTGAGCTGTTTATCGGTTCAATTATTTGTAATTAATAGTAATTGATCTCTTTTTTCAACTTCATTTATTTCTTCCTCTTCCTAGTAATTTTCATGAAATGGTACAATTAAGATAAATAACCGAATTTCTTTTATCAACTCCACTGTCTTATACTTTTTTATATAAATTGACAGTTATTAGTTAATTAGTGACTATTAATTAATTTCAATTATGTATAAAATTAGAAAATATAATTTATAAACAGAATGATGCATCTGTTTCTGACATCTACATTTGTCTGACAACTCCCCTTTTTTGTACAAATCACTTGCTAAAAAGAAAAATTTAACATGCCTCCACTTACTTTTCCTCCTTACATGTGTTGAAATTTTTCATTACATAACATAATTAAAAATTTTGTTTTTTCAGTATTTAACACACCCCTAAAATAATAAAACTTAAAAAACAAGTAATAATACATATAAATAGCAGGAAAGTAGTGTTGACAACCTATTATTAAATTTTTAATCATTTTTGTAATTAAATACGTGGTTTTCTTGAATACTTTCAATAAAATAATTTTTGTGATTTCTTAGTGATTTATACAATTAAATTATTTTTTATTTTTTTTTTTCAGAAATTCTTTCATAACTAAATTAATTTTTTCATGAAATCTTGGTATAAGGATTTCTGACAATTATAATAATTTTTAAATATTTTATACATTTATATATTACTAACTTTTATGAATTTTTGCAATTAAATAATTTGATCAAGAATTCTTATTATGAAATTGAATTTTTTGATATATTTTTTTATTCTTACAAATAAATATGTTTCTTGTAACGCAATTTAATTTTATTCATTTTCAAGGATTCTTAAAATGAAATTTATTTTTAAACAAAGTTTAATTTTTCATGAATATTTGCAATAAAATTTGTTAGTTAAATAATTTTTTTAATTTCTTTCAATTAAATTCGTTTTTGGTGATTATTCAAATGATGTTCAATATCTCTCACAAATACTGCAAATTATATTAAAGTATTTGTTATAAATTCTAACAGAATTTATTTCTTTTTTAAAAATTACTTGCAATTAAATTAATTTTTCAGGCGTTTTTGCAATTAAAATTTGGCTTTTTTCTACATATTTATAATAAAATGAACTTAATTTTAATGATTTTTCCACTACATCAATTTTCGAACGATTTTTGCAATAAAATACGATTTTGTAAGGAATTATTTTAATAAAATTGATATTTTTTCGTTTTTTTTTTAGAAATTTAATTTAATTTGATTTTTAAATCCATGCAATGAAAATGATTTTCAGAAATTCTTAATATTAAATCGAATAATTAATAACCTTTATAAAAAAATTTAATTTTTACCGATTTTTGCAAATAAATGAACTTTTCGAAGATTCCTGTAATAAAATTGGAATTTTTCAAGAATTCTTGAAGTTATAATTATTTTTTAGATGCAATATCATCAGATTTCGTCTTGCAATACAATTGATATTTGTTCGAGATATTTCAGAAATTCTGGCAATTTAATTTATTTTTTTGTATAAATATTTAAAGTAATTTTCATATACATTTTTGCAAATAATATAAATTTTTTCAAAAATTCCTGTATAAAATTGAATATTTGTTCATGATTTTTTAGGAATTCTTGGAACTTAATTTTATTTTATTCACAAATTTATGTATTTAATATGATTTGTAGAAAATTAAATATGATTTTTCAGGAATTATTTAAATAAAATTACATTTTTCATGGATATTTGCATTAAAATTGACATTTTTCATGATTCTGGTAACTAATTTGATTTTTCGTAAATTCTTGTAATAAAATTAAATTTTTCATGAATTCTTGCCCTGCAACTTAATTTAATATATTAATTCGTCAATCAAAATGATGTTCATGAATTCCTTATATTAAATGGGATTTCTTTGTGAATTAATATATTAACATTCTATTGTTCATAAATTCTTGCAATAAAATTAATTTTTTTCAGGAATTCTTGCACTTTTTTCCACGATTTTGAAGGAATTTTTGCAATTTAATTTAATATACAAATTTGTCTATCAAAATGATTTTCAGAGATTCTTTATAATAAATGGGATTTTTTTGTGAACTCCTATAATAAAATTCTATTGTTCATAAATTCTTGCAATAAAATTAATTTTTTTCAGGAATTTTTGCACTAAAATTAAAATATTTCCAGAATTTTGCAGGAATTTTTGCAATTTAATTTAATATAAAAATAAAATTATATTATTCATACATTTCTGCAATAAAATTTTTTCATGCTTGCAATTACATTAGTTTTTCATACGATTTTTCAGAGATTCTTGTAATAAAATTGGATTTTTTCATGAATTCTGGCAATAAAATTGATATTTTTCATGATTCTTACAATTATATTAATTTTTCAGAAATTCCTTAATCAAAATTGCATTTTGTCACAAATTGGAGCAATTAATATATTATTTTCAGAGATTCTTGATATTAAATGAAATTTGTTTAAAAACTCTTTAAATTAAATTTATATTTTTTATGACACTGAAAAGATGTTCTTGAATTAAAATTGAACTTTGTCATGAATTCTTGCAATAAAATTGATATTGGTTAACGATTTTTTAGGAAAAAATTGAAAAAAATTAGAAAAAACAAAAAACTTTGAAAAAATGGTGAGAAAGATCAGAAAATATTGGGAAAAAATAAAAACTATAATCAAAATTGTTTTTTACGAATTTTAATAATAAAATTATTTTTTTTAAGATTTTCTAATTAATATTGTTTTAATTTTAAATTAATGTTATATATTACATAAACAGCGGGAAAGTATTTTGATCGTGATAACCAATTATTGTAATAAATTATTTTTTATTCAATTTATTTGTGTTTAAATCTAAGATAATTATTTCATTGATTGATAGTCGTTTTATTTACTAATCCACTTTGTAAAAATATTACATTACTACTACTATTTCGAAAATCCCATAAGAATGTGACACCTGATAAATAACATCTCATTACTTCTACTGGTTAGTGAATATTAATTTGTAATTTGTTTTCCATCACAAAATTTTCCTTCTATATTACGTCTAGACCTATTTTTTAGCTCAAATTACCAAAACAGTTATGACAGCACGTAATTAGAAATGATATTTGAGATGGTTTAATAACATGTCAATAGTAATTGACTTCAGTTGTGTTAGAAGTAATAAAAATATCGTATTTATGAAAAAAAATATTTTATAAACATAAATGTATTATTAACACGTCCACTGCAGCACTTATTTTCTTGTTTCATGAATAACAGAAGTATGAAATTAATATACATGGTAAAACCTACTCCGGTAGATAAACCAATGAAATTTTGGTTAAAATACATATATCCAAAAAAAATTGTAAACCGTAGTTTAAATTTCTGTTTTAATTTTCTGCAGATAAATCTAAATTATACAGGATGTCCAATAAAGAATAATAAATATTTTAAAATAATACTTTTTTCTCAATAATATAGTTAAAAATATTTACCATTCTTTATGGGACATCTTGTATAATATTAGGTATTACAGGCAATGTAAATGTCAGTACGCAGCTAATGTGTTAAACCGTTATTGTTCATCAATCGTAAAATTATTTCTGGTTATTTTTTTGATTTATTAATACCAAAAAAATATCTAATTTACTGGCTGAGTAGATTTTTTTTGGAATTAGAAATATATTTTATTTTAATTATTTTTCTCTTTTTTTACAGGTACGTACTTTAGATTTAGAAAGAATACATTATTGGTCTTATAAAGTAAGTGATTTAGTATTAATAAATAATAATAATAATTGTCTCTGATAATGTTAAATATAGTAAATGTATTATTGTTATTATTAACTAATTGAAGTACTTCCATTTCTTTGATGGGTATATTGACCTTATTCACGCTTATTTTTATTGACATTATTATCTACTTGAGTGTCAATCGGTGTGAAATGAATTGTGAAATTATTAGTTCGCTAACGGCCTTGATTTTGCTTCTAGACTATTCAACATGAACGGCGATTAGCATTTAAACTAGCCGTTAAACTTGATTTAACAACCTAACAAAGTTCGTCGACAGAATCTGATATATTTGCAATAATTTACATGTTACATTTTTTTGAGTACATCTCTGGATTTAAAAAAAGCTCATTTGTTAGAAAATATCATTTCTGAAATACTCAAATTTTTAATAAATCAATACATACTCAAATGTGGCACAATATTCAATAAAGAACAATGAAACTCTATTGGATATTTTATTTAAAGGATTAAATAAAGATCCAACTTCCAAAGTAAATGTAAATTTATTGAAATAAAGAAAAATAAATTTTTGGCAACAAAACAAAAAACTCAAACGATCTGAACCCTACAACAGTTACAGTCTTACTAAAGATAAAACTAGATTTTTGCCAGCTATTGACATCGACACTTGACTAAGAATCATTTCTAAAGAATATAAACATATGTGTCGAGACTAAAGAAAACGGAAACTTTCTAACAAGTGTGCCCTGTTTTTAGCTTTACAACGCAATTCAAAATTCTTGGAAGGTTCACTGGTTAGATACTTAAAAATGCAAAAACACACTTTTGTGCTTATTTAATTGTACAACTAAAATTCTAAATATAACTTCAACACTCCCACTTATTTTGAATTTCCTAAAATACTAAGCTTTTCTCTTAAATAACAAAATTGCGACTTAGCTAGTGGCTTTGTAAAGATATCGGCTAATTGTTCCTTACTTCTAACATATTCTAGTGCTATTTGTTTCTTATATATAATGTCCCGAATAAAATGGTATCTTACATCAATGTGCTTGGATCGCTTATGAGGCTCTGAGTTAGAGGCTAAATTAATTGCTGCTTGATTATCAACAAAAATCATAACACAGTTACAATAAATATTGAGCTCTGTTAAAAACTGACACAACCAAACGGCCTCTTTTGCCCCGTGACATAAGGCAATATATTCGGACTCAGCGGTTGATAATGAAACCACATTTTGACGCTGGCTTGACCAGGAAATTGGCGCCCCATTAAAAACCAAAACAAAACCGCTCCTGGATTTTCGCGTCTCTAAGCAGCCGGCATAATCGGCATCAGTAAAATCCCGTAAATCAAACGGACTCCCACTGTTTCTAAATGTGATTCCAAAATCTACCGTGCCTTTCAAATAGCGGAAAATTTTCTTTACAAATTTCCAGTGTTCTTGGTCGAAACATTCTAAAAATTGGCTGGCATAGTTTAATGCAAACTCTATATCTGGTCTACTTATTCGCGCTGCAAAAAGTAGAGAACCTATGGCTTCGCGATAAGGTATCTTATTTTTATCCCAATTTTTAGAATTTACCGACTTATCTTTTCTAAGATATACACCGGGCTCAGCAGGAATGCTAGAAAATTTTGAGTCATGCATATTAAATTTATTCAACAGCTTATTTATGTACATCGGTTGACAAATTTTTAAGGAACGCTGTTCCCGATTACGTACAATTTGAAAACCTAAAAACTCACATGCATTATCTACAGTTATCTTAAAATTACTTTGAAGGTATTCTAACACTTCAGCTATAGCGCTTCGATTTTCGCACATTAGCAACCCGTCATCGACGTACAGCGCTAAATAAACCGGAACACCTTTAATGGTACCGACGAACACGCACTTGTCACTTTCACAGCTACCGAAACTGAATGCTTTAAGAAATCCTACAAATTTCTCGTTCCAGCATCGGGGGGATTGCTTCAAACCGTAAAGACTACGATGTAGCTTACAAACAGAATGTTCGTCTTCACAATACCCAGGAGGCTGCTCCAGGTATATTTAGTTTTCTTCCGTTCCGCTTCGGGCGTGCAATCCCATGCAATACGAAACACAGAAAATCTGCTGGGTAGGCAACTTAAAAGCTTGGAGATTATAGCTGTCTCAGAAGGCTTTTCTCCCGCGTCTTCAAGCTTTTTACATATGCCTTCGAGTCTTTCTATTTGGACAGCAACAGACTCACCTTGATTCATCCGAAACGAGTAAAACTGTTCCCAAGCACATTGTTTTGCATCAACGCTTGTGTCGCCATATAACATTTTTAACTTCTCCCAAATTTCTTTTGGATTGCTACAGTTAATCAAATTTGGGTGCAGCGTTCTTTCCACTGAACTTAACAAAATCACCGCAGCTTGCGATGACTTTTTTACCCACTCTTTATGTTCTTTAGGCTTAGTATCTTTGTCCGGCTCCTCTTCCGTTCCATTCACAAAACTTGTTAGTTCTCTTGCTAGTAAAAGAAACCACATACCAAACTTCCACATGGAATAATTTGATCCATCAAATTTTGTTAATTCCGAAACTTCTTTATCAGCCATGATTAAAGCTTATTAGGCACGATACACTTAACTAGAGAACGAACAACCGAAACTTTAGCTAAAATTAAAACCGGCGCGCGATTTTAGCTTTCTAAGAACAAACTCAAAAAAAAAATTATACTTTATTCAATAATCACAGTTGCGCAGTGGAAGCGTGCTGGGCCCATAACCTATTGGATATTTTATTTAAAGGATTAAATAAAGATTAAACTTCCAAAGTAAATGTGAATTTACTGAAATAAAGAAAAATAAATTTTTGGCAACAAAACAAAAAACTCAAACGATCTGAACCCTACAACAGTTACAGTCTTACTAAAGATAAAACTAGATTTTTGCCAGCTATTGACATCGACACTTGACTAAGAATCATTTCTAAAGAATATAAACATATGTGTCGAGACTAAAGAAAACGGAAACTTTCTAACAAGTGTGCCCTGTTTTTAGCTTTACAACGCAATTCAAAATTCTTGGAAGGTTCACTGCTTAGATACTTAAAAATGCAAAAACACACTTTTGTGCTTATTTAATTGTACAACAACTAAAATTCTAAATATAACTTCAACAAACTCAAATAAATATTTAATAGAGACATATAGTCAAGGCAACAAGTTTCGGTCTACATGACCATCATCAGGCCTATAAACAAAAATTATTGTTGAAATAACATCACTAATGAATTATGTAAGTAGTTTTTTGTACATTATCAATTAGCACAGATGTGCTCTTTTAATAAATATTTTAAGTATCATGAAAAAAGTGGCATATTTTTAGTTGCTATATTAGGCGAGATCTCGTCCAAAAACGAATAATTATGTTATGTGGCGCTCTACCCTGTTCTGCGCAGAAAAAAATAGACAGAGGATAGGATTACTTAACATTAACTGGAAAATACTATGAAACAATTTTCACACCCAATTTATTAGAATACAAGCACATTTTCCTTGCGAAATTCTCTAAACGTCAAGACACGTGATGTTCATTGGTTGATTTGAATATTTCTTACTCCTACTACTGATTACAGATTACGTACGGTGCCGAAACACGGAGCGGAATGTCTCAATGGTGCCGAAATCGTGAGTCGAATATCGAATATCTGCCGAAATATTTATTTTATTAAAAGAACTCTTGACTATCTAAATCTAACATGTGTATTTAAAAAAAATATTTATTTTATTAAAAGAACTATCTAAATCCAACCTGTGTATTAAAAAAAATGTTTCCTCGGGATTCGAACCAGGAACTTTTTCGTGTAAACCATACACTCTGCCACTGGACCACACTCCGTATCACAATGATAAATAATCAAACTTTCAAGTTAACGTACAATAACTAGTACATCAGTAAGAAATATGCCGATTCCTATAGTGCAATGTTTAAATGCGTTCGGGTCTCTTAAACTTTTTAAGGTATACAAGGGTAGAAGGAAACATTCTGCCTTAAGAATAAAATTTAAATCGATTAAGAATGGATTTGATTTCTGGTTATTTTAAAACGCGTAAACCGTTAATAAATCGATTCCTTATTTGACGAATCTGTCAAAAATTATATTATTTTTTTCTGATTCTTCAAATTGGTTATATTTTCATTTTTATTAGACATTAATATTTGCATTTTTTGTCCGAAGAAATTATTTTCAACAAACAAAAGACAAAATTTACATTAATTAAAAATTAAATATTTTTTATGATGCTTTTCTATAAATCGATATTAAATTTAAAACCAAAACATTATCCATAACTCAAATGTGGTCAAAGCTTTAATAGCAAATAGAACTCTAAATCATGTACTACAAAATTATATTAAAATTGAACAAAAGGAGGGTGGCAGGTAGTTTCGGCTACCAGCCATCTTCAGCCATATACTAATAACTGTATTAACAAATTCAAGAACGCAATGGTCCAAACATGTTAGGAATAATATGTAGGGATAGGAGGGGTACATGAAAGGTGTAAAAGATTTTTAAATTTGAACGTAAAAGGGTTGGTAAAAAATAATTTGTGGACCCACCGAGGCAGGTTTAGGAGAAATCCATAATGATGTAAACAGCAGGAAAAACTAGTTACTTAGAGTACTTTTATGTATTCGGACTCTTGATGTCCACTCAACTCAAGTTATCGGCTTTTTATGAAGGGCTGAAGAACCCTTCCAAGCTGTTACAAAAATTCGTCTGTTGATGGTGACGAGCCCATGTTGTTTCTGCTGTTTACATCATTATGGATTTCTCGGTGGGTCTACTGAAGTTTACCTGTCCACAAACTATTTTTTAAAAACCTTTTTACATTCAAATTTTAAAAATCTTTTACACCTTTCATGTACCCTCCCCGCCCATATCTCTACATAGTATTCCCAATATATTTGGACCATTGTGTTCTTTACTTTATAATTTAAGAATTTGTTAATACACTTAGTATATGGCCTGAAGATGGCTAGTAGCCGAAACTAGTTAACACCCTCCTTTTGTTCAATTTTAATATAATTTTGTGGTACATGATTTAGAATTTTATTTGCTAATAATTAATATTATTAAAAACAGTTTAATTATTTATTGCTAAAAATTGCCAATTTAATTATAAATCTTAAGCAATTTAAAATATACGAGAGTTACAAGAAACATTCTGCTTCGAGTACAAAATTTATAACGGTTAAAAGGTGATAATATCATGTTACCTAGCCTGAAATGCGCGCACCCTTAATATTAAAGATAGGAAGCTGCGTTTTTCTCCAATATATTCTGTATGAATTCTTCAGGGTGTATCTGTGGTACTGTTTTTTTTATTAATTTTAGTAAAAGTGATATGAATATCAACTTTTTATTCGAGATTTTGAAAAAGTAGCACAGATGCGCTCTTTTAATGAATATTTTAAATGTCATGAATTTTTAGTTTTAGTTTATGAAAACGAATGATTATGTTTTGTGCACAGAAGAAAGATTGGAGCGTAGGATGACTTATCAATAAATGTAAAATAGTAAAAAAAACTGTTTTTACACCCAATTTTCCTCGGATAATTTTGTAAACGGCAACCACGCAAGTCACGTGGTGTGTTTGCCTCTTAAGAGCCTTGAGAACCACCGCCATTATGATACAAAACGCGGTTTCGCTTTACGGGCTTAATAAATAACGAAATTAGTTTTTGTCTGAAGAAACATGTTTTAAGTGACTAACGGAGCTTCAAAATAAATTATTAAACAAAATAAAGTTAAAGCAATTTTTATTTATTGCTTTTAATTTAAAAAATAGTGAAGTTCCAGTGAACAATATTAAAAAATCATGGTTTTTTTTCCAATACCATTTCTTAAATATTCCTATATATTTTGTAAAACGAAACCTAGTATTTAAATTAATAAAATTCGACAGGTGCTGCCCTCTTCGATTTTACCAAAGACGGCAGAAAAAGTTTGTAACTGTGGTAACATCGGATCGATTATATTGTTTTGACAGCCACGCCACTTGAGCCACTGGAAAATGGTAAAAAACAATAGAGAAATGGGAAAAATAGGGAAAATAAGAAAAACTAGAAAATAATTGGATAAAGTAGAATATATAAAGAAAAATAGGAAAAAATAGGTAAAAGTAGAAAAAATAAGAAAAAAATGAAATAAGAGGAAAATAGAAAAAATTGGAAAAATGAAAAAAAAAATAGGGAAAATAAAGAAACATAGCAAAACGTAAAAAATGGAAGAAATAGAGACAATGGATAAAATGGGAAAAAAATATAGAAAAAAAATGGAAAATTAGTAGAAAAAAAAGAAAAATAGTATAAAATGGTATAAAATAGGAAAAAATAAAAAAAAAAGAGAAAAAAAGAAAAAATAGGAAAACGTAAAAAAAATTGGTAAAAATAAAACGTAAAAAAATAGTGAAAAATAGTGAAAAATAGGGAAAAAATGGAAAACATGGACAAAAATAGGAAAAAACAGGGAAGTATAGGGAAAAAAAGAAAAAAATATTTAAAAAAATATAAAAAACAGGAACAAATAAGAAAAGCTAGAAAAAATAGGGGAATACAGGTAAAACAAGAAATTGAGGAAAAATGGAAAAAAAACAGGAAAAACCGGGGAAAAAAAGAGAAAATTGGAAAATATAGGCTAAAATAGAAAAAATTGGGGGAAAATAGAAAAAACATGAAAAAATAGAAAAGAATAGGAAAAAATGGGAAAAATAAAAAACCAGTAAAAAAGAGGAAAATAAAAAAAATAATTATATACTTTAAATTTTAATGAATTACGGTCAAATTTCGACCACTGGGCGACCACGAGTAAAGTTCCAAACTTCGGATTAGGTAGTTGTAAATGTATTAAAATGGTTAGAATATCGTAATAGCAATAAAATTGTAATTTTGAGAATTTAGGCGGTGTTGTCATGTGTTAACGATTGCCCTACTACAAAATTTTAAATGCCCAATCGGTATGAAATGAAGTACAGTAGGAAGCGGGAGGGAATTTGAATTGGTGACGCGCTTCCCACGCCTCTTAAGATTGAGTTTGGTTTCTGGTTATTTTAACCCTTAAAAACCTGAATTTTATTTTTTTAGAAAAATATTGTTATATGGAATAAAAGTCCTTTGTGATAATGTACAAAATGAAAACCCATTTTTTATTAATAAATATAGTTTTAGAAAAAATGCTTTACAAATAGTAGTAAGATACGAAGAGAGGCCGTCCTTCGCCCATCTCTTAACCAGATGAAACATATTATATTTAGGTTTCATACATCCCTCTCAAAATATGTTCATGGCTATCCTCAATTAAAAAAAATTAATATTTTTTTGCAATGTTTCACCCACTTATTTATTATTAAAAGTTTGAAACATAAGGAATATGCATCAGTGGTATTGCCTACTTGTGCGAGAGAGAGAGAGAGAAAGAGAAAGTTGAGCGTCCTATTTAGTGCAATAGAGAAGGACGTAGCATGCGCCAAGTATTATTGCGATATTTGTCAAAAATTAATATTAAAAATGAGAAAGAAGTGTTTTTTGTGTAATTTACCTAAATCTGTTTTTGATTTTGGCGATGAGTTATTTAATCATTGTGTGTTAAAGCTGGGTTTTCGCAGAGAAAAAAACATTAAATATAATGATGTGATACTAACCAAAGAATCGCTTGATTTTCTTGGTTACAGCAATGTCAGTGTTTTGAAAAGTAAATATAAAGAAGAGGTTCAAAATTTTGTCAAAAATCATTAAGTACCTCGCACGTCCTCCTCTATTGCACTAAATAGGACATCCAACTTTCTCGCGTATTTATGTTCTCTCAGATTTTTAAAATTTAAAGCCTGGCAATAATATATCATCGTATTTGTAATTAAATTATCTTTATTTTTATATATATATTTCGATTCGTAAACCTATATCAACTTACCTGTTTATACCTGCTTGCCCGGTAGCCATGAACAGAAACAAGTAGGCAATAAAACTGAGGCATATTCTTTATGTTTCAAACTTTTGATTTAAATAACAACTAGAAATGCTTCCAATATTATCCGAAGATGTAGCCATGGATGTTTCCAATCTTTTTGCTGTATAAAAACAAAGATAAATGCATTAAAAACTTAAACCAACTAAGATTCCTTCTAACATCAACCTCAAACAAGTCTGCTTGTAGATTCAACATAATACTCCATAAAATTAGTTGAGGAATGGCCAGTATTAAATTAAATTTATAGGGTATGACTAATCGTGTGGAAATCCGTTGCCTTCTACTCTCTTTGACCCCCATGGTAGGCGATAATTTGAGATGGATGAATATCAATTCAGAGGTTACCATATTATATTACATTTCTTTATAATTCGAGAATATAATACTTTGAATAACTACAATTTTCACACGTGTAGCTTATTATAAAAAGAATCCAATGGAATATTACTATAGACATTAGGATTATAGTTATTCTATACGTAATAACTTAATTATAGTAAAAAAAAATCTTGTCTGTGTCATAATAAATAGGAAGTTTTTTTAAATTAAGCTTCTGGCAACGTTGTATACATTCTTAATATTTTATTAGAGTGGAAGGCAATGGATTACCACACGATTAGTCATACAGGGAATTCTCTTTAAAATTAATCTAATTCTGGCCATTCCTGAAGGAATTTGATGGAGTTTTATGACTCACTAGGACATTGTAAGGGTATATTAGAAGGATTTAAAACAAAATCGAGGTCAAAAATTAAATGAATAACTCACATTGGTAAGGATTCAACATCTTTTTTATTTTGATGTTTTGATTTATTTAATTTCCTAAGATCTTCAGTATTCTATAAATAAACAAATATAATAAATAATTTAAATATTTTGAATTATCCCGAAGCAATAAACCGGTTTAGTTTGCAATGAAATAAAAAAATAGGATGAAATCAGACTTGAGTTTATTCCTAATTCAATAGTAATCATCTTATGTTATGACATGAATTTCATTATCAGTCTATACATGGATTTCTAATAATACGCATAAGTAGTATTTGATTACGCCGACGTATTTGTAGCTTTTATTCCTTGTCGTTGGTGCAATACATTCTGAGTTGTTTAAATATGGGCTGACGCCTCACTTCATATGGAAACTTGAAATTTAGTTCTTCGGTTCATTGTCGATATTTTTTACTGGTTTGCATCGGAATTTTCGACATTTTTGATTCTTTTAACACTTTCTCTGCAGTTTCAAAATGTTTAATAACAGCAATAGAGTATAAAATAACGAAGATGATTCGAAATCTTTAGGTGGCACATATATTTTTTTAAATAATGCAAAAATTATGCCACTTGAAATGAGATAAAAAGTTGTAAATGTGTGAATTTTTTTCAGATTTTTATAATTACAGCAAAAATAAGATCTACATTTTTCAAATTTTTAAAATCGCTAATAGTACTATTTGTTTTTTTTTGTTTTGTTTTGACAATTCCTATAAAAAATACTTTTTTTGACTTGACTTTTCAGAACAATTCATATTAGACTCACTATAAATTATGGGCCCTCTGTTGGTTCCAGTTAGTACTGGCGCTTATTACACAGGTAGAATCTTTTCTCTATATAAGTAATAAGAGACACCGTGTCCTATTGTCCTAGATGCCTACCATCGTTTTTACTCAATATTTCACTATTGTGTTTCGAGGTGAGATTTGAATTCTATACATCTGAGCACATTGCCGCTGATGAGCCCTTAAGGGACGAAACAGCTGTCCGATTTAACACTTATTTGGGGTTTCACACTCTTTGGAGATGGACTTTCTATCGGTTCCAGTTAGTACTGGCACTTATTACACAGGTATAATCTTTTCCTCAAATAATAAGTGGCACCGTGTCCTGTTGGTAGATGACAATCCTTTTTATAAATTATCTTAATTTAAACATACATTTTCCTTGAAATATTTTCTTTTATTAGCGACTAATTAATTTGGTGACCCTCAATTTATTTGACTGATTTTCGGGATTATATGATATTCTGGCGCTTGCCCAAGTCGAGAAAAATCTAAAGCAGAAAAATGGAACGGTTTATTTTTGAAATAATAGATGTTATTTTTGTTAATGATTTTTAGTATGCTAGAAATATTTTAGTGAGTGTCAAACAACAAACGATTTAAAATGTCGGACAGTTCAAAATAAAAGATGAACTAGGTAAACGTATTTTAAAAATAATATTATTGCCCGTTGCAAGACACATCAGTAATTCCTTACTTTTTCCGAAATTTAGATTTATTTTTAGATATTTTTCGCATATTTTTTATTTTATTTAGATTAGAAATATATTTAATTTTAAACTCAGAACAAAAATATTAATATTTATTCAAAAGTCAGTAGGTTTATTGAAATATCCGGAGATCTGGCAACAGTGTTTTTTGTAAACTTATCCGATTTATTAATGGTAACTTATAAATTTTTCTTTCAATCACCCTATATATTTTTTTTCTATATTAATATTGTTTACAGGGTTGAGAAACTTTTGGTCCAAGTATTGTGATATTTTCATTGAATAAATAAATTCTGGAACGCCCCTGCGATCGCGTTTTGACGACATATATAAACCCAATCTATTTTTAGTCAGACATTTTTACCACATATGCGCAACACCCGACGTAACTTTCTTATCCTTTTTTTTCTTTTCTTAGTGCATTGGATTTTCGATTTTGTGTTGCTCTTCTTCAGAATAAAGGCAAGCAAGTTCAAGTGCACGAATAATTCTTGAATAAGTGTTTTATATAGAGTTACACGAAGCGTATCAAATTTAATTTGTTTTATGGATCTAGGCTTAAGACATTATTGTTTTAGCACTCAGGTATCAGCTTTGTTTACGCAGAGCTTTAAAAGTGTTAATTCTAGTTTCCTAGGGCCATAAATCTCTATTTTTCATACAAGGCCTCGTTAGTATTTTCTTCTTATTTACACCAAACCTGATTCTGAACATTAAAGATTACTTTTAACTTTCTAGGCCCTCAAATCCTCATTTTTACATGTTTTTTATTACACTCAGCCATCATTTGTAGCCCGATGCGTTAATACAATATTTTTAGCTTCCCAGGGCCATAAATTCTCATTTTGCATACTTTTTAGAACACTAAACCAGTATATACGGCCTAAGACTTAAGACAGTTTTTTAAGTATTCCTGGTTCACAAATCCTCTTTAGTATTTCTTTCTTTTTACGGCAAACCCGATTAGTGTGAAACTTAAAGACCATTTTTAATTTTCTACGCCCATAAATCCCTATTTGTACATGCTTTTATTACAATAAACCATCAACGCTTTAATGCTGTATATTTAGCTTCCATAAATTCTCATTAAAAAACTAGAATTTATGGCCAAATGCTGACGTCAGTATTTTTTCCGCAACCTTGATTTACAAATCCTCGGTAGAATTTCCTTCTTTTTATGCAAAACCGGATAAGTCTGAACCTTAAAGACTATTTTTAACTTTCTACGGCAATAAATCGTCATTTGTACCTCTCGTTAGTATTGCCAAACCAGGTTTGATTGATTTAATCGATGTTTTGGCTAAGGATTTAGGCCTTAACACTGCAGCCTTAAGACTTATTGTGCTATGTCAATTGTATCGTTGTTATCAATTGAAAAGGTTTGTTACCTTTACCAGGTTTAGCGGCCTCTTCACAAGATTTTCTCTGGGGAAAGCCTCCTGTGTATTTTCTGTCCCCAGGAGGTGGTACCTCTAGCGTATAAGTGCTTGACACTCTAGTATAATGTGAGAGGCTGTTTCCTCCTCCTCATTACATAGTCTACAGAGGGGTTCGTCTTGGTAGATGCCCATTTTGTGTAGGTGTTCCCTAAGGTGGCAGTGTCCAGTTATTAGTCCCGTGACATGCCTTATTTGATTTCTGCTTAGCTCCAGAATATCGTTGGTTAGTGCTTTTGATAGCTTTTTGACCAACAGTTTACTGTTTTTCTGACCCGGCACGGGATTCCAGCTTGCCTGATGTTCCTTAGCAGCCCATCTAGTTAGCCAGTGTCGTACTGAGGATTTCGGAATGTCAAACACGGGCTCGGGACCCGTAAATTTGGTCGCTGAGGCTTTTCGTGTCAGAGCGTTTCAATGTTCAATGTTCAGTGGTATCATTTCATCACTTCTCATTTCTAATAACGAGCTCGTGATGACTTTTGTTATACTGGTATGTCCTCGTTCAGTTGGACACCAGTTTCCGTTGTACTCCAATCTGAATGCTCCCATTCTTGCCTCCGCTTTAATATGAATATCAAGTAGCGGGAGTTTTAGTATGGTTTCCATAGCCGCGGTTGGAGTGCTCCTCATGGCACCTGTAATACACATGCAGGCTAGTCTTTAGAGTTTAAAAAGCTCCAGTATAGTCTTTTTTTGATTTACTTTAGGCCACCACACCAGAGAGCCGTAGGATATCATGAGTCTTACCACAGCAGTGTACAGCCAATGTACCATGTGTGGATTTAGTCCCCATTAGGTGCCCACTGCTCTTTTGATAGCTATTAATGCCATTTTTCCCTTGTTAAAGGTTTTTTGCGAGTGCCTATTCCAGGTTAGTTTTGCATCTAGGGTTATGCCTAAATACTTCACCTCCTGGTTTATTTGTAGTTGGATGTTGAAGAGCTTTTTTAACCTGATGTTGTTCAGATTCTTTTTCGTGAAGGGGATTAGTGCTGTTTTGCAAGGATTGACTTTAAGGTCTTCCTTGAGACACCACCTCTCCACGATGTTCAGCGCCTGTTGCATCAGGTCTGAGACAATATTTGTAAAATTCCCCACTACAAGTATGAGTACATCATCTGCTTACCCCTGGGTGTAGAAACCGACATTGTTAAACTGCACCAGGAGCTCGTCAATTACCAAATCTCACAGTAGAGGGGATAAAACCGCTCCCTGTGGGCATCCCTTGGATATTGACACCTCCATGGTCTCACCCAACAATGATGCTTCAGCTGTCCTATGGTTTAGCATGTTTTGTATTCACCTACATGCTGTGTCGTCTACGCCACGCCTTGCCACAGCTGCTGTCATCGATCTGAATGAGGTGTGATCAACTGCACCCTCTATATCCAGAAATGCTGCTAGAGCAATTTCTTTGTTTCTGTATACAGCCTCTATCCTTGAAATAAGTTGATGGAGTGCTGTTTCACAGGATTTTCCATTTTGGTACGCATGTTGGTTTTTATGTAGTGGCCTTTTTGCTAAAAAGTTTTCCCTGACATGTATTTCAACCAGTTTTTCCAATAGCTTTATCATAAAGGATGATAAAGTTATCGGTCTGAATTCTTTTGCCTGAGAGTAGTCTTTCCCAGGTTTTGTAATGAAGGCAACTCTGGCTTTTTTCCAGCTTAATTAAATGTAGCCTGTAGACAGACTTGTCCTAAGTAATTTACAAATCACCGGTACCAGCAGTGTTTTGCCCTGCTGTAGACCTAAACCAGGTTAGTCCAATCCTTAGACTTTTTTTAATTTTCTACGGCCATAGATCCACATTTGTACGTGATTTATATTACACTACCATCAATTATAGCACGACGTTTTAATGCTGTATTTTAGCTTCCCAGGGCCATAAATTCTCCTGTTTTCATATTTTTTAGAAAAATCAGCATTTATAACGAAAGGCTGATGACAGTATTTTATTAGCATTCTTGATTCACGAATCCTCGTTAGTATTTCCTTCTTTTGTCGCCAAACCAGATTAGTCTGAACCTTAAAGACTATTTATGACCATAAATCCTCATTTTTGCATAATTTTTATTAGACTAAACCATCATTTATACCTCGACGCTTTATTACCCTATTTTTAGCTTCCAAATTCTCATTTTTTCATATATTTTAGAACACTAAACCAGTATTTATATCCCATGGCTTAAGACAGTATTCTCAATTCATAAATTATCGATAATAGTTGCTTAGTTTTTTGCTAAATTAAATTATTCAGAAATCATCATTTGTAGCCGTATTTGTATCGTATTTTTAGCTTCCCACGAGGGCCATAAATTCTTATTTTTTCATACTTTTTAGAACACTAAACCAGTATTTATGGCCCAAGTCTTAAGACATTTTTTTAGCATTACTAGTCTAAAATTATTATCAGAGCTCCTTAAAAAGTATTTTTAGATATACTAGGGCCATAAATCATTATTGACATTTATGAATTTTTACCGAATAATTTATGGCCTGATCTTAATTGCAGTATTTTTACTTTTTAAAGCCATAAATTATAATTTATATCTGCTTTTTTGACGCTAATCTAGTTTTTTTCATTGATCCGTAAATCCTGATTTTTGTCCATTTTTCTTTTTAAGGCAAAACCAGCATTTATGAACCAAAGATTAAGACAGTATTTTCAGCATTCTTTGTCCATAACTCCTTGTTAATGCTTAGATTTTATAGTCTGAACTATTTTGGTGTCATAAATTCTCGTTTTTGCATGCTTTTTATTGCACCAAATCAGCATTTATGAGACAAAACTTAAAACAACATTTTTTTAGGGCCATAAACCCTATTTGTTTTATTGAAAGCTTAGCAAGAATTTATTTCCTAGAATCATAAATCATTATTTTAGACCAGTAACCACTTACAGTATTTCTATTTAGAATTCAAAGTTTTTCTTTTATATTTATAGACTTGTAGATAGAACTGATTTGGAAAATAGTTTAAAAAGAAAAAAATAGTACGCCTATGAATGTGCGAACGGTTTATTAGTTTTGTTGGTTCTATTTTGGAAAATCTTTGGTTTGGAAGATTTACTACAATATTTTTTCTTAGCATTACTGGGCCATAAATTATCGTTGGCATCTATTTTTTATGCTAAATAAGAGTTTATAGCCTAAACTTTTATGGCCATAAATCCCCGTTTTGCCCTCTTTTTATTGCCCCAAACGAGCATTTATGGCCTAAGCATTTTTTTGGCATTTCGTATAAGTTTTCTTCACGCTAAAGTACCAGTCAGACTAGGCTGGTTGCTAGCGGCTGCTAACCAGGGGCTGACAGCAGCAGGCAGCGGCTGGGAACCCGGCAGTGTTGCCGATTTGCGTATAATTATACGATTTTCGTATATTTTGACTTGCCAGCGGATCTTTTTTTTCGTACATTCTGGGAAAACTATGGATCTTTTTGGATTTCCATTTATTTTAGAAATAACTTTATACACTCCTGAGTTTATTTGGACACAACTTAGTTGTTTCAGTGTGTCTTCTACTCTACTTTTATTGAACCGCGTGCAGACAGTTGCTGACTGGTAGCTGGCTGCTTATTTTAGAAAAGACCACACTCCATGTCATTAACCAATGAAAACAGGCCCGGAGACGGAGATTCACCGAACCGATATTGTTCGTATTGTTGAAATGGGTGGAGGTAAATGTGCCACCAATTATACCTGACCAGAAAAGGGTACCGGTAAATGTGCCACCGACCAAAATGGTTCTTTAAATACACACAGCTATTTGTGCCACTAACAGTTGGAGTATAATTTTATAATTGCAATAAATTAGTGAAATTTTATTCTTTAAACTAACTGTCTATAGATTACCCGATTGTATTGAATTAACCTGTGTTTTATACACGCCAAAATGTTTTGCCACTTTTCTTTTTTAAATTTAAAATTATTGAGCACCAAAAGCTCATTTCCGTACATACTTTTGACAATTTTAAGATCCATTATAAAAAATACAAAAGACAACTTGAGACTGATAAATCTAACTACTGAAGTGTAACAAAAAATTATTTTTACCCCTCTGGTAAACTTATTTAGCCCCTCGCTAAAAATCAATCAACTTACCCAGGAAAAACCCTAATTTTGTCCTTCCTGCAATTTTTGCTGAGATTTCCGGATGAACCATCTTAAACCATAAATATATTAAAATTAAGTAGTTAACAGGAAAATAAGGTTTACGTGTAACAGACCGATGATTAAGCGTTTAGTTAAAAAAACATCAGCTTTGGAATTTCCAGGGTGATATTTCTGTACCTTACAATTATAAATGCAAACATAACCTAACATAACCCGTCAGGTAGAAGCCCTTTTCTCTGGTGGCACAAATACTTGTGTAATTTTAAAATCCTAAATTAGTAACAGGTAGAATATTATTATTGGTGGCACATTTAGATCTGCCGGTTGAAATGCACTTTGGAACTTTTGGCAGTCTGACTGACTGAACAGATGTGGCTGCAAAGCCAAATCTACAAAGGCGTATCTTTTGTACCCAGCCACCGTATAATTTCAAGTTTGGGTATTGGCCACACTGCAACCCGGTCTTACTACGCTGCTATTCGCCAGCAAGCATAACTTTTAATTTTTTTGTAATCAACTCGAGTGTACCAGGAATATTTGCAATCTTTATTTTTTCTAAAAATTTCTTTTGATGTAATGTGTCACAAACAAGGATACATTTGGAAAATATTTAAAAAGGAAATATTTCTTTACCATTCCACTTTAAGTCAGTCATTGTATTTAAATAATTTTATAAAAACCATCCATTAGGAACTTTACTAGCCGCTGATGCTGATAGTAGTAATAGTGGTCTGACTGCGCTGCCGGCTGGTGTCAGCGGCAGCGTTGCCAACTGTACTATAATTATATTATTTGTACGATTATTACAACTTCATGTACTATAAAATTTCAAAGTAAATATATTACGCACTGTGTACTATAATTTTATATTTTCACAAATCAAAACAATATACCATGATCAATCACTGACAAATTTCAAAAACGTCTGTTAGGACAGTCTTCAGTCATACACCCAACTGGAAGGATCTACGATTTTTAAGGATTCATAAGAATTTTTTATGAATTTTCAAAGACTTTTAAGGATTTTTAAGAATTGTAAACTATTTTTAGGGATTATTTTAAGATCTTTAAGATTTTTAAGGGTTTTTATAGATTTTTTCAGGAATTTTTTAGGATTTTTTAAGGATATTTTAAGGATTTTAAAGTGTTTTTAAGAATTTCTAAGATTTTCTTAACATTTTTAACGATTTTTAATTTTTTTTTTCAGAATTTTAAGGACTTTTAAACATTTTTAGGGATTTTAGAATAATAAACTATTTTTAGTGATTTTAATGTTTTTAAGGATTGTTTTGGGATATTTAAGAATTGTTTAAGATTTTTAAGTAATAAGTAATTTTAAGTATTTTAAAGTATTTTTAAGAATTTCCAAGTTTTTCTTAATATTTTCAACGATTTTTAATTTTTTTTCAGAATTTTACGGAGTTTTTAAAGATTTTTAATAATTTTTAAGAATTTTTGGGATTTTTAAGGATTTTCAAGGACATTAAGGATTTTTCAGGATTTTTAAGAATTTTAAACTATTTGTAGGGATTTTAATGTTTTTTTAAGGATTGTTTTAGGATCTTTAAGAATTAACGAAGGTAACAGAAGGTTACTTGTTTGGTGTGTACACACTTGGTAATGTAGAAATGAAACGCAGATTTTGTACTATTAAAGTGTGTAGTGAAATTTATTTTGAAAAAATTGTCAAGCGCTTTCGGCCTGTTAACCGGCCATCTTCAGGACAAAAGTCATAAATTGAAGTGCGAAAAGGAAAACTAACGAATTGAATACATATTGTTCAAAACTGGAGTTTAAGAGTTGCTTAAGATTTTTAAGTATTTTTAAGGGTTTTTAGGGATTTTTAAGGATTTTTTCAGGATTTTTTAAGGATATTTTAAGGATTTTCAAGTATTTTTAAGAATTTCTTAAGATTTTTAAAATTTTTTCAGAATTTTAAGGGATTTTTAAAAAGTTTTAATGATTTTGATTTTAAAGGATTTTTAATGACATTTAAGGATTTTTGGAATTTTTAAATATTTTCAAGGATTTTTAAGGATTTTTAGGGATTTTTGAGAACCTTAAACTATTTTTAGGGCTTTTAATGTTTGTGAGGATTATTATAGGATCTTTACGAATTCCTTAAGATTTTTAAGGGTTTTAAGGGATTTTTAAGAATTTTGTTCTGGATTTTTAAGAATTTTTTAAGGATTTAAAAGTATTTTTATGAATTTCTAAGAAAAGATTTTCCAGGATTTTTAATATTTTTTCAGAATTTTAAGGGGTTTTTAAAGATCTTTAATACTTTTTAAGGATTTTAGGGATTTTAAAGGATTTTTGGGTTTTTTAAAGATTTTTATGGGTTTTTAAATATTTTAAACTGTTTTTTAGGATCTTTAATAATTGCTTAGGTTGTTTAAGAATTGCTTAGGATTTTTAAGTAGTTTTAAGTCTTTTTAATTATTTTTAAGGGTTTTTTGGGATTTTTTAATGATTTTTTTAAGGATTTAAAACTATTTTTAAGAATTTTTGAGGGTTTTTAAAGTTTTTTAACGATTTTTAAGGTTTTTAAGGATATTTAAGGATTTATTATTTACCAAGAGCAGAGGGAGTATAATTTATAATCCAGATGAAAGAGTTGATTGAACTCAAATACCTAATTGAGATAATTAGTATTTGTTATTTCTGGTGCAGTTATACATTTCAGTTGGTGTCGTTACATATTTCTTGTTTCTTCTTTATTGTACTATATTTTTCTCCAATGTACTAAATTATTTTAAGTGCCGGTACTATAACAGCTTCCAATACAGTTGGCAACGTTGGTCAGCGGTTACGTGATCCATTAGTCGCCGCTGCCGGCTTCCAAAAGTTAAATAAACTTTTACCAGCGCTGGCAAACATCAGCGGTGAATTTTGTGGTTACGCCAAGCTGATTGAGCGCTGATAGCAGCGGCCAGGATTGTTCTCCAGGAAATTTTGATTGTGCTGAAGTTGGTAACAAAATAGTGCCCAATGGTGCCACTCAACACTTTAATATCATTTTTTATTAAAAAAAAAAAATTCTAGTTTACAATATGTCAATATTAGTTGTTTGGCCTTCTAGTTTAGAAGATGCTCTTGTGGTATATTATAAACGGTGCTACAAATTCTTTCACATCGTGATTCAATCGATGATGTTCAAAACTCATTACAGGCCAAAAATGTCCTAGAACGAAATAGTACTCGCTTTTGTGGATGAAAGTGCCACTTTTGGCACAATTGTGCTACATTGAACAATCCTGTCAGCGGCTACTAAATTCGCGGCTGGCAACCAGCCATAGTCTGACCACAGCTTAAGCCACACTATGGCTGGCAACCAGCCATAGTCTGACCACAGCTTAAGCCTCACTTTACGGTCTGAGTATACTCTAATTTTAGGTATTTATGACCAGAGACTTAATACAATATTTTTTAAGCATTCCTGTGCCATCAATTTTAAAATAAATAATAATAATATTAAATAAATTCTCACTGTCATATATCCTCGTTTTTTATCTTCTTTTTACAGAACTAAACACTACAATATATAAAATAAGCTAAGATTATGTTTAGTATTTTATTGCCATAAATTCTCTGGAGGCTATAGAATTTATGGACTGATTTTTAATTACTATATGTTTAGCTGTAACTATAAATTTTCCTTTTTGTAAGTTTTTTAGTAGGTCACGACAGTATTTTTAGCATTTTAGAGCTACAAACTAGAATCTATGCCTTGGATTAATATCTTAGTGTCTTTTTCGTTTACGTACAGGTCATTAGGGGAAAAATAGGTATAAACCGTTCTATTTTTAACTTGTAAATAAAAAAATTGATTTTTTTTAAATGATTTATTAAATTATCAGTGAAAAAATAATTCCTCAAGTATCATTGCCCTCGTCGAGTCTATCTCTCGTCGCAAAAACGATTTCTTCCCATCGCTGGATTTATTTATATCGTCAATAAAAAGCCGGTACGGATGCCGAGTACCAATAAAGGATCCAGTCTACGCCATATTAGGCACCACGTAACATTGTCTTCTGTTTGTACTTAACTTTACTCCTGTCAGTTCACTGACTGAAACATTGAAAAGTTTACGCCAAGAAGAGGTGTCAAAGTGGTATTTTAAGAATTCGGTTTGTGTACCGCGAAAATTTAATTTCATTGGATGTTTATTAAATAAGGTCAGATTTTATAAATTATTTTTTCACTGTATGTAATTTTGGTATACACAGGGGTATGGATCACCCTTTTAACTTTTTTATTTATTAGCCGATTTTTATGAAATTTCAAGTAAGAGTAATTTCTGATTTTCTGACGTGTACCTTAAAGATGGACGACTTCCGATTTCGCCGAAAATGGAATCAAATTTTGATTTTTAAATGAAACACCCTATATATTTTGATAAATTTGGATTTTGGATTTGGATCAAAGTACATGTAAATCACTAGTTAAATGTGAATTTGATATAACTTTCATTTTTTGAAAAATAAAATGTTTTTCTCATTGTACTTTGCTAAAATTTTACAATATCAATTAAAGATGAAATAAAAGTTCACAAAAAATGTTATTTCCTTTAAAAAAACAGTTTTTGTCTGATTTATTACAATTTTATTAGAATAGCAACAGTTTTTACCCAAAGTCATTTTTTCTAAACGTATCTCCCTTTTAGATCACCTGGACTTTTTTGCCCATTTCAATACGAATTAAATGATTTGCATTTTTTTTTAATTGAAAGAAAAGAAAGCTTCGGCTATCTTTTTGTTCAGTGTAAGTGAAAGTTCTGTCAAATTTACCAGTGGATTGCATGTATTTTGATCCGTAGAATCCAAATTTATCAAAATATACAGGGTGTTCCATTTAAAAAACAAAAATTTGAGTCCATTTCCCGCAGAAACTGGAAGTCTTCCATCTTGAATGTACACGTCAGAAAATCAGAAATTACTCTTACTATACCCACTGAAACTTTCATGAAAATCGGTTAATAAATAAAAAAGTTAAAGGGGTGATCTACACCCCTGTGTCACCCGGTATATAAAAATTATTTGTATTAAATTGTTCAAAAATGGCGATACCTATTTTTTTAAAGACTACTTGATTAAATGCCTAGATTTTTAGATTGTAGAAATAGTAAATTTTTGGATTTAGATTTGTTCAGAAATTCTAGAAAAATACTTTTATTTTTTTTTAAATTTTAATGAAGGTTCTTTGTGTTTATTATAAAAAAGTTACAATCAAAATTTTTAGAAAATTAAAAAAACGGTCATAGGAGAGAATTAAAAAAAAAAACGATAACATGTTTTAAGAATTTCACAATATAATAATTTAAGATTAAAATAAATTTTTTAACATTTCTAAATTGAAAAATTTTATACAAAATATTGTAGACATAAGTACAATTTTTTTGTCCAACAAAAATAAAATACAACATACAAAAATTGCATGTGTTATGCGTTGTTTTTTTCGTTCAAAAATTAAAAATTACTTTCGCATTAAATTTCTCAAAAATAGGGTTACCTTCTCTTAAAATTTCAGATATTTAATGTTAAATGGTCTTAATCGTAATGGATATTTCCATCTTTATTTCGAAAATTTTTTTTTAGCTCGTTCACAATACTTTCCCTTCTCGGAGGTGGGTTGGGAAAGTAAAAACAGGGAAAAATATTCAAAAAGGGAAAAAAGGAAACAAATATTGACGAATAATGAAAAACAGGAAAGAATAATGAAAAATAGCAAAAATATGGAAGAAATGGGAAAAATAGAGAAAAATAGGAAAAATTAGGAGAACATGGGGAAAAATAGGTGACAAAGAGGAAAAAATAAGGAAAAATAAGGAAAACAAGGAAAAATAAGTAAAACAAGGAAAGAAATTGGAAAAAATAAGAAAAATTGCGGAATATAGGGACAAATAGGTAAAAAGAGCAGAAAATGGGAAAAAATAGATCAAAATAGGAAGAAATCAGAGAATTAGAGCAAAATAGGGAAACATATGGGAAAATAGTGAAAAAATTAGGTAAAAATAGGAGGTATAGTTCAAAATAGGGAAATTAGAGAAATATAGGGAAAATACGGAAAAATGAGATAATAGTGAAAAATAGGGAAAAACGGGAAAATAAGAAAAAATGGCGAATAAGAGGCAAATACTGACAAATTAGGAAAAACAGAAAAATTGTAGAAGAAATAGGAAAATGGAAAAAAATGGTGGAATATTAAAAAATAGGAAAAAACAGGAAAAATTGGGGCAAAACTAGGGAAAAATAAGGAAAAACAGGGAGAAATAGGGAAAAGTAATGAAATATAGGGAAAAATTTGGATCAAAGGGAAAAATTAGGAAAAATATGGATAATAAGAAGAAATATTAAAAAAAAGCCAAAATATGGAAAATTATTGAAAAACCTGAAAAAGTTATGGAAAACAGGGAAAATAATGAAAAATGGGATAAAATTGGGAGAAATGGAAAAAAGGGAAAAAAATGTAAAAATAGAAATTATAGCTAAAAATATTGAAAATTGGGAAAAATAGCAAAAAATAGGAACAAATTGTGTAGAATGGGAAAAAATAAAAAAATATAGAAAAAAGTAATGAAAAATAGGAAGAAACCGAAAAAATAGGAAAAAATAGAGCTCGGTCTTTTCTTCCAGATTTTTAAATTATAGATAAAAAAGCAAATTTCTCGCAAAACGAAACACATTTTTATTATTTCCCAAAAATTGCGGTACCATTTTACCTTCGATTAAGTGCCTTAGTTTTTAGACTTGTTAAGAGACACGCGAGAAGCACATTTATTACCAAAACAAATACATTTTCTGCATTTATCTAACTCGACTAGGAGTCAAAGAGACCATGAAAAATCTTAGACCCACATTAACTCGTTCGCGAAAGTGAAAGTTCAGTGGGTAATAAAAATAGAAGAGCGTAAAATAAGAATTTGGAAATATTCCAGAAAATAATGCAAAACTATTTAATATTATTGCTGAATTTAATTTTAGTTATTCTCGTTTTGATACAAATGAGTCATAAAAATTGACAATGGGACATTTTCAGTATGATTCATAGAAGGAAAACGTGAAAATGGAAAATTGCCTTTTGCCTGTTGGAAGTAGGTCATGAAAATCGATAAATAATTGTTGTGTATAGCGCATTTAACCATTGCTTGAGAACTTTAGCGAAAATGAAAATGAAAAAAAATTAGTTCAATTTTCTCTATATTCTGTTGAATTAGTTGAAGGTTAACTGAAATAGAAAATGAACATCATTATTTTGGACGCAATATAATATATATATTATTTATTTTTTAACACTTAAACTGCCAGTGTATACATATCAAAAGTTTTTCTGTAATTATTTATGCCTATGGCATTGAACGTGTTAACCCACCACACACATACACATACAAACCCAATTGTTAATCCGAACTTAACAATAGCATATCAGTATCACAAAAGGAAAAATTTATGTAGCCCACCTACATGGCGCCCAAATTAAACTTCGTGTTTACCTATTTTGGTTAAATAAAAATACCGATGGTATTTTTCTATCTAAATGGGTTGTTATCTGGGATTGTGGATTGTGGTACCATACAATTTCTTCTTTTTATATAGTGGAACTCACACGTTTAAAGTGTGAGGTAGTTTAAAACAGAGGCGGAGATAAAGGATTTATTTTCAGAAAAAGGTTATGAACATTTATTTCAATACTAAAATATAGCGACTTGTTTCGTCTTAGGGGTATCATCATCAGAATAAAAGGTAATAAGAACAGCCATTTTTGAAAAAAAAAATAATGGTAGGGATGCATTTTGCTAACAAATCCTTCTTGTAACTAATCCACAAATCTAAAAACTTAATCAAGTAGATCTTCTAAATGGTACCGCAATTTTTGTCTTATCATCATCAGAATAAAAGATAATAAGAACCCCAATTTTTGAAAAAAATTAATGGTAGGGATGCATTTTGCTAACAAATGCTTCTTGTAACTAATCCACAAATCTAAATACTTAATCAAGTAGATCTTCTAAATGGTACCGTAATTTTTGTCTTATCATCATCAGAATAAAAGATAATAAGAACCCCAATTTTTGAAAAAAATTAATGGTAGGGATGCATTTTGCTAACAAATGCTTCTTGTAACTAATCCACAAATCTAAATACTTAATCAAGTAGATCTTCTAAATGGTACCGTAATTTTTGTGTATCATCATCAGAATAAAGATAATAAGAACCGCCATTTTTGAAAAAACAAATAGTGGTAGGGATGCATTTTGCTAACAAATGCGTGTTGTGACTATAATCCGCAAATCTAAACTCTTAATCAAGTAGATCTTCTAAAAGGCACCGCAATTTTTGTGTATCATCATCAGAGTAAAAGATAATAAAAACCGCCATTAAAAAAAAAACAAAAATATTTTGCTAACAAATGCGTATTATGACTATAATCCACAAATCTAAACTATTTATCAAGGAGATCTTCTAAAAGGTACCGCAATTTTTGTCTTATCATCATCAGAATAAAAGATAATAAGAACCGCCATTTTTGAAAAAAATTAATGTTAGGGATGCATTTTGCTAACAAATGCGTGTTGTGACTATAATCCACAAATCTAAACACTTAATCAAGTAGATCTTCTAAAAGGTACCGCAATTTTTGTCTTATCATCATCAGAATAAAAGATAATAAGAACCGCCATTTTTGAAAAAAATTAATGTTATGGATGCATTTTGCTAACAAATGCTTGTTGTGACTATAATCCACAAATCTAAACACTTAATCAAGTAGATCTTCTAAAAGGTACCGCAATTTTTGTTTCAGTTACTAATTTTTTTGTCGAAAAATAATGACAGAAAATATATTTATTTGATTTATATATATACTATTCGCGTGTCTAACCACATTTTTAAACATTGGCACTTAATCCAGTAGATGTTCAATGGGAGGTACCGCAATTTTTGGAAAATGTTGATAATAATACACATAATTTAATGAAATTTTAGAAAGTTGCCGCCATTTTTTGGGAATTTTTGAAATATCGCTTCACTTTGTAAACAAAGATAAAAATAATTTATTGATTTTAGTTGAACTGTAAACGAAAATAATGACAGTAAATTTGTTTTGTGCATAAATACGATACTATGTTTTTTTTTTATTAATACATTTGTATGTACACACTGTAGACAGTCAATAAGAGGTACCGTGATTTTTGAAAAATATTGATGGTAACCTTTTTCATTATTTAGTTTATAAACTCGTTACTTAGCCTGTCTGTATACAATATATTAATCAGACACTTAATCGAATACACTTTCAAGAAACGGTACAGCATTTTCTGTAAAATTTTATAACTGTAGTGGACGTTTCTCTGCTGGTATGTTTTTATTAAATAAAGATTATTTAATCTTGAATTCAAAAATAATAGTTTTTTTATTTTATTTTTTATGGTGTCTAGAAGCACGTCTTCACATCGTCAAATTTCCACCAATCAGATACTATTTTAGCGTTACGTAACTTTGCACCACAATAACTAATCCCTTTGAACAAAAATACACTAAAGGCCTGTTTAGAGTGGGAGCGACGAGCGTCGAGTCAGCAGTAAAACATTCAGAGTGGGAGCGGCCAGCGCGGCGTACTTCGCTCCTACTCTGAACAGGCCTTAACTGCCTTTATTTTGTATCCAAAACTTTAGCCTCCTAATCAGAACACCTGCAAAATGGTAACGTATTAAAAAAATGATTAGCCTCTTTGATTTTTGATGAACTTTTAAATGAAAATACAGGAATACAGCTGGATCGGATAGCATATTCTCGGCCCTTTTTCAGAAGGGACAACAGGAACAAGGAGGCACGCTTTGCCAACTAATCCGTGCCAGCCTGGCATTGGGATATGTACCAGAAAAATGGAGGTCTACAAGAGTTGTCTTCATACCCAAACCTGGTAAAGCTTGCTACGCAGAAGTCAAATCTTTTAGACTTATCAGTCTGACATCATTCTTTCTAAAATCTTTAGAAAAGATCATTGACAGATATATGTATAAGGGACGAGGTATTTGTAGACAATCCGATACACCGAAACCAATTTGTATACCAATCTGGGAAGTCCTGTGACGCTGCGATTCACACGCTGGCGCTAAAGGCGGAACAAGCATTGGACTGTCAAGAAATCGCCCTAGCGGCATTTCTAGACATAGGAGGGCTTCATACAAATCCATAGTGGGAGCTATGCGAAGGCGAGGAGCCGCTGAGAGCATTACGCGGTGGGTAGACTTCATGCTTCTGCATAGGACTGTTTACAAAGTAGGAAGGGAAGTTGTTGCCACCAAGGGGTGTACTCAAGGGGGAGTACTCTCCCAACTGATGTGGTGTCTGGTGGTTGGCGTCCTTCTTGGCGAGTTGGAGGGAGAAAATATCTGGGCAAAAGCGTTTTCTGACGACGTAGGTATCATTATAAATGGAAAATTTGATGTAGTTGTATCTGATACAGAGATTATCTACGAACCCGGCGAAAACATCAGTCGTTGCCTTCACAAGAAGAAGAAACCTAAACATAAAGGGACTATCCTTGTGGGGAAAACAACTAAAACTAACAACAGAGGTTAAATATTTGAGAGTTATCCTAGATAATAAATTAACGTTCTCTATCCCAATAGGCAGGGCAACGGAAGAAGCTCTAAGAGCCATTTGGGCTTACAAGAGGATGCTGGGGTCTAAGTGGGGACTCAACTCTGAAATGGTGCATTAGCTCTATACCGTACAGAAAAATTAATAGAAAATCCGGTGCTAACTATGCCATCGTTCAGAATGCCTATCATACATAATTTTGTGAAGCCTTTCGGGATAAACGTACCTCACAGGGACAGAAAGAGTGAGGTCAGGATTGAGAAAAAAAAATCAGTCTAGTATACTGCATACTCACAGATAGCCAGGCATCCCTTAAAGCAATAAAAAGATTGGAAATATAGTCCAAACTAGTATTAGACTGTCTTAAAAACCTAAATGGCCTTGCAGAACATAACACGATACCTTCTTTAATTGGACCGCAACCCACATATAAATTGTATGCTGGAGAAACAATTAACGGACAAACACAGGGAATAGTGGATTTAACTTCCGGGACTAAGATAGTCCAAAGCTCTTACAGAAGGTCCACCCAAGAGTAGAAACATTCTGCTGTTAAGCCTAAATAGGAATAGACGAGAGCTTAAAACTGCACTAGGTGTCCTAACAGGACACTGCGGGCTAAGAAGACACCTGAACCTCATAGGAGTGTCCGTTGATTCTCTATGTAGGAAATGTGAGGAAGAGGATAAAATTCCTGTTGCCGGGATTGAACAAAGAAAGGGAATGGCACTTTGGGGTACAGTACCCGGAACACGAAGAGATAGCGAAAGCTAACATCAATAGCTCTAGAGTCTCAGTCCAAGGGGGACCTCCCACTCCGGATTTTGCTTAAAAAAAATTGTTGCCTTTATAAATATCCCAAACACTTACTGTCAGTAGATAGAACGTCCTTTAACTTTAAAGACTCAATAAGTAAAGGCAATGACGTTTAGAATAAAACTTTACAAGTTGATTTTTTATACAATTGTCACAATCTAAACGTCATTGTCATTAGTTATAGAACCGTTAAAGTTAAAGAACGTTCTATCTACTGACAGTAAATCAAGAAATTCCTTAAGAAATGGTACCATAATTTCTAAGAATCTTTAATTGATTATGGTCTACATTTTGGTCTACATTTGAATTTTAGACGAAAATGTAGCAAGACAATTTGCGGCACTCGTGTGTTTGTAAAATCAAAAAGTTTTTATCAAAAGGTACCGACATTTTTGAGAAATTCATAAAAAGTATTCTCCAATTTTAAACAAAAATAGAGGAAAAAAAATAATTTGTTTTCGTAACTCATGCGTTACTCACCTGTCTATTTACAATTAAAAAAATATAGGTATGCTTTTGTAAAAATGAAACGAAGAGAATATGTTATTTTAGAAATAAATGAGCTTCTTAAATGTTTCTTTTTATTCAAAAATCTAGAATAATTCTTTAAAAAAAAATTCTGAGAAATTAGATAAAAAAATATTTTTAGAAAAGAAATGCAGAAAACGCATTTGCTCTTCCCTTCCAACTTTAAAAGATATTAAAGATAGAAGATTGCTTTTCTGATAATAGCACTACTTGCGTGTCCGTGTAGAATTTCACAAATATAGATCGAGATTAAAAAGGTACCCCTATTTCTGAGAATTTTTAAATACGGAGTCCATCTTTTGAAATTGGAAAGAAAATAAAAGCAGAAAATACGTTGGTTTCGGTAATAAATTAATTCTGTTTTGTTCATTATAAAAATGGTAACGCAATTACTGAGACCTTTCTATGAATTTATTGATTTTTCTTTGAAAACCGAAAACTCTTTTGGTTTTTATGATGAATGCAAGCTGTATAAAAAACAAAAATATAGAGAGCAATAGAATAGATTTTAAAAAAAGTGGTAACGCCATTTATATAAAAAATAATGTCCTTTTCCTCTAGAACTTACAAACATAAGCAGAAATGCATTTATTTTTGTAATATTTTAACATACTCATGAGTGTTTCCAATTTAAAAAATCGGTTTTGTCGCCCCAAAACTTTCCCGACGAGTATCCACGAATACTTTATCAGATATTTAATCTTAAAGTTTCAACTTTGACATTTTTAATTTTTGACAGGTTACAGTTGGAGAAATAATTTTGACTGTTTTGAATAGAGTTTTTTAAGGGCTTTCAAACGACATATAGCATGTCCAATTCCGTGACATATTGTATCTGTCATTTTTTGATAGTGTTACTTCCGTTTGACAGATCTCGTACAAAAACTAATTGATTCTTCCGACAGATAGCCCAAACCCATATACCAAATTTCAGCTCAATCGGATTAATACTTCTTCAGATATTTAATGCTGAAGTTTCAAATTTTGACATTTTTTATTTTTGACAGGTGACAGTTGGAGAAATAATTTTAACTGTTCTGAATAGAGTTTTTCTAGGGCTGTCAATGACATATAACATGTCCAATTCCGTGACATATTGCATCTGTCATTTTTTGATAGTGGTACTTCCGTTTGACAGATGTCATACAAAAACTAATGGGTTCTTCCGACGGGTAACCCAAACCCCTATACCAAATTTCAGCTCAATCGGATTAAACGTGTGGCCTCTTATCGTGGAAGAATACACACACACAGACCGACAGACAGAATTCCATCTGGAAATGGTCTTAATCGTCTCAGGCGACCCGAAAATGGATATTTCTGTTTTTATCTCGTAACTTGATACAAAAATCAATTTTATCAATCTGGATTTTTAGCAAATACAAATTTTTACAGTTTAAAAATCTAGATACTTAATTGAGTAGACCTTCAAAAAAGAGGGAACTCCATTTCTGAAAATAATAATGGTTATTTTCACTTTAATTTGCCAACGAGTTTCGAACAAAACTAAAACATGACTACTAATTTTAAATTATTAAAAAAATAAAATGTAGATTAAGTAAAGGTGACTAAAAATAGACGCATTTTTTATACAGTAAAAAAAATTAAGCACTTATTCAAGTAGAACCTTAAAAAAGATATCGCTATTTCAGGAAAAATTTGAAAATAAAGTAATTTAAATACTATATTTTATTGTAAATGAAAAAGTATCTATTGTTATCCTAAACGATGTATAAAACATGTATTTATCGATTTTTTTGACAGTTTGATAGGTTATTTAAACAAAAATATTGACATAACTATTTCGTTATAAATAATTTATTGCTTGTTGTATTTTTAATTTAAATTATTATTTATAATTAAAAATTTTAAACGAAAACTTGTTTCTGATTAAAAATTCCATAACCAATATTTATTTTGAGAGAATTATTTCTAAGAAAAGTCCAAATACCAAACCGGATAAAGTTCACCTGATACACCGACAAAAAATCTTTTTACGGCTCTATAGGTCGGATATGCTTAAAGTCACGTACCGGCTATTGTACTGGGCTGATCGTAAATATCAAATTGTTTAACAGGGGCTCGTAAAAATCGTGTTCTATTGTGCCTGGTCGTAAGGTTCTTGGTCACCAGTAAGAAATAGATTCGTTGTAAATAACGTGCCAGTTATTAAAGTTTGCAAAATAGTCAAAATTAGACTTGTTCACCCTGAAGTGTCTCAAGCACCACTAATATCACTTTATACATTTTTTTAATTATATAAGAGCGCTCTACGTTGCAAACTAAATCCTAGTTGCATCGCCCCTCAACTTTTTGATTGAAGCACACCTATGGAGACTTAAAAAACGCAATAATGATAGAAACGTAAAGATTTAGGTCCATCTAACAGGTGGCAGCACTTAGCTCCTGTTAGGTTTGCTTTTTTTCTTTTACCAAATATCTTGGCGAATGGTGGAAAGCTAATTAAATTTACAAAAAAAAATTATACATCTAGAAAAAAATATAAGTAAAAAAGTGCTTCGTAGCTACTATAACAGATTTTGTCCCCATATTTTCGTGAAAACTGCAATTAAATTTGTATCTCCGTAAAAAAGTTATTAGGCATTTAGTATTTGTAGGTCGATATAATGCTCTTAATTATAATTGTTATTAGTGAAATCTAAAATGCACAACACTAAAGTTCCTCAGGGTACTATTCCAGGGCCAGTTTTCTTTTTTTAGTGTTTTTGTTTAATTTTATATTAAACTATTTTACTAGTGACCTCCACAATACAGAGCTTGTGCGGAGAAGGGACGTCCTCACCACAATAAATAAAAAATTTGTGCAAATATTGGTTTTAAACCGGCACATAGTGTACAGTGGTACAACTTAAATGCTGTAACCGTGTCCAAGTTCTTTGGAAATATGCCGGTCTTAATGGATATCGGTTGTATTGGAATTATTTCCAGATAAATCACAGACTAATTGGCGGAAAATTACATGTTAAAAGATTATCTGCAAAAACCAAAGAATATAGAAAACAAACAAAACAGAGTCAATGGAAGTAAAAGTAAATAAAATGTTATAGCCAATTAAAGGATTTTGCTAATTAATTTGATAAAAAAAGATATTATTTTATTGGTAATTTCGTAAAATTGCCATTATTCTTTTTTGTCAAGGTCCGTGGTTAATTAGAAGCTTATTTTTAAGTGTAAAAACCTGAATATCCACTCTACTACGTTCATGAATTTGAAGCAATGAAAAATAATATTTAAAAAAAAATGTACATTTTCTTTACAGAATAGACGAAGAAATTCATGACGTCACAAATGCCTTACGCTTGGTTCTATGCGTGACGTAGTGCCGGACTGTCCCCTGATCGCCCTGCAAGTCAGTGGCATACCGGCTAAACCCTCTTCGGTAATTTATCCTGTGTTTCTGGTGTTTCCTTGTACCCTATTTGGAAGAGAGTTTCAGGGATACAGTAGGTATTTGTTGATCTCAAAGTATAAAGATATTTAAATGTAAATGTGGGTATAGTTTATCTGATGCTGAGTGGCGCCTCCTTCAATAGATCGAGGAGCTCGTCCGGGTGATCTATATCTTCTCTTGCTTCACTAAGGATCCTAAGGTAGGGCTGGATAAATTTTCTCATGGGATTTTGGTGGAATAGTCGTCTGTTTTTTTCAACTGTCCATTTGATCCTTAGACTTTCTTGACTTCCTGAGTGTTGGTGCTGTCCAATCTTTCCTTGACATATCCTCTTTGCAGTTTTTGAATCTGGAAATAATGGGAGGTATATTAGTATGTTCATAAATCTAGTTATAGGGGAAATACCAGGGAAGGTAGTATTTTTTTCGCAGGATCATTCCCTCGATTGCCGTAACGGCGTGCAGGAAAGAAGGGGGAAGTGTTGAGAAGTACAGAGCTCTATAGTCCATTACTGGACGGATGTAGGTTTTATAGGTGTGGAGTAGAATTTGGGATTACATCTGCCAAATCGTCCCCCTAGGACCCCGATGAGAGAAGCTTGTTCCCTAACTCTGTCAAAAGTTTTTTGGACTTCGGTCCCTAGTTGAGGGTACGCGTGAAGCATACTCCAAAGTGGGTAACCTTATCCGATGGGACGAGCCTCTCTCCCCAGAGCAGTAGGTTGATGTCATTGGGGTTTTGCTTGAATTTTCGGGAACATTTGGGATGTTTGAATATGATGAGTTTGTTCAGGGTAACACTTCAATTGCAACACAATTGGGCAAAGCTATTGAGGAGTTGCTGGGTTTTGGTGTCTGGAACTCTGAAGTAAGGTGCTGAGGCGGAGATTAGGGTATCATAAGCGTAAAGCTTGCTGAATGAAGTGGTCAGAGATATAGGTTCCTACTTTTACAAGGATTGATCTGATTGCAGCTCCAGCAATAAACTAAATTCTTTTGCCTGAAAAAACAACTTCCAAACAACCAAACAGAAACTAATAATCAAAGCATCAATAGAGAACGTACTTAAATTCTTTGTTTGGACTCAGTTTTTGACAGTTTCCTCGTTCTATTAGAACTGACGTTACAATTTTACTTTCCCGGTCCCATCAAAGGGAAAATATAGTGAACGAGCAAAAAATGGAGATATCGATGGAAATATCCATTTTGAGGTCCCCCGAGTAGATTGAAACAATATCTAGAGTAAGGTCTGTCTGTGTGTAATCTTCCATGATAACTGCCGAACCGTTTGACCAATCGAGCCGAAATTTGATATGAGGGGTTGTTGTATGCCTCAAATGCGACCGTTTTGTTTAAATTGGTGCAGTAGAAGGTCCTAAAGAACGACATTGATTGAATACACAAGATTTTTTGAATTTTTTTAAATTTTAAGGACAAACAATGCGCTTTAGTGAAAAATGTTCTAGTGCAAAGTTTTAGAGCATAAAATTTTCTACAATTTTTGTATCAAACTTTTTCCAAAATTTCTAACAGTTGCCCCATTAGAGGACGTGCAAAAAATGTGCAAGTAGGTTTTCCCTAGTTTTTCTAGATTTAGAGGACAAACAATGCATTTTAGTGCAAATGTGTGGAGCAGCAAATTTTCTTTAACTTCTCTATATATCTTTTTTCGAATTCCTCATAGTTTTGTCGCTAGAGGGTGAAAAAAAATACCCATTTAGGATTTTCGCCTTTTTTTAATTTTGAAGACAAATTATGCACTTTAGTGCAAAATGTTTCAGTGAAAAGTTGTAGAGTATAAAATTCCCTACAACTTTTGTATCTAATTTTTTCCAGAATTCCCAATTCCGCATGCGCCCGCTTATGTCATTATCAACATTGAAATATCAATTTGCTATTTTTAATGTGTTCCATAAATTAATGTAATGCTTAGTATTTTGTAATTAAAATAATCATATTCTCTACAGTCGAACCGGGAAAGTTCTGGGGTGACACAGCCGATTTTTTAACATATGCTTGGTTAAGTGCCTAGATTCTCTAGACGTGAATAGTATTCCTAAATGTCTTATTTTTCTTCATAGTTTTAGAACATATATTAAAATCTGGCTTTTTTTAAGTGTTTTATTTAAATTTTTAAATTAAAAACTAAATTTTTAATTTTTATAATTGGTTAAATGCAATAGATCAAAAAAATACTTAAAAAACAATGCGCTAAAATAAATACGTTTAATGGTTTTATTTTGTTTAATATCGTAAAATTTGCGTTCCCATTTTTTTTGAAGGTCTGTATTTTATCTGAATTTGAAGCCGTCAACACTAAAGTTAAAAAAAAATTATTGAAATTTTTTCATTCGAAATTTTTAAAAAATAGTATATTGTTTAATAAGTGACTATAGGGGTTTAGGCGGGAAAACCATCACTCAGATTTTCAAATAAAAAATATATATACCTTTCTGTATATATATTCTGTATACATGCTGTATGTTAGTGAATATCCAAACTAATATCAGTAGTTTCCGCCTTCTCAAGCAGCCATGTTTTATTAAGATTCATTTGTTAATTTATAGTTAACTTCGCACAGAACTTTCATATTACTTTATTAATCGACAAGTTTCATAAGCCAAACTAAAGAAAAATTGATATTCTATGCAATGGCTATATCAGAATTTAAATTTTTTAGTTAATTTTAATAAAAATTAAGATACAAAATAGTACGATAATTTACACGATTTTTAAGATTTATTTGTGATTTTATTCGTATAAGAATTTTATTAAAAACCAGCCTATGGCAAAGAATTAACCTTTATAAACACATTTTTAATTTAACTTTCAATATATTTGCTTTTGTTTGTTTGACCTGTGCGTAATACGGTGAACATGTTTTACACTATAGTTTACATATGTACATTTCCCGCCTAAAGCCCAGCCTTAAGAGTTTGGTAATATACTTTTCCCATGACAAATAAAAAATAAAAAAATTGTAAACAAATGGTTTATTTTGAAATAAAAATTGCAAAACTATAGGTCATATTTAAATTATTGGGAAGATCTAAATAACCTTCTGAATCAGAATTCATGATGCAGTTAAAAACAGCACAAACTGACCTTATTTAATAATGAATGACACTATAGAGCGGCAGCAACATTGTTGCCGATGTTAAAGAGATAAAGCTGACCTTATTTAATAAGATAGAGCGACAGCAACAGTGTTGCCAATGTTAAAGAGATAAATAGCATAATGCGGCCAACATAAAAGCGCAATATTATCTGATTTTTTATTCGTTGTGAACAGAATGCACAAAATTCATATTACTGACTGGTCTTTAGTAAATTGTCCAACAACTAAAACGACACCTTCAGCGTCCCCACTTCTCTAATTTCCCCTTTGTTCTTTCGTTCCCCATTTCTTCAATTTATAACGCAGCGGTCGGTTTAGTTGTTGGTCAAATTTTAGCATTGACATATGGGCATGTTTTTTCTTCTGTTCATTTTGGTTCTCTGATATCAAAATTTCAAAATTATGTTTTGAATAATGTTTGAGTTTTGAGATTATCTAGACAAACGCAAAATAGCTCAAAACGTAGTTAAAAAGAGCACCTGTTGCGCTTTTTGAGCCTTATTGGTAACACTGGACAGCAAGTAACTGGACGCCTGTAAAAATTAGTTACTAGTGATAAAAGTTAAGTAATAATGTTAGAATAAAAAAATTGATAACAGTGGAAAATTCCGAATGCGAGCGCCAGCGAGCGTGGTGAACCACGAGTATCGATTTTTTCGTTCTAATCAAGTAACAGACTATATTTTCTTCTCGATCACATATTCATTCTATACCTTGATATATAATGAAAATACATGCAAAAAACATCAGAAGCAAGTGTGTCAGAATAAATATTCTAATTAAAAATGATTTAGGCATTATTGTATTCAATTATGGTTTGGGAGAAAAACTTTTTTTTAAATTATTTTTTTCTGGGGCAAGATATTTTTTTTGATTTGTTTCCAATTTTTTCTTATTTTTATGGGTTTTTTATTTTTTTCTGTTCCTTTTTTTTTGTTTTTTTCTGATTTTTTTGTTTTTTTATTGATTTTTTCTACTTTTTCTTATTCTTTCTATTATTTTTCTGGTTTTTATTCTGATTTTTCAAATTCTTTCTGATCTTTTAAATTTTTTCCATTTTTTTCTGATTTTTTATAAATTTGTAAATTTTTAATCTAATTTAAAAAAAATTGGAAAAAACCCTATAAAAAAATAATTAAAAAAGTTTTTTTTTTAATTTCAAATGAAAAAAACGAAATTTTTTTTACTTTGGTGTTGACGACTACGATAACATCAGCCATGTTTATTGTCAGATATGAAATGATAATACTTAAGTGTCCTTATTACTTATTCATTCATCATTGACAAGATATTTTTTTTGATTTTTTTTGAGTTAATCTATTTTTTTATTTTTCTATTTTTTTTTCTGTTTTTGTATTTTTTTCTCATTTTTCCATTATTAAAAATGATCTCGGAATTATTATATTCACTAATGGTCGTGGAGAAACACTTATTTTTAAATTATTTTTTTCTTAGGCAAGACAATTTTTCTGATTTGTTTCCAATTTTTTTTAATTTTTTTATTATTTTTTTGTTTTTTCTTTTTTTTCAGTTTTTTTTCTGTTTTTTTTTTTTAATTGATTTCTTCCTATTCTTTCTGCTTTTTCTCATTCTTCCTATTATTTTTCTGTTTTTACTTTACCGACCTTCCTTCGAGAAAGGAAATTATTGTGAACGAGCTAAAAAAAAAAATTATATCCATTTTGAGGTCACCTGAGACGATTAAGACCATTTACAGATGGAAGTTGTCTGTCTGTCGGTCTGTCTGTCTGTCGGTCTGTCTGTCTGTCTGTCTATTTATAGTGTTGACAGCTACGATAACATTAGCCGTGTTTATTGTCACATATGAAATGCTAATACTTGGGTGTCTTTATTACTTTTACATTTCATCAGGGACAAGAAATTTTTTTTAAGTTAATCTTTTTTTTATTTTTCTGTTCTGTTTTCTTTTTGTAAATTTTTATCATTTTTCTAATTTATTCTGCCTCTTTTTTCTGTTTTCTGTTTTTTCTGATCTAGTAATTTTCTGTTATCTTTTTTTTTGTTTATTTCAGATTTTTTTATGATCTTTTATTGATTTTTCTGAAGTTTTTATTATTTTTTTATTTTTTCTAATTTTGTTAATTTTTCTAATTTTTCTCGTTTCTTTTCGGTTTTGTTTTTCTTAATATCTGTTAATTTTTTTTTGATTATTTCTGTATTCTCAATTTTTTTCTGTTTTTTCTTATTTTTTTAGATTTTTTCTGATTTTATCTAATTTTTTCAGATTATTTTATAAATTCATAAATATATGTCAAGCTAGTAAAAGCTTGTTAAAAAAGCTAGTATTCTTCAAAACGCTCAGAAATGATGGTACCTTTTTCTGATGGTCTACATGATTAAGTGTAGGTGAATAGCAACAAATGCATTTTCTGTCTTAATTTTCCTCAATAATCTACAGTATCTTCTTTTGCAGGGTCAAAATTTTTAAATATTAGACAGAAACGTAAATTTATCACAAAACACATTGCAGTGCCTTTTCTGCATTAATTTATAGTATTTCCAATTTACTCTACCCTTTTAGATGGAAGAGGATGAATAGGCGAAATTCCTAATTTCTGGAAAAAATACCACAACCTTCAGAACGGTGAAAAAAAATTTTTCAATTTTTTTTCGAAGTTAATCCAAAATAATTTTCCAAAAAAACGTTGCAGTTTGAACACTGAGAAAATCGCACCAAGATGTGGTAGAATAATGTTTTACAGCGTTGCCAAGCATTATTCACAATGTGAGCTGGTCGAAAACCTAATGACAAAGCCCTCGGTATACATAGATATTACTTAAGAATAACTAAATCGAGAACAGCCATCAAATATGAAGTCTTTATTTCAATATAATCCATACTGTCACAAGTTCTGTTTGATTCATATAATGAAACTGGGAACTCAGGAATATCAAAGGACTTATGACGTCAGAAGAAGCGACAATAACGCTTTTGTTTGAATGTCTCACTAAATTGGAGGGTTTTCGAGCGGCTTTTATTCAGATGTTACATAATATCTTCTAGGAAAAACTATGCATACATAATAATTTTTCACTATGTGTCAACTACAAGCATATTTGAACCGTCTATTCCAATTGATTAAGAGGAATTCTTCCCCTTCTTCCTTATTTCATACAAAAGTCAAATGGTGTTATATACCAAGAATTTTTTGGGGATCAATTATGAACCATAATTCTAATGAAAAAAAAAGTATTGAAGTAGATTTTTTTAAAAGCCCAATTTACGAGAAAAAATTATTTTCTCGGATTTTTGTGTTTTTCAAAACACTGTTCGCATAACTATTTAAATATTAACAAAATGCTACCATTCAAAAAAAATTTAATTCGTGTAGGCGCACAACAACAAAGTAGAATTTATCTCTAAAATTTTTGGAAAAAAATAAAATTAGAGCGAACATATTTTGTTTCTCGTAAATGGGGCTTTTTTCTCGCATGCTTTTTAGAGCTATGAATCATATTGATCCAGAAGAATTCCAAAAAATTGATTGGTAAATAACGTCGTTTGACTTTTATACGAAATAAGGTAGGGTATGGATTACTCTTAAATACCTGTATAAATAAATTTTTATTATCACAAAAATGTCGTGGAAATTGCTGTCCCTTTTTTTGCAGTATTTCGGTACTTCTAATTGGAGACAAGTAGCTCATTTTTTTTAAAACTATATAATTTCTAATAACTAGCGGTACCTTTTTTTATTAAAACTCCTCGATTAAGAACCTAGATCGTTTCATTCTAGACAGACACGCTGTTACCGTTTTTATTACCAAAACAAATGCATTTTCTGAGTTTATTATTGTACAAAGTTCGAGGAGATATTAAAACTAACCTTCGTTACTCGCGAAAGTAAAAGTTATGGACTTTAAAAATAAACCATAGCAGGAAATATCAAATAGCCCGATACGTTTAGCAGGGTTTCTAAGGCCGGTCACACACTTCAGTCTCAACTGACAGTTGAGTTCAACTGTACAGTTTAACTTCTTCGTGTGCGGGTATTACAGTCTCAGTTCAACTCAACTGTACTGCACAGTTGAACTGAAACGACTGAATTTTTAATTTTTTTAACTGAATGGTTTAACTGATCGTTGCGTGTGTGGGGGTGGCGTTGCCAACCGTACTATAATTATAGTATTTGTACGATAATTACAACTTCATGTACTATAAAATTTCAAAGTAAATCACAAATAATAACAATATACCAAAGGTTTTTCAATATACTGATCAATCACTGAGAAATTTCAAAAACAGATTTGAATAATCTTTAATAGCACTTGAAGCGCCCTCTAATAATTAATAATAAAATTGATGTGTAAATTATATAATATATTCATTTATTCATTAATGTAATCAATCTATAATTGAAAAATACTGCATAATTTATAAAATTTAGTTTATTAAATTAAATGTGATTCTTCGAATATGAAACGTCGAATTAAAACTAACTTATTCCAAACTTAATTTAGAATTAAAAAAAGTAGTAGGTAATATAACAAAAAACAGTCGAAAAAAAGATAAAGTTCTAGTGAATTTCACTAGGGCTTGCTGAAATTGTAATTTTTGATCGCAGGAAAACGCAAAAACAACGATAATTAGCATCTGTTAGGACAATCGTCAGTCATCCACACAATCAGTAATTCCGTCGTAGGCGAAGGATCTACGATTTTTAAGGATTTTTTAAGGGTATTTAAGGATTTTTGGGATTTCCAAGGATTTTTAAACTATTTTTAGGAGTTTTAATGTTTTTTAAGGATATTCTAGGATGTTTAAGAATTGCTTAACATTTTTAAGTAATTTTAAGTCTTTTTAAATATTTTTAATGATTTTAAAGTATTTTTAAGATTCTCTTAAGATTATTAAGGTTTTTTAAGGGTTTTAAGGTTTTTAAAATATTTTTAAGGTTTTTTGGGGATTTTTAAGAATTTTAAACTATTTTTAGGGATTTTAATGTTATTTAAGGATTATTTTAGGATGTTTAAGAATTTCTTAAGATTTTTAAGTAATTTTTAGTATTTTTAGGGTTTTTTTAAGGATGTTTAAGGGTTTTAAGGATTTTAAAGGATTTTTGGGATTTTAAAGGATTTTTAATGTTTTTTAAGAATTATTTTTGGATGTTTAAGAATTGCTTAAGATTTTTAAGTAATTTTAAGTCTTTTTAAGTATGTTTAAGGATTTTTTAAGGATATTAAAGAATTTTTAAATTTTTTTAAGAATTTTAAGGGATTTTTAAAGATTTTTAAGGAATTTTGTAATTTTCAAGAATTTTAATGGATTTTTTAGCATTATTTTAGAATATTTAAAAATTGCTTAAGATTTTTATGTCTTTTTAAGTATTTTTAACGATTTTTAAGGATTTTTTAAGAATTTTTTAAAAAAAATTTTAAGGATTTTTTAAGGATTTTAAAGTAGTTTTAAGATTTTGTTCGGATTATGGAGGATTTTTAAGGGTTTTAAAGTTTTTAAAGGATTTTTAAGTATTTTAAGATCTTCTTAAGATTTGTAAGGGTTTTAAGGTTTTTAAAAGATTTTAAGGATTTTTGTGATTTCAAAGGACTTTTAGGGATTTTTAAGAATTTTAAACCATTTTTAGGGATTTTAATGTTTTTTTAAGGAAAACTCACAGTGCATTAATTTCTTACTGTTGTTTTTCCTAGTTGCCTTCAGTGCAGTTCTAAAAGCGGGGAATTTTATTGTCTCTCTTTATGACCTTTAAGGATTATTTTAGGATGCTTAAGAATTTCTTAAGATTTTTAAGTAATTTTAAGTCTTTTTAAGTATTTTTAGGGATTTTAAAGTACTTTTAAGCTTTTTAAGGGTTTTAAAGGATTTTAAAGATTTTTAAGGATTTTTGGGATTTTTAATGATTTTTAAGGGTTTTAAGGTTTTTAAAGGATTTTTAAGTATTTTAACATTTTCTTAAGATTTTTAAGGGTTTGAAGATTTTTAAGGATTTTTGTGATTTCCAAGGACTTTTAGGGATTTTTAAGAATTTTAAACTATTTTTAGGGATTTAATGTTTTTTTAAGGAAAACTCACAGTGCATTGGTTTCTTACTGTTGTTTTTCCTAGTTGCCTTCAGTGCATTTCTAAAAACGGGGAATTTTATTGTCTCTCTTTATGAGTTTTAAGGATTATTTTAGGATGCTTAAGAATTTCTTAAGATTTTTAAGTAATTTTAAGTCTTTTTAAGTAATTTTAAGTCTTTTTAAGTAATTTTAAGTCTTTTTAAGTATTTTTAGGGATTTTAAAGTATTTTTAAGATTTTTAAGGGTTTTAAGGATTTTAAAGGATTTTTGGGATTATTAATGATTTTTAGGGATTTTTAAGAATTTTAAAATATTTTTTAGGATTCCAATGTTTTTTTAAGGATTATTTTAGGGTGTATAAGAATTGCTTAAGATTTCTAAGTAATTTTAAGGGCTTTAAGGATTTTAAAGATTTTTAAGGATTTTTGGGATTTTAATGATTTTTAGGGATTTTTAAGAATTTTAAACTATTTTTTAGGGATTTTAATGTTTTTTTAGGATGTTTAAGACTTGCTTAAGATTTTTAAGTAATTTTAAATCTTTTTAAGTATTTTTAGTGATCTTTAGGATTTTCTAAGTATTTTTAAGATTTTCTTAAGATCATTAAGGATTTTTTAATTTTTTTAAGAATTTTAAGGGATTTTTAATGATTTTGAATAAGTTTTAAGGATTTTAAAGGATACTTAAGGATTTCTTATTTACCAAGAGCAGAGGAAGTATAATTTATAATCCAGAAAGAGTTGATTTAATTCAGATAAATAATTGAGATAATTATATATTATTGTTGGTATCGTTTCTTCTTTATTGTACTATAATGTTCTCCAATGTACTACAATAATTTAAGTTCCCGTACTATAACAGCTTCCAATACAGTTGGCAACGTTGGTGGGGGTTCAACTGTACAGTTCTCAGTTCAATTCGTGTCAAGATCCAGTGCGGTTGGTTGTTTCTTAAAAAATGTCGCGGAATGAGCAAAACCAAGTGATAGTGGATTTTATTGCAATGTACAAATCGCAACCTTGTCTGTGGCAAGTAAAAAGTCATGACTATCAAGACCTGATGAAGAAGGATGCTGCATATGCCAAATTGGCAAAGAAGTTGAGCGAAATTGAATTCTAAATACCTACCTGCGTATACTTTTTTAAAAGTTTGTACAAGGCTTCTGGGATAATTTTGCAAAGACATTAAGGTGATATTCTGGTTAAGAATTTGAGATACTCATACTGTTGCCAGAAACCTCAAGGTAGTAGTTAATCTTTCGTGTGAAGATATTGTAGCTCTCATTACTGTATCTTTCTTCTTAATCAAAGGAGAAACCAGCACAAGCAACTTTTGATACACTGGTTCTGTCTTGCGCAAACCTAATGGTTCCCCATTCAGTTCCTTTAATAAGCTGATGCCCAAAGATTGATTTCGTCTTTGTAACCACTTCTTGCACCACTGCTTACGCTTTTTCGACTTTCTATTTCTTTCTAAAATTACACAAAGTAAACCCAAAACGGCCAAATCATCCTGCCCCCTCGAATCCATGATTAAAAACTGAAGGATTAGACTGAATGTGTGTGTGTGCATTGCAGTGTTCAGTTCAAACTGTCAGTTGAAACTGAACGTGCCGGGCCGGCCTAAGCTGTGAAATACAGTACAAAAAAATCTAAGTAGACTGAATGTGTGTGTGTATTGCAGTGTTCAGTTCAAACTGTCGGTTAAAACACAACGTGTGTGGCCGGCCTAAGCTGTCAAATTCAGTACAAAAAAATCTAAGTAGACTGAATGTGTGTGTGTATTGCAGTGTTCAGTTCAAACTGTCAGTTAAAACTCAACGTGTGTGGCCGGCCTAAGCTGTGAAATAAAATACAAAAAACTCTAAGTTTGTGTTTTTAACAAAATGTAAAATTTTGTAATAATTCTAAATTATTGTTTAATAAATGATTCATTCTTTTACAAGGTATACAAGATTTTTATTTGTTTATAATATTAGATTAGATAACACAATCTCTGTAATTTCAGGAATAGTAGGTTGCATAAATTACATCTTTACAATGAACAAATATTACGAAAATTGAGCGTAATTATAGCTAAACAATGTTTAAGTTGATATTAATCTGAGAAGTGGAATGCTCCAATTATACAATAAATAAAAATAATGCAGAAATTATTTTTTATGCGAATAATCTTCATATTCATATTACGCGAACTACATCAAAGTATACTAACACTACTTAACTGTATTTATAAAAAAAAAATAACAAAAACATGTGTTATTTTTTTCACTGCGCTGTTGCATGTTTGATCGTGTATACAACTTTTTAAGGAAATATTGAATATAAAACAATTTTTTACCCATAAATACGACCTTGCAGATAGGATTAAAAGGTATCAGTTTTGCATTTATGCAGATGAGAGGGAGAGTGGTTTTTATCGTGTGTTAATCAGGTTTTATATATAAAACACGGCGGACTTTTTGCATATTGAATAATAGCCGAGATTGCGTAGGTTGAATTAGTTTAAATAATTTATAGTGGATTTTGAAGTAAACCAAAAACCTGTTGAAAGGATATTTTTATAATAAATAAAGGATAATAAAACTTATAATCAAGATCGCATAAACGATTTTAAATTTAAATGTGTCTCGAAGGACCAATTAAAAGCCAAATTTTATGGAAGATATTTTATAAATTAATAATAAAATCAAAAATGTATGTTTCTATTGTGATCTTATCCAATAAATTGTCCAATTTATGTCCTAAAAACCAGTAGCTAGATATCTTTATTGAATATTTAAACCACGATTCGATTTGAAATGATACCGCGCTGTAAAAACCAGTTAAACGCATCTTCATGTTATTTCTAATTAAAGTGTTTACAGAAACAAGTCGTCCGAACTAAGAAGGCACTAAAACTCTTCAATATCTTTTAACAGTTATATCAATATTTATTTATTTTTATAGCTAAACTAGGAAGAGGAATGGTTGTGTTTACAAAACTCGAGTTAATATTTTTTTGTGTATATTTAATACGTTTTAGACTTCTAAAGTTTAGAGAAGTCTTATAATACTGCTCTGTCTGTCTGTTCGTCTGTCCGCATTTATAACTCAAAAACGAAAAGAGATAGAGACAAACGGTCAGCGCTAATAAACTAAGCATATCTTGAATAGCTCAATAACCGGAACCGGAAGTAGAGACAAACGGTCAACGGTAATAAACTAAGCCTACCTTGAATAGCTCCCTCCCTAACCGGAAATAGCATTCCGACATGAAATTTAATGCTGAATCGATATTTGAGATATCTTTTATGGTTCATGAGATAATGCGTGTTTAGAAGTCGTCACGTGCCTGCTAACGCGCAGGCGCTTCTGGCTTTTTATTATTGAGAACTGGTCCTAAAATATAGCCCTTATAAATCTGATGCCAAATTTAAATTATTTAATTTCGTTCCTAGGAGCGGCTGCAGCTACATCTTTGAGTATAATATTAAAGAAAAAAGCTTCATAAGATTCAAATAAGGAGAATCAATATGAGATTGACAATCCCACACAACTTTCTGAATAATTCTAATAAACTAGTTGTTTGAGATTTCATAAGGTCACTAAATTTCACTGAAAAATTATCCAGAATTACAATCATATTTATATTCCTATTTAAAATCACATTCAAAAGTAATATGTTAAAAAAGTTGTCCAATATATTTATTATTTCGCAGTAAAATATGCAAGTTTCAGCTTGTCTAATTACGTCATGTATGTGCTTTCTCTGTTTCCCTCAAGCGAGACGATAAAATTATCTTACCAAAAATATATTATAATCTTGTAAAAAAGAGTGAAGCACCATCAGGCCATATTTCAAACCAATGATTACCCGATTACGTATGCCTGAGGTGGCTGAGTTGAGGTAAAATAGTCCAACCGCCAAATACCATATAAAGTCATTGTTTTTTGGCTTCTTATTCTTCTCAAGCAAGACTGTCGCATGTTACTCTTCAAAATGGTTCAGTCCATTATGACTGAAAATCAGTGTTATTTAGTTACTTCAGTGAGACAGTAGCACAAAATGATTATGATATATGTATTTGCACTAAGCGACTTTTCCCGGTTCTAATTATTAATTGACTCGTCGACGCTGGGTATGTGTGCGCAGAAACCGAAAAGCATTTAAAGCTTTGTTGTCGGGATAGTTGCAGTGTTGCCAATGTCAACCAAATTTTAATACATGTTCTTTGATTTGAGGAAAAAAATACAATTTAGTAGTAATAGGTATGAGGAAAGCGTAAATATATATTATTAAATTTTATGCAATTCCGAAATTATCCTAAATATACGCCTGCTAATAACATTACAAAAGAATCACAACTCTCCTGAAATTATCCGTAACTCAGATAATTATCCTATGTTTGGCAACTATGCTTTTCTGGTAGGTTGTAAAACCGGAGCAAATACTGTATATAACCAACCATTTTACTGTGGCACAAGCTTCTAGATCATTGCGGAGAGAAATTGTCCCCCAAAATAGCGGTGTTAACTGCGCTTATTGTATAATAAATAATATAATATTTCTGATATTTCACAATAGTATTGTACACACTTAGAATAAAAAGTGAATAGTGCGTATTAGCAGTGATTTGATAATCATTTATAAAGTGTTTTAAGTGACAAAAAATGATTTGCCTTTAATAATTTCTTTTTAAATTTAATAAATGTGTGAAAAAATAAACCTTACAGTTCACGTTAGCTTTGCTTGTTTTTATTCAAGTTTAGGTAACTGATTGAAACGCAGTTATAAGTTAATAATAATGATAAAATACAATCCAATATTTCATTGGTTGGTCCTTCGATTGGTTGATGTTAACACGTCAACTGCCGTAGTAAATTATTCCAAACTTATATCGATTCTTAATCATATTAGTATATTTGTTCATTGTGTATGAGAAATAACTTGTATTTTTTATCTTCATTTTGGGGTTTATTAAATTTTCGTTAATGGGCCATCTTGCGTTTGTCAGTTGTACTGAGTGCTTAGAACATTAGTGGAATCTTTTTCCCTTGATGTAAGTGATACCGTGGTTCAGTAAATACCATGGTTCTAAATACCATATAGATGGGCTATATACATCTGATACCGGGTGCTCCACTCTGAACTTTTCGGGTTTTTGATCGCTTATTACTCAAAAACTGTTGGGAATAGAAACTCGCAGTTTTCGCCGGTTTTACTGAAATTTCTAAAAAGTTTTTTTCTCAATAATGGGGTCTTTTATCGTAATGCCGGTTTGGCCGGAAATTGACTTCGTTATTTTAAATAGAACACCATGTATATTTTTAGTCTAATATAAAGGTCAATCTTTAAGCATTCCAAACATACTTTGTGCGAAAAATATTTGATAAAATGTAATTAAACAACGTTAAACATTTGGTAAGGGAATTTTTTTCGGGACGAATTTAAAAATGTAAAAAATACACGGTGTTCCGTTTAAAGAAAACCATACAATTCTCATATGTCTTACATTCCTGGAGCACTCAGTATAATTAAAATTGTTTTTAGAATGTTGTCTTTTTTATATAAATCTCTCTTATTTTTGCACCGAAAAACAGTTTTTTTTAATAAAAAAAAAGACTGAAAATGGCTGTTTCCCTTAACGAAAAAATTGTGAATATGAAATGTCGAACTAAATAATAAATAAAACTAGGTTATACTAGATATAAAAAAATGATTCTTTTATATTTTTATTTTCAAAAATTAGCATATTAACTCAAAAGAAGTAGTAAAAATTTGGCAACAATGGCAAGTTTGATAAATTTAAAAATGAAAATGTTGTTAATTAAGGACGTCATCACTCATAGCACTTTTCATTTCCTGGTGTATGATTAACACCAAAATCTCAACATGATAACAGTAAATAACACACAGACAGATATAACACTAAAAATGGTCGAAATGGATTCACGGAACCTCAAAAGCTTCGTAAAGTTAGCTCTTAAAGTGCCAATTTTTTTTCTCGAAAATTTCCCATTTGTTAGTGCTTTAACTATTTTTTTTAATTTCAAGATCAGCCATGACAATCTACCAAAATGGACGAAATTTAGTACCTTGATTTAGTGCTTTGTTAGTGCTTCAAATAGTTTCTAAAGTGCTTGTCTATTTTTTATATATTTTAGATTTTAATTTCAACGTCAACCCCAAAACATTTTCCTACTGACTCAATTTTGGTATCAGTTTTTAGTGCTTTGTTAGTGCTTCTTAGTGCTTCAAAAAGTTGCAATCACGATTCTTTGCTTTTCGAGATTAATTTTCAAGGTCAGCCCTCAAATCATATGGGATTGATTTAAACCTAGAGTCATTTCTTGATACATCGTTAGTGCTTTTTAGTGCTTTAGACAGTTTTCTTAATACTTTTTCCTTTTCCTGATTATTCAGTATTTTTTGTTTCCAAATTTGCACCCAAATTCTTTTGTTGTTGTTGTTGTAAGGGAAAGTGGAATCTTATTTGGGATACTTTGAATAGAGTGGCCCGTTTATAAGTGACTACCTTATGTCATAAACTAAAAAGAAAGAGCAAAAAGTTATTGACCTGCTATAGATTTTATTTTTACGTGTACAAGGTGAGTCATGTTGCCGTGGCCACTGACCTTTTTTATTTTTAATGAAACATCCTGTATATTTTTCAATTTTTAGATTCTTCTCGTACTTCTGAATGTTTTTTGTGCATCACTTCTCTGCTTCCCTATATTTTTAGTACATTTGAAAAGAATTTGGGTGCCAAATTTGAAACAAAAAATACTGAACAATCAGGGAACGAAGAAAGCATTAAGAAACTACTAAAGCACTAAAAAGCACTAATAATGCGTCAAGAAACGACTAGATTTAAATCAATCCCATATGATGTGAGGGCTGACCTTGAAAAATTACCAAAATTGAGTCAATAGGAAAATGTTTTGGGGTTGAGGTTGAAGTTAAAATCTAAAATATCTAAAAAAATAGACAAGCACATTCGAAACTATTTGAAGCACTAAGAAGCACTAAATCAAAGTACCAAATTTTGTCCATTTTGGTAGATTGTAACTTGAAATTAAAAAATCCTGAATATGCAGAAAAGGGAAAAAGCACTAACGAAAATAGTTAAAGCACTAACAAATGGGAAATTTCCGGAAAAAAATTGACTCTTTGGGGTCGAACTTCACGGAGCTAACCTCAAAACGTAAAAACTCGGAATATCGAAAAAAATTATGATTACAATAGTTTCCTGTTGATACTTTGGTAAGTAGTGAATATTTGGAAAGCAACATTTGATCAATAATTATACCATTTGTTATGGGACACCTTGTATATATAAATACTTTATTTCCTAGAATAGATGTTACCTTTTTATAGAGTGTTTTCTCGATTAGGCGCTTAGATATTTACATGTCGACAAAAATTTTTAATGATTTTATTATCTTAAATTTCGTAAATGAAGACATTTTATTACTTGGAATTTATACATAAGTTGAGAAACTTAAACGTATATGATTATTTTAGTTTTTAATTATTTAAATTAAATAATTAAAATATAAAACAGGGTGTTCCAAAAAGATACCCGATTTGAGTACATTATTATACAAATCGGATAATTCTTTTTGAAACACCCGGTCTTTGATTAATTGTCTATATTTATAAAAAATGTACACCTACGTTAACAATACATTTTTTAAAAATATCCATTATGAATGTTCTTTTTATTTTATCTTTAATTTATTAGAATAGGCTTTACCAACTAAAAATAGTCTTATTTGAATACGAGTTATAATACGTGCCTAGAATATAAATGTATGAACAGATACGCACAAAAAAAATTGTTAATAACAAACAGTTTAAATAATTTCTCTGATTTCTTAAAACTTGCGTTACCATTTTTCTGAAGGTCTATATTTGATTTGAATTTGAAACTTAAAAAATCTAAATATATCTTAAAAAAATATTCCATAAAATTTAATATTTTTTTCTTTAAATATCTTAGAACTGACGTTATCTTCCCTTTTTTAAAGATTCTTGATTAATTGTCTATACGGACGATACCTTTTAAAACTTTTTCTACCTGATTAAGTGTCTGGATTTGAAAAATGAATGGAAATGAACCAAAATAAATACTTTTGCTTATAACAAACAATTTAAATGGTTTTATTTTCTTTGATCTCTGTTTTGGAGATTACATTGGTGAAAAAAAAATCTACAGGGACTATCGCCCTTCTCGAGTTATACAGGGAGAACTAAAAATGATATTTTTTTTATGCATGGAATTTTTATTAAAAGAAATATCAAAAAATGGAAAAGGAAAGTTTTACTAATAAATCTTCGATACGACGTTTCGTGTCAGCCACCATCAAGTTATTTTTTTTAATACGGACCCATCTTTTTTACTACAAAAATTGATAAACCACTTTAACGACGTTTTATCTGAAATAACTAACATCATCAGTGACAATAATTTTCAATTACAGTCCTGTCGTAGTTCTTTTGTAAAATCGTTTTAATTTCGTAAAACGATTATATCAATAAGTATTAAATTGCAAAAAAAGGCGCCAATAATTTTTCCAAGTCAAATTTTGTCAAAATTTTTCCAGTTACCTTAGCTTTTGAAAAGTTACGTCAAGTAGATATTTTGGTGGCATAGTACCTACCTATTACTGATAGTTGAATGATGCAATTAACTATGTGAGAAAGTTCAAAGTTAACTCGAGAAATTTTGACAAAATTGGACTTGGAAAAATTACTGGCGCCTTTTTTTTGACCTGATCTGTACTTCGACGTTACCTAACAAAAAAGTGCATTATCAGTGAAATAAAAAAAATGATATCAAAATTCTAGGGACGCTCAAACGGTGGTACGCCGTTTCAGGACTTCGGCCCATAGGGTAGCAGAATGGCTAGTGCAATCCTGGCCAAACTTCCCACATACATGTATGTGGAAAAAGTTCTAAAAATTTGAACTGGAAAAAAGTTTTCTTATGCAAAACTCTTAATTTGTATACCGAGTACCGTAAGAGCCGACCCGATCCTGCTCAAATTCAGTAGGATCCTTCCGTCTAGAATAATAAGTAGTAAAGTGAAAACGGGAACTCGATCGGAGCTTTCGTTCGATAGTTATATTGTTTACATCCAGTCAAAACTGTTTTCTATATGTTTTTATTTATAGCGCTCCACACTCAGACTTAAGCAGTGAAATAAAGTGCCACGTTTTTTAAATTAATAAATGTTTGATTTAGTTTTTTATTTTAAAACATTACTTTGCATTAAATGAGCCCTTCTACACATTTTCCTTCTCATTATTACTCTAAATTAATTTTATCATTATTATGCGCCAGTCAATTTTCACTAATAATTTACGAGGTGCAAGTTTTGAAAAGCTATAGTTCTGAAACTATAAATTGTAGGGGAAAAGGGGTTAAAAAATGTTGTACGACAATACCTATGCATTATATAGAAAAAAGTTTTAAACAAAAATTGTTGAGACTATTTTTTACTACAAAAATGATCTCTACTATTTTTCTTGTACGATGCACGGTTTGCGAGATATTTCACAAAACGTGTTTTTCAAGTTGGTAGCTGAAGATCGCCCCTCCACCCCCCATGTCCAGCCAACTTGAATTTACTTTCAGGGGACGCCCCTGGACATGTTGCAACATTCAAAACAGGTCTGTAAAAGATTGCAGAAAAAAAGTACCTGGGTCTTGGACTAGAAATCATATTTAAAATCTTCAATTCTTGTTATGTTGTTGTAACGCTCTTTGCGCCATCAAGCGGCTTTTGGAGCCTTAGTCCAGGCTTTCGATTGCCTCGGGCACCACTTTCTATTTATAGTATGAATACCACTTGCACGGGCAGCTTCAGTCTAAAAAGATACTCCAGGGGCTGTTATGGCATCGACAAGACGTTTGTGGCCAGAATGGACGGTCTTTACTTGCCCTACTGTGGTTGAGTGGGCATTTGGGTATTAGATGCGCAGATAAAGTAGAAACAAAAATAAGATTCCAATAAATAATAACTTTGATTATATCAAGATCCGGCGACGGTGCAGAAGAAAAGGTGTACAGCACGGTTCTTTATGGGACGGTACAGGCACGTATTCCGTGCTGGCGTGATGATCGGATGACGGTTCTGGACTCCGGTACAATTGGAATTGGCTTCGCTCTCTTGAGCTTGCCCAGTCTCTAAAGTCTCGGACTACCACTGCTATTCCAATTGGGACGGCCACCACAGCACCTAACTCGCTCGATAGACTGCGTTTGTCGTAACAAGTACGCGAGTGACTCCATATTTCGGTGGGGATTGCAACTGTAACGTCTGATCTTATATTCGAAGTGAATTCTAGTCCAGTGCCCTGCGCGATTTTATTTATATATGTTAATACGGAAATAAAAGTAACTTCGTTACATCGTATTATCTTTTTTATCCAAATTGTTAGTTAATGTTAAAGTATTATTGATGAAATCAAAACGAATTTACAAAAGAACTACGACAGGACCATAATTATAAAATTTTGTTACTGATGATACTAGTTATTTCAGATAAAACATCGTTAAATGACAAGTGTAATATATCACTGAATTTAAATTTTAACGGTTTATCAATTTTTGAAATAAAAAAGGGCAGGTCCGTATTAACAAAAATAACTTGATGGTGGCCATTAAGACACGAAACGGCGTATCGACGATTTATTACTACATTTTTGTAGAAAATTTGAAACACAATAAAACTTTCCATCTCCATTTATTGATATTTCTTTTAATAAAAATTATATGCATGGAAAAAAAAACAAAAATAGTATTTTTTGTTCTCCCTGTATAACTCGAGAAGGACGAGAGTCCCTGTAGATTTTTTTTTATTTAATCTTCTTCGTATCTCTTATGGTTTAGAATATAATAATGTTTGCATACGATAAAAGAAACGGCATGTACTTGATTTCAACTCGAAACAAAAAATCTATAGTGGTTCATAATTTTAGCTAACTATTTAAATTAAGATTCAATTTTTTTCAATGTTTTAGAACTGGCGTTGCCTTATTGTAAAAGTCTCGGTTAATTTTCTGTATTGGCGTTACCTTTTAAACATATATCTACCTGATTAAGTGTCTGGATTTTAAAAATGTGAAGGAATATGACACAAAACAAATACATTAATTTAATTTCAATTTGTAGCGGTTTTTTTTTGCTTTTGATTATAAAGTGAATTGACTAGAAATGTCAAATAAACATAATTTTTTCTATCAAAAAGTAGCTTCATTCACAAAAAATATTTGCAATTCAAGTTTTGATTAGTCCTTTTGGAGACGGCCCTGTATCGAAATCAAATTTGGTCCACACTTAACATATACGGTAAAGAAAGGCTGTTTTACCTCTTTTAAGCTTTTTCAATAAAATCGCTATACGGCATCTTAAAGACGAGAGGCAGCGCCTAGACATGAACGTTTTAGACGTAGACTAGGATAGCTTATCTCTTAACGTAATTTGTGGACGGTTTCACTTCCATATGGTAGAAAAAAATTATGAGAAAACACATGTTGGGTAAAGATTGCTAATAGCTAAAATTATGTAATTTCTTTAAGGCATGATAAGTTTCATTTTTATAAACAGGATAAAAAATATTAAAAATTATAAATTAGGTTAATTCAATCTTGTCAACTGTCAATATCCAATCAAGAGAATCCCCATCACTTTAATTAATGATTTAATGAATACCTTTTTAAATAAAGAATTTTGCGTGGGAAACTAGACTTCGACTTTTAATGATATTAAAAGAAAGTTTTTCAAGGACCACTCCGTGAAAGTTGATAACAAGGTTCAAAAACAGGATCAGATTAGATGCAAGTGACAGGTTAAGACAAATTTTAAATGTGGGATGTAGATGTAAGAATAATTAGGCACTATTACATTTTAAACATTTTAGTTTCTACCTTATTTTTTTTCTTTTATATAAATATTCAATGTCAATTGAGTATCCCTTGACTTTCGGAGAGTAAAGATGTATCGGTCGCAGTTCGAACGGTCAAAAACGATAAGGCTCGATGCACACTGTGATGCTGTTCACGGTTTAATCTCGCTCCGGTCTCGGTACATTCCAGATCCGGTCAAATATTATTAAACAAGAAATTCTCACTATCGTATTTCTTTAGTTCCGATCCGATATCGCGCCTGTACCGGTTCGCCGAAAAGAATATTTGACTAAAGAGGGGGGATCAGACCTGTCATGACTTGTACCGTAAAAATAAGTAATGTTTGTCTAAGGAACATATGTCCAAAACCGCTTATTAAGGGTGCGACAACACCTAGAAAGGGCTTAACGATAATTGGTTTTTCATGAATATCTTTCTAGAGGGGTACCATACAATATTCAAATTTTAGGTAGTGTCTAAGGGTACTAAGATACGTTTTTGACGTATTTTGTCTTGATTCTTCGAATTCACCAAGGGTAGTTTTCAAGGGGCGAGTTACCGAGTTACCCCTTTTTAGATATATTTTTAAACGATTAATTTTTAGATGATACATCAAGAGTACCTTTTTTTGGAAAATATTATTTTAATATGCATTTTCAAAAACAGTTGGTAAAAAAAATGTCTAAAAAAAGGGTAACTCATCCCTTGAAAACGGACCCTTTGTGAATTCTAAGAATCAAGACAAAATAATATTCATGAAAAACCAATTATCGTTACGCTCTTTCTAGGGGTTGTCGCACCCTAATAAAGCGGTTTTGGACATATGTTCATTAGACAAACATTACTTATTTTAAGGTGTTCTATCACCCCTAGAAGTATTGCTCGACAATTTTGGTCCACCTTGTCTATTTTTGAAATTTTCTTAATTTTTTGAAATTTTGTGATGTTTTTAGAAATTTGCGCCATACGGTTAAAATTTTACTCTAAAATTGATATTGTTTTTAATTCGCAAATAGTAACGGTTTATGGTGAAATTCACGCTAATAGTAAAGGGGCTGTAAGACTTTATGGTGAACGATATCCAGAACGGCGGCAGCCAAATGAACACATTTTCGTCAATTTGTCCCATAGGGTGGGTTGTATAAAAATTGTATTAACTGGAGTTTGGTTAACAGTCGTTTTATTTTAATTGACTAGTCAAAAATCTACCTGCTCTATAAAACTTTTTGGCGGCCGTTTTGTTTTATAAGGTTGGCAACGCAAAAATAGTTCGAATGGCATTGAACTATCAAAAATATAACCTAACAATAAAAGAAAAATAGTCTGTTTCTGTTTCTACTGGTTCTATAATATGCTGTCTCACCAGGTCTGCAGAATTTATACTTTCTCTATGGTCTGCAGCCTGAAGACTGGGTGTATATTGCCGGTTTCTAAAACGGTAAAAGTAATTAAAAGAGAAATAACAAGGTCTCCTAATTTTTCTGCTAAGGAAGAGAGGCTTCTTGTTGAAATAGTCAAAAAATATTTCAATAAAATTGAGTGCAAAAGGACTGATGCCATTTCCAACGAGGCAAAAAATAAGGCGTGGTATCATCACAAATTGTGGCCGACGGTTAGCAATAGAAATTAGACACTGGTCAATAGTTCTACTTGCAATGAACTTATCAATGCAACAAAAATCACTAACAACATGTAAAATTGAGCCCGTGGCCAAAAATCTTAACGCTAGGAGAATTTTTTGTTAAATAAAACTTCTTTCGATATAACCCAAAAACCTACTAACCTCTCTGTTGCCGAAACTAATACGGGAGAAAGTTCTTCTTCCAGAATATGTACAATTGCTTTCGATAACCGAAGCCTATACCTAAATTCCTCTTCACTCCACTCAGTAAAGTGGTTGGTTCTCATTCTGAAAGTCCTGGGATTTGGAGGATGTAAATACATATTTATTAACTCGTTGAAATCTTCATCATCTGTTAAATCCATTTTAAGTATAGAAAAAATAATAATAATCTTGAAAAACCGTAGCTAATAAACCTTTTGACAGCTAATTGAGTTTTAGGTTATAATAGCATCGTTAACTCCTAAACGTTCATTTTTGAAGGTTTGGTAAACTCACCATTTTAAACGGGGTTTTACGGTAAACGCGTTTTATACAACTCGCTTTGAGTAGTTAAACTTGGATTTACCGGTAACTGAGTTTTATACAACCCGCCCATAGATAATTAGAAACGGTTTAATGACAACAAGTGGTAGAATTCGTAATTAATGCAAAAAAACGTGTTATAAAAAAGTTTTTTTATGTGATAAATATAAGAAAAACTTTTTTTGTTGGACATTTAAATCGCAGAACGTAGATATTAACCCTTTATTTCACATGTGCAACTTTATAAAGTGGCCTAAATTTTAAATGCACCTTGTAAAAATGGGATACAAAATATTTTTCATTTTTTTTCTTCAAAAAGTGCACTATTTCTGGCGATACCCTGTATAATTATTGATCTCTAAAGCCTTTTATGACATTTGACTACTGTGTTATGTTTTTATGTACTTTAACAACAACCTAATCACTTCAGATACGACAGACAAATAAACATCTTTTCACTGAGTTTATGAGAGCAAAAAACTATCTGCGAACGTACCCTTAATAGTATTCTTCTTCTTTTAAGGCCTCAGCTCGTAATAGATTTACAGTAAATTGCACCTATTGTCTTTCCTTTTTTAGTACTCCACTCATTTGGTTGGTTTATTGTTTATTTCATACCTAATGTCAAAAAACACGTCAACTTCTGAATAAATTCCAGTACCTATAAAATTCCACATTCCTAAAACAATTTTTCACAATGTATCCATCATGTCCACCGTGTCAACTCCCGTGGCCTTATCCGCCTTGTGTTCCTTGCGGACCATGCGGATCCCTAGCATGTTGCGTCCCACCTGGAACACAATGTTTTTGCGAAGGTGCACCTACCCCTCCGTACGTATTCCTGCCGACGGGACCACTTCCAGAATGTCCAAAAAGGAAACCACCACCGTGTCCACCTCTACCACCCTGTCCAGGTCCTTATTGTTGTTATCAATAATTTGTGTTCATGTGGAAAATATATAAAAGTTTTGTTAGGATTTACAAAAACAGTGGAATTGTAAGAAACTAAAATAAAATAGTAATTAAAACATATCTGTTTTTACTTCTTAACTTAACCACAATAAGGGTGTATAGAAGGGAATTTTTACGTTTTTCGGTCCACTGTAGTATCCATTTTCACAATTTTTAAACGTGATTTCAAAACCCTTGCCATTGTTGCCAAATTTACAAAAAAGTGCCTTTTTGCTACCTTGACCAATTGGTAAAAATATTTTTTTTTCTAAATCAAGTATGCTATAACCTAATTTTAATTCCACTTTTTTATTTGGAGGGCCGTCTTAAACTTATATTGTTCAAAAACGCACTTTGATTTTGAATCACTCTTTTGTTACATATGATAACAAAATTTTATTCTAATTACGTTTCGTTAAAGAAAAAACCATTTTCAGTGTTTTACTTTAATTTGGAAAAAAAAATGTTTAATCCCTTAAGGGGGTATTGCACCTTCAGAATTTCAAAAATTCGATTTTTTTACATATTTATTATCTAGAAGACGTTAGAAATATGTTATGAAAACATTTTTGTCGAATTCGATTATTATAGAGACCCGAATAGGGCCAAGCACGAGCCTTTCATGGGACTTTCATGGGACTCAGCAGTGGTCGGGCTCACCTTCGCTTTTCCTGGCTAAAATTCTTTCAGCTATGAGTTTGACGAGATGTTTGTATATGATCTCTTTTCAGAAAACATGTCGCTATAGCGTGACTGAGGCTTTTTTTGTAAAAATAATGTTTGGTTCAATTTTTACAGCTTTGAATAGCTACAAAAACAGGCTATAGCTAATGTTACAAAAATTAAGAATTTTGTGTATTTTTTGTGTCAGGTGAGGTAGATGAACAATTTCTTACCACCAACTTTACTACCTGACTTTACTCGTATAATCAGTTAAGGATACCTTAAGATCACGCCTGTCGAAATCCATTTAATTCTAAACTAGGTTCTTAAAGTTTAAGAAAGTACAAATTGAACAAAAAAAATTTATCTGAATATCTTTTTTTAGTTCCTTCAGAATTCATTCTTGGGAATATAGTCGAAAATCAGGTTTGAAGGTGTAATACCCCCTTAATTCAGTAACTGCAAACTCACTAAATCCGTATCAATTATAAAACAGTGTGTTTCACATAAAGATTAATAACAAAAAAGAAGGCCTCGTTTCTGAGCAAGAAGGCGGATGTGACGTATTGGATCTATATGACATATATTACATCCTTAATTTACTGGAAGAAAACGCATATGCGAAATTAATACTTGACACACAAACAAACAGTGTTTAAATTATGAATTAATATAAATTAAATGATTTAAAATTGTAGATAGACTTATGTACTTTTAAAATATTCATTTATAATTTTACATTCTAAAACTGTCGGAAGTAATACCATTTTCAAAAATGACTACCTACATTTTAATTTATATAAATTTTACTGAAAACTTATCTAGAATTTATAATCCTGTCTATATACGTTCTTAATGTCACATTTAATATTAAATATTAAATCTAAACTAGTTATTATTTGGCAACATCCTTTTATAAACAGCTAATATTTTTCATCAAGTCACAGCTTGCATATCTGCTACGTCACTGCATACCTTCTATAGAATAATCCAAGATTACATTAACAGACTTATTTCGTCTCTTGTTAAAACTATTATCTCTTTCGCTCTTATAGCTGCTTCAAATATTATTTATTAATCCACACAATAAAAAGCCGATTCACTTTCAAATGTACTTTAGAGAAATGTTTTTAGCCAATCAGAAATATGCTATCTCGTTAGAATACTTAACCGACGTAGTTATGTCAGGTTAAGTGACGACTGCACCTATATATGGCGCTGTATTATTATCCCTCATAGAGAGCAGTAGCAACGTTTTTTAAGTAGCCGGCTACGGCTGTGCTTTTTTTACCATTGACTACAGCAAAATTTCTTCCGGTAGTCATATTTGTTCATATTACTTTATTACATTTTCACAGGTTTCACAAAATTATTGTACATAAATATACAAGTGAATAGTGAGTGACAACAGTGAATTAATCTAATTATTGTTAAAGTGTTAATAAATAATGTACCTGTATAATTTCTTTTGATTACAAACAAATGGGTGAGAAAATAACCCTTACATTACAATTCAATACATATTAATAGGTTTGTTCCCGAGGTGAGTTCCTAACTTGTTATGAACATACTGAGTTGCGCAGTATAAAATAACTCCTCCATTATTTTGTACTGCGCAGACTCCTGATCCTGATCCATTATTTTAAAACCGTTTTACTCAATTGTGAATTCTACTCTATTGTGAACATTTTACTCGATTTTAAATATTCACCATTTTACTCGGTTGTGAACATTCTCCTTTTTATTCGATTGTGAAAATTTTCCATTTTATTCGATTGTGAAAATTTTCCATTTTATTCGATTGTGAACATTTTCCATTTTACTCGGTTGTGAACATTTTTCTTTTTACTCAATTGTAAATATTCTCCAACAAATCTTAATTGTGAACATTCTTAATTTTACTCGATTGCAATTATTCTGTATTTTAGTAGATTGTGAACATTCTCCGTTTTACTTGAACATTCTCCTTGCGGAAAATGTTCATATTCAATTGTTCATTACTATTATACAAAAACACATATTTACTGGATTTTTTAAACAATATTGCTAATAGTTCATATAAATTTTGCATTCTTTAATAATTTATAGATGTTTTAAATGATGTTAATAAAGATGCTATTCGGTGAATAATTTCAGATATTACAAATGTTAATTTAATGATGTTAGTCAAGAAATATTAGTTAATAAGTTGAAGACTATACAGACCAATAAGCTTGCTTCCAATACTGTCTATACTGTTAAAAAATATGTTAAAAATCAGATTAGCACCAATCCTTGAAAAAACCAAGTGTTGAAAGTACTTCAACAAGTCCCCATTGGGGAGGTATTTGGGATGCTGCCATAAAGAGTACAAAATACCATTTATATCGTTTGGTTGGCAATGCTCAACTTGCCTTTGAAGAGCTAGGTACCATCCTGTACCAAATAGAGGCCTATTTGTCCACTCTCAAATGATACCCTAGACCTAAACAGTCTAATCCCAGGTCATTTTTTAATCGGTACCAGCTTAACTGCATACCCAGAAGCTGGTGTTAGCCAGTAACCTGAAAACCGTCTCTCCTTTTGGCAACGATGCACACAAATCTAACAGGTCAACAGAATACCTTAATAGACTCCAAAATAGGCCAAAATGGTTGTGTCCTGCCAAAAACCTTGAAGTTTATGACCTTGTCCTTTTAAAAGAGGACGATGCTCCTCCCTTAAAATGGCAATTAGCCAGAATCTTGGAAGTTCTTCCAGGCGCCGATAAAAAGGTTCGAGCCATTAAACTCCTGACCAAAGAAGGTGTCTTTACTAGACCAATAACGAAGGTCTGTCCTCTCCCTAAAGGCGATAATTTGCCTTAGCAATATTGATTTAGTTGTAGAATGTTTTTTTTATTGTTTCCTTTTTATTTCCCTCCTTGTGTAAATTATTTACATTTCACTTCTATTGAAGTTAGAAACTTCAACGGGGCGGGAATTTGTTGAAAGTGCTTCAACAAGTAAGTCCGTCCCTGCCACATTGTTAGTTGGTTGCCTCCACTAAACGGCAACGGCTAGGAAAAATACCGCAGAGTTAGTCCCTTTTTAAAACCTTAAATTGTAAAAATGACATTCCATATTCTTCCGCTTAACGGTTAAGTCGTGTCCACTCTAGTTCCTTTTGTTGCGTTGCCAAATTAAGTGCAATAGTGTAAATTAGTTATAAGTTTAATATTGTCAATTAGGTAGTTAATAGTGTAACCTCCAGAGATCTGTAAGTACAGCTACTCATGATAAATTCAACGAGGTTGGCCCACGAATTTACTTGTACCGCCATAAGGCACAATTGTAAATAGATGTAAATATTCAACGCTGCATATTATTCATAGATGAATAAATATAATAAACAAGTAAAGCATTTTTCTTCCTTAAATATTAGTCTTCGTATCAAAATCCCCGACTAGAAGCCTATGAATCAACTTCCTACTGAAATCAGTGCACCGGAGAGTTAGAAAAAGACTCCAAACGTGTTAGCGGATTTCACTTGTTAAACGGGGTCCCTAAACACCAGGTTATTCATAAATATCAATTTAGTTTTCATTTTCGAGTGGAACACGCAACTATAGAACAAATCCAACGTGTTATTAACAAAATTAAGCAATACTTGAAAGATAAAAACTACTACTCTGCGGTATTTCTTGATATTAGTCAAGCGTTTGACCAAATTTGGCATACTGGGCTATTGTATAAGATCAAAAAATTCCATCCCCTCAATTATTTCATCATCCTTTAATCCTAATTTGAAGAAGGACATTTTTGGTAAATCATCAAAATGAACACTCACCACTCCATTCAATAAATGCCGAGATTACACAAGGAAGCGTATACCTTCTATATACATCTGACTTACCAACCTCACCTAATGCGTTAACCGCCACATTTGTTGATAATACAGCTGTAATAACATAACATGCAAACCCACAAATCTCATCCCACTCACGTAACCTTCACTACAGTTACTCTAAACAGCAAAGAGGCAATGCTAAATATCTTGGAATGCATTTGGACAGAAGACTAATTTGGAAGAAGCACCTTTTCACAAAAAGAAAGCACCTTGGATTTAAACTTTACCAGTTATACTGGATAATTGGACGTAAATCCCAATTGTTACTAGAGAACAGAACATGGCGTTAGTATACAAGGTCATCCTAAACATATGGAACCAATTGTGGGGTTCAGCTTCTAATTTAAACATAGAAATCATGGAGAGGTTCCAATCAAAGGCATTACCCAATAATATTATTGCTTAGTGAAAGCTACACAAAACGATATTGGATTGTGTCTACATTTAGCTGTTAAAAAGTTAGCCTTAGCATATTTATTAATTAGATGTCTACAAATTGTAACGTTTTAAAATTATATTTATAAACAAATTTTTTAGGATATTTATCGAGTGATTGGAGTACCCGCCTTAAGAACGGTTAAGTAATCACCGCTCCTCTTATAGTTGAAGAGCAGACTTACAAAGATTAAAAATAATGTTCAGACAATTGCAGCAAAAAACTGGTCGTCGCCATTCGATAGTTTCACTCAGACGGATTGAACTAATTTCTTGACGATGATGACTGAGTGAAAATAAAAGGTTCTACACTGAAATAAATAATCTATCTTTACCTACATTATTTATAATAATTATAATAGGCATATAATGTTGCCACAATTCTAGAAAGTTAATTGAATTTCAAACATCTTTGTCCTTGTATATAGTGTATGTATAATGTTTTTATTAAAAAAAAAAATAACAAAAGAATATCTTGTTTTTAAAATCACTCTCAATGTGCCTTTCATTTTTAAAATTCATCACATATCACGTATTATCCGTATGTAAAAGTTAAGAACGTTAAAAGGCCACTTGACACGCTGACACGACTCGCTAATTAGACCGCTAACAAGATTCTTACTAATTTTTTTTTTTAGTTGGTATTATCGCGTATCATTAGAGCCTGAGATGTAAATGGTCTTTTTACACTAAGAAAAAATTTATTCATATCTTTGAAGCATATAAAATAAATATTTTTTAAATTATATTAGTATTTCTGTTTTAACATCAAGATGGTACTGGTAAATTTATATATTTTAAATGCCAAAAACTAAAATTAAGTTAATTAATTTAAATAAAAATGGATGCCCATTTATATCTTTAATCATATGGCGTCATTATGGGCCTGGTCACCTATAAAACCTATGAACAATATTCATAGCCTAGGGGGGCAATTTTTGACCATTTGCAACTTTTTAAAGTATTCGTATCTTGTTTACGTGCGCGTCCGTTCGCTAAATCCCAATTTTTTTACTAATCGCAAAGAAACGTGTACACGTTAATTTCAATCGTTTTGCAAAGGGCAGATTTTACTGTTCGTAACTAATAAAAGTCATCGCTTCTCGTCATACTGGGCTCAATTGAACTCTCTCATCATAGACGACAGAATTCTGAAACCCGAGCTGGAAACCCCAGGGGGAAAAAAGGACAGGAAACAGATTGTAATCAACGGTACAAATCATGAAGTTACGAAAACCCTAGGCAAGTTGAGAGAGCGATTCTACTGGGTAAATTACTGGTCCTCAAGAGACGATTGAAAGCTTGCATGAAGTAATATAACGTATATAACTATTTCTGATGGCATATCGTTCACCGGTACACGAGACACGGGGTCTAACCCTTGCTAGCATTATAATGGGACGAGAGCTGCATATTGTTACGATTTATTATCGCATTATTATAAAACCTTGATTCGTCACTTTACAGTATGAAGGTTATTCTTGTTTCAAAATCACCAGGTCTAAAGTTCCTGATTCAAATGAATTTTGAATGGGTGGAAATTATAAGATTTAAGGATTCTATGTTCTGATGACTTCTGCCGTCGTCCCACCAATAGCGACACGACAGCGACACAATGTCGCTAGAGCGTATTGTTTATGTTAAACCCGCGGTTTATATACACCGTATACCCACCAACGCTGCAGCAAAGAACATCCAAGCTGCGTATTGGCTTCCTGTTGCAACATTCAAACTGTCTGTAAGGCCGTCCTCCCACCAAGGCAGCGCAGCAGCCTTTTTTTAATTGTATTACAACTATTGTCCTGAGTTGTGGACTCGGGAAGATATCTCACGCTTGGTTATATGCGTGAGGCAGTGTTGGACTCTCCCCTGATCACCCTGCGAGAAGAGTCAGGTGCACACCAACTAAACCCTCCTCGGTTATCTGTAACCTGTCCTTTTTGTGTGGTGTTTCCATCTACCCTATTCAGGGATACAAAGTGGGTGTTGTTGATCTGAAATTGAAAAATTAATAACTTAAGATATTTATGGTATGTTAAATGTTATGAGTTTCTTTGACGTGTATGTTGGTGTTTCTAATGGCATGCAGGAGACGAGGAAGGAGTGTGGAGAAGTTTGTAGCTCTATAATCTAATATAGGGCGGATGTAGGTTTTGTAGGTGTGCAGCAATGTCCTTGGGTTACACCTGCCAAATGGTCCAACAAGGGCGTCAAGGAGAGAGGTTCGCCTCCTAACTCTGTCAAGAGTTTTTTGGACTTCGGTTCCCTAATTGAGAGTGCGCGTGAATCATACTCCCAAGTAGGTAACCTCATCCGAAGGGACGAGTCTCTCTCCCCAGAGCAGAATGTTGATTTCATTGAGGTTTTGGTTGGATTTTCGTGAGTAAATGGGATGTTTGAATATAATGAGTTGCGTCTTTTGGGGATTCAGGGTAACCCTCCACTTGCTACACCAGTGGGCAAGTCGATTGAGGAGTTGTTGTGTTTTGGTATTAAGAGCTCTGGTACGAAGAGCGGAGGCTGAGACTCGGGTATCGTCAGCATAGGGTTGTACATTTTGGCTAGGAGAAGGAGGGATATTGATGTCATGGGTGTAGATGACATATAGGACAGGGGCTAGGACGGAGCCTTGAGGGACTCCGGCTGAAGGAGTAAAGGGATCAGAGAGGGTTTCCTACTTTAACGCGGATGGTTCTGTTTTTGAGGTAGGAGTAGATAAGTTCGATGAATGGGATAGGGAGATTTATGTTGGAGAGCTTGCGAATAAGTCCGGCATACCAGACTTGATCGAAAGCCTTCTGAACATCAAACAGGGTGGAGTGGAGTGGAGTGATCAGACCTAAATCCATGTTGGAATTGGTGGATCAATCCCCTTTCATCCAGAAAGTCCCAGATACGCTCTTTGAGTAATGTTTCAAAGAGCTTACCCAGAACATTCGTCAAGGATATAGGCTGTAGGAGTTAGGGGATGTTGGGTCCTTTCGAGCTTTGGGGATAAGGATGGTGTGGGCAGATTTCCAACAAGTTGGAAAGTGGGAGTGACGAAGGCAGGCATTCATTAGGATGGTAAAGATGGGGAGTATGGTAGCAGGTAGGTTTTTTAAAGCTTGGACTTTTATTTGGTCAGGACCAGGAGCGGAATTTTTCCCCTGAAGACTTGTCGTGGCAATGTCCTGAGGAGGGAAGAGATTTAGGATTGGGTGTGGGATAGGGGGGTTTGGAGGATCTCTTCAAGTAGGAATATGAGATGGAAATTTGGATTAGGGAGACTGATTAGGGTATTTTGGAGGTGGCCATTGAAAGCCAAGGCCTTCTGGGCACGAGTGTGAAGGATTTGTCCGTCGACAAGGAGGTGGGAGTGACCTCAACCCACTTATTTTGACGATAAGTGTTCGTCTGAAGCCTTATGAGGGCATTCAGCCGGTTCCACTCGGTCTTAAGGACTCGATCTTGGGTTCTGACAAACTCGCGGTAAAGCTGGCGTTTTCGCCGGATGTTGGATAGACTGTGAGGAGTAAGAGGTTTTTGGGCAGTGTTAATGGATATTTGGAGAACAGCAACATCAAGGACTTGGGTGATGTTGTTACTGATGGAATTGGCAAGGATGGGATTTACAGGAAGGTTCTCAGATCTAAGAGGGATGGGATCGAAGAGGGAGGTTTCGGCCATTAAGGTTTGATTATCATAGATAATGGACCTGATCTCTGCATCTGTCTGTGAGGTGGGAGAGGTGTTATGGATTTTGGAAATGGGTAGTTCAATGAGGAGGTTGGAAAAGGTGATGCCATTCGCGTTGGAAGCATGATCGCCAAACTGTGTGTGTCTGGCGTTCAGGTCTCCAAAGAGAACATCTCGAGGAAGGGAGGAAATGTAATCAAAGAGATTGACTGATTGGGTATCTTTCGTGTTGAACCCATGGTTTACATACACCGTATATCCACCAACGCTGTAGCAAAGAAACATCCAAGCTGCGTGTCGGCTTCTTGTTGCCGAGCGACTCGATAGGTCCGTTTTGAAGCAACATTCAAGATGTGTGTGAATGAATTTTATGGCAAAAGAGAAAAATGAACACGACACGTTGCTTTGGTGGGACGACTCCATGTCGTCTGTTTGTGTCATGTCGCTGTTGCGCTGCTTGGATGGGACGAGGGCCTTACTGATTCCAGGAGCAACATGTTGACGATGGTTTTCCTGGAAATGAACCATCAATCTGCTACCGACATGAGCAAACGTTTTATGTGTCGGTTGTCATCGCACAGGTAACCTTTGGTGATAGAGAACTACTTCATCACGAGAATTTTTTTGGTACTCACCTAAAATTGAAATCATGTCAGCATATTCATTTGAAGTAAATGTAAATTCCATTTTTGTATACTTAGCGAAAGATTTCAGTACTGGTATTGGTATGACTTATTCCAATATAGTTGGAAAAAAAAGTAATAACTACTTTTTCTTTTGTTTAACGCAACGATAGATGTCGTGACTATCTATCATTTTAAAACACCAAATTCTATAGTTGAATTTTTGTATTTCAATTCTCTAAATTCAATTCTCTAAATTGATGGATCTCTTTATATGTGAAGGAATGCTTAACGGTCCTAGGCCACAATGTGTACAAATAAAGAAGAAATTGGCACAGTGTCAACGTCAACCATCAACTGTCACAGTTTTCTTCAGATCTAACAAATAGTATATAATAAATAAATTATTTTAACAAGAATTTACCAAGAAAAGAAGATAAACCTGGCAGTAAAAACTAAACCTTAAAATAATTAGTAGCTGAATTCAATAACGTCAAATGTCACAAGATTTGAAGAATAAGAGGTTACAGAAGAATTTCCTCTACCTGTCAATAAGTAAATTTAACCTATGGTTCTAATGTAAAAATATTGTACCTTTACAGTAAGTTTAACTAGATGAGATTATTTTATTTTTAATGTCTTGGGGATACCACGGTTCGTAGAAATAGTTTAAGTTAATTTAACTATATTTATATTAAATTGTCGTTCGTAATGAACAGTATCAAGGTCTTATTAGTTTTCGAAACAAAAGAAAGCAAAAAAAGTAAAAGGCACGACAGCAAGTTTTATTAAAATAAAGATAATGGTGGAACAATATTTACTACATTAAGCCAAATGTATATTTTTACTCTTTTGTGGTTTAATGTTACTTAAAGTATATTAAATAACGTACTATTGTATTCAGAACAACTAGATTATCAATACCAACGAAAAATAAATATAGGGGTAACATTTGACAAAAAGAGTTAAGGGTCGTTCCTAAGGAATGAAATGATAAGGGTGGCTCTTGGTAGTACACATTTATAGGCTTCAAGACATATATTATTCAGACTTTTTTCAGAATTTTATGTCCATACAATCTGGGACACCAGAAAATAAAAAAAAAATAGAAAATTTGAAAAAAAAAAACAAAAATGGTACTCTGAGATAAAAAAAATATTAAAAATTTAAATTATAAAATTCATAAAGGTAAAAAAATACGAAGTAAATTTAAAATAATTAAAATTTAACGTTATTTATTGTGATTTAGTGACTTTTAACGACTTAAATATGACTCAAAGAAACCTTGATTGGTACCTATAATTATAAAAATATAGTAACGGATCAGATCAACCATCACCATCGGTTGTAAAATTATAAATAACTCTTTCATAAAACCAGACACGTTTACATCTTGATCAAAATTGTTATTCATATGTTTTTTCTTCTCGATGACTATATTTCTCTCTATGCGTATACAAATAAATTTTAATGATTAAATTTTTTCTGAGAAATTATTTTTTAATATTAACGTGATATTTAGTTGAGAAACTGAAAATCAGAAAGTGCAAACTACTATTAATTACTGCTTCGTTGTTCAGTGAAAGGGAAAAATCTATGATGAAATAGAACCTTACGAAAATATTATGTTGCATCGAAGAAATGTAAATTTTTTTATAACAAATAACTTTGGAATGCTAAGTTAAATAAGAAAGAAAACAGAATAAACAAACAGAAAAATAATAAATGAGGATCAGCAACAGACACGATACAGAAATAAATATAAAAATATACGAAATAATTACTACAAATTTTCTTCTTTTTAAAAAACTTCTTCATTCATTCCCTTATCAACTTTCTTCTTTTCGTTCCTATTCATAATGTGTTTTAACCACGTTTTCCTTTGTCTGCACTTCTTTTTCTTGCTATATATTTTTGTTAATATTACCTTCTTCATTTATCTGTTTTGATCTTTTCTAATAATATTTCTGTTCCATCATATGTATTTCATTTTTTTCTCTCCTGTTCCCTTTATTGATGATACATACAAATTATTTTTATTAATATCTAATTCCTTCGTTATTACTATTCTTTCTTTTTATTATGTCCCTTATTCACCTGTTTTGTAGCATTTAGAGTGGATCATGAAACATCCTCTAATTACCATTTATCGGTACCATACGTTGGTACCTCAACATATCAATTGAGATTATTACTGACAAACTCAGTATGAAGAAGGAAATGCATAATATCATCCACCTACGGATGCTTACTAGGTACTTACTGCATCGCATCATCGGGCGGTACCCCGGATTTGGTGGTACCATCATCACTCAGCTTACATAGTTAGTACCACGCTCGTCACGAAAAACAATCGACGGACGTCGAGCCCACGTTTGTCTCGTTTTATATACAAGGTACATCAAATACTTTGAGAAAATGTGATTTTATATTTATGAATTAATTTAATATAAATCATTATTTGTTATTATTTAAATATTAGATTTTATTTCTATTTTTGTTTTTATTTTTCTATTTACAAATACCGCGATCAATACATACAGTAACTATTAATATTTATCAAGATCATAATTTTTAACACTTGTTTCGTAATAATTGATTGACGTTACAAGTGGGACGTCGTTCTAATACAAATCGATTATTAACGGTTCATTGTTTAATATTGATTATTGTTTTATTTTTCAATAGGTAAGGATGATGGAACTTAAGAAATAAAATAATTTATACCACTTATAGTTCTTTAAATTGAATAATGTACCATAAAGATTACGTAACGTAAATGCTATTGTAAATCAATTAAAATCTACAGCGTTATTACCAAAATATACGGTTAAAAAGGCAGGAAATATAACTTACATAAAGAATAATGTACATTATCGTAAATTATAAAATTTCAAACATTCGGTTTCTAAAAATAAGTAAAACACTAACCAGACTAAACATACATTACAGTTACATCAACCCTTGTTGCGTGTGATACCTCAACACACCCTTATTTGTTACCATAAATTCTCCATTTACTTCAGAAGGGAAGAACTTACTTCGTCTGTCTGATTTACCCTAGTCCTATTACTCTAGTAGGCGTTGTTTCCCTTCAAACAATTAAATAAACCCACCCCTGTTTTGTAAACAAACTATGACGTGCACTTTATATCTGAGTTTCTGCATGGCAACAAATGGAAATACAAAGATAACAATTTTATTAATAGGGTTGAAATAAATAAAATAATGTACGTCAGTGGATTCAAGCAGTTGAATAAACCCACATCTGTTTTGTAAACATTAATGGTAAAATTCTCCTTATGTCTTAGATTATGCTTAACAAACAAAAAGGTAACGCATTTATGCCAAAAAAACAATGTTATAAAAGGGTTAAAATAAATTAAATAGTATTTGTACATCAGTGGATCCAAATAATTAAATAAAACCACATTTCTTAGTTGACAAAAAATGGTAGCGCCTTTGTACCAAACAAGAAATAATAAAATAAATATTATTTTTCAACTCTAAACGTGTTTTAATCTCTCTCCCTATCTTTTCCTTTGTTCCTTTTTTTACTATTTCTTTGTATTTTTACCGTTTTTCATAATTGTTTCCTATTTTTCACTCTTTTTCAATATTTTCCTATTTTTCCCTACTTCTTTCTATTATTCCCAATGTGTCCCTATTTTTCGTATATTTCGTATATTTTCCAATTGTTCCTTATTTTCCCTATATTCCCCCTTGTATCCCTATTGTTGCCTACTTTCCCTATTTTCCCTATTTGTCATTATTTTTTCCTATTTTCCCCGATTTTTCCCTATTTGTCGCTATTTGTATGTATTTCCCCCTTTTTTTCTGGTATAATTGCCCAATTTTTTTCCATTTTTCTGAATTTTTTTCAGGTTTTTTTCTATTTTTCATTATTTTTTCCTTGTTTTTCCAATTATTCACTTTTTTTCTTCGTTTTTCTCTATTTTTCACTATTTTTTTATATTTTCCCGTATTATTTTTATTCTTCTCTGGTTTTCATTATTTTTTCCTATTTTTCCCTATTACCTTTATTTTTCCCCATTTGTCCCTATTTGCTTTATTTTCCCTATTTGACTTTATTTTCTATATTTGACTCTATTTTTCCCTGTTTTACTTTATTTTCCATATTTTTCACTATTTTTCCATATTTTCCCTACTTGTCCTGATTTTTCCCCATTTTTTCCATTTTTTTCCCCATTTTTTCTTATTTTTTCCTATTTTTTCTTATGAAATTGCAATAATTTTGTTGTATGCGTCGGCGTCGTATTCAATATTCATCTAGTATATCCAATTTACGAGTCTACCGACCATGCAAAAATCACCATAGAAATCAAAGTAACTATTGACATTTTAAATTAATCGTTACTAAAGAACGAATAGTTACTTTTTCAACATCTCTCTTTTTCGTTACGTTACAATTTTTGATTCTTATATCCTACCGCAAGCCGAGTTATGGATATTTTCAAGGGCTGCCAGGAAAACCAGCATTAAGTGACCAAAATTGCACAGTAAATAAAAAATTGAATATTCTGGCGAAAAATTAACGAAAAAAAAACGGAACTTTGTAGCACCCCTTGAAAATATCTATTTTCATAATTTCAGTATTTTTTCGTGTCAGAACTCAGTGGTGCTGTATTTAAGACCAGCCCTAAGTGACCAAAACTACCCAGTAAATAAAAAAGGGTGCGGCATGAAGTTAGCACCCCAAAATTTATTTTTTTTTGTAATTTCCGAAAATTCCCAGAACTCTTTGCAAAACCTAGCGAGGGCTCTAGAACTCTTTATTTCTGAGATATCTATTCATCCAGAACTCTTTTTTCTCACAAAAGAGGTGCGGCATGAAATTGCAGAACTTTATCTGCACCCCCTCGCGAACTGTAGAACTCTTCGAGACGAGTCCAAAACTCCGAAAAAATCAAAGGGTTCCGGCAATTAGGGTGTCATCTTCCGGGCGGTGGTTCTATCTCTTTAGTTAGTAGTCCTGTAAGTAAAAACATGGTTACGCAGAAAAAAAAGGTAACCTAATTATACTAAAAAAAAAATAACACATTACAGATTCCAAATAATGACAAAATAAAGTTAAAAAAAGTATAATACGCTACTGGTTATATATCCTATCTTTTTCCTTTACAGTTATAATAGTAAAAAAAGAATAGTGTATATATCCTACAGGACGAAAAACTGGTAACTGGTAACGCAATTACAAATTCCAAATAGTGACAAAAAAGTTGTGAATTGGTTCCAAAAATCAATGTTAACAATATCTTTCTAATTTAAAGCTCCTGTAAGTCAAAAAATGTAACGCTCTTATCCTGCAGGGCCTAAAAAGGTAACGCAAATATACCAAGAAATTACAGTTTTCTAAAATAAAGTAAAAAAAACCATTATAGGACATTTGTTATAGACCCTAGACCTATCTCCTTTAGAATCTTGTACAGAACTAAAAACTGGTAACGCAATTATATGTACCATATTATAGCTGAATTGGTTCCAAAAATCCATCTAAACATTATCGTTCTAAGCAATTAAGCACAAAGTAAGGTACCACAAGAATATATTGACATAGAAAGGAAACTAGTTTCGGTCACAGACCACCATTAGGTACAAACGTTCAAAAATTAGAATACAAAATTAAAGACAAATAAGGTACATTTATCATTATTTTATACTATGTAAAGAGAGAAAAATAAAGATTCACTCCATGTGAGCGCCATTAAGGGTAAGAAAGGTTAAGTAGACATAATGGCACAGGAGAAAAATTATATAAAAATTACAAACTAGAAATAATGAATATTAAAATATGAAGTGGTTACTCACCAACCGCCTATAAGAAGTACTATTAAGTAATATTTTTTTGCTGAAAAGTGTAAGATGGCAAATCGGTTCGGTCTAGGATATCTCTAACATCCTAACTATGCGATAGAGTTTTGAGAGAGATAGAGATTCATCGAACCATCGTTTCATCTCTTTTTCTCAAAATAGCACAATTCTCACCGCTGGGCATGTGCATGAGTATATGTCAATGAGCAAAAATAATGGTAATGATGGTTATATAAAAACAGAGTTGTTAAAAAAATAATAAAACAAGTTATACATGTAGAACGCTTGATGGAGCTTAGGTACAGGCAATGTAAGAAAGAAGAAAAAGAAGAAGAAGAAGAGGGTGGCAAATTAAAGGTGACAGTAGGGTAAAAAAGATAGGTTAGGTTACTGAGGAAATATAAACAAGGATAGAGTAGAATGAGGAGGCCAAGCGATAGGAATACCTGAAAGGAACAGGAAATTAATGGACAATAGGGAGACAGGATTTCAAAGGTAAGAGTGTGAGTCAAAAAGGCCTTAAGATCCAATTATGTTTCTGAAACGATCTGATATCGGTTGCCTTTTTGACAGTCATGAAGCAGTTTGAATTCACATACGGAGAAGGAATGTTTAGAGGAAAGGATGTGGTTAGCAAACGAGGAAGGAGTGTTGGTAATGTGTGTTTGTATTTATCCATGGTTCTAATGTATTCTTTGATTCTAGTTGAAAGTTTTTTACTGATGTAGACATATTTGCAATCAGCACAGTAGAATTGATACACACCTGAGTGGCCAAGAGAAGGAATTTTGTCCTTGGAGTTAACTAGAAAGAATTGAAGATTATTGTTAGTTTTGAAAGCTACGTAAATGTTAAGTTTTTGAAGAACTTTGGGGATTTTATAAGAAATATTGCCCAATGAGTCTAAAAACTCGTATCTGTTTGAGATAAACCGTTAAGTGGGGAATTAAGTCTAAATTTGGAGAAGTATCTGGTATATAACTTATTAATCAATTCTAAGGGAAAATTGTTGTTGATTGCCAACTGTTTGATAATGTTATGTTCGGAGGTAAATACAGAACTTGAGAGTGGAATGGAAAAGGCTCTGGAAAGGAAACTGTTGAAGGAAGCGACCTTATGGGACATGGGATGATTAAAGATACAGGAAGATGAAGGCTTTCGTTTGATCAATAAGTCAAGAAAAGGTAGGGACAAGTTGGACCCGAACCCAATTGTGAATTTAATACAAGGGTGGAGAGAGCATCCTCTGAAGATCCTCAGAAGAGAACTAGACAGTCATCCACATATCGAACCCATATCGTGGATTCTGTGAGTCGGCAAAAACCTCGAAAAGTGTAAATATTTTGGAGCCTAACGAGACTAATTCTCCCCCCCCCCCCACCGTTTTCGAGGTTGACGAACACGATGTTGGCTAGAGTTCGAATTTAACAACAAAATCACTTTTTTTGACCTACTTATTTCTAAGAACCTTCTTTTCACACGTTAGAATTTCGAAACCTACCGAAAGCCTACCACCACAGATACCTTGATTAACTTCCACTCTAATCCCTCTACATCGCACAAACCAGCTTCTTTCAACAGCCTTCTACACAGTGCCTTTTCGATCCCTTTAACCCCTACAGCATTCACGTCTGAATTCAACATTATTAAACAACTTGCTATCAATAACAATTACCCGTTATATATCATCAACAAACTTTATACAAAATTCTATATTAAATTTAGATTAAATTCTCCCCATATTTCTTTTAATACACACTGCTGACTCCCTTATCAACATAAGGGAGTCAGTGGTGGTAGGTTTTGGATAGATTTCGAATTCTATACAGGAAGACGAAGGGATTTATTGGACCAATAAGTCAAGAACAGGTAGGGACAAGTTGGACCTGAACCCAATTGTGAATTTAATACAAGGGTGGAGGGTGTTGAAGTAAGATAGATGAGAAGGAGGGAGCATCCTCTGAAGACCCTCGGAAGAGAAATAGACAGACATCCACATATCGAACCCATATTGTGGATTGTGTGAAACCTCGAAAAGTAAATATTTTAGAGCCTAGCGAGACTAATTCTCCCCCTTTCCCCGTTTTCGGGGATGCTGAACACGAAGTTGGTGGTTTAAACTTTTTTAGAGTTAACCCCACCCCCTACACGGCCAAAAACATCCCCCGAAAGAGGTGAAACGCGGATGCGCTGTCTCACACCGACACAATCTGCTTCCCCCTGTTTTAGAAGATGCTGAACACCATGGCAAAGTAATTTCTCAAACAGTCAAAAGCTCTTCTCTTATCCGGTGCACTTTATAAAACCGGGTATCAAAGTGGTAGTTTTGCCGTTTGAGGGGTTAGTTTGCTTCGGGGAAAAGAGGGGCAGTCAAATTCACATATAAGCTTCAAATCGAAGCGTTATGACATCAATTTGTGAAAAATTAAATGTGTGAAAAGTTTTAATTATTTATTTTTGGGATTACTTGAGTAAAGAAAGTTAAAGTAATAATGTTCTGACAGTACATCATCAGATGACGCATTTGCATTAGTATTAGTAATGTGTGATTACGTAAAATGCAAGAAAAGAAAAGGATGTACATATTGGGTACACGATATTTTCCGAGCTCAATTATTAGAATGGGGAATAATTTCATATAGTATATTTCGGAATGTCTTTACATAACTAATAAAGTAATAAAAATATCAGTGCCATTCGCCCGCATAATATTCCTTCGGGGATTCACATTTGTACACTTTATCGAGCGACGCTACACTTCATTCTCTAATTTTAAAGCCTGGCGACAATTCAACGCGTCAAGCTGCTTGAAGTTCAGCGGCACGTCGCGTAAGTGAGAACAGCTACATAGGAAACCACGAAAACTGTTTCAAGCGACATTTTAACGTTCGATGAAGTCGTGTTTCCGATGAACGTGACGTCATGCATACACTTTCAAATGCGATATTTTTTCGAAAATTTATATAATGAAACTTAGTAAAATGGACATTTCATGTGAAATACAATCGACATATATATGTTTTAGAATTTATTTTTCCATTATACTTACCTAGAAATTACAAAATTTCAAGTAGTGACAAAATAAATTAAAAAGGCACTGGTTATTAGTTGGATTGGTACCTAATGTAAGAATGCATTTTTCTTATTAGTATAAATGTTTATTTTAACTCGAATGTTGATCCTCCAAAAGACACGAATTCCAAATTTGTAAACATCGTGCTCATAAGTTTCAAGTGGCCAGCAGACCTTGATGGGTCTCGTCTGAATAGATAAAAACTAGTATATCGTATCGATGGTGTTTAATAAACAAGGGTGTATCGTTTTGTGTGATTCCACGAATTGAATTTTGGTGAGTTTTCACTGGACAATATTATTATTTTTATTTATGACAATTGTACTATTATGTACTTATGGCAATTTTATTGCTATTGATTTATGGTGATTTTATTATTACTGATTTTAAAGAAACGAGAGTTCTTAACTTCGACATAACGATAAAAAGGATGTTGATATTCTCCTACTTATGCTATTGATACAGTTAGGTGAATTATTTAATATTTAATTGTTTAATGAAGCACTTTGCGTGATTCTGCCCCTAGTGCTGGTAGAAGGATATTTTGTGAGATTCTACCCCTAATATCCTTGGTATTTAAATAATGAAAAACACTGTTGCGTGATTCTGCCCCTAACTGTATATTGAATAATATTGTTTAATTGAATTGGTATTTAACTAATAAATAATTATATGGTTCTTATGGATTTATTAAAGTAAACTTAAAGGAGAAAACTATATATACGCACGTTTAAATTATATCTGATTACGACCAGAATGAATATGATTATTGGTGAATTAAAATAATGCAAAACACTGTTGCGTGATTCTGCCCCTCAGTGTATATTGATTAATAGTGTTTAATTGAATTGGTATTTAAATAATTAATACCTATGATGTTCTATGATGTTAAAGTAAAAGGAGAAAATGGTATCTACGAACGTTTAGATTATATTTCATTACGATCTGAATGAATATGATAATGATTGCTCATATGTGTCTTTTATTTATTTTCAGGTGTGTCATCTTGGACCTCATGTTAACAAAAAGAAAAAAATAAATAAATAAATAAAGATTAAAAAAAATACTTATATGTATTCACAGTTATTAAGTTGTTAAAATAAAATGTTTATAATTTCAATTTCTTAATTGCCTTTATCAATTATTATTTGGGCCACTCTTTACACTAAAAGAAATGTACATCCGATCGCTCTACAATCCCTGTAAGTCAATAAATGGGAAAGCACTTATCCTACAGAACCAAAAATGCTAACGCAATTATACTAAAACACTGCTCATCGAGATAGTGACAAAATAAATTAAAAAAAGTATCATAAGCCACTGCTTATAGGTCCTATGTCTTTTCTTTACAATCATGTAGTCAAAAAAATTATAGCGCAATTATCCTACAGGACGAAAAACAGCCATCGTATAAAAAAGAATTGTATGCTACTGGTTATTGGTAAATTTGTTCCCAAAATAAATGTAGGCCCTTATTTTACAGTTTCTGTAAGTCTAAAATAGTTACGCAGGACAAAAAACAGGTAAGGTAATTATACCAAGAAATTACAAATTTTAAATATTGACAAAATAAATTATATAAAAAACTGTACGTCTCTGATTATGATTTGGGTTGCTTCATAAAAAATTGTAAATCCTATCTCTCTAATTTGCACTTCCTACAACAAGTCAATAAATTATTATGCAAAACAAATATTTTAATAGGACCAAAAAAGGTATCGCAATAAATATATTGTACTAAGAAATTATAAATTTGATATAGTCACAAAATTATTTAAAACAAAAGCATTGTACGCAACCGGTTATTAGTTGAATTAGTTCTAATTTACAGTGCCTGTAAGGAAAAAAATGGTAACGCAAATATTTAAGGAAACAGCAAATTTCTAATAATAACCAAAATAAATACCAGTACGCTACTGTGTATTATGTGATTTTCTAGAAAATAAGTTCAGCTCCATTAAAACGAATACAATGAGTGGTAAATATTTTCATTTTCATAGCCATAACAAGTAATATTATAGCATAGGTATGATTTATGTTTGGTTACTTCCTACACTGCTATAAATTTTTTTTCTGTATATTTAGTGTCAGATTACATTTGTATTATTTAAATAAATGTTAAAAATGATATATTTTTTAATTATAAATTAGTTAAACACAAATTTCAGGTATTTATTGAAAATATCAAAAAGTTTTTTAATTCTAATTTATGTTACCTTTAAATTATGATTCCTATTGTTTGTGATGTATTTTCTTATTCAATATTTACCTTTTAACCAAATTTTTCTTGTCTATCAATAAAAAATATAAATAAATCGTTTAATTTTAAATAAACATTTTTTTTATTATGATAACACAGTCGTGGCATCGATCTAATAGTCCAGAAGCTTGATACTTTTTTTGCAGCAAAATTCTACATACACATTTTTATTTAAACAACTAACGGCCATTTTTATAATAAGTGTTTAATGTCACTTTAGCTATAGTAACTTTACAACTTTAAACTAATAATACTAATACAACTAAAGTTGGTTATTTCAAAAAATTAAGTATAGTATAGGGTGCTGTGCGCAAAGATTTTTGACAGTAACCAAGCTTTTGTCCTCTTTTTCTCTGCTGTAACGAGCGGCCCAAATAATAATTGATAAAAACAATTAAGAAATTGAAATTATAAACATTTTATTTTAACAACGTAATAACTGTGAATACATATATATTTTTTTAAATCTTTATTTCTTTTTTCCTTTTTGTTAATATGAGATCCGAGATGAGACACCTGAAAATAAATAAAAGACACATATGAGCAATTATTATAGTATTCATTCAGATCGTAATCAAATATAATTTAAACGTGCGTTGTTACGTTTTCTTGTGCCACCCTGTATTTTCATTCTTCCTCTACTCTGTATTTTTATAGTTTCCTGTTCGCTTTATTTTCCCTTTCCTATTTCTCCGCGTCATATGTTCTCCCTCCTTCTATCGGCATTTAATATAAATTACCTTCCCGTGCTAAGAACTTTCTTTTGTCTCTTTAATATCAGAGATAGACTTGTATATCTTTATATTGCCAGTGTTTCTACTGAAGATTTCTTTCTTGTCTCCCCTTTAATTATAGGGGTTTTGGTGGGTTTTTGGTCTTTTCCTGCTGTTCTAACGTCAGAGACGGTTGTTTTCCTTCTGGACGTTCAAGTTTGCCTGGTCCAAGAAGAAGCTTTTCCTGGACAACTAAGGACGGAACAGTTTACATCTAAAACAACAAAACCCTCAACCAACCTTGAAGAAGTTTTTTTATTGAAGAAAAAAAGAAAAATCTCTGATTTATCGTTAAATAAACAAATATAACGTTTCATTTGACTTTAATTTCCTTAATTCCAAAAAAAAGAAAGGACGGATTTTGAAATATATCACAGTTTTTTTTGTCAATTGTTTCTAATCACACCAAAAAATCAACTGACTGGCGTCCAAAATTTTTGTATTTAATATTTTATTTCTGATATATTTCAAATTCTATCAGAGATTTTTCTTTTTTTCTTCAATAAAAAAACTTCTTCAAAGCTTCTTCAAGGTAGGTTGAGGGTCTTGTTGTTTTAGATGTAAACTGTTCCGTCCTTAGTTGTCCAGGAAAAGCTTCTTCTTGGATCCGGAAAACTCGACCGTCCAGAAGGAAAACAACGGTCTCTGACGTTAGAACAGCAGGAAAAGACCAAAAACCCCTATAATTAAAGGGGAGACAAGAAAGAAATCTTCAGTAGAGACACTGGCAATATAAAGATATACAAGTCTTTCTCTAATATTAAAGAAATAAAAGAAAGTTCTTAGCACGGGAAGGTAATTTATATTAAATGCCGATGGGTGGCACAAGAAAACGTAACAGCGTATATATCGTTTTCTTTTTTCATTGTACTTAATTTAATCAATAAGAACATAATAATTATTAATTATTTAAATACCAATTCAAATAATCAATATTAATCAATATACACTGAGGGGCAGAATCACGCAACAGTGTTTTTAATTATTTCAATACCAAGGATATTAGGGGCAGAATCTCACAAAATATCATTCTACCAGCACTAGGGCCAGAGTCACGTAAAGTGCTTAACAAAAGGAACATCTACTGAGTACTAAGGGCAGAATCACGCAGAGTACTCCGTTCCTACACTGAGGGGCAGAATCACGCAACAGTGTCTATAATTATTTAAATACAAGGATATTATTGACATAATCACACAAAATATCTTTCTACCAGTACTAGGGGCAGAATTACGCAAAGTACTCCGTTCCAACAATATTTAAACAATAAATATTAATCTATATACACTGAGGGGCAGAATCACGCAACAGTGCTTCAGTAAACAATTAAGTATTAAATAATTTACATAACTGTATCAATAACAAAAGTACGAGAATATTATTTTTATCGTTATGTCGAAGTTAAGATCTAAATAAATAATAATAATATTGCCCAGTGAAAACTCACCAAAATTCAATTCGTGAACACACACAAAATGATATACCCTTGTTTATTAAACTCCATCGATATCAGAATTGGCAAAGACCCTCTGTTCGATTGGATTGAAAGAGTAACACTTGAGGACTAAAGAGCTTGTCTGAGGGCTAGATTCACACAAATGCATTTTGTGAATAAAAAAAAAGAAAAAAAATCGAAAAGAAGAATTGAGAATTCTTCTTTTTTTAAAGAATAAATAGTTGTTTTATGTCATTTTTCCTGACAGATAACATGTTTATACTGACAAATATCAAAAAATTAACTCACTGAAGAAGAATTAAGGCCACTGTTCGAGAGAGAAGAATACGCGCGGTCAGTTGCGTTTTTTTTTGACGCAGCGTTTCTTTGTTTTGTCAGTGAAAATTGTGTTTGTTTTATTGTTCCTAAAATGGATTATGTTAATCTAGACATGACTGGTAACTTCGATCACCAGCTCTTGGCCGACCACATCAAAGTTGGACGAACCTCCCAGTTGGCTCTTCGTACACGACCCAGTCACAAACCCCCATAGGAAGACATCTTCTTTTTCTTTTTAAGACTGTTACTATGAAGATCATTATTTGATCCATAATTCTCCTTTATCAAAAGTGACAAGTAGATAAATATTCGAAATGTCATGTCAGATCAAGACGACAAAAGAAAAGAAGAAAAGAAAAGTTAGATAAAAAATTTTATCAGGTGGACTAGGGGACTGAAATTTTATCAAGCCCACTACTACAGCAGTGTTAATAGGGCTAGATCTAGGCCCATCGGACTAAAATGTCAATCACTGATCGATATACTGAGAAACCGATTTTTATGTATTCAGGCGAGACCCAAGGGTCTGCCGTCCACTTGAAATTTATAACCGCTATGGTTGCATATTTGGGAATTTGTGTGTGTGTGTGTGTTTCGGATATATTCAATATTCGACATAAAATAAACATTTATACTAATAAGAAAAATGCATTCTTACATATAACTGAAAGGGGCCTCTTACTTATTGGATAATGAAGAAATTTAGTTTCTTATGTGGTTTAACAATTCTAAAACAACTGCTTTGCTCAAACCAAACTTAAAAAAAACTCCCAAGTCGTAGCAAGCTTCAAATGTATTCACTCGTTGCTTGTATATTTGTTGACAACGAATTCTATATATTATATTTTCTTCGTCATCAGAACTTGTTTCCATCATAGAATCAGTAGAAAAAGCCGAATCTGAGGTTTACATCGTACAAAACTCACAATTTTGAATTGAGGTTAAAGTGACAAATAATATCACTTTATAGTTAAATTAACTTTAAGAGGCAAAGGAGCTTAATGAAACTTGTAAACACCCTTAAAGTCATAAAGTATTTTTAAAGTTTATAATGAAAAGGGCCCTAAGTAGGGTTTCTTTTACTTTAATAAAAGTAGGCGTTGTGTAGGAGGATGTGCCTCAGCCAGTTTGTATATTTGAGAAACAAATATTTTTCAACTTAGCTACCGAACTATAAACGTATGCGTTTATCTGAACTTCGGAATAATAAACACGATTTTAACGATCTATATCAAGTTCGAATTAATGCAATTAAAGAGGAGCAGTAACCTCGGAATTTATAGATTTGTACGATATGATTAAATTAGGATATAATCAATAGATTCCTTTATCTATACACGTAAAGGGTAGTGTTTAGTGTCAAAGTTGAAACTATAATTACATGACACTGTTCTAAAAAATAAAAACCAATAAATATAAATACATCATTACGTTTTATTTATAAAACAGAATAAATGTCTGTCTATAGAACGGCATCTCAACTTTCTTCAGATCGCAAAAAAAATTATAGGCGCCAGCTAGACAGCAAAGATATTGCTGTTGTTATCATCGACTGACCTGTACGACAACTCTGACTTGTCCACTACGTTTTTCAGTACACTATCTCTGATATATTATATAAAAAATACAATATTTTTTACTTGAATTCATGTAACCAAACCAGAAGTGTTACATTCTTTAAAATAAAAAATTAAATCTTCAATATACCATTTAATAAAATGATCTAATAACTGGCATATTACTCAATCAATTTTTTTTAAGGAAATAAATAGAACTATCTACAAAAATTCCAATACAATGTTGAAATATCCCAAGAATGACTCTTGTTATCGGTCATCAGTCCCACCTATTGGGCATAATAATTATTTGCACTTTGTTTAGTCGGAATCGCAAGTGGATTTCGCGGTACACAGTTATGTAAACGGCTATCTTTATCGAAATGTTCCCGCAATGGTTCAGATTTAGAAAATAACAGTCATAGTCGTTTCTTAGCCGATGGAACGTAGGCACAAAAGCGGTTACAGCTATCTAAATCATCGTCTACGGTATTACACCCTGTAGCTATGTATAACATTGACGTAACAGGAAAAAGTTATTTAATAAAAACTGTTACGTAGAGTAATAGTAGAAAAAAAAGAAATAGTCTAATTTTATAAATATTTAATAGTTTTAAAAGGGTACAAAAGTCAGTTTTTAGTTATTCTATTAAAAAAAACAAATTTTTCAATGTGTTACTCTTTTCAAATGTAATAAAAAAATAAAAATCCAATTCATTAGAAAGTTCTTAATGATATCTTAATTTAATATATTAGTTCTTGGATATAGGAGATCATTTTATAAAATCTTAGAGCAGTTGTCCACCACTCCAAATATGGGAATATTTCTATTATTTGGATTTATCTAAAAAAAGTTGATTTATGTAGTTGAAATTTAAGTTAAATTTAAAATCAATTGTTTTTTATAACTGTATAGCTTAATTTATTTTTGATTTTATGTTTTCTTTTTTTTATTAAAATACTTAATGAAAATCAAAAGTGTAGTTCAATTTTTTTTGGCAGCAAACAGTAGAAAATTCGTTTTTAGAAAAAATCTAATTATTACTAGAATACAATCTCATTTTTGGTACAATTGTTATGAAATACCAGGTAAGGGCATAAAAAAAATTAAGTAATTTTATTATAAAAATGAATTGATCCTATTTTAAATACTTAAATTACAAATTTTACCTTTTCGAGCTTACATTTGAAATAAAATTACAATATGGATTAGTTAAAACAGTTTTTTTATTATAATAGTTTTCTAAACTGCCTTGAATACTAAGAAATTAAAAAGCTAATTAAATAAAAGTGCTTAGTAAGATCTGAATTTAATAAATCAAAAGATTATTTTATAAAATCTTAGTGCAGTTGGCCACCCACCGCCTCCCACCTTTACTTTTTGGAAATATTTCTATTACTTAAAAAAATAATTAGTTAAAGTCATGATCTCTTTTTTCAAGTTTTATTCCCTTTTAACGAGTTTTATTCAGTTTAAGCAATTTTTGTTTCCTTTTAACAAGTTTTCTTCCATTTTAGCAAGTTTTTCTCTCGTTTTACAATTTTTTCTCTCTTTCAGTAAGTTGTTTTCTCTTTTAGCAAGTTTTTTTCTGATATAGCAAGCTTTATTCTATTTTGGCAAGTTTTATTCCCTTTTAGCAAGTTTTATTCGCTTTTAGCAAGTTTTATTCCCTTTTAACGAGTTTCGTTCCCTTTAAGCAACTTTTGTTTCCTTAACAATTGCCTTCCCTTTTAGCAAGTTTTTCTCTCTTTTAACAAGTTTTTCTCTCTTTTAGCAAGTTTTCTCTCTTTTTAGCAAGTTTTCCTCTGATGCTTTATTCTATTTTAGCAAGATTCATTCGCTTTTAAAAGTTTCATTCCATTTTAGCAAGTTTCATTTCCTTTAAATAAATTTTGTTTGCTTTTTTCTTCCATTTCAGCAAATTTTCTTCCATTTTACCACGTTTTCTTCCATTTTACCACGTTTTCCTCCTTTTTAGCATGTTTTTCTTTCTTTTAGTAAGTTTTATTCTAGTTTAGCAATTTTCATTCTCTTTAAACTAGTTTTGGTATCTTTTGGCAAGTTTTCTCTTCCCTTTTAGTAAGTTTTCTTTGTTTTTAGCAAGTTGTCTTCACGTTTAGCAAGTTTTATCCCTTTTACGAGGTTTCTTTCCTATTACTAAGTTTTATTACTTTCCCGACCCACCTTCTAGAAGGGAAAGTATTGTGAATGAGCTAAAAAAAATTCGAGACAAAAACGGAAATATCCATTTTCGGGTCCCCTGAAATGATTAAGACCATTTCCAGATGGAAGTCTGTCTGTCTGTGTGTATTCTTCCACGATAGAGGCTACACGTTTATTCCGATTGAGCTGAAATTTGGTAATGGGGTTTAGGTTACCTGTCGGAAGAACCCATTAGTTTTCGTACTACATCTGTCAAACGGAAGTGTCACTATCAAAAAATAACAGATTAAATATCTCACGGAATTTGACTTGCAATATGTCATTTGGAATCCCTTGAAAAACTCTATTTAGAACAGTAAAAATTTCTTCTCCAACTGTCACCTGTCAAGAATAAAAAAATGTCAAAATTTGAAACTTTAGCATTATATATCTGAAAAAGTATTAATCCGATTTAGCTGAAATTTGGTATATGGATTTGGGTTACCCGTTGGCAGAACTCATTAGTTTTTGTATGACATCTGTCAAACGTGAGTGTCACTATTAAAAATGACAGATACAATGTCACGGAATTGGATGTGCAACTCATTTGAAAGCCCTTGAAAAACTCTATTCAGAACAGTCAAAATTATTTCTCCTTTTAGAAAGTTTTATTCCCTTTTAGTATTTTTTATTTTAAGGAAATCGAGGGCGGCCTTTATTAATTTGCAACTCTGTCATTGAAATATTGTGCTCCCTCTTGCAAGGCCTCCTACTTCATTATACTGAATTCTAAAGCTTCGGTAAACTAGATGATGATTCTCTGGACTGGGTTTGGTCCTGTCAGATCATCTTGTAAATTGGTTATACCTAAAATGCCTCTTCTGCTTTGCACCAATACGTCACCGTCAAACATTAAATAGCCTGTAGTTTATACTGGCCATTCTGCAGTTAGTGGTTCCCTTCTAGCAAGTTCTCTTCACTTTTAGCAGTTTTATTCCCTTGTCGTACGTTTTATTCTATTTTAGCAAATTTTATTCGCTTTTAGCAAGGAATATTTTCTTTTAGCAATTTTTATTCCATTTTAGCAAGTTTTATTCGTTTTAACACGTTTTGGTCTTCTTTGACCAGCCTCATTTAACAAGTTTTTGTGATCAGGTAATAAAGCACAAAGTCAGGTACTATAAAATTTAATTACAAAAATGTATAGTACTAACAGACAACTAGTTTCGGTCACTGACCATCATCAGGCCTAAAGATACAGACGTTCGTAATTAGTTATAAGATATAAAATTAGTTAGAAACCAAACTTACCAATATTAAGTACTAAGAAGGGGAGAAAAAATTTATAAATCACATAGTGAAGTAAACATATTAAGGGTAGAAAAAGTAAAAATTAAAAATGATGGAACTCGAAAAGAAATTGTACGGAATTATTACGAAAGTAAGTGAATGTAATAAAATAGAACTTAAAAATTAAAAGATAGGTTGCTCCCTATGGGGTAACCATGATTACCCATACAGAGGGACAGCACCTTTAGGGGGATCACCATCGCGAAGAAAGTATATAAAATTAACCACCCTACGTGGGGGCACAGAAATGGTCATAGCAGTGAAAAAAGAGGGTAAACCGTAACCCAAATTAGAAAGTAGCAAGTGCTCGTGGCAAAGAAACACTCACTTTCACCGTCGAAAGAAGAAAGTGACGAGATATATGGCAGATGACAGGGAAAAAAAATGAGGGAAAAGCAAGTGTCTCATACATATTGAAATGTGAATGGTAGTAACCAATATTCAAAAACTAACATAATACTAATAGTGGCAAAGGTGATTCCGAACCGCAGTTGACGTATTAAAAATGTAGAAAACAATTTAAAAAAATTTTGTGAGAAAATAACAAAATAAAATATAAACGCTTGATTAAGATAGGGAACAGACAAAGTAAGGAAAAAGAAGAAATCAAGAGCGAAAAATTATTAAAAGGAAAAAGAAGAGATTGACAAGTGGCAAGTGATTGATGGGAAGAAAAGGGAGGTTAAACATCAAAAGTGACAAAATAACAACAATAACAAGGGGGTTCCGGAGGGACAGGAGCGGTTAACGAATATAAAATGGAATACAGGGGGAGCACCAAGGGTGTCAATTGAACATAGATGAGGAAATTAATAAAATTGGTAGCAATAAAAAGGATTAATGAGTCACAATGAAATCTCTGAAACGGTCTGATAAGAAAATATGGTTCTCCTTAGGACGTAATTGTTCATTGGGATTATGTATGCAGGAGTTGATTTCGAACATCTCAAGGAGGTTTAATCTGTTACCTTTCTGGCAGTCGTGTAGAAGTCTAACATCAGCAAAGGAGAAAGAAAGTTTAGAGGAAAGAATGTGGTTAGCAAATGACGAAGTAGTATTGGTAATATCAGAATCTTTGTATTTCTTAATTGTTCTAAAGTGTTCTTTAATTCTAGTTGAAAGTATTCTACCTGACTGAATGATATAGACTGAATTACAGTAATTTTATCTTTGGAATTTACTAGAAAATATTGTAGGTTATTATTGGTTTTAAAAGCTATGTTAATCTCATATTAACGAAAAACTTTTGAAATTTTTTAGGAGATATTCCTTAAGTGTAACGAACCTGAAAAAACCTGTCTGTGAAATATTAATCAGAAGTGGGGCGTTGAGCCTAAATTTGGAGAAGAATCTAGTAAACAATTGTTGTTAACAGCCAGCTGTTTAATGATGTTCAGTTCGGAGGTGAAGGCCGAAAGTGATAGCAGAATGGAAAAGGCTCTAAAAAGAAAACTATAGATTTTCAATTCAAGTCGGGAAGAGGAAGGGTTCCGTTTGATGAGTAAATCGAGGAAAGGTAGGGACAAATTAAACTCGAATTCGATGGTAAATTTAATACGAGAGTGGAGTGTGTTGAGGTAAGAAAGGAATGAGGGGGCCTCATCTTGAGAGGCGCGAAAGAGCACCAGGCAGTCATCTATATAACGGGCGTAAAACAGGATTTTTTGAACAAAAGACAGGTGATGAAGGAAGGTGTTCTCTAAGTTGTTCATGAAGATTTCTGCGAGAAGGGGTGAGAGGTTAAACCCATGGCAAAACCGGAAGTTTGTTTAAAGAAATGACTGTCAAATTGAAAGAAATTTTGGTCTAAGGTTAGAGTGAGGAGAGAGATGAGATCTTTAGCTATTGTAGGGTTGGTGTTTTTATTGCGGAGTAGAATGTTGACAAGATAGATACATTCAGTGGGAGGAATGCTAGGAAACAAATTGGAGACATCAATGGAGAGAAGAAAAGAATCGTGTGGAATATGAATGTTCGATAGTCGTTTAGTGAGGTCTGCAGAGTTTTTATAAATTTTTTCTCCCCTTCTTAGTACTTAATATTGGTAAGGTTAGTTTCTAACTAATTTTATATCATAACTAATTAAGAACGTTTGTATCTTTAGGCCTGATGATGGTCTGTGACCGAAACTAGTTGCCTGCTAGTACTATACATTTTTATAATTAAATTTTGTGGTACCTGACTTGGTGCTTTATTACCTGAAACATTTGACCACATTTGAGAAATGGATAACCTTTGGGATTTAGTTTTTGTGATGTTTTAGCTATTTTTACTAATAACTTTTAACTTTCTTTTAGTCATTGTTCACTAATCCTCTTTTTACAAGTTTTCGCGTTTTTTAACCCTAGTGGAATCTTTGTTTTGGTTGTTTTGCTTTTAACTAATTTTTGCCCCTTTCAGTTACTGTTTCCCTAATGTCAGTCACTTTTAAAAAATATTACCAATTTTTTGTGAATTTTTACAAAATGTGAATTAATAGTCCCTACAAGTTTACGATGGGCACTCAAGTTGCAATTGGGATCTAGACGCTGCTCCACCTTGCGGCCTGTGGTGGAACGCTGCATGCACTATTTGCCCGTCTAGTTCGCGCGATCTGCCACAAATAGAAACATGTGTGATTCAGGGAATCTTATCGAAAAAGTGCGTTGACAGTCATTCTAAAATAAACAAAAAATAACTCACTGTCTTATTTCAGTTCTTTAAAGATTGTAAACTTTTACTTTCTCGATCTTCGTTTTTTTCCTAAAAAAATAAATCGTAAGATATATGTATGTATATTGTATACTTTAGTTACATTAACGTGAGGTAAAATAATTTACTTTAACACTTACCTCTGCGATTCCTCTAATTAACTAATTTTAAATATTGAACGCGTTGGTGTGCGCATTTGTTTGTTCTCCATATCAGCGCATCGCCACCGCGTCCGTCACCGCTCCCGCTATCGCTCTAGTTTACGCCTCGCTTTAACAAGTTTTATTTTATTTTAGCAATTTTAAGCAAGCTCTTGACATATTTTAACAGTGTCAGGCCTTTCTTGGCAAAATCTTAATCCATATTTTTAATTTGTAGGAGCTCTAAATCGAAGAGAATATTTAACGCTTGTTAGCAGATTTATAAATAAAATTGTAGATATTGTTTAGTAACTTTTACATTAACAATATTTCATGAACTTTTAGTTTCTTATTTACCAAATTGTAGGCAATATTTTGACCAATGTTTAGTTTTTTAGCAAATTTTTTAGAAACTTGGAACTTTTTTTATGATTTTAGTCCCTTTTATCAATGTTTTAGCATTTTTGATCAACTTCATTTTTAAAGACCATCTATTCCCTTTTAGCATTTTTAATTTATTTTTGATAAAAATTAACTAGTGCAGTTCAACTGAACTCAAGGAAGGGCATATTTTTTAATCATATTTTAACAATACAAATCAATTTTTAATTTTGATAGTATGATTATTTTTTTAGTACTTTTACGTGTGTAGTTTAACTGGACTTGGGGTTATATGTTTTAATTTATTTTTTAAACGAAACAATACAGGTCAATTTTTATTTTTAATTACATCAGTCCTTCTTTTTTTTGTAAAATCTCTATTTCATTAAAACAAGGGGTGAAATTCAACTGAATTTTCAATTTTTTGTTTGTTTAGAAAAGTAAAAAAATCTCCATTTTTGGTAAAAGAATAATGTATGTATCTTTTAATTAAGAATAATTAATATATTTAAACTTATTTAAAAAAAATAATAAAATGTTTTTTCTTTATTTCAGGTAAGCCAATCATGATGAACAATCATAATATTTAAGGTAATAATTTATTTACATTTTTAAAAATCGCGTTTTTCTAATGAATAAATTTATTTTTAATTTACTGATGATTCCAAAGAGGTAGAAACAGTTGTTAATAATTAACTTTTACAAAAGCCACTTATATTCATTATCAACCTAATTTTTGTAATTTGATTTCCATTTTTATTTTTTAAACAGTCTTATATATCTTCTTTTACAACTAAAGTAAACTAATTATAATAACAAATTAATGTCCTAAATTTTATGGCTCACAAAAAAGCCATAAGAGTAACAAAAGACCTCTTCATCGTCTACGAAAATAAAAATTAAGGCGGTTTTAACAAGTATCTTTTTAAACAAAACCATATGGCTTTGTGACCCATAAACGTAAGACACATCGAGATGTCCTGATTAAATATCTAGATAAGATAAGAACTAGAGTTACAAGATGATTTCTATAAGTGTTTTGAATATATTAAAATACGAATAAAAAATGAGTACGTTGGATTACAAGAAGAATAAATGACAGCGAGTTGAATGGAAGACAAAATAAGTGATGAAAGTTTTGATACATTGTTAATATTTATTTGAATAACTATTTTAAGTAGGTGGAAAAGTTTCTGTTTAATCTTTAATCTAGGTAAATATTATTTTATTGCTAAATAAAGCTAAATTTTCTTGTACTATAACGACATTAAAACATAGTATGTCTCTTTCGTCGATTCCTATGGGACCATCAACGCGACTTCCTGTGCGACTGTCAAACACGATTGGCCATATGCATATGCACAACACAAACCGCTATTCACTCCGAATGTGTGATACAAATCGTAGACCGTCATGCCATGCCATGTCATTGATGAGATGCGGTGTTTGGTTACCAATGCATTTAAGGAATTACCCGATCTAACCAAACCTGCCTCTGTTAGTGCTACTTCTTTTTTGTAATCTGTTGCAGGAAATGATAGCACATTGTTGAAGAATTGGTTGTCAGGAAATGACTTTATTTCAATAAATGCGTTGGTTTTTTCGGTACTTGCGTTTAATCTAATAATAAGATCAAACTAAATCTGTTAAAATTAAATTTGGTTATATTAGGTCAAAATAAAAAAAATTGTCTTGCTGTGTTTACCAAAAAATTGAAAATGAGTTTTATCGGTACTAGATAAAAAAATAATATATTGTTTTTATGTGGCCATTTCGTAATTCCACAATGCACGTCTTTATTAGGTTTGTTCTCACAAAAGATCCATAACAAGTTTGTGACAGTTATCAAACTAAGGTAAATGCGCATGTCCGTTTCTGATCGATTTCAAACAAGTTGTGTGAACAGCTGACAGAATAAAATAGTCAGCGGCTAACTTCAGGTTAAAAGTCCGCATACTGAACTGAAGTTAGAACAAAAGAAGATAACCAAGATAACCTAAAATTTTGTTTATTTTATGGTTGATTTTTTTGGGCGGATATCAACCGGGCACCAACCAGGTAGTAGCAAATAATACGATAATTGAACCGGGCACCAGAATTTTTAATCCTTAAAAGGAGCATCATCAACCGGGCACCATACACAGATGGACTGACTGACTACCTGCTTGTAAAAATAATTTTTAATTTTTAGATAAAATAATTCTTCATAGTTTCTTTTGCATTTGAAGATGTGCTCAAAAAACTAAAATTTAGATTTGCAAATTTGTTTTTTTTTTAATTTTAATTACACGTTAAATTATACTATTATTATTATTTTTATTATTCTTATTGTTATTATTACTTGCCAAAAAGTATATTTTAAAACTAAAAGAAAACATGAAATATTTGAAAATGTGTTTATTTATTACATTTTCTAAAATTACAATTGTTTCATTATTTCTAATTTTAATAAATTAAATAAATTTATATACGTTTTCTGCATTTTGTTTGGCAGTAAACAATATATCAACGGAATGTAATGTCCGTTTTGAAAACCATGGATTGTCAATAATTGAGTAATAAGAAAATGTACCATCCATATATAAAATATCAATATTGCACAAAGTACGAATATTCGTTTCACAACCAAATATATAGTTATTTTCCTAACAAGTGCGGAAAGTTATACTTTTCCGCAAGTGTTAGGAACAATATTTTTTCTACAAGCGCCTAGAATTAAAAAAATATTTTTTTGTCATTAAACAAAAATTTTCTTAGTGCTTCTTAATAAATAAAACATTAGGCTGAAAGTAATCATAGTAACCAAGCAAGAATTAATCTTTAATCATTTTAGCATTTATAAAATCAGTGTGAAAAATAACTTTTCCGCATTAGTGCGGATAAGTACAACTTTCCGCACGCTTGTAGAAAAATAATATTGTGATCTATGTTGTTTAAAAATAAAAAAAATCGTAATATACTTAATCTACTCTAATAATCTTAGTGCCCGGTTGACGGATAGGATTAAATGACCTTTTCGGTAATACAGGTAAATAGGGTCATTCGGTGCCCGATTAACACCCTCCGATTTTTTTATTTTTTAATTTTTGTTACCTAATCCAATTAATATTTACTTGACAAGAAATGGATAACCCCGGCGATGGTAAATAAAGCTTGCTTTTCTGGAACTTGATTATTGCTGCAAAATTGGGTTAATTAGTTTAAAATTAAATTTACCCATTATTTACTTTAGTGTTGGAGATGCAGTTGGTGAATTTTTACACTTTCTTTTTTATAGTAGTTGCTAGACCCAAATCCCTCTGCTATTTCATTCACTTTTTGTACGGTCTATTCTAAAATGCTCGATAAATTCTTTTCTGTTGAACTGGGGAACAATAAGTTCAATTTTTTTTTATTTTTAGTCTTTATTCTTTCCTCCAAAATATTTTCCAGTTCAGAGTCTGATTCTGTATCCGAAACATCGGAGAAATCAGAAAACTCAGAATCATCGGATAATTCAAAATCACTCATTTTAATTCAATAATAGAAAAATCGCGTTTAAAATAAATAAAAGACAAGGTTAAAGAAACATAAGGTTATAAATTATAAAAATAACTTTTTTATGTGTCAAAAATATTTCTGCTGGGTATTGCGCATGCTTCCGACAATTTGCTGTTAAATAATCCCCAAACTGTACGAACAGTTTGAAAACTATCAGCAAAACGTGTGTGAACATCATCAAAATGTTTTCAAACAATCCGAAAACCCTTGTGTGAACGCGTACAATCGATTGCGCAGAATCATGACAGATTCTGACTGTTCCTAACTTTAGTGAGAACAAACCTATTTATAGTTCCTATGCTTAATTGTCTATTCAGTACTTAATTAATTCGTTTATCATGGGAGATATTTAACAATTTAAATCAAGATTGAGGAATATTACTTATGCCCTGAACTGTTCCTAAGCAATTTGCTTAATGCTTTGCTAACCACTTTAAGTACTTTTGTGCCCAAAAAGCCCAGAGCTTATAAGCCCTTTTATCAAGCATTTCCCTATCTGTTTCATTTTCTTACGGTTGAGTGAGCTTGGCTTCGCTAAGGCGAGCTAAGGTGACCAGCTATCGATTGCCGAAAACAGAGTTCCAAAAAATGAAACCGTTCTCAAGTGCGCCAAATTTGTTAAACGATACTTTAAGTTGTTAAAAATAATTAATGTGATTAAGCTCAAATTTTATTATGGGTTCGTTCCACGAATAGAATTTGAAATATATCAGAAGTAAAATATTAAATAGAAAAATTTTGGACGCCAGTCAGTTGATTTTTTTGATGTGATTAGAAACAATTGACAAAAAAACTATGATATATTTCAAAATTCGTCCTTTCTTTTTTTGGATTAAGAAAATTAAACTCAAATGAAACGTTATATTTGTTTATTCGACGATAATGAAGCAGAGTTTTTTTCTTTTCTTTTCAAAATATTGAGCTTATCTTCTTTATGGTAGAGGGTCTTGTTTTTTTTTGGTGATGTGGCTATCTCGTTCGAACTGTCCCGTCTTCAGTTGTCCAGATAAACAAAGGTCTTCGTGGACCCGGCAAAACTTGACCACCGTCCAGATAAATGACAACTGCTTGGGTAGTGGAACCAGCAATGAGCAAACCACCAAAAAACCCCTATAAAATAAAGGGTAGACAAAGAAATCTTCAGTAGAAAACACTGGCGATATAAAGATATACAAAGTTTATTACTTGTACTCAATAGATAAAGAAAAAAGGAGGTTATTAGCATGGGTAAGGCATTTTATAAGAATGCCAAGAGAAGAGAGGGACATCAAGCGAATACGAAACTGTAAAATCTATGGATTAGAGGAATAATGAAAATAGAGGGTGGCACAAAAAAACGTAACATATCGTTGGGACAGAGGAACTGACAGACAGACGGACAGACAGATGGTTGTAGTTGACTTAGATCACTGAGAATAGTCTCGATTGCCGAAAACAGAGTTCCAAAATTTCCAAATTACACACTAATATTTACTAGTGTGACTTTAAAAATGTTCACGAAAGGGCTTGGTGCTTAGTTCGTAGGCCTTTTAGTGTACTCCCGAGCCTTTAAGTATGCTCGCGAGCACTTTTTACAAGCTCTAACCGCTAAGCCCTTTGGTAAAATGCTTTAAGCACCAAACACCGATTTTAAAATGTGTTCGTAAGCACGGTGCTCCCGAGCACAACAGTGCTTAGAGTGCTTAGCAAGGCACTAAGCACAATGCTTAGGGACAGCTCTGATTTTTTCCCATATTACAATTCAAGATATTTTTGTTTAATTGCCCTTATTTTTGTAAATAAACGTCAAGTTCAACAGACACTTCCACCTTAAATTTTTCAAAAAGTGCTTAGGCTAGTGCTCGTGAATTTAAACCACTTTTTGCTTAGTGCTTGGTGCACGCGAGCACTTTACTATAAAAGTGCTTAGGGCTCGTAATTTCTAAGCACTTTTTAGACCACACGGCTTACCTCATATGAGAATATTGGCTGAATGTATTTTCAGTATGATGGTGCTTCACCTCATTTTAGATTAATAATTAATAATTTTCCTAATATGTGGATAGACATGGGTGGAAAAAAAGAGTGGCCTCCAATGTCGCCAGACTTTAATCCAGTAGATTACCACGTTTGGGGATATCTAAAGACATAAGTATATTCATCTGAAATAAATACCTAGGAAGAACTGTATGACCGTATACAAAACGCTTGCGAGGAAATGAGAACTAATCCAGCCATGGTTAGAAAATCAGTTCTAAATATTATTCAGAGAGCAAGACTCTGTATTCAAGAAAATGGTTCACATTTTGAACAACTCCTTTAGATATTTTTTAATTGAACAATAAATTTTGTTTTGAAAATTATTTAGGCGATACCAAGACCACATACGGCGGAGACTCGAGAGTCTCGTTTCTGGTCTCGTTTGTATTCAGAATTTTTTTCAAAATTTTCGAGAAAAATAAACCAGCTAGCAGTATAAAAATTAAATTTTTTTTTATAAAAAAAAGGTCTGCATAGGTTACGATACATTTACGAAATATAACTTCTGTGAAATATTTTATTTTATAATTTTGGACTTCAGTTACAGCAAAGAGGTAGTGATGGGCAGAATCGAATACTTTTAAGAATTGAATCCTTGGTATTCGAATACATTTAAGAATCGAATACTGATTCGAGTCCGAGTACTTGACTACTTAACTTATACGAATAGATGAAACGATCAAACTATTAAAATGAAAAGCAATGATTCCTTAAAGAGCGTAGATTTATTTTATACTCATAGTTTTTATTTATTTTTTGATAACAAACTTCAAAACAATTAATTTTTATATAACGAATAGTGGTTATAGTTATTTTTGATTAAAAATTAAATAAAAAAATCTGAATGTTATACATTGTTTGGCTAGAGTTTGTTTAACCATCCTCTTTCGTTATGTCATAATCGCTGACGTATTTTGCTGTTTTACGTTTGTCATATATTATTTAAATGTTATTTTACACATAACCTCAAAATTAAAATATATATGTTAAGTATTGTTTTCAATGACGCATGTTAAGGTGTGTATGTATGAATAAATTGGTAATGCCAAAAATTGTATTTTAGTTTATGGGTTGCCTACCTTTTTACATAGTTTATTAATTTTTTTATTTTCAAACCTCCGTTTTCTTAACTTATTTGTTTCAAATTTTCTAGCTTAGGGGTGTTTAACGTGCCTAAGCATGATTTTTGACTAAATTAAAAAAATTACAGATGATCGAATCATGATTAAATGGCGAAAATAATGTATTATACGATTATATTTTTGGGGTGAACCCAAACGTTGTAGACTTCATTTGACGGTAAAAGCGCTATTCCAGCATCTCTTTCTCATTATACCGGGAAGGCATTTTGGCAATGAAAAATTAATTGATCTGTCAAAAGTAATAAATAACATTTACGTACATTTACATTTGTATTTGTATTTTAAGAATTATAAGAAATAGGAAAAAATAAGTTTAGTTCTTATTGTAAAAATTAGTATTTCTTACCTAGTACCCACAAATCCATAAACATGTGCGAAGCAAATGAACCTATAAAAAAGAGAAATTATTTTATTGGACGGTCAAGATTTATTTTTATATTATTTTATTTAGTAGAGCTTAATTTTTACTTGACTTGGAATCCGATTTTGGGCTTTTGCTAACGACAACTTTCAGGTATAAAGTTAGTGAGTGTTATTAACAATTATTTTTTATTTTTCGATTATAAAAAACATTTTTCGATTTTTTTTTGGTTTGATCTTTTTCTACGTTTTAAATCTCAATGTGTTAATGAGTAGTTTGTAGTTTATATAAAAAAGTATTTAAATATCATGGAAATACTGTATTAGAAATAAGTTCTAGCAATAACCAGATTTGACACGATTAGACGAGACAAATGGTTACGAGACGAGACCGAGACTGAAACGAGACTTATTTTTTTCTCAACTTACGAGACCGAGACGAGATTTTTGAAATTCTCGCCTTATCTCGTCTCGTGTGAAGCCCTAATGAAACCAATAATTTTTTTGGTATTTTATTTTATTTTTTCTCTATTTGAGGTAAAAATTACTTTCATGCAAAATTGAGATTCTACAACTTTCTGTCTTAAACAAACCTTCGCTTTAATTATAGACAAATTTCGGGAGGACATGTTTTGGTCAAAAACTTATTAAATGTTTTTTTTAACGATTATTTCAACCCGTGCACAACCATTGGTTTTTACGGGACCATCTTTGTTTATTTACATCTACCCCTCTTTAAAAAAAATTATCTTGTATACTGTTTGCTTTTTTGTAAATAAACATTATTATTATTATTTTGCACTTGTTTTAATATTGAATCAATGTTTTATTAAGCAAAAACCTAAAAAGCAGTTTACATTGGTACCATAAAAGAACGATGTTGAAAACTATGAGCATTATCACTAAAAAAAAAACAATTCCTAACTATGTATGTTTGCTTTTAGAATGTTAGTAGTAGAATGAAATGTGCAGTCTCAAGAAAAATGAATTCGAACTCAACTTTTTCCGCTCTTTTCGAATATGCAATCCAATTTTTTAAATTTTGATATACAGGGTGTTGTTCTAGACCAAAATTATTTCCATAATTTTTTTTGAAGCCGGACCTGAATTTTAAATAGTTGTTGATTGTCTTAATAGAGCAGAACAAGCTTGCCAAATATCAGAAAAATATACGGGATGGTTCGAAATATACGGGTGGAAGGGTGGGGGGGGGGGAGTGAAAGAAATGAGCAAAATTGACAAAACATCCTGTAACTTAGTAATGAAGCCAACTTGACCCATAATATATATGTTTTTTGGATTCATCATATATATGTTTTTTTGGATTCATCCTTTATCCACAGTTAGCGTATGTACTTTTACCTATGAAACACCCTGTATAAACAAATTCATTACCATTCAATCTAAAAATTGAAACTATAACAAACATTAAACTCTAATAATGCGTTCAGGCAGCAATGAGGAAAATAAGACCAGTGTTGCTAATGGGCAAAAGAACAGCGAATGTTTAAAAATTTCGAACAAACTGTCACTTTCCTGAAAATTAAGTTAATATATTTATTATTATTAATTTAATTAAATCCAGATGGTTATCCATCTCTCAAGTGTGGTCAAATATTCAATAGCGAAATAAAACTCAATATCGTGTACTACAATATATTTGGAAAATTTTTAAGGGTAGTGAATATTTTCGGCTTATCTTCAGGCCTAGAAATTACAGGTCTAGGCCTGCAGATGGATATCAGCCGAAACTAGTAGCCGCACTTAAAAAAATTCCAAATATACTGTAGTACATGATTTTGAGTTTTATTAAGCTATTTAATTATTAATTTATTTATTATTAATTTATTTGAACCTTTATTTTTTATTCGGTTTTTAAACTTACTGATTTTCCCTTTTTCTTTTATGGTTCATATCTTGGGTCAAGAAGAGTGAAATTTCCGCTTTATGTTTTTGACTTGTCTTAGATTACTTGAATTGAAACTAATTACTAATAGAACGTTTTTATCTGCTGAATTTATTTTTATGGAAACTATTTATTTTCATCAACTAAAATAATTGACAAAACAGTATTACGAATTAAAAAAATAGTCATAATTTTATGTAACTCGTCATACTTAAAGCATGCAGACATTATACGACATATTCTAATAGCGCCAAAGATGATGTCTCCTACAACTCCACCCATCAAATACGAAGTACAAAACGACCTTCCTACAGTTTAAAATTTGCATTTTCATTCTTCTTATCGGTATTTAAAAGAACGAAGAACCCGTAAGCATTAGCTGTGCTTGACAAGAGATTGTCATATGAATGTGTGGCGGAATGTCTATATGATATTAATAAATATATACATTGAAATAAATATTTTTACTATTATATTTGTATGCTTGGTATATTGCATAAAGGCGGAGAGAGTTTTATCAAATGGTTGTTTTACCAGTGATTTTTTTCTTGAAAATAATAAAACTGTTTTTTTTTGGGTATCTTTGTTGTACTCGTTTTACCGGTATTATATATTTTTATAAATTTAGGTGTTGTAGTTAGTAATAGTTAGTTTGGTAAGTTAAACTTTAAAATGGTAACTGACAATCAAGTCATATCGTTGCAGGTATAGGGTAGGCTCCATCTAACGTAATAAAAAAAATACTCATCTTGCAAATTTTCTAAATAGGTTCCCACACAACTGAATGAGTTGTAGTTAATTTCGGATACCTTACATATGTCAATTTAAAATTTTCAAAAAGTTATTAACTGTTTTTTAAAAATATTCAAGTGTATCAGTCCTCCCATGGTGATGGATCTTTGATACAATATATGGGAGCCTTGATATGTGACTAGGTATTTACAATTATAATAGACATTACTTTATTTAGAGTGGCTTTTGCCTCTAAGACTTTTACACTTTAAATTGCCTAAATTATCTAGCACTTTAAATTGTTGTGGGTAAGGGTAACTCTAAGTAAACGCTACAATTACTTACAAAACATTTATTTGTTATTCTTCAAAACATTAAAAACTACTATGCAAAACTGTTACAGAACATTATTATATTTCAAAAAATTAATGGAATATCTTAACATTTTTTGGCTTCTCCGATGTGCCAGAATCTTCGTCAACAATAGTCTTTTGTTTCTTGTTCTTTTTACCTTTGTTTTTGTCTTATTTACTGTATCGTCTACAATGTTTCTTTTAACGCTCTTTTTATTTTGCGCTCTCTGTTTCTTTTCCTGCCTTTTTTCATGCTCACTTTTAATTTCATCCATGTTAGGTGTGTCTGTCAGAATTTTTGTTTTTGTGGGTTTCCTGATTGAGCTGTACTGTTTTATTGGTGGTCTTATGTCCTCAAGTGCCTTCTTATGTGTAATTTGTCCAAAAATCAGATTCCGGAGTATGATTTAAATGCTCTGTATTGGTATTGGCTCTGTTCAATAAGTGCTGCTTCTACTCCTGGTGAACGTTCCCTATGAGTCAGCTATTCAGTAAGTGAAGGAGCTATTACTGCGTATGGTGTAGGATTTAGCTGTGAGGGTTCTGGTCGGTCAGTTACCATTGCAAGTAAGTTTTGCAATATCTTTCAGAGTAATATATCGATACCCTATTTCTAACAGGATGTACCCCACCCAATCTAAATTTTTCAGAAGACACTTAAAACTGTTTTATTTTGTTATTGTTCGCACCTAATGGAATTTTTTCATCTGGATATGATGATTACTCGTCACTCTGGATGGATAATAAGTTATTAGAAATATTTTTTTATATAAATGATAATACTTTGTTGCTTGCGCTTGATTGTTTTTTCATCAATATGTTGGATACTAAAAATTGTTTCTTACTTGTTTTATTTCCTTTCAGGTGGGATAAGACAAAATAAGCTGTATTAATGCATTAAAAAATATGTTTAATATCAGATAATAATGAGGACAATAAAAATACATTCAGTTACAGGATGGTACTCCAGGAAGTACATAATGAAAATAAAAATAACAGTAAAATGAAAATATAAATCACTGATTGAAACAGTATAGCAGAATTATATCCAATACTACTTCATTCATCAATCTTCAAATTTTTTTTATATTTCCTTTTTTGTGATTGAATGTTCTCTATCTATTGGTTCTTCAGTTTTTGCTACTTTGCCTATTTTTGCCCTGTTTGTTTTTGTTTTATTTTTATTGCCAATATCCTTTTCATAGTTTTCTAATCATTAACATTAGTTTTTGTTTCAATTTATTATTCTTCGGCGTGATTTGCTCACAATAAGGAATTGTATCTTAGAAAATCGGCCAGATTTGTACAGAATTTTCCCACTAGGTAGATATTTGAAATCAGTCACCTTCGAATCATTCTTGCTTCGCCCTGGGCGATTTGAGGTATATCTCATACATTAAAGATCGTCATAGTTGGGATAATACGTATGATTGAGATTTTTTACATCCAAAGGCTTCTATCATCCCTTATAATGCCAATATAATCAGTTGGAAGGAAAATATCTCTCCTTTCAGTCATCTTTCAATCAGGCTATGGTTGGAGCCACACTCCATTTGAGTGTGCCCTTTTCGAGTAGTTTTTGTTCAATATATCAATATTATATTTGGTAGCAAGAAGGGACAATGCATTAGATAAATAAACATTTTTATTTTGGAGAAAAGGATGTTTGGCTTGATTTAACTATGCAAGATATTTTCCGAATGTTTCACTATGCGAACACGGATGCACTCAGTTAATCTTGTAATTCATTTGAAAGGAAATTATGTACCTGTAATTTTGTTTTGTAATAAACGAGCACTCGCCTGTAATTTTGAGCATAATTTGAGAAAACGTCCAGTGAATCAAATTTCCCGTCGCTTTTTTCTTTTTGTTTAATTTCTTTTCTTCGCATGCTAGATCATTCGCAGATATAGGTTATTTCATCAAATTACGCCACTTTAGGATTGTAGGTGTCAACCAATATTCAGCTGGACGTACATACAATCGCATTTAGAATGTACGAAAGTAAATTCTTCTGATATGTTTAGGCAAAATAAACGCAATTAATTAATTTTCTTAAGGTGATTTCCTGGTGAGGTCCTATTTTTCTATCCGAAATATGTAAAAAACTACTTAATGAATATAAATAAATTTTTGGGACAATAACTAAGAGCAGATTATCTAGAATTTTACCTTAGAATTTCTGAGAAAAAAAATGAAGAGGCACTTTAAAATTTTTATAAACTCATTTATGAATTCCTAGATAATATAAAAGTTTAAATATGGTCTCAAAATTTGAATCAAGTTGATAGCAATGTATTCCAAAGTTAATCACGTGCAGTTGCTAAATAGTTGACCTCCCCTGTATTTAAATTCGATCCAGCAACGCGTTCCCGACAATGGAAGTGTCCGTTCTAGATCGAAAATAACTAATACACTTGTACTTTCGGGCTGCAAGCAGTCGTTTTTAAAATCTTTTAAGCTTTTTCTAGTTTTTGCAATGTACTCCTTCTTTATTCTTATAATTTCTATATCGTAAAATTTGCATGTGTCCTTTTAGGTGCAGGTTAAATTCTGTTCTACAAATCTTTTCGTACAAAGATTTTTTCAAGATCAGTTTTCTGTCAGCCTCACATTTATTTTTGAATAATGTATACATCTTTGTTACCGTCAATGTAAGTTCTAAAAACAGTCGACTTGAAACCCTCTCTCCGTAATGACTTATGTATCTAGGTAAACTTTCAATATGTTCCCTTATCCAGTCTAACTTTTCCTCTGAGTTCTCATTCGCTGGGACTTTCTTTCCTCTCTGATCCGGAGATGGATGGGTGCTATCATTGCGATTTTTAAGCCTTAGTGCGTAATCCAAGTGGTGGTTGCTTATTTTCAATACTCACAGAAAAAAAACTCTTGCAAACCTTATGATTATGTAACATAAACTGTCTTGTACATACTTTGTTACTTGCTGGTTGATGTTTGGGTCGTTTTCATGATCTTGTTGGTGCCTCGCTACTACAGAACCAAGCTGTTTGAGCATCCCAGGATTTGAAACCATAAAACCGCTCATGTATTTTTTCTGGATATCATCAGGTACTTTTTCTTTACATTTTAGTCGAAAGATACACTCGCTGGGGATACACATTTTAGATGCCACGGAGTTTACCTCTAATATTTTTGTATTCATCACCGGCATCTCTTTTTGATTTTCAGTAACTTCTTTTTTCCGCTTTTCTTCCACCACTTCAACATCTCCAAGGTTTTCCATATTTGACACATGTAATGTAGGTGTATCCTCATCGGACTCTGCAACCAAATAAAAGAAAATTACGCTTTATCTAGATGATTATTTACCATATTCTAGACACAAAATACTATTGGAATGTTCCTAAACATACACTAAAATAAAATTTACCGACATTACAGAATAATTTTTAAAAATAATTAGAAGTGCGAAAAGTTTTTGAATTTGGCAACCTCGTAGTTTATAATCTACTCCCCAAGTCGGCCATATCGGAATTTTCTGCTGGGTCACAGTCACAGTCCTAGTCGCCAGATTCCGGGAAAGGTTCAGAATCACTTCTTCGTACATTTGCAATAGAGCAGAAATAATTTTACGCGTACGAGATGTTCGTACATTATTTTCAGAGGTTTGTTCCCGAAGCGAGTTCCTAACTTGTTATGAACATACTGAGTTGCGCAGTATAAAATAACTCTTCCATTATTTTGTACTACGCAGACTCCTGATCCATTATTTTATAACTGCGCAACTCAGTATGTTCATAACAAGTTAGGAAATCGCTTCGGGAACAAGTCTTTTATTCACTCTAGAATCTGCATACAACTAATAGCAACACCAAGAAAAACATGTGCTTACGACTCGACAGAATACAATGTTGATAATACAGCAACTTTTGTCGTGTAGAGCAGGTTGTTGTTTAGACCACTATAGAATTCGTCTAATATTTAAACTAAAATGATCTATGTTACACATCGTTACCTAGACCACTATTGAATTACTTGAATATCAACTTTTTTGTCGACGCTCAAGTAAAATATTGTGTTTATATTGTTTAATATGAATATGTAACATATACCACTTTACAACTGATAGATTTTTGCTTCTAATATTGAAATCTGATGTAATTACATTTTGACAGAAATGTAAAACTCCAGTTTCAGGCTAACCAATTGTACTTTTGGACTGGAGATAATTTTACATTGTGTATGTGGGTTTTTTAATGTAAGTATGAGTTTATAGAGTAGCCTAAATTTGGAAATCTACCTCCGCCTGCAGTAACGAATGTAAACTTGTAGCAGTAATAAAACGAAACAAATTATTATTAATTATGAGTAAAAATAACAACGCTATATAACTGTAAATGTGCTCTGAAAAAAAAAAAATCTGCATAAAGGGAGAGTCTACTAGACATATAAATCTTATAAAATTATATAAATTTCTCACTAGTTTGCTCCATTTAACAATCAACATTTTTTCCTGTCTGTTACAAAACACCTACTCTTGATTTAGCAAAATCTAAATCCCACTCACTGTCATTATCTTGTAAGAAAATCCAAAATATAGTCGGTACAGGATTAAAAGAACAATTTAAAGCGTTTTTTAATACATAAAATGTACTAAAAAATAAAGAAAATATATATACAAGGTGTCCATTAACTAGGGCACAAGCCAATTTTTAATAAATTTACTTTCACTATTTTGCTATACACTGAATTAAGTCTGTTTACTCGTTTATTTTAAAGAGCAAAAAAAACGCTCGAACACTTCGATTTTTACACTTATCCGAGTAACTAATGGTATAAAAATTTCTATATTTAGATGAACCCCCCCCGCTTTAGGGTTATAAAAATCTGATTTCAAAAATATAATACAATAATTGTTTACGTTTACCAGAATTCTGAAAAAGGTGATTATTAGTCAAAAAAATTATTAGTGTTTCAACTGTCACATTAATAAGTTACAAACATTTTAATTCAAACTATTAGTTTAAATGGTATTCGAAATATTCACCATTAACCAATTGACAGTAGTATAATCTATTTTGTATTTCTTTTCCAACATTTTGTACCATTTCTCTAGTGATAGTCACCAATAGTTTCTGGCTTCGTCTAATACACCTTCGATTTAAAGAAAAAAATCTAATAGGGTAAAATCCAGTGATCTCGCTGGTCACTCTATGGGTCCCAGCTCTGCTTCAGCAAGGGCAGGAAGATATCTTGACTCATATTATCCGCATTAGTCGGAGCAGTCTAGAACTGGGCTACATACTAGAAGTATGGAGAAGGGCCAAAGTCACCTTCTTTCCAAAAGCAGGCAAAAGGGTTATCACACACCCTAAATCCCTACGACCCATCAGCCTTACATCGTTTGTTCTTAAAACGATGGAAAAAGCTGTAGATAATTATATCTGAACAGAGATCCTGGAGCACCCCAGCCAGCATGCATATCGAGCAGGTAGATCCACGGACACTGCACTTATGCAATTGACTGATGATATCCAGGAAGCACTGACCAATATGGAAATTGTGGTAGGAGTCTTTCTAGACATAGAAGGGGCTTTTGACAATACTCCACATGAAGTTGTCAGAAGAGCACTCTATGACAGAGGGGTAGACAGCACGACTTCCAAATGGATGTCGCAACTGCTTTCCAGTAGAATAGTAGAGACAAAGATGGGGCTACACCATATGCACCACCAAAGGGGGAGTGGCATCCCCGTTTATGTGGAGCAAAATAGTAGACAAACTCTTCCACATTTCGACTGACAACGGTATATCCTGCCAACTGAATCTGGTCTGTGCGCACGATGACGTGGTACCTCTTTCTCTATTGGCGCTTACTTTGTCCATGTTTCTTTTTCCCATTCTTGTTTTATAATTGTTCCTATCATTATTACTGGGTTGTGCAACGTTGGGAATAACGCAAAAATTTATATCATGTCTCATATCAAAATCTAACATTTAAAATTTAAAAAAATCATAACTGTTTCCAAATCGACATAAAATCATTTGTTGTTTTAGTTTGCCAGGGTACAAATAAATATTAGTTTAATTTATACCTGCATTAATCAGATCTTACCCATCTGAACGGTCTATATGTAAACCCCCCTTGACAGTTCTTCAAACGTGATCCCATTATTATAATGAAACGCATAAATGGACGTTATTTATTGGTCTGTTAATTCATCTGATTATTATGCATTCAAGAGGTGAAGGGAAGTATCAATGACAAGAGGACTAACGCCAGTTAGTCGGTGATACAATTATAATTCGAGGGGTGTGTCCCTGTTGGATAGGTATTATTATGTTGGATTTTTTGGCAGTCCTGGGTAGGGAAATTATAGTACAGTGATGTTTGATCACAATTTTGACAAATATGAAAAAAAAATTTAATTATGGTATTAAAAAAAAACTATTCAGAATAAATAACATACTTGGTATAAGGGGACTTAAATGTAGTAACAGAATTGATTTATTATAATGTTTACTGAATTCTAAGTTTTGTAAAGGACAAAAAAATAATGAATATTTCAATGACTTAATTTAGTTAAATTACATTACTATATTGTCCAGAGAGGTGCTCGTTTGACTGGTATCTTGCAACACTATTTTCGACTTTTAAATACGATGTACAATCGCGAGTAGATTGATGTTTAACATTTTGGATCGCCCACTCTTGCTGGTGATGCCAAATATACAGAGTGATGCGATAGACGAAATAACTGTCTGGTATACGGCCTGGATGCATATATATCGAATCCTCACAACTTAAAGAAAATTGAATTATTGCACTGATAGGCTTACCAATAAATGAAGTTAAAGCAGCCAGCTCTGAACAATCATTTAGATTAAAAGGAGTTGGAGGTGCTGATGTTTGTTGGGCAACAGTTCTCGAAGAATGTTGTATGACTTAAATTGAAAAATCTTATCAGTGCCGTACAAAGAAGGACGAAAGTATTGATTGCAATTCATTTTATAACACATTGATACGCCATTGAGTACTCTTCTCATCAATATCAACTAAATGAGAAAACAAAATAGGTACTCACAATTTTCTGATGGGCATAATTTACATTCATGTTCTGATGATACATCTGAAAAACAAATTGTAATATTCGATTTAAGTAAGATACAAAAGAGAACTTTGCAAACAATAGGAAGTCAAATAAATGCATATGCAGATAACATGGTATTAGTGACAAAAAAAGGAAAATCTTGAAAAAAATACTGAAGCAAATTAAAGAAGAAAGGAGGGAGATGGGACTAAAATAATGAGATTTGGAAAAACAGGACAAAATGGAGAAATAATAGCAGGAAATGAAAATTCGAAGAAGTACAAAAATTTAAATACCTGGGCGTAATGATAAACAATAAAGGAGAGAGAAAAATGGAGAGCGAAGAAAAAATAATAGCGGCAAACCGACGATACCAAGCAAATAAAAATCTGTTAAAATAAGTCAGAAGCGCCGGTAGTATCACTTCTGGTTCTGGTTTGTAAAACCAGTTTTGAAATCGGAAGTCATAAAAATCTGAAAATCTATTTGGGAGCTATTCAAGGTGTGCTGAGTTTATTACAGTTGGCCGTTTATCTCTATCTCTTTTCATTTTTGAGTTATAAATGCGGACTGACGGACAGACAGACGGACGGACAGACAGAGCCGTATTATAAGTCTTCTCCTGTAGGGTTAAGAAGTCTAAAACCAAAATATTGTCTAAACAAACAAAGATGAACATGTATGCAGCAGAAACGATGTCAAGCAAAATATGAACTAAATAAACAAAGATGAACATATACAGAACAATAATAAGACCCATAACAATGTATGCAGCAGAAACGATCTCTATGACGAAAATAGAAAAAGATAAGTTAAGGATAAACGAACGATAAATAATAAGAACAATTCTGGGACCAGTGAAGATTGATAGGATAGAAGGAAAACGAATCAAGAAATATTAGAAGAATTGAATGGAGAAGATATAATAAAGAAAATTAAAGCTCATAGAATCAAGTGACATAGGTATATGGAGAAAAGGTCCAGAAGTAGTAACAAAGAATATGCTGCAATGGCAGCCAGGAGGAAAAAGAAGGTATGGAAGACCCAGATCGAAATGGTTGGCAGAGGAAGAAGAGTACTTAAGCAGGGCATTAGTTACAAGATGGAAGGAGAAAACAAGAGACTGGATGAAATTGCGGCAAATCAGCGAACAAATACAATGATGAATGGAACATGGGGACTGATTCACTCGTTAAATGTATTTAGAAAGCGAAAGCGGCGCAATCTCACATGGGGTGTTAAGCCATATATGCAATATAGGTTTATGAAATTATTTTCTTATCTACAGTTTTTCCTTTGTTTGTTTACTTCGGTTACCATAACCTCCCCCCCCCGGGCATATTAGACTTTGACATTGACTTTGACATTAACTTGACAGTGACATTGACCCTCTTCTTCTTCCTCTAGTCTTCTTCTTTTTCTATGTTTACCCTTCTAGTTACTGAGATTGAGACTTGGCTCTTCATGTCCTGTACCCAATCTCACACCCCTTAAATAATTTTTCATAATTTCATGTACTAGTAATTTTCTCATTACTTTATTTTTGATTTGTTTTTAATGTTTGCTTGTCAGCTGTCATACTGTACATTGTTATACACCATTTTGTGTAGTTGTCTTTGACGTTAAAATTTTAAATTGTACTGCAACACGTTCCACTTACAGTCCTACAGTTTTTTCTAACTATTGCCCTTAAATGGGTCATAATTGCGAAACATTTTTCGTTCACTATCCTCTAGCTGCCGTCTGGGGTACGCTCCCCCATCGCAGGAGTTCTTTCCTACCCCTACGTGGGATTTTTGACGTTTTTGGGTCAGGTTTCTCCTGACCCCTTTCACAATTTATAATTTTCTGTTCTTATCAGTCACCATCAACGAGACACATTTTGTGCTCTCGGAATGTCGTGTTTAATTGTAATTTTGTATTTTAATAATTTCTTTTATCAGTACCATGTATGTTCTTTAAAATTTATGTTGCTAATAATTTTTAATCGTTTAACTACAATTATACCCACCGTTTGCCTCATGATGTATATGGTAAGCGCCTCTTTTTAAAAATGATTATTTGTACCTGTTGTTTTATTAATGAGCGCTATTGTAGGTCTGATGATGGCGGAAGCCGAAACTAGTTGCCAATTTCACTAAACCAATTCTTTCAACAAATATATTATTGTGATGGACTTTGTGTGTTTCATTACTCTTATGAAATTATGCAAACTGATCTACTCATGAAATAAACGGATGGTGTAATTTCCTACCTACCCTCAACGACATATTGTAATACTATTTGCTCCTCACTATCTCCAACATAAGTTGTTTCTTTTTTATCACCCTCGATTTGAATATCAGTTCGATAATCATCAAATTTTGATTAGAATCCTGTTGAAAGTATGCCCCGTCATACTTCGTAACTTGAATTATACCTTATCCACCTTTATTTCTGGTGGTGAAGGACCTCCTCCAATACACTTAACAAGTCTCTTTTCAGTAGCGCATTTCTGTTTTATTATTTTTTTTTCATAATGTTCAATTTGGTTCTCAGAGTCTGGGCTACTTTGAAACCAGAACAGATATTATTATGTTTGTATAGTTTTTCCATTCTCAGTTTGAGGAGGCTGAAATCAATCGAGGTTGTCACATTTATTTTCTAAAATTCTTTCTTAGCCTTACTATAAAAATGTTCTCGTTATTTCAGTAAAATTTTAGTTAGTGACGCTGTTAGACATATAGTGTATTTTTTTTGTAAATATATAGATATAAGTGTATTAGTGTTATATTATAATTAATTAGTTCCACCAATGATAAAATTCACGTTAAATATAAAAATTCGCCTTATGCATGAAAATTTTGGTAACTTGGCAACAGCCGGTCTTTGCGAATAAATACAATGGGTTATATATCTTTTAAACAGTAGTTTATAAGGGTTTGTTGCTATCGTAAAACCATTTCTTGGAAAAATTAACCATAACTTTTCTACGAACAGTGTAACCCTCAAGTCGGGTATTATAGGGGTAGTGTGTGTTAATACTAGTTTATTAAGGTTTGTATAATCAGAATGGCGTTTTGGCGACCATTTGAAACAGCATTTCGAGATGATGTAATGGTGGAATGTATTGAAATAACGCCGGAAATTGAATTGGCACCGCCAAATGAATTAGAACTAACTAATATGGATGATAATATTGTTGATGCCGAATTTAAAAACCAAGGTTTACATGTCCAGTGTCAACGTGTTGTTTTAAATATGTACGCGTGTTTGAAAAAAGAAAAAGCTGGAATTACGGATAATGAGGTTATCGCGAGAATTCACCAATTAACGAAATTGGGATTTACGACGATATATAATGTAATTAAATTAGGCACTGTTACAGATCATTGTTTAAAGCGAAAATAACCAAATCAAAAATTGCGTAGAGTCGATAAAGCTACAGACACGTCGAAAGACTGTCACCTTACGACCACGCGCATGAGCCGTAGATAAATGTTATTCCAACCAAGAGGTGACGGTAATCTGACAATCCTCTTGGTGTTCCAACCAAACTCGTGAGTCCTGATCATGTTTCAGAATGGTAATTTCGGTACATGTTCAAATTTAGTGACGGTGTGGATTGACATGCGCATTTAGCATCTTGTCAGCGGATTTTGAGCTGCTCCGTATCATCTTCCATCTATTCTGCTGTTGCTACTCATTTTATCATTTTATTTGTTTTATTTTTTGATGTTTATTAAGTTGAGTTTTTATTATTATTTTTAAGGCTTCTCACCATCGTTTGATCTAACAATGAGTGACGATGGTGATTTTTTATCTGACGAAACCAGTGAAGGAAGACGATTTTTAACTGTTCTTTAACAAAACAAGGGTAAAAAATGAAAATTATTTAGGTACTGTTTATATTTTATTTCCTAGATTATGGCAAATCGTCCATAAGCCCATCACACAACCGGTCCAACGTTTACATACTTTTGTACCGTCATGAAACTATTCGAAGTCCGCGCATGCTTACAAAATGCAACGAGAACGATCTGAAAATGGTTTCGAACCGATGCAGAAATTCGTGTTGAAACAAACCTATTATATTCATCACTTATTTTTTTCCTTGTCTCCAATTTTTCTGCATTGGTGACAATTTTCTTCGATTCTACGATATTTTTTCACTAATGAAATAAGAATTTGTTCTTCACATTCGTTGAAATTATCAGTTTTTTTAGAGAGACTGCTCCATTTCTTGAAGAATATCAGCATTCAGAATTTATATTGAATTAAAAAGTTATGTTTCAGATTTCTTTACGGAACTTCCGAATGAGTTCGAATATAATCCGAATGGTGGTAAATATGTTGCCAACATATGAAAACACTGAATTGAGTGATCCTTGATTAATTTTCAATTGAAAAATGGATGATTCTCTGAAGCTTTGATTTCCTTGGTAGCGGTACCGTCTTCTGACGGCCGTCAAAATACGTTAGAAAAACTTGTAATTATTTTAGACGTAAGAGAATCATCAGAAGAAGAGACCAGAGAATCTGAATCTTAATTATTTAAGAAACGAGGAAATGAAGGTTCATATGAGGTTCTAGTTTTTCGTCATCTATTTAATAATGAAATCAAGTTTAAAGAGTATTTTCGCCTGACACGGACGTTGTTCGACTATGTTCTAAATTATACAGGGTCTTTCAAAAGTCTGGAAACGATCCTTTGATAAATAGTTTTATATTTCTCAATAAATAATCCCTTCAAGGAACGTCACAACGCAAATACATCTAATTACTAAATCCCCAATTTGAATGAATTGTCTGTAACATTTTTGAATTACAGGGCCGCTTCCAGAATTTTCAATATTTTTGGGACTTGAACGGATTTTATAAAATAACTCAAAAACTAGTAACAATAATGACATCAAATGGCATACTGTTGAATTCGTCACATTGCGATACGTTTGCTACAAAAATCATCATATTTGCTTTTAAAAAATGCAAGATGGCCACCTGTAGCAAAAGCAAATAAATGTTTTTGAATTTTAAGTGCATGAAAATGTGAAAAAATACGTGTCATTACTCCCGGATTTGGATAGTTTATATTTAGTAGTTTCTGAATTTCAAGACTGTTTCCAGACTTTTGAAAGACACTGTATCCAGGAAAATATTACACCAAAGCCGACAAATCTTGAGGACCTTGGAGTACTGGTACAAAACTATTATTTAAAATTAAAATAAATAGAGCCGTCCAACTTCCAATGAAAAATTCGCCGCTACACACAACACTACCGTAAAAAAAACGTTGATACATTGATTCGTACCGACTCTGGTCCACCGCTTTCAAATAAGACCGCACCGCTCTAACATAAACGGTGTGCGTTCCCGCTCTCTTGGAAAACATTTTCCCTATTATACGCAACACCGTTAATTGTGACGTGGCTCACCCTATTTTGACGGTCGTTAGAAGACGGCATCGCTTCCGAGGAAACCAAAGCTTAATCAATAGTTAAATATTGAACCTGGTTCACTTAATCAACAAATTAAACTTCCATTGAACAACCTGTTGAAAATAGGATCACTTGGTTGATATCAAAAAGCGGACTGTAATTTTCTAATTGTAAATAAATTGAACTAAAACAGTAAAATTAAATATATAGAAACGAGAAACGATAAACAATGTTCTCTCTTATTGTCTCGATGTCAAGCTCGCCTCGCGCACGCTCTCGTACGCGCACATCGCAAGCTAGTTATCGCACTGTTACCAAATGCACTCGCTTGTTCCATGAGTAGGGAATTTGACGTCATGAATATTAGTCAACACAACTGGCCCTAAAATAATGAAAGAAACGACTCTAGACTTAGTTCTATATAACGACATAGTGTTAATTGTACTCGTTGCAATTTTTCTTTGTATACCCTGTAGATCTCGAATTACTTTTATCACCAAACGGCTGTTATTAATCCACTTATTACAGTGTTTTTTTCAATGGACTTGTCGACCATTCATTCGATCTTAAATTTTTTTAAGTGCCAGTGTTAGTTAGGCCACACACACGCACATATCTTATCGCGTGGTGTATTTCTGTGTGTGTGGATTGCCGCCCGGTATATACCGAGAAATGTGCGTGGTTGTCTTTATAAAGACGCATTTATTCATGAAGTGGATAATTTTTTTTTAGAATACACAAAGGAGTAAAGTATAGCTTTGATTACGGATTTATGTATTGTATATAGGTGGTAGTTTATGATTTTTTATACCAACTTAAGATACATTGGCGTTGGATAAATATTTAAAAAAAATAAATTCAGCTAAAAATCGGCAAAACTCCACTAGCGATCGGAAATTTATAAAATCACATGCCAACGTACATTTAAAAAAAATACATACTCTAAGGTTTAAGTTGGCCCCCGGAAAAATTAAATACAAATTCAAAAATTACAAAAAAAATCATGGATGTATATTATATCTAGACTAGTATTTTTCTAAATTTTTGAATTTACGGTTTTTGTCCAAAAAAACAAGATATTTTAAATCATTTCTAACTCATTTATTTCTTTACATTTATATAAATCTAGTTGAAATCTATTCGAATGAACCAATTATATACGACTCAGTTAGGTCTGTTTAAAAAAAAAAACGAATAAAGTAATATTGTTTCAAATTCCCGGGCTAGATTTATTGGTATGCGGGGGTGCCCTCTAGCTGAGACACAGGAACTTTTTAAACCACTTTGGCTACGTAAACACAGATGCCAATAATGGTTAGTCAACGGACTGTTCGACGTTGCCGGTTCGATGTTATTACTTTGACTTTCGTGAAAAATTTTAACCTTCATCAACGTCAAAATTAATCAAAAGTCGAAAATACTTTATTTGCACGAAATATAAATTGAGGAAAGTAAATATATTTAAAAAATTAAAATCGTCTAAAAAAATAGAGATGAACAGCAATATTATATTTCGATATAGCACATCATAATCCGCCTCTGACAGCTTTTTGATCGTGAATCTTGAAGCTGACATAAAGACCATTTTATTTTTTATTATAACAATTTTACTTTCATAAAGGGATCATTCATAAATTACATCACACGAATTTCATGATTTTTGGAGCCCTCATCTTCTCCTTGTCATAGGCGGTAACATTAGTCAATTGTAAATTAGAAATTATGAAATTAGGGCGGGGCAATTTACAGGTACACCAAACTGGCAACACCAAAAATCCAACACCGTGTGATAAATCCCAGTTCTTTCGCTTTACTCAATTTCTCAGCGCTGTCGTAAGTCTATCACTATCTTTCAGCAATAATAAAAGAGATGTAGTATATCATGGGACAGTTATATGTACAACAAACGAAAAGCAATATTTTGAAACTTCATTAATCTCCTGTATACCAGGTGGCGCCAGCAGCATTAAAAAATTAATTTCTCAGTTGAAATATTTTTGAGAATTTTCTATTTTATTTATTTATTATTTTCCAGATGTTCATATCCAATAGATCACCTAAGCGTGACGTCATAATTGTGCGGAGCTTAGCAAATCTTTCCAAATAGAGTCAACGTTCATTAAATTTATCATAAAAGTTTCTTTTAATAATTATTATAATACATTCTACAACCAAAGCTTTTTCCTTTGGATTTCTATCATTTCAAGTAAGTTTTCGACTTACTTTTTAACAAAAACAACACTATTAGGCAGTAACGCAGACAAAAACAATTAATCATATGAAATTTAAACGTGGCAATGCCGCGTAAGGATAATTTTTTTTGAGCGCACCATCTAGTGAGAATTAGCGAAAAATTTTCGGATCTAAATGTTATGTCAACAGTATTCTGTATGACTAAAAGTTGTGTACAAAAAACATAATGAATTTAGGTCAACTTATTCGTTAAAAAACCACTCTTGTATCCTCCATTATGAGTAAAAATACTCCTTTACTTCCTCTTTTTAATTAATACTTGTACTATTTTTTCTATGGTCCAAAGTCACACTACTAAAAATTTCATTACCATTTAAAAAAAAACTGTTAACTATCACATTTTAAATTCACATAAAAAGTAAATATGTTACTTTACTCCTTTTTCTACTTGATTAATTTATACCTGATATTTTTGAAAGATTGCCTATTAAATTTGACTGCCCTATCATTCCAATTTATACCAGGCAGTGTTGCCAACAATAATTTTTTATCATGATATTTAAGAATATAAATGTTTGTTGTAAAAAAAATACCTCCTACATAATTCATTAAAGAATTTATAAAGGTATATTAGTTCATACAATAAATCCTCTAATTACTGTGATTGCCAGTAATTTTGTTCACATAAATCTTTTAGAAAAAGTACTCCGGCCAGCGCCTGGCGGGCTTTCTCGCACAGAATTAACAGATCTCATAAATCATATAAAACCTTAAAGGAAAAAAAAGTTTAATCTTACTTATCAAGTGCCATCGCACAATAATTAATGCTTACAGTTACTAGACTGTTTATTTTGTCGGGTCTAATGGTCGGGTTAGTCGACACCATGTGGGTATAATATTTTTAGAGCTCTTCATAGTAAATTCGTTTTATTTTATTTGTCTGCATTTATGGTTTTTTTTAAGAATTTATCTTATTGACGAGGCATACATTTTTAAGGGAAATATTTACTTTTTTTTGGATAACATTGCAAAAACATTAAAATTAAATTTTATAACCCTTTTGCGGATCCAACTATGATCTTCACACCGCGGGAACCGTTGATTAATTGACTATAAAACGAATAATTTGTGTATTAAAATAAGTACCTGAAAGACCGAGCTTTGCTTCGTTTTTTTCCTATTTTGTCTGTTTTTTACAATTTTCCACTATTTTTCCTATTTTTATTATTCTTTTCTACTTTTCCTATTTCTCCTTTTTCATTTTTGCCCTATTTTTTCCTATTTTTGTAGTCTACACTAAAATAAATTTTTGTACATTATATTGAACCTTTTGGACTTAAAAATTATTAATTTATGCAACCCTGTTCGCGAGAACTCTCCAGGGGCGGCGTATGAATATAAAAGAAAAACAAGCAAAGCCATATACTTATAATCAATTAAAAATTAATGGAGTCACTTTGTTATAACTTAAAATTAATCACTCACACTATTTGTACTACAGTATCACTATTGTAATATTTTTGTACTTTGGGTTCGCTTTATTTAAATACTACGTCGAATTATAACTAATTTATTTAATTAATATAATTTACATAAAACGCGACTAACACAATATATTAATTTATATAACACCACATACAAAATTCAACTAACTCTTATTTATATTCATTTCGCTTGATCTAGAACGTTCACGTCGCCGTTTCCAGAACACTCGGTGGATTTCTCGTACAGTCGATGGATTTCTTGTGCGCTATTCGTGAGTCACCAAGGTTCAGTGTACACAGGGCCAGCCTCGTTACACTATTTACAAGGAAGAGGAGAAATGTTTGCATGAAAGTGTTCACATGGAAGCGGACACATATTTGTCCCTGCTCTTCGGATCAGTCCCTTTGATTTTCGTATAGTAACTACTCTTGTAATGTCATCTGCTCCAGTATGAATTTGATTAATACTTCCGATAAACCAGTTGAGAGGAGGTAAGTCCCTATCGTTTAATGAGTACTAGAGTATCAACTTTAATTTTAGATTAATTAATTTTCCATTTTTGTCTCTGTTGAAATTCAGAAACATATTTTAAAGACCATGGCCTCCAGAAATGTAGACGCAGCTGCTGAAGATGCTCGAACTTTGAGAAGCGGTTGGAATTCACTGCAGTGAAATCCGGATCCGGTATTAAGTTCATATATCGCCCAATTAAAAAGCTAGAATAAGGAGTGGTAATAGGTGAGAAGGATCAGAAGACATAGGACTTAGAGGAGGCAAGTTTAGTTTACCCTCCACTTGAACAAGAATTGTCATGAAATTCTCATAAGTTAAATTTGTATCAGATATTATTCGTTTCTCACTGATTTAACTCCTGCTTCCAATACTCCACCGAAATGTGCGGGAATAAATTGCCATTTGATTTCACTTGTTGTGCAGGAATCAGTAATTTAACCTTCATGAGAATGTAAAAGATTACCTAGATCTTTCAGTTCATTTCTACAACCAACCAAGTTAGTTCTATTATCTGACATGATTTGAGCAGGTTTACCTATTCGTGCCATAAAACATTTTAATGCAGCGAGAAGAAACGCAGTACCCAAATCTGAGATTAACTCCAGGTGTATTGCCTTCATTCAGAGACATGAAAAGACTAACATAATCCTTATATCTAGATGGATTTCTATCTTGTTTGGTCTTAAGTGTGAAGGTATCGGCATGGTCTACGTAAGTTACTGAGAAGGGAAACGAAAGATTTACTTATATGGGAAGAAAGATCTCTTATAATTGAATTAGACTGCCTATGATTTAGGCAAAAATAACGAATGCATTCTTGCACTATTCTTTTAGCAGTAGATCTGCCAGAGATTGTCCAATAACACTCGCGATTAACTGAATACCAGCGTGCAGAAGATTTTAATGTGCAGGTGACAAGACATATTTTTTATTGAAGCTAATAGAGTTATATCTTTTTCGTCCAAAAGGAATATATAGCAAAGATTTCGCTTTTTGATGAAATTAATTTGTGGTGACAAAGATTAAAAATTTCAGATGTGAAATGAAAATTCTGCACTAATTTTACAATACACGCTTGCACTTTGAATCATGAGTAGTAAGAGGACCAGACATTCTTAATATTTTATCAGAAGTAGATCAATTATGATAAAAACGCAAGCAGTATGCGATAAGTCTTTTAAGACTTGAAAAACAAGAAAAATTTTAGAAAGGAAATGGTTTAATTTGAGCAACAATCATGGTGTGACATGTTTGTTTAAGCTCAGGAAGATCTTCTAGATCTTGAGTATAAGAAGGGGTCCAAGTGTCTGAGGATTGTAGTAAAAAGGAAGGACCATACCATCAGAGAGCTGAAGATTTTTGAAGACTTGACTAAATACCTCAGACTGTAAATCAGCAGTATTATTCTTTGTATTGATATGTCTCCATTGATCACGATTGGTATTCGTCTGAATTTCAGAAGTTCTGGTCCCAACAAAGGTTTAAAGAAGATGTGGAGATGTTTTGATTCAACCCAAATCAATAGCTGAGTCTGACCATAGAAATTTGTTAATAAACTGGAGATCAAGTGAATCAAGACTTTTTCTTGAAAGCCTTGATAAGAGCAGAGCTCGAGATGATGGATACAGAACTGAGATGTAACCTTCTTAGTTAACACTCCGAACGTAGATAGTGGCGCCCCATAGGCAGATACACTGGCGTCCGTGAATCCATGCATTTCAAAAATTTTGGAATCTTTAAGGATGACATGTCTACAAATATTTAGATCATTCAACTAAGGAAGTTGATCTCGAAAAGAAAGCCGCTCAGCATGGATAGCAAGAGAAACTGATTGATCCCATCCTAATTTTCCAGCCGAACATGCTGAATTAGAATTTTAATTACAGAAGCACTCAAGAGACCAAGATGATCAAATATTTGCGATATTCCAGAAAGAATAGTCCTTTTTGTGCATACCTTCGAAGAGAGCTAGATTGAATAGAATGCAACAATAAATCTCCATTGCAGGCCTAAGGTTTTAGTGTTTTCCTTTGAACCTAAAGGGAATTTAATATCTGAAGAAGAAATAGAATTTTGAATACGATCTGGAATCAAAGGATTATTAGAAACCCATTTTAGAAGAGGGAAACAACCATCCGATAGAATCTGATTTATTTCTTGGCACATTTTTGTACACGGCTATTCTAATGCACAATTATTCATTTCATATTCATTTAAATGCACACTTTATTCATTTGAATGCACAATTTATTCATTTGAATGCACAAATTATTCATTTTAATGCTCACATAATAATTTTATTGCACAATTTTTTTCCCAATTATTTATAAGGTACAGTTAATTTTAATGCACAAGTTATTTATTATAATTCATAATTTATTCATTTAAATGCACATTTTTTTTAATGCAAAAGTTATTCGTTTTAATATATATAATTTATTTATTTTAATGTACAAGTCATTCATTTTTTTTGCAAAATTCATTTTAATGTACAAGTTATTCGTTTTAACGCACACTGTATTCACACAACTTATTCATTTAGTCACTAGTTTTTCATTTTATGTTATTCATTTAATTTCACGAGTTATTTATTTTAGTGAATTTTAGTCTCAAGTTATATATTTTAGTGCTCATGTAAATAATTTAAATCTACAAGATAATAATTTTAATGTGCACATTTTTGGATTGTTATTTTAGTGCACAAGTTATTTATTATAATGCATAGTGTATTTATTTGAATACACAAATTATTATTAATTTTAATAACAAGATAATAAGTTTAATAGCATACTTTTTTTGCATTGTTATTTTTAATGTATAATTTATTCATTTGAATGAATAAATTATTCATTTTAATGCACACTTTCTTTTGCATTAATGTACACTTTTTAGCATAGTTATTTTAATGCACAAGTTATTTATTATAATGTATAATTTATTGATTTAAATGCACAATTTATTCATTTCAATGAAAAAATTATTTATTTTAATCTGTAATTTATTCATTTTAATGCACACGATAATAATTTAAATGTACATTTTTTTTGCAGTTATTTTTAATGTACCTACTACTAATTTGAATCCACAATTTATTTATTATAATGCATAATTTATTCATTTACATACACTAACTGTTCATTTAATTGCACAAATTATTCATTTAATTGCACAAATTATTCATTTTAATCTATAATTTTTTCATTTGAATGCACAATTTTGTTATTTATTTGAATGTGCAAGTTATTTGTTTCAATCTATATGCTGTATGCATTGTATTGCATAATTTATTTTATTGTGCAAGTTATTCATTTTAATTTATAATTTTTTTATTCGGCTACCCACTTCTTATATTTCATCCCCTTATCCTAGATATCAGAGCTAGTGCGAGGAAGGTACAGCTAATATTATTAATATTTACGGTAGTTAATCAAAGCGACTTACTGATGATTGATGACGTCTTTTAACTATAGATGTAAATAATTTAATATTCAATGTTCGAGGAAGTGACACAATATATGGAATTTTGAAAGAAGATAAATCATAAAGATTGATTTATTTACCAAATTTTATTATTTAATTTTCATGTGACACAATTGAAATTTATTTCGGTCCCACACAATCAATATTTACGAATTCAATAATATGGTGACGTAAAAATGACAGTGTCATATAAAATGTGAATAGTATATCAACGATGATACTGTTTTCTTTAGGTGTTTTTTTTAAGAGGCAGTACCACTCAGGTGTTACCGTAACTTAACAATAGATTAGTCATATAGTCGTTGGTATTTCTTGGCTGATATTTATCGCGGAATTACAAGAATTCCAATAAAGCCAAAAACAACCGTGTTTGAATGATTTGAATAACTCTTCTTGTTATGATTATAACAAAATTTATTTATTTAAATACATTAAGGAATCTTACTCACTCACTCATTATTTTTTATAATATTTTTTAGTAACGTTAAATCATCAATTATTTTTTTAATTAAAAAATACTATAGTAATTCTTATATTGAAAATAATTTTTGTAAAATAAAAATCAAAAATAAATAATTAACAAATGCATAATTTACACCTTGGTTGTCAGGAAGAAGGTGATTTTCAAGAGAAAACATTAATTTTGAAAAATATATATTTGTATTTATTTGCATCGCTCATAGAGTGTTGCCAGGTGGTAAAATTTTTCAGTACCACAAAATCGGTGAAAATGTACTAAATTTTGCCTCAGTGTACCACTTTTTAATATCCTGTTCTGGCGTCATAGGGCAGCCGATAAATACTACTTTTCATTCTTGAGTGAGAGACGCTGCGTTACTTATTTTTAGTTAACAAGAATTGTGTTTTATTACGAACCCATGGAGCATACCACCCAGTCGCAACCTCCCCCCATGTTAATGAAAAAACACATTATTTCAATATATATTTGCTATGGGCCGAAGAAGCTGCCCGAGGCCTAGAAGAATGATTGGTTGCTGAGTGTGTACCGAAAAGAAACAAAAGTTAAATAATTTAAGAGAGACAGAGAACTTTCAGTTCATTCAGTTTCAAGATCATCCGCAAGAGGCACGCGTGTTGCCTGATTTACTTCGTGCACACTTCATAGTGGATACCATAGAGAATTTAACCCGAGAGTAGCACTTCAAGTATATATTTTTAGAAGCATGTTTATTTCTCTTTTCATAGTCATCTGAGATGGACATTTCATTTCTTATTTAAAGAAGTCGATAAAAAAGTTCATATTTTTCATTTTGCCCAGAAACTAATTTGGGCACCAAATTTACCAAATGAGTACAACTGTACTTTTGAGTACCATATGTGGTACTATAGTACCCACTGTGACAACACTGCTCATAGACGATTAACATTTTTGTGTCCATTTATTAGACTCGTTTAGTAGCAATTAAACCAAGTGGTTAATGTAATTGTTTATTTCCGGCCTGTTATGCCGTGGTCGTCTTTGGTTATTACTAAAACTGAACCCCCTGAAGCCTCCTTCGCTTCGAGTGAGCCATTTATATGCGATATGCGTGTCCGTGCACTTTTTTGGCGTGACTGGTATTTGACTGTGTGTCAGATATTAGGTAGTATTGTTGTTTCTTCCTTTCTATTGAAATTCTGTTTGTGTTTATATATTTCTATAGCTTCCAAAAGACTCTTATGGTCTCCATCTAATAATCTGTGTTCAGCGACTGTAGACTTTTCGGTTTGCAATAAACAACAGCTTCATTTGTGTTCTGTTATTCGTATGCTAATACTTCTCTTTGTTTGTCCTACTTACGTACACAAGTGCACGGAATTCTATAGACTGTTGCTGACGTGAGGGGATCTCAGCGGTCTTTTGCTGTTTCTAGATTCTCTCTTATTTTCTTTGTTGGTTTGTAGACGGTGCTGATTTTCTTTTTCTTTAATATTTTCCCAGTGACACCTTCTATGTACAGTAGGTAGACAGTTCCTTAGTATTGTTCTTTACAAGGAATGGTTTTCTTCTCCCTTGGGCGCCTAGCACGATTATGGCGTCTTTGTTGTATCCTTTTACTTGTAGCACTGTTGTCAGGTGTTTCATTTCAGCGTTGACGTATCTTGGTTCATATACCTTAACGCTCTGTTTACTAAGGTGTGAATAACTGTCCGTTTTTGTTTTGGATGATGGTTGGATCCATGTTGTAGGTATAGATCAGTGTGTGTTTTCTTTCTGTTTACTCTGTGGCCTAGGTTATTAACTTCTCGATTGACTAATGCATCTGGGAAAGGAATTTGTCGGTTTTCTTCTGTTTAGGATAAAAACTGTTCAGATGGTTAAGGAAGTTCTGCAGATGTTCTGTTCCATAACTCCAGACTACAAATGTGTCATCAATGTTTCGGTTGTTTTTTAGTAGCACGGATGGCTCTCTTTTCAACTTTTTTCATGTAGAAATTGGCTACAATTGGACTGAGTAAGATTCACAAGGCGGTTCCGTGAATTTGTTCATAGAATATTTGATTCCACTAAAAATATGTTGTTGTGAGCGAGTGTCGGAAAAATCTCCCCCTTCATAGCTGACCACTTCTTTTCTTCGAGTGGCACATTTGTAAATAATAAGATGACGTCGAAGCTGACTAGGATGTCGTTAGGATCAAAGATGATGCTCTTTAAGTGTTCAATAAAGTGCGTAGAATCTCGGACGTACGATTATTGTTTTACCCACGTATGTTTGCAGAATTTGATATTGGTCTTAAAGCTACATTACCTTTGTGATTTTTTGGTGGTCTATATAGTCTAGGTGGTAAAGCTTCAGTACTGCATATTTTCTTCTTTGTCTCCTGTGGTAATGATGATTATTTTATCAGTTTGGTAGTTTTTCTTAAGATCTTTTCTGTTGGATCTTTCGGCAATTTTCTGTAAGGGTCTTGATTTACCAGACCATTAAGCTTGTCCGAGGTGTTTATGACGACTGGTGCATTTCCTTTTTCTGCTTTAAGAATTATGATATCTTTATCCTCATTGAGACTTCTTATGGAGGCCTTCTCGTCTCTCGAAATATTGATCTTTGGTAGTTTGGCTTTTCTTAGAATCTTTGCAGATTCACTTCATACCTCTTCCTTGACATCAGTAAGTAGTTATCCAATTCCGGCTTCTATATTTGAAATGATCTCTTCTTAGGTCTTGTCCGAGGAGTTATGCTTGCTAGTAAGCTCGTTTCATCATCAGTTAGTGGTCGATTTGATAAGTTGATTACAGTTTGTTACAAATCTGTTTTTGGAGTCTCGAGTTGTTTTGTCTGGATTTTGTTGAATTTTCTCTTTTAACTCTCATGGGATAACTGTAAATTTGTTTCCATAAAATTAAGAGTTATTCCATCAATCATTTTTCAATCTTCCCATTCTAGTAAGTGAGCCAGTTTTAAATGTAGTTTGAACAGTTGTTTGTAATTTGTTGCTAATTCCTTTCGTGTTTGGTGGATTCTCTCCTTAGTAATACTTTTTCGATCTTGTCGAATAATCTTTTGGCCTGTGGTGTCTTGATGATCCTTTTTTAACGTAGAAATTTTGGTGTAGTTTCTGTGTCTCGGCAACGTACTAAAAATGTTGGAGAACTGTCATTAAAAGCTCGAAAAATATTATTTAATAAAATAACGAGTTATTTTAATTAAAAGTTTTAGATGATCTTTAATTTAAAGCCGCAGTGACACTTGTAACATAGTGTACAAACACTCAGTAAAATATATTTTCGTAACAGTAATGCATTCAAGCAATGAACAAAAATTTTGGTTTTCAACAGAATTGATCAGTTTTTAGAAGTTTTCTGATAATCAAATGGTAAACTGCCACCTTTGTCTTGGTCGTAAGAGAGTTTAAGATATTTCTTTTTGTCAATGTTAAAATCTTTTCAGAGAAGAAAGTGTAATTTAAAAGCTTTTTAAGAATGGTCAAATTTCGAGTTTGATTAGGGAGCATAAGTTAGTTACTTTTTGTGCCTCGTTGAGGTATTTTATTCACTTGACTTTAAATTTCTATCCAGATATGCCGAGGCTCTTATGAATTAATTTAACTTTTAATAATAAATATCGTTCATTTTTGTATTCACTCTTTGTTTATCTTCTTAAATATTTAACCCTCGCCAACAAACTCTAATAATAATAATTAGGTAATAAAACTTGACGTCATGAATGGTAAGTAACTCTTTTATTATCTTATTTTAGAGTTAATAGTAATAATTATTAACTTCAATAATTAAGTGAAGGTAGATAAGGCTTTGTAGATATTATTCATAATGATATGGAACTTCACTGTGGATAACACAGACCTGTATTATTATGTAAATAATCATTATTTTACTAGAACTCATACCTAGGCTTCGCTCGGCCTAAAATAAAGTTAATAGTAATATATAATACATAATACATAAAGAAGTAGAGAAAGGGAGATTAACAAGATTGCATTAAGTAAAAAATTAAAAATTAAAAATAAAATACATTTCTCACAATAAATTCATAATTTTTCCCATTTTACCAAACCCAAACCGCAATTATATATTAAGACGAGGTATTTAATTCCAAACGTCAGGCCTTGATCTTTCATCAAAAGAAACTAATTCCTGCTAATGCAATTATCGCACCGAAGGTAGGTACTTTCTAGCGTAAAATTGGGTTCATTATTATTTTCATAAGGGACATGTGTCATGGATCGCGCTTCATCGAGCACTCGCTAATGCCGTGCCACACATCCAATTTATTCGTTGTCGGTGTGCCAAATAATTTTACTCTGACACGACTTGACCCTGCTCTTACATTAAGTCGCATAAAAGACATTTCTAAAGGTCTTCTCACACTTAGCAACATTTTGAATTAAATAATGGGCTACTTAAAATAGAAGTGGTAGTATGGGCAACTTTAATTGGTAGGTCTTCCTGAGGCGTACGTATGTTGATTCGGATGCATCTCCTATTCACCTTTCACGTACATCTCCATGGAAAACAATGTCGGTATGATGCCTTTGGGTAAGAGTAATGCATCCTTCCAATTTTACGTATGAAAACAACTTTTATTTTTTTCCATTTTTGAATATATCTAAGAGCAAAGAACGGTCTGAGTACCATGTACGGTATGAAATCATCCAGGCGATTTAAGTGGAAACAAGCTGGATATTGTCCAACTAATTTTGTTCTCATCTACAATATATGGCTTGTCAATTGTAGATGTATAAGTTATGTTCTTCCCCTATTCAGTCAACTAAATTTGTGATGGAACTTTCTTCGAAGTTTGGAGTTTTCATGCCATCCCCTTTGGTCGTTGCACCTATACTGCGGTAAATGTCTTTTGAGAAGGCTTCTTGTAGCCTTACTGCCTACGGAAAAACTTCGATTTCTTCGTAGTAAGCTCTTCTTCCATGTCTTTCTCTTGTTTTTGTGTAACGTCTTTTTTTGGTTTTCTGAGGTGATATTTGTATGTGTGACAGTTCTCTTTGAATTGTAACATTCTTGCCTTATAAACTTGTCCTTTTCCTGAAGCGTTTTACCTCGTGACACCACCATGCGGAACTAGTCTGATCCTGTTTTACTAGCCTCAGGGCGTTGTGTATTGTGTTTTGGATAGTGTTCGAAATATTTTTTCAGAGCATTGTTATTACTCTGTTTTGCGGCCTCCACTTCTCGCAGAGCCTCTTTGAGAAGGTGAGCGTAGGTAGCTTGGTCCGCTTCGTTGTTGAAATGTTCGCATCATCACATTTATTTTGAATTAAACATTCCATATTAATCTGATTTTACATAGAAAGGTCATCATATACCTACGAGTATAGAATTTATTTATAGATAATGTGATGTATATTATGTTTGACTGCAAGAGTTTAAGAAAGTTTAAAATACTTCTATTTTTGGATAATATAGAAAATTACTATACCATCTAGAGTTGATATTATTACTGCCCGAGTCTAAAGTGTTGTCCCCTTTTGGTGGCGTATTCCATCCTAACCGCCGTAAAGTCGAAGATGAAAAATGCGCCAGTGAATGGGATTTGTATTTCTTAGAGATATAAATAGCTGTTCTAAATTCGAGGTTCCTAGGAAAGCTAATGGACAGTGTTGCTGTAATCACCCTTTTCTGTTACAATTTCAAAGTATAATTGTTACCTCTTTATTGGCTTCCCAATTGGCAACTTTATTTGACCATCAGTTCCCCAGAGGGTTTCTTCTGGATCATCCAAGTATGTTTGGAGGTCGTCGGTCACCATTTTCTCTCGCTCAATGGTCTCTTTCATTGGCTCCTCACGTAAGTGAATAGGTTTTTTTGGAGAGGTTTATTCACTGAGGCCCGTTTCAGTCTCTTTATTTGGTTTCGGCCTTAAAGTTAATGAGATGATCGCGTAGCTTAGCATCGACTTGGCCTTTAGGGTTCTCATGTTTTCGTCTAGAGGTGGCCCTTGAGGTCTTTTTTGGTCTGATGGTGGAAGGTTCGCCACTTTGCCACATTTAAGTGTGGGTTCTTATAGTCAAAGTCAGGTTGTGCTTCTCCTGGGATCCAAAGAAAGGTTTTGATGAGCTTCGGAAGTCTATAGACCCTCACAATGGCTAATGCTACGTCAAGTCATCGTCACACGTTGGTCTGATGATTTCACCAAAGTATGTCTGAGACATAAAATTTGGTGGGTTATTTTTTCTAGACCAAGGGAATATAATTGTGTTGTCCAGTTCATCCATTAGTGCTTTTTTTGACAAGGAATTCCCTTTTTTTAGTATTTTCTTTGTCCATGCTAGTTGCTTAAGATGACTTGTTGTGACATCTTAGTAGCTTTGTAGGCAGGACATTAGGGTCCTGTTTGGGTTTTCCCCTTATCGGAGTGATTCCTCGGATGAGGTATCTGATTTTAATCTTTCTTGTCCTTTGTTGCGTCATGTTTCTGGCCTCTTTTAGAGCCATGCAGAACAACCACCGCTGCCCAAGGACTTAATTGGACTACTTATGGTGGGCTTAAAGGGAGTGCGTTTACTTCTACCGGTATCTATCTTTGTGCTGCCTGCCTAAAGTTTCGTCTTCTCTCCTTTGCTTCAGCACCACAATCTCTTTCGCATCTGCGGTGCTTCATTGTTTGATGCGAACTTCGTTGTCAAGCATTCTACGTCAGAGGTGGATATTGACCACCAACTTCTTTGTTCATGGTGGTCTCATGAGTAGATAGGGAAATAAAAGTCCGCGCAGTATGAGTTCCGTTTAACCGGATAAGGCCCAATTACAAAGGGGTTTCGTCCAGTGCACCCATGAGAACGCTTGTAACCGTATTTTATGCATTGCGGTCATTTAGCCATCGGCACGTTACCTTATATTTTAGCCTGGGCTTTGTTGGAGTGTCTTTTAGTTAGTTAATAGCATTGTTCCTTGAGCAGCAATATTAACGTATACAGTGATTCCACACGGAGGCAGACACTCGATGATTATATTTCTCCATTGAACTGAAGAAATAGTTCCCTACAAACAAACCAAATGGATGGCCAATGCAAACTTTTTGCAATTCCGCAACGAATTTTTCAGCAACTGCCTATTACTACGTAAATAATATTACCTCCACGGGTTGAAAGGCTTCAGAGAGGATTACTTTATGTTAAAAAGAAAAAATCTGTAACGTGGCATCCATCAAGTGAACCCTAGAGCTGAGAGAAGGATAATGAAAATATTAGTGCATTACTTGACAGTTTGTCAATAGATTTTTTAATTTTTAAGGTCTCGCGCGCAACTGCCTTGATTAGAACTACCAGATTAAACTTAACCTAATCTAAACTATCCAAGTATTAAATTCTAATAACTACAAGTTTATGCACAAATTGGTTTCTTGCTCATTGTGGTCCTAAAATAATGTTGCGATAACCTTTGCGATATATTTTGCAGCAGCTCTACTACCGCTTCTGGTCATTGTTGATTACAAGAATTTAAAAAGGCATTGAAAGTAATTTTATGGATTATGGAAAGCTAAAATAGCATCTACGTTCTTTTTACTTGATGAGGAAAATTTCTTTGTCACAACGTTTTCTCTTCGGATCTATGTGTTATGGCAACATCTAAAATGAAATAGTTGCCCTCTACCAGTCCAGGTAAAAAAATCAACTTCTTGGAAATGGTGCAAGATTTATAAAATGTGAAGTAAAACTGATACAAGTAGAGAAACTTACAGGTGCAAGTGATGATTCAAATTTTTATTATTAACTGTCCAAGAATGTGTTAAGAACTGATGAAAAAGAATTATTTTCATACAGACAAGAATGGCCAGTTCCGATTCTGTATTTTTAATTTATTAACTAATATTAAATCATCTAAAAATACAGGATTCAATATTGAATGAATTGCCTATCACTTGTTCATTGTTGTAGTATTACCAGTGAAATACTCATAATATTGTAACGAATTATTAAGCACGGCCCTGTTCCAGTCTCTTTGATAAGCGGCCAACCGAATATGCGAAGCGATGAGGGCATCTGGAAGCCTCTCAAAAGTTCCAGCCGCCTTACGAGTTATTCGGAAACGTGCAAAATAGGTATAAATGCGACGTGACTTGCGTGGTTTGCCGGTTAGAGAATTACCCAAGGAAAATGTGCTAGTATTCTAATAAATATGGTATAAAAATCATTTTTTTAGTATTTTTCGGTTCATGTTAGGTATTCCTACCCTCAAGTCCAAAATTTTCTGCGCAGAACAGAGTAGAGCGCCATAAAACATAATTATTCGTTTTTGGACGAGATCTCGCCTAATATATCAACTAAAAATATGATTAAAATATTTATTAGAAGAGCGCGTCGTCTGTGCTACTTTTTTGTTGATAGTCGTATCACTTTTACTAAAAATAATTAAAAAAATGTTCCACAAATGCGCTCTAATGAATTAAATACAGAATCAATTGGGGAAAGCCGCAGCTTCGTATCTTTAATATTAACGGAGCGCCCGTTCAAAAACGATTTTAAGCAAGATAACATATGGTATTGGCGCCTCTTAAGTGAAATATTGTTAGTTATGTTAATATAAATTAAATAGTTGTGTTGTTTTATGTAAATAAATAAATTATAGTTCGACCGTGTGTTTAGGTTCAAGCGAACCCGAAAGTAGAACAACCATAAATTATCTTCCACCCAGGAAAAAAAGTTGTGTACTTCATTGTTTCTTTCATCATATCTACGACTTATTCTTCTATGCGGATTCACTTGTATTTTTTGGTGCTTTGTTACTAAATGTAGCTCGAAGTTTTTGTGAATGAAGTAGCTTGAGTGTGAACCGGCCTTTAGAGTCAGGTTAGGATAGAGATCGCGAAATATTCGCGGCGAATACCAAAGGAGAAGCCGAAGCGTTGACCTTTATTCGTGTATTTTGTTCGTCGGTAATGTCGACTCTTGGTTTTTTAATTCGAAATTTGCATCTGCATAAAGCTGGTTTGGCGCCTAATCAATTTTCATTTTAATTATAATTTATCTTCATATTCCTTCAAATTATATTTTTTAACATGTTGACTATAATACACCGAACCTAACAATTTTTTTATTATACTAAGAGATTCCAAAAAATTACGCTGAAATCTTTTAAATTCTTAAATACACTACTACACTCTTGCGCTAAAGAGTTATCTACACTCTTTCATAATAATCTTAAACGTAAATAAAAATAATATACCATTAGCAACCTACACGTTATATTTCAACGATCATTCACCTTTAGAAAAATAATTTATTTAATTAAAATTAAAATAGACATCCAAATTTGGCGCTAAATCTGTGGCTGCAGGCAACAGCAGTGTAATTTAAATTTTTCTTTTATTTTTTTTTTATCACTCGATTCATTAAATTGATTTGTTACACGGTTACGACATACGCAATCTCTAGAAAGAGATATAATAAAGGAGTGGTTGACATTGGACCCATTATATGAGTACCATATGGTATATAACAAATTGGTATTTTATTGTACCGGTATGTGAAGGGTCATTATAAATCTGGTCAAAGAGTACCGAATTTCACTTTTTTTTAGATATATATAAAATCCAAGTTAACCCGCCATGACTCGCGCCTGGAATTATAACTTTAGTACTCTCGCGTATCGAAATTTTCTCACGCTAGTTCGCGCGTACATTTTTTTTTCTAACATAAGTTTATTGATACAGGGTGTTTCATTATATTCTGACTGTTCTTAAAAGCTCATATCTTCCAAACGGTTCTAGATCCAAACGGTTATAGATAATGAGATGCGGTTTTTACAGTTCGGTTTAAAATTACTTTTTTTGTGACATATTAAATGGCCTACTTCCGGTGTACCTGCTTTAAAAGTGGTGTGTTTTCGATATTACAGTTAAAGTTCTGAAACTTCGTTTTCTGTGTACCGAATTTAAACTTTAAGGTACCGTTACAAAGGAAAAATATGTGTCTTTTTGAATATTACTTAATATACAGGGTACCCATTTAAAAATAACATCTATTGTCCTCTGAAAACACGTCACTTTTATATCGTGTAAACCGGAAGTAGGCCACTCATATTAATATGTCACAACAAAAGTAATTTTAAACCGCACTATGAAAACCGCATATCATTCTCTAGAACCGTTTGGAAGATATAAGCTTTTAAAAACAATCAGAATATAATAAAATACCCTGTATATTAAACAAAAACTACTCATCAGTTCTACTCCAATCGGAATTACTGTTACATCGATGGCAAATAAAAGTTGTTTTGGTTGTGTTCCTTGTATACTAGAATCTAGCGTCTGTTGCATCTATGTGTGGTAAATGTTTTTTCTTATAGGGCAAAAACCGCATCTTGGGTTCCACCATTTCCAGATTTTGGGTTTTTCTTGGCATTTTTCCTTAAATCAATTTTAGAATCGAATTGATTTTTTGTCGAAGATTGAATGATAAACTTGTAATATTTTAGTTTATAAGGCCCATGCCTTAAAAGTTTGTGATAACCTAACCGTTAAGACTTCTTAGTATGTTCCTTATGTCGAGTCGGACAAAAATTTTATTTGCTAAATTCTGGGTGGGGGGGGGGGGGAGTTTTCTTTTACAAGAAACTCTTAAGTTTAACGCGTTCGACAACAAGTATTCCTCCAAGAATTTGTCAAACAAGCCTAGGTTACCAGTTAATTTTCAATATTTTCATTAAACGATTCTGCAAAAATCAGCTGCGAGGTACTTAATTTTATCCAGAAGAAATAAAACTTCAAGACATGTACCACAATATAATTAAAACAAAAGGGGTTTAGTGGGCAACTAGTTTCGGCTTATAAATCCTCAGGTGTGTAACAAACAATTTTAAACAATACAAATTTTTAAAAAACTTACCATATTTTGTAAAAACAATTAATTATAATAAAATTGTAAACAATTTACTTGTTATTGAGGGTGAGGGGAGGGTGGGCAATAGAGTAAGTACATGAAGATAATTTGGAACGAAAATTTTTTTAAGTTAATTATAAAATTAAATTGAAAATGTTGTCCTGTGGACCGGTGTTAATGATTCAAGAAAATAATGGACCATAGTAAAGGAAAACTTTTAATTTTGGAAAAAAGGTAAAGTGCGTAAATCTTGTCCAGAGGACGTTTTAACGCATACAAGATGGTATGTATGAGGAAACAACATAATGTTCCTCCTGCAGCTATAAATCCCAAAGGAAGGAAAATACCACTTGGGTTGATATAGAGTGGTGAAAATTCCGTATAATATACTTTGTCCGTACCAAAAAAGTGATGGTGCGGAAAAAAGTGGGGTGAGGGGCCGCAAGGGCCAGAATGTAAGAAACAGATCCAGCAGGACCAGTAGATAAGCCGCTGGTAGAAAACCCGGAAATCGATACTTTTTGTAAATTCCAGAGATTTTGTACTAGATGGTTACTTGACAACTGACACATGACAAGTTAAAAGGATAGGTTTACACTAGGTATCAAAAAGGGAGGGAATTACAAAGTTAAACAAAATATGACTGTTCGGACCACTAACCAAAAACATTATGCGCACTTTATTTTATGACGTCATAACTTTGCCATGTTTGGAATGTCGAATGCGCCAAAATCCCAAAATATTTGTTCGACAATATTTTTTCGCTTTTAAATTGAAATAACTTCCAATTCAAAGAAAAACAATGTTTAGGTCATTCATTTTCTTTGTGCATTAAAGCAATGAGTTTGCGAGGGACAGAAAAACGCCCCCCTACCCAGAATTTTCCAAATAAAACATATGTCCGACTCGACCTAAAGAACATATATGCGAAGTCTTAACGGTTAGGTTATCACAAACTTTTATAGGCGTGGGCCCGAGGCTTATTAGTAAGTTATTTCAACAAAGTGGAAATAAAGCTTCTTCGAATCGAGAAGGTATTTCTATTACTTTTGTAGATTATTTGAGAATTCACTGTTGCTCTATTGAGCATACTGTTGAAAATGGTAAAAGGCCAACGCCGGTTGCTAATGCGATTCACAGAATATTCTGATCTTATTCGGTCGACGACGTCAACTCTTCCTTTCATCGGTTGTAAAACGTAATAACTTCTGGTTTATTTTATATCGATAGAGTGATTATCGTGAAAAGTGGAAATTATCAGTACTTTTGTTTTTTTTGGTACCAAAGATTTCAGCATACAATGGTTTGGTGCAATTCCAAATGCAACCATAGACCTCTCCACAGGTCGATTTTTTACTTGAAGAAGTCTCGGTGAAATTTGCGGTTTGATCATCCATAAAGTGCCTACTTATGATTACCAAATACATCATTAATCCAGTCAACGAATGAAAAATAGGGGAAAAATCTTGTAGAAGCCAATTTTGGCACAGATGTAGGTGAATGTGTCCCAAATAACATACTAAAAGTCCTGATGGGTAAGGGGCGAGCTAAGTTGGGAGGGGGGGTGTTTGAAGTTTTTTGTCATTTTTTCGTGAATAACTCGAAAACTACGGCCGTTAGAAAATCAATATAACAGTACTAAATTATTCTACATAAAATTGTAGATAAAAAAGGTTCAGTACATTTTTTTTCTAAGATTGATAGGGACGGAGATATGGATGAAAAAAAACTATATATTAAAAAAATCTATTTTTATAGCAAATATGAACTGAATAAAGGTGATGTAACCTAGACGTTAATACTAAAATATTGTATTTAATATTGTTTCTGGTACTTCTGGGTCTTTTGTTGTTGATGGAGTTAGGTCACCGTTTTCTCCCCCTGTTAAACCCCATTGGGTGGGTGGTATAGGATTGTTGCGTCACTGTATCTGTAAAAAATAAATAAACCACCATGAGTGCATGAAACAAAATAATATTTATAATAAGAAAACAGTATCTGACAGCTGTATGTCCATAGTAATGATTTACCTGTAGATACATTCTGAGTGAGTGCTGTTTCGCAGCTCCTCTTGTAGGAAGTAGAGCGGCCATATCAAGCTTTGGATTCGAAGAGGCTTTCAAAAAAGCTGCATAGCGGTGTCCATTGAGGTTTTGTTCTGGAGATGCTTGAAATATAAACAGAAACATTTTCTCGCCAGCCTCTTCCACCTTTTCTAGTGACGATTTAGGATTATAAATATCGTAGAAATGTCTCTTATGAGGCTGTGGTTCAACCATTCCCACTTTGCTCTTGCCGTATAAAGCAGAGGTGGTGTCGCACCCGCTGATACTGTGGAGAAGGAGAATGGTGTGGGCATATGGAAGCTGCTGTAGACGCCATAAAAAAACACTTTTGTTTCGACTTTCCCACGGCCTGGTGTCGTGAAATATATGTTGCTGTTTGATAGTGGCGACAAAGCAACAAGAAGCACAATTAAGCAGCTTTATCCAACCCACACCTTACAATAGTGTCATCAGCATCGCTTGCTGCATCAATTGTGTCAATCCCTGTTGCTGTCATTTTCTAGGTGAGCAATTCAATCAGCTTAGTTTTATTATTTTCATTAGCAAGAAAATTCTCCTGTTGATTTATAATTGTATAACGTAAAAATTTGATTTTTCAAAATTAATCCATTTTTCTCCCTCCATATCTTCTCCGTATATTTTCTAGTAAGAAAATATCACACCCTCCACTTTAGGTCGCGAGCACTGATCAAGACTTTTAGTATGTTGTTCAGGACACCTCACCCTACGCCTATACCACAATTGGCTTCTACACGAATTATGTCCGCTATCCGGCATTTTTTGGTCTTCGTTGCCTGGATTACATTAGCAACTCCTACAGATGTGAAGTAATTATCAATGGTTTTGATTATACGTTTGACTACACTCGTGGAGTCATTAGGAATTCTATGGCTGTTTCCCAGCATGAATTTCTAAATTATGCGTCTAAAGTGTCCTAGAATCGACGAAAGCATATATTTTGATCCCATATTTTTTCGTCCTATTCACAATATTCTGCCTATAGCTGCAACGATGTTTAATGATCAGAACAACTGTGGACAAATCTTTCAAAGAGAGATCTTATTGGTGCCAATTTGTCAATCTGAGATCTTTCAGCCCTTATCTCTAAATTATCAAAAGTAAAAGTAAATGGAATCGTCTTCCAGACATTGTAGCTTAAAAGTAATCCAGTCCAGTTCCGTCAACTACCCATAGCTCCTTGGTGTTCAGGTGTTGATCTAGAAAAACCTAAAAGCCAAAATCTCTTCAATTCTTTTGGATGTTGATATGGCTGTAATTTTGTATTGGTGCTGTTTAGTATTTCACCAATAAAATCATCTCAGAAATAACGTTTTCAACAATTCCTTGCATTTTTAACAGTACCTTTTACTCCAGGAATCTTTGATATAATATTCTGACTGCGAATTTTCTTGGGAGGAATATTTAGCTTATGATTTAGCCACTGTGTGCCATATTTTCTAATATATTCGGGCATTTAGGTTAAGATAAACCTGAAAAATAAGCCAAGAAAAACATCAAAAAAATCACGAACGTGAAAACTCGCGTCTTTAGATTTTTGCTAACAAAATCACCAAAGGGATCGCTTGCGCGTTTTAGATTAATTCTAACACGCCCGGCTTTAGTGGCCTTCACTTTTGTTTTGGAGGAACTTGATTGAAGTTGGTCACAAAATGCTTGCTCTCGACTCCGTGTCTGGTCAAAATCGCGAAGTGACAAAACCGGTAGGACTTAACCGCGAGGATAAAACCGCGAACGGCCAAAATCGCAAACAGACAAAACCGCTAATGGGCAAAACCGCGAATGGACAAAACCGCGAAAGGACAAAACCACGACAGGGAATAATCATTGGCGTGTTCGTACACCAATCTTGAAAAGTTAGAGTTTGCGTATTGAGGAAGATTGCACTAGTAAGTAATTTTTATATTAAAATAAGAAGTTACCTATAGCGTCGGTTAGTTTTGAGAAGTAAAAACTTTTTTTCATTGTATTTGATCTGAAAGTTGATTTCTTAAAAATAAAATAAAAAAAGGAGATTCATTACTTAATACAAACTAATATACGGTATCATCCAATATGGTTTAGTGGTTAAGAATCTACGACTTTGTCTGTTTCCATACTTGGTTATTTCCTTTAGGGGTTTTGTTCATTATTCGCGGTTTTGTCCGTTCGCGGTTTTATCCGTCGTTATTCTGTTCGTTGCGGTTTTATCCGTTGCCGTTATGTCCTCGATTCTTCTACTCATCGCTAAAAAAAGGCATCGTTTATGACGTCTTTAAATAGAAGATTCCATTTGACTGTAGTGACTTGAATCGCGACTAATTTCATCTCTGTATTTTTTTGAAGAATAAATCATTTTCTGGCCATACTCGATCAAGAAATATATTCAATAATAAAAGGAAACTTCTTAGAACTAAATGGTGCTCGTTTTGTCTATTTTTCAATAGTGCAAACTGTTGTGCCACTCTGGAGCTGAAAGTGCCACTTTTATGGCACAATTGTGACACATTTGACAACATTGGTGACTTTCCAAACACTGTCTCCCCTCTTTTGTCAATTAGGCATTCATGGGGTATGGGCTCATTTGCAGCTCAAAAAAAATCTCTGTAGTGAAACTGGAAATGTTAGATTTTTTCTAACAGGGAGCGTTCTCACGGGTTAAACAAAAACATATTTTCTACAAAAACAAATCTTAAATATTTCTGATAAAAATTTGCATTTGACAACAATGTCATTGCCATTAAAAAACAATTATTAATAAAAATATACAGTCAATATTTTAAGTTGCAGAACGAGTCTTACAAATTTATTAATAGAAAAATAATGTACAGTATAAATTCGTAGATTTTAATTTTTATTTTTAATGTATGAACTGATATCAGCTAAGGTGGATTTTTATATAAATGTAAATTTTAGGACAAAACAACCAAACCTAGTAAGTATTGCTAAATAAAAAAAAATTAAATTAATAGTTCAGTAATTACAGTATAAATAAGTATAATATGTATATAAAAAGTTTGTATTCAATCCCTTTGGCCTTACATCGGAGTCGCATATGTCTCTGGTGTTCATTTGTGTAATTGAATAAAATTAATCCGATCAATCAATGTATATTCAGGTCATTGGTAATGACCATATGCCATAAACGGAGGTGATACAGAAGATTTTATGGTTATAATTATTATGTATTAGCTGTGTGGGTTATATATTAAAAAATATCGGAAATGGGTTCTTAATTTACGAATTAATTAGACTAAAGGTATACAAGATGTATTATCGTAATTTTTAAAGAAAATAAAACGTACATCCTTGAGATAATGGTTTTGTAAAATTTAAAACGAAAATATAACTTATAACTGATAATACCAAGAGGCAGAAACAACTGTCATTAATAAATACGGTAGCTCTTATCGTTCATATAATTTTATGGATTTTGAGCTCATATTGCTGCTAAATATTGCTTAAAATGAGGAAGAAATTAAAATTTTTGAAAATAATAAATTCAGTTTACCGTTTTAATGGGTTTAACAAGTAATTTTGTAGCTTCTGGGAAACGAGTTTGGGGGGCATTTAATATAAAATTAGCGTATCCAATATTTTTGTAGAGCAATTTTACTTAAATTTAAATAATCTTACAGGAATTTTTCTTATTGCCAGAAGTGAAGTCTTCATGTATTACCTCTCGCCCTTTAGATAAGAGAGGTATAGGAATCATGCTAAAAATTGGGTAGTGAGTTTTCAATGGATAAACACGTTTTGGGGTCCCTAGAATACGATTTTGATATTTTCGCGATGATGTCTGTGTGTGTGTGTTAGTGTGTGTGTGTGTGTGTGTGTGTGTGTGTGTGTGTGTGTGTGTGTTAGTGTGTGTGTTTGGATGGATGTTGTAGTAACGATAACTCAAAAACTACTGAATTAAAAAATTTGAAATTTTGCATACAGGATTCTGATACCCTAGATTAGATCTGATTAGATTTTGGTGCCAATTGGACAACCGGAAGTGGCAGTTGCTATGAGTGATGACGCCATTACTAAACAAAATGGCAATAAGGTTTTACACATGTATTTTGTATACACTATAGTTTATATTCGTATCATTAAAATTTTCAAAAAATTTGCCATTGTTGCCAGATTTAAAAAAAAAGTAAATTTTTTTCATACTTTTTTGTGCCAACGTGTAAATTTTTGATTCAAAAATGGCGAGAGGTCATGTGCTGGCCACATCAGATTTTTTTTGTTTTATTTTATATAATTAGAATTGAAATTTTCGGAAAAAAATTCTAAATGAAAATTAAAATTTTTTGAAAATTTTTTTTTATTAATATAAAACCATAACTCTTTTTTTGTTTCAAAGTACCTAATAACGGTAAAAATTCGTATTTTTTTGGGTTCATTTTTTTGAAAATGAAACATTTTTGGACAGGTACAACAAGGTAAATTTGTGAGTTCGTGTGATTGTATGGCTTTTGGTTGGATTACTCTTGTCTTTAATTATACATTTTTATTACCTCTCGCCCTTCAGATAAGAGAGGTATAGGAATCATGCTAAAAATTGGGTAGTGAGTTTTCAATGGATAAACACGTTTTGGGGTCCCTAGAATACGATTTTGATATTTTCGCGATGATGTCTCTGTGTGTGTGTGTTAGTGTGTGTGTGTTAGTGTGTGTGTTAGTGTGTGTGTTAGTGTGTGTGTTAGTGTGTGTGTGTTAGTGTGTGTGTGTTAGTGTGTGTGTGTTAGTGTGTGTGTGTGTTAGTGTGTGTGTGTGTTAGTGTGTGTGTGTGTTAGTGTGTGTGTGTGTTAGTGTGTGTGTGTGTTAGTGTGTGTGTGTGTTAGTGTGTGTGTGTTAGTGTGTGTGTGTTAGTGTGTGTGTGTTAGTGTGTGTGTGTTAGTGTGTGTGTGTTAGTGTGTGTGTGTTAGTGTGTGTGTGTTAGTGTGTGTGTGTTAGTGTGTGTGTGTTAGTGTGTGTGTGTTAGTGTGTGTGTGTTAGTGTGTGTGTGTTAGTGTGTGTGTGTTAGTGTGTGTGTGTTAGTGTGTGTGTGTTAGTGTGTGTGTGTTAGTGTGTGTGTGTTAGTGTGTGTGTGTTAGTGTGTGTGTGTTAGTGTGTGTGTGTTAGTGTGTGTGTGTTAGTGTGTGTGTGTTAGTGTGTGTGTGTTAGTGTGTGTGTGTTAGTGTGTGTGTGTTAGTGTGTGTGTGTTAGTGTGTGTGTGTTAGTGTGTGTGTGTTAGTGTGTGTGTGTTAGTGTGTGTGTGTTAGTGTGTGTGTGTTAGTGTGTGTGTGTTAGTGTGTGTGTGTTAGTGTGTGTGTGTTAGTGTGTGTGTGTTAGTGTGTGTGTGTTAGTGTGTGTGTGTTAGTGTGTGTGTGTTAGTGTGTGTGTGTTAGTGTGTGTGTGTTAGTGTGTGTGTGTTAGTGTGTGTGTGTTAGTGTGTGTGTGTTAGTGTGTGTGTGTGTGTGTGTGTGTGTGTGTGTGTGTGTGTGTGTGTGTGTGTGTGTGTGTGTGTGTGTGTGTGTGTGTGTGTGTGTGTGTGTGTGTGTGTGTGTGTGTGTGTGTGTGTGTGTGTGTGTGTGTGTGTGTGTGTGTGTGTGTGTGTGTGTGTGTGTGTGTGTGTGTGTGTGTGTGTGTGTGTGTGTGTGTGTGTGTGTGTGTGTGTGTGTGTGTGTGTGTGTGTGTGTGTGTGTGTGTGTGTGTGTGTGTGTGTGTGTGTGTGTGTGTGTGTGTGTGTGTGTGTGTGTGTGTGTGTGTGTGTGTGTGTGTGTGTGTGTGTGTGTGTGTGTGTGTGTGTGTGTGTGTGTGTGTGTGTGTGTGTGTGTGTGTGTGTGTGTGTGTGTGTGTGTGTGTGTGTGTGTGTGTGTGTGTGTGTGTGTGTGTGTGTGTGTGTGTGTGTGTGTGTGTGTGTGTGTGTGTGTGTGTGTGTGTGTGTGTGTGTGTGTGTGTGTGTGTGTGTGTGTGTGTGTGTGTGTGTGTGTGTGTGTGTGTGTGTGTGTGTGTGTGTGTGTGTGTGTGTGTGTGTGTGTGTGTGTGTGTGTGTGTGTGTGTGTGTGTGTGTGTGTGTGTGTGTGTGTGTGTGTGTGTGTGTGTGTGTGTGTGTGTGTGTGTGTGTGTGTGTGTGTGTGTGTGTGTGTGTGTGTGTGTGTGTGTGTGTGTGTGTGTGTGTGTGTGTGTGTGTGTGTGTGTGTGTGTGTGTGTGTGTGTGTGTGTGTGTGTGTGTGTGTGTGTGTGTGTGTGTGTGTGTTTAGATGGATGTTGTATACACGATTCTTATACCCTAGATTAGATCTGATTAGATTTTGGTGTCAATCGGAAAACCGGAAGTGACAGTTGCTATGAGTGATGACGCCATTACTAAACAAAATGGCAATTAGGTTTTACACATATATTTTGTATACACTATAGTTTATTTTCGTATCATTAAAATTTTCAAAACATTTGCCATTGTTGCCAGATTTACAAAAAAGTACATTTTTTCCATACTTTTTTGTGCCACCGTGTAAATTTTTGATTCTAAAATGGCGAGAGGTCATGTGTTGGCCACATCAGATTTTTTAATTTTTAAACCCTAAAATTCGATTACTATCACTGGACTATAATTCTGATTCAAGATGTTCGTGCAGGAGCGTTTCTAAATATTTTTTTTAGTTGCAAAATTGTAGAAATGTTTTTAAATTTTTTAATGTCATAATTTAAAACAGTTAATTTTTTGTGAGAAAAAATTAAATTGGTATAAATAAACTGCAATTTTTTTTTGTTTTAAATATTGAAATAAAGAATGAACTTTTTAATGCAGATTTTTTGATAAAAATGAATTTATGCAAGACTTAAAATTCCAGATATATTTTTAATAATAAAAATAATAATAAACAATTGGACAATATATCTGTAGCTCATTTTTGTTTCTTGTTTTAAATATTGCAATCAAAAATAAATTTTTTGTCCGGCAATTTCTTGAAAAAAATTAATTTATACTAACTTAAATTTCGAGATAAATTTTTAATAATAAAAATGAAACTAAACAATTGTACAGGGTCGGATCCAATATTTTTTTCTGGAAAATATATTTACATTTCAAAAAAATTGTGAATCTATTTGTAGCTCATTTTTTCATCTAGTAAAATATTTGGTATAAATAAACAGCATTTTTTTTCTTATGTTAAATAATAAAAAAAAAAATGTTTTAACGCATTTTTTGAAAAAAATTAATTTATACAAAACTTAAATTTCTAGATATATTTTTAATAATAAAAATAATAATAAACAATTATACAAGGGCGGATCTAATTCTTCTGGAATTTTAAATATTTGTAGCTCATTTGTTTATCGTATTTTAAATACTGTAATAAAAAATAATTTTTTGATGGGCAGATTTTTTGAAAAAATTGAATTTATACAAAACCTAAATTTTAAGATATCTTTATAATATTAAACAATTGTACAGGGGCGGATCAAATAAGTACGCTGAGCCTTTTCTTTCTTTAAATAATTTTGTTCTAGAATTTTAAATATTTACGTTTCAAAAAAATTGTAAATATATGTAGCTAATTTTGGTTTCTTATTTTAAATATTGCAATAAAAAATAATTTTGTTGTATGGCAGATTTTTAAAAAAAAAAATAAATTAAGTAAAACCTGAATGTCGAGATATATTATTAATAATAAAAATAATATTAAACAATTGTACAAGGCCGTATCCAATTTTTTTTTCTGGAAAATATATTTACATATTTCAATTTCGAGATACATTTTAAATAATAAAAATAGTAAATAATTGTCCAGGGTTAGATATACTATTTTTTTCTGAACATTTAATTTACATTTCAAAAAATATACAGTATGTCTCAGTAAGTTGGAACTATATAGGAAACTTTTTTATTATTAATTTAGGAAAAAACCTTATTCTTCATAAAAAGTTCTGCATCTTCTAAAATCTAAAATACAAACATCAGATGTCAGTTTTTTCTAGTAAAATACGAGGTTTGTCAAAAAATATGAATTTTAAATTTAACATCGAAAAATTTTATTTAAAAAAGTTGATCAGAACTAAAAAGTAAGTTCATATATGCAATTACATCCATCTACATTGAAAATATGTATTTATTTTTGAAATGTATTTCTAGCAATGTTCATTCAAAATAGAAACAGTATTAAACAATCACAAAAACTGTTTTTTTAATGTAAATGGATGTAATTGCATATTTGAACTTAGCTTTTAGTTCTGATCAACTTTTTTAAATAACATTTTTCGATGTTGTCAAATTTAAAGGTACTTTACTCTTGAATAAAATTCATATTTTTTGACAAATCTCGTATATTACTAGAAAAAATTGATATCTGATAATTATATTTTAGATTTTAGAACATGCAAATTTTTTTATGAAGAATAAGTTTTTTTCCTAAAATTAATAACAAAGTTTCCCATAAGGTTCCAACTTACTGAGACATACTTGTATATGTTGCTGATTTTTTTGAAAAATCTAGTAAAATCTTTGGTATAAAGAAAGAAGTTTTTTTTCTCATTTTATATCAATTTTTTTAACAGTATTTTTGAAAACAATACTAAAATTTCCAGATACATTTTTAATAATAATAATAAACAATTTAAATAATATTAAATAAAATAAATTATAAATATATCTGTAACTGAAAAATCTAAATTTGGTATAAATAAATAGCATTTTTTTTCTTATTTTAAATTTTGCGATAAAAATTAATTTTTTAACCGCAGACTTAAAAAAAAATATAATTCATACAAAACTTAAATTTCAAATATTATATCCAGGGTGGGGCAGCAGATACGGCACGGAATTTAGAGCCTAAACCATAATAATTTAAAAAAATCTGCATATATGCAAGTCAATAAGAGCTACATTTAAAAAATATTTATAAATACACAGGGTGGTTCAAAAAAATTTGTCATACCAAAGTTATATATTTTTAAATGGAACACCCTATATTTTTTTAGGTTTTAGGTTTTAGGCGTACCAGTGTGGTTTTATAACAATGTATATTCTGGAGTACACGTTTATTCTGAGAAGATATTATGATGTTTTTGTAATATTTGTTTCTGTTAATAAAAGGTCATTATTTCCGGGGTTAAGATCTAGGATGTTTCTGTGGTTGTGTAATGCTGGGCAAGACATTAGATGGGTGACTGTTAAGGTGCGTCCACACTGATGCACTGCGCCGCGCTAATCATTGAATTTTTAGTCGGTGTGGACACTAAACTGCGCACGAACATGCAAGAACGCGCACGGACAAGCACGATCTATCAGGAGTCGGTACATCAAAATGTGCTCGACGAACGTTGTTCGGTTTGGACGTCTATTTATTTTAACGAACATATCTTTAATGCGCGCACAATTTTTCAGTGGTATATTATTGTTTACTTGTTAAAAATTGTTTAAAATTATTATTAAAAATATGGGTGACTGGGACCACGAAAAAAATAAATAAACTGATCGGTTATACGAAATAAAACCCGAATTGTGGGATCCCACAAATTGCTATTATGCGAAATAATAAACTTCAGTTATTAGGGTTGATATACATGACTTAAAAATCTTAAAAGTATATATCAAGCTGGTGTATGAATCTCCAGTTACAAAAAATCGGAGAGTCACAGTTAGTATTTTTTTTTCTTTATTTTTGGACCAATTAGGCTAGCAATAAACCCGAAATCTGTTGAGGACAGGCGATAAAAATTTTTAAACTGACCTGTGTCTTGTATAGCTAGATTATTTAGCAAACCACTTCCACCGCTCCTACTCTTAAATAACTGTGTCATCCAGTTACGGCGTTTTCTTGCCAATTTCCTTTTTGCATTTTTGGTCAACCATCAATTACAATAAATGTAGAACAAGCAATAGCAACAGATTCGTCGTCCATGATGATACGAAAATGTATTAAAATGCGCAGGGCAACACCACCGGAACCATCCCAAACATAAACGAACCACAAATGTTGCAGCAGTTTGGACATTTCACAAGCAAATTGTTTGGTAACGTTCGCGAATGTTTCGCGCGGCGCAGCGCATCAGTGTAGACGCACCTTTAGCTGACAGTTACACATGTTGCATTGTTGTCTTCGTTCCCCGTCTAGCATGTATGTATGGGTAAATCTAGTATGACCAATTCTTAGACGACATAGGATTACTTGGTCACGTATGTTTAACAACTTGGGGTACCACCATTTTTTGGTTGATGGTTTGATTTCAGAGAGTTGTCTGTTATATGAGGACCAAAGGGTTTGCCATGCGGCGTTTATTTCCATTTTATGACTGTCTTCATGTCATTATGAGAAATTGGGATGCCCATATCTATAGGTAAAGATGTTGCTTCTTTTGCTACATCAACTGTACATTCATTACCCCCAATTCCACATTATATTTATTGATTTTCCACTATTAATTAGGTAAGTACATAGCGCGAGGATGTTCTTCATATATCCATTACTTGTGAACCTGTTTTCTAATGCTTGTATAGAGTTTAGCGAATCTGAGCATATCAAACATTAGTGATAGTTAAAGTGCCTAAAATATAATAAGGCTTCCAGATTGCATATAGTTCCGCAGTAAATATAGAGATAACCAGTTCCATAATCAAATTAAAGCTTCCTTTACCGTGTAAAGGGTTCTTTACAGTAGCATGTTTACTCCATAATCGATTTTTAAAGGTAATTTTACGCAAAAGTCAACTTTAGTGTAAAGTCCCGAAATTCGTCAATTTTGGAGAAAAAGTCGACTTTATGTTCTAATTCTAACCTTAAAAAATTTGACGTTTCTGTTATTTTTTCTTAACAATGATCTTTGTGTTTGGGTACGCGATCGGGATGAATTTAAATCGTTTGTTAGTCACCAGCTCAACTTCTTTGTCAGAAAGCGAGGAAGAAAATGAATGGATTTGAAATGGGGGAAAATGTGTTCGATCTTGGGGTAATATTTTTCTAGTTTTGTTTTTAAACTATCGAACTTTCCTTTTAGTTGGTCCGATTTGCGGTATTCTGTTGAACCTTCATTATGGTGACTGCCACCCCGATCTAAGCTATTACGTGTAACATTTCTAGCATAAAGCCACAATTCATAAGAAATAGGCTATTTACAGTATCTTTTCCTGTTTGGTAATTTTATTTGTTTGCAAAACTTCTCTTCCTTTTAGATCTACTTTTGTTTGCATCATCCATCTTAATCCAAATCTTTTATATCTTCCTATTTTTCACACAAAACACAACTATATACTTACTAACCCCACGTGTTAAATTTACAAAACACCAGCAATGTATGAGGTTAAACATGTCAAAAATTCTTCGCAAACAAGCAAAATCTAACTTCACGTGTAGTGTTTCAGGTGTGTCAACATATAAATATTTCGAAAAAGCTTCGTTTACCAAAAGAAGGATTTAATTTCAATATGGAATTGACTGCACTTTAAGATCGATTTTAAAGCGAATTTAAGATAAAGCTCTCTTTTCATAAAGGAACCTTTTGGTGATATTTATGGAACCGGCTGTACCTATAATTTGATTCGTTAATACTTATTGCTGCTCCTACACCTTAAATGGTTAGTGTGTTATGGAATGAATGTAGCTCCTGTTTAAAGAGTGCTCCTCTATAGGTCGAATTCGAAGTTTTTTCCCTTTTCCATTTATTTAGGGTTAGGTTTATAGTGGGCGGTATTAACTTCCAAGGTGGAGTGGATAGTGCTGGAAGAATCGGCTCATGTAGGGATAGCTGGTTATTAATCTGATATTTGCTACATATCTCATTGGAGCGGATTCGTGCGGGTATGGATGTTGTCGGTCTACCGATGTATTCATTTTCGGACTAGAATAGGGCATTATTTAAGTGTGATGGTTGTGACAGAAGTTTGTTTTCGTATATGGCTGTTTGGGATATTCGTCGTAGATCCAGTGGCATTGTAATGCTATCGTAGGGCTTGTCCTGCAACCTTCGATAGCTAGTATGAATGCCGTATTTTGAATTTTGTCCAGCTCTTTTAGTCCAGAGGGTCTACAAGAGTTATATACAATAACACCATAGTCCATTCGTTCGATAGATTGGTATAATTTAAGTAGAATTTCTCTGTCAGATCCCAAATTTATGTTGGCCATATTTTTTTAATAAAAATAATAAACAAATACACAGAAACGGATGTAATATTTTTTTGTGTTTATTTAAATATTTGCATTCCAAAAAATTACAAACATCTGTAGCTCTTTTTTTTAAATTAGTCAAATATTTGGTACATTACTACCACACCTTGCAAAATTAATTTATAACCTATAACAGATTATCTTATTAACTAGGTCGTATATTTTTTTGGGTCGAATATCAACCATTTATCTCGAGTTTTACGAGATAATAAAGATAAATAACACATCATTTTATTTTGTATACGTATTCGTAAAAATGTCGTCAGTGTTTTCGTTTTAATGTTTTGACTGGTTACAGTGAATTTAAATCGGCGATATGAAGGTTAATATAATTTTACGGTAAGTAGGTAGATAATTAATATAATTTATGAAGATTCCAAACAAATCCGGTTTAATAACAAAAAGAAAACTATCGGAGTACTTTTATTTATATTTCTTATCATTCAAAATTTTAACAATAGCAAAAAATAGTTATAAACAAAATTTATTAAATTTTTAACAGACATTCTTAAATTATAGAGGCACCAATGAAATAAGTTCTTGGAAATCACCTTAAATGAAATTAATACTTTTCTTTAGATGTTTCAAAAATATAAGTCGTAAATTTAAATATTTGCTCACAAAGAGACACAGTATGTGTACTTAACGCGGCAAGACGACAGAAAGGCATTTTAAAGAGAAAAAATGCCACGAGAGGGCATTACCTTTCCTGGAATCATATTGAACAACGAACGTTGCCAAATTTAATAGCAATTTTCATAATTTTAAAACATGTGCCGTTCAGAAGCCGATAAGTATAGGTAAATTGGGCGGAATCAATTAAACGAAAAATGACCTGCGTAGGTAAACTGGACGGTACAAAAATGTACCTCAATTCTAAAAAGGGTCGTTAGGTACCCATTACCGAATTATAATAATATCTCTATCATTTTTGCCAGAATTTTTCGGTCAAATTACAGTTTGTAAAAAAAGCCGGACTAATATATCAGTCAGATCAGGAAATTTCATGTGTGGGTGCCTATGTTATTATTTACGGGGTACATAAAATCATCATTTAAAAATATATTTTTTGAATATGTATTATTGAATATTATTTCGGTATGTACTTTACAAAATGTTTTTTGAGTTATTTGCAATTGTTATCTAAATGGTAGAGTTATCTGTTTGAGTTATTCATCATTGACTTCTTGGAAATCCTTGTTGTCAAGGTGAAAGTTAATGACAAGTGGAGATAAAGGTTTCAGCTTAGATTATAGAAAGCAAGCTGAGGGTTCAAAATCTATAAATGTGACTATAATTGTATTAAAAATGTAAATGGGATAAATCCTTAGATTATAGAAATCTATAATCTATAAGGGTAAATCGTTATTTTATCATCTTGGAGATTACTAATGCCATGGAAAAACCAAAATGATATCAAGGGAGTGGGATTATAAGATGGTTGCCTCCCTACGATTTGGTATGAAAATAAGATAAGCAGTTGCAGTTAGTATCTTGATTAGTTCCCAATATTACTTACCCTGTTGTGGTTATTTTCGGTTAATAGTGACAGAAGTATTGAAAAATGCAGTGTGGTTCAAGTTCAAAGTTTACACCTGTGAAACGTATAAAAAAGTTTATAATTGCCTAAGAATGGAAAATCCTTCGTTTTCTGTTGCGATACTGTTTAAAAGACAAGTAAAATGATGGGTGTAAGCAAATTATTGATATATAGAGTTATAAGTGAATCAAAAAACGGAATAAGAAGAAAAGTTCACGAATTTTATTTAAAAAAAGAGATATCAACACTTGCCAAGGTTTTGGACGCAATCAATAGTGAACCGTATTTTCCTAAAATGTGAAAGACAAAACTACAGGAAACTCTAATGGATTTGAAGTTCAAGTGGGATAAATAGGACAGGAAAGCAGCACTTATTGATTCTGAGGAAATTGTTTGTTGGAGAGATACCTCAGAACCATTTTTAAATTACGTGCAGTAGGCAAACATATATTTTATTTGGACGAAACCTGGGTGAATGAAGGTTACAGAGTTAGCAAAGTGTGGCAGGATACAAACATTTAATCTTCACGACAGGCTTTTTTGGAAGGATTATCTACAGGATTGAAGGTTCCTTCCGGTAAAAGACGACGTCTAATTATAACTCATAATGGAAGTGATGACTGGTTTTCAAAACGTGGTTTTTTAATATTTCAATCTAAAAAAACCGGACACTACCATGAAGATATGATCGCTGATGTTTTTGAAGAATATTTTCAGCGGATGATAGAACATTTAGAACTTTCCAGATAAATCAATAAAAATAGAACCACTAGAAATTCTGAAAATAAATAAGCCACCAGTATGTTATGTAGTGGGTGAACTTGCAAAAACCCATGGTATTGATGTTGTGCGTCTTCCTCTCTATCACTGCAAACTAAATCCTATTGAACTGATATGGGCACAAGTTAAAGGATATGTAGGTCAACTTAACATGACATTTAAGTTAAAAGCATTGATAGAATCCTCCATATCACTTGTTACGAAGGAAAATTGGCAAAAGGCAATTGAGCATGTGTTAAAAGAAGAAGAAAACATGTGGAATCTGGACAAAATCTTTGATGTTAATACTACAGTGCCATCTTTAATAATATCAGTAAATAGTGACTCACCAAGTGAATATGTCGGCTTTTATTTGATGAAAATCCTTTATTAAATTTAAATAAACAAAACAACGTTTTACGATTTTCACAAAAATAATAACAAAATTTATTAGTTTAATAGTTACTTAGTAACGAAACTAGTCACTATTAAACTAATAACTTTTGTTATTATTTTTGTGAAAATCGTAAAACGTTGTTTTATTTATTTAAATTTACTGTATCAAAATGATATAGTCATATTAGAAAAAGGAGTAGGGTCCCAAAAAAAGCTCAAAAGCGTACAAGACTGCAAAAACGCAAGCAAAACCGGAGCATGGTAAAAAGTGGTGAAAATATTGAATTTACCAAGTTCTTGATATGTTACTACCTTGGCCAAACAAAAAAAAATTTTCAGGGGTGAGTGGCGAGAGGACTCACCTAAAACAACCACCCCGGCGGTTAAATTACAATGGACTCATTCAGTGATTTTTTTTTATTTTTATTTTATAATTTTGGCTTACCATAACACATTGTACCGGGGCCAGCACTTCTGAGACCGATCCTGCGGCTGTAATTAATTCTTAAAATTTGAAAATTGGGGCTATAGTGGCTTGTGACGTGGCCCCCAATTGAAGCAGGTTATATTTGGCTATGTTGTCATATCGATAAACAAATTTTTCTACAAACGAACAAAGCTAGAATCTTGGCAATGCTGTAGAAAGTAAAACGTTAATTATTTGTCAAGAAGCAGCGCCACTTTCAAAATATATTAATAGTTATAGTCTCAAGAAGTGTTCTTCAGTGCAGTTCAGTTTAAAACAGTTCTTTGTATTTTTCCCGAGAAAGAAACTTTGTGAAACACTAGTTTTACCTATTTTAAATTACGGTTTAATTTTATACTTTCCTTGCCTCTATCAATCTACCAAAGAAAGACTGCAAAAAATTCAAAATTAATGATAGATTTAATTACGGCCTTCGACAATAATACGACAGGGTTTCTGCAAAGATAAATGATCTGGGGTTGGCTGAAAATGGAAAATTTGTATAAATATCATATGAGTTCAACGGTTTTTTTCGAATGCTTTTCATATTATGCAGTTATAATATTCTATACTAACTAATTTGAAAACACGTGCTCTACATTTTTTTAACAAGTATTACAAGTCAAATTTAATCAAAGCTCAAACGGCACGTTTGCTTGATGGTCACTAAATTAAATTATCCGTTATACGTATACGTAATTTTAAAAATTAAAAGAATTATTGCTTCAATTATCATTATCATTATTTTCTGTATTCTTAACATTTATAATTTGTATTGTAGGCCTGATGATGGTCATTTTTTGGCCGAAATATGTCTCCCTCGGCAATTTAATCATTTGATTAATTAATTATATATTGTTAACTTGATTTTATTACCTTAAAAATTAATTTTGTAATTTTAAATATCTTATGGAGGTTAAGTTTGAGTAACCTATGGCTAGATTTCGCCTCTTGTTTGCAACCATGTATTGTAAATTATACAATTACTAATAAAGGCAATTTATTATTATTATTAATAAATGAATAGAAACTCAAAATCATGTACCACAGAGACTTTTTTAAAGTTGTAATGAACGGCAACTAGTTTCGGCTACTTAGCCATCTACAGGGCATATAAAAAATAGGTTTACAACAGTAAATATATCATTAATAAAGAGGGAGTATAACGCTGTTATAAAATTACTAGTGGCTAATGGAAAACTATAGGGGGGGAAAGGATAATATGGGTACATGAACTTGATTATGTTAATATGAACGAAAAATTAAATTAACCTGGTTAGAGCTATAAAAATGATATGTCAAACAATAAGGATACAACCATAGGACGGTAGATCCAAACGGAAAAGGAGAAATCGATGGTCAGAAGTGTTGACACCACATCGTAGAGGAGAAAAAATTACAGGATACTGCGAAGGTGACTTCGAAAAATAACAATAACGAAAATTGTCCGCACTAGGACAACGCCAAAAATGTTGGTCATAAAGAACTGTCAAATAATTGATATTAACTATAACTGTGCAACGCACATGGCGACTTAAACTAGCTAGTTAGCTAAGTAGCCGAAACTAGTTGCCGTTCATTACAACTTTATTGAAGTTTCTACATGATTTTGAGTTTCATTTTATTTATTGAACAATGGACCACATTTGTAATATGGATAACCTTTTATAATTATTATTATTAATATAACAGGTCAAAGTACACTTCCTAACATAGACCAAATTTAAAATTTCAAACCAATAATTTTATATCACGATCGTGCAAACAAGAATTATAAATGCACAATTAAAACTTATTACAAAATTACCAAAATAGTGATTTCATAGAAACCAAATTCAGGTTATCAAAAATTTTTCATACCGATTCAGGTGAAAGCGTATCTGAATTTGTAGTCCGATTAGTAAAATTCGGTTGTGCATACACGTATGGAAAGTTAAATATCAGGTTAACCATCATTACGGGTGCGATTTTCATTTGTAATTAAAGTGAATCTCGTGAAAGCGTGTATTAAGTTTGAAATCGCTTCCTAATTTTTACACCTGGATTTTCATTTTTTGAAACAAAAACGAAGTTAAAGTGATGTTTCAATACTAAAATTCCTTTCAATCTTTTCATTGATAAACCCCTTTTTATGACTTTATTAACCAGAATAGATTAAAATTTTGATTACTATGGTCGAGATCAGGTGTAAAAATTTTAATAAAAATCCAACTAATGATTAATTTTATTTATTATCATAGTGTGAGATAAAATTTTAAAATTCTTAGATTAAATTAAATAGCCCAGAGCCAATCCGACTTTTTGAGGCCAAAACACAGAAATTTTCGCTACAGAATATCGATAGTGGGAATCTTTTCTAAAAATGATTACAAAAAGAAGAAAATGCACATGTAGCGGTTTCGAAGGGGAGTGAGTTTTTTGAAATTTCCGGCGATGTGTGACTTCTAATCAAAAAAAAAATTCCAAAGTAAAGTTGTAGATAATAAATAAATCTACAATTTTGTTTCAGACCATTTTCAACATAATCTCAAATTAAATTTTCCGAGATAATGGGGAAAACCCTTTTTTTTTATTTTTTTAGATTTTTATTTAACAAAAGTTTCAATATACTGATTAGATCGAAATTTCAAAATTAAAGTTTAAAAAAAATTTAATTTTTTCAATCGTAGAAATTTTTGATTTTTCAATTTTTCAGCGCCTCATCAACGATTTCCTCTATCACTATCCTGTAGATAATTTTTGTCTCCAAAAAGGCTTTGACCCTGGGCTATAAATTATCTGAAATAAAATGGAACAACGTTTTTATAAAAACAATAATATTTATTAAAATGAAAAATATATACAGTGTGATCTAAAGAAAATAGTAAATTACAATTGAAAAGGCACTATTTATTATACATTTCTGAGACAATTTTTTTTTTTGACAAAACTTTTGAAATACAATATCTTTTCTAAGCTAGAAAAAAATATAGGTGCAAGGTGATTTGAAAAATACATAAATTACAATTGAAAAAGTACTTTTTATTGGGAAACCCTGTATTCTTAATTTCTTACAAAATACTTTCTGTGAAAAATCTTTTTTAAATAAGGAATCTTCATTAAACTGAAAAAATTAAAAATATACAGGGTAATTAGAACAATACTTAAATTACAATTGAAAATGTACTTTTTATTGGGAAACCCTGTATTATTAATTTCTTACAAAATTTCATTAAAAAAAATATTTAAAATATACAGAGTGATTAGAACAAAAGTTAAATTACAATTAAAAATGTACTTTTTATTGGGAAACCCTGTGTTGTTAATTTCTTACAAAATATTTTTTGTGAAAAATCTTTTTAAATAAGTAATCTTCATTAAACTGAAAAAATATTAAAAATATACAGGATAATTAGAACAATTCTTAAATTACAATTCAAAATGTACTAACCTGTATTATTAATTTCTCGCAAAATCCTATTTTTGAAAAATCTTTTTAATTCCAATTTCCTTCATTAAACTAGAAAAAATATATATACAGGGTTATTTGAAAAATAGTTCAAATACAATTGAAAAAGTACTTTTTATTAATAAACCCTGTAATATTAATTTCTTGCAAACTTTTATTTTTGGTAAAACTTTTTAAATCCAATATTATTGATTAAACTGATTTTTTTTTTAAATATACAGGGTGATTAGAACAAAATATATATATCCTTTATTAAACTAGAAAAAAATATATACAGGGTGATTAGAAAAATATTTTAATTACAATTGAAAAAGTACTTTTTTTTGGGAAACCCTGTATTATTAAATTCTTACAAAATTTAATTTGTGGTAAAACTTTTTAAATCCAATATCCTTCATTTAACTAGAAAAAAATATATACAGGGTGATTAGAAAATTATTTAATTACAATTGAAAAAGTACTTTTCATTGGAAATTCCTGTATTATTAATTTTTCACAAAAAAACTTTAAGTGAAAAAACTTTTTAAGTCAAATATTCTTCATTACACTAAAAAAAATACTATTAAAAATACTTGAATTATAATTGAAAATATACTTTTTATTGGGAAACTCTTTTTTTACAAAATTCAATTTCTGAAAAAAGTTTTTAAAAAAATACTCTTCATTAAACTAGAAAAGATTATCAGAAAAAAAGGTAATTTGAAAAATACTTCATATTATTTTCTTACAGTATTATATTTTTGAAAAAATTCTTTAAATCTAATATCCTTCATTAAACTGAAAATAAAATATAAAAAATATACAGGGTGAATTGAAAAATACATAAATTACAATTTTTATTGAGACACCTTCATTATAAATTTCTTGCAAAATTATATTCTTCACAAAACTGTCTAAATCCAAGAACCTTCATTAAATTAAAAAAAAATAAATTATGTATACAGGGTGATTTGAGAAATTTTATTTGACAAAGTTTTTAATTGGGAAACCATGTTTTGTCAGAAACAGAATTTCTCAAAAAATTATATTTCTGACAAATGTTTCTAAATCCAATAAAATATAAATAATATGCAGGGTGATTAAAAAAATATAATTTTCCATTGAAGAAGTTAATTGTAAAAATGAGGGGGTAATCCCACCCAACTTTCCGAACACTCCTAGTAAAGTAATTGTTTAATCGATTATTTTAGTTTTTCTGCATTTAAATACATTAATTATCGTACCTATCGAATGGTATAAATCTCATTTTAATATCTTTAATATTTTTAAAGTTATTCATTTTTTTTTAAACTTATATTAAATTTCAAAAAAAAATGAGGAATTCTACAATTTTTTGAATAAAATTTTGAAAAAAATCACAATTATAGAGTTTTTTACTACAAATTTAAGGGTAATTTTTTAACATTTTTAATATTAATTTTAACCTTAAAACAAATCAAACCTATTTTTGAATAATTTTAAAATCAATAAATAATTAATATCTCATTCAATTTTATTCAAAATGGGAAACAGACCTATTTTTTAGGTTTTTTGGATCAAAATGCATTAATAAAGTTAGTTTAAAAAACTAAAAAAAAATCAAATTTGTTTTCAAAAATTCATGGGTAAATCCATTGAATTGTTTTCATTTTTTTCATTTTTTGCTATAACTTTTACAAATACCATGTTAAAATTATGACAGAATTTACACACATAGTACTTTTGGATCATTTTCGGATATGCTATTTACTTTTTTCATTTATTTTATACTTATTGATAAAACGAAATTACAAAAAATTTTAAAAAAATTCTTAATTTTGTCTATAATAATTACAATTCTGAATTTTAAGAAACTAAAATACATTTAAAATATAGAGTTTTATATTATCTTTCGAATGGTGAAAATCACATTTCAATAACTTTAATATTTTAGAAGTTATTCAATTTAGTTTAAAACCGTAATATAATCTTAAATTTCTTAGCCAATTTTTTAAAAATTCCAAAATTTTTGTAATAAAATTTTGAAAAAATTCTAAATATAAAATTAATTATTACAAATTTAAAGATATTTTTTTTAAATTTTTAATATAAAAATTTAACTAAAAAATAATAATTTAATAAAGATAAAAATTAAAATAAAAACTAGCGGCGAAACTATGCTCAACTTGAAAAAATAGTCAAGACAAAATTTATAGAAAATTTTATGTTCTACAATTTTGATACCATGAAATTTTTCATAAAACTCCATAATTTTGTCTCAAAATCTAAAAAAGTCACAAAAATGTCAATATAATTTTTTTTCACGCCCTCTAGCGGCGAAACTATCAGGAATTCAAAAAACCGCTAATGACAAAATGTGTAGAAAATTTTATGTTCTACAACTTTCATGTCCTGTAATTTTTCATAAAAATGCATTATTTTGGTTATTTAAGAAATATATGAAAAAAAAATACTTTTTGATAAATCTGGCAACAATGGCAAAAGTTTTTAAAAATTTTAATCATTCGAAATTAAACTATAACGTATAAAAAATATATGTGTAAAACTTTATTGCCATCTTGTTTAGTAATGACGTCATCACTTATAGCAACTATCACTTCCGGTTGTCCGATTAACTCCAAAATCTATACAGGTCGTCTCCTTGCTACCCTAAATACGTATATAAAATTTCATCTAAATCGGTTCAGCCGTTTAGACGCTATCGTGTTCACACACACACAGACACACACACAGACACACAGACACACACACACACACACACACACATACACACACACACACAGACAGACATCATGCTAAAAATGGTATAAATGGATTCAGGTGACCTCAAAACGTAAAGATTCGTTAAAATCTGGGTATGGTCAAAATATCATGATCGCAATACTTTCCTTCTATACAACTCTGTTGTTCGGAAAGTAAAAACGCTATTTTAGAAAATTAGGACACAAAAAAATTAAATAAAAGTTCTAGAAATACTCAAACGCTTATGCACCGTTTCGGTACTTCGACCCATCGGGCTTGTGCGATTCTGGCCAAACTTCTCACAAGCATGATGTAAAGTTAAAATAGTTATAAAAATTTTAACCGGAAAAATGTTTATTTTTCAATAAACTTAATTTGTATGACGGGTACCGGAAGGCCCGGCCTGATCCAGCTCATATTCAATAGGGTTCTTTCCAGGAGAAAACTAACTAGTAGAGTGAAAACCGGAATTAGATCGGAGCTTTCGTTCGAAAGTTAAAGTGTATATCCACACAGACAGACAGACAGGATTTTTTTGTGTAATCCATAACTCAAATGTGATCAAATCTTTAAGACGGAATTAGCACCCCATGATGTTCATAACACTAACTATTAATTAACTAAATGTTCGATAGATGGCGATTAGATGTACTCTCTGCGTAAAAATTTAAATGTTTATTATCCTCCAATAATCTTGCTTAGTTGCCAGATGTAACGACCGCCGAAGGGTTTAAGTTTTGAGTGAATTTGTGATATTAGTGACCATCAGGTACCTAAATAGAAGAGTTTCATGACACCATTAAACTTGCCTGACCCAAAACTAATCCGATATATAAACTTGCCTGTGTAATATCTATTTTTTTTTAATATTTGTATCTAAATCTGTACCTGATTTGTATAGTAAACAATTTTTTTTTAATTTTTTTCTCCAAATAAATAATCTCGGTTTGATTTATATTATAATGATTTGTTTCAGTACATACCAAGTCTTTACTTTTGTGAAAATTATTTGTTAGTTACAAAAATTTTATTTGTTCTAATTTTTTCTCATTTTTCTGATTTTTTGTTTTTTTTCTGTTTTTCTGGTTTTTTTTTCGTTTTTTAATCTTTTCTCATTTCTTCTGATTATTGCAATTATTTGCGACTTTTTTGTAATTTATATAATTTTTTTTTGAATTCTTTCATTTTTATGGTTACAGTTGTTTTTTGGTTGTTCTTTGGCTTTTGCGATGTTTTTCGATTTTTCTCGCTTTTCACTCATTTTTCTGATTTTTTTTCAGTTTTTTTTCTGATTTTTTTTGATTTATTCTAATTTTTCCTCATTGTACTGTTTTTCTTTTCTACTTTTTCTTTTTCTAATTTTTTTGAATTTTTTTTTTATTCCTTTGATTTTTTATGATAATATTAACAATTTTATTTTTCATTTTTTCCCAATATTTACTAATTTCTCTCTCAATTTTTTTCTTTTTTTCAAAGTTTTTTGTTTTTTTTTATTTTTTCCGTTTTTTTTTTTTCAGTTTTTTCGATTGTTTTAATTATTTCTCATTTTTTTTTCATTTTTATCTTTTTACTTTTTTTTATTTTTTTCAATTTTTTCAAATTTCTCATTTTTTCTCATTGTTCTGTTTTTGTATTCTTTTTTTTTGTTCTTTTTTTCTCATTTTTTTTTTATTTCATTGATTTTTGCGATATTTTTGTCATTTTTTTTTGTGAATTTATTACGGATTTTTGCCATTGTTTTACGATTTTTTGTGAAATGTTTCGATTTCTTGCGTTTTTTCGGTTTTGTTATTTTCCAATTTTATTTTTCATTTTTTTCTAAAAATTTTCTAATTTCTCTTTCAATTTTTTCTAATGTTTTTGTTTTTCTTTTAAATTTCTTTTCCGATTTTTTCTGTTTTTTGCAACTTATATCAATTTTTTTGAATATTTTCATTTTTTATGGTTACAATTGTTTCCGGTTTCTTGGTTGTTCTTTGGTTTTTGCGATGTTTTTCGATTTTTCTCGCTTTTTTGTCATTTTTCTGATTTTTTTTAAAATTATTTTCGATTTTTTCTTTTTTTTTCAATTTTTTCTTTTTCTAATTTTTTCTGATTTTTCTTATTTCTTTGATTTTTTATGATAATTTGCGATTCCACATTGTGATTTTGTTGTGGTTTTTTGCGACTGTTTTGCGATATTCTGTGATATTTTTTGATTTATTGCGTTTATTCCTTATTTTTACAATGTTGTTTTTCATTTTTCCCAATATTTTCTAATTTCTCCCTCAATTTTTTTTTAAAACTTGTTTTTTTTTTTGATTTTTTCAGATTTTTTTTTCAAATTTTTTCGATTGTTTTAATTATTTCTGGTTTTTTTTTCATTTTTGTGATTTTTTATTTTTTTTCAATTCTTTCTAATCTCCTCATTTTTTCTCATTGGTCTGTTTTTCTATTCTGTTTCTGTTTTTTTTTCATTCGTTTTTATTTCATTGATTTTTTGCGATATTTTTGTCATTATTTTGTGATTTTGTTGCGTTTTTTTGCGATTGTTTTACGATTGTTTGTGAAATGTTTCGATTTCTTGAGTTTTTTTAGACTTTTTTTTTGGATTTCTGATTTCTTCATTTTTTCCGGATTTTACAATTTATTTTTCATTTTTCCCATTATTTTCTAATTTCTCTCAGTTTTTTTGAAAGTTTTTGTTTTTTTTTAAATTTTTTTTCCGATTTTTTCTCTTTTTTTTCAAATGTTTTCTATTCTAATTTTTGTAAACAATATTAAAAATAGCGTCCCGAATTTCGAATTTTGAAATCTAGTCACTATAATTTTAATTCTAAAAGAAACCTAGTTTTTATTAGGTATTATACTAAAATAGTAATTTTAGCAGCATTTTAAAAATATTGGAACAAAGATATAAATTTTCTATTAAAATATAAAATTTCCTTTTTTCTGCTACTTAAAAATATGATGGCAACACAAAAACATGAATTATATACCCCAAAATAATTATTTTGCCGGTGGCGCCATCTATAAAAAAGTACGTGAACTGTAAAATTGACAGAATAACAGGTCTCTGATGTGTTTTTGGTAATGTTTTATGGTTCAAATTATAAATTTTTGAACATATAAGACTTGTAAATGAAAGCAGAAAATGAAATATCTCTTATGTACCGTCTCTAATGAAACATAATCTAGTTCCTGAATTAGTTTTTTTAGCGATTTTTGATGCCTTTTTTTTGAGGTTAAATTTTCACAATTCCATTGTTTTTTCCATTTTCTTAATTTTTTTTCACTTTTCAATATATTCAGGAACTAATTTAATACCATTAGGATATTATAAAAGCAAATCCGCATATATTTATTGTCTGGATTGTCCGTCTTATATATTCAAAAATTTCCCTATTCTTATCCATTTGCTAACGCCGCCTTAATAGCGAAATAAAACACGAAATCATGAGTATCACAATGTATTTAAAATTTATAAGGGCCGCATCTAGTTTCGGCTCATAGCTATCTTAAGATCTAAAAAATGTTTTAGAGTTCTAGCAATTGAAGAACTTTTAAAGTTGATTTTTTCAACTAATAAAAAAGAAACACAATTAATGTAAAGGATTTCAACTATTTTATAAATAATTCAGTCACTATATTTTAGAAAATAAACTATTATAGATGAACTTTAATTTTTATCAGAACACTCATCTCAGGACCGGCCTCTCCAACAATACCTTCTTTAAAAAAAATATATTTTAAAAATGACGAACTTATTATTGATTTAATAAATATTTCCATCCCCATTTTATCTGAACCTCATCATCGGCAGTTCCGACTAACCCTGTATATTAATCAGAATTGGTCGGCACTTAGAAATCTTACAAGTGAGTCATCGGTGAATAACGCGCTCGTCGAGCTCAGAACATTGAGTACCACTGCAAGTGTCTTTACACCGTTGCCATGTTCTATTAAAAAACGTAAAAACCTGAACTAATCTTGTACTATTCAATTTTAATAAAAACAAGCAAATGCAAATTAAGTCTTTATAATCGATTATACTATTTATATTTTTTAGTTACAATTACATTATTTAATTTAATAAAAAAGTACAATTATTATTCTTACTAGAATTTGACTATTATTTACCTTCAATTTTATCCCTGAAAAAATTAGGACAAACTTTTTTCGTTGTTATGACAAAACACGTGAAGTACATTAATAATTACAATATTGATATAAATTCAGTAGGTAAATAATTATTTGAATTATGTGAAATTTTGTCACGATTTGTGTAAATCTGGAAATACATAAATTTTAATATCTAAAAGTATTTCGATCATTTCTACGAAGTATGTCAGAGATACAGAAAATAGTTAAAATTTATACATTGTTTACAAATCGATTAAAATATTCAAATAGGTGAAACCATATTTTGCAAAAACAAATTCAAATAATGAAGAATCCAAATATATACAGAGTGATTCTAAATATGAAAAATATTATTACTGTTTTTTTTTTTATAAATTATGATGAAAAGGTTGTAGGCTTCTTTATTATTGTCCTAATAGTCATGATAATACTAATTGTATTTCAATGTATATATTCTTAAAAAGTAACGATTATATTCAAACAAATGGAAAATGCCAGTATTTTAAAAGTTAAAGTTACGAAAATAAATTTTAATATAGGTATATATAGTATAAGTAGCGGGAAATTAAAAATGCTAAATCGATTGATGTTATCCGTTTGTCTCTATCTCTTACCGTTCTCGAGTTGAATCAGGCTAACGGACGGACCGACGGACAAAATCGTTTTATAACAGTTTTTTCCTCGAAAACTCTAAAAATGATAATAATATTAATAGATGTAATAACTATTCAAAATTGACAATTTCTTTTTTTGTCAAAATTAATTTTCTCATAAAATTTATATTTGTTTATGATTTTTTAAGAATTCTTGCAACTTAATTTAATTTTCTTTATAATTTCCTGAAATTAAAAGAATTTTCAGAGATTCTTGACATTAAATTGGATTTTTTCATGAATTATTTAAATTAAATTAAATTTTTCATGAATTCTTGTAAATAAATTGAATTTCACATATTCGTGTAATAAAATTAGATTTTGTCATACAATTGCAATAAAATTGATATTTTGTCACAATTTTTCAGGATCTTGAAATTTAATTTAATTTTATTATTTATGAATTCATGCCATTAAAATGATTTTCAGAGGTTCTTGATATTAAATGGGATTCTTTATGAATTCTTTAAATAAAATTTTATTTTTTATGAATTCTTGCAATATAATTAATATTAATTCCAAAAGGTTATCCATATTCCAAATATAGTCAAGTTTTCAATTAATTGGGATAAAAATTTAAAAAATCTTCACGAAAATAAAAAAGTTAAACTCATTAAACTGAAGTAGCATTAAAAGAATATTAAATCGTCGTATCACAATTTTATTTGCAAAAAAAAGGCGACTAGTTTGGGCTAACAAGTCTTTTTCAGGCTTAAAAAAAATTACATTGTCTGATACAAAGCATACAAAATTAACAAACCACTTACCATATAAACTAATTAAAAAAGTGAAAGATGAATAATATGTAGCATAAAGCTAAAGTAAGTGTAAAATAACAGGGGGGTGGAAAAATTGTAAAAATGGAACATTAAAAAGTATTTTATAATAAGGGTAAAAAATCGGTTGTGTCGCCACTAAACTTTCCCGACGAGTATCCACGAATACTTTTTCATATATTTAATGTTGAAGTTTCAAATTTTGACATTTTTTATTTTTGACAGGCGACAGTTGGAGAAATAATTTTTACTGTTATGATTAGAGTTTTTCAAGGGCTTTCAAATGACATATTTCCAGTCAAATTCTGTGACATATTGCATGTGTCATTTTTTGATAGTTACACTTCTGTTTGACAGATGTCGTACAAAAACGAACGGGTTCTTCCGGCGGTTAACCATATACTAAATTTCAGCTCAATCGGATTAAACGTGTGGCCTCTATCGTGGAAGAATACACACAGACAGACAGACAGACTTCCATCTGGAAATGGTCTTAATCATCTCACGTGACCTGAAAATGGATATTTCCATATCTTTATCTCGAAAATTTTTTTAGCTCGTTCAGAGGTGGGTCGGGAAAGTAAAAAGTAAAACATTACTACAATGTCATGGAAATGTAGGGAGGGGTAACCGTTGGGTAAAGGAGACATATGGGAATCAGAGATGGATCTCATATTGTCCATTACCGATATAAAAACTGGCGAGACCTTGATGCCAAACACATTGCAAGTAGACTTCAAAAATTTGTTGAAAGTCCACAAAGGGACTAACTTAAAGCAGGTGAACATAAAAAAAAACCGTAACTCAATAACTAGGAAACTAAAACTTGTGCCACATATCGACTGACACGGTATGAAAATCAAATGACAAGTGACACCTAAAGGAAGTGGTAGTGGGAAATAGACCAAGAGGTGGGAGCCGACGTCAATAGTTGAGTAGTTGAGTAAGCGAACGCGTTCAGCTTTCAGCGTATGTTGACACATGCGCAGAATTAAAAATTACACGCGACGGGGTTGTTTTTGTCTATCATTCTTCTCATTCTTCCATTTTTTGTATTCTGCTCGTGTTGTTGTGCCTGTTATAAACCATGTAATTTTTTTTGTATCATGATAAAAACCAATAACTTATCCTGTACAAAGTAATTGAGGTTGTGTTTTATTCTAGTGACAGATATAACGTCAGCTGTTATAAAAATGAATTCGAACTCAACGTTGTGTTCAACAGTTTACGATCTGCTTAACCTTCACCCAACTGTTTAGCGCTTTGGTTCAGCACCTGAAGTCCGGTGAACGTACCCATTGACATATACTCATGGACATGCTCAACTTGTATATCGTTGTAATATTTTTTCGCTGAAAAGAGTGAGGAAGATGGTGTATAGTTTCGGTTTAGCGGTTTTCCAATGTCCTAACTATACGATACTGTTTTGAGAGAGATAGAGATTGACCGAAACATCTGAATAAATATGAACTCATATCCATTTGGAATTTGTTTTACTAATTTGGCGACGTTTTGGCATCAACCCTCTTCAGTTCGAAGGACCAGTGTCTGATTAGCACATCAGACACATTATTTAACACAAAAGAATCGATTTAATTTATTTTGCTCAGAATGTTCAATATTACGGTACGGTCTTGACCCGCAATTTTAAAGTGAAAGGCTCTCGCCGGGAGACAACTATTCTCCTCAACGATCTAGAAGCTAATGTAAAAAATGATGATCTGTTTTAAGATCGGTGTAAGAATCTTTGTAAGCGTTGTTGTAACAGATTTTAATTTGTAATGGTCTATTCCATATTCGGATGCAACTGCGCTCGTCGCTCTCTATGAGAATGATATATAGAGAGAGATAAGTGTTAGTTTCAACGGTTTTGTTCAAGTTGCTGTGGCCATCCAAATTCCAGTGGCAGTCCCTCCACATTTAGAGAGGTCAAGCTGAGGGGAGCGAAGCTAATTTCCAGGTTATACCTTATATCGAGTAAATCACCTCATTACACACCTTTCCTCGGATTTCGTAATTGATTTGAAAAATAAAGGGATTTTCTTTTACCTGTTAATTTTATTTAACATCCCAGCAGCTAATACACAGGTAATTAATCCAGTAGGGTAAGTAAAACCCGTCTTTCTGGCCGCATGTCACTTTGGTCGATACCATAACGACCCCTGGAGTATTTTCTTTCTCCACTGGACTAAGGCGCCAAAGTGATCCGTAACGACCGAAGTGCGTTACTATATTCCAGTGAAATTTATCCAACATCCCTGTCTCTCGAAATAGTAAAATTCTCACCACTGGGCATGTCCACGAGTATATGGTAATGGTGGGAGCTGGTTGTATAGATTGTCCAACAACTAAAACGACACCTCCAGCGTTCCCACATCTCTAATGTTCCCTTTGTTCTTTTGTTCCCCACTACTCTATTTTTTAACCAAGCGGTCGGTTTAGTAGTTGGACAAAGTTTACAAAATTATGTGTACAAAAATGACTTCATTATAAGTATATATGAGCTGACGGACTAAAATAGTGCCTATTAAAATTATAAAGTGATATCAAAAATAATTTTAATTCTTAGTAACTCAAAAGAAAGAGCATGTCTAGAGAATGGGTACAGGCCTAGGCGTTTTTTAAAGAAGAACAATTGACAGATGACAGAATGACATTATTAAAAACGAAAAATAAGAAGACAAGATAGAAGTTTAGATTAAACTTAAAGAACAAAGGAAAAAGTTTCTTGCAATGTAATTTAATTTTTTTTCATAGTTGCAATAAAATTGTATTTATTAATTATCTTTCAAGAATTCTTGTAACATAATTTAATTTTATTTATAAATACTTTTAAAATGATTTTTAGACATTCTTTATTTTAAATAGGTTTTTTATATGAACTCTTTATATATTTTTTAAATTTTTTATAATTATTGCAATTGAGATATTTATGTAATAAAATTAAATTTTATCATGAATTCTTGCAATAAAATTAACAGGAATTTTTTCAATTTAATTTTAATCATAAATTCACCCATGTTACTCATAGAAAGTGTTATTAAAAAGTTTGCAACCCTTACGAATAAAATTTTAGAATTTGTTAATTTTTTTTTCTTACTAGTATAAAATTTAAAATTTAAATTTTAGATTTCTATTCAGTTTAAAAAAGTAAATAAAAAGTTGTGACACAAAAAAAATATATAGGGGCATTTGCGAATTAACACTTTCAATGCCAGACGTCTTCTCAAGGCGTTTTATTTAATCCAGTCTCGTGTCAGTGTCGCCAAAAAGCGTTTTACCTCGCTTTTTCTGATGCTTGTGTCGCCTTCAGACGTTCCAGAAACTGTGGAATTTAAATATACTACTTTATCAGTAAAATCTGCGCAGATTTTTTTATTTTTATACCGGCATTTATATTTTATTCCTGATTTTTTATCTCTGGTTTAAAAAGTGATTAAGTTGTTTAAAAATTTCCTATTGGCCGGCCCCCTACTACCGCCACTCAATATACTGAGTAACTGGTACGTTGGCAGTGAACGTGTTAAAAGTTGGTCTTGGCAATGCTGGTTTACGTATTCTCAATTGGTTTTAAAATAAAATTGATATCTGTTCATGATTTTTCAAGAATTCTTTTCAGAGGTATCTGATATTTAATGGGTTTTTTATGAATTCTCTAAATACAATTTTATTTTTCATGAATTCTTGCAATAAAATTGATATTGTGGATGAGATTAGAAAATAAGTCAATTTTCAGATATTCATTTAATAAAATTGATATTTGTTCATGATTTTTAAAAATTCTTGCAACTTTGATTTTCACATATTCTTGATATTAAATGAAAAAGTTTTTTTTTGATTCTTTAAACAAAATTTTATTTTTTATATGAATTGTTGTTCAGAATTAATACTGCTCATGGATTCTAAATAAATAAATCGATTTATCAGAGGATTTTGCAACAAAATTGAAGTTTCTCATGAATCCTAGCAATAAAATTGATATTTATTCATGATTTTTCTTGCAACTTAATTTCATTTGATTTATTACTGCATGCAATTATAAAGTGATTTTAAAAAATATATGATAAATTTATGATTTAAATAAAATTTTAGTTTTATAAATTTTTTCAGATATTTGTATAATGAAAATTGATATTTTTTCATGATTTTTCAGGAAATTCTGAAATGTTATTTAATGATTCGTTATTTTATACAAATTTCTTAAATAATTTTTTTTTAAGAATTCTTGCAATAATATTCACGATTATTAGAATTATTATTCTTGATTTTTTTTATGATTAATATTTTTTTTATAATTCTTGCAATTATATTGATTTGTCAGAAATTCTGGCAATAAAATTGATATTGTTTATGATTCTTGCAATTTAGTCGATTTTTCGTATATTGGAAAAAATTGGAAAATCTTGGAAGAAATTCATCCAATTTAAATGATTTTCAGAGATCTGAAGGTAATTTTATTTTCATGAATTCTTGTTGAACAATAATCACCACCAAGAAAAACTACTTTTTTATCACTCTATACGTACGTTTCGTTAACTATATTAGCATCATCAGGAGTTGCTGATGATACATTCTTGCAATAAAATTGACGTTTTTTATGATTCATATAAATAAATCGATTTCATATATTTAAATCGATTTATTTATGAATTCTTGAAAAAAATAGTTTTTCATGAATTCCTGGAATTAAATTTTCTTCAACAAAATAGTTTTTCATGAATTCCTGGAATAAAATTTAATTTTTTTTAAATATCTTACAATTAAATTAATTTTATTTAGAATTTAAATTAAAGCCATAATAATACTTAATTAGCGGGAAAGTATATGTTGGCAACCACCAGTTTTATTGATATTAGAGTTAAAATAAAAAAAAATGATATATATTATATTTTTAATTATGAATTTTGTGCGAAAATCCAACAGTATGCGACGCCCACGATTTTTTTTTATTAAAAAAAAAGGGAATTCGCTTAATTTAATTGTGCGCTAAAAAAAAACAAACAGAATACATCCTGTCAACCAAACACCACATGTGTATGCCTTAATAAAACTAACTCAAGACATCTCCTCAGAGACAACCGGCAACGCTGCGGTTCACCACTTCGCGGTGTTTGAAATGTTTGATTTTCTTGTCCGTGTCCGCGTTTTAACTTCAGTTTCAGTTCGCATTGGTCTACCCACACAGAGATATACCGTGAAACGATCTCTTAGATTTCGAGGAGTACTAACTTGTACTAGAATATCGGTTTTGCGACATGATCGGCTAGTTACGATCAGTGATGGTGTTACGCAAGTGTGACAAAATGTGCACCAAGAACGGATATATGGATTCCAAAGGTATCTGAATCTTGTTAATTTGTTGCCTAAGAAGCGGCATTCTACTTATTTTTTTTAATACTGAATTTTTTTTAATGTAGAGCATCAATAATGTAGAAGTATTCTTCTAACTTTCGTTTTTCTAAAAAAATATGAAACATAATTTTTCTCAGTGATTATTTTGGCAATAAATTTCTTTATCAAAATATAAATGATAGAAATATTTAACATTCACTTGCACCAATGTAAATATTACTTTTACACTTTTTAAATGTAAAAAAGTGACATTATCACAATTTAAATGTCGAAAAAGTAAAGTTATCACAATTTAAATGTCACCAAGTGAAATTATCACTATATAACAGTCAAAAAAGTGATATTATCACAATTTAAATATCATAAAAGTGATGTTATCTCAATTTAAATATAAAAAAGTGACGTTATCATATGTTAAATGTCAAAAAAGTAAAAGTTATCAGAATTTAAATGTCAAAAAAGTGACGTTAACCCAATTTAAACTTCAAAAAGTGGCGTTATCACAATTTAAACGTAAAAAGATGACTATTTAAATTTAAATGAAAAAAGTGACGTTATCACAATTTAAATGTCGAAGAAATTAATGTTTTCACTTGTTAAATGTATAAAAAGTGACGTTATCACAATTTAAATGTCCACAAAGTGACGTTATCAGAATTTAAATATCAAAAACGGAACGTTATCACAATTTAAATGTAAAAAAGTGACGTTATCACAATTTAAATGTCAAAAAAGTGACGTTATCACAATTCAAATGTCAAAAAACTGACGTTATCACAATTTAAATGTCGAAGAAAGTGACGTTATCACATGTTAAATGTCCAAAAAAGACGTTATCAGAATTTAAATGTAAACAAAGTGACGTTATCACAATGTAAATATCAAAAACGGAACGTTATCACAATTTAAATGTCAAAAAAGTGGCGTTATCACAATTTAAACGTAAAAAGATGACTATTTAAATTTAAATGAAAAAAGTTACGTTATCACAATTTAAACGTAAAAAGATGACTATTTAAATTTAAATGAAAAAAGTGACGTTATCACAATTTAAATGTCGAAGACATTAACGTTTTCACTTGTTAAATGTAAAAAAAGTGACGTTATCACAATTTAAATGTCCACAAAGTGACGTTATCAGAATTTAAATATCAAAAACGGAACGTTATCACAATTTAAATGTAAAAAAGTGACGTTATCACAATTTAAATGTCAAAAAAGTGACGTTTTCACAATTCAAATGTCAAAAAACTGACGTTATCACAATTTAAATGTCGAAGAAAGTGACGTTATCACATGTTAAATGTCCAAAAAAGACGTTATCAGAATTTAAATGTAAACAAAGTGACGTTATCACAATTTAAATATCAAAAACGGAACGTCATTATCAGAATTTAAATGTAAACAAAGTGACGTTATCACAATTTAAATATCAAAAACGGAACGTTATCACAATTTAAATGTCAAAAAAGTGGCGTTATCACAAATTAAACGTAAAAAGATGACTATTTAAATTTAAATGAAAAAAGTGACGTTATCACAACTTAAACGTAAAAAGATGAATATTTAAATTTAAATGAAAAAAGTGACGTTATCACAATTTAAATGTCGAAGAAAGTGACGTTATCACATGTTAAATGTCAAAAAAATGACGTTATCACAATTTAAATGTAAAAAAAGTGACGTTATCACAATTTAAATGTCGAAGAAATTAACGTTATCACATGTTACATGTCAAAAAAGTGACGTTATCACAATTTAAATGTCAACAAAGTGACGTTATCACAATTTAAATATCAAAAACGAAACGTTATCACAATTTAAATGTAAAAAAGTGACGTTATCACAATTTAAATGTCAAAAAAGTGACGTTATCACAATTCAAATGTCAAAAAACTGACGTTATCACAATTTAAATTTCGAAGAAAGTGACGGTATCACATGTTAAATGTCAAAAAAATGACGTTATCAGAATTTAAATGTAAACAAAGTGACGTTATCACAATTTAAATATCAAAAACGGAACGTTATCACAATTTAAATGTAAAAAAAGTGACGTTATCACATGCTAAATGTCAAAAAAGTGACGTTATCACAATTTAAATGTCAACAAAGTGACGTTATCACAATTTAAATATCAAAAACGGAACGTTATCACAATTTAAATGTAAAAAAGTGACGTTATCACAATTTAAATGTCAAAAAAGTGACGTTATCACAATTTAAATGTCGAAGAAAGTGACGTTATCACATGTTAAATGTCAAAAAAATGACGTTATCAGAATTTAAATGCAAACAAAGTGACGTTATCACAATTTAAACATCAAAAACGGAACGTTATCACAATTTAAGTGTCAAAAAAGTGTCGTTATCACAATTTAAATGTCAAAAAAGTGACGTTATCACAATTCAAATGTCAAAAAAGTGACGTTATTACATGTTAAATGTCAAAAAAGTGACGTTATCACAATTCAAATGTCAAAAAAGTGACGTTATTACATGTTAAATGTCAAAAAAGTGACGTTTTCACAATTTAAATGTGAAAATAGTGACGGTATTACAATTTATGTATCAAAAAAGTGACGTTATCACCATTTCAAAGCAAAAAGTGATGTTCCTATTTAAATGTAAAAAAATAACGTTATCACTATTTAAATATCAATGTCATCAAAAAAGTTACTATTTAAATCTGAAAATAGTAAAAGTTTCACTATTTAAATGTTAATAGAGAAACGTTATTAATATTTAAATGTCAAAAAAGTGACTTGGTATTTAAATGTCAAGACAGTGACAATTACAATTTTTCTTTATAATTTAATGGGAAAATTTCAGTGTATAATAATTGTAAAATTCTTAAGATTCAATTAAAATTTTAGGTCAATGGCGTTAGTAGCAATTTAGAAAAAATATGATATTGCAAATAAATGAACAATTTTGTATCAGTTAAACCAGGTTTTTTTTTGGGTCAATACGACACACAACTTAAAAAAATGATTAAATAAATTCATAACAAATATAAAAAATACTTTGTATTTATTAAACTAATTAATATATCAAACATTATAATAATTAGGTTAAATAATAAATAATTCTAAAAATGAAATCAAAGTTGATATTTTAGTCTATGCAATGTGCGATAAGAAAATTATTGCTTTTTGTTGATAACGTTTTGCATGATTCACAAATTTTTTTATGTGTTTCATATTCATACGTCAATGTTTTCAAGGAAATTAACATCACAGAATTATTAATGATTTAAACACATGTTGTATTAATTATGATTAATTAAAGCTTAAATAGAAAAGCATTAAGTACTATTGAGACTTTCAATGTCGTACTGATTGTACATGAATTATGAAAATATCAATAAAATACATAAATAAATAAATATTTAATCATTATTTTTGCCTTACAACCTAGTAAATAGTTGAGTGCCAAACAATGTAATGTTTACTTAAAATTGTATTTTTTGCATTTAATATGTAATATTCCTTATCTTGAATATCACCAAATCTCCTACCTCCTTTTATAATCTTATGGTGGCTGCCATTTTATCAAAAATGTTTTGGCAGTTTCCTTGTTCGTCGGTGTTCACAAAACTTGTTTTTTTGTACTTGATTTTTACGTGTAATTATAGTACAAAGGGATGAAAAGAGGTGCTTTATATTTATTGTTACACCCTAAAAATTCGTTTTGTTGATGGATATTATCTATACATGTAGAGAATTTCTGCCTAATTAGAATCATTTGCCTCCCCGTCAAAGAGGGCGAAAGGGGATCCATGCCAGCAGAATTATAGCTGGAAATTTGTGGATAACTTCACACAAATCCATAACCAGGGGTTCACTAGGGTTTGATCCCCCCGCAAATTTTTGTTGGGATCAGAATAACCACGTTATTTAAATATACTACGTAGTAAATGCGAGATTTTGAATCCACAATTCCCCCCAAGGTTATAATGTCAATTATTTACGTTAAAAATGTGCAAACGTCACATTTTTGACATATAAATTGTAATAGCATCACTTATTTATGATTAAATCTGGTAAACGTTATATTATTGACATTTAAATTATAATAGTATCACTTTTTTACCATTTATGTCCGGTTCTCCAGTGGGACTTAATATAAATATTATGAAATATCGACTTAAAAGTACTATGAGCTTAAATCAAAATTCTGTTGCACCACGTTAAAAATTGGAAATATTAGCCAAGATCAAAATTAAGTTCGATAAACTTGGCAACGCTGGCACCATTCAATCGTAAGCTCCAAATTTCTTTTTGTAACATTTTCCACCCTGACTAGTTTTCGGTGGTAATTTGAATGAATGTATTTGATTGGATGCTAAAAGATAGTGGGATGATGTGTGTGTGTATTACCACTTTACATTTGTCATCCTTGTTTGCAATTTGCACATTACTCATTACACAGCAAATAAAATGATATTTAATATGGAAGGTGATAAAAAAAGAGTAAATTATAAATTACACCAAACCTGGTAAAAAACCTTTTCTCACATAAAGTCTCAAAATAATTGTTGCGATTATAAATGTGACGAGGAATTTGTATCGCATTATCATCCACTACATTTACAATGTCTACAGCATCTACATCTTCAATTTCAAACATGTTGATATAAAAAAAACGGTAAAAATGTAGCTGTGATTATTTATAGACACGAATTTTATATGAAAGATGACACACAAACGTCAAATTTTCGTCTTAAGTCGAAAAAATCGGTGACTGGAATTTAAAGTCGGCGTTAAGCCATTTTCGACTTAAAATACAGTGGTGCAACATTATTTTATTCTAATATCGACTTAAGTTCAATATTGATATTAAGTTTCACTGGAGAAACCGGACATTAATCTTGTAAACGTTATATTTAACATTTGTGCAAACGTTACTGTTAAAAAAAATAATTGACAAAAACAGACTTATACTCAGTAGATAGAACGTTCTTTAACTTTAACGGTTCTGTAACTAATGACAATGACGTTTAGATTGTTACAATTGTACAAGAAATCAACTTGTAAAGTTTTAGTCTATCTGTCAGTAGATAGAACGTCCAATAATTTGAAAGATTCAATAAGTAAAGGCAATGACGTTTAGAATAAAACTTTACAAGTTGATTTCTTGTACAATTGTCGCAATCTAAACGTCATTGTCATTAGTTACAGAACCGTTAAAGTTAATGAACGTTCTATCTACTAACACATTGCCTTTACTTACTGAGTCTTTAAATTTAAATTCGTTCTATCTACTGACAGTTAATGTTACATTTGTTATTTATTTGTCATAAAGTCTGTCATTTGACATTTAAAATTGCGACAATAAGTAAAAACAATGACGTTCGACATTTTGACATTTGTTAAAAGCAATATACATGTAAATGACATATTTTTGACAATTAAAGTGTGAAATATATTTTTTTGCATTACATCAAGTAGACGTTACGTATAAAATTGTAACACTTCATATTTTTCACATTGAAGTAAGCACTATCATCCAAATCCATCGTGAGAGCTCAGACCATTATGCGAAAGGTAGACTTCATGCTTCAGCATAGGAATGTTTAGAGCACTCTTTACAACGTAAGAAGGGAAGTCGTTGGCCACAAGAGAGAGTACTCTCCCCACTGATGTGTTTCCTGGTAGTTGATGACCTTCTTAGCGAGCTAGAGAGAGAGAAAACAATAAAATACCTATGCACAAGCATTTTGTGACTAATTAGGTATGTATCGTTATAAATGAAAATTTTGATGCAGTTGTATCTGATGGGATGCAACGGGCATTCAATATTGTAGAAAGATGGTGCCGGAAAGAAGGAGAAGGAGAAGAAACCTAAACATAAAGGGACTATCCATGTGGGGAAAGTAACCAAAATTGACAACCGAGGTTAAATATTTGTGTGTTATCCTAGATAACAAATTAACGTTTTCCAGCCATATAGGCAGGGTAACGGGATAAGCTCTAAGAACCTTTTTGGGTCTGCAAGGAAATGAGGGGTTCTAGTGGGGTCTCCACCCGGGCATAATGCGTTGGTACTATACCAAGGTTGTGAGACCCACCGTGACTTACGCCTCCGTAATATGGTGGCACAAAGCGAACAGCGTGAACCCAGCTGGGCAAGATAAAGACTAGAGAGTAGCATGTCTCTTGATTACAGGGGCGTTTAGAAAAAGGCCAACTGCATATATGGAAGTTCTGCTGGGGCTCCCTCCGCTACACCTAGTAGTGGAAAAAGAGGCACTGGCAGAAACCTAACTGGTATATAGACGGGTCCAAAACAGAAGACAGCACAGGTGCTGCACTCTATTATATGAACTCAAAGAGAACATGCATTCTAAGCATGAGATCATTGCAATGTTCTTTCAAGCGGAAATGACTGCTATAAATGCTTGTATAAATGTGATGTTGCACGTGGATCTTAGAGAAAAGAGAACCCGTATACTCACAGATAGTCAATCAACCCTTAAAGCAAAGAAACGGGTGGAAATACAGTCCAAATTAGTGTTAGACTCATAAAAACCTATATACCCTGGAAGAACATAACAAGATTACACATGAATGAGTGCCTGGGCAGGAGGGCATAGAAGAAATTGAAGAAATGCCTGGCTGCTAAATGAGCCAAAAACCCTTTAATTGGACCAGAACCTACATGTTGCAACGACACTTCGGTCGTTACGGGTCACTTTGGCGCCTTGGTCCAGGTTTGGGATTGCCTCGGGCGCCACCTTCCGTTTAGAGTGTGAAGGCCACTGCACGGGCAGCGTCAGTGGAGAAAGAAAATACTCCAGGGGTCGTTATGGTATCGACCAAAATCACTGGCGGCCAGAAGGGCGGTCTTTACTTGCCCTACTTGGTTGAGTAACCTGGGTATTAGCTGCTAGGATGTTAAAACAGAAACAAATAATAATAAATAAAACTTTTATTTATTACCCAAAATCCGGCGGAGAAAAGGTGTGTAACGGACGATTGGCTTGGCGGCGTGGTGTAGTCGGACAGATGGTTCTGGACTCCAGATACAACTGAATTTTGGCTTCAACTTGACGGACTGCACTGCTGCTCCAATTGGGACGGCCACAGCAAGTCTGGCTTCTCGCTGCCTCTGCAGCTGCGGACAACGGTATGAATTGCCCTACTCGATACGAACTTCGGCGTCTAAGAAGCAGAGACGAGAGTGTCTCCATCTGCCTGGCGACGGTTCAACTGGTACGACTGGTCTTTTATTCACAATTTTAATTTAATTTTACTCCAGTGCCGTACGCGATTTAATTTATATATTTTAAATAATACGGAAAAAAGTAACTTTGTTACAATGTGGTATTTTCTACTAACACGTAAAGGGTTTACTGGAGAAACAATTAAAAGATAAATACAGGGAATACTGGATGGAACTTCCGAGACTAAGATAGTCCAAAGAACTCATAAAAGGTACACCCATGATCAGAGACAATTTGCTATTTGCCTAAATAAACGAGAGGCTAGAGCTACATTAGGTATCCTCAGAAGACACCTGAACTTCATAGGGGTATCGGAAGATTCCCTATGCAGGAAATGTATTGCTGGGATCTGAACACTAAAAGGGGTACAGTATCCTAAATATGTCAAAAAATTGATTATGCGGACCCAAATTTAAAATTCAGAAAAAATTAACTGCTTCGAGTGATTCTATGACAATAAAAATTTTACCTGTTAGCTGCCCACATAAACCGGGTTCAATTGTAAATCGGCGTTTGTGATGAAAAAAATCAAGTTAACAATACTCTCATTTCTGCAATAGTTGCTCTAATCTTAAGATTACAGTTGTATGCGCAAATCTGATTTCTTATAAATTAATTTTTAATAAATATTTCCGTGATCGTTCTGCAGAGTCAGGGGCATACCAGCTAAACCCTACTCAGTTATTTATCCTGGTGTTGTCCTGTTCCTTCTACCCTACTGCAGGAGTAATTTACTCCTTTCCATGGATACTTGGTAGGTATTGTACTGAAAAGGAAAAATGTTAAGAAAAAACTAAGATATTTGATTTGTAGAAAGTTTTGTGGATACTTAACAGCCTCCTGGACGGGAGGCTCAGCGAGAGAAGTGGAGTCCGTCGACGTCAGTGGGGGCCAGCTCATCTGGTGCCTAGAGGTGCATCCTCGAGGAGATCTACGAGCTGGTCCGGAAGATCCTTCGCTTCTTTTAGAATCGTAAAAATCGGTTGAGGGAATTTCTTTTTTGGACGTTTTCAGAAGGCTCTTCTGTGTGTCTTCCCTGGAGATTTTTTAACCTGGAAACTATGATAGGTGACCTTTTCCAAGGAAATGAGTCTCTCTCCAGAACCAAAGGTTAATCTCATGTTTGAAAATGATAAGTTGGGTTTTGAGGATTAAGAGTAATCCTCCAATTGCTACACCATTTTGAAAAGTGGTTTAGGAGTTGCTGGGGTTTCATTTTCGGAGCTCTCGTGGAGGTCTTGGCTAGATGAGGGAGGTTGAGGGATGTCGTGCGTGTATAGGACGTACAGCACTGGGGCCAGCACTGAGCCTTGGGGGACTTCTGCATGAGGAGTAAATGGAGCGGTTAGCGTAGTTTTTTATATTGCAACTGGTTAGTATTAATATTGCAGTTAAAATTTAGTTTGACATTTCTTTTATTTTTATTTTCTAAACCTTTTTTAACTACACCACTGATTCCACGCCCTTAACAAACTAGGTTTACCTTTTAAATCTTTATTAAAAGTGCATCTTGTTTAGTTGTTTTCAAGTGGCAAAGATGACACTTTCTAAGAGCTGTGATACTTATCTCATCGTAGGCACAAAGTATTTTCAATTTAGAAGGTCATATACCTCATGTCGCCTTAAAATAGATTATCTTTGTAATGGTAAATAGTAATTCAGTTTTGGGTACAATGACATCTTCATTTTATTCTAATATTTCGTAATATATTAATTATAATTCAGTAGTTAAATTCATTAAATGGTATCAAAAAAATATACTGTTAATTTTATTTTCTTATAAGAACAAAATTTCTAAATTTGTTTACAATAAAACTGTTTTATTGTTAATATTTTAATAATATAGTTGAATAATTATTCTATTAATTGCTGAAGGACGTTCTAGTCGTTCATTTAAGGTCATCCTTTGAAATCTCAGTTTCCCACACATCGTAATGTAATTTTTTTTACGATATATATTGAGTAATTAATTGAATAAACTGAAAGACATGATTGACTTGATTTGTATACAAACTTATGAATCGAATCGATTATCTTTTTTCAATTTTGGCCCTGTGTATGTTATATTTCTTACACATATACTTTAATATCTATTTGTTGTTTTTAACAGAAACGTCACTCATTGAAGAAGACAGTTTGGATTAAATCTAATTTAAGTTTGTTTTCTTAATACCTTGTTATTTTGTTAGGAGAATGGGAACGGTAGTAGCATCGGAAACAATAATAATAATAATAATAAATATATAGAACGATGTAGCTAATTTATATATAGAGTGATGGAATTTTGAATGTAAATATTTTGAATTTTAATTTGTTACCTTATTCAAAAAAATTTTATTCAATTTTTATTTACGCTACAATAAAGGAAGAGTATACATTTCTAGAATAAAATGTATAAATAATGGCACATGGTCTATGATATAATAAATTCAAGAACAAAAAATCACGTATATACGCGCATTTCTTTATAGATTCATCTATCAATTACAAATTGCATGTAATAACAGGTTTTGAATAGATACAGAAAGCTGATAAATATGCTTCTTTATAAAAAGGAATCGATCGCTTTGAGCCAATTTTACATCAATATAATATGAAGTTAAACAAGACCAGATATGTTTTATTAATAAATATAACAATAAAAAAGAGAAACAATAATCAATAATACATTATAAGATAAAAAAAATAAAAAAGTAGATATTCCTAAAGTCGTAAAGATATAATTCGTATAATACAAAATACAAATTTCAGAAATATGACCTAATCAATCATATATAATAATGAACAAATATAGAATAAAAGATCCAGAAAATTTGAGCAAATTACCCTAAAAACACTGACAATAAATAACTTAAAATGTTGCAATCGAAGTACCCATTTTAATTAGCTTCAATTGAATAAATTAGATGAAACGCATTTGCTTAGCTTCATCTCAAGTGAATATATGCAGCGGACTTTAATGCATTGATGTATGTGTGAATTTATTTTGATATGTGGGATAATTACACCGTGACCTATAAGATCTAGTGAGTCCCCTTCTAATGCTTAGTCCTATTCTCCTTAAGACATTTAGGATTTGTAACGGTTTCAGATTCGGTAGATCTCTCTCTTTCTCTTCTATCTGATGTGCTCCCAGGTATTGGACCCTTAGGTGGTTACAATTGAGTTTTCAACCTCTAAGTCACAAAATCTGCATTCTTTTTGTTGTGCTAGTTGAAACCGGTTGAAACTTCTTAACACCATCGCTGTTACTTGAATTCGGGGCGTAGTCGCCTAGTACTAACGAACTCGTTCACACAAATCTGAGGTATATATTGCACAAAATGCTTTTATAACTAGCCAAAGATAGGTGTCTGCAAAAATTGGCGCCAAAAGGGCCAGGACGTATAAATAAGTCACGCGCACTGAGCACTATAATGTGAACGCAGTGATGATGACTTATTTAGACGTCACGTATGAAATAAGAATACGAAAAAATCTAGCGGTAGTTTATTTATGTTTTTCAAAATGACATTTCATTTATTCTTATGAAAGTTTTCGAAACAATCCTGATACAAAGGTGTGGTGTACCTACGCATGCAGAGCAATGGTATGACGTGTTCCTCCTTTTTTTTATTGATTCTAACACCAGGTGCAACGTCTCTATATGGAAGCTTTACCGTTGGGCCCTTGGGGATTTTTCTTTGGATTGTGTGTATTTTTGTTCATCGGCGTCATAGGTAGTGCAGCTTTTGAAGGGACTAATTTGTCGATAATATTCATCCGAAAGTCATAAATTGACATTTTTGATTTATTTGGTGAACTTCTTATATAACAAATCCGAATTAATGAGAAGCATTTGCAGCACGTGAACTCCAAGCTTTTTGTGCCAGCGACGGGTTTTCTTCTCAAACGAATAATATGAGAACAGCTGATCTTGGCTATTAACTCCTCCCATATTTTCGTTATAATGGAAAATAGGTTTAGGCTTTTTGTGATCCCTTCCTAATTTATTTGAAAATTTAAATTCTGTGGAAATATATGCCACCTCCCTCTTATCTCGCCATTTACCAATAAGCACGCCATCGTCGCTATATTTGACGACGATTTCCCCTTTTTCAATTTAGCAATTTTGACCTCAAGAGGGGTGTTCTTGCGGCCCGTCCTGAAAATCCATGTGCTTACTGCTCTTGCGGCACAGTAGCTTTACGGCAAAGCCATGGCTATTGTTGAAATTGTCCATATAAACTGAATGACCAACATTTTATCCAATAAATGAAGTACTACATTTTCCGTGTTCCATCAGGTTCTGTTAGAACGTACAATTCTATCCCATACTTATGCTGTTATTTTTTGATATACTGAGGAAATGACATTCTACCCCTCCACAACAAATGGACTCGTCGAGCGAAAGGTTTTTCCCCGGATAGTACACCCCTTTCATTTTTTATGGAAAAAATCTATTATTGGCCTAATGTTGAAGAGCCGATCTCCTGGACCTGGCTGTCCTTCGTTAGGGTTTTGTGCGAAATGCAAACACCTAAAATTGAATAATAGTTATATATCTTTTCATTTCAAAAATAAACTTCAATCTCACCTCATAATGAGAAAGAATCTGACCATTCAGAGGTTGATGGGGGCGTAGGGGTTGATTGTGAAGCACAAACTCTAGGTGTTGCAGTCACATTTATCAATGTTTGTTGTTGAACGTCACTATCCCCACTTTCATTTTCAGCGTCCGAATCAGGACCGTAGGAAACATAATCTTCGTCTGAAAACTCCACTTCTGCATCTGAATCACCCTCTTGTAGGTGCACAACATCATCCTCTGATTCATACAACATTCGTTCCAAATCCCATTCAGATAACGGTTGTCAATGGACTTTATTTGTAGCAGTTCTTATCCTTTTGGCGTTAGATGGTCGCGCCTCTTTATCCGCCATCACTATTAATTTTTTTTTCAAATACGTGCCACAACGACCACGTAAAGTACAACTGATTACCGCGACGCTACAGCTACGACAACGCTCGAAAATATGTATGACCGATAATTGATGTATAATTCACGCTTTTAGCGTTTGTTCGCGCTGCCTGTTTAGTCTGATATCACAAACTAAACTAAATGCTATTTTTTATTCTTCTAACACCTAAGACGACGCTCACGTAAAATAAACTCGATTGACGAATGAATGCTCGGATACATATAGGACAGATGACGCATTTAAAAGTCACGCGCACATGGCAAATATAGCACATGACTTATTAATTAGTCATAAGCAGCGAACGTGTTAAGATGTCCTCTCAGGTTAATACATTCTGTGGACCTCTTCTGGTTATAGAAGAATTTTGGTTTGTCTCATTCCTTGCCTATTACTCCAGAGGTTAGATGTTTTTATTTTCACTTATCCTTCAATTCTTATAGTATCATTCAGCTACTGATCCCACAAAAGAGTTCAGGCCCCAGAAATGGTGTTTCAGCACCTTCTTTGGCGAGTTTATCTGCTATTTCGTTTCTCTCCACCCCGGTATGCCCCGAAATCCACTGAAGGGTAACTGTATTATTTTTGCTTAGCTCATTTAGTTTTTCTATGCATTCCTTGACCAATCTTCGAGCTGATTACTTGGGAGCTCAGCGCTTTAATGGCTGCTAAACTATCCAACATAAGACCAATTATGCGTATATATCTGCTTGAAAGATACTTGGTGATTTGACCAAGCTTTTGAAGCATCTGGTACCAGGCCATATACTCCCTATTCCAGTGTCCTCTGCTGCCTTGGACTGATCAGTATACCATTTAATGGTATTTCTATTAAGGCCAGAAATGGTGCCTTTGTCCCATTCACTTTTGCGACCCATCTTTGTGCTGAATTCTTTCACAAAGTCATACTCTATTGGTATCTCATCCTGAGGCATGTCCAGATCTATACGTCTCTGATACGGAAACGGAGTTTAAGTCTGATTCCCTGTGCAGAGATGTGAGGTTTAGGATTACCTTTATTTCGGACACGTTCTCATTGCACCTGTTATGCATATATATGCTAGCCTCTGGACCTTCGAGATTTTGCTCCAGGTGCTAGGTTAGTTCTTCTACTCCAAGCAACAGCTCCGTAAGTGATGATTGGTATCACAATAGCTGTGTAAATGCACTCCAGGATTTTTGGGTTGCATAACATGAAGTCTTTCGTGGTCTTAGTCGATACTTCTTTTTCGTGCTTATTCCGGAGCTGTTAGTTGTTTAAGGTGAGTCTGGTTTTCACTCATTTACTGGTTTCGAGATTGATCTTTCTTTTCCTCATGGAGGCTACAATAGTGTTTTTGGTGGGGTTGATGTTTAGAGCCATCTATTGGTACCAGTTTTTTATCAGTTTAGTCCCCTTTGAATTGTGTCGCAAACTTGTCTCTAGACATTATATAGTCATCAACATATCCTTGGCAGAATACACCGATGTCAGTCATAAGCGGGGATGCCACTCCCCCTTGTTTACATCGTTTGGTAGTGCAGATGGAGATGTTATCATTTCATTGTTCATGTCAGAATATGTCGTGTTAAAATTAATTTTATCTAATTAATACAATATTTATTTCGTTACTTTTTAAGTATTTCCATATTTTGTAATATTGATTATTGATTTCTCGATTATTTTCATATTTATTAGATATATTTATCGACCAAAGTTCCACTCCCGGTTGTTAATTCTTATAATTTACATTCTAACAAGTTTAAACATAATTATCCTGGTATGTTGATAAAATTAATGTCTCCGTATCATTACGTAGTCTGTTAGAATTTCAATTATGAGTGTCGCCATGCACGTCTCGTGCTTATTTACGATCTAGAAAATAGAAAATCTGTCGTTACCAAACAAATTTCTGATAAAAACAACGAACGAAAGCAATAAAAAGCTTTCACGAAATAATGAATGGGTCTATCTTACTATAATTTTATGTAAACTGTTGGAAAAATCTGTTTTAGTTTGTGGAATTTGGAGAAAATTTTTAAACCAGCTTTCATTTAAGACTGAATTGTCACCATTATTTTTTGTACTTTCGTCATTAAATTTATGCATACGCTAGTCATAAAATAATAAAAATATTTTTATATGACAATTTTTTGATATTTTACTAACCACTACAACAACTTGCATGTCCATGACCATAGGTATGCAACATGGCGTGGACAAATGAACCAGAAGGTCCTAAAAAGGTGTAAAATAATTGGATTTTAAAGTGACCGAAATTTTTTTATTGGGGCATGGGCGTTAAAAATCGACGTATCTAATTGGTATTTTTTCCAAAACGAATCCTTAATCGGACTAGATGATTTATTATACACTTGCGTTCATTTATTTATTAGAACCAATCAACTTTTTTTAATGATATTTAGGACGGATCAGGCCAGCGGCGTACGCGGGATGAATTATTGTCCTAACTCAATTCATTGTAGAATGAGGCCAATTACCTACAATATTTTAAACAATATTAACGAACCGAAATGTTTAGGAACGTTATAAATCATTAGTAAAGATTAAATCAACTGTTATTTCTTACTTTCGGTGCTTTATTTACATTCTAGAATATCATCTTATAGATTACTATCTAGAAATCATTCATTAAGTCTATTTTAGTCGGCTACTAAACAGGGACGGATCTGAAGATTTTTGAATGTAAAGTAAAATTAGAACTACAAAAATTTTACTCACTTAGGTTAATTAGTACTCCATATTATGTCATTAATCTCTTGAAAAGTAAAATATGACAAATTTGACATTTTTTAAAAACAAAATCTCAAAAGGTTTCTGAAAAAATTCATACATTTACAACTTTTTATCTTTCTAATGATTTAAAATTTGTTTTGATATATGCAGTAATTTAAAAATAAAATGTTTCAAATAACATCCTCGTTTTACACTCTGTATATCTCAATCTGTTGTCAAAATTGTTTTAGTAATTATTATCGACTTGAGAACATAAAATATAAAAAAATACACGGCTAATTAGTGATGTAATAACAACTCACTGTTGTTTATTAATTGAAACCCATCAAGCGTGTCCTACTTGTTTTCTTTTACAGTCAAAACGGGTTTTAAAAAAATGCCGTATATTTAAAAAAAAAATTTACATGTATAAACGATTGTATATGAGAAATTAGCGAAATATTTTGGTCACAGTATTTCGAACTTTCAGTGAAATTTTATTGTTAATTAATTAGCCAGATAATCAGGTTAAACGTATTTAATTGGATAATTGATGTTTTTTTTTCCAAGAAAAAAACAATGACATAAATAATCGCAAGGAAAACATAATTCGGTTTATTAAAGTTAACAGTACCGGGTATCATAAAGGCTTATTACTTTAATGGATAATTGGTTAAAGTACGGTACGGCGAGTCGTTCATCAAATTTTTTACGAATATCTTACTTCCTGTGAGTCAACTCAACTTGTTCGTCTATTGTTCGGTTATAACCAGCTTCCATTTGTTATTTAATCGTTCTTAGGAAGCGGTAACCTGCAAAGGTCACACACACGAGCCACCAATTGTCATTTGTCTTATTAGTATTTTTTTATGGGTACCTGTTTTGGTTAACAATAAGAAAGTTAATATATATTTTATGAATTTTGTTTTACAGAACTTCAGAATGTTGTATATAATTAATGTTAAATTTATAAATCCCTTATCGTCCCTGTGGATACAGTCAATCGGTGGCGTGGTTTTTGCGATCGTGGGCTTTGCGAACATATATCTGGTATACCCTCGGTCAGTTTTTGGAGACCATGAGGTTTGCGAACACTGTTATAATTCTTTTATTAAGCTTCATTACTTTCCCGACCCACTTCCGAGAAGGGAAAGTATTGTGAACGAGCTAAAAAAAATTTCGAGATAAAGATGGAAATATCCATTTTGAGGTCATTTGAGATAATTAAGACCATTTCCAGATGGAAGTCAGTCTGTCTGTGTGTATTATTCCACGATAGAGGCCACCAGTTTAATCTGATTGAGCTGAAATTTGGTATATGGGTTTCGGTTACCCGTCGGAAGAACCCATTAATTTTTGTACGATATCTGTCAAACGGAAGTGTCACTATCAAAAAATAACAGATGCAATATGTCACGGAATGTGACTTGCAATATGTCATTTAAAAGCCCTTGAAATTCTCTATTCAGAACAATCAAAATTATTTCTCCAACTGTCACCTGTTAAAAATAAAAAAATGTCAAAATTTTAAAGTTTAACATTAAATATATGAAAAAGTATTCGTGGATACTCGTCGGGAAAGTTTTGAGGCGATACAACCGATTTTCTTTTTTTTTTGTTTTCTGATTTTTTCTGTTATTTGTTTTTTAGCGATTTTTTGCAATTTTTTGCCATTTGATGCGTTTTTTTTTCGTTTTTTGTAAAAAAAATTTGATTAATTCTTTTTTCCATTATTTTTTGATTTTTCACTAAATTTTTTCCAATGTTTTCAGTTTTTTTCTTATTTTTTCCGATTTTTTTGCTTTTTTCGATTGTTCTATTTTTTTCTTGTTGTTTTCTCATTTTCCTGACTTTTTTGTTTTTTCATGTTTTTTTTTGTTTTTTGATTTTATTTAATTTTTCCTCATTTTTTCCCATTGTTCCGTTTTTTCCATTTCTTTCGTTTGTTTTCTAATTTTTTATTTCTCTAATTTTTTGCCATTTTTTTGGAAATTTGTTGCGAATTAGTTGCATTCTTTTACGGTTTATTATAATTCAATCAAATTTCTTCATTTAAATTTTTTATGATTTCATTTGTGTCCAGTTTTTTGTTTTTTAGCGATTTTTGCAATTTTTTGCGTCTTTTTTACAATTTTTTTTTATTATTTTTTACCAATATTTTCTGATTTTTCACTCAATTTTTTCCGCTGTTTTCTATTTTTCCTTATTTTTTCTGATTTTTCTGATCTTTTTAATTGTTCTATTTTTTTTCTCGCCGTTTTCTCATTTTTCTGACTTTTTTGTTTTTCTGTTTTTTTTTTTCTAATTTTTTTCTGTTTTTTTTCGATCTTATTTTCATGTTTCTTCATTTTTTCCTATTCTGTTTTTTCTTCTATTTCTTCCTTTTGTTTTATATTTTTTTCCCATTTTTTCTCTGATGTTTTGCCATTTTTTTGGATTTTTTTTTCGATTTAGTTGCATTTTTTTTACGGTTTATAATTCAATCAAATTTTTTCATTCTTGTAAATTTTTTATAGTTATAATTTTTTTTTCGTTTTTTGTACAATTTTTTTGATTATTTATTTTTTTTCAATTTTTCCAATGTTTTCTATTTTTCCATTGTGTTCTATTTTTCCATTGTGTTCTATTTTTTCTTATTTTTTTTTCCATTTTTCTGATTTTTTCGATTGTTCCATTTTTTTTACTCGTTGTTTTATCATTAATCTGACTTTTTTATTTTTTTCTAGTTTTTTTTTTTCTGGTTTTTTCGATTTTTTTTCATTTTTCCTCATTTTTTTTCATTGTTCTTTTTTTTATTTCTTCTTTTGATTTCTAATTTTTTCTCATTTTTACTTTGCTGTTCCACCTCCAAGCAGAAAAAGTATTGTGAACGAGCTAAAAAAATTTTTCGAGATAAAGATGAAAATATCCATTTTGAGGTCAGCTGAGATGATTAAGACCATTTCCAAATGGAAGTCTGTCTGTCTGTCTGTCTGTCTGTAAGTATTATTCCACGATAGAGGCCACCCGTTTAATCCGATTGGGCTGAAATTTGGTATGTGGGTTTGGGTTACCCGTCGGAAGAACCCATTAATTTTTGTACGACATCTGTCAAAGTGTCACTATCAAAAGTGACAGATGATATATATCACGGAATTTGACTTGCAATATGTCATTTGAAAGCCCTTGAAAAACTCTATTCAGAACAGTCAAAATTATTTCTCCACTGTCACCTGTCAAAAATAAAAAATGTCAAATCGTCGGGAAAGTTTTGGGGCGACACAACCGATTTTTTTTTGTATTTTAATAAAGCAGAAAAGTATTGAATATTTATTAGTAATAGATAGAGAGTGTTAAAATTATAAAAATTCAGTAAATGTTATATTTCAGTTATTTTTTCACACACAACTTTTATCATATACTTATCGAGATATTTAGATTTTAGAAAAATACTGTGCATTTGTAATTTTTTTAACATTTTTCAATATTTTATGCGGCATTTTAACAAAAATAACTTTTACTACCAAATTTCTGAAAACGTGGGTTAAGTCAGTAATTTTTAATTTTGAAAATGCCGAAAATAAACTAAACAGTTTGAAAGATTAACTGTTATTTATTAATCAACTTGAATAGAGTAGAAAGAACGAAATAAAAACACAATATTCTTTTGAAACTAAAAAGAAAAGGCCGCGGTTAGATCAGGAGAGTAAATAGAAAACATTTCATTCTCTTTATAAAAACGTATCATAATTAATAAAATAACTCAAAAATTTGTAAATATTTATTAAAAAAGATAATTTTCAATATAGTTGCACTTTGACAAAAAAACTGATTTATTCAATTATTTAACTTAACAGTCGAAGACATTGCAAAATATTCCCATCCAGGTCTAGCTTATTTAGAACTTCTCTAATTACTGAGGTCCAAAAGCTCAGTATTAATTTCGTGATGACGAAAAAAATGTCTTGACCCCACTTTTTATCACTGTCTGGATGCAAACACTGTAACTTTTGAACGAAAGCTCCGTTCGAGTTCCGGTTTTCATTTTACCGAGTTAGTTTTGTCCAAGGAAAAACCCCTTTGATTTTGAGCAGGATCGGACCGGCTCTTCCGATATCCACCATACAAATTAAAGTGGTTTGCATGGGAAAACATTTTTAAATTCAAATTTTTAGAATTTTTCCACTTCACATCATGTATAATAGTCCCCTACACGTATATGAAAAGTTTGGCCATTCCGGTACACCCCATAACGATCCATAGAAATCAGGTTCTCAAGGGATACACTTTTTTATACTGCAAATTAAAAAAAACGTCAGATCCTGTATAATAGTGTTTGTTCTACATGTGTTTGAGAAGTTTGGCTAGGATGGCACAATCCATTCCGGTACCCGTCTAAGTAGCGCCAATTCTTCACAGCATAAAAACTGTTCGCTCGATGGGCCGAAGTCCCGAAACGATGCACCACAGATCGAACAGTAGAACACTGATGGTCCTGCTTTGTTGCAGGAAGAGACATGTCATGTATGGCTTCATTTTCACTTGAATCAATAGTATTAGGCTGGTCTCCGTTTCAGTTATTTCCGATGAAAGCGTAGTCGTGCTCGTTGAAAATATTTTAGTTAACTGGCCAGATGCCAGTGTTGATTAAGTCATTTATTGTAGTACTCATTGTAGCAGCACTGACAAAAGCATTTCCGTATATTTTGGAGACTTGGAATTGTGTCACAACACGACTCGAATTTGTTCTCAGCCATATAGAAACTTCCTAGTCATAAAATACATTCAACGGTTTCATAAATCTAACGTAAAGAGGTTGTAGGCGGTGACTGCAGTGCGGTGGAAAACACAACGAGATAAAGCCGTTGTTTTTTGCATAGTCAATCACCTCAATGTTCTTGATATGGGTGAAACGTCCATCAAAGAGGAGAACTGGCGACTCTTTAGTTGCACGAATCCATGAACCAAACCTCTTAAACCCCGAAATTATTGTGGTTCCTCTCTCAGCAGATGTCAAACCACAACTTGTTTCCTACCTTTCAAAGAGAGTATCTTCGACCTATGTTTAGTTACAATGGAAAGTCCTGTCTCATCGCAGTTGTAGATTCGATCAGGAGTCAACTTATTGTCCTCAACAACTCGGGTAATTAAATCAAAATTCCCAACATTAACTTTGTTGAAAGTGGCCACTCTTAATAGCACTAGTTGTATCATGAAACCCGATAACCAGTTTTTCCAGCAATTTGTTTGATTGCTGCAATCTAATTTTTCAACCCATTGAGAAGAAGTCATAAGAAGTTAAGCCAAATAATCTTTTTTCTATTTTCAACACGTACTCCACTAATAAAGTCTCTTTTTCAGGTGAAAAAAAGTGTTTTTTAGGCCCTAACTTCTATACTAAGATTAGGCCTGGTTGATGTAGGTACACAATTCCACTGGCAGGAATTGCTAGAATTTCAACAGGACTATTTGCTTGCTGCTTCGACATTCTTATTCTTCGTTCGAGTGTCGACTGGGGAACATTGAAGGAATTAGCTCCCTTTTTATACTACCCCATAGAATCAATGGCAAATTTCATAAATTCCGGAGAGGCTATGAAATTTATCAATTTATCGCACGGATATCAAAATATCTCAAGGGTCGTTAGTTTAGTAACTTAGCTACAGATATTCGCTAAAACTATTTATTTTTAAAAAAGTTACAGCAAAAAAACTGTTTTTATTTATTAACTTTAACACTCGGTATTTCGTAAATAAGGACGCCCTGTATATATTATTTTTATTGTACTCTTTACTGGCATATACTATATGCACATTGTTAATTTTAACGCATCATCATTATGTCCCGAACAATATAAATTTCAATCGCAGTTTGCAGCGAAAAACAACGGACAGGTTCCCAAGCCTTTCGCAAGGTTGTAGTGGCCCCACCGAATAACCTTGAGTCATACCATATCGGTTAACTTTATTGTTACTGCATACCTGTCACCGGTTTTTGTTCTAATAAACAATTGGATAATGTCAGTATCGATTCGTTCTTTGTTGTGAAATCATCGGATGATATTTTTTTCGAAAAAAAAATTGGAAAAAATTAAGGACAGTGGTGGTGCGTAATTTTTTTTACTACGAGTTTATGTTGGAATTGTGCTAAAAGTGAATTAAAATAGTTTTTGTTAAAAAAATGTAGTTTATGGTGGTGCAGGATTTTATTGTTCGTAGGGTAAGATTTGTTTTTTTTTTAAGAAATGTTATTGGAGTAAATTATAAAATAATTAAATATTTAATCTCTTATAAAAAATAAAAAATACATATAATGAGTGGGGTATTTTATTTACAAAGATATATTTTTAAATTAGAATTATTATAAAAAATATTTAAATATGCAGTGAAAGAAAAATGTATTCAGTGGTGGCGACAGGGGTTTTAATTTTAGAACAATTAATTAAAAGGTGAAGAGTGGAAAAGAGAAACAAAAGAGAGAATTAATTAAAATTAAATAGTTTGTTTTTATTTAAAGAATATTTTACAAAAAACTTTTTATTAAAAAAAAAGAAAAACTGCACTAGCGGTAGTGCATAATTTTTTTACCAAAAATTTATGGTCGAATTTGGCTTAATTTGTTCTTTGTTGAATAAATATCACCAGTGAAGTTTTTGAAAAATAGAATAATAAAGTAGTCAGTGGTAGTGCTGAATATTTTTTGCCAAATATTTGAATTTTGAAATAAATTCCTAATTCCAGACCTTAAATAGTTGTTTTTTATCCTACAATCAATGTAGGAGATTTGATTTTTAAAGAAAATAAAAAAAATGCAAAGAGTGGTGTTGCATAAATTTTTTGAATAAAAGTTTGTGTGTAAATTGAGCTAATAGCGAATTCAAATTGTTTAATTCGTTCTTTATTAAATAATTAGTTCTAAACTCATTTAAATAAAATACGCCATAATTTTTTTTTCTTCTTTATATGTAGCAAGAAAGTAAACAGAACGGAACACAGCTGTATAATATACTAATCCTCCAATAATTACCCAATCATGTGCAAAAATACCCAATAATGGGAAATTCCCCACAAATCGGCATACAAAATAACCAAAAATAGGAAATTCTCCATAAATCGTCATCACTCTTTGTTTACTAACTGACTGAGCTGCGCGTCTAGCATATTATAAAGGTATATTTATTCTCTTCCTGACACATTTATATATCTTATAAATAATAGTTCTGGAGCTTAAAACAAAAATTATGAAATGTTATTTACTAATGAGAGGCAGGTTAAAGTTGAAAGTTTAAATAATTTTGAGGTAAAAATTGTATTGTTATTAACTAGTAATTTCCAACAAATAACTTTGATATTAATTTGGTTCACCTATGTTTGCTAGAAAATTAGATAATGTACCTAAGATTTCGATTATCAAGCAATTAAAAAGAATTAATGAAACAACAGAAAACGTTTCTAAAATATGTTTTAATCTTACTTTAATTGATTTATAACAGTTGCCTGTAAAGCAGTAAAACCCTCGTAAAAGTTAAAAGTCCTGCATAAGTCAATTCCAAATATCTGTTCTTCTCACTATAATATCGTACTTTGTTTCACAATAAAAAAATATTATTTTCACCTACCTGATGTGAAAATGTATCCTACCCTAGAAATACGGATGGCCGTTAAGACCTTGTCCAAAAGACAGGTAGCAGTAGATTTTCCCTTGATCAGGACATCCAGAGTTGGAGTAATTTTGAAGAAATGGGAATTTATAACATGCAACGCATGTGTTCGTACCGAATATGTCGGTAGAGTCGGCCCGTTTAGAGAAGAACCCATTACGTCACACTTTATGCATCGACAACGCCTCTCCTTGGCAGGAAGGGAGGCGATATCAGCAACCAGTGGCGTGCACGTTTCAGACTAAAATTAAAACCTGTATTAAAAAGTGAATTATTTATTAATGTCAATTAAACACACTAAAATTTCGAATTTTGTCAGTGAGCATCGTGACGTAATGGGTTCTTCTCTAAATGATATTTTCATCGAACCGGCATATTCGTCTCGGCCTCACTCAGATAACTGCATGCTCGCCCTGTAAAATACTACTTTCCGAGCTTAACACGTAAATAACTATTAAATTGAGTAAATGAAAATCAAAGGGTACTTGTGGTACTAGACTTTGATTTTCATTTACTCATCCGTGGACCACATTTGAGATTATGGATAACATATTGGATTTAACTATTAAATTGACTAAATTATGTTATAATAAAAACAGAAGTTATATATTGCGTATATTTAGTGTAAAACATTTTTTTTCAACTCTTGCAGTTACGTTGTTGTCTTATAATTTTTTTTATTTTCAGGTTCATCTCCGGAGCTGATGCCCAGTATTATGGGCGCATTTGATGCCATCATAGGAACCACAAATCGAGATAAAGACGACCATAAAACCAGCACTCCAAAACGCAGCCATCAACTCAGCAATTTCGCTCATCTATCCCCATACGTTCAAAAAGTACTATCGAACGTACCAGAGCAAGAAATCAGCAAAAAATTCACCTCAGATGAAACCCTTGGACCAAAACGATTTTCCAGCAATAAAACGGTATACAGATCATTCAGATCACCAGAAAAACATTTAAATAAGAGTAACGAAAATCTGGAGATCATTTCAAGTAATGTACAAAAAATGTTGTCGAATCTACCCGATACAGAACTGGTGATTAGCGCCAGTAACTTAAATTTAACTAGAAATAGTTCCTACTTATTCAGCTCAAGTAGCAGAACTGAATTTTTGCACAAAATTTTAACCAATAACGAGGAAATTCCAAAGCCGAACGGCGTCAAACAATTTTTGTATCATTCCGATGGGACCAATAAAGACGATTTTGTGAACGGTGTTAGTGAAAGTGATCATTATGAAGACTGTGATAGTTACAATCAGAGACCGTTGGGGAGTTACTTGCATTCTTCGCAAGGGATCGCGTCCAGGACTCCTGTTGGGAGGAAGAATTTGGGGAAATACCTACAGGTAATTGCTTTCCTTATTCTTTTCAAACACTAAACTTGAAAAATGAATGTTTTAAATTAAACAATATCTAGTTTTATTATTACAGAAAACTAGCTTTTGTACCTGTTTTCCAGGTACCCTGACGGTCCTAATGGTACTTTAATCAACCGTCTCCAAATTTAATATCTTTTACCATGAAAATATTTAAACTTTGTAGATTGAAATGGATTATTGAGAACATATTTTTTTTATTTAATAAAACACTTGTTTCAAATCAGTTCAAAATTCGAGACTCTGCTTTATTTTAAAGATCACTTAACGCTTCACGTAACCAAAAAATATTAAAGTCTTAATATTTTCCAACTCTTTTTAATTCATTTCAACCTATTTGAATTACAGACAGTTCCGTATGAAATTATTAAGTGTTTTACATACAATTTTTTAAGTATAATTAATTTTATTAAATTCGACTATTTTTTTTAACCCTGTAACCATACTGATTTTTTTATGTGCCAATATGCCAAAATAGTTAAACAAAATGTAAAATTTTATCCGATTTTTATAAATAAAATTATAGTTTAAAAAAACTATAAAAAAAATTAACTTTGGAATAAAAATGCGTAGGGTGTCTAATATCAATTGTTTACTTAACTTATATCTATATCTACTTATAAAGTCCAGTTAATATAAGATTGTAGAAAGCACCCCAATAAGCAAGGCAAAACATTTACTAAATAGATATTCGGAGAGTCCACTTTTTTCCTAGTTTTTGTTATTTTTCCATTTTTTTTCTTTTTTCGCTGTTTTTGCCTATTTTTTCCTTGTTTTTGATTAGTTTTTTCCTGTTTTTTATAACTTTTTCCCCCTTTTTTTGTTATTTTTCCATATTTTTCCTTTTTTCCCTGTTTTTGTCTATTTTTTTAATTATCTTATCGCTGTTGAACAATAATTTTATTTCTTAAAACACATTATCCAGTCGTCAACACTAAATAAAAATGTGTTTTCGAAATTAAAAAAAAATTTGATTAGATTTTTTGTCGAAATTTTCATTTAGATTTTTCCATTTTTTTACAAATTTTCTTTCCGTTACATGTGTAACCTGCAAATTTTAGGATTTTTTAACCTGATGATCCTGCCAGAACATTTTTTCTGATTTATTCTAATTTTTTCTTATTTTTATGTTTTTTTCTGATTTTTTTTATTAATGATTTTTTTTAAATTTTGTTCCTCTTTTGTTTTGGTAATTTATGATTTTTTATGAATTTTCTGTTACCTTTTCGATTATATCTAATTTTTTCGACTTTACTTTCTGGTATTCTTAGATTATTTTCGGTTTTTCTTTTTCTGATTTTTTTTTATTCATTCTTATTTTTCTGATTTTCTCTAGTTTTTGTCTGATTTTGTTTAAATTTCTTCAGTTTCTTTTTGTTTTTCTTTTTCCGATTTTTTTTATTCTTTCAGATTTTTCCTATTTTTTCTGATTTTCTCTGTTTTTTTTTTAATTTGTCCTCATTTTTGTGATTTTTTCTGGATTAATTTTATTTTTCTGATTTTTTATGACTTTTCGGATTTTTTCCGTTTTCTTTAAAGTTTTTTTTGTTATTTATTATTTTTTCCGAATTTTTTCCATTAAGTATGTATAATTTTTTCGGTTCTTTTTCTGATTTTTTCAGATTCTTTTTGTTTTTCTTTTTCTGATTTTTTTTATTCTTTCAGATTTTTCCCATTTTTTCTCTGTTTTTTTTTTAATTATTCCTCTTTTTGTGATTTTTTCTGGTTTTATCTTATTTTTCTGATTTTTTATGACTTTTTCGGTTTTTTCTGTTTTTTTTTTCTAGATTTGTTTTAGTTATTTATGATTTTTTCCGAATTTACTGTTTTTTTCCTAATCTTTTCCATGTATAATTTTTTTGGTTTTTTTCTTATTTTTTCAGATTCTTTTTGTTTTTCTTATTCTGATTTTTTTTATTCTTTCAGATTTTTCCTATTTTTTCTGATTTTCTCTGTTTTTTTTTTTAATTTGTCCTCATTTTTGTGATTTTTTCTGGATTAATTTTATTTTTCTGATTTTTTATGACTTCGGATTTTTTCCGTTTTCTTTAAAGTTTTTTTTGCTATTTATTATTTTTTCCGAATTTTTTCCATTAAGTATGTATAATTTTTTCGGTTCTTTTTCTGATTTTTTCAGATTCTTTTTGTTTTTCTTTTTCTGATTTTTTTTATTCTTTCAGATTTTTCCCATTTTTTCTGTTTTTTTTTTAAATTATTCCTCTTTTTTGTGATTTTTTCTGGTTTTATCTTATTTTTCTGATTTTTTATGACTTTTTCGGTTTTTTTCTGTTTTTTTTTCTAGATTTGTTTTAGTTATTTATGATTTTTTCCGAATTTACTGTTTTTTTCCTAATCTTTTCCATGTATAATTTTTTTGGTTTTTTTCTGATTTTTTCAGATTCTTTTTGTTTTTCTTATTCTGATTTTTTTTATTCTTTCAGATTTTCTAATTTTTCTGATTTTCTTTGATTTTTAAATTTTTCTTTTTTTGTGATTTTTTTCTGGTTTTATTTAAGTTATGTATAATTTATTCCGTTTTTTTCTGATTTCTTCAGATTCTTTTAGTTTTTCTTTTTCTGATTTCTTTTAATTCTCTCAGATTTTCCTAATTTTCTGATTTTCTCCGAGTTTTTAATTTTTCCTTTTTTCTGGGGGGATTTTTCTTGTTTTAATCTTGTTTTTTTCTGATTTTTATGACTTTTTCGAATTTTTGTGGATTAGTTCGGATTTTTTTCTGATTTTTTTTTGTTTGGGTTAGGTTATGATTTTTTCCGAATTTTCTGTTTGTTTTTTTTTTTAATTTTTTCGACCATGTCCAATTTTTTCAAGTATGGTATATTTAATTTTTTGTTTTTTTTTTTTCTGATTTTTTTAGATTCTTTTCCTTTTCCTTTTTCTGACTATTTTTATTCTTTCCGGTTTTTCCTAATTTTTTACAAATTTTTCTGATTTTCTCTGGTTCTTTTTTCCGATTTTTTAATTTTTCCTTTTTATGTGATATTTTCGGGTTAAATCTTATTTTTCTGATTTTTTATAACTTTTTCGGATTTTTTCTGTTTTTTTTTTAAGATTCTTTTTTTATTTATGATTTTTTCCGAAGTTACTTACTGGTTTTTTTTTCTAATTTTTTCCAGTATGTATAATATTTTTCGGTTTTTTTTTTCTGATTTTTTCTGATTTTTTTGTTTTTCTTTTTCTGATTTTTTTTTATTCTTTCAGATTTTTAATAATTTTTCTGATTTTGGCTTCTTTTTTTAATTTCTCCTTTTTTTGTGATTTTTCTGGATTTATCTTATTTTTATGATTTTTTATGACTTTCGGTTTTTTTTGGGTTTTGTTCTGATTTTTTTTTTTTTTGGTTATTTATGTTTTTTTCCGAATTTCCCGGTTTTTTTTTCTAATTTTTTCGATTATGTCTAATTTTTTCGGTTTTTTTTCTGATTCTTTTTGTTTCTTCTGATTTTTTTTTTTAATTCTTTCAGATGTTTTCAAATTTTTCTGATTTTCTCTGTTTTTTTCTATTTTTTTTAATTTTTCCTTTTTTGCTTTTTTTGTGTTTTTTTCTGGTTTTATCTTGTTTTTTGATTTTGTATGACTTTTTCGGATTCTTTATGTTTTTTTCTGATTTTTTCTTATTGATGTAATTGTTTTAACTTGGCAATTTTTATAAAGATATTTTTTCGAACGACTCAAAATATTTACTATAATTCTTTTTACTACTATCGCTGCAGGAAACATAAATCAGATAGATCATAAAACTATTAGACAGGCATTAAAAATCGACTGCATAATATCGTTCTAAAAATGTCAACAACGATCCGAAACTATTGTTTATGATTAATAACAATAATAACAAATAGAAAGTTTGACATTTCAACATCACGAGATTATCTTCCCTGATAATTAAAATTACGACATAAACCATTGGCGGGGTGGGGTTATATTAAAAATTATGTTTCTATTTTTGCAATTATTTTTATTATTTAATCCAAATAAACAAATGTAGTGGAAAACTGTTGTTGTGTAAGTGTATGGTCTGCTTTATTTGAGTAATTATTAATATTTTCAAACAATTAACAGTTTTAGTGACCATACACTATTATTATCAATCTTCCTTCGTTGGTGGCAGTATTTATTCGCTGTTTTCCACATTTCGAGTTGTAATTTCTTTCATTTAATATTTCTTTAAAATAATCTTTCCATCCTTGTACCATATTATTATATTTCCTTGTTTGTCTTTTATACATATGGTTCTCTGTTTTACTTTCCCTTTACTTTGTCTTCGTCGATAGAAATTGTTCATTTCGTTATTCACAAATATTTCTTCGATTCGTTTTTATTCTGTCTTCCATATCCTGTCTTTTTTTTGCCTTACATATCATCTTGGTTATTCTATGTTTGCTCTTCGTACTGTCTTTGTCTTCGTTGATAGACATTTTTAATTTCGTTATTCACAAATATTTCTTCGATTCGTTTTATTCTGTCTTCCATATCCTGTCTTCTTTTTGCCTTACATATCATCTTGGTTATTCTATGTTTGCTCTTCTTACTGTCTTTGTCTTCGTTGATAGACATTTTTCATTTCGTTATTCACAAATATTTCTTCGATTCGTTTTATTCTGTCTTCCATATCCTGTCTTTTTTTTGCCTTACATATCATCTTGGTTATTCTATGTTTGCTCTTCGTACTGTCTTTTGTCTTCGTTGATAGACATTTTTCATTTCGTTATTCACAAATATTTCTTCGATTCGTTTTATTCTGTCTTCCATATCCTGTCTTTTTTTGCCCTACATATCATCTTGGTTATTCTATGTTTGCTCTTCGTACTGTCTTTTGTCTTCGTTGATAGAAATTTTTCATTTCGTTATTCACAAATATTTCTTCGATTCGTTTTATTCTGTCTTCCATATCCTGTCTCTTTTTGCTCTACATATCATCTTGGTTATTCTTTGCTCTTCGTACTGTCTTTTGTCTTCGTTGATAGACATTTTTAATTTCGTTATTCACAAATATATCTTCGATTCGTTTTATTCTGTCTTCCATATCCTGTCTTTTTTTGCCCTACGTATCATCTTGATTACTCTTTGCTCTTCGTACTGTCTTTTGTCTTCGTCGATAGAAATTTTTCAGTTCTTTATTCACAAATATTTCTTCGATTTGTTTTATTCTGTCTTCCATATCCTGTCTTTTTTTTGCCTTACATATCATCTTGGTTATTCTATGTTTGCTCTTCGTACTGTCTTTGTCTTCGTTGATAGACATTTTTCATTTCGTTATTCACAAATATTTCTTCAATTCGTTTTATTTTGTCTTCCATATCCTGTCTTTTTTTTGCCCTACATATCATCTTGGTTATTCTTTGCTCTTCGTACTGTCTTTTGTCTTCGTTGATAGACATTTTTAATTTCGTTATTCACAAATATTTCTTCGATTCGTTTTATTCTGTCTTCCATATCCTGTCTTTTTTTTTGCCCTACATATCATTTTGGTTATTCTTTGCTCTTCGTACTGCCTTTTGTGTTCGCCTGTACTTGCCTGTAATATTTTCTGTCTGGCTTATTTAATCTTTTTTATTTCTTCTACATTCTGCATCAAACCATTTGTCTCTTTTCATCTTTTTTGTTTTTTGTAGAATTATTTTTTTGCTGTTCTCTTTACAGTTTCCTCTATTTGTTTCCATTTCTCTTCTTCTATGCATTAGGCTCCTTCTGATTTCTTCCAGATATTTTCATTTAACTGTTTTATTTTCTATGAGCTTTCCCATTTGTAACTTTTTTTTGGTCTACATTTTTGTTTCTTCCTTCGTTGTATGATATTTTATTTCATTTTCGCTATTACTAAAAATGGTCGCTATCGGCATCTGCTGATCTATAGCTTCTTACATTTTTTACCGTTTTCATTTATTGGTGTTGTATAATAAAACGGTCTATTTGATTAGTGTACTTTAGGTTCCTTTATGGATTTCTATATGTTCAAATGTTGTGCTAGCTAGAATAAGTCCCCATCTCCATCTCAAAATGGATCAACCTATCCATTATTATTTGTTTCTTCATGTTGACTATGTTTTCCGATTATACTTGTGCTCTTTCCAATTTTTGAGATTGCGTCACCTAATACTAATTATTTTATTGCCTTTCTTAGGTATCATATTGAACGTGTTTTCCTTTTTTTCATACTATTTTTCTTAAATTTCTATTTAATCCTATATTATTATAAACATGCGGATATAGTACAATTTCCGTCGTCTACATCCCAAGTGTGGAAAAAATTAAAATGTTTTGTGTACAATATTGAGATAAGTGATAACAACGTCCGGAGACAGACGACAAGGTTTTTGTCCTGATAACAATAAACTTAGAAAATGATTGTTTACACGATATTAACAATGCAATATCATTATATTATTTTTATATTAATATATAAGAAAATATATTTTATTTACATGTATTATATAATGTAACACTGTATGTACAATTTTAAATTTAATAACCTAATAACTTATTTTACAACGCTGTAGTTGGCTCCGTTGGACTTGCGAACGTGGGATTTGCGAACAGTACCTTTTTCGTGGGCTTTGCGAACACGTATACCTGGAATTAATCTAACAGCTGACCATCGGTGGGTTTTGCAAACACGCTTAAAATTAGAACTATAAAACTATTAATATATGATATTATTAAGTTATTGTTTAAAAATGTTAAAGTTCAAATAACAAATTTTATTAATAATTAATGATTGAATGGCAAAAACGGAAATAAATGAAAAATTTTTGATTTACCTAGACTATTAATAATAAATTTTTATAATAAATTTTATAATAAATGTTAACAAAACAATCTTTTTTTAATCTTATATTATAAGAACAAATAATTATCAAATTCAAAGAAAGATTAAAATTTCCGAAATAAATTTACATGAATGGGTTTATGAACAAAATATTTGTCAAATTATTGAGTTATTTTATTAATGATAAATATTAAATAATAATGAAGTTTGAGGATGAAATACAGGACTGCAAAAATGTTAAAAATAAAACGAGTGTGCAGGATTTTTCTAAAAAAATGTAAAAAAATAACTGAAATATAACATTTACTGAATTATTATTTTTATAATTTTAACACTCTACCACTAATCAATCAATATTTTGCTGTTTTATTAAAATACAAAAATAAAACCCTCACTAATTTACCTTAATAAAAAATTACCTGTAGTTTTCGCAAAACTTACGGTCTCCATAAACTGACCGAGGGTAAGCCAGTAATATGTTCGCTAATCCCACGGTTCGCTAATCCCACGTTCGCAAATCCCACGCCACCCCGTATTTGTTTAATTTGTCAATTATATAAAATTAATTACAAAAAAAGTGGTCAGGAAAACGACAGGATGATTTAATTTTTGTTTTCCAGAATCGGTTTTCTATTAAAAACAATTTTACACGTAGATAGTAAATATTTGACGAAATAACGCAAAATTATTTATAATACGTTTATTTTTTAAACTTCTGCAGAACCTATTTAAACGAGGATTTTTCCAATTCGAAAATAGATAAAATTGTCCACAATTTTTAAATAAAATTCTCGTTTCGGTAGAATGAATATTAATAAAAACGAAACTACTATTGAAAAATCACCATAAACCTTGTATAACTTTGATAAAACCCAATAATCGACTAAAGGCCACATAAAATAATAGTGCAACCTTCAAGGTTTTGCTCGTTAAACTATTACTTCCTGAAATTTTGAGGTCTTAACAAAAAAGAATTTAGTAGTAATACTGTCATTCTAACACTTTTTTTAAATTTAATTACAAACTAGATTAACACTTAATATGGCTTCCGAACCAAATAAAACGATGCATTCTCATGTTACCAGTGTCATTTTCATTATCACCGCAATTTCCGTAACGAGGATATTTTTCCAGATGCTTTTATTTTTCTCTTCGGGTTCTTCGGGTTCTTGTAATTCTTGTTTCGTTATCTCTTTCTAAGTAACAGATGACACACGATTTGCTATTATCTCACGAATATCTTAATGACAACACAACTACCGTGCTAGAGACTTTTATTTTCGTTTGGTTTTTTTTTTCAAAAAGGACTATTACCATAAACAGATATAGACAAATATTTAAATATATTAGTCAATATTAATTAATCACTAGTTTTTTTAAATTGCACTACCCGGTATATCTTATTTAGTATTTGAAAAATGTTTTTTTATTTGATTTTTTTTTTAAATTGCAAAATGAAATCAATTATTAGATTGTTTAAAATCTACCAAATATTTATTAAGAAAATGGATTTGTAGTCAATTTCCCGCTATTTATGTGTTGTATGAATTTAAACAAAATTATTTTAATTGTAAAAAATAGTAATGAAATAAATTGTATTCCAAGAATTTATGAAAATCAAATTTCAATTTTATTGAAAGAATTCATCAAAAAAAAATCCCATTTAATATTAAGAATCATTTTAGTTGCTTTTGTGAATAAAATTTAATGAAGCTGTAAGAATTCTTGAAAAATCGTGATCAAATATTAATTTTATTGAAATAAATAATGCTAATGTTTCTAAAAAATTAATGTAATTGAAAGAATTCTTAAAAAATTAAGTTTTATTTAAAGAATTCATAAAGAATCTAATTAAATATTAAAAGTTTTTGCAAATCGTTTGATTTGCATAAATTTAAGTAAGTAAAAGTAAATTCAGTTGCGACATTGACTAAAAATACAGTCGCATATATCAATTATTTTTTTAAAGAATTCATGACAAAATTTAATTTTGTAGCAACAATCCCTTAAAAAACAATTTAATTGTGAGAATCACAAAAAAATCTCCAAGAATTCTAGAAAAAATCCAATTTCATTTAAAGAATCTTCCAAAAATCAATTTATTTGCAATTATCATAAAAAATATCAACTTTATTCCAGGTATTCATAAAAAAATCACATTTTTTATCAATAATCGTTAAAAATCATATTAAAGTTTTATTTGATGAATTCATAAAAAAATATCACTTAATATTAGGTATGTTTATGTAAGTAAAAATCAATTAAGTTGCAAGAGTTACTAAAAAATCATTAAGAAATATCAATTTTTTCTAAAAATATGCAATTATCACAAGAATTCATTGAAAATAAAATTTTATTAAAATAATTCACAAAAAATTCCTAGAATTCATGACAAAAGTCAATTTGAATGTTGGAATATTTAAAAATGAATTTATCAATAAAATTAAATTAAATTTCTGGAATTCCTGAAAAATCATGAAAAAATATCAATGTCATTCAAAGAATTCATAAGTTTATGAATAAAATTAAATTAGGTTTCAAGAATTCCTGAAAAGTCTTGGGCAAATATCAATTTTATTGCAAGAATTCGTTTTCTTTATTGCATGAATTCATGAAAAATGAAAATTGTATTTAAAGAATTCATAAAAAAATCAGAAGATTCAAAAAATTCGCCAAAATTCAATTTGATTTTCATTGCATGAATTTATCAAAAAAAATACATTAAATAGCAAGAATTCAAAATAAAATTTAAAAAAAATCCTCAAGAATCTTTGAGAATTATTTTAATTGCATAACTTTATAAATTAAATTAAATTAAGTTTGCAAGAATTCCTAAAAAATCATGAGCAAATATCAATTTACTGCAAGAATTCATCACAAAATACAATTTTACTGCAAAAATTTCTGAAAAATCAATGCAATTGCAAGAATCATGAAAAAATATCAATTTTATGCCAAATAGTCATAAAAATAAAGTTTTATCGAAAACAAATCATAAAAAATCCCGTTTAATATTAAGAATTTTTGAAAATCAGTTTAATTTAATAAATTTATGTAAGTAAAATTAACATTGCAAGAATTTCAACAAATATAAATTCATGAAAAAATCTAATTTGTTAGAATCTCTGAAAATTATTTTAATTGCAAAAATTTATGAATCAAATTAAATTTATTGATGACAAAATTGAATTTGATTACTAGAATCTCTAATAAGGATTTTAATTGCATAATAAAAATTAATTTTATAAAAAATAAAACTTTATTTAAACTATTGATAAAAAATCAAAAATCTTTGAATATTATTTTAATTGCATGAATTTGAATGAAATTAAATTAAGTTTCAAGAGTTCCTGAAAAATTATCAATTTTATTGCAAGAATTCCTGACAAAATTAAATTTGATTGCTAGAATCTCTGAAAATAATTTTAATTTCATGAATTTAGAAGTAAAATTAAATTACAAGAATTCCTGAAAATTCCTGAAAAATATTTTTTTTGCAAGAATTCATGATAAAATCTGTAAAAAAGGTCGGTTTTGGCAAAACAACTGAAAAAATAATTTAATTGCAAGAGATGAAAAAAAAAAAATTGTTACAAGAATTTCTGAAAAAAAAATTTAATAATTGAAAAAATAATATAATTTTATTACAAAAATGTATAAGGGAAATTCAGTATAATCCAAAGAATATCCGAAAAAGAATTGAATTACAAGAAATCCAAAAAACAAATAACTTAATTTTTAAATTTTATTGCAAGAATTCATGAAAAAGAATCGTAAAAAAATCCATTTCATTTTAAGTATCTCTGAAATCATTTTCAGTTCTAGAATTTTTGAAAAAATACATTCCAAGAAACCCTGAAAAATCTGTCTCTTTCTCCCTTTTCCTTATTTATTTTTGTTACTATTTCCTTCTATTTTACCTGCTTTTCATAATTTTTTCCTATTTTACCCATTTTGCCCCTTTTTTCAATTGTTTACTGTTTCTCAATATTTTTTTTTATTATTCCCTATTTGTCACTATTTTTCCTATATTTCTCCATTTTTCTCTAATGATGCCTCTTCTCTCTATTTTACCTGTTCTTCCCTATTTTTCATTATTTTTTTGTTTTCCCCGTTTTGTCCCTATTTGTATCTATTTTTCACTATTTTTTCTTATTTTTCCCTACTTCTTCCTGTTTATCCATTTTTTCACTTTTTTCCTATATTTCCCAATTTTCCCTGTTTTTTCACTATATTTCCCCATATTTTTGCTATTTCTCTAATTTTTTTCTATCCCCTATTTTTCCAAATTTGCCCCCTATGTTTCCCTATTTTTATGTACTTTTTCTTATTTTGTGTATTTCCCTCATTTTTTCCTATTTTTCTCAATTTTTTTCTGTTTTGCTATTTTTCCTATATGTATCCCTATTTTTCTCTATATTTCCCCATGTTTCCCTATTTTTGCTGTTTTCTCTATTTCTCCAATTTTTTCTATCCCCTATTTTTCCCGATTTGTCCCTATTTGTATGTATTTTTTCCTATTTTCTGAATTTTACGTATTTTCCTCATTTTTTCTGATATTTTGCTGTTTTTAATTATTTTTTCAAATTTTTCAGTATTTTTCTTTATTATTCTCTATTTTTCACTGTTTTTATGCATTTTTCCATATTTTCCGTTTTTTATTATTTTTTACAATTTTCTTTACATCTTATTTTACCTTATTTTCCTCTATTTTCTCCATTTTCCTTTATTTTTCCCTATTGGTCCATATTTTGCTTTATTTTCCTTATTTCACATTTTTTTCTCTATTTAATTTATTTTCCCCATTTTCCCAACTTTCCCTATTTTTTCCTACTTTTGACATTTTTTTTCTATTTCTCCCTATTTTTTCTAATATTCCCTATTTGTCACTATTTTTCCTATATTTCTCCATTTTTCTCTATTTTTGCCTCTTCTCTTTATTTTACCTGTTCTTCCCTATTTTTCATTATTTTTTCCTATGTTCCCCTATTGATCCCTGTTGGTATCTATTTTTCATTATTTTCCCTGTTTTTCCCTACTTCTTCCTATTTATCCCTATTTTCACTATTTTTTTTATATTTCCCAATTTTTCTCTTTTCCCCATTATCCTTTATTTTTCTTTATTTTTCCCCATTTACTTTATTTTCCCTATTTTACTTTATTTTTCCATATTTTACTTTATTTCTTCATGTTTTCCACTATTTCCCTTATGTTTCCAACTTTCCTCGTTTTCCCCTCTTTTTCCAATTTTCTCTATTTTTTCCTATTTTTCCCCGTTTTTTCTTACTTTTCCACTATAAAATTACAATAATTTCGTTCTATCAAACAATTTGATTTCAAATTTTTTTGCAAAAATAAAGAAATAATTTAATGGTAAAATTGTTAAGTGTATCTAAAAAAAAAATAATACCTCGTTTAAGGTCCTACTGTACTAAAAAATAAATACAAGACATCCAGCGTCACGATTTTTGTTATACATTTTTTTTTTCAAAGAACAATAGCTAATTTGCTAGTCCTAAAAGGCTGTAAGCGAACACAAATTTTTCTCAAACAAAAGGTATTGTATTGCCGAAAAATAAGGACCCGTTTTGTTTTCAGACATGAATAAATTAGTCTGTTCGGTGAACTAAAAGAGTCTCAGACTGTCATCTGTCATGTTAAGGTTCTGAAAAAGGTTAAGGAGGTACAGGTAGAATAGGTATTTTCTGTTATAAATTGATTTATAAACATGAATATTTTTAAGGAAATGAAATAATATACGTTAATTTTTTTTAGTATAATTCTGGTTGTCTTTTACCAAATTACATCATTAATCAATATAATCACATTTTGGCGCGTCTTCGTTGAAAATTATTTATTATTCAATATCAATAATTATAGAGTGAAAGTGTTATTTAAAACCAGAAATATAATACTTACTTTCAAAATAAAAATAGGTCGGCAAAAATTGCTTCGTTTTATGTAAAACATAAATATATTTTAATCCTCGTAAGGATGCGAACCATGACCGTCTAATTACCGTAATTTTTTTTTAAGCCAGAAGAAGAAATTGTAATGAATTAATATGCTGATACGTTTGGGAATCCAGTGAGCTGTAAAGAAGACTTTCCCTTTTTTTCATAATACTAAATAAAAAATGGAACTTTATATTCGACAAAAAATATTTGTAAGACATTTTCTAAGAATTAGTCATAAATGAACTAAATAAATAAATTATTAAATGCTTGTAGGTTGTTATAGAATTTAACACTTTTTGTGGTTTCTTTGAGATTGGCTTTCTTTCGGTTCAAGTTAGTACTGGCTCTTATTACACATGTTGACGCCGCCTCTGTTTTTAAGCGAAACCACCCTCTCAGCTACCTGACCGTAGACCCACCAGTTGGCTTTGTAACACCGCCCGGAAGTTGGCAGCCCAACTACCGGAACCCTTTGATTTTTTCGGAGTTCTGGACTCGTCTCGAAGAGTTCTAGAGTTCTCGACGGGGTGCAGATAAAGTTCTGCAATTTTTTTGCGGAATTTTTAAAAAACAAATTTTGGGGGGCCAACTTCATGCCGCACCCCCTTTGTGAAAAAAAAGAGTTCTGGGTGAATAGATATCTCAGAAATTAAGAGTTCTAGAGTTATCGGTAGGTTTTGGAAAGAGTTCTGGGAATTTTTGGAAATTACAAAAAAAAATAAATTTTGGAGTGCTAACTTCATGCCGCATCCTTTTTTATTTATTGGGTAGTTTTGGTCACTTAGGGCTGCTTTTATATACAGCACCCCTGAGTTCTGACTCGAAAAAATACTGAAAATTATGAAAATGGATATTTTCAAGGGGTGCTACAAAGTTCCGATTTTGTCGCTAATTTTTCGCCAAAATATTCAAATTTTTATTTACTGGGCAGTTTAGGTCACTTAGGGCTGCTTTTATATACAGCACCCCTGAGTTCTGACTCGAAAAAATACTGAAAATTATGAAAATGGATATTTTCAAGGGGTGCTACAAAGTTCCGATTTTGTCGCTAATTTTTCGCCAAAATATTCAAATTTTTATTTACTGGGCAGTTTAGGTCACTTAGGGCTGCTTTTATATACAGCACCCCTGAGTTCTGACTCGAAAAAATACTGAAAATTATGAAAATGGATATTTTCAAGGGGTGCTACAAAGTTCCGATTTTTGTCGCTAATTTTTCGGCAAAATATTCAAATTTTTATTTACTGGGCAGTTTAGGTCACTTAGGGCTGCTTTTAAATACAGCACCCCTGAGTTCTGACTCGAAAAAATACTGAAAATTATGAAAATGGATATTTTCAAGGGGTGCTACAAAGTTCCGATTTTTGTCGCTAATTTTTCGGCAAAATATTCAAATTTTTATTTACTGGGCAGTTTAGGTCACTTAGGGCTGCTTTTAAATACAGCACCCCTGAGTTCTGACTCGAAAAAATACTGAAAATTATGAAAATGGATATTTTCAAGGGGTGCTACAAAGTTCCGATTTTTGTCGCTAATTTTTCGGCAAAATATTCAAATTTTTATTTACTGGGCAGTTTTGGTCACTTAGGGCTGCTTTTAAATACAGCACCCCTGAGTTCTGACTCGAAAAAATACTGAAAATTATGAAAATGGATATTTTCAAGGGGTGCTACAAAGTTCCGATTTTTGTCGCTAATTTTTCGGCAAAATATTCAAATTTTTTTTTACTGGGCAGTTTTGGTCACTTAGGGCTGCTTTTAAATACAGCACCCCTGAGTTCTGACTCGAAAAAATACTGAAAATTATGAAAATGGATATTTTCAAGGGGTGCTACAAAATTCCGATTTTTGTGGCTAATTTTTCTTGTAGCACCCCTTGAAAATATCCATTTTCATAATTTTCAGTATTTTTTCGAGTCAGAACTCAGGGGTGCTGTATATAAAAGCAGCCCTAAGTGACCAAAACTACCCAATAAATAAAAAAGGATGCGGCATGAAGTTAGCACTCCAAAATTTATTTTTTTTTGTAATTTCCAAAAATTCCCAGAACTCTTTCCAAAACCTACCGAGAACTCTAGAACTCTTTATTTCTGAGATATCTATTCACCCAGAACTCTTTTTTTTCACAAAAGGGGTGCGGCATGAAGTTAGCACCCTAAAATTTGTTTTTTAAAAATTCCGCAAAAAAATTGCAGAACTTTATCTGCACCCCGTCGAGAACTCTAGAACTCTTCGAGACGAGTCCAGAACTCCGAAAAAATCAAAGGGTTCCGGTAGTTGGGGTGCCAACTTCCGGGCAGTCTTTGTAACTCATAGAAATAAAGACGTTTTTTAAGTGATCCAATCTTTCATTTTCTCATAGTTAAAAATTAATTGCCATACAAAGAAAAAGTGCATAATAAACATACATAATAAGCAACATGCTACTTCAGCAGTTCTGGTTGGAAAAACTATCATGGGACGCTTCAGTTCCAGCCAATATTCATTCACAATGGCTTAAATTTCAAAATGAGCTCATCTCTCTGAACAATTGTCATATTCCTAGATACGTAATGTGTAAATCTCATGTTCATGTACAACTTCACGTATTTTCAGACTCCAGTGAAGGAGCATACGGCGCATGTGCCTACATTCGAAGTGTCAATGAATCAGGTCTAATATCCGTTTATATTCTATGCTCCAAAACTAAGGTGGCACCTTTAAACACAATTACCTTGCCAAGATTAGAGCTATCTGGAGCTTTGATATCTGCCAGGCTTTCATTTAAATTTCAAGCTGCTACTCGATGTTCATTTCATGACATCTTTCACTGGACTGACTCTACGATAGTGCTAGTGGATTAACACTCCTTCAAATCTTCTAAAAACATTTGTGGCCAACAGAGCATCCGAAATACAAACAAAAACAACAGCTTATTGCATTCGATTTATTAATAACTGCACTCCTAAAGGTTCTAAAAAAACGGCCCTTTATCCGTCTCCGAAGTTGAAGCTGGTATGATTCTTTTGGTAAAATTAGTTCAAAAAAGGCATTTTTCTTCAGAAATTGCTCTTCTCTTCAAGGAAAAATCTATTCCGAGAAAAAACAAAATGCAGAGACTTGCGCCCTTTTTAGATAAAGGAATCTTAAGAGTCGGTGGTAGGTTAAAATTTTCCCAACTAGACTTTAATAAGCAACATTGGATGTTGCTTCCTCAAAAGGACCACCTTAAAAATCTGGTTTTTGCCGAAATGCACTCTAAACTGTTTCATACAGGACCATCGCATCTTCTGGATGCGGTTAGAGAAACATTTGGGACTATTTCGGGTCGTAATTTAGCGCGAAAAACTGTACACAATTGCGTAACGTGCTTCCGCGCTAATCCAAAAATGCAATCCTCCATTTATGGGAGAGCTCCCTAAGGACAGAGTTATTCCTTCTTATCCATTTTACATTACTGGAGTAGACTATGCCGGTCCATTCATTCTTAAGGATAGATTTGGGCGTGGTTGTAAAAAATATAAAGCTTGAGTATGCTTGTTTATCTGCTTAACAACTAAAGCAATCGCTACAGATCTTACAAAGGATTCATTTATTGCATGCTTGAGACGTTTTGTATCCAGACGAGGTAAGCCTTTTAAATTAATGTCTGATAATGGGACTAATTTTAAGGAAGCTAAAAATGAAATAGATGAAATTTCAAATTTTCTAGAACATCATTCAGATTCATTTACTAAATATTGTGCATGTGAGGGAATTGAGTGGAAATTTATCCCAGCTTACTCTCCTCATTTTGGCGGCCTATGGGAGGCTGGTGTTAAATCATTAAAATTTCACCTAAAAAGAATTATTCACAATGCATTACTTGTATATGAGGATTTTCAGACGATTCTTGTGCAAATAGAAGCGATACTAAACTCCAGACCCTTCATCCTGTAAGTTCTGATCCAAATGACCTCAATCCTATCACATCTGCTCACTTTCTCATCGGCCGAAGCTTCACTACATTACAAGATCCACATCTCATTGAGATCCCATATAACCGACTAAGTCGTTTTCAACGTCTTCAAAGTCTTCATCAGCATCTATGGGATCGATGGTCCAAGGATTACTTAACCGGGCTACAACACCGTCAGAAGTGGTCTGTGAACGGCCCAAACATTGAGTTGGGAACATTAGTTACAATCAAAGACAGCACACCTCCATCCTATTAGAAAATGGGAAGAGTAGTTTCCCTACATCCTGGACAAGATGGTGTCGTGCGGGCAGTGACGCGAAAAACAGCTAGTGGTGAGGTGCGTCGAGCTGTTGCAAATTTGTGTCCTTTACCCTTTTTGGATGTATAATTGTCACTCGCTTTACTGACTGTTTTATTTTAATGTTCTACCTTTACAATAGTATTATTTAAAGATTAAAATTCAGGTTAATATTGAAATGTTATTTCAAGGTGGGGAGAACACAGGTGGAATATTTTCCCAAGTAATAAGTGACACCGTGTCCCATTGGTAGATGGTGTTTGCTGTCTACCAATATTTTTACATCATGTTTTAAATACGTTATTGTCTAACTAAACAAGTGAAAAACGACAATATTTTTGCCGTAATTTCGAGCTTTCGAAAATTTAAAAATACGAAAATAATTTTCTTTATGGGGGTATAAGTAGCGGGAAAGTAAAAATAGGTCAAAGATTAATATCATTTTTGAGGTCAGTGAAGTTGACTCCCACTTTTGCAAATTTCCCAAAGATTTTGTGTGCATTCGTTTGTCCATTATTGTCCACTAATTATTTTTGTTTGTCCACCCTTCGTTTCAAAATTGTGGCCCAAAATCTTTTTTTTGCAAATTTTACTCCCGGCACCCACATAATAAAAAAAAAAAATTCAACCGCACAGGTCGTTTGTTCTTTGTTTGGCCACGTTTGTCCACCAATTACTTTTGTTTGTCCACCCACCGGTCAATTATAATTAATTATATAAATTTTAAAAAGTTGTGAAGTTGGCACACCCTTTTTTGAATTTTGAATTTTTTTTTGTGTGCATTCGTTTGTTCATCGTTAGTCCAAGATTGTCCACCTAAGATTTTTGTTTGTCCAAGCACCATTTCAAAACGAAGGGCAAAAAGAAAATTCTCATTTGGGTAAATTCTATGGACGAGATCAGACAAATGATTTTATATCATCTACAAATAAAATTCCAGTAGACAATCTTCAGCTTTTTTTGTTCAAAATTATAACACTATGTAACAAAATAAATATTTTTTCACTGGTTTTAGAGTCTAATTAATAGATTTTTTCAAAATTAAAATTTCAGGTCCGGTTTCCGAGATATTTAAGAAAAACCCCGAAATTTGTGATTTTCGATTTAATTAATTACCACCTTATTTTTTAAAGATAGAAAAAAACTTTATAAAACTTTTATTGATGGCTAAATATGGCTTCACATAGCGTAAAAATTGAGTTTCAATTTTTAATTAATTTTGTTCAAAATGATTTTTAAATATTTTCAGTGAAAATGGAATGAAAATAGGGAGTGACCATAACTATATTTGTTCTCATTTTTGGTCTCTCCCTTTTAATAAGGTCACAATTTTTGCTTAAAAATTTTGAAAAAATTCTCATTTATAGATTTTTTTATATTTTTTAATTAGACAAAATAACTTACATAATTGTAGATTTTAATAAATAATTTTTTGTTTAACCCCTGTAACAAAAAAAACTATTGATACTATTAAAACGTGTTAAATCTTGATAGAAAGAGAAAAAAAATATTTTATATATGTGAATTTTATCAAAATTTTAGATAAAATATTGTGGTTGTGAAAATAGGGAGAGACCATAACTATATTTTTTCTCATATTGGTCTCTCCCTTTTCTCAAGGTCACAATTTTTGCTTAAAAATTTTGAAAAAATTTCTATTTATAGATTTTTTTATTCTATTTTTAATGGTATTAAATAGATTTTAATATATTTTTTAATTAAACAAAATAACTTAATTGTAGATTTTAATAAATAATTTTTTGTTTAACCCGCGTAACAAAAAAAAAACTATCGATACTATTAAAACGTGTTAAATGTTAATAGAAAGAGAAGAAAATATTCTATATGTGTGAATTTTTTCAAAAATTTAGATAAAAAATTGAGGTTGTGAGAAAAGGGAGAGACCACACTATGAGGATTTTTTTAATTTTCCTCATTTTTGGTCTCCCCTTTGTCAAGGTCACAATTCTACATCAAAAATTTTATAAAAACTTCCACTTATAGAATTTTTTATTCTCCATTTTCACTGGTATTAAAATGATTTTAATATATTTTTTAATTAAAGAAAATAACATAGGTAATTGTAGATTTTAATAAATAATTTTTTGTTTAACCCCAGTAACAGAAAAACTTACCAAGTGTAGATAGAAAGAGAAAAAAGAAAAATCCCCAAAGTACGTACAAAAATTAAATATTCTACATGGTTGGATAATGAAAAAATTGGAATTTCAAAATTGAAATAAAATGTACAGGTCCGTATTAAAAAAAATAGTTGATGGTGGTCCTTCAAAAGACGAAACGTTGTTTCATAAAATTAGATAGGCTATATTAAGCGCTATTTGACCTTCAATAAAAAAACCTTATAAAGTTTTTTCTATCTTTAAAATTTAAGGTGTTTATTAAATAAAACCAAAATCGTCGATTTTTAAATGGTGTTTGGACAAACAAAATTTTAGGTGGACAATTTTGGACTAACGATGAACAAACGAATGCACGAAAAAAAGTTTCAAAATTCAAAAAAGGGTGTGCCAACTTCACAATATCACAATTTTTTAATATTTACATAATTAATTATAATTAACCGGTGGGTGGACAAACAAAACTAATTGGTGGATAAACAAAGAACAAACGACCTGTGTGGTGAATTTTTTTTTGCAATTTGTGGGTCTCGGCAAACTTTGCAAAAAAAAAGTTTTTAGGCCGCCATTTTGAAACGAAGGGTGGACAAACGAAAATAATTAGTGGACAATAATGAACAATCGATGGACAAACGAATGCACACAAAATCTTTGGAAAATTTGCGAAAGTGGGTGCCAACTTCACTGACCTTCATTTTTGGGGTTTTTAACGATTCTGAATCGATTGACCGTTGACCACGTTTTTTTATGATCCTTGCAAATCAATTGATTTTTCAGGGATTCTTACAATTTAATTAAATTATTTGAATGAATTCCTGTAATAAATTTATTTTTTAGGATTTCTATTATTTTTTTTAGGAATTCTCATTAAAATTAGAATTATTGTAATACAAAATAATTTTTTTAGTATTACTTATTTTTCCCAATTTTTGTTGCAATTAATTTGTTACTTTATAATTATTTTTGCATTTACATTGGTTTTATTCACTAAAAAATGTATTTTTATGATTTGTAATTTAATTAAATTTTTTTTATGAATTCTTGCAGTTTAATTTGATTGTTTTCATGATTTTTTTTTTGATTCTTGCAACTAAAAGATTTTTCAGGAATTCTTACAATTAAATTATTTGAATGAATTCCTGTAATAAATATATTTTTTTAAGATTTGTTTAAATCAAATTGATTTGTTTATCAATTCTCTCATTAAAATTAGAATTATTGTAATAAAAAACAATTTTTTTAGTATTATTTATTTTTACCAATTTTTGTTGCAATTAAATTGTTACTTTATAATTATTTTTGCAATTACATTGGTTTTCTTCACTAAAAAATGTGTTTCTAGGATTTGCAATTAAATTGGATTCTTTTCATGAATTCTTGCAATTTAATTTGATTCTTTTCAGGATTTTTTTATTATTCTTGCAACTAAATTGATTTTTCAGGACATCTTTCAATTAAATAAAATTATTTGAATGAATTCCTGTAATAAATATTTTTTGTAGGATTTCTTGCAAATAATTTAATTTTTTAGCAATTCTCGCATTACAATTGAATTATTGCAATAAAAAATAATATTTTTACAAGTATTTACTTTTTTTAGAATTCTTTGTTGCAATTAAATTGTTATCTTATAATAAGTTTTGCAATTAAATTGTTTTTTGTGGAATTTTTTTTTTTATTTATTATTCTGTCAATTATTGCCATTATATTGGTCTTTTTTAAAAAAAAATTTTTTTGGATTATCAATTAAATTGGATTCTTTCCATGAATTATTGCGGTTCAATTTGATTCTTTTCGCGGTTTTTTGATGATTCTTTTAACTCAATTAATTTTTCAGGGATTTTTACAAGTAAAATTATTTTAATGAATTTAAGTAATAACTACATTTTTTAATATTTCTTGCAATTTTTTTTAGGAATTGTCAAAATGATTTTTTTTGTTTTCAAAAATTATTGCAATAAAAATAATATTACAATTGTTTCTTTTTTTAAGATTTATTGTTGCAATTAAATTCTTATTTTTTTTACTTTTGCAATTAAATTGATTTTTCTAGTATTAATGCAATTAGATTCGATTATTTTTATGAATTCATGTTTTTAAATTGATTTAAATTATATTTAATTAAATTGAATTAGTCCACAAAAAATATATTTTTTAGTATTTCTTGCACTTAAAATGCAGCAATTAATTAAAATTTTTGACAAAATGCAACTAAATTGATTTTTCATTCAATATTAAATTAGTCCACAAAAATATTTTAGTATTTTTTTGCTAAATTGATTTTTAAACTGATTTTTCATATAATTAAATTGAAAAAAAAAATATATTTTATATTATTTTTTGCTGATTTTCAATCTTTATTTTTTTTATTTATATAGCGGCAATGATTTAATGTTTTTGAATGATTATTACAATTAAAATAATTTTTCAGGGATTTTTGCAATAAAAATATGAATAATTAATAAGACATAATTAAAAAATCAATAATTAATAAATATGTTTATAAGTTACACAAACAACTATTAAAAATAAAAGCACACTGTATTTTTAAAATAAAGTCAGTAACCAATAAATCTATAATTAAACATTACTTCAAAACCATTAATTACTAATTACCGTATGATTTTTTTCAACCAAGGTCATTAATGATGAAAAAATTTATCTCCAACCAGCAAAACAACATGCACATTTAATTTGTTATATAACTAATTGGGACGTTATGACATTTCTAAACTATGCGGGTTATTTAAAAAATAAAAGAAAAACTTAATCACTGTGGGTAAAGTACGTATATCTGTAAAGTTACACACGAATTTGCATATAGAGGAAATGATTTTCTTGTTCTAGCCACATGATCGCCTACCGGTTAGGTACTTGTCGAACAATACCGTAGGAGTTATGCAACAGTGAGTGTTAAAACTAGTCACTGCATCTGGTATATTAAAAATATTTTTAAATGTTGTAGGGCATAATAATAGTATATTTTCCAATTTTTACGGATTTTTTGCGAAATTGGCAACGCTGTTCGTCAAAAACAATCATTTTTTATTTGTTCCAGGTTCCAAGCGAAAGTAGCGTAGGCAATACGAATAGTACCACTTCGTCGGAAGTTTCCAGACCCGTATCCTTAACGAGTTTGGGATCCTGTTCATCTAGCGGAAGCAGCGGTCACAATCAACCTGGTTCTGCGTACTTAGCCTCAGCGGAAAGTCTGGATAGTGATCCAGAACCTACAGGAAGCCAAGGTATTAATTAGCAATTTAAAATTATAAATATTTCACTCCCTCCTGCTTTAGACGGTCTGAAGTAGAGTCGTTAATAAAAATCTTAGATCTAAGGATATTTTAAACGATTTGACTTATCGTAGATCGGAATTTAGTGACTACAATTTTCCCCAGATATAAGAATTTCTATGTACATTTTAATTTCTATTTAATTGCTTGTAACGTCAAGCGGTCTTTTGGCGCCTCAATCCTGGTTTTAGATTGCCTCGGGCGCCACCTTCCGTTTACAGTGTGAAGGTCACTTGCACGGGTAGCTTCAGTGGAGAAAAATAAATATTCCAGCGGGTCGTTATGGTATCGGCCAGGAGGGCGGGCTTTACTTGCCCTACTGGGTTATAAGTACCCGAATATTCTGCTGCTGAGATATTAAAACTCAAATAATTAAAAACAAAAAGTAGAAATAAGTCTTTATTCAAAAACGAAATTATCAAATTCGGAGAAAGGTGTGTAACACGGTTCTTTCTTTGCCTCGGTGGCGGATGGTAAATGTACATCTTCCAGGCTGGTGTTTACGGTCGGATTAACGATTCTGTACTCCGGTACAATTGGAATTGGCTTCGTTGCCTTTAGCTTGACCCGTCTCTAAAGGTCGTGGGACTACCACTGGAACTTGGACTACCACTGCTACTCCAATTGTGAGACGGCCAAATCAACTGGATTGATCGCCTCCGGCTGTGATATACCATAAGGTTTGCTAGGTACGTGAAACAAGTACGCGAGTGACTCCTGTTACGACTGTTAATTCTAGTCCACTGTCGTACGCGCTTTTATTTAAATATTTTAATTATTATTACGGAAATTAAAGTAACTTCGTTACATCTTATTATTTTCTCCTGTTTCAAAACAGTATTTAAAACTATTGATATTTAAATATTTATTAAAAATGCTTATTTCTCATTAAACTGATCTATTGATGTTAAATTCTAATGTCAAAAATGCTTTTGTCTTTTTTCCTAAAACCAAATGCTACTTGATGTTACAGTTTTGAGCAAGGGGTTTAAATTTTGGAATATGTTTGATTTGGCCAATCTGAGAGCTATATTTAAGTCACATGATTACAGTTTTCCCCAGATCTAAGAATTTTTATATAAATTTTTCTGTTTTAAATTGTATTTAAATTGAGTTTATTTAGGTACTACTATTAACTCAAAATTTAATAAATTATAGTAAATATCAAGCTAATTTGAAGAATTTAATATACTTTTACTTAAAAATTGACAAATCATAGTAGATATCAAAATATTTTGTATAATTTAAATAAAAAAAATAAAGTTCTAGCAGGTGTCAAAATGAAAATGTTTATTTCCAGGCTGTTATGCCGTGATCTTCTTCGATTATTAGTGGCCCAAATAATTTTCGACAGGATGAAAAAGTATTAGGTAGTTAGGGAGATAATCCACCAAAGACGAAAGGAATTAGGAAGAATGATAAACAACTGTTCAAACTTCGTTTGAAACTGAGTCATTTACTAGAATGAGAAGATTGGAAAAATATTGATAGAATAATACTCAATTCTACGGTAACAGCTATGAGAGATAAAAGAGAAAATTCAACAAAATCGAGACAAAACAAATCGAGATTCCAAAAACAGATTTGAAATAAAATATTATCAACTTGGCAAATCGACTGCTCACGGATGATGAAACAAGGTTACTAGCCAAAGGTGGAAACTTCAGCCTAATTTCTCGAACAATACCTACAGAACAGATAATTGCTAATATAGAAGCCGGAATAGGAAAACTAACTACAGATGTCAAAGAATAGGTACGGAGTGAATCTGGCAAAAATTCTAAGAAAAGCCAACCACCAAAAAGTAATATTTCAAAAGTGAGAACGCAAGTATAAGAAGTCTTAATGAGGATGAAAATATCATAATTCTTCCAGCAGATAAAGGAAATGCAACAGTCTTCATAATCACCTCGGACTACAAGAGCAAGCTTAATGATCTGGTCAACCAAGGCACTTGCAGAAAATTACCGAAAGATTCAACAGAAGAGATCTTAAGACAAACTACCGAACTGATAAAACAATCGTCCATTACCATATGAGACAAAGAAGAAAAAATGCACTACTGAAGCTCTACCACCTAAACTATATGGACTACCAAAAATAATGTACCTTTAAGATCAATATCAAGTGTCGTAGGATCACCAACTTATGACCTGGACAAGCATCTGGCGAAAATTCTGCAAAGACACAGAAAATTACCAAAAGATCCAACAGAAAAGATCTTAAGACGAAACTACAAAACCGATAAACAATCATCCATCCATTACCATATGAGACAAAGAAGAAAATATGCGTTACTGAAGCTCTACATCCTAAACTATATGGACTACAAAAAATAATGTATCTTTAAGATCAATATCACCAACTTATAACGTGAATGTGCATCTGGCGAAAATTCTGCAAATACACGTGGGCAAAACAACATCGTACGTCTGAGATTCTAACGCACTTCAACGAACATTTAAAGAGCATCGTCTTAGGTCCTAACGACACACTAGTCAGCTGCGACGTCATCTCTTTATTTAGAAATATTCCACTTGAATAAGTAGTCAGCTACAAAGAGGAAATTTTCCAGAGAACACTAACCTTTTCCGTCACTCGCTGACCACTACGTACTTTCAGTGGAACCAAACATTCTATGAACAAATTAACGGGGTTGCCATAGAAAGCCCAGTTGTAGCCAATTTTACGTGGAAAATTTTGAAGAAAGAGCTATCTGCACTGCTGAAAAACAAACAAAATATTGGCTGACGTATGCAGATGACACATTTGTAGTCTGGAGTTATTTAACTGGAGACCTGAAGAACTTCCTAAACCATCTGAACAGTTTTTTCCTAGATGTATTAGGTAATCGACAAGATAATAAACTAGGCCACAGAGTAAAGAGAACACACACCTACATCATGGATCTAACCATCATACAGAACAAAATCTGACTGTTATCACCATCTTGGTAAATAGAGCGTTAAGGGTATGTGAATCAAGATACGTCAAGGCTGAAATAAAACACGTGACAACAGTGTTACAAGCAAACGGATACAGCTAAGATGCCATAATCGTGCTAGGCGCCTAAGGGAGAAGAAAACCAATCCTGGTGAAGAACAATATCACGGAACCAAGGAACTGTCTATCTACCGTACATAGACCGGATTTGGAAAAATATTAAAGAAAATGAAAATCAGCACCTTCTACAAACCAACAAAGAAAAGAGTAGCAAAAGACCGCAGAGATCGCCAAACGAAGCTGTCGTTTAGGGCAAACCGAAAAGTCTGCAGTCGTCGAACACATATTATCCAACGGAGACCATAAGATCCTTTTCGAAAACACCGACGTACTAGCAACATCAAGACATTACTCGACCAGATTGAACTTGGAAGGAATAGAAATATACAAACACAAAGAGAATTTGAATAGAAATGAAGAAATAACAATATTACTTAGAACCTGGCACGCAGCCTAACGAGAGCGAAAATAAAACCGCCAAATACCAGTCGCGCCAAGAACGCACGCGTGCACGCATATAAGTGATACACTCGAAGCGAAGGAGGTTTCAGTTTCAGCTGATCCGTTGCGGAGAGTAATTCGTCCACGCCACTGAAGATGGCTGCTGCAGTTTCAGTCGAAACGTTTGGAAGTAATAACCAAAGAAGACCGCGGCATAACAGCCCGGAAATAAACAATTTCATTCACGTATTTTTAATATAAAATTTACAAGTTTCAACATAGGTTTGTGAATTTTTTTATGCCAAAATGTGTTTTAAGGATTACCTGAGAACATTAAAATATAAACAACAAACTTTGTATGATCCAAAAAAAATATTAATTATTAGTTTACTATTAGTCTAATAAAAAAAAAGTTCAAGCCGTTTGTAGATAATTGGTATCACATGAATTTTTATTGGAAAAAATTTCATTTTTTTAATTAGTTTCCAATATATATCAAGAATTAAAAAAAAATAGAAAAATGGGAGAACCCTAATTTTAATCAAATTTACTTTAATTTTTGCTAAATGTTTATAATACAAATTGTAGAAGTATGTATTATTTAAAAAATAAAAAAAGAAAATTTTAAATTAATTGAAAAATGCCTAGCGTTTAAAATAAGAATCGCGAAATCATCATTTTTAAAACCAAATAATTTTTTTTCTGGACCATGTTGAGGCTATTTGTTCATATTTTAATGTTATCACGTAGTACTTAAAACACGCTTTTAGTATAAAAAAAATCAAAGACACATTTTAAAAATTGTGAATTTTATATTAAAAAATATCGCAGCGCACCTTTTTCAGTATTTTTACTTGACTCAGCGGGGCAATAGAGCTCTTAAATATGATTAAATTACACAATAAAATTAATAAATTAAAGTTAGTTTCAAAATAGATTTAATTAATTGTATGAAAGTAGAAATTATTTTGGATATTTCATAATAAATAAGTTGATAAAATATAGTAGGTATCAAACTATTTTAAATAATTTATTACGGAACTAATACTGCTTGATACATTCTAGTAGATACTGAGCTTACAAGATTATTTTTAAATTATATATTTTTAAATTCCTTAAATTCTTTTAGTAAATCAAACTTGTAATTGTCTTCAATAAAATTCTGATGATCTATATAAAGATAAAACAGATATATTTGTATTTTCTAGATATAAATGGCTTAAAATCAAACATATATTATATTTCTCACATTTCATAAAACCTTTTCCCGGTGAAAGTAACAATAATCATCACATCTTCGAGCTAATAATTTTTTTCTCGCGTCAATAAGAGAAGACATACGAGATAATTTCCAGTGCTGTCTCTCCAATTGAAAATACAAAATACAGTTAACGTGAGACGCCAGAGGATTAGATTTACATATGCCGATTGATGGAAAGATTGGAAATAACAATTGTATGTATAGATTGTCTTCTAATTTAAGTATATCGACAATATGAACTAAATTTTAAAATTAGTCTTACTAAAACAAATTTAAATAACTATTAACATTGCATGCGCCACTGAAACAAATATAGAGGGCGAAATTACAAAATAGGCTAGATTATACACCACTTTGTTTTCAGTCTAACCGGAATTAATTTTTTTTCCAAGAAGATCAAAACACTTTATTTATTATTTATACTACTTATTATCTTTGACTGATTTAATTCTTTTGTGATAAAAAAATAATTTCTGTATATTTTAGTACAATCTGTATATACATTTCAAAGTGCACGAAATGTGAAATGCATGTGTAGAACCCGAAGGGTATACGAAAATAGGTTTTAAGTCGTTTCTTCCGCAACGGATAGTTGTTACGTTGATTGTATGTGAATGGCATTTCGATAAACTTAGAAAATCGCAATCACGTTCGATTAGTAGTAATGTCAAATTTGATTTGTCTATGATACATTAAGAATATAAAATATTACAAATTAAAATGATTAAATTCTATCAAAAATAACTATTTGATAAGAGCAGATATGGGATAAAATCTGCAAAATAAAAATCAATAGATCTGAGGAAAAATGTAGTAGATTATCCAACATTTTTTGATACCTACTATATTTTATCAATTATTTATTAAAAGTAATATTAATTATCTATATTATTGTGATAATAACTGTAATCACATTTTAAGTTCATATTTATCTATTCAAAATTATGTTAAAAGATCCAAAATAATTTGATACCTATTATAATTTGTATGTATGTAACTATAGTTTATCAATTTTTAATTAAAATAATTGCTTTAAACTATTGTGAAAATGTGAAATTTAAGTTTAATTTTCATTCTCATGAAATTATCTCAAATATTTTGAAATTAACTATAATTTATTGATTTTATTATGAGATAAATAAAGTAGTTTATTTGTATTCCAATTTAATCATTTTTACATTATATTAATATAAATTCTATTAATTTATATAAAATATTTTGATACTTACTATAATTTATTAAATTTTGATTAAAATTGATTAAATTTATTATAAAACAAATTAAATAATTCCTTAAATATTCACATAAATTCTATGAAATTAACTAAAATAAACCCAGCAAGCTAACAGTATCCAAGACGCTCAGCTATGGACAAACAGACAGACAGACGGTTTTAGTTGACTTTGTTAACCAAAAATTCGAAACCGTTCTATGGATTTCTAAAAACAGAAATCCAAAATTCGAAACCGTTCTCGATGTATTGCTGAGACAAACGGAAAGACGGACAAACGGACAGACAGACGGTTGCAGTTGACTTAGGTCATTGAAAATAGTAGGTGGGCGCTCTATTGTGACCAGCTATCGATTGCTGAAAACAGAGTTCCAAAAAATCGAAATTGGAGTTATCTCTGTGACAGACGGACAGACAGACGGACGGACATTGTAAAGCCAATAAGTAATTTTGCTTTGCTTCGCTACTTAATAATTATATTTCTTTTCTATTCTAATGCAATCATTTTTTAAATTAAAGTAATATGACAAAAAATTATCTAAAATACTTTGATACTACCTATGATTGATCAATTTCTTAATTTTGTTATCAAATGACCAAAATAGCTCTTCTGTCAATATTTTGATGAACCAATTTACTTTGATATTTACTATGACTTACCGATTTTGAAGTAAAATTAATCTTGCAATAAATTCATCAATTATTATTTATCTAAAATATTTAGATGCTAACAATAATTTGATAAATATTGATGTAGACATTTTAAATTATAAATTCCTTAATTATTATTTATCTAAAATATTTTGATACCAACTATAATTTGGTAAATATTAATGTATACAATGTCTATAACACATTGAGGGAAATTAATAATAAATTCATAATAATTCATTTTAATACCTACTAGCTCTAATATCATTTTTGAATGACAATAATTTTATTTTAAATTATTGGAAATTGTTTGACTCCTACTATTTAATTTAACTCCATTATACATTATTCAAAAATTAAAAATTGTCACATCATAATTTGAAGCTTACTATAAAATAACAATAGTTAGTTATAAATTATTTAAAGTATTTTGCAATCTACTTACCCCTGATCCCAATAAAACCATAGGCGTAACAAAATGTTTTGTTACGTAATAACCAAAATATTTTTCTGATCAGATTTGGTTGACAAATTATTTAAAATATTTTGTCATCTACAATAATTAAATGTAAAAATAATAAAACTTACAAAGTATTTTGTCGTCTACTATAACTTGTCTGAAATAGGCGTACTAAAAATTTTTAGTAAAAAGTTAAATTTTGTTGACAAAAAATTTTACCATCTACTATACTTTTCTGTAAAAACAACAAAGCCTTGGACTTACCAAAATATTTTGTCACCTGCTATAACTTGCCTAACTTCAAGAAAACCATAGGCGTACCAAAATAGTTTCCATCTACTATAACTTTGTCTGTACTATAAAAATGATAGATGGTCACGACATCTTGATGGATAACAATCGGATATATCCACATGAAATCCTCTGTAAAGATGACTAACCAAGTACAACTTGGTGCTGCTAGATGATGCCTTATGGGGGGGGGGGGGGAGAGCTGGCACCACGCAATTAAATCAAAAACAGAGAGTAAGTTTTTGAACCTATATATTCCGACCATTAGCATACATGTTTCATCCTTTTAGAGAAAGTACCACTGATGATTTCTATAAGGATGAAATATGTATGCTAATGGTCGGAGAATATAGTTTCAAAAACTTACTCTCTCTGTTTTTAACTTGCCTGTAATCATAATTAAATCATAGGCGTAAAATATTTTGTTACCTACTGTAACTTATCCATAGGCGTACAATTTTTTTTTCTTAACAGACTTAAATATTTGTTAACAAATTATTTAAAATATGTTGCCATTTACTATAATTTTTCTGTAAAAACATTGAAACCTTGGAACGGCCAAATATTTTGTCACCTACTATAAATTGTTCGTAATCGCAAAAAACCATGGGCGTACTAAAATATTATTCTTACCAAACTTTAATATTTGTTGACAAATTATTTAAAATGTTTTGCCATTTACTGTAGTTTTTCTGTAAAAACAATAAACCTTTGGACGTTCCAAAATATTTTGTCACCTACTATAAATTGTCCATAATTGCAAGAAAATCATGTGCGTACTAAAACATTTTTCTTACCGGGCTTAAATTTTATTGACAAATTATTTAAAATATTTTGCCATCTTCTATTCTTTTCTGTAAAAACAATAAAACTTTGGACGTACCCAAAAATTTTTATCACCTATAAATTGCCCGTAATCGCAATAAAACCATAGGCGTACCAAATTATTTTTCTTAATAGGTATTAATTTTGTTCACAAATTATTTAAAATATTTTACCAACTTCTATTCTTTTCTGTAAAAACAATAAAACTTTCGATGTACCCAAAATATTTTGTCACCTATAAATTGCCCCTAATCGCAATAAAACCATAGGCGTACTAAACTATTTTTCTTACTAGGTATAAATTTTGTTGACAAATTATTTAAAATATTTTGCCAACTTCTATTCTTTTCTGTAAAAACAATAAAACTTTGGACGTACCCAAAAAATTTTATCACCTATAAATTGCCCTTATTCGCAATAAAACCATAGGCGTACCAAAATATTTTTCTTACTAGACTTAAATTTTGTCGACAAATTATTTAAAATATTTTGCCAACTTCTATTCTTTCTGTAAAAACAATAAAACTTTTTACGTACAAAAAAATTTTGTCACCTATAAATTGTCCGTAATCGCAATAAAACCATAGGCGTACCAAACTATTTTTCTTACTAGGTATAAATATTGTTGACAAATTATTTAAAATATGTTGCCAACTTCTATTCTTTTCTGTGAAAACAACAAAACTTTGGACATACCCAAAAATTTTTGTCACCTATAAATTGCCCGTAATCGCAATAAAACCATAGGCGTATCAAAATATTTTTCTTACTAGACTTAAATTTTGTCGACAAATTATTTAAAATATTTTGCCAACGTCTATTCTTTTCTGTAAAAAGAATAAAACTTTTTACATACGAAAAAAATTTTGTCACCTATAAATTGTCCGTAATCGCAACGCAATAAAACCATAGGCGTACCAAACTATTTTTCTTACTAGGTATAAATATTGTTGAAAAATTATTTAAAATATTTTGCCAACTTCTATTCTTTTCTGTAAAAACAACAAAACTTTGGACATACCCAAAAAAATTTGTCATATATAAATTGCCCGTAATCGCAATAAAACCATAGGCGTATCAAAATATTTTTCTTACTAGACTTAAATTTTGTCGACAAATTATTTAAAATATTTTGCCAACTACTATAGTTTTCTGTAAAAACAATAAAACCTTGGACGGGATAAAATATTTTGACCCCCACTATAAATGGTCCGTAATCGCAATAAAACCATAGGCGTACTAAAATATTTTGTTACAACTATAATTTGTCCGTAATCGTAAGAAGCCCATAAGCGTATCAAAATATTTTTTCTTTCAGGTTCAGCCGACAGTGGTATTGCTGAACAAGAACAACCTTCTATAAGTCCAGAATTCAGGGTCCTTCAAGAAGTTTTGGAGACAGAAACTGTATATGTGGAAGACTTAAATGAAGTTATTCAGGTAAGCCCAAAAAATAAATTCTATTTCTTTAGATTAATAATAATACTTATATAATTTTCCTTCTTATCAATAAATCACGAGATGACTTAATGATGATTAACGGCGTCGTTTGACTATAAGTGAAGAATTTATAAATAATTATAACCTTAGTGTTCAAGATAAAAAAAGATGGTATCAGGTGTTTAGAAATTTTCCGTAGGCAATTTTGTAACGGCGCAAACTTCTAATTACACATGTATGCATTGTTTTGAAAATATTATCGACAATAACTAATCAATATTCATTGTGAATGACTAATAATTCAGAAATAAACATTCTTTCAATACACAATATTGTTTATGATTATTAGAATCGTAATTATAAAAGAAAAATGTTCAGGTGTATGAAAATGTTTTTATAAAGTTGATTTAATAATGCTATTTTTTATTAATATGATATTTGTTTCTAAATTTAAAAAAATACATATTAGATATAGATTTAAATAAATATAGCATCAAAACATTTTGAATAATTAATTAGTAGTTAAAAAAATATTAAAAATATTGAAAATTATAATTATGCATAAATTAAAAACTTTTTTATAACACGCGTTAATTTTAAAATAGGTGTAACGATTAATCCAAAAATAACTACATTGAATTTCTTAATTGACTATCTAGCGGGACGAAAAAGTAATTTCGCATATTAATTTGGAAATTGGTAATTTGCAAAATTACATAATTGACCTATTACTAATAAAGTGAGTGACATTTCAAAATTTTATATAATAGTTACTGAAATTAATTCACATCCACTGCATATACAGCGGATTTGATAAAATATAAATTATTTTGTAAACAGATTTTAAGTGTTTTCATCAGGTCATGGTAATATCTTTCCTAAATTATGAAATTAAATTGTGCAGTTTTTATAAAGACAATCCATTTTACTTTCTCTCTATATGAATTATTTACTTATTTTATTTTTTAAACACTATAGTAAATCTTAATTTTTCACAATACAGCGGAGCATCAACAATCCGAACTTAATTGGGACAACAGGTAGTTCGGATTTTCAAATGGTTCGGATTTTCGAAAATAACCAATAAAATGCTATTTAGGCCTAGAGATATGTCGTTTAATCAATTAAAGTGGTTGTACAGAATAGGCAGTACCTAAAGTAATTACTGTATTATACAGTACAATCAGACCAAAATAAGTGAGCCATGAATCATGGGTGCGCAGTAGTTTCACCCCACCTACCTACCTCATCACGGAGCTCATTTAACGAGATTATTCAAACTGTTCGCTTCGTAAGAATTTAGTGCGGTGTTGTTCCAAAGTGAAAAATAAAGCAAAAGAAAGTTCTACTTGTTTACCTAAATATTATTAGGAATATCTAAAAAATTATCCCTAGTATACAATATATAAAGAAGTTACTTTTATGTTTAATTTATAATACAGATTTTAAATTATAAAATAAATGTTCCATCCCCATTTATGTTATAAAAAATCTTTACTTTACGTGGAATTCGCTAGATATGGCAACATAGCTTAGTAAACCAGTCGTACCGTTACAAGTTATTAATTAATTATTTCATAAATTATTATCTTTTCTTTTTTCCTAGGCTTTTCAACCCTTGGCTTGGATGCCTCTTTCGAATTGGGCATGTGAACTTAAAATCTTAGCTTGGTATCTTCAGCCAACTGTAATTCATTTTATAATTCTTCATTCTGTGCTTTAAGTTCCTCTAGTTGGCTTACTATAGATCGCTTCGTTTTTTCGAATTCATGAACGTTCTTGTCGGCTGTACCTTGGTTGATAACAAGTTCACCTTGTAACTGTCTTCTTACTCTTTCTAATTTTTAGATTTTAACGTTGGAACCATCGAGTTCGGGATTTAAAGACAATATCAAAGTTTCCTTGTCTCTAGCTTCATTTTCCACAATATTTTTTTCAGCAGCCAGTTGCTCACTTACGGCTTTTTCTTTTTCTAAAACCTTATTCAAGTTCTTCTGCTTCTTATCTAGTTCAGATATCTTTTGCCTTTGTATTTTAAGATCCATATTTGCATTTTCTAATTCTTCTTTTTGTTTCTTTCTAGTTCATCGTTAGTAGCTGTCTCCGCAGCAATTAAAAATCTTTAGCTCATTTATTCTTACTTTCTTCTAATTTGGCACCTTGTTCAGCTTCATCTTCTGCTTTCTTTTTGGTTTCTGCGAGTTTGCAGTCAAGATGGCAACTTGTTTCTCAATATTGTTTTTAGCCTTCCTCTTCTAATTATTCTTCTAAGGCTTCTTTTTCGGATTCTATTTGCCTTAATTTAGAACTAAACGCTGATTTTCGTTTGGTTTCCTCATCCAAAGCTTCTTGAACTTCGGAAAATTGGGATTCCATTGTCGCTTGACTCGTGACAGCTGCTGAGGCTCTGAGTTAAGCTGTTTCTAAATGCTCAGCAATATTCTCGAGCTCCTGTTGTAGTTTGATAGTTTTTTCTTGTTACTCTATTTTTGATCTATCCACTTCCGCTAATTTGGCTGAAAGTTCTGCCAGTTGACTTTCAACTTGTTTATGCCTTCTTTCAACTCTGTTTGGTCTTCTCAAGGTCGGCTTTAAGTTTCTTCAAATTTTCTAATTGTTCATTTATAAACCCAAGTTTTTGAGAATGTTTGTGTCTCAACTCAGCTTGTGCAACTTCATGCAATTGAGCTTCATCTTCCAAAAAATTCTTTAAGGTTGCCAATTCCTGTTCTCTCTTTCTATTCTTGTTGTGTAGCAGTAGTGTCTAATATTTACAGTATAACACACTATTATACTGATTACGCAAAGAGAAAATAACGAACTTTTACAGTATTTTTCTGTGCGTAAACATTGACAAGTTCATTAAAAAAAATTACTGATTTTCGCTTGAATCAGCTTTGGCACTCTTCCTGTCTGCCATATCCTTCATTGAACTTGATTGCTTTCCGAATGTGTTTCGTACCAACGCCTTGAACGCTCCAGCGTGCGAAGGGGCACTGGCATAGCAGTTGACGTCATCTGCGATGTCGTCTTCACTTTCACTGTCGACATGACATGTCAATAGTACTGAGAATTTGATATCCCTTATCATTTCTATCCATAACAATTCTGCAGCATCACTTTCATCACAATTTGGAAAACCAGAAATAGATTGGCGTAAATTTGCTACTTCTGTAATACTTTCAGCTATTTTTGTCTTGTTTTCGTTGTCTTCTCCAGTTTCTTTGTTGTTAGGCCAAAACTTGTTCCATGCTCTTGTGTAAGTAGATGAATCGGCAAGTATGTGGGACGAGTCTTTTAAATTGAGTTTTTTTAAACTAAACACTTTCAATGTTATCTTTAGTCAAAAGGAGCCTACGGATCATTTGTTTCCTGTACATTCTTTTCATATTTTCAGTCACACCTTGATCCATTACCTGGATTAATGGGGTGACATTGGGTGGCAACGCTTTTCCTTGATTTTTTTTCTTTTCGGTAGTTTTATACATTTGGTATGAAAATATTTTGTTCCAATCTGTAAAAATCATACTATTCATCCATGTACTTTTCGGACCTCTGTTGGTCACGGGAAGTTGGAAGGCATTTTTAATGCATCTCGGTTTCTTCCTTTCTCCAATGACCAATAAGGGCAATGCATATTTTCCACTAGCGTTTGCACAAACCATTGCTGTAACCTCTTTACTGACTTTAAAACCTGGAGCAGTTTTTGTCGGCGGAAAGCCAAATATTTTTAAAGCAGGGCTTTCCAATTTATCCTTGTTTCGTCACAATTGTAAACATCTTCTCTAGCAAGCCTATTTCATTTACGAAATCCAAAAATTTTGTCTTGTACTTCAGCTCCGTCTGGTCCGGTCTTCACGTACCCTGTCTTCAGCTCTGTCAGGTAAGTCTGCTATCGGACCAGACGAAGCTGGAGTACCTGAAGACCGGCTGTGACACGCTGAACCTCTGCATGCTCTCACACATTGAATTCTCTATAGTGGCAGTAGGAACGATGCAGAGTATCTACTAACCAATGCTCGCTTTGAAATCAGCAGAACCGTTTAATTTATTTTCAGGGATTCTCACAAATAAGTTTATTTCATGAATTTTTACAATTATACTTACATTTTAACTAGTCGAACGGGCGGTGGTCCGATGGGCCGCCTGTTTTCGCCTGATGACAACAAAAAACTTTCAAATTGTAACAAAACCAAAATGAAAAACGAAAAGTTCAAATTTGCTTTCCTACACATCTAAGACACCATAACGAATTAACTTTTGAAGCTTTCAAATTTTTTCAACAACAATACAAATCGCTACAACCGTAACAAACAAATTAAAAAGTAAACCCAACAAAAATATATTTCTTTAAATATTTCTTGCAATTGAATTTGTTTCTTGTAATTAAATTAATTATTTTTTATGAATTCTTAGAATTCAAATTTTTTTCAGGAATTCTGCCAAAAGTTTTTTCTCCTGGATAATTGCATTTATATTTGTGTTTTTCAAGAGTCTTTCCAATTAAATTTGTTTCATCTATGAATTCTTGCAATTAAATGAATTGCTTTTTATGAACACTTTAATTAAATTAATTTTTATGAATTCGTATTAAGTATTTTTAAGAATTCTCGCAATAAATTTGTTTCTTTCATAAATAAATTTTTGTAATTAACTTAATTCTTGCAGTAAATTTAATTTTCTTTCATGAATGCTTACAATTAAATTAATTGTTCATGAATTATCGCAATTAAACTGAGTATTAAATGATCCCTTTTCACGAATCTCTTTTATAATTGTTTTTCATAAAATATGCAATAAAAATTAATTTTTGTTTATGAATTTTTTTTTCAGTTAAAGTTTCTTTCCTGAATTCTTACAATTAAACAAACTGTTTTTCGAGAATTCTTGCAATTAAATTTGTTTTTCGAGAATTCTTGCAATTAAATTTGTTTTTCGAGAATTCTTGCAATTAAATTTGTTTTTGTTATGAATTGTTGCAATTAAATTTGTTTATATGGATTTTTGCAATAAAATTGAGTTTGTTTCTTGAATTTTAGATATTAAATTTATTTTCATGAATTGTTAAAAATTCTTGCAATTAAATTTGTTTCTTTTATGAATTTTTTCAAATACTTTTTTTTGTACTATGAATTCTTTTAATTAAATTAAATCTTTTTTATGAATCAATATTTAATTTTCACGAATTTTTGCAGTAAAATTAAATTTTTGTAGGTATATGCAATAAAAAAATTGTTTTTGTTTATGATTATTTTTATTAAATTTGTTTTGTCATGAATTCTTACAATTAAACTATTCATTTTTGTTTATGAATTTTTTTTTCAATTACAATTTCTTTCATGAATTCTTACAATTAAACAAACTGTTTTCGTGAATTCTTTAATTTAAATTTCTTTTTCATTAAATTCAGTATTTTTTAATAATTATTGCAATTAAATTTGTTCCCTATATGAATTATTGCAATTAAATTTGTTTCTTTTATGAATTCTTGCAATTAAATTTGTTTCTTTTATGAAGTTTTGTAATTAAATTATTTTTTATGAATTCTAACAATTTAAATTTTTTCAGGAATTCTGTGTATATAAATTCTTGCATTAAATTTAATTCACTTTCATGAGTGCTTACAATTAAATTAATTGTTTATGAAAAATTGAGTATTTTTCAAGAATCATTTCAATTAAATTTATTTCTTTTATGAATTCTTGCAATTAAATTGCTTTTGTTAACTCTGGAAATTAAATTTATTTTTATGAATTCGTACAAAATCGTATTTTTTATACCATTTTTCTATGACAATTTAAAATAATAAATAAAATCGATAGAAAGTAGAACAGAACATACGTTTGATCCAAAATAAATTTAAAAAATGAACTGATGTAATGTATTCAGCACATATCGACAATGTTGCCAAATACGTACAAATGCATCCTGTTATAGAAAAACCACTTTACGGTAGTTTAGTCTTTTTTCTTAATGATTATATAGAACTAAAAAAAGCCTTTAAAGATGCTGGTTTAGTTTTTACATTAAAATACTATAGACGACCGGAAACATTTTTAAACTAGGGACTTGATTTTCATTATTTTCAAAGTTTTCTTTAGATTTTTAAAAAATGTTTAGAGTAAATATCTGTTAATCTTATACTATTTGTATACAGGAAGCTTCAAATGTCTTTCATTAAATACTCTCTCTATTTACTCTTCCGATGCTTGAAGGATCATATAAAAATATAAATTTTCTATTATTTGTTAAAAAAAACTTGATGCACTCAACATAGAGGATTTTAATAATTCTGAATGGATCTAAAGATTCTCATTATCTCATTTATAGCGTTACATAAGTGGGCGTAGCACTTAAAAAGTAAACTTATAGTTAACGTGCACCAACTCAAGTCTGGGATGCAAATTGAACGCCATATGGAATGGACGTAGGTAGAAGCCTCAAGATACAATATCCGTTCATTCGTTTCATTCTAGAATGTGTGTTTATTTTTTTTATTTGTTTACAAGGTGATACAAAAATCGACAAACAAACGCCTACAATGTAGAGGTTAAAATTAAGAGGTGATTGTGGTTAAACTAGATCATGTACTATTTTCTTTGTGTTAAAAGGTCAAGAGAGTTTGTTCGTTTATTAACACACTTAATACAGAGTGATTTAAGAAATTTATTTAGAGTATTTAATCAAAAAGATTCTGTGGTTTCATTTCCCATTTATCATATCCGTTTTATATATTAAAAGATTATTCATTAATTATAACTTTCTATGATTCATTCTGACATCGAAGAGATAACGGTGGCGCCAAGAATTTCTATGCAAGAATGGCGATTTTTTTTTATTTTAATTACTTATGATAGAAATTATACAAACTTATTCGAAATATATATTTTACACTTCCTTTTCGCATTTTTAAAGCTAAAACTGTGTTGAGACTTTTATCATCTTTATGTTTGTTCTTCTCAAAGTATTGACGTTGTCATATGTCATTGACAAATCAATAAATAGTAAATTAACTTCCTGGATGTATGTAGCTTTTTTCTGTATAACTTGAGTAACTCTGTAAAAATTTATTTATACATTAAAAACAGTACTGATCCTTGTGGAACCCCGAAAATGTTATTTTTCATTTTTATGTTTAACAAATCATTGTGAAATATACAAATGAATAGCAATTCAAAGAACGTAAATAAAGAGAGAACTACCATTCATTCATTTCTATTTTTGTTGTTAGAAATGCGTGGGGTCTCATTATCTCAAATATATAAAAAAACCAACATAAATCATACTTCAAACTTTATCAAAAGAATTTTCTTGTGTACTTGAAATCCAAACAAACGATAATTTTAATTACTTTCAACTTGACGAGCTATGCCTTCGAATATACAGGATAAGTTCAAGGTTCATATGATTTTTACAAAATTTAACTAATTTACATAGCGTTTGTTTTGGTATTACCAAATTGAATAAAGTACGTTACTAATACAATTTGGTGATATATACCTAAACAACGATTTTATTGAAATAGTACATTACATAAATATTTTGTTAAGTCAATTTTCCATCGTTTCATTGCACTCAGTTGCCCCCAATTATACCCAGTTGCCCCCAATTGAACATAGTTGCCTCCAATTGAACATAGTTGCCCCCAACTGGGTGGATGTAGACTGATCTTAGGCCCAAACTCTAATATGGGAGTAGGGTAGCGAGACTCCTTAAAATACATCAAAAGTTCTGTCACAAAAATGTCAAAATTAACCAGACAAAAATACCATCGGATTCTACACATTGTAAGGAATCCGAAAATGCCCTCAAATGCAGAAACCCGTGGGTTCTACCTGTCAAAAAAAATTCCTGAAAAAGTTCAATTTTTTATCAAAATTAGGCTCACTTTTCCAAAATCACGATTGATCGAAAATCTCTGAGGTCTCTCGAGCAGATGAATACACCATTCAATTCAGCTTAACGAGTAGAGTAAGAATCCGCTTTCAAATAAAAAAATTGTGGTTTGTCGAAGGACTTTGAAGCCAAAATATGGTCAAAATCGAGGAAAATCCCAAATTTGACTGGATTTTTGCCAATTTTGCGGATTTTTGGAAAATCTTCAGTCTCTCGAGCAAATGAAAATACCATTTGATTCGGCTTAACGAGTAGAGTAAGAATCCGCTTTCAAATAAAGAAAATAATGGGTGGTCAAAATATCGAATAAAATCCTAAATTTGGCTGAATTTTCACCTATTTTGCGGATATCTCAAAAATCTATGAAATCTCTTGGGCTAATGAACACACCATTTGATTCGGCTTGTCGAGCAGAGTAAGAATCAGCACACAAATGAAAAAAATAATGACATGTCAAAGGACTTATGGCCCAAAATATTTTTGATCAGCTTCAGTTTGACGTTTTCAAGGTCAACAAGCCTCAGACTTCGCGCAAACGCACTCCTACTGCTAAGCAATTGATTACTGTTAGCACTCCGATTAATTAGTCCGTCGTGACTACGATTGCGGAAGACGAACAATCCAATCCTGACATACTCTTCCTTGGGAACACTAGGAATCAATTTTTGAAATTGATCTATCATTTGTGATTATATAAAACGTGCATGTTTCTTAATTTCAATTTTAGCAAATCAGAGACTGTACGATTTACGATTGCGATGGGTGAATCTGGCAACACCACATTTAACCCCTAGAAATGGCATAACTCGATGATCACTATTAGTATATGAGACGTCCTAAATATTAAAGAGTGATTTATGCCCGGTTTCTCCAACAAATCTTAAGGTCCAGCTGTAGCTTAAGTTCAGCTTAAAATATCGTTGAATCATAACGTATTTGACGCACTCTCAGCATAAGGGCTCTAAATATCAGGTCGCCAATTTTTTGGGCTTGAGCTGAGAAGGCTAACCTCAAAAAGCGGAATACTAACGTCAGTATCTGTAAAGTGCACCAGTAAGTTTGTGTTCGTCGATTTCTTTTGTGAGCTGGTGTTTTGAGCTAGTTGTGTCTTTAAGAATTGATTTTGTGAACTTCTTAGATGTATTGAACGACCCTATCATGTTTCCCATTCCGAGAAGGATTTTCAACAGAGCAAATCCGTTTTTTGTACGGTTTGGAATGTCGAAAGAGTGTGCTATTTAAATTTTAGATATAATTGAACCACAATTGGAGTATATTCATAATCTGTAAGTGTGACTACCTATTTTAACCCTTACGCGGTTTAACTGGTTTTCAATTATTGTCTTATTTTATTCCACCAACTTTGTTACTAATTGATTTTCATCGCTAGTGTAGTTAACCCTCTTTTTATCTTCATTTTTTCTGCCGATATTTTTATTTAACGCAAGAAATTTAGATTTATTTCGGGGTCAGTTGTATATGTTTCTTGTATATGTTCTAGTTAAATAATGTGTGCCTAACTTCAGATCGATAAATTCTTGATTGAAGAAAAATTCGAGGTCTTGGGTTTTTCACAATATTTATAACATCTATATCTTCTTCATTAAGAAATATTTTGAAAATGACCATTTTGAAAACTTAATTATTTTTGAAAAAGCGTGTCAAAAGAATAACAAATATTTTATAGGTTATAATACTGGCATGTGGACACATCGGGTAAGGATAAAAGAATTTTTATGATAATGGGTACAATATAAAGGTAAAATACATATACATCTTACAAGTTCAGAAGAGTTGTAGTTGAAGTGAAATTTACACCAAGTTCAGATGAGTTTTATCTTGGTCACCCTTTTTGACCTAAATTTCAGCAAGTCGAGGTGAGTGATGTAAGGGTAATGGTCAGCGACTATAACACCGTTTTACTGCACACTTTTTATAATCATATTTTTATTAAATTTTAAACAGTTTCTGGTGGTGTGAGGATCTCCCAATTCCCGTAGGGCGACTCAGCAAGGAAAGGGGTGGATTTGGATTCTTGGTAGTTCTGGGTTTATTCCGACCCAGCGATATCTCGACGATCGAGAACTCGGACTTGTGGATTTTTGTCAAAGATTGGGGCCTCGGACTTGCCTAGGCATTTCCAGGCTGTTGTTCGGTTGATCCGTATGATTTTTCGATTTCTCGCTCTTGTCGATTTTGCGGATCTAGTGATTTCCGGATCTTTCTTCATTCTTATTCATATCTCGGATTCCATTAGTCTTTCGGCTTTCCGAATCTGCTCTTGGTCTTAATATTCCAAATCCTCGATTCTTCATCTTGATGCCCCCCCCCCATGTAGTAGTAAATATACTTCACTTTTGATATTTCAGATATTTTTAACGACACTTGTTCTATGAACTAAATTTTTCTATGTAAACGTAGCTTACGTGATTTTTTCTTCAAAAAAAGTTTTACACAATTAACCAATTTTTTTTTGTTCTTCAACAGCCATACTAATTTTACCGTTATTTTTCACGAAATACATACATATTTACTTGCTAAATTCAAACGTATCACAAAGTGTAAACGTATGCCTTTAATTTTTTCTACAACAAAATTAATTTGATTATTATTTTTCTAATAACTAACGGTACTAATTTCTCTGTGTAAACGTATCCCAAGTAGTTTTTTTTTCTCCAACGAACGCATAAAGATTATAGTAAAGTTTCATTTCGGAATGAATGAAGTTATGATTACCACGTGCATGTCGTTATGAATGCAAGGCCTGCCATTCTTCCTAGTCGTAGATAAATCCACTTGTGAAAATTATGGCCGGTTGATTATCTCGAACAGGTTAGGAGATAACTTTATGGTCAACAGGAAATTCAGTTTTGTTTACATAATAGCTTTTTGTTACAATGGACAATACGTTTCTATGCCTTTTAAAATCTTGATAGTAGGCAAGTAGATTTTTTTTTAATATGTTTATAATGTAACATAGGAAATTAATGTGATGTGAAAATTATAAAAAATATGCTACCCTGTATATTTTTATTTTAATCTGACAAATTTTACGAATTTGGTCTATATTTTTATTTTGATGTTAATCTAAACATATCATTAGTTACCATAGAAATCATCTAAGAACATTTTCTTGCAATAAATTTTTTTTTAAGAATATATTGAAAATAAATTTATTTTTTCAAGAATTCCTGCAATTAAAATTTATTGCTTTCATGAATTATTATAATTAAATTAATTTTTCAAAAATTCTTGCAATTTAATTTGTTTTTCTGGGATTCTTGCTATTTAATTAATTTTTTTCATGAATTCTGGAAATTATATTCGTATTTTAATGAATTCTTGCATTAAAATGTCACTTTGATTTATATTTTTATGAAATCTTGTAATTAAATTGAGTGGAATGTTCCCTCTTACATTTGTTTCTTTTAGGAACTCTTCTAATTAAATTTGTTTCTTTCATAAATTCTTGCAATTAAATTTGATTCTTTTATAAATTTATACAATTTAAATTTTTCTCATGAATTGTATTTGCATTTTAATAAATTTTTTCATTAAATATAATTCATTTTCACGAAGCTTACAATTACATTATTGTTCATGAATCCTTACAATTAAATTAAGTGTTTTTCAAAAACCTTTCCAAATATTTTTTTTTTATAAATTCTTCTAATTAAATTAATTGTTACAATTAAATTCACTATTTTTTTAAAAATTCTGGCAATTAAATTTGTTTCTTTCATAAATAATTTCAATTAAATTTGTTTCTTTTATAAATTCTTGTAATTAAATTAATTCTTTCTTTTCAGAAATTCTGGTAATTGAGTTTTTTCATAAATTCTTGCAATAAATTCAATTATTTTTCATGAATTCTTAAAAATAACTGAATTGTTTATGAATTTGTTTCATTCATGAATTCTTGCAATTTAATTTATTTTTATTGATTCTTGTAATTTTATGAATTCTTGCAGAATTACATTTGTATTTTAATGAATTATTGCTTTACTATTAAATCTTTTTGATGAATTAAAGTAATTGCCCATGAATTATTGCAAGAATTTTTCAAGAATTCCTGCACTTAAATTTCTTTCTTCCATGAATTCTTGCAGTCATTTTTTTCTCAGAATTCTTAAAATTAAGTTTATTATTATAGTTAAATTGGGTCTTTAAAAAAATTGAATTAAAAAAATTGAATTTGTTTTGCAATTAAATTTGTTTCTTTTATGAATTTTTGAAATAAAATTATTTCTTTTATCACGAATTCTTGCAATTTAATTTATTTTTTAGAGATTCTTGCATTAAATTTAATTAATTTTCGTGATTGCTTACAACTAAATTAATTGTTTATAAATTCACGCAATTGATTGTTTTTCAAGAATTTTTCCAATTACATTTGTTTCTTTATATGAAGTCTTGTAATTAAAATACTTCTTTTCAAAAATTCTTACAATTAAATTTTTTTTCAGGAACTTTGGAAACATAGTTTTCTCACGAATTCATGCAATTATATTTGTGTTTTAATGCATACTTGTATTACATTTAATTAATTTTCATGAATGTTTAAATATAAATTAATTGTTCATGAATCCTTGCAGTTAAATTTAGTAATTCTTACAAATTGTTACAATTAAATCTGAGTCGTATGAATTCCTGTAATTAAATTAATTCTTATTATGAATTCTGCCATTTATTTTTTTTAGGAATTCTGGTAACTTAAATTTTTTCACGAATTCTTGAAATTATATTTTAATGAATTATTGCATTACATTTAACATTTAACTCATCTTCATGAATCCTTAATTCTTCATATATTCTTGCTATTAAATTGAGTATTGTTCAGAAATTCTTCCAATTAAATTATATTTGTATTTCAATGAATTCTTGCATTACCTTTAATTCATTTTCATGGATCATATTAATTATTCATTAGTCCTTGCAATGAAATTGAGTATTTTTCAAGAATTATTCCAAATAAATTTGTTTCTTTACGAATTTTTATAATTAAATTAATTATTTTTATAAATTCTTGCAATTTCATTTTTTTTTTCATGAATCCTGGCAACTTATTTTTTTACGAATTGTTGCAATTATATTTGTATTACATTTAATTCTTCATTAATGCTTGCAATCAAATTAAATTAAGTATTTTCAAGAATTTCTTTTATGATTTCTGGCAATTAAATTAATTGATTTTGGTGAATTCTTAATATTATTATATTATTTATTTTTATTAATTGATACAATTAAAGTATTCTATCAATAAACTTTCATAAATTCTTGCAATTAAATTTGTTTCTTTCATTAATTCTTGTAAGCAGATTCATTCTTTTTCATGAATTCTTTGAATAAATTATTTCTTTTTTACGAATTTTACTATTAAATTTAAGTATTTTTCAATGTTTAGAATGTAAAATACACTTCGGTTAGAATTTGATGAAATTTTGATATGTTGTAGAACTTGACCTATCAATTAAATATATCAATTGCGTCAAAGCTCTAGGTTTTTAATTTACAGGGTGTCTAAAATCACTATTTCATAATTTAAATATATCATAAAATGCATGTTTTTGTCACTATTAGTACAAAAATAAGTGAAACCTTTTTTTTCGTAGAACCATAACTCTCTCTTTACATAATTTTTATACATACAACTGATATACAGGGTGAGAGCCAAGGGCGTAGATAACTTTTTCATGGTTGGGGGTACTTTTTTCCTGGGGGGTAATCAAACTTTTAGACAAATATGTTTGTTCGTTTCTACATTTCATATGTTTTATTTCTTCTTTTCGTGCTATTGTTTGGTACCCTCCGTACCTACGCCCTTGGTGAGAGATTTTATAAAGTATTTGGAAAAAATGTACGGTGGAATTGTTTTGATATTTTGGTGAAAGGAATCTGACACATATACATTTCCATTTAAATTATTGTTATAAGTCATATCTAATAGACGTCTGATGTACAGAGTGTTTCATTTCTTTAACATTATTATTCCTTCTAGTTCATTTTCTGATCTAAAATGCCCATTTTAAAATCAGCTATTTATGCCCACATACTATTTACGTTTGTGATACTGGGTGTCCAAATACAAAGGATCAAATCTTGAATTTTCCACATGGAAAAAGTCGTTAACTTAAAAACCCTTACAATTGGACACTTCTTCCTGTGTTATTTAAAGTTTTGGGGAATTTTTGTCTTCAAGAACCACGTTTATAGCGATACTAGAGGGATATTTTGATCGACAGACCAATAAATGATCTATTTTACTTAGATGAAATAACGCTGCATTTTTGGGTTTCAGATTTCTTCAGACTCTCATAACGAGAAAAAATAAAACCTAATGTGATTCTTTTCAAATATTTTAATATAAAATTATGGGTGCAAAAGTATAAGGAATACGAAATGACAAAAACCACCTAAAATCTCTAGATGGCACATCTTATTTGCAAATTACTATTATTAAAACGAGAACTTTTTCAAAATGAAGAAAAACAAATATGGATTTTAGAGAGAGAAAAGTGTTCTATAAAATTTTAATTAAATTTACCAATTTAATTGCCTTACTACGCTGTTTACAATTATCGTAAGTCAATTTTTTTTGTCAACAAGAACCTAGTTCAAGTTTTCAATTAAGGCGAAGTGCTTACAGTCTATTAGAAGCCGTGTTTACCATAGGAAAATGTATAATCACTGGCTCATTATGTAAACGTTCGCGATTAATGCACTCGAAGTAATGAAGTTAGCCACAGATGGCAATAACACTGAGACTACACAATCGATGAATTGAGAATTGTATTGTCCATATTGGGAAAAGCTGTTTGTGTTTTTTTTAGTTTTTTATTGTATTAAAGGGCAAATATAAATCGGGTGACAAATTTGATTATTCATGAATATATTATGTTAATCGAATAGTGCGCCACTGTTTTTTAATTGCAGTATTTTTCCTCCTAACACAATTGTTTGAAAAAAAAATTGTGTAAAATATATTTTGTGACCTCCACCCCCCCCCCGTTTTACTATTTGTAAGAAATTATTTACCCTTGTTATTTATTTAACAATAACTTTTCCTTTCTTACCTGTGTCCTTTTTTACCCCAATAGCTGTGTGATCATCTTTTGTTTAGTTAGGAACCCACGTTGTGTTTAATAATCATAGTTATAATAATAGCATTATTATTATTAATTGTAATAACCTCAGAAATTCTTTTAAATTTTGGTGACAAGTGAACAAAAATCAAAACACAACAATAAGGTAAATGTAATCAGATGTGCACTGTCTCTCTCTGCATTATGTTGCTCTTATATTAATGTTTGTTTTTTGTATGGACCTCCCTACTGAGTTACGGCCAGATCAGTACTCGCGAGTGAACCCTTATGTTCAGCCTGAATACACGTTGAACCATAATTTAGAAATAGGTAATCAGATTGACACAATACGGCTCTGCGTAACACTGACAATATATTTTAGAAAAAATATATGATAAAAGTTGTTATTTAGAATGGTAAAATTAACTCATAAATGTCACCCCTGGTGAACACACGAAATATGGTAATTCTATAAGCTGTTTCAGTCGATAGATATTTAACCTTTATTTTAGAGACTCTAAGAAGTTGGCGAATTAAAATGTGAAAATACTTATTGTGATTTATTGTTGAGGAAACCATATTAATCCAAACGTAATAAAGAAATTGTTGTTTACGATGAGAGATGTAAAAGTCTATTGATGGTGTTCGCAGTTTAATTTGTGAGAATAGACTGGGTTTTGAAGAAGTAAAACCCAAGTGTTTGTCGAAATTATTGGAGTCGACGTCTCGGCGCTGAATACAAGATCTTCGGTGACGGTATTGGTATTTTGAAATTTGATTTTTGACGTGTCTTTTTCTGAGCTGTGAACCCCCTTGTTATGCCGAGTCATAATACGTCATAATCTTGTGTGATCCATCTCTTCTTTTTGGTTATCATGAATGTTATCTAGCCCTTAAAATTTAGGCGTGAAAAGAATTTTTTTTGAACTTAAATTGGGACATTAATGGTTTTTCAACTGATTCAACTGGGTCTTATCGTCTTGTATAAATGTGCTCAAAAGCATAAGGGCTTTTGGGAAAATTAACTTGACTTAGATAACTAGATAAACAGAATAAAGAATAAAGTTATACCGGCTTTTATACTTGTTATAAGCGGAATGTGTTTTACAACGTACATATTTGCCTTGGTTAACTATTCCGAAATTAACCACTGACGTCACAAAAATATTTTTCGGTTGGTAGTAAAAAGTGCAGTTTTCGCGGTTTTTTGCGGATTTTCTAGAAGTGTGGTTTGTGTGCATAGAGTTCTAGAAAAATTAAATTAAAATGGCAACAAAAAAACAACATACCCGCTGCTCTGTAGTACAAAATGTCATAGGATAAAATTAAAAAAAACTTAATTTTTAACAGAAAATATCACATACTTTTAATTTCGAATATAACATTAGAAGTCCATATAGGTTTGCAAAAATCTCATTTTGAAAAAAATGAAGATAGCATACACCAATACTCAGGTGACGATATGTCACCCAACAATATCTCACAAATGTGCTTTTTAATCTAAATCTAGTAAAAACCTCTTCATTATCGTTTTTGCCAAAGTAGTTTACTCTACAATAAAAAATTATTTCAATGATGAAATATAACTCTAACTGTCAGTAGATAGAACGTCCTTTAACTTTAAAGATTCAATAACTAAAGGCGATGACGTTTAGAATAAAATTTAACAAGTTGATTTCTTATACAATTGTCACAATCTAAACGTCATTGTCGTTAGTTACAGAACCGTTAAAGTTAAAGGACGTTCTATCTACTGAGAATAAGTCATGTACCATATAAATTATTATTGTAAAAATTAGGGGACGGCGACTAGTTTCGGATTAAAAGCCATCTTCAGGCCATAAATTAGTTGACAACATGGTGGAAATTTTATAACATAATTCACCTGTTCCATTTTAATTTTAATTTTTCTATTCTTTTCATGTTCCACACTTAACCTTTTCCCTTTATTCGCCACACGAAACCCCTCCCCTACCTTTCAAAACCACCCATTTAATTTTAACTTACTTTTAACATTATGTTATTAAATTTCCTCCAAGTTGTCAACCAATTTATGGCCTGAAGATGGCTTTTAAGCCGAAACTAGTCGCCGTTCCCTAATTTTTACAATAATAATTTATGTGGTACATGACTTAGAGTTTTATTTCATTATTGAACTCTGGACCACATTTGAGATATGGATAACCTTATGGATTTAAAAAAATATTTGTTATTGACTATGTAACGTTATAATTCAAAATATTGTTTTACCTCACTTTTATTTTATTTTGATTTCTCACTCTTGGTAATTCATCATCAGATGAGGATTCGAAAACCACAACATATCGATTAAATATCCATTTAAAATTTATTTTAAACCACGAACCAAATCAACTAGGTAATAGGTATTATATCAAGGTTATTTTTAAAAAAATAAGTTATCTGGTGCTCAAACGCCAGGTAAACTATTCCACAATTTATACCATAGTTTATCCTATGCCTTATACTTTATATCTATTTCTCTAAAATTCCTCGAAAAAAATTTAAGACGATTTAAATAAGACGAAACAAAATACCAGTAAAAATTGCTGAAAACATAATAATATAATATACCCGGGGTTGGTTCGTCACAATCTTATAACCAACAAACCGAAACATTAAACACGTGCCTAAAATACCTCGTACTCGATTTAAAATTTTATTACTATCATAAATCAAATTCATTAGAGTGTTACACGCTTTTCGCGTGTTAAGAACTCCCCGTGTTAATTTAATTGAATAAAATTAATAAATTAGAAATTAAAATATAACTACGATGTGCTTTCTACTCGGAAATTTTCTTTAAAAAAATTTAGGCGGATGTGTTTTTGTAATCTCACGTCGCATCTTTTTCTATGTATGAATTAATCAGAATTCTTCACACCCACACATTAAGTTTTGTTTAATCTTGATTAAAGATAATGTTAGATAGCATACGTGAGACTCAATGGCATATTAAATTTAATAATAATAATTTATCCCATACTAGCAATAGCAAAATGTTTCAGTGTTCCAGTCAACAAATTTAGGAAGATGGACCTCCTGGAGGATCTGGAAATACTTTATGAGATGAACTTAAACTCTGTTAACTGGGAATCTCAACAATTATAATAGATTACATTTACATTTATTTGTTCAAACTTTAGGTCAGTACTTATCAAACTTATTTAAATCTTCACTAATCTTTTACAATGTTTGATAAATTAAGTATTTGTTTCTTTTAACCATTTTATTCTCTGGCCCAGGCGACATGGAAGTTACTCTGGCAGCAATTATCTCTTGACCGTTTGACTGTATGAACCTTGTTTTAGAATGAGGTTCTCCAGCTTACAGCTGTTTTTAATTTAATTTAATTGCAAGAATCATGAAAAAGTAATAAATTTATTAAAATAATTCATGAAAAAAATTTGCAAGAATATTTATGAAATTATTATCATGAAAAAATATCAAAGGAGTATGCCCGTATCTGGTGCTCCCATGTTATAACTTTATTTATTTTTTAAAGGAAACTGTGCAGAGAAAATTTTTCGTTTTTTTTGGGCTTGACTAGTAACACTTGTCTACTAGAGTATACTGGTCTGGTGACCCTAAGGTCATCTATGACCTTTTTCTACCTCAAAATTATGTTTTTATTTTTTAAAGAAAACTATGTATTGAAAATCTTCCGGTTTTTTGGGCTTGACTAGTAGTACTAGTCCACTAGATTATACTGTTAAATCATGGATAGCGTCCGGTGACCCTAAGGTCATCTATAAACTTTTGATACCTCAAAATTGCGTATTTATTTTTTAAAGGAAACTATATTTTGAGGTAGGAAAATGTCATAGATGACCTTAGGGTCACCGGACACTATTCATGATTTTATAGTACAATCTAGTGGATTATTACATCTAGTCAAGCCCAAAAAACCAGAACATTTTCATTACATAGTTTCCTTTAAAAAATAAATACGTAATTTTGAGGTAGGAAAATGTCATAGATGACCTTAGGGTCACCGGACACTATCCATGATTTTATAGTATAATCTAGTGGACTAGTACTACTAGTCAAGCTCAAAAAACCGGAAGATTTTCATTACATAGTTTCCTTTAATAAATAAATACGTAATTTTTAGGTATGAAAAGGTTATAGATGACCTTAGGGTCACCGGACACTATCCATGATTTTATAGTATAATCTAGTGGACTAAATATTCATATTCATTAGATAGTTTCTTTTAAAAAATAAATACGTAATTCGGAGGTATGAAAAGGTCATGGATGACCTTAGGGTCACCGGACACTATCTACGATTTTATAGTATACTATAGAAGAGTAGGGCTACTAGTGAAGCCCAAAAAACCGGAAAATATTCACTACATAGTTTCCATTAAAAAATAAATACCTAATTCGGAGGTATGAAAAGGTCATCCGATGACCAAAAATATTAAATTCCCCACAAATCGGCATCACTATTTAATTACTGACTGGCTGAGCTATTGATGTCTGGTTAGAGGTCACAAAAATGAAGAAACAAAAATATTTCTAGAAAATCCCGGACCAAAAATACGATTTACCCTGAGCACCAGAAGCTATATTGCTTATACGGGCATACTCCTTTATTGCAAGAATTCATGAAAAATAAATTTTATTTAATGAATTCATGAAAAAATCCCATTTAATATAAAGAATCTCCGAATATAATTTTAACTGCACGAATAAAATAAAATTAAATTAAGTTGCAAGAATTTCAGAAAAATCATGGATAAACCAATTTCATGAAAAAATCCAATTTTTTTTAAAATCTCTTGTCTAATCAATTTCATTAAAAGAATTAGGAATAAAATTTAATTTCATAACAGGAATCTTTGGAAAAACAATTAAACTGTAAGAAATAACATTTTAATTCCTAGAATTCTTAAAAAAAAATTATTGCAAGAATTCATAAAAAATTTAATTTTTAGAGAATTCATAAAAAAAATCCCACTTAATATAATCTCTGAAAATTATTTTAACTGCATAAATTTATGAATTAAATTAAATTAAGTTGCAAGAATTCCTGAAAATTCATTGAATTAATTTTACTGTATAAATTAATCTTTGCAAGAAAAATATCAATATTGTTGCAATAATTCATGAGAAAATATCAATTTTATTGCAATAGCTCATGAAAAATCCTTTTAAATCACTGAAAAATCAAATTAACTTCAAGGCATTTTAAAAAATTTGAATTTAGCTACAAGAGTTTATATAAAAAAGAAATTTTATAATTGAAATGTTAATATATTTTTATTATTTTTATAAATTTTTAACAGCAATTATCATCATGTTATTGCAATTTTTTTATAAAAAAAATTAAATATCTTTAAAGAATTATAAAAGATGCAATTTAATTTTAAGAATCCCCGAAAATGATTTAGAGTGTAAAATTTTTCTAATAAAATTAAATTACTTTACAGGAAACCCTATTTATTTTCAAGAATCATGAAATAGTTATTTATGCAACAAGTGTGTAAAGTGATGCTTTTTTCACCATGTGAATTTTGTCGCAACAAGCCAAAATGTACTAGTGTACTAGTTGTACACAATATTTTTTCTACTACCAAAAAATATGTAGGTATTAAGTAAATAATGAGCAATCTACTTTACGCACTAGGGCGTAAAATACTTTACGCACTGGTATTTCATTTTACGCACTAGTATTCCATTTTACGCACTAGTATTTCATTTGACGCACCACATAGTATGTGTAAAGTTAGTAATTTACAAACAGTAGTAGAAAAACATTTAATTGCAAACAAATTAATTTTATAATATAAATCATTTAAAAATTAATGTAATTGTCAGAAATTCTAATATTTCAAGTGAAAAAAACATTGTATTAATTTTCAAGAGCAAATTACAAATACAATAAACTAACGGCAAACATTGTATTGTGTAAACGTATGTCTCTCTATGGGTGTTTAGAATCCAGGTCTATGGGTTTTAAATAATGTGAAGGTGTTTTACATTTGCTCTAGTGCTTAATGGTTACCACATGTGGACGATCGTGAACTGATCGGCGTATAGTTTAATTTTTTTTAACATTTTTCAAGTGGCTACAAATGCTTTTAACCTTAATCTACTCCAGATATCTTCTTTATTAGCATTAAATTAATTAATAGTATAATAGAAATTAAACAAATAATCTTTGTAAATGTATCAATAAAAATTCTCGCAATTCTAAATCTAAATTATTGCAATGAATTCTTGCAATCTAATTGAATATATTTTTTTAAATTCTCGCAATTAAAATCGTTTTTTTTTTTTCACCAAATTTAGCAATTAAATTGATGTTTGTTTTATAATTTTATTGGAAGAATCTCTGACAACTGGATTTAATTGCAAGAATCATGAAAAAATATCAATTTTATTGAAAAAAAAACATGAAAAAATTTGATTACAAAAAATCAATGTTATTACAAGATTTCATTAAAAAACTTGTATTTCAAGAATTCATAAAATAAACCAATTTCATATCAATTAAATTAATTTAAGAGTTGCAGAAAAATCATGCATAAATATAAATTTTATTTAAAAAATTCATGACAAAATCCAATTTTATTGCAATAATCTCTGCCTAATTAAATTAATTGCAAGAATCATAAAAAATATTAATTTTATTAATAGAATTCATAAAAAAATCAATTTCATTGCAATTAAATATTTTTCATACAATTAGCAATTAAATTTTAGTTTTTATTCAAAATTTTAGCAATGTAACTTTTTATGAAATCTTACAAATATAATTGTTATTTTTCGTAAATCATTGCAATTAAATATATTTTTCACAAATTCTTTAAATATTTTTTAAGAATTTTAGCAAATAAATTTGATTCTTTCATGAAATCTAGCAATAAAATTGACTTTTTTTCTGAATTCTAACAATGCAATTTACGTTTTATAAAACCTTACAAATAATGTTTTGTTTCATAAATTCTTGCAATTAAATTTACGTTTCAATAATTCTTGCACTTGTATTTTTCATGAATTCTTCCAATTATATTAAATATTTTTTAAAAATACTTGCAATTAAATTTGTTCTTTCATAAAATCTTACACATAAAATTGTGTTTTTTTTTCATAAATTATTGCAATTAAGTTAATTCTTTGTTAAGAAAGTTTTTCCAATTAAATTTGTTTTTTAAGAATTCGTGCATTTAAATTTTTTTATTAATTCTTGTATTTCAATTTTTTCATTTTCATGAATTCTTGTAATACAATTTATTTTTTAGTGATTCTTGAAGTTTTCATGAATCCTTGCAATTATGTTTGTAATTTATTTATTATTAAAATTATGTATTTTCACGAATTTTAGCTATTAAATTTAATTTTTATGAATTCTTGCAATAAAATTATGTTGTATAAATTATTTTTTGATCAAATGTACAGGATGTCTAAAATTCAAAGGGATAACATTGCTGTATCAGAAACCGTAAGAGATACTGAGGCGGTTAAATGGTAAAAAAGTTAACTATTTTGGAGAAAAAGATCTACAAGGCCTCTCGCCCTTCTCGAGTTATACAGGGAAAACTAAAAATTCTATTTTTGGTTTTTAACGCATAGAATTTTTATTTAAAAAAATAGTAAAAGGAAACTTTATTGTATCTCAAATTTGCTACAAACTTGTATTAATAAATCTTTGATACGACATTTCGTGTCTTAACGGCCACCATGAAGTTATTTTTTTTAATACGGACCTATTTTTTTATTACAAAAATTGATAAACCGTTAAAATTCAAATTCAGTGATATATCACACTTGTCATGATAACAACGTTTTATCTAAAATATCTAACATCATCAGTGACAATAATTTTTAACCATAGCCCTCTCGTAGTTATTTTCGAAATATGTTTTAATTTTGTCAAAATAAATATTACATTACCTGAAAATTTCGATAAAAAAAATGCATTAAAAAAATCAAAATAGTCGAAATTAAACAAGCAGAAAATAATTGACCTGCGTCGTGACTGAAAAATATTGATGAATAATTTAAAGACAGTAGCAAAACTAATTTAAGGACAATTAATTTTTAATAGATATGAACCTAGTCATTGGGTGAATATTTGTAGTTATTTTAACACCCATCAATTTTTGTAATAAAAAATATAGGTCCGTATTAAAAAAATAACTTGATGGGGGCCGTTAAGACATGAAACGTCGTATCAAAGATTTATTAGTATAGTTTCATAGCAAAACTTTCCTTTTCTATTTTTTGATATTTTTTTAAATAAAAATTATAGTCGTAAAAAACTAAAAATAGCATTTTTAGTTTTCCCTGTATAACTCGAGAAGTCACTGTAGATTTTTTTCGACCAATGTAATGGCTCTCCAAACTAGTTTGTCTTTAAATATAACTAAAGAGAATTTTTTAGGAAACAGCAAAAATAAAAATAGGTTAATTAATCTTTTCTGCATAAAATTGGCCGAAAATAATATTGAGTGGAGTCAAGCAGAAAGTGATGATGTAGATTGTTCCTTTCTTCATGTAGTTGTAGTAGAGGACATTATGATGGCTTTGGCACCTGATGATAAAGAAATGTTTTTTTTAAACCAGTAAAAAAATAACTCCTTGCAACTAGTTTATTCAATAAATTAATGAAATATGTAAATTTAAAAAAAAGCATCTTTTCTTTATTTCTACATTCACTGGATGTAACATAGATAAAAATAGTTTTATTAAAATTTTTAATGATGATCAGAAGTTACGTGCAGCAGCTGAAACTTTTATGTTTGAAGAGCAAAGTGAAGAAGTGCTTTTTAATGAAGGTATTAATTGTATTCTTACAATTTATGGCACTAAAACTGCCAAAAACTAGAATGAACTGCGATATAAACGTTTCATAGCAGAAGATGCAGCAAAACAACATTTTAAGAGAGTCCAGCAATGGAAAAATAATTCTTCAATTCCTCCTGAAGAATGGGGTTGTCAAAAAGATAATTATTTAAAACCGATTAAAATGACGCAACTAGCAGCATCTAACAATATTTTAAAAATTATATTTTGCTCAAAAACAGAGAGAGTAAGTTTTTTAAACTATACACTCCGGCCATTACCATACATGTTTCATCCTTATAGGAATCATCAGTGGTACTTTGTCGGAATGCATAGTTTTAAAAACCTAATCTGCATACCCCAAGTATTTCTATGTACTCAGCAACCTACGATTTTTTTCCCATTTAACTGCCTGCGTTTTCTGATATAGCAATGTTATCCCTTCCAATTTTAGACATCCTGTATAAAGTAAATGAATAAACACGTATAGAGAATACTAATAATATTTAGCAAATCTTAATTCATGAAATCAAAGATCCCATGAACATTAAAGTATACAAGTTTGTTTTATTTGAAAAAAAGAAAAAAAAATAAATATGAGCTAATTATTTTTTTCATGCAACTTCCTTTCATTAATGTTTCAACTCGTAATTACTAACGCAACTAATGATCAAGAATGCCGGAGACTATGTCCCCTCGCGTTGCATTTGTTTGTGTCATTTGTTGGTTTTCTAATTAGCTGACTATTGATAATGGACCGACTTTTCGAGGTCGTTAGCGGACAAATCATTTTTTTTACCAACTTCAGCGGAAAATAACAGAATAAATAAAAATATTATTAAAAAAAAAATAATTATTTGTTAAAATATAAAAACTTTAATGTCTGCAACGTCTATATTAAATATTAGGCAAAATATTGCAAAAGACCTTTTAATTGTTTTTTTTTTAATTACAATACATTTTGTAACAAAGCAGCATCAAAGTGATGACCAAAGTGTTATACAGTTACCTGAAAGAAAGAACTTTCCAAATTAAAATTGGAAATGTGACATCAAACATCGGACACCAAGAAGCTGGTGTACTACAAGGTGCAGAACTCTCACCGCAACTGTACAACATCCACATAGCCGATGTCCCAAAGACTGATAACACCATGTTAGCCCTCTACGCTGATGATAAAGCAATAGCCACCCGTAGTCACCAAACACTCTACAAGAAGCCACCACGAACATCAAAGAATGGTGGTTAAAATGGAAACTTAAAATAAATGCAGAGAAAACATAAACAATCCTATTCAAAAAAAAGACCTGTACCAGATAGAGAAATCCAAATAGGAGAAATTAACGCGAGATAGACAAACAAAGCCAAAGATTCTGAAACCATCATCAAAAGTTCTGTACAATCTGAGGAAATAGTAATTATACTGAAAAGTTCGAACCAATGACCGAAAGTCGAATTTATCCCAAAAAAAATTTACGAAGGTCATTTTCAAAGTTGGATAAAAAAAATAACCAATAGAGAGGCAAATTTGAAATTTTAGACATAGAAAGAAGAAATACTGTAGATTCTGAAACTAAAATTGGTTTTTTTATTGCATCTGTGCAAATTGGTGATATTCATAAAAGTTCAAACCAATGTCCGTAAAATATGGAATTTTGGAATCTCAATTTTTAAAGTTGGAAATTTTCAAAGGAAAACAATAAAAAATTATGAAAATATCGAAAATGGTATAGAAGCAAGTGTAACTATTGAGAAAAAAAATTAAAAATTTAAAAAAAAAAATGTTTGAATATTTTTTTTTCATGTCGAATATTTACGAAGGTCATTTTCAAAATTGGATAAAAACTTAAGCGCAAAAGATTCAGTTGTAAATTTTTTTGGATCTGATAGAAAAAATTGTTTAAATTCTGAAACCATCATCAAAAGTGCTGTAAAATCTGACTCAATTTGAAAGTTGGATAAAAAACTAACCAATAGAGAGTCAAAAGAGTCATATTAGATCAAGGACTAACATTTACCGAGCATGTAAAGGACAGAGTCTAAGGAAAATACGTACACTCTCAACTTACAGGACTTTTAAGCCGGAGAAGCAACCTACGAGTAAAGACAAAATTAAGACTAATAAACTCAATCATTATGCCAATAATGACATACGCATAACCGGCCTAAGGACACACCTGCAAGACCAAGATACCAAGATGAGAAGGATACAAGTAACAAAATGCCTTTATAAGGCCAGTAATAAATGCGCCTTACTACGTATCAAATAAGACAATTATACAGAGAATTAGAACAATCACCAATACTCGAGACGATGAAAATCCGTGCAAATAATGGATATGACAGCTTAACGAGATATCCTAATATCGAGCTAAGGAAACTTACCGACTACACTATCTACGACTGTATAAGACACGCAAGACCTAGGAAACAGTTGGAAGATGAAGACGCATAAACCCGAACTAAGGCTTGCAATTGAAAAAAGTGAAACGAAGTGAAGTGAAAGTGACAAGTGAAAGATATAGTGATACCAGAGGACACAGAAGACTGACATGGGTCCAAGAAAAGGAAGGTAAAGAAGATACCCTCTACCCTAACATCCATCTCTCCCACAACCACTCACAAAAAAAATAAAAAAATATAAAAAAATCCCAGGAACGCACAACCCCTTAAAGATGTTAGGAGACCAAAAGATGACAGCATAGCAGGCCGCAGCATGGTACAAACGACGACAAATATATGACAACTGTCACTACAATTGATTCGTAGTAAGAGCTAATTTTAAGTATCACATGGTAGAAACAAAAAGCAGACACACACAAATGTACGATCGCGAGAGGGCAAAGTGCTTAACACAGCTCTCTGCTGCAACGAAAGACTACTTATTCAATCAACTAACCCATCAGGTAGGAAAGTAACACTGGGATGTTGGTATAATCTGCTTTCCAACTTTTAACTTAGTGAAGTAAAAGTTTTGATAATCCCCAGCTGGGTTGGCGAAAATAACAAATCACTAAACCTGTACAAATTCTGTCAATATGCTGTCAACAATCCTTCAAAACTGTTAGTGTCTATTGGTACCATTTTAAGTTAGAGTGGAGGATATGGACATTCCTATATCGAGTATTGACGAAACTTGAGGTCAAGTAAGTACTACTTGCCACCTACCACCAGTGTTATATTGGGATATTACAATTAAAAGCATATAAGCTGTTTCGAGTAGTTGGGTACGAAAGCTTGATTCAAAATGTATTGGAGAACACATAGTTGTTTTGAGAAAGGTACAGTTAAAACAAAGAATGATTCATAATTATTTTTATAGGTTCTGGATTCACAAATAATGAATAAAATAGCTCTTAATCCTTGGATAATTTGTAAAAGTAGTGCACACTGTATCTGTGTTGCTTGTTGAGGAGAAACTTGTAAACATGTTTCAGCTATACCATAATGTGGTTTGTCCAACAACTCCTGTGGCATCGAAGTCAGTGACACTAAAGCTTATTGGGTAGTTCGAAGTAGTAAACCTTCCACATATATTTTATGAAACCAGGTACAAGTGAATCACAACTGGCAGATTCTACAGCAATGTGCAGCTTATGGAAAGAGAAGATCCTAGACGAAACCAAGAACGGATTGCAAAGTTTTTACAAAAAGCGCTCTACACTCAATTGGGAGCCCATTCAATAAAGGAAAATCAAGAAGAAATTTTAAATCACAGTAAGCATAAATTGAGTTCATCCTTGTATAAACCAGAATATGAGTTCAAAGAATTGGATGAACTAATAGAAATAGGTATGACCTCTTCATTTGAGTCACTCTGATTGCCATGGAATACCTACTGAGAGAAAAATCTGTAAAGATATCCTTAAAACACGATTATCAATATTACTGTCAAGTACAATTGCAAATGGCTTTGTGTGGCTTAACGTTTTAGTGATTTTATTGTGTTAATAACGAAAGATATTTTTTTTGTGATGGGATTTAGCAAGCAAAGAACCTGAAACGCTCCAAGCTCCGAATCTTCAACATTGTGTCGTCAGTTGCAGATGCGTAATTTTCGTAACCGTTTTTTGATCTAAATATATCCTGCCATTTCTTTAAGAATAATAAATATTTAGTAATATATTAGAATATGCTAAATTATGTTATCTGCAATTACATTTTTCTGCATATTATATTCAAATAATTCACTACGTTTTAAACTAGGTACTGTCCCAGTAGACACGTATAAACAGATTAGCCACAACAAATATTTTAAAACAAAACTACTAGTCAGCTTGAAGTCTGTCATTTTAAGAAAAAATAAATATTGGACAGAATATAGACAAGGGTGTACTGTTATCTGGGTGTTCACGAATTGAATTTTGGTGAGTTTTCACTGGGCAATTTTATTATTATTTATTTAGGCTAATTTTATTATTATTTATTTAAAGGAATGATAAATCTTAACTCCGACATAACGATAAAAATAATGTTAATATTTTCGTATTTATGCTATTGACACAGTCATGTGAATTATTTAATATTTAATTGTTTACTGAAGCACTTTTGCGTGATTCTGCACCTCAGTATGGATAGATTAATATTTATTGTTGAAATATTGTTGAAACGGAGTACTCTGCGTGATTCTGTCCTTATTACTCTAGAGATTCTGTTTGTGAAGCACTAAGCGTGTTTCTGTCAATAGTGGTTGTAGAAGGATATTTTGCATGATTCTGCCACTAAAATGTATGGTACATATTTAAATGATTAAAGACACTGTTGTGTGATTCTGCCCCTCAGTGTATTAACGGAGTACTCTGGGTGATTCTGCCCTTAGTACTCAGGAGATGTTAGATTTGTTAAGCACTTTGCGTGACTCTGTCCCTAGTGCTGGTAGAAAAATATTTTGCTTGATTCTGCTCCTAATATCCTTGGTATTGGAATAATGAAAAACACTGTTACGTGATTCTGCCTCTCAGTGGATATTGATTAATATTGATTAATTCAATTGATATTTAAATAATGAATAATTATTATTTTCTTATTGATCTAATAAAGTAAAATTAAAAGGAGAAAACGATATTTAAGCACGTTTAAGTTATATTTGGTTACGATCTGAATGAATATGATAATAATTGCTCATATACGTCTTTTTATTATTTTCAGGTATGTTATCTCGGACCTCGTATTTTAAAAAGAAAAAAAATAAAGATGTAAAAAAATATATGTATTCAAGTCGTTAAAATAAAACGTTTATGTTTTCAATTTCTTAATTGTCTTTAGCAATTATTATTCAGAGCTACACCTTACAATTTTTAATTTAGAAAACCACTTTCCTAGGGTTATTTTGATCGATAAACAATGATCAATAGCGGAAAAGTAATATGTTGGCCACAACCTATTTTTACATATATTTTTACGTATATTAATCATAATTTAAAATTTTATTCAATAAATGTAGTTGTTATTGAGTAATCCAAACAATAGAAAATATCCTTTGTATTATCGCAAGACTATGCAATATTTCATTTCCATTGAACTTATAAAAGTCAATGTACAGTCATTTTCCTGGAATGGTATGCCGCGTTCGATTTGATGCAATTTAATGAAAAATAAACCAAACAATTACGAAAACGGTAAAAACCTTTAGAACCAAATAAGACAAGGAAACTATAAAGACTTGTGACATAAAAGGGATGTTGCGTAATATATATAAATAAGGCATTGATACTTATTACAGCACTGGATTCAGACATATTTAACAGGGAATTTAACAATTTAAGCTTCATTTGGACACAAAAATTCGACAACCAAAATATAAACTACAGATCAAATAATAAAAGGAATAGAAGACAATAAATCATTAGGTACATTAAAGCATATAAAGTAACCTAAATATTTTCTAAATAAAATCCTCAAGCTATACTTCTTGCATCATTTTTCAATTAAAGTCACAAGAGATTATTCATCTCTCAAATGTGTTAAAAAAATAAAATAAATCACACATTTTTGTACCACAAATAAAGGTAAAAATTAAAAAAGGAGGCAACTAGTTTCGGATAAGAAGTCACCTAAAAGGGGGGAATTATTTGTCTATCTTAAGTGTCACAGATCTCCATGTTCAGGCCATTAACAAGCATAAACTGGGGAATCCATTTGTCCAGTTTGAGTGTCACACAAAAAGGTCCATCATTTTGTGTTCGTATAAGACCTGAAGATGGTTTGTTAGCCGAAACTAGTTGCAATTAGTGATGTCTAAAAGCCTCAGGATTAATTTCGTAATGGTGAAAAAAATTTCTTTCTCCCATTTTTTATTACTCCCAGAGTCGGAAAATGCAAAAAAATCCTGTCGGACGTTTGGATGTCTGTCTGTTTGGATGTAAACACTATAACTCTCGAACGAAAACTGGTTTCAACTTTTTTAATTAGTTTTCTCCAGTGAATACAACTATTGAATTTTAGGAAGATCGGATTGGCGCTTTCGGTACACGCAACTCAAACTGAATACAGAAAAACTTTTTTTCAATTCAAATTTTTAGTACTTTTTCTACCTCACAGCACGTATAATATAGCCCTACATGTATATGAGAAGTTTGGCCAGGATCGCACAGGCCATTCACGCTTCTTGGTATAAAAAGTGTTCTCTCGATGGGCCGAAGTCCCGAAATGGTGCACCACCGTTTGAGCGTCCCTAGAATTGAATTAAGTTTTTTTATTCATAAATTCTAGTAATTAAAATTAGTTTTCCATAAATTCTAGTAATATTTTTTTGAAATTATTGAAATTAATTTTATTTTTCAACAAGTCCAGCATTTATATATTAAAATGGTTTCTTCTTATGCATAGTTCTGGTGATGTCTTATCTATTGAATGATTGAATAAAATGAGGTGATAAGTTATTGTCATATGTAAATATGGCAGGAATAAAAAATGAAAATAAGGTTATAAAAATAAAATTTAAGGTATTTATGTATGGTAGTTTGAGTATAGATTTTATTTTGATTTGACAAAAAGGCAAAGTGTGTGTAAAAAAAAGAATTTTTTTTTGCATGTTTGATAATTATTATTGACGAGATATTTTTATACAAAAATTAAAAAAATTAATATTTAAAAAAAATATTTAAGCAATGTTTCAAAAAAAGATTGGAAAGTAATAAAGAAAAATATAAAGAACCCCGCACAAATCTTATAGAAATTGGCTCCCGCTCAAATTGGCTAAAATTTGGATATGTTGTTCGTTTCGGCATTCTGAACAAAAGTCTCAATGGGCACAAAGCTCAATTTTGCTTATTTTGGCTCATGCGGAGCTCCAAAGCTCCATGGATTCACCATTATTTACTACTTAAAAGGGTAATCGCTTCGAAAGTTTAGGTGCAATAACAAAAAGTACCCTCTTATGTTTTCGAGGTCGCTGCAACAAAATCCAATGCCAATATTGACAGTTGACAGCTGTCAATTAACTATCAAATAACAAGCAATAATCTATCTTAACGCATTATCATGCACAGTCAAATATTTAATTAACGATAGTACTCAATTGACATATGCTTACACTTCAATTTTATCAATTTCGAGTGTTACATGCTGTTTGACCGTTATTTGACAGCTGTTAACGGTCAATATCGGTTTTTTAACATCAGTTTTGAACTCAGCAACCTGAAAAACATACATTTACATGTAGATTTTATCAATTTTGATGATCGCATGTTGTTTGACAGTTAGTTGACAGCTGTCAACTGTCAACTTTTTAACATCAGTTTTGAACTCAGCAACCTCAAAAACATATACTAAACTTTCGAAGAGACTACCCTTTTAAGTAGTAAATTATGGTGAATTCGTGGAGCTTTCGAGCTCCGCAGGAGCCAAAATCAGCAAAATTGAGTTTTGTGCCCATTGAGAATTTTGTTCAGGATGCCGAAGCCGTAACGAACAACATATCCAAATTTCAGCCAATTTGACCGGGAGCCAATTCCCATAAGGTTTGTGCGGGGTTCTTTACTAGAATTTTGAGAGAAGAATATAAAGTTTAAAAAAATGGATGTATAAAAGTAAAAAGGATAAAAGAATATACAAAATTCCCTAAAAATATTTTTGGTCATTATTAATGAATTTTGTGATATTTTCTTTTTTGGAATGATATTTAATGTGTTATTAAAGGAGTGTGACAGATATTTAACTTGATTTATTATTGGAATACATTTTTTTTGGATTCAACTCACCCTGAGAAAATAGTAAAAAAAATAAGTTGGTTTATTTAAAATCTAAAGAACATACCAATTTAAATGACTTCACAACGTTTGGCTTTCTGAGATTGAAGGGACGACAAACCAATTTAAATGGCGCCCAACGTGGGGCACCAATAGGGATAAAAGTAAAACAATCGCAAAAAAACCACAACAAAAATTACAAAAAAATGACAAAAAAATCGCAGTTATCAATGAAATAAAACAAAATGAGAAAAAATTAGAAAACAAAAAAAAAACACAATAATGAGAAAAAAATAACGAAAGATTAGAAAAAAAAAATGAACAATGAGAAAAAAATGACGAAGGATTAGAATAAAATGACGAAAGATTGGAAAAATTTGAAAAAAAAACAAAAAATCATAGAAATGAAAGGATTTAAAGAATCGAAAAAATAGCAAAAAATAATAAAAAACAAAAAACTTCAAAAAAAGAAAAAAATTGAGAGAGAAATTAGAAAATTGTAAAATACGGAAAAACGCAAGAAATCGAAAAATATCACAAAAAATCAAAGGGCTAAGAAAAATGAGAAAAAATTATAAAACAAAAAAAAAAAAAATCAGAAAAAAAATAGAAAAAAAAACCAGAAAAATGAGAAACAATCTAGAAAAATCGAAAAACTTCGCAAAGACCAAAGAACAACCAAAAAACCGGAAACAACTGTAACCATAAAAAAATGAAAAAATTGAAATAAAATGCAAAAACTCTCAAAGAAATCCCAAAAAAATCGCAAATAAGTGCAAAAAATTAGTAAAAAAGAAAAATTAAGAAAAAATTTAAAATAAAAAAAAATAGCTTTGTTCCATATTAATTCTACAAACAACATCCGAATATTTTTCAGTTCCTTAATATTCTGTTAAATGTGCATCAAATTGATGTTAAAAGCTGCAATAATAAAACATTTAAAATTCAGGAAAAAAATTAAACAAAAAATAGTGCTTATTAAAAAACTAAGACTAAAGAATATATGACGCCAAAAACATTTCAAGATTTCCTTTTGTTAAATACTTAAATTTATCACTTCAAATTTGTAAATATTTTAACAATAAAATTCGAGTTTATATTTGCATAATTATGTATCATAATTTTTTAAATAAAAATAAAGCGTAAATTAACAATTATTTTATTTTTGCTGTAATGTAGATAAAATCAAGTATGGTAATTATTTTTATGGTAATCTGTAATCTCTTAATCCTCAAATTCAAAATAGGTGGCGCATTTTACATGTCCCTTTCTTTTACATGTCCCTTTCGGACCACCCGGGGCACGTGGCGCATATTACATACAGCTAACTGTATATCTAACATTTTTATTTAATGTAGTAGAACTTATCCTTAACCCTTTTCCAAATATTTAAAAGGCCCACACACCACGTGACTTTTGTGTTTGCCGGTTAGAGAATTACCCAAGGAAAATGTACTTGTACTCTAATAAATTGGGGGTTAATTTTTTTTAGTATTTTCCGGTTAATGTTAAATAATTGTACCCTCTAGTCCAATTTTTTCTGTGCAAAACAGGGTAGAACTCCATAAAACATAATTATTCGGTTTTGGCCCTAATATAGCAACTAAAAATATGCGGGTTTTTCCTTATATTTAAAATTTTTATCAGAAGAGCGCGTCTGTTCTACTTTTTTCAAATTTATCTATACAAAAAAGTTGATAGTCGTATCTAGTTTACTAAAAATATTTTAAAAAAAGTGCCACAGACGCGCTCTAAAGAATTAACTACAAAAGCGATCGGTGAAAATGGCAGCTTCCTATCTTTAATATTAACGGAGCGCCCATCCAAAAACGATTTCAGGCAAGATAACATATGGTATTGGCGCCTCTTAATCGTGTGCGCGCAAAAACTACTGCAAGTGATAAAATTGGGAGTTTTCCGCACCCTGTAACTCTTTTGACTCCAACTTAATATTTTCATATAGTATAGGTGGGTCCAAAACCCCTATAACAATGCCCACTGTTCTTTGTACGCAAGTTTACAAGGAATCGCAACAAATTGAAATTTGGAAAAAAATAATAATTTTTTTAAATATTACATGAATGAGTTGTAAAATACTTTATAATAATATTGAATAATAATAAAAATCATGATCTAATATAAAAAAATACGTATATGAAAAAAAATCGGCTGTGTCCCCCAGAACTTTCCCGGCTCGGTTGTAGAGAATAGGATTATTTTAATTACAAAATACCAAGTACTTAGCATTACATTAATTTATGGAATAACTTTTAAACAACAAACCAATGGTGAATACGTCTACCAAATTGATGTTTCAATATTCATATAAAATAAGCAGGCGCATGCGCACAATATATAGCACACTGCTACAATTAGGATCTCCTAAAATCATGGTTAAAAACTATTAGAAATTCTGGAAAAAGTTTAATACAAAAGTTGTAGCGAATTTTATGCTCTACAACTTTGCACTAGAACATTTTGTATTGAACCCTATGTGTCTTCAAAAAAGGCAAAAAGCCTAAATGTGTATATTTTTCGCCCTCTAGCGGCGACACTATGGGAAATTCCAAAAAATGTTGAAAACAAAAGTTCAAGGAAATTTAGTTCTCTACAACTTTGCATCAGTAAATTTTGCAGTAAAGAGCATTGTTTGTCCTCAAAATTTGAAAAACTACGGAAAACTTACATAAATATTTTTGCGCGCCCTCTAGTGGCGCAACTATGTGAAATTGCGGAAAAAGTGTGATATAAAAATTATAGGAAATTTTATCCTCTAAAACTTTGCATTATAACATTTTGCACCAAAGTGTATTGTTTGTCCATAACATTTATAAAAAGGCAAAAAATCTTACATCTGTATTCAATCAATGTCGGTCTTCTACTGTACCAATTTAAACCAAAAACCAATGGTCGCATTCGAGGCACACACCGACCCTTCGTACCAAATTTCAGCTTGATTGGTCAAACGGTTCGGCAGTTATCGTGGAAGATTACACACAGACACACAGACATACCATACTCTGGAAATGGTTTCAATCTTCTCGGGGGACCTCAAAATGGATATTTCCATCAATATCTCAATTTTTTTTGCTCGTTCACTATTCTTTAGCTTTGATGGGTCTGGGAAAGTAAAACATACTTAACGAGAGTATAGTTAAAATTATTTTTCTTTTTTAATATACCATTTATAATTTGTTTTTAAATAATTATTTTGCATTGCATAAAAAATATATATAATTAATGATAATCAAGACTTCATATAAAATACTTTTAACAATAATAATATCGTCCGTAGGCGTTACCAGAAAAATAACTATTAAAAGGTCAGTCAGACAAAATTGACTATTAAAAATCAAAAATTGCAACCCATTATGTTTCCGGTCGATGATATCATTTAAATATTTTCTAAATAAATTCCTCAAGTTCTTCATGATTCATAGCGTACGAATTCTCCGCAAGAATCTTCTTTTCTTCTTCATCCCAACACAGCTACACTTGCATCGTTGAAGTTGATTTTTGATAATTAACAATCAGGTCATGCAATCGACCTTGAGCTCGCGCGAATACCGCGAAAGGTGATTCATACCACGAGGAATCCGCGAGACACCGAAGAGTTCGATCCCCTTCGAAGGTGCATGCACCGTAATTCTTCGATTTTATCAGCGATAAATGCGGTTAAAAGAAGCAGAGATGGACTAGTTTTATTATCAAAATATAGATTTTTTTTAAGTAAGTCATACGGTGTAGAAAAAAAATATTTATAAACATATACATGGCAATTAAGGCATTTATATTTATAGATCTGTCTACACTTGTTTTGTTTTTAATTCATTAATGATACGTTACTATCGCGCACGTCCATGCAAATAAAGAAAAAATACAGATACGAACTCGAACTCATGATTTAAATACACACACACGATCTCCAGCTCTCATTTGCAAATATAATAACTGCCTGTCCTTACATAAAATGTGTTGTAATCTTATACATAATTTTATTTTTTTATTCGTTTATTTTCTTGAGTAATATTTTTATTTTTGTTGCAGGGATATCTGGCGCCTTGGAAAGCTGATCCTGATTCTCCGTTGGCTGAACATTTGTCGCATCTGTTTGGCAATTTAGAGAATATTTATAAATTTAACAAGTGAGTATTTAAATTTGTCTATTTTGTGGGAAAATAAGTTCTTTTTGTTTCTCAACATTTTTAATAATACTAATTAATAGTTATTTTTTATTTAAAAATAAACATGTTTCTACAATTGAAAAATGATGAAAAAATAGAACAGGGTACAGATAAAATTTAAAATACGTGTAAATTCAAATTTAATTTAATTAAAAAAATAATCAAGTTTACTATAATTTAGGTAATTTTTCAATTTATCCAAGAAATTATAATTATACAAATTTGTTAAAAAAATAATACAAAATACAACTCTCGCCTATTGGAGTCGCCATTTTGAATTTATTATTTTTGACAAAAAATATTCGTAATCTCGTACCCCAAAAACTTATTTTTTTCTTAACTATCGAAACCTAGACGAGATTTTTGAAGCCCTATGAATTTTTTTCAAAAAAATATTATATTACATATTAATGCAATTAAATTGAGTATTTTTTAAGAATTCTGGCAATAGAATTTTTATTTTTTAATTAACTATTGCAATTAAATAATTCTTTTTCATGAATTTGTGCATAATTCATTTTTTTATTTATTCTTATAATTTAATTCAATTTTTTTCATAAATTAATTTGTTCTTTTTAGTAATTATTGCGGTTAAATTTATGTTATAAGAATTCTTGTAAATAAATTTATGTTTTAGGAATTCTTGCCATTTAATTTCGTTCTTTCATGAATTATTATCATTAAATTAATTCTTTTTCATGAATTCTTGCATTTGAATTCAGTTTGTTTTGCAATTAAATAATTCTTTTTCATGAATTTGTGCATAATTCATTTTTTTATCAATTCTTGTAATTGAATTCAATTTTTTTCATAAATTAATTTGTTCTTTTTAGTAATTATTGCGGTTAAATTTATGTTATAAGAATTCTTGTAAATAAATTTATGTTTTAGGAATTATTGCCATTTAATTTCGTTCTTTCATGAATTATTATCATTAAATTAATTCTTTTTCATGAATTCTTGCATTTGAATTCAGTTTGTTTTGCAATTAAATAATTCTTTTTCATGAATTTGTGCATAATTCATTTTTTTATCAATTCTTGTAATTGAATTCAATTTTTTTCATAAATTAATTTGTTCTTTTTAGTAATTATTGCGGTTAAATTTATGTTATAAGAATTTTTGTAATTAAATTTATGTTTTAGGAATTCTTGCCATTTAATTTCGTTCTTTCATGAATTATTGTCATTAAATTAATTCTTTTTCATGAATTCTTGCATTTGAATTCAGTTTGTTTTACAAATTCTGGCAATTCATTAATTATCTTTTGCGAATTAAGGTACTTTTCAAGAATTCTTGAAATTAAATTGGTTTCTTATAAGTCTTGCAATTACATTTACTTTTCTTGAATTCTTGAAATTAAATATTAAATCTTTTTCAAGAATTCTTGCAGTTAGATTCATTATGTTCATAAATTTATGCAGTTCAATTTATTTTTCATCGATTATTGCAATTATATTTGTAGTTTAATAAACACTTGCAATAACATTAAGAAGATATATTGCAATTAAATTTAATTTCAAGAATTCTTGCAATTTGTTTCTTTCATAAAATCAAATATAATTTTTTTTCCCTGAATTCTTGCAATTCAATTTATTAATTCTGGATTCTACAATTAAATTCATTAATTCCATGCATTCCTGCAATTTAATTATTGTTTTTATGAATTCTTGCAATGCAATTTATTTTTCATGAATTCTTGAATTTAAACTGAGTATTTTTCAAGAATTCTTGCAGTAACATAAATTTGTTTATTTCATAAATTTCTGCAATTAAATTTCATAAATGTATTCAGCTCAATTTATTTTTCAGAAATTATGAAATTATGTTTGTATTTTGGTACATTCTTGTAATAAAATTAATTGTTTTTATTGCATTTTTGCAATTAAATTTTAATTCATTTATGAATTGTTACAATAAAATTTATTGGTGGATTTTAATTTATTTTTTAACAGTACTTGTAATTGAATTGGTTTTTTTTTCATAAATTCTTGCAATAAAATTAATTTGTTTTTTTTTGTAATTATTGAAGCTAAATGTATTTTTCAAGAATTCTTGCAATTAAATTTATTTTTTAGGAATGCTTGTAATTAGTTTCTATTATGAATTTTTGTAATTACATTAACTCTTTTTCATGAATTCTTGCATTTCAATTGAGTTCGTTTTGAAATTCTTGCAATTAAAATTGTTTTTTTATAAATTCTTGCAATTAATTAAATATATTGCAAATTACATTAGTTTTCAAGAATTCTTGAAATTAATATACTTTTTTTGAATTCTTGCCATTACATTTACTTAGTTTGAATTCTTGAAATTAAACTTCAAGAATTCATGCTTACAATAACATATTTATGAAGTTCAATTTGTTTTTCAGCGACTTTTGCAACTGCATTTGTATTTTAGTAAATTCTTGCAACTAATTCTTTTTTACGACATTTTTCAGTTAAATTTTAATTCTTTCATAAATTTTTACACTTAAATTCATCTTTTTAATGTACATGAATTCATTTTTTATCAATTTTTGCAATTGAATTAAAAAAATTTTTTTCATAAATTCTTGCAATAGAATTAATTTGATTTTTTCTTCTAATTATTGCAGTTAAATTTATTTTTCAATGATTCTTTTCGTAAATTCTTGCAATTAAATTTATGTTTTAAGAATTTTTCAATTTAATTTGTTTCTTTCATGAATTCTTGCATTTCAATTGAGTTTGTTAGCTAATTCTTGCAAATACATTTGTTTTTCATAAATTCTTGCAATTAAATATCTTGCAAATGAAGTTATTTTTCAAGAATTATGGAGTTAAAATTATTGGTTAGCTATTATTGCAATTATATTTGTATTTTAGTAAATTCTTGCAATTAAATATATTTTTCAAGAATTCTTGCCGTTAAATTGCGTTTTTTTAATTCTTTCAATTATACTTATTCTGTATGAAATCTTACACTTAAAATTATTTTTTCATACATTCTCGCAATAAACTTCAATTAGATAGATTTTATTTATGATTTTTTGTAACCAAATTAATGTTTTTGATGAATTCTTGCAATTATATTTATTTTTTATGAGTTCTGTCAATTAAATTCACTATTTTGCAAGAATTCTTGAAATTAAATTAATACTTTTTTATGAATTTTGCAATATAATTTATTCGTCTACGGTAGTCTCTCTGTACTGGCTTTAAAGGGGTATTACACCTTCAGGCCTGATTTTCGACTCTAGTTCCAAGAATTAATTCTGAAGGAACCAATAAAGATATGCAGATACATTTTTTTTGTTCAATTTGTACTTTATTAAACTTTAAGAATACAATTTAAAATTATAACGTTTTCCAAATTCGCGACCTTAGATACTTGACTGAATAAAATAAGAGCCCAGTTTGTGGCAAGAAAATGTCCATCCACTTTACCTAAAACAAAATTTCTAATTGTTATCACGTTAGCTATAGCCTAACGGGTGGGTTTTTTAAAATTTTGAATTTTCTGCAAATGGGCGACAACGTCAAAAATGTTTTTTTTTGTCTGTTTTTGTAGCTATCCGACGTTATTATTAAAAAAATAAGTCGATAAGTTAAATAGTTTTTCAAATTCTTGGCACAAAGTTGATGGAGTAAAACTTACTCTATACTAAAATGCTAACCTAAGAAAATGGCCATTCCACTGCGCAAGAAAGCTGCCCGAACTTTTCTTGCCAAACATTCCTGATTCGTTGAATCATATACTCATGACTTGTTGGTACACTTTGTCCTTCAGGTATCCCCACAAAAAAAATTCTACCGAAGTCGGATCTGGTGTTATGGCTGGCCAATTTATCGGACCAGCTCTACCGATCCAGCGACCGTGGAAATCACGATCAAGTACGTCGCGTGCTAATACCGAAAAATGCACCGGACAACCGTCATGTTGAAACCACATGTTCTGTCACATTTCTAAACTTACGTCTTCAAGTAACTATGGCAGTTCATTGCCTTGGTACATTTCACCATTTAAATTGCCTTCAAAGATGTGGGGACCGACGGGTTTGTCGCCAATTATCCTGCACTTCACGTTGATAGACCAACGACGCTGATTCTCAACCTGACAAAGCCAGTGTGGGTTTTTAACACTCCAATAATGCATATTATGTCCATTAACAGTTCCATGATTTTTAGAAGTTGATTCGTCAGAAAATAATACCCAAGGAAAGAAATTACGATTCATGTGTATTTGTACCTTTACCCAGTGACAACATGTTTTTCGAAATCATCGCCATAAAGTTCTTTTTGCAAAGATACATGGTAAGGATGATATTTATGGGATTTTAAAATTCTCAGTACGGAAAAACGCACATATCTGAGATATTAATGTTTCGATTTGGCACATTTTTATAAGAATTGAACAATTCAGAATTTTTTCTCCAAACTTTTAAGCGAAAGAGAAAATATACAAACATCTGGCAATGACAAATCCTTTGCGAAAAGACTTTTCGCCAGGAGGTGAGCTCGACCGCCGCTGAGTCCCATGAAAGGACCGTCCTCGGCCGTGTTCTTGTCTCTAAAAATTACATAATACGTCGAATTCGACAAAATTGTTTTTATAACATATTTCTAACATCTTCTAGATGATAAATATTCAAAAAAAAATGAATTTCTGAAATTCTCAAGGTGCAAAACCCTCTTAACCCTACTTCCTAATGTCTGTATCATTCTTAATTCATCTCTATGCTCATCGACAGTATTCTCAACTTGACCCATTGCGAATAGAACACAGTAATCGCGGGGTTCTTTGTATTTAAATCGCAGTGAATTTTTGCTTTAATCGCAGAAAAGTTTACTCTCGGTTATCTCGATATAAAATCTGTCGAAGTATCAGCCAGTGTTGCCAATCTGCGGGTAATTACCCGATTTTCGGGTATTTTCCAGCTCTGTGGGTATTCTTGTGGGCATTTAAATTTTGCGGGTAAAATTCGGGTATTTCCTTTCATCTTTATATTATGTCAATTATTCACCGTTTTGATGTTTTGTGGGAGTGAGGCTACTACCTTTCAACCTAAAAATTACCACTACAGCTATCTAATTTCTCAAAAAATACATAAAAATAATAATTGGTTTGCATTGCACTTGGCAATACTTCCACATAATTCACATCAGACGTCAACGTCAAATAGGAAAGCAGAAAATAGCCCTGGCAGGTGAGGCCTCAAAATGGAAAAAGAAGAAGAATATTATTTATTCTCCATTTAAGATTAACGCTCTGGTTTGTGTTGCATTTGCATGTTGCAATTTGTGTTGTAATCATGCTGTATACATTAATACACTGAAGAATAACCCAGTTTCTAAGTAATTGGCGCCGAATTAAAATATTACCCGCCGTAGGCGCAGGGGAGATAATCTCTGACAAACACTTCAAATTGTAAGTGGGTAAAATACGGGTATTTTGGGATTGTACGCGGGTCAAAGTTGCGGGTATTTTGTTGATTTGTCATTGGCAACACTGGTATCAGCGGTCTTTCCCCTTCGGGCCTTTTCCTACTGTAAATCCTTACTTAAAGACCAAAATTTTCTTAGATAAATCATTAATTCTCCAGCTAAATATGATTTAGGGAATACACCGTTCTGTAGCTCACATATTTCATCTTCCATGAACATAAAAGTCCTATTAATGCACCGTTTGCGCCTTCAGCATCAACATGTGTTCCTCTTCTCATATATTCTCTATTAAACCGACGTAACTTGCAATATATTACACGCAAAATCTTACAGTGGGCGGTCACGCAAATACAAATAAAGCTTTTTTCGATATACGAGGTTCTTTTTATTACGTACCCACTTCATTTTCATTATGTCTGAAGTGATAAAGTTCTTTGTTAAGTTGGGATTTAAATATTTTTACTTACTGCGTATGGCGAATTTTTTTCTCGAAACCATAAATCTTGAAATAAATCCGCGCAAGGTGGTACGAAGCGTGAATGTGTTCAAGAAGACCAGTTGTAATCGAATGAATTATTTATACGGGAATTTTTTTGAAAAATACACTCATTAAATCAATCCATTTAAACGGTAGCTAAAATTACTATAATTGTAAATTTTTTGAAACTGGTTGTGCAATTTGTTTATTTCATGAATTTTTACAATTAAATCAACTGTTTTGATCAAATTCTAGTAAGAAAATTTAGTTGTCATGAATTCTTATCATTAAATTCCGTATTTCCAAGAATTATTGCAATTAAATTGGCTTCTTCCATGAAATATAAGATTAAAATTGATTGTTATGAAATCTGTTATATAAATTAACTGTTTTTCATAAATTATAAATAATTTTTTTGGGATTATTACAATTAATTTCAGTATTTTCAATAATTCTTGTAATTAAATTTGTTTCTGTTATGAATTATTTTAATTAAATTATTTTTTGATGAATTATTGCAATTATTGATCTTTCATGAATTTTTGCAATAAAATTGAGTTTTTTCATGAATTCTAGCAATTAAATTTATTTTTTAAGAAATCTTGCAGGTGTATCTGCCTTTTTCATGAATTCTTGCAATTAAATGGTCCTTTTTTATAAGTTCTTGTAATTATAATTGTTATTTATGAATTTCTTTTCAATTAAAGTTTCTGTCATGAATTCTTATAATTAAATCTTGTGGCGGACTAACATTATTTCGAATTTTTTGGGATTATTACAATTAATTTCAGTATTTTCAAGAATTCTTGTAATTAAATTTGTTTCTGTTTTGAATTATTTTAATTAAATTATTTTTTGATGAATGATTACAATTATTGGTCTTTCATGAATTTTTGCAATAAAATTGAGTTTTTTTATGAATTCCAGCAATTAAATATATTTTTTAAGAAATCTTGCAGGTGTATCTGCCTTTTTCATGAATTCTTGCAAGTGAATGCTCCTTTTTCATAAATTCTTGTAATTAGAATTGTTATTTATGATTATTTTTCAATTAAAGTTTCTTTCATGAATTCTTGTAATTAAGTCCCGTGGCGGACTAACATTAGTTCGTCATTGTGGCGATTTGTACCGACAGACCATCTCCACAAGAGCCATAAATCCTCAATTTACTGACAGCGGTAAAAATATAAAAAAAAAACATAATCTCATATGTACCTAATCTTGTATAATACTTTTTTCTTTAGTAAGAGGACACTTTTTGCCCTTTGGTGATCGCCACCGCGCCTCAATGGTCAGTCCGCCACTGATTAAATCAATTGTTTTTCGTCAATTCTTGCAATTAAATTGGTTTCTTTCATGAAGTCTATTATATAAATTAATTCTTATTGATGAATTCTTGTAATACATTTTTTTTCTACTATGAAATTAAATTAAATCTTTTTACGAATCAAAAACTATTTAATTTTCATGAATTTTTACTACTAAAACTGTTTTTCAGGAATTCTTGCAATGAAATTTGTTTTTTGTTATGAATTCTTGCAATTAAATGTGTTTATCTTATAAATTCTTTTAATTCAGTTATTTTTCATATGAATTATTGCAATTCTTTATTTTCCATGAATTTTTGCAATGAAATTATGTTTTTTTCATGAATTTTAGCTATTAAATTTATTTGCAAGATGTATTTGCCTTTTTAATGAATTATTGCAATTAAATGGTGCTTTTTCATAAATTATTGCAATTAGCATTGTTTTTCATAAAATATACAATAAAATTAATTATTGTTTATGATTTTTGTTTTCAATAAAAATTGTTTATTTCATGAATTCCTATATCTAAATCAATTGTTTTTCGTCAATTATTGCAATTAAATTATGTATTTTTTATGAATTCTTGGAATTCAATTTATTTTATGCCATTATTACAATTAAATTTAGTATTTTCAATAATTCTTGCCATTAAATTTGTTTCTTTTATGAATTTTTGTAATTAATTTTCTTTGTACTATGAATTCTTTCAATTAAATTAAATCTTTTTTACAAATCACTGCAACTATTTAATTTTCATGAATTTTTGGCGTAAAATTGAATTTTTTTCCTGAATTCTTACAATTAAATGATCTTTTTTTAATAAATTCTTGTATATGCAATAAAAAAAATTTGTTTTAGTGTATTATTTGTTTTGTCATGAATTCTTACAATTAAACCAACTGTTTTTCGTGAATTCTGGCAATTAAATTTGTTTCTTCCATTAAATTAATTGTTTTTTATGAAGTTTTGCATGTTTACTTATTTTTCATGAATTTTTGCATTAAAATTTCGTTTCTTCATGAATTTCAGCAATTAAATTATCCCTTTTTACGAATCACTTTTAGAATTATTTTTCATAAAATATGCAATAAAAATAAATTTTTGCTATGAATTTTTTTTCAGTTAAAGTTTCTTTCATGATTACAATTAAACAAACTATTTTTTGGGAATTCTTGCAATTAAATTTGTTTTTTGTTATGAATTCTTTTAATTCAATTTGTTTATGTTGAATTGGGAATTTGGAACCTTTGGTTTTCAACGATGTTGAAGAATATCGTCACCACTAACCAAAACTACACTTTTTAAAACACTCTACGTACGTTTCGATAACTACGTTAGCATCATCAGGAGTCGATGATAAGTGTTTTAAAAAGTGTAGTTTTGGTTAGTGGTGACGATATTCTTCAACATTGTTTATGTTGAATGAATTCTTTTAATTCAATATTTTTTATCAATTATTGCAATTATTTATTTTAATTTGTTTAAATCTTCATTATATAATGAAGATTTAAACAAATTAAATTGTTTTATTTCATCGTGTAGTATGGATCTTCATCAAGTAAAAGCCTCATCTATTCAATTTTATTAAATTTATTTATATGAATTGTTAGTAATTCTTGTAATTAAATTTGTTTCTTTTATGAATTTTTGTAATTGATTTTATGAATTTATTCAATTAAATTAAATATTTTTTCTGAATCAATGCAACTATTTAATTTTCATGAATTTTTGCAGTAAAATTGAATTTTTTTCATGAATTCTTCCATTTAAATGATCTTTTTTTAATAAATTTTTGTATATGCAATAAAAAAAATAGTTTTTGTTTATGATTTTTTTTTATTAAAATTGTTTTGTCATGAATTCTTATAATTAAACCATTCATTTTTGTTTATGAATTTTCTTCAATTACAGTTTCTTTCATGAATTCTTTAATTTAAATTTCTTTTTCATTAAATTCAGTATTTTTTAATAATTATTGCAATTAAATTTATTCCTTTTATGACTTCTTACAATAAAATTTATTTCTTTTATAAATTCTTGTAATTAAATTCGGTTCTTTTATTAATTTTTGTAATTATATTTGTTTCTTTTATGAATTCTATCAATTAAATTAAATTGTTTTAACGAATTTTTGAAAGTTTTTGTCATGAATTTTACGAATTAAATAATCCCTTTACATAAATTCTTGTAATTAGTATTGGTTTTTAAAAAATATGCAAGAAAATGAATATTTGTTTATGAATTCTTTTAATGAAATTGTTTATTTCATGAATTTTTGTAATTAAAATATTTCTTTTCCATGATTATTTGATTCGCTCCTTGACGTACATCTACTTTTATACCAAATTCTTTGCTTATTTTTTGCAGACAACAAATGAAATACTGAGTTCAGAGTTCAGTCTTTCGCCCGACCAGAATTAATATCCGCTAGTGCGTCAATAAACCCAGTAAAAAAATAATTTTCCTATTCCTAAATAAACTATTAATAGCAGCAAATCTAAAAATTGCATTTTTTTTTCATTCCAGATCGTTTTTGGAAGACTTAAAACAAGCCGAAGGTGAAGCCACCAAAACCGCCAATTGTTTTTTACATCACGATTCCGGCTTTTCAGTGTACAACGACTATTGTCAAAACTATCCGCGCACTATGGATATTTTGGGAAAATTAACCAGAGATGAAAAAATGGCCGCCTTGGTTCGCGAAAAACAAATCGCCTTGGGTCATGCTTTACCTTTGGGTTCCTACCTATTAAAACCTGTACAAAGGATACTGAAATATCACCTGTTACTACAGGTGAGTTTATACTTTGTTTAATTTTTATTGCTAACATTTTAATATTATTATATTTATTAATAGCGTTTATCAAAACAATGCGAATCAATCCACAAACCAGCGGTGGATTTGGCCCTTACCACGATGACGGGCATAGCCTCGGATATAAATACGATGAAAAGGAAGCACGAACATGCAGTACGCGTTCAAGAGATCCAAGCACAACTTTACGGCTGGAACGGGCCCGATTTGACGGCCTTGGGAGAGCTCATAGCCGAAGGGACGTTTAGGGTAGTCGGAGCTAGAGGAAGAAGGCACGTTTTCCTTTTCGAGAAGGTTTTATTGTTGGCGAAAAATAAACAAGGCGGTGCGTTGGCGTATAAGAGCCATATTATGGTGAGTGAGAAATGATACAGCTATGAAGAATTTTTATCAAAAATCTTTTTTTTAGACTTCGAATTTGATGTTGGTAGAGCAGGTACGAGGAGAGCCTCTGTCGTTTCAAGTCATCCCCTTCGATAATCCGCGGTTACAGTCGACGTTGAAGGCGCGATCGCCGCAACACAAGAGAGAATGGACGTTGCAGTTGAAGAGAGTCATTCTGGAAAATTACAACGCCGTAATTCCGAATCATGCCAGACAATTAGTTATGCAGTTGGGCCAAGACTTGCATGAAACTGGTGAGTAACAAAAATATGATTTTTTTTAGTCGTTTGTTAATTTCAATCTAGTGATTTTTTAATGGTTCTTATGACGTTTTAATAATTTTTTAATGGTTATTACTGTGTTATTAGAAAGTTTTTGAATCTCACCCGCTAACTGCAACGTTAACATTATTCCATAGTTCAGCTTATGGAATGCGTTAGCGTGACCGTTAGCGGGTGAAATGCAAAAAATCTCTATTATCAATGTTTGTTACTTTTTAAGTATATTTTGGCTAAGTTTGAATGGTTCCTTGTTAAATTTTAGCTTTTTTAAGGGTTCCTGCATATATTTTTTTTCAGTTGTTTACTGTAATTTTCAATCATATTTTGTCAATTATTATCGGTTTTTATTACGTTTTAATAGTTTTTTAACGGTTAGGTTAGGTTTATCTATTTTTACTTGTTCCTGTACAGTTTTTTAACGGTTCCTATATAGTTTTTTTATCGGTTCCTGTACAGTTTATTTTCAATTGTTTGTTGTCATTTTCAATCATATTTTGTGATTTTTTAACGGTTTAACTTTTAACGATTTTTAACTCTGTTTTAACTGTATTTTTAACAGTTTTTTCCAGTTTTTAAATATATTTTGATAAATATTTACAAGTTTCCTATAAAATTTTAGCAATCCTGAAATGTTAACACTGTTTTTGAAATTTTTAACCCTTCTTTATTAAATTTTTAGAGATGTTGCAGCTCTTTGAGCAATTTTTAATGATTTCTTTTTAAACTTTCAATTGTTAACAGTTATGACAGATTTTTAACAATTTTAAATATTTTTGTTTTCATTAACGGTTTCTGAAACATTTTAACCATTTTTATAACATATTTAAGCAGCTTTTGTGGTTCTTTGGGAGCAATTTTTAACGGTTTTTATTCAAAATATTTGCAGTAATTAACGGTTTTTTTTATAATTTTTTAACGTTTTGTAATATTTTTCAATTTTGATAATATATATTTTACGCATATTTATATATCAAATAAATTTTAAGTTACGTTAAATTATTTTTTCAGACAGTTTGCGTGGATTGGTGAATTTTTTTTAACAGTTTGCAAGTATAGTAGGTGGTGTGTTTTTTCAATGAAGACAGTTACGTGATGCAAAAATCCGGGGTTTGTACATAGTTTTATCGCTGAAAAATCGTTGCTTTTTCATCTTTCATCTTTGCTCTATTCAAATTTTCAATCAATTCGATTTTTTTATTATTTAATTGTTAAATAAGATTTAGTAAAAAGATAAATTCCTATTTTTCGCATTTTTTGCATCATTCTGTTCGTCTTTTCTATTAACAATGGCGTTTGTTGAATGTTACTAATATCATTATTTTTTTAGAGTTACTTGTATTATTTTTTTAGAGTTACTTGTATTATTTTTCCCAATAATTGTTAATCTAACCGTTACTTTTTGAGACTTAAAATATTTTTTACCGTTTTAACTATTTTGCCGCTCTTTTTATCAATGTAACCGTAATACATCACATTTTTTTGTGATATATTAAAGTTATAAGTTTAATAGCTATTTTTAGCAATTTAGCCATTTGCCATTTTTATTATTTTAACCGTTACTTCCAATTTTTTGGATTTTATTAGTTTTCTTGCTTTTTGTATCAATTTGACCGCACTTCTAATTTTTTTGCCTGCTTTAATTAAACAACTTCTAATAACTTTTTCAATTAATTTTTAATGATTTATTTCTTTCTTTTAACAGTTTTTTGCGACGTATTTTTGCCATTTGCTATTTTTATTAATTTAAATTTGGTCCCTTTTTAAGTCTTTAAATATTTTTAGCAGTTTGTGCACATCTTCTAGCAGTTTTTTGCTATTTTTATTATTTTTTCGACTTCAAATATATTTTAACGGGATTTTCGCTATTTTTATCAGTTAAACCGTTAGGTTTAGCGGTTTTAAAAGTTGGTCACACATTTTTATCCATTTCACTGTTATTTTTATCCGTTTTTTGCGTTTTAAACAATAGTTGTGTCGCTTTTTTGATCAATTAGCCTTTACTTCTAATAGTTTTCTGTTAGCCACCTTTTAAAAGTTTAGTTACTAATTTTGCTATTTTAACCGTTTAACATGTTTTTTTGTCTTCTGTAAATATGTTTAATCGGTTTCGGCACTTCTTTTTTGCTGATTTAAACATTCTTTTGACAGCTTAATCGCTTTTTTATCAGTTTAGTTGCTATTCTTAATACTTTTTTATCTTATTTAAACGTATATAAAAACTTTGTTGGTATTTTTATCAATATGACCCTTAATTTTATCATTTTGTTTGTTAACGGTTTGCCAATATTTTTATTCATTTAACCGTTATAGTTACAATTTTTCTTGTGTCGTTGAAAGCTTTAAGCTACGGTTAACAGTCTTTATGTTTTCATATATTTTTTAACGGTTAGCTGCTATTTTATCAGTTTTACCGTTGTAAACTGTTGCATCTTTTAGAGGTTTAATCGCTATTGTTAGTACTTAACCATTATTTTTAACAGTTTTAATAATATTCGAATATTACCTAATGGTTTAGGTGTAACTTTAAGCAGTTTATTGTAACTGTAACCAGAACTGGGGCGTTACTAAAAAAAGTAACGCGTGACTTTACCGTTACTTTTGCTAAAAAGTAACGCGTTAGATCAACGTTACCGTTACTTTTTTTTAAAAAGTAACGATTTATTCGTTACTTTCCAAAAGTAACGCGTTACTTTTAAAGTAATAACACGTTACTTTTCTATATATTCTTCTTGTTCCATGTCTTCTCGTTCTTTTATTTTCCATCTTAAAATTTATCGCCGCCATTATTGCATTTACAAACAAAGTTTTCAAATAAAAGTTGTATGATTATAAGCGTGATTTTTTAAAATGCTATCCAGAACACAGTGGCGCGCGAAATCGAGGGGGTACAAAAAACAATAACATGATTGTACATCAAAAAGCAGAAACAAAAGAGAAAAACCTTGGTTTAAAACTAACGATTCACTTTTTAGTAACGCGTTACTTTTGCAGTAACGCGTTATTGTAACGAAGTAACGATTTCGCGTTACTTTTACAAAGTAACTCAATTACCGTTACTTTTTGCACACTTTAAAAGGTAACGAAATTACTAGTAACCGCGTTACATTTAGTAACGCGTTACTGAAAAGTAACGTTTTAGTTTCGTTACTCCCAGCTAAACATCTTTTAAAACTTTAGTTGCCGTTTTATCAATTTAACCGTTACCTTTGATTACAAATATAACGGTTTTAGCTGTTTTTATCAGATTATCCTATATTTTTTACAACTTTAAATATGTTTAAAGGTTAAATCGTTATTGCTATTAATTTAACCGTTACTTCTAATATAATTTTATAAGTTTAAATATTACTTGATGGCTTAGTCGTTACTTTTAGCATTTTCATTTAATGTTATGTATCTTTTAAAGGTTATATGTTTTAATTTTTATTAACTTATAATTTTTGACAGATTTTTGGAGCTACAACAAATTTTTTAATAGTTTGGTTATTTTTTTGAATTAACTGTTAGTCTTAACAGTTTTTTGTAACTTTAAACAACTTTAGGATTAATTGTTATTAATATAACCGTTATTTTTGAAAGTTTTTTGGTACCTCTATATATTTTTTACTGTTTCTCAGTTATTTTTATCCATTTATCTATTACTTTTATCATGTTTTGGCTACTTAGCCATTACTTTTAACAGGTTTTCCAATGTAATTTTCTCCCAATTTATTTTTGACATTTTTTTAAGACTTCTCGATATTTTTTCTTTCAGAAGACACTAACAACGACAAATGGTCCCCCCTAAAACAAAATTCCACGCCTCACTACTTGGAACGACGAAGTCGCGTGCGTAAAACGCGCGACTTCGGTAACCGACGAGCTGCCTCGCAGGACCGAACCTTCCCGACTCTAACGAACTGGCGCCGAAAGTCCGAACCGAGCATGGTACCGCAATACAACCCAGTCAAATCCAACTCCAAGATCAATAAACCGAAGAAAAGCAAAGACACGCAAAGCGCCACTTTCTATACGGATTTATCCGACTCGGAAAATTGTCCTGACGAATCTTTGGAGAATTTAAAAGAAGATGGAGTTGAATTAGCCGAAGAAGCTTTGAAAGAAGAAAAGACTGAAAACGATTGCGTTAAAACGAATTTAGAGAAGATTGTTTCCGATATTTTACTGCAGAATCAGAATTTCCATAAAGCGTTCTACAGGCAAGTTAGTAGGAAGAGTGTAACTAGCGATCCTACATCGACGTGGTGTGAAGAAAAAGTAAAATTACCGACGAAGGCGGATTCGCTGCCGAGATCTTTTCAGCTGTATGATCAGCCTAATGGAAAAAATGGTGTGAACGATTGTAAAAATGAGCGATTGGTGCTCGATATGTCGTTGAAAGAGAATCCTGATACCGATATTGAAGAACAACAAGAAAAGTAAGCTACAATTTTTTTGGTTTTTTTTTTTTTAATTTAAATTTACAGCTAGCTGTTTGGAGCTAAATTATTTATTTTTATCTGGAGATACATTTTAATTTATTTGAATAATTCTTTTTTATTTTATTTTTCAAAATTCAACATTTTTTGGTTGTTTTTAGATATTTTTTAGAAGTTTCACTTATTATTTTTTTTATTATTTTTTGCGTTCTATCTTATTTATTTTTTGATATGTAAGGTAGTTTTTTGATATTCCAAGTAATTCTAAGCCTTTCGATTTTTTTCTTCTTCTACTTTTTTCCCACTTTTGATTATTTTTTTCTTAAAATTCCCTAAATTGATACATCCTAAATAATAATATTTTTAGCGATCTTTCTTCTCAACTTGACGACGCCGAGCACCCCGATCACAAAATTTACCGAAAAACCGCCATTCGCTTCAGCATCCTTCAAAGGATCCGCCACATCATGTCGGAAGAGCAGCGGCGAACCCAAAAATGTCATATTTACAAACAAGGCTCCAAAAGTATGGGCGAAAAAATCGCCCATCCAGACTACGTCGATCCCCAAAAATTATTTTGTGGTAAGTCAAGAAATAGTAAATGTTTGTTTTTTCGGTAAATGTTTGTTGCAGAAAATATTTATTTCGTTATAGTAAATGTTTGCTATGTTAGGGTAAATGTTTGTTGTGATTCAGAAAAATTAGATTTCTTCCTAAATGTTTATTTTTGTTGTAGTAAATGTTTGTGTTGATGCAGTAAATCTATATTTATTGCAGGAAATGTTTGTTTTGTTACAAAAATCTTCTTTTTTTTGATACATTAAATGTTTTCAATAGAGTAAATGTTTTTCCCAGAAATGTTTGTTTATAGGGAATGTTTAAATAAATGTTTGTATTGGTGCAGTAAGTTTGTTTTCTTCCAAGATATTAGTTTTGTTACATTAACTATTTGTTTTAATTCAGTATTATTATTATTGCAGTAAATGTTTGTTTAAATACAGTAAATTGTATTGTCAATGCAGTAAATGTTTTTCTCCTGAAATATGTGTTTCAGTATAGTAAATGTTCAATGTAGTATGTTTCTTTTTTGACAGTAACGTTTGTTTTCTTTTTAAATCGCTTGTTTTTGTTACAGTAAATATTTGTTTTGATGAAATAAACGTTTGTTTTGATGCACTAAATGTATATTTGTTACAGTAAATGTTGGTTTCGGTGAAGTAAATGACATTTTAAATCAGGCACGGATCCAGGCGCTTGATTTGAAGGGGGACGATTTTAGCTAATTTTTAATCACAGTGTTACCCTTCCAGGGAAATCGTAATGCAAACGCGTAACAGTGTTGACTACAAAAAGTGTTGTATAGCAGTTTAATGTTTTTATTTTCATGAATTTTTTTCAAATTTTTATTCATCTATTTGGGATCCCCCTCCTTAAATCCGTGTGTGTTTTTAATGCAGTAAATGTTCGTTTTCATCTGAAATATCTATCTTGTTATAGAAAAGGTTCATTATGTTACAGTAAAAAATGTTTGTTATGTTACCGTAAATGTTTGTTATGTCACAGTAAATGTTTTTTATGTTACAGTAAATTTTTGTTATGTTACCGTAAATGTTTGTTATGTCACAGTAAATGTTATGTTACAGTAAATGTTTGTTATGTTACCGTAAATATTTGTTGTCACAGTAAATGTTTGTTATGTTACAGTAAATGTTTGTGCACTAAAGTTTGTTTGTTTTGATGCAGTAAATATTTGTTTTATACGAGTAAATATTTATTTTGGTATAGTAATTTGTATTTTTAATGCAGTAAAAGTTTTTTTTGCTTTGGAAATATTTGTTTCGCTAGAGTAAAACTTTACTGTATTACAGCAAATGTTTGTTTTAAGGTAGTAAATGATTGTTTTGGTGTAATAAGAATATTTTTTGTAGCAAACGATTTGTTTTTTCTGCAGTAAATGTTTATTTTAGTGTAGTAAATGGTATTTAAAATGCAGTAAATATTTGTTTCCATGCAGTTAAGTCTATTTTTCTACCAACATTTTTGTTTTCGTTACAATACATGTTTGTTTTGATGCAGTAAATATTTGTTTTGGTCCAGTTAATGTTTCTTGTCAGTATAGTAAATGGTATTTTTAATGTAGTAAATGTTTGTTTGCTTTGACAATATTTGTTTCGCTACAGTAAATCTTACTGTGTTACAGTATATATTTGTTTTATTCCTAAATGTTTGTGTTAGTTACAGGACATGTTTGTTTTAACGGAGTAACTGTTGTTTTGGTGCAATAAATGTATATTAGTTGTAGTAAACATTTTGTTTTTTTTTGTTATATTAAATATTTATTTTGGTGCAGTAAATGGTGTTTTTGTTTCGTTATAGGAAATGCATTTTATGTTACAGTAAATGTTTGTTTCCATGGAGTAAATTGTATTTTTAATGAAGTAAATGCTCGTTTTCATTCGATATAGATATTATGTTTGTTTTTTTCAAAAATATTGATGCAGTAAAATTTGTTTTTCAACCTTTGTTTGTGTTACAATTTGTTTTGATGCCGTAAATGTTTGTTTTGATGCAGTTGTTTTGTTGCAGTAAATATTTGTTTCTGTTCCCTAAATGATATTTTCAATGCAGTATTTTTTTTAATTTTCTTCTGAAATATTTGTTTTGATGCAGTAAAGTTTGTTTTATTACATTACGTGTTTTTGAAGCAGTGTTACTATTTTCGACTGTCATGCTAGGGCTAAAGGGCTTAATTAGACCTCATTTTTTATTTTCCCGCTGCAGAGTCTCGCTGCATATGTTGTATATGTATAGACTAAGGCACAAAGTGCGTAATGCGTAGGCAGATTGAATTAGGTCGAATTATATAAAAAACTTAAAAAAATTTGAAAAAAGAATCATAAATTTCGTCATAAACTTTAAATATTTCAAAAACTTCAAATATATCAAAGTCACACACAATTTTATATTTAGTAAACAATGATTAATTTTTTTAATTAAACATATGCTAATTGTATTTGAATAAACGTTAATTTCTATACAGGTTCGGCGAGTTGTAGTCAAATCGATCTCACCGAAGACAAAAACGAAGAGGACGGCGACACGTTGGGTGAACCCGAACGACTCGATTTGTCGATCAATGAAAATGACGTACTTAACGAATTAGAAAAACGTTTAAACGGCGACAGTAGCTGCGTTAATGATACTGGCCAGAGCAGTACGCTCGACTCTAGTCACTCCTTTAATTCTAGTCATAATTCCGATGGTTATTACGAGAGTATTCTTGAGGATTCTTTAAAGGAAGAATACGTTAAGGATGCCACAGGAAAATTGGTGAGTTAAATAATATATTTTAGTTAAATTTTTTGTCTCGTACCAGTAAATTTTTATTTTTTTCTATATTAAAAAAATAGGATATTTAATAATATTTTTATTGCAATAGTCCATAAAAAAATTAAATTTAATTGTAAGAATCTCTAAAAAGGGGTCGTCCATAAAATACGTTATTCAGAATTTTACCTTCTTGGACACCTCCCTTCCCCATCGTCCCGCTTTCAGTGACCCCCTAACAAATATTACGTCATAAAAGCCAGCCCAACCCCCTATAAATTATTTCTTGCCATTAAAAATAGCATACAGATGAATAATATACAATATTTCAATTGAGAATGACTTTCTATCGTAATGAAAAAAAAAAAAATTAAGAACTGTGAACCTCACAGTTCTTTAGACCCCACCTCAATTTCGTCACGCTCAGCGATACCCCTTAATTCCCCTAATTTGCGAACGTATTTTATGAACGCTCCCAAATTGATTTAATTGCAAGAAATCCGAAAAATAATTGTAAAAACAAAATTTATTTACAATAATTTAAGAAAAAAACAGAGTTGAAATGTCACTGTAAGAATCAGAAAATATATCAATAGTATTTCAAGAATTTTTTAAAAATCTTATTTATTAGCGATACCTGACAAATTAATTTAATTGCCTGAAAATATATGAATTTTATTGTAAAAATCCTCAATAAAGTTGAATAGATGAAAATAAAATATTTGTATTAAAGACAATTTTAGTTTCAAGAAAAATCCAATTTTATTGCAAAAATATCTAAAAAATTCTTATTTAATTAGAAGAATAGCTAAAAAAGATTTCCTGAAAAAAACTCAATTTAGCGAGAGTCCCTGAAAAATTTACTAAAAAAATAAATTTAATATTTTTAAGAAATCTTCTTTAATTTGTTTGTTCCGAGTGCATTTGCCTAGTCGGTGCTGGTGCCAAGGGCCTTTGTGAGTTTGTTACGTTAGCGTAACTTTTTGTAAGCGTTGTCCTGGGCAAGAATCCTGATAGAACATTTAATTTCAAAATTTGATGAAAAACATTTAATAGTGAAAATATTTGAAAAAGCGATTTAATTGAAAATGTTTTATACAGATAAAATAATTTTAAAAATCTTTAAAAAATAAATTTCAATTGCAAAAATTAGTTTTCTTGTCTGATTTCATGTAAATAAATAAATTTTATAATAAGAATAATTCTGGAAGAACAAACTGGAAAACAAATGTAATTTTGAAAATCTCAAAAAATCGAATTAAAGAACCTGCAAAATTCGTTTATTAATTGAACGAATATCTAATAAAATTGTTTTTGTTAAGATTTTGTGAAAATAAATTAGTTTTTAAAAAGAATTCTGAAAGAACAAATTTAATTAAAAGATTTAATAAAAAAAAAATTAATAGTGCAATCTCTGAAAAATCGATTTAAAAATGTATTAATAACAATAAAATCATTTGGTTGCAAGCATCCTGACAAACTAATTTTAATTGCAAAAATTCCTAAAACTCCTAAAAAAATATCTGAAAAATTATTTTCTAGATTTTTAACATTAATCAAACGAGAATTTAAATTTTATCTAAAATAAGGGCGTCATGTACTTATTTTTGATAAAATTGGAAATAAAAATCGATTAATTTTTGGAAATACTAAAATTTTTTTTTATGAGCACAAAAAAAATATTTTTAACTATTTACTACAAGATAATAAACAGATTATAGAAAGAAAATTATAAATACTACATAGAAAATTGAACAATTAAAAAATCTAATGACTTGGATGAGAGAAAATGAAATTCATCCTGGTAAAAGTAGCAAAAATGAAAATAATTTTTTTTAAGAACTCCGAAAAAACAAAATGTTTATAAGAATGAAAACAGTTTTTCTTTAAGCAAAAATAATTGATAAATATATAATTTTTACTTTTTAAGAAAAAATACAATAAATTCCATATTTTTTTTAAGGTAGCCAAACAAGATTCGTTCAGCAGCTCCGAAGGCAAAAAAACTCCGTCGCCGAAACGAACGATAATAAAAAGGCCGAACAAAGCGCCGCCTCCAGTACCGGAAAAACCCGTCAGACTGAGCCTCAAGGGACCCGCCAGAATCGTCAAAAAGAGCACAAAGACTGTAACCGAAGAAACAATCAGAGAAAGTTGTACCAGTTCGGGAGGTAACAGGAACCATAGTACCACTTGTGTTACTAGTACGACTAGTTCTAGTTCTAGTTGGGTTAAAGCGATGGTCGGGAGGTTTGAATGATTAGAGGTTTAATTGGTCGTTAAATAATAATAATAAACTAGGTTTAAACTAGTATTTTTGACTTACCTTTTATTTGGTTAAAAGTTTATATTAAAGTTATTTGTTATTTTTTTTTTGATTTTGATTCAAAATAAATTTTTCTTTTTACAGTATATACAGAACAGCAAATTTTTATGGGTAATTTATGTACGTTTTTAACAGTTTTATTTTATTTTCATAAATTTTATTAGATTTAGAATCTTTTAGGCATAATTATTTTTGGATAAACGGAAAAAGCACTTTTTTATTGTTAATTTACGTATTTTTGTAATGGCCCTGTAAATTTTTAATATTTTAAATTTATTTTAATAGAAATTATCGCTTTTAGATCCTTTATCAAGAATTAAATTTTTTTGACAATAATACAGGATGTGCAAAGAAAAACAGACACTTTGTTATTGGTAATTTACCTATTTTTATAATCACCCTGTAAGTTTTTAATATTTTTATCCTTTGATAAAATTTATTACGTTTAGAAACATTTATGAAGAGTAAAATTTTCTCACAATTTAAATTAAAAAAGCACTTTTTTATTGGTTATTTACGTATTTTTGTGATCACCCTGTAAGTTTTTAATATTTTTATTTTATCTTAATAAAATTTATTACTTTTAAAAACTTACCCTATAAATTTATCATATTTTTATTTTATTTTAATAAAATTTATCGATTTTAGAACCTATTATCAATAATTCAATTTTCTAAATTTAATAATATGCAGTTTAGAAAAAATTAATTTTTTATGTATTTTAGTAATCACTCTGTAAGTTTTTCATATTTTTATTTCATTTTAATAAAATCTGTGGATTTTAGAAACATAATGTTCTGACAAAATAATACAAGGTGTGCAAGAAGTACTTTTTATTGGTAGGTATGACAAATGATTTTTCCCAAATGATAGTAACAAATTACGAAACAGTTGACATGCTGTTGTTTGACAAAATGTATGAAATTATTGTCAGATTTTAACTGACATTTGACAAATTAATAGGGTTTATATGACCGTTATAACAAATAATATTGTACCTTATGACAATAAATATCAAAATATTGACAATAATATAATAATGATAATCAAAACAAATATAAAACGACCAATTAAATAACTATATTCGAGTTTGTGCTATAAATCGTGGCTGTTTTCATAAATATATTAATAAAATTTTTATATAATAAACAGAAACGTTTTTTTTTTGAAAGTATTAAAGATTAGATATTAAATTATCTCAAAATGTTCGCACAGTTTTAACGTATTTTTATTTGTAAATAAAATAAATAAATCATAAAAAAATATATTTTAACGATAATGTTAAACGTTTTTTGAAGGTTTTTACTTAAATATTGAAATATACTATGTATATAGTTTATATAAAAAAGAAATACGTGCCAAATGAGACTATGTTTTAACTGGACTATTTATAACTTATTGTTGAATTAAATTAAGTGTACTAATTTTTTTTTGTAAAAATGTTTTAAAAAAATAAATAACTTTATTATTCTAAAAAACCATTTTATTATTTTCCTATTCCAAAAAAGTCTAGTAAAAATTCTCTTTTTTCTAACGGAATTTCTCTTTCTTCCAGTAAAAATTCTTGTCTTTAATCAAAATCAAAATTCTCTTTTCTTCTTTTCAACAAGCAACAAAAAGTCACTTTTGGTCAAATTCAATTAATGTCAAATTAATTTTGTTTGTAATAAGTAATACCTTGTTTCCTTTAGTGCAAAAAATTTAAATAACAAAGTGGAATATAAATTAAAATATTCTCTATTATTTAAAGATGATTTGAAGTGTTTCAAAATCGGTAAAAAATGGTGACACCAGAATCTGCAATCTGATTTAAATAATCCAGCGAGATGGTGCTCTATTAATGGCATGGATTTTAATTCTACCACATCGACGGCTTATCCGCCAACAAGCCAACAAGTTTTGGTCAAAATTCGGTTATTGTTGAAATAGCTTCTTTGGATATGTATCTATGACTCTAAAAAAGCCCCAGCTTCTAACAAAAACAAGCCAATTCGATGCGTATATTTTGTTATTTGAAAAAGCGACTACTTCATATTGAGTACGCCATTCATGTTACACTACTACTACCGAAAGTTGAGATAAAAACCGTGACAAAACGCGTTGATTTGTTATAATAAATTCCACAATTGGACGAGGTACATATTTCTGATTGCTCAGTTTAAATCAATTTATTATCTTTTTTAATCAGTGTATTTAATAATGTATTATACAGAATTCACAAGAAATTACTTAATTGTTAGTTGATTTAAAGTAGGCTTTCCAAAGTTTATCATTGACTATTCTTGTGCCTATATATAGCAGGACCTGGAGTTCTAAAACTATGGTTCAATAAGCACTATCAAAAATAGGCCAAAGCTCCATTGAAACTGCGAATTCAACAACAAATCATTCAATTAACGACATACCAGAAGTAATTTTTGATGACATGGACATGAAGAACACTTATTTATCACTACTTTACTTGGGATTATCAGATCTACCTAACGAACAGATCTTACAGCTACAAGAAAGTTCAATACCCATTTTTGTTAATCTTAATAATATAAATAATATAGAACTTGCTCCTGATATTTCAGAACCAGAAACCGACAAAAATTATAACAAATATGGAATTAGTATGAACGGATCCTATTATTTCTGAATTTCTGACAGTGCTTCTGAATCCGATTGTTCTCTTGACGAACCGGACTAGTAGACAAAAGAGGTGGCAGGTAGATGAATCGAATGACGACCCTTTGCTTTCAAATCCGTGTCTTTAACCACATAACCATCGAAACAACGCAAAAATATGGTCTTTAATTTAATATAACTTACATTAATAATAATTTTAATTTTTAGCGGTTAAACTAAGTCAACCCGGTTTATGTGGTCAGCTAAGTGCAGTAAAATTTTCATTGTCATAGAATCACTCGAAGGAGTTTAATTTCGCGGACAAAGTTTTCAATCCAAGTAATGACAAAGCTCACATACCTACGGTTTGCTTTTTATTTGACCACATTTGTATGGACTTTAAGGAAACCAATAAATTTTTGTATTGGGACTGTTTAAACTATTATTCTGACAGCCCACGACACAACATATGTCTGCTGGACTTCGGGGCTTTTCGTATTGTTGTTGACATTTTGGTCTGTCGAAAAATGTTCGGGACAAAAGTTCAGGTGCTGATCACGGCAAGCGCTAGCATCGGCGTCAAAATGCTCCACCTTCTCGCACAGAGCGAAAACATATGATAATCTACCCTATAAGTAACATTTTTTTTTTAAATACACTAAAAACTTTAATAGTTCAAAGAATTTTTCTAGAACAGCCAACTCCATTTATCACGAATATAAAAATAAGTATTTGAAAAAAATGTTGAATGATTGTACTAATTATGTTATTATACTCAAAACCTATGAGAGTTTTACTATCAATAAACACAATACCAGTATATGAATCATTCAGACATTCAGCTGCTACTGTAAAATAACCCCTGAAGGAGCTGGTTGGTTTGCGGATTAAGCAGTCGATATCTGATTTTAATAACGTTTAATTATAGTTTATTTGATCATGTTTTGGACTCTGTTTATTAAATCAAGGATTTAGGGATCACCTTTGACTCTTCCTTGAGCTTCGAGGGCCATATTACTACTGCAGTTCAAAATTCAATGAAAATGTTGGGCTTATAAGGACAAAATAATGGAAAAAAGGAACAAACAGAAAGAAATAGAAAAAATGGAAAAATAGCAAAAAAAAGAGAAGGGGTATTCAGCTAGTTGGGTATATATGAAAAAACTAATTGAAGTATTGCAATATGAAAATATTTATTTAAAATTTAAGATGGGTGGAATATACGCTGAGTATATTTTTTTCTATTTTAAAAAACATCAATAGTCCTATATCAAAATTAAATATTGGGTCAAAATTACCTTTAAATATTGGATATATATTAAAAACATGTATTGAACCAATAAAAAAAAACTGACGTTTGGAATTTTATGCCAATTTATAAATAAAACATTTTCCCATATGGTGTGCTACTAAGGGTAGTAAAAGGTGTGTTTGTTTCTGAGGATACGTGTCTTATACTGTTTGCAGCATTTAGGGTTAAGTGCATTTACTTTGGTATAAACACCTATTTTCCTTGTATTTCGTGGCATTTGTAACTAATATATATATATATATATATAGCTTGAATTCATATACAATATTAGCATTATTTCGTTATAAATCATATGGTACACTGGTACAGTGGATCGTCATCACTAGCGATGGGATCCACTGCGCACCATTCGATTTAGTTATTTTTGAAAGACAGTCATTACTAACAAGAAATCGTTGTGACATCATTTTCTTCTTTATTATGAAAATAAATAACTACGTTAAATGTCTGGGTTCACATAGTTAAAACGCAATATAAAGAACATGCTTGACAAAATACTTCTCACGTTTTTTTTGGCGACTGTCACAATCTCAACTTTTCTCTCCTCATCTTCGTTGTGACTACCACAAACTAACCAAATAGGAAGAAAGTTTTAGATGTATGACATACCATAAAACATAATAATAATATTTTTTTTCCATAAGACAAAATTACATTTATAGGATTCGTCCATAAATATAAATAAGTATAGAGTAACTTAATATACAAAAATAAAATAAATACAACATATTATAAATTTAAAAATCTAAAAATTCACCTATGGAATAAAGAGTTTTCCAGAAGAAACTCTTAATTTTTTTTTAAATCACAAATATTTGCACAATTTTTTTGCGCATTCGGAAGTTTATTGAACAATTTTGGTCCCATAAAATTTGGTGCATTATAAGTTATATGCAGCTTTGCGTAAGGTATGTGAAGCTCATCAACTTGCCACGTTTGATAAGTGTGAACATCTAAGATAGATTTTGTTTTTAAATATGTACATGCAAATTTCGAATATATACAAAGATGGAAGTGGAAGTATTCCATATATTTTAAAATATGGCTTACAAGATTGGCGTTGTGAAATATTTGCTATACATCGTAAGACTTGCTTTTGCGCAATAAAAATATTTGAAGCATCTACAGAGTCACCCCATAGAACTACTCCGTATCTAAGTCAACGCTAACAAGTTGATTAGACTGCACCTCTTGCAAGTTAATAAAAAGATATTTTAGCCAATTCACTTTTCCATCAAGTTTTCGATAGTGATACTTCCAATTAAGGAATTCATCAATATGCATCCCAAGAAAACGAACAGTTTCATGTGTATTATCAAGACTGGAATTACCCATATCAACACTAAAATTATACAAAATATTCTGATTATTATGGAATCGTATGAGGTCTGTCTTATTGGTGTTAAAAAACAATTGTATACTATTAAAATATGTTACAATCTTGCCTATAATAGAAGAGCATTCATCTTTTAACGCAGAAGTGTTGTTTGATGAAAAATCCTCAGCGTATGCATTGACTGTATCTCCTAAAATAGAGTCTATATATTGTTGACATATAAAATAAACAATATTGGCCCCAAGATTGACTCTTGATACATATATGTATCTCACAGAGTAAGTTAATTTTTTCTGTTGTGTTGTCTGTTTTAAAATTTAAAGATACATATATTGTTTTCGGTGTTTAAGAAAGGTTGAAATTCATTTCAAAGAATTGCCTCTCATTCCATATATCTCCAGTACAAACAGTAACAATTCATGATTGACACAGTCGAATGCTCTACTTAAATACTTAAATTACAGAAAATCGCCGCAGGCTGCCTCCATATATTCAATGTTTTGATTATAAAATGAAATCATTGCCGTTGCTGTCGAATTTTCTGTGCAAAATCCATGTTGATTCCTCGTGACAATTTGATATCGCTGCAAAAATGACAAAAGGCGATCTAGAAATGCATATTAGAATACCTGAGACAATCCACAGGTGACCGTCACAGGCCGGTAATTTTCCACTGACGTCAAATCATTTTTTTTTATATAATGGCAATACTTTACCTGTAACTAATTCGGAGAGAAACGTACCGCATTACTAAATATGTCAGTGGTGTTAAAATGTCCTCAGTGATTTTTTTATAATAAAACTAGGTACATCATCTGCACCCGAAGACTTTTTATTTTTAATTTTTTTATTTAATAATATATTAATAATTCAGTTTCTGTAAATTTTCAGGCCAAATGTATACTCCTTTTTAACAACCTTTTTCCATAGCCGGAAAGAGCACAAGCTAAGATGAATTAAGAAATTTATATCAAATTAGGAAGATTGCTTTTTAGTCTCCTGTTCGGATATAATACCCTATTTTACTAATCATTAGAAAAGTAAATATTATTTTTGAAAATAATTTTGTATGAGTTCAGTTGAGTTCAGTTTTATTTTAAATATGGCTATGGCTCATTGTGGTGAAGTGCTGCAAGAAATTCTAAGTCAGAAAGATAAAACTATGTTATTGTGGAAAAATTATAAGTATCGCCAACATAATCGAATGTTAGCGTCGGGTGAAACGAGGTGGTCAAAAGTATTTTGTAAAGCGTATATCCATACAGTCGGTGACTCTACAAGTCGAATTGTGACAAGTTTTAATGAGAATCACAATCATGATCCAGAAGACCAAAGGATGTTGCAAAGAAAAATAGTATCTGCCTCAGTGAAGAGAAAGGCTACATCTGATTTGTTGGAAAAACCAGCGAAAATAATCAGACAAGATTTAAAAAAATTAGAAAGTAATGATGAAATTACTCTGACAAGAAATGACATGTATAAGGAAGAATATTTATTACTCTTGTCGAAAAACATTGCCTGCTCTGCCGAAGACAGAAGTCCACCAAGCCTTAAATGATTTGAAACCAAAAACGGGTAAAAATGAAGATTTTTTACTAATAAATGATGAAAATGAAAATTTAGTAATATTTTCATGCATTAATAACTTAAAAGTTTTATGCTGGTCTAATATTGTCTATATGGATGGCACTTTTTCCTATTGTACGAAACATTTCAAGCAAGTTTTCACTTTTCATGGTTTTTTAACGGGCATTATATACCTTTGGGTTTTTGTTTATTTAAGGATAAAAGTGAAAAGACTTATACTTTGTGTTTAGCAAATATTAAAGAAATTGTAATTGATTTCGAGATATCCATACATAACGCAGTTGTACAAATTTGGAATTCCGTAAAAATTATTGGATGCAGATTCCACTTAACACAATCGTGGTATAGGCAAATACAAAAATTAGGTTTAGCAAAAATGTACAGGAATAAAGATTCACCAATAGGAAAATGGCTTCGTTATTGCTTTGGGTTACTATTTTTAAACCCACTTTTTATTTCTTTGAGCTGTATGAAATAAAACCCAAAAACGATGCTTTGGAAAAGTTTTCAGATTATCTCCTGCAAAATTATTTAACAAACGAATCCAAATTTCCTCCTCATATTTGGGCAAGTGCATCTGCAGCCCTTAATAGAATGACAAATTTTTGTGAGTCATTTCACTCACATTTTAATAGCTATATATCAACCTCACCCTTCATTATTTATTTTTGTAGACACATTGGTAAGTATGCAGACTGAAATATATATTAGATGTAATAGCATAAGTATGCCTTATAAATTTCAAAATATTACTTAAAAAAAAAGACATGATTTTGTTATTTCTAAGATTCAAGATTATAAGGATAACAAACTTATTAGAATATGTTAAAATTTTATCGCATTATTTTGCCTATAATAAATAAGTATAGTGTATTTGTGTAAATATTTTTCCTTATATTATACTATGTATTCTTGCGTTATTTCTATTTGTAAAAATTGTTAATATCCATAGTTAGTATATATGTATATACAAATATCTTTTGGTAATCTAAATTGTAACTTATAAGTATTTCTATATCATACTATAAAAAAAATATGTTACCAATTTTTTATTCATTAAAGTTACAAATTTTACTAAAATCGTTTTTATTTTATTGAAATTAAATTAATACCTTTCTAACAGATTATAAGGCCCCGTGCGCTTTTGGTCTGTATTAAATTTCCTACCTGAAAAGCGTGTGCGTTTTTGGGTTATGAAATAGGTCGGTACCTGTTAGTTGTGCTCAAATGGGAATACCCCAATTTTAATGATGCGTTTATAAAAAAATTATTAAAATCTTCCACTATTTTATATGGATTATCTACCGGTTTGCCATTTTTTTCAATAACAATATTTTTAACTGACCTCCGCTTATTTTGTCATTTGTGATACAACGTTCCAGGACGCCTTGGCAGTGTTGTCTGAGTTGATAATACGATCTTGATAATCTTGCTTTTTTTTAGAGACCAATACATTGAATGCATTTTCTTACAATCTTTATAGAATTCCTTGAAAGGTTGATTTATATTCTGTAGAGTAGAGATCTTTTAATTTTGCGCTAGATGCCAAAACGTCAGCATCTACTCATTTGTTATTATTATTTTTAAAATATGACGTTAGTTTAGGAAAATATGAATCAAAATACATTAATTTTTTTATAAAAGTAAACAAATGCCAATAAAACTGGCCGGTGATCGTATATTTCGTTATCAAGAACACAGCAGGTAGCAGTTTTTTCGAATGAACTAACAAATACCTGATCTATGATAGTACAGGAGCTCAGAGTAACTCGAGTAGACCACTTGACAATGCTAACAAGATCATAGCATTTCATAACATCGCATAAGTGTTTGAATAAATGACAATTTGTATAACTATATCAAAATTAAAATCGCCAATTGAAATAAAATTAATATTATAGGTTTATATAAGTGGTCAAAAACGTCTTCAATTTGATTAAAGAATATATCAATATTACCACATGGTGAACGATAGCAATTTAGTATCAAATTATCACTTTCATTAAAAATAGCACAAATTTTCGAAATGTTGTTCCACACAATATTTCTTTAGTTCAATTGTTTTAGAGCTATTACAATCTTTTACCCAAATACTTACTCCCCCGCATTTTAAAGTAGGTCGACAGTAAAAAGTTGTTAAAGTAAAATTATTAATATGCAATAAATGAAGTGAATTGTCTTGAACTACAACTTCATTTAAACACAAAACATTCAAATTTTTATATAAAAGAATGTAACTCTCTAAAAAATTAATTTTATCCGTTGCTGAGAATATTAACATTAAGTAACAAAAGGTGTGGACTAAATTTTAAGATCTTACCGGGACATCCACACGGCGTTTCGATAAAAAAAACGGGTAACATATAGGCCAAATACTTGCATCCATCTCTTTTTTAAAGTTTTTTTTCCATAAATTGTTACTTAAAAGAACTGTACATATTTGGAAACTTGGAATTTAACTGCTCACATTTAAATTCTGCTTAGTGACTTTTCATCAAATTGGTCAAATTTTCAGCGGTAGTTTTAGGGTTCAACTGATAAACATGCAGGCTCTCATCTTCTGGAACTCCGGTAACTTCTGTGTGTTCTTGATTGCTGCCTACAATTAATTGTCGTCTACGTATATTTTTCCTAGCAACTGTAGACCACTCCCCCTGGTTAGATGTTGAAGCATTATTAGGCAAATTAATATATTCATTTAATTTCATATATGGCACTCAGCCTCATTTATCGCACGAGAAACCTGATTTTTAGAAAATTCTTGGTTTTCTGGCATCTTTGGCGGCGACACAATTTTCTTCTCTCTGGGCAAATCACTGTTCTTCTGTTTCCCTTCCCCAGTTAATAATTCTGATGTGTTTTTCTTTTGTTGAGATGATGAAGTATTATTGTTTGAAATAAGATCTATATTTGCTGGTTTAACAAAATTATTTTATCTGTCAGCCCTTTAATAATTAAATATTTTTGTTTAATTACGTAATTAAAAATTTTTATATCGATTTTTAAGTCATTGCCACACATTTCCTCTATATAGTGTCGAAAAATGCAAAATCAGCATCAGGAACTACATTTTCAGTTTCTGATTTCTCACAGCATATTATCAATTGGTTATCGTTAACATATTTAACATTCTTAATTTTTCGACAACTAGAATGAAAAACACTTTTGCAATGAATACATTTCCATTCATTTACATCTTTTGCTTTGCATTTTTTTGCACACCTGTTGACTCAATGAATTCGGCATGATCGTTGAAATTTGTAAACTATAGGTACCCGCACTAATAAACGAATTTAAATAAAGAAAACTTACAGGTTTAGCAGTTAATCAACTCGTTGTTTGGTTCATTTACAAATATTGGAAGTAAATACTGATCAGACTTACACGCTCAATAACTAACTTAATTTGTACGTACTTTTGCAAAAAAAAATTACATTTTTCTAACAAAAGAAAAACCAGTCAAATTTAAACTATGGTACACAGCTCCTATGAAGCCTGCTATTACACTTCAAGCCTGCTACTACACACTTCCTAACAACTAACAGATCGCTTTGTTGATGATATGTTAACCATCCCTAATAGCACACAACGTCCTTGGGACGTACAATTTATTTCCATTGACTGTCGGAACGTCCATGGACTTGATATATATGTATGTCCTTTGGATAGTGTTAATAAGACGTCTACGATATATATTCATTGTTTGTACAATTTACGTACAATGTCCATACCGGATATCCAGTAGGTATCCATGATGGATATAATACGGACTATATACAGTGTGTCCACGGATGGGGTATCATATAGGTAAAAAATTTAAAAATTTTAGTTTTACCGAAAAATGTCATTCTTGATAAAAAGTTTTGCTTGTTCTGAAACCCCATAAAATGAAATAAAATTCCAAGTTTTTCAAAATCTGTAAAAGTTTACGAAAAAAATTTAAACGTTAATATTGAAGATTTGAAACGAGCAATCATTGATGCCGTAAATGAAATTACCCCAGAAATGCTACGAAACGCTTATAAAGAATTTAGAAGGAAAATTGAGAGATGTTTTGAAGTTGGAGGAGGGTTTATATTAAATAGATGTTCTTGTTTACTGTTAGTTCTTCTTACATTATTAATCTGTATTGTTATTTTTGATAGTGATTATAATTCTTTGAAAAACTTGGATTTTATTTAATTTTATGGGGTTTCAGAACAAGCAAAACTTTATCAAGAATGACATTTTTCACTAAAACTAAAATTTAAAAATTTTTCACCTATAGGACACACTGTATAACATATATCCATATCAAATAGTCTTAAAACAATCCCTCCGACTTAATACAGGCAATATCAAAAAGATGTCCTGAATAGACACCTAACACTCGACATAATATGGACCAAAAGTAAAGCTCCGTCTGAAAGATGGAGACACTTGCGCTGGTGATTCTTAGACGCCACGAATAGTATGGTATATATCGCGATTTAAAACATCCTATTGAGTTTTCTCCGAGCTCGCTCAACGAGCGTAAACGATGGATATTATTCAAGTAGATATAGTTTCCAACACAAGCGGGTCTTGAAATAAAAATTTCACAATTACAATTGAACTGGTGTAAATAATATAACAAAAAAATCACTTTCTCTGATGTCCACTGTATTAAAATAGGATATCTAGTTATATGGTCCCAGGGGGATATCCAGTGGATGTCCGAGGTGGACGTTCGAATTCAGTTCAAGTTGTGACATTAGTGAATCACTCGGACGTCCATAGAACGTCCACTACTGTATCAGAAAAGGATGTCCATAATGTCCGAAGAAGACGTCCTATGAATATCTGTAGGACTACTTTATGCTATTGGGGATGTTACCATATATTATGATTTTGAAGCCAATGACCGCGAGGCAAGAGACAGAATATTGTTCATTCATGACTAAGAGCATTTTAGAGGCTAAACCGAACATACATATAACCTAGGCATGGATTCCTCATAACGTAGGTATAAATGGCAACCAAAAAGCTGGTCTAGTTGACAACGTTGGTCACTCTTTAATGTGCCAACTTAGGTCAAACTGAATTATTCCAACTAGCTAGATAGTTTTAGCGTACCTAAATGGTTTACAGATGAAACTATTTTAGATAAATCGTTCTAATCTAAAATGGCTTCAAACCTACCTAAATCCCCAATGGTTTAGATTTCACATATGTCCAGAAGAGAAGACATATATTGATAATTTTAAGAACAGGACGTCGCTTAATCCCTTTCCACACTTTTATCAAAACCAACCTCCATCTAAATTTTGCATATGCCATCTAGGTACTAAACAATAATATGAACAATACAAAATCAATCTGTCTGTAAAATTATATTTCAGTCAAATGATCAACTTGAGTCATACTTTATGAATACGAAATTCAAGCATCGGTTCACTTGAATCAGATTTTAGAATGAATGGAACGTCTCTGAATTCGGCCCTTAATCTTATTCATTTCTCGTTTTTTATAGCTATGACATAGTGTCCCTAATAAAAAATATGTACTCGGTTAGGGTTTTAAGTATATTGTTTTGTGTATCTCGTTAATTAAATATTGAAATTTAGTACATCTTTATTTTAAATACGATATCAGCCGTATATTCTGAACTATAATTTTTAAAAAGTACAAATTAAATTTGAAAACGCTGAACTGTTTTGTTTTATTAGCAATTTTTGAAGTTTTTGAAATAATGCTGAATTCTAATTAACGATTTATTGTACAATCAGTGTTAGCAGGTGGGAAAATTTTTCAGTACCACAAACTCAATGAAAATGTACTAAATTTTATCTCAGTGTACCACTTTTTAACTTTCCATCCCATATAACGGAAAAAACACATTATTTTGATACATATTTGCTATGTGCAGAAGAAGCTGCCCAAAGTGTAGAAAAATGATTGGTTGCTGAGTGAGAACTATCATTCACTAGCCAATTAGAAAAAAGTACTCAAGTCTCAAATATAATAACTTCCAGTTCTTTGACTAAATGCGCCAAATATAAGCAAAAACAAATAACTTCAGAGAGACGGAGAAATTTCAGTTCATTCAGTTTCAAGATCAAAAGATCAACCGCTAAAGGCACTATAGAGAACCTAAACCTAGAATCAGACTACTAGTACAAATTTTTGGAATCATGCATGTTTCTTTTTATAGTCATCTGCTCTGGACATTTTGATTTGTTGTTTGAAAAAATTGATAAAAAAAAGTTGATATTTCGGTACCACATTTATCAAAGGAGTGCCACCGTACTTTTTGACAATCAAGAGTACCACATGTGGTACTATAGTACCACTCTGGCAACACTGTGTACGATCAATTTTAAAACATGAATGTTAACACAAAAAGGGGGTTAAAAAAATAATAATTGACGCAAAATTTCATATATCTTTATTAATACAATAACAATAAAAGTAAAATATACAGAGCAGGGGGATCTAAGCTAAAATACTTTATACAGCAAAAATATTACGATTACATATATATTTGTTTTATCATCAATTTTACTATATTTTAAACTCGATTAGAGTCATTTTTTACCATAAAAACTACCAGATATGTAGAGAAATGAAAACGAAAATTTTATCATCAGAAATATACAGGGTGATCTATGATGATCTAAAAAAAAAACAAATACAAATTTCCTAGTGACTCTGGTTTCAAAATTATGTGTAAGACGTCCTTGATGTTGAAATTCCGTTTAATATCTAAGAAAATATTAAATTCATTAAAAAATCTAATATAGAATGTCCCATTGGCAATTTTGAAAACGACTTCATGACTTGATCAAAAAATAATCTGTATAGAAAAAAACATTTGAGCACATTTGTGACCAACTAAAAGAAAAACAGAACGGAATGTAACTTAAAAGCACCGAAAAAACGATAAACTTAAAAAATAGGAATATAATTATCGATCTTGGCGCGATGTTTCTGAGCAACACACTCAGATATCCAAACAATATTCCTGCACTCCTGCTCCTTCAACTTCAAATACGAATAAAACACACCAAAGTGAAATTGTTGCATGAATGCATTAATATTCAATCTAACCTCGTGCTCGAAGAATTTATCCTCCAAAGTTTTATCCCCAGGATTGTTTCCAGCACCTTCAAACAACTTGGAATACTCAGCGTAATATTCAGCAACAGCCTTAACTTGTTCGTAATCCTCAGCACGAGCTAAAGCAGCTAAACCATCAGGATGTAAGGTACCACAACGAGGATACAATTTAGCGCGATCATCTTTACTCAATTCCGTACCGAAAGAATTAATAGTGATAATTATAGCTCTTCGATCGGCTTCGAAAGCTAAAATTTCACACATCGCGTTAGCAGTAGTACCGCCAATGTCTTTACAGAAGGTCCAAAACGCTTCCAAGTACGCCTTGTACAAAGTATTACGGATGATTTCGATGTTCATTTCATCTAAATCTTGTTCGCTAATACAATCGACGAAAAACGGAGCCAAAGGAGTGTCTACCAAGACAGCGTTGTATAGTTCTGCTGGAGTGGCGGCTACGTGGATGGCCTCCATTTGTTCGAAACTTCCGAGAGGGTGGCATTTTGGAATTAACTCACCTGGAAAAATAATTGAATTTTTTAAAAAACAGAGGAAGGGAGACATTAACATGAATAGTAATGCAATATTAAAATTATGAGAAAAAGTACAATGTGAAGCCCAAAAGTAGAAGTATTGGATAAGCTTTAAAGTATCATTAGATTATGGGGGTTTAAACAATGGATTGTTGTAAACTAAGTATATTAAAGATGCCTTATAATGTGGCACTTTCAATTAATTATGGGAACTGTAAAAGGAACTTTCAAAAATTGAGAACTTATATGAGGTAATTTGTCTTAGAAAGAAGTCCTTAAATGAGCTATTTTAAAGGAATATATTGATAAGGGGGACGGATGTCTTATTTATTACGATCAGTTTAGACTGAATTAACAAAATAAGGAAAGAATGTCATGTTCCTTACATTATTCTTTCAACCCTAAACGTGTTTTAATATCTTTCTCCCTCTCTTTTCTTTTTTTTACTATTTCTTTCTATTTTTCATAATTTTTCCTATTTGCCACAAATTTTTTCCTATTTTTCCCTATTTTTTTTCTATTATTCCCTATTTGTCTCTATTATTCCTATATTTCCCCATTTTTCGATATTTTTGCACCTATTCTCTATTTTTCCTGATTTTCATTATTTTTTTCCTATTTTCCCCTATATGTTTCGATTTTTCACTATTTTCCGTATTATTCCAAATTTGTTCCTATTTTCCTATATTTCCCCATGTTTCCACATTTTGCCCATTTTGTTTATTTTTCCTATTGTTCATTATTTTTCCAATTTTCCCCTATATTTCCCTATTTTGAATGTATTTTTCCCCATTTTCTGTTGTTTTCCCAATTTTTTTCTGATTTTTTCTTAGTTTATCCAATTTTTTACTATTTTTCTCTATATTTATTTATTTCATCTATTTTTTCCTATTTGTCATTGTTTTTTCCCATTTTACTTTATTTTCTCTTCTTTTTTCCCCTATTTTTCCACGTCTTTTTGTATTTTTTTATTGGAGTATAAGATTAGTATTGTGAAGTGCAGAAACTTATCAATATGTGCAAATATATGTGAAAAAACAATTTGGTTTATTGGAGAGGAAAGGCAAATTTAAAGTAAAAATTAAAAAGCATTAAAGATAAAAACTCTAGTTCAAATGAGAAAAATTGGGTCATATTAATTGAACTGAAAAATTAAGACAAATAATTATTGTTTTTAAAAGAAAATACCACAACTTTTACATCTTTTATTATTTTTGGTACCTTATACTAATTTTTCACCAAAAATATCTAAATCATCTTAATTTAGTGTATGGTCACCTAAAACTAATCTTTTCTTACTATTCTAAAATAAATAAAAAAATATAAAAAATTTTCTTGAATAATTCATCTAAAGGTTTTTTATTTTTAATTAAAAATTTAGCTTTTAACTAAAAATACTTAAATAGTTCTTGGACAGTTATAATCAAAGAAAAATCAAAAGTATCCTTGAATTATTCATCTAAAAGTGGTCATACACAAGGTTTTTAAATGTTGATAAACTAATATTTAATTAAAAATATTTATATAGTGTATGGACAGTCTAAGAATAAAATAAATATATTTTTTCTAATCTGCGATTATAAACGAAATAAAAAAGAATACCTAGAAGAATGAAAATATAAAAAATAACAATTTATAATGGATTGATTGATTATTTCCCCCATTATGAAATAGACCAATCAGTCACCACCATTTTTTAAATAAATTTCATTAAATCCCAAGACCTGTTTAACTGTAGTGAAATGTTTGATGATGCCAAATTTTATTATCAATAAAATTCTTTGTTGTTGGCATTAATCTAAGTTTAATCTAAGAAATAATTTAGCCGTGTACCACTCGACCTATAAATTTAAATGGATTAAACTCATAAGTCTTGTCATATAAAATAAGATTAATTCGTTTAAAAGTGGCCATACAAGATTTTTATTCATGCAACAAGTGTGTAAAGTGATCGTTTTTTCACGAATGTGAATTTTGTCGCTTGAGTGAAAAAAGGCACTTTAGACACTGGTTGTATACAGTATTTTTTCTACTACCAAAAAATATGTAGATATTAAGTAAACAATAAGCAATGTACTTTACGCACTAGTGTGTAATAGTATATTGTTTAACGAGCAAGGAATGATAGTTATTTCCCACGAGTATGAAGTTTGCAGCATGAGCCGCAGGCGAATGCTGCAAATCATACGAGTGGGAAATTAGCATTCCATGCGAGTTAAACACTATACTTTTTCTACGGCTGTAATAGATAATAGCGAAATGATTTAACAAATAACACGAATTTAAAATTTACCGTCATTCAAAATTTCTATTTCGGTACAATTAAAATATCAATTACACTTAGTATAAATGAGAAGTTTTGAAAAATGATTTGTAGGACTTCATATTTTTCCTTAGATAATTCTGGAATTAAACTTAAACATGCCTGATTTTAAACGTTTAGCTATATAAATATACGAAAATAGAACTGTCATTACTTGAAATTGACATTCCATGAAAGACCTGATTTATTGAAATAATTACACAATGAATTATTGTGTTATCAGATACGGAAATGAAATTGGAGACATACAATGTACCTCATTGATCTATCAAGAACAGTTAAGAAAGAGCAGTTTTGTATTATAGCCGTAGAAAAAATACTTTACTTAATGCACTAGTATTTCATTTTACACACTAGTGCGTATAGTTGAACAAAGTATGTGTAAAGCTAATAATTTACACACTGTAGTAGAAAAAAGTCAAAAATATTAAAAAACGCAAGGGAAAGTAAAATATCCTTTTTTAAAAAAAATTATGTACCATCAACGAAAAATCAATATTACAATTGAATAATCCATGTAAAGGTGACCATACGTAATAATTAATTTAACAGAAAAATGACATTAAGGGTATAATAGCACCTCAGTTAAATTTTAAATCGAAAATCCTTTTGTAAAATGGACTGAAATTTTAAATGTATATATTGGATTAAGTTATCAAGGGCTTCCGATTTTTTTTCTTAGAAGTACTTTTTTTTAAAGAGAAAAAAATTCGGCGACCTCATAAAATTGGAATTTTGACAAATAAATATGACCTGTCCTAGATAATGTCACAAACCGTCCATCCGATTTCGAAATGCAAGCGGCGCAAATCAATAGAATAGAGATCATTATTGTTTTAGAGCATATTTATTGTGACATTATCTAGGTCAGGTCATATTTTTTTTGTCAAAATTCCAATTTTTGTGAGGTCGCCGAATTTTTTTCTTTTTAACAAAAGGTACTTTTAAGAAAAAAAAAATCGGAAGCCCTCAATAACTTCCTCCAATATATACATTTAAAATTTCAGCCTATTTTACACAAGGATTTTCGATTTAAAATTTAACTGAGGTGCTATTATACCCTTAAGTTAAAATTATATTAGAAGAATTCCAAAATCACAAATTTTATATAATATATTGGGAAAAAAATCTAGTTTAGTGGTAAACCCCAGATTTTCATATATTTTTTTAGATTAATTTAAGCACGTGGTTCGTAAACACAAAAATATAAAAAAATGAGGCCTTCAACCATAAATTTATGAATTTTTGAAAGTTACCAAACCACTTATGGAACATTTCTCTTTTATAGTAGCTTTATTTGGTACTCATTTTATATACAAGTGTAAACCTAATAAGGAACACAGAAATTAACAAAAACGTCTTAAACTATTGCCAAAAAAAAATAGGATTTATTATAAAGTATGTATCAGATCCTCTTTCGCCACTTTACTTTGTCTTATTTATTCAACTTGTACCTTATTGAAGAAAATTTAACTAGTTTGCCAGTTAAGACCAACAATTCTTTTTTTTAAAATAATTCTCACTTATTAAATTTATAAAATGATATTATGCAACTTTATATGCATTACAAAAAAAGTTGGACTGGGCAATGCAAAAGGTCAGTGAAGTTGGCACCCACTTTTTCGATTTGCAAAAAAAAAATTTCAACCGCACAGGTCGTTTGTTCTTTGTTTGTCCACCCACCGGTTAATTATTATTAACTATATAAATTTTAAAAAATTGTGATATTGTGAAGTTGGCACATCCTTTTTTGAATATTGAAAATTTTTTTCGTGCATTCGTTTGTTCATCGTTAGTCCAAGATTGTCCACCTAAACTTTTTGTTTGTCCAAGCACCATTTCGAAATCAACGATTTTGGTTTTATTTAATAAACACCTTAATTTTTAAAGATAGAAAAAAAATTATAAGGTTTTTTTTATTGAAGCCTATCCAATTTTTTTAAACAACGATTCGTCTTTGAAGGGCCACCATCAACTATTTTTTTTAATACGGACTTGTACATTTTATTTCACTTTTGAAATCCCCATTTTTTTCATTATCCAACCATGTAGAATATTTAACTTTTTGTACGTACTTTAGGAATTTTTCCAAGTACGGACATGTTCGATTTTCACTGAAAATATTTATAAACCATTTTAAACCAAATTAATTAAAAATTGAGTCTACTTTGAGCTTAATTTCTTTAAATATTTGAATTTAAATTTTCTTAAATAACTACAATCAAAAAAAAATAGTTATTTATGTCATACTATTTATTGTATTCAAAATATAAATACGTAAAAAACAGGACCGTACATAGAAAAATTCTTTAAGTTTAGTTTATTGTCAACACCTCGAGTGTTCTACATGGTTGAATAGAGAAAAAAATGAGGATTTCAAAGATGAAATAAAAAGTACAAGTACATGTATTTAAAAAAATAGTTGAGGATGGCATGGTCCTTCAAAGACGAAACGGTGTTTTACAAAATTGGATACGCTATGTGAAGCCATATTTAGCCTTCCATAAAAGTTTTTTTTCATCTTTAAAAAATAAGGTAGTAATTAATTAAAACGAAAATCGCCAATTTTGGTTTTTCTTAAATATCTCGGAAACCGGACCTGATATTTTAATTTTGAAAAAATCTATTAATTCGTCTTGAAAATACACATCTTTTACCCATTTAAGCGATATTGAACAAAGGAGAAACGACCTGTGGGGATAAAATTTTTTTTTTGCAATTTGTGGGTGCTGCAACATTTGCAAAAAAAAAGTTTTTGGGCCACCATTTTGAACCGAAGGGTGGACAAACGAAAATAATTAGTGGACAATAATGGACAATCGATGGACAAATGAATGCACACAAAATCTTTGGGAAATTCGCAAAAGTGGATGCCAACTTCACTGACCTCAATGCAAACCTATTGCAAATTTTACGCATTTAAAAATTCTGATGTGGCCAGCACATGACCTCTCGCTACAAAAATGTATGAAAAAAAATAACTTTTTAGTAAAGGCAACAATGGCAAAATTCTAGAAAATTTTATTCAAACGAAAATCAACTGTAATATATACAAAATTTATGTGTAATTGTCATGTAAAAAAGACTAGACTTGGCAATGCAACTTTTTTATGTAATATTTATAAAGGGAAGAATATTTTTCCTACTATGAAAAAAATATGGTAACAAGTAGGTATAAAGAGGGACATTGCTATAAAAAAATGTGCGACCTTGAATTGGTTAAAAAACTTTTTGTTAGTAAGAGACTGCAAAGTTAATTTTACATTTTTGTGATTCTTGAGTCGTCATTAATGTTTCAAAAAAAAATTAAAACACGTAGTGTACCACTAAACTAGGTTTTTACCATATAATATACAATGAAGACATTTAAATAAAAAAATTATAGCAAGTAAAAATGATTTGAAACAAAATTCTCAGATTAATATGAAAAAATATCAATTTTAAATATAAACAAATATTCCATTCAAACTTATATTCTTTAAATTGTACTTCTAGACCAAACTATCATAAAAATTAGGGTCCAATATCATAAATAATTAAACTCACCAATTGGTCTCTGATGTAAAGTTCCAGTAATCAACAAAATAATATTATCAATCATATAACTGTAGGTGATAAAATCCAAGAAGATCGAAAGAGGTTCTACAGCTTGGTTTCTCATATGCTGGAATTCAATCACGAGTTTTTCCCTCAATCTAGAATCAATAGTCGATACTGACAAGGGTGAAGGTTCGTTAGCCAAGAAAGTGCCGTAATCTGTACCTTGTAAATGTAATTTTAAATCTGTAAAATGAAAAATCACATGAATAATCTGGGTTACCTTGTTAAAATTATAAATCCTACCTTCAAGAGATTCACATTGTACCAAATTTAGATAGTCAGCTTGCTTCAGTATTCCACACTTGAATCCACGGCATAATCCTTCCAAATAGCCATTATCGATGTTAAAAAGACAGCCCTTCATGATTGTAAGTTTATTTTAAAGGAGTAAAGAAAAACTCACGAGATAGACGAGAAAATACCTCACCCAAGTGTCATATGATTAACGTCAATGTCGGAGCTGTCATTATTGTCAATTAAATAGTACGTTGCCAGATTTAGCACTGAAAAATTAATGAACACAATTAAGTTAAAATAAACATAAATGTTTAAAAATGTAGTCAATTATTAATATCTTTATTATAAAATAGATTATAGACTTATTAAAAATGGACAGTAACTGTTATTTTTTTAATAATAGTTATTTGCTGTATTGAATTTGGCAACGTCGAATGTTATCATGTGATAGTTGATAAGAAGTGACTATTTTACCGTAATTACGATGGTATAAATTTGATTTATAATTTACTACGTTTATAGAAATAAAATTTTAAATAATAGTAGTAAACTGATATATTTTTTACTTATGACTAATATTTGGATAAAAAATGGCTGCCAAAGACGTTTTAAAAGTAGAAATTATTTATTATGGCGAATATAATTGGACTATTAATGTATAGAGGGCGACAGTAGTTATGAATTATATAGATTTTAGAGAAAAACTTTATGTAGTAGTTGCAGTTATATACTATTAATGGATAGAGGGCGGTACTGGTATTAAAGTGGATTTTATATCTGCAGATATACAGGGTGTGGCACATTTCAAATATAATTTGTCGATTTAAGAGTAATATACTTACTGGCGTTTGGTTTTGGCTTGAGTTTAAGCGCTAAAGGGGCGAATTATTATGGGAGGGTTTGTCCAACTACTAAACCGACCGCTTCATTAAAATTTAGAGAAGTGGGGAACGAAAGAAAAAAGGGAAAATTGGAGAAATGGGGACGTTGAAGTTGTTGGTTTAGTTTTAGGACAATTTTTATATAATATGTGATAAGGCCATTTAGGCAGTATTCTCTGGTCTGTCCGGCTTAATGGCTACAGGGTCTAATTTTACCTACATATTTCTTAGCTACTAGATAACGAACAAAAAAAAACGTAATTATATTACATGGGGTAAAGGGCGTGTCACATGGATAGGTAGGGATCTTAGACCATTTACTATTAGACATGCCTTGTTTACATTTTTGTACACAATGTTTTGAAGTCGATACATCTTGTCTCTTTCTAATGGTGCGGTAGTATCCGGTGTGTGCGGGAAAGTGTTTACAAACATCAATAGAAGTGCGTAGGCCCATGGAACTTACCACAAGTATCGTTTACAATTTAAATAACTCAATAATACTTTAGAAACGGCTCAGCCATTTATTAAATCCTTGAAGAGTTACTTGCGATACTGTTTGTTTACGTGTTTGTATACAAACAAACTTACATATCACAACGCATGCTGTGTTTAGATATCGACTTCAAGAGAAGGATGGAAAATTGATGTCTAATAATAAATGGTCTAAGGAAGGGATATTTGCGATACTACTGATACGATACCGGTATCGATACCTGTATCGATACTTTCCTTCCGATACTTCGATATTTGGTATCGATTTCTATCCTTCGATACGATACTGATATCGATAATTGTCTTTCGATACCGACTAGTATCGATACTTTTCTTTTGATAACAACTTTTAACAAATTTAATAAATAGGATTATTAATTTTAGAAAAAATGTTTGAATTTGTTTTATCGCTATATATTATTGTAATTAAGCTACTAATCTAGGTGACACCTATTGGAACATTATTGAACTCACTTACATACCTATAGAGTCAACTGCGGTATTAGGATTATTAGGATAATTTCAATGATCCTTAAATAGATGGTGTTGTGTAATCTATAACCCCTAATATGTATGCAACCAGGAATACACTAGCAGCCACTTGGCATTGACAAGTGAGGTTAAGGGGTGGATCCTTGGCGGGAAGGGACTAGAATGTCTGAGCTTGTAAACGGTTTAATAAACGATATTAACTATTAGTAGATCTTGTTTATCTATTTAACAATAACAATACAGATGGTACACTAGATAATTTTAATCGTTTATATGTTGAAAAGATACTTGGAACTTCAGGAGTTGATTAATCCTATTCTTCTGACAACACCAAAAAGTCCCGATGTCCTCATTGCTTCTGAAACAGAAATTATTACACAGCATTTAGGTTTGCTCCAACCTCTGGAATACATGACAAGAGAATGTTCAGAGGAGAAATATGTAACCATATCAAAAATAATTTCAATGCTTTTTTTGTTCTGAACAGCAAATAAATGCTGTCAAAATAGAAAATGCCGTTGTAGAAACATGTAAAACTGTCTTAGTTACAGATATGGCAAAGAGAGGAAATATTGCATTATAGCTTTATTGACCTTACTTCATACACGTTTCAAATATAATATCTTCCAAAATTAAATAGCATGTGGCACTGCTATAGGAAAGCCAGATAGAATTTTGGCGACGATAACCACACAATACATTACAATTAACGTTGTTTTTGGTGTAGAAATTAGTCATTTATAAAACGACGTTCTTAAAACCACCGAACAACGTTCTTTTAACGTTGAACATGCTTTAGTTAAACAATGTTAAATTACAACGTTGATACAATGTTTATCCAACCAACTTGTAAATGGGAATAACGTTCTAAAAACGTTTAAGTGACAACTTTAGTTATATTAAATGTTTTCCCGACGTAGAGCCGACCTTGTAAGCAGTGGAGAATTTTTAAGTTAAATAAAAAACGTTTTCGCCTTTGCAACTAACCTTTTTAAAAGACCTGTCTTTAAAATTTTATAACGGTTTTTAATTGAAAATAAAAATATACTGCCTCCTATTACAGGCAAAAAAAAGATTATGTCGTGGAGAAACTTCACATGCACAAGCCTACATGACCGACAGTTTAAATTCTTTAGAGGCATTAAGGGAAACAACTAATTTTCCAGAGAAAAAACAATTTATGCAGGAGGAACAGCTTAATCGACCGAAAAAATTCAATAATGAAGAAGATATCAATCTAGTGGAAAAGATCAGCGAATGCGAAGAACAATAGTCAAATTCTCAATCTGTGGAGGATACATTAGCCTATAAAATTCGAGAATTTTTACCCAATTAGGTGCTGGAATATCAGATACCTCAAGTTGCAATCAACGCATTGCTGACAAATTTGATATCTTGTGGGGTATCAGGGTTACCTAAAGACAGTAGAACATTAATAGGTACTCCTAAAACCGTACATGTTGAAAATATGGGTAACGGCTACGTTGGTACCTACCATGTTTTGGAGAATTGCGTATCTGGCATTGAGTATTACATTGGCAAAAGTGAGTTAAACACTCTTAATTTAAGCTTTAACATAGATGGATTGCCCATTGCGAATAGTTCTAAAAGTCAATTTTTTCCAGTATTAGTCAAGATGACAAACGTTGAACAAGTTGCGCATTGGGTATAAAGTTAGTTGTTGTCAAACTAACATTGAAAATAAATTGGTATGTGTTTTAGTTATCTGATACCAAGAGTCGTGTTAACGCCTATTATACTTATTTTAATTTTTTAGTAAAAATTCATATACATCCCGTTTAACTTGAGTTTGAATCAATATTAAGTTTAAATATTTTTTATCTAATATTATAATATAATTTTTCGTTTATTTTTAGTTTTGAGAAATTCGCAACGGATTAAAGGCGCAAGTATTTTTTTGCATAAAATAATAATATATTTGATAATAAAATGAAATAATTTGGTAATTTCTGATTCGAAATCGTTATTTTTCAACAATATAAATAGGGCATCTTGAGCATAAGAATAAAACATATGCGTTAGTAGTTGTCAGAAAGTTTTCTCTAAGTGTCCATTTCGGACATCAGTAATTATCTAGTTAAAAAAATTATTACTCTCTGAACACCCTGGAAAATAAACTGTCAAAGCAGCACAATGTTGTAAAAATCCAAAAATGATTAACAAAATTCTTGCAAAACAGGGTTGTGACAACGTTTTGGTAAGGTTGGCCACGCAACTTATGTTTGGTTGCACAACTTTTTGAAACACGTCGCCACAACGTTAAATTTCTACTTGGGAAGCTGAATCAGCTAATGGATAGGAATATAACGATGATCATAAATGAAGTCACAGATCAAGATTCTCCTGAGAAGACTGATTACTCCTCTCAATTCTGGCGTCACCGTACTGATATTGTGCATAACAATAAAAAGATTAAAACCGGCCGTAGTACTAAAAATAGTGACTATGAACTGTCATTATATTTAAAAAATCCAGTTTCACCACTAAAATCATATCCACTGGTGGTATGGGATGATATGAAGAGCATTTTCCCCATTCTGTATAATATTGCCCACAGTGCCGCCAAATGATTTTTTTTAAATATACTATATAAATATTCATACAAAATGTATGTTTCACATGAAAGATATGTGGATAATTGAATTTATAATTCCAAAAAAATGTTTAATTCTCATTCATATACTATAAAATATTTTGAAAATTTGTATCGGCAATGAAATTTTGTATAACACTGTATTATTCCTACTTTTGAGTACAAAGTCGCTATTAGCAACGAGTTTTTGCATGTTTAATATACAAGTTTTGTGAAGTATATACGTGTAGAAATTTGCCTAATGTGAAAATTGCTTGGATGGAAAGTCTTAATGGAAGAGGAAAGGCAAATGTCTACTTTCCATACAAACGAGCAAAAGCAGCTTCGTTATTATCGTTAGGAACAATATAATTTTGTATTATGTATATACTAAGGTACGTATAAATATTCACATAGAGCATTGAATTATTTACGGTATTACTCAAGGATCGGTATTAGAACCACTATTGATTATTATTTTTACTAATAATTTTCTCTCTTTCCATTTCTCTTAACAAATTTAAATTAACAATCTTGAAATTTAAAAATTTTATTATTTTGTCTCATACGACAGAGAGGGAGCGAGAGAAAGAGAGTTCGAAATATTAATAGAGAGAGAATGAAGAATAGTCTGAGAGAGAGAGTGAGTAAGTGAGGGCGAGGGAAGGGGGACAGACGAAGGGTGCGAGTGAGTAAGTGGAAGAGTGAGTGAGGGAGGCAGTGAGTGGTGAATTTGCGATTGAGTGAGTAAATGAGTGAGTGAGGGAGGAAGGGAGTGAGTGTGTGATTGCGGGAATGAAATTTTAAAGGAGACAAAAGGGATTGGCAGAAAAAAATAATTTTAATTTATTTCATCTGCGTTTTGAGACAACTATTTCTTATTCTTGAGAGACATAAGTCGAGCTATTATTATAATTAATAACTTTAGTATACTTATAAAATTGTTCCTTCAACAAGTATAGGAAAATCGTTACTGTTTTATAACATTCGATTTTCTTACCTAAACGCTTTCTCTCTCTCTTTTCTCTCTCGACGTATTAACAAGCATAATATAAAGCTTTTAGCAAAGTTTAAAGTTGGAAAATGGAAAATCTACCGATTTTCTCCGATACAGTTAAAACTAGTCGCCGAACTCCATTAAATCATTTATCCCTAAGAGCGGGTTTATTATCGCTGCCAATTATCTGTAAATAATGGTGGAAAATTTATGAGATACCAAAGTTGTGCCTAAATACGTTCGTCGGAAGTTTAGAGAGATATTCTTTAATATTTAAAAAAGGTTCCTATGTATCATATAATCTCTTCTATTTTAAATAAACTATTTTAACGAGATTCCGAAATCACTTTAAATACCTGTTAATGAAGAAATGGTAGCGATTCTTGAAATCTACATGATAAATAAATTTTATCTATTAGATCGACATTCGTAGAAAATAAAATTCGATATAATTACACCTCATTAGGGCGATCTGTTGAGCAATACGTTCCAAATTAATTATTTTACATTAAACACAAATAACTGTTAGGCGCGATTAGGAACCTGTTTTGATGCTTTAAATAATAAATAGTTATACAGAGTGTCCCATGCTTAATCAACAAACATTTTTACGAGTTTTAAAAAAGCTTTAAATAGCCACTTATGCTGTCACATTAATACAAAAGTCAAACGAAAGAAACAAATCATTCGTCTTTTGTGCTTTTGTTGACGACTTGGTTGTATACGCTAAGAATGAATAAAAACCTGCAAAAAACGTAGACGTAATGAAAAGAGCCCTGCAAAAATAAACGTGGAAAAAATAATAGTAATGCTAATAGGAATAGAAAACAATGAATTAAAAATACAACTGAATGGCAATCAACTGAAACAAGTGGAGACGATTAAATATTAGGTAGTAAATGATGTATAGATAAATGGACGAATTGAAAGTCCTTTAAAAATGTATTTTTTATTATTTCTTTTTATTAAAGGAAGAAAATATTCAAAATGGTATTATTCTTCCGGTTTTCCCGGATAAGATACGTAAGAGTTTTATCCACTAAAAAAACCCCTTTCGCTCTGAAAGTTAGTCCACTGGTACCGCGAATCCGTATTTCTTCAGAGGAACGAGCTTGTTGTCTACTCTCTTCTCCTTATCTACATCCTCCTACTTCATAAGGTTTATTATTCAATTTATAATCAGGTCCTAGTTTTCCTTTCCAGATAGCGTGGCGTTTATTAAATTTTCCTTTGTTATAGTTGTTCCTAGTGTTCTCTCTATCTCTAGTCTCTCCTCTCTCCATCTTTCACGCCGGTATGGAGTGTGTTACGCTGTATCAAATCTGCTGGCATTGCTCATATTCGGTTTTCTCTGTTATCCTCAACCTACAGAGATACTTCTTAAACTAACTGTGTAAGAAGTAAGACTTTTATTCGTAAAAAGAAAGTAGGGAAGAAAACAAAAATGACAGTATACAAAACCGTTTTTATACCTATTCTAACGTATATCATTGAATGCTGGGTCCTAATAAAAGCAATAAAAAGAAAACTACAACCGGTTGAAATCAGCTGAGGTGGTTTGGTCACTTAAATATGCAGAATAAGCAGCAAGCGAAGACGATATGGCAAAACTTCTGGTAGGCGGCCTAGGGGGAGACAAAGGAAAACATGGGCTAAGGGAGTAGTAGAAATCCTAAGAGAACGAGTACTAAATAGAAAGGAGGCACTGAAAATGGCCAGAAATAAACATGATTGGGCTAAATTTGTTCATAGTTAGGGCCAAAATGCATTTCATACCTTACAACATAAATGTCAGCCAGACACTGTATTTACAGACTTTCGCAAAGACTTTGACCAGGTAAACCATGACATTCTCTTGAGTGAAATTAGCAAGCAAATTCGGTTTGACCCAAAATTTTCTAGATTTGATCAAAAAGATTGTGTTTCTCTGCAGATATTATTAATAATGTTAAATGAAGTCATAAGTTGTTTTTTTAATACAAAAGCATGTTGCATTTTAACAATAACCCGTTTAAATGAATAATAATAATATAATAACTTAACGAGTTTGGTCTTGCCATTAGTGATAAATAATCCTTTAACTAAACTGGTGTTAAGATTGACTAGGGTCAGTAAGTTCCTGAAAATATCAATAGGTGGCATTGCTACATCAAATCCAGCATTGTACCTGTCAAGAAGCATATTTCAAAAGAAAGCGCCAAAATTTTCAGATAAATCTGTCACATACTTTTGTTGTGACAGACATTTGAAACAGCATTATCGTAAAATTGGAAAATGGAGAACTTCGTGTTCTCATTAAACACTATTTTTGGCGCGGAAAAATCAAGACTCAAAACCAAACGAAAGCTTATTATTATGGTGACTCTTAACCATCAATTAAAATAATCCACTACTGGTTTACTTAAGTGACGCCGAACCTTCTGGATGTCCAATTGAGGCCACCACGTCAGAAATGGGCAATATTGGACGATAGATGAGTGAAGGTGTGCGAACTTGTTGAGGCTACAGGCGTATCACATGGATCAGTAAATTCAATTTTGCATAAACATTTAGCCATGAAAAAGGTAGCAAGATAGGTTACCCGTTTACTCATAATTGACAAAAAATCCATTCGTTTAACAAATTCTAAGGAGTGTTTGGTTATGTTCAATTGCAATCCGAACGAGTTTTTGCATCGTTACGTAATCGTGGTCGAAACATGGATCCATCACAGAATACCAGACACGAAGGAACAGCCGATACAGTGAATTAGCTTGCAAATGGTAAAACGATTAATGAAAGATTAAAGAAAGTTCTTATGCACCAAAACAACTCACCGACGTATATGTCCGTAGTTATAATAGCAAAATTGTATGAATTAGGCTACGAATTACTTACTCATTCACTTTAGTCTCCAGATTTAGTCCCTTGCGACTAATTCCAATTCACATACATGAAAAAATTTCTTGACTGTAAGAGATTTGTCCAACACTAATTGTTAAATGTATTTTCGATAGTGTTTAAGCTGAAATTGTTGGAAAAAACTCGACACTGCTCTTAGTTTCACTCAATAAATTAGTTATTGCCTCAGTTTAAACGAACAAGTAATAAGTTTCGCAGGTTTATTGCTCGTGTATTCGGGCCTTAAAATAGACCGTTTTATTTAGGTCGGAGGAAAAACATTTGGAAAGAATGAAGAAGTCATCGATGAAATAAATGCCTATTTAGAGGACCTCCAAAAATTCTATGATTTGGAGGACATCAAAAAATTGGAGAAATATTGGACGGAGTGTATTAACTTAAAAAGGAACTATGTACAGAAATAAAATGTTTTTTTGTCGAATAGAATGTTCCTTATTTCAATTTTCAGGGACTTAATATGGGCGAAGGAAGATCGTATTCACGATTTATGCTTTTTTATGATTGTCTTCGTAAAAATTTGTTATAATTAGATACAAATAAATAAAACTAAGTAAAGTTCGAAAAAAGAACATAGAATTAAAATATTCAAAGATGTAACAGTTACAAAACAAGCAGAAATTGAAAAATAAGAAAAGCGCAGTAGTAGAAGAAATATAAATATAAACCAGTATACAATCCAAAATAACAAATATAAAGTGGACAAAACAGTAGACAAAAAGACCACTGCAGACGGGTATAGTAGTGGCGGCCAGTACGCATAGCTATTAATAGCTGCGAGTAAATGTATCTCTACTGTCCACGTGTGATGATTTACTTGCCGCTTCGACATCCACTATCTATCTATTGTCGGCCAAGTTTGAGATTAGTGTACGCTTAAGCGCCAGTAGTGGGTCATGTGACATAGTAGCAGCCATAATTATCCGTATCCTAAAAGGTTCTGGCTGGCCAGTAGAGCACTGGACTTTGTCGAGAGAAGTTATGTCGTGTTTGTTTCAAGTGTTCTTTGTTTTTATATTTTTATGTAATAATATTCCTATTATCATCTTACTTATCTTTGTGTTATAATATACCCTGTGATGTCTTTAAAACTGAAAGATGCAAAGAAAAAACTGACAAATGTAAAGAGGAGTGCTGACAACATTACGGTTTTTTTTAAACGTACATCAATTTTGAACTGCTTTGGAATAATCGATATACCGATTACGCCAACAAATGAAAGCGTGAAAGTGCCATAATGAAAATAAAAGACGAACTAGTTGATCTAGGAATCGCTGTTCCTGATTTTACTTTCTTGAGAGCCCGTATAAAGGCCATCAATTAAGTCAACATATAGGTCCGAACTTTTAAAAATTACGAAAACCAAAACAAGCGGTGCTGGAGCTGACGATGTGTACCGGCCAAAACTACCATGGTTTGTGAGACGTAACACTATCAAGAAAATCAACATCAAATTTGGTTATATTTTATTTTTACTTTTTCATGTACTATAGTAACCTAAAATTAAAGTGTATCGGTTGTAAAAGAAAAGTGAAATTTTTTCAAAATATTAGTTTTTATGTTCCTTGAACCTAAAACAGTGGTTTTTACCAATTATCTGTCTGTCTGTACTATGTATTTATTGTAAATCGTGTTTAAGAAAATCGTTTGGTTTAGAGAATTCCAAAAAAATCCAAAATGTTGGGGTTCCTACATGTGGTTATTAAAAGACACAATTTACAAGAAAACGTGAATTTACTGAGTTTAAAATTGCTTGTCTGGAAGTTGTTTTGGATGTCCTGCCATTCTTGCGCTATTTGCGGTATCTGAAACAAGGGACACAATGTAAAACAACTACAAAAATCTAAGAGTTAAAACATATTAAATATTATGGTAATTTTTCAGGATACTCCAGGCCCATCAGCAACTACTACTAAATAAAGAATGAAGTGTAACAGAATCTGTTGAGCTTGTGGGAAACCTTGTTGAGGAAGGAATGCCAAACCAAATTACATGTATTCAAACCCTCAAGCAACAAAAAACGTTGTTTAAATAAGCTGTTAAAAGTTGAGGGTGCAATTGATAAATTGACAAACACTTCTGCCTCAACGGCTGTAAAAGTTCAGACCGATGAAGTTAATGAGTTCGGAAAATATGTTGCGTCGCAATTGAGCATACTTCTCATAGTGAACTGTATTACTCTCTAGGACAAAATTGAGCCGATGCTGACAAAAGAGCGATTGAAGCTGTTGGTGCCTCATGCTCCAATTCCAATATTCTTGGATTTTTCGTAATTTAACTGTGACTTCGATAATGATCTTACTTCATGGCAGTATGGTTTATAGAAACTTACACTTAAGTCATATTTCTAAGAGAAAATCTTTTCTTTCTTTGTTTTCTTTATAAATGTATTAACTAAGGTTGCTTTAATTGAACAATTTTTCTGAAATATATTTTATTACCGTTTAATTGTTACTATTTAGTTATTTACTCGAAAGAAACTTTCGAAACAGTTTGCTAATATCCGCGCAAACCAGGTAAAGAACGCAAACCTGTGAAGGAATTAACAGCTAAAACCAAACATTGCATTAATTACTAAATATTAATAACTAGATTATTAATTACTCGGCAACTAAATGTTATTTACTTCATATTAATAACCAATCAATAAATTTAAATCTTACCTTCATGCATCCTTGTAGTATAGTCGTTATTGCTCTCAATACATCTGGTATGAAATTTGAAATAATGTTCGCTCGTATACGAAACAGTATTGCAAGGGTTTGGTAGTTGTTCCCACTCTAATTTTGCCCGGGCCGGAATAGAATTTTTCATACTTGATCTTTCAACAATAATTAATCTTAACAGTTCGTTAAACACTCATTCTCAATATTCTTTTGTATTCAACTGGATCCTCTTCGGCAAGTTTCCTGAATAATGTTGATGAAGCTCTCAGTTCATTTCTATCTCATCCAGTTCTTGACCCAGAACGACCGATTTTTATTTATTACCTCTTTTAATTGCTCACTTATGCACAGAACGATTTCTCCAACAGCATCATAAACAACTTTAATGACTACTTTCACGTACTCACTTTCACTTCATCGAACAACTCCATCTCTAATGTTGAAGCTATCAACTAATTAAAATATAACTATCACCACGTCTAGAAAAGAACATTTTTATTCTAACCTAGTACCCAGATACCACACATAGATCCATTGGATGCCCATTTTGTGGCCGGATGTCCATGGGCATCCATTGAATATCCATCTTGTAGATGTATAATGGACATCAAAATTTGTTCATAAATTGGACGTCCATTTTGTAGTTAAAAAATGGACATCAAAATTTGTACATCCAATGGATATCCAATAATTATCCAGTAGACATGAAGTTATGTATTATAGGGGCTTTTTACGAAAACATCCTCTACTTTTTTTAATAAACACTCCCTTCAGAAACTTATATTTAATAATCTATACTAAAATGAGGGTGCTCGGTAATTTGCAGCACGACCACATGACATTACGTAAAATGTGACGTCAGTGTTTTTGGAGCAAAGGGAAAACCGGACGGTCGGCGAACACGAACGCCATTTTAATTTAGATGTTTAATGAGTATAGCATCACTATCACAGATTTTAGGAAAGAAACAGTATTTAAGTATTTAAAGAGCACATTTATTTCGTTAAATTTGGGTAAGTGCCTATTTTTCTTTATTATACTATATGCAATATACGCGTCTTGATTTGCTTTGAATTAAATTAATTATTACACTCATGATTAATTTAGAAGAACCAAAAAAAACCAAAAAAAAAACAACAAACCACAAAAATAGGAAATCTGAAGAAAAAGCTATAAAAAAATATGTAAGAACAGCAAAAGAACGAAATGCCTACGAGTTAAAAAGTAGTTTATTGAGTTCATGTTAAAAATTAATACATTTAGGTACCTAGTAGCTATTAAATGTCTCATTAGATCCCCAATAGGAATCTACAGAATATCTCATGGACATTCAATGAACGTCCAACGTATTTGCATGAATAAATATACGTTGGATATCCAGTCCTGTAATGTATATAAATTGGATGTCCAATGGAAATCGATTTGATGTCGGATAGGTATGTAATGGAATTTCAACTGGAATGGACGTAAAATCGATCTTAAATGGATATACATTAGGTATCTGATGGGTATCCAATAGGATTCCAATTGAAATGGAAATAATTTGGATCATTAATGGAAATCCATTGGATGTCTAATGGGGGATCCAATGGACTGCCAATGTATGTTCAACGTTTCGGACATTTATAATCCAATGAATGTCCGTTGGGTATATTTTCAAAAATGCTATACATCCAATGGATGTCCATTGGTTGTCCAATGGATTTATTTGTGTTGTCTGGGTACTGTCCCAGTGTGTATTTTTACTGTCCGTATACTACAGTAGTCGCCACTTCTGACCGACCACTATTGTCCCCGTCTACAGTGGCCTTAAAGAAATGCAAAGTTATAGTTATAGTTTTACCATCACTTGTAGATTCTCAATTTAAGAGCATTGATTAACAGACGAACAAAAGTTGGTAAATTTTTCACTGTAGTGTTTAAGATTTTAATATTTTTTCTGTATAAATTTTACCTAATTTTTGTGTAAAGGGATAAAACCAAATAATTACTACGTCCCGCCTACACTTCACTATCGGTGAAGTAAGGCAAACTGTAGTATTGAAATCGTGCAAAAATCTCAAATTTTTTTTTGCTCATAATGACTTAAAATGTTATGAAACGTGGAGAAAATTTATTTTCCGCGAAAAAAAAGTCTGTCTGTGTGAATGTCTGTGCGCATGATAACTCGAGAACGATACGGCTGATCCGGAACATTCTTTTGGCTATTGATTTTTATTCAAAAAAGGAAGGCTGTGTCAGAAGATGAGCTGTTCCGAGTTCGAGGATTCTGCGGGCCCGCCATACAAAGTGAAACTTTTATTCGAGATATCTCGATAAGGAAAGCACATTTGTCGATACTGATTTCTTTTAAGGTGTTGTGCAAGTCCAGACGCGTTGATTGATATCCATATCGCTTGGGGCACGTTGGAAAAAAATTGAAAAAAAAAAATTATTGTAAAAATTCGCATTTTTTGGATTCGGACTTTCTTCCACTGACACAAACGGGCCGTAGTCTTGAAAAATTATTTATTCTTTTTACAAGTTTCCATTTTGCATTCTGATTAAATTCTTTTGACAAACGATAAATCATTTTGTATTGGAAGAGCTAGTGAAAAAATATTCATATTGCGAATAGAAAATAAAAATCTAAAGTATTACATAATCGAATTCGTTGAAGATCCCACTAGATGAATAATGTGTTCGCATTATCGGTCGACAGACGTATACATGTACATGTTTTAATAAAATGGATGCTGTCACTTTTGTCAAACGAAAAGCATTTTGCGCGTTGTTCGAAGACTAGAATGGAAACGCTGACGATGCTTGCTTGCTCCGCTTTCCGCTTTCAGCAAAAGACAAGACAACTTACAAATCATAATCATAAGGCACACACGTAAGCGCAGGTATATGCGATATATTTAACAATGCGAATTAGCTACCATAGACGTACCATTGTATTTAGAGAAATAGGATAGAAAAAAAAATAACTTGACGCGGATATTTGTAAATCTGGTAAAATGTTGCTGGTGCATTTACAGACTTCCTAAAATTCGTATTTAAATTTACAACATTAAAATAATTTAAAATAATTTAAAATATTTAATTCCAATTTGAAAATCGATTAAATCAACTTATGTATAAAGTAGATCAGTAGTTTTTCACTTGATATAGTAATCAAATAAATATTTATAGATCTACCGTAATAATGGTAGACCTGTCATCACTGAACTGGACTTTCTGCTAATTCAATATCACGTTTTATCACATTCTATCACGTATTGATATTCGATCGACCGTCGCGTTACATAGGGTGTAGAGAGGGGAGAACTGATAGTTCCGTTAACGGTATCGTTTTACGACCTAATTTTTTGGAAAACCAGAAATACACCCCCATTTATCAATGCATTTAACAATTTCCCCTTTTTGTTGCCACATATGTCATCCTATAATAAACTACCATGTTATATATATACTCCCTTAATTCCAAACTGTTTTTAGAAAAACAAACTCCTTATTTAAAAATTTTAACATGATCTTCAATGATGGGTCCAAATTGAAAAATAATATGGGCTATGGGGTTTACTCCCCCAACCTTTTTTCTGTATGTTGCAACACTTTTTTTATAAGATTAAATAAAAAAAATAGTGAATTGTGTTGACATGTGCGAACGGCTGGCTGTTCACCGGTAGAGCAGTCGTGAATTCCTTTTTTTTTTTTGATATTTAGTGAAATTAAAGTCAAATGGTGGGCGCCACGAGACTTAATTTTAAAACTTCCAAACATAAAAAAAAATATACAACTTTACATAGCCTCGAAAAGTAACGTACAAAAAAAATTAGATGTTATATAAGTAGTTTGAATGTTTTAGATAAATATATGCATACAAAATTAAACACAAACCTAATGAATATAACTGTTTAATCAAACATAAAAAAAAATATGGAAATGTATACAAGTAATGTAAAATTTAGTAAACATATATGGTCGAGGAGTGTATTAGTACAATTGTTTAATCAGATAAAAAAATATGAAAGTACACAAGTAAACTAAAACTAAATAAACCTATATGGTTGATGAGTGTAATAGTTATATAGATGTCAATTTTGTGACTTAACCATAGCTATGATCAGTTTACATTGAGTAAATTGAAAGATAATTATGCAAACTCATACGTTGTTTTATCTACATTTAGTACCAATTAAATACTCTTAAAGAAATAAAATAAACATGTGAATTTTGATTAAACACCCTACACAGTTATATCATGTGTAAATTTTGTAATATTAAAACCCAATATGAAATTAAATAAAAATAAAATGTTCAATTTTGAATAAAAATACCTTACTTGATACACTGAAGTGATTACTAATGAAAATGTATCATTCGATAATACAAGATGGATGGTACCATTGGTCAGCAGCATGGCCGAAACGATGAACGAATCACGTCCATGAATCCAGACGGAAGATCACAACTGGTAGTTGAGAAGTTCAAAGGTTTAAAGATGAGACGAGACGATGAAACGATTCCGCATGGCACTACAATCCTAAACCAGTGATGGTAGGCAAGGGGGTTTCATCAATGTAAAAAAAAATATGTTCACACAGAACATTTAAACATCGAAATCGAAAATAGCATCCTAAAATGCCGGGTTGTCCAGAACATAGTGTACTATCTTGTCCTAAACGGAGAAGAGTCCACAAAAGGATCTAGTAAGTATCCAACCTGTCGAGAGCGTGCATCACACCTGAGTGTACTTCAACCGCCTGTCCAGAGCGTCCCTAAGAAGAAATATCTTAGTGAGACACCACGAAAAAAATATCTCTAGCACTTGCTAATAATTAAAGAAAGTAATTTAACATACCTTGAAAAAGGGAATCATCTAAACCTGGATACGGCGAATAAAAAAAACCACGAAGACTTAACTTCGACCACACTCGAAGACGATGAAACGCCAAAAAGGGCTGTCTTTTGTTCAATCAGAAAAATTGACATAAATGGTCTTTTAAATTACAGGTCGTCAGATAAATTAACTTGACTACCACGAAGAAAAAGGACAAAGTAAAAAAAGGTAAAGAAGAATAGTAACAAGGTTACCGAAGAATCATTTGACAACAGATTGGCATTTACTATAACCTATAATATTTAGAATCAAAACAAGTCATCACTAAATACAAAGGTTAGGAAATAGAATGCTGAAATTGTTAAATAATAAGAGTTATATTATATACAAAAATAAGTATCGATGGATATTAAGACTCAACATGGTGCAATCCAAACATTTTCATACCAGCGCAACAAGTGTTTATTACAAAAAAATAAAAGAATATTCATAAATAGTTATGAGATTGAAAGTTATGGAAAATAGTGTAACAGGTTAGTAGTATTTTATACGGTTGAGTATAAATATTTTAGTTTAGATCATTAGTTTATTTTTAAATGCTACAATGTGATCAATTAATCCACTTTTTTTCAATCTCTTCGGCTGAAATTTATGCTATTTACAATGCTATGGAGAAAATAATCCAGTTTAATCTCAATACAGTTATTATTTTCTCGGATTCCAAAAGTGGCCTTTAAAGTATTTCTAAGAGATCTTTTTCTTCATGAACGGATAGAATAGTCCTAAAAATAAAAGAAATATATTACCAACTTTCAAACCAGAATAAGGACATACGTCTTGGCTGGATACCAGGATCCTTTTCTTCATGAACGGGTCCAATATTCCTAAAAATAAAAGAAATGCATTACCAACTTTCAAACCAGAATAAGGACATACGTCTTGGCTGGATACCAGGATCCTTTACTTAATGAACGGATCCAATAGTTCTAAAATTGAAAGAAATGTATTATCAAATTTGAAATCAGAATAAGGTCATACGTCTTGGCTGGACATCAGGACATCGTGGAATCACAAGAAACGAAAAATCCGATTTTTTGGCCAACCTAGGAAGAAATGTAGAAAGAACCACCTTTCTCCACGGAACCTATAAGGATATGCCATCGGTTTAATTAAAAAGAATATCTTCATGATTAGAGTGTAACATTCTAATACATTGGAAGGAGTAAAGGGATAATATACTCTCAATACAACAAATCAACCAAAAAAAATCACCATGGTTCTCCAACTTCAACCATTAATCTAGAAACGAAATGGCATTATTTCCAGAATTAGAGCCAACCATTGTCTAACCACAAAATTGTACACAATTAATCTCACCACATATTTTTCACATGTTCCAGAATACAAAATAATATTCAGACTTTTCAAACAACGAATATAGACTTTAAATTATAATTAATGTAGTGCAAATTATCGGATATAGTGATGCTGTCAAGTAGTGCATGTCTCTTTACTCCAATAATCTTTCCTACATATGTACACGTAACTTTTTAAAAAGCAGTGACTAGCGACTAAATGAAAAATTTGTAAACATTAACCTATACTGATTTAATGACTTGTGTCTTAAATCTTCTTCTTTTTATCATTCAGTAAATACTCCAATTTAAATACATAACCCGAGGCCGCATAGCCCACGTAGCTGAGGCCTTAAAAGAAGAAGAAAAGTACGCTTATATAACAGTTGCATATTGGAGCCTCTATAAAAAAACATTTAAATAAGGTCCCTAAAATTTAAGTATTGTAAATTACCTCTGAGACAAATGATCTTAAATATGATATATTATAATAATTAAGCAATAATTATGTATCTTAATGGTTTGATTTGCATAATTTTGGATAATGTGGCAACTCTGTTATACAGTCCTAACCTTCCATTACTGTCAGTTTTTAAGGAAATTGGGTATAACTTAACAATAAAGATATTTTCTAATTTTTACAAAATGCAACCAGAATCGACTTGTTTATTTATATTTTCATTTACATCTTATCGTTTTGCAAAAACTGATAAACCTAAAACCTTCCTTAATCAAGCTATTAATAAATCCGTATTAATTAAATATTAACGTGTAGGCATCTTCTTAATCTTAACCAACGCAAATCAAAAGAGGTATTGTTACGTTGTAGTCTATTTATAATCATTAAAGAGGCAGTTTAGACTTTTTGAAACAGCTTCGCAAACGAAAATCTAACATAATACGAAATCCTTTTCCGCGGCATCCCTCATAATCATCCTGCTTCCTTTCCCATTTCAAATATTAAAGATGAATTAGCTTATGAACAGACAGAGGCGGATCAAATCAAATGGGGATGCCACGGATTTCATACATATTTAATTTTTTATTAAATTTAGCAATTTTTAATTTAGAACAAAACAAAGTAATAAGTTAACGATTTTATTTCTTTTCTGATACTTACGATGTTTATATATTTTTTTTGTTTAAGCTCAATATTTGTTTTTTTATGCTAGGGTTCGTGCTTTGACCTAAGCAAGCCTTGAATAAAACAAATATTAATCGAATCAGAGTTTTAATTTTTTTACTTACATAAGGCGATACATTTGATTTTTTTTTTTGATGGAAATTGGAAAATGAAATGGAAATGAAATACCCGATTAATTTTTGGTAATACTGAATCCCTTTCCCGATTGCAAGAAAATAAACAAGAGAGAGATATATTTATCAATTTATTAAATGTTTAATGATTGGATTTAACAATTAAACAAATTGTAAAAGAAATATATTAAGGTTTAATGAAAATATTTAAATAGTATAATTTATCTTATTTGAACTTGTTATAAAAGAAATAACGGCTTGGTTTGTCTAATGCATCTGGAACACTGATGGTCCTGACTGTGTCATAATGCGTAGCTCTGGCCTGGTTAATTGGCCTCTCAGTAACTAACTATAGCTTGCAGGATATTTGTGGCCTCTTTGTTTACGGCACGACTGACACCTAAACTATAAAGATGAGAGCAAACATAAGTTCAATCATAAAAGCGACAATTAACCACGTGTTGGTAAATTTACGAGTTGATAAACACTGGATAACAATTTAAAACAATAGAACATTACCAATTAACAAATTAACCAATTAAATATTAGTAACGAAAATCTAAATTAACTCAAATAAATCAAAATAACTTATTTATTTTATTTATTATTTAAACAAACCTGTAGGTTCTATTATATGAATAAAAGAAATTAGAAAAAACATGGCCTATAATTATTTATTTCTTGATATTTTAGTAGAGGCGTATTAAATATTATTTAGTTTTTGAATATTACGCATTATTTGATTTAATATTTCCATACGAAAAATATGAAGAGACTTTGTCCATTCTAATCCTGCAAAATTTTAAAATGATTTACCAGTCGAAGCATTGTTACAAGAGGTGATCTGGTGCTACTTTATACAAGAGGAATATTAAATATAGGCAACAGGAGTTCATTGAAAAATTATCCAGAATTTACAATCCTATCTATATGTGTTATTAAAATCACATTCTGTCTTCTTTCCAGACGCGTCGTTAGTCTGGCTAAAAAAAGATAACTCGCCACAATTATCACTGTTTCATTATCTTTCGGAGAGAGCAGTCACGTTTTTTATCATTGAATAAGTAAACATTTCTTGCTGCAGTCATATTAGTTCATATTCCGTTATTACAATATTTTCTGAGATTTCATAAAAGTATTGTACCTAGTTAAACAAGTGAAGAGTGATCATTGTTACAGTGTTTAAGAGCCGTTACACATGCGACTGATGGTCATGCAGCGTATGATCAGTACGCACAAAGAGTGAAAGAACACATTGTTGCTTCTTTGTGCGTAAAAAGTTTAATAGTTCGAAGACAAACAACAAACTGACCTATATGGATCTCGTATACACATCTCTTGTTCCATGAAACTAATTAATATCTGAGTGTCGATTCTAACATCGCTGGAGGACATATTTCAATCGCATGCAACTATACAGAAACTTAAAACAGTAAGTAAAATGCGCAACACTGTCTATCATCAGTCAGTACGCATGGGAAAAGACTTATAGCACTGATTGCCTGAACTGACTCCGCAAGGGCTCGACTCCGATTCCACTAAGTGAGACTTCCAGTTTTGAGTCTTCGAGTTCCAGTGAATCAATGAATCAATTGAGCCTAGGCAGTGAATTGATTCTTTCGATTCTTTGCAACGATTCGTTCAAAAAGAACGAATCGTTCATGAACGACTCACGTCTACCGAGTTCAAGCCGAGAATGAATCTAGAATCAGACAGCGATAAATATGTTCGATACTCTAAAATGTATCGATATGTATCAACATATTCAGTATCGATATGCTACATTATCTGAATCCAAAGTATCGATATTTAAAGTATCGGTACTTAAAGTATCGATACATAAAGTATCGATACAAAATATTGAGTGATCGATAATGTTAGGTTCTTTTTTTTAAATTTGGACCTTTCCACTCCATAATTTCGATACAAAATTTGAAACCCATTTTAATGTTATACGACTTGGAAAAAAAAAGTTGATTATTTTAAGAAGGAACTATTTTTTTCGCCAATTAGTAGTATATTTGCAATAGTGTGTATGTTTTTTTTCAATTTTTTTCTGGTATTTTCCTATTTTTCATTATTTAATAGCCTCCCCCGCACAAACCTTTGGCTTCTGGGGTTCTCTCCTAAGGAGGTAAAATGTAGGGCGAGTATTATTATTATTGTTATATTTAGACAATCCAAGCACACAATGGACTCATCCAGTGATTTTTTTTATATTTCTATTTTATAATTTTGGCCTACCATAACACATTACACCGGGTCCAGCCCTTCTGAGACCGATCCTGCGGCTGTAGTTAATTCTTAAAATTTGAATATCAGGGCTATAGTTGCTTGTGACGTGGCCCAATTGAATCAGATTATATTTTGAAGGAAAGAAGTATGTCAAATTTTTCTACAAACGAACAAAGCTAGAATCTTGGCAATGCTGTAGAAAGCAAAACGTTAATTATTGGTCAAGAAGCAGCGCCACTTTCAAAATATATTTATTACTTTTTATTGATTTTTATGAATTAATGAATATTATAAGAACAATGAAAATCAACATAAGCAAGTAGGTTCTTTTTGCTATTCATTTATTAGTATAGAACCAAAAAAATCGTTCCTACTGGATAAGTCCATTAAGTAAAACAAGTAAATTTAATTGAATTTTACTAAAATATTTACACAATATTAGAGGCACGTAATTAATTTTAAAAGTATCCAAGAAACTCATTATCAACTAACAATATTACATTTTTCATGAAAATAGTGCTGCAAAAAAAAGATGTTTTAATTTTCGACACCATATTATGTATTTATGTATCGATACGCTGTATCGATACAGCTAAAAGTATCGATACAAGATATCGAGTATCCACACTAAAAGTATCGATACTCTAGAGTATCGATATGTATCGAACATCTCTAGCCAGCGACTTTTGGAGATAGGTCAAGCTGAAAGCTGAAACAAGTGACGTCAAGTTGTGCAACACCGTAACCGTCAGTCCGACCGTCAACGCCAGCCTGGGAGGAGTGCTTTTGCCGTTTGACCGAAACGATACAGTAAGAACCGCTACGCACCTTCTTTCGGATTTGGTAATTTGGTTTACGAATAAAGAATTATTTCCACTTTTTGCTTTTAATTATTTGTGAGTTTTAACATCCCAGCAGCTGAATGCCCAGTAAGGCAAGTAAAGACTGACCTTCTGACCGCCAGTGATTTGGTTGATTCCATAACGATCCATCGAGTATTTAATCTCCACTGAAGCTGCCCGTGCAAGTGGCCTTCACACTATAAACGGAAGGTGGCGCCCGAGGCAATTCGAAACCTGGACAAAGGCGCCAAAATACAACGCAAAGAGCGTTACCATCTGATGTTATATTTTGATGTATTTTCTTTTTCAGTTTTACTCAATTTATTTACCTTCTTTGTACCTATCGTTAAAAAAAAATGACACATTTTTAAATTTCCTATGAATTTTAGAGTTTTCGAAGAAAAAAAAATACATTTGGAGACACATAAGTCAACTATTTTTTCCAAATATTGTAAAAATGATATAAAGCTCGATTTACATCTGCTTTCTCATTCAGAACTGTATCCCAGTTAGGAACTCTAACTCGTTCAGCAAAATTAAGAAAGTCAGTTTTTGTATAATTGTATATTGATATATGTTCATCGTTTTCAATTTTTTAATTTAACTAACTTTAATATAAATGTCAAGGTCTCTATAATACAGATGTTTACCTACCAAAAGGAAATCTCTGTTAACTATACAATTTGTATAATTATTTTCAGAAGAGATAATTAAATCCAATGTTTTTCCATGAACGTTCTTTATGTCATTATATAGTTTAAGACCATTATAATCAAGAAAGTCAAATATCAAGTATATCATTTGATCTATTTAAATTAGTTCCGAATATATAGATATGATCTCTATCCATAATATGCTGACTCGTATACATGATATAGACTTCCCGAGAGAATATATAGGCTACAAAAAAATATTTCCCGCCATTTATTTTAACGTCAGCTATAATTGTTTTAAAAAACGTATTATACCTAATAACTCTTATTTTATGCTACTTTCTCATTGCTATTGCATCCCTATAGTAGATTGAAGAAAAATAAGTAATTTAAAATAATTAAAAAATATATCAAAATATTTTTTTATTTTGTTAAGAAGTTGAAACTTGGGCGAAAATAATACTACAATTTTCTAATTGTACATAAAATCATAAAATTTAAACAGGAAATAATAGAGTTTAGAAATAACAATTTGAAATAACTGTAAAAGTTCCTAAGAAAAACTGTTACACAAGAGTGACGCCATTAATTTACCTCTACCACTGCATTATTAAATTAAGTAACAATTTCAAGTGTTATAAAGTTGCATAAAATAACTTAAAATGTAAAAGAATACTGTTAACCTATTGTTACGTTTTTATTATGTGCCACCCTGTATTTTCATTATTTCTCTGCTCAGTATATTTTAATTTCTGGCTCGCGATATCCCTACTTAATTTCTTCCTCTCTTCTTGGTATTACTATAAAATGTCTTTCCCATGTTAATAATTCACTCTCATTGCCTCTTCAGTCACAACAATTTACTTCTATATCGTCTGTGTCGCTTATTGAAAATGTCTTCTCTTCCATTCGTTTTCTAGGGTAAGTTTTATTTATATTATATTATATTTTCACTTGGGTCCCTGTTATCGTTATTAATTATTTCGACGCTTTAACTTTTATTTACTATTATTTTTAATTCTTTTTTATGCCGGTATATTTTTTATTGTTATATTTACTTAAAAGTTCATATCTTATCTTTTATAATAATATAAATTATCTGATATTTGTGGTGCTCTTTCAGCCTGAATTACAAAAAGAGAATCTATTTTTATTTTTTTTTACGGATTGTTTTAAAATTGAATTCAGTTTGATTATTTTATATTTCATATTTTGATCTAAAAATTCATGAATTTCATATTAATATTATTCTTCTTTTACATTATTTAAAATAAAAACAGAGACCAGGAAATCTGGTAATTTTTAAGATTTTTATCTTATATTTACTTAATCTGAACTTTTAGGGTTTTCTGGACGGAGTCCTTTTTTTTGGACGAAACGTTTTATTTTTTGGTACTAATATTTTTGGAACAAGTTCTTTTTTTGGATCAAATGTTTTTTTTTGGATTAAGTTTTTTGGACAGAACATTTTCTTTTTGGGACTATAAGTTTTTGGACTGAACAAGTTTTCTTTTGGAACGAGCAAGTTTTTTTCCCTCCTTTGGGACCTAATGTTTCTACTGCCGGATCCAAGAAATTATTAGAAAAAACCCGAAGACAAGCCAAAAACCAAGTTAAGTCACATTTCAAGAAAAAAAAAAAAAGAAAAAGTGACTGAAGGATTTAAATTTTTCATATAAAATAAAACAGATATAACGTTTAATTTGAGATTAATTTCCTTAAACCCACAAAAAGAAAGAAAGGATTGATTTTGAAATATATCATAGTAATAATAAATAAAAAATTCCTACAAATTTAATATTACGAACTGCGACAATTTCTCAATTTATTGATCATAAAATGTACGAAAATATATACGTGTGTATTTGCTTTTGGATAAAATATTGATCTACACCACTGCTTTCGAAAGGAATTAATTAACAATTTTCCCAAAGGAACTGCTTGGTATCAATCAAGCTTAGCGCAATATAGCAATTGTGAATTTACCATCTAATTGTATCATGGTTTAACATGGCCGTTACTATACAAAGATTAATCTAAATAAATTTATCAATTCTGTTTTAAATATTTATGTTATAATGTTGTATTTAGATTGTCTCCAGTGGCGAAAGTATAAATACAATGTTAATTTTTTTCACAAATATTATTAACATAAAGAAATGCAAAAGACATGCAAAAAAAAATTCAAAAGAAATGAAAAAGAAATGCACAACAAATGCAAAAGAAATGCAAAAAAATACAAAAGAAATGCAAAATAAATGCAAAAGAAATACAAAATAAATGCACAAGAAATCGAAAAGAAATGAAAAGAAATCGAAAAGATTTCCAAAAAAATTCAAAAAGATGTCCAAATTAAATCCAAAGGAAATCCAAAAGAAATCTAAAAGAAATCCAAAATAAATAGCCTACGTTACTTAGGCCGGTGATAGACTGTAGAAATAGGTTTCAAGAAAATCGTTGCAGGAAATAGGAAATTGTTTTATCACACAACCCACACATTCATATGAGACGGAATACACTGGCATTTCTGAAACAGAATATGCTGTGTTTCGCGATATTTGTTGCTTACATTATTCTTAAGTTTTGGAACTCGAAAGTGTAAACATTTCAGATGATTTTGTTTTTTGGGAATTTATTCTGTGGAAAAAATGACGAAAGACTTTAAGACTTTGAAATTAAGTTAATAAACATTGTGGAACAGTATCCATGTTTATATAATTTTCAACTACCAGAATATAGTCGTCGTGAGGTTGTTGGTTCAGCATGGGAAAAGGTGCCAAAGGAAATGAAAGCAAGTGGTAAGAATAATTTTTCTTTTATTGATATCAATTATGCAGTAAAACCTATTAATTGCATTTAGACAATATGATTATATTGCCAAGGTAAACATTGGGCTTAGAATATAGTTAGAAAGATAATCCCTTAATCCACTTGTAGTGGTGAAGTTTCTGTGCATTCCTTTGTTTTCAGCATCATCTACAAATGATATAAAACAAGAGACGTGGAAGAAAATTTTAAAGAAGATGATGTCGAAATTGATAACCCTAAAGACGAACAATGGGGACGTGTGATGCGGTAGCTACAGCAAATTCATTTGTTGTATATGAAAATCTACTTAAAATTATTGATAAAAATAGGCTTGGTTAACTTTAAAACACTACGATTACTAAGAAATAAATTTTCAAAATTTCCAAGTGACGTCAGCTACATTAATTTGTTTAAAGTAATGTAGATGTCATGAAAAGGTATAATTTACAGTTATCTGTCGAATATTACTAAACCAAATAGCCTTAGCAACTTAGACTATTTAAAAAAAAGAAGAAAAAAGTAAAACACATATAGGTGACACATAAATATTAAAATAATATATAGGTTATGTTATATTAAAATAATAGGTTATGTTATATTGAAAAGTGAAAAATAAAACGCTGTGACTAGCATTACATCGTACGTACCCATTAATTTTGTATGTGGACCGTTTACTGCGTTTTAAGGTTTATCTACTTGATAAGTTCCAAAATATTTCTGTCACTTTGTTTTTTTCGTAATGCTTATAGCACCGGGTGATTCATTTAACCTGGAATTTTGTAATATCTCGAAAAATACGCATCATACAGAAAAATGTGCCAAATCGAGACTTTAATTTTTACTAGTGGATTACCCATTTCAATTCCACTATAGTCCCTGGCTTTACGTCATAACCATTTAATTGCAAAATGGCAAAGAAACGCTTTATTTCATCACCACTAATTTTAGGATTAAGGCAATTTTTCAAGAGAGCGTATTTTCGACATTCTTCTTGTACATATTCTATGATTTGAATGTTTCCACTGGTGACAAATGCTTAAATTGAGAGAAATTACAGGGTGGTACAAGGTTATCCATTCGATTTACTAGCTCTCCAGATGTCGCGAAAAATAGCGTCATCTGTATCGATTTGAAACAATTTCTTCAGAAAAATAGTACGTAACATTCGACGTAGAATCCGAATGTGCGATAAAAATAAGGGTTCATATTTGAGATTTCTAATTTGCCGCCTGTGCCGCTCATAGAGGATGTGTAATTCAGTACTACCGGCTGCCCCTATCTGAGATATTAAAGTTTCGATTTGGCACATTTTTCTGTACGATGCGTATGTTTCAAAATATTACAAAATTCCAGGTTAAATGAATCACCCGGTATATGGTTTCGGTGTAAAACGGCCGGAGTTTAATTCCCAGTATGGCCAAATTTTTTATGTTTTGATAATTTTTTAAGCTACAAAAAAACCACATACAAATAGTGATTGGTAACAGGTTTGATTTGTACCGTAGAGATTTTTCTCCAATATTAAAGTTTATTAGATTTCCCTTTTTTAACTTCTTAAAAACTACATAAAAATAGTGACTGGTAACTAGTTTATTTTATACAGTAAAGTGTCTTTTTTTCATTTTTTTTTCAAAGTACGAGATAAAAAATCAGATAGTTTATTTTATTTTCCAATGTACGGTATAAACGAGTACTTCCGATGTACTCCTAGTCACGGCGAAAATAAAAACATTACAATTTTCTTCTTTTTTCATGTTTACATCTGGCCTCTATTAATAAGGAATTAAGTTCGTATATACTGCCATCTCTTAACAGCATTATCAGTTAATGTAGATATTTTTAATTTTTTTTTTTAAATATAATATAGGTTTAAAAAAAATAAAAATATTTTTTGTAGGCATATTTGATAACAGACTTTTAAGTGCTAATTTAAAAAAATTACATAATACGTCCCCATTACCACGAAGAAGATTGAAGTCATGTCAAAAGAAGCAAAAAGACTAACCAATATTTGGGTCATTGTTCAAAAAAATATGCAAGCCTGTTGAATTAGAACTTGTGATGTCGAAAACTCTTCAAAGTGATATACCAAATCGACATTTATCTTTTTTCCAAAAATAATCCCTGCGTTGGATGAACACGCAGTTCTAAAATTTAAACTGGTAGTATTACAACGGATTTCAAATATTAATGATGAAAAATGAAGATTCTCTCAACCCTTCAATTATCCTGAGCCTCCCTTACATTCATCTAAGCAATCTACTCATCCTCAAATTCTCAACAAGCTTCTTACCAGTATTATCAAAATTAAGATCAATTTGCTGCTTCAACTTCTTATATGCCGCTACAACATTTTTCATTTTATTTTTTAAACAGCGAGGAGTTTAGAATATTTATATTATTATTTTATTTTTCAATCAATAAACAGCTACTAATAAAAAAAACAATTTTTTTTTACTGACCTCAGTGTTATAGCTATCATTTCCGTAGGGCGAATGCAATTTCTTATTTTAGTGTATTTCCTCTAATTTGTTTTCGTCTGCACGTAATTCTTCCATTAAAGAAACGAATGTGCCTATTTCATCTCTTCTCTGATTAATTGGGTGCACCCATTAAATGCGATAAGTAACGTAATAAGTTGCACCGAAAAATGGAGACAGTCGCGTATGTTCTTAGCACATGCAATAAACATTACCTTATACACCGACTCTATTCATTCTCAGAAGTCAATCAAAGACAAGCGAACCCAAGAGAAGCTCAATCGACAGCAAACCATTGAACCAGACAGAGAGAGGTCTTACCAGTAGAACCGTATAGAGCCAAGCAGATCCAGTTCATGTTTAGCTGCTCCAACGAGCATATGATGGAGAGGACAAATTGCCCAACATTCTTCTGGCCGACGCCGAATAATCGACTGAGGTATATTGATAATTAAATTTAACTGATATAAAATCATAGTCAGTACGTAGTTTTTGATTAAGCGCAGAAATCTGAAATAAACCGAGAAAATTACACACCTTACCCCCTTCTTCAATGGAATTTATTATTTGGCAAGTTAATTATTTTTACTTAATGCATTTTATTTTACTTTTGTAGTCTCCCTTTTTGACTACCAAGCAGTGATTTTACCTGAAACACCTGTAAAAAAACAAGTTTATTTTGTAATTTTGTTAAACTAAATGAAATCCCACTCACACCTCTTTTAGAACAACAAAAATAAAAATCTCTACTCATTCGCATTAAAAAGTCTCTTCACATGCCCGAGCTGAAGTTATACGTTCAGCGGTAATTCCCTAATTAGTTTTTATATTCTTGGTCAAGCTTAGAACCGAACGAGATCTCTTCACTCTTCGGTCTCGTAAAAACAGACATAAATCTACTGTGGATGTGGCCAAGTGCCGCTTTCTAAAAAAATGCATTATCGAATGGCTATTAAACCGAAAAAATCTCTAGCGATATTTTGTCGGTCAAGGAAATAGATTTTTCGAGTGGTGAGAAAAACTATTAATAAAAGCTGGTTTGTGGCTTGTTAAAATTAAACACCTATTGTTACTAATTTACCCAAATAATATACCTTCTTGATTGTTATAAAAACCATCGACAAATATTGAGATAGAATTGTGAATGAAGACTTCAATTAACGATTACGATGATATTTATGCGAATACGGCAACTACGAAGAGTTAGTTATGTCATTATCTGTAGCGTATAATGACCAAGTTATGGCCTCTAGTGATTTTCATATAATTAGCATAAGCAGCAAACCGAGATGATGCCGGTCAAGTTAATTGCTTTAATGGAATTATTAGCGAGAACTTGCACTAGTACGTCGATCCTGATTAAATTCTATATTTATTATTATTTATGGTAGTTTTAATGAATGTGAAAAGTAAAGGAATTTATTTATATGTATAGGCAAAACTAGAGACAGTCTGTAATAATAATAATAAAAGTAATTTGAAACAAATGGGGTTTTCGTATTGTCACGATTTCATGTGGGGGTGGATATATTGAATAGATGGTAGAATAAATAAAAAGCTCAAATAAATACCTAACTAATATATACAAATAAATATCCTTACCACTACACTAACGAAGACTTTAGAGATATGTCACTAGGGTCGCTTACTCAAACAGTCGGCAGAGTGCCGACAGTCAAAAAGCCAAAGCTTCAAGCTAAGAATAACGACTCAAACATATTATCCTCTCAAGAACAATCCCAGTTCATATTTATATCTCATATTTTTATTCCGCCCTTCATAAATTAGCCATGTGCAGTTCTAATAAGTTTCTACATCAAATAAACAAACGCGTTCAGTGAACCATTAAACCAATGAACTACACAAGGCGATATTTAAATATTGAGAATTTTAGTAATTCTTTATGGGAATATTTTGGGAAAATATTGGTCGTGACATATTTCCCTCGCCTACGAACGCTGGCCCCCAGCGTTAAACATTAATGAACTACTATGTAGGAAGACGAAATTTGTTTTAATGAAAAATAACTAAATAAACTAACCATCAAAATGAATAGTTTTTCTACAAATTTCGGTTTTATATTTCTCGATTACAAAATACAAAAAAACTTCAGAAACGTCCGCAACCACACATCAATGTATTAAGATGTACCAATGGGGGAACAGAGGCAGAAGGCTTTTCCTGCAGTAAAAGCCCCTGGAAATTCGTTTCCATTACAGTGAACAAGAAGCCAGAAATTAGAATCAATGCCCGTCATTACCAGGACCATGTTGAGGGAGTAGAAAACCCTTTTGGGAAACCATTTCATTGAACCATAAATACCATTTCGAAAACGAGAAAACCAAATAATTTGAAATTTGAATGTCTTTAAACTGTTGTGACCGCACTGGAGATTTCTTCATTTCATTTTTTTTCCTAATTCCAATCGCATCGGTCATCGATACCTAACAATAGAGTTTATTTATATTTGAGTTCAAACATAAACTGCAATATCGCACCTTTTTCTTCGGTTAATGTCATTTCTCATATTTCTTGTTTGGATCAGTAAACAATAATAATGTTGAAACAAATTAGTGTTCTTCATATTTTTCAATCAATATTCTTCTTTTTTCAAAAGTGGTAGTTCGGTGATGAGGTGGTGGGTTTTCCCTAGGATACATCAGACTCAACATGTAGTCTATGGCATGGGAATTTGGTCTGGGCGTATTTAGCGTGCCATAATATCAATATTATTGTGACAAAATGTCTCTTTATTAGGACGAGTAAACCTAAACGTGTGGATTACGATAAAATGATAATTATTGACAGAATTAATTATACATAAAGCTAGACCTATATGAGTCCGGGAGCGGAACTGACCTGTCAAATTTTTCAAAATGAAACTGAAATAAGGCTGCGCGACAGGGGGCTGCGCAGGATTCATTTAAAGCGCCCCCCTAATTAAGATCCCATTTGTCAATCGTTGATGTGTCAAAATATGAACAAAACCTAAAAAAATCTTCTCTGCAGTGAAGGACAATCAAACAAAATTCAGCTGTAGGAATACCAACAGAGGGACTCTGTAACTACAAAGCGAAAGCAATAGCGTTCGTAATCGATGGTTATTCTCTTTTTGTACTCTATAATAAGTTCGGCTGTGATCGGCGGGACTGAATGTCTCCTCGGAAGAATAACGAAAGCGAAGTAAATTTTATTGCGTTTGTGGTGTTTTTCTTTGACTTAACCTATAATATTATGCGAATTAAACTATATTCTCATTGGTTTTATTTATATATAATTGTGATATTGTGCCATTAATAACTTATATTCAAACTGAAAAGAAAATGGAACGAAGGTTGAAAACGTATCAAAGCCAGTGGGCAGCATTCATTGATTTTTCAGAAAAGAATTAAACTGTTCTTTCAAAGATAATGGAAGGCCCTTTTGATAAAAAAATATACGAGAAGTTGTGGAATGAACTCATTGATATTTTAAACAGCATGGGTTACCTATGATAATATGTATGAAAGTAATCATAACCTCATCACATATTCAAATTCACGAAACACGAGAAAAAACAAAAATAATGGCGCGTTTTGTTGGTATCACTTCTTTGTAGGAACGTTGCCAAGTGTAACTTTATCACTACCGTTCAAACTCGTACGAAATCGTAAAACGATAACGAAAGTGCATACGGAGTACCGCAAAGCGAAGGCGTATGCTTCGCTTCTATTCGCTTTCGCTACGCTTTCGCTATAAGATATAAGTTACAGAGTCCCACAGTAGCAAGCTGACTATCGACGCCTAACCAGCAAACTGCATACCGGTGAGGAAAAAAGTAGTAAGATCAATTGGTGGATTGGTAAACAAAGTGCTATTTTTATTGAATGCGATTTAACTTGTACCGTATACAGGGGGAAACACGATTCTCAATTTATATACAGAAGAAAACGTGATAATAATAATCAGTGGGTGCTGTGAGAAATCACCGCCTAAAATACCGCGACTCATTATTGTTTAATAATAAATACATTTGCTGCTGTGAGAAATAAATTAGAATTAAAATTGGTACCGTTATACAGGGGGAAAGGCGACTTAAGTTTTGATTTATAATAATAATTGGTAGCTGTGAGCAATCATCTCCTAAATAGATTTGCACAGTAAACACACAATCCAAGTTATGATTAATAATAATAATTGGCTGCCGCAAAAAATCACCTCCAAATAAATTTGTATCTATATAAGGCGAAACATGTCCGGGAATGTACCATCGACAGTAGTACTTTGTCCGACCATGTAGAATCACTGCGTACATTTTTCCTCATCTGCACGAACTGTTACATCATTATTTATCATATTAACCTGTATTACCACTCATAAATCCACCTCGCTTCGATCATTGTTTGTTAGCACGCTTTTTTATTACCGCAAATTTCCTTTTGGGTTGGATTAATAATACGTTACACTCCTCTCTCCCCTTCTCCACCGGGTTTTATGTACATGTTTTTGGTATTACAATAAAGACAGTTATTTTTCATTTGGCAACTTGTTATTTATCTAATTAGTTGTGCGTTTAAACATTCCAGTGACTTCCACCCAGTAGGGCAGTAAAGTATCAGTCGAAACCATAACGACCCCCCGGAGCGTTAATTCTCCACTGACGCTGCACAGTGCAAGTGGCCTTCACACTATAAACGGAAGGTGGCAGCCGAGCCAATCCAATCCAACCTGGTCTAAGGCGCCAAAAGACCGCTTGACGACGCAAGGAGTGTAACAATGTCTAAACAGTTTTACGTACCTTTGCCGGTGATCGGGAAACACCTTTTCTAACTAATTTATTGGTGAGAGTTAAATATTAATAAAAATGAAACAAAATGAATATAAAAATGAATACAAAGAAATCAGAAATAATTATTACCAAAATGAACATGATATTATTAACAGATTAGTGATTAATTCTTAAAAATCTCGCCTGTCCTGCCAGAATTTCAAAAAGCCTGTACCGAACGACACACAAAAATTAACTGACTTGTTCTGGGTTTTCTGATCGTAATTAAGAATGACCAATCTCAAATGGTTTTAACTTACAATTGTTCTGAAAAGATTAATATTGACAAAAATAAATATTGAGTTTCTCTTTGACAGGTGATATATTTTAACCTTCTTGACCAAGCAAGACTAGTTAGTAATCATTTGATCTTCGACGGGACATTATCATTGTTTATATCAGAAAAATGCCAAAACCTGACAAGTCCTACTGAAAACCATCTTGTGCCACCAATGAACTTAAAATATATATCTATAACACATGTTTTCTACATAAACATATTTTGTTCTTTGTTTGGACAAGTCGACCATATCCTTACCCATAAAAATCGTAACTGTTACATATATTTTACTAAGTGTTTTTCCACTCTATTACAAATTAAAACATAAATTTTAACAATCTAAAAAAAACAAAAATGGTTTAATGTATTTCAATATTATAGCAATTTTAAAAATAAAGTAGCTCCACTGACTTTTTGGTAAGCCCTGTATATACAATTAATATATTTTTTAAAATACCAGACATTTAATCAGAACGTCAAGATTTACAACATATTAAAATTTTACGTAAATTGGCCGAAAGCCATTTTCCGTAAGGGAAGTGAGAGGTCCATTCCACTTCATAATATATATGTACTTTATTTTCTGAAACCAAAGTAAATTTGATTTAAAAAAGTATTTATTCTTATTTACAGAATTAACTGAAATTGACATTCTAAATATTTTCATAAGGTCAAAATTTACAACAAAGGAAAGCACATTTTTTCAAGTTACGCGTCGTTTAAAATAATAATACTATTTCTTCAAAATTAATAACTTAAATTTTATATTATTCTTTTTAACTTGTCACAAGTTGTTAATTACGGGTATCTTTTAAAATTGTAAAATAACAGATCTAACTCTCAATTTCATCATAATCCATAAGAAGAGCTTTTAGATCTTCCTTGGCTTCGGCAAATTCACTTTCAGGCATTCCTTCTCCAACGTAATGATGAATGAAGGCTCTTTTACTATACATAACCTTAAATTTTCTTAACATATTTCGCCATGCGAATCTTATTGCGGTACTATTAGCCAGCATCGTTACTGCTCTAGTTATTCTGGCCAAGTCACCACCTAAAAGAAAATAAAAATTGAAATATCAAAACGGAATCGTAAAACGTAGAAATAATAACTCAAAGGTAGAAAAATTACGTGTGATGTGGGAAAACAAAGAGAAAAATAGAGTAAAATTATGCAGTACATGAAATAGGCGTCGAAAAATGTATAATATTTTTTTAAACGTTAAAAATAATCGGTGATTGAAGAAAAATTAGAGATATCTAAATTAATGGATAGAAGAGTTAAAAAATTAACGTCTTTACAGATAAATTACGAAAGTGTTGCAAGAACACACATTGAAAAAACATACAAAAATTTCGGAAAACGTTGCAAATATATAAATAAAACAATGAAAACAATGCAAAATCCTTGACAATTTAAATAATAGGTTGAAAAATTTAAAAAAAATCGTGAAACAAAAACAAAAACGAACAGGAATTCCAGAAAATATTTCTAGAATATATTAGAATATAAATAAATTATAAATCGTTTCAAAAATAAAACCATACATAAATGAGGGAAGTAGTAGAAAGAATGCTACACACCCCGATTTTTCCCCAGATCTGGGGAAATTTAAAGAGTAGTTCTGGCAACAGCGCACTTTCTCATGCGTCGGCTCTGGTCTTTAGGTACTTTAGATCCTTTGGCTTTGGTCTTCAGGTACTTCACATCCGTCGGGTCTAGTCTTCAGGTACTGCAGGATCCGTCGGGTCTAGTCTTCATCTTTCTCAGATACGTCAGCTATTTGGTCTATTTTCGTTATTATTGAACTCAGAACCAAACCAGACGGAGTTAAAAGACTAGATCCGAAGGATCTGAAGTACCTGAAGACCAAATCCAACGGAACTGAAGTACCTGAAGACCAGAGCCGATGTATCAGACGTGCGCCGTTGACAGATCTACTATATACATTTTCACAAGATCTGGTGAAAAATCTCTTAGGATTTCTGCTACTGCCTTATCCCATGTTTTCCTTGGTCTTCCCTTTGGCCGTCGTCTTTGCTTGTACTATATGTGTTAAGTAAACAAACCATCTCAGCTGATTTTTTTCTAAATATTTTTCCAAAGGTTCTACATGTAGTTCCGCTCTTATATGACTATTTCGAATTTTATCAATTCTAGTGATTTCTAGTACTGCTCTAAGATACTTCATTTCAACTGTTTATAGTTTTCTTTTTGTTTATTTTGTTAGAACAGAGTTTTGACTCCCATACGTTAGAATAAAAACGGTTTTGTATACTGTCATTTTTGTTTTTCTTCCATCTTCTTTTTTGCTTACCAGGGGCAAAATATATTTTCAGAGCACTTTCAATTCTTCCATTTATCTCTGCGTCATTTCTTCCGTCCCTCCCAAATATTTAAACATCTCCACTTGTTTCAGTTCATTGCCATTTAGTTGTATTTTTAATCCGTTGTTTTCTTTCCCTATTAGAATAACAATTGTTTTTTCCACGTTTATTTTTAAATTTATTTTTTGGAGCGCCGTTTTCCATACGTCTACGTTGTTCTGTAGGTCTTTTTCATTCTTAGCGTATACAACTAAATCGTCAACAACAGCACATTCCGAGATCTGTATGTGTTATATATTTCTTCACTTTCTCTTTCACTTCTTTTATGACATCATCCATATTACATTGAAAAGAGTTGGACTTAAAACTCCACCTTGTCTCAAACCTTCTTTGGTATTAAATTCTCCCGATTGTTGATTTACGGTTCTTACATAGTTTATCGTTGTTTTATATATACTCTTTATTGCCTCAATTAAACTTTGGATTATCTTTTTTTTGTTCAAACGTGCCCATAATTGCTGTCTAGGAATACTATCAAAATGATAGATAGTCACGACATCTGTCGTAAGATTGATGGGTACCAACCGAACAAGCTGTTTAATAGGATAAAATCTTGTAAACGCGACTAATCAAGTACAACTTAATGCGGCATGTGGTGGACCCATCCACCATCATAATGGATTAGTGGGAGCAGGCACCTTTTGGGGTATACAGAGTAGGTTTTTGAAACTATGTATTAGGACAAAGTACAACTGATGTTTCCTATAAGGATGAAACATGTATGGTAATGGTCGGAATATATCGTTTCAAAAACTTACTATATCTGTTTTTGACTACCAAAAACGCCACATATATAAAATATGGTTTTGCACACCCCTGCCTTTACAGAAGGCGCTTTGCGATTCTTTTATTTGATATTCTATTTTATCTTTTAGCCTTTTTCCAGAATTCTCCCACAAACTTTTAATACTGTGCTCAATATTGTTATGCCTCTATAGTTGGAACATACACTAATGTCTTCTTTATTATACAGAGGTAATAATATCTTCTGTTATTTACCTTTCAGCATATAACTTATTAAATAAAAGGGGTAGTTTTTCTAGTCCTTTGGATCCCAGTAGTTTTAATAATTTTATTTCATCTTCAACTTTTATACTGTTAATTTTTTTGATGTTAATACTCTGATCATAAGTGTCTTCTTTATATATTTCTTCAGGTTCTTGTATTGTTGTTTGTGGGTTTAGGATTTTCTTTCCGTCTTTTCATGATGTTTATTTCTTCAGCTATTCTTTTTCCATCTTCTGTTATTATGCGCTTCATATTATTTTGTTTACCTCCTGTGAGTGATTTGAGAATTATATAGAATAATTTTTGATTATTTCTCGCCAAATTCTCTCCATGATTTTTCTTTTACTTGTTTAACGGTCTCTTTAACTTTTTTCTTTTACTTTTTTCGTAATTGAGTGCTGCTTTATTTCATAGGTATTGTTTCCATTTTTGCTTTCTAATTTTTACTTCTTTTTTAATTTCTTTGTTCCAACATTTTATCAGTTTTTTGTTATTTCTTATTCTTTTAGTTCCTTCCGCATGTGTCTTTTGCTGCTTTAATTATAGTATTCTCTAATTGTATCCAAAGACCATCGATATTGCTGTTTTTAATGTCTTCAAAAGTGTTTTCCATCTCGGTTTCTATTCTTTCTTTAAACAATTTCGCAACCTCTGGGTGGTTCAATTTATATGTTCTGGTTTTCTCTATTGCCATATACTCTTTGGTATCACTTCTGTTTGTCTTTTCGTTTCCCGTCTGTGTCATTAACTTTGAAACTACCAAATAGTGATCAGACCAAATGTTCCTGAGGACGAACCTGTTTTATTTTGTATTTTTGTTGTTGTTATGAAAACTTTGTTTAAATCAATTTATTATTTTTAATACTTGTCAATTTTTATTTTATATTGTCAATATATTTTCGATCACAAAGAATTGCTCTTCAATTGTAGTCAAGCTATTATATTGGTCCTTCGAGATAAAAAATAGTTTTTCTACTACCGTGCGTAAAGTACTTACTTTACGCACGCTACGGAGTGCGTAAAGTTTAACTTTTTTTCACTAGTCCGTAAAGTAAAATAAAACTTTCAAAATAATTTTTTTACACGTGCAACACATTTTTTGCAATATCCTTATGTTGCTTATCTTGCCAACGTTCTATGTGCCTGAAATTAACTGGTTAACTTAAAGATTTTGGAAAATAGCTTGTTAACCTCTTACATGCGAAATTAATTTTTTTACATAAAAATTATGGTAGTAGAAAAAATATTGTATGCAACTAGTGTGTAAAGTGCCTTTTTTCACTCATGTGATTGTCGCACTCGCCTTTGGCTCGTTCGACAACATTTACATTCGTGAAAAAGTATCACTTTGTTGCATAAATAACTATTTTGTGGTTCATGAAAGAACCTTTCTTTTATACCACGAGACGCCACACAGAGTATATTTCTATCCCTCTTTTAACTCGTGTGTCGTTTACCTCTTTTTGGAATTTTTTATTAATTATTACGTAATCTGTTATGGATTTTTTGCCTCTACTTATTACCTCTCTTGTGTTCTTGTAGATATCTTTATGCTGAAAGAAGCTATTGGTAATTATTGGGTTGTTAGTCATACATTATATTAATAATTTTCCGTTCTTCTCCATGTTTTTCTATTGCTTGAACTTTCTTTGCCTACTCTACTATTTAGGTCTCCTATAATTATTATTCTACTTCTGTATCTTCTACCTCTTCATCGATTCTATCCCAAAATTCTTCTTTATGATCTAAACTACCACTATTGTTGTATTTATTTGTTTTTCCATTTCCATATCAATTTTTAAGATTTTTCGTTGACAGCTGACCACTGCTTAAGAAACAAAATATTTTTGTCGTATATGAAACAACTTACTCCTTCTCTGGCTCTACCATTAGGTTGCACGCCACTATAGAACAAAACATGGCCATTATACAATTATATTTCTCCCTGTCCTGTCCTCTTAGTTTCTGTTATACCTATATCCAGATTATACTTTTCAACCTCTCCAATTAATTCTTCTTTCTTATCTGTCAAACTTCGAACGTTCCATGTTGCTATGGTCCACACCTTTCCTTTGTATAGAATAAATAAAAAAAACCTGACAAATTACAGGAGATATTGTTAAAATTTTGAACAAGTTGGGAACACTTTGTAAAATTGTCAAAATACTATGGAAAATTTCAAAAAACAATAGGTAAAAAAAATTAGAGGAAATATTAGTAGAATCGCTATGACAGTTCTGGACCATTCCTTATGGAAAATAAGATGAGAAATCGCTAAAGTCCATTCTACTAAATTTTTTTCCACGTCAAGGTCACTGAGCTTATTAGCCTCCAACAGTCTTGATCCGTTTCCGATCAGCTTCCGATCCCCTTCCGATCAGCTTCCGATCCCCTTCCGATCAGCTTTCTATCCGCTTCCGATCCGCTTCTGATCAGCTTTGATCCACGTACGATTTCCCATCTTATTTTCCATAAGGAATGGTTCAGAACTGTCATAGCTATTCTACTTATATTGCTAAAACGTAGATGGTACATTGCAAGAGTGTTGCAAGAATATACAAAAAATGTAAACGTTTAAAAAAATAACGAAATCAATTTATTAAAGCCTTTAAAAAGTTAAAGTTTACGGAAACTCTATTGTAAATAAAGTACAGAAAATATTGTTAACACGTAGATGACACATTGCAAAAAGTGTTGCAGGAATTTAGATAAATTACGGAAAACTTTTGAGGAAAATATTACGTACATAAGTTACAGAATGATTGCTAAAACGTAAATACAATGCAGAAAGCGTTGCAGGATTGTAAAAAAATTTACGAGAAACGTTGAATAAAACTGGAACATTTTTGAAAACTTGAAAAAGAATAAAAATATAAAAAACGTTGCAAATATTTTTAGAAAATGTTGCAAAACCGTAGATAAATTAGAGAAAACAAGAAAACAACAAAACGTAAAAAAAATACAGAAAATGATTACAAAAGGTAGAATGAAATATAAAATAAAAACAATAACATACGTAAAAAAGTAACAATAAGAAAACGTAAATAAATTTCAAGTAACATTTTTAACACGTGATAAATTAGAGAAAGTAGAACCAGTAAGAGAAACGTTGCCAATGCTTAGAAAAATTAGAAAAAATGTTGCAAAACCGTAGATATATTACGACACAATTAAACTTTATCTGTCCAATTTTTAAAATACTTACCAGGAATTTCTACCGGAGGCATATAGTTTATTCCTACTTTAAATCCAGCAGGACTCCAATCAACGAATTGAATTGCGTTTTTGCTCTTAACATTAATTATGGCGTTATTGACGTCTGTTGGAGTGACATCTCCTCGGTACAAAAGACAGCAAGACATGTATTTACCTTAAATTTAAATAAGGTATATAAAAAAAACATGGAGTATAATAAATAAAATAATGAATGATCGGAAAGTGTTGGTTTTGCTTGAGAAAAATCTGTTACAGATCTGATATAATGTAAACTTGTTGTGTTTGTTGATGTAATTCAAGTCTGATTGCTGTTATTTAATATTAATGGAAATATATTGAGTTTGTTTAAGTAGAATTTGCAGAGCTACAACTGAACCAACATCAATACATGTAACAAGCCCAGATTATGCCAAATCTGCAGCAGATTTATCTCAGTCAAGGCCAATAGGCTTAGAATCAATAATTGAATCAAACTTGAATCAAAGTAAAAAATTGTTAAATATTTAAATAAAGTTTTTAAAGAATTTGTTATTAATATTTTATTTGACGTTAGAAGGTGTTTCTGTCAAATCAATAATAAAAAGGTTAAAATTTAGTCATCAAATTTCACGGTTTGTTGATGTTGCCATGGTAACTTTAAATCACGAGCGTTTTAAAAGTTTGATTCAAACACGCTGGAGCGTGCTTTAAATAAGTAAAATAGGGTACCGATAAAAAAAGTGTGTAAAGTGCATTTTTTCACTCATGTAAAAATCCGCATTCGTGAATAAAGTATCACATCCGCACATTTTGATTAGTTTTAAATATGCCAATTTAGGGCTAAAATAAATTTCAGAAATTACAAAAAATTGCCACATTGGAACGTTAGAACTATGAGCATTCTATAGCAGAAGTAAGCTGTCAAAGTTTTCAAAATGGCGGGAAATTCAAACATGTCTCCTTAACAGGGTGCCCCGCGTTAGAGAGGCTGCGCGAATTCATTTAAAGGGCTCCATAGTTACGTTATTTATAATCTAACAACCTTGAACGTACTGTATTGTCCATATAATCCTAAAATTCTTCTCTCCGACTGTAAGAGTGACCTAACTTGCCACCTCGGAATGTTGCACGTGTTGTAATGTCAACGTAAGCTAACAAATTCTTCGTTAATGAAATATACAGCCAGGTTGGTTGGCCGAGAAGTTAAGGTATCGCCTTGATTAAGTATTGTAAAATACAGATCTGAACACAATCCAGGTTTTTCGGGACAAGTGTTATATTGCCAAACTGTATCTTTTCTTATTTTATTCTTGTGACATGTTTGGACTAGTTTTCTTGATCTTCGGTTTGCATCCTGATTACTTGATTAATTTTTTTTGAGTATGTTTTGAAACTTTCTGAGTAGGTTTTGCTTTATCAGGCAATAATTTGTCTATAACTTCTAAACGAAAATCATAGAATGTTATTTGTTTTTCAAAATTATTTACAATAAATCACGTAGGAATTGTACAGAAGAAGTTAAAAAATATGAATTCGTAGCTTATTGTAGGGTTTTACACAGTGCAGGATAGCAAGACATCATTTGGTTTTGCCTATCCACCACGCCACCCATATATTCATTGTATTTGGCACTTAGCTTTAGTTTTTATTTTGCCACATTTCTTCTTGTTACGGTTTTAACAATGGGCACTACAACAAAAATATAACCTCACATTTTTTCTTTATTAACAGTTAGATTGAGTCAAATAAAACCCATTGAGTTTAATTATCAACCGTAATTTGAGCTAGATTTTTGAATAAATTAATTTAAAAATTCAAATTTCTAATTATTTGAACATGCCGCCATTATTACGATCGTGACGTCACTTATGTGCAATGAATTTACCGTCACGCCATTAACTGCAAATGTGTAAAGAAGAGAATAAGAATGATTAACAGCTGTTAAATCTCATTTATACAGACAAAGATGGAGAAAACCATTATATGATAATTGGATAAAGATGAAAACTTGGACCTATCCACTGTGAATTCGCATTAAAAATCGAGAGAGATAAACAGATATTAGATTCCGCTGTTAGATAAAGAAAACGACTATTTTAACGAGATCAGGTAATAATTTGCTGTTTGGTACATACGTGCTGGGCACAAGCGTTCCTGATTAAGTGAAAGGTCGCGTCCGCGTCTGCTTACTGCATAGTTCACTGTCACTGTTGTAGTTTGTACTCTGTAGAGCTGGTTGATGTTGATAATTTTCCGTGTTTATTTGTATTTGTAAAGATACGTAAACAAAGGTAAAAATAAACACAATTAAATACATATTGACCAAACGACACATTATAAGCAAACGTCATCTATATTTGAAAGCGTCAATTTCATTTAGAGAAACTGGCCCACGTTAATATTATGCTGCAGCTGTTGCACATAAATGACGTAGGTGCACTACAAATTGCATAGATGCTGTAATTTTTAAATATCAATTTTTTCATGTTAAATTCAAGAAAAAAAGAGAAAAAACGATTTTTTCATAACAAGAAACTCATTTTTTTCTCAAATAATGCAAAAAAAGATGGACTAATATTTCAAGTTGAACTCCCCATTTCATTTTCAAACTGGGTTGACTTGTATGAAACATTGATCTTGTCTTTCCATTTTCCAACTATTATCCCGATGGAATATTTTACTTTTGATTTGCCTTTTTTTAATTTCGCATTTACCAGTGAGCTAGGTCCCTATGTAGTATGTTCATTTGTTTCGGCTAAACCATAGTTAATATAGTAATTATCCGTATATAAAGCATATCCTTGATTTTTCACAACTTTTTGGGCATGACCTTTACCTCCCATTTCTTCTAGTTTATCAGCATAAGTAGCAGAATTAGGTATTAATCCGTTTGGTTCTGTTAGCATGTACAATTTCAATTTACCGCTCCACAGTACCATAGACTAGTCAAGAGACAAATTTTAACCTGGGTAGTACATCTTTTTTCATTAAAATAATTTATCAGTGGTAGTATCGTACATAGATGATCAGCTGGTACAGGTTCATGAGGTTTTGGATTTGGTGCAAAATGCAAGAACCTTAAAGTAACTAAAAATATTGACTTATCTGATCAGAAAGCACTTAAGATTGATTAACAAACTAGTTTTCCAATGGTCCTAAGCTTTGTTGAGTCTTATTGTGCCCATATGAAAAACCAAATCTAAAAATCTTAACAATTCATTCTACATCACATGTTTCCATGTATAAATTCTAGATCTCAGAGATCCACCCTTTACTAACAATCCGTCAACTGCATACGCATTTATTTTTTCTTTTAAATTAACGTCATCAACCAGATGTTCTAAATTTTCAAATGGGTCTGGATTTCGAGGAAGCTCTATTAGCATTTCATTTGTTTTTGCAAAATGACACTGCCTCCTATCTGTCCCCTCACCTTGCTAAGTATTGATGATGGCCTTTGTTCCGGCTCTCTTCGATGATGGTATCCAATGTATCACAAAATATGGTCACTTATACTCATCCTCGTCGTCTTCACTCTCTAAATGATCTTGGTCAGGGTTATAATCTTCATCACTTTCCGAATTTTACAAATAATGCAGCAACAAATCTTCAGTAAGTTCTTTTGTACATCTCATATTACATTTACGGTTTTTTATGCCCGAGAGGCCACGAATTTGATCGCCATTTTCAAATGTACAAAATGCACAAAAACGAAATTTACAAACCACAGAATTTATAGGTTAATTATACACTTCTATATATGCAGATAAAAACACATGAACTTTAGTCTAACGGCTCGAGTACACCTCGGACGATTGAATCACACACTTGTAAAAGAAAGAGAGCGCGTACACAAACACGACCGTCATCGCCCGATGACGTCCGAAAACGGTCGATCAACCGTCGAGTCCGAACTTGTTGGGATTTCTGGCTAGTCTGCCGGCCGGAGTCTACAGTGCACATTTGAGTGTATTTATAGTTGAAATTTGTTTTTATCTACCTAAACGGATATTGAAAAATTAATTAGTTGTGTTTATAATAGACCAACCCTGTGGGATAAACATTCAAAACATTACAATAATTGAGATGTTTCGAAACGGTTAGGGCTGAAGTGCAATTGGATACATAAAAAATAGAGCAACTTAAGGGACCAATTTCGTAAAGAATATAACAAATGCAATGAACCAGGTAGATACGATGCTGCGGCGGATCACAAATCACCTTCGTGGACATATTACGAATCGTTATTATTGGTGAAACAAATCGCACCGAAACCTTTAACCGGAAATGTGCCTGAACCTTCCAGCCAAGAAACTGCAGATGATACGGAATCATCCCATTTTTTTGAGTATTTCAATGTCGGCACAAGTGCTAACACTGTTGCAGTGCAAGCTCATAAACGTCCGAGTTACTCGCTCGGCTAGTTCTGTCCGTTATCGGCCCACAAAATCGGTTTTGGCGTACGCGAACCATAATAATACTGACGAATCTAAGATAATAAGAGATAGGCGTCAATGACGCTATTTGGCGTAATACACAGCGAATATTTTAAACCTAATTAATGTTGAATTATTCTATGTAATACTATTTTTTAACCTTGTCTGGGATCACACTTGACCATTTGACTGCCAGCGTCAAAACAGGCATTAGTAAGGGTAGCTACGGGCGACATTTCGTGAAAGGCTCTGGACGAAGGTACTAGGGGAGCATAACTGACAAGAGGGAAATGGATTCTTCTATATGGAACCAAGTTGGTTTGGAATTCTCTTAGATTTACGTTTATGGCACCTTCAAATCTTAACGAAGATGTTACATTCGATACGACTTGGCCTAGAATTTTGTAAATTAAATGGTGTTTGTTAAATACATATAAAAATAATTTACCTAAAATCCTATTGAGATTAGTAAATGTAGGAGTTGGAGTATTTAATTTTGACCATAAGATATCATAAATAGCTTCGTTGTCCATCATGAAACAAATATCATGGTATTCTCCCGATGCGTGACTGGACAAAATAGTGTTATAAGGTTCAACGACGATATTAGACAGTCTGGGAGATGGGAAAATAGCAAATTCCAAAATGGAAGCTTTACTGTATTGGGTACAAAGTGATTGGACGAAAAGTGAACCTAAACCACCTCCTGTACCACCTCCATAAGCTCTAAATATAATAAAACCCTAAAATATTTAGAACAATAATAACAATTAATTTTTTTTACGAATCAATCAATAAAATACCTACTTGCATATTTCCACAATCTTCGACAAGTCTTCTAGTTCTTTCCATAGCCAAATCTAATAGCTCATGCCCAATACCGTACTTACCTCTGGCGTAATTATTGGCAGCATCTTCTTTACCAGTTAATAATGTATTAGGATTAAAAAGATTTCTAGAATAGTTATAAATGAACTTCGGAAAATTTATTAGAACCCAAAATTACCTGTAATATCCAGTTCGTATCTCATCTATAACAGTAGGTTCCAAATCAATCATCACGACCCTTGGCACTGCTTGTCCCATACCTGTAAGGCTAAAAAACGGACTGTAACTATCATCAGCATGATTTCTATCGTATAAAGTTCCATCCGTTTTTATAGCATGTTCTAGACAGTAAAGCTCCCAACAAGCGTTTGCTATTTGGACGCCAGCTTGGCCGATATGAATCTGGATTATTTCTCTTCCAGGCATTGTGGTTTATGAATGTGTAAGTCATTTTTAGTTACTGGAACACTGGAATTTTGATTTTGATGATGAACATGGCGTGAGTTTTGAAAATGAGGACGGGAATTTGACAATCAGATGATTTTGACGTAAAAATTATGTAGTTGATACAATCAAACTGTTATGGTGTTCTAAGTCATGAATTAAGAATATATAATTACAGGTGTCTCATTTATAAGTTTATTACATTTATTTTGCGTGTAGTACATATACAGGGTGATTAATTTACTGTTTTTTAATTTTTGTAAATTTTTGTTACGAGTAACTTAGTTTTATTATGTTTGATTATTTATGGTAATAAATATTTTTGTAATGCGTTTTTGATTGTTATTTTATTTTCAAAACAATTTTAGTAACGTAATTTCTCTTACCACTTACAGGGCGAGCCAGAACTCATCAAAAATTAAAAAAAAATGCCAAAATATTTCGAACGCCAAGAGATATTAGTTTGCAGTTTTAATAGGCCTTTTGATAAGATGGCTATTGTTATAGCATTGCATTTGAGATTTCTAAGAAAAAATTTAAAAAGAGCTAGGTGTAACCTAACACCCTATAGTTGCCGGTTGAATGATTAAATGTGATGTTGCTTTTTGTTTCTGAAATCTTTGCATGGAGTTTACGTTTGTGAAAATCGGTTCAGGCATATGGAACTTACAGTTCTTTTAGTGTCAACGAAAGTACACTTCCCCCGCCCCTTATGAATAGGTGATACAGACTTAGATAAAAGTTGTAGAATAAGGACAGCAGTTTCTAAAGTTAATATTTTTTACCAACCATAATTGGGGAATATTTTGTAAAAAACCCAATTATATTTTGTAAGTGATAGAATGCGCCACCTAGCGGAACTTTACGACCTTAAAAATATATTTTTTGGGGCCGATTTTGTTCCCCAAATTCCATGACAAACGATTTTCCAGATACGGCCTGTCGCCACCCTAAATGATTCACCTTGTACAAGCGGAGTCCTAGACAATTCTATGGTATGTTCAACATGCTCTTTATTAAGAGCTGATGAAGAGGCGTAATTGGGGTAGAAATCAATACTTACCTTGGAAAAACTGGATTAGTCAAATACCAGAGACGTATCAAGCCTCCACCCCTTTAAGTCTAAGAGCCAGCGGATGTTTTTATACTACGCAGACAACCCGATGTAAATGCTGCTTATAACAAGAACTAAAACCATTTTTATCAAATATGTTGCTATCACTCTTAGCTGTGAAACATTTACATACAGCCAACCATGATATGTGAAAGCTTATGTCTTTCTGCATAATAAGATTAGCTTATCTGCATGGGGGATGGGAGTTTGTCGCAACTTTCTCGAAAAACCGGTTGTAACCACCTTTTTGTATTTTCCGTGAAAATATAGTGGAGGGGTTATACAATAGATAAATATTGCTCAGGGTGTGTGAACGTGGCTGGTTTTATTGTTAGAAAAAGCAAACAGAGTATCCGACGTCGATTTACGGACTACCCTCGATATAACGATACTAATAAGGGCGCCACAATTTTATTTATTTAAATATGGGAAAAAAAAATTGAAAAAACCTAGTTTGCTTTTTCTTCCAATCGTAGCTAGTATGTAGCAAATAAAAGAAAGTTTAGAACACTATAATTTATTAAATTTATACTATATATATACAAAACGAAATAAAGTGGACACAAAAAAAAAATAGAATATATAAAATGTTAACTTAATCAACCCCAGAATACATAACTTATCGTTGATGTTGGAGTGGGAGAAAAAACAGTCCTGGCTTTTAAGGTATAACTGCAGTTAATATTCCGTGGAATATGTTATCTTAATAACCCATACAGGTTCAGGTTCCAGCTGCCTTATTTAGTACTTCATCGGTAGAACAGTAAAGGGAAAACCTTTATAACTCGAAAGGTAACAAAAATCTTTCTTCTTTTTGCTTTCAAAGATACAAAAAAAACTAAAATAAAAAGAGAAGCTATGTAAATATTAAGTTATGCTTGAATTTTAATGGAATCCTGTAAGTTTAATTTACAAGTGTTCTTTCTAGTTTACAATAATTAGAAGATATTTCATTATAACAAAGATATAAAGCAATTACAAAATTAAATAAACTTTTGGAAAATTATTTCCTACATATTTATCAATTAAAAAAAAAAATTAGTTATTTAATTTATTAATTAGAAAATGGCTTTTAAAAGGTCACAAGAGAAAAAAAAATAAGTGGCCTCGAGGAATTTAAATTACCAAAAAAAAAGAAACTTACAGGAAGCCATAAAAACGTTATTTGTTTCAAAATATAAAACTATGGTATTTAAAAATTATAATGATACGCTAATGCAAGTTAAATTGGGAAAGCCGGTAAAATATTTTTAGATAATATCAAAATATCAAAGTTTAAGAAATCAAACGCATAATGAAAACCATGGAATTTATTTAAAAAAAAGGTAAACGTTTTTTTATTCTGTTTAAATTCATCAAATTTATTTCGGTACCTTTTATTTCCTAAAAGTTTCATTTAATTTAAAAACAAATGCCGGTTACATTATTACAAAAAAATTAAATAAATTTAATATGAAATATTTCTTACTGTAAATCCCAAATCAATAATTTAATAAAATATTCTGTAGAAATATGTTCAATAATTAGAAAATCATTTTAGATATACAATAAGTTTTTTTTTATATTAAATAAAAAGGTAACAATTTGGAAAAATGATTTTATTTTTAATATTTTAGTTATTAATTCAATAGAGATACATTTTGATAAAAAAACCTTTTTTATTAAGAAAAGAATGTTAATTTATTAAATAATTTACTTAAATTTTAAAGCGAATTTAATAATTTAAAAAGACTAATTTCAGAAAAATACATTCAGTTTTACTGATAAAGATAATAAAAAAAAAACCGGTATGTAAGAAAAAAAAACCTTTTATAAACAAAGCTTAAAAAGACGAATAAGACCACCTTGAAAATTATATTCACTCACCCAACTAATCCAAAGGACACTAGTAAATCATCATTATAATTGTTTTAAATAATTTTAATTATTTAAAAACCGTTAGATATTCTACCAATACTTCATTTTACGAACACAGCAGAAGGAACATTCCTTCCTCGAACGGAAGGTACACCAATATATTAGCTTATTATCGTTTTAAAAAACAAAAAGATGTTGCCAGCGGCGGGTCAAAAAAATATTTTAAGAATTTAAAATGTGGAAATGAAAAATTTCCGTTACACGGTCTAAATGTTTTGTGCTGTGAATATAGATTTGCTGTACTACAAAATATATAAAAATGAAGTTGGCTGCGTAGTTTTGTCCTTAGAATATATAATAAGTAGGTAGAAGCATTTACCAATAAATAAATATACGTGGTAATGTGCGAACTTATTTTTTAAAAAATTCCACTTATTATTGGAAATTTTAAAATGGCTGTAAAGAAAAACGACAATATATTTTGCAGTATAAATATATGTTGGTTAAAATATAATATTAAAATATGCCATTTTGTATGACCTGTAGATCTAAATACAACTGACCATATACTAATATTGAGTAACTACTCTCTCATCCTAAAACCCTGAATTTGAAAAAAAAACACCAAAATTTTAAACGTTATGAGGTTTTTATTAAATAACTTAAGACATCTTCTAACATTGATATTATTACTACGATTTAAACGGGACTTATGCGATTCGTTTTATAAAATGAGGAATAAAAGTAAGAAAAACATGAGTGACACATTAGTTAATGCCACTCGCTTCTAATAGACTGAGGGCTGGCTAAGATGTCTAAAAATCATGGTGTTTCCACTTATACCTGTAAAAGTTTGGGTCAAAACTGGGAGATCTCTACCTACTTGATTTTGACTGATTTTTGAGAGATTACTAAAGTTTCACAGATCACACAGGGTGTATTTATAATCTGGTACTGAATACAGACGAATGCTCGAATCTGCAGCTTTACACTGTCCATACAAAATACAGTATGGTCCCATTTGACGAAAAGTATCCATACTTATACACTATTTAGATCTATTCCTTACCAACTAATACTAATACCACATACATAAAAAAATCCGCATTGACATTGACAGAAAATAATTTATTTGACGTCTCATCTGCTTTAAGTGCTCTGTGACAAACTAAGCTAGGATACGAACAATTCTCAACAGCGCCATCTTACAAAATTTTGGTAAGTTCTATTGAACGCAACAAGTGGTACTCCCAAAAAGTTCGAAACAAAATCTAATCAGTGGATACACCAGGGTTTTTACACATCTTAGGGCTGGCAACATAAAAATACAAGGTATAAGGTACATGCAATATTTATAGCTAGAGGAGTTTCATTAACTCTCCCGAACATTGAGTGGCCAATCTGCCAACGCGCTTAGGAAGATTAAAGCAGGGGCGGGCGATAAAAAATAAATTTAATAAAACAAAATGATAGATCTCACGGATAAAATAAAAACGGAAGACAACATCGAGGCAGATCAGTATTTCTTTTGATTTCATAAATATTATTTGTGGTCTTCTGTTTTTTTGTCTGCCATTCAGAATGCAGTTTAGTTAACAACTCAGTAATTATTTCCAATAATTTCTAATCATGAGGTTTATCCTTTTTTTGTCACACATATTAAAGCCACTTTGTTGCAGTCTGCTGGCACTTTCTCTTTCACGAAATCGTCTGCCAATAATTTTCGGCCTTTTGTAATAACAAATACTTGATATTTATATAATTTTTATCCGTGAGATTTATCATTTTTTTAAATTAAATTTATCATTTTTGATCGCTCGCCCCTGCTTTAATCTTCCTGAGCGCGTTGGCAGATTTTCCACTCAATGTTCGGGAGAGCTAATCAAACCTATCTATCTATAAATATTGCATGTACTTTATACCTTGTATTTTTATGTTGCCAGCTCTTGGACTATAACTTCATTATTATTACTACAATTTTAACATAACAAACGCTACTCGATCTGAAATGGGGGATAAATGTAATACTTAATATTACTGCGTAGAAGCAATATTAAAAGGGTACTTGCTTCTAACTTCATTACTATTGCTATGATTTTGACGGGACAAAAGTCAGCCCTTTTGAAATCATCTTCAGGGACCCAAATACTTAACTATTTTTGGTTCACTTCCAGAAGGATGGGGTTTACTTTTTTTAGTTTTATAACCCACTCTTCTTCCCATTTTTTGGGGTTTTTTGCCCAATTTCTTTATTGCTTTTTGCCTCAATGACTTTTTTTGATCCACTTTCTCCCTTTTTGTTTTTTTTTTCAGTTTTTTGAACCACTCGTTTTTTGGTTTATTGTCCAATTGGTTTATTTTATTTTTGGTTCAATTATAAGGGGATATTGTTTTTTCTTAGTTTTTTCGACCATACTTCTCTCCATTTTTTTTTATTTTTTATATTTTCCTGTGGTTCATTTACAGGGCAGGATTTGTTTCATTTCTTAACTTTTGATCCACTCTTCAGCCCATTTTTGTCCAATTTTGTTTTTGTCTCTGTCCCATTTTTTCTAATTTGCCCCACTTTTTTGGTCTTTTGTCTCACTTTTGAATTTGTTGTTTAATTTAGGTTTATTTTTGGGGGCGATTTTTTTTCTTACTTTTTTGATCCACACTTCTCTTCATTTTTTGTTTTTTGCATAATTTTTTTATTGTTTTTGCCAAATTTTTTTTTTTTAATTTTTGTTACTTTTGTTTTTGATGTTTGTCCCACTTTTTTTATTTTTTGTCACGCTTTTTTCAATCCCACTTTTCTTCCTTTTTGTTTTTTGGTCCACTCGTCACCCATATTTTGGTTTTTTGTCAAAATCTTTCGTTTTTTCCTTTTTTTTTTATTTTTGATCAACTGTTCCCATTATTTTTTGTTTTTTTTGCCCATTTTCTGTTATTATTTTTGCCTCAATTTTTTTAACCCCACTTTTTTCGCCTTGTTTGTTTTTGCATCGTTCCCCCTTTTTTGGCACTTTTTCTCTTTTTTATCCCACTTTCAACTTCAACAATATCGAATTAAAAACCCACATGGTGTTAACTATATCGTACTTTAACACGTTCTTTGCAACAGCAATCGTATCGACATACAGAGTCTAGTGTAATATTTCTACAGAACCATTTTTTATGGTTAAAAAAAATTATTAAATTTCGCATACAATCCAAAATAAATAAAATCATTTTCGGGTTTCATATTTATATGAAAACAGGGAATAAAAACTGGTTACTTTCAGAAAGGGCAAACTAGGCTTATAAAGATTTCTGGCACTATACAATTATTTTATAAATGTAAATATATTACCATAAGGATATAAAAATTAAGTGTAAAATAACATTAAAGTAATATAAGACAAACGTAAAACAGCAGAATACGTCACCGATTATGACGTAACTACAGAGGATGGTTAAAACAAACTCTATCTATTTCCGTTACTATTGGTCCAAATTGAAATCTGAAAACGGCGTCACTGCTCTTATCAGATTAGGGATAACGTAGGCTCTGTTATTCATGTACTTGAGCTCCGTCTGGTCTAGTCAGGTACGTCTGCTATCGGACGAGACGGAGCTGAAGTACCCGAAGACTAGAGCCGACGTTATCTCTAATCTGATAAGAAGCAGTGATGCCATTTTCAGATTTCAATTTGGACCAATAGTAACGAAGATAGATACGTTATCTCTCTAATACTTTGAATTCTCTATACCTGGGTTCGGACCAACGTAGCCTGACTACTTGCATGTGTATGTGCATGTTTTGTTACTGCAGTATATTTAAGTATAGTTATTTTTGTTCAAAAAATCTCCAATTTTTGACAAATTCACAAAATGCTTATTCTAACACATTTTTCAGTTATTATGAAAATTTAAAAAAATAAAAAATGTAAGATTATTTTTATAAATCAAGTTTGCTATAACCAATTTTTAATAACATTTTAAATTGACGTTTCGTATTCGAAGGGTCGCCCTGAATTTTAATTTTTAAAATATACTGACGTCGATTTTGAATCGAAAGTGTATTCGAAAAAGCGATTATCAGTGTTTTTTTTAAATTTGATATCAAATCATTTTTCGATGATTACGTTATGAAAAAAAGTATAGTCTACATAAAGTTTTAAATGACTATTAGTTTCAGAAAATCAGATTAATCTTTAATCTGAGAAGAAACAAACTAATCTATTTTAAAATTTAATAAAAAAAAATCCGTATTCTTTGAATACCCTGTATTTTTAAATAAAAATTTACAGGGTGATTCCAAGAATACGTAATTTAAAATGAATACTTGCTCATACAAATAAAGTAATATTATCTAAACAACTGTAAATGGAGAAACGAACTTATATAATTCTATAATTTACGTTTCCTGTATTTAGTAATAAATGCTTAAGGACTGCAAGTGCACCGTAATCATAGACCGAAGGATAATAACAGTGATATATTGAGTTCAATGAAGAATGAAAGTGTAATTTTAAAATAAAATCACCGGAAACTCATTTTTAATGCAAACACTGTATAATCGAGAAGACGGCGGTCTTCAATAACAATTATATTTATATAAAGACAGAAACTCAGGACCGGATTTAATAATAAAATATCTCACTAATTAAATCAATTTATTTTATACTTTAACAACGGCTTTACCGGTGTTTTTTCCTTTTAACATATCAGTAAATGCTTCGAACATTTTTTCAAAACCGTGAGTTACAGTCTCGCGATATTTTAATTTTCCTTCTTTGATCCATTCCATATTTTGTAAGATACCTTCCAAAAATCTGTCAGACCATCTTGATACTATGAAACCTTCCATTCTCAGTTGTTTAAAGGTTATAGGGAATTGAAGAAGCACATCTAAATAGATATTAAATAATTTACTTTTAAATTAGTAAGTATTTTGATTATTACCTTCTGGATCTTCGATGTTATTATATGAAGAAATAGCTCCGCAGCTTGCTATACGTCCAAAAGTATTCATCTGGTGAATCACTGTTGAACTAATGTCTCCTCCAACCTGAAAAAAATATTTATACTAACATGAATTCTTAAGGAACACCAACGAGATTAAATTTGTAGTTTTAACATACCAAATATTAAATATTATTTAGTATATCTAAAGAATAATTGACTTAAAATAAATTATAATTGGAGGTGCCATAGGAAAAACGTTAAAAATAAAAATTATTAGTATTGAGTTTTGAGATGGATTTTCCTTAAAATATTACCATTATTAACGATATTTGATTTGTTTTTCAACTTACATTATCAAAGTAACAATCAACCCCATTAGGAGCTACAGTTTTTAAAGCTTTTTCGACATCGTCAGTTTTATAATTGATAAAATGATCAAAACCTAATTCTTCTGTCAGCCATTTTCCTTTTTCATCAGAACCTGCAATGCCTATAACAGTACAGCCTTGTATTTTCGCTATTTGACCTACTAAGGAACCTACAGCTCCAGCAGCACCAGATACCACAACAGTTTCGTTTTCTTTTGGTTTACAAATTTCTAGTAAACCAAAATAAGCTGTGTTTCTAATAAAAACAAATAAATATATTATTAACACGTTTTTTGTTAAAACTAGACTTACCCTGGCATTCCTAAAACTCCGATTCCATAAGATACAGGTAAGTTTCCAAAGTCAGGAAGTAGGAATGGTTTGTCTTTTTCTGATACAATGGTATGGGTTCTCCATCCGAAACTTCCCACTACGTGTTTACCCACTGGGTATTTTGGGTTTTTACTTTCTGTAATCCTAAAAAAAAATATTACAATAAATTTTCTTTTAAATCGGGATAATCTTGACTTTATTGATTTTACAGTTTTTGATCATTTTGAAAATTTTAATTTACAGCAAATTAAATCGATTAATCGATATTAAAAAAAAACGGTTGTAACTAACATCATAGTTTCCCTCTATAGATGCCAGTTTACCAACAAAACATAACAGACAAGTATACCTCAAGGTATTTTCTGAGAAATAAAAAAAGATTGCAGTTACAGTGAGAATTCTATAGGGGTCGGTTTTCGGACCAAATCCGTAAAACATTCTTTTAAAATTTAGAATGACGAATTTAACACATATTTTTACAAATAATTGATATACTGTATACAGGCACATTTTTAGATAATAACCGGCACACATTTTAGACATTTTCACTTTTACTATTACAACTATTTCAGTTGCAAAAATCTTAAAAAATCGTTTAGTCTGATTTTTAAGTTTATGTCATATTATCAATTCGGTGAAATACATGCTAATGTGTTTCGGCTACATAACAATTCCATCTTAAAGTCAGATTTCATTTTTTTTTTAGTTCAAAAGAGGGGTTGGAATAATTAAGTCGCCCTTAAAGTTTGACATTAATCGGGTGATGCCTGTATGTTGCGCTCAAACGGTCAAACGAATTATTTTTTTTTAGTTAATAGGAGAAAGACGAAAAAATAGAATAAGACACTGCTAACGAGAATTTTGGTGCTAGTTAAGCTTTACCACTAGTAATATTCTGTCAATAAATATTTTCTGGCGGGTTTAGACATGAAAGTACAGTTATGGCCAAAATATTAGTATTATTTTTAGAATTATATAAGAAATATATTGTAATAAAATACTCTGTATGAGTTGTTTTTTTTCAAGTTAATTGTTATTTATTTGTTAAAAGGTTTGATAGCATAAATAGTTTTATGAATTTTATAACCAGAGTTTATTATTAAAGAAGTTTTGATTTTTAAGAATTTATTAATGGTAATTGGTATATAATTTCTAAAACCCTGTATAAATAAGTAATAGTGTCATAAGAATAAACAATTTTGCGTTAAATTTATCAAGTCGTGATAAAGGAAAAGGAAAGGAAAGAAATTGGAGCACAGGACAAATGAAACCGTCCAATTGGTTCTAAGGTAAAGGTTAATAAGCTGTAAATTCTCAGGAGCACTGGTGACTAGACCGAAGGCAAGTAGTCAGATTTATTTTGGATAACAATAAATTGTACCAAAGAGTCGGTTGATGCACCTAAAGATTATCGTGGATGATTTGTGGTGTTTTGGGTCACATTTTAGGAAGATGATGAGGAAGGCCGAGGGCGTAGCTCAAATAATATCATGCCAAATATTGGTGATCTACAGCGAGATGCTGAATGAGGTCGCGTATTTTCCAATTTGGCAGATAGAATGAAGGTGGCCGCATTCCAGAGGAATTGTGGAGAGTTTAAAGGCCTCAAGAGTCGCAATTCTTAAGAATTTACAGGTACGATAATCATCCACCTAATGGCGAATGTAGTTGAAGTGACTGATTAGGTGTCTTGTGTAGATCATACGACAGGCTATATTTTCACTAATGCGTTCACTGGACACGGATGTTTCAAGGTGTACCTAAATAAAATAAACGAGCTACAGAAGAGCCAGTGCTTGGGAGAAGTCTTGACCCCTGATAGTCTGACTAACGCCATACTAGGTACCTGAAAAGTGTTCATGTGTTTATTTTTAATTCTAAATTCCGTTTATTATATTTAAATATATAATACTCAAACTAGAGGTGTGGCGTATTTTAGAGGAACTTTGGCTGACTGTGACTGCTCCGGAAAAAGCACAGTGAATAATCACAGCTCCATTTCGGAACAGTCACAGCTTTGGTCGTTTTTGTTTCTGTTACAAATAAAATAAGTGTTCCTGTTACTCAGAGAATAATAAAACTCGTAGTTCCCGTTATTATTATTACTTATCGTTCTAGTATGGAATATGGGTGGTGTAGATAGCAAATTACGCGACCAGCGACACTGCTAACTTAACTGTGCCCGGGCAGTCACTGCTCACGTGCTTAGCTAGTCACTCATGTGCTGTCGTGTAAAACTGTAAAATTAATAGAGAAAAATCAACAAATATTGCTCTCGTGTGAATACAAAAATATAAGTAATGAACACAATCAAAATGATGAAAAATAAAAACCTCATATATAGTAGTCCGATTCCAAAAATCACTGTCTATAGTTTTAAAAATCCAGTGGTAATAAACTAGCCGGTTCCAAAAAATCACTGTGATTTTTTCTCCCGCAAAGAACTCTCTGCTCCGGTTCCGATTAAGGAACAGTGATAAATTGCCTATGTCCCTTTCGTTTGATTCATGGAGAGAGGGCCATCACCGGCCAGGCAGCATGTGATCTTATAAGTTTCTTAGTTTATTGTATCGACCGCACCGAACAATGAGCAATACAGTTAGCCTTCCAAGAGAGCTTTCATCGCCGCCTACGTCACATACTTAGGGATGGCTATCTGATACTGGAACTGATCCTTTGGAACAGGTTCAGTAACTTGGACTAGTGGAATTGATTCCAAACGATGCTTGAAACAGATATGAGATCCAGTCCAGAACTGAAGCGAGAACTAAAAACATATTTTGTGAGTCTGCGGCGCGGTGTAGACGGAGGTGAATCCCAGTTTCCACTCCAGTCTGCCAGGGAAAATGAATTAAGAAATCGAACATCGGGTTATATAAACGAGTTCGAGTATAGTCTCCATACGCCCCACTTTATCTCTTTTATCAGTACCCAAATTAGATGTTTTCTGCGTGGGTGAATTATCATCGCTTTGTCAAAGCGTCAAAAAATTGGTATAGCTTTATCATTATTATTGACATTAGATTGTGATAAAAACAAAAAGAAAACAATGGTCAAAACATTGGTTAATAAAACGAAGCCATTGGACCGGCAGAACACCCAACCATCCGATAACAGAAAGTCGTTAAAAAATTGAAACCATTGTAATACACACAAGGCAATCCACAGGGTCTTAACGGATTGGGCCCTGCAAATTGCTAAATTGTAACATGAGTAGGTCGCTTTACGCGTAGAATCGAGTAAAATTTATATTAATACATGAAGAATTGCACTAAATCCGACAACCCGATAAGGCGCACGCTGGAATTCCTCCAGCGCTGTTTGTAAATAAGAGTAAGGAAGAACAGGTGTAGTCCTTTCACTAACCGTGATAAAAAAGTTAGTTGTACTCAAGCTCTCAATCCGACCATCACGCGAGATATGCTGTAATCGCCAATCCGACTACCAAGTATGACCAGCAGTTGTACCCGCACTATCAGATCGACCGTCACGATAGAGTCCTGCCGAATCCGATCAACAGAGTTCCACGTTCCAGACAGCCCGTCGCATTTCGGTCGTAGAACATTTTTGTGTCCCCTGTAGGCCCGAACAACGATAAGGTGTACCGCTTATCTGTTCGATTTTGCCCTTACACACCTTTCCATTTCCCACGCCATAATAAAAAGTTTATTTTGTATTAGGTAATATTTATTTTTAATACCCTCTTGGCCTCCGAAGTAGTTCATTCTTTACTGACATTGCCAGAAGCAAGTAGTTGCACAATATAAATCGAAGGTGGTGCCAAAGACAATTAGAGACCTGGAACGAGACCTGATGATGATCGTTGATGACCAGTCGTCAACCCTTGACCGTTGATGACTTTTAACAACTGTTGATGACCTTTTACCGATAGGAGAGACTGCTTTCATTTCTTTTGTCTGATAGGAGCAAGGCATCAGTCGTGAACCGAGTAGGATGTCCGCATTAATAACGCAGGGTTTACTGTACCCTTAATATCCTGAAATAAGTTTAGGCATAGGAGGAGATCCCAGCGACAACCGCATAGGATGAGTGTACTTGTTGTTACAACGACTAAGTGATACATTTGTTTATTTTTCATTTTTCTTTTTAGGGTTCCGTACCCCAAAGGGTCGAAACGGAACCCTATTGCTCTCACTCGCGTGCCCGTTCGTCCGTCCGTCCGTCTGTCACATCGGTCTATCAGCTAACCCGTTTGAGCTAGAGTCTTCAAATTTTCACAGTATATGCGTCTTATTGACCCAAAGCCATATAAATTATAAAAAAATATTTTTAAATATTTTCAAGGGCTCCCATACAGCTTAAGGGGGCGCTGAAAAAAAATTTGGCCTACCGCATCAAGTGAGGTATCGTTGAATAGAGCTCATTGAGTAGATAAAAGTGGTATTTTTTGCTTGAGAAGCCGACAAAGTCAGCGTTTTTTACAAAATTTTATTCCGAAATATTTTTTAACTTTCCATTGATCTATGAATTTGAAATTTGGTAATAACGTTTATTACGTTTCATTAAAAAACGCATTTTTCATCTTAGTATTTTTTTCCTATCTTTGACAGTTACGCTGATATTAACAAATTTGTTCGTTGCATTTCAAAATTGGTAATATATCCAAGTATATATGCGGATTGTGATATTCATATTTTTTTTTCTTCGTCGAACACACATGCGCCAGTTTATTTTTATTTTCACTTGTTTAAATCTTCTTACCAAGTATTTTTGACTTAATAGTTCGATTAAAATTTTAAAGTCCTTTAAGAATCCTGCCTCTGCGCAGCTGGCTTATATTCTACATTTAGTACGGAACCCTAAATGTGCGAAGTCCGACACGGACTTGACCGATTAATTTATTATTATTACTTTAAATCTGTTGAATAAAAACAAATATATAAATGAAATTATCCCTTTATATTTATTGTTTTTGTAATAACAATAAAAATCCGGTATTAACGGTTGCAATTAATGCCTTGTATGCAAAATGCGGTATAAATAAAAGTTACACCAATTGGTACCAGTTAGTTCACAGACATAATTATATAAGTTAAGTGTAACTGTAAGTAATTACGGTAGTTGATTAAAAGTTCTAGGAGATCTTTTCTGGATGTAGTCAGTGTTTATCCCAAAACAAAATAAATTAAGAGTTCTTACATTATTTTCAAAATAAACGTGTGTGTCTATCATAAGGTGGAAAGTAGGTAGCCAGCATCTGGTAGGATAAATACTAATCTATGGAGGTGCTTATTGAAAATCACTTGTGTGTCACCAGGTCCGAAACGATTGAGAACAGGCGAGTAAATCAAAGCGTTATTCCAAGCAGAAAAAAGCAATCATAAGAAAGACGATCGGGAAAGATAAGGAAGCAAGTAAGGCCTAAACAAATAATAAAAATTAGGATTAACTTACTTCCAGGATGGATAAAATGATGACTTATCGAAGATTTTGTGTGACCTTAAAGATTCATTCGCTAACAATCCACAGAGATGAAATAATTCTCTTGGATACTCTAAGAACGTTTGTTTCTATGCTTAGAAAATCCGTTAAAAGTTCGAAATTTAGGAAATGTACACGTTCCATCAAAACCCACAAAAAAAGGTAATGGTCAAGATAAGTAAAAATTCTAAGATTTCAAGACTTTATAGCTAATGGTTAGTTAGATAGTAGGTTTTGGCCATAAACCAAGAGGGGAATCTAATTAGTTAAAAAGGGTATGCTATAACTCCATTAAAATAAATGAATTTAAAAGGGTTAAAAGAAAATAGATTAATTATTATCAAATTGAAACCGTAACACTGTAAAGGAAAGATGAACTAGATGAGCAATTGACGAGGTATCGTCTATATGCTTTAGGGACCGTAGATGGGATTCAAAAACGACTGGTGAAGTTTTTCCGAGAGAAATTAACTGTAACAGTTCCGATCGTTCTACCGACCTTAACCCTTCTCACTACCTTTGGGACTACCACCAGTACCGCTACTCGATTCGCCACGATACTGATCGTCCCCATACGGAGTGAACCCTATCATTAATAGTACGCTGAGTGGAACATTAGTTGGGATCCAGTCACTGTAATCATAACCTGTTTCATCTATGAGCACGAGTAAAACAATGGCTTGTTACCTTTATTGGGGCTGACGATTGCGCTACATCCCCAGAAGGACTAGATGAAATCCGTGAGCCAAACGCCTCTTGCAAGCCATGTACGAGTTACTAAAAGGTATGCCCGCTTTGTCCATTAGGAACAAACGACGATATTAGATAAGTTGAGGAGAGTTCTGCATTTTATTCATCTAAAAGATGCCATCAGTAGGAGGTGGGGCACCTACAAAAGAATACCATTTCTTACATTACCGACCTGCAAACGCTTTTGAATTGGCTCTTACTGGAACTAACATTCAAAATTTCGACGTCAGATCCGCAAAACCGCAAAAGGATTTACTAAGGCCATCCGGGAATATGAGTTATTCCGATTAAAGATCGACCTCACCCAGGCATCCTCAGCGTTCCACTACCTGTGTATAGACTGTTTCCACCTTCTCCGTCTATTCCGTATAAGACCAATTAAACTCTTCAAGTCTTCCCCGTTCAGAAATACCCCTACCCCTCAGTTCCGAACCTTTCCTACCATTTCCATGATCTCTGAAAAAACCTACGACCATACTAAGACAAATCACTAGATGCCAGCAACCGTAACCACCAGATCCGCAGAACCGTGAAGGGACTTACTAAGGCCATCCGTGATTATGAGTTATGTTCAACTTATATAAATAAATGTATGTTTGTTTCACCATTGTAGGAATCACTTTGTATATATCTAAATATGTTCAAAAAAAAAGATAATAAGGCTGTCTGATTTATATAACTTGTATAGATTTAAATGTTTAAAAAATAAATAGTATAAGACTGCCCACATATTTCGTAAAAAAGTTACTTACTTAGCAACTTGAGAACCAATCATAGTAATCCCGGTAGGCAATAAAGGTGCATAGCCTCTCATATATGGATCAACGCTCAAATAAACAGCTTCAGCCAAAAATTCTATATAAAAGAAAATAAATACACATTATAAAAAGTAAATTTAAAACGTTATTTTGCCAATTAAATTAAAATTATTTTTATCATGATAAATTCCTGTCAGATTATTATTACTATTTTTTTACTTACCTCCATCTTCGATAGCCCGTAAATCTTCTTCTTCCAATTTTAGATCACTGAGTTTTGGAAATCCTCTAAATTTGTATTGATAAATAAACACCTTTGATTTAACCATGATGATTCGGTGAAATTATAAGTAAATGATTCAAAAATAGACTATTTAGAGTACCTACTAATATCGACAATATGATATCTATTTATTACAAAATAAGATATTTATCATTTGAATGAAATTTAGATAAGAAATATATTAGAAACAGTTTTTAAAATGGTTAAAATAAAATTAGTTCTATATCTAATTGAGATAAATATTTAAATTTATTTAATAAATTGGTGCCTTTTTGAAGAAATGTCTCCCTTATTATTAGAGATATAAAAAATATCAATGTAATATATTTAAACATTTTTTATATTATATTTTTAATTTTTAATTTACAATAACAGAAAAAATATATATGCGTGTAATATTCTTAAAGAAATTAATTATTTTCAAACTTTAACCACTGCTTTTCCTATATTATCACCTTTAAGCATTTTCATAAAAGCTTCAAACATATTATCGAACCCATAAGTAATAGTCTCCTTATATTTTAATTTCCCTTCTTTTACTAATTGGAGGTTATGTACGATCCCTTCTAACCATCTGTCTAGCCACTGAAGAACATGAAGACCTTGTATAGTCAATTGCTTTTTAACAATAATAGCCTGAGGACTAGGTACTAAAAAAATACCAGTTTTAAACCAAAACGCAGAAATAGTTGTGAACAAAATATAACCTACTTTTAGGATCGTTTTCATTGTATCCAGAAATAGCGCCGCATACAGCGATACGTCCAAAAACGTTCATTTGTTTCATTACCGAATGACTTACATCTCCTCCTACCTAGAAAATATTAAAAGAAAAACATTTGCCTATAATAATAAGGTCAAGTTGGTTAACTGGAACCCAGAGGTAACTGTGCCCTATACTATAAATACATTTTACAATCCAATATTTTCAATATGGAGAAGTAAATCTTAATTGAATAGCATTCTGCCGCAAGTATATCAGTCTGCATTCATCAAATGCGACAACACCACGTTTTTTCTTAAAATGTAACGGAAAATGTGTAAACCAGACTGATGCTATGAACACTTTTAGAAACATATCAAAAGGAATGGTAATTTTTTTAAATTTGACAAATCCGGCTGGTTACACTGATTATTGTTTTTGACGGTCATCAGCTACCTTACTGGCTGATTCTGGTGCAGATATCACCACATTGAACGGGTTAGGAGGCTGACGATCAACAATAGTAGCTGAAGGCTATATAGAAGAGTCATATGAGAATAAATTAACAATGTCTCACAAAATTCTAGGTTCAAATCCTCAACCTGAGCAGTCTACGTCTATATCTATTAACAATAACGCTGCATGTTCATCACTAACTGTGCAAAATGAAACCATAGTTATTCAAAACTACAAAAATTTCATCATTAATTATAATGTTCATAATTAGTGTTTAATGTGTTCCAAAAATTATATATATATTGTTAATTGTTGTTTGTAATTAAAATAATATTAAAAGTTGTAACAAATGCTGAGTCGTTTAAAAAATAGTATGTCTAATCAACGAATGCTCAAAAAAGGTATAGAAATAGTAAGGTCTGCGTAACCTTCTCCCTATGCATTTGCTTATTTCAGAGAAAGAAAAACCCAGTGGGTGGACCCAAGGTGCCACTGTGACTCAAAACTCGCCTGGCACACGTGGCCAAGGTCTATGTGGCCTTCTCCCTACACGTCTACCAAGTTTCAACTCAATCTGAATATGTTTAAAACAATCGAAGAGCCCAAATCTTTCACCAAACCAGATACCGTCCTTTGATACAAGTCTTACTCAATCAAGTTTTTCGATATCTTGTATATATTTCGAGATATCCACTCTATTAAGTCTGTAATTAAAAAAAAACATTTTTGCCTCACATTTTTTGCTTTTTTGACTGGATAACCCTTCAACGATGCACCCAAAAAAATAAATTCCGGCCATAGGGCTAAAATGCATTAAATTCCCTTCAATAATACATTAATATGGACCTCCGCGTAGTCCAGATGCCTTGTCAAAGTTCACTATATAGAAAATTTTAAAAATTATAAAAAAAATAGAAATTGGTTTTTAACGTTTCCTGTTTCCTATTCGCTTTCTTCGGTTGTGATTTTTTACACGTGTTTTCTCTTTCTGCCTCCACTTCCTCTGAATATTCTACTATTGTAATTAATTCCTAATTTACCCTCTGTTTATTCTATCTCCTCCTGATCTGACTCTGTATTGGTATTTGTTCTCTACCTCTTTCACCTTTTGGTATCTTCTTTATATTTCTCTACCTTTAAATAATATGGGCTCACCTTTGTTGTGTAAATTATTTTATTTTCTCTTTTTTATCATCAATTCATAAATACATTTTTTTTTTATCAATCGATATTCAAACATCTCTTACAAAAATTCTACCCGTGACAATTCAAAAAAATAAATCATTAAAATTTCCAAAATTGACAAAAAATGTTCTTTTCTTTGATCTCACTAGATTAATTTAATTATTTCAAATTGCCAAGTTATAATTCAGCCAGGATTGATCAGATCATCTTCAATCTGAAATCTGTGACTATTTTATATTTAAATTTTTCATATTTCCATAGAATTTTTATAAGACATCCCGTTTTCAAATCGTTAGCACCAAACAATGTTGGTAGGACTGGAAAATCACTATCTTTTTTTTTGTTATGTTTTGAGTACAAAAGGCATCTTGAGGCGGCATGCGAAAGAGGTCTCCCTCAATGCCAACAGGTACAAGTCATTCTCGAAATCGGTGGTTATTATCAAGCCTGATATCTCTTCCTTCCAGCGAGGGAGCAGTAAAACAGAATTTCTTCCGAACATTCCACCAAGTACAGCTGTGGCTGGGAAATAATCTGCCTTCTCAGATGTATGAGTGGAAGATTGAGAACAATTACCTGGTCCACGTGCACAGTGAGTTAGCAGCTGCATCGGAGGATATCCTGAAAATGATTTTCTGTCGCTGCACGAAAGTGTGGCTGCAAATAAGCAAACCTCAAATGTTACCCACCATGAATAAACTGAAAGGAGAACTGCCTGAATGGGGTCCCTCAAGTTGACTCCGAAGATGAAGAAGAACAGGAGGATCCTTTGACTGTTCCCTACAGAGGTTCGATGGAGAAGATATTGGAGAAAAAGAAGATGAAAACGAAGACGAGGATGAAGGTCCTTTCCACAACAAGAGAACAAGAAATTGACTCAATGGTACCTACTGTTGTAATGTTTTATGTTAGTTCACTTTTATATGTCAATAAACTTCGCTTTAATTTAATAGGTCTGATTTATAAAACTATCCATGCTTTATAGGCACTATTATATGCACAAACCTGGTCTTAGCAACATATTTTTTCAATTAAATGGTCTAGATCTTTTTACTTCAGTGTGAGGAACCTGGTCAGCGGGCCCATAAGTATATATAAGTATAAAATTAGTATCTGTGCTATTTAGACTTCAGATTTCAGGCTCAACACTGAAATTGCTACAACATTTGAAGGAAAACGTAAAGTACTATATACTATTGAAGGGAATTTAATGGTCTACAGCTCTATGGCCGGCATTTATTTTTGTGTGTATCATTGAAGAGTTATCTAGTCAAAAATAGCAAAAATTATTAGGCAAAAATAATTTTTTCCAAAAAGACGGAAATCTCAAAAACTGTATAAGATATCTAAAAACTTTATGGAGTAAACCTTGTAGCAAATTTAATTAGCTTTGGTTTTGTATTCAATCGTCCTGTCGCTAGGACGCATAGTTTCCGAGATATAAGCGCAAAAACGGAAAAATGGAACCTTCAAAACCCCCGCAACCCCGGCTTAAAAGGGATACGGGCGGGGACTTTTGATATGTTCACCTCCTAACTACAGTCAAAAATTGTATTCCCAACATTTACCTCTATACTTTTTCGTTGTCTGCACTAATGTATATTTTGAGAGAATATTTTAATTCATTAAATTTTAAACGATTACTTTTGATGCTTTACGAAACAATCCAGTTACCTTAAAGTTTTGTACATATTCAAATTAGAGAATTACACTACCTAGTTCCAGTTACTTCAAATTCCGTTCAAGTTCAGGAAATTTTTTTTACTGTTATTGCAGTTGATTACATATCCATAAAATTTTGACCTATTGTCTTGTATATAGATGCTAATTTAAATTTTTATAAAATTAGGTTCCACTTAATCAACCTGACCTTAATAACTAAAAATTACATTATCAAAATAACAATCAATTCCTTCTTGGGTAACTTTTTCTAACTCTTCATCTAAATTTCCATTCTTATAGTTAATAAAATAATCAAATCCCAATTCATTGATCAACCAGTCGCCTTTTTCCTGGGATCCACTAATTCCTATAACTTTGCAACCTCGCAATTTACATAATTGTCCTACAATGTGACCAACCGCTCCAGCAGCACCAGAAATAACAACCGTTTCACCTTTAACTGGTTTGAGAATCTCGTTTATTCCAAAATATGCCGTATTCCTATAAAAATAGTGTTATCGTGTTATACAAATTGTCATCAGTTTTTATAAATTTACCCGGGCATTCCTAGTATTCCAAGACTTGTCGAAACCGGTATATCTCCAAGATTAGGTAATAAATATGGATCCTGAACGAATATGTTACCATCAGTAGCTTTTCCGTTTGATATAATGTGACTTTGCCAGTTGAAATTACCTATAACGTACTTTCCTACAGGAAAATATGGATTCTTACTATCTATAATTCTGAAATTTATTACCAAAGTTAATAATTTTTAATATTAATTTATAGAAAATTACTTAGCTACTGAAGAACCTATAAATGGTATTCCTAAAGGAAGTCTTACAGAATATGCCCTCATATATGGATCAACGCTTAAATAAACAGCTTCTGCTAAAAATTCTGAAATATATACAAAAATAATTGTCAACTGACCAAAATATTGTCTTATTTTTACACCTACCTCCATCTTGGATCGGTGGTAATTCCTTTTCTATAAGTTTGAAGTCGGTTATTTTTGGATAGCCGTCGAAATATTTTTGAAATATGTAAATTTTTGTTTTTACCATTGTTAATATTTAATTTAGTTTATTTTTAATGTAAAATTAAACTAATAATAACATGTGTTATCATTTATTTTTGAATTCAAATCGGTTATCTTAAGTAGCAAACAATATTATCATTTTTATTGAACATAGGCGTAGAAAGATTTTATGTGTACCTAGAGTTTAAAAAAAAATATATATTTTGCGTTTATTTTAACCGGATATAAATAGGTTATCGGCCACCTTTATAACTTTTAAATGAGTTAATATATTTTATACCAAATTTTGGGTCGATTATTATGGAGCTATTTTTGGATTTTTTTAAAATAAAAATCATTTCCACATATTTGGAGTCTACGACTTGCTTACTTGTCTTTTAATTAACGTCTCATTTCTACGACCGGGGCTTGTCATGGGCTTTGAACCACGGTCCTCGACCAGGGATCCGAATCGAAATGAAATTGACGGTTCGGTTCGGTTCCGGTCTTGTCACATTTAAAAAAATCCGGTCCGGTACGGTTCCGGTTCTCAAAAAAAAATTCGGTTCGGTTCGGTCCGGTTCTACCAAATTCTTTTCGGTTTGGTTCAGTTATTTCGGTTCGATTGATTTTTTATAGTAGGTATGTACAGGGTTATTCATTATAAATTACCCATCCCTTATTATCGTTATTGCAAATTGAAAAAAAAGTTTCAAATAAAAGTTGTGTGGTTATAACTGTTTTTTGTTAAAATGCTATCAAATGTACAGTAGCGTGCAAATTTTCGGGGACACAAAAAAATGTTTTTTTAAACGGGATACCCTGTATATTATTACATTTTTATAATCTTCTCAACGAGCTGATTTCAACGATGAATCACACTTGATGTCTAATTTGGATAATAAAGACACTATAATTCTTTGATAAAGATCTACAACCACCTGAAGAATCAGGTAGACCTATTGGGCGGAAAGTGCTCCACATTGTGCGCATGCATTGTTAATATTGGATTATGTTTTTTTCTGATTATTTAGAATAAGAATAAAAAAAAACTAAACTACTATCGGAATCTAACCGGGGTTAAACATTAATAAAAAATTTCATTTATTTTTGCATTTATTACTCCAAAAAATTATTTTTATGGAGCACCTTCCTCCCAATAGCTCCTCCTGAAAAATCCCTTCAAAATTTTGACGTACTTACCTTCACTTTATTCATCTTTTTTCAGCTGTGTGGTTTTATTATTCAGCTACTTTCCGAAAATCATTTTTATTTCGGTTCGGTACGGCCCGGTTCATAAAAAAATATTTTTAATAAAATATCGGTTCGGTTCCGGTCCATCTAAAACATTTCGGTTCCGGTCCGGTTTTCGGTTAATAACGGTTCGGCCCGGGTCCCTGTCCTCGACCACCCTAAACTTGGCACTATGACGTAGTCATTCAGATGATCTACCGACTAGCAAGTGTGTAATTGTGCCACCAACCCCTATCAGTTCCACGAGATATCCGATCTCATCTGGCCTGGTTACCGGCCAGAATGGAACTGTGCATGGTACAAATACCATTTTGCACTTGCCCAAAGTCTTATCCGACTTTTTTTCTCTTGAGTTTCAATGAGATTTGAACTAACGGCCCGGGCATTGATCAAGTATAAAGGCAGATGCCTTAACCAACCTGGCCACCGTGTCCGGTCGTTCTACGTACATATCGACTGTCAAATGTCACTTGGAACGCCATTTTTCTTTTATTTTATTATTATTTTTTTATCCGACCTAGGAGGTCATGATTTGGTCTAAATTACTTATAATTAAACTAAAATTACCATTTATTTTTGTTTCTCTTATTAAACATTTAATTTAGTAAATACAGTTTGTTAACAAAAACTCAATTTTTTTAAATGAAACATGGATGGGCAATAAAGCAGGAATGATATTTTTTAATTTTGATACAAAATTCTTCTAAAGATACCCCTATTCAAAAAGTAAGTATAATTGGCTAAATTCAGACTTTTCAGCTAATTTTAATTTAGATCAAATCATGAGCACCTAGGATGGATAAAAAATAAATAAAAAAAAACAGTAAATTGAAGTCTCAAGTGACATTTGAGAGTCATTCTGTACGTGATTTAAGTCGTAGAATCCAAATATTTAAAAATGTACCGAGTGTTCCATTTGAATTGATTTCTTTCAAACGCACGGTAAGTACTTCACAATAAATGCTATGACGTAAAGAATTTAACTGCCTAAAAAGACTTTTAGGTATATTACTGTTCAATAGAATTTTCTATAGCGGCTTTCTTAAACGTATATTTTTACAATCCGAAAAAAATGACGTTTGGGTAAGAATGAGGTAACCATTTCCGCCTTATATATTGAAAAATTGAAAAACAAAATAATTTGAAAAAAATACCTTTTTTATACAAAAGAAAAACCACTAGACAAAGTTGCTCTATAGAAATTATATAGCAAGCTGTCGAGGCAGTTGTCAATCAGGAAATGGGATACAAAAAAACTGCAGTTTAATCTACTGCAGACGACTATGTGACTAAAAAGAAGAGAAATTTCGAGGTTGATAAGAGTTCAGGAAAGTTCCGATGTATTTTTACACATTAATAAGAAAAGGAATTAGAAGACTCCTTGATAAACATGGAAGCTCGATTGTTTGGGTTAACATAAACGGATTTGAGAAAATTGACCTACTAACTTGCCGCTATAAACAATTATAGTGAAAGATTCAGTTCTAAAAACTATCTCGCTGGGATAGACTGGGTCCAAGGGTTCTTAAAAAGACACTTTAAAATATCATTACGGAAACCAGAAGCAACATCTGGAGCTCAGACAGTAGGTTTTAACAAAGTCGCCGTGTCTAAGTTTTTCATGTTGCTTGAAGAAACTCTCGGTAAATATAAATTAACAGGTGATAGAATTTACAACTGCGACGATACAGGAATTACTGTAAAGCCAAAAGGTCTTTCTAAAATATTAGTATTAAAAGGAAAACGTTAGGTAGGTATAATAATAGAACTGAGACAGACAATATGCTTTCCGAGAAAAATGATGCAAAAAGAATTTGCCTTTGGGATCTGTAATGAAACTGGGCGATTCAGGCTGGATGAATGCAAAAATATTTCTGGATTTGTTTAGAGAGTTTCTAACGTTTTCTGAAGCAACTAGCGATATTTTGATTTTGTATGGTCATATAAGTCATACTAAGAACCTTGAGCTGATAAATTACGCAAGAGACAACGGGGTAGTCTTACTTTGTTTTTCTTCCCATTGCTTTCATCGATTACAACCGGTTGACGTAGGATTTGTGAAACCTTTGAGCACACTAGGAGCATGAAACAAGAACCTGGTTAAGAAGTATTCTTGTGAAAGTTGTTACGTTTTTTGCATTTAAGAAAACTAGTATATAAATATATCTTTTTAGTAGAAACAAAAACATTCTCTACAACTTTTATTTAAAACTTTTTTCTGTATAACGCATGTTTTTGTTTATATAGCGCTCCAAACTCAGAGTTGCGAAGTGAAATAACATGCCACGTTTTTAAACCTTTTTCCAGTAAAATTTATAGTTCCAGAGCTATAGCTTTATAAAACTTTTATCTTGTAATTTACTAGTAGAAATGCTCGTAGTGCACAGAAAATATTTCATAAAACGCATAATAAAAATAATAATGATAATAATAATAATAGTAGCAATACGAAGGAAAAGGTGTAGAAGGGTATAAATGAGATCAATTAATGCAAATTAATATTTTAAAATAATAAAAGAAGTCAAACATTTATTAATTTTAAACGTAGCATGTTATTTCAATACGCAAGCTTGAGTTTGGAGTGCCATAATTAAAAACCTATGAATTATACAAAAAAAAGTTGTAGAGAGTGTTTTTATCTACTATTTTTCCCATCCGCTGCAGGGTTCACGAGATATTTTACAAAACGTCTTTTTCAAGATGGCAGCGGACGCTCGCGCCCCCGTCCCGCTAAATTGAATTTACTTTCAGGGAACATATTCCACCAATAAAATTTAATCTGCAGATGATTGCATTATGAACCTCCTTTTTTGCTCTGGCTCTTAAACTAGTAATGATACATTTAGTAATTATATTTCAACGAAGTCCGAGGTGAATTTCCAACAGGCGTTAATCAAAACTCACAATATAAAACATTCCCTCAAAACGGACGCTCTAAGCCCTAAGAGAACATATCTTGTATGAACGTTATTGAAAATGTGGTCCATAATGGACTTCCCACAGGCGTCCCTTTAGGACATAAAAGAATAACATCATAAATGGTTTTCTGAGGATGTTGGCTCTGCAAAAAAAATCAGAACGGGTAATACGCGACGCAAAAAGCAAATAAAGCGCAATTTGGGAACTCACCTTTAGGTTGAATTATAATTTACGATTTTCTCCATTCTTATTACTTTTACTAAACAATAATAAATCCATTAAAAGAAATTTCGTTCTCACATTTAAAAAATAATTATTATAATCAATGGCCCGTAAATAGCTAAAATCAAAAAGCACCGTGAATACATAAAATATAATAAACACCGTGACCTTCCTTCGAATATAGGGTCAAACGAGATCCGTTGTTCTGAAAGATGGAGACACTTGCGCTAGTGCTTCTTAGACGAGTGGTATATCGCAATTTAAAACATTCTAGAAAATCTGCTCCGGGTTCGCTCAGAGTAGACTGCAGAGACACCCGGGTAATAAGAACCGGTACATTTTTCAACGAGCGTGAACGCTGGCTATTATTCACGAAGATGAAGTTTTCCGGCACGAGCGAGTGCAGCGAGCGAGTGTTGAAATAAAAATTTCACAATTACAATTGAACTGCTAGAAATAACAAAAAATTCACTTCCTCTGACGCCCGCTGTACCAAAATAGGATGTTCTGTGTGAATGCCCATAGTGGTATCTAGTGGGGTGGATGGTCGAATTCAGTACAAAGTTGTGACATTAGTGAATCTCTCGGACGTCCACAGGACGCCGTGTTATATAGTTATGGTTCCAAGGGGATTTCTAGTAGATTACCGCGGTGGACGTTCGAATTCAGTTCAAATTTGTGACATTAGTGATGTCCATAGAAGGTCCACTGTATCATAAAAGGACGTCCAATGGATGTCCATAATGGCCGAAGAAGACGTCCCTATGGATATCTCTAGGACTTCTTTGTGCTATTAGGGTAAAACCTTTTTAAATTGTCTTCTGAGCGGTTGACATGCTTTTTGACTATCAAATTAGTTGGTTATAGTGTCTCATATCGTGTAAAAAAAGGAAGAGGATTACGCAGTTGGCAAACATTCTTTGGGTTTAGTTAAACGTCACAGTGCGAACGAAAATAACTTAAGGCCCACTCTAACTTTAAAGTGAGTTTGGCTAACTAACACTTTTAAGTGACAGTGGTGAGAATGGTCCAGTTAAAACCAATATTTCATCACTATCTCATCAAATATTGCTCTAATACCAAATAGATTTGTCTTTTTGGACCAAAACCTAAGCATATTTTGATTATTTCCTCTTGTCTTTAAATTTTCAATTCCAATCCTAGTTTCATTTATTTGTCTTCCACTTGTTTTCAATTATCTTCTTTTTGTGTTCAAACACTGGCCTTTCACAATCCCTGACTCTCTCTAGTTCTTCTTTTTCATGATCCTGACTTTGACACATTACCCCTGAATACAATCTCGCACACCTCCTGGTTTACTTTTTAGACTGGATATGTGTTTTGAAAACATTTATTGTATTTTTACCCTTTTTTATTATTTTATTGTTAAGGCTTCTCCACCTCAAATTTTCTTAACGTCAAAAATTTATTATGTCAATTTCGACTGTCATTTGTCATCCCTGCATCTCAATTTTGTACTGTGATGTGAGCGATGGTACGTGATCGGCAACCATTCTGTCTCCTACTGATTGTAGTATTATTTGCAAGTTTTCACATACTACAACCTTTGATGGTTTCATTAATTTACAATCATGGCCCTTTTATGGGACCATTGGTTAAAATTTTTTTTATTATTTCAGATTTTAAATCTTTTCAGGCTTCAAAGCCATTACCGGCATGTACTTAACAGTTGCTACTGCCGTTTAAGTTTAATTTTTAATCTTATATATTTTCCTCATGTACCACTTTTAATTAATTTTTTGACGTAACAACCGCGCGGTTGTTTGATAAATTTTTTTCAATTTATTGTTATACTTCTATTAGTAAGTTTTTAAGTTTTTAATTTTGTTTACTTTCGACCATTGAATGTTAAAATTATTTTAGGCCTGGTGATGGCTTTTTAGCCGAAACTAGTCGCCTTATTCATCTTCTCGTTTAACTTATTATAATACATGTTGTGGTACTGACTTGGCGTTTTATTTTTTGATTAAAATATTTTGATTAGACTGTTTCATTTGATTTTATAACATTTTTATCATCATGTGCAACGCTGTAACCAAAATAGATAAAACTAAGATTTCATATTTTTAATTAACGAAATTATTAACCGATATTAGAAATTCCATATCCGAATAACCCCCTTTAAATTTTGTTGTTACTGTTAATCTCTTGGGGGATTGGCAGAGGCTTTAAAATGAATATTTAATAAAAACCTTTGTCAGTAAACGCAGTCATTAGATTAAATTTGAAGGCGGCAGAGAGAAAGCCAGACTAGGTTATTAGACTGACAAAACCCGTGTTAATTTTATTCTATATTAATCACCCCAAGGATTAACTATGACGAATTATTCAAATATATGTTGATAAAGAGCAAAAAAAATATTAAAAGTCGAATTGGATTTTAGCTGTTGTCAATTCAAATAAATATAATTATTCTGTGATCATCTCTGTAATAGATTACCTTATATCTTATTTCCCATTAGATACGGTACTGAATTATCAGCACAGTAGCTAAATTTTTTATTATTTACGAAATGATATTTTCCAAGGTCAAACATACGACAAGAAGCCGACAGAACTGAAAGGAATTTAACAATAATGATGGTAGAATTATATATTTCATGGTTTTCGATTTATATGATAGAATAAAGCATATTACCTTTAATAGAGGTATTTTGTGCGAAATGTAATAACTTTATTTTACCCCAAGGGGTCTTATTTTCTTACAATCATGGTAATATTTCTAGAAACAAGTGTAATAGGAAGACATAACATTTACCTCAACCCCGTATATTCACTTTTCAATCTACGTAGGAAGAACAAACCGTAAATAAATCTTTAGTAGCTTACAGAATAATTAATTTGTAGTTAAGGTCTTGATCTTATTCCACGAAACCATTTAACAAACATAATAATCTAGTTTGAGACGAGTCAATTTATCCGCATGATGTAAATGAGCTCAACTCTGTATTTAAATAAAAGAAACTGGTGATTAACTACCAATTAAGCCATGGAAGATTTATCTGGGAATTTTCATCAACTCTCAGATAAAGCTTTGGGCTATTTTTAAGACGGTTTTGGTTATGGAAGGTTCAGTTTCATTAGATGCTTAATTATTTAGTCCTTTTCGGTCTCTAAATGTTTTTATTTCCATTGAGATGAATTAAATTAATATTTTTGTCTTCCATTAAAAATTATCCAAATAAATTAATCACTTTCAATAATAGCACAGAGACTTATAAAAACGTTTTAAAAACATACACCACAGCACGTTGGTATGTTTTAAAAACGTTCGTTAAAATACCAGAGAACGTTTTTCTCTAGTGCAAATGTCATAAGTTCTAACGTCATATAGACGTCGAAAAAAGGCGTTTCAAAAGTTTTTTGGACCTATTTTAGAACGTCCACTGGGCTAAAGTTTAAAAAAAATGAATCAAATAAAACATAACTTTATTTCTCGATATATACTTTTGCGGACATAAAAACACAATGGCTTTGAACGTTTTTTACAGTGGTTATAAAAACAACATACAAAAACGTTAAAAAAACGTAATTTTCTGACTTTTTCTGAAAACATGCTATTAGGGATCTAAAAAAAACGTTTTTTGAATGTTTTTACTACTAGATTTAAAACCGATTCAAATAAAACGTTTTAAAAACGTCCCTATTGTGACTTTATTAAAAACATTCTGACAAAACGTTTAGTTGTCGTTTTTTATTGTAGGTTTTAAAAACGTATTTTGGATGTTTCTCTATTTCCCCTTAGAAACGTTTATAAAACGTTTTATTTTGGTCCTCGGGCGTTTTGACGTTAAATAAACCATAAAAAAACGTCAATCGGAGCTTTTGTTCTATTAGCAGTGCCGGTTTTAGCACTACGAAATAGTGAAATAACCATTTATTAACAAAAATAACCATTCATTTAAAAAAACTAATAAAATTTCACTTTTCTAGCCTTTCTATCCCCGAACTCCTTTATTAGCTTTATTGTGTTTTCAGCAATTTCAATTTCGACTGATAAAACTGCCAAGTTTTTCAATCTAGATTGAGATATTGTCGATCGTACATACATTTTTACCAGCTTAAGCTTTGAAAAATTCCTTTCCCCACTAGTAACCGTTACATGTTTAGTCAATTATATTCGCTTGTAAGTTGCGATCTTTGATAAAATTTAAAACATAAGCAGTTTAGTAGTGAAAAAATAGTATATAAACAACGGTAAAGAAGATTTTTCTCAGCCTCGCAACTTATTATGCCGAGAAAGAAAAATGACTGCTTTGGTGTATAATATACTATTAATGTAGTGTCCAAGAGAGAGTTGAAAAAAATTCAACCTCAAATTTTTCTGAAGAACTTATAGGCTTGTCGCGGGCAGTTTCACCAGATTGTCGCTTAACAAATCGAATTCTTGTCTTGGTTCTAAACGCAGGTATTTCTAGTTCTTCAGCCAGCCAATTCCTTCGCAGTTGTGAGTAGTTCTTCGGCGTCGGTGGTGGTTGGTCGAGCTCATATTATGCTAAGAGGGGCATCCTCCAATAGACCTAGGAGCCCGTCCGGGAGATTTATACCTTCTCTTGCTTCGCTAAGGATCCTGAGATTGGGTTGGGTGAATTTCTTCTTTGGTTTCCGGGGAATTGTTCGTCTGTTCCTGTCAACTGTCCATTTGGTCCTTAGAGTTTCTTGGGAGTGGGTGTTGGTGCTGTCAAGTCTTCTCCCGAGCTTCTTAAATCTGGAAATGATTATAGGGATATTAGTATGTTCGTAAATTTGGTTGGATGAGAAGAGCAAGGGAAGGTAAGACAGCTTCCTGATGATCCTCCTCTCTGTTGCCATGACGGCGTGCAAGAGGTGAGGAGGGAGAGTGGAAAAGGTGAGTGCTCTATACTCCAAAACGGGGTGGATGTAGGATTTATAAGTGTGTAATAATGTCCTTGGGTTACACCTGCCAAATCGTCCACCAAGGGCACCGAGGAGGGCGGTCCGTCTCCTAACTCTTTGTTCTTTTAACTTCAGTTTTCCAATTGAAGCGTAATCCCAAGTAGATAATTTCATTCGAGGGGACGAGTCTCTCCTCCAGAGCCCAAGGTCGATGTCATTGAGGTTTTGGTTGGATTTTCGTGAGTAGATGGGATGTTTGAATATGATGAGTAGGGTTTTTTGGGGATTCAGCGTAACCCTCCATTTGCTACACCATCGGGCGAATCGATTGAGGAGTTGTTGTGTTTTGGTGTTTAGGGCTCTGGTAGAAGGAGCGGAATCTGAGATTTGCGTATCGTCATCGTAGAGTTGGATGTCTTGGTTGGAGAAGGAGGTTGGGGGATGTAATGGGTGTAGATTACTTACAGGACAGGAGCTAGGACAGAGCCCTGAGGGACTAAAGCTTAGGGACTGAAGGGATCTGAGAGGGAGTTTCCCACATCGACTCTGATGGATCTGTTTTGGAGGTAGGAGTAGATTAGTTTGATAAATGGGGTAGGGAGATTGATGTCGGAAAGCTTGCGAATAAGTCCGGCGTGCCACACTTGGTAGAATGCCTTCTGGACATCAGACAGGACTGCCGATGCACAGTGACCAAGGTTGAGAGATTTGTTTGCAAGGGTGTGGACTCTCACTAGTGCATCTTTGTTGAAATTATCAGATTTGAATCCATGTTGGATTTGGGTGATCGTTGCCCTTTCATTCAGATAGTCCCATATACGCTCCTTGAGTAGTGTTTCAAAGAGCTTACCCAGAACATTCGTCAAGGATATAGGCCTGTAGGAGTTAGATAATATTGGGTCTTTTTGAGGTTTGGGGATGAGGATGGTATGAGCGGATTCATAGCAGATTGGAAAGTGGGAGTGCTGAAGGCAGGAGTTCATGATGATGGTGAGGATAGGGAGAATGGTTGCGGGAAGGTTTTTCAGGACTTGTCTCTTGATAGGGTCGGGACCAGGAGCAGAATTTTTCCCGTGGAGACATGCAGAAGCAATGTCTTCAGGAGTGAAAGGGTTTAGGATTGGGTGATGGATAAAAGCTTCTATTTCTATATTCTTCCAAGAAAGTGCAGCATTTTTTCATCACTTCTGTGCATTTACTGAGATCTATATCTGTTGATTGTAGAGATTTACTGATTACATTAATTTGAAAAAGTATGTCATATTAAACAACCAATGAAACTATGAAGCTGAAATCTTTTAACTGTTCGGGTAGAGTAGTAGCCTCATGAGAGATTTGAAAATCAGTTTTCTGAGTTTCAATAGCCAAAGTAATTAAAGCGTCATATATAGCACTAATTTAACAACGCACTACTTTAAGACTGCTTATTATTCTTGATTCCAAACGTGTGTCACTGAGATTTTTTATAGTATAAAATCCCAAGCGATCAGTTAGAATTTTCCATTGTGAACAGAAACTGAAAACAATGTGAACAATCTCTGAAGTACTCTAAACAAAGTAACTGATTTTTCGGATGACTTTACGGATAGTACGAGATTGTAGCTATGACAAAATGTCAAAAACAATAACCTACTTTTACACTTTACACTATTTAAAATACAAACTTTTTAGAAAGTCTGAACCAAGAGTGACGAACGAGTATCGCAACGTACGTGGAACGTCTGATTATTACGCTTGTTTGTTTTGAAAATGATTGGAATAACTGTTTTAAGTTATTTTTTACACTTATGTAAAAATGAGAATGACCTGTGTGTTCCGCTTCGTCAAAAATAACGCCAACTCTTTTTAAATAAAATGTTAAAAGAGAAAGATAATGTGTTTCTCTATGGTCGGGGATTTCCGGTAAGATGAACTGCATGCAGTGCCCCGATCGAAGTGATTGAACACTGCATTCCATTCTAGTGTTGTCAACATAAAAATTTTTTCCCGAGTGAGGGGATATAAAGGACCACCCAACCGCGCCCTACCCTAACGCCGATACTGGCTATTAGGGTTATTATAGTACCGGTAAACAACATAAGACCAGAGGAAAGTACACACGAGGAGTATATGGGTAGTGCGAAAACGCGGAGGGGTTTTTAAGCCTTTCTTTAAAAATAAAGTAATGCGTTTTTCAGTTTAGAATTTGGGCGGGGGGGGGGGGAGTATTCATTTTTTTCTTCTATTCAATTTTTTATTCAAACTTTCTTTATTTTTTTGTTTTCTTTTCTGAGGTGGAATGTAAACCTACCTCCATATGGTTCACACTGGCGCCCTACAGGGAATTTGTCATTTTATATTTTTTTTAATCCAAGTTAAATGTATTTTTAACAAAAATTATCAGCTCTCAGTAACGAGACAATTTGCTTTTCATCTTTGTCTAATGGGAAAATTTTTCTGCCTCATGTCTTATTTTTTTACAAAAAAAATTAAAACAAAAATCATGATCTTACACATTTAAATCAAAAACTGACCTACCCTCTTGCTAATAATTTAGCATGATCATAAATCTATTTAAAGAATGCAACATCGATTCTTGTTCTCTAAATTTTACAAACTATAATTTCTTTTATATTAAAATAAAATTGTCCTATATAGCTCACATAAGGTAAAAATAAAATTTTCCACTTTTCGCTCACCTAAACCAAAATTCTTAAGAGAATTATTTAGAACTATTTTTCTTCAACAGATTTTATAAAATCTTATTTTTCTTAAAATAAAAAATTTTTTTAATTCATACAATTTTAAAATACAAAATTTCTATTTTCTAATATACATGCGCAAATCCTTATGAGGAGTTAACTATAATTTTATTCTGATTTCATTACGAAAATAATTTCAAACTTTTAATATTATTTGTTATTATACTTACAGCTAACAAAGAATTTCTCTATTAATACCTTGAATCTCCAATCTTCATCCTCTTTTCACTAAGGAGAAAATGTCTACTGAGGGATTTTCGGGATATAAAGTTAAACTTTCTTTAAAAGTCCTCAAAGGCCGTATGAGCTCAGAAGGACGGAGCACAATGTACAAAGAAATCACACCAAAAGAAAACAAATTTAGATTCGGAACGTGGAATGTGATAAGTTTGCTGAAGAGCAGAAGGGAAATGGTTAAGTAAAATATGGAATAAGTGAAGTGAGGTGGGGAGGAGTAGGTGAAGAGCATAATGAAGACGCTATATTATACTTCACTGTAGGTAAGAGACGAAAGAATATGGTTGGATTTATTGTCAATAAGAGATTAAATACACGTGTAAATAAGTGATATAATTATAGCTATAGTTATCTAGTCCCAGTGTACACGGCTACTAGTGATTCCGAGGATGAGGAGATGGTAAGTGTTTACGAAAGGATTAAAAAGATTAAAATGGCGGTGTAGAAACAAAAAAGTTAGAGGGGGTGGTTAGAAACTAGCGTGGGAGTGAAAAAGAGAAAAATATGGGTATTAAAATTAGTAATTTTTTTCAATTTGTGAATAATAAATAGATAACTTGAAATTTTTTTTTGTCTGATTAATATGGGCAAACCAATTCAGTCTGTTATCCTACATAATACCAAATTATTTCATGTTTTTTGTTTCACAGTTTGAGATAATTCGATTATTGGCAGATACCTCCATATTTTCAGTTTTGTCATTGTTATGTTTTAATTCATTAGATAAGAAACACATATTTACTCTATCAGCAAACTCATTGACTGAAGAAGTTAAGTTTGTCTTATTTTGTCTGTTAAAATGAATGTTGTATCGTCAGCAAATAAGACTGATTTATAAGGCAGCATAAAACAGCTTAGATCATTGAAATTAATAACAAATAAAAGGGGGCCTAAAATAGAGCATTGTGGAACTCCACGCACCACGGCCTAAAAGTATCAGTAAAATTAAGTCTTCTTGCTCCTGTGTCCTTTTTTATAAATGATATGATAATTTACTCATAGTTGCAAGTTCACTATTAATACTATTTAAGTCTGTATAATTTTTAACCCGCCAATGGTTAAAATAATTATTACGCTAAATGCCTTCGGGTCCTAATGAAGAACTAAATACCGTGTTGTTAGGCATCAACTACATCATCATTAGTAAAATGTTAAACAGTTAACATTGTTTCAACATATTATTAAAACCTTTTGTTATGCGTGTGGTATTTGTGTTTGTAATATAGATATATCATGAACAGACTTTGTTTCATAACTAGGCAGTCCAGGTAAATTTTGATTGTATATAATTTTCAAATAAATATTTCAAATAAGATAGGCAGTAGGATTTAAAAGTGTGATTTAAAGAAGGAAATACAGAAAAAGAAACAAAAAGACAGACAATAAACTACCGAAAATTGACAATAATTTTAAAAATCAAAATACTTACATAAAGGATCTTACGCCCGGTTGCACCAACGTATCCTAGGATGCATTTTATCTAGGCTCGACCTAAATGTGTGATGGACTTATGATACAGTTGTGTTGCACCAACGTTATAGAACGTCATTTTACGTAGGATGCATTTTATCTGAATTTACAATGGCAACATTGCAATATTGTCAAACTACTGTATAATAGATGGCGCTGATTGTTAATATCGGTAAAGCAGGTCATGCAATTATTGGTTGAATGTTTCTTTTTCTGTTTCATAATCAAGGATGTTTATACACAAATTATGATTTTCGATATTACATTTTGTTTTTTAGCAAATTTCAATTTTTTGTATAATTTTTATCTATTTTTTTATACTTTTTCAATTTTGGAACCGATAACGATGAATTATTTGAGGAAAAAGTTGAAATTTGGTAAAAAAATAGATAAAAATTATACAAAAAATTGAAATTTGGTAAAAACTAAAATATCGGAAATTTTTCAAGTCCATAAATACGACAAAGTGAAATTCAAGGAAAAACTTTTTTATTTTAAATTTTTTAATTAATTAATAGCATGAATCTAAACACAATTTTTAATTTTTATTAACATTTTCAAATTGTCATTTTTTTGTAAAATTATTAATAAAAAATTTTCAGACATGCTGTATAAACAGTGTGTCCACTTAAGTTCGCGACATATGGGAACTGAGACATATAAAATTATTTTCTACAAATTATGTTATTTACAAATACAAATATTTTACGATATTTTCTTAAAATATTAATTGAATATACTTGTAGAATATTTTTTTTTTGTTCAAGTGTTATTCTTTGTTATATGTAAATAAAAATAGTTTCCTGTAAAAATTACTATTTCTTCAAGCGTATAATAATAAATATATTACTTCAACACCATAGACCGTAGAAATATCCTATTGTTTTACTAGTACAACAATAATGAGAAAAGATAGCAATGGGCTTTATAATCGAGTAGGTATGAACTGTCATTTTAATATTTATTTAATTGGACGTTTATCAGTTCATAAAATGTCTATTTTTTGCTACATACAACTTGAATTATTTCTAGACTTGGAGAAAAAACTAGTATACTAGTATATGTATAATACTCGGAGAAGAAGCCTTCATTATTTCTGTTTCGCTCAGATTACACTGCCTCGGTCGTAAACTTCCAAGCTCAACAAATAATAAACGCCTTCTACTCCTAGTAATACAATATAATATTATTTATAAGTACCAATGGTAAGAGATGATATAGAATATTATTTCTCCACGACCATTATTGAATGTATGAATTCCGAAATCATTTTTAATAATAGAATGTAAACATTCACCCTCTAGAGTCTGAATATTTATTCTAAAACACTTGCTTCTGATATATTTTGCATGTATTTTCATTCTTTATCAAGGTAAAGAATGGATTTTCTGTAATCGAAATAAACGATATGGATTGCCCTGGATTTCAAAAGTTTCACTGTCAGATATAAAATGGCGACAGTAATAATTATTTTCAAACAAGTTTTAATTGAAACAAAATAATGAGTGAAAAATCAAGTGAAGTAGATATAGAATTTAATAATATCTGAAATTTCCTAATTATGAAAAAACACCAATGCACCAGATTTTAATATCGGTAAGTGTACCACAGCACTATAAATATTAATACAATGTAATACAAATATGTCAACAAATAACTTGTGTTCAGATTTAATTTAATTTTGATTTATACTTTTTGATCGTGGAGAAAATATAGTCTGTTACTCGGTCAGAATGATAAAATTCGACACTCGTGGTTCCTCACACTCGCTTTCGCTCGCGTTCGGAATTTTCCACTCGTGTCGAATTTTTCATTCTAACCTTGTTACAGAATCTACTATTCTTGAAAATTTTAATATTATAAAATGTATAAATAAATAAAAAATGAATATTCCTACATTCTGGCAAAATAATTATTTACAAGATATCGTAGGTAATCAAAATGTTCATTATTATTGACTGGAATTGGAATATCTTTATCTCTTGGCGTTTCTTGGAGGTGATGTTGCATCACTTCCACTTCATCGGGTGATAATTGGGAAGATATTATTCAACTTCATTCTACATCCATATGCCATAATAGGGAACCGTTTCTTCCACACTCCGAACAAATTTTCTACCTTAACTCTGCTTGTTATATGGCTTCTGTTGAAATTTCTCTCCCCTTCGTTGATTGGTTCCAAAAAAGGAGTAAACAAATATGATAAATTCATATATCCGCTCACCTATATATTACAAAATAAAAATGTCATAAAATAATCAGAATACATAAATATCCAAATATCGTTTACCTAATAAAATTCCATTGGCAAAATTTTCCTATCTTAAACCGTGCTTTTAATCTGGAACTGTTGAACATTGTCACATCATGAGTCGAGCCAGGCCACCTGACTACAATATCCTTGAAAAGTAGATCTGCACTCCGATACCGCTTGGACATTTAGTGAAAAGTAGCCTTTTCTATTTCTAAAAATTTCGCCATCGAGACTCACTGTAAAAAATATGTATATAGATTATAAGGAACTGAAAAATAAATAGGTGGTGAAATCAAACCTTGTGATAAAATTCTTATGTGAGTGCCATCAATTGTCCCCAAAACACGAGGAAAAGCAGCAACATCGAAGAATTTATTTTGCTCAGTAGCAATTTCAACTTCATTTCTTGGCATTATATGTATTTTTCTTTTAAATTGGCAATTATTAGTGACACTTTTGATACAATTCTTGATAAATTGGATTTATCAGCTCCTATAAAATCTCCAGTAGCTAGTAGATGACCGCCAGTAGCAAAAGTTCTTATTGTATAAAAGTAATTGATTCATTTGACTTAATGAATTGTTTCTGAAAAGTTGTATTTATTGTTACTCTTTGTAATACATATATTAGTTCAATTAAAGCTCTTTGGGTAAGTAATTGTAAGATGGTCCCTTTTTGTAATCGAAACCTTTTAAAAAATTCTTCCTCTGATAAAGTTTCAAAATAATTCATTCTAGGGCGAATTTGTCTTGGTAGAGCATTTATTTCTTCGTCTATATCATCTATTACATCCACAATATCCACAATATTTATATCTCTAGATCCATCACTTTATTTAACTTACAAATTACAACCGAACTTTGTAAACTAATACCACTCTATTAATACGTAAAAGTCTTTTTATTTTTATTAACGTGAAATATAATATTCTACAGAAAAAATGTTTATTTGTCTCGATTACATTCACTTTTAATAACTTTCTAGCAGCTTTTTCTAGTAAATGTCAAATGACGTATATTTTAGAGGTTATAATCCTCGCCCTAAGTCGTCGAAATCGACTGCCTAGGATCTGTGATCAGGTTACATCACATGCCAGAGATTTTTCGTTCGTGCAACAGTATAAAATCGATTTTATTCACGATTTTATAAGGTTCGTTCCAACCAACATCAGAAACAGTTTCTTACACTAATGATTTTGCGCAATAACTTAAACGCGTTCCAACCACACTAACTAACGATTAGTAAACGATCAGTTTTTTGTTCCATCCATGATTCCAAACGGTTTTAAAACTATCAGAACGGTTTGATGACTTTGTTCCAGTCATTTATCTGACGCATGCGTATTGCTGTCTATTTTATTGTTTTGATATACTGATAATAATTATTGCAATAACATAACATATAACCAAAACTATCGAATGCGAATTATGTTTGTTTTTGAATATTTAAAAAAAAAGCTAGTTTAACTCTCATTTTTAATCAAAAAATGAGAATAGTGAGGTGAGTGACATATCGTAGCAATAACGATAATTTAGGATTGCTTCATTTTTCTTTTTTAACATATAAATACAAATTTAAATCAATGATTTTAATCACAATCTCGCCTCCTCACCTGGCCAGCTCTATCAGCTGATTACAGATTGCGCATGTACAATATACAGACTGTAAGTTATCAATTGTTTGTTGTTCCAACCCTTGATCAGAATGATTATTAATCGTATTATTTGACAGACATGCGCGTTTAAAACAATTTGTAAATTGTTGGAAATCGGTTTGTGATTTGAGGTTGGAACGAACCTATTGTATACTCTAGTAGACCAGTCCGACCATTTAAGCCCAAAACAACGGAAAATATTCACTACATAGTTTCCTTTAAAAAGTAAATAAAGTTATAACATGAAAGCACCAGATACTACTTTGTCAAATATTTGGTGGCCAACAGAAAAAATCAAAATTATTGATTTAAACTCATGCTTTTAATCTTTTTATCTTAAATACATATTTTTATCGGCGTTTTTAATTATTACAAATACAAACTGGTATATTTATTTATTTCAAAAAATTTCCAATGATACAGGGTGTCCGAAGGGTGAGTGTGTAATATCTTGGTTACTAATTTAATAAGGAAAGCTTTTTCAATCAACTATTTATTACTTTTTTCGGATAATATAAGTTTGAAAATTACAACATGAAAAGTAGTATTTTTCGTGACAGTTTTCAAAATCAACAAATCTCTAACAACGACAAATTTATCTAGTAGTACACAATTAGCACTATTATATTATAAACACTACAAGTGTATGCTACACAACTTTTTTTCTATCCAAGCTATCGACTTGATTGTTTTTTAAACAATAGATCCGATAATGAGGCACATTCAGGCCCTTGCACGTACATTTACACAAGAAATAAGCAGTTAAAAATAAAAAATAAAATTTGACAGATCGTTATCACTCCACGATTTGTTATCTATCAAGGCACGTTAAAAAATAAAAATTAAGAAATAATACATAAGAAATAATTTTTTCCGTAAGGATGAAAATTTTATTTCTGACCAATGAAAAACAGTACTTTGACCATTTGGCATTTAGCTGCTAAGATATTGAGCTATTGCATTTATCTATTTTTGTGGGTTCGTAGTTTATTTTTGAGTGAAGATCACAGTTATACTATAGTTATTATTTAAACGACGAAAATACAGTGACAGTGTTCAATGAAACGAAAATTATCATACTGAAACTGAAAATGTCTCTAAACCATCTACTAAGATAAATTTAAGTAACACTAACTATCTACAATTTCTCCATCTTTTATTTTTCTTTTTTCACTTAATAATAAAAATTCTCGCACCGTGAAAGTACCATAAAGGTTCTTTTTATGACTTGATTTTGATATGTACAAATAAAATTACAAAAATATTAGGTTATGGATAATATTAATAAAGGTATCTGACAGTTGATTTATGTTTGCACGCATGCCTATTTCAAAGGAATGTAGGTTGACAAAAAATAATTTTTTTAACTGCTTATTTTTATTTCTTATTTGTACTGCTTATTTCTTATGTAAATGTACGTGCAAGAGCCTTTCTAAATTTATTTTTATTTATATACCGGATGTCCCAAAATAAGATACACAACTAAGTTCTGTTTTTTAAATGAAAACCACCCATTTTTTTTACATTTTTGGATTCGCCACTTAATTGTTGACATAACGCAGCTTAGGCTTATCTGCAATAGTTTTTGACTTATGTCAATGTATGTGTTAAAACAACGTCGTGCAGAGACCAACAGAAAAATTCATAACTTCATAACCATTCAAGATAATTCCAAAAATAATAGATAGTCACGCCATCTATCGCATGGTTGATGGGTACCAACCGGGCAAGCCGTTTAACAGAATACAATTCTGTAAACGGGTCTATCCAAGTACAACTTGGTAGACAGCAGATGGTGTTACCCATCATCCATCATAATGCCTAGGGGGCAAGCGGGCACCTCGCAATAATATCAAAAAACAAAGACAGTAAGTTTTTGAAACTATGCACTCCGACCATTACCATACATGTTTCATCCTTTCTGAATCTTCAGTGGCACTTTGTCGGAATACATCTTTTCAAAGACTCTGAAATACTTGGGGTATTCAGACAGAGTGAGTTTTTGAAATTATGCATTGCGACAAAGTGCCACTGAAGATTCCGAAAGGATGAAACATGTATGGTAATGGTCGGAGTGCATAGTTTCAAAAACTTACTCTCTTTGTTTTTTGACATTCAAGATAACTTTATTCCAGTGGGCTCTTTAAGCTTCAGGGCATCTTGTGAAATGTAGGCGAACTCTGTGTCAATGTTCCATCGCCTACCACGTTTTTTTTGAATATGATCAGTTACAAATGGCAGTAACTTGACTTTTTCAAATATAACACGATATATTTTATTGCATCATTGCATGGGATTTTTTAACACATTCAGTGCTGATGACGCACCGGTGCATCAAGCCGGACTTTACAGCCATGCTCACGACGCACCGGTGCGGTCGGATCCTCTTAAAATATATAAGGCAGCACTTGTTGAATGTGTATCGTTGAGGCTGTAGCATGAGCGGAAAGGTTCAATCTTCGAAAAAATCAGCGTAGGTCGCCGGTTTGAATAATAGTTACTAGTTAATTGCAATTCAAGATGGCGGATACAGGGTCTTGTGAGGCCAGCACTTCAAGAGGTACAAAACAAAAAATCTTAATAAGAAATCCCGACAAATTAATAGAGGAAGGACTTGTGCTTCTGTTACAAGACCTAGATATTGAGGATGAGTACAGTCTGGTCGGTGAGGACTCTTACGGCCACAGTCATTCATCTTCTGATGATGATGGTGGTGAGTATGTTATTGTTTCTTCCACATAATCGTGAGATAACCTAACTATAAATATGTTTCAATTAGTCATACATATATATTTGTATGGCTTAGAAATTTTTAAAAGTATGTTATAAGTAGTCGGAAGTTAGGACAAGAATACCAGAAGACCGTCTATATAAAAATCGTCCAATGCTTACTTACTTTTGAAACAAAATGGCCAAAGTATATTACCCTAAGAAACAACTATCTTTAGATGAATCGATGTTACTTTGAAGGGGGAGACAAATTTTCAGACAATACCTGAAAAATAAAAGGCATAAGTATGGATTTAAGTTATACGTGCTCACAGAGTCAGAAGGTCTCATTATGAACCTAATGGTATATACAGGACAAGCCGATGAGTATGGATGTGTTGGACATATACAAAAAGTTGTCATGAACCTGATGAAAGATTATTTGAATGTAGGGCATGCATTATTTATGGACTTTTACAATAGCTTTATTCTAGCAAAGAGCCTACTTTAAGCGAACACTTACTGCACAGGTACTCTAGAAAGGAAATTCCAAAAGGTATAGAGGTTGCAAAATTAAAAAACAGGCGAAACAAAAGCAGTTTACAAGGATGGTGTAATGTTCAGCAAGTGGAAGGATAAGAAAGACGTGTTATACATATCAACAGAATTTGAAAAGAATTTAGTTGATGTGGAAAACAAGAGGGGAGTAGTGAAAGAAAAGCCTTTACCTATCATGCAATAAAATAAATACATGGGCGGTATAGATCATATGGATCAGATGGTATCATATTATTAAAGTGTCTGAAAAAACCTTTGATGGTTGAAAAAACTCGGTTTGCATATAATTAAGTTGCTTCTTCTACTATGATTATCGTATGAAAGCCTGATAAAGATACGACAAAACCTCCTAAACAAACTGCACAATACCTGCTTGAGAAAATTGAAATAAGAAATTCACAGGGAAGCGTTTTGCGAAAGCGATGCAAAGTTTGCTGGGGAAATAAAATACGGAAAGACTCTCCATACCATAGTACTCAGTGTCCTGGTGAGCCGGGTTTGTACATGCTTCGAAAAATACCACAAAAATTGATTCTTAATAAAATCAAAAAACTTTTACTAAAAATATGTTTTTAATTATAAAATATGTTTTATTTTTTGTTCCTAGTTTTGGCTCTGATATCAACCAAAATATGATCTACTATGTTTACGTTTCAGTTTTTACGTTTCATATTATTATTTTAGTGTTTCTTGTATATACAAGTTTATTTGAACATGAAACCAAAGTTGCTTCTACGGTGCTAATGACGCACCGGTGCGTTTTATATTTTACGCTTATATAAGGCACATTAGGAACACTAGACGGCCATTTCTATAAAATTAAGTATCAGGCCTTCTGTGAAGTCTACATAAACATATTAGCATTGAACGTGTTAAGAGATATTTACCGATCTGGGGTTTGTAAAATTTGCGAGATTTTTTTGCAAAATTAGAAATGATGGCTTTTTCGAAAAACAAAAAAAAAAGAAATCGAGTAGGTCGCTGCCGTAAAATTTGACTCATTTGTGTACTTTCAATAATTGTATATGTCTAATTGTTAATAATGAATTTCACTAGGGAAGAATTAGTTTATATGGTCTATTGCCTTGGCGACTCTGTGATCAAAAATATCCAGAAATAAGAACTCCACGGGTGACTTCATTCCAAAAGTCAATAGATCGGTTTGAACTTACTGGTAATGTATCTTGTACCAAAAAGGAAAAGGAAATTGTTGGTGGTCGGATAAATGAATAAAATGAGTTACAAGTTTTATTGATGCTACAGGAAAATCATCACTCAAGCACTAGGAAGATAGCAGCAGAAACGGATATTTGAAACATAAGATTGACGAGGATTATAATACTTTAGGCAAAATTCTGTTTTCTGATGAAGCAACGTTTAAGAACAACGGGTCGCTCAACAAACATAATATGCATTATTATGCAGTCGAAAATCCTCACCAAAAGCGATGGTCGCTTAATGTTAGGGGATGAATTATTGGAAATCACATTATTGAACCATACTTTTTCGACAATGTGCTGAATGGTAAAAGGTATTTACACTTTCTTTATCTTCCCAAAACTTTAGAAGACCATGTGGTTGCAAAACAATGGTGCTTCAGTGCATAACAATAAGATAGTGCGAGAATTTTTAGATCAATCATATCCTAATCGTTGGATAGGTAGAGGAGGTACTATTCCTTGGCCCGCACGACCCCCGTACCTTACTGCTATAGATTTCTTTCTTTATGGGTACAGACTGGCCAGCTCCCTCACCGGACCTTACACCTCTTGATTACTTTCTTTGGGGCTTTTTGAAATCAGTGGTTATTAAGACGATTTGTGGGTCGTTAGATGAACTGCGTCGTCTAATTATTGAAGTGTGTTCAGAAATAACACCTAAAATCTTGCATAATATTAGGGAAGAGTTTAAAACCGACTATTTATATGTCAATAAATGCGAGATGGACATGTGGAACAAGTTATATAATAGTTTACCGTTTTTAGTTGTAAGTTAAAATATCTCTTCAGTGTTTAATGATTCGTTATCTTAATTTTTGGACTATGTCATTTGCTAAAAAATGTTTCAGTAACACTTGCTTTCCGTAAGATTCAAGAACTTGTAAAGTAGTCAAAATAGTAATTTACAAGTGTTCACAATACTAAAACTATTAACTTTTGTAATATAACACCATACATCAAACTTGATTAAAATTGAAAGTAGAATCCAAAAATGCAATGATATACAGGGGTCCCATTAAACAAAATAAACTACCAAGTCACTGCACTTCTTAGAGACTTAAGCCATTGTAGAAAAACTCTATTTGTATTTAACATTTTTTTGTAATATGTAAAATAACGAACTTAAGGGGGGGGGGGTGACGGACTTTTGGTCCTCACTGTATATTTTATTATAGATAATGTATCTTTTTGCTTTTGGGAACCAAAAAATTAAGACGTAAATTCACACTCAACAGTACACACCTCTAAATTTATCAATTCGATCTTAATTTTTTTTCAGCATTGTCTGTATCTTTTCGTTGCAAACACGTTTATTAAGTAAATTAATCCTTTTGTACGAGCGCCGGTAAAAAAAATAAAATAAAAATGAGAGTAATATAAAAGATAAAAGAGGCTGTGATGAGAAGAGTTTAAGTGCTGTTCTTGCTTTTAAACAGGTGTAGTGTAGTACTGATTAACTGACGAAGCTCATAGAGAGACTTTGGCGTAACTAACAATTATTTTTAGAGGATAAAATTATTTTAATATCAATAACTCTTTGTTAAATTTAATATTATCCTTCATAACTTGATTATTTAATTTCATATTCTCTTTTATTTTTTTACGTTCGATTCTGGCTACTTTTTATTCGATATATATTTTTTTATTACCCGAAAAATCTAAATTGAAACCGCAAGTTTCTAAATGAGAGCTTTTCATCACGTTTTTAATTGAATTGTTTTGTCCCTATATAGACGCGAGGCATGATTTGATAATGATAACATTCCAGATGGTGATAAAATCAATACCAATTTGCTGCGGTCGCATGAAAATGCGTATAACAATTTCACACGCCGTGCACACTTTACTATCAAATTATTTCTGCTCCTGTCCCCAAATGGCACGTCGTAATGACCATTTCATTTTGTCAATTTGGACAACGTGGTGCATATCTTCAAACAATCAAAGTAGAAATTTAATTTTAGTCCTAATGATAAACACATCGTTGTTTTTGTTTTGTAATAGATACAATACAATCTGATATTTCTAAAATTATTAATGTTATTAAAGTACCCCATTATGTATTTTTCTTAATAGTCGATTTTTATCAAGGTTTGTATACTATTTTATTCACAATCATTTAATTTATTTTACTCCACAAATTAAAAAGTATATATAGTTATTGTAGACCGAGCTAGGACGGGGGTGGGGTTCAAAAAAGAGGCAGAAATTTTTTTTAATATTTGGCTCGTCACTGGAATTTGGCACTTTTTGTACCCACATCTTATGAATTGCGTAATAACTAACTAAATTCTCTTTTGCTGCATGAAAGAGCGCCAACTATTATTTGCTACCACTTTTGTCCCCTTCTTCAAAGTAAATTATTTTTCTTCAAGATTATGCGGTATTTGATCCAAATTTGTGGTAGATAAGGGGGGCGCTATCATGCAGCAAAATATATTTTTGTTAGTTTATAACCAAATTAATAAGAGTTGGATACAAAAATGGCCAAACTTTCAATCGTTTGATTTCTAGCGACGAAATAACTTTTTAAAATTTTCGTCGCCTCTTTTTACCCTCTTTTGTCCAATGCACCATTACGATTTAGTAAATTGGATTTTTGGCCACCAGGGGCTACTCTCGATTGATCGCACCAATTTTGAAGTGGCAAGCCCCTCCGCTGGTCGAGTGCCATGGTGTGGTGCAAATTTTCAGTTTATTTTATTTTTTCAAGGAGCTCACGTGCGATGCAGAAAATGATATTTTTGTGATTCTGTGGTCCAGAGAATCCATTCCTAATACTTGCTGCATCTTCTTCAATAACAGGTTTGGCAACTTCTCGTTGCGCGCTATCTACGATGAAGCATCTTTATCCTCACCCACCCCCTGGTGTTTGCTGCATTGCTTCTTTCCATGGAAGGGCCGAAAAAAATTCAAATGGTATTTTCTACCACTTCTGTTCTACTTGGGTATAGGTATCTTGATGGTAGTTTCTATTATATGCTCCCATATCCCTTTTCCGGATTTCTGATTATTCTTTTCCTTACGGGTTTTGTTTACAATGGGCTCTCGGTCTATATTGTTTTTAAAAGTGTTCGTGTATGTGTATTAAAATAATCTAGTCAAGTTCTCTTTGAAATCAAAATACTTCGGTATTTATAAAAAAAAATCGGCTGTGTCACCCCAGAACATTCCCAGCTCGACCGTAGAGAATAGGACTATTTTAATTACAAAATACTAAGCATTACATTAATTTATGGAACACATTAAAAATAGCGAGCCGATGGTGAATACGTCTACCAAATTGATATTTCAATGTTGTTAATGACATAAACCGCGCATGCGCATGTTGTATATCACACTGCTATAATTATAATCTCCTAAATCATGTGTGAAAACTATTGGGAATTCGGGAAAAACTTTCATACAATAGTTGTAGGGAATTTTATGCTTTACAACTTTGCACTGAAACATTTTGCATTAAAGTGCATAATTTACCTCCAATTTTAAAAAAATGGAAAATCCTAAATGTGTGTTTTTCTCGCCATCTAGCGGCGAAACTATGAAGAATTCGATAAAAAGTTAAACATAAAAGAAAATTTGATGCTTTACAACTTTGCACCAGAAAATTTTGCACCAAAACGCATTGTTTGTCCTCAAAATCAAGAAAAACTAGAGAAAACCCCCATTTCTTTCGCGCCCTCTAGTGGCACAACTATTGGAAACTATGGAAAAAGCTTAAGAGAAAAGTTGTAGGGAATTTTACGCTTTAAAACTTTGTCCTACAAAATGTTGCACTAAAGTCTATTGTTTGTCCTCAAAATCAAGAAAAACTAGATAAAACATACATGCACATTTTTTACGCGCCCTCTAGTGGCGCTACTATTGGAAATTCTGGAAAAAGTTTAAAACAAAAACAAAAGTTATAGAGAATTTTATTCTCTAAAACTTTGTACTACAACGTTTTGCACTAAAATCTATTGTTTGTCCTCAAAATTAAGAAAAACTATAGAAAACATACAGGCACATTTTTTACGCGCCCTCTAGTGGCGCAACTATTGGAAATTTTGGAAAAGGCTTAATTTTATGCGCTAAAACTTTCTACTACAACATTTTGTACTAAAGTGTATTGTTTGTTCTTAAAATTTAAAACAAGTAAAAAATTCTTACATGTGTATTCAATAAATGTCGGTCTTGAGGACCTTCTACTGTACCAATTTAAACCAAAAACTAATGGTCGCATTCGAGGCACACACCGACCCTTCATACCAAATTTCAGCATGATTGGTCAAACCGTTCGGCAGTTTTCATGGAAGATTACACACAGACACACAGACAGACAATACGCTGGAAATGGTTTTAATCTTCTTAAGGGACCTCAAAATGGATATTTCCATTGCTATCTCGATTTTTTATTTGCTCGTTCACCTTACTTTCTCTTTGATGGGTCCGGGAAAGTAAAAATAGAAAATTACCCCCAACTGGGTGGATTAGGACTGGTCTTGGGCTCCAATTCTAAAGGTGGGGTTCCACGAAACTGGGCTTAAAGTAAAACATTCCTTGCGGCCGCCGGCATAATTTTTCTAGTGAAAAATGTCTGCGGGCTACGGGTGTAACTGGTGTAGGATCAGCGCGAGCATGAGTTTCCAATCAGTTTTGAATGTTTTACTGGATCGTACGTTAGTTATTTTTGTTTTATATACACAGTACCCAAGATGATGAACATATTTCTACCGAATGGACTGAAAAAAAAGGTCTGTGCACTTATTCTTGGGAGTAGAAATTAAAATAGAAATAGGCGTGGCTCCCTCAAATGTAAAATAACCCTATTCTTGAAATATTTCGATGGAAATATGTGGGACTTTTATTCTCCCAGGGAGTATAAAATTTCTATTGGTCATTAGCGAGTGAAATTTGTAGAGAGTAGAAATTTATTTGAAACATTAACCTAACTATTTAATCTGTCGGTCCGATTTATTTTTTTTGTATTTCGTGTCTTTATTTTAACGAGTTTTGCTGGGAAGTTTACTAATATAAAGGATAATATTAATGAAGTATTGATATGAAATAATCTCATGCATGACGATGTGGAGGAAGCTCTGAAGGAGGTTGAAATAGGAAGAGTTCATAAAACTTTCCTCCAAGCTTCCCAGGTTTTATTGGTTCCCTCAGGCATATAATTTAAAATTGTGGCCAGCTCAGACCAGAGGGCTTGGCACTGAGCCCGGTGAATGTGGGGGTAAATTTGCCCGAATACATCTAATACATTACAGATATATCAAAGAATACGATAGGTATTCTTTGGTTACGTCTTATGTCACATGTCTGTCAGAAATTTAACTGCTGCGATTAGATAAAATTGAATTTCAACACTTGGCAACTATATGTGTATTTTCACTTACTCCTTTTTTTCAAGAATAAGGTATTTTTGTACTAAGAGAAAAAGCTGGGAGTAGAAAAAGTAGGGACCTACTTTGGGAGTAACTTTTCTCTTGATTTCAAGAATAGGTACATTGATTATTGATAGAAATATTTCGAAATGAAAGTAATTTATCGACCACTAGAGACAATTTAATTCGACACATTTAAAAACTGCCGTCTAGAGAAACAAATCCTATTTTGAATCCTTCGTGCACGCTTGGGCATTATTCGTTTCGCATTCAACTTTGTTATTTTTTTTCTTTTATTAAAAGAATTCTTGACTATCTAAATCTAGAATGTGTAATAAAAAAAAAGAAAATGTAACTTCCAATTATTTCGTAAAAAAAATAAAAGATATATATCAGGCTTCAAACCCGGAAATTTCATACACGTGACCACTGTATCACACAGTTCACAGTGATGAATTATACTTTCAAGTTAACGTCAGCGTGCACGGTCGATTCACAATAGGATTCGTTTCTCTAGACGCCAGTCATTTACAATGCCTCGTACCCAGTACCCAGTTTGATAGAGTTGAATTTAATTTGGTGGTAGAGCATTTTGTGCCGGAGACAAGGCCGCAAGTGCCGGCGGGTTAGCTCAGGTTGATGGAGCTCTGCTTTATTATAAGCAATGCTGTACTGCCGCTAGCAGACGTAGACGCCACCTCCCGAGCCGTGCGATAGCTTATTTTCATTTCCAGGCCGTGACGACTCTAACGAGCTAGTGCGTATCTAAAGCCGTTATGGGAGTATGGTAGCCAGATCCAGATACCTGAAAGTGACACAAATGTATGCTGACACAAGAATGTCAACATTTTGTCGCGATCTCGAAAAACACACCCTTACTCAAAATTTCAAAATAGTGGTGACCTTTTGCTTGGCTTAAACCTAGAAAAAAAGTCAGTTTGGGGTTGAGGACATTAAAAGTGAAAAATGGGATCGAAAAAGTCCATATTTAGCAAAATCCCGAATTTTTCGAACATATCCTGAATTTGTCGAAAATCTAGCCTTAAGACGACAAAATACCATGGGATTCTACGGATTCTAAGGAGTCTGAAAATGTACTCATTTGCAAAAATCTGTGGGTTATACCTGCCAAACGAAATTCCAACTTTTGGCATTATCATATGGGCATTTTTAGAAAAATCTAAAACCGTTGCCCTCAGCAATCTTTTTCTCGACACCATCCGATTTATCTCGACGAGATCCAAGGATAAACCCTCAAATAATGCAAACTGGCCATATTTTGAAAATGTCCCTTGTCGCATATGGTTTTTGGGATGGAATAGACATAATCGATAATGGTTAATCCGATAAGCTACGAGGTAACGAGGAGAAATCTGAGAAACAGATAAAAATAGGGACAAATACTAACAAAAATAAAAAAAAAGTAGAAAAATAAGAAGAAATAGGAAAATAGGGAAATTAGAGGAAAATAGAGAAAACTAGGAAAAATGGGGAAAAATATAAAAATAGGAAAAAACTGGAAAAAATATGAAAAAATAGGGAAAAATAGAGTAAAACAGGAAAAAATGGGAAAAACAGTTAAAAAAAAAGAGAAATAGTGAAAAATGGGAACAAATAAAAAAAATAGGAAAAAAATAGGGAAATATATAAAAAAGTAGAAAAAATGGGAAAAGACATGCACGGGTATCCTGCTAGTCTTTTATAAAATCCACAAGTCCGAGATGTCGATTGTCAAGATATCGCTTTCCAAAGGGAATAATCGGTGGTTCCAATAGCGTCTAGTAGTCGAGGCAATGAAGCAAAAAAGCTCGAAATTTTTCGGAGTAAGACGGATCGGTATGCGGTTTTTTGCATTCGCTTCCAAAAATTTTTTGGAGAAAATGTCTCCACTTTTTATCTTATACAAATCTGAAATTGCATTGCTGCAGCCAAATATGCATTTTTTAAACGACTTTTGGAAGATTAAAGAACTTTGTAAATAAGAGTCAGAACTGGCCCAATTCGGGTTCCAGGAGGTTTTTGAGATCGCTGATCACGATTATAATGTTCAAATTGACACACAACCGACCTGGAGCTCAGAAACGCCGATGAACGTCATCTACGTGGGACTCTTCCGAAATTCACGCGGGGAAGGAGAGAGACTCTGCGCCGGGGATCCCTGTATTCAAATATGGCGTCAGCGAAGACACCTTGTGTGCCGGAACCTGGATGTGGACTTCATCCCCGAGAATTTTCCTGACATGATCGCCAAAGAGAACCCAAAAATCATTGTAGGGGCGTTTTTTTGGGGCGCCGAATCCAAAGGAGGGTATCGTTTTTTGGGTTTTTTGCGACCCCGTACGAAATTTCTCTCACTAAAAGATATTTAAAAAAAAATGAATTTCCCAAATTTTTTTTCTTTAAAACGTCCCGGAACATACTTCTTTTTAATTTTGAAATCTATTTTTTGACAAAATCACAAGGACTGACAAGGAGGATTTGGCAACATGGCGACCGACTTTCATTTAGCATAATAGTATACCGGAGTGCACGAAATAGACCAGTTATCCACGAATTCTATTTTTTTTATTGTTACACTTTAAATCCATAAATACTGGTATTATTACTACAAAAAATGGAAATAAAGAACTAATAATGTAAAATGGTTGAATTCGTGATGTCATCAGTTGTCATCGAATGATAAATACAAAAATAAATTTGCAATCTGTCACATAAGATGTATTGTTGTCACCACAGTTGTTATTGGTTGTATATTGCTTAAAAATAAGTTCTAACATTGGATCGCGGTTAATACAGCAAAAATCGGAAGAAGCTTATAAAAAAGAATACGACAAGTTCATCACATGGATGGAAGAGCAAAAGGTATTAATTTGAATAGCATTTCCTCTAATTTAAAATACCGAAGTTTTAATATTTCAAACAATACTAACTATACTTTTCACGTTAAATTAAAAAATCAAGATTGTTAAAAATTTGAATAAAGCTTTTAAAAAATGTGTTGGTAATATTTTATTTGACGTTACAAGGTACTCCTGTCATAACAATAATAAAAAGGTTATTTCTGCCACAGTATAAGGCTACTATAGTAGCTGAATTTTATTTGCAGTCGGATCAGTTCACTTCTGATCTAGATTACTTCAGATACAGTTTTCTTTGTAAAATAATCGGAATTTATCCGATCTGGATCACTTCCCATTTACCGATGCTGCTCCACCCGCAAAAATTGTTCAAAAGTGAACTATAGAAATGTTAAGTACAAGGGGTAATTAAATTGACATATTTTATCATCTATAGACCAATCCAACATGCTGTCAGATGAAATTCAAGATGGCCGCTGGTAGGCACACAAACCGTTAAGTACAAGGTGTAATTAAATTGACATATATTATCATCTATAGACCAATCCAAAATGCTGTCAGATGAAATTCAAGATGGCCGCTGGTAGGCACACAAACCCATGTCTTTCACGTAGTTAACATGAAAAGAGCAGTTTATTTTAACATATGAAAGCTTAAAACGGACATTTTAATTTAGAATAGTTGTGCGACTAACTACTCGGGATGCATTATTGATATTTAATGAAGTGAAAATGTACAGAAAAAATATTTCTTGCATTAAATATGTTTAATTTATTAATAATTTTAGCCGTCGCGTATACACCCTAAATATCAGGTAATTTAGAATTTCACACAATGGAAATTCATTTTAAGCTCATAGTTTTAATATAAAAACAAATTTTCATTTTCCTATCTTTGATTTTCAAGTTTTTGAAATATAAAAATTGTTTTTATGAGAAACCCAAAACACCCATTTAAAACGATACCTTCCTTTAATGTCGGAAACGACCATCCCAACACCTGGTGCACCGGAACTTCGGTCTGGACGTCGTCTCTGAGGGTTTTCCTCACACAATCGAAGAAGACGAACCAAGAATCATTATGAGGGGTTTTTTAAGGCGCTGAATCAAAATTTCCCGTCGAAAGCGACTCTCCTAACCCTGCTCCACCGGAACCTTTATCTTGACATCGATGTTATTCCCATGAATATCAACCAAACCTGATGTTTTAGATGTTTTTCGTAATTCTCCTCGCTCTATTCAAACCCGGCATTTACAATTTTACATGACTGGATCAACTTTTTCGAGAGCCCCAAGCGAGAGTTACACATCAATAAATGTGTTAAATTATGAGATGATTTTCGGTTAGTCTTTTGCGATCGTGACTGGAAAAGCCTCGGAGACGACGTGCACCAGGTGCTGGGGGCGTCGTTTTCGAAGTGAAATTCGGATTCAGCGCCTAAAAACGCTCCTACAATGATTTTTGGTTTGTTCTTGGCGACCTTGTCAGGAATATTCTCGGGAATACATCATTCCCACGTCAAGGTTCTGGAGCACCAGGTATTTGGGGAGTATTCAAAGATGCCACATTTGAATTCAGCGGCCCAAAAAATCCCCAAGCGCCGAGTTTCTCTTCTTCCCCGCATGAGTCGGGAGAGTCCCACGGAGATGATGTTCATCGGTGTTTGAATTTGAATATTATAATCATGATCAGCGACCTCGAAAACTCCCGGGAACCCGATTTGGGCCAGTAATGACTCTTATTTACAAACTTCTTTAATCTTCCAAAAGCCGTCCCAAACATGCATTTTTTGAATGCATTTTTGGCTGCAGCAATGCAATTTCCGGTTTGTATAAGATAAAAAGTAATGACATTTTTTTACCAAAAAACTTTTGGAAGCGAATGCAAAAACCGCATTCCGATCCGTCTTTGTCCGAAAAATTCCGAACTTTTGGCCTTTTTAGTGCTTTATTGCCTCGACTATAGAGAGGACAGGTAATTTTGAATTGATTTGTTTTTAATTTCTATAAGTAAATTTTTCAGGTCTTTTTAGTTAGCTCTGTCAATTTCGTTTTTTAAGATCTGCCATATTGTGCTATTGTTTATCTGATTTGTATCAGTGGTGCCAATGGCTTTAAACACTTATTTACCACATTAATTAGATTCCCCAGCTTCCTTTAACACTGTTACCAATTGCTCAAAAGTATTGTATTTCTATAAAAATAATAGTTAGTACTTTTAATGTCATATTACAAATTTTTTCTCCGAAAATTATTTATAGTTTTGAAATTTTATTATTTTTGAATTTTAAATTGTATCTAAATCAACTGCGTTTCAATTAAAATAAATCGGTTAGGTGCGTGTCGGACTTCGCACATTTAGGGTTCCGTACAAAATGTAGAATATAAGCTGTGCAGAGGCAGGATTCTTAAAGGACTTTAAAATTTTAATCGAACTTATAAGTCAAAAATACTTGGTAAATAGATTTAAACAAGTAAAAAGAAAAATAACCTGGAGCATGTGTGTTCGGCGAGGAAAAAAATATTATGAATATCACAATCCGCATATATACTTATATATATTAACAAATTTTGAAATGCAACGAACAAATTTGTTAATATCAACGTAACCGACAAAGATAGAAAAAAATTGAAGATGAAAAATACGTTTTTTAATATAACAAATACGATTGGTCAGATAAAAATAATAAAATATCGAATTATCACAATTCGCATAAATACAAACGTACGGAACCCTAAAAATATAGGAATGGTAATGAAAAAATCATATTTATTAATTTATTGATATTTATTGGTAAAATATACGTAACAATAAACATTATCACCAAATTTCAAGTTCATAGGTCAATGGAAAGTTAAAAAATACTTCGGAACAAAATTTTGTAAAAAATGCTGACTTTGGCGGCTTCTCATGCCTACATTTTGCAATATTTTTTAATCAAAAAATACGGCTTTTATCTACTCAATGAGCTCTATTCAACGATACCTCACTTCATGCGGTTGGCCAAATTTTCTTTTCAGGGCCCCCTTTAGCTGTATGGAAGCCCCCTTGAAAATATATAAAAATAGTTATTATAATTTATATGGCTTTGGGTCAACTAAACGCATATACTGTGAAAATTTGAAGACTCTAACTCCAACGGTTTAGCTGCTAGACCGGTGTGACAGACGGACGGACGGACGGACGGACACGCGAGTGAGAGCAATAGGGTTCCGTTTCGACCCTTTGGGGTACGAAACCCTAAAATTTAAGAGATTTGTAAAAATATTTATCCAAAAAGTTGTCATTAGCAATTTTTTTGTAGGAAAGTATCATGTTGATTAAAACTAAAAAGTTAGTTATTTTAAAGATTTGCGGTTGTAAATCAAAAATGAATAAAATTATTAGAAATAAAATGGTTACTGAATTCATTTAAGACATTTTGTTTGTGTATTTAAAAATGGGAAATTTTTATTTTGTGCATAGAGACAGCCCAATTTTTTTTAGGGTAAAAAAACAATTTATTTCTATATGTAAAATTCTTGCAATTTCCTGATTTTCTTTCTATACACAATCCAACTTTCCCATTTCTGACTTTTGGTTCTCGTCTTCGGTTTTCTGATTGATGTTGATGATATATGACCAAAAATGCTTAAATTTAATAAAATTCAAGATTAATACACAATAAACTATTTAGGTAGACGTGTTGTGGTACAATAAGAATTGATAATAAGTAGTATATTGCATAACAAGTGTGGAAAGTTTAGGACGACATAACCAATTTAATAAAATGGTAAAATAGTAAACGTTATCGATTACATTATTAAGTAAAAATGGATTACAAAAATCGAAAAAAAAATTCACCAAAAAATGAATAAAAGATCATTTAAAAAACCTTAAACAAACAGTTGAAAAATCGATTTAAAAAATAAATAAAAAAATCGACTAGAAAATTAAAAAATTTCAATTTTCAACATGTGTGCGTTTTATGTCAAATTTAATTGCCATGGTGATATAAACTACTTTAAATATAACAGAACAATGTACCTACTATATGCTATTTTCGTAAGTGGTTATAGGAAAAAAAAACTTTCCGACGAGTATCCACGAATACTTTATCAGATATTTAATGCTGAGGTTTCAAATTTTGACATTTTTATTTTTGACAGGAGGAAGTTGGAGAAATAATTTTGACTGTTCTGAATAGAGTTTTTCAAGGGCTTTCAAACGACATATTGCATGTCCAATTCCGTGACATATTGCATCTGTCATTTTTTGATAGTGATACTTCCGTTTGACAGATGTCGTACAAAAACTAATTGATTCTTCCGACAGATAGCCCAAAACCATATACCAAATTTCAGCTCAATCGGATTAATACTTCTTCAGATATTTAATGCTGAGGTTTCAAATTTTGACATTTTTATTTTTGACAAGTGACAGTTGGAGAAATAATTTTAACTGTTCTGGGGCTCGATTCTTGAATCTCGAATGCGAAATGTCGAAGTATACATTTGTCACTGCCAGTGTCGAACAGTATTGTCAAGACCTATTCTTCAATACGAATCGGGATTTAAAAACAATGAGACATTATTTGTCGAAAGTATAAGTGGCAACGATGTAATATTGTGCCATGGGACGTAAATTTGTATGTCAAACGTCTTGAAAAATTAAAAATTTGTTAGTTCATTGGTACCTTGCTGTATTGTATCAAACACAGATATTGTATTTTACTTGTGAAAATAGAAAAAAAAATTTATTGTAACCAAGAACAAAAACAACGTTTAACGGTTATAGGGGACAAACATTTATTAAGTGGCAAGTTTACTAATACCTTTACAGCCAAAAATAGTATGGAAAGGTGGAAAAACATTGCGGATATGTTAAATTCGATACCTGGGGCTAATAAGGATTGGAGACAATGGAAAAAAGTTAGTATACCTTTGTTCACTTACAAGGATATTTTTACAACTCCGTCTGTTGCAAGATCTCAAGAGTTCAACAAAAAAGAAACAAACTGATGCAAGGATGCACATGCAAGGTACTGGGGGAGGGCCACCTACGAAGGAAATTTTGACGCCGACTGAGGAAGCAGTGTTAGAGTCGCTCAATACAACAGTTGTAACTGGAAGTAGCAATGTGTTAGGAACAAGCATAGCGTATGAGTGGGATGGCACAGATGCTGTGGCAGATATTCCGCCAATAGAAATTGCTACTACACCCAGCCCTCCTCCAACAGATCACACTTACATTAAGGGTTCAGAAAAAAAAAGGAAAAGACTAATAACTGCTAAGCGCCGGCAATAAGTGCAAATGCCATACAGGTGCTAGCACAAGTTTCAGAGAGAGAGAGAGAGAGAGAGAGTTAGAGATAAGAAAGCGGTACTATGCAAAAAAATTGCACTAATGGAAAGGCAGATATTAGCTATTGAAAAAATAGCTAATCACTTTCTGCGTAAACTATATGTAGATTTGTTACATTGTACATATAAACATTTGTTTATAGTAATTTAGAATGTGTTTAAATATACTTCTCAACAAAAATATTTGTCGTCAGTTTCTGAAATAAATTATTTGATCTTTCATTTGCTGTAAAATACTTTTTAATTTTATTTAACAAATGTGTGCATTAGGCGTCACTCCCTATTTTATTAAAAGGAAATATTTAGTACCACATGTATGATTACTTTTGACGAAGCTCATTCACCTCTCCTGTAGTGTGTGGAGAGTGCACCCACTCATTAAATCTTTCTGGTCTGTTTAGTGCTTCAGAAACTTCCTTAACACTTCTACTAACTGAAGCTTGTGATAATCCTAATAGTGCATTTTTACCAACAGCTGTTTGATACATGCCAGTTGCAAAAAAGTTTAGTGTTGCAAAAACCTGTAATTTTAGTAACTGGTTAATACTCGGATATCAAACATGAATATTTGCTTACCTTTCTTTCAATTGTTAAGCCAGACATGCGAGTTTGTAATTGTACATATGGCGTAACCATTTCGAGTAACTCCTGCGTAAGTTAATCTTTTTTTTTTAAATTCCTTATCATTCATTTGAAATGCATCCATGTAGTTCATAATTGGTCTGGGAGCATTACCATCATCTTCCATGTTTTCAATAGCCACCACTAATGCAACATTCGGATTCATTTTGGTATTAATAAATGATTTTGGTTTAATAAAAAAAAAACACCTTTACGAAAAAACGATAAACAACCTAAAACTCGCAATTCATAACAAAACACATTTATCTACAGTGTAACTTTCGAATTCGACATTAGAAGTCGAAGGATTTTAGTCGTTCGATGTACTCTCGAACGAGAAATGTCGAATTAATCTCGAACTCGACTTTCAAGAATAGACAACACACAACACCATCGACATTTGTTGAAAATCGACTAGTTTTTCTAGGGCTTTTAAATGACATATAGCATGTCCAATTCCGTGACATATTGCATCTGTCAAATTTCAGTTCAATCGGATTAAACGTGTAGCCTCTATCGTGGAAGAATACACACACACAGACCGACAGACAGAATTCCATCTGTAAATGGTCTTAATCGTCCCAGGGGACCCAAAAATGGATATTTCTGTTTTTATTTAGAATTTTTTTTTTTGCTCGTTCACAATACTTTCCCTTCTAGGAGGTGGGTCGGGAAAGTAAAATCATGGTGTATTTTGACCCTATATCTACGGTCTCGATGGGGTGGAAGCTGCAAGTTATAGCACCAGTACCCTTGATCTGGGATATTTGTGTACCGATTTTGGTCCCCCAATCGACTCAGTAGTTTCCGAGAAAACATATGCATAGTAAACTTTGAACCCCCCTCCTTAGCAACTGATCGTGACCTACGATATCTTTATACCAAGTTTGGTGTCAATCTGCCCAGCAGTTTTCCGGAAAACATCTATACAGACAGACAGATACACAGACACAGAAACGGGATCGTAATCTCACTATTTACCTGTTAACCTTGTATAGGGTAGTTAATGATAGAGGAAAAATTATTCTTTAACAACTCCTACCAATAATTTTAATTGAAGGATTCTAAAAATTAAAGATAAAATTTGTTTTTAATTTTAAGATATTTTCAGTATTTAGCTACTAATGTCCAACGAACAGTTATTATAGAAACTCTACTTTTATTATTTAAAAAAAATATCTTGCATTTTAATGAGTCCCAATTACCGATGTCTTTGTTTCGCTTTGTTTGATTCTTCTATCAACGTGACCGTGGCGACTCACTTAATGTATATCTATCCTCTGTGACTGAACGATTTTTAAAAGGAGAAAACCGCCAAAAATTAATATTCCCGTTACTAATATCCATATTTCTAAACAGAAGGCGAAATGGTGACGGCGAAACGGCCGCCGACGAACTGCCTCGACGGCGAAATGGCTTAACGGCGAACTTCGCATTACGGTATATTTCCTGGTTCAATTTTTTGCAGCAAAATACTTTGAAAAAATAATAAAACGTGAAAAGTGGTAAATGTAAATAAACCTAACCTTTTACTTATTTTGTAATACTGACAGTATTTTTGAAAGTGTAAGATCTGCTTTTAATATTTCTCAATCCTCTTATAGCGAACTCTTTTTCTTTTGGCGCACACCTACCCACTCTCTTTCCCATTCACGAAACGCAAAGTTACGGAAGCGTAGACGCAGGCAACCCGCGGTCGAAGCTTTTACCACAAAAAGAGTAAAATTCCATATAAAATAAAATTGAAGGAAACAAAGGAAGCATTAACACATCAGCGCTCGGATGTAAATCCTGAAAGGATTAAAAGTAAATCCTGTTTTAATATAAACTGCTTTTAAATTTTTAGGCGGGATGCTTGTGGGGGTTTGTTGGTCTCGCTAATAACTAAACAGTTAAAAAAATACGTAAAAATATTGTAATTTAAAAAAAAAAATGTTTTTTACTATTAACGAGTTACTGGCATCCAATTACTTCGACTTAATCGAAATATCTCGTAAAAATAAAACAAATCTAAACATCTGCAAAAGACGAATTTTCGCTATTAAAAATCTCAGCCATATTCCGAATGGCCTTACTACATACGTGACAATAATACGAAAAATAAAATCCAATCTGAAACTAAATGAGAAATTATGGAGTTTGGTCGTCCGATTAATTGGAAAACAATTGCTAGCTTATAATATTAAATTCTAAAAAGGCAGCGCAAGAGTTCGTTATGCAAAGTGGTTCAAAAAGAACAGAAATTTATTAAATTCCTTTTTAATCCAGATAAAATAGGAAATATTTGACGATAAGAAATAATTTTCCCAGTGATATCGATTAAATTATCAAGATTTAATAACTGAGAGGGTAAAATATATTCGGAAATATAGTATTTTGTCTTTTAATCTACCATAAATATAGCTAGGTCAATAGTGTGTAAAAATGCTACCTTGTCAACTCTAATATTTGTTAATAATAATAAACTTTTAATTTTCAAATTCAATTAAAAATTTAAATTAGGTATTCATTGCGCTATCTATTAATACGTAGTCGAATCACTAGATATGTACGTTTTCTATTACTGTCCATCTTGTACCTAAACTCATTTTTATCGCTAACTCGAACTAGGTTGCTAGTATCGTATTTTCTTAGTGATACCAACATAATAATTTTGCTAGGGAAGGTCGTTTGAATGCAAATGGTTATTAAAACTTTTATTAAATTTTATAAAATTTATTTTTTCCACCGAAATTACTGTCAACAATTTTATTTACCGTGTCAGATTATTTTTCTTTCCAAAATTTAATAAATGTATTAAAATCTAAATACTTAATTTATAAAATATTATTGGTATTTTTGACAGTAAGTAATCTGAAGCTCCAGTTTATATATTTTTTGGAACTTATATACAAGTTGTTTGTGAAAATTGTGCTTTTATTAAAGACATAGGTATACAGGGTGGACCGGACCGCAATAGATGGAAAATCGGTTAAATGGAGAAAATGGTATGTATTTTCAAAACGAATTGATTGGTTTTTCAAAATTAAAATATGAGGTCCGGTTTCCGGGATATTTGAGAAAACCCGAAATTGACGATTTTCGTTTCATTTAATTACGATAGAAAAAAATTCTATAATTTTTTTTATAATAGGCCTATAATTCACAGTTTATTGTTAAAACATAATAAAAAACATAATAAAAACATAAGTATTCTGCATAATTGGATAGAGAGAAAATGGGGATTTCAAAAATAAAGTAAAAATTATAGGTCCTTATTTTAAAAAATAGTTGAGGGTACTTAAGACGAAACGTGGTTTTAAAAAATTGGATACGCTATGTTAAATGATATTTAACCTTCAATAAAAAACTATCCCTTTTTTGACTTTTTCCAATTTTATCTCTAATCCATGCTCTCCATTTCCTTGCTCTTCTATTATTCTTGTTTCTATTCCTTCATATTTTGATGAAAATTTTTATCTATACCTGTAATGGACTCATCCAGTGTTTTTTTTTTATATTTTTATTTTATAATTTTGGTCTACCATAACACATTGCACCGGGTCCAGCCCTTCTGAGACCGATCCTGCGGCTGTAATTAATTCTTAAAATTTGAATATCGGGGCTATAGTGGATTGTGACGTGGCCCAATTGAAACAGATTATATTTGGCTATGTTGTCATATCCATAAAACTAGCAACTCTCGTTTTCTCATTTATTATTAAAAGAAGGAAAGAAGTATGTCAATTTTTTTCTACAAACGAACAAATCTAGAATCTTGGCAATGCTGTAGAAAGTAAAACGTCAATTATTTTATTGATTTTTATTAATTAATGAATATTATAAGAAGAATCAAAAACAACATAAGCAACTAGGTTCTTTAAGTTATTTATTCATTAATATAAAACCAATAAATTTGTTCCTACTGGATAAGTCCATTGTACTAATCCATTTTTCTTCTTAATTCGACATTCTTTCACTTGCATATTGTACTTCTAGTTTGACTTTCTCAATTTCTATTTTTATTTCTTCTTTGGATTTTCTTTCTTTTTCTTGCATTATAAAAATTTTTTCATCTTTCTACTTCTATTACTCGTCCGATCATTTCCATTCTTATTTCCTTTTTTGTTTCTTCTATTTTATTATATGTATAATTCTTCAATTCTTCTATTTTCTGAATTATTTCATTTTTATTTTGTTTCAGTTCTTGTTTTGTCTCTCCAACCGTCATTCTCAAATTTTTTCCCATATCATGCATTTCTTTTCGGCGTTCTTCTTTGTCTTAATTTTTATTGTCATTATTTTTTAAAATTACTTACTATTTTCATCCAATTTTTTACTATTTTGTTTTCCTATTTCATTCATCTGAATCATCATTTGTCTTAATACATCCATTATATTTTCTTGTTCTTCTTGTTTCTTTTGTTGTTCTTGTACATGTTCTTTAGTTTGTTCACCTATATTTATATCTTAGATCCATCTTATTTTAATTGTGTGTGTATCGTGAATACAGCGCAGCAGCGGGCCAGCGACGAAGCGTTCATGACTACTTACGTCACACGTTCTAGTCTCGCGCACAGGAACGTTTTCCATATTTTGCTCTCAAATATTTTTTGGTCGTTTTTAAATAACAAAATCTCTCGATTTAAGTTAAAAAAAAATAAGAAAAATGTCGAACCTGCCTATTTTATGTGAGCCAATGCAGTGTGGAAAATGCCAAATAATGTTGAATTCATCACTAACTTTGTTCCATTCTTCTTCACTTTAAGGGTCTGAAATAAAATACGAATTAAACAGAATGGCAAACAGTTGAATTTTTTACATTTTCAGTTTTATACAGGGTGTTTCAGAATAAAGTACCGTAAATTAGGGACTATATAGACCTTGACGAATTATTAAGAAAATTCAAATAACAATTTTCTGTAAACCCCCCTGTTTCCATTCTACAGGGTGATAAAGTGAAAATGAAAAAATACATATTTTTTTAAATATCATTGCCTAGAGTAGAATCTTTAACTTGAAACTAGGTACATATTAGATGTTCAATAATACGAATTAGTACCACTTTATTTCGACAAATTAGGATACTCCATTGGCGTAGAAACAGGATGGTGATCAAATCATTTTGAGCTAAACTTTTTGCACACCCTGTATTTCCTAAAATTTAAAGCTCATAGTTATTCCTCATACAGTTTTTCACAGAAAAGGCACAGTACTTTAAAAGCTAAATATTTTGTAAAATAAAACTTTTTATTTTTGGAGTTAATTTATTAAATAAATCGCGTTGTAGTAGTAACATTAAATTTGAAATATCTCAAAAATGGAATGCTCTACAGAGATGAACTAGGAGTGGAAAACTGTATGAGGAATAACTATGAGCTTTAACTTTTAGGAAATACAGGGTGTGCAAAAATGATTTGATCACCCTCCTGTTTCTACGCCAATGGAGTATCCTAATTTGTCGAAATAAAGTGGTACTAATTCGTATTATTGAACATCTAATATGTACCTAGTTTCAAGTTAATGTTTCTACTCTAAGCAAAGATATTTAAAAAAATATATATTTTTTCACTTTCACTTTATCACCCTGTAGAATGGAAACGGGGGGGGGGGGGGTTTGAATTTTCTTAATAATTCATCAAGATCTATATAGTCTCTAATTTACGGTACTTTATTCTGAAACACCCGTATAAGTATTTTTTGGCATTATTTAGTTTTCTGAATTGGCATTCTTGATTTTACTGGAAAGCAATGATTCAGTTAGTGATGAAGAAGCTGAAATAACCAAGGTAAACTACGATATTACAGCAAATGTCAGCCAAAGTGAAAATATGGAAGAAATAAAAGAAAAAGACGAAGATATACAAATAAAAATTCTTAATTCTACACTGGAAAAAAACTAACAAGCTTACAAACGAAATCCACTATATACAAAACAATAGCTATTTGTGTATTAAGAGCGGAAAGTGATACTTTGCCGCTTGAGGCAGAGAGTTGCCCGCGCGATGCGTAGCGGAGCGCGGGCAATCTGCCGAAAGCGGCAAAGCACTTTCTGCTCGAATTGCACACAAGATTTTTTCTACGATCACATTATTTTTAGACAAAATAATTAAAAAAAAAAAAACATGAAAAATACACTTTTTCATATTTATATCTGGATTTAGTCGGCAGAAGATTCAGAGAAATATTTTTAGCAAAATCTGCTACATCTGGAGGTGTGCTTGAAAATTCACATTCACTCTCACTCTCCATTTTTCGAATAGATTTTTCATAAACTAAAAATGAAATAATGACGTTTCATTAATTTCATAGTCTACTATTTGTACAAAATAGTAAGTAGGCACTTAAATTTGCAATCACTATTGCATATTGTTACGATAATTTTCCATCTACGGCTTGGGCAAGCGATAATTAAGATTCGCCCTGTATATGACATTATTTAATTTTAATTTATTTACAATCTCAAACACGCTTTACGATATGGAACAAATTTCAAAATTTTAAAACAATATTTGTTTGAAAACACTTTTTTATTTATGTAAACTGAAGTCATTGCAAGGTGAACAAAGAACCTTAATTTCGCTTAGTCAGGTGGAAGGGGTTTTTTCGGTGGTTAGTTCGAAAGCCGTAGAGATATTTTGGAGATAGTCATATTTGGGACTCGATTAAGAGTAGATGAAAAGTATACGTGCCTCTCCTGAAAAACGATTGTCCTCAGCAGTCCAATGTGTCGATTAGTGTAAGTATAATTTTATATAATTATATTTTGAGAATTTTGTTATTTTTAATTGTTGGTGAATTTAATAAATTTGTTACGTTTATTGTTGAACTAGTTGGTTTTAATTTCTGGTAACCCTACGTTATTGAGGTATATTGGAAGCTACACCCCAGAGTAAATTTTAAATATTAATATTTCAAGTTTTTTAGTACTTTTTTTTGAGTTATCCAAAATACCTCGTAACATATGGTGGAGGTGCGGCTTCGTTTCTTGGGGAATAATTCTTCATAATTATTCCAATAATAAATTATTATCATAACTAATTTAACCTTTATTTTGTTGCTTTTTAATTTTCTGTTTTTATTTCAAGTTTTAATTAGCACTTAAGCTTAAGAAAAATATTCCGTAAAAGTGATTATTTTTGCAATAGAGAAAGTCATTTAATTTAATTTGTTAGACTTGCAGTAAATTTGATATTTTGGTAATATAATACAATTAGTTCAAGGTCAACTAATTGCAGAAAATATTTTTTTTGCTTCATTTACAATAATATATTTTAATTAGATTATATAATACTCAAGAAACAAAAATTTCAAGGTCAGTTATTTGCTGACAGAAAATAAATGAAAGTAAAAGTGCAATTTTAAAAATATATACATACTTTTTTAAATGAAGTATTGATTAATAGGTTACCAGAAGTTAGATAAATTCATAATAAGTAAACGGGACGTTATTTACGGAATTTTACTGATATGCCAGTGTTTAATTTTATTTCATATTATAATTCAGTATTTAAATTTTTTTTTTTTTTTTTGATAAAATAAAGAAGCTAGTTCACTAAACGGAAATTAACAAATTTATTATATTTCTTTTAGGTTTATTGATTTAGCAATAATTTTGAAAAATAAATAAATAGTAAATTAATTTTCGTTTCGATTACGAATTTATTGCATGATATCTGCTTACATTTTTTTTTTCTAATTTTATTTAATTCTTCGTTGACCAAAAATTTTTTATTTAACAATTTATTTTATTTGTGTGTTTTGGCAGAAAAATTTTTTTTAATTAATTTATTGGTGTTAAATTTTGGATTTTTTTTCTATGATCGTAAATCATTTCTCTGATATTTAATCATAACAGATCTAATAAGAGTAATAGAGTATTTTGTTGTCTTTAAATAATAACAATAATAGGCAAATATAGCAATTTATAGTTTTGTTTTTACAGAAAAATTATAGAATAAAAGTAAACTATTTATTTATTTATTTACCACTTATAAATTTAATTTTTGTGAATTTTAATAAATAGAGGCCGACAGGTTAGTAACTCGATGTCAGCAGGTAGACCTTTTTTAAGGGGTGATAAGGCCAAACTTGATGAACAGTTCTAGTGAGTTTTCCAATCAAAAGCACCATTAGAAGAAAAAATGGCAAATACAACGTTAGCAGACGCGTTTGCCAATGACACGAAACCAGCAACGCCCCAGTTTATCCCCCCTCCAACATTCAACCCCTGTACAGGGAATGCACATACGTTTATGAACATTTACGAGCGTACAGCCATCGCAAATGGATGGAATGAAGGCCTCAAAATAACATATTTTGGGTCTTACTTGGAGGGAGCGTCGAATATGTGGTTCAATGTATTTAGGAACATCGTTGGGAACCAGGCAAAAACCTGGGAGAACATAAAGAAGGATTTCTTGGAAGAGTTCGAGGAAGGCGATATGAAGAGAAATTTGGAAAGTCGACTGTTAGCAAGAAAACAGAAAAGTGGAGAATCCATTAAGGCCTACTTTTATGACCTACAGTCGTTATATTATGAATATGACTCAACACTGGATCCAGAAGAATTCAAAAAATTTTTTGAAAATGGACTAAACCCGGAATTATATACATTATACAGGATGTTGCGGGATACCGTCATGACAATGGAAAAATTTAAGGAAATCGTATTTAGACTGGAGGACATCACTAATCATGCGTGGACATCAAATATTAATAATAATATGGTAATACCACTGATGGAGGATAGCCAAAATATTTCATTATACACACCGGCATCACAAGAAACACAAATAGGAAAAGAAAAAGGGAGGAGAATTACTGAAAATACAGAATATCAAGGATTTAGAGGAAGAGGCACTTACTCGGACGACAGACAGCAGTACCATCCTCCCCCTCATCGCGAAATATTCAAGGAACCACAAAGAGGACCACAGAGAAACCCAACACAAATTCAAGGAGCCACTTATAGAGAAAGAGGTCAACATGTCCCAATGAATAGGACACAAGATGGAAGGCCGAAGTGTTATATTTGTAACAAGCCTGGTCACTATGCTGCAATTTGCCGTTATAGGCTGAAAGGAAATTGCCATCGCCGTGTGCGTAAACGGCGAAAGGCTCGGCAAATAGACCCTAGTCTCGCCCTTACGACTAAGGCACTCAGCACGCCGCAACACAATGGTGTACTCACAATAAACATGTATATTAACGGGGTAAATATACAAGCCATTGTGGATACTGGGTCAGCCTGCAATATAATTAGCGGGGACTATGTCGATAATATCGATAAGAGAAAAAGTCGTCCACTGATAGCAGTGGGAAATACACGAGTGGCATCACTAGGAAGCAGCAGAGTAAAAATAAGTGTGGGAACAATTTTCACCACCTGTGACGCACTAGTGGTTAAAAAATTGCCGATACCCATGATATTAGGTATGCAATTTTTAAGAAAATACAAGGCGATAATTGATCTCTATAATAACCAAATCGTCTTAATGGACAAGGGACAAAAAGTTTTTATTCCGATAATACAACCGTCTAAAAACACGGACAATATCACCTGCCAAGTCTCATACGCCAAGAAAAAATGGTCAAGAGACTATAAGGAGTTATACAGGGAGGAATGCCTCCTGAATATAAAAAGAGCGGCGAAAAATTTAGTCTCGGAAAATGAGAGAAAAGGCACATCGAAAAGGCCTAAGATGGAAATAGAGACTCAAATGGAAAAGCGGTCAGAAGAAAAAGGCAGAAAAGGAGAGGATGTAAGAAAAATGTTGGATTTGTGTCTCAGCATATTGGAAGACACAACGGAAACAGTTCCGCAAACGGTGTCAAACATGAAGAAAAAGCAATCTCTGGGAAGAAAGTTACCTGAAGTTATAAATGAAAGGAGCCCCGAAGAGGAGGTAACTTGCGAAGTCAACAAGGAAGATATAGGAAACGAAGAAAAGGAAGTATCTAGAAAGATACGACTCCCCAAGGAATTTGTATTAAAACCTTGGGTGGATTATAACATAGAGATTACATTACCAGAAGAAGAAAAGAATTGGGTGGTTACAAGTAATGAAATGTTTTTTGTAAAAAAGGGACTCATCGGAGAGGTGAACTTAAAAGACAAGAAAATAACTCTAAAGTTAACAAATTGTAACCGAACAGAGGTTAAGTTATATAAGGGTACCACAATGGGATGGTATTCAGAAGCAGCGGTACCAGAAGAGGAAATTTTGGCCCTATACATGGTACCAGAAACAAAGGAAGTAAAGATAAAAGGTCACGGCAATAAGCGATTACCGGAGGGAGAAGGTAGAAAAAATTTTAAAGAATATCAGAAAGAACATGAAATAATAGATTTAGATCAACGGATAAATCAGATATTGGAACAGGAAGTTATAAGACCACATCATTCCACCAAGAGTAGTACGATGGGTTTGGTCAAGAAAAAATAAATATGGCCTCTTGGGCCAGATGGAAGAAAACCACAATGGCAAGGTTGGAAGACAGACACGGGCTGTTCATTTAGATAAGGCATTTAGTACTATTCAATCTTTTTTTTAGAGTTCCTATGTTTTAAATAAATATATGTAGTAAGATTAAAATATTAATTTCGTATTTGTAAGTTATATAGGTTTGGCATCCCAACACATATGCAAATAGTCCGTCCAGATCAAATTTACAGTGGCTCGATCCTGAAATCGGTATAAAAAGCCTATCGAAGTCTTTTGTAGAATCCTGGAAGAGATGAAAGCCAAAAAGATGTAAGCAGCCCCTTAGCCAACAAGGATGGATTCAACCTCGGTGTCCATTTACCACAAAATACAGTTTTCCATGGTTTCGACGGTTGTCGCTGTATTCCTGGTTGGATCAAAGGATAATGGTAATGGAGATGGAAAATAAAAAATTTGTTGGCGGATGGAGAATCCCATCAGCGTACGATTAGAGTACAAGAGGGGGAAAACAAAAGCGAGAAAAGGCAAGTAACGCAAGTTACGATGAATGAATGTGTGATCAAATGTCTGGAGGGGGTGTTGGTATAAATGTCGTAAATAGGATTAATTAACTGGGTTAACGTTTGAAAGTTTTCTATGAATGTAGCGTAAAAAGTTTTATCAGGTTGTTGGATAAAAATAATATTATTTAATATACTAAATATACATAATAATTATATATTTTGTTGTTTACCAATTTCATTTTTTGGTTTGGATGAAAATTTTATAAAAATAAAATAATGAAAAATGAAAGGAATCAATTGAGATCGTATGGTTGCGTTTGTTGATTTGTTGAAGTTGTGAGCTAAAAAGTATATAGGGAATAAATGATAAACATAAAATTAGGGTAAAATACTGTGAATCTGTTGGTGAGAGAAAATTAAATAAATTACTAAATAAAAAAAAAGGGGAAGAATAATTGATGGTATGGAATTTATAAGGGACCGACAAATATAACATGGGCAAAAATAAACTACATAAAAATATAGGGAATCATTTATGGTCGAAATATTTTTATATTAAGTAATTTTTATGGTCAGGACTTGAACTGGTAATTTTAATAGATATATTTAAAATACACGACTGAGACAAATTTGATAAGTGACTTTGACATACAAGACATTTGTTATGGATTTTAATTTTTATTAGTAGGGTATAACAATAAGCATATTTCAACAAGTCCTGACATTTAGTTAAGTTATACATAGTTTAAAGTAAAATGAAAGTACTACCCTTGCATTTTTTTTTAAAGTTTGTAATGGCGGACTACCTCTGGATAGAGCCACTAGCTGGAATCAAGAAGAAAACCCAACCAAGGTCTTGACTAAGCAAAGTATCTGGACAAACAGAAAAGACTGGTGCTGAATCGAACGATGCGTGAGAGCGGAACCAAAGATGATTATAGAAAGGGTATAGATGGAGAAATATCGAAGAATATGAGTATAATGGTTCAATAATACAATGAGGTTATACTAGTCCTTTGGAATTACAAGGCCCTGGGTAACAATCGATGAATAACGCCAAGATGTTCTGAAAATTATATAATTGAGCTTTAACAATTCAAATCAACATCCACATCGACAGATGAGTCACTTACCACTAAAATCTACTGTGGAGACCCTGACGCAAATAGACGGCGAAATAAAATGGAATCCGAGAGGCCATCAGATGTGAGATAGCGGTACTTTTCTGTGAGTTCCGGAAAAATGCGAAGTCAAGACACCAAGGCATGAAGTATATAGACCTGTCCAGCCCAGGCTTAGAATAACCAGAGGAGACGCAGAAGAATTTAAATTTTTTGCATTATATAGAGTCAGCAGGGTAGTACTTCACTGGAAGTATATTTTTTTGTTGTATTTTGAATTAAGCTTAGTTTATTCAAGGACTGAGGGCAGTCCTTTTGAAGGGGGAGGCATATGTTACGATAATTTTCCATCTACGGCTTGGGCAAGCGATAATTAAGATTCGCCCTGTATATGACATTATTTAATTTTAATTTATTTACAATCTCAAACACGCTTTATGATATGGAACAAATTTCAAAATTTTAAAACAATATTTGTTTGAAAACACTTTTTTATTTATGTAAACTGAAGTCATTGCAAGGTGAACAAAGAACCTTAATTTCGCTTAGTCAGGTGGAAGGGGTTTTTTCGGTGGTTAGTTCGAAAGCCGTAGAGATATTTTGGAGATAGTCATATTTGGGACTCGATTAAGAGTAGATGAAAAGTATACGTGCCTCTCCTGAAAAACGATTGTCCTCAGCAGTCCAATGTGTCGATTAGTGTAAGTATAATTTTATATAATTATATTTTGAGAATTTTGTTATTTTTAATTGTTGGTGAATTTAATAAATTTGTTACGTTTATTGTTGAACTAGTTGGTTTTAATTTCTGGTAACCCTACGTTATTGAGGTATATTGGAAGCTACACCCCAGAGTAAATTTTAAATATTAATATTTCAAGTTTTTTAGTACTTTTTTTTGAGTTATCCAAAATACCTCGTAACAATATAGGTGTACCTAGGTGTATCTAGGTGTACCTTCTGACAGTTTAATTTTTACTAGATAAATTTTATAAAATAAAGTTTAATTTCGTTCGAAATATCTTCAAATATTAATATTTCAACTAAAATATTCAGACTGCCCTACATTTTGTTTTAATATACCTGTTATTTACTACCTTTCTTTAGTTTATTGTAAATGAAAACAGGCGAGCGGAAAAGTACGCGCTAGAGCGACAATAATGTCAAATTATTACAGATCACGGAAAACATCAACTTTGCGGTTAGATTTGAGTGTGCAAAAGCCTACTTTGGGTAGTGATCGTAGGAAAAAGAGTTTTATTCAATATTGAGAAGCGAAATGCAGAAGTATGCGGAATTATGCAAGACGTATTTAAAAGAGATCAGCAATAAACTTCTGTGTAAACTGACTTCGTACTTCTTATGCACAAGCTACTTTGCAGTATTTGATTTGATTAATATTCTTCTTTACGATGCAAAAATGGGGAAAATATGACACTCTTACAATTAATAAACATGCTCAAGATAATTTTATATTACGATATAGAAATACAGTTCACTCTGGTTATGTGCATACAATCAATGAAAGTTATTCGAATCCCAACGGCATTCATTCCTGTACAAATGGTCTCAGCATTGAAATCTACTCAAATCGTTCAAATCGTTCACACGTACGAGATGCTCACCACTCCGTCCTGGTGATCGAATCAACAAGCAGCCCAGATTGATGAGTATTTAATACAACCTTATAAATAAACATTATTTCAATAAAAAAATTTTATTTTATTTCTTAACAAATACCAATAATACAAAATCTTACTTTGATATGTGCATTAAGAGCACTTATGAGAGCATCGCAGGTGTCTGTTATTTTTACTGAAATTGCCTGTTTGGATACAATGAAAAGATACATGAAAAATCGTATTTTTCCTTTGTATCGAAGGTCAAAGGGTATAAGCTTTTCTAGATCAGTACAGGTCAATCTTTTTAAAGTTCGATCGTATTTTTTGACAAATATCAATATTATCTTTTCGTAAATATTCCAATAATTTTTCAACATAATTTTTTGGTCGGTTCTTAAGGTCTATCGCAAAAATGTTTTTTCTTCATTTGAGTTAACAAACAAGTCAAAAAACCAGCTGCCATAATAAATAATTCATGGTTCCTTTGTAGCTGTACATTTCGAACATGCTACATTTTCATTCAGACACAAATTACATCACAAAGTTGACTAAATGTTTTCGTATTGATTTTTTAATGTGTTGTTGATTTGTTGTCTATTTTTATTTTGTTGCTTTAGTGTGGATCCGGATAGAATTAGAAATAATGTAAGGAAAAAACTGGATATAACTGCTATTGGATCTTTCACAAATTTCTTTTTTTACCTCTAGATTTTAAATATTAATACTATACAGAACCAATATTAGATTTTTGCTCATCAAGAGTTAAAGTTTAAGTGTGAAGAAAACTAAAAATTAATTTAATGTCGAGATAACCAAGAAATCTTTTTTTAACATAATTTAAATTTAAAATCTTCATAAACCCATCGAGCTATTCGATGTTAAATATCCACCGGAAACCGACGAGTAGTAACATCGCCTACCCAGAGCGATATTTCCCCTCGGGCAAAGTTAAAGTTGTCGAACTCGAATCTGCAAAACTGGTACAGTTGCACCTGCCTACTTGATCTCCGGTCGACCACTCATCGGCCATCGGATAGGATGGCATCGCAGGCGGTACATTGTGGCTTCCCGTACGGTTTTATGAACTAACTCTTCTTACCGATCAACTCGTCTCTCTTACTCACCATGAACAACAATAAACGCCAACGAACTAGATCGATTAATTGGAAAATAATCAATTCCGCCCAGTTTTTAGATATTAATTGATGATTGAAAATTGTCAAATAATTATGAATAAATACAGATATTGACTTATTTAAATATAGGCGTCTTTTTTCCACTTCCAAATTAATAGCATAATCACAAACCCTATACTAACTATGGGAAGCAATTATATGATGTCGATCAGATACTTGATAAACCCATCAATATCGAGATCCGTTGTAAACGAAAATCTAAGAAAACGCCCAAACAAAAATTAGTTTGATACACAGATGGTTCTAAAACTGAAATAGGAACCGGCGCTGCAATATATGGCCAATCTCCTAGATGTGACTACAGCCACTCTCTGGAAGTACACACCATAGTTTTTCGAGCAGAGATATTTGCATTCGACGTCTGTATAAGAGAAAACCTAAGGAGAGGATACACAGGTAAAAACATCCTCATGTCTTCTAACAGCCAAGTCTCGATAAAAGCTTTTAACAGTTATCAAATAAAATCCAAATTTGTCTGGGAATGCTTAGAAAATATCAAACATCTAAGTGCCACTAATAAGGTAACCCTTATGTGGAATGTAATATGCCTTTTCACGAGAAAGATCGGCAACCAGATACACTAGCCCGGACCGGTAATTGACATAACCAAGACTTCGGTAACAACTACAGTTAATCAGTGGGTACACAAACAACACTTAACATACTGGTAGACACTTCCGTTTAAACACAGTAAGCTAATGGTAAAACAACCTTTAACAAAACTCACTGAAGAAATCCTGAAATTAAATAGAAAACAAATCAGGCTAATAACCGGTTTTGTAACTGGACATTGTAGCCTAAGAAAACACCTTCACACAATGGGGATCTTCCAAGCGGATCCTATATGTAGATTGTATGACGAGGGGGATGAAAAAGCCACCCACGTAATATTCGAATGTGAGGCTCTGCACTGGTGCAGATATAGAGAGATAGGGCCAGAAGATAGGACTAACCAGATGTGACATGATGACTAGCTTTTTAAACCTTAACAAGATCACACACTAACAGATGAACGGGACAAGAAAGACCTAAATAATTTAGCACTAGTGAACCTTAAGAAACGGTATCATCCATGCCACCTCCAAATTTACGATTAAAAACAGGCAGCTCTTAAGTTAGAAAAGATCACGAAAATTACTCTACAGTATCTGCTACCTCCAAGAAAATTATAACAGATCTCTACAGCAAAAAAACAAACTCATTTACCATTGTCTGGCTTTTCTACAAAATTAATTCGGAACCAATGACGTAATATCAGGAGCAGAAAAATTTACCAGCGATATAAGGAAACTTCTCGTAGATTTGTATACCATTTATCCGTTCTTGATGGGCAGAGCACCGAAGCATAGATTAACAAAAAACTGTAACGAGACCTCAATATTGTTGAAAGCCTGGCATGAGTATAAATAAATGCATGATGCAAAGAAACATACCTAAATCTGCCATTTTATGTACAAGAATTATTATTTGGCCCTCTTGCTGCAAAAATTTTGCTGCTGCACCTCATACATTTGTTTTTTCCCTTAAAATTTGTACAAATTCAGTCTAAGCTATTTAACCTTTAAAAACAAAAACTGGATCCAAATGGAACTTCCAAAACTATGGAGCTTATTCACCATTAAGTTTAAGAAGCAATAATCATTAAACGAATTATTTGGTTTCTGGACAAATACAATGTTCTACCATCAGCTCAACCTGGATTTAGACCTAAACGGAGTACAATAATCCTTTTAAACTGATGTTCTTTCCACAAAAAACCTAGACATATCATTATAAACAAACTTAAAGATTGCAAAATTTTCTGGTTAGATTTTCTCGCTTATCCAGAATTTTTTACTAATCGGACTTATAGAGTATCAGATAATGGAATATTATCTTCCATATTTTCACAAGGTACCGAAGTGCCTCAAGTTTTTAAATTAATCACCGCCATCTTCATTCTTATTATAAATTATATTATCTCTAATAGTCCCGCTAATAAATTGCCATGAAAACAGTGTCTCATCATCAGCTATATTAATTCAAGATGTATTCAATCAGCTCTGTCACTGCTCTGTTAATACTGGTTTTCACCTCTCCTCTGTAAAATATTAGACAATAAAATTTAGTCGGAGAACGTACAACATAATCATTCCTAATGTTTCTGTCAATGGTGAGATCTTAATTACAGTCAAACCATCAAATCTTAATACTAACTTCAATAAACTTAATTGAAAGGAAACTGTCTCAAAACAATGACCATTGGCTGTGGCTATGGTTGTTTTCTCTACATGTCTGTATCCAATTCCACGATAAAAATCCTTAACTCTATTTATAATAGAGCTTTATGAATTTGCTTAGGCGCTTTCAGATCTAGCCCACCAGTTTCATTAGAGCATGAAAAGCTTTTACTGTCATAATATTCCATAATTTCTACTGTTCATAATAATTCATCTAGTTCTATCTGTCTCTTTAATATTTACTCTTCCAGTAGAACATAAACTTTCACACAGATGTTTTCTTTAACATTAATTTCTGAGGAATATATCTAAATCTTTCTCTGTTGCCACTCCCTGGAACAAAAAGTTGCCTATAGCCTACACCTCCATAAATAAATAATCCAAAGAAGAGTTTAGATAGTTTTAAGACATTCCTTTTTGGCCATCATCAATTACAAAAAAAATGAATATAAAAATGAATACAATTAAAACAATACTACATTGTGTATATACTCCTGGACAAGTATTGAGGTTTGGGAATGTGGTTTTACTACCAGTTACACATACTTTTTTTTCTTTTTTTTTTCACGCACACCCTGTGTTCTTCTGAGTAGTGTGGAACCCTGGTTTCAATACCCAATAAACCCCACCTTATACTCGTTACCGCCCACCCCAGGACTACCTTGTCAGCATAGATTCAGGGGGGAGGTCACCGGTTACTCCCTCTCTTCCAACCACTGCCTTTTATCTCTTCTTATAGTTTTACTCTTCACTCATAATCCATCCTAAGAAGGCTACGGGGCTGACTTTTCTTAGCCCTATTCCCAACCTCATACGTTTATCACTCCAACAGTGGCAGTGGAGGATGGTATGTTCTGGGCCGTCTACCTCTTCTGCGCAATATACACACCTTCTATTTGCTGCCTTTCCAATTCTAAAAGTGTATGTACCGAAGCATCCATGTCCGCTTAGAAATTGTGTCATAAAAAAGTCCACTTTTCTAAAGCGGCATTCCAGCCATGTTATGAGGTCCGATATGATTTGTTAGGTCCACTGGGCTACCGCATTCAGTTTCGATGAAATCTGTGTCCACTTCTCTATTGTCGCCTGTCTTTCCCTGTTTTTGTCTGCCTCCATTGCCCTGCCCGCTCCTCGATCTGAATGTCCACCAGAGGGGTTCCTCCGATGACGGCAACCGCTTCAAAAGACACATTACTGCAAGCACAAGGAACTCTCAGGAGTACATTTCTTTGGGTCGACTGTAGCATATCCTTAAATTTTTTGACTCTGATCACATTGGCCCAAATGGGTGCTGCGTACAGGATCACGAACATCACCATTTCTGCCAGTGATCTGCTTCACATGATGCCGGAACCTCTCATGTTCGGTAGCAGTCTTGCTAGGGCCACTGTCCGCCGACTGGCCTTCCCACATGTTTCCTCAGTGTGCTTATTGAAGCCAAACCCCCAAGTATTTTACATACTTGCTTGGTGTTATGGTGGTGTTCCAACTATTTTCTGAGTCTCTATGCCCTGGACCTCGATGAATTGGCTTATCGTCCTTACAGCTTCCTCTCCGTTATCCATCAGCTCCTTTTTCGAGTTTACTTGGATATTGGGGCTAGGTCATCCGCGAAAGCTGACGTCGAGACCCCCCCGGGAGGTCCAGTTCCAGGATCTCATTATATACCAGGTTTCACAGTAGTGAGCCCAGTACAGACCCCTGTGGAATTAGGTCACTGAAAATAATTAAATTCGAAAGCATTCTAAACAGAAATCCAAAATTCGAAACAGTTTTCCAATTATTGCTGAGACAGACGGAAAGACGGACAAACGGATAGTCAGCCAGTTGCAGTTGACTTAGGTCATTGAAAAAAATAGTTGAATGAGCCAAGGTAACTAGCTATCGATTGGTGAAAACAGACTTCCAAAATTTGAAACCGTTCTCGAGTTATCGCTGTGGCAGCCAGATAGACAGATAGACGGAAGGAGGAACATTGTAAAGTACCTTCGCTTTGCTTTGATACTTAATAATTGCTCTTAACGTGAGTTGGTTGTTTGCGTGTATTTATTTACTGTCTAAAATGTATATACAAATCGGCAGTAACCGATTTTGACGGCCTGAGCCGGCAAAAATTTTTCCGGACCCTTTTCTGTCCGGAAAAGTTCGTTTCTCAACAAAGGGTTAAAATACTAGATTAGCATATTTTGGGGTCTGAATTTGTTCCGAGAAAGTAGGCATTCTGGACTGAATTAAGAAAAACAACTATGAAAAAAATAAAGATAATTAAAACACATTTATTATTAAAAGAATAATTACTTTGCTTGAGATCCGCCAAAACTCTAACTAAAGGTAGGAAAATAAAACATTCTTAAGAGGGAATTAACCGGGAGAAAGCAAAAAAAATCTGGGATCGGTCCCAAATTTACCAACCGCAAAGAGAAAGATTTTAAATTTATATTTCCCGAAACGACTAGCATCGAGAAATTGTTTTCGTTTGGTATTTATTTTTCGGCTAATATTTCAACTTGCTTTACTCTTGTTGACAAAGGCTTCACGTGGCAGTTAACCATTTAGATTTTAGCTACATCCAATTATATGAGAAAAACTGCCGAAAAAACTAATCAATCTTGCCAAAGTCTATCCATGTGTCTTGAGAATTATCTATTACATATGTTGAGCTAAACATGTGTGTCCTTATTAGAAAATTATAAATATATATTTCTTAAATTAGGTCGAATTAACGTTTAGTCTTCTCGAACTGGATCTTCACCAGCTTAAGATTATTGCACACCTCGTCCTAGTCGTCCTCCTTCTCAACGGATACACACAGAACATAACAGGTAGCTAATGATGTACGAGGCCAATTTATGCCATTGATTAATAATCGGTTCGCTCTAGTGCTGGTGGGTAAAAAAACTCACTAGATGGACGTAATATAAGTTTGTAAAATAAAAATAATATTATTATGATTTTGTTTTTACTATTCAATTTTGATCCAGAGAAAATTTCATTTCGATTTGATAAAAAATAAATTGAAAACATTTCAGAAAATGAAAAAAAAAAGCAAAAAAGTAATACTCTGTAGCTCCCTCCTATGAACTTTTTAGCAAAAAAATACATTAATTTAAATATGGATTGTAAAAGACTTGAAAAAAAATTAAAAAAAGCCCAAGATTAAAACAAAATGGATACTTCTTTATCCAGTAAATATAACTAGTAAATTTCAAGTCAATACATTAAATAATAAAGAAATTATTGCAAAAAACCGAAAAATAAATTCTATCTTCAACACCCTGTGTAGCTTAGTAGTAAAAAACATTTGACCCAGAGTTGTTTAGTAAAATATTAATATTTGTCGGTCCTGAACCTATGATTAAAATATTGAGCATTCCTTATGAAACACCCTGTATTTCATCTATATCACATGTACAGGGTGGGCCACCTGTAACGTCTCGATCTGTAGAGCAAAAAATCATAAAAGGCAACAAGCTAAAAATAATTTTAATTATACAGGATGCTCCAGGAAAATGATACATATGAGAATTATGTTTTTTTAATGGAACACATTGTATTTTTTTTAATTTGTACATGTATCATGAGAAGCTGATTTCAGAAACCTATTGCACCTATCTTATAAATTAAATAGTTTTGAAATAATAAACTTTGATCATTCTGTATATGCCACCAAGTAGAACCCAAAAATTTGAGATGGGAATATGTCAGCCGTTTTATCCGATTTTATGTCTTTTGGCTGGAGCAACGCTAATAAAGTTGAAAAAACGCGATTTTCAATTGTATATAACTCAGGGGAGGGGGTCACGCCGAAGACATTTTATAAGCATGTATATTTGGATAATATCCTCGAGTATCAAACATTTTAACTGAGGGCTATTCGCTGTATGTTCCGTGAGGGGTCGTTTGATAGTTGAAAAGTATAAAATAATTATCTTTAATGGAGAGTTCAACTTGAAATATTAGTCCATCTTTTTTTGCATTATTTGAGAAAAAGATGAATTTCTTTTTATCAAAAAGTCGTTTTTTCTATTTTTTTCTTTAATTGAACATGAAATAATTGATATTTAAAAATTACTGCATCTATGCAACTTGTAGTGCACCTACGTCACTTATGTGCAAAGCTGCAGCATAATATTAACGTGGGCCAGTTTCCCTAAATAAAATTGACGCTTTCAAATATAGATGACGTTTGCTTATAAAGTGTCGTTTGGTCAATATGTTTTTAATTGTGTTTACTTTTACCTTTGTTTAAGCACCCTTTAAAATACAAATAAACACGGAAAATTATCAACATCAACCATCTCTACAAACTACAACAGTGACAGTGAACTATGCAGTAAGCAGACCCGGACGCGAGCTTTCACCTAATCAGGAACGCTTGTGCCCAGCACTTATGTACCAAACAGCAAATTATTACCTGATCTCGTTAAAATTGTCGTTTTCTTTATTTAACAGCGGAATCTAATATCTATTTATCTCTCTCGATTTTGAATGCGAATACACAGTGGATAGGTCCAAGTTTCCATCTTTATCCAATTATCATATAATGGTTTTCTCCATCTTTGTCTGTATAAGTGAGATTTAACAGCTGGTAGTCATTCGTATTTTCTTCTTTACATATTTGCAGTTAAAGGCCTGACGGTAACTTCATTGCACATAAGTGACGTCACGATCGTAATGGCGGCATATTCAAATAATTGGAAATTTGGATTTTTAAATTAATTTATTCAAAAATCTAGCTCTAATTACGGTAGATAATTAAACTCAACGGGTTCTATTTGATCAATTCTAACTGTTAATAGATGGAAAGAGTCACAGTTTACATTTAAGAGACTATACTTAGTATTTTTTTCAAATTTATTTATTTTTATCGTCCTTGCAAATAAATCGATTTGCAATAAAACTGAATTTTTAAGAAATTGTTGTAATAAAATTGATATTATTTATGATCCTTCGAATTAAATCATTATATTTTTTATGATTTCTGCAATCAAATGGATTTGTCAGAAGTTCATAAAATTAATTTTATTTTTAGAAATTCTTGCAATACAGTTTTCATTTTAGTGCTTCTTGCAATTCAATTAATTTGTTAGAAATTCTAAAACTAGAATTGAAATTTTTCTGTAATTCTAATAATGAAAGGGAGAAATAATCTCCTTAACGATATCTAATTCCAGGAGTGGGAAAAGCGAAAAAAGAGAAGGAAACAAAGAAAAAGAGTTACATGAAAGAGCTAGAGGAGACAGTATAAAAGAAGGTAAACGAACTGGCTAAACTAGTGAAAGAATCGGATGACAAACAAGGGTTGAAATAAAAAAGGGCATTAAAGTTATGGAACGGCTAGTTGGAACGATCAAAAAAAACGGAACAGGTAGGCACTATTGTGACGCCAAGACCACAAACTAAGACAATTAAGGCTAAGACAAGCTAGGGATATAAATAAAGAGGAGGAGAAAAGGGAAAAAGAGGAAAGTACTGAAGACCATTAAAGAAGGCCAAACATTCGGAGAAATAGCACTATTTATAGATGAGAAATAGGAAGAAAACATTTTTGAAAGACCAAAGGAGAAACAGGAAAAATAAAGAGGCAACCGGTCTAGCTAAGAGAGTGATGGATGAGAATCCAGAAAGATCAGAAATCCTGGTAAGAATTGACCCAATAGAGGTCGAATGCATGGTGAAAATATCAAACTTTACCAGAGAATAAGGGAAAATGATCGAGTAAAAGTACCTAACTAACGGATGTAGAAAGACGGCCACAATGGGCAGAGAAGCTACGCGGAACTTTTCACCCAAAATAAAAAGGAAGTTGTACTGAGGGCTATAAAAGTAGACGTTAGGAAAATCAAGAAAACTGGCAGGGGAAACTTTGTGCTGGCTATCGAGGAAGGCGAGGATAAAATCAAGAAAAAGCTACTTGTAATAAAATTAGTTTTTTTAGGAAGTGTGCAATAAAATATTAATTTTTTTGGTTCTTGCAAATAAATCGATTTGCAGTAAAATTTAATTTTGGAACAAATTTTGTAGTCAATCAAGTACCACAATATATTTTTTATATCAACAATTACCTTTGCGCGGCATTGTGTTAACTTCACAATCAGCAACTTACAGCTAACTTAAATTACTACTTTGTAACTAACTAAGATCTTATTCAACAGCATCCTTAAGGTGCATTCAGATCGGTGCAACAAGCAGCGCAAAACGTTCGAGTACGTTGCAAAACATCTCGGTTTGGACAGGAGCGCGCTCACGCCTATTCGTTCGCGCTCTGTTTTGCTCAGCACAAAATGTTTTCCATGTGATGTCGGTACATCAAAGGAAATTTGCTTGTTTGTGCCCGTTAGTTTGGACGTGGAATTGCACAGCGAGTCTGACGAACAAAAATGGAAACATCAATGAACACTGACAAACAAAAAATTGTTGCTACAGTTTAAACGTTATCCACGCTCACCCAAATGCTTGTTGCAAAATGTTCTTTGTTACACTAGTCTGGATGCACCTTTAGATTTCTAATACATTTTGTACATAAGTTAACGTACACTTTGACACGCACATTACTCTGCTTTTGATAATCTCACTTCACCAACTCGAAAGTTTTAATCCTTTGGAGTCTTCTCACTATTCCTGCAGTGCCGAGGAGTTGGATTGCCTCGACATTAGTAGGATTTTTTTTATTTGACAGTGGGAATGCAACAATCTAAAAGATGAATCAAGATTTTTGCTTTAACCGAAATTCCCAAAAGTTTCTAATCTAGATGCCATCAGTGGTCCATATTAGTTTTAGACGTAATCGGCTTACTTCCTTGCTGTTGCTTTACACTAACTTATCGGTTACACAAGCTCAAACGGTTTAGTTCTTTTGAGCCTTATCATCTGGGTTTGGTTGTCTAGAAGCTGGATCATTTAAAGGTTGGGATGTTTGTAGAGCCTCTCTTCATGGATCCTGGCGCATTTCTTAATTTTATTTGGGATAGATTCGACTTTCAGGAATTCTTGTAGTTTAATTAAATTGTCAGAAATTCTTGCAATCAAATTATTTTTTTAAGAATTTTTGTAATAAAATTAATATTTTTTATGATTTTTGCAGTTAACTTAATTTTTTAGAGATTCTTATAATAAAATTGTTTTTTTTTTAGAAATTCTGACAACAAAATTTTTATTTTAATGATTCCTACAATTCAATTAATATATTAAAAATTCTAAAATTAAAATCATTTTTTTTACGAATTGAAACTAAATTAATTTGTCAGAAATACTTTTTTTGCAATAAATTAAATATTTCAGGAATTCTTGCAGTTTACTTCAATTATCAGAAATTCTTGCAATAAAATTGTTTTTTTTAGTAATTCTTGCAATTAAGTTGATATTTTTTATGATTTTACCAGTTAAATTATTTTTCTAGAAATTCTTGAAATAAAATTGTTTTTTTTTTCAGTTATTCTAGAAATTAAGTTGTTTTTTTATGATTTTACCAGTTTAATTAATTTTCTAGAAATTCTTGTAATAAAATTTGATTTTCTTTTATCAATTGTGGCAATAAAATTTTTAATTAATGGGTAACAGAAGGTTACGTCTAAATAAAATTTTTATTTTAATGATTCCTACAATTCAATTGATACATGAGAAATTCCAATACTAAAATTTACTTTTTTCACGAATTTCAAGTAAATTAATTCGTCAGAAATTACTTTTTTTTTAGAATTTTTTTTAATCAAATTTAAATTTTTTATGATTCTTGCAATTAATTCGATTTTTCAGAAAATTTTGCAATAAATTAAACTTTTCAGGAATTCTTGCAGTCTAACTAATTTATCAGAAATCATTCCAATACAATTGTTTTATAAGAATTTTTGTAATAAATAAATCATTTTTGCAGTTAAATTAATTTTTTAGAATTTCTATTAATAAAATTAATTTTTTTACGAATTCAGGCAATAAAATTTTTATTTTAAAGATTTGTTCAATACAATTAATTTGTCACAAATTCTTTTTTCAGGAATTGCAACTAAATTCCACTATTTTTAAGAAATATATTTTCTTGAATTTCTTGCAATAAACAATAAAATTCATGTATTTATTTGATTCTTTCAATTAAATCAACAAAATTAAATTTCGTCACAAATTCTTACAATATAATTGACATTTTTTTTAAATTTTCAGTAATTCATGCAATTTAAATTTATTTAATCAATAAATTATTGTAATTAAAACGTTTTTGAAATATAGACTGTCTGTCCAATAGAATTCAGCAACGAAATGAAAATGTTCTAATTTATTAATGATTTCAATATATTCAAGGATATAATAATAATAATAATATTATTTTACGATTAATTTATATATTAATTATTCAACTGGTTTTGAGCAATTAATAGTATCCATAAACAAATAGCGTGAGTTATAATAACTCACTATAGTGAGTTATGGAAAGGAATGTATATTTCACGAACCGAATACAAATATAGTGAGTTATTATAACTCTCTGGGATCCTACTATAATTCGGTGTGTAAATAGTGTGCAGTAAATTTTTGAATATTTTAAATATTTTGTAAGAACTGGAAAGAAATGTATAATTAAAAGATTTTAAAATTATTAAATTGGCAATCTACAATACGTAAAAGATTCTTAAAATTTACTATTCATTATTTACGAACCGAATACAAAGGTGGCTCTGTAATGTCACTTAATACAAAGCTCTCTCTCTATACTTACAGCGTAGTATTTATTGTTATAGTCTCGTATTCAACTTGTGGTAATGGTCATAATTCACTTGAATAATTACAACAGTCGCCTGCTTAAATAATTTGTTATTATTTAAAACATTTTATGCCCGGTTTCACCAACGAGAAATAAACCTCTAAATAGTTAATCGATAAATAACTTTTAATGTCCCGTTAAATATTTTAACGTTTCATCAACAGTTTTAATCTTTAGTTAGCTGTTTAACAGTTAGAGCAAAGAAGGAAATCGCTAGGGCAAAACATAAAATATGGAAAGAGCTAAGCAAGGAAAGAGACCTATGGGGAAAAGGGTATAGGATAGCGGTGGGCAAGCTGGGAATGGCAACCCCAGTGGAGCTATCAGATGAAAGAAAAAGAGTGGACAGAGGCTCTGTTTCCCTAAATGGATGAGGAAGAGGGAAACATAATGGAGGTTGGGGAAGATGAGGAGAACTAAAGGTAGCACTAAAGGGACCCAAAAATGGGAAAGCATCAGGGTTGGACGAGGTCACGCCGGAAGCGGTTAAATTGGCAGGAGACGTGGAGACAGAGTGGCTACTGTAAAATCTTAATATAGACTCTTTATAAAACAGGATTACCCGGAACCGTGGCCAAACAAGTCCTCATACCTAAGGGTAAAGAAATGGAAGACGTCCAGAGACTTACCGGCCGATATATCTGTTGAATACATTAAATAAACTTTACGAGGGTCTAATACGTAAGAGGCTGGTAAAAGAACTGGAGGAGAAGAAAGGACTATCGGAGGACCAGTTCGACTTTCGAAAGGGAAGAAGTACTGTCCAAGCGGTGAAGGTGGTTCATGAAGCGGTGGCGGACAATGGCGGGATATGGCTCGCCCTTATAACGTTAGACGTAAAGAACGCGTTTAATACGGCCACATGGATCGCTATTAGGGAACAACTGAGGGAAACCGGAATCTTATGGCACATACAAAACGTGGTAGGGAAATACCTAAGTAAGAGGAGTCTAAAGGTCATAGAAGGAGAAGTTAAGGAGATAACGGCGGGGGTTCCGCAGGGATCGGTCCTAGGGCCAACCCTGTGGAACGTTATGTATGACCGGGTACTTAGATTGCGGACTTCAGAGGAAGTTAAAAAAATTAGTTTTTCTGATGATCTGGCACTGCTCATTCGGGGGACAAGTGTCCAATAATTGGAAGAAAGGGCAAATGACTCCTTAAGAATGGTTAAAGGATGGATGAGTGAGGTTGGTCTGGAATTGGCAGAGAGCAAAACCGAGGCGGTGATCCTTGGAGGCCATGGATGGAGAAGACGGAGAATGGAAGTCAGATTCAGACTCTGGAAGCAGGTCATAGTTCCAAAAACGCAAGTTGGCTATCTTGGGGTCATAATAGACGAGTATGAAGTGCACCGCCCAAGCGGGGTGACACCGGAAAACATGATCGGTATAATGATAGAGGACAAAGCGAACTTCGAAATAATAAGGCAGGGGCTCAAGAAAATAATTAAAACCAAAGAGGAGGAGGAGACGAGGCGATGATAACGGGTGACCTAGGCTAAACTTCCTTAAGAATGGTAGACAACGGGTGCCGGAGGATAAGGCGTAGGTACTAGAGGAGGGGGCTTTTATTGGGTAGGCCTTTATACTAGTCTTACACTACCAGCATGATTGAGCTGGTGAACATGAGTTCACCATCACAAAAAATAAGTTATAAATAAATAATTTTGAAATATATATATCTTACCATAAATACAGACAACCAATAAAATAAAAATTTACAACATGAAAAACATGCGCAAGAAAATTATGTATAAATTATTTCTTTTCTTTAATTTATCATTCAAAGCTACTACAGGGATAGCAAATAATATCAGCCATGCTGTCTGCTATTCCTTTTTGCGGTATTATATTAATTTTTTTTTCTATTAAAATACAATCTGTATTTTTTTATTCAAAGGTAATATTTTTGTAATTATTTTTTTTTCTTGTAATTTTTTTTAATACTGCAAATAAATTTATATTTATTTATTTATTTATTTATTTATTTATTTATTTATTTATTTATTTATTTATTTATTTATTTATTTATTTATTTATTTATTTATTTATTTATTTATTTATTTATTTATTTATTTATTTATTTATTTATTTATTTATTTATTTATTTATTTATTTATTTATTTATTTATTTATTTATTTATTTATTTATTTATTTATTTATTTATTTATTTATTTATTTATTTATTTATTTATTTATTTATTTATTTATTTATTTATTTATTTATTTATTTATTTATTTATTTATTTATTTATTTATTTATTTATTTATTTATTTATTTATTTATTTATTTATTTATTTATTTATTTATTTATTTATTTATTTATTTATTTATTTATTTATTTATTTATTTATTTATTTATTTATTTATTTATTTATTTATTTATTTATTTATTTATTTATTTATTTATTTATTTATTTATTTATTTATTTATTTATTTATTTATTTATTTATTTATTTATTTATTTATTTATTTATTTATTTATTTATTTATTTATTTATTTATTTATTTATTTATTTATTTATTTATTTATTTATTTATTTATTTATTTATTTATTTATTTATTTATTTATTTATTTATTTATTTATTTATTTATTTATTTATTTATTTATTTATTTATTTATTTATTTATTTATTTATTTATTTATTTATTTATTTATTTATTTATTTATTTATTTATTTATTTATTTATTTATTTATTTATTTATTTATTTATTTATTTATTTATTTATTTATTTATTTATTTATTTATTTATTTATTTATTTATTTATTTATTTATTTATTTATTTATTTATTTATTTATTTATTTATTTATTTATTTATTTATTTATTTATTTATTTATTTATTTATTTATTTATTTATTTATTTATTTATTTATTTATTTATTTATTTATTTATTTATTTATTTATTTATTTATTTATTTATTTATTTATTTATTTATTTATTTATTTATTTATTTATTTATTTATTTATTTATTTATTTATTTATTTATTTATTTATTTATTTATTTATTTATTTATTTATTTATTTATTTATTTATTTATTTATTTATTTATTTATTTATTTATTTATTTATTTATTTATTTATTTATTTATTTATTTATTTATTTATTTATTTATTTATTTATTTATTTATTTATTTATTTATTTATTTATTTATTTATTTATTTATTTATTTATTTATTTATTTATTTATTTATTTATTTATTTATTTATTTATTTATTTATTTATTTATTTATTTATTTATTTATTTATTTATTTATTTATTTATTTATTTATTTATTTATTTATTTATTTATTTATTTATTTATTTATTTATTTATTTATTTATTTATTTATTTATTTATTTATTTATTTATTTATTTATTTATTACAATTTAATATTATTTGTGGTTAGAAAACATAAAATAAAATTTTAACTGTCCAAATTTCGTTCGCGAACTTAAACGTCAATTTAATTGTCGTTTAACACTATTTGACGTTGGTGAAACAAAATTGTGCATTTTTATTAGACAGTTAAATTCATTCACCGAATAAGGTATTATTGATAATTGGTGAGACCGGGCATTAAAGAAACGTTTTAAATATAATATAAATTATAATCACAATGTAAATGTATTGGTGGAACAAAATCTTGATTATCCAAAAGGCCCACAGTGTTGCCCCTACTTCCTCCATCTTACCGGCACTCTAGGAGTAAGTAACTAAGTTCATCTATTTTCCCTTTGTGCAACAAGACCTTTAATTAATTATAGTGTTAACGTGGGAGCTATGTTTTAGATAACGGATGAATTAAATTACACCTACTACCCCCTGTTCGCGTTTTTCAATTAAGTTATAGGTTTCAAAACACACCGAATACAAAATTGTAATTAATTTTACTTTTCTATGGTTGTTATCAAATCTAATGATTCTTAAAAATCATAAATGAAACATTGAACAGTCAAGATATTTAATTGAATTCATTTCCATTGATTAGATTTTATTTTATTGTTATTTCGGACTTTATCATATAATTGAATAATGCCGAAAACAGCAGAATTTGTATATTAATTAATCGTATTCGGTTAATCATATTAATTAGCTTATTAATTTCGCTTTGTGGCTTTATTGCGATAGAAACATTTCAAAAATTTCCAAAACACTATTCGATGCGCAATTGTCCAAAACTGAAATTATAATGTAATGAAGAATTACAGTTAATTGAAAATTTTTAGTTCGGAAAGTTTAATCAGTTTATTATAATGGAATATTCGATGAGTAAAATAAATATAGATTAGGTTAGTCGAAAATATGATAACATAATTCATTTACAATGGTTTTTTTCAGATAAATATTTATGAAAATTAAATTTATTTTCGGGATTATTAAAATTAAATCGAATTTATCTTTAACCCGGCGCATTTTTGCAATAAGTACACGCGCACGATCTAAATGATCGAATTTAAATATTGATATAAAAGCGAAAAATAAAAAGCCCTCTAGACATTCCAGAAACGTAACAAAAGGCAATAAAAAATACTAATACTAGATAAAAAAAGGTGAAAAGTAATTATTAGGCTCTTCCACTGCTCCTCTTTCTGCGCATCTTAGACAAAGGGACAGTGTGTTCTCGGCAAGTCGATTTCTGAAAGCTTCTGCATTGCATTGATGTTTTTCTATTCTTTTTATAACTACACAAATATCACCTTCCAGAAACTGAAGTTTTCGACAGTCTGGTATACTCAGAATTTCATCTATTTAGATCTTTATTGATTTTGGTAAAGTTACGATTTTTTGTCTTTTTAACAAATAATTATTAATTAGTGTAAAACCTAGTTCTTTCAAAAAAATTTTCTTTTAATTTTTTGTTTGTATTGCACTGAAACACAATTTGGCTGTTTATTTCAGCAGTATTTAGCAATGTACAGAATATTGTAAGCGGCCACATACGACTTGTACGAGACACAGAGTAACTGCCTTTCATCTTATCCACGACGTCAACACCGCGTTCAGTAGAGTTGTAATAAGTTATAATATACGGTTTACATAGCTCTCCACTGGTAGAATCAATTTTATCTTCATGATGCATAGAAGACAAACACACTACATTGTAACCGTTCCTTTGACACGGCGTTAATAAGTACAATAGAAAAATAAAAATAATAAAAAAAAAATTCTAATCTTGTAGAGTAAAAGGTTACGCTTAATTATTATTACAAAATGAGATGATCTTTGAAAAAGGGCGCCAGGTAAATTGATCCAAGTATCCCAAAGTCCTCAACATACCAAAAGGTCCAACTTTAAACCCTAACCCTCTTACGAAAATAAAACTACTTAAGGGTAATACACGCATAAGGTTTATTATTAATATAAATGCCAAACAAAAAAAATCTGATGTGGCCAGCACATGACCTCTCGCCATTTTTGAATCAAAAATTTACAGGTTGACACAAAAAAGTATGAAAAAAAATTATTTTTTTGTAAATCTGGCAACAATGGCAAAAGTTTCGAAAATTTTAATGAGATGAGAATAAACTATAGGGTATACAAAATATATGTGTAAAACTTTATTGCCGTTTTGTATAATAATGGCGTCACTACCCATAGCAACTGCCACTTCCGGTTGTGCGATTGGCACCAAAATCTAATCAGATTTAATCTAGGGTATTAGAATGCTGTATGCAAAATTTAAAATTATTCAGTATTTTTTGAGTTATCGTTACTACAACATCCATCCAAACACACACACACACACACACTAACACACACACACACACACAGACATCATCGCAAAAATATTAAAATCGTATTCTAGGGACCCTAAAACGTGTTTATTCGTTGAAAACTCACTACCCAATTTTTAGCATGATTCCTATACCTCTCTTATCTGAAGGGCGAGAGGTAAAAAAGGGGAAAAATATGCAACTAATAGTGAATAAACAAAAAAAAAATTATAATCTTAAACGGCGCGCAATTAAGTCAAAGGATATATATTATATTTACCAACAATGCCTTAAAAAAACTGATATAAAAGAACACAGATTTCTAAGGCGATCTAATAAAAAAAAAATAATTGTTAGATAAAAAAACATAACCGAGGCTGACGGCATTACATACCACACCGCTTGAGCTCAGGCGCATGCGTTCCCAAATAATAAAATGTAAATAAATAGATTCCACGAACCTTAGTTACCGTTCACAAATGCTATAAGTAAACTTAAAAGCTATCTCAAAATAATATCGTTATAAATACACCGTATTATATTTTTAACGTGTTACTTAAGCACCAGCTACAAATTTATGTTTATCGCAACGTTTCGTACAAAAATATAGAACAAGTAAAATATGGCCTTAACATAAAAGTCAACATGCGTGAATCCATCGGCGGTATTCTCTTGAAGAAAAATGAAAATATCAGCATTGACAGTAACTCCTCTGGACGAGAAATCTCGATCGCCAGCAGTAAACAATCCTCCAAAAAAAATAAACTGACGAAACCAGTAGAACCGCTGAATGAAACGTTGAGTATACCGTTGAATGAAACCCTAATAGAAATGAAATAGTTAGAGAATAAACGCCAATTAACCTACATAAAAGGGAACAAATAAAAAGTTAATTCTCTACATTTTTGTTTTGGTTTTTTTTTTATATATTTAAACAGCAAATTTATGTACTCCAATAAGAATGAAATACAAAGAATTTTTATTTTTATTTTTTTTCCTTGCCAAATTTATCAGAAAAGAAAAGATTATTAATCGAAATGAATAAATCGTTATTTTTCGTTGATATGGCAATAGTTTAAAACGTCTGTTCGTTCCAAATGAGCAAAAAAAAGACACAAACTTAGGTCAAAATAAAGGTGGAACTAACCACTTTTAGAATTACATTAAATAACAATTATAAATTGAAAATATTTGTAAAAAAAAATCTATTCTCACCCTGGCAAAGGGGCTTCTGTTAAATAATCCAGTTAATTTGCACTAACGGAACACCATCCCATTGGAAAAATAAAAAAAAACTTAATTAACGGCTTGATTTTCTTTCTAAAAAGAAAAATAATACTTAAGAAAAAGTAACACTTGGAGAATGTAAACGACATGTAATAAATCCACACTTACTTAAAGAAAAGGAAAACAAGTCAATCTTAGTCGTTGAAAACAAAATTTAGAGATAATAAAAGAAACGAATAAATCTTTATATACCTGAGTATTTAGGATGTTATCACAAAAAAAACGAAACCACGTGTAGGTGTGATTTAAATCCTTCAATGAAGAAAAACAGTTGGAAATTTCACCAAATACAAACAATTACTAATGCCTCAAAATTTCCAACAACAAGTGGTACTAGGAAAAGTGAACCCATTTACGGATGGTCAAACAAACCATTATAATTTCACTAGAAACCTTCACACCATTTTACAACACTAATAACTGTCAGTAGATAGAACGTCCTTTAACTTTAAAGATTCAATAACTAAAGGCGATGACGTTTAGAATAAAATTTAACGAGTTGATTTCTTGTACAATTGTCACAATCTAAACCTCATTGTCGTTAGTTACAGAACCGTTAAAGTTAAAGGACGTTCTATCTACTGACAAATAGCCGTTTTTTTTTAAACAAAAAATGTCGATCCTCACACCGGTTAGCAGCAAGTGACAAAACAAACAGTCGCAGAAACACTAATTTTTGAATTGGCCACTAGAGGGAGTTTATCCCCACAATTTGAAAGAAACTAGTTAAAGAATGAGTAAAATGAAATTACTGTTTTAATAGCATGAGCCAACCAAACAAAAGTTACAACAATCGCTATAGCGAAATAAAAAAAGTTTAATATAGCATTTATTCCAAAGACAGTATTCAGAATTTGGGGAACTCTTCAAACCACTCTCGGCAACAACGCATTCTAATAATTAACACAAAGCGGAGCTACCTATTGGCAGGGAGCGCGACGAAAACGCCATCTGATGGTTGCATAAAATCGTTCTCGGCAATTGTGAGAAGTATGAAAATTGCGTATGAAAATAAAAATTCCTTATAAAAAAATCTCATTCGAATTTATAAGCATATAAATAAAAAATGTGATTATATTTTTGAAAGAAAAAATTCAGTAAAACGTGTTGTGATGAACAACGTAAGTATAAAACATATAAATAAATATCAAAAACTATGAATCTTACGTTAGTGTCAGGTGTCAAACAAATAATACATGACACCTAGAATAATAAAAATTTATATCTGCTAGATTTACAGTCACAATAATTTCTCGTACTTTTTTAAAAAATATTTTTATATTGGAAATGGAACTTACATCATGACTTAATTTAATATATATATATATTATTTTTCTGTATATTTTTTTGTAAGTTTACAAAATACTTCATTACTTGTGGAATAAAACACACATTTGTCTAAGTAATCATGCTACAGAATTAGATTATACATTACTTACTTTTTTCTCCTAACTGCACTTATCCATTTCTTTCTTTTTTCTAATTTCCAACTAGCTCTTGGAAATGTGTAAAATTTGTACTTGCTGTTACTTCTCGTATTTTTGCAGTTAACAACACAACAACTATTATGGCCCATTTTTATATTTTATTTTGACGTGTTTATGACAAGAGCCCGACTTCACGAAATTTTGACCATTACGAGCGCTGGGATCGTTTCACTTGTCCCCACCATGCACCCAGCGAATAAGCGCGAAAACCAAATTTGCAAATCTGAAAAACAATCCATTAATCTATCAGACTTTTAAGTAACGGTAGGGTATATAAACTTTACGAAATTAAATTTACATCAAAAGTATAATCGTTAAAAATCTGTTATAAGACATAAATATTTTATATTTAGTCACTATGTTTATCAACGCAGTAACGAGGTAATTAGTATACATTAAACGAGACTATAGTAGAGGTGGTAACGGACTAAAGGAAATTTCGGACCGTTACAACATATCTATGCTTCTTATAGGCGTATATGACAATAATGTCATTTCTTTGGTAATTCCAAATATGGTTGAATAAAGTTTTCGGTCTTTCATTTTAACTATGAAATTTCTTTCTTATTTTTACTTTCCCGACCCACCTCCGAGAAGGGAAAGTATTGTGAACGAGCTAAAAAATTTTTCGAGACAAAGATGGAAATATCCATTTTGAGGTCACCTGAGATGATTAAAACCATTTCCAGATGGAAGTCTATCTGTCTGTCTGTCTGTCTGTGTGTGTATTCTTTCACGATAGAGGCCACACGTTTAATCCGATTGAGCTGAACTTTGGAACATGCGTTTGAGTTACTCGTCGGAAGAACCCATTAGTTTTTGTACGATATCTGTCAAACGGAAGCGTCACTTTCAAAAATGACAGATGCAATAGGTTTGTTTTGGTTTCGTATTTACAACTGTTCGCAAATTATTTGAGAACTGCGCAGAACAAGTTGCGTAGTGGTATATATTTATTAAACCGATTCCGAACTGATTCTAGGAACCGAAAACTAAAACACTAATTAAAATCTTCTTTTTTATTATCTGGCCTCTGTTAAGCTAGTTTATTTTATATTACAAAAATAGAAGAATATTTTATATTTATAGGTTATCCAGCATTAATAGCATAAAATTCTCTATTATTTTAGCATATAAAAAAATACTAATTTAATATGGAAACCGGTAAGTTATTCAGAATGTTAATATTTTGGAAAAATACAATTGGTTTAAAAAGCAATGGTTTAATTCCCAAGTATTTGCTTTTTATTTTTATTTGATAATTTATAAATATATATTTTAATAATTTATAATTATATATTTAAATAGTTTTTAAATATCAGTTAGTAGTAGTATATTTCACAATCACAATCACAATACGCATGTGTGCACTGAAAATCCTAAAAGTATTCTCATCGTCGACCAAGTACTGGTTGTATGGTTCGATAACCGTTCTGGAATAAATTTACACACGAACCAAAACATAAAATTATTTGTAATGACTGGTTCCGAATCGATTTTCATAAAACCAAAACACTCCGAACTTAATGCGCATGGTCGAACTGTTCTTAAATTAGAACCAAAACAAACCTAATATGTCACGGAATTTGACTTATAATATGTCATTTGAGAGCCCTTGAAAAACTCTATTTACAACAGTCAAAAGTATTTTTCCAACTGTCCCTGTCAAAATAAAAAAAAATGTCAAAATTTGAAACTTTAACATTGAACATCTGAACAAGTATTCCGATTTTTTTCGACATTATCCGATTTTATTCTATTGTATATGACATTTTTCGATTTTTCAATTTTTTTTTTCGGTTTTTTTCAATTTTTTTTCGATTTTTTAACCATGTTTTTTTCAATTCTTGTCGATTTTTCCGATTTTTTCCTTTTTTTTCGATTTTGGGAACGTTTTTGATTTTCGACTACTTTTTAGATGTTTTTTAATTTTAATTAATTTTTTTCAATTTGTTCCAATTTTTTTAGATATTTTTTCAATTTTTTTCATTCTTTTCATTTTTTTTTTTAGTTTTTTTCGATGCTTTTTAATTTTGTCCAATTTTTTTTTCAATTTGTTCCGATTTTTTTGAACTTTTTTCAAACTTCATCCATTTTTGTCGATTTTATTTGGTTTTTTTTCCATCGTATTTGATTTTTATCGATTTTGTCAGAATTTATTTGGGTTTTTACGCTTGTTTGATCTATTTCACTGAATTATATTTGCTTTTTTCAATTTTTCTGGATTTTATTTGGTTTTTTTTAGACTTTTATCGATTTTGTCGATTTTATTTGTTTTGTTTTTGATTTTGGTCGTTTGTATTTGATTTTTCGTTTCTATTGATTTTGTTTAGATTTTTTCTGATTTTTGTCAATTTTTTTTTCCCGATTTTTTCGATTTCTTTTTCGGTTTTTTATGATTTTATTCGATTTTTATCAATTTTATCGTTTTTATTTGAGTTTTTAAGATTTTTGTCAATTTGTATTGTATCCTTTTTTCAGTTTTTATTTCGGTTATTTTCGTATTTATTAAGTTATTGTCGATTTTTATCGATTTTATTTGTTTTTTTACGATTTTTGTCGGTTGTATTTGATTTTATTCGATTTTTATCGATACATTGTCAATTTCTTCCGAATTTTTTATTATATTTTTTAAGTTTTTTTCGGGTTTTTTCTTCGTATTTGTTTTTTGTCTATTTTTATCGATTTATGTTGGATTTATAGATGTTTTTCATTTTATCTCATTTTTTTCTCAATTATGTTAAATTTTTTTTTCCGATTTTTTGTTCGGATTTTTCAATTTTTTTTTGGATTCTTTTAAACTTTTTCGATTTGTTCAAACTTCATTCATTTTTGTCGATTTTATTTGGTTTTACCTTGACCCACCTCTGAGAAGGGAAAGTGTTGTGAATGATCTAAAAAAATTTTCAAGATAAAGATTAAAATATCCATTTTGAGGTCCCCTAATAAAATGATTAAGACCATTTCCAGACGGAAGGTTCTTTGTCTGTATTCTTCCATGATAGAGGCCACACATGTAATTCGATTGAGCTGAAATTTGGTATATGGGTTTGCTTTATCCTTCGGAAAAACCCAATAGTTGTCATTTGAAACCACTTGAAAACTCTATTCAAAATAGTCACCATTATTTCTCCAACTGTCATCTGTCAAAAAAATAAAATGTCAAAGGTTTAAACTTTAACATTAAATATCTGAAAAATTATTCGTCTCTGGATAATCGTCGGGAACATTTTGGGGCGACACAACCGATTTTTTAGTTCTTGCAATTAAATCAATTTGTCAGAAATGCTTGCAATAAAATCGATTTTTTAGGACTTTTTTCAACAAAATTCTTCACGGATTTTGTAATAAAATTCATATTTTTTTGTAACTTCTTTAAAACAAAATATTTTTGGTAATAAACAATTAGGTTGATTTTTTTAATTCATTCAAAGATCTTATACTTTTTCGGAAATTCTTGCAATATAATTTAATTTAATTAATAAATATTTACGAATTTTTTAAAGATTTCTTGCCACATAATTAAATATTTTAAGACGTTAATTATTATATAATGGTATATTAAAAATATTAATACTAAGAAAATAAATCTGTCTTAAAATTTAATAGAATATAATTTCAATCTGCAAAAATAGACACAGAAAAAGAATAATCGTTACAAACACGTAAAGTAGTCATTAGCCAAAACAACAGGCGTGTAGAACAGCTTATCCGGAAGCATTAGGTCGGGAAGGTGTGCTGGATTAGTAAAAATTAATTGTTTTCTCGACTATATTAAGCCGACTTGACTTGATTGATTTTGCACATTTCCTTTGACCATTTATCTACAAGAGGCTATACGTGGGACTTTTTGAAGTGTTGAAATTCTCAAACAATAATTAAAATTGATATAAATCAATTAATTAAATTAAGATTTTACTAGTTTAACCATAAAAAAAAATCAAGGAATTTTCTAAAACAATACATTCAATTATGTATTTCTACACATCAAATATGTGTAGTGAAATTCTCCAATATGGCAGAATGTTTCCATTCGAGTTCCTTTGCATTACGTATGCTTACAAGAAAAGAAAAGGGCTACCAAGCATCAGCTTATCGACTTTTAGTTCTTTTTTTTTACTTACGCTTTTATTCCGCACCATTAGCTTTCAATCTCGTACAAGAAATTTGCAAATTTTGTGAAACGCATAAAAAGGGATGGCAAACGGACGTTTTAGATATAAATGTTAGGATATCCAAATGTATTAATCCTATTAAAAAATTTATATGAATAGAGTAAATTTGTAGATATTATTAGGAAACGTTTCTTGGACCGATATCCATGACGTATGTAATCCTAATAACTTATGTAATCGGCTTATAAAAACATATACCTATTCGTGATGTATGTATATATATGATCCCATACGTGTGCGCCAGCGAATGCCTCATTACGCATCCTAATAGACAATAATATCATTCTGACTCCATATCCTGATCCTGTTTCTACTTAGTTATGCTATTGACCGCGAGATCAGATTATGGACTTTATCTACGTTATGGTAAAGCTGTATATGGTTACATCGATTAATATTGACTTATATACAGGGTGTTTCATAGGTAAAGGTACATACGCTAACTGTGGATAAAGGACACTTAGACGAATCCAAAAAACCTATATACGATTGGTCTAGCTCGCTTCATTACAAAGTTACAGGGTGTTTTGTCAATATTACTCATTTCTTTCACCCGCCGTATATTTGGAACCATCCCGTATATTTTTCTGATATTTAGCAAGATTGTTCTACTCTATTAGGACAATCAACAGACATAGTGACCAAATTTGAAATCCAGGTCTGGCTTCAAAAAAAGATATCAAAATAATTTTTCTCTAGAACAACACCATGTATATCGAAATTTTAAAAATTGGATTGCATATTCGAAAAGATCGGAAAAAGTTGAGTGGGAATACGTATTTCTTGAGACTGCACATTTCATTTTACTATTAAAATTTTAAAAGCAAACTTAGATTTATTAATTTTCGTGGAATTCGTACATAGTTTTTGTTATTCATTAGAAATTGTTTTTTAGTGATAACGCTCAGTTTTCAATATAATTCTTTTATGGTATCAAAGTAAATTTCTTTTTAGGTTTTTACTTAATAAAATATTGTTTAAATAATACAAGTGCAAAATAATCTTTATTTTCTGATGACAAATATAGGACAAATTTATGATTCACAAAAGCAATCCGTAAGACAGTAGTCTAAATTTTCAAGAAAAAAAAACAAAAAATGTTTAAGTTTGAAGAAATTTATTAATATCAAGTTTCTGACTAAAATATCTCCTTTTGAAATTGGTTTCTAATCCAAGGGAAGCTTTTTTAGGCAGAAAGTGGTAAAATCTTAATTTTGCATAAAACGAAAACAGTAAAGCGTTTTTTTTTAACTGAAATTGAAAATCAATAAAAGAAAATGCCTAAACAATTAATGGGGTCATGTAATTAATAAAATTTATTATTCAATTAAAAAATACCTAAAGAAGATGTTCAAAATGTGAACCATTTTCTTGAATGCATAGTCTTGCTCTTCAAATAATATTTAGAACTGAGTTTCTAATCATGGCTGGCAAAACTCTAATTATTATAACATTTGTAGTCCAAGAATAGCTCTTTTCAACCAGCCCAAGTTTATGTTTAGAGATACAGCAAAAATTGCCAAACAAAAAAGATTCAGATTATCCTCGACTTTAAAGTTCAAGTATTTTTTTGTTAGGTTAATATAGCGGATTTCACAGAAACATAACTTTTTTAGATTCAAGATTGCAGTTACGTCCCCTAGCGGTCATTTCAGAAACTTGAAAATATTTTCCAGGTTTTTCTCTTGGCCGCTTTAATCATAACTTTATTTGCCGCAACCCTCTACGATGGCTAGATTCCCAGATACAGTACCTCGCATTCTTAGTTAGCCACCCTGTACTATGAAAAATGCGGTGTAATGTTATTTTAAAAATTGTTTGTTTTAACTTTTTACCAAACATTTTCTGGCAGCGAATATTAGGACTCTTCTTTTAATTTTAATTTGTAATGCGTTTCAAAAACTATTCAAATTCTTTTAGATTTCACTAATTAACTCACCAATAAAAGGTTAGTCTAAGTCTATTTTGGAATAAAAAAACAAATACAGTAAGTTTTTGAAACTGTGCACTCTGACCATTACCATACATGTTTCATCCTTATAATAATCTTCAGTGGCACTTTGTCGGAATGCATAATTTCAAAAACTCACTCTGTCTGAATACCCCAAGTATTTCTATGTATTCTAAAAATAACGCCATCTGCTGGCAACCAAGTTGTACTTGGATAGACCCGTTTACAGGATTGTATTCTGATAAACGGCCTGCCCGGTTGGTACCCATCAACCATACGATAGATGGTCTATTTGGAACTTCATTTTTTATTTTGAAGATTGCTTATTCTATTGAGAATCGCCAATTTTTACCTCTCGCCCTTCAGATAAGAGAGGTATAGGAATCATGCTAAAAATTGGGTAGTGAGTTTTCAATTGATAAACACGTTTTGGGGTCCCTAGAATACGATTTTAATATTTTCGCGATGATGTCTGTGTGTGTGTGTTTGTGTGTGTACGTTTTTACATATTTGTGGATACTTGTGCGTGTACTGTTAGTATATGTGGCATACGTCGCTATTGTGGTATACATGCACGCGTACTCCACAATTTTTTAACAACATATTTGAACTCCTCGACCCCAAATTAGTCAAATCGTGTTGATTCTGAATTTTTTGTGTAAAAGTTGCCACAAGTTTAAATTTTGAAAGGTATCACGCATTCCTATAATTGTGGATTCATAACTGTGTCTAGGTCGGAGCGCCCTCTACATTTCTATACACAGTAATATTAGTGGTAGTTTCAATTCGTTTTTTTTCGGGTGCCGAATGCTTCCGATATAGAATATCATGAAATACGTTCTTTATATTATTTAGTTTCCCAGTTAAACGAAATTGACTATTTGTTGGTGGTTTTTGTGTATACTGGGTGATTCTTTTAGAGGGCTAATTAGAGGTTTCTGGAGAAGTAAGCGGAATTCTAATCTGAAAATTTGGAATATGATGTTTTCGGGGATGCCCAATCAATCTAAAATATATAGAGCAACCAGCTACTTCCGGTTATACCGGAAGTGAACATCAACTTTGTTATTTTAAATAGAATACCCTATATTTTCTTACATTTTTAGATTTGTCCTGAGAAGCTGATTTCAAAAAAATATTACACTTATAATATAAACTTATTAGTTTTGAAGTTATAGACAATTGAAAATCGCATTTTTCCAACTTTAACTGATTGCTATGGCCAAACGACATAAAATGGGATAAAATAGCTTACATGTCCCTGTCTTAACTTTTTGAGTTCTACTTGGTGGCATAGGAAGAAAGTGTATATAGGGTGATCAAAATTTGTGTACTTTTGATCACCCTGTATATATTATGTTCTTATTCCATCAAGTAGAACTTGTTAAGATAGGGACATGTAAGCCGTTTTATCCGATTTTATGTCGTTTGGCCATAGCAATCAGTTAAAGTTGGAAAAATGCGATTTTCAATTGTCTATAACTTCAAAACTAATAAGTTTATATTATAAGTGTAATAGGTTTTTGAAATCAGCTTCTCAGGACAAATCTAAAAATGTAAGAAAATATAGGGTATTCTATTTAAAATAACAAAGTTGATGTTCACTTCCGGTATAACCGGAAGTAGCTGGTTGCTCTATATATTTTAGATTGATTGGGCATCCCCGAAAACATCATATTCCAAATTTTCAGATTTGAATTCCGCTTACTTCTCAAGAAACCTCTAATTAGCCCTCTAAAAGAATCACCCTGTATTACTGGCATCCTTATTCACTTAAAAAGTAAGTATATAATTTTAAATAATAATGCTCTATGAAATATTATATCCTCGAACGACTTGAAAACCTAAATCTAATGATGATGAAAATCCGAACATATTAAACGCAGCTACAAAGAAAACATAATAAGGCAAGTTTCAAGAAAATATGGACGGAAGAAGAAATTGAACCTGTTCTGAAATTTTTTGGGCCTTTAATAAAGAGAGAAACTGTTCCTGAAAAGGCACAATTTGAAGAATGCATGGAAAAGTATCCTATATTTAATAATAGGAAATGGACCGATTTGAAATTTTATACTAAAAATTATACAAATAAAATAAAAAATTGAAAAAAGTAAGTTTTCCGTCAATCTAAGTAGTCTAGTCGAGAAGTGAGTTTTCTGCGAAAAATAGTTAGAAGGGTAAGAAAAATATTAGCGATGGCTCATTTGACGCGGATTGCAGTTCTGAGAAATACGTCATGTCGATTTTTTCCTGAAAATAAAAATTGTAATTGTTATTAACAAAAAACGAAAAAAAGCCATTTTAGTTTTTCATGATAACATAAAAACTGTACAAGATAGCAGGAATTGCAAAAAAGATCCTTAAAGACGAGGAAATTTACAAAAAAAACTTTGATTCCCGAATCTTTAGCTTTAATATTTATAAAAATAGGGTTTCGCGCGACCGTTTCGGGATGACTACGCCGCCTCTATAGTGACTACCGCATCTAAAATAATTTTTTTAAAGCACTAAATATTGATTTAAAAAAATTATGGTGTCATTTCAACACTTGAAGAAAGAAATAATTTTTAAATGCATTTTTCAAAAAGCTATTGTTAATTAACTATTTTTTTATACCTCCGTCCTCTTTGAAAGCTCGATAATTTTTTAAAAAACACCCTAAAAATGTTTCGCCTCTTGGAGTATTCTCTATGAGTGTACTCAATACGATGACGCTATAAAATTATTTATAATTGGTTTATATTGTTTATCACGAGTTTTCTAAGTTAAAAAAAATTGAAAATCGTATAATTGTTGTTAAATTTTTTTTCTCATGTACTATGGTATAGCTGTTTTTATATTTGAAATAAGGATTAAATTATTGTGGCCAAGATTTTTTAACGCTATTTGTTTATAAATTGATTATAAATTATTTATAAAGAAATAGTTTAATTTAATATTTTTGAAATTTTTTTTGTCATTCTATTGTTTGGGGCCTATGATTAAAAAAAAATTCTTAAAAAAATCATCATATTGTTTATAATCGTTTTTTTTATATTTGCATTATTTAAATAATTAGTTAAGAAATAATTTTGTCTTTAAAAATCATTATTGATGGCTCATAATACTATTAAATAGTTATTTTCGTGCCGAAAAAGCAAAGGTCACTTTCAAATTCCACATTTCTGCAAAACGAAACTAACAATGTTATTATTTTTAATTAAATACAGTATTAATTTTTAAATTAACAAATACAGACTTATATTATTCAAGATAAATATTAATTGTAATTGTACAGTTTATATTATTACTTGTATTTACTCTAGAAGTTGAAGAAACAAGATACTGAAATATCACTATCAATGTCAGACATATTTGCGTTTTGTCAAGAACTGTCAAAATATTTTGTATATTCAAACACTGTCATTTCCATAGCAGCTGTGATTTTGTTAATGAAATTGAACTGCTGTTGATTTTAAAGCAATAATATATTTATTGGGAATGATCTAATTTCAAAATTTTAACGATTGCACGAAAAATAGTGCGTATACCACGGCCGCGAAACTTTTTGGTAACCTCACGATTATCTTACTTCGGCCGCAAGCGGCCTCGGCGATAATATTTCTTTCGGTCCGCCAAAAAGGTATTTCGCGGCCTAGGCATACAAATAACTATTGTATGTCTAGGCCGCGAAATACCTATTTGGCGGACCGAAAGACAGCAGTTCAATTTCATTAACAAAATCACAGCTGCTATGGAAATGACAGTGTTTGAATATACAAAATATTTTTTGAATATACAAAATATATTTGACAGTCCGTGACAAATCGCACATATGTTTGACATTGATGGTAATATTTCAGTATCTTGTTGCTTCAACTTCTAGAATAAATACAAGTAATAATAAAAATTGTACAATTAAAGTTAATATTTATCTTGAATAATATAAGTATGTATTTGTTAATTTAAAAATTAATACTATGTTTAATGAAAAATAATAACATTGTTAGTTTCGTACTGTAGAAATGTGAAATTTGAAAGTGACCTTTGATTTTTCGGTCGTTATCATGGACAACGGCCGCGAGATTGAATTTCGCGGCCGCTGTGGAGAACGCGAAGTACTGACTTCGCGTACGATTGCACGAAAAAAAAATTTTTTTTTCATTAATAATTTCATTGTTTATTTAGTTAATAATTTGTTATAAATAATTTTTATTCTCAACTTTGTTGCATATTGATGTTTTTGTATTTTTTAGTAGTATTAAAAAAATTATTGTTTATAACAAATTGTGAACTAAATAAACAATGAAATTATTAATGTAAAAAATTTTTTTTTTAAATTGTATTATGAGCCACCAATAGTGATTTTTAAAGACAGAATTATTTCTTAACTAATTATTTAAATAATGCAAATATGAAAAAACGCTGATAAACAATAAATTTTTTTAAGAAAAAAATTATTTTTTAAATCATCATTGACCATAAATAATACAATGGTAAATTTTTTTTTCAAAAATATTAAAGTTAACTATTTGTTTATAAACAATTTATAAATACCAAAGTATATGAGAAAAAAATGTTTAACAACAACTTTACGATTTTTCATTTTTTGTTAACTTAGAAAACTTGTTATAAACAATACAAACAAATTTTAAATAATTTTATAACGTCTTATTGAGTACACTCGTAGAAAATACTCGGAGGCGAAAAATTTTTTTGGGTGATTATTTAAACAATTATCCAGCTTTCAATGAAGAAAATAGTTAATTAACTTGTGAAAAATGCATTTAAATTTTTTTTCCAACGGGGCTTTGTTTCTTCAAGTGTTGAAATGACACCATAATTTTTTAAAAATTATTTTAGATGCGGTAATCACTACAGAGGCGGCATACTCATCCCGAAACGGTTGCGCAGAACCCCATCTTCAGCCACAAATTAAAGTTATGTTACGTTTTTCTGTGCCACCCTGTATTTTCATTATTCTTCTATTCAATAGATTATAGTTTCATACTCGCTTGATATCCCCTTCTTATTTTCTCGCCTCATGTCCCTCTCTTCTCTTGGTATTCCTATAAAATGTCTTTCCCATGCTAATAATGTTCTTCTCTTTGCCTACTCAGTCAAAATAATTGACTTTATATCATTTGTGTCGCTTACTGAAGATTTCTTCTTTTTTCTCCCCCTCATCTTATAGGAGTTTTTACTCTGGAGTTTTTTTTTCTGGGCCAAAAAGTTTTTTCCTGGGCCAACAAGTTTCTTCCTGGGCCAAGAAGTTTTTAATGTGAAATAAGTTTTTATATCTGAACTACAGCTTCTTCAGTTTCTCCTTTGGAGTAAATCTTTGACCACAGTTTCCTTTGGAGAAGAAAGATATAAAACGCAAGACAAACTAAGTTTTTTTTTAGACAAGAAAAAAAATCTCTGGAACTCTATTTTATGAAATAAACAAATATAAAGTTTAATTTGATTTTAATTTCCTTAACCCAAATAAAGAAAGGACGGATATTCCAATATATCGTAGTTTTTTTGTCCAAATTTTTTTTTTATTTAAGATTCTACTTCTGATATATTTCAAATTTTATTCGTGGAACGAACCCATAAAATAAAGATTTGAGCTTAGTCACATTAATTATTTATTATCAACAAATTAAAGTATCGTTTCAGTTATAAATATTAGAGCTAGAGATTCGGGAGTCAGAAGTTTTTTTTTGGAAAGTTCCTCCTCTTTAAGGACATTTTTTGCAATTCCCGCTATCTTGTATAGTTTTAAGTTATCATCAAAAACCAAAATGGCTTTTTTTTCGTTTTTTGTTAATAAAAATTACAATTTTTATTTGCAGGAAAAAATCGACATGACGCATTTCTCAGAATTGTTGCAATCCGCGTTGACTGAGCCATCGCTCATATTTTTCCTACCCTTCTAACTCTTTTTCACAGAAAACTCACTTCTCGACTAGACTAAATCCGAGTGCTTAATAGTGTTTATGATGTGAAAACAGTTTGATTAAAACGTTTAGGTAGGAAGCCTCTCGCAAAGTTACAAGAGAAAATGTAAATTGTTCAACAGTAAAATATTCAAAAAGTACTGAAGTTTTGTTTAACGTTTCTTTCGTGTGCACAAAAATGAAATCACATATTTGTGACATACGTAATACACATTCCTTGATTTAGTACATTTGTGGTAACACAAATACACATTCTCAAATCTGCATAATTGTGGAACAGGTTACCACAATTGAAATATGTCAATATCTTTTTTTTGACGGAGTGTATAGATATTTTAATTATATTCGTAAGTTACCTTTACGAAAGTCATCCATTTTTAACCAAAAAAAGCGTTGACACCACAAATGTGTTTACTGCACGGTAGTCACTAATATGGGAAAACGTGTATGTGTGTGTGTGTGTGTGTGTGTGTGTGTGTGTGTGTGTGTGTGTGTGTGTGTGTGTGTGTGTGTGTGTGTGTGTGTGTGTGTGTGTGTGTGTGTGTGTGTGTGTGTGTGTGTGTGTGTGTGTGTGTGTGTGTGTGTGTGTGTGTGTGTGTGTGTGTGTGTGTGTGTGTGTGTGTGTGTGTGTGTGTGTGTGTGTGTGTGTGTGTGTGTGTGTGTGTGTGTGTGTGTGTGTGTGTGTGTGTGTGTGTGTGTGTGTGTGTGTGTGTGTGTGTGTGTGTGTGTGTGTGTGTGTGTGTGTGTGTGTGTGTGTGTGTGTGTGTGTGTGTGTGTGTGTGTGTGTGTGTGTGTGTGTGTGTGTGTGTGTGTGTGTGTGTGTGTGTGTGTGTGTGTGTGTGTGTGTGTGTGTGTGTGTGTGTGTGTGTGTGTGTGTGTGTGTGTGTGTGTGTGTGTGTGTGTGTGTGTGTGTGTGTGTGTGTGTGTGTGTGTGTGTGTGTGTGTGTGTGTGTGTGTGTGTGTGTGTGTGTGTGTGTGTGTGTGTGTGTGTGTGTGTGTGTGTGTGTGTGTGTGTGTGTGTGTGTGTGTGTGTGTGTGTGTGTGTGTGTGTGTGTGTGTGTGTGTGTGTGTGTGTGTGTGTGTGTGTGTGTGTGTGTGTGTGTGTGTGTGTGTGTGTGTGTGTGTGTGTGTGTGTGTGTGTGTGTGTGTGTGTGTGTGTGTGTGTGTGTGTGTGTGTGTGTGTGTGTGTGTGTGTGTGTGTGTGTGTGTGTGTGTGTGTGTGTGTGTGTGTGTGTGTGTGTGTGTGTGTGTGTGTGTGTGTGTGTGTGTGTGTGTGTGTGTGTGTGTGTGTGTGTGTGTGTGTGTGTGTGTGTGTGTGTGTGTGTGTGTGTGTGTGTGTGTGTGTGTGTGTGTGTGTGTGTGTGTGTGTGTGTGTGTGTGTGTGTGTGTGTGTGTGTGTGTGTGTGTGTGTGTGTGTGTGTGTGTGTGTGTGTGTGTGTGTGTGTGTGTGTGTGTGTGTGTGTGTGTGTGTGTGTGTGTGTGTGTGTGTGTGTGTGTGTGTGTGTGTGTTTGGATGGATGTTGTAGTAACGATAACTCAAAAACTACTGAATAAAAAAATTTGAAATTTTGCATACAGGATTCTGATACCCTAGATTAGATCTGATTAGATTTTGGTGCCAATCGCACAACCGGAAGTGGCAGTTGCTATGGGTGATGACGCCATTATTATACAAAACGGCAATAAAGTTTTACACATATATTTTGTATACCCTATAGTTTATTTTCATCTCATTAAAATTTTCGAAACTTTTGCCATTGTTGCCAGATTTACAAAAATATAATTTTTTTTCATACTTTTTTGTGTCAACCTGTAAATTTTTGATTCAAAAATGGCGAGAGGTCATGTGCTGGCCACATCAGATTTTTTAATATTTAGTCAACGTTTTATTAAGCAAAAACCTAAAAAGCAATAAAATCTTAAGTTTGCTTTTAAATTTTTTATAGTAGAATGAAATGTGCAGTCTCAAAAAATATTTATTCCCATTCAACATTTTCCGCTCTTTTCGAATATGCAATCCAAATTTTAAAATTTCGATATACAGGGTGTTGTTCTAGAGAAAAATTATTTTGATAACTTTTTTTGAAGCCGGACCTGGATTTTAAATTTGGTCACTATGTCTGTTGATTGTCCTAATAGAGTAGAACAATGTTGCAAAATATCAGAAAAATATACGGGATGGTTCCAAATATACGGCGGGTGAAAGAAATGAGTAATATTGACAAAACACCCTGTAACTTAGTAATGAAGCGAGCTAGACCAATCGTATATAGGTTTTTTGGATTCGTCTAAGTGTCCTTTATTAACAGTTAGCGTATGTACCTTTACCTATGAAACACCCTGTATAACGGCAGAATATTAGAAGCAAGAAAATAAAAATATATGTTAGCCAAAATACAAGGAATTATGATATTTTATGTATTACAAATATTAGAGGAGAATATTGGTAGCCATAAATTAAAAATTATGAATATTAAACTTAGTACATGTGTTATAACTCTGGTTAGTAAAATTGCACGGATTTAATAAAAATATAATTTTGTAGATTGTTGACAGCGGGAAAGTATAAAATTAGGTTTAACAAAAAAAAGGTAAATGTAAATTTGTAAGTCAAAATATACTGGGCATGTTTTACGATCGAGAATTAGTGAGGAAGTGAAAAATCAGGTTTGTTCATACAGCTAGTACCCTTTTGCTTATGCTCTTGCGCATGGTTTTATCCTTTTAAAATCTTCAATAAATGCTTCAAATTATTGCAATGAAATTGATTTTTTTTATGATTATTTCAATTAAATCAGAAATTCTTGCAATAAAATTGATTTATTTAGGAATACCGGCAATAATTTTTTTTATGATTCTTACAATTCAATTGATTTCTCAGAAATTTTTGGTAGTCAGGAACTCTTGCAACTAAATCAATTTGCCAGAAATATTTTTTTTTTGTAATAATTGCAATAAAATTGGTATTTATTGCTCAATTGTTAAATTTTGTCATTAAATATTGAGGGCATATTCCGTTGGACATTTTTTAAAAAAAAACTTTGACTAAAAATACTGTCATCTGAAGCTCTTCCTTGAGCTCCTATATTTACGTAGTTAAAGTAATAATTAGGGTCTACCAGTGCCAATAAAAGGAAATGTTCCGTTATAATTGAAGAAATCCGAGCCTGTGTTTACGGGATTTCTTATTAAAATGTGTTTCTCATCCAGTGCCCCGATGCAACGCAGAAAATTCTATTTTGCCGAGAAGTATTTTTCTGTTTTTCTCTGTTTTGCTTCCGTATTAGGAACCTAAAAAATAAGAAAGTTTATACAGGCGTTTCATTGGGAAATGGGCATACGTTAACTGCAGATAGGGGGGCACCTAGATGATTCTAAATAACTACCATAGGATGGGTCTAGCGGTCTTTGGATAGGTTAGGTTAGATTACACAGGATGTTTGAAATATGACATGTTTGTATCGTTTAATCCACTGCCAATTGTAGTAATCTAAAATATCATGAATTAATACTGAGTATCATGAATTAAGACTGATCTTTTACGCTAAAATATCATGAATTAATACTGATTTCTTAAGCTAAAAACTCGTGAATTAATACTGCTGTCTTAAGCCAAAATATCATGAATTAATAGTGATTTCTTAAGCCAAAATATCATAAATTAATACTGATTTCTTAAGCAAAAAAATCATGAATTGAAACTGATTTCTTAAGCTAAAATATTATGAATTAATACTGATTTCTTAAGCCAAAATATCATGAAATAATACTGATTTCTTCAGCTAAATTATTATGAATTAAAAATAATTTCTTAAGCTAAAATATTTTGAATTAATACTGATTTCTTAAGCCAAAATATCGTGAATTATTACTAATTTGTTAAGCCAAAATATCATGAAATAATACTGATTTCTTAAGCTAAAATATCATGAATTAAGAATGATTTCTTAAGCTAAAATATCATGAATTAATACTGATTTCTTAAGTCAAAATATCATGAATTAATACTGATTTCTTAAGCCAAAATATCCTGAATTAATACTGATTTCTTAAGCCACAATATCATGAATTAATACTGATTTTTTAAGCTAAATATCACGAATTAATATTGATTTCTTAAGCTAAAATATAATGAATTAATATACTGATTTTTTTAAGCCAAAATATCATGAATTAATACTGACTTCTTAAGCCAAAATATCCTGAATTAATACTGATTTCTTAAGCCAAATATCATGACTTAATAGTGATTTCATAAAATTTACTATTTAAGATAAGATAATTGTCGTTAAAATGAAACAAAATGTGAACAATCCGATGGATTTCATTTTGACTTCCCAAACATTGTAATAAATAAGCAATTTGAATATAAAATTAAAGTAGTAAACTTATCTTGCCAAAATCCGAAGGCTCATCTTTAGATTCAGTTTTTTGCGCTCTTTTTAAATATTGAAACACACCTTTTAAATTCATGAATACAGGGTGTTGTTTTGGGGATGACCAAATTTGTACATTTTTTGTGAAGTCGGACCTGTATTTTGTTTTTTATGAATATCTCAATGGATTAAGCAACTTATAAAGAATGTCTAGTCTGTTACCAAATATAAATAAAATATACATAGTGGATTGTAAGTTATAGGCCATTGAATAAATAGTAAAAATAGATAAAACACCTTGTATCTCGTTTATAAAGACCGCTAGACCCATCATATGGTAGTTATTTAGAATCACCTAGGTGCCCCCTATCTGAAGTTAACGTATGCCCGTTTCCCAATGAAACACCCTGTATAGTCAAGTATATGTTAATTGTAATTTTTAATTAATAAAAAAAATTGGAATTGTCGAAGATTTCTAAGACATTTTCAAATTTTTTCCAGGACAGTCAATGAGAATCGCCATATGATAAAGATATTTTTTTTCCGCAGAATATGCCCAACACATGCGAGCCTTCCACAACATTAATAAAAGTATACCAAGGTCTAACTTACAACGCTTTCAAAAAATGACTAAAAAAGAAATCCCTTAGAGCCGCCATAACGAAACTTGAAAATATTTGTAGAAATAGCGCACAGGCTCTAATAGAAGATCTCTCAGAACTCTATCATTTTTGAATTCATAACTGAGCGTAGCCAATAAAAATTTCTTGCATATATTCTTTTTACAGCCACTGTCATCTTTTAAATAATAATAAAAAGTTTTTTCTCTTCGCGAAGTCACACCTGCTGGTAAAGTTTTTCTCTTTGTTGTGGTTTCAGTTGTACAAAATAACATAAAGTTTCGTCTCTCATTATCATTCAATTTCCAGAACTCTATTAATTTCAGTTCTTCTTTTAAGACTAATTTTTTCTGTGCATTTTTTTTTACAAGACTAACTTTGACACGGAGTTTTTAAATTGTGTTTTTTAATTGTCTTTTCTAATCTTCCCTTTTTCCTATTTTCTACAGTTGCTTCAAACCTTCTTCTCTTTCTTGGTTTACCTTATTTTGTATATTGTGTTTGAACCGAAATTTTAACAACTTCTTCTATGATATTATCTAAAATATCTTCCATATACTCTTTTATACCGTTTTCCATAGAGGTCTCATTAGAAGAATTTATAATTTGTTCTGAAGTAGATGGAAGAAGTATATCACCAAGTATGTGAATTTTTGGGGCAGCGTTAACATTAACTGTAACTTCTGACTCACTATTTTCACCATCATCTGATGGCTGATAATCAGAATCCTCATTTTCAACATTTCTTTGTGAACAACTAATATTTATTTTAGTTCGCTGTTCACGATTAAAATAAAATAACAATAAATGAGACTAACTATCAGTAGATAGAACGTTCATTAATTTTAAAGGTTCTGTAACTAATGACAATGACGATTAGCTTGTGACAATTGTATAGGAAATCAACTTGTAAAATTTTATTCTAAACGTCATCGCCTTTACTTATTGAGTCTTTAAAGTTAAAGGACGTTCTATCTACTGACAGTAAGTATTTGAGCTATTTTTTAGGCTTTATTTACTTCAACTAACTTTTATCCAATTATCTAGAAATCAAACACCGACTCACTGAATGCATGCAACAATCACTCTTGACTTATTATTTTAAGGTTAGAAAATTGAGGTTACGTATATCGATATTCTAGAATCAAATGTCATATCTACAATGATTTTTGGTAGATACGTCTAATATTACTAAAAATGCCACATACGACAATATTGTTTAAAAATGTAGTCTTGTTTGTACATACGACCATTAGTTTTCCTTCAAAAACTAGTATTTGTAGTGCAGATAAGACTTCCCAAGTTAAAGAAAATAATGCATTAACGTCTAAAGATACTGTAAATACTATAATCTTAAAATAAGCTAATATGCAGATATGACTTTTATGCTTAGAAGGGCAGTATAGTTGTGGTTCAAGTTGTGTATGGGAATGTTGGTATTTATTAAAATTGTGAGAGCAAATATCACACAAACGGAAAATACGAGATTCAACTTTTAATGAGATCTTTGAATGTGTTAATGTCAGACGTCAATATAACGTCAATATAACGTCAATATAACGTGGAAAGTAAAAATCCAAATTGTAGGTCACATATGTCACGTTATTTTGACGTCATCGAAACGACTCCTTTATTTGGTAGAAAATCTGACGTCTATTATAAGTCGATTTAAAGTCATTGACGTCATTTACCAATAATGACCTTAGAAAGACGTCGATATAATGTGATCTTGTTAGCTGGGATTAATTTGTGGATTTGATTAAATTTGGAGTTTTGAGTAGTTTTGACCCAGCGAAAATATCCAGGTACTCAACCCAGAAGAGCGAGTAAAACCCGCCCTTCTGGCCGCTAACGCCTTGGTCGATACCATAACGTTCCCTGGAGTATTTTTTCTCCACTTATGCTGCCCGTGCAGTGGCCTTCACAGTGTAAACGGAAGGTGACGCCCGATACAATCCGAAACCTGGACCAAGGCGCTTTGGTTTTCATATACCACCGAATATGTGTTGTAACAGTATCTTAGGCTTAGTAATTTATATTCGAAATTAAGGAAGTAATAAATTGTCAACCACTTCAGAAAAATTAGTCTATTTCGAATTCAATACATTGTAATAATTCACTTTACTTTACCAGCATATATAAATCAATAGGACAAAGGCTGTCCTTGTCAGAAGGGCCTGCAAAAGGAAAAGTCAACGGGCTCACAACATATGTAGTACATAAAACCATCTGACACGAAATTAAATTTATTCGTTCAAAAATAAAAAATAACGTATTTAGTTTAGTCAAATTATGTTATTAGATAAGAAATTTGAAGACAGGACATGGCTTTGCATGATGGTTTTTTGGCGGGGTTTTCCATTACTGTAAAGTCCAAAGTTCATGATTTGTAACTCGACCTTTAAATGTCTCGAGAGATCAGACCTAATATTATATGGCGCGGATTCTAATTACATACCTATAGTCGCATAATTGAATTCAACCAAACTCTTTCAAATTTGCCCAGAGGGCAGCACTTACTGGAAGTCAAATTTGTAATAAAAAGGGATACGCCATTCTAAGTTGGCTCAGTAAAATGTTCTCATTTCTGATTTGTTAGATTCCAGTAAGATTAAGGGTGGTACCGGGAAGCTTACGGGGGTCGAACCAATCCGGAAGCAGGAGTTAGTTCATTTCCAATTTCGCTCAGGATCGGTTCTTCTTCCAATAAGCAGTTGTTTGAAATTAATATTCAGAGTAAGTTTCTCAACTCAAATTAATAGTTATCTCGTGTTTCAATCAATGAAAATAATTATTCTCCCGTAACCTAAAATGTGTGAAAAATAGTGGCTACAACCTCATTTATCATGACTACGAGTTGAATATTGTTGATCAGAAAAAGGTAGGTGCATTTATCTTTTATATTAGATAAAGAAATTCTCTGTGCTCGCGACGTTGAATTACTTCTGTCTCGCGATCTCATCTTATAGAATCCACGTATGCCTCGCTCCGCCTACAATCGATTAGCGGTGTTTTACCAAATTATTCTAAAATCAATAATCAATAGCAGAATAATAAATAGAAACGCCCGCTATGTAACAGTGTCATTTCTCCATAAAACTTCGTGCCGTCAGTGGTCAATCATCCCGTATATAAATATGTACCCAAATTCCAATAGTGTAAAACTAGCAGTTAAAGGGATTATTATTTTTTTTTCTTATTTATTATTGAATAGTAAATTAATTAAACTCCACGTATTTTAACTTAAGAGGACAGTATTATTGATAAGTAAAATATAGAATTATAGACCTACTACCACTATATTTAATTCTACTTTTTTTAATGTCATTTTCTTAAATTATACAGAACAATCTTCTCCGACATTACAATCAGCAACTGCTCTATAATAATCTATGAGGGTATCGATAATGGATTGTATATAAAATAATTAGAAGCTTCTGTGTAATGATTACGTTTAAACCAGTTTTTGAAATATATTAAATTAATGGCTTTATGTGGGAACCTTTATTAAGTTTATTATTATTCTTAACCAATCGTATTACGGTTCGAAGAACCAGTAGCAATTTATTTTAACTTGGTAGAACTTATTTAATATTTTATTTGAGAAACAAAAACAGAATAAAAAAAATAAGTTATTCTGTAATTATTTATATTTGTAATTTTTTTGTTTTACGAATTGCAGAACTCGTTGTACTTGTTCTATAAATATTAATAAATAAGGAGCTATTAATAATTCAAAACTTAAAGAGATTTTCCGATAACAACATGACACCAAAGTTATTATTCACTTTCGTACTCTCTATATAATTCGATGATCGAAACCGCATTGGGAGGATGGTAGTCGTGGTCCAGCAATTATAACCTAATAAACGGATTCGTGTTCATCGCGTCTAAGTACATTAATCGGGAGAAGCAGCTTTGCTCGGATTTCAAAGCAAACACCAAATCGATGCCTTCAAATTATTGACTTTGGCCGTATCAGTGTCCCAAGAGAAAGCCCTATCCATTGATCATCCTGAGGATGGAATAATTTTAATTTCAAGCTTCTAATCTTATTTTCGAAAATCAAACTATTGTGTAGGGTTTACCTAAAATTGTAAATATATTCACAAGTAGTTCCGCAATTAAGATAACGTCTGGTTTCGAGTAGATTATCAATCTTAGTCAGCAATTTATCAGCGACACACGAACAGCGGTTTACGTGGAACTTGGCGAAGGGGCTATTTGCATTTTTCACGTTTTAGCTTGTCCTGCTTTCTCCCTCCTGCCTCCTGCTGCTGCTCCTGCGGCGATAGAGGGATTATTTTCAGAAGTTTCGCGGCTCTAATCTGCGGTCTGAAGAACCAGACACGATTAAGGAGAGACGGGATTTTAAAATACAACGAGTTTTAGGGGAGGAGCGATGATTTTTTTTTAAAGGTTATTAACGACTTTGCATATTAATTAACAAATATTTTTAAATGGACCATATAAGAGACATGGAACAATTAATTAGTGGTTAATTAATAATAATTTATTTTAGTTTAATTATTTAAACAACTATAAAAAATACATATCAATAAAACATAAAAAATGATGGGGTAATCCCACCCAACTTTCCGAACACTCCTAGTAAAGTAATTGTTTAATCGATTATTTTAGTTTTTCTGCATCAAAATACATTAATAAAATAAGTTTACAAAAATTAAAAAAAAAATTAATTTTTTCTAAAAATTTTTTTTAACTTTTTATAATTTTGTATAATTTCTACAAGTATTATTTTAAAATTATGAAATATTTCACACATATTGCACTTTTTGATCCCTTTCGGGTGTACTAGTTACTTTTTGCATTTGTTTTACCATTTTCGATAAAACAAAAGGACAACAAAATTTAATTTTTGTTTTATTTTGCTTATAATAATTACAATGTTAAATTCGAAGAGACTAAATTATTTTTTAAATTTAGAGTTTTATATTACCTATCGAATGGTATAAATCATATTTTAATATCTTTAATATTTTTAAAGTTATTCAATTTTTTTTTAAACTTATATTAAATTTCAAAAAAAAAATGAGGAATTCTACAATTTTTTGAATAAAATTTTGAAAAAAATCACAATTATAGAGTTTTTTACTACAAATTTAAGGGTAATTTTTTAAAATTTTTAATATTAATTTTAACCTTAAAACAAATCAAACCTATTTTTGAATAATTTTAAAATCATTAAATAATTAATATCTCATTCAATTTTATTCAAAATGGGAAACAAACCTTTTTTTTTAGGTTTTTTGGATCAAAATGTATTAATAAAGAAAGTTTAAAAAACTAAAAAAAAAAATTTTTTTTTGTTAAAAATTCATGGGGTAAACCCATTGAATTGTTTTAACTTTTTTCATTTTTTGCTATAACTATTACAAATACTATGTTAAAATTATGAAATAATTTACACACATAGTACTTTTGGATCCTTTTCGGATATGCTATTTAATTTTTTTATTTATTTTATACTTATTGATAAAACGAAATTACAAAAAATTTTAAAAAAATTCTTAATTTTGTCTATAATAATTACAATTCTAAATTTTAAGAAACTAAAATACATTTTAAATTTAGAGTTTTATTTTATCTTTAGATTAGTGCAAATCCCAGTTCAATAACTTTAATATTGTAGAAGTTATTCAATTTAGTTTAAAATCATAATATAATTTTAAATGTTTCTTAGCCAATTTTTAAAAAAAATCACAATTTTTGTAATAAAATTTTGAAAAAAATTATAATAATAAAATTAATTATTACAAATTTAAAGATATTTTTTTAAAATTTTTAATATTAAAATTTAAGTAAAAAATAATAATTTAATAAGGATAAAAATTGCTTAAAAATTAAAATAAAAACTAGCGGTGAAACTATGCGGAACTCGAAAAAAAGACAAAATTTGTAGAAAATTTTATATTTTTTGTAAATTTTCATAAAAATCCATAATTTTGTCTCAAAATCTAAAAAAAGTCGCAAATGTCTATATACATTATTTTTCACGCCCTCTAGCGACGAAACTATGAGGAAATCAAAAAAACGGTAAAAACAAAATGTGTAGAAAATTTTATGTTCTACAACTTTCATATTCTGTAATTTTTCATAAAAATGCATTATTTTGGTTTTTTTGATAAATCTGGCAACAATGGCAAAAGTTTTTGAAAATTTTAATCAGTCGAAATTAAACTATAACGTATAAAAAATATATGTGTAAAACTTTATTGTCATCTTGTTAGGTAATGACGTCATCACTTATAGCAACTGTCACTTCCGGTTGTCCGATTAACTCCAAAATCTATGCAGGTCGTCTCCTTGATACCCTAAATATGTATATAAAATTTCATCTAAATCGGTTCAGCCGTTTAGACGCTATCGTGTTCACACACACACAGACACACACACAGACACACACACACACACACACACACACACACACACACACACACACACACACACAGACATCATGCTAAAAATGGTATAAATGGATTCAGGTGACCTCAAAACGTAAAGATCCGTTAAAATCTGGGTATGGTCAAAATATCATGATCGCAATACTTTCCTTCTATACAACTCTGTTGTTCGGAAAGTAAAAATGGTAAAAGCAACAGAAAATTATTAACTGTCATTTTACTTTTTATATTTGTGGGTATTTCATTATATACTTTATTATTATTATACAGGGTGGTGAAAATTTAATTGAATACTATTGGGAATTCGTAAACCGTTGTATACAGGGTGGCCACTATTTAATTGAGCAGTATTGCTATCTAAGAAACCACAAGAGATACAAAATCGGTTAAATGGGATAAAAGTTGCGTATTTCAGAGACGATTTTAATGGTTTTTTAAACTGGGAGTTATTCCGATTAGTTTCGAAGATATTTGACATATTGCGAAATACCCCAATTTTTTCTTTTCAACCTGACATCGTTGTTAAGAGAGATATCGAAAAAATGTTTTAATGAAATTTGTTGTATTAAAGATTTGTTATAAAATTCTGGTATTGAATATGTACTACAACGTTTCGTATTCTCGGAACCATCATCAACTTCTTTATTTGAATACGGACCTGCATACCGCGAATAGTTCATTTAAATCATCTTTTTATTCTGAATTCAACCATGTAATACACATAGTGGTTTATCCTTGTTTTGGATAGATTGTGGCCCAAAACAAACACATAGTTATTCCCAGAATTATTTTGAGTACGGACCTGGACCAAATTATTTGTTTTTTTCTCATTTAAATGTCTTGCATTTCATTGTCTACCAAATAGAATAGACAAAATCCAAAATGTCACAATGATTTCAATTTTAAACGATAAAAATGTGGCAAATATTTTTAAATTCTACTAGAGCTTGATGTTTAATTTAACAATTATTTCATTCTATGATCTAGTCAGCCTGGCATGTCAGATTTATTAATTTGAAATGACACCTCAAACTACAAGGTTCTGTGTCACATTTCGACTTATTTATAATCTTTAAATATCTTTTTTCCTAAGTGAATTTAAATTTAAATATGGTTCGGTACAATAGAAATGAAAGAAAAGATATGTACGATGCATATATCAAATCAAATAGAAATAGTGCACATGCTGCCAATAAATATCTAGAATTATACCCTGAAAGAAGACAACCGTCCAGACACACTTTTTACAGAGTTTCATTAAATATGTATTTAAACGGAAACGTTAATAAACAAAGGGGAAAATATTTGAAGCACAACCAAATCAACGATATTAATGTGTTGGCTCAGGTCAATATAAATCCAGAAACGTCTTCAAAAGCAATCAGCAGAGAATGTGGTACTAGTGCGTCCAATGTAAAATTCTCAAGCGGTATATCATGATTTCAAGTACAAAATTTACATCCCGGTGATTATAATAGAAGATTACAGTTCTGTAGCTGGTATAAGCGTCAATTAAATATTGATAATTCTTTCAACGAAAAGTCTTTTGGAGCGACTAATCAACGTTCACTAACGTTGGAGTTTTCAACAGAAAAAACAAACATTTTCATGCAGTAGAAAATCCACATTTAGTGCAGGAAGTAAGACCTCAAGTCAGATTTTCTTTAAATTTGTAGTGTAGTATCATTAATAATAAAATTATTGGTCCTATTTTTATTGACGGAAATTTAAATCAAAATATTTATGTAGATTTACTGGAAAACATGTTGGACAATTTAAATTTAAATGAAAGAGGAGCTATAAGATATTTTATGCATGATGGTTGCGGACCACATAATGCTATTGGAGTTAGAGGGTTCCTAAATAGAACATTTAACAGAAGGTGGATTTTCACATATGGTACGGTCAGATGGCCACCTAGGTCACCATGTTTGAATCCACTGGACTATTTCGTATGGGGATATCTTAAAACTCAAGTTTACTATAGAGGCATCCTTAATAACATTAATGAATTACGTCAAAGAATTAATGACGCATTTGAGAGCATAACGGCCGAAATGGTAACTGCGAGTACAAGACACAAGGGTAGATTTGTGCACAAGGGAACATGAAGGACACTTTGAACAATTTCTTTAGTTTCAATTCAGGTTTAGAGGCTATTATGAAGAATTAAAACAGTAATAGCTGTTTTAATTAAAATTAAAAGTTTAATTTAATCTATGTTTAATTTAATAATAATATTTTTAGTTTAACTATGTAATAAGAAATTTAGTTTTTTTCTGGTTTTTTCTGTAAATAATAAATTAGGTACATTTTATATTTATTGGTTCTTAGAACTACAAATACTGATTCTGACTCCTAAGGTTAACAAAAAAAAATGCGGTACTGGTCCGTACTCAAAAAATTACTGGGAATAACTAGGTACTTCTTTTGGGCCACAATCTATCCAAAACAAGGATAAACCACTATGTGTATTACATGGTTGAATTCAGAATAAAAATCTGATTTAAATGAACTATTCGCGGTATGCAGGTCCGTATTCAAATAAAGAAGTTGATGATGGTTCCGAGAATACGAAACGTTGTAGTACATATTAAATATCAGCATTTTATAACAAATATTTAATACAAGAAATTTCATTCAAACATTTTTTCGATATATTTCCTAACAACGATACCAGATTGAAAAGTAAAAATTGGGGTATTTCGGAATATGTCGATTATCTTCGAAACTAATCGGAATAACTTCAAGTTTAAATAATCATTAAAATCGTCTCTGCAATACGCAACTTTTATCCCATTTAGCCGACTTTGTATCTCTTATGGTTTCCTAGATAGCAATACTGCTCAATTAAATAGTGGCCACCCTGTATACAAAAATAGTTAAATGAAAAAAAGATGCGTATCTTCATTGATTGTTTTTTCGAAATTATAATATTAGGTCCGGTCTCTAAGATATGTTGGGAAAACCAAAATTGACGATTTTCGTTTCATTTAATTAACTTCCTTTTAAAGATAGAAAAGAATTTTATAGGGCTTTTTTATTGAATGCTGAATTTTTTTAAAAACTTTTTGACTTTGAAGGGCTACTTTTAGCAATTTTTTTAAAACACAGACCAGTTCTTTTTTTTTCATTTTTGGAATATCCATTTTTTCTCTATTCAACCATATAGGACTAGAATTATTTTTAGAATTTGATTATCAACTATACTTTAGTAATTTTTCTAAGTAAGGTCCTGTTCCATTTTCTCTGCAAACATTCCTAAAGTAGAGTTTATTGACAAAATCCCAAAAAAGTGTTCTTCATATTATTAAATAGAGATTTTGAAAATGAAATAAAAAATACACATATTAAAAAAATAAATAGAAATACTATTCATAAAAAGTACAGGTCCGTATTTTAAACAATAGAAATACTGAATACGAAATCCCAATAGCGTTCAATTAATTATCGCCAATTCGAGTACACTGATATTACGTACAAATACTGTTTTAGTAGCGAATTTTGCTTATATAAGTTACTGTTTTTCTTTTATTAATAAACGTAGTTGTAGAAAAAATATTGTGTACAACTTGTACGCAAAGCACTTTTCCCACTCGCTAGATTTGCGGCAGAATCAAAACGGGTAAAGCCCCAGGGCCGGACGGAATATATCCGGAGTGCATTAGGGTAGTCATCGAGGAATTTCCGGACTTGATCCCAAATCTGATGAACAGCTGTTTGTACTAGAAGGTCTACCCAGCCGAGTGGAAACGAGGAAAGCTAGTTTTGATCCCAAAAGGCGACCCAGCAGAAAGCAAGTACAGACCGATATGTCTCTTGGATGTTGCGGGCAAGCTGCTAGAAAAACTGGTTAAGATACTGCTACAGAAGAAGGTAGAAACGCTAGCAGGACTTTCGGATCGCCAGTTCGGTTTCAGAGAAGGTAGGTCAACTGTTCAGGCTATCGAAAGGGTAGTGGAGCTAGCTACAAACGCAGTGTGGTTCTCGGGGAGCATCATCTTTCTCCACAAAAAATGCGTTAAATACGGCGCAGTGGCACCGCATGGTGGAAACGCTAGAGAACCTAGGAGTCAGCAGGTACCTAACAAATCTTGTAAATGATTACGATTCCTGATGGTAGATGTGACGACGATAAACCTTACGAAGGGGGTTCCGCAATTCTTCGTATTGGGGCCCCTTCTCTGGAACATCGCGTATGATGGAGCCCTGAGTTAACAACCTCCAGAAGGATGCGTAATAGCCGCATACGCAGATGATCTGGCCCTGATAGTCAGGGCGAATAACAAAGAGGACATGATGTCGAAAGCTGTTAACGCCATCAGTGACATAGTGATCTGGTTAGCGGATCAAGGCTTAGAAGTTGCTCGATTGTAGTAAGAGGACCTAGAAAGAGAGGGTATTATATTCATAGTTGGTGAAGCTAACATAACCCTGAGTAATCACGTGAAATAACTTGGTGCCTGGCTGGATGATAAGGGCATATATAACGAGAACGTAAGAACATGCGAAAAGGCCAGGAGATAGGTGGCAGCCCTCCAGAGGTTGCTACCGAACATGAGAGCCCCGGGGCAAGGTAGACGAAGTTTATTGGCGGGAGTGGTGGCCTCCACAATTTTATATGCCGTCCCAATTTGGGGCGCAACAATAAAAATGGATAAATATAAAAAGATTCTGCTGTCCACCCAAAGAAACAACTTGCTCAGGGTTGCAACAGCGTATAAAACTGTATCCACGGAAGCTCGCTCAAAATAACGGGAGAGGAAAAAAAGAAGAGAAGGAGACCAGGCTGCGGTGGCAGAACATGTGGAATGACGTGCGAGACGTGGGTCAATGGACCAAAGAGCTTATTCCAGACCTTGACAGGTGGTTAGATTGTAAACAGAGGTCTACCGATTACTGGTTAATTAAATTTCTCAGTGGCCACGAAAGCTTCAGAAGCTACACCCTGAGGATAGGGAAGTACACAGTAGATACGTGTATGTACTGCCTAGCCCCCGACACATTCTTCGAGTGTCCCAGATGGGACAAAGAGAGGGGGAAATTAGTATGCCACCTGGATAGGGACCAGCCGGCAGAGCTCGTGAACATAATGATGAGCGGTAACCCAGAACTGGGCCAGCTGTTAGCACAAGTAGCATTGCTAATGGTGTGCCCATACAATAGATACATTTTTTAAATGATGAGTTTTTGATGTCTGTACTCACGGATCGCCCTCTACCACAAAATACATGTGTCAGTTCTACTGAAACCGCACTGTTAGTACCAGCTTCAGAATTAAGAGTTATTAACTAGCCATCAACTAGCTAACAATCTTGAACCATACATTCAGATATTCCTGCTATAGAAATGTTTAAGGTAGACATCAGCCTCTCATTACTTAACCTACTAACCGAAACCTTACAGAATCTCGAACAATATTATCACAGCAGGTTCAACCGATTCCTTTAGCCCAGGTAAGAAAGACAGTTAAGGAAGGAAGACAGTCAGGAAGTACAAGAATGTTGACTGACATACCGGTAAAAGAGGATATTAAAGTGCAAAAACTTAAACGAATCTAAATCAAATATAGGTGAAAAGAAGAGCAAGAAATATTCGATAGTAAGAGAAAATGTAAAATGTTTGGGATTCCGAAACCGATGACGAAATAGATAATAATAAATTAACTTTAGTGAAGATGAGAATGACGATGATATTTTGCTGGGCTCTGGCGATGAAGAAGATTTCGACATCAGTATCGTTGAAGTTAGTGACTCTATTTTAATACAATTTTAGCGAAAACAAGTAATTGATTTTTATGTAGGGCGGATTAAAAATAGGCTTAACGACTATTTTTAAAACTTGAAAATATAAAAGGAAGTGAGCTCCAAATCTCGATTTGGATAAAGAAATTTTTAAGTTACAGATATACATATATTCCATCTTAATGGAAAAGTGTAGATGTTTAAAATTTGTATTTTCCTTCTTAAAAAAAAATTAAATTTAATAGGTGCCTATGGTACAACTCTTCCATATGCACAATAGAGATTCCGAAATAGATTAATACAAAAAGAAGTTTTTACGTTGTCAACTATTGACCCTTATACATGTCAAATAAAATATTTTGTTTATTTCTTATAGGTATTTTGTTTGTGTATTCTCTCAAATTAAAAAAAATAAGGCATAGATGCTCATAAAGTCAAACTTAGGCTAAACACAAAACTTGGTTGTCAGCTACTGGATATTAATTGGACAAAATAAAAAATCCAAACTTCTTCAATTTTAGAGCATTCTATTAATACAAAATGAATTTAATATATATATATATATATATACAAGTCCTCCCTGACACGAATTATCTAAATGTTTTCTGTTTCATTCTTATACCAGGATAATTCAAATTTATTGGATTCTTAGGGCATCGGTAAATTTACGCTATTAATAAAAACTTTTCTGTTTAAATCTCTACCCTATGTAATAATGTACTTAATCTGGTAGTTTAATTATTTCTATACTCATGTTTACTAATCGATTAAAAAATAAGTAGAAAACTGTTTTCTATAATGATTATTATAACCGATTATGCCATATCCTGGAAATAAATCTATATAAAATTAAGTCTATACCAAAGAACTGAATTTAATAATTTATGCATCCTCAATGAACAAAAGTGCAACGCCAATGGCCAAATTATACGTTTCGGCATTGTATTTATCACAATGATCAGTCTGTTATGTTAGTTTGTAAACTGGGAATATGACTCAAGGCAAAAAGAGGACAATTAAATCTGAGTTGTGGGTGTTGGTTACAGTTTTAAAACAAATTGAATAAAAATAAATATACAGGGTATGACAATTTATTTACATGTATATAAGGGTATCGAATCGATTTCTAAATGGAAAATAAATTTGACAAAGGTCCTTTAAACATAAATAACTAGGGAGGTGTAAACCTCTGACGGAAAACTTACTCCCGAATAATCCAAATATCTCCGGTCCACTTTGACCTATAGAGCTCAAAATTGAATTCGACCGATTTATGACCCTAAGGTATCTATATACCAAGTTTGAAGCAAATCGGTCCAGTGAAACGACCGTGAGAGCTCTCAGAGTAAGACACACTAACACACAGACCAACACATAGACACATACACTAACAGGATGATCTTAATCCTTTCAGACCTGGCGTCCATTACAGTGGACATAAAATTATATAACTAATAATTTTGGACTGCTGCATCTTATGCTGCCTATATCTAAATTCTTATCACCGTATAGAAGCGACCATTTGGTTCGATTTTGTGTGGTAAAGGAAGTATTGTGTGGAAAAGCATAGCGGCGTCAACTAGCAAAAATAAACGTAAGTAAATATTGTCTAGCTCTTAATATTTTGAAGATTTAGGCAATAAAAAAATTATTTTACTAATAATTGACTACCTGACAATACATAACCACACATGTAGTAGTAACACCCGTAGAATTTTGTAAGCTACATGCAAAAAACTATCTGTCCATTGTAATGGACTTTTGAACTAAGTTTCTGTAGACTTGTAGGTTTCAACCTGACTGACCCCAAGGATCAGGAACTTCCACTAGATCTTCTAGATGATGATGAATTGGAAAGAGAATGTGAAAGTGTCCTACAAAATATTAAAAATCACTTAGATGTCGAAGCAGAGGGTGATCACCATGATGCAGACCTTGGGAGTAATTTTGATATGGAAAGAGAAGAGTGAATAGAGTAAAAGTTACAACTGAGCTTCAAAATGAAATATGCCTATTTTGATTATACCTTTATGATGTAGAATAAACTAAATACAATATTTTGATTTTAAAACTTCATAAAAAACCAACGGGAACCCAGAAAAGTGCAAAACAAAAAAGAAAAACTAAAAGTAACATGGAGAAAACGAAAATCTATACCGACAAAGATCACAAAAGAAAAACAGAAAAAAATCTGGTATATATTTGGGGTCAAGGAATACGAAAATGTAAAAAAGACTTGGCGGTCTCTTACCAAAAAAAAAGTTATGAATTTTTGAAATCATCACCAAATCATTCTGTCACAAATTTTTTTTGTAACATTATCTCTTCTTTAATACCTGTTTTTTTACGATTTTCTTTTCACAAACAATTCTTGGCCTAATAAGTTACAAGGTAATCGACAAAATTTTTCAGACTCCATTTATTTCTTACGTCATTTTCCTCATACAGAAACCACATAAGATGTTACAAAAAATTAGTATACAAAAAACAATTATTAAAATCTGAAGTGTTGCCCTAAACTAGACTTTTACCGAGAAACAATTGCATTTTTTTCAACACTACCAACGGTCCCTAAAAGAAAAACTACCGAAGTAGACGTACCTGGCAGAGCTGGAGGACTAGACCAGACGGAGCTGAAGTATCTGAAGACTGGCTCTGACACGCTGAACTTCTGCATCCTCTCACTTTAACACATTGAATTCTCTATAGTGGCGGTAGGAATTGTATAGACTATCTATTTCGGCTATTTCTAAAAATTATTATCTGTCACGTCAAAATTGACATCTATGTTTCAATTGCCATTAAATGAAATTATCATCTATCCATGTCAAAATTGTCTAACGCCACATCATAATTATTAAAACAAGTGACTGAGGATGGTGTACACACTAAATATCAGGTGAAGAGTGAAAACGAGTACGTCAGTGTGTAAAATTACAATTTGTTAAAAAATTCGGCTAAGCGCTTTCGGCAAATAAAGCCATCATCAGAGCCTTCCTAAAAGGTGTTAATCTACAGTACAAATAAAAATAAAAAGAGTAAGACTTACGTCAAAGCGATACCCCAGCAGAAATATTTAAAACAAAAATTATATATTTTACACACTGACGTACTCGTTTTCACTCTTCACCTCAAAATTATTAGTTGTAACAACCATTGACATATACTCATGGATATGCCCAGCGGTGAGAATTGTGCTATTTTGAGAGAAAGAGATGAAACGATAGTTCGGTCAATCTCTGTCTATCTCAAAACAATATCGTATAATTAGAACATATTATAACGATATACGGGTTGGGCACGTCCATGAGTATATTTCAATGGTAATATTAAAAATATTGGGTGGTTCGTTTCTGGTCAAAACACTAAATCGCGTCCGTATATTATATCAGATGTGAATCGGTAGCGTTCGGTTATAACAAAAGTCTGAGGACATCTATTACTTCCGAGGTTTACAAGCGAACTTTTTGATGTTTAAGTGTGGGAATCGTCTCCACCTTCGTGACGTTTTAGGTTAGCTGTTTTTTCCCTTAATCGGGCGTGGGAGGTCCCACCTGCACTGAGGCTCTAGGCTTATTGTGCCCCGCCAGTTTTCACATCAGTCCAGTACTCTTGACAAAGTCAAGAATAGTCCTGATGTTAGCTTTCGCTATCTCTTCGGGTTCAGGATACTGTACCCCAAAGCGCTATTCCCTTTTCCTGTTCAAGTCCCGGCAATAGCATAATACATTAAGAAGAGTTTCGTCCTCTTCCTCACATTTCCTACATAGGGAATCTTCTGATACACCTATGAGGTTCAGGTGTCTTCTAAACCCGCAGTGTCCTGTCAGGACACCTAGTGCGGTTTTGAGTTCCCGTATTTTTAAGCATAGTAGCAGATTGTCTCTGCTCTTGGATGGACCTTCGAGAAGTGCTTTGGACTGTTCCAACCAGTATTCCCTGTGTTTGTCCCTTAATTGTTTTTACAGCATACCCTTTATATGTTGGTAGGAAATACCACATGTGGGTTGCGGTCCAATTAAAGGTTTTTCGGCTCCTTTACCAGCCAGGCGGTCTGATTCTTCATTTCCTTCTATTCCCTCATGCCCAGGCACCCATTCAAAAGTTATCTTGTTGTGTTCTGCCAGGGCAGTTAGGTTTTTATGGCAGTCCAATACTAGTTTGGACTGTATTATTTCCACTCTTTGTATTGCTTTAAGGGATGCTTGACTTTCCGTGAATATACGGATTCTCTTATTTCTAGACTTGACTTTCCGTGAATATACGGATTTTCTTATTTCTAAGATCCTTGCGCAACATCACGTTTAAACAAGCATATATCGCAGTCATTTCCGCTTGAAAGACCGTTGCCATAGATCCCAGGTTCTCCCTGAGTTCATATTATAGAATCTAGCACCTGTACTGTCTTCTGTTTTAGACCCGTCCGTATACCAGACAGATTAATTTTTCTGAACCCTGGCCTCACTCTTTCTGTCCCTCTCATGTATGGTTACTATGAAAGGTTTTACAAAGTTGTGACTGACAGGCATTCTGTCCGATAGCATAGTAAGCACCGGATTTTCTCTTAGTTTTTCTGCGATCATGGAATGATAACCTTTCCTTGAAAGTTCCCATCCCATGTCGTTTATACACAGCCTGTACGTTGCTGCCAGTGCCTTTTTTCCACTACTAGATGTAGCGGAGGAAGCCCCAGCAGAACTTTCATAGCCGGTATTGGCGTTGTTTTAAAGGCCCTTGTAATCAGAAGGCATATGCTACTCTCTGTAGGAGGTTAGCTGTCACGTTTATGTTAGGTAAGAGTGAAATAATTATTTGAAATAATGACTACGCTATATAAAAAATTACCTCGGTTTTGCCCCGATGAAAACATTTGGTATAATATTTTAGTAAAACTTTGAGGAATATGGGAGAGCACAAAAAAGTGTTTGTTTTTTATTATTCTTGTAAATTGGTGTTTTTCTAAGATCCATTATTTGCTCAAGAAATATTTAACAATTAACAAATATATTGAAAACAAAAATGTAGAAAGCCAAGAATCTCTAATGAAGTAGAAAGTGAGCAGCTTGAGCAGCGTTCGGAGTCTATGCCAATATTTTTTTCAAGATTCATTTAAACTATATTTTTTAAATAAAAATTGTGAAAATACCAAATGTTTCAAATATTAATTAATGACATGACAAAGTGAGGTTAGAATTCACCTTAAATAAATTTGTGTCACTTCACTAAAACATTTTACATCCATATCAATCATATATGTAATACTCCTATATCGCCAACATCCTATCTTTGCCTGTAGAAACAAAGCGTTCCGACAGAAGGGGATGCAAGATCGGAGTTGGGTGCCAACGCGCATGCCCATATACATAAATTGCATTGGCGTCGTGTCCCGTGGTGAAAAAGGAACGTAGAGAAAAGGAAAGTTAAGCAAAAGTAGGCGATTTTACAGCTGTGATGCCTATGACTATCCGAGACTGCGTGAGTGAGAAACGATCGTCTACCCTCTACTATCGACGACACACTTCTCTCTCAAGCTGGCGATATAGGAGTATTATATATATGATATCAATATGTAATAAATAAACCCACCCATTATCTATCAAGTCAAAATTGTCATGTGTTACGTAAAAATTTCTATCTGTCATGTCAAACCCTTCTTATATTAACTTTCAATTTTAATTGTAATCCAATAGTATTAATATATTTTCGAAATGGCAACCGTATGTTTTACAAATGCACTGCCGATTCCTGCTCTCATTCTTGCTCATTATCTCATGCTTCCTTCATCCCTTCTCTTTCTCTTATTCTCTTATGCTCGCTTTCTGTTTCCATTTTCGCTTTTTTTTCTTTTTCTGTCTTCCTGTCTTTCTCCCTTTCTTTCTTTCCTTTTCTCTCTTAATTGTAGCAGTTTCTTTCTTTTACCACATCGACCTTCGTGACATCAAAATTGTCAGTTATAACGTCATAATTGTTAACTCTTAAGTAAAACAATTTATTTGTCTTCTTTTCATTTGTCATGTCAAACTTATCACGTGTCATGTACAAAATTGTCATTTTTCATGCCAATATTGTCATGTCAAAATTGTCTTGTTACAATTGCCATCTGTTCAATTGTTAAAAAGTGGATAAAGTCAATTACTTAATAATAGATATTACTATATTGTTACACTTCGATTTTATTTTTAGCATCACCCTATATTATTTAGAGAATAACTAAATTCCATATTGAATATTTGCGTTCGTCATTGGTTTTGATATTTGATTTATCTTTATGTTTAATATATATTAATTGTTCTTTATTTTATTATTGTTTATTCAGTACTCTAAGCATTTTATTTATCATCTTATAATTAATCTCGACTCCTATTAGTCAAGTCGTTTATTTTAGTAAGGTTCTGACTATGTTCCTTCGTTCCGTTAATTGGCCTTGTATCTAATAGGTACGAGCTGAATAAACAAAATGGACTGTTTGTTTACCTTTTATTTAGTTTGTTATTTTAGGGTTGTAAATAGGGGTTTATATGTTTGTAATTGTACTTTTAGGGGGTTTATTATTCCTTAAATGTGTTTACGGTGACTGGTAGTACCGCATGAATAAGGTAATCTTCTTCTTTCTTAAGGGATTCCTTAGTGTCAAGTCGAGTTCGGAGATTCGTTTCGTCCTTGACCTTCTTTTGTCTTTGAGACGTTAGCCATTTCATAGTGTTAGAATTGCAGACTGATATTTTGTAATCCTAAATATATTTCTCTTTTGTTCTGTATTTGATACGTTTGGATAACGTTTATTTGTAGATTGTTTTATATGAGAAATATCTCTGTAAAGAGAATTAAATGCACTAATAGCTAACCACGTGGTCCTCACCTAACATCAACGAGGACAACTTAGGACACCTTAGGATACCTTGGGACACCTTAGGAATCCTTATAGGACATCTAGTAGACAACTAAGTCAAGTATTACTAGTAATAAGTTAGGACTTCTATCGTTCTGAGAACCATTTACCACCTAACTCTTTTGTATATATTTGCTCGAGAAGAACCACTTGTTCGATTGTTGAAGAACTTTCCGGCACTTTTGTGGAACTGTTCTAGAGTATTTTATGTGTTAAGGAAAGTAACTCATCGAGATTACCTTTTGTTTCAGTGAAACATTTCTTTATTGTGGTCTATAAGAATATCTATCGTTTGTAGTTTGTTATTCATCGTTGGTAGTTTAAGCAGCACTTTATTGTTTCTTTTTATGCTTAAAACTACTGAATCTATCTATAGTGTCAAACCACTAACTACTAAAGCTCTTAAAGCCTGTTAATTCTGTAAGAATAGTGTTAGACCTTCAGTCGCTTTAAATTGTAACTTTGATTATCATTTGTAACTGATACTTTATGTGAACTTGTATTAATATTCTGTATTCTAGTTATTTTATGGACAGTTGTACACCACATGCTAGCATCTGGTTGGGAACCGATTATTGTACCCTCCAGTGAATATATATACATAACAACACAAGTTCCTTGTTTTTAATCTTCTTCCCCTAGATCAGGCGTAGTCCAGGTACCACTGGACCATATAAGGTGAGAAACTTATTTTTATTTATTTTCTTGAGGTGTTATATGACTCGGACATTCGAGGAGATTTGAGGATTTTCCAGCTACAAAATCTCTGGCGCGGTATAAATGCCAGAACCCACAGACTGAGCTAGAGGGGTTGGTTCTGTTACCCATCTCAAGCACATATAATACCACGTAGTAATTTTTGTTAAATCTCTAGTAAATAATAAATCAAATAATTATTATTATTTTATATTTTGGGTAACAACATATTACATCAAAATTGTCATTTGTCACATTAAAATTGATATTTGTAATGACATTGTCATCTATTACCGTTAAGTTATTATTAAACCGTGTTTAAAGTAGATGATAGTGAAAATTATTATTTAGTATTTTTCTGAGGTAAGGTAGACACAAAATAATTTTGTCCTCGTGATAATAATTTTGGTAGTGAAATAAATTATACAAAACCTCTTGAAACTTACTATATACTTGTCGATCATTTTTTGATATAACGCCGCAAGAGACTTGGAAAACATAATGATTGTTGATGGTTTATATCAGTTTCAATAAACCGGAAAAACAACGGGAGACCCAAAGATCATCAAAGTAAAATGAGAACTCAATTATATTGTACCGACAGATTAATCGTCTTCTGGTTAACTTTATAAATCACATGACGTATAATGAGCGACATTTATTAATTATTGGTGGAATTGTTTGGCCAAATATTGAGTTAGTAATTTTCAGAATAGGTACTGACATTAAAATTTACGATGACCTTTATAGGTGATAAAATCTACTAGATTTACAAGTATACAGTAGTGTCTTGTCTCTAATGGAACCTTTTATCGATAATTTCCTATAGATAATTTACGGTTATTTCTCTCTATTTTTCATACTAAAAATAAACCAACAAAACTCATCTGGATATTTCATTCGTTTTTATCGCGAGAAAGTAGTAAAGTGAAATAAGGTAAACGGTTTGGTAATTTGTTGTTCCTGTTTTACAAGAAATGAGAACGAGCGATGTTGTCATCGCTTGCAACTTCCGGTTGCAACTTCCTACCGACCTGGAATCATCTCGCTACTTCCGCTTTTATTTCCTTACTTGTTTTCGTGCAGTTAAGATGGGAGATACGTACCTGGAAATTTGTTAATTTTAAGGTTGCATGGGTATTGTGAATTTCTCTTTTATTTTAAATTTAATTCAATTCATTTATTGATCTTACTCTTTATATTTAATATAAAAATTTTGAAATGATAGATGACAACTTAAACGTGACACATGACAATTTTGACGTGACAGATGATAATTTGAACTATTGTCAAAAAATCACAATGAATTTTTTACTATTTTCTTATAATTTATTTTAAATCCATTTAATGACAACTTAAAACATTTTTTGTTGTAACAATTTTGAAAGTTACAGCTAACAGTTTTGATATCACTGATGGAAATTTTGATTGACAATTATTAAAAAATTGACTTGTAATGACAAAAACTAGAAGAAAAATTCATACTCTGTTATCTTTAATGTTAATTTTTTTAAATTATACCTGTTAACACTAGATGGTGATACCAAAATTCAAAACATATCATCTCAAATCGATCACTATTATTCGGGTATAGCTAAGTTTACCCGGTACTCTAGTCGAAGATAGAAATGGGTTACTAGGTAATCGGTGACGAAAGTGGTATTCTCTTAGGGTACTATGTACAAGAGTAAACGTAAACAACGTCACAACCCTTTCTGCATTTTTCTTTTTGTTTTTTTTTTATTAGCAATCAAAACATATACAATCCTTTAAGCTAATGGGATGGCTTCAGAGCATATAAGCACTACTATGGCGTGATGAGGTCTTCTCCAGCGACAAGTCCTCTTTACCCGTTTTGTAGGTCTGCTGGCCAATTTTTTTTTGTCTTCTACCGTCTTGTGGACGGAGTAACGTGTTTTCATGGTTAGACAGTCGTTCATGATGTTTCGTACTTCGTTCTTTTATGACACCTTTGACAAAACTGACGTTTAAGTCTTTATGTAGGGTTAGGTTGGACACATTCCATGGCGCATCAGCTATCATGCGAAGTATTTTGGACATGAGGTGGTCAATCTAGGACGGCACACGACACACGACTTCACGACTAGCGCTCGAAGTGAGAAAATATTAAACAATAATTTTGACAGATTGGACTTAAATCACTTTCTTTATGAGATTTAGTGAATGTGTACACTTTAGCACTGTAATATTAATAATTAAAATACGAGGCGAAATACTAATTTATATGTATTTTATTATGAAACGTGATTCGCTTAAATAGTAAGTTTGAACATATTTAAACAAAGCTGTGATAGCTGCGTGGCATAGTGCCCGCTAGTGGTGCAGTGGGTCCGGGGATCGAATCCCACATCTTCTAATTTTTTTTTACTTTTTTTAAACACAGGTTGGATTTTGAAGACTTCTTTTAATAAAATAAATATATTTTTTAATTATACTTTGGTCAGTCAAAACTTCTAATTAAATAAATATAAATTGTTTAATATTTTTCTCACTTGGACCGCTAGAGTCGCGAAGTCGTGCTGTGAAGTCGTATGACGTCCTGGATTGACCGGCTCGTTTTTGGACTGGCTTCTCTGCATAAACCCCAGAGGTCGATACAATAAATCCAGATAGGCTTGATTGAAGTTTTATAGAGTAGGAGCTTGTTTTTTTACTTTTAGGTTGATTTGTTTGCGTTTTTTAATGATATGGTCTTTCCATGTGATCCTTGTGTCTAGGTGCATGCCTAAGTATTTCGTGTTAGCAGCTTGTGGTATTTGTACATACAAACAGGAGGGCACTGGTCTTTTATTAGAGTGAAGATCACTTGGGTGGATTTTGTTTCGTTTGTCTTGATTTTCCATTTGCTTAGCCACGTTTGGATGTCATTTAAATGTGTCTGCAGAATACTGGAAGCTGAAACTGGAATTTCGTTGCTTGCTAATATGACTGTGTTTGCTGGAAGATCTGCCGTCTATAATACATATAATATTGGCCCAAGACGCTCATCTGTGGTACGCCTGCTTTTATTGGATGATTATCGGAAGTGCTTTCATTAATTTTTGTTCTGAATTCTCTTGTCGTTAAGGTATAATTTTAACAGTTTGAAGTATGTGATTGGACAGTTTATGATTTTATATAATAGATCTGTGTGCCAAACCCTGTCGAAGGCCTGGCTAACGTCTAAAACCACTGATGTGAAGTATTTCTTTTCTTCTAGTGCTTGATTTATTGTGTGGCTTATCTTGTGGATTTGTTGTATAGTTGAATGTTCCTTCCTGAATCCAAACTGGTGTAGTGGTATCCACCCAAACTGGTGTAGTGGTATCCATTCCTCGGTGTTTGGGCCTGAGTTTATTACTTGTAGTAGTAATCTTTCAAGGACCTTCGATAGGATTGGCAGTAAGCTTATTGGACGATATGAAGAGATAGTATTTGGGATTTTGTCTTGTTTTGGGATCATTAATATTTCTGCAGATTTCAGCAGTTTTATCCAATAATTGAGTCGTAAAATAGCATTAAATATGTGGGTGATAAGTATTATACCTTTCCTTGGTAACTCCTTTATCATTTATGGGGTTATTTTGTCTATTCCAGGAGTTTTTCTGGGATTTATGCAATTGATTTCCTTCGTTTACCGTTAGTGGTTTAAGTGCTGACACATTTGGATAAATTTCAGATAATTTTCTTTCTATTTCAGGATTAGGTACGTCCTTGTTGGAAGTAAACACTTTAGAAAGGTGCTTCGCAAATAGTACTTTTTTTTCTTCGTCGCTTCTAGCCTATTGTAGAATATGTCCTAGTTCTTTACGAATAGGTGGCACATGAGTTTTGGGTTTCCTAGAATTTTTGACTGGTTGCCGAATCGAGTTGTCAAATCGCTTAAGACTAGTGATGTAATCCGTAAAAGATCTTTCTTTTGCGTCTTTTACTTTTGTTTTCAGTTAATTAATTATTCTGTTAAGTTAAGTTTTATATAGTGATGCATGAATTTGTTTCCCAGTGTCTCAAAGAAATTATTAAAGTTTTATTTCTTCAAATTATGACAACATCGGATCGCGGGTAGTCCTAACGTTGTACTTATAATATTTTACACTTTATAAAGGTCGTCGATTACTTCACTAATATACGATCGTTTTTTTACAGGAACGTTGGACTGATGTCGAGTATTGGACTAAGTCTTACACAGTCACATAGGCTATGATGACCGGACATCTGATTTGATTGGAGTCCAAGAGATCTCGAACTAATTGACATCCATCTAGCCGTCTGTTTTGAAATAAAAATATAGCCTCAATTATTTTTTAACAAAAGGGTGTTAACCACATTTTACAAAAAACTAAAACTTCAAAAGCAAAGTGGACTGAACCATTTTACTCGTAAGTAAAGTAGGTCTCCAGATTTTTTATAACTTGATAGTGACGTGCATGACAAGAAAAAGCTTTCATGTTTTTTTTATTTGAAATCATATTCAGGTAGAAGATACAAAAGAAAACTGTTAGATAATCCTATTGCCGTATGGGGTAACACTGATATCGATGGCATTAACAACATAGGTATTTGGTGCACACTCTATTGTCCTGTTCTTTAAAGATCGATATGTTTTTTTTTAAATTAAGCGGTTTTACTACCAATAGATGAAACAGCAGAAAGAATTAAAAGTTAATATGATATGTTTTTAGACGACATTAAAAAAATGCAAGCTAAAAAGCATCTAAGAGAATAAGAGGCAAGTCAAACTCCTCCCTTCTGGAACTTCTTAATCAGATAGACTTATTAAGTGATAATGCATTGATTTCTTATGACAGATTCAAATGGAATGCCCCTACGAAATAATACAGAGCAATTCCTACCTTTCGGCATGAGGCGAATGGTGCTATCTGCCATCTAGAAAAGCCAATGTCAAGGGAACTCCTAACAAACTCCGCACACCAAAAATTAGCGGGGGAACTAGTATTATTCCTAGACGAAAGAGGTATGCATTTTATTTGGTATCTGTGAAGCTATTAATTTATTGAGTAAATCCATATTTTAACCTTATATACATTGGGCTTATGATGGGTTGAGAAAAGCTTTTTTTATTGGGAATGGGGAAGTGTTTATGTGGTTTTATTTTGGGTCATTCCATATCCATCTCATTATCTTCAATCATTTCATAAGCCCATTTATTTATGTATCCAACAATTATGTTGTCTGAAATATCTAAATCGTTTCTCTGTATATGTTCCATCTGTGCGTTGAGCTGCTTTCGAGCTCTAACTCTTTTTTCGATAAGGCAAGCGTCAGCTAAGTGGAAATGGTCCGTGTTTCCAAAGCCACAGTCGCAAGTGGGGTCTATTTGTCTTAAGTTGAAACGACAGTAGTATTGTTTCAGGTTGCCGTGACATGTCAATATCTGTATTGCTTTCCAATTTAGGTCCTGTGTATTGGTTATCCCATATGTTTTACCATGTTGCAAGTTAAGCTGTTTTCCGTATCTTGTTGAAGCTTTTTTTATCGTTATGCACAGGTTTATTTTGGTCCTCTTTGGCCGTTCTGTGTGCCACTTTAACTCCAGGATCATCTTTGTCTATTTTGATTATATTGTTATTATTTTTTAATTCTTTAATATTTTGTTGAATTTCCACCGCTAAACGATTCGTAGGGTGGTAATAGTTTGCCATTCTCGAGGAGTTTCACGAATCTGTATATATCAGTGTGTTTTTGTTGAAGAATCTAGTGCTTTGTTCTTTTATAAGCTGGGGGCTTTGTTTACTGCATACATTTCTAGGTTATTATTATTTGTATTTGTTTATATTTTATAACCTATGTTGAGTTATCTTGTGTATCTATTAATAGGCCTATAATCGCATCTTGTTCTGTTATGCTGGCATCGATGTAGATTTTCGTATGGCTTTGCTCTATAAGCTCATCGTCAGCTTTTATATTTTGGTGTTATCGCTGCGTGCAGTTTCTGTTTATTTTTATACTATATAGTCTAAGGTTTTATTGTCTTCCGAATACGTTCTGTGGTTTATTTCTGCCTATGATTGCAATGGCACTGTGCGTGTTAATACATGTAACGCTAAGGTGGGAGAAGTTTTGAAAGTCGTACTTATGGTAAGTAGAAAAGGTCCCTCGAAGGCTTGCAGGTGTTCGATCATTCTGTGATCCCTTGACCTGCATCCCCAGACTTCTGACCCGTATAAGATCATGGGTTTTATGGCATTTTCATGCACGAATTTTAGGTGACCACTGCCACTTTTTGTCTTCTTTTTTTATTGTAGTACAGCCATTACAGGTCCGTATCTAGTGTTATCCCTAGATAGGCGCTGTTTTCTTTGCATTGTATGGGCTTACCACCTATTTTTATTCTAGAAGCTCTAGTTGCTTGGGCCGAAATGAACATTGCTTCTGTTTTCTCTTCATTATATGTAAATTTATTCCTTTTAGAAATTTTTTTACATGCTGCCCATACCTTTGCCTATTTTCTTTCAATATTTTTATATGAGGATGACTCTCTGGTCATGCGCGGAAGCTTGTATCAAATTTTTGTTTTCCATAATATCCATGATCTGACCTAGCTCTTGGAACTAATTATCCATTAGTTTGGTTCATAGTATTGAACCCAGGCTGGAGCCTTGTGGATATCCTCTACGTACTTCCTTTCTGATTTCATCTGTGGATATGATAACAATGTGATAACTTACCATGTGTGTCTTATTCTGTTTGTTATACTTTATTTTATCTACAATCCTGTTTATGGCCTTCACTGTGGATGGAGTACCTTTTCCGGAACACTTTAAACAAACAGTATCGCTAGTAACTCCTCGAGTGTTCATAAATGGCCGAGCCATTATCTGAAGTCTTATTAAGTTTCTTAAATTGTAAATACTTCCCCGCACACGCCGGATACGCACAATGAGAAATGTCATGAGAAAGAGACAAGATGTGTCGACTTCAAAACATTGTATACAAAAATGTAAACAAGGTACCTACGTCTAATAGTAAATGGTCTACGGAAGATATTGACACAATTGTTGACAATTTTGACAGATTGGATGACATGAAAGATTTAATTTTTGACTTTTTATAAATGGGATACTTCAAAAATGTCTTAAAATTAAATGATCTAGGTAAAAAAAAAGATTTATGCTAACGATAGTTTTAAGACTCGATAAAATTTTGTAAAAGGTTTATAAGTCAGTTTAATTCGTTATTCGGGACATGTTTTGTTGTTGACTTTATTGCTAGTAAATTAAATATGTTCTGTCCGGTAATTACAGCCGTAAATCTAAATCTAATTAAATATCTTTGTTTTATTAGTAATTCTGAAGATTGAAAATTTGTTCCTTTAGTAATTCCACCAAATACTCCTATATTTTATTATATAACAATATTATTTAATTAATAAAACATATGTGGCTCGATCTGACTTACAAGAACCTGTAGTTAATTTATGATCAGAATATATTAAAAAGTGTCAACAACTGCAACAAAATTTTCCTTTATTAAAAACATTTACATTTTCGATAAAATTTTCAGCTTAACAAATAATTTAAAACTATCGAACACCAGCTACCTAATTTCTAAATAATATTCCTACTAGTGATAAATTTAAATTCAGCGGAGCAAAATTACACTTACGGTAACCACAATCCCTGCAACAAATTTTAAGATGCGGCGCTATATATAATTATAGATTCGATCGATCAATTGAAGTAAAATAATAATACATAGTACAGTCGAATTCGATTCTGAGCACGTTTTAACAAACAAGATCCTTTGCTGATTGAGAATGGCTGTCACGATATTCTCTTATGTTACATTCGCAGAAATACTGAGATCGGTACGTACCTTTTCCTACATCATGCATAGCCCTCAAATCTTTTCCTCGTTTGCCTCTACAAGATGACGACTTGCTCACTATCCACGTTACAGAAACATTATAAATGATATCTCTATTCAATTTTTATATAACAATTTAAATTTGGTTTATATTATTTTAGAAAACTCAAAGAAGGAAAAGATTGCAAGATTATATTATATTGTATTTTATTTTAGTCAGTCATATTTTCCGTACAGTTTATAACACTTTGTACATTAACTTTTTATAAAATTTGATTTTTACTTAATATTGTTGTGGTAAAAAATGCAAAAAAAGAATAATAACTAAAATTTAACCACTGGTTTTATTAATCATGAAGACGTTTTTGTTATGGCCTATGTACCAGTGAATGTGTTTAAAATTGTAAACACGCTAACGATGTATTTTATTTAATATCTAGTGAAGGATACGGACTTAAACGCAGTCACGCTCCAGACAGAAAAGAGGGTTTAAAAATAGTAGCATCCATAAAAAGGAGGAATTTAGAAGGCCTTGGCCCACTAAGGCTTTGTGGTGAAGAGGTAAATCTGAAGAGAGAGGTAAAATATTTTGGTGCAATGTTAGACCAAAAACTTACCCGAAATGTCCAGATCCTAAAAATGCATACGAAAGTGGTTGCTACATATGAAAAACTTGGGTCTCAATTCAAAAATAGTACACTGGATGTACAATATAGTAGTCCTTTTCATAATAACATCTGGTCTGGTGGCCAAAGATAAAACAACGGACCGCTATCTCCAAATTGGGCAAAATACAAAAACTTGCCTGCTTGGGAATAACGGGGAACATAAAAACAATACCTCTAGTTGCTATGGAAACACTGCTTGACCTTCATCTATTACAATACATTTTAATGAGGGAGCCCAGAATGACTCTACAACGGCAACAGGACTTATCATTCTATGAAGAAACATGCTTGGCATGAGGTCAGACTAGATGACTGCTAAATACAGCTTCAATAAAGATCTTAGGATAATAATTAAGAATCGGAATGAGTTGAATACAAGCACATATTTCGGAATTACCTGGTACACAGGCTGGTTAAAAACCGAACGGGGAACTAGAGGTGAGAACAGAATAAGTACCAATAGAGCTTTTCTGTACAAAGACCTACTTTTGTACTACAGGCAGAGGTCTATGCAATACCCGAACGTGCGAGAAATAGTAATATAAGTGCAGACGAGGAAAGAAGAATCATAATCTACTCATAAAGTCAAGCAGCCCTTAAGGTTATATTATCGTGGGTACCAGGACACAAAGGCATTGCTGGAAACGAAAAGATAAGAAGTGCATCGTCAACCCCATTAATTGATTTAGAACCAGGGATGGGAGTACCAAAGCGTACTTTTATTAACCACATAAAAGACTGGATCAAGCAAGAATTATACTGGGATGAAATACCCGGAAAACTACACGGGCAAAAGTTTATAAAAGAACCGTCAAAGAACGTAACTGAAGAACTACTTTTAATGAGTAGGAATCAATTACGAATTATCAAAGGGGTCCTCACCGGACACCCTCCCATCAGAGAGCAAATATTGGGACCGAGAATGCACTCCCCATACTGTGCAAGTGTGAGGCTCTGGATCAAAGAAGGCAAAGACTATATGGAAAATTAAAACTGGATCTAAACAGCCATTAAAGACCTGTACAAACTACTACAGGGAACAAGATTAATTCATTGGGTGCAGCAAACAATGAGACGGGAGATACCGCTATAAGCCCACAAGGCTGCAGTGAATTTTGTTGATAAAAAAATGCTCTCGGAAAAAAAGGATATCTACTCAGTTTCTAAGGTAAAGATTAAGTTTAAATTAGCTCGAAACATTATAAAGATATTAAACCTAAAGTAGATATAAAATAGGAGAACCAAAGGGGAAAACGAAGTGAGACAAATACATTATGTGGTAAATACATCAAAATTCAAGAGTATGAGATAACGACCTTTCGACAACAAATATATATCAAAAAAAGAAAGAAAAAATGAAACACATTAATATTTTTGTAAACGGTGAAAAGGAAGAAAAGAAAGTCAAGTAAGGAGTGGAGATGAAACATAAATAGAAAATAGAAAAACTAAAGTATAAAAATAAGAAAATAGTATACAGGATAGACATAATTGACTTGGCGATGAATTGGTTATAATTGTGAACAAAGAAGTCATACCTTTAGTGCTAGGGAGGAATAACCATTTGAATGATATAAAATTTCGGCTCTGGACAAAAATTTCTCTCTTGTGATTTGTGCGGATAAGCGAACGTTTTTGGGACCCGTTTTCTTATTCAACTGTACCGAAAAGCGTCCTTGAAGCGTTCTTGAAGACCACTTGCAACAGAGAAGATCTTCTTGGCCACATCTGGTAGCACTTACCTCATGAACGCCCAACCCATACTCCCACCACCCCCTCAGGACCATTCTGGGTAAAGAACCCCAGGAGAGTGCAGAATGTTTAACAAAAAAATAAATTTCATGATTATTTTTTTTATTCATTAAATTCATTACATTTTATTTTTAGCCACAATTGCTTACAGAATTTCGTCTGCTATAAGCAAGATCTAACTTTTACACTGAGTTTGAGCATCCCTTGCAGCAGATTTCACTCCCCATAATTTAGTAATAATATTGTGTTGTCGAGTCCGTTTTTTTGTCTCTGGCGATATAGTTGGAACAGTTTTCAGTCAAAAACGTTGAAATAGTATTATTTGTATGTCTCTTGACTAGAATTTACTTGAACAGAATTTACTTGAACTGTTAACATATTTTTAATAGTTTTGTCTCTTCTTTCGGATCCAGTACACATTAATATGAAATCAAATGGGAGCTGTGAGAGCTTTACGTTGGCGAAGGGGCCTTCGTCCTCGGTGCCATACACTGTTATTGTGTGCGACACTGAGGATCAACTAAGGAACAGCTCGAAAAAGAAGTGGGATAATCGGCTACCGAATTTAGGGGATCTAGCTCAGGAGGTCCTGCAAACCTCCGAGGACGCTTTTCTCAAGACCGGCTTTGGTGAAGTCTAGACAAGGCTGGTCGAAAAACTCCCCCCCGGCAGTGGTGTGACGCGATCCGTTTCGAAGTCTGAATGGTAGCATGGAATGGTGCAACAAACGGAGCCTCTGGGATACCAGGCTACCTCCCAGAGTATCTAGAATTGTCGTGGCATGCGTGGCTTTGCTGCGGTTGACAAAACATTTCCCTAGCTACTCATGGGACTCATATGGACTTTGTAACCAAATCAAAACACCGGGTGGATAATCCTCCCAGCAATTCAGATAATTCAGAACAGATGGAGGTGGTGAAAACTGCCACCTCACATGGCATCATCTCCGAAGAGGTGGAAAGGGCGTTGTTATCATTCGCTAAAACCACTTTGGCGTCAAATACGAGGACGCCCTAACAGAAAAAAGCAGAGTGGAGATGGAGGTAGCCAGAAAATGCCTGCGCTCTGACGGCAGCACCCCAGAATCGACGGCGAAATGGTCTCGAGATGCGGCGCTCATTCAAGGCCGTGGCAGACAGTGTCAGTGTGTGTTTAATCCATTCTAAACACCCAAATGCCCGGTTTTCGAGTGAACAACTAAAATTGACACAGCGGTCAGTAATGACTGCTGTTCAAGAGGCTCCGGAGGACGGATCTCAAATACGTTTTCTGAGATGCACCCAAAGGCCAGGCACACTACTCTCGACTGTGCTAAAGCGATGACGGCGCGAAGTTAATGGAAAAGGTCGTTAACGATCTTTCTCCGTGGCACGAAACGATGCTCAAAGTGGTAAAAAAAGAGGAGATGCCGAAACCCCACATCTGTGTAGCCTTTATCCCTGAGGATGCTGGTACACCCAGACAGAAGGAGCATCAGGTATTAAAGGTGCTTCACATAATGAACTGGGGAAAATTAACTGCAAATCAGTCAGAGTTGAGAACACTACCTAGAATTAGGCAGCCAGGGTTATTCTGCCATATCTAGTCATTCCAAATATTTTCTCTGGAACAAACCATATATGTTGGATCGAATCTAGGACAAGTCCAGGCAGAATAAGCTAAGTAGCTACTTTGGAAGGAAAATCACAAGTTAGCAATTAGTATCGCTTTTTTTTATCAGATTTTTAATATCTGAAACATTGTCCATTTTTACATTTTAATAAATCTTTATTAAAATTATCGTTTTAATTTCTTGCAATTAACAAGGAAGGTTTGATTTATTAAATAATATTATTCACTATCATAAAAAACAAAAGTACCTGGATGGCGGCGTCCTAAGTCTGTAATTGATTAATTAAATAACTCAAAACTTATTGTTCTGTGCATTCACCATTAGTTTTTTTGAGTTTAATCACAAAAATTAATTTACAACCAACAAGAGATTATAACGATACATATATGTAACCTGAAAATTGCGTTTCTTTAAAATTAAAGCTCCACTCTATCCTACCTGATCATATTAAGCAGCAGATGGTGGAATACTATTAGATTACTACCGGATTCAAACCAGTTGGGTGTCAATCCTTTTGAATCCAATCAATTAGAAATTACCACATGCAAACAATATAAAGCATCCTTCAGCTCTCCTTTAGCTCAAATGCTGCAGATAGGACTTGGTTTAATATTTTTATTAGTTGACATAAAAACGAAATCACAATCCACATATATGCTTTAAACAACGAAGAAACTATATACCCGTTTTTTGACTTGATGCAAGCCGAGTACGAAAAACACTATTTTATTACTGATCGTGTTTATAATGTAGACGAAATTGGGTTCACATGTAGTGTAATTTAAGGTAAATATCAAGTGTTTCTCTGGTAACTGTCATATGCTGCACGAGTCTTGGTGGGACCGTCCTTCTACCAACGATGATCTTCCACAGAAAGAATTGGACTCCTATGAAACATTTTTATTATCATTTACTTCCTTCTTCTAATACCAGAATGTGAACTAGACAAAGTACGTCAGAGGACTAGATAAAAATGATAAAGGTAGGTGACATAGACAGATCGAGTAAGAGAAGGCACAGACAGAATAGTAGATTCTGTAACAAGGTTAGAATGAAAAATTCGACACGAGTGGAAAATTCCGAACCCGAGCGTGAGCGAGTGTGAGGAACCACGAGTGTCGAATTTTGTCATTCTAACCGAGTAACAGACTATATTTTCTACACAAAAAGTATGAATCAAAATTAAATTAAATCTGAACACAAGTTATTTGTTGACATATTTGTATTACATTGTAGTAATATTTATAGTGTTATGGTACACTTACCGAAATTAAAATCTGGTGCATTGATGTTTTTTCATAATTTGCAATTTTAGATATTATTAAATTCTATATCCACTTCACTTGATTTTTCACTCATTATTTTGTTTAAATTAAAACTTGTTTGAAAATAATTATTATCATCGCCATTTTGTATCTGACAGTGACACTTTTGAAATCCACGGCAATCCCATATCATTTATTTCGATTACAGAATAGTAGATTCTGTAACAAGGTTAGAATGAAAAATTCGACAAGAGTGGAAAATTCCGAACGCGAGCGAAAGCGAGTGTGAGGAACCACGAGTGTCGAATTTTTTCATTCTGACCGAGTAACAGACTATATTTTCTCCACGATCAAAAAGTATAAATCAAAATTAAATTAAATCTGAACACAAGTTATTTGTTGACATATTTGTATTACATTGTATTAATATTTATAGTGCTGTGGTACACTTACCGAAATTAAAATCTGGTGCATTGGTGTTTTTTCATAATTTGCAATTTCAGATATTATTAAATTCTATATTTACTTCACTTGATTTTTCACTCATTATTTTGTTTAAATTAAAACTTGTTTGAAAATAATTATTACCGTCGCCATTTTATATCTGACAGTGACACTTTTGAAATCCATGGCAATCGATATTGTTTAATTCGATTACAGAAAATTCATTCTTTACCTTGATAAAGAATGAAAATACATGCAAAATGCATAAGAGGCAAGTATTATAGAATAAATATTCAGACTCTAGAGTGTGAATGTTTACATTCTATTATTAAAAATGATTTCAGAATTCATACATTCAGTAATGGTCGTGGAGAAAATCCATTCTTTATCAAGGTAAAATACATGCAAAATACATAAGAAGCAAGTGTTTTAGAATAAATATTCAGACTCTAGAGTGTGAATGTTTACATTCTATTATTAAAATGATTTTGGAATTCATACATTCAATAATGGTCGTGGAGAAAAACAAGTTCAATAGCAGTATAACTAAAGGTGAGAATGGGAATGCAATAAATGAATACATGTAATTAACAGGAAAGTGAGACAAGAGGGGAGAAGTGGAAATGGGAAATATTAAAATTAATTAAATTATATTTTTTTTACTAAATTTTGTAAAATTTAAAATATAAAGATTGAGATTTATGATTGGATATTTAGATGGCATTAAGATAACATGTATTATATTTGGACCTTAATTTTTAATAATTATTTCATCTTCAAGAATAGTTTTTATGTAGCAAATTATTGTTATAAGTTTTTAATAGTTTTTTACACAGTTTTAGAAATTTGTGTTATGATTCTAAAAAAGTCTATTTAAAAATTTATTTGACTAAATCTAATCATTAAATATTACTTATATTGCCAATAAATAAATTTATTGTTTCTAACCAAGTAGGAATCCCATTTTCACTTCGTTTTTTTTGAGTATAATTCTAATGAAAGTGCACGAGGAAAAGGAAGGCGGAATAGCTCGTACTAAGCGTCACGTTTTCGATCTTGTGACCTTTTAACTGCTCGACTATTACCTTAAAAGCATAAATTTGATTTACGTTCTCTTCCATAATGCGCTACCAGCATCCCGCTGTCCATTTTCTATTAAATTATCGGGTTATTTCAGGCAGGACATGTAGCCACAACCAGTTTATATTCGATATAAATTTTGTAAAGGTTTATTGGAAAGTTCAATGTGAGATGAATTCCAACTTAGAAATCATTTTATTCAAAAAATTTTTAGATGTCATTGTAATTCTCTAAATTAGCAAAACGAGTTTTAAAAGTCAATTTATACATTTATCGAATACCCGACTCGTGTGTCTAAGAGATCATCCAACAAATCAAATTCTACATCACTCCCAGAAAGTTCCAACATTAATTTTAAATCTAACAAGAGATATTCTTGTCACAAACCGACCAAAACAGAACCGGCAGCGGCTCAAACTTTAGAGTTGGAAGTTGTGCGCTTACAGACAGACGAAAATCTATAACTAATGCAACTGACAGGTGTGAACTGGATTTTCTGAGGAAAACTTCATGAAAATTTCAAGAGAATTATTAAATTGTGATAGACTCATCTCGAGAAGATCGTTCAAAATTCTCTTTGATGTCAGAGGAAGTTGTATTTTCGGAAAAGTTTTAAGTAGTATCCAATAGGTCTGTTAGCTTTGGTGAATGTCATTATTTAAATTATGTTTGTTATTTAATTGTAAATTCGGTTTCGAAACAAGTAAAACTATTCAAAGAAGAACAAATAATAAATTGTACTCAAAATTATGTTGACCCTAAACACTTTCAATAGTTTAAATTTAAATTCGTCCAATATGTAAAATTCTTAACAAGACGAACAATTAAAAATCGATAATTTTAAATAGTATATATGGTTATTAATGACGTAAACACTACTTCAGAAAATAAATATTATTCCATTACATTTATTCTTGATTTGTGCTTTTATGTAAGTGTCCATATCTCTCTACTATACAGGGTGTCCAGAGATGAAACCGTCAAAACTTAGGGGGTTATAGGGACTGCCAATATGATTGCAGAAAGCCATATACAAATGTCCAAAACCGTTTCGTTACTGATATACAGTGTGATTTGTGAATTTAGATAAAAAATAAAGGGATAACCCGATTTGATTTAAATTTGGTACATGAATTAAACTAAACGGCCTTAATAAGTAGCCCTTTGAACGAAACCAATATCAGGACCGGAATATTCTTTTTGTTCCATCTTAAGTTCTTGTAAGAATAACTCACCCTGTATAATGATTCTCAAAAATCTGAGCTCAGATTCGAAATCTACGGAAAAAATCCTACAGGAACTTGTTAAAAAAGTTTCTGGAACCATTTCAGTTATTCCGTAATAAATTATGATGTTAAATGTTTTCACTCGAGAAATTAATTTTCGGATAAAGTACCATCAAAAATGGGTTAATATAATAAAAAATTACAAAAAAAAGACATAAATATTGTTATTTTCTTTAATTAGTTCGTAGTGAAATTTTATAAAATACTCTCATTACCCAAAAAAAGTGAAGAATAAATCCGTATCAGCAGCTTACAATTTTTGTCTAAATACAGTAGGCTTGTGTCAAGTGTCAAATCCCTATTTTCAAAAAATTATTGTGCGTTGTGTTGTACTTTCATAAATTCAAAATTAGTAAGCAAATATAAATTATAAAAAATTCAGTACAGTCTTTTTTGAACAAATTCCTATCCGCTTTTTTTAGCAGATTTTGAATCTGCGATCAGAATATTGATAATTATTATACTAGAACAGTTATTCTTACAAGAAATGACTCATTCCGGTCCTGATACGAATTTATTTTTTCGTCTTTTCTTGGGTTATGAAAGTATTTTATAAAATTTTACTACGAAATAATTAAAAAAAATAACAATATTTATGTCTTGGTTTTGTAATTTTTTATTATATTAACCCATTTTTGATGGTATTTTATACAAAAATTAATTTCTCGAATGAAAAAATTGAAAATAATAATTTATTACGGAATAAATGAAATGGTGCCAGAAACTTTTTTAACGAGTTCCTGTACGTTCCTGTCGTAGATGTCGAATTTGAGCTCAGATTTTTGATAATCATTATACAGGGTGAGTTATACTTACAAGAACTTAAGATGGAAGAAAAAGAATATTCCGGTCCTGATATTGGATTAGTTCAAAGGGCTACTTATTAAGGCAATTTAGTTTAATTCATGTACCAAATTTAAACCAAATCGGGTATTTAATATGGCGGATTGAATTTTTTGTCTAAATTCACAAATCACACTGTATATCAGTAACAAAGCAATTTTGGACATTTGTATATGACTTTTTGCAATCATATTAACAGTCTCTATAACCCCCTAAGTTTTGTCGGTTTCATCTCTGGACACCCTGTATAATTATGGTTGAATTTTCTATTTCTATTTGTTTATCCTTTGGAATCTGTAGGAATATCTCTTTTATATTATTACAAAATTTTCAGGCTTTCTCCATTCTTATTCCTTATCTATTATTCCATTCTTTTCTAGAAAGATGTCTAAATAATTAAAAAATTCAACCTATTGTATCTTTTCCTCTCTTAATTTTATTCTGTACTACGGGGTTTTCTTCTCTTGTAATTTTTAATATATTTATTTTCTTAACAGTTATCTCTATAAATCCAAAATGTTATCCACGTCTCGTATATGGTCAATAGATGAGGATGTAATAATACATACCCAGGTCGTATGTAGTTTTACAATTATTTCTTTTTATCAAGTAAATGTAAGAAAAAAGATATTTAAAAACTAATGTATTTTAATCTTAAAGAAAAACGTAACACTATAAAATATTTAAGCAACCACCACAAATAGATTTTTAGAACATTACGGGCACTTTATACTGAATTTCATGTTTCTTCATATTTGATAGTTTCAAAATTAGTTCACAAAGGAAAATAACTAGCTAACAATCCAGAAAATCAGACGACCTACATATATCTTTATGGATATTCAATGTTAATCAAAACTGCAGAAGGATCTGAAGTCATAGCACCAAAATAGTATAAATATAGAGATTCCACAATAGAGAGTCTCCCTTCTAACGAAATATATCAAGGAACTAATATACCCACAATAATTTCTAGGTTCAAGAAGTTCCCAAGAGGATACGTCGGGAGAAGATTGGACAGTACCTGTAGTGCCTGATTTTTCGTTGGTGCACTTCACTACATGCGAACCTTGTTGTTTTGGTAATATTTGTTCAAATTGACTTTTATGATCATTCGTTTTGTTTGACACTGTTTTTTTTGAGAGATTTTAGGATACAGAGGAGTCAATTCTTTTGGTAAAATGAAACAAAAATCAAGAAGTCAGAGAAACAAGAAAAGAACATCAACATTAACAACAAGAAAAAATCGTTATTTTTTTCACAACCTTTGTCAATCATACCCATATACGTTTACAAAAAATCCCTTTTATTATGTTATAAAAAAATAAATAAAAATTTCTTTAACAAGATTAATCGTTATGCAATGCATCGTATGTTTATAATATCATGGTAGTCTCCGAGGTAGATCAGGCAACTACCATAGTACCAACATCCACGCGCTCTTAGAATCAGATAAGCTCGACCGACCACCACCGACGCCGAAGAACCGCACACCGGTCTGAGCCTCCCAGGCCGGGAGGCTCGTAAGTGTCATAACAATAACTATCAACAAAATATCTTAAGATATTAACCACTTTTATTATCAGAACAGCTACCACTGTGTCCCTGAAAAGGGTACTGTAACAAAGTTACTTTTTCCGTATTATTTAAAATATATAAATTAAATCGCGCACGGCACTGGAGTAAAGTTAAATTAAAATTGTGAATAAAAGGCCAGTCGTACCAGTTGAACCGTCGCCAGGCAGATGGAGACACTCTCGTCTCTGCTTCTTAGATGCCGAAGTTCGTATCGAGTAGGGCAATTCAAACCGTCGTCGGCAGCTGCAGAGGCAGCGAGAAGCCAGACTTGCTGTGGCCGTCCCAATTCTAACAGCAGTGCAGTCCGTCGACCTTTAGATATAGGTCAAGCTGAAGCCAAGTTCAAGTTGTACCGGAGTCTAGAACCGTCAGTCCGACTACACCACGCCGACTAGCCAATCGTCCGTTACACACCTTTTCTCCGCCGGATTTTGGGTAATAAATAAAAGTTTTATTTAATAATATTTGTTTTGAGATTTAACATCCCAGCAGCTAATACCCAGGTACTTAACCCAGTAGGGCAAGTAAAGTCCGCCCTTCTGGCCACGAGTGATTTTGGTCGATACCATAACGACCCCTGGAGTATTTCTTTCTCCACTGACGCTGCCCGTGCAGTGGCCTTCACACTCTAAACGGAAGGTGGCGCCCGAGGCAATCCGAAACCTGGACTAAGGCGCCAAAGTGACCCGCAACGACCGAAGTGTCGTCGCAGTACAATGAAACACAATTCGAAAAGAACAGATTACCGAGCAGGGTTTAGCAGGTATGCCCCTGACTTTGCTTGCAGAGCGATCAGGGGAGAGCCTTCATGCATAAAAACAAGCGTAAGGTGTGAGGGGTCTTTAAAATATTGCCGCCTCCACAACTCACGAAGAGTCAGTCGAAGCTCATGCACCGTTGGGGTTACTTCTGGTAAGGCAAGTTATCAAGAAATATGGTTGGAATCGAAATGCTATTAGGATCAAAACCGAAAGAAGAGGGTGTAATATTAAATACGAAGTTGAACTAACCAAACCAAATATTTCAATTCATTTACTTACAGAAAGATTTATTATATTTAAATTAACCTGTTATATACGGGTAGCTAATGTACTTGATTAAAGCTAAAAGTTCCTTCTTGCTACAACTATGACCTATAGTATTAAATAAAGCTAGATTGTTAGTTGGACAGTCTAGAAGACCAGTTGTCGACATGATATTTATATATGGGAGTTGCTGAGTACAACGGGAGATACTTTATTAACCTCACTTTGAGAAATCCCTTACGGTGTGGGCCGCCTCTCACTATTCTATAGTATGGTTCTCGATTCAATGCAACGACGATTAGTTCGTTGAATCTCTACCGCTTTATGGTGAGCTCTTGTTGGACCCGCGGTTTGTATATACCATAGATCTTTCACCCTTTCGGTGGAATTCTCACTACGAGTCCTGTGTAGACGCCTGTTTTTCCGACTCTTTCCCCTCAGGTAGGGTTCTCTAGTGTGACCTGTCCTAGGTATGATATTTCCTCTGCTCTCGGTGGAAAAGGGTCGCTCGCTTACTGCTTATTATTATCGGTTTTGTATGACCTATGACGGCACTTGATCCGATCACTTCCTGCTCTTATAGTGGGGGGTTCTTGAGCTGTAGGGATATCGACTGCATTCGTACCAGTTTTCACTGGTAAACGTTTGAAACCCGACGTCCATAGTAATGAACAGTATACGTTTCATATTAATAAGGTCATGATTTAGCTGTTGGCCATATTATATAACAGGAAGTACGTAAATTAAGTGAATAGAATAAACATCAATAACCTTGTTAGGGAAATTAAAGTTTATTAGTTGATTACTGTAATTTTATATGTTAATAAACAAATATGTTAAATTTAAAAATTTTATTTCATGATCCTTCTCCTTTGATAGTACGTTGTATCCAAATATTAAAACTATATTACATAATATGAAGGAGCTCTCTATATAATCACTAGATAATCAAAATAATCCAAAATTAAACGGTTTAAAAAATAGAAATTATTCCTTTTTCTAAAGATGACTCGGTCTGGGCTTAGAACATCATAAGGTAATGAAACTCTTAGTTACTCAAGGCTCACAATATATTTATGATAATTTTAGTGAAAGTAAAGTTCACATTTATTCTCCACTTTTACCTGTTAACATCAGCAGGTTTCATCCTATAAATTGTAATTTTGGAACATGTAATTCCTTTAAAAGTTTTTTACAAACATCACCCGTTGATTTATTATCCAGAAACACCGCACTCACTGAAGTAATGCTATCCCTCCCTCTTCGTTCCTTTTAATATTTATTTCCTTTTCTAGTAGCACGGCAATGCCACTTAATTTTAATCTTAATGTTATTTTTAATCTAAGTCTTCAATGACTAGCACTTTACGTTTCTCCCCCATTTTTGCAAAGGCCTGATGATGGCGATTGTCGCCGAAACTAGTTGCAAACTTTTCTGTCACTAAAATTATCGTACATATATTGTGGTACTTGACAAGTGTTTCATTACTTCATTTATCTCTATGTTGATTTGGTTTTCTGTATGAGTGCGGTGTAGAACCAATATTTCAATGCCATATATGTAGATTAGATTAGATTAAAAAAGAAGGGACTTTGGGTACCAATACCTCTTCCACCGCAACCTTTTCAGATCTATTGTGGTTTTCCTCTCGATTAGAGAACCTTATCTAGACTTGTCCTAATTATTAGACTCCATAATCTAGTAAGTAGTTCTCCTGTGTAGCATTCCGCTTTAGTCTTTTCTTCACCGTATCGTAGAAGCCTTAGATTAGATAGCGCTTCATAGTTAAAAAATATATGTAGTGCAGTTTCCTCTTCTTCCTAATAAAACCTGCATGTTTATCGAGGCTACAGTGCCCTGTAAGAAGGCCTACTATTATTCTAGTAGTTCTTCTGTTCTGGCTTAGTAGGTACTATGGCGATGGTCCCATGATGAACTCTTTGGCTTGTCTCTGCTCTGGTGAGTTCTTCAACTACTCTTGAAACATATTAGACTTCCATCGATTGATGTATGCCCTGACTATTGTCTTTGCAATGCCGCAGAATGGTTCCAGTCCGATTAGAGATTGTGTTGCCCCTTTTCGTGCCAGTTTATCTGCTTCTTTATTGCCACGGTGCCCTTCACGTCCAGGTATTCAGCCTATTGTCAGTCTGTTTCGACGACCAACCTCTTTTAGGGCCTCCAAGCAGTTCCATATTTTGATCTAACTTGCGTGGAGAATAATGGTTTTAATGCTGCTTGGCTGTTTGTTCTGAAGTATGCCTTGAATTCTTTTCCTCTGACGTCCTTCAGTTTTGGTATTAATACCACCTCTTCATTAATCCATATGATTGATGCCTTAAGCTTTTTCTAGTTTTTGTATTGTATCATTATTTTGTTCATTGGTTTTATGGGTCTTTTTTGTTATCCCTTTTACTCCCAAATAGCAATGTTATTAGACATTTACTGGTTTATTATTAAATTTTATATTTTTACCTCTCGCCCTTCAGATAAGAGAGGTATAGGAATCATGCTAAAAATTGGGTAGTGAGTTTTCAATTGATAAACACGTTTTGGGGTCCCTAGAATACGATTTTAATATTTTCGCGATGATGTCTGTGTGTGTGTGTGTTAGTGTGTGTGTGTTAGTGTGTTAGTGTGTGTGTGTGTGTGTGTGTGTGTATTTGGATGGATGTTGTAGTAACGATAACTCAAAAACTACTGAATAAAAAAATTTGAAATTTTGCATACAGGATTCTGATACCCTAGATTAGATCTGATTAGATTTTGGTGCCAATCGCACAACCGGAAGTGGCAGTTGCTATGGCTAATGACTCCATTATTATACAAAACGGCAATAAAGTTTTACACATATATTTTGTATACCATATAGTTTATTTTCATCTCATTAAAATTTTCGAAACTTTTGCCATTGTTGCCAGATTTACAAAAAAATAATTTTTTTTCATACTTTTTTGTGTCAACCTGTAAATTTTTGATTCAAAAATGGCGAGAGGTCATGTGCTGGCCACATCAGATTTTTAAATTTATATTATGGCTGGTAATTTTCCAATTCGTTTATTTTTTTATTTAAATTATTTATGGCATATATCCATTCCCATATTTTAAAAAATGGTGAATATTTTTCCAAATCCAAAAATCTATTTGAAATAAAATTCTGCCAAATTATAACAAAGGAGGGAAAAAATTTAACGACATTCAAATTCAAAAAGGAAAATCCTTTATTTTGGCAGAAATAACTATTAAAAATATGCAAATCGCAAAAATAAATGAAATATTTTAATTGATTAAATTAAATGTGTAAGCAGTCTATAACTAGCAAAGTAAGGCAAGGCCTAGTTTAAATAAATAAAAACTATATGTGAGACTGATCTGACACGTACGAAGTATCTTCGATATCACCGAAATATCACTTTATCCAAATTGTGACATATAATTGTTTAATGTTAAGAAATATAAATAACCGGATGTTTCGGAGAGAGGGGCTTAATCGTAATTCGAGAGTTGACTCTTTATCAACCGGGAGTCGGTTCTTGATTATCAAATGTAGTATATCGTATACGTATATTTATTATTGTGTTTGTAATGACAGTTAATTAAAAGTAATAAATTAGTAAATGACTAAATTATTACGAAATTAATAAAATTTCAAAAAACTTGAAATTTAATAGATTTATGAAATCCAGTATAAGATGTAGATGTAGAAATTGATGTTATTAGAAGAAGAAAAAGCCCTTCAAAAATCAATATCTAATTTTCTCTTTTTCATAATAATAGGGGAAATTTATGTATAAAAAAATGTTTAGTTTATATAATTTTATTTTTTATCTTGTTTTAACTTGTTTATTGATCCAACTAGCAATTTTTATTATTTTTATTTGCACGTAGGTTATAAAAGTCTCAAAACCGTAAAATAACTTATCGAGTGAAACTACAAATATAAATAATACAAAAAAAAGCGCTTCAAACAAACACAAAAAAAAAGAAAAATTAATGACTGTAAAGGAGATCGGTGATGTGCTGATGTGTTTTAGATTTTATAATGGACATCACATCAGAGAAGTCGGTGTACAGCAAAAAATTGATAACGATGACGGCAAATATCAACAGCAAATTAGGGATCAAGAGGATGTATGTAAACAGAGGCGTAGTAATATAATTTTTCTTTTATTGTTGATTAAATTAAACGGACCAGTTGAGAATGTCAATACAAACCATGTTAATAATATTTAAGCTTATTTTATAGTTTAATAATTGCATAAACTTTATAACATTTTTAACAAATAAGAAAAAAAACAAAATTATTTTTTGTTTTAATAGGCACAAACTATTCGTAATATTTTTTGTATAATTTTTTATTCTTATTACGAATATAAAACTAGAATTTAAAATTTTACACAAATAAGAAACAAATTTCATAAATTTTAAAATTGCCGACCACTTTAACTTTTTAGCCTTAAACAAACTTTCCGTAATACATTTTTTGGTTATTTTTTTTATGTTTAATTTAAATCTTAAATCAGAATTTAAAATTTTACACATAAGAAAAAAATTAAACAAATTTCAAAACTTCCATAACTTTAGTGTTTGAATAAGCACAAACTTTTGGAATACTATTGTTTATTTTTTATGCTGAATCCAAATCTGAAATCAGAATTTTAAATTTTACATAAAAATTAAAAAACAAATTTTGAAACTTCCCACATTTTTTTTGTCTTAAAGGGCATAAACACTTTCCGTATTACAATTATTTTGTTAACTTTTTTATGCATAAAAATTTTACACAAGTAAGAAAAAAAACATACAAATTTTAAAACTCTAGTCCCATATAACTTTTTTTATCTTAAGGGGTTAGGTTAATTAGATAAAATAAATAAAATAGATAAACATGAGTCAATGGTCGCGGGACCTAGACATCGCCTGGGGCGTATAGTAGGGATTTCTCTCTGCCGCATGCAGCTCTACGTCTTGCTTCTTTTGTTTCCATTTTTGGTACACATTCTACGTTTGCAATTTTGTATTTAGCGATCTTTCAATGCAATTGTACAAAATGCTCCCGGTTCGATAACAATTTTTTTTCAAAATCTTGCACCTTGCTACAGGACCCGTATTGCATCATATGCCCAAGATTTAGTAACTCAAAATAGATTCTTTTGGGTAAGACGGTCCACAAAACATGATTACTAGATTCATTTAGATTCAGCGTCTGTCCGTGCAAACATTTATTCAGTAGGTCTGGGTGTGCTAAGTCTCTAAATATTGGCTTTTTTAGACATTATAAAAACTGTAAGGTGGAAATGTTTATATGGTTTGTTCTCTTTGGAAAATACACGCACGACATCATACGCCTCACCCAGCAAAGATATTCAGCTGTATGCTGATGATTATTCGAAATCCCCAAAAAATCTAACTCATCATCTTTAAACATCCTAACTACAGCCTAAAATTAAATCAGTCTCTCATCGAGGGGAGAGGCTCATCCCCTTGGACAAAGTTATCTATTTTGGAGTATGCTTCATGCGTACTGTAAACTGGGCGACTAAAGTCCAAAGAACTCTTGACAGAGTTAGGAGATGGACCTCCATCATGACACTAATTACTTTTAGATTAAAGGACTTACAACGAAGATTTGTCGGGAAAAGAATGGGCAGATCCAACACACACGCCTAGGAAATAGTACGAACAAAATTTGTAGTTGACAGGAACAGAAAATCACTACCAAGAATACTACTAAAGAGATTCACTCGACGCAATCTGAGGATTTTACATAAATCAAAAGATCTTCCGGACGAGCTCCTAGATCTCATAGAGGATGCACCCCTATGCATCATATGAGCTTCTCACTACCGACACCCATGGATGGGAAGCTCGTCAGTATCAAAAAAATAATCACATCAGTCAAATATCTTTAGTTAGTCGCCTACTGCAAACAAGCAATTGATTATTGGATGCTAATGTCCACCACTTGGACTGGAGAAGTACGAACATAAATAAAAGGAGGTTCTGCCGTAGTATAACAGATCTAACTGCGGGAACAAGACTCAAGATCCTCTCTAATGATGCAAATCAAGAGGTATGGTCGATAAAACGATTGGACGGCTGTTTTACTGACTCCAAAAGGCAGACGTTAGACATCCACATGCGGAATCACTTCCCAGGTAGTCTGCTTCTGGAGGATCGCCCGCAACCCGTTCCACTTCCACCTGTCCCGTCTATACGACTAACTAAGGAAGACTGGAGGTTTGCATCTGAGGTGGTCACTTCACAGTCAACATTATGGGCGTTGAAGTCCTTCTCCCCATACAAATCACCAGAAGAAGATGGTAATTTTTCTGCCCTGTTGCAATCAGAATAGATTGCTGGTTTCATTAGATTCACATCCTTTTCTGTTTTCCGTCGAATAGCGAGACCATAATACTTTTGCATTTTTACATGCTGTCGAAAACTTCAGGAAAAATTTTACTATCACCATCCACCAAGTAATAACCGTATCTAACATTCTTTTAATTAGAACGTCCAAAGATAGGCTTGTAATTATTTTATTTTCTAATTCATATTCCAGAAACGCGATCAAAATACTAAATATGTATTTACTATAATAAAATCTCAAAAATACATAAAAACCAGAGTTAAAATTATAATTACTTTGATTGAAAACTTGTTGTTGAATAATTCCATTACTTCTTAATTTTTCCTCAGCTAGTAAAGTCTCCAAGGAAAAAAACAATAAATTGGTTTAACGAAAAATAACTGCCAATAACCGCGAACAACTAAAAATTTATAAACACTGAGAACAATTGACTTGAAGTCAAAATTAAATGTCCATTAGTAAAGTCACTAAAAATATGTAGGGAAAAAGTCCCTACAAGATTTAGACCCTTTTACCTCTAAGTATATTAATATCTAATATTTTACCTGTATCAAAGCGGGAGGCGTAAACAATTTCATTTTTGGAAGAAAAACTTCTTTTTTGCCAAGTTCTATCCAGGACAACAGTAAAATCATAGAAACCCTCATTCAACGCTAAACCTTCATCAATTACCTTATTCATGGAGGATTTTTCTACCTCTTCTGCAGTGCCTCCTAATAAGTTTACATATTGTACCAATTTATTGGGAGGAGGTCATGTATTTAAAACGGGACAAAGAGTTCTTGATGCCAATACATCGGGGACTATGAATTAGCCTCGTTTTTATGCCATACAATTTTCCTTTTTCGTCACTAACAGAAACTGTTTCTCTGAATTTTTATATTCTATCGTAGAATTGCTCGTCTCACAAGTAACTTAATCAGAAACTTAGTCCTCAATATAATGAAGAGAAATAGCTACAGTTTTTTTGGCTGAGAATAAGCATATTATTTTAGTGATATCATACTTCTGTATATTTGGTACTTTGAAGTGGAACAGAAGTATATCAATGTGTAAAAAAATTAAACAATTTTCTACACATTGATGTACTCCTTTTCCTCTTCAAATTGTTTAATGTGTACTCTTGATCATCCAGTCTGTTTATTATTTGAGTTATTGTCAAAAACACAAAAATACCTTTCAAATTTACTACTTGATATTGAATATTATGCAGATTATTCTTGTGAAACTGATTGGCCGAAGTCATTAGCACATAAGATTGACTCTCTTTAACCCTCCTTTTCTTCCACCCCATAAGATTTTTTAAATGAAAATAAAAATAATAAAACATAAAACAAAATTTCAAAACAAAAAATTTCAAACCAAAATCATAAACATCAACAAAAGATTTTTGACAGTCGGCTGTCTTTTAACATTTATTTTGTAATCTTGTCACACTTGATTTTAAAAACAAGAATAAATCATCTACTATCAGATATTTAATGGAGTCAAATAAATAAAATAAGATCTATTGAAAACTCATTACACAATTTTTAGCATGATTACAATAGTTCTCTTATCTGAGGGAAAAAATGCAAAATAAAAAATGTGTACCTCTCACGATACCCATTAATTAATGAGACGTGATGTGTACTTTTTAAGGCGCGCTCTTTAGTCATAATCTCTAATTAAGATGATCGCTCGTGGAATAAGATTATGATTAAAGCCATCACGTACTGCGACTTGGCTACCCGCAGAAGTTCATCGGACAAATAATTTTTGCAACTTCTTCTCTACCGAGAGATCGTCACCCTTGCGAATCGGTCAGCGGCATGCATAAACGTAGATAGTTCAGGGAGAAAAGGGAACATATTTTATTATTTTTATAAGGATAGAAAAACTATGATTCAAAAGTATTTTTTTAAATACCAAATATACAAAGCTAAATAAGTAATATGGTACAAATCACATAACATTAAAAATTAAATATAGCAGAAAAAAAAAATAGAAAGTAGTTGGTACACAGTGAAGAAGAGTAAATTTAATAACGAATTAGATAATGTAAAACAGGTTCTCCGGTATATTGATAATCAGATGTCTTATAGACGAATTAAAAAATATGAAATATTAGGTGAAACTTAAGTTTATTAAACAAACTGGTAATTGAAATAAAGTATAACGAAAATCCGAAAGTAATACAAACAAAAAAAATTTAAATATCTAATAAAAGACTCAATGTAAATTAAAACAACCCATATTAACTTCTAAACGAGATGCTGTTTAAATTTTTTATTCAGGATATTTTTTAAAAGCGATTGGGGAAAATGGCAAATATATTGAATTATAAGGTCAAGTTCAACCTGAAAGATTTAAATGAAACATAGATGAGAAGTGTTAAGTAAAATAAAAGGTTTACTTTACCACTTTACTATAATTCTAACACTAAAATTGACCTTTTTCTATCTATACAGGGACAAACATTTTGGTCTACGATTTTTTACATCAAACTGGACATCCTGTAGCATAAGCTTTTAAAATGTTTTACATATCTCTCATAATTTAAGTAAAAAAGCCATTTGTAAATATTTCGTTTTTTTGTAAATATTTCGTAACATATGATAAACGAATTACTTCAGTGATCCTAATAAAAAACAAGTCAGAAGCGCCTGCAGCAGGCACGTGACTACTTCAAAACAAAAATGCAATTATCTCATAAACCATAAAATATATCTGAAATCTGTTTTCAAATATCGATTCAGCATTAAATTTTACGTCTGAATGCTATTTTTGAAACCGGTAGTATCACTTCCGGTTCTGGTTTGTAAAACAAGTTTTGAAACCGGAAGTCATAAAAATCTGAAAATCTGTTTGGGAGCTATTCAACGTATGCTGAGTTTATTATCATTGACCTTTTGTCTCGATCGCTTTCGTTTTTGAGTTATAAATGTGGACGAATGTGCAGACGGACAGACAGACAGAGCGGTATTATAAGAATTCTCCTTTAGGGTTCAAAAGTCTAACAAGCGAAAAACAGCAATATTTTTGCTGTTTTCGAAACCTCAAAGTTACAAAAATAAATTTCTTTGTATATACCTTATAATAGTAGATTCTGTAACAAGGTTAGAATGAAAAATTCGACACGAGTGGAAAATTCCGAACGCGAGCGTCAGCGAGTGTGAGGAACCACGAGTGTCGAATTTTTTCATTCTAACCGAGTAACAGACTATATTTTCTCCACGACCAAAAATTATGAATCAAAATTAAATTAAATCTGAACACAAGTTATTTGTTGACATATTTGTATTACATTGTAGTAATATTTATAGTGTTATGGTACACTTACCGAAATTAAAATCTGGTGCATTGATGTTTTTTCATAATTTGCAATTTTAGATATTATTAAATTCTATATCTACTTCACTTGATTTTTTACTCATTATTTTGTTTAAATTAAAACTTGTTTGAAAATAATTATTTTCGTCGCCGTTTTGTATCTGACACTGAAACCTTTGAAATCCATGGCAATCCCATATCGTTTATTTCGATTACAGAAAATCCATTCTTTACCTTGATAAAGAATGAAAATACATGCAAAATACATAAGAAGCAAGTGTTTTAGAATAAATATTCATACTCTAGAGGGTGAATGTTTACATTCTATTATTAAAAATGATCTCGGAATTCATACATTCAATAATGGTCGTGGAGAAAATACAGTATATATGGTATAAGTAGCGGGAAGGTAAATATAGATGAAAGATTAATATCGCTTTTGGGGTTATTAAGGATGCTGAATCGATTGTAGTTGTCCGTATGTCTATCGTTCTTTAGATGAATCAGGCTAACAGACGGACGGACGGACAAAACCGTTTTATAAGAGTTTTTTCTTCGAAACCTCTAAAAGGTTCTTTTAATTTCAAGGTACATAATAACTGAAAATGATTTTTAAATAGTCAATTGATTCATTCACGCTAGACATGTGCTCTAAATACTTTCTTATAGTACTTGACTATAGACAACCTGTATTACAGGTAGGAGACCTTTTGGTTTTCTAAATATTTTACTATTTAAATCTTATAAAATTATCGAAACGCCACCTTACCAATATCGTTAATTAGGTTTCCATTTTGTTTTAAGACGGGATTAGTACCATTTTTTGGTAGCGAAATTTGGTATTTTTACACGTGTTAATATATGCTGTCTTGTCGAGGGTTTCTTTATTACTTTGTTTTTTTCTAAATTTTAATATAATTTCACGTAAGGTTGTCTTTTCTTTATAGATTTGACATGCCCTCTTAGGCACGCCTATTTTTTGGGCACTTTTCAAGCCATGCCTTCTACGGTATTTTTTCGTTCGTGAAGAACATTTCCACTCTTTGAGACTCTTCAGTTGATGATGAAAATTTTTTTTCAAGCCATGCCTTCTACGGTATTTTTTCGTTCGTGAAGAACATTTCCACTCTTCGAGACTCTTCAGTTGATGATGAAAATTTTTATTCAATCTACGAGGTTTTTCTTTTTTGTTGGCTGTACGATGCAGATGGTTACAAAAACCTTTTTGTAAGTGTGAGGAATAAGTACTGCTGTTGTTTATTTTGGCTTTGCTCGGCCCGAGGGTATTTTCTCCCGTTTGTTTCCTTGAACTTCGCTGAAGAAAGGACAACACCATCGAATTGGAACTCCTGGCTATTTTGTATAAAAAAACCAGATCTAAATTCAGAGGTATCTAATTCAGTGCAAGAATTTAGTACAAGGTAGATGTAAAATCATATATATTTTTTTATTTTTTTGGGCTATCTTTCAAAATTTAAACTTTAAATTTAATTTTTTATACATATTTGGTTATAATGTGGACAGTAGATTACTACTTTTTGAGTTATGAATAATCCTTAATCAACTATTGACAAGTTTTTTTAGGTTGGTTTTTACAAATATCATATTTAGAGGTCATACGATTATCCTGGTTTAATTTCGTTTATCATGTTATTTAAGTATAAATATTTTCGCAGGTAACTTAACAGTATTTTGTGAATATAAATTTTGGGGTAAGTTCTCATTGTGAGATGGTTTTTAATTTTTAAGTAAGATATTTACTGCGATTTAAAATAACTTGACCAGTAGCATTGTGACATTTTTACCACAAAAAGAATCGTTAAGTGGCATTATTTATTTTCCTGATTTATTTTTACCAAACTAAGTGTGAATTATTTTTAAATTTCAAAAACCACCAACCAGAAATACATTTTTTTTAGCGTCACAAAATTATATATTAAAGATTTACCGATACTAAACTTTGTTTGGATTCATCTAAGTTTATTAATTTTTACACAAATCAAAAATATTTGCTGACTGACATAATATTATGTTTTCAAAAATATTTTAAAGAACTTTAAAAAATTTAAGCAAAATAAATGAAATTAAAATACTTAGAAAAGAACCAAGTAGATACTAAATCTCGATAGATGATTTATATTTACACCAACAAAATTACTTCCTTTACTTCATCATCTACTGTTAACAGGAAGAACATTACTTTCCTTTTTCTGAAATTATTATCCTCATAAAACGAGTCTTATGTTTCGAAAATAAAAGCAAATAAAGCGAATGGTGAATGATCTTTTACTTCGTTTCGTACGTACCTACGGTTGCGTTTATTTTTTACCCCTTAACAAAACACTGCGGAATATAGAGTGAAACAAAGAAAAATATTAAATCTGATCGTAATGAAGATTGATGTCGGGTTATTGTTGGGATTTATAGCGGTATTTTTTTGTTTTGGTTTTTTTCGTTTTATTTTTATTCTAGTACAAAATGTGTAAATTTGTTTGTTTGCTACATATTGAACGTTACTAGATATATAATTTAAAAATAATAATGGACTTTGTTTAATGTTTAAAATTATAATGTGTGATATAAATTAAAACGTATTTTGATTATTTTTAAAACTGCTGTTGATTTTATAATTAAACATTTATAGGTAGTTTAAATGGTCAATTAAATAATAATACGGTTTGGAAATCTAGATAACTAAGAACAAGCAATATCTTTGCTCGTGGATGAACAATTTTTTTTTTAGTATTAAATTACCAAAATATCAAATCTTCTCAAAGAATGAATCAAGCATTCAAATTTTATATTACCTCTTCATATCCATATCCATGGTGACCCGTCAAATGCGCCCCGACAATATAAAATATAAAATTATTAAAATTAAATGAAAATAAACTGCTTGTTTAGCTCCCTACTGCAATCTTTTCCTCTGTCGACCTCTGTTTCTCTTTTTCGTACATATTAGTCTGAATACTCTTCTTGTTAAATTTTTTCTATTCCTTTTTTTTTACGTGTACGAACCACCATTAAATCTTCTTCTATGATTTATTGACTTTACTTTCAAATTTTCTGTTTTTTATTCCTTACTTTTGTCCAGTTTGGTTTCATTTTCTTTTTTTTATAAACCTACTTTCTATGGCGTCCAATTTTTGTTTACTTTTTTCTGTCAGCGTCTACGTCTACTACTTTCTAATGTCTTTTTATTTTTACCCTGTTTGGTATTTCTTTTTTTACTAAGGAATATTTGCTTCTTGTTACTATTTCTGATTTTTACTTCTTGTGTTACCTCTAGAGACTTATATTTCTTCGTTTGATGTAATTTTTGCCTTTTTAGGGTTCCGTACCCCAAAGGGTCGAGGAACCCTATTGCTTCACTCGCGTGTCCGTCCGTCCGTCCGTCTGCCACACCGGTCTAGTAGCTAAACCGTTGAAGCTAGAGTATTCAAATTTTAACAGTATATGCGTCTTGTTGACCCAATTCCATATAAATTATAAAAAATATTTTTAAATATTTTCAAGGAAGGCTCCCATACAGCTAAAAGGGGGCGCTGAAAAAAAAATTTGGCCTACCCTATCAAATGAGGTATCGTTGAAAATAGCTCATTGAGTAGATAAAAGCTATATTTTTGTTTTAAAAAATATTGCAAAACGTAGGCATGAGAAGCCGCCAAAGTCAGCATTTTTTACAAAATTTTGTTCCGAAGTATTTTTTTAACTTTCCATTGACCTATGAACATGAAATTTGGTGATAATATTTATTGTTACGTATATTTGACCAACAAATACCAATATATTAATAAATATGATTTTTTCATTAATATTCCCTCATTTTTAGGGTTCCGTATCTTTGTATTTATGCGAATTGTGATATTCGATATTTTATTATTTTTATCCATGCATATTAGTTTTATTAAAAAACGCATTTTTCATCTTATAATTTTTTTTTATCTTTGTCGGTTACGCTGATATTAACAAATTTGTTCGTTGCATTTCAAAATTTGTTAATATATCTAAGTGTATATGCGGATTGTGATATTCATATTTTTTTCTTCGTCGAACACACATGCGACAGGTTATTTTTCTATTCACTTCTTTAAATCTTTTTACTAAGTATTTTTGACTTATTAGTTCGATCAAAATTTTAAAGTTCTTTAATAAACATGCCTCTGCACACTGGCTTATATTCTACATTTGGTACGGAACCCTAAATGTGCGAAGCCCGACACGCACTTGACCGATTTTTAAGTTTATACCATGGTGTTGTGGAATTTCGAATTATCATTGTATTCATCTTATTTTTATGTATTTTTTAGTCAATTTATATATATTTCCAGGTTTTCATTTGACATTTTTCGGTCTTTGGCAAATATTACCATATAATCTGCATAACAGACTTCATATTGTTTAACTGTTTGTTTTGCCTTTTTTATGGCTTCGTCGATAACCAGTTTCTGTAAGGGGTACCGATTTTTTTCGTTAACGAGTTATTCATTTGTTAGTTTCCGTCAGTGACTTATATTCCATAATCTGAAGCACACATACATACAGATAAATGTAGCGCGTTAATACAAAATTAATTAGAGGGAGAGGAAAAATAACTGCGGGATTTTTCAAGGCTATGGCCCGTTTCCGTCAGTGGAAGATAGTCCGACATCGGACTTTGTATTATTACAAGACACACATATCAAGATATAATAATAATACTTTAGTTTTAGGGTTAAAAAATGAGAGTTAGTTGCCCAAAACAATTAAAATTGTAATAAATCAAAATATTAAAAGCATTATGTTTAAATTAGAAAAACGCCAAACGCGCTACCTTTATTTGTATGAGTTAGACTAAGGACTATTCGTCACTGACGGAAAACTGACAAATGGATAACTCAACGAAAAGACTTCGATAAACTTACAGACTTCTACCTCAAAATACATGCTTGCTTTACCCATACTGCGATTTTAAATATTTATGACCTCTATCGTTTCGTTTTAACATAATGTTTGGTCTTTTGATATAAGCTTTTTATTCTTTTTTTGGAGCAGTCCATTTTCTAAAATTCTCCAGATGTCTTGTCTTCTTCCCTTACCAAAGAGTTTCTCTAGATAGATGAAATAAACGTGTACATTATTTCCTTTAATCCCTGCTTTTTCGTCACCTTTCGTAAAATAAATATCCCATCCTTCGTCCCTCCGTTTCATGTTACGTTTTCTTGTGCCACACTGTATTTTCATTCTTCCTCTACTCTGTATATTTTATAGTTTCATGTTCGCTTGATTTTAATATCAGAAATAGACTTGTATATCTCTATATTGCCAGTGTTTTCTACTGAAGATTTCCTTCTTGTTTTTTTTTTGGCTTTTTGGTCTTTTCCTGCTGGTTCTAACGTCAGAGACGGTTGTTTTTCTTCTGGACAGTCAAGTTTGCCGGGTCCAAGAAGTCTTTTTTTTTCTCCTGGACAACTGAGGACGGAACAGTTTACATCTATAACAACAAGACCCTCAATCTACCTTAAAGAAGCTAAGTTTTATTTTATTGAAGAAAAAAAAGTAAAATCTCTGATTTATCGCTAAATAAACAAATATAACGTTTCATTTGAGTTTAATTTAGTTAATTCTCCAAAAAAAAGAAAGGACGGATTTTGAAATCAGAGTTTTTTGTCAATTGTTTCTAATCACACCAAAAAATCAACTGACTGGTGTCCAAAATTTTTGTATTTAATATTTTTCTTCTGACATATTTCAAATACTATTCGTGGAACGAACCCATAATATAATTTGAGCTTAATCACTTCAATTATCTTTTACCTCTATTTTTTATGGTTTCATTCAGTCTACGGCTAAGAGGGGCGGAACCTGGTGCAGAGTTCCAGTGAACACTTAAAATTAGCTCCGACTTGAACATTTAACTTTCAAATAGTGTGACAGTATGGGAAATTGGATATGTCGGACACTGGCAAGTACAGAGTACATCCAGTGGTGGCTAAAGCCACACAGGATATTGAGCTGGCAGGGGATCTCTAGCCGGCTTAATAGTGAACATTATTAATGCCTTTCGGAATCGCGGATAAACGCCATCTCCACGGTTACCTCAACCAAAGAAAGGGTTGGAAAGAAAAACAAAATGTTCTCAGATTTAGCAGTACTTTGTACATCTCATGTCAGTGATATATCACTTAAAGCGGTTAAAGAAATCATGACAAAAATAAGAAATGCGTCTTGTGTGGACAAAGCCAAAAGCGGTGTAATAACAAAAGAAAAAGTCACGGCAAAAATATCGGTTTATGGCAAACAAGTCAACTATCATTAATCCAATAAATTGTGAAGGGAATATCAAAGCGTTAGAAGGTGTACACTTCGCCAACAACATCAGGGACAACAGCCAGATAAGATCTTGGCACATGGCGTTAATGCTATAAAGAGCACTGACTCTAATATCGATCAGAATAAAATCAACAAAGCAGTTCTAAAAAGGTTGCCTACAGTAAAAATCGATATTGGGCGCTCCAGTAGCAGCTACGAGGTGGAATAGATCATGAATATAATCAAAGATGAATATGAAGATATTTGAAGAAGACGAATTGGAGATCAAGCACAAATTTGGGAGTGAAGGAAAACATTACAATCAATGGGGGCTTGAAGTTTCCCAAAATTTTAGGAAAAATCTGTTACAAATAGAGAAATTTTATCTGGGTTAGTCGTCATATGTGATTAGAGACTACATAGATGTATTAAATGTCAGAAATTTATAACTAGATTGTTGGAGTGACACCGTGCGTGCAGTCACTGTGCTGAAAAACAGCTTTCGAACAGGTCTCGAACAGGTCAAAAACAGCTTTCGAACAGGTCCAAAACAGCTTTTGAACAGCTCGAGCAGGTCCAAAACAGGTCCAAAACAGTTTTTGAACAGCTCGAACAGGTCCAGCTTTTGATCAGGTATTGCGCAGAGTCAACCGAGTTTAAAACCCCTACGCGAGCTCGAATGAGCCGAAATTGCCAGAACGGACCTTGGCGATTTCTTATGGGATTTAACATGGGGAAATAGCTAGAATTCCTGTAGTACATTTACTGATGATTCCTATAAGGATGAAATATGTATGGTAATGGTCGGAGTGTATAGGTTCAAAAACTTTCTCTGTTTTTGATATGTATTATACTATTTATTATCGATTCTTATTTTATAACGCGATCGGTAGTTGTCTATTAATGTTTTACACTCGTTTAATCGATTATTGTTTCCATAAATCTTTGCTTTGGTCTCAAAACTTTTTTTCAATGTGCAGCTGCAATTTTCATTCAAAAATCTAAAAAATTTACACTTTTACAACATTTTTTCCATAGTAGCGTTTTGATGTCAGTAGAATTAAAAAAATTAGATATATCATTTAATGATTTTGAGTGATTTTTGTCAGTTTACTGCCAAAATTTTTAATTAAAAAATAAAAAAAATACACTTGACATTATTTATCTAATTGTAACTTCCTCTATATTATGTTTAACAAAAATGAAATGGAAATTATACTCCATATTACGAGAAAATATTATCTCCATTTCCACTACAAGATTATTCTTTCTTTCTTATTTCTACAATATTGTTGGTAGTTTTACAATTTTAACTATTTATAAAATATTCTCTGTATTATAGAGGACATCACAAAATCAGTAAACATTAATCCGTATTTTCATTAAATATTATCGGCGAAATTATAATTACATTATTTAAATATTCATAGTTTTTAGAATGACATTTTATCCTTGCATAACATAATTATGTGAAATAAAATTAATGTTGAATATGATAAAACCAACTAGTTTTGAATATTACCATTTATGTTATTTTATACATAGTCTTTTCAGAAATATAAGAACCTGGTTTAATTTATCAATTAAATATTAATTTTAAACAATTCTATAATTAGCTTAGTACAATTAGCGTGTTATTGAGATTAGATATAATCTTTTAAATGGGCATAAGTAATTAGAATAAAATAGGTTATAAATATATGAACCAGACTTTAAATATATTTAAATAAAAATACCATTAGTATTTAACGTTGTGGAACACATCGATTATTTTAACCAACTAGATAAAGCCTCAAGGACTTGCCATTATTGCCATTATTACGTAATAATTAGTATGAAAAAAAGATATAAATATTGCATAATACAGCAATCAAAAAACACCTTCTCCGACACTGTTTATAATATTTGCATTTACATTTACCGCGGTTAAATGAAGAAAACAAAAACCAAGAAGATGAAGACAAGATTTCTATCGCGACAAGTACGAAACAAGAAAAAAACTGGAATAAGTAGTAACATAAAAATTATCACCGGTACCAGTATTTCTAGTTCTGTCCGACTTGCAGGCCAATGTGACTGTTATCGTTAATAAATTATTTTCAAGCAATGACTTTGTGTACATATGAATATGTAATAAAAATTATAGTTCGTTCAGAGATGTAAAAACTTGTTTTTAAATTGCTACAATTTTTGTACGGTTTGTTTAGAGCTACGGTAATCCGTATTAAATTAATAAAATTCGTACAGATTTTTAGCATTAAAATTATTTAAAAAAATAAATAAATTTATTATATCTTAATTTTCTACGAATCCGTGTTTTCGATTTAATAATCTAATCTGGTTACAAATATTTATTTATTTATTAAGAATTCCACTATTTTCAAGAATATTATTTTCCTAGAGGTCAGACATGACAGCAAATATAAGACATAAAAATGTGTAAAATTCAAATTAGAGAATTTATTGATTTAAGTTCAAATTTTCAGATTATTAGATGACATGGATTCAATATTCTAATGTACTCTACGTTTCTGGTAGTAATCATTCCCTTAATCTAGTGACTAATGATATGTTAAAAACAGCTAATTTATTAACTATTGTAAATAAATATTATATTCTAAGTCATAACTTTTCCTCTGGATGGCCCTAAATGTAAAAAAAATGTTACTTAATGATTTCTTTCTTACTCTTCCTACACTTCCTTTACTCAAAAAATTGGATGAAGTTAGAATGTTTTTTTAATAGAATGATACATAGTTGCTCTACGTCACATTTCAAATACATTGTCGTTTCCCGCGTTTCATCGGACCAATAGCAACGAAGATACGAATATTCCTGTCATTCCGTCCAGAAGCGGAGGTCTCTATCGGATAGTAGTCGAACTAGCTAATTGTATTAAAGGAAACTATAAAGCTGACTAGTGACGTCAAAGCGCTCGATCTCTGACTTGCTGAGATACATACGTTCTCTCTCTAACACGTTGAATTCCCTGTACCTAGGTCAGAATTCCTGTGTACTATCTTTCTTCGATATAAGGTAATAAAGCAAATCCTGCAACTTGATTGGCTGATTAAACTATCTTTAAAAATTGTTGGATTTGAGAATGTATACTACGTCACATTTCAAATACATTGCCGTTTCCCGCGTTTAAATCAGACCAACAGTAACGGAGAAATAGGTTAAGGTCCTTTTGGCGTTCCTTCGGCGCAGTAACCTTACGTACTTAATATACATCACATTTCTAATACATTGCCATTTCTAAATCGGGTCATTAATAGGGGAGACAGATTAAAAATGGCTGCACGTTGCTCAAAGTGCCATCTATTTATACCATAGGGAGGCCCATAAACGTTTTTCCTCAGATCTGGGGAAATTGTGACGTCACGCCATGCATCGCTATAGCAAATTTCCCCAGGATGGGCTTGATACACCATTAGACTCGCTTTTATAATATGACATAGAAATCATAACAATGATCCACCCACAAGTAAAACAAATGTACTGGAATTTAAGAAAATATGAATGTAAAAACTATATTCAGTGAAATACTATTTTATTCTACTAAATTATCATGTATTACTATTACAATGATTGACATAAATAATACATACCTGCCTCAGAAATATCAATATTGAATAACTGGTTGATATTTTGTAAAAATACTTTGAAATGTTTCTATCGCACTAATACGTCTAGAACAGATTGAGATCGCTACTATCTGGCAGCGCGTGGAGACAAAGAGAGCTCGATTCGTTGTCTATGGTCCATTCATGTATTTCAGTTTTTCTGTTTGGCCAAATCGACTTGTGTCCAGATTTTTAATTTAAATGCCCTTAAGTATACTGGTCTGATTTATAATACCAAACTTTGTGCAGTTTATGTGCCTTGTTGGACTAATTGCTAGCATACTTGAGTTTGTAGTTGAAAGATTCTAACGGAAAATGTATTGCAACAGTATAAATTTCTGGATGTGCTATTAAGAACTAAGAAACAAGCAAATTCTTCATTAAGATCCGAAGTCCATGTTGGGTTATTAACAAGCTGGGAGAAGCAGTACCTGATTGCGAAAGATTCGGGTTTGTCACCGTGTTCGGTTGCTTTTATAATGTTAAGGCCAGTTGATGTTATGGACATTAAAAACATGACAGCGATATCAGCACTAGTTGGTTTCAAGAAAATCTATTGATATATTATAAGGAAAAAGTTCCTCTGAATTGTTTATCACTTGGATGCTTATAGAGGCAGCAGGTCTAGTGATTTAACGAAATCGTATTTTAAATCACATGATTTCAAAGTTTAGAGGTTTAAATGTTTCCTTCGTTGACAAGAGAGATCATTGCTTTACGTCTAAAACTGGAATAATGTCCATCTCCTGGAGAGCGATAGCTCATTATATCGTTACGTTTATTTGGGCTGTAGTGTCATACATACACCAATGAGACAACTCTATTAAAACTGAAATGTTTTCTCCCCTGCCGATCATAATTACTTTATTGATATCTCTCTGACTGGAATTCCAAAGTATATAATTTTCTACATTATTTGTCATTTGCAACTATATGGAAATTGGAAGGTAATGTTTAGACAAGTGATTACTTAAAATGAATTGTATCCTTTTCGTTGGATCATTCTCCTTTCAGCTTCGTACGTTTCAAAACGATTACTAACTTCAACAGAGGCATTGGTGGTATTTGCATACACAATATCCGTTGGTTGATTTTGTGAAATTATTGCCAGTTGCCTTATATTATTTGTTATTAAGTATGCCTCAATATCAGCTGGTTCGGATGCGTAATTCTATTCTGTTGTAGGCTTAGTACAATAATTATACAAAAGTAAAAGCCGGCCTTTGTACACCCTGTTTTAGAACATCACCAATAAGTGTTATTTATGCTAATTTTATCCTTTTTATATTCGTAATTAATTATTAAAATTGTATTGTTCAGTACTTAAATGTACGGATCTAGTTTATTTCGAAGTCAATTTGTACCGAAGCTGATATGTTACGGCTCGAAAATTTTCAAAGGAGAGGTTTGAAGAAACAAGGAATGAAGCACAAGAAGTAAACAAAACGTGGAAGGAAAAAAAAATGCGTTATTACAAAAGAAATTGCAAACGATATATGTATATTTTTGAAGGGATATACCCACAGAAATGTTAATATATATACTTACTCTAGAATGCTATTTCAATTGGACAGAAGTGTTGTAAAATGTTCACAATAGTCGTTAATGTGCATGCGCGCCATCAGTTTATTTCCGAACAGGGCCGGCTTTAATAAAATATTATGCTATTGTTAAACCTGAATTGAAGATATCAAATAAAAAATTCTATTTTGTTCGAGACATTAAATTGCATTGAATTCATTGGTAATTTTCAACAGCTATTTTAACCATAGCTAATATTTATTATCTTGGGATTATTGACAAAATAGACGTTAATATAAAAGAGTAAAAATCCATAATCCAATGTATATGGAACTGAACCTAGGAAAAAATGGGATATTGACGTTCGAATTAGTTTTCTTTCGAAATCAGGTAGGATCTTCGACATTCATAAACTGGATTTAACAAAACATATTTTAACACATCATTGCTTTTTAGCTCTATTGCAAGAGGTTTACTTACAATATTTCATTAATGACGAGTCAATATTGAATTGGTCTTTTGCTATACAAATAACCAATTTCATGGTGTGAGTGGATAGACATGTTGTAGAAATTTAACTAAAATTTTTACATAGAAGTGGCGACAACCAATTTAAAAATCATTTATTTAAATATTTTATATAATAAATCTTAATCGGACGTGTCGCCGCGTCCCGAACCACCTCGAAACATATATATTTATATAACCCGTATCGACGTAACAATCGATCTCTTTTTGTGAAAAGTGCCAGAGGATCGCCATTTATGCAAATATTTATAACTATTGTGCCATTATTTGTTCGGGTTGGAGGGGGAGAGCTTTTTTAATCAAACATTTCTTTTGAGTATAATAAAATAGTACTACCTTTAGAAGAGTGTAGTTTTATTCAATTTTAACTGTAACTATTTAGTAACTATTTATTACAAAATTTGATGCTTCTGCAACTGGTCCTTCGAACTTTGCTCTTTAACCTAAAAACAATGAAGTGGAGAAAACCATAAAATTACAAACATTATAAAATATACGAACCAGCCCTTTACTTAAAAAGTTTACTTCTTCTTCCTTCCCATGTTTGTAATCAATGAAAGAGTTTGAAATAAGAAACAAAGTAAAATTAGAAGTAACGAAACAACTGGTTTAAACATAATAGAAATCATATATCTACCAAAAATAATTAATTCCAGGAATTTTTTCTTTGTTGTTACACCACAACACTATACATTTCATTATTCATCGGAAGTAAAAATGGTATACAATAAACGCAAAATGCATACGATAAATATCAAAAACGATAACGACAGTCGATACAGGAATATCAAAACTTGACAAAACCGTCTCTGGCGGCACGTCCAATAATGGCATTTAATGTCAGGGAGAAAAAGCGCTGTTGCACAATCTCTATCTTTTCAAGGATAGCTGTTATATCGTTGCGCTCATTTTCTGACAAATCACACAAATATCACAATTCACCTATGCTATTTATGTGTTGAATTGTCGTTGGCAAGTCTCGTATGAGCCAAAAACACTTGCATATGCGGCGTGTTTTTCCCTATGGAACTTAATGGAACCAGCATTTTAGAGTAAGTATATATATTATGATTTCTATGGATATACCTCATGCTCTTAAATTTATTTTATCTTGGATAAGTTGAAGAAAAAGTCTACCTAGAGAAACCAAATACACCAGAAGACATGAAAAATAGAATTATTCGCTATATTACAAGATCGACTTTAAATGAAATTAAAAGAGTAGTTATAGATAGATTTAATATGTGCACATAGCTTAAAGTGGATGTTGGTTAAACATCTTCTGTGAATTTATACTCTGTTTTAATTTATTTTGTACTAAAAATTTTAAAAACTTTTTGAAATAGAACGGGATAAATATAATCAAAACCGATAACTGCATGTTTAAAAACGAAACTAAATACCTTATACTTGGTATTTATGGTGATGTTGGAATTGTGATAGGAAAAAAATAATCTGAAATGAATAATCTTCTACATAATCTTGGAAAACAGTTTGAAATGATTTTTGATGATAATCCAGACATAATTAAAATAGAAAAGAAACCAAATTTTATTATGATAATATGATGGTTAAGAAAAGTAGTAATATTGTCAACATCAGAAAATGAGCTACAAGGTACCTGCAAATCTTTCACAGAAACAGCAGATGATCCAAATATATGAGTTAATGAAGAATAATCAAAATTTATGAAACTGATAACACCACAAAGGAAATTAAACGTATAGAGTATAGTCCAAAGCTACGTCTCCCTAGGTGAAGTTATCAAAGAAGATAGCAATGAGAAGAAGAACATAGAAGCAAGGTTAGCGAAAGGGAGAAGGCAGGCAGGAAATCTTAATAAAATAATAACGTCAAACAAAGTTTCCAGAAAGACCAAGTTACAAGATACAAGTGAACCATAGATATTGAATAAAAAGGAAGCAAGTAAAATACATACATGGGAAAGGAAAATAATATTAATAAATGTTTATTCAGTAAATTCAATAAAAAAAACCTTTTTTGTCTACATAATCAGGGATGTTTGTCAAGTCCAGTATAAAAATTTTTGAGAATTCCAGTATAAGACAAATTCGGGTACGATTATGAGGACAAAATATTGTTAAAATGGATACTATGTTATTAGACAATTTGATTTACAAAATTGCTAAAGAATCGTCTGTTTGTTTCCATTATCCATTTCTTAATTCGCTTTTTATATAAATTATAGTTCTTTTAGTTTCTCGTATCATTAGATAACAGCATGTAAATTGTTGGAGCTAAATACTTAGTATTTCTTTGCCCGAAACACGATCCCTTCAATCTCCTAGTGTTGTGAGTGTGTTCATAATGTATAAATTTTATTTTATTTTGAAATATAAAAGTCACATTTTTTGAACAAAAATTTGAAGTAAATCTTTTACTTGACCATCTATACAGTGTGTCCGTAAAGTATGGAACAAATTCATTTTTAGCTAAACAGGCCATTTTAAGAAATAATCCTGAAACACGTCGATTTTTGATTTTAATTTACCGTATTTTAAAATAATAATCTAATATACAGGGTGAATTACTTTCGAGTAATGAAGTCACCGTCATTTTTTTTAAATGGAACACCCTATATTTTTTTATATTTTTAGATTCATCCCGTGAAGCTGATTTCAAAAACCTATTACACTTATATTCTAAAGTAAATAGTTTTGAAGTTATAGACAATTGAAAATCGCATTTTTTCAAATTTAAATGATTGCTCCGGCCAAACGACATAAAATCGGATAAAACGGCATACATGTCCCGATCTTAACTCTTTGAGTTCTACTTGATGGCGTAAGAACAAAATGTATACAGGGTGATCAAAATTTGCGTACTTTTGATCACCCTATATACATTTTTTTCTTATGCCATCAATTAGAACTCAAAAACTTAAGATAGTGACGTGTAAGCCGTTTTATCCGATTTCATGTCGTTTGGCCGGAGCAATCACTTAAATTTGAAAAAAAGCGATTTTCAATTGTCTATAACTTCAAAACTATTTACTTTAGAATATAAGTGTAATAGGTTTTTGAAATCAGCTTCACGGGACGAGTCGAAAAATATAAAAAAATATAGTGTGTTCCATTTAAAAAAAATGAGGGTGTTTCAGGATTATTTCTTAAAATGGCCTGTTTAGCTAAAAATGAATTTGTTCCATATTTTACGGACACACTGTATACACTTGATCTGAGGAAAACAAAATATTTTTTTGGAGTGTGATTCTTAGTAAAGGAGCTGCAAGAGTTCAAGCAACGTCCTTATAAGAAATAACATGGGAAAATCGCGCAGGTTCATTCTAGAAAAAATTGGTTAATTCAAGGTCATTCGTCATCGCTTAGAAATAACGTCGGCTCTGGTCTTCAGGTACTTCAGCTCCGATCTTCCAGATACTCCGTCTGGTCTAGTCTTCAGCTCTGTCAGATACGTCTGCTATCAGACCAGATGGAGCTGAGGTACCTCAAGACCAGAGCCGACGTTATCTCTAAGCGATGACGAATGACCTTGAATTAACCAATTTTTGTCAAAGTGGACCTTGGCGATTTTCCCATGTTATTTTCATAAGGACGGGGCTTGAACTCTTACAGCTTCTTTACTATTCTCAAAAGCCATTTTTGTAAAATATGAACATGATTTGAGAAACATTCACTAACTCCTCCCCAACCTAAAATACTATAAGAAAGCAATGACTTAACCAGTGAGAAATACAGAAGATCGAGAATTTCATTTAAATATCTAAATTTTGGCAAATGGCCTCTTATTTTTTTTAATATTTCATTACGTTGAAGATCCCATCTCAAATGACGATCAATTATAATACCAAGGTATTTTACTTTTTCTGCCTCTGGTTAGGTAGCTCAGTTATGTATGATGAAAAAGGTAAGTAGTTTGTTTTGCCTCTAATACTAAACTCCTATAATTTATTTAATAATGATTTATGGCAAATGCTTTGGAGAGGTCTAGGAAGATAAACATAGCAGGAATATTCTTATCAATCGAATTATAAATAAGAGAAGGTATATCCTATCTGTCGTACCTGTTCGAGCTGGTTCCAGGTGACTTCTTCGCGGTGCCAGTGCTCTTGGTGCACACACGTGTATTACAATTGGACGTCCCATCGTTCACATTTATATTAATTTTTTCTGGTTGCTTCGTAGCTGGAAAACCAAAAATTATTTCCTGTTCTTTGGACGCTTCGAATTCGAGAATTTCTATTATCTCTTTGCACAATACAAGGGCACTCAACAAAGATGGGAACAAGGATCCCACTTTATTTTTTCACGTACTCCCCCCCTCTCTCTCTCTCTCTCTGTCCCAATACTAATCACTTAAACAATATAAATTACTTTATGGACTTGTATTTGATTATAATAATATTTAAATAATGTATATGGTAAGTTTAATATAAATCTAGAAGTGGATAATTGGTTGAAGATGGCTCAAAGCCGAAACTAGTTGCCCCTCAAAACTTTGTTTATATCTGGTACATGACTTGGAGTTTTATTTCTACTAAATAAATTGACCACATTTGAGAAATGGATAACCTATTAGATTTAAAAACAATGATGTTAAGGTTGCCCCCCCCCACCTCCTGTGAGTGATGTGGTTGGTAAAGTTTTCTGTTCCATTCGGGGTGCTGGATGATCGTGAGTCCCCTTGCCTCTCACTAATTGATGAAATGCTTGAAAAGGTGACCTTAAACTTTAATACAATTGTCAATCCGCGTTTCAAATAGCTGTGCACAACTGAGAAGTACGTCACTGGTAATATGAGCACTAACATTCCTGATTCATTCAACCCTATTCTCACGAGTTGTTGGTACTTGTTGGTACACTTTGTCCATCAGGTACCCCTACAAAAAAAATTTAAGTTTAAAAGTGCGACAGAACATGTGGTTTTTCAATATGACGGTTGTCTGGTGCACTTTTCGGTATTAGCACTCGAAGTACTTGATCATGATTTTCACGGTCGCTGGATCCGTCGAGCTGGTCCGATAAATTGGCCTGCCAGATCACCAGATCTGCCATCGGTAGATTTTTTTTGTAGGGATACCTGAAGGACAAAGTGCAACAACTCGTGATAATATATTAATATATGATTGAACGAATCAGGAATGTTTGTTCCCATCTTACTAGTGACGTACTTCTCAGTTGTGTACAGTCATTTGAAACGCGGATTGACAATTGTATTGACGTTCAAGGTCACAATTTCGCCCATAGGGGATGTGGAGGTGGGTGTAATTTAATACTGGCGGATGCTCCCCTCTAATATATTAACCATTTGGCACATTTTTCTGTATCTATGCGTATTTTCGAGATATTACAAAGTTCCATGTTAAATGAATCATCCGCTATAAAAATAGAAGTTGTATTTTTAAAAATAAAAATATTTTTTACAAATTGACTTATTTTTTCAATTTTAAAGAATCTAAAATAATTTAAAAAATCTATATCTTCTGACCTTTTTGTAAAGAAACAAATTTATTAATATTTCTGTTATAAACATCAAAGTTTTAAAGATATTAAATAGTTTATTATATGTTCAAAACAATAACTATAGTTATTTAGTTCAAAAACAAAGCGTTTCAAATATAAAAAAAACAATCTATAACAAAAATCATTAGCTTTGTTCTATATTTCAATGCGATGTTCGATTAAGCCTTTGATTTGGTATCAATTTATTTAAATACTGGACCGTGATGTTAACATTATTCGTACAATTAATATTAAAATATATAGTTTATGATATAATTTAACTCTTTGTTGCATTAAATTGGATTCGTTTATTAAAGCAGCATATACGTTTTTATATAAAATTACCGGAGCGAAATGAATATTTTTTTAATAACATGACAGCACGGAAAAATACCAGATGTCGTTTAAAAAATGAAATACAAGTAAACTTTGGTTAAAACTGAAAATATGATAGTCCAATCAAGGTAGATCAATTTATAGACGGTCAACTTTGGTTGGTCAATATAATTATAAAATTCCCTTTTGTTGGTCTTGTAAATTACAATTATCAATTATCTGAATTGGTAATAAATAAAAATTATGACAATCTAAGTTATTAAATATATGTCACACTGATTTAACACTCTTGTTGTATTTTTAAATGTTAACAAACATTATGATTTACCCTGTATATCAAAAATCAAGTATGCAAATTTTAGGGACACTCAAACGTTAGTGCACCGTTTCAGGGCTTCGGCCCATTGGGTACCGGATTGGCTTGTACGATCCTGTTCGAACTTCTCAAATACATGTAAGGTAATATTATATACAATGTGACCTGGAAATATTTCTAAAAATTTTATCTAGAAAAAAACTTTCCCATGCTAAACATTTTAGTTTTTATGGTGGGTACCGGAAGATCCGGCATGATCATTCTCAAATTCAATAGGATTTTTCGCCGGAGAATACTGAAGTACGTTTCCACTTTACAAGAGTAAAGTGGAAACTGAAGCTTGATCAGTGCTTTTTTTCGAGAGTTACATTATTTACATACAGATAGACAGACAAACATCCAGATGTGCAAACAGAAGAATGAATTTGTTTTCATCATCACGAAATTAGTACTACTCTTGTGCCTAAGTAGAAAAAAAAAAATCAGCAAAAAAGATCATAAAATATGAAAAAATCAAAAATATAAAAAATGAAAAAAGATCGAAAACAATATGGACAGATTAAAAAAAGATGCAATACATCAGAAAAAATTAAATTAAAATTAAAAATAATATAAATACAAATTAAAAATAATATAAATTAAAATTAGAAAAATGTGTGAAACTCAATTAAAATAAAAAATAATTAAAAATATAAAAAATTAATTAAAGTAAAAAACCAGAAAAAAACAAAATAAATCTTTATGAAAACTTAAAAAGCTTCAAAAATCCAATTAAAACTGAAAATTTCATTGTTATAAAATTTTTAAAAATTCTAAGCATAATAAATAAAAACAAGAAATGTAAAAAAATAATTAAACATCAGAAAAATATGGAAAAATAGGAAAAATGCCAGAAAAAAGAAGAGAAAAAAAAACATAGTCAAAAAAATAAGAAAATCCAAAAGGTTATCCATATCTCAAATGTGGTCCAATTTTTAATATATTAAATGAAACTCATGTACCACACAAATATATTTCTTAAAAATTATTGTTTTATGTTACGTGGTGATGTCGTTTCACATGTTTAAGTTAATCATTATTTTTATGGTTATCTGGCATCCTCTCATGGTGCTTTCGATAGTCCCAGAGTGGACATTGTTAGTTTTATTGTAGGTTTTTTTAATTTTTCTGGATGTGGTCGTTAATTGTAAAACAACCCACTGGGCGAACATGGAGATCCTCCAGACTCCTTCAAGTTCCTTAGGACCAAAAGCTTTATACCTGTATTTACTCTATAAACCATTTACTTTAAAAAAAAATTTCATGTCACAAATAATTTAAATCTTTTATACCCGTCCTGCCCCCACCCATTTAATTATTTTTTCCACTACTAGTATTAGAAGACGTCATTATTTATGCTGCGTTCGAGTCGAGAAGTTAAATTTCTCTCCTCCAAGTAGATAATTTTTCCTCCAAGTAGATAACAAACAATTGAAGACTAAACGTGATGTCAGAGGTATGCGATCTTAGGAAATCTTTCAAATTAATTATACGCAACTGTCATTGCGTTTGTCAAAAGAGTTTTTTTTGAATCATAATAAAAAAGTCGACAGCAAATAAGCTCTTTCTATTGAATTCCTATATTTTTAAAGTAAATTTTCGACCTAATCAAATAAAATAGGGGTAAGTAATTCTCTATCAGATATATTTTCGTTTGAAATAGTTTAAGGTTATGTAATAAATATTTTGATATTAATTAGTGCTATATGCAATAATACCTATTCTAAAATTAACCTAAAAATCAATTTAATAGCTTTTTAAATCTACGTGTTAAATGAAACGTTACATCGCTACTTGAAAGTTTTAAAATTCACATTACAATTAACATAATGAAATGTCAACTAAATTTATTGAAACTGCTTCTCTGCCATTTAATTATTTTCAAATACATACCCAAAAGAATCCAAAAAATATCATTGTAAAATTGATTAAATGTTCTAGTAGTGGAAAAAATAGTATATAAACCACGGTAGAGAAGATTTTTCTCAGCCTCGCAACTTATTATCCCTTGATGCTTCGCATCTCGGGATTATGATAATGCTCGGCAGAGAAAAATTACTTCTCGGCCTTGGTGTATAATATACTATTATCCACATGGATTTATTGCACTAAAAACTACTTTTTTATTACTTATATATGTCCTGAAGATGGCTCTTTAGGCGAAACTAGTCGCCGCTTTCCCCCCAATAATTTTTTGTGTGCCTTGGAGTTTCATTTGATATATTGAAAAAAAATAAGAGTTTCAAAAATCAGAAAAAAGTGGAAAAAAAATAGCAAAAAATTATAAATAGCAACAAAAAAGGAAAAAAAATTGTTAAAGTGTAAAAATTAAAATTAATAAAAAAAGAATGAAAATTGGCAAAAACAGGCAGAAATAGGAAAAAAAGGTCAAATAAAGCAAAAAAAAGGGGAAAAAGTAAAAAAAAGGAAAAAAGGATAAAACAATATCAATAAAAAGTAAAAAAGAAGCCAAATACGAAAAAGTAAAGGGAAAAAAGCAAAAAACGCCAAAAAAGTAAAAAAAAAAGGTTAAAAAAAGACAAAAAAGGGTTAAAAGGTAAACTAACAAAAAAAGGCAGAACAGAAGCAAATAAATGAAAAAAAGTAAAAAAAAACATTAAAAAGGTTAAAAAAAATCAAAAAAAAAGGAAAAAAATGTTAAAAATGATAAAATAATTGTTAAATTTGAGCAAAAATTAAAACTAATAAAAAAAGAGTAAAAATTTGCAAAGAAAGGAAGAAGTAGCAAAAAATGAAGAAGGTAAAATAAAGCAAAAAAAGAAAAAGGCAAGAAAAAATAAAAAAGGGTAAAAAAAATCAATAAGAAAAATAAGACAAACTAAAGGGAAGAAAGCAAAAGAAAACAAAGCAAAAAAGGCAAAAAAGTGTATAAAGTAGCAAAAAACAGCAAAATAGAAGCAAAAAAGGTACAACAAAAAACATTAAAAAGTTTAAAAAAATCAAAAAGGAAATTTTTTTTTGTAAAATGATAAAGAATTGTTTTTGAGGGAAAAAAGGCAAAAACAGCAAATAAGAAAAAAGGTAAAATAAAACAAAAAACAGGAAAAAAACAAAAAAACATCAATAAATAATCGAAAAAAAAGCCAAATACGACAAAGTAAAGGAAATGAAGCAAAAAAACGCCAAAAAAATAAAAAAAGCAAAAAAAGGGTAAAAAAGCAAAAAAAGGCAAAAAAGTAAAAAAAAAAAATTAAACAAATCAAGAAAAGAAAAAAAATTTTAAAAAGCCGAAAAGGGAAAAATAAAGGTAAAAACATGACAAAAAATCAAAAATATTTAAAAAAGGCTTAGTAAAGCTAAAAAACAAGAAAAAAAGTCTTGGTAAAGGCCAAAAAAGAAATTAGGGTAAAAAAACAAAAAAAAACCCAAAAAAGGCAAAATAAATGTAGATAAGGCAAAAAAACGCCAAAAAAATAAAAACAAATAATCGGCTGTGTCAACCCAGAACTTTTCCGGCTCGGCGTGGAGAATAGGATTAAAAAATGAAGTCAACATTAAAAAGGTTAAAAAAAAAACAAAAAGAAAATAAATAAGAACAAAAAGGCCAAAAAAGGTAAAATAGCAAAAAAAAGCAAAAATAGAAGCAAATAAAGCCAAAATGAGTTGAACAAAAACCATTACAAAGGTTAAAATATCGGTTGCGTCGCCCCAAAACTCCACGAATACTTACTTACTAAATATTAAAAAACAAACACTGAAAATCATTAAATTTTTATTCATTATAATTCTTTTGACCTAACTACATATAACATATGAAGGTCCTGGATGTGATTTTCCTTGCTAACCACTAAGCATTTCGGATACTTAGAGTGAAATGCTGTAAAAAAATTTATTTCCTTGTTGAGGCACAACCCCATGTCACAACTTGTACATTTATAAATTGTTCTATGTACGTCTTTTAAGGTGCTGCAGTGTGCACATCTAAAAGAAGAAAAACCCTCAGGTAAATGTGCATATTTGTCATATCTAACTTGAAATGGTACACTTTTTTTAGCGACCACGTTTCCAGTTTTCTGATGCTGCACCAATCAATCCAGAAGCAACTGCTAGACGAAATGTTTATAAGTTCATTGTTTTCGTAGGCATTCTCTGCTGGTAAAATATATAGGCATTCACCACAGAGACATCGGCAAAATACTAGAAAATTATATCACCATTTGTGTGACTTTCGATCAGTAGATAAACTATACCAATCCTACTCTATCCAGTTTAGATGAGGGATTGTGGGCGGTGGCCCGTAACGAGTGACGTGACAGGACCCATGGGTGCTTTTATCATGGGTTAAAGTCAAGGTTAAAAAAGGTTACGGTGTCATGACAGGGACGTGGGTATGTAGTCGACTATCGTGGGTGCTTATCAATTCATATTTCTGTATAAAAGCGTTGTAGAACTTCGTGTTGTATCAATAATTGAGTGAAATGGATATATATATAATGTGGTAATTAAGCAAAAGTTACGAAGTTTTAGGGAAAGTACACATAAGTTGTGGCATGTCGAGATGTGTCGATACTACAATTCTATAAAAAAGAAATGGAGCGGGACAGACTCCTCGCCGAAGAAGAAAAAGAAGATGACTACTTTGACGAACTGTATGGGTCCTATGAAGAACAGGACGGACCAATTGACGACAGCGATGACCACCAAGAATACGACGACGACGCCGATCGACATTCCGTTATCACTAACACCGGAAACACAATTCCTTATCACCGGCGCCCTGTGACGTCCCTTATCCAACCCGGATGGAGTAAAATTGCTACAGATTATCTACTTCGATCTATCTCATATATTGACTTCAACATGTCGAATTTGTCGAAGTACCCCATATGTTTATTGTAGCCTTTTACTGAACGAGGACAGTTTATTTCTTCTGCAGCTCTAATTTTGTCTTTCTTGATACCTTTCCCGCTATTGAAGCTTTATGATAATTTCCCAAAAATTTGACTGTCCGTTTATCTTTCTACTTCAATGCAGCCACGCCATTCTTGGAAATTTTCTAGTCACACTGTCTTTTCTTTGTAGGATTTTCTCAATTTACAGATTTATCCTACCACGACGATTTGTCCCACAAGAGTCAATTTGTTCTTGATTAAGATCTTGCTGAAGTTCTACTGGATTGAAATAATTTTTTTCAACCAATTTATTTGTCAAGTCTTCTAGAACACGGTGACCTAATTTTTTTCTGTTTTATCAAATTTGCCGGTGTATATCTGGAATTCTCACGTGTAACCGGTTACATCAGCTCATACCCAAAGTTTGTATCCACGTTAAGTTGGCTTCTTTGGCATATACTGACGAGTGCTGCTACGTCCCTTGAACTTAATCATATTCGCTTGGATTCATTGATGCCAGAAACTTTTCAGATAATTTATTCAATAACGGTCGGATTTTATACAATCATTCAAAACCTGGTTCATTTCTCTTGCGCTGCAGGGAATTGTCATTGAGATGCAAATTATTGAGCAACCAGTAAACTATATCTGTTGAAATCAGTTTCTTAATTCTGGTCTGGTAAACCAGTAATCGCGGTAACAGGCATTTTTTTAAGACAGTATATTTACACGAAGAAATATTTTGATTTCAGAGTTATTTGTTTGGATAAATATTTTTTCACAATGTGCTTGTAAAGCATAAAAATTAGTGTGTAATAATACAATATGGTCCATTAGATCTTCTAGGAATAAAAGAAAAACCATATCAATTTGAGTTTTCATACTTTCTGGCACATTGGGACCAGTCTGCTCTATAAAAGGATCTATATGTGTGGCAAATTTGGGGTCAGTTGTCCCAGAAACTCCATGGACACATTGACTTTTGCAGAAGTCTAGACAATGGAATGTCATCATCGGGTTCACTGTCATTCTTTTCCATTCGGTTGCCTGGTTCAAAATCGATCTCCATCAATTCTATGTCAAATAAATTTAGATTTTGGTCGAAATTCTCGGTTTGTTCCTGATACTCATCATACTCGGCTAAAGTAGATTAATTATCATTAGGAATTTCTTCTATCAATGTCCAAATTTGATTTTGAGACATCTCTGTAATGTTTCCACACTTTTTATTAGCTAAAAAAATAGAAAATAAAATAGTATCATCAGCCTAGTGGTTACCAACTGAACAGAGACCACACACACAATATGGTCACCGGAACAAAATATTTCTACTCAATTATACCAACAATATAACTTACCAGCCATTTTCCAGGTATACTTGCATTATCTTAGAAAACCCACTAAACTAGATGTGTAACCTATTCGCTGGTTGCAGAGTGTATGGTGGGGACAACTGAAACGATCCCAGCGCTCGTAGTGGTCAAAATTTTGTGAAATCTGGCTCTTGTCATAAATAAACACGTCAAAATTAAATATAAAAATGGTTCATAATAGTTGTTGTGTTGTAATTGCAAAAATATAGAGGGAAATAGCAAGTGCAGATTTTATACATTTTCAAGAGCTAGTTGGAAATAAGAGAGAAGAAAGAACTGGATAAATGCAGTTAGGAGAAAAAAGTAAGTAATGTATATCCTAATGTGTATTTTATTCTACAATTATTAGATTTGATTAAATAACTTTTGCCACTATGTCTCAATTCTTTCACATCTCTAACGTGGTCAGTCGCGACAAGTTGCTTCCCTTTGTCCATAGTTTGGGGTTGAAATGATATTTGATGAGTAATTGACTCAAATCAGGTTTGATTTAATAATTACATTCATCATCGCCTAAAAATTATTTAAAAAAAGTATGATAAATTATTGTGATTCAAAATCTAGCAGATATTTATAAATTTTTATTATTCTAGCTGTAATATTTGTTTGGATGTCACTGATTAACCTAACCTAAAAATCATAGTTTTTAATATTTATTTACATGTTTTATACTTACTGTGTGCATCACAACAAGTTTTACTGAATTTTTTCTTTCAAAAATATAATCACATTTTTTTTTATATGGTTATAAATTCTAATGAGATTTTTTATAACGAATTTTTATTTTTATACACAACTTACATACTTCTGACAATTGTCGAGCATGATTTTATGCAACCATCAGATGGCGTTTTCGTCGCGCTCTTTGCCAATAACTTACCAGTCATTTTCCAAGTATACTTGCATCAATATTTTAGAAAACCCACTAAACCATTAGTCTTAACTAAACAACGTACACATCAAAATCAGAAAACAAACTAAATATTGGAATCGGCGAACTGGTAAAAATAGGTACAGGCAATACATTATACATCGTGGTCGACGCGAAAAACCAGCAGACCATGTCGGAATAAAATTTTAAAAAGGTGGTTACTGCTACTAACCATTGGTCCTCAAAGTGCTAATAGTATAGTGGAAACCGGAATTCGATCGAAGTTATCCTTCCAAAGTTAAATTATTTAAAACCAGGCAGACATCCAGACGTCCGGACAGGTTTATTTGTATGAATCTGGGGAGCTCAAAAACGTCGATAAAGTGAGGGGTGAGAAAATATTTTAACCATCACGAAATAAGTACTGAGGTTTTTGGACCTCAATAATTAAATGATACGATTATGCTAAATTTTTGCATTCCTGTAATTATTTATCTATATCACGCACTACGAGATACCTAATCTTTTTCTTGTTTTATTTTTTTAATAAGTATAATTATCCTGGTCATAACGTGAGATAAGTAACGGATTGTTAACAAATCAAGTGATTTACTAAATCGAAAAATTCACGTGTTTAATAAAATAACCTAATCATCAACCATTATTTTACCGGTTTAAAATTTAGGATACCATATAATTTTCATCCCAAATTTGACTACACCGAAATTTGTAAAATATAATTTATATTTTTAGGAAGCTACCAAAACACATTAGCGGGTAAGAGAAAAATGATTCATTTTTTTTAATAATAATTTAAAAAAAACCGCTTAATCAGAAAAATTAAAGAAATTAAATATTAATAGAAAGGTCCCCCAAAATAAAATAACAAAACTGAGAAATTTGAGATATTGAATCATTTGAATTAAATTCTATGTAGGGTGTTATAGTCTATACGAAGTCAGTTGGAACAGCATAAAAACTAAATATCTAAAGACCGTCAGCGAATTCCTTGTAAAGCATGGGCGGCCTGATATAATTTATTATCAAAATTAATTTTATTTTTCATATACCTACACGGATATTTTTTTATTAGTAATATAGATTGGTGTTAAAATACCACCAGTTTGTATGATAATTTAAGAAAAAGTTAATATTCATTATTAAAAGTTACCACCAACTTCCTTTTTTAAAGTTGACAAAGCATACAATATGCTAATAAAGATCATAAACCGATACTCCTATAGAAAATTTCGGTACATCTTTATCATATTCTCTTGTTCTTTGTTCTGTGTTTCTCCTAATGGACAGAGGGCAGTGAGATAAGGACAAAGCACACATGCGAAAACGAGCCAAGCAAGAACGAATTATCTCTCTAATGTATAGTTGCGGTGTCGCAAAGTTCAGACGGAGGAATGCATTATCAAATCGTATATTAATTTGATTTCAAGATAACCTAATGAGGATTTATAAAGGGCATTTAGTAGTTTGTAGTTTCGTTTTGGACATTTCGCCATGCAATTGTTATACAGTAGGTTAGATATAATATTTAGTTTTTGTTGTTGTTTTATTCAAAATTAGATTTCCTACGTTGTACAATGATATAAGAAAAGGAAAAATTGATACATTTCATTAAACAATTCAACTTACAACGTTTAAGAGGCTTGGATGGAAAATAAATTAAATATCAGTATTTTCAAAGAATTTAGTTTCAATAAATCACCAAATAAATAATAGTCTGAATCCCGTCGTAAGCAGACTATTTTCTTGGGATACTCTGAGAAAGCAAAAGGTTACAGAGTATGAATTGACCAAGTGAAGTTAAAATTTTTCGAAAAAGGTACGTCTAGTACTGATGATTACGAAGATTGTGTTCCCGAAGATCTAGCTGATATAAGTTAGTCCTCTGCGATTCCAGTTTCCTTTGATAACCGAAACGACCATAATGTCGTAGAAAATATACAAGATAAAGAAGAAATTGACATTCAAGAAATAGAAGTTAGGTTTGATCAGCGAAGAGGATCTGATGGATCAAGAAAGCTAAAAATATAAAGCTCAATATCTAGCAGAAAATTTATGTTCTTCAGAAATACCTATCAAATAGCTGGTATGAAAAGTGATCATCAAAAACAATACATGGAAACTCGTTGAAAGAATAAAGGATCTGGAACTTATAGAAAGTTGGATTATTTTCAGAAGAAAATATAAAGAAGATGGAACAATTACATAAATGATTAATAGCTCAAAGTTTCAGCCACAGGCTTGTATCCATTTAAACCAATTACGGTAATGGGCTCTTGACGACTACTCGCATCACTATATGTTCGTTATGAAATAAAAGTCTATCAGTAAGATATCACAACTGTTTGTTGGAATAAATAAATCGATAATAACATCCTCATTTTAGCACCAATACTTTTCGTGAAATATTGGAACGAATTGTTGACAAAGATCACACAAATGAAACTCATACAACGGCACAAAAAATGATTCCAGTAGAAAGTGTTTGTTTACTTGTTTATGTTAACTAAGTATAAAAACGTATAAAAATCCAAAAAAATTCGGAGCTAATGCAGATCCGTACCTATATTTAGGTAGTAAAGCTCGAAATCCTGGACCAGAATTTTAATTAAATTAAGTCTTCCTGGTTACAAAATGAATGATTTAGGGGCGGAGACTAGTTTCGGCGATACTTTATCAACAGGCCTATAATACATAGTGTTAAGAAAGGTGGATCAATAGAACAATTTTTTAAAAAACTAACCAAATTAAATATAATAGGGGGTGAGACAATGAGTCATTACAGTTAAAAAAGACTACATTTAGTAAAAATTAGTGCGTACGGATACATATACAAAAAAGGGAGGGATGAACAAAGGGATTACGTGGTACTAGGAATAACGGTAACTTATAATATTAATATTTGTTTGAAAATGAGTAAAAAGGTGAAGAGGATCGAGGTCCTAACCCCATAGTGTGGCTTAGTGGCCATATCTTAAGAAAATTGGGATAAGGAAAGTATGATGATAGGACATCGTACACTAAAATGTACGGCACTTCTGGTAGATTATCGTGAGTGGCAGGTGAAATGTAGGGAGGCAACCCTATAGGTAGGAAGGCAACGATTTAGGTGGCCAACCTAGTACCAAGTAAAATATCATCTGCCAATAATTTTTCGCCTTTTGTAATAAGAAATAATTGATATTTATATAATTTTTATCCGTGAGGTTTATCTTCTTTTTTTTTTGTTATCAAATTTCTCATTTTTGATCGCCCGCCCTTGCTTTATTGTTCCTGGGAACGTTGGCAGATTGGCCATTGAGTGAGTTCGCGAAAGCTAATGAATCCTCTCCAGCCATAAATATTGGATGTATCTTATGCCTTGTACTTTCCTATAGACCAAATGGTCTATTAATATTTTATAAAGATGAAATATTGATTCTTAAAATTCCCAAGAAGAATAAAACTGTCAAAGTACCTACAGTAATGAAAAAAATTAAAGCAATATCTGCTCATAATGCGTACCAAAAAATACATATATAAAATGGTACGTACATAGTCGCTCGTGGATTGAAACTCCTCAGAATGAGTATTTAGATAACGAATAATGGCCTCTAGTACGCCTAAATGATGAATACTTATTTTGTTAGTCGGACTTCCAGTAACTCGAACCCAAACCACAGTAAAATGATTATATACAGTATTTGCACTAAGCGACTTTAATTATAATGGACTTGTCGACGCCGGACTGGTATGTGCAGAAACCGAAAAGCATAAAAGCTTGGATAAACACAGAAAGAGGACCCTCAAAACTCACAAAGCCAAGCGTTAGCTACAGTAAAATCGCTAAAGGAACGCTGAAACCGGACATTGCACAAATGATGGCCCAGTTCCAGCAAATGCTTCCGAAAATTATGCAGCAAATAGCTGTGCATCTAGGATGAAGCCAACAATTACTTACATGACATATATCGGAGAAAAGTATCAGACATGTTGACAAACTGACAGACACCGCTTTCAAAAATTTGATTTTTTCTGCATAAGGAAAAATCAAATTGTTGTTTAGCGAGAGACAGACAAAATCGTCGTTACCTCGTGAGTCTTAAGTTGAATGACTCAGAAGGATTAAAGCGCGCTGTCCTGACCAACCTAAAGCCAGCTCCGCAATGCCTCACTAGCAGTGTGCGTGGCAAACTGAAGCCGCCTACTTACGACCCGAGTTGTCGGAACCGACATATCGGGTCCAACTTGTCAGGAAGTTGGGTGTTCCTCTACACACGTTCCAACTTATCGGTAGTGTGTAAAATCATCAATAGCATGGCTTCTATTAAAAGACAAAAAATAGCATTATTGACATTGTCACTAACATCATCTAATGGAAAACAAAATTGACGTTATTGGACCAAAACTGGTTACGTAAAAGATTAACTTTAAGCCATATGAATCTGTTGATGGAACTAGAGCTACTAGATATAAAAAATTTCCTGCGGTTGGATACGGACACGTTTGGAAAGCTATTGAATATCGTTGCATAAATGATAAAACAAACAGGAGACTGTAATGAGGACCAGTATGTTCAAGAGCGCCACCGGCAGATCATACGAAGATTTAAAATTCAGTAAATTTGTGTCATCTCAGGCTGTGTCTAAAATGATTCCAGAGACGTGCTGAGCAATTTAGAGAAGTTTGAGAAATTATATAAAGGTAAGGAAATAAAACAAAAATTTAAATTAACTGTAATTATTGATTAACGCAAATCTAAAAATGCAGTTATATCATAAGCTGAGGCATGTGAATCGCAAGAGACAGATAAAGATGAATGTGTAGGTACGGAAAAATTGGAATGTGGAGAGGGTGTGGCGACGAAAAAATTGGAATTGGAAGAAGGTATGGGTACAGTCCTCCACATTGTCTGTGCCTTCGCGACATGGTCCCTGGATTTCGAACAGGAATTTTAACAAATCAAAATACCATAACACAGGTTGGTACACATCTTCTAAACTACTTCCCGTTGTCTTTGACGCATTTACCTAAAATCAATGTAAACTTGTAAAATTTGAAAATAGTGTTCTTATTTCTAACGTTTAATGTATTTTGGAAATAACCTTACCTTTTTTAATTCTCTATTGTAACAACTTCGTAAATTATCCAACTTTTTTCTAAAAACGGTGACGGTTGCAGTCCGATTATATTGTTTATAAATGTTAAGCAGTGTGTACAATTCCGAAAGTCTTGGATGACATTTCCTATCAGGTGAAATGACTTGTCATTGGGTTGGGGCTAATCAAAATTATAGTTTAAATTATGCAAAAAATAGTATGTAAAAATTTTGTTTCAAAAAAAAAATTGGAAGATTGTTGATGGTTGATGATGGATGATCAATCAAAAGAAGAAGGTTGTCAAAAAGTTTTTAAAAGGCATTAAAAAAATCTGTAAAAGATAATGTATAGTGTGAAAATGAATTTTAATTATAAGAAATGTATGGTTATTGAAATGAAGAAATAAAAATAATTTATTTTGATATGTAAGCAATATTATTTATTAAAAATAAAAAGGAATAAAAGGCGGAAACAGAAAATAAATATCAAGCGATCAGAAGAAGAAGCAGAAGGAAGAAAGGAAAAATGAAGATCAATTTTTTTTTAAATTGTAATTTTTGTTTATTTAGGCGCTGTTGAACCCAGCCCAGTGAGAGGCCGGATGAGTAATGTAATCCACCCTTCATCCTGTGGATTTCCTATTTCAATATGTATATTGATATAAATTTTATTATACGTTTAACTAAAAATAGTGTAATGTAACCTTTCACTAAAATGTTATATCTTATAAATTAGCTCGAAATAATCCGGTACCTAAACAACTGTTGCCCTCTATTATCAATGCATTTTAAATTTTATTTTAATGCAATATCCCACCTACCGGATACGAAACAATCACCACTACTATTATTTTTTATTTTCTTGCGGCTTAGCACCCTCTTAATCTTACAAGACAATCCGATCTGACCCTACAAATGTCTCACTGAATTAATTAACCTCATCCTGACACCTTGGAAAAGGGTCCTTCAGTATATCTGTCATTGTTAGATGACTGCTGCCTCGAGATCTAAGAACATCCTTAGATTATCCTGAATGATTAGTTAGTATAATAGATTAATTCTCACATACGTAGACGAATGATATCACTCAAATGTTGAGTTTGATAAGGGATGCCAGCGACATCTTGTTTTGTGCTAAATAAGTAATAATGCAGGGTAGTCCTTTATATTTAATGATGTTAATGTTATGAGTTAACATTTGTTACTAAAAAGCATTGTTAAACTCAAAAAGACGACTTTTACTAAAACCCCAAAAACAACCAGTAATTTTCCGCATACCAAACTTTCCGCTTTATCAAACATTTATTACAAATTTAAATTGGACGCGATACTATCCAGCACATTGTGTAATAGAGTTTTGAAGTGTGAAACCATTTGTATCAAATTTGATATCTGGTTGCTTTTATGGAATTTATCTGAGCTTTTCACGAAACTTGCAAAATAGAAAACAATAGGTTTTGTTGTCCGTTGCGTCAAATTTCTCTCCATTTCGCTATATTTCGGACTCCATTGAATCGCATCACTTCATCTCTTTGTGGTTGAAAAAATTTTAAACGTACAGTTAGTAGCTGCGAATTCTTGATCAGAGATGGTCTGGCGTTCGGTCATTATGATTTTTATTAATAGAAATTTTCAAAAAGTACAAATAATACAATATCAAGTGAAACGTCCAACGAAGAAATATAACAACTGTTTAAACTAAAGAAATATTACTCGATTTATCCACTTTATATTACTTCGTTTCTATCATTTTATCTCATTCTATCTTGTAATGCTCTTTGCGGATTTTTTGGCGCCTTAGTCCAGTTTTCATAGTTCCTCGGGGGCCACCTTCGGTTTATAGGGTGAAAGGTACTTGCACGGGCAGCATCAACGGAGAAAAATACTTCAGGGGTCGTATGGTATCGACAAGACCCTTAGCGGCCAGACGGGCGGTCTTTACTTGCCATACTGGGTTAAGTACCTGTGTATTTGCTGCTGCTGGAATCACAAATACAAATTACTATGTACAAAATAACTGTTTATTCAAAACGAACTCCGACGAGAAAAAGGTGTGCAGGCACATATTCCGGGCTGGCGTGGTAGTCGGATGACAGTGCTGGACACCGGTACAAATGGAATTAGCTTCGCTCCCTTTAGCATGATCTGCCTCTTAAGATCGAGCGACTGCCACTGGAACTCGGACTGCCATTGCTACTTTAATTGGGACGGCCACAGCAACTACCGACAACGGTTTGAATTGTCTTACTCGATAAGAACTTCTAAGAAGCACGGACGCGAATGCTTCCATCTGTCAGGCGGAAGTTGAACTGATACGACTGGCATTATATTCGAAGCTTCTCCCATAATTTTAAGTTAATTCTAATCCAGTGTCATGCGCAATTTAATTTACATATTTTAATTATTACGGAAAAAAGGATCGTTACAATTTATTCAATCTTTCGTTATTCACTTTTTTTCTTGGAACCTCTTTTTTTCTTCAGTTTTGGTTTCTTGTTCATTGGGAACTGGGTTGTTTTATTTAGAAGAAATAACGAGAATAATAAGTTGTTAAAAGATGTGACAGAAGTTAGAATACAACATGAGTTAAAGTCTAAAAACTGAATGAAACAGTATTTGAAGAAGTCTAGAGAGTAGATGATAGAACAATAATCCAATTTGTACAGGAATTTTAATACTAATTAGAAGGAGACCAGAGAGGTTTAAAGAATGTTATAAAAGTGGTAAAAGTGAATATAAAAATTGCTGCAATACAAAAACAAGTTTGTTTTATTTATCGTATACATTCTTAAGAACATAATATAACTTAATGCAGACATTAATACTTGTAATTTACAAAGACACATTCATGTTTTTTGCATAATCAACTGCAGCCTCAGTTGCCATCAGGAAATCATCAAAGTAACCACCACCGCCCTAATTTGATATTCCACAACAGTTAGCTGAACCGCTTATCTGTCTGCTAGGCATTCGCCGTTTGGAGATGAATTCCTGTCCCATCTATAAAAGGAGTTCGGGTATCTTCCATGTTGCGTATTCTATTTATGGTCGTTCATATTTTGCGAGCCTGCGAGAAAGGTTTGTTTCTTACACAAGGCAGGTTCTAGAAATATGGCGATCGGGTCTCTGTCCAGTCACGTTTTAAGGGTGGTTTACTGAATCGAAGCCTATTTATTTCTAGCAATAATTCTCATTGTCGAATAGACTAGTCCGACTGCAGAAGTACACAGAGTTTCAGCAGTTGAATCCCAAGTCATTTCGCACAACTCATGGAGGATGTTGTTTCCGGTTCGTTTCTTCGTAGCTACGTTTTAGAGATGTGTCCGATGCAGTGTAAATACTAAATATTTTGGGTGCTGGTTGTGGTTAAGCAATGTGTCATTAAAGGGCACCTTAATTTGACCATTCGCCTTTCAGTTGCGCAAATGGAAGCAATTCATCTCAATCGTCGTACTTTTTGGTTTTAATCTCCATTTCTCCATAGTAGTAGGATTAGATGTTATGGTGGTTACTACCACAAGTACCCATTCGTCAGCATATCCGAACTTTCGGGATCTAATTTCAGGTATATCAGAAATGTAGAGATTAAGATTAATGGAACAAGCACGGATCTGTAAGGCTGTGGTTTAATATCTTTTGGAAACTTTTTCTGTGACCTAATATTTTTTGAAAGAACTGACCGATCAGCATACTATTAAATGAGTTCTTCTGCATGGTATTATTTGAGTAAATCCGTGTCTCTCCAGACGGTATTATGAGTCGCTGTGAGATTTATAAATGCAAATGATATTTTTTGCTTCTTTTAAAAGCCTGCTTCTATGTAGCTCGCAATTTACATTATCTGGTCTGTGCAGCTTCTTTCTGGACATAAACCGGACTGTACAATGGTTCAGTTCTATTGTATAGAAGTCTTTCAAGTAGCTTGTATGTTGGACTTAATAGGACTTTTGGTCACAAGCTCTTTGGGTTATTGCTTGGTTCCCCTGGCTTTAGGATAGCAATGATATTGGACTTTTTCATCGTGCTCGGAGTTCTCCCTTTCTTCATAATATCTATAAAAAATCCGGCTAGCCACTGTTTGGTATATTCAACGCAGTTTAGAAGAAATTCCGGGTCAATTCTGTCAGGCCCTAGCGCCTTGTCCGCTTTTACATCATATACTGTCAGTAGATAGAACGTCCCTTAACTTTAAAAATTCCGTAAGTAAAGGTAATGATGTTTAGAATAAAACTTTACAAGTTGATTTCTTGTACAATTGTCACAATCTAAACGTCATTGTCATTAGTTACAGAACCTTTAAAGTTAAAGGACGTTCTACCAACTGACAGATAGTTTTTTGTTATTTGAATGTACGGGAGTAATATGAGGGTTATTTTTCTTCAATACCGTAAGTTTATGTTTCATGCGCATTGTATCCGCTTTATCACCTCTCTGGATGTGGAGCTACATCATATCCTGCAATTTTAGGACTTCCCCTTAATTTACTGAAAACTGACATATATCTTTTAAAATTAATAATATTAATCTTTCAATTCATATTAATGTCTATTATTGTATATTTTAATATTTTATAGTCTAAAAATTGATTTAAAATCAACAGAATATTATTTAGTCTTTCTCTATGACTTTTTTTCTGTCTATTTGAAAAATACAGTTAACAAAAATAAAATACATAAGCTTATCTTTCTCTTATATTATCCGATCATTATAAGAGACACGAAATATAGATATATTTCTTCCCGCTACGATGCGTAATTTAAGGCTATTTACATACCACGTCACATGTCTCCTTCCAATAAAAAACCACCAACCCTCCTCTCCGTTAAACATCTTATTTTTCATAATAAAAATATAAATAGTTTTTACAGTGAGTTTATTGATTGAGTACAATTTAAATGTTAATGTTTCGTACTTAAAAAAAATGGAATAAAAAATTACATTCCAATTTCAAAACTATTTTTGTTTAAACATTCATATTGGTTTAACTTCTACCCAAGAAGTTTGGTCCTTCGAAATCCGGGAATTATTTTAACACGTTCGCAGCCTAGTATTCTTTCAATAGTTATGAATACTAATATTCATAATTCGTTCAAACTTCTTTGTATATTTTCTCATACTCATCGTTCCATCCTGGTATATTTATACTCCTTGTGGAACCCTCTAGAAATGGTGGTTTCTGCTATTTTAGTCACTGCTTTTGTAAATCGTTCGTAGAATTTAATGGTGGGTAGAATCCAGCTTAATCATGTATGCAATTTACTGGAAGTTTTTTCAATCTACTTTATTAATTTTTAACTTTGACCGAAGGAACGATCTGATATGTGGGATGTTAATTCCTATTCCTATCGCGTGCTGGGTGTGCGGAAAGTCTTTTAGAATTTTACGGATATTGTCGTTGTCTTTGCTTACAAAGTACAAGTCAGGATTGTACTCTAGGTTCCAAGCTGCTAGTTTAATAGATCCTTTCGCTTTTCGATCGAATATCAGATACATGTTGTTGTCATCATCGATTAATATTTCACCGATGCTATCGTTGGTTATATATTTCCATTAGGAGTGTGGTGAGTACAGAGTCGCGAACATAGGTAGAAACTCCATAATTACGGTGATATGTGGCTCCCATCAAGTCATATCCAGGTATCTGTCATCTCTTATTTAGTTGATCTATATTCTGAGTGGTTTCCTGAATGGCAAGACAGCAATATCGTTAACCTTTAATATTTTATTTAGCACCTGTCATTTGGCCCAGCTAATTCCTTCTATGTTGAGTTGGCATATCTTGAAACATGGTGCAAGGTTTGTTGTCAAAAGATCATGAGAACTCTTAGTTGTGTCTGACTTCATGTACTTTAGCCAGGAAATTCGAAGATTATCTGGCTGCTAACTCATTAGCGTTACTCAGGGTGTACCATGTGAAGGAGAGTTAACATTGCTCTCTAAATACAATTTTAAGTAGCATATAATGAAGTACTACAATCAGTTGTGTAAACTGTAAGATGATTTATATAGGCCTATTCTGTTTCTAATTGAATTAAACATTTTAATAAAACTATCAAAATTTCGTTTAAATTGTGCTAAAATAATAAATATTTTTTAGGGTCCATTCTATTTTTAAATATTTTTTAGATAAAAAATACTTTTAACCCAATCCTGGATACACTTTTTTTCGTCCAATAATAGCAAATGCGAAATACCCAAAATAATGGCAATTTAAAATACCATCGAAGAGATATTTGCTAGAATGACTAAAGCTATTGTAAATCAGTATGCTGAAAATTGGTTTTTTTCGTACTAAAATTGCAGTTTTTTATCGGATAAATCCCAATTAATGGAAATATTGAGATTCTGAAATCGTTATCCAGAATTTATAGTTGTTAAGGATAATCTTTTGCCTTATTTTTGTAATTTTACACGTAGTTCTGTTATAACAAAGATATATACTAATAGCCTTGTTTTTAAAGTGACTATTTATTTATTCATAAAAGAAAGACAAATTAAACTACTAAGTTGAATAAAAAGATATTATTGCAATCATAATTTGTACATGTGCGTGTGTATGTACGTTTGACATTGCTCTAATGAGACATTGTAAACGAGTTTAAATAGCTTGTCCAAATCCAAATCGTTCTCGTCCCTTTAAAGTTCGTAATCATAATATTTTTAAAGTACTAAGTATCCAGTAATATAATATAAAGTTGTCCAATTCATTTTAAACAAATACCAAAAAAAATAGATAAACGTATTTTACGAAATATTAAATTTAACAAATATGTAAGTAACCAAAGTAATATTATATATACAAGTTTTTCTAAAAAAGTAAAATATTTTCTATATTTAATTATGGTTCGAAATATAGACCTAAAGTATTTAAAGTCTAAAGGAGGGAGATCTTGAAAACTAACCTAACCAAAAGCCCTATGAGCCAGAACACAAAAAAAGATAAGAAGAAGCTTCAATTCTTATACGTTCAACAAAAGAAACACCGCCACAGATCAGAATGCTAGGACGGACGAAGTTTCGTTCGTAGAAGCACGTACCTCAATGAAGTTTCCAGGATACCCGGAGATTAAAATGAGTCCAAAGAAACTAAAAAAAGTCCATGAGTTGATTTCAGAGGCTTACGAAAAATTCAGCCACAAGTCAGGTAAGCTGCTAGTAACAGCCATCAAATTGTGCGTAGGGGTAACCCTAAAAACGTTGGAGGGTAAGGGCCACAACATTCGCCCTAGCCGAAATAGAACAAAAAGTAAAAAACTAAAATTTATGCTTGGTGCTTATGAACCAAGGAAAAAAGTAAAGTATTTAGATACAGACGCTTTGAAAAAAGGATGTACTTTTTGTGCAGCTTAATGTCTAGGTTAAAAAATATGTGTCGTCAAATTTTAAAGAACTGTCAGATATTCTTATTCTACGTATGCTCCAATATCTCCAGTTTCCATAGCATCTAACGAAGTTACTTAATTACCGTTATAATTAACCATATCGCGGACAGCACTGGCTTACAAATAACTTTAAATTACGGTAAAGGCAACTTTTCTTCAAAGATAAGGTCAGTCGGAACAGTTGTAGCCCCGCCGAAAGATTGAGTCACACGGGTACTGATTTTTTCATACCCAGCTAACCTTATGATATACCTCGGCCGATGTAGTCAGTTCCAGTTCAGCAACCTTTAGAGATAGGTCAAGTTGAAGGGAACAAAGGTGACCGGTAAACCCAAGAGAAAAAATCAATATAATCCTAAATCATTCTGCAAGACTTTGACATTTTTAGAGATGTTGACAGATGTAATGGCCAAAAATTCTAAGCCAATGTATAATCTGGAAAGATTGGTCCATTTCAAGGACTTGAACACTTCTACAACGTTTTAGAAATTATTGACAACTAATTGACAGCTGTTAGAACCAAACAACTTGATCTATGGCTCCTAATCCAGAAATTTGACAGTTTTGCAAATGTTGACAGCTTTTTGACAATTATCATGATATTATTTATGAACGATTTGATATCTAAAGGCTTGGGGATTGCGTATCAAGTACCAAAAATGTCTATCCTAGTTTGAAAACACATCGATACGCAGTAGCTTTTAAGAGCAAAATCCAGGCTTCAGAAAAATTTTATTTAGGCCGATTTGGTTCCAAACGTCGAAATACATCTGAAGTGACTTCGTAGTATTAGGTATAAGGTAATTTTTATAATTTTGATTACTCCGTCGGTAGTTAGTATATGACCCCGATAAATATTTCTTATATAATTTTGAAATTGCCAATTTTTTTGTAGCTATAATACAATATTTATGAGCATCTATAAAAGAATAGAAATTTGTTGTATTCTTTAAAATACTGTGTTGAATAATTGTGTCATAAGTATGTAATGAAGTTACTTAATTACTTGGTTAGATTGGGTTAATTCTAGAGGGATTCTGTCAAATTTATCTCTTATAACTTAACATTCAACTTATGTTTTCAAGATAATTATCTGAGAAGTTATTTAATTTATCACTTAAATCTAAATGTAAACTTGATTTAAAATTTCAATTTAATTCTAGCTTGCGCTTGATATTGACTAATGAATAGGACTAATATAGATGAATAATGAAAGGAAAAAAAAATAACAAAAATCTTTATTCTTCTAGCAGAAAGAGGTTTTTCTTAATAAACAATTTTAACTTAAAAAGTCTCTTTTGGTATCCTACTGACTGTGCTAGTTTAAATTTTATATTTGTGAGAATAACCTTTGAAAATGTTTGAATTTCAAATATTATTTTATTTACAGTGATACAGTCATTACGAAAATACTGTAACGATTCCGTTTGTATGTTAAGACAAATTACTTTTGATAATCTCTTGTATGTATAATTTTATGTTTCTACGCTTACCTTGTATTTTGAGCTTATTTCTCGTTTAGACTCTATTCCTATTCCTTTTTTTGTCTCCATTATCATTTTTGCTTGTTAAATCGTATCAATTTCCTGCCGTTCTGTTACGAGTCTCTCTTATTAATTATAGAACTGCTTCTTATTAAGATTTGCTATTGTGCTAGATATTAATAATTATATTTTTGACGTTCATTCGATTTGTTATTTGTTATTTGTCTTATATTTATTAAGACCGCCCGCTGTGTTCGACTATTCATCGGTTCCTCTGTTGCGGTCAGAGTTGCCAGATCTAAAATGGTTAAGGCGGTAGATTTGCCATATAAAAACGGTAGATTTGGACTTGACGTAGCTGTCATATGACGTGATAATTTTTGTTATTTTGCAATGTTGCTTAGCGTAGTTCAGCTAAATGAGCGTAATCGCAAACAACTGTTCGCTTCTGGGAATACAGAAAATACGTCATGTCTACGTACTCATAGAGATCGTCATTAGGTAAACAGTAAACAGTAACAGAAAAATAACTTTGAGCAATTTATTTTTAAAGGTCGATTCATAGTTAGCAGTGACGTGGCCGGCACGTGGTTTCACCGGCGAGGCCGAAATTATGCATAGTAGGAGTTGAAGGGCATTATTGATATGTGTTTTCCAAAATATAGGGATTCAGATTTCAAGAATGTACAGTGATGAAGTATACCGTTGAAAAAAATGAAAGTAGAAACTGCTCACCGCCACTACAGCATCCTGGTGACACTTTTTTAGCAGGCATATCTCCAGCTTTGAAAAAATTATTCCTACAAGACTGATATTACGTCAAAGGCGAAATATTTCTTACTGTCCAAAAATATTAATTTAATGCGCTGAACCAACAACGACAGTTTGTTGACTCTCTGCAGCATCAACCGGTTTGAATCCAATGTGTTCAAATAAGCAACCTTTCCCTGTAGGAAGCTACCTGTATACTTCATGGAAGAGTCAACAATCAAGTTCATCTACTCCTCAAAATACAAGGTGCTTACATCAGATTGAAAAAAACTTATCTCAAATAAACAACGAGCCTTTCCCTTACTGTGATAGCTTTTTCAGATGAACTTCTAACTTGCACAACAGTAAATTGAACAAATTTTATGACATTCTAGAGAATTAAAACAATTTTGCTCCATCGTCTACCATTTTCTTGTATAGTGTAACAAATTTCACCTCTGTTCCTCTCTTGTTCCATGTTTGATGGACCCAGTTCCGTTTCTCTACTTGTTTTTCCATTTCTTGATCCAAAATCATTGCTATCTGCAAAACTTCTTGATCATTTTGGCCACTCAACTGCACTGTCACTGCAGGATGAAACACTAAAACTTGTGAATTGAAATCACTTTTTGTCTACGAACTGTAAAATTATGTGTGAATTGACCTTAAGTTGGCAAGATAAATTGCTCAAAATTATCTCTCCGTTATCTGATTCAAGGTTTTATCGATTTTCCATTGTAAATTGTTTTTCTATTTTACTACTAGATACTAAATTCTAGTTTTTAATTTTGCCATTTTGAGGTAGAACGGTAGATATAATGTGAAAACTGTAGACTTGGCACCACTGGTTGCTGTATCTAGCGCCACGTATTGCAGCGGAATGCTCGTCACAGTTCCTTGTGAAAATGAAAATAGTCAGATATTTAGCAGTTGGTAACATGTTGACTTTCAGTCTCAGCTACTATCACTTGCGTTATTTTAGATAATTGGTCGGTATGGTCACGTGACCTTGAGACCTTATCTGATTGGTGGTGAATATTCACTTCTTGAATCTCATTGAGGAAAAACGCGGATTGTCTGTGGTAATTGTTTGACTTCTTTTATGGGTGTAATGAAGTAGAATTTAAACGGTGTACTTTTGTGAAGCATCCTTGGAAGATTGAGACAACTTATGACTTGGATGTAATCTTCGTTTTGGAAGGACTATTTCTCGATTCCTACTCCTGTAAGTGTGATTGGTGCCTTTGTTAAGTGTCAACTTGAAGATTGATTTTGACTGGCAGCCATAACTCACAGCCACTGACACGTAGGTGTCATAATTTTGGTTTTGCTAACCCTAGGAGTTACACCTTGGTCTTCACCATCTACTTTAAGTTTTGTGTTATTTGGTTGAATTCAAGCGAGATTTCTAGCAGCAATTTATTCCATTTTTGTAAAAACGGTAAGTTTAGAGGAGATCTACATCATGTTTGACACAATCTCTTGTGATATTTTACACACTAGCTACTCAGCTGAGTGGAGATTTCTTTTGTTTAGAACTTTTACAAAACTTGACTAGGGGCCTATTTAAACGTAAATTCTAGGCTAGTTAGTATTTTTTTCTTTTACAAAAATAGTTATTTTAGGTAATTATAGAGGTTTTATTAGCTTTTTCGGGGTTCATGTAGTGGGGCTAATTACACGACCTTGTGGGGGAGCAAGTTATCTACCGTTCTGGAAGGTCTAGTTACACGTTCATGTAAAGTCCTTATAGAATGTTGAAGAAGACTCAATTGCCGTTCTAAGGGCTGGAAGAGCCTTTATGTTGCGGATGTCATCTTATTTTCGTTTATATAATCACACACTGAACATTACTTTTTGCTTATGTTCTGGATTATAATACTTTGTGATAACTTGGAATATTAATATATAAAGTAGTTATACTTTTGTACTTTGGTGCGCTACAAGTTTAATTGTTACTGTATATTTTTTTTACTTCTACCTAAAGTAAGATGGACAACCCATTCAATGTAATCCGGGATTTGAAGGTTACAATACTGATATAATATCGTGAATTTGATTGTTTAATATGAAAATATTTTTGTAATTTTCTAAATAAATATGTGGCAGTGACAACTACTACTAAATAAATAAAAAGACATTAATTTGTCTCATATTGACCATCCTCTTAATTACTGAGAAAATAAACTTTAATAGTTTAATAGTAGTTTTAATGTTATATATAATAGCTTGGAAATTTCTAACCCGAAACTTAGGAATTATTTACATGAATGACTTAGTTTCATTCTCAAATATGCATCTTGCTTGGGGCTACTTGTTTGACTTTAAATGATTACTCTTGTTGCATTCCTCTGCTTTGTAAGCAGATAAAGCACTCCGTTTAGTTACTTACATAGAGGTTTATACATAGGTGGCGTCCACTGAGAGGTAATATCATATTTTTAATTTCAGTAGCTAATTTGTTACTTAGATTAGTAATTGTCGATAGGGAAATTTGTATTTTTTAATTTTTAAAATGTTTTATACTTTTAATTCATCAATCCACCTCAATGGAATTTTTATAGGGAACTGATTAATTATTGCTTTTAACATATTTATTTCTCATTCAATTTCTCACAAAAAATATACTGTGTAGATCAACACACACCCACGCACGCACGCACGCACGCACGCACGCACGCACGCACGCACGCACGCACGCACGCACGCACGCACGCACGCACGCACGCACGCACGCACGCACGCAAGCACGCACGCACGCACGCACGCACGCACGCACGCACGCACACACACATTATGTGATTTAAAATGAAGATATTTTTATTGTATAAAATTGACATTGGTCATATTGGATCTACATAAACCGTGTCGGTTGTTAAGCGAACCATAAATGACCATAGATTCCTTCAAAATATCAGGAATGCAAAATCTATCTCAATTTACAGCTTAGAGTCGGTAAGAAAACTGTAACAAAGTTACTAGTTTATCAATATTTTTAAAGTCTCTAATCCCCGTTTTTTATTACTTTTTAATAATAATAGCTACGGTTTATATTTACATTTTAAAATAATTATTATAGTTAGCTTTCCTCTGTAATTTGTCATTAAAAATACTTATTGACAATTGATCGTAAACAGGTAAAATCAAAATGCACCGTGAATACAAAAATGTAATAAACACCGCGACCTTCCTATAGGGTCAAATGCGATCCGAGTAGAAAGTAAGTCTGCTCCGAGCTTGCTCACTCCAGACTGCAGAGACTCCTGGTCTGATGTATTGGTGAGTTTCTCTTGGTATTATAGTCTTAAGGAAACGACGAAAAGTACACTCTAGTGGCTTCGGCTACATTGTGTTCTCCGTCATCACGATTTGATATTAAAACTTGTTGCACGCCCTCCCTCTTCCCTCTCTTGTCTCTTGTATTATTTTGGTTAATTAATAAAGCTGTTTACCGTACTATTTGTTTTTTTATTATTTCTTATTTTTCAGTCCTCAACCCAGTGGAGCAAGTAAAGCCCGCCCTACTGGTCGATATCATTAACGACCCCTAGAGTATTCTTTCTCTACTGACGCTGCCTGTGCAAGTGGACTTCACACTTTAAACAAGAGGTGGCACCCTAGGAAATCAGATACCTGAGCAAAGGCGCTAAAACACCGCATGACGACGCAAAGAGCATTACAAAACTATGGATATATCAAAATACCATTTCCCACCTAAAGTATTAATCAGTAAAGCAGTGACAGAGGACACAGCCCTAAAAATACGAGAGCTCTTATAATTTTAAACGACACAAAAATTACTGCTTTGGCCCCTAAGCACAATGAAGATTAAAATCATTGCACACCCCAGAAAGGAAATATTCAGTTCCACCTTTGCTTTACTTTCCACTTTCCAAACAGAAATACATTGAATATGAACTTTGTCTGGTTTTTTGCCCCCACCTCTATCATGTCACGCCTTAATCAGTAAAGGCTCGGGTTTTCGAAGAAATGGGAATAAATCAAACAACAAGAGTAATTGAGAAGATATAAAAATAAATAATATATTTGCCAGGGACTTCGCATCACTAACCGTACCAAGCACATCCCAGTATACCCAAATTCAGAATATCAAAGTGTCACCCCACTGCGTAGAAGAGATGAATGGTTACAGTGACTGGCTCGCTAATGATGTCTTCTCCAGTGATTTCTGCGTCCAGACTTTAGAATGCCGGCTCGACTTAGGAGAGGGAGGCTGTTAAACCAGATAAAAGTTAAAGTTGCTTTTTACCAATTGAGCATCATACTGTATACACTAATCCACTGCTTCAGATGTCACAAATTTGGACACACCTCTGTAATGTTTAATGGTTCCGGATAATTCAGAAGGCGAGGATCAAAATAAAGTTTTTATTCTGTCTAAGAAGTCTATCGGGTCTTTTAAACAATCGAAATCTATGCCCCATTTCTTAATTTGGTCCATTGCGACACCTTCCTCATTTGTCCGCAGTTTCGGTTTCTCTTTTGTAACAATACCTTAGTGAGGGGGCTCTAAGTAACTTATATTTGACATAAAGGAAGTAATAAATTGTCAACCACTTCAGAAAAATAGACTATTTCGTTAGAATTCGATACATTGTAAATATTCACTTTAGAAATATTACCAGGATATACGGGTGTCCAGAGATGAAACCGATAAAACTTAGGGGGTTATAGGAACTGCCAATATGATTGCAAAAAGCCGTATACAAATGTCCAAAACCGCTTCGTTACTGATATACAGTGTGATTTGTGAATTTAGACAAAAAATTCAATCCGCCATATTAAATACAGGAATAATAAATTTCGTAAATGAATTAAACTAATTGGCCTTAATAAGTAGCCCTTTAAACGAAACCAATATCAGGACCGGAATATTCTTTTTGTTCCATCTTAAGTTCTTGTAAGAATAACTCACTATATATAATGATTATCAAAAATCTGAGTTTAGATTCGAAATCTACGGAAAAAATCCTACAGGAACTTGTTAAAAAAGTTTCTGGCACCATTTCAGTTATTCCGTAATAAATTACGATGTTAAATATTTTCACTCGAGAAATTAATTTTCGGATAAAGTACCATCAAAAATGGGTTAATATAATAAAAAATTATGAAACCAAGATATAAATATTGTTATTTTCTTTAATTAGTTCATAGTAAAATTTGATAAAATACTCTGATAACCCAAAAAAAAGTGAAGAACAAATCCGTATCAGTAGCTTACAATTTTTGTCTAAATACAGCAGGCTTGTCTCAAGTGTCAAATCCCCATTTTCAAAAAATTATTGTGCGTTGTGTTGTACTTTCATAAATTCAAAATTAGTAAGCAAATATAATTTATAAAAAATTCAGTACAGTCCTTTTTGAACAAATTCCTATCCGCTTTTTTTAGCAGATTTTGAATCTGCGATCAGAATATTGATAATTATTATACTAGAACAGTTATTCTTACAAGAAATGACTCATTCCGGTCCTGATACGAATTTATGTTTTCGTCTTTTCTTGGGTTATGAAAGTATTTTATAAAATTTTACTACGAACTAATTAAAGAAAATAACACTATTTATATCTTGGTTTTGTAATTTTTTATTATAATAACCCTTTTTTGATGGTATTTTATCCAAAAATTAATTTCTCGAATGAAAAAATTGAAAATAATAATTTATTACGGAATAACTGAAATGGTGCCAGAAACTTTTTTAACAAGTTCCTGTAGGATTTTTTCCGTAGATTTCGAATCTGAGCATAGCTTTTTAATAATCATTATACAGGGTGAGTTATTCTTACAAGAACTTAAGATGGAAGAAAAAGAATATTCCGGTCCTGATATTGGATTCGTTCAAAGGGCTACTTATTAAGGCAATTTAGTTTAATTCATGTACCAAATTTAAACCAAATCGGGCTATCCCTGTATTTAATATGGCGGATTAAATTTTTTGTCTAAATTCACAAATCACACTGTATATTAGTAACGAAGCGGTTTTGGACATTTGTATATGACTTTTTGCAATCATATTGGCAGTCTCTATAACCCCCTAAGTTTTGTCGGTTTCATCTCTGGACACCCTGTATAAATCAAGAGGACAAAGGCGGTCCTTCCCAGAAGGGCCTGCAAAGAAAACAAAGTATTTAGTTTAATCAAATAATCATGTTATTAGATAATAAATTGGAAGACTGGACATGGCTTTGGATGATGGTTTTTTAGCGGGTTTTTCCATCCCTCTAAATTCAAAAGTTCATGATTTCTAACCCGAGAGACCAGACTTAATATTATACGGCGCGGATTCTAATTACATAGCTAGTCGCTGATATATCGCATAATGAAATTCAAGTAAACTCTTTTAAATTTAGATTCCATTAAGATTAAGGGTGGTACCGGGAAAATTCCGGGGGTCGAACCAGTCCGGAAGCCTTTCGCTAATTTTGCTTGTAACTTTGAAATTTTTTTCCAAATTTGACTTAGTTAATTTCCAACTTCGATCGGGATCGGTTCTTCTTCCAATAAGCAGTTAATTTAGATATTACTATTCAGAGTAAGTTTCTCAACTGAAATTCGGGTTTCACGGTTACGGGGTTGTTTAAGCAAATACTAGTTTCTTATGCGCCTAGATATGCGCTTGATAGGGAACTGGGTAGCTGTTGCTCTTTAACGATTAATTAACGTCATTTTTTAATAACTTGTAAACTAATTTTCTCTTAATTGTTTCTTTAGTAATTTGGACCAACTTATGGTCATGCATATACATCTCTCACCAATAAAATTAATTAGTATTTATCTCGTGTTTCAATCAATGAAAATAATTATACTCCCGTAACCTAAAATATGTGAAAAATAGTGGCTACGACCTCCTTCACAATGATTACGAGTTGAAGATTATTCGTGATCTTTTATACTAGATATAGAAATTCTCTATGCTCGCGACGTTGAATTACTTCTGTCTCGCCATCTCATCTTACAGAATCCACGTGTGCCTCGCTCGGCCTACAGTCAATTAGAGGTGTTTTCACCAAATCACTCTAGAATCAATAATATATACTACATCACAAATAGCGAATAAAATAGAAACTCCCGATTTGTAACACTTTGAGTTTTGACTTGCTGTATAGGTATTTTCAGTATTGCCCCGATTGGAGTAGTTTTGTCTGAGGATTGGGTCGGGTGACGCACGTGTTGCACTAGTTTGGCCCTTAGAGTTCTTCCTCCTTGCCTGAGTAAACCTTGTTCTCGTAGATCTTCTTCTAGCCCGTAGGATTCGTCGTCACTCATTTTGTTTTACAATATTATATATTGTTGTTCCTATCATTTCTAGTGAGTCTATCGTAACTATACATATTCTGGAACATTCGACGCAGAGGATTTTGAGAAAGTTATACTTATTCGCACAAGATAGAGAAAGAATAAAGCAAATGTAAGCGGCAGTTATTGCTCATCAGATACGAACTGGATGTCGAGATTTTATTTTACCGAATTGTGTTCGATTAAAATTTGTAAATGTTGTTACAGATATAACCTTGGTCTTTTTTTATAGCTTTATTCATTATCATCAATTAAGGTTTTAAAATTAGTTTCTAACAGTATTTGATAGGTCGCTATTTGATGACTAATTAGACTAAATTTTTCAGTAAAAGAAGATGAAGATGTAGGTTGGGATTGTTGGGAAAGGGAAAGCCGATTTTAATTGTTGGATAGTTGTTTTAAAAATCGGTTTGGAATATAAGAGGATATGGATTGGTAAGTTTATGGTGAAGAAAATGAATGTTTAACACCAAAATATTATGAATTAGATGTAGTATCTAGCATATATTACGGAGAAAACTGATTTTGCGGTAAGTTAATTAAAAGCGATACTTGATACTGATGCTGTGAATGTTTGGGTTTTACAAGTAATTGATTTATCTGAAACATGACATCATCTCTGACATCTTCAAGTTTTCTAATTTTAGTTGCAACAAATTCTGTTTCAGCACTGCACAGGCTTCTTCTAATCTGTTATTTTAAGTTGTTACACATGTGTATAGTTTTATACAGCTGCAGTTTCTTAAGACATCGAGACCAATCCTTAAATTAAGTACATTGTAAAAACTTGTACAGAAAAGTAACTTGCGGGTCACTTTGGTGCCTTAGTCCAGGTTTCGGATTGCCTCGGGCGCCACCTTCCGTTTAGAGTGTGAAGGCCACTGCACGGGCAGCGTCAGTGGAGAAAGAAAATACTCCAGGGGTTGTTATGGTATCGACCAAAATCACTGGCGGCCAGAAGGGCGGTCTTTACTTGCGCTGCTGGGTTTGAGTACCTGGGTATTAGCTGCTTAGATGGTAAAACTCAAAACAATTAATAAATAAAAACTGTTATTTATTACCCAAAATCCGGCGGAGAAAAGGTGTGTAACGGACGATACAGGCACGATTGGCTTGGCGGCGTGGTGTAGTCGGACTGACCGGTTCTGGACTCCAGACTGACTGACTGACATAGAATCAACGCACAGCAAAATCTACTAAACCCAGTGACTTGAAATATTGATAGTATGTTCTGTTGATAATGTAGATACCCACTAAGAAAGGATTTTGTGAAATTTTAATTTTAAGGGGTAGAAAAGGATGAAAAACGGTGGCTTATACAGAATAAGTATATCTATATGTTGACGCACTTGCTCGAACGGGTACCTAATGGCAGTATGGAAAAATAGATAAGAATAGGAAAAAATAGAGAAAAATGGAGAAAAGATGGAAACAGTAGACATAAACAGGGAGAAACAGCAAAAATTGGGAAAAAATGGAACAAATAGGGCGAAGTGAAAAATAGAGAAAGGTAAACAGATTGAAAAATAGGGAAAATATAGAGGACAATAGGGAAGAATTGGGAAAAAATAAGAAAAATTAAGAAAAATAGGGGAAAATAGTTTAAAATATGGAAACAGTATGAAAAATAGGGAAAAATGAGGAAAATAGGGAAAAATAACTACAAATAAGGACAAGTAAGGACAGGGGTTATAGAGGGAAAACAATCCTCATTCACTCCGATAGTCAGGCAGCCCCACAAGCTCTAGCATGCAAAAAAATCAGATCGAAACTGATATGGAACTGTTTACAAACGTTACAGGTTCTGGCAAACCTAAACAAGGTTCGCAGACACAAGGGGATAACAGGCAACGAGGAAGCTGACGTTCTAGTACGAAAAGCCTCAGGAACCAAATTCACAGGCCCCAGGCCAGTGTTTGGCATTCCGAAATCCTCAGTACGACACTGGCTGAGTAGGTGGGCTGCTAAAGAACATCAAACTAGCACAGACCAACGATATTCTGCAGCTAAACAGAAATCAAATAAGGCATGTCACGGGACTAATAACAGGACATTGCCACCTTAGGGAGGGAATAACTACACAAAATGAGTATCTACCAAGACGAACCCATCTGTAGACTATGTAATGAGGAGTAGGAAACAGCACTTATACGTTGGAGGTACAACCCCCTGGGGACAGAAAATACACATGGGGCGTTCCCCAGAGAAAATCTGAAGAGGCTTCTAAGCCTGATAAAGGTAACAAATCTTTTCACTTGATAACAACGATACAATTGGCATAGCAAAATAAGTCTTAAGGCTGCAGTGTTGAGGCCTAAATCCTTAGCCAATAACATCGATTTAATCAATCAATCAAGGAAAAATAAGCAAAAACAAAGAAAATAGGAAAAACTAACCGAAAACTGAAAAAAATAGTGAAACATTGGGAAAACGGAAAAAGAGAAAGAAATATGGCAAAATTGTGAAAAATAGAGAAATTAGCAAAAAATAGTAAAAACTAGGGAATAAATAGATAAAAATAGGGAAAAATTGGGCAAAATTGAGCAAAATATGGAAATTTGGGAAAAATGGAGAAAAGTGGAGAAAAAGCGGAGAAGTAAACTAAAAAATAGGAAAAAAATAATGGAAAAATAGGGAAATTAGAGAATACATATGGAAACATGAAAAAATAGTAAAAAAAGAGGGCAATATTGAATATGGAATAATGAAATAATAGGGATAAATATGAAACAACAGGAAACAATAATGAAAAAGAGAAGAATATGGAGAAATAGAAAAAATAGGGAATAATCGCCAAAATTGGAGAAAAATAGCGAAAACTATAGAAAATATGGGAAACAAAGTAAAATTTGCTATAAAATTGGGAAAAACAGGAAAACACATGGAAAAATAAGGACAAATATGAAAAAATAGATAATAAGAACAAATATGGACCAGTGGGGAAAAACAAAAAAATAATGAAAAATACATAAAATAAGGGGAAATGGGAAAAAATACGGAAATTAGAGAAAATAGAGAAAAATATAAAAAAAAAGGGAAAAACTTGGATAAAATATGAAAAAGCAGGGAAAAATAAGTTGAAAGAATTGGCAAAAATAAGAAGAAATGGTGAAAAAAATGGGAAAATAAAGAAAATTGGAAAAATAGGAAAAAAAACGCAGATAAAAATATTAAATAATAAAAACTAATAGGAATAAATGGGAAAAAAGGTGCAAAAAGTGACATATAGGAAGGAAAAATAAAGAAAACGGGATAAAATAATAGAAAAAAGTGAGGAAATGGAAAAAATGGGGAAATTGCGAAAAATAGAGAAAATAGGGGAAAAATAGTAAAAAATCTGGAAAATAGGAATAAAATAGGGTAGAATGGGGAAAATAGGAAAAAACATGGAAAAATTTGGAGAATGGAACAAAATAGATAAAAATAGGAATAAATAGCAAAAAACAGAAAAAAGTAATAAAAAACAGGAAAAATGGGCAAAAATAGGAAAAAACAAGCAAAGCTTGGTCGTCCAGGTACTCCTAAATAACGGGTATTCAGCTAATTTTTTATTTAGGGCAAAAATTAAAATAAGGAAGATTAAAAGTTTTTCGAATTGAAATTGTAGGTTTCACAACCATTTTTAAGAAATTGAAATTTTTACAATTGCCCAATTAAAAAAAAAAAAATACAATTGACAGTAATAGTATTTTTATCAGTTTTATTATATAAAAATATGAAGTTTCTATTACTAATACTACAATATAGTTAAGTACATTTTATTTACATAATATTTTCAAAAAAACCAGCTGTATAAGGTATAAATATCCAAATAAAAATCGAAAAATGTAACCAAAAGTATAAACAAATATTAAATTTAATTAAACCCCTTTTCCCTGACATTTCGAAAGCCATTATTCATAAATTTGCTCTTTTAATAAATACACTTCATCACTCTTTTTATCATGTTTAGAAGAACTAGATTTACGTAAATCCAATCTAGTTTCGCACACCGGGCAGCATTGGCAAAGCGGCACTACCAAATTTTCCCACGGTTCGCAGCTCGGTTTTACGCATAAAGTCTTCTTGCAATCATTAACTCCCAAACACCTTGTATGTACGCATTCTTCACAACATTTTCCTGGTAACTTCTTAGCGACCAATCCTCGTTTACAAGTTAATTTAGGACATACTGTTTCTTTACATTCTCTATTAGATTTTAATTTACCTTGAACGCATATTGGGCAACATCCACACGGGATTTTTAACGCTATTTCTGAAGTTTTACATTGTAATGATGGACAGGAAACTTTTTCACAATCTTCGTTAGTTTGGCACTTTTCAGGTAAACAAATAGGACAACATTCGCATTGAGGAATAACAGGATTTTGCCAAGGTTTACAAGTTATTTTTGGACAGGAAAAATTCTTACAACCATCTGGTGATTTACAATCTTTTGGTACACATTCCGGGCAGCATTTACACGGCATAATTTTCGATACTTGTCCTGAATGACACTCTGGATTTATACATGACACTACAGCGCATTCTTCTGGTGTACGACAATTTTTCGGAACACATTCTGGACAACATTCACAAGGATTCTTCCTAATAACTTCGTTCGGTTGGCACCTAAGTCGTTTACACTGAACGAAGGTGCATTCAGCGCGAGTTACACAATACACGCAAACAGGGCAACAATTGCACGGAATTTTCTTCAAAACCTCGTTCGGTTTACATTTAGGCAAATGGCATGGAATCAGTAGACACTCTTCAGGAGTTGGACAATATTTATCACCGAGCAATAAACACATACAGTAAAATAAAATAATTAATAAATAATTGGGTTTCATTGTTGACTAGCTTATTTGGACTGAATCATATCGGTTTAAAATGCGTGTAAAATGATTATCATTTAACGAAAACATATTTGAAAAACAATGTAGCAAAAAAAAAACGAAGGTATTTTGTTGTAATAATTGTTAAATACTTTAATAATTATCTCGCAAGATAAAATAGCTTTATTTATGGGTTGTTACTTTTTATGTGTTGATTGAATTTTTTAATGATACGTTGTTTTATAGTTATGGGGGCATCAAATTTTTGTTAAAAATTGTTTATTTAGAAAAATTATTTGAATTGTAGATTTGCCGTCTGATTCAAATAGATAGGTACAGTAGGTTACAGAAAGTCGTAACAAAAATATAGATGTTAGATATTTAAGATTTAGTTGTAGTTGTGATATTAGATTATACTCATTTCCTTTTTACCTCTCGCCCTTCAGATAAGAGAGGTATAGGAATCATGCTAAAAATTGGGTAGTGAGTTTACAATGAATAAACACGTTTTAGGGTCCCTAGAATACGATTTTAATATTTTAGCGATGATGCCTGTGTGTGTTTGTTAGTGTGTTAGTGTGTGTGTGTGTTTGGATGGATGTTGTAGTAACGATAACTCAAAAACTACTGAATGAAAAAATTTGAAATTTTGCATACAGAATTCTGATACCCTAGATTAGATCTGATTAGATTTTGGTGCCAATCGCACAACCGGAAGTGGCAGTTGCTATGGGTGATGACGCCATTATTATACAAAACGGCAATAAAGTTTTACACATATATTTTGTATACCCTATAGTTTATTTTCATCTCATTAAAATTTTCGAAACTTTTGCCATTATTGTCAGATTTACAAAAAAAAAATTTTTTTTCACACTTTTTTGTGTCAACCTGTAAATTTTTACCTCTCGCCCTTCAGATAAGAGAGGTATAGGAATCATGCTAAAAATTGGGTAGTGAGTTTTCAATTGATAAACACGTTTTGGGGTCCCTAGAATACGATTTTAATATTTTCGCGATGATGTCTGTGTGTGTGTGTGTTAGTGTGTGTGTGTGTTAGTGTGTGTGTGTGTTAGTGTGTGTGTGTGTGTGTTTGGATGGATGTTGTAGTAACGATAACTCAAAAACTACTGAATAAAAAAATTTGAAATTTTGCATACAGGATTCTGATACCCTAGATTAGATCTGATTAGATTTTGGTGCCAATCGCACAACCGGAAGTGGCAGTTGCTATGGGTAATGACTCCATTATTATACAAAACGGCAATAAAGTTTTACACATATATTTTGTATACCATATAGTTTATTTTCATCTCATTAAAATTTTCGAAACTTTTGCCATTGTTGCCAGATTTACAAAAAAATAATTTTTTTTCATACTTTTTTGTGTCAACCTGTAAATTTTTGATTCAAAAATGGCGAGAGGTCATGTGCTGGCCACATCAGATTTTTGATTCAAAAATGGTGAGAGGTTATGTGCTGGCCACATCAGATTTTTTGTTATAGAAACATAATAAACAAGTTAATACTTGTTTTTTATGGTACAAGTGTTTTATTTTACAAGTAAGTCATGCAAAAAAAGTATACTCTACGAGGGCGTCAGGCGGGTAGCGTACTTTTCTCAAGTGACTTATTTGCGTGTACTATTTTATTCCTATTAGTCTAGTCATTTGGGGCTCAAATAAGATTTTACCTAGAAAGTTTTCAGGGAGTTTCGCAAATTTTATAGATTTCAAATTTCATTTTTGCCACCTCGTATTTTTGCCGCTTGCGCCGCCATTTTGCCACCCAAAAACAGTTTTTCGATAATATCTCCTTTCCGACTCATTTTACGATAGAAATAGTTATGTAATGAATTAAAGTAGAGAAAATTTCCTATAATATATGTAGTAACCTTTATTTTGTAAAATGAATAGTTTCAGCATGTGGCGTTATGAATTCAAGCATCCGGATTGACGATCCCGGTTAATACTTTATTGATTTTTCAAATGATGTGCCTTGCAAAAGAATCTGATAAGGAACTTGAAAACTTCTTTTGGTACGAACTTGCTCCGTTTCCGTTATCCCGTTTCAATAACGAAGGCATGAGCAAATGCGTTAAATCTTCAATGTATAAGATATTTGAGCAATATTCTGAAGATATCAATTTTGGCGACGCGATGTATGTCATCGACGGAGGATACTTATTGCACGTTTTCATCCATTTCCAATAACTAACGTCACATTCGATCTATCAAACTATACATCCAGTGCCATTATTGTATTTGACGGATATCCGGAAGATGTAGCAAACCGTAGTACCAAATATGCGGAGGGATCCCGACGATCACGGAAAACTGCTACAGTAGACAAACTTTTTGATGAGACAAGGATCCCAACTGTGTCACAAGATAAACTCCTGGGCATCGATGCAAATAAGAAACGCCTCATTGGAATGATGAAAACAAGATTTGAAGCTGCGAACTTCATGGTCGAACAAGCTACGGAAGATGCGGATACGCTAATAATTAATACCACAATCGGCGTTTCACCACATTCGATTCCGTCATAGTTGTCGGCGAAGATATGGATATTCTTATTCTTTTGACGGCTCTATCTACGCGTTCAAACATATATATTCTCAAACCAGAAAAAGGAAAAATTCCGCCACGAACATATTTAACAAAGATTATCATAGATAAAATAGCCAAAAATCACGTCTTATGCTTGCACGCCTTTAGTGGCTGTGATACAACATCAGCACTCTTTAATAAAGGAAAAATAAAATATGTTAATGTACTCTGAAAAAACCCAGAATCAAACGACGTTATTCAGGTTTTCAACAACGCAAATGCTGATCCAGAGATCATTGCTAAAACTCGAGAACACTTCCTTCTTGTATTGTACGGTTACGATGGCGTAAAAAGTACGTCGTTAAATAATTATGGATATATATGTTTCACAAAATCAGTATATAAAAATAAATTTAATATTGCATCGCTACCACTGACAGAAGCAGCAGCACGACAATATTCGTTCCGAACCTATCACCAAGTTCAGCAGTGGTATGGAGTTGAACAAAATACAGAACGATGTGTATCAAAAAGAAGCAAGAATGGGCTAATTTCTGTCACCACACTGGAGCCTTTAGCTCCGGAAACCTTGTTGAAACTTATTTCTTGCAAATGCAAAAAAGGATGTGGGAGAGCCTGTGGATGTAGAAAGGCTGGATTAAAGTATTCTGTTATATGCACGAATTGAAGTGGTACCTGTGATAATTCGCAAGTTTCATTACAAGATACCCATGAAGAGAATGAAACGGAGACTGTTCTCGAGCAAACTTACGATGAAATCGAGGAAGATGAGGATTACAAAGATAATAATCACACTGCGGAGGATTTGGAAGAAATTTCTATCTGTGACGTTTCAATTGGTACTAGAGACGGTGAACTCGCAACACCTGGTCCATAAGAAGATCGAAGCGAAGGAAAACACACAATAAAAAAATACGCGCCAATTTACTATACCTCATGGTGGCGTGGAAATGAGTTTTTTGGCCAAAACTCGTGTTCGAGTAGAATTTGCGCCGCTGCTACGCTAAAACTATTCATTTTATTAAAAAAGGTTACTACATAAATTATAAGAAATTTTCTTTAGTTTCATTTATTACATAACTATTTTCATAATAAAATGAGTCGGATAGAAGATATTATCAAAAAACTTTTTTTAGACGCCATTTTTTCAAAATGGCGGCGCGAGCGGTAAAAATACGAGGTGGCAAAGAAGACATTCGGAAAGAGCATATCGAAATCTATAAAAACATCAATTTACAAAAATCCCGGAAAACTTTCCAGGTAAAACTACCAAATGACTGGACTATATTAGGATTTTGAAAATTAATTTATCAAATGACAGCTAAAGGTATTATGATAAATATTTCAAGTTATAAAAATACGTAATACAAAATAAATAGTGAATGTGAATTTTAACAATAATTGCATCTCAACTTAATTTGTAAGTAGTTTTATCTTTACATGTTTGAAGTATTAAAAAAAACTGTCAGTTTTTATTTTGTTACCTATTTAATATTAACGTTTGAAAACATATTTATTTCTTAAAATTTTATGATTTTAGAAAAAAATTTGTGCGCAATTCGAGCGAATTTCGACAAATTGGTTAACTTTCTGTCTCAATCTATAAAGTATTACTTTTCGCTCTTAAGACACAAATAGTTATTAATAAAACAAGCGTCTAGTTTCTTCTTTGATCACGTATATAATCTATAATTTGAAGGTCAAACTATTCAGAGCTTTTCCATTCCCCTCTCAAATTCGGCTTTTACCTCCAAACTCAACATCATCAAACAGTTAGCAATAACAATAATTTTCTTTTAGAGTTGATTAATAAGTTATATACCAGATACTTCTCTAAATTTAGACTGAACTCTCCTCTTCTAATTGGTGTGTCACAAACAGACAGGTCTTTTTCCGGTTCATTACATTTCTTATAAAATTTAAAAAGCATTTCGAAAATATAGCTTTTAAAACTAATAATAACCTCCAATCGTGTCTAGTTAATTCCAAAGACAAAATCCCTTATCTTCTACATCGGACACTCACGTAGAAGAATTTCAACTAAAATTAAAGAACACTTTAGAACTATTCATAAATATAAAGACACAGACATTACCAACACTCCTTCCTCATTTACTAATCACATTCTTACTTCCCAACATTCTCCCTCCATTGCAGACTTTAAGCTTCTTATACGAATATAGTAAATGGAATAGAATAAACTTTCTTGAGAAGTCCGAAATCAACTCCTGCTTCCACAATCCCAATATCATTTCTCTTAATGAAAAATTACGCTCTAAAGAGAACCACATTTTCTTATCAGATCTTTTCTTTTTTAAGGTCTATTTCTTTCCTTTTCATGTACCTACCTTTGGAAGCCTGCCTTTCCAAAATTACTATTTTCACCGTTTCCCCCATTTTGCGTTTTCCCTTCTTTTTTTTCTCCCTCCATTTCCCTTAAATTTACAGTTCCTTTTCATTGGGCCCTTTGTTTATATTTTCACATTTGTTTCTAACCTCTCTTCTTTCCACTTGTCACCTGTTACATATCAACCTCATCTTCTTGGATTCTTCTTTCTGACCTCGCTAGTACCGAATATCCATCAAGCGTTTTGTTTTAAATTAACTTGTTATATTGTTCAAAATTTTCTCTTTTCTAAAAGATTTTCTCTTTTCTGAAAGCTGTTTGTTAATTTTTTAAAAAGCTCTACACTTATGTCTCGGTTCTACCATTACCATTATTATCTACTTATTATTTAAAAAAAAAAATTGTTACCCTTAACTTCAGCGTGCAGGGCGGTACTTTCACTATAACCTTTCATTCCACTTTCACTGTCACCTGTCATTTCACTTCTACTGATTGCTGGTGAGAATTGCTGTGATACGTGGCGACTCATTACCTTTCTTCGGTCAATGACCACCTTGTGGTCTTTTTCAGTGAGCTCCCATATAGGGTGGCTTTTTTTTTTTTTTTCAAGTTTTCGGGGGTAATGATAGGTGTTGTCCTTAGGTGCTGGTAGCTGCTGCCAGCCCTAAGGAGCAACCAAGTCTAGTTTCAGTCTTTTTAACTAATACTTAAAATTTGTCTTCTTTTTTAGGTACCATTTATATTTTTTTAATTAAATGTTTTCTTAAAAATGTTATTTTACTACCCTTAAATGGTGTCACATATATGACATTTTCTTTTTTTCCTTGCGCAAGTACTTAATAATGACAACTTATATTTTAGAATTTTTATTGTATTCATTCCTAACTCTTAACGTTTGTATCTATAGGCCTGATGATGGTCAGTGACTTAAACTAGTTGCCTCCTGTTATTTTTACATTAAATTCTGTGGTACCTGACTTTGTGCTTTATGAAAAATAAAAAGCCCCTATGGGTGCCGCTAAGTAAGACGCAGTGTTAATCAGCATTTATAATTTGCAACATGTTTTATAAACTTTTATTTATTACTCATGTTGCATAAAATTTTGATTTAATAAACCTTGAACTGTTGTTTTTAAAACTTACTACGACATTTGATATACATTAAATATTTTTCAAGCCTCCAGTCGCCACTAGCGTCTAGAGAAACGAATTCTATTCTGAATCCTTGGTGCACGCTTGCGCATTATTCGTTTCGCCACAATCGACTTTTATTGTACGTTAACTTGAAAGTTTGATTATTCATCAGTGTGAACGGTGTGGTCCAGTGTTAGCTTGTAGATGTTACATATGAAAGTTCCAGGTTCGAATCCTGATATAAATTTTTATTTTTTTTTACGAAATAAATGGATGTTATATTTTCTTTTTTTTAATACACGGGCTAGATTTAGGAAGTCAAGACTTCTTTTAATAAAATAAATATAAATAGTGTTATAATTTCTTTTTTTTTAAATACACAGGCTAGATTTAGAAAGTCAAAATTTCTTTTAATTAAATAAATTAAAATACACTGGTTAGATTCAGATAGTCAAGACTTCTTTTAATAAAATAAAAATAATAAATTCGTTTTTCTAGACGCCAGTGTAATCGCCATGATGATTGTAAGCAGTGACGGACGTGTTGATTGCATCTGCCGCGTGCACTGAGGAAAAAGTTTATTCAGCATTATTAAGAATTTAATTATAGTAGATAAAAAATTTAATAGGCATAAGGACTCAACAAATGTTAAGTTATGACAATAAAAAGGACTTTAATTGTAATCATTAGGGTTAGTTAACTTAAGGTAATTAATCTCTTTAATAACAAATAGAAAACAGTAACCGTTGGTAATCAAAAATTAATCACCTTAGAAATGGAAATTATTTAGTAATAAATATTTTACTTAACACAAAAATTATTAACATTAATTAAACAAGTTGTATGGTGACTGATGACAAGTTTTATTAGTTTTGGGTTAAAAATTTTATTTGAAGTACTTCTCATAGAATGGGGACTCGGAAAGTTCCTGGATCGCTTTAAAAGTATTTTTACAAATTAATCAAAAGATATTCTGTAATTATTTTTGTCTGGGATTGTTAAAGTCTTAATGATACAATTTGTCTGAACAAAGCACAAATCGCAAAATAAGGATGTATTCTATTTAAATTACGTATTTAAGATAAACATTCTGTTTATCCAGGACGAATATAATTAGAGATTAATATATGATAATTTGTAAAACTTACCTCTAAAGCAGTCTAGAAATTATTCGAGCCTCCACTCGATGAGACTTACTTCAAATGCCATTTTTAACACCGAGTCATTATCCAAGCCTCAAACATAAATGACGCCAAACGCCAACTGTTTACTTACAAATGTGCACGGTGTTGCGACGATTACAGCCGATCTTGTGCGAAATGCAAAATTGCCGTTAGTATTAATTAAACCTATTAATTGTACTTAATATACTAGGTACCTGTTATTTATTATAATTAAAATAATTTCAGAAAAAAAATTAATTGCTCGAATTAAACTGGTAGCTTACGGTAGATCTATTTCAGAAAGAGAGATTCAGAAATGAAATATTTTTGAAGTAATTCTACAAATTTAATTGGGGTTAGCGAGGATTTCTTGATTAAACTAGTTTAATTGTCCCATTTTTCTTAGTGTGGTGCAAAGAAAGAAAGAGCCAGACCATGATTATTGGTGCGTCCTTCGTTGAAAGCTAGGAAGAAATACAGTGGAAGCGATGAATTACAAGATCTGTAATGACATAATAACATAGATTTATTATCATGAGAATTGAGAACTGACGATAACTTCCAAAACTTTGTGGAAACGATCAGTACAGACTTTTGAGTACTTTGTATGGCTAGTGGTAACTTTTACAGAAGTTTGTCTTATTTGTTTAAAACTCCTGGCTATGGAAGATGTAATAAAACTTGACCCAATACAGTATTGTCATCTTCTAAGGCGGATTGTGATTTGGTCTCCGTGTCGCCTTAGATGTATTTTTTTCCAGCGACTTCCACAGAAAGAGTAATTAGAAGAGGATATAGTCGGCTTATAATGGGGATTGTATATCTGCATAGAATAATATTTTATTAATTTCAAATTTTGCATAAGTAGCAGATACTATCACATGTTGGTCTATTTCAATATTGTCTTAGTAAATCTAAAAAAATATTTTTATGTGACACCAAAATGATAGATAGTCACGCCATCTATCGTATTAGTTGATGGGTACCAACCGGGCAGTGCGTTTAGCAGAATACAATTCTGTAAACGCGTCTCCAAGTACAACTTGGATTGCCATCAGATGGAGTAACCCATCAACCATCATAATGCCTAGGGGGGAGCAGGTACCTCGCAATAATGGTGTCACATAAAAATAGTTGGGGTATATAGAATAAATTTTTGAAACTATGCATTCCGACAAAGTGCCACTGAAGATTCCTATAAGGATGAAACATGTATGGTAATGGTCGGAATGTGGAGTTTCGAAAACTTATTCTATTTGTTTTTGACTAAAAAAATATGTGTATGTTGTACCCATAAACTTATTACCCTCCTCCATTTTTGCATGTTTCGGCCATAACCTGTATTTTAATATAAGTGATTTTAAGACATAACATAATTGAGTTACTGATCTCAATGGACTCATCCAGTGATTTTTTTTTATATTTTTATTTTATAATTTTGGTCTATCATAACACATTGCACCGGGTCCAGCCCTTCTGAGACCGATCCTGCGGCTGAAATTAATTCTTATAATTTGAATATCGGGGCTATAGTGGCTTGTGACGTGGCCCAATTGAAACAGACTATATTTGGCTATGTTGTCATATCGATAAAACTGGCAACTCTCGTTTTTTCATTTGTTATGATTAAAAGAAGGAAAGAAGTATGTCAATTTTTTTCTACAAACGAACAAATCTAGAATCTTGGCAATTCTGTAGAAAGTAAAACGTCAATTATTGGTCAAAAAGTAGCGCCACTTTCAAAATATATTAATTACTTTTTAGAGATTTTTATTAATTAATGAATATTATAAGAACAATGAAAATCAACATAAGCAACTAGGTTCTTTAAGCTATTCATTCATTAATATAAAACCAATAAATTCGTTCCTACTGGATAAGTCCATTGTTTATTTTTCAGACATCGAGTAGTCTCGAACGCAAATATAATTTACCACTCTATCTGGAGATTATAGATGGCAAACATATGGAACTATAAGAATCTATTTGAAGTTCAAGTGAATATTTCAATTACAAGGGATTCCACAGCGTTATACTGATGGCCGTGGTAGATTTAGAGTATTCTTTCACATACGTCATTGTAGTCAAGGATGGCTATCAGGTGGTTGTAAATTAACCTACAACTCGAAATCTGCCTAGCATGAAAATTCCCACACACTTTGTGTTGCTTGGCGATGATGGTGTTCCTTCGGAATCACACATCATAAAACCTTTTTTTTCCTGAATCGGGCGTGGGAGGCTGTAGGTCTATTGTGCCCTACCAATTTTCACATCAGTCCAGTACTCTCCTCCTCGGGTTCAGGATACTGTACCCCAAAGTGCCATTCCCTTTCCCTGTTCAGGTCCCTGCAATAGCATAATACATGTAGAGGAGTTTCGTCCTCTTCCTCACATTTCCTACATAGCGAATCTTCCGATACTCCTATGAGATTCAGGTGTCTTCTGAGCCCGCAGTGTCCTGTCAGAACACCTAGTGCGGTTTTGAGTTCCCGTCTTTTTAGGCATATTAGCAGATTGTCTCTGATCTTGGGTGGACCTTCTATAAGTGTTTTGGACTAACTTAGTCCAGGAAGCTAAAACCAGTATTCCCTGTGTTTGTCCTATAATTGTTTTTCCAGCATATCCTCTACATGTTGGTAGGAAATACCACATGTGGATTGCGGTCCAATTAAAGGTTTTTCGGCTCCTTTACCAACCAGTATAAGGATTCTCTTATTTCTAACATCCTCGCGTAACATCACGTTTAAACAAGCGTCTATCGCAGTTATTTCCGTTTCAAAGACCGTTGCCATAGATCCCAGATTTAGAATGCAAGATCACCTTGAGTTCATATGATAGAATCCAGCACTTGTGCTGTCTCCTGTTTTAGACCCGTTCGTATACCAGACTGATTGAGTTTCCCGAGTCCTGACCTCACTCTTTCTGTCCCTCTCATGTATATTTACTATGAAAAGTTTCACAAAGTTGTGACTGACAGGCGTTCTGTCCGATGGCATACTAAGCAAAGGATTTTCTCTTAGTTTTTCTGCGATCATAGAATGATAACCTTTTCTTAAAAGTTCCCATCCCATACCGTTTATACCCAGCCTGTACGTTGCTGCCAGTGCCCCTTTTTCCACTACCAGATGTAGCGGAGGAAGCCCCAGCAGAACTTCCATAGCCGCAGTTGGCGTTGTTCTAAACGCTCCCGTAATTAGAAGGCATGCTACTCTCTGTAGCTTGCCCAGCTGCCTAGCAGCTTTAGCATACTCTGATATTCATCCAAAAGGTTCGGATCAAAGAATTTTCAATGGAAGACTAAGAAGGGGATGAATTATTGTCAAGAATATTTTTGGCATTCTGTTGGTATTGTTTACTTAGACGACCTATGCTTTTAGATCCAGATAAAGAAAATACAGTATTTCTCACATGTTGCTTTCTTCACAACTTCACGCGAAAAAGTGATTTTGCTAATTCTTACAACCCACCAGGAACGTATGGCGCCGAACAAATTGGAGAAGTCATTCCCGGAGCATGGAAAAAGGAAGGATTTTCACAAGGCACGTTTCTTAGGCTAAACAAGGTGGCATGAAAACCAAGTTCTTTAGTGAAACAATATCAGAAATAGTTTTCCGAATACTTTGTCAGTGACATTGGCAAGGTCCCCTAACAAAACTTCTACTATGCAACCCGACAACAAACAGTTCATATATCCACTCAAAAGCATAATCATTATATGTAATATTATATATCTTAGAAGGCTTTAATATTGCTATTGTGAGTACAAAAACTATTAATGAAAGTGCTTGATTTGTATACTAGAAGAAAATATTTTGTTTATTAATAAAACCTACCTGGCCTCTTCACTCGAGGTTGAATTGGCTAAGCAGTTTTTGGCTTATATTCTCACTTTCACCAGTATCCACACCTAACTGTACATAGAATTCGGTCAAAGCGTCGCGTGGCGTTTTTTTCCTTTATTAAAGTCATCCATCGTTGGATCTTAGAACAGTTTTCTCTCCTTACAACTCTCAATTGAATGTAAAACATCTGCCTCCATGAGATAGTAATTGTATACTGGTGGAGTTATAAAAATAAACTCTCTTCTAAAATAAACAAAGTAAACTCAGAAGTATACGACGATTCTAGATGCGTCCTTTTTGAAAGCTAGCAAGAAATACAGTCGATGCGATTTATTACAAGATGTAAAACGAGATAACAAAGATTTATTGGCATGATAATTGAGAACTGACGATAGTTTCCAAAACATTGTGACAATTATCAGTACAGAATTGAGAACAAAAACACAGCATTTATTAATACAATTCCAATCAACGAAAGACTCGCTGTAACACTTGGCTAGTGGTAACTCTTACAGTTGTTTGTCTTATTTGTTTAAAATTTCTATATCGAAATCGCAATAGACATTTACGGTGCTCTAGTTGATGATTTACAATACTTCATTAAGATGAGTATCAGTATTTCGTTAAATACCGTTGAAACAATTGCATGTCGGCGGCACCGCACCGTTTATAATACTATTTTCAACAAAACAATCTGTATGAATAAAATTTATGTTACTTTAAATTATTTGATTTAACATAATGTGCAGCGCAAAAATGCACGAGAAGAGTTCACTGTTTTCATCAAATGTGGAGCATTTATTTATGATTCGATCATATGATTGATTAATTGTAAAACTGTAGCGTAATTTAACGCATTGGGTCGATTATATAACTCATAATGTAATAATGTCCTATATTGTTACTTGATTAATAATCAATAATCATTCACCATATACTGACTAATAACTGATAATCACATTTTTAATGCTAAAAATCTAATAAGTATGATGTCATCTTTGTCATTGCTTTTGTACTTTAAATGTAAATTATTGAGCTGTCAAATTTTTAAAATGTCATTATTTCGTGATATAATCTATTGAATATAACTCGTGGTATCGTGTGTATCGATAATCCCATAAGTTAATGCACTCAACGTGTTGTCAAACTATAAATTTACTCGTCCTGCGGACTCATGATAATACTACACGCGAGCGAAACGAGTGCAACTGGCCAGATTTTCGCGGGGATTTGTGAAATGTCGCGTCGGCGGGACTCGTGCAAAACCTAACCTAACCTAGTTCCACCATTTAATATTATCTAAACGAAATTTTCCGCCAATGATTTCCAGGGTCCATAATAGCGCATTTCAGCAAATTTCAGATGTCATTACAAGATTAATATAATAGTATAGACCCATCCCCCATATCGGATTTCCAGTAATCTGAATTGACTAAATTGGTAACAGCGTTACACAAAAATGGTACCATTTGAATCGGCTGGGGACCCACAATTCATTTAGTTCCATATCAGATTTTCAATAAACCAAAGATTATTTCACAACCTTCTCTGTCACGAAAAGTGATGGTGACAGTCAAAACAAACTATGGCTTAAAAGACAACTTCCCTTATTTCACTTAGTAAAGGTGACAGTCAAAAAGATCCGGTATCGACAAAAACTGAAGCTAGCCAAACTGCTGAAATAAGAATGAATTGGAACAAGAAAAATTAAAGATAAAGCAAGAGATATTAGACCTTTTAGCTTGCTTTAAAAATTGCTCAGATGAAGGAGAAAAGTGAAACTGATAGAGATAGTCAAAGAGATCTATCTAAACACAAAATTCACCTGTATAAAACCTATTTAAGTTTTTTTATTAGCAAAAAATTTCTGATTATTATTCCAGTATTGTATATATTACAATAAAAACTTTTATTGCACGTAATAAAATTTATTTTCTTTGGTTTAATTTGTAACTTTAAATTGGATTTCCTTTTTTTGAAATCTAATAGGCAATAAAATTGGTACCAATATTTAAATCGCTTTGACATAAAATCGACCGTATATGTCTTGCACGAACTTTAGATACGTTAACGGCGTCCCAAAAAAAGTGAAATGAAGAATATTTTAAGAAATACATTATATTTATTACATGTTTTTATATAGAATAGAAATAAAATTACAAGCAATCAAAAAACCACAAGCAAATACAAGAAAATATAACAGAATTAAAAAATATAAGAGAATATGAAAAAAATTAAAGAAAATGTAAATAAAAATTTAAATAAATATAAGAAAATATGATGCAATATTCAAAATATTAAAAAATACATATTTCTCAAATAAATATAAAAAAAAACAAATAATTCAAGAAAATACAAGAAAATTTAATAAGGAATTTTATTTTAAAAACTTTCAGTCATGTTTTAGGCACACCTTATACGTTCGTTTTCGTATACATGCGACTCATTTAATTTTTAACTAGCAGATCGAAAATAACGGTGACATATTGTTCGCAACATAAAGGCGATAACTTCTGAAATGACCGTGATTAAAGTGTCAAGAGGTTACCAGGCATGCAATGTCCAACTTTATAGCCGTTCGCCACGCTTTTGACCCTTTTAAGGATCTGGCAGGAATTTCACTTACCGAATAATGGAAAGAAGAGGTAAAGATAAAATCGAAAAAATATATTAATAGATAGTATTATTATTGATTAGTAGATATTTAAATTTTAAATAATTGATAAACAATAATGGCACATCACTATTGTGGAGGGCCAGATTATTTACATTTACTATTTGTGTTATCATCACAACCTTCTACATTTACTTTATTCATATTTACCTAAACATGTTTAAATCTTTATTAAAGAGAGGCAGGGAAGGGGGATCGTAACTTGAAATTTTTTTTAAGAGTAAAGTGAAAACTTCAAAAAATAGAAAATGAAATCGAAAATAATATGATGATGGAATATAAAAGAATCATGGTGAGATATACAAGAATTAATTTAAGAGACACACACAAATATCAAAAATTTAAGAGCTGAAATAAAAGCTTATCGAGAAAATAATAAAAAGGAGAATTAAGAAAACGTGCAGAATAAATTCAACAAATGGAAATTAATATTGCAACAGTTAAAAAAAATTAAAGGTAGTGGAAGATAACGAAATTCAAGCATAATTAAAATGGGTAAAGAAGAGAAAATACAAACATTTAGAGTAAAATATGGTACAAACGAATAGAATAAAAATATATAAAAAACAAAACAAAATAATGGAAAATTTAGTACAAGAGAATGAGAAATCATTAAAACAATTTTAATCAAAAATACTACTCAAGCTAAATCATCCCCAATTTCAACATAGATCTCAGCCTGAACACTACGGCCCAGATGCACTAGTGCATCGGCAGTCCTGTTAGATGTCCAGGCTTTTGATCTATTTCTAATATGCCGGACTTATTCGGATGCTGTCTAACATCGGACTCCCTATCCCAGTCATAAAACTCATCCATTCCTACCTCATCAACCGTACCATCCATGTCAATATCGGAAACTCCCTGTCAGATCCCGTCACTCCTCTTGCAGGAGTTCCCCAAGGCTCAGTGCTTGCCCCTATGCTATAAGTCATATAGACGCACGATATCCCTCACCCTCGCCTAGCTTAACGTTGATGAGACCAAAATCTCTGCTACCGCACCCTTCACGAGAGCTCTGAGCACTAAAACCCCACAACTATTTAACCACTTCTCCCAACGGTGTAGCTTCACGCGCACTCTCAATTGGGTGACCGAATTGATTGCCCCCATCCGAATTTCGGGAGGCTGGGAAGTATCCCAAATAACTGCATACAATCACATAGGTTAGTTATTCCTAATATTTGTTTCCTTTCCAGCACCATTACCAAGTACCCCTGTACAGTAGGGTACAAGGAACAGGACAAATAACCGATGAGGGTTTAGCAGTTATGCCCCTGACTCTACTTCCAGATCGATCAGGGGAGAGTCCTGCACTACTACCTCACGCATAAAAACATTGAAAGTGAGTATGTTATGTATATGTTTGTTTCGAAATCTGTATTGTACATCCTAATTAAAATTATGCGTGCGTTTAAAAAAAATTGTGGCTCATGTACAAAGGCGATATTTAATATCAGTTTACGGAAAACGTCAATTTTTCGGTGAGATTTCGATGCGCAAAAGTCTACTTTGGATAGTGATTGCAGAAAAGATTTACTCAATTATAAATCGAAAGGGTGTAAAGACACCATACAGATAACTTCTTAAAAATGGGAGAGTACTTGTACAAAAGCGGGGTTATGAGGGAAGCTAAGAAAACAGGTATACGGTGTCCATGACGGGTCTTCCAAACCATGGGTTATTTGCAAGCTCTACCAATAATTACCACAAAGTGCGGTTCTACAAGCGGAAACACAATTTTTATTATTATGGTCGTGGAAGCAGTGATGTTATGCGTGAAAACCATAAGCGAGGAGAGTACACGAAACTCTAAGTCGGCGGAAAAAGTTCCATTTCGATCTATCCCTTGTTAGGCTCTAATGAAGTTAGCGGGTGCCGACAGACAGATAGACAGTACCACCTAATTTCTCAGCGAAGTACTCTTCATCATGCCTTCTGAAGTACAACCTAATTTCTCAGCAAAGTACTCTTTATCATACCTTCTGAAGTACAAACTAATTTCTCAGCGAAGTATCCATGTTGGCTAACGAACACCAAATGCACCTTTCTTAATGAGACGGCGCGAACCGACGGATAGATGGACAGGTAGTACAACCTACTTGTTAGCGATGTACCCTCCGTTGCGTCTTATTGAAATTCGCGTGTGCCGACAGACGGTCAGACAGTACAACCTTATATCCCCTCTGTTGCATGTTTGGAGTACAACCTAATTTCTCAGCGAAGTACCCTGTCAGCAAACGAACCTCAAGTGTCCCTTTTCATCGAACATATACAAATCGAACGCGGTACAAATAGAACTTTGTAAGACAATGAAGAATGAGTTCACCGGTTATTACTTCTAGGCTGGCGGATTGGCTTGGTCAGTTGTATCGGCGCGCCTGACTCTTCCGTTTGTTCGGACATAAAACGAATTTCTCTGCGGACGGGTTTCTATCGGCGGGTGTGTTCCTGGATGGACGGGGACTGATCGTCCTGCTGTCTTTTTGCACCAATATTGTGCAGTAGACTGAGCTCTCGAGAATTAATCGACCCAGGTATATGATAATGTTGGTAGAATAGCAAAAACTCACGCACTAGTAGTTCCATCTCTCGGCAAATGCCAATACTATTCATGATTGAATTAATAATTATGTTCGTGGTAGTCGAAATAAAGAAGGGATTCTCCTGCATGGACCGTACGACTCTAGGTCTGCCGCGTCGGCGTTGGAGCGATATTTCCACTGAATGCTTAAAAATCGAAAATGCGGATTGTTTGAAACAGGGTAATTTTATTATAAACAAAGAGCGTGGCTAATATCGCCGGTGTGTTAACGACTTCGTTACACAGTATACAATGTATCACATTCCTAAAGCAATAGAATAACAATAATTGAATCTACATTCTAACTCGGCGCGCCAGACACAACTGAACTCAAATTAGCTGGCCTGCAAAAGAAAGGATAGCTTCATCTCTTTTTTTATGGACACCGCACGTGCACAACAGGAAATCCTTTAAGCCGCTTCAAGTAAATTATCTGGTAAGGATTGTAGCTACATATTAGTAATACTTATGAATACAGTTCAACAAATTCATTTTACTGTCCACAGTTTCTCCCGTTTTATAAACTGTATTTAAATCCGAGAAGGCCTAAGAGAAATCCTCTGCAAATCCATTATTTTATAGATACAGCACAAGGACAATAATAAATCATTTAAGCCGCTTCAAGAGTGGCTATGCACGAAAATGGCGATTCACGTTGGATTTGAATCGCTGAAGATTGTACCCCTGGAAAATACGGTTTCAGAAAGGTTGTTTCAGAGTGATGGTGTTCTCCAGATAAAGAATTTTTTTGCTAATTCTTGGCCCCGGCAACTGGAGATAGTGAAAAGACCAAACAGTTTTTTTTCACACAAAAGATTTTAAGATTACTGGCCACAAAATTGTCATCCTTAGTTACATGAAAATGCTCACGAAACATCACTAAATAGCCTAAAAATGCCTTTACTAGATCGAGCCGTATTGTGTGTGCCAATGTTGCGAATATTTGAGGGCACCATAGCACAAAATAGAGACATTTCGGGATTTTTGAAAAGATTTAGCAACCTTGGTTTGGCTCAGTACTGTCGTCTCCTGAAGATCATAATAATATAGCCCAAATCCCAAGCTTATCTTATCCCTATAAGGGAATTTCACCAAAAATCCATTTGCATATGAAAAGTATGAGATCCTTTACAAATGAAAACGAAACTTGAATAGTCTTGTAATCGAACACAATAAAACAAACAAATTTATATTTATAATTTTCCATTTTTAATATGTTCTGTGTTTGTTTTTTATTTTTTATATTTCTCCTGCAAATAACTTAATTTATTCTCCACTTCTTGTAATTTAATTTGCATATCTTCTTTTTCTTCATTCTTAATTATTACTTTGTAATCTTGTGTTATTGATTTTTACGTTTATTATCTCTTTTAACTTTTTAAGTTCTTCCCTCTATCCTTTTCTTTACATTTTTTTTATTTTCTTTTATCTTATTCTTTGATATTTTTCTCTGTCACCCGAGGACATAATCCTCGGTTTATACCAGCGGTGCGTATAAACTTTTATGTCATACTAGTTCAATATTGCGTACACAATATGATTATTTTAAAAATCGCGGGCCATAAAGTGCACTCTGCGGGTTATAAAGTGCACTTTATGCCCGCGGGCCATAAAGTCACTTTATGGCTCACACGGTCATTAAGTACACCTTTATGTGGTTGGTAACTAAATTTTAAATTCCACAATTGTTGATTTATAATAAATTATATATCAATTACCATTAATAAATTCATCAAAAATCAAACCTTTTTTTAACAATAAACTTTGTTTAAAAAATTCAAAACTCATAAAAATTATTTTATTACAATATTTATTCCCATTTATTTATTCTCATTTACTTATGAAATAAATGCAAATCATTATTATTACATAAACCGTTACAAATACAATGTCGATTCAATAGGAAAAAAGATGCGTATTCTCAAGACAAATTGAATGTTTTTTTTTTTCAATAATAAATTAGGGCTGGTTTTAGGGATATTTGGAGATAACAGAAATTGACGATTTTGGTTTTATTATTTTAATTACGAAATCCCAATAGTGTTAAATTTGCGCCACTCTGTATATTTCTGATTTATGGCATCACAGTCTGTTGCAATATATATACAATATTATTGTAGTTCCTAAATATAAATTTTTTATAGATAAAAAGAAATTGCAAACTAACGCAAAAAAAGAAACATGGTTAGAGGTATTTTCTTCAAACCAAGTCGATCAAGCCACAGATATTTTAATAAAAAAAATGCAGCATATGCTAGATATTAGTACAAATAAAATTAAAATAAAACATAAGGAAATCAAAAGACACCTCTGGATAACCAATGCTCTTAAAAAATCAGTAAAAAAAAACAATCATTGTATAGAATAATGAAGACTAATTCTACACAAGAGAATAAAATGCAATATAATAGGTATAAAAATATTTTTGGAAAACTCGTAACTGAAGCTAAAAAAACATTTTACCAAAAAGAACTGGACATAAATAAAAATGATTCATCTAAACTTTGGAAATCAATTAATAATATAACTAATAAAAATTCAAACAACCGCACCATAAAAGAAATAAAAACTGAAAACGGAGTAATGGTTACAGACCCAAAGATTATAGCTAACTCTTTTAATCACTTTTTTACAAATATTGGTAAAAAATTAGCGAATGAAATCCTAAAACGGAAAACAACTGAACGTACTCCCAAAAAAAAGTTAATTCACTCCTTTTATTTAGAAGAAATCATAGAAGTCGAAATTGTAAATATAATTAAAGAGTTAAAAAAATAAAAAGTCACCGGGTTTAGACATGATTAGAGCTCAATGCCTAAAAGATATCGCCTTTGAGATTTGTGCACCTCTGAAGCATGTTATCAATTTAGCATTCGATACTGGCATATGCCCATCCGCATTTAAAGTTGCAGTAATTAGTCCTGTATTTAAAAGTGGACAGAAACTAGTTGTTGCTAATTATAGGCCTATATCCCTTGTGTCAACCTTTGCCAAAATATTTGAGAAAGCCCTAAAGAAACGAATAACCAATTTCATTACCAAAAACAAAATACTGTCTACCAAACAGTTTGTTTTACCCCGGGCAAGTCAACACAAAATGCAATATTATCATTGACTAATGAAATTAATAAAAATTTAGACGAAAGCACACCTACATTATGTGTTTTTGTAGATCTAAAAAAGGCATTTGATATGGTTAGTCATACTCAGTTACTGGACGTTCTGGAGGGAATTGGTTTTAGAGGGACTCCATATTATTTAATGAAAAGTTATCTAAACACAAGAACACAGTGTGTTAAAATTGATAATCATATTAGTGATCCATTGACTATGGTGTTCCACAAGGAACAGTTTTAGGGCCGATCCTATTCAATCTTTATTTAAATGATCTTTTCCAAATAGACACTCAAGGGACAATAGTTAGCTTTGCAGATGACACTGCGATTATTTATAAATCTGACAACTGGAACTCACTAAAGTCAATTACCGAAAAATACTTTTCTAATATTATTCGATGGTTTGATAGTAAGCTACTTACTATAAATACAGAAAAAACACATTATATTCCTTTTGCGTCTTATGTGTCACATCTACCTAATTTCAATTCTTTATCTATTAATATTGACGGTAAATCAGTGAATATACTCCCTGTAGATAAGATAAAATATCTTGGTATTTATATTGATCCTCACCTAGAATGGGATTCACATATCAATTATATAGTAAAGAAATTAAGAACGGTTCTATATAAATTAAGATTTTTAGTAACTTACTACAGTACCACAAAAATGAAAATTATATACCACTCTTTAATAGAAAGTCACTTAACATATAGTATTACCTCATGGTTGAAGTATATCAGGTTAGACATTGCGCAGGATATGTGACGTCACCTGGTGCCCATCAAAAATTTTTAATGTGTCATTATATGAGGTTATTATCTTTTTTAACATATTTTTATTTAATTTCACCTATAAACTGATTAAAAATGTATTGCGCTATGTTTGGTGTAAAAGTAATAATCGCTCTAAAAACAGTACAAAGTTTTTTCGATTTTTGAAGTACCCTTTATTACAAAAACAGTAAGCTTTATATGAATAAACATGTTAACATTTTTAGACTTTATTTTAAATAATACAAAAAAAGTTCTGTAAGATGTATTGTGTAATAATAATAATAATAATAATAATAATAATAATAATAATAATAATGCTTTATTTAAATACCAATAAAGTATATAAAAGAAACCAGAAAATAAATATATATAAATAAATAAAGCTATTAACCGATAAGTGCATACACACTTGTTTCGGTAATTGTGATTTCTTGTTCTTTTTAAAGAACGCAGATTAAAGAAAAAATATATATATAATACATGCGTACACACATTCACACATACGTACATGCATACATCCATACACTCATACATATATAAATACAAAATTTAATAAATAGTACATATAAAAGAAGAAAAATAAAGAATTTTTTACATAATATATAATATTAAATGGATCAGGTAAACTAAGGATAATTAAATCAACTTTAATTATAGATTAAAATAATTAGTTATAGTAATCCTATTTGTTTCAAAAATAAAGTTCTTTAATAATTTTTTAAATTTATGGATATTGTTTATTTGTTTAAGGGTCTCAGGAAGACTATTGTATAGCTTAGGTGCTATGAATAATTGTGAGTGTTGCGTAATAGTTTTAAACATTAATGGAACAGCAAAAAAGTGTTGCTGGCGAGTGTTGTAACTATGTGACGAGGTTGTAGCAAATTGTTTTTTGGCGTAATATCTTATATTGCTTTGATAGAAATATAATTGCCTTATATCCATAATTTGATATGTATAATATAAAGCGTCAGATGGATATCGAGATTTTTTACTATAGATTAGTTTTATAAAGCGTCGTTGAATAACTTCTAGTGGTTGTAAATGAGTTTTTAAAACACATCCCCAAATTAAAATTCCATACCGTAAGTGGCTCTCAACTAAGGCATAATATAATAACCTGAGAATGTGTTCTGGTAGCAAATCTTTAAGTACCCTAAATTTATATAATATAATTCGAAGTTTGTTAATGATGTATGTAATATGTGATTTCCATTTCATATGCTGGTCTAAAATTATTCCCAAGTATTTTATCTTCTCTACGGCTAAAATTTCAAATGGTTGCTCAGCATTTATCCACAGCCGGTTAAATGTTGGCAAGCCTAAAGAATTGCAAGAAAAAGGTAAATAATTCGTTTTATTAATATTTATTGTTAATAATTTATGTTCTAACCATTTTTTTATGTTACAGAGATCAGTTTCTACTTTTAGTTTGAGGTTGTCCCAGGTATTCGATTCGTAGAATATTGCAGTATCATCTGCAAATCCCAAGATACTACCTGAACTCCTAAGTGAAAACAAGTTATTAACATAAATATTGAAAAGGATTGGGCCTAAGACGGTACCCTGAGGTACACCATATTGAACAGTTTCATAATTGCTAATAGCATTGTCTATTCTCACTGCTTGACTTCTCTTAATAAGATAGCTTTCAAAAAACTTTAAGCAATTGTCCCTTATTCCTACGTCCTCCAAAGATTGTAAGAGTAGATTATGGCTTACTGTATCAAACGCCTTGGATAGGTCTATGAATACACACAAACATGGTTTACTTTCATTAAGCGCTGTGGTTATTTTAGAAGTTAAGGACAAGATTGCATCCTGCGTTGACGTTTTTTCTCTAAAACCGAATTGATTATCGGATATTATATTAAATTTCTTTAGGTAAGTTGTTAGACGGTGTTTGATGATTTTTTCAAATATTTTTGACATATGTGTTATCAAAGAAATTGGTCGGTAATTATTTACATCTCATACATCTCCCTGTTTATGGAGTGGGATAATTATTGAAGTTTTGAAACTATTAGGATATACTCCTTTTTTGATGCATTCGTCGAAAACATGTTTTAATGGCTTACAGATAAAATCGATTATTAATTTAATTGTTTCAGTATTTATGTTATCAATACCTGCAGCTTTATTATTTTTTAGTTCATTTATTGCGTTTTTTATTTCAGATTCTTCTACAGACGTAAAGACAAATGAATTTGGGACAAGTTTACGTAGAGGTTTATAGTTTTTATTTATTTTAATATTTTGTGCCAACTTCTTACCTGCTTGCTTAAATCTAATATTAAATTCATTAGCAATATCAAATTTTTCTGTTAGTTGTTGATTCAGCTCGTTCTTGATTCAGCTCGTTCTTGATTTTATTTATTGTAGGTTTCTGTTTTTTTGTATGACTTATTTCTTGAACAATATTCCATAATTTTTGTGAATTTTTTAAATTATTTTGTATTTTATTTGTAAAATAATTATATTTAGTTTTTTTTATTAAAGCATTTAATTTATTCCTAAAGTTTTTGTATTCAATTTTAATAGTCATATCATTTGGAGTTTTTATGCTTTTTTGAAATAACTCATTTTTTTTATTTATCGATTTTAGTAAACCATTAGTTAACCAAGGTGCTATTTTTATATATTGCCTTTTTTTCTTTCGAACTTCCTTACACATTTCTATAGTTTCTAGTACTATTTTTAGGAATATATCTGTTGCAGTATTCGGATCAGATGACGAATATACAGCATCCCAATTTATATTGTTAAATTTGCTTTTAATCTTTGTTTCGTTTATAAATGTTTTATTTATTGTTTCTTTACTCAATTTATACATTTTGTTTTCTAGCATAATTTGAAGAATAGTTACGTAATGATCAGTTAAATCTGATGTTATAATTAACGGAATTACATTTTCTTCTACTTTTTGTTTAGCTCGTAAAAAAATATGGTCTATGCATGTTTTACTGTTACCTTTGACTCTTGTTGGCTCATTAATCGTTGATATATACCCTAATTCATTCAGAACATTTAGATACTCAGAAGTTATATTGTCGTCTGACTTTAGAAGATCTATGTTTATGTCACCCATAAAAATATACATGTCATTGTTATTGTATTTACATCTGTTTAAATAATGTTCTAAATGTGTAGTAAAATTTGTTGCATCCGAGTTCGGTGATCTATATAATGATGTAACATTAATATTCATATTATTCTCAAGTTGAATTTTAATTTCTGATGCTTTGATTTTATTAAATATTTCTACAGTATTGTGTGTAAACCTAAATTTTGACTTAATATAAGCCATAACTCCATCATTTTGGTTAAAATTACTTTCATTGTAAACGGCAGAATACCCTTCAATGTTAAACAAACTCTGGTCTAAAATGTCCCAAGTTTCACTTAAAATTAAACAATCAATATCACAATCTAGATTTTGCAAAAAAATTTTAAATTCATCTAAATTTTTTTTTATACTACGTATGTTAAATCCTAGCACTTTGAAATTAGGATTTTTTTTGTTAATTTCCAAAATCTGAGAACATTCGGTTGTTGTACTAATAGAGTATGATTTTACCGAATTTATTTCGAAATCGCGTAGATACTGATCCATTTAAAGACAATCCTAAATTACACAAATATTTGATAACGAGTACAAAATTTATCAGTAAATATTAATAATAATTGTATTTAAAATATAACGCTTAATTCATTTACAACAAATAGACACTGTTGCAGAAACTAATAAATAACCTATGGAAGATGAATTTCAAACGAAATGTTATAAAATCTTAGAAATACACTTTTAAAATTGTTTAATTAATTGCGCTAATACCGCGGTTATACAGAATTTAGTGTCACTTTCTGTACGCTTTTGGAGATCCGCTAGTAGACTTTATGGCAAGCCGTTGACTTTTCTTTACATGTTCTTTATGTTTATTCTGTATTTCTCGGGAGTTTCCTTGTTTCAGACTGTTGCTTTGATGAACAGAGCTTGGATTCTTAATTCTTGTTTCAATAGTATTTTCGAATATCTCGTTTTGAGTTTGTTGTATGTTTGTTTCTGTTTCTTCTTCAATTATAACCTCTTTCGGTGATGGTGTTGTAGGTTCGCTTGATGTTTTCCTTTCCGGTAGTGGCGAAAACTCTGAACTATTTCTTTTTTTAGACTTATCGTTTATAATATCCTTAGCAGAGAAAACCGTTCCTTCGACGATTAATTTATTTCCTCGGATAATTGCTTTCTTGTTTTCTATTCTTGCTTCCTTTAGAGCACCCACTAAAATGTTGCGCGCCTCTTTATCCTCGTTTATGAGATCATCACTTATTGCGATGCCTGTACCTTTTAATAGCTTGCAATTTTTAATAACTTCTTGTTTTTTTAATATTGTCACAAAAGATACAAAAATAGGACGTGCAACTTCTTCATTTCTACCTATTCTATGTATGTTATTGATTTCTAGTGGTGATAGTCTTACTCGAAGAGTAGTATTTATTAGATATAGGACAATTTCTATAATTTTGGATTGGTTTTCCCCTACTTCTTCTTTTAGTCCGTATATAATAATATTGTTCTGCTTATTTCTTCTTTCAATGTACTTTATTTTTTCTTGTAGCGCTTTATTTTCTTCATTTAGATTTACCACTGATTTTTTTAAATCTTCTATTTCTTTGTTGACGTCTTTTTTAAGAGATATAACTTCTTCTCGTACTTCATCAATTTTGTTTTCCAATTTACCATCTATACTTCTTAATAAATTGAAGACGTCTTGTATTGTGGCAGATTGTGTATTATTATCGCTCATTCTTAATAATAATAATAATAATAATAATAGTAATAGCTTTAAGTAGTTACGTATTCACTTATTAGTTAGCATTTTATTCAATAATGACAATAAAGCACTGCACAACTTATGGAAAAGTTTATAACATTTATTTTATATACCAACTTGTATGACTGTAAATCTAAGTTATACTCGTATTTACATTTGCCATATTTGTTCTAGAGTGTAAATTAAGCACTAGGTATATGAAAACCTAAGTAACATAAACCTGCAATAACAATGTGCATCAAAAAGTTTCACTGATAATATAAGCTATTTGAAATCACTTTTTTTAAATAATTTTTTGATTAAACATTTATAAAATCACTAAAGTTAATCTAAAGTATTTTATTTGTTACATATGTGACAATTAGTTTAACGATAAAATTAGCCATAACATAATTGGGCATTTTCTGGTTTTTACATCTAGCAATTAAATAGTTTTTATAATACAAAACACGTCGGAATCGTAAAAAAAGTTTATACATTTATTAAAGTAGTTATCACTTTTTAGTGTACAATACTTTACAGTACATTTTTATTAAATATATAGCCGTAAAAAAATAAAAACCACCCGAAATACACAATAACCCTATGCAATCCAATGTTAAATTATTTCGTTTGGACTCCAGCTGACGTCATGCGCAAACTTGGACGAATTTGGGACGTCTGAGTGTCTAACCTGTGTAATTTTTAAATCATGGTATTACCTCATGGGGCGCAGCATATCAAAACCATATACAAAAATTAGAAATCATCCAAAAACAAATTTTAAAAGTTATTTTTAAAAAACCACTAATTCATTCTTCTAAAAAATTATATTATGAATCTCATATACTCGATATAAAACAACTCTACTTTTTAAAAACTATTATTTATCAACACGCAAATAAATCCGAGTTGAACATAGTTGATCATATTTATCATACAAGATATAAACACCAACATGTTTACACAGTTATGAAATCTGAAAAGAGTTCAATTCAGAGAACCTACCTTTATCTGGGCCCAAAATGTTACAATGTTGTCCCACGTGAACTAAAAGAAATAAATTCTAACCAATTATTTATAACCCGTCTTAAAAAATGGATTTCTAGCATACCTAGAGTACAGTTAAATAACTTCATTAATCAACCTAATCTACCAATTTTAATGTTCTGATGTATATTCCCAAAAAAAAAAAAAAAATTCTGCTCCTCATTGTATTGTATAGCATCGTATCTTATCTTATTTAAAATTTTGTGTTATGTATAGTATGTCATATCGTTTCTCTTTTTAGGCATTACATAATTTTTTTTTCCACTCACAGACCTGCTCTTCTGTGGGATTACCATATTTATTTATCTAATTCTGTTATTGTATTGTTTTTTTTTCACAGATTTATTTATATAGATTTTTCGATAAATAAATATTATTATTATTATTATATAATGTAATTCAAGTAATTTATTATAAGAAAATAATCCAATTCAGCTGATTTATTTACGCATTATTACTCAAGGTTTTCATATTAACTTCCCTCTAAGTACTTAATTGTGCTCCACGAAAATTATCTCCGAGAAACTGATGTATATTAAATACTCATATTCTCTCGTACTTGTCAGTTTGTACGTAACACAGAAACCAACTTAGTAAATAATTCCGCTGACGTCGCTTTACCAAAATTTTCCTATTTTGAATCTGCCTGCTAACTCATTAAGGACCTTTTGATGTAGGTAATAGCTTGCATTGCACTTTGAGTACGCGAGAATTATGGCGTGGAAAGGAGTGACCCGCCTATAAGTGTATCGTTTCACAAAAGGAATTTTTCTACGCTAAATTCTCATTAAGTATTCAACTAAATTTTAATTCTGTTTATAATTTTTTTATTAAATAATCTCTAAAAATATGATACATTTTTGACCCACTGAGAATGTTTTTTTTGCAATGAATGCACTATTTTAGTCTTTATATCTCGCATCCGTCACGAATCTTTTCTTCTGTGAAAGATTAAATTACCGTTATCCTCCATTAATTTCGAAACTTCCTCTATTCTTGTATCCCTTTAGCTATCTGTCCAGTATTTATCCTGAAAATCTTAACCATATCCATAGTATATAGGTTTTCATGATTAAGTAAAAAAAAATCGGCTGTGTCACCACAGAACTTTCCCGGTTCGACCGTAGAGAATATGTTATTTATTATTATTATTTTAATTATAAAATACTACGCATTACAATAATTTATGGAACACATTAAAAACAGCGAGCCGATGGTGAATACGTCTACCGAATTGATATTTCAATGTTGATGACATAAGCTGCGCATGCGCACGTTGTATATCACACTGCTGTGAAAACTATTGGGAATTCGGGAAAAAATTTTCATACAGTAGTTGAAGGGAATTTCATGCTTTACAACTTTGCACTGAAACATTTTGCACTAAAGAGCATAATTTATCTATAATTTAAAAAAAAAGGAAAATTATAAATGTTTTTCTCGCCATCTAGCGGCGAAACTATGAGGAATTCCATAAAGAGTTAAACATAAAAGTTAAAGAAAATTTGATGCTTTACAACTTTGAACCAGAAAATTTTGCACTAAAATGAATTGTTTGTCCTCAAAATCAAGAAAAACTAGAGAAAACCTACACGCACATTTTGTATGCGCCCTCTAGTGGCGCAACTATTGGAAATTCTAGAAAAAGTTTTATACAAGAGTTGTAGGAAATTTTATGCTCTAAAACTTTGTACTACAACATTTTGCACTAAAGGGTATTAATTGGCCTCAAAATCAAGAAAAACTAGAGAAAACATACATGCACATTTTTTACGCGCCCTCTAGTGGCGCAACTATTGGAAATTCTGGAAAACTCTTAAGACAAAAGTTGTAGGGAATTTTATGCTCTAAAACGTTGTACTACAACATTTTGCACTAAAGTGTATTATTTGTCCTCAAAATTAAGAAAAACTGGAGAAAACCTACATGCACATTTTTTACGCGCCATCTAGTGGCGAAACTCTTGGAAATTCTGGAAAAAGTTTGAAACAAAAGTTGTAGGGAATTTTATGCTATACAACTTTGTACTACAATATTTTGCACTAAAGTGTATAGTTTGTTCTTAAAATTTAAAAATAGTAAAACCATGTACATTTAATCAATGTCGGTCTTGAGGACCTTCTACTGTACCAATTTAAAACAAAATTTAATGGTCGCATTCTAGGCACACACCGACCCGCCATACCAAATTCAGCTTGATTGGTCAAACGGTTCGGCAGTTATCGTGGAAGATTACACACAGACACACAGACACACAGACAGACCATGCGCTGGAAATGGTTTCAATCTTCTTGGGGGACCTCAAAATGGATATTTCCATCGATATCTCGATTTTTTTTTGCTCGTTCACCTTGGTGGGTCCGGGAAAGTAAAAACTATATTAATATTAGTTTAAAAATCTAATTAGTAAAAGCTATAAAATGAATAAACACACATTAAATACTAGAAATGATGAATTAATTATCTAAAGAGAATTAATTTTAATCAAAAGTCAATAATATTTTATATACTACACAAATTATTGATAAATTTGGCAACGCAGCATGTCCAAGGGTGTGGATACATTTTTTCTTCATGGTGTTAATGAAAAAAAAAACGCTCTTGAGCATGTCGCGGTTTCAGCTATTTCTTTTGACCTGTACTTATTTGCATTTATAGGCCCGCCGACTATTTCCAAAAAATAAAATCCTATGAACAGTAAACAAACCATGCGGCTAATTTTATATCGCGAAGGGTACGCGCAATGAGGCGTAACGTTAAAAAGACGAGGCTAGGCAGAGTCCTAAAGGATTTAAGCTGATCTAAAGATTGATGCTCAATGGGAAGGAATCTCGATGTGGAATTGAATTGTTCAGCTTGAAAAAAAAACTAATAAATTTTGAAGAAAATAAAATAAATAAACTACTATAAATATTCATGTTAATTCAAGTGAAGTAAATTATTTAGTAGACTAAAGATAGTTTTGAATCGATTATTACTTCGTTTTTGTACATTATACACGTACTAAACAACAACCCATTAATTATTAAAATTAATAGTATTTGGATTAACGTTTCAGTTTTAACTAATTTCTTCGTTTGCTAGCGATCATTTTCAAAAGATAAATTGGTAATCGTTTTGTACTGCAAGAAGATTAATTAATATATTTGCTTTCATTTAATGTTTTCTTTTTACCTGATCATAGACGTATAAAGGGTGGCGCAAATTTAATTGAACACTAAATATCGCTTAACATAAGATATTTGGCTTAACCACGAATAAAAGAGTTTTATAAAGTGTTGAAAATTAGGGTATTAATTAAATATAATGAAAATCATTAATTTTTCAAAGTATCTCGGAAACCGGACCTGGCATTTTAATTAAAAAAAATTAATCAATCCATCTTGAAAATATACATCTTTTTTTTTTCATTTAACCAACTTTGTATCTACAACGGTTTACGAAATCTAATAGTTTTCAATTAACTTGGTCCACCCTATATAAATAATTATTAAAATTTATTAAAAAATCAAGTTTCTTTTCTAAGAAGACAGAGTATCTCTTTTAGAAGACAAATTGTTAAAAGTGTTTTTATTTCAGTTTGTTTGGTTCAGACGAGTCTGTTATTTTTTAATCTATTTTAACAGTTAACATTTTGAATTGCAATTTTATTGAATTCTGACTAAGTTTATCCAGAAAATACTTATAGAAAAATCTGCTGATTGCCTCCCTCACATTTCGTGTCACTTTTGTAGAGCTTGCTCTGTTATCCAACTGGTAGACAGATGTTGAGGTGAGATCTAGGATAGATGCTTGATTAACACCTCCACAACTTCTCATCACCAAACAGTTTCGATCAAAACCATTCTCTTCAATCCCATGTCTCGTCGACCAACCACGATCGAAATTAAAAACGCAGATTGGATCCTCTATCAAAAAACAGTCTATTAAAATATGCCAAAAGCTCCTAATATCAACTCGAATCTGGATATTAATAATCTGGTCACCTCCCTCTGTAACACTATCTCCTAAAACATATATTGTCTATGTCTATCAACACGGAACTCAAACTCTTGCCCTCAAAATTTTTTAACAGTCAGTTCATAAGAACCAGAGATCCTCTTCTAAAAACCAAACGGAGCAGTCACAACGCTTTAGTCCGTCTACAAACTTTCTCAAATAGAAAAAGTTGGTCGAAGTCACTTCTGGAACAAATTCAACCACCTTACATATCAAAACTCCGAGTCCCGCTCTGTCACTTAAATGTAAATAGACAGACTCTCTACACCACAGAGAAGAAAGCCACTGCTTTTAAAGAATAAAGCCACTGCTTTTAAACTCAGCTTCAAGCCACTCTCATCGGCCCTAAGAATTCCAACTTTAATGGATAATTCCAAAACCACACAGAGAAACTTTTAAGAAACATCCTCGAGACTCAAAATCCTAAAATCCAACAGTAAACCCTAACTCCTTTCTTCTCAGACGAAATAACGAAAGCAAGTCAGGTGGGGTAAAACTCGGTCCCAATTTTGGGCTGAATGAATTTTCTAAAGGGCTTTTGTGGAATGATCGGCTGTTCCTTTCAACTATCCATTTGAACCTTAAACTTTTGTGGGCGAGAGTGTTGGTGTTGTAAAACCTTCTTCTGTAGTTTTTTGAATCTGAAAATAATGGGAGGTATATTAGTATATTCATATATCTCGTAAGGGGGAAAATGCGAGGCTAAGCAGGATGCTTCTCTTGATTGGCGTAATGGCGTGCAGGAGAGAAGTTTGAAGTGTTGAGAAGTTCAGAGCTCTATAGTCCATTACTGAATGGATGTAGGTTTTATAGGTATAGAGTAGTGTTTGGAGATTACATCGGCCAAATCGCCCCTTAGAGAGGCTCGTTTCCTAAAAATTTTTGGACTTCAGTCGCCCGATTAAAAGTACACGTGAAGCATACTCCCAAGTAATAACTTTATCCGAGTCTGGAGAAAGTCCAGATCTGTAGGTTGATGTCATTGGGGTTTTGGTTGAATTTTCGGAGAAGGTGGGGATGTTTGAACATGATGAGTTGGGCTACTGGGTTTTGGTGTTTATATGCCATAGAGTCCTGACTCAATAAAAAGGCAAGTCTTCAAAAATCTTTTTGCCATCATACGCCCTATTCTTATCATATTTGTCAATGCTTGTCTTGTGCATTCATATTTTCCAGTTACCTGGTAAAAACCGTCAACACCATCCTTATCCCAAAAACTCACAAAGAACCCCCATCTCCAAACTCACCAATATTTTGGGTAAGCTCTTTTAGAGCCTTCTTAAGGATTGTATCAGGAAATTACTTAATCAAATAGGGATCATCCCAAAATTTCAACACGGATTGTTCGCTTATCCGATCTTCCCCCATCGTCCACTAGTTATCTAAGGAACAAAAACGCTTTTGGAGAAAAATGTTTTAATAGTTTTCTATTCAATATATATTATAAAATTTACTTAGTATTTTTAAATTTAAATATTATTTCTAATAAAAATTATTTAATTTTTACATACTAAAAATTTTACCCTATAAAACCTGAAATAAACTAAGTGTACATAATGTTCAACAATTAAACGTAGATAATATATATTACCTCTTGCATTTATTATCAGTCGCTAACATCCTACGAACGGTATAGGATAACAAATTATCAACAATACCTGCTTTACGAGCAGTCAGACGAGGATTTGCTTAGCTATAATATAGATTAATTTAATATCAGGTATTAATCCTCTATGCTTGTAATCTCGATGCAGGATATTGCGACGTAAACTAATAGACGGCAATTGTTTCAAGTTATAATGCTTTTGTTCAAAGAAATAAAAAAATAGCAAACACAATTGATTAACGTTTTGCTGTGGTATAGTCTGAGTGACGAGGATCCTGTATGTGATCTTAAAAACGTTTCTCCACGACCATTACTGAATGTATGAATTCTGAAATCATTTTTAATAATAGAATGTAAACATTCACACTCTAGAGTCTGAATATTTATTCTATAATACTTGCCTCTTATGCATTTTGCATGTATTTTCATTCTTTATCAAGGTAAAGAATGGATTTTCTGTAATCGAATTAAACAATATCGATTGCCATGGACTTCAAAAGTGTCAGTGTCAGATATAAAATGGTGACGGTAATAATTATTTTCAAACAAGTTTTAATTTAAACAAAATAATGAGTGAAAAATCAAGTGAAGTAGATATAGAATTTAATAATATCTGAAATTGCAAATTATGAAAAAACATCAATGCACCAGATTTTAATTTCGGTAAGTGTACAATAACACTATAAATATCAATACAATGTAATACAAATATGTCAACAAATAATTTGTGTTCAGATTTAATTTAATTTTGATTCATACTTTTTGATCGTGGAGAAAATATAGTCTGTTACTCGTTTAGAATGAAAAAATTCGACACTCGTGGTTCCTCACACTCGCTTTCGCTCGCGTTCGGAATTTTCCACTCGTGTCGAATTTTTCATTCTAACCTTGTTACAGAATCTACTATTATATTACAGCAAATAGTAACGCATTTTTAAAGAGTATAAAACAATAAATAAATAAATAATAACTACTTAAGAACGCGCAAGCTTGCATCGCTATAATGAACAATAGAGCCGCGTAGGTATTCAAAAACTTACCATTAACGTCATCATTTTTTGTACTTAGATTGGTTACCTAATGTAGTTTATAAACCGAAGATGCAACTCACTAAATACTGATAAGAATAAAAATTATATGTAATATAAAAAAATCACTTTGACTGTCATTGCCAACAAACGTAGGAAATACCTGTAACCTATATCGGTAATATAGGTCACGGACTAGACCTAAAAAAATAGATGTCTAAAGATGGCTCTACTTATATTTTTTTTTAATTTTCAAGACAAAAACTACAATAGCTCTAAACTACAATACGAAGTAATATAGAATATAAAACGAAGTAAAATGCAAACATTAATTGTGCGTAGGTTGGCAGTCATCACAAATGTAACTTGCCCGTGTGTCTCAACCGCTGCAGTCTGCATGTGACCATCTAGAACAGATAACACACCGGTACCACATTTCGTTGTCCTTTCTATATTCATTGCACAACAAATATCTATCTTCCTCTATATCTTTATCCTCATTGTCATCACACATGACTTCTACTTCAGAATCTGATGAGCTCGATTGAAAAAGTTGTCTTTTGTGTATTGGTCCTTTTTTTATTAAAAGTTTCTTACCCTTTTTTGCACTACCTTGGATCTTTCTGTTTTTTTTTCTTATCCTCTATCTTTATTTGTTTCTCTACTTTTTTTTGTACCCTATCTTCTAACTTTCTTCATAGGCGTAGATGTAATTATTTTGAATCTTGTTTTTGTCGCTCTTTGTTGAGTTTTCGTACTGATGGCTGAGGTCCTGGAGAAATCTCTCGGAATGGTATGTTTTCTGATGAAAATGAGGGTTTACTAGGACCGGAAAGTTCAGCAGTAGTAAAAGGTCCAAGAGAGGTGGAATCACCAGCAGAAGTGAAAGGTCCTGCAGAAGCTGAAAGACCAGCAAAAGTAGTGGGTACAGCGAAAGTGAAAGGTCCAGTAGAAGTGGAAGGTTCAGCAAAAGTGGAAGATTCAGCAACATGTTCAGTGTTCGTTGATAGATCGGCTTCGTTGTCTTGTATAACAAATGTATTTTGTTCCATTAGTACAGTAGAAGGTAAAAATCGTGTGGTGTAAATATATTCGGATTAAGGAGATAAATTCCGACTGATTTAAATCCAAATTCGACTTTATTAATAGTGGCCACTGTAGAATAAGCTTTATTGAATAATGCAGCAATGTCATATTAAGTGATTTCATTAGGTGAGTTTTCATAAACAAATTACATTGATTCCAATACTGCACTTTAAGAGGCCCATAATAGACAACATCCAGGGGTTGAATTATTTGGAATAGAAAGCATCAGGATATATTTTTCTTTACAAAATTCATAAAATTTTAAATAAATATGACTTGAATAGTAATCGACTATAAGAATAACGGCCGTCTTTGGATTGGCATGCAATTTTTTTAAAATGACTAAACCATCCAAAGAAAATGTGTTCATCGATCGAACAATTCTTGGAACATTTGTATAGAGCTTCAGGTGGTTTTTCCATCAAGTCCGCCAATAATTTGAAAAATGTCTCTATTTCTTTCATTATTGAATGATGTAACCTATTTAAACTAGTTGCCTCAGCTATACGTACAGATATATTTGGATTATGCCTAAAAAAGTTTCGTAAGTATTCTTGTCCTACTTATCCAGAATTTCTGTTAAAATTGTATTTTATTTTAATTTTTTTGGCAAATTCGAATTAAACATCTATTGAACAATTTAATTTTTTTTTAAATGGCTATGTTTCTAGATTAACTTGAAAAACATTGTGTGTACAATTGTGTGAGAACTACAAATGGAAATACCGAATTTATTAGAAAGTGCTACGCCTATGTCGACATAACGTCTAACCACCTTAGCTATGAAATCATCGATTAATTTCGTGATTTTGTATAAACTACATATTTCGAACCATTTTTATATAAAAACTAATAAAGCGTAAAAAGTATCCAATAACAAAAATTAATATCATTTACAAGCTGATAATATACTGACAATGACAAACATACATATTTAAAAACACTCTAAAAATTCTGGCAACCTGGCAACATTAAAACGTAGTCTCCGATTAATAACCTTGGGCACAATTCAAACATAAGCAAGGCGCGCCTATGTAGTATATATGGTCGAAGGTTTCCAAATAGCTTCGACCATATATACTACATAGACGTGCCTCTTACGTCGCCTAGAATTTTGACCATTTGGCAGCAACGTGTGCTACCTTGTCATTGTCACCACCACTTTTTGAATGCTTCCACTAGTACGCAATATTTATTTTCTTTCTTAAGCACGATGTTTCCTTACTTCCTTTTTGAAATTATCACATAATTGTGTAAGGAAGTGACTTTCCGTGATAATTAAAATATTTAAATATTTAAATGCCGCACGGCTCTGGATTAAGAATTACTTTAAACTTATTTGAGAGGCCAGCCGTACCAGTTGTAACCGCCGCCGAAAGATGGAATCACTCACGTACTTGTTTCGTATATCAGCCGACCTTATGGTAAACGGCAGCCGGAGTCGATCAGTCAGTTGCAGTGGCAACCCGAAGTCCGAGTTGCAGCGGCAGTCTCAGTTGGAGTTCCAGTGGCGGTCCCAATCGGTTCGCTTCAGCGACCCTTAGAGATAGGTCAAACTGAAGCCAAGTTCAATTATAACCGGAACCGTCCACCCACTGCACTACGAGCCTACAAGCCGTGCCTGTACCGTCTAATATGTCAATGTTGACATTCTTCCTCGCCGGATTTGGAAAATTGGTATTTAATAAACAGTTATTTTGATGTAATGAATTTTATTTAGCAGCAAATAATCAGGTACTATTTAACCAGTAGGGCAAGTAAAGCCCGCCCTTCTGGCAGCCAGTGATTTAGGTCGATACCATAATGACCCTGGAGTATTTTTGCTATACCAAAGTTGCCCGTGCAAGCGGCCTTCACACTATAAACGGAAGGTGGCGCCCGAGGCAATCCGAAAACTGGACTAAGGTGCCAAAATACCGCTTGACCACGCAAAGAGCGTTACAATTTTTTTAAGGAATAATTTATTAGTTTTTTTATTTTCAATGATCTTCTTATAATTGTGAATTATACTAAAAAGGTTACCGCCCACCTTATCTAAGATTTCCTTAACTTAAGCCGGTGCAAGTGTCAAAAAGTTAAGTCGACTTTATATGTTTAAGTCACCTTAATTAAGGCCTCCTAAAAATAATGTCTCGTGCAACGGCCGTTGTATACTTAAATAGCCTATGCTTTATATTGTATTCAAAGTAAACATGGTAAGAAGTGTTAATATAAAGCAGTAGATATATTATTATAAAAAAATTCGAATTTAATATCCAAAGTGATTTTAAAATAATATTATAAACAATTATTTGTATCAAGTTGACTTAAGCGTATTTAATTCCTTTAGTTTTAACCCTTTAAGGCGTGCGAAAACTGAGACTATGGGCATTATGCGACCTTAAGGTGGGCAAAATAGTTATTTATGATACAAGTGAGTGAAGTAATGTTTTTGCGGCTCGAGCCTTAAAATACAATGCATGCGCAAAAACATGTTCACACAAGTTTCTGATATAAAATTTTATCTACGACTTCTCCCTAAAATTTGTAATTCGTACACACACATCATCGTGAATATTTCAAAAACATGTTTATCCATTGAAAACTCACTACCCCCAAAGCCCATTTAAAAAGCATTGTTCATTATAAAACAGTTTTGAGTCAATTTGAGTGTTATAATGAAACCCATTTACGTACTAGAATCAATGTAAAAACTTTGGTTTTTAAGGAAGTTCCTAGATAAAAGAACTTAATAGACTTTGGCGTTTTCTGATATGGTTTAACATGGAAAATGCCATGTATACTCATGTATAATATATTAGCAGTACAATACATCAATATGTAAGGAGGAGGAGGAGTCAGGAAACCATATAATCCGGTTCTCACCATGATATATCATTTCATACAAAAAATACAGAATTTTAGCAATTAGATGTAAACTCATTTTAAATAACTTTAAAGTTGCATATTCAATTTATTTTTAATGAATTGTTATCTGAGTCATTCTTATAGGATATAGCGACTAAAGTGTTAAAGTACTTGAATATTGGCACATTATCAAATTTCGGTTGAAAGCAGGTTTCGAAAATTAAATTACAATGTAGATCCTATGTTCATAATATAATTAGATAAAGTACCTTTTGCTTTGATAACTTTTACATAAGCGGGAGTAACTCAACCGAAAACAATCATCCTTGAATGTTTAATCAACTTTATCAACTGTTAAATTTTAGAAAGTTTTGGCGGTAGAGATATCTTCAAGGAATGAAGAACTTTCCTGATTAAATTTCTTCGGCCACTGACAAGATCCGGAAAGTTTTTAACACGTTTACTGACTGCATCAATTTCGCAATTAAATTTATTAATAATTTAACAAAATACTCAAGGTTATTTCAAAAATTGATATTTAACAGGATAACAGGAAAAATAAGTAAACGAAAAATTCTTAAAAAATATTTTACACTAATAAAATAAAATATTAACGAATTTTTAAAAAATATATTTAATCTTTATGATTATTGTAGTATAATATTTTAATAATTTGCGAAAATAACAACACCTTCGTTTTAATTTTTGATAATTAAAAAATGTCTAGTACTTCAGAAAAAAACTAAGTATATCATTAAACAAAGTTCCCATGAGATCAGATTTAAAATAGAAAAACACAAAACAAGAATGAGAAAGCAGCAATAAGAATATTAAAAGACAGATTGTATATATATTTATATACTTATACAGGGTAATTCAAAAATTCATGAACGGTAATAAACTAAAAGTGTATATTAATGATCTTTTGGCAGGACGATAAAACTATTTTTTTTTTTAATTATAATAGAAATTATATAGTATTTTTCTTTTTGGTTAAACTACCTAAAATCTAATTTTTTATATTGTTATTAAAATTAAACATAGACGAAAATATACTTTTCTATTGAATCATCCTGTATGTAAATAAAAAAGCATTGGAAACGTTTACTTAGGTTTTAAAAGACAGGAAATAATCAATATTATCGAGAAACTGGTCCGTGAATGTATCCTGCTGTAATTTATGCGTTATACAGATAGAGATCTTCAATTCAAAAGTGGTTTTGAAAAATTTATACGATTATATTAAGGGAATCACAGAGCGTTATTAATATGTTGACACATTATTTTCAATATTACTCTGTTTTTACATTTGTATAAAATATGTTTCTTTTGTTGCCAACACACTATTTTATGTGGAACATAAGTTTTTTTTAATACTAATTAATATTGATATATGAAATTCGTAGGTAAATGTATTACCCTGAATTCTTTTTCATATTATATTTTTTTCAAAGAAATGTGGTAGGAGAAATCCGATGATATATTTAAAATGGGAAGATGAAATCCTTTAATTTGATACCCCACATGCCAGGGTTCAGGGCAATGGTTTCAAAGTTATGTTTAAAGAATTATTATGTCATTTTGACATTTGTTGTTATTCAAGTATGTTTAGGCTTTATTATTTTTTCTGAAATAAGTTATTACAAATCTGAGGTCATATTTAAAATCAGCAAACGAAGTATGTACTTTAATTTGATACCACACCTGACAGGGTTAAAATCAACAAAGTTATGGTTAAATTTTTTATTATGTTCTTTTAACATTTGTTGTTATTTAATTATGTTTTGAGAAATTGTAATTCTCTTTGCGTCGTCAAACGGTCTTTTGGTGCCTTGGACCAGATTTCAAATTGCCTCTGGCGCCACCTTCCGTTTATAGTGAGAAGGCGACTGTACGGGCAGCGTTAGTGGAGAAGAAATACTCCAGGGTCGTTATATTATCGACCAAAATAACTAGCTGCCAGAAGAGCGGTCTTTAATTGCCACACTGGGTTGAGTAGCTGGGTATTTGCTGTTGGGATGTTAACTCACAACAGAAAAAAGATATATATATATCACAAAGTAAATAAAAGCCATTTATTTCTTTACCACTTTGCCAAAATCCGAAAGATAAATGGTGTATAACTTTGATTTTAGCGTCGGTGTCGGCGGGTCCTTCTGGTCAGGTCTCTCTGATGCACGGCTTGCGTTCAACTTCGGCTTCGCTACCTTCAGCCTTCAGTTTGACCTGTAAGACCATTTACCAAGGCACAGCCACGAAAGAAAAATAAACACTGTGGTCGTAAAAAAGGAAAACGTTCATCATTACTGATACTCCAGAAAAGGACGAACTTCTGAAAGCGGAAGAAGAAGTTAACAACGACTCTGAACAAAGGAAGCGTAAAAACGTATTGGAGATTGACAAAGGATTAGACAAAATAGTATTGAAAGCCTCTGACAAAATTTCCATTAGTAACTCTGACACGGACACTCAAATTTCCCTCCCTGATGAATTTACATCTCCACAAAATATTAATAAATATATAGAGCTTCATGTGACGAAAATAATGCTGTTTTCATAATATGTGTATGAAAATATCGTTTTAGTAAGAAAGATTGGTTTCAGTGCCATATGTGTGACTAGTTTCTTGCAAAGTTTGTTTTATAGTGACTTGTCTCTGATCTTCTTGTAACTGTCCAATTCATAGGCAGTAACATTTCAAGAGCAATTGTTTATGAATTGGACATCATAAACAATAAAAGTAAATGAATATTTCATTTTTATTTGCAATTATTTTATGATCCATTCATATTATAATAGGGTCATTTTGTTCATTTTGAAATTTAGTAGTATGTAACAACTAAATCCCTGTATTTTGTGTGCTTCAGTGGTTGGATGGATTCATTAATTGTGGTTTGGGGCCTCCATTAGTTCTGTAGACCACTGTCTTTTAAGTCTCCTTCTGATATTAGGTGAATTACTCATGTCACCTATATATTGGTTTTAATTTCTCTGTATTTTCACTTTGTACGTTATTGACATTCTTTTATTTCATCGGCAAAGTATGCAATTTGTAAGTCGTTGTGTAAAGTAAATTTGGATACATACCATGGGGCATTTGTTAATGTACGTAATACTTTTGATTGTAACTTTTGAATGATTTTTACGTTTGATGCTTTGGTACAGCTCCATAGCTGTATCCCATAAGTCCATGTAGGCTTTAAAATGTACTAGTATAATAGCAGCTTATTCTTGACGGATCATTTTGACTCATATCTTATCAGCAAGGACATTTCTTTTGTTTTTAAGTTTAGTTTCTGTCATTTGGTTTTAACGTATTTGTTCCACGTAAGTTTTTGATCTAGGTGTAATCCTAGCTACTTCACTTACTTTTAAATTGGTATCGATGAGTTTTGAATTGATTCTGGTGGTCATAAGGTATGCCTAGTTGTGAACGTTATTTGTGCTGATTTGTTCTAGTTAATTTTAATTCGCCCTGTATCGAACCAGTTTTGAAGGGCGTCGAGGTACAGTTGAAGGTGGTTGGATGCTACAGCTTTATCTTTGTTTACTGCTAATAAGGCAGTATCATCTGCGAATTGTATTGTCTAATACATGTAAGGCTGCAGTATAAATCAGATAGAGCAGTGGACCGAGCACACTTTCCTGTGGTACGCCTGAGCTTATAGGACGACATCTTGAAACCGTCATATTGTACTTTGGAAATATCTTTCAAATAAATACCATTTCATTAGCAAATAATAAGGACTTGGAAAGGTGTTTTTGATTTTGTATAATAAACCCGTATGCCAGACTTTGTCAAAGGCCTGGCCGATGTCAAGAAATGCTGCTATACAATATGTCTTCTCTTGCAGACCTGAGATTATTTTGTTAATAATTCTGCGTATTTGTTGAACTGTGGAGTGGTGTTGTCTGAACCCGAATTGATAGTCAGGGATTATCTCATTTAGTACAATATCGTTTGAAATTCTGAGTAGTAATGGTCTATCATATTACTTGGATGGGATTGGTAAAATACTGATAGGATGATATGAACTTGCTGGTTTTCCCTGTTTATGTTTTAGTATAATCTGGGCAAATTTCCATATTAGAGGAAGTCTGATAGTTTGAGCACCCTATTGCATAATATTGTCAGTAGCATTATTGCCTTTCTTGGCAGTTTCCTTAGTATTTTACCTATAATTAGATCGTAACCAGGGACTTTCTGTTGATTTAATTAATTTTATTCCTGTGATACTTCCGATGGTGAAAAATGTTTCATTTGCAACGACATTTGAAATGGCACGTCGAGGTAATTTTCAATATCATCAATATGATTTATGGCTGTTTCGTAAATACTTGGATTAAATGTTCTGCAAAGGTAGCAGCTTTTCCTATTTCACTTCGTGACCATTTTTCATCCCTATTCCTTACCGGTGGAATTGAAGTTTATGATCTTTTGAGCTTTTTGTGGTCTTCCAAATTCTGTGGTCCTCGTTGTTCGGTGAAGTAATGTAATATTCGAATGTTTTGTTTTTTGCATTCATGCAGCTTACGTTTTAATCTATTATAGATATTTCTGTCTTCGATATGTCTTGTCCTCTCTCATTTACTTCTTGCCGTTCGTTTCTCAGTTACCAGCTCTCGTATGTATAGAGGAATATTAACTGTGACATTGGTTTCGGCATTTGATGCGGGAGTTGAGTGCCAAGCTGCATTTTGAATTTTGTTTGTGAAGTCATGTATCACCTCATTAAGTTCGTCTGGTTCTTTAATTCTTAAGTTTAAGTTTATGTTCTCGTTTATATAGCTCTGGAAACTGTCCCAGAAGTTATTTATTACTGTTTGTATAATTGGTTTGTTATGCAAGAGCTTACTGTGTATGGTATGATGATAACTCAAAGTTAGATTTAATGGTCATATACCTTTGTATATAAAGAAGTCTAATCGATCTGGCAACTTATTGGGTTCGGTTTGCCAATAAGTCGGGTCACCAGTTGTAAGGTAGTTACAGTTTAGTCTGTTAATTGCTTGGAGATGATTTCTGCTTTTTGAGTTATTAGTCTTCCCTATTGTGAATGTTTAGCGTTCCAGTCTCCACCTGCCAGGAACTTGTTGGTTACAAAGTTAAGTTTAAAAAGTTTATTATGTCTATTTAACATCTGTTGTTGTTTAATAATGTTTAGTTAAATATTGTTGTATTGCTTTTCAGTACCCAAGTACTTTTATTTGTGTTTTTGCACTACACTAATGCACGTCACTAAAATTGGGAAGAACGCAGAACAAACTAATTTTATAAATCCTAACCCAAGCCACAGCACTGACAATTCACTCGAAAATGCAAACGCAGGTGTTCACAGTGTACCCGACATTTTTTGACCTTTATATTTTACTTGTGTGTCCACGTAATATTATTTGTTCGACTAGTTGCCGCCGGCATGTAGCGGGCCGACTCTGAGTGAGTGATAAGAAATTAATACGAGGTCTAATCAGCAATTTTATATGGTATTAAGTAGATCCGGTACATGATTCTGTTATTTAGCTGTTCGGATTGATTTCATATATACTATACATACTGCTAAACATAAGTAGAAACATAATTTAGGGTTATGACTGAATTATTTTTGATTTTTAGGTAGATTTCCATATATGGAATCTACCTATTGCAATCGAGGTTATATTTAAAATCAGCAGACGAAATTCTTTAATTTGATAATTCACATGATAGGGATCAGAACAACGGGCTACAAAGTTATAGTTGGAAAGTTTATTATGTCCTTATTGTTGAATTATGTTTAGTTAATAATTGCTTTTTTATTTTTTTAATATAGGAAAAATCCGATGGCATATTTAAAACCGGCAGATAAAATCTGTTAATTTGTTAACCCACATATGGGGGTTTCGAGCAACGAAAAGAAAATTATGTTTAAAAGATTTATTATGCCATTTAGACATTTGCGGATATACTGTGGAATAAATTTTGTCACTTTCGTTACATAAATTATAAAGAAATATTAGTCTAAAATAATTGCAAAGAATATAATAGAATAATAAAAAATAAATAAAGTAACAATACACCTAAATAGACGGAAATTTGTAGTTATATCTCCATATTTTTTTATAGTTTAGTTATTTGAAGTAATATAACTAACCCTGATTATTATATTATATCCTTAACACTTCTAAGTGGCTGTTATGAACCAGAAAAGGTTAAGATATTTTAAAAAAATCCAAAGCAATACGGGTTCCGTCTGGTTAACAGCATTAATCTTATATATTTATTATAAAATTCTTTATATACCATATGTTATCGTCATACCATCACATTCTTATTAGAGGAACGATATTTTATACCAGGAAATATCTTTGAAACCTTATTGATAGGATCCGAACGTGCCATTCAATATAGATATAGATTTATACGATCATGTCTGTAAGTACATAAATATTTATTAGAATGACACAGAAATGTACTTATATTCACTAATTTTTTCTTATTTGTTCTAGCAATAAATTAATTGCAGTTCTTTTTAACGTCTTGCAACCTCTAATTTCACACAATTATTACCAAGTTGTACACTTTTGAAAATAAAAATAAATTGCAGTTGTGCACGCTAACCGTAATTACTTGGATTAAACAATCAGTAATAAGAAAAAATCGCCCAAGTTTTAGTCGAGGAGTCGCACAATATGTAAAACTTTTATGGTAATAGAAATTAGTATTTTTTTATTAATAATAAAAGTTTTTAACTTCAAAATTAGAAAAATATATTAAAAATATATAGGGTACACTTAAATTGTCATTATTTTTTTTCTTTGCACATTAATTTGTCAGTAAATTTTACTTATGATAAAAGTTAGTATATCTAATAGTTTTTAATATAATGAAATAATTTTTGAACTTTAATATTTTTATATTAAAAATTTAAAGAGATCCCATAGACTAAACTCATAATCACACTATATTACATGATACTATCAACGACATACTCGCATAATTTATTGGCCAGCATAAAGTTTTCTTTGACCACTCGGCGAAGTTTTATCAGATTTTTAATGCTTTGTAGACGGAGTTAAAAATATTTTAGTGAAAAATTTTCAGTGCTATATTTTATCCTGTAATTTAAATAAAAATAATTAATAAATACTCCATGTTATAGTTTATACAAAGTCAATTCGAGCGACATAAAAACTAAATATCTACTGACTCTCGGCGGCTTCTTCTAAAGCATGGGCGACGCGATATAATTTATTTCCAAAATTTCATATACCTACACGGATATTTTTTTTAATAGTAATATCCAAAGAGTAATGCAAAAAACAACAGTTTGTCATACCATGATAATTAAATAATTTTCAGAGCTTGAATCTGAATTAAGGGTTATACTAAAGGGATCAATGGAAGGTAAAATACAATATTTATTCTCTTTTTTTATGACATTCTGAACATATTTCATCCATTTACCACTATCGTTTACTTCATTAATAACTATTAAACAATATCAAGAAAAGGTCTCCATAACGCCATCTTGATTAAACAATAAAAGCAAGAAAACGATTTAGAAAAATACGACACTAATACGAGCCACTCAATAAAACTGGCACATAATAAACTAATTTTATAAATCCTAACCCAAGCCGCATGACTGACGTTTTTTGACCTTTATATTTTGCTTGTGTGTCAACGCAATATTATTTGTCTCAGGACTATTCCTTTGATAATTTTTTTTTAATTCATGACATTTTATAAAGGCAAACTTTAAAATGAGTTGGGCACATTTTAGATTTTTGATTTGTATTTAATATTTTAAAACAAATTCTATAACAACCGGACTATTTGTTCATTATTCATCATACTTCTCTTATTTAAATTCAACTGGGAGATATTTAAATATGTAAATGATTCATCGACATAGTTTTGCTATGGCTGAGAATTAAGGACTACGGATTAAGCTCCATTGGCATGCAAGAAGAAGGCGGCAATAATCAAACTAGGAGCTGCAGTTGCATTGCACCGAGTCAGGTCCTTAAGGTCGATCTCCATATAAACACGATTTGCTATGGATGAAGTAAAGATAAAGCTTTTGTCAAATATTACCGAAATGCTGTTTTATATTTTCTTGAGACAAATTAGGTCAGGTTTTTATTATAAGACAGTGACGGTTCTAACATTATTTTAGGCGGTTCATTTAAATAAAAATCTTGTGTCAAGATGAATAACTACTAAGCTTAAGGTCTGTTAGATTATACATTAGAATTCTATTCTTGAATTGGTAATTTATTATGAATTGTACACATATACCTTACTTTGTTAATAATCCACAAAAAAATCCCATTCCTAAGACTAAAATTAGGAACATTATAAGCAAGATATACTCCAACCCAACTTGTGCTTAAAAGGTTATTCAAAAATGTAACAAAAAAATTGTCTGTGGAATATGTTTGCATAATTATACTAAATTATTTTCTTAAATTTATATTAATTCACCAAAATTTAATTCTATATTTTATTAAGAGGTGCGCGATTTCAAATATTCAAATTTTTGTCCCTAATTACATGACTTGGTAAAGTAATTTCGCTCACCATTACGGACGAGATTCAACATGAAGAAACATTCTTTTCGCTTCAGTCGTCAGATTCAGTGGTCTCAGTCGAGATAATTGTTTTATTTTGAGAAACCGTTCTATGTGTTACTTTTTTTTGTGCCACCCTGTATTTTCAGTATTCCTCTACTAAAAATATTTTAGTTTCATAGTCGCTTGATATCCCCTTCTTATTTCTTCGCGTCATGTCCCTCTCTTCTCTTGGTATTTCTATTAAATGTCTTTCTCGAGCTAATAATGTTCTTCTCTTTGCCTACTCAGTCAAAATAACTGACTTTATATCGTTCGTGTCGCTTACCGAAGATTTCTTTTTTTTCTGTCTTATAGAGTAAGTTTTTATTATATTATATTATATTTTCACTAAAATTCTTTGATATCATTATTAATTATTTCGACGCTTTTAACTTTTATTTACTGTTATTTTTAATTATATTCATGCCGGTATATTTCTTTTATTTACTTAAAAGTTCATATCTTATCATTTTTAATAATACAAATTATCTGATATCTGTGTCTCATATAAAAAGAGAACCTATTTTTTAATTTGTTTTTACAGATTGTCTTAAAAATTGTCTTAAAATTTTATTCATTTTAATTATTTTTGTATGTCATGTTTTGATCCAAAATTCATATTTTTCGTTTTAATATTATCATACGAAATCTGGTAATTTATAAGATTTTTATCTTATATTTACTTTATGTGAACTTTTAGGGTTTTTTGCTCTGGACTGTTTTTCTTTCCTGAGCCAAGAAGTTTTTTCCTGGACCAAGAAGTTTTTTTTCCTGGAAAATAAGTTTTTTCTCTGGACTACAGTTTCTTCAGTTTCTCTTTGGGCCAAGTTTCTTGGACTACAGTTTGGAGAAGAATACAAGAAAAAAACGTCAGAAAAAGCTAAGTTTTAAAAAAAAGGAAAAAAATCTCTGGAACCCTATTTTTATGAAATAAACAAATATAACGTTTAATTTGATTTTAATTTCCTTAACCCGAAAAAAAAAGAAAGGACGGATTTTGAAATATATCATAGTTAGTTTTTTGTCAATTGTTTCTAAATACATCAAAAAATCAATTAGACTGGCGACCAAAAAAATTTCTTTATTTTATTTAATATTTTACTTTTTGATATATTTAAAATTCTATTCGTTGAACGAACAGGTAATAAAAATAATTGAGTTTAAATCACATTTATTACTAATTATCAATAAATTAAAATTACGTTTCTACATACATTAAATAACTGAGGATTATATCTACAAACTCGTTCTTTGCGTGCCCGAATGTTTACATAATTCTACCTACTTTCTGGAGAATTATCAGGTGGATTCAAAAAAGGAGTCATTAAATATAGTTTGAAAGGATATCCAGAATCTCCTATTAACCATTGTTTTTGCTCTCCTCCTAAAAGTTCCTCATGACAGTATTGTTTTACTCTTTAATTTTGCCAAATGTAAAGACCGTAATTAGAAGAGATAGACAACATTTTCAATTCGGCATCACATATCACTTGTACATTCAGAGAATGAAAGCCTTTTGTGTTAATAAAATTATGCTCTTCTTAAGCTGGTTTTAATAAAGCAATATGTGTGCCATCTACTGCTCCAATTACTGAGGCCCAAAAGCCTCAGTATTAGTTTCGTGATGGCGAAAAAAATTTCTTACCCCACTTTTTAACACTTTTCTCGACGTTTCCGAGTTCCTTGAGTCCGAAAATGCATGTAACATTTGAGCGAAAGCTCCGATAGAATTCTGGCTTTCACTTTACATAGTTATTTTTGTCCAAAGAAGAACTCTATTGAATTTGTGCAGGATCGGACCGGCCCTTCCGGTACCTACCATAAAAATTAATATTGCTTGCATGTGAAAACTTTTTTCCCATTCAAGTTATTAGAACTTTTTCCACTTCACATTATGTATAATATTCCCCTACATCTATGTGAAAAGTTTGGCTAGTATCGTATATGCCATTCCGGTACCCGCCCAACAATGATCCATAAAAATCATGTTCTTATGGGTTAAACTTTTTACACTGTAAATTAAAAAAAAATTACATCAGATTATGTATAATAGTGTATTTAGCGCCAATGCTTTACAGCATAAAAACTGTTCGCTAGATGGGCCGAAGTCCGGAAACGATGCACCACCACTGTTTGAGCGTTTCTAGAACTATTGATAGAAAATTAAAATTTCTCCATGAACATTTTTGGCATCTCTTCTTGTGGGAAACTTAATATATGCAGTTGTCAAATTTTCATGAATGGCATTCGTTAAGTCGGTGATATATCTAAAACATACATAATTATATATAGTAAAGTTCCAGCATAGCAACTTTATCAATGGTTTACCTATGATCAGATGTCTGACTAACTTCTATATTGAAATCCTCTCCAATACCCCATTGAAAACATCCTGTAGCACAAAATCTGAGGGCAACAAGGACTTTCTGTTCTACTGAAACTCCTGCTGACTGATAAGAAGTAAGCATGTGACACAACTGTTCAAACTATTTTGTTTATTCCAAAAAGTTCTATAAACCTATAGTCAGGTATATAATCTACATCAAAATTACTTATTATTCGCCTTTTACGGCGGAAATATAGGTTTGCCCTTGGTTTACCGGCTACTCTCCAAATTTCATTAAAAACATTTAAAAAAATAATAAAAATAGACAAATCAGATACCCACATAACAATTAAACCAGTCTGATAGTCTGACCCAGTCTTCTATCGCTAACAAGTCAAACAGAAGCGCCTGCGCGTTAGCAGGCACCTAACGACTTCTAAACAAAAATCCGATTATCTCATGAACCATAAAAGATACCTCAAATCTGTTTTCAAATATCGATTCAGCGTTAAATTTCACGTTGGAATGCTATTGTTGAAACCGGTAGTATCACTCCCGGTTCTGGTTTGTAAAACCAGTTTTAAAACCGGAAGTCATAAAAATCTGAAAATCTATTTGGGAGCTATTCAAGGTATGCTGAGTTTATTATCGTTGACCGTTTGACTATGTTTCTGAGTTATAAATGAGGACAGACGGACAGACGAACAGACAGAGCCGTATTACAAGACTTCTCCATTAGGGTTTAGAAGTCTAAAAGTCGTAATATTCGTAGCTTTCGTAGTTTGAACTCGGGTGATGATAAGAATCATTTTTTTTCGGTGCCAAAATAGCTACCGAACGAAATGTCTCGGAACAAGACGTAACGTACCGAGCAACAAGAATCCCACTACAGTAGTATCATTGATTAGGAATTCATAGATCCTGGCATTACTATTTGGGCTTCAGAAGGGTTACAGAAATACTGTGGATTTTGCAGCAATGACAGCGATGAAAACATGTTTTATCCTAGGGTTATTGGTTGGAAGTCTGCCATCTTTTAAGGACAATTTTTTACAATTTTACTTTTTAGAATATTGTAAAGATATTAATTTTTGGAACATGGCATATTTTTGTTGAAACATATTGATTTGTCTTAAGAGTTCTAGACTTGGACCAATTATTTTAAAGCCTTAAAATCAACCTAAAATAACAACATCATCTAAACGAATTGCTACAAATGTAAATGTATGTAGATATATACTTACAAACCGTGTCTAATCAACCAACAAACCGAGTACAAACAGCACCTAGTGTGCAAATCCAGATTTACGTATAGAGTCGCGAATGTTTGAATTGAAACACACAACAAAATGTAAAGTGACACCAACTACGAAGGTAGTAGCAGTAGTATTACAACTAGAATACGTAGACAATGGAATCCGAAACGAAAATCTGAATGCGGCATATACAGGATGGTCCATTGAAAACTATTTCTTAGAAAATAATGATATCTTATCAAATTTCCAATATAAAATTAGTAAATTTTGTAATGTTATTAATCGTCAATTAGAACTAGGTAATTACCCTTGTATTTTGAAAATGAAATTTTTTTAATTTAAAATAAAACTCCGAATACCTACTACTTACTGAGACTCTTAAGAAGTAAATTCCAGCCTTAATAAAGGTTTATTTTAACTGGGTTTGTCCGTATTAAGGATTAAAAAAGGGCGTCAGTTTATCCTAATGACTGATATTGAATGATGTAAAGCTATAAAATCATCTAAATCAATGTTTGTTAAAATAATTTCTAAGGAGGAAACAAAAAATATAAATATATAAAACAAATTGTATCTTGATTAGTTTGCAATTTCAATTGATAATGAAAGGCACTCAGCAGAAGAACGATGCTTTTATTTTGAAATTAGTTCACCAAAAAGAACATTCGCGTCTACTTTTACTTCCAGATAGTGACACGTGATCAGAAATGTGGGGTTTATTGGTTTATTATAAATATTTGACTTTATGATTTACCAATGTTGGTCAATGATTTTCAAATTTAAAATTGTTATACAGTAACCGACTTATAGTAGTTTTTTAAAGAGAGATTCATTGTGATACATCCTATATACAGAAATCGCAATCGTAACAGCAATCGCTCGACGTTGGAATCGAGTCAACTTAATTAGCACATTCCGTTTGGGTTTAATTGCGTTTTGTGTTCGACTATAAAGCGAATTTAGAACTAATGAAATATTTACTTTTTATTGTTTTTATTTTATATATTACCTTCAAGTATAAACAGAAGAAATTGATATCGCAATAAAATCTATGTTCAATTTTTGCACACAACCTGTATGAATATATTCCGGAACTTAGCGAAACAAGATGGCCAAATCCAGTTGCTAGATATACTAGAATTTACCGTTTTTTCATTTTTTCTCCGCGGATTATGTCAAAAGTTGTCTGGCTAGCTTCATGTAAGTTGTAACACGGGACACATTGTAACATCGTCAAAATCTTTGAAACAAAATAAACTTGGCAACATCCCTGGTGGCATAAAGGTAATGCATACAAGTGTAGTACTCGTAAATAATAATCTACTAGGGGTATGGAGTAAAGAGAAACGAATTTAGTACGAACGCTTAGAAATTATTTAATTCATTTTAAGTACTTATCTAGATACGTAATATTTTATTTATTATGCAATTACTAAAAATTTATTGAGTCTCATTCATTCATTTCTGAAAGTGAGTTTTTATTACCCAATTTTATATAAAAAAGCCAAAAACGTTTTAATCGATTGTATAAATAGTCAGAACGGATATTATACCATTTGTAGTTGCTTCCAAAGATTCACTGTATTAAATGATCTAATACGCTACGTTTCCGGCTTATACCCAGCAGCAGTAAATTTTGGATATTATTCGGTAGGAGCTATATGTATAATTTTCACACCCTTATAAATTAAATTAAATAATTCATAAGCGCTCGTACTAAATTCATTTCTCCTTACTCCATACCCCCTGGTCGATTATTTTTATGAGTACTATAGCCTTAATCTAGCCTAAAGATTTAAAAGCACTGGACTAAACCCGAAGCTAGTGTGGAACCGCATCTAATCCTTGGATCGCATTGCTACCAGTAACACAGTAACCCTACTTTGGGTACCTGAACACGAAGGGGTGGAGTGCATTGAGAAAGCCGACACTCTTGTGAGACTAGGTGCAGAGTCAGAGTTCATTGGACCGGAACGCATTCTTTGGCAAAGCCAAAATCAGTGCCAAAGACACTATCTGGAAATGAGCACCGGTAGGATATTCCTGGGTTAGCTCACTCTAAGGCGTTCATAGTCAAACCACCCTCAGGTAACACCCTATCGCAGATCCTATAATGGAGTTGAAGTTATATACGCATCCTAATTGGACTGCTTACAGGGCACTGTCGTCTGAAGAAGCTAGGTATGAGTTAAACATCGGACTATCGCTTCTGCAGAGTGAAAGACGAAAGAGCGGAGCATATTATAAGCTTCGTACGTTTGGTTTCGTACAGCGTGAATTATAGCTCGTAAGGGTGAGCCACAATAGGCCTCTGCAGGCCGCAGTGGAGGGGCGAGCTAACGCTCCACTCACATTAAGAATAATCTACCCTAGAGCATGGTGAGTGCAGTTTGTCTTTGTTTATGATAGGGGTGAAAAATTTATTTGATGCTACATAAGTAAATTTGAACTTTTACCCTAATTTTCGATTTTCTCTGACAATAAAGTTATTACAATTTGATCCTTAATATATGTTAACTATACATGACAGAAGCAATATGTCACGGAATTTGACTTGAAATATGTGATTTTAAAAGCCCCTGAAAAACTATATTCAGAACAGTCAAAATTATTTTTCCAACTGCCACCTGTCAGAAATAAAAAAATGTCAAAATTTTAAACTTTACCATTAAATATCTGAAAAAGTACTTCATGGATTTGAACCAATTTTGATAAAATGGGTTTCGCTTAATTGTTGGAAAACCAGTAATTTTTTGTCCGACATCTGTCAAACGGAAGTGTGACTGTCAAAAATTGACAAAAATAATATATCACGGAGTTCAACTTGTAATATGTCATTTGAAGGGCCTTGAAAAACTATATTCAGAACGGTCAAAATTATTTCTCCAACTTGTCAAAAATAAAAAAAAATTTATCATTTTTTGCCGTTTTGTTGCTATTTTTTGAGGTTCTTTGCGATTTTTTTGCGTGTCTACCTGCGATTTTTTGCGACTTCTTTTAATTATTTAAAATTTTTTATTTTTCAATTTTTTTTATTGTTACAATTGTTGTTTTTTTGGTTGTTCTTTGTTTTTTGAGATTATTTGCAATTTTTACGATTTTTTTGCGATATTTTTCAATTTCTTGCGTTTTCTGCTACTTATTTTTCGTTTTTTTGAGTTGTTTTTTCCGTTTGGTTTTTACTTTTTTTTTATTTTGTTTCCGTATTTCACAACTTTATTTTTCATTTTTTTTTACAATATTTTCTGATTTTTTTTGTGTTTTCTGTTTTTTCTCGTCATTTATTTCTCATTGTTGCGTTTTTTTTAATTATTTCCTATTTTTTCTGTTTTTACTATTGCTCTGATTGTAGTGATTTCTTTTCTCAACTTTTTGATATTTTTTTACGATTTTTTTTGAACATTTTTACGTTTTTTTTGCACTTTTTTGCTATTTTTGTTGAGATTTGACGATTTATTTTAATTCTTTTGAATTTTTTGAAATTTATTTTTGAAATTTTTGCCGATTTTTTTTTTTTGATAATTTTCGATTTCATGCGTTTTTTGCGACCTTCATTTTTTGTATTCGGTTTTATTACAATTTTTTGATTTTTTTGTTTTTTCCGTATTTTATAATTTGATTTTTCATTTTTTTCCCAATATTTATTGATTATTTTCGATTTTTTCAATGTTTTCTGTTTTTTTCTTATTCTGATCCTTCTAATAATTTTTCTCATTTTTTCTCAATATTTTGTTTTTTTTCTTCTAATTCATTTCTCTTTTTTCCTCATTTTTTTATTGCTCTGATTTTTTCTCAACTTTTCGATATTTTGTTGCGATTTTTTGGATTTTTTTTAACTGTTTTGGTTTTTTTGGACTTTTTTAGCAAATTTTATTGCGATTCTTTTGCGATTTATATTAATTCTTTCGAATTTTTTTATTTTTTTTTTAATTTTTATTCTGCAATTTTTTGCAATTTTTTCGATTTCGTGCTTTTTTTGCATTTTTTTATTCGGTTTTTTTTTCAATGTTTTCTGTTTTTTCTTATTCTGATTATTCTAATTTTTTCTCGTCTTTTTCTCATTTTTTTGATTTTAGTTTTCTTCTGATTTCTTTCATTTTATTTTCTAATCTTTCCTCATTTTCAGTATTATTAAGATCCCCAAAAATTATTTTAATCTTGTACCCATTTTTACTCTACCGCTACTTATACCATATACTGTAGTATATAGAATTTTATTTTATTAACTTTTCGAAAACTCGAAATTACGGCCAAAATATTGTCGTTTTTCACATGTTTCTGCTTTTTTCTGATTTTTTCTATTCTTTCGTCATTTTTTTCTCATTGTTTTGTTTTTTTTCTAATTATTTTCTATTTTTTTCTGGTTTTTTTATAGCTCTGATTTTTGTGTTTTCATTTCTAAACTATTTGATATTTTGTTACGATTTTTCTTTAACTTTTTTTGTGTTTTTTTCCACTTTTTTGCGATTTTTTTGCCATTTTTTTTCGATTTTTTTGCGTTTTTTTTTGGGATTTCGCGATTTATTTCAATTCTTTCGAATTGTTTTAAATTTTCATGCGTTTTTTGCGACTTCTTCATTTTTATATTCGGTTTTTTTACAATTTTTGGATTTTTTTATATTTTCTGTATTTTACAATTTTATATTTAATTTTTTCCCAATATTGATTTTTTTTCGATTGTTTTCAATGTTTCCTGTTTTTTTCTTATTATGATTGTTCTAATTTTTCTCGTTTTTTTTGATTTTTTGTTTTTTTTTCAGTTTTTTTTCCAATTTTGTCGTTTTTTTCTAATCTTTCCTCATTTTTTCTCAATATTTTGTTTTTTTTCCAATTCTTTTCTACTTTTTCCTCATTTTTTTATTACTCTGATTTTTGTGTTTTTTTCTTCTCAACTTCGATATTTGTTGAGAATTTTTTAATTTTTTTTGGTTTTTTGCACTTTTTTTGTGATTTATTTGCGATTTATTTTAATTCTTTCGAATATTTTTATTTTTTTGTGCAATTTTTTGCAATTTTTGTTCGATAATTTTCAATTTCGTGCGTTTTTATGAACTTTATGAACTTCTTCATTTATGCATTTTTTTAATCGACTTTTTTACAATTTTTTGTTTTTGAAGTATTTTACAATTTTATATTTTCTGATTTTTTCGATTTTGTTCAATGTTTTCTGTTTTTTTCATATCCTGATTCTTCTAATTTTTTCTCGTCTTTTTCTCATTTTTTTAATTTTAGTTTTTTCTGATTTTTTTCATTTTTTTTTCTAATCTTTCCTCATTATTTTCATTGTTTTGTTTTTTTTCTAATTCTTTTCTATTTTCTTCTCATTTTTTTTTAATTGCTCAAATATCTATGATTTTTTTTCGATATTTTGATGCGATTTTTTGAGGTTTCTTTGCACTTTTTCGATTTTTTTTTTCGCTTTTTTGCGCATATTTGCGCTTTTTTGTGATTATTTTGCCATTTTACGATTTATTTTAATTCTCTCGATTTTTTCATTTTTTCAAAATTTTTTAATGGGTAAAATTTTTTAGGTTTATTCGTCGTTCTTTGTTTTTTTTGCCTTTTTTCTTGAATTTTTGTATTCGATTTTTTTACAGAGCAATTCGGAACAGTCAAAAGTATTTTTCCAACTGTCACCTGTCAAACATAAAAAATGTCAAAATTTGAAAGTTTAACATTAAATATCTGAAAAAGTACTTCATGGATTTGAACCAATTTTGGATACTCGTTGGGAAACAGATTTTTTTCTAGCGAATTCTATCAAATATTGTTGCGCAAAGTTTATATGACCTTATTTTTTATGTTGAACTACAATAGAGACAAGTTTTATTTTTCCACGTTTAATTAGCGACAGATTACCGCTTTCCTTTCTTTTTTTGCAAATTATATCAAAAATTGTCTCGCCAAGTACATATGACGTTATCGGAGCAATTGTTTTTGTGTTGGACAATATTAGTATCAAATGAGCGGCTCATTATGATATATTTATCGACTCAGTTTGCCTATGATGTTGTTCCAGTACATTGTATTAAGTATTGTATTATTATATCATATTAATGTCAAATGGGGTTCCGCAAGGTTCGATACTAGGGCTATTTCTATTTAATAATTTATTTTAAATTCAAATTATATCCAATAAAGGTACCAACAATGACCTCATTCACTTTCCTGCGACTTTAATGATTTCAAAACACTCTGTAAACTATGCCTGACCACATTCCCTTCTAGCAGGTGTGATGATCGCAGATCGCATTGCCTGTGAAAAAACAGTTGCCGGCGTGTGGGGCCTTGGCCTGTCTCTCGATTTTCTTTCTGTTGTTCTTGTGGTGGATTGGTACATTGGTAGCCAGCAGCTACTACGATGCGAAATATACTATTCTGCGTCCGAAACGTAACGCATTTTATTTATTTATGACGCACGGATGGGGAATTGATTTTTTTTAGTTTAGTTGTTGTGTAAGAAAGGAAACTTTATATTTATACAGGGCGATCTGTAGGTATAAAAAAATTTAATAACTTTCACAAAAATTTAATCAATATAATAATATTATTTACAAAACTATCTTACCACAAGTAAAACCAATGGTACGTATTTTCAACAAAAAAAATTGAGCATGGTCCTGACAAGACGAAACGTTAAATTTAAAATCTAATAAATTTAAAATTTAGCTAAAAATTGATAATTAAATTTTTTTTTCTTTTTCTAATACTTATACCACTAGATACGAAAAAGAACTAACATTCTATATATTTGCATTCTTTTATACAGGGTGAGCCAATTATCTTCGCCCGGAGTGTAGGGTCGAAAATAATGAAGATCTTAAAAGAAAAAAAAACGTTGTATTTGGTTGGAAAATTTCTTCAACTAGAAAATAGTTTCATTTATACAGAGGGATTCAAATTCCAGTGGCTAAATTTGTGACTTTTTTTAAATGAAACAATATTTTTTTTTTATAAATCATATGCTGCGTTGGGAAGAAATTTAAATTTTCATTAAATTTTCTGAATAATTTATTTTTCAAAAATAAATATAATTTAAAAAAAGAAGCTTTGGTCAAAGTTAGCATAGATATAAAACTACCTCGTTTATATTTCATAATTATTTTATTATATACAGGGTGTTTATAACATGAGATTAAATTTTCGAAATTGCAATTATAAAAATTTAATTTTTTTAAAAGAAACACCTGCATATTTTCAATATTTAGAAATCCAATTTAATAGGCTTTCTATATATATACAGTGTGTCCAATTAAGTCGGCATCATATGGGAAACTTTTTTATTCTTAGTTTTATGAAAAAAAGTTATTCTTTATAAAAAGTTGTGTATGGTCTAAAACTCAAAATACAGTCATCAAATATCAAATTTTTTTAGTGGTATACGAGGTCTGTTAAAAAATATGAGTTTTACTCAAGATTAAAGTACCTTTAAATTTGACAATATCGAAAAATTTTACTAAAAAAGTTGATCAGAATTAAAAATTACGTTTAAATATGCAAAATTATTAAAAAACATTAAAAAACTAAAAGGTTATAATGTGTTTCGTAATCACAAGAGATAAATGTTCATTCAAAATAGAAATATTAGTAAAAAATAAAATAATCTGAAGTTTTAATTTAAATGGATGTACTTGCATATTTAAACGTAATTTCTGATCAACTTTTTTTAGTAAAATTTTTCGATATTATCAAATTTAAACTTACTTTATTCGTGAGTAAATCTCATATTTTTTGACACACCTCGTATACGGCTTAAAAAATTGATATCTGATGGTTGTATTTTTGGTTTTAGACCATGCACAACTTTTATAAAGAATAACTTTTTGTCATAAAACTAAGAATAAAAAAGTTTCCCATATGATGCCGACTTAATTGGACACACTGTATATATACCAAATACTATTGATTTAAATTATACCGTTATTGAACGAAAAATTCAAATTGTCGAGAAAAAAAATTACTTAATTTTATACTGCTATAAACACCCTGTAGATATTAAAACTTTTATGAAATATGGACTTCAACTGAAGTTTATTTTTAAAATTCGTAAAATACATTAGGGTAGTAATCCATAAATGTAAAAATTTACAGGATTTCTCATTTAAAAAAGTCACATTTTTTGACCACTCGAATGTGCGTCACTTTGTAGAATTGTACTAGGTTGTAGGAAATTTCGAACAATATAAAACAGTTTTTTTTCATTCTGATATCCTGCTTAGCTTTCGACTGTACATTCCGCGGCCAGATAATTGACCCAAACATTTTCTTCATTATTTTTGCTACCTTTTAATTATTCTATATATTTTTTTGTAATAAAAAGTTCTACAAATCTATTGTACCTCTTAATTTAAATATTTTCCGAATTATAATGAGCGCAATAACGAGAAATTGATTTTTCGGTCACTGCCGCAATGGTCCTAAGAGGAACCACTTTCATTCACTAGAAATGTTGGAGTTCAGAGAAAATAATTAAGGTAAAAGCTGTAGTTTTGTCCGTGCTTTAGTGTTTAACAGAATATTATTTTAAATTCCAAAATCGGGAATACGAATTTAAATTGTAAATTACAATTTGGGGGCATGTCCTTAGGCTAAAACCGAGTTTTCGTATCCGAGGGGGTGCGGGAAGTTACAACCTCCTGTCATTATAGGGGTAAATTGGTTTTTATTTTTTATCTTCGTTGCTATCGCCCATATATTTAAGTCCAAGAGGTCAATTTGACTGAAAATAAAATCAGCTATTTAAATAAAATAAAATTAAGGCCTTAGGTCAATTGGGTCAATTACAATGACCGGTGGTCAAAAGTCAAAAGTGAGGGTTGATTTTTGTTTTCTGTAAATAGGTGAAATTGGAAAGTTTTTTCGCAAACTGCATCGATACCGTGGACAATTCTTCTTCTACAAGCTGCATGGAGGAAACAAGGATAACGAGACTCTAAACTTTTATCGTTACAAGCGTTTCCTTCAATCTGGGAAAAAATGCATTCAATTTGGCTTCCGTTCCACCTATTGAAGATGCAACTCGCCTACATGCTTATCGAGTATATCATCAGAGTGGATGGGAAGTTACAAAGATCCGGAAGACTGGGAAAAGATCCGGCACCACACGGAGAAAAAAGATTATTAAATATAATTAGAAATATCATTACTTTAACCATGTTTTCTGGTACTATATGTGACAGCAACATAGTTTGATTAAGTCTACTATATATGTATGGCTAAAATGTATATAAACTATTACCATTCAAATATTATAAAAATAGTTAACATTTAAATATTATAATTCTTACTATACCTTACATATAAATACAACAAATATGTATTGCAGTCTTTAATATTCTAGTTTAGTGCAAATTACAGTATCAAATTATTAATTAAATATCCAGTTTTGTATTGCTTACAATTCTTTTTATTACGAGATAATATTTATGTATTTACCATTCAGTATTATAAATTTAAATAAATTAAATGGTAAATATAGCTTGCTTTAAATTTGATTTTACTATATTGAATATTAAAAATTAAGAAAAGAAGAAGAATATTGTCTGGTAATCTGTTAAAGAGGAGTGAGGGAAATATAGAAATAAAAAAGATTCAAAAACATTTTTTATTTTTAAAATAACAATAAACATCTAATGTGTACTCACATTTACATGGGTAACAAAAGTTGTAGCAATCTGTACTCTTGAAGGTCTCGAACTTTTCTCCCATTTCTTGGTAGTTGGTGAAAATAACAACGGCAATTAATTCTAAAAAAACATTTTATTTTAGTACAAACAAAAAGTAATAAGCATTTTATCACCGTTAAATAAATCACCGTTTGTTAATATCTTCTTTTGTATTCCTATTTTTGATATATGCATTTGATTTAAGCAATTCCGTTTTTAAAACAGCACAGCCCTTCTTTTTTGGATTAGATCTTGGTTTAAAATAAATTGTGGCTTGTTCAGTTCTAAAAAACAATCTTAAATTTCTCTAATTTTATCATAACGGAAAGGTACTGGCCGGCTAAATGACTTGTTGTAATAAAGGAATTAAACCAGTAGTGGCGGGGAATAGGGCACTAGTTACTTTGATAACTAATACAAAGGTAGATTTTAGTCTTTATAATTTGTATGCTAGGGATTACCAAACCGTAATATATTTCTTTAGAAAATAAGATACGGTTTGGTAAGTAATAATATAATAATTTTATATAGCTGATAATCATAACTATATGGTAACCTTTATGATACATAGCTTTTATTTTTAACCGCCAGTAGTAAGAGTTATAATACGTAAAAGTAATCTTAAATATATAAAGCTTAATATTTATTTATGGTACGTCTTATTAACTTATATTTAAAATCGTAAAAGTAATTATTATTCTATTTATGAAAATGTATCATTGTGCAGTATTTTCTCCGTGCACCAAGTTTGCTAAAACTCATTTTAAGCACCTGCAGCTGTGGAAAAGCAATGACGAATTAGAATAAGCAGAAAAAAGTCAGGAATGTACGAAAATAAAAAAAATCGGTTGTGTCGCCCCAAAACTTTCCCGACAAGTATCCACGAATAATTTTTCAGATATTTAATGTTAAAGTTTCAACTTTTGACATTTTTTTATTTTTGACAGGTAAGAGTTTGACAAATAATATTGACTGTTCTGTATAGAGTTTTTCAAGGGTTTTCAAATGACATATTGCAAGTCGAATTCCGTGACATATTGCATCTATCGTTTTTTTGATAATGACACTTCCGTTTGACACATGTCATACAAAAACTAATGAATTCTTCCGAGGTAATTTAAACCACTGTACCAAATTTTAGCCCAATCGGATTAATACTTTTTCAGATATTTAATGATAAAGTTTGAAATTTTGACATTTTTTTGACTGTTCTGAATAGAGTTTTTTAAGGGCTTTCAAATGACATATTGCATGCCCAAATCCCTGACATATTGCGTCTGTCATTTTTTGAAAGTGAGACTTCCGTTTGACAGATGTCGTACAAAAACTAATGGGTTCTTCCGACGGATAACCCAAACCCATATACCAAATTTGAGCTCAATCGCATTAATACTTTTTCAGATATTTAATGCTGAAGTTTAAAATTTTGACATTTTTTTTGACAGGTGACAGGTGGAGAAATAATTTTAACTGTTGTAAATAGAGTTTTTCAAGGGCTTTCAAATGACATATTGCACGTCCAATTCCGTGACATATTGCATCTGTCATATTTTGATAGCGCTACTTTCGTTTGACAGATGTCGTAAAAAAACTAATGGGTTCTTCCGACGAGTAACCCAAACTTCTGTACCAAATTTCAGCTCAATCGGATTAAGCACACACAGACCGACAGACAGACTTTCGTCTGGAAATGGTCTTAATCGTCTCAGGGACCCGAAAATGGATATTTCCGTTTTTATCTCGAAATTTTTTTTTAGCTCGTTCACAATACTTTCCCTTCTAGGAGGTGGGTCGGGAAAGTAAAATCAAACAAATCGGGCTGTGGAAATAAAGACATTTATAAGCCTACATTAAAATGGTTCTCTATAATAGACAATTTTATGAAAAATATAAAGAGCAACAGTGCAAGTGAGGACAATTTGAGTCAAAGAACATCTCAAGTAAGTTAGCTTTATTATTAATTTTCTTTCATATCTACAGTAAAAAATTATTACATTAGTAAACATGTCTATATTGCCATTAAACACCTCCTTTATTATTGAAGTAGTCTCTCAGATGGTCGCAAAGTTTTGTTGCTAGTTTGGTGAATTTTTTAAAACTATTTCTGCCCAAAGTCCGCAATTTCTGACCTCCAATAGCCTGGAATTATTTGTCCAGTATTAGTATTTTCTTCATCAACAGAATCGAGCAGGCATATAATTTGTTGGTGAGGATATACGCAACCAGTTGTGAAGAGCACATGTAGCTAATACGATTTTCTGAACTATGGATACTTTCAAACTTATTTTTTTTCAAATATACGAAATCTGCTAACCAAAATTCCGGAGGAAAATTCAACAATTCGTCTCGCTCGGCTAAGGCGATAGTTGAAAACCTTTTCTTGGATAGTAAGAGATCGTCTGTAATTATTATACGGTTTTAAAAGTTATGTTTTCATGGGAAATGCATCATCGCCAACTAGGTAACAGCCATCAAGAATAAGTCCATCTTCTAAGGCATGCCTGAAAAATACGTAAAGCAATAGTTGGTATCAACAACTATCATTAGAACTACACTGTAGCAGAGAATCACTACTCAAGCTAGACAGACCAGGATTTTGGTTAGTACTAGATTGGTTAATGCATCCATAAATAATGTGGTCACTTTAATATGGATCAAAGGTCACGCCACATTAAAATGTAACCGTCTCGCCGATTTATTGGTCAAGAAGGCAGCCAACCAAAAACTATTTGGGCCTGGCTCCTACATTGTACTAACGACATTAGTCATGACGAACCTAATTAAGGATCACTCCTTGTAAAATTCAAGAAAAGATAGAATGTAACAAGAAGCTGCAAGCTGCAGAGTTGCTAGGGAGCTTGTAATTTACTGTGACAACACAACAGCCAACAATTACTTATCCTTGACTGGTCACTGCCCAGTACAAAAACACATCATCAACATGAGGCCAGTATAGACTAACAGAGGCACACTTTCGGAATCACTTTCGGAGCAGCCCATCCACCCCACACATTTTTGAAATTTTCATTTTTAAAATTCACATTTTTACTTTCCCGACCCACCTCCTAGAAGGGAAAGTATTGTGAACGAGCCAAAAAAAAATTTCGAGATAAAAACGGAAATTTCCATTTTCGGGTCAACTGAGACGATTAAGACCATTTCCAGATGGAAGTCTGTCTGTCTGTCTGTGTGTGTATTCTTTTACGATAGAGGCCACACGTTAAATCCAATTGAGCTGAAATTTGGTATATGGGTTTGGGCTACACGTCGGACGAACCAATTAGTTTTTGTACGACATCTGTCAAACGGAAATATCACTATCAAAAAACGACAAATGCAACACAGATAAAAAGGATTCCTTCCTTTAAGGGAATTTGACTCTGCCTCAAGGGCGCTTAGCATTTGATATGGGCGAAATGGATGGACATTTTGATCCAACATTGGAAAAACTTTGAGACAAAAGCCTTACTTTATTTTTTACAAATCTATACGAATTTAAGGCAAGAAACTTTGATTTTGCCATAATAAACAATGATTTTAGTTCAAACTGTTAGAGTTTGTTTTAAAATAGTGCGATTTAAAATGAAAGACAAGGTAATTTTGTCTTAATATATAGGATTTTTGTTATAAAACCAGCAGATATTCGATCCAAAATCTCATGATTATATAGTTAATTCTTATTTAGGAATTCAAAAAGGTCTGAAACGGCCTTGGAACAAAATTCATGTGGTTTTGGTTAATATTCATTTTACACGGTGTAATACATGCTTTTATGCAAGCGAACTTGCCAATGGTAAGCGCCACTTTTTGTATTCACAGATGCGTGGTTTTGTCTGTAAGTACATTCTAGAACAGGTACTTGCAGGATCCTAAAGAAACAAATAATAACTCATTTATTAAAAGCAGAATTCACACAAAATGGGGTTTGCTGGTGAAAAAGGTACAAAAAATCACAGCTAAAAAATAATCAGTACATAACTTAACCAACAACAAATCAAATTAGACCTACATTGACAACTTATAATATGAAATACCTACTTGTCTTCCATAAATACCCACTTGTCTCCCATAAATACCTACTTTTCTCCCATATCTTTGTATGTGTGTGTTAATGGTTAAAAAATTATAGACTTTGAAACAAAATATAAGTATCAATGAGCAAATTGTTGGTGGATTTCAGCTAAATGAATACATTTTTACGTTTAAACAGTAGCGACATTGATAAAAGACAAAATGTTTTGATGAAACTCTCGCGATATTCACACAAAAGAATCGGTTTTGCCGTGCGAATGTATATGAGCTTCTTGATGAAAAAGGGAAGATGGCCATGGTATACGCCATGATGGCGTCGCTAACACCACAAAAAAACAACATGGTATTTGATTACTTGTCTACTATATGTATAAGTACCTAGTATATGATATACAGGAATAGAAATCATCTGCCGGCGTTTTTGTATGTGTGTATGTGTTGTCTTGTCTGCCGTATATCACCACAACGAAACCAAAAAAAAATACTAAATTAAATCTACGGTATAGCTAAGAATCTTGATTGAGTACTTACTGCGAAATGTTTCTTTCATGTGGCTTAAACGCCAGGTTTGAACTAGATTCTCAAACTCTCTTAGTTCATTCATTCTTAACTATTAAAATATAATATCGCATCAGATTCACAACGAACACAGCCTCAACGCCACAACAATAAAAACACTATGAAGAACGACTTGCGCAATAGATGGTGGCAAACGCGATTTCGTTCATTTTCAGGTATACTCGAGATTATTCGCGTCTTGAACAAAATGCCTATAAGACTAAACAAAAACTTTGAGACCTTGTGTCAAAGATTTAGGATTATGAAAAAAGAGTCAACCAATCAAGACTTCAGACAAAGTCATTAATTTGATATCAAAAGCGTTTAGGACCAAAAGAATATAAAACTCATCATAAAAACAACAATGATTCTCAGTTAAGAGCTAAGTACTTAAAAAAAAGAAATTTCCTTTGCTAGAAGATAAAAAAATCTAAAAGCATCATTCTTTTCCCTCCGATCGGGTATTTTTATCAGTGAATATGTCACGGAACTCTACTTGCAATGTGTCATTTGAAAGCCCTTGAAAAACTCTATACAGAACAGTCAAAATTATTTCTCCAACTATCACCTGTCAAAAATGAAAAAATGTAAAAAGTTGAAACTTTATATCTGAAAAAGTATTCATGGATACTCGTCGGGAATGTTTTGGGGCGACACAACCGATTTTTTTCTTTAATAATCCATATATTATACAGAATACGGAATAGATTTTAATAATGAACTATTCTTTATAAAGATCTTTAAGTTCAGTTTCTTGTCGAAACCTTAGAAGTTTATTATTTTTTGGCAGTTTTCTGATATAAACAATGAAATCCCACTGAAAACCAAGTAGCAAGTCTTGCTTTGGTTATAAGAGGGTTGAATAAATTGCCTGTCACAAAGAAAATTAAAGATATGTTTGCCAATGTTATTCTTTTTAGAGAAATTGAAATTTAAAACCTTTTAAGAATGGTCATTAGAAATTAGTCATGTCAGGTTATTATCAATAAAGAGGAAAATGTTTTTTTAATTCACGCTGACAAAAGTGGTAAGGAAATCTTATGCTAATCAAATTTTTTTTTACATTTTGCTGCGAGGAGACATTTTAGAAAGATTTAGATGGAAATCCAAGGACTAGTTTGAACCGGAAAATAGCCACATGAAGCGCAGCAGGATGCCATATAGAACCAACTGGAACTGTTGAAGATTGTGGACAACAGAGAGAGCATCAAAAGAAGATAACAAGAACAAGGATCCTGCAGAGTAAAGGAAAATGTTGCTCAGCAGGATTTTACAGGAGAAAAAATTCAATCCTTATAATAAAAATGAAATGCTGTTCGTTGGTAAGCGCATAACTTGAGAACAGCTGAACCGATTTAGCTGTTTTTTTTTTAATTTAGATAAATATTCAAATAAGAGAAAAAAAATTGAAAATGTGGCCCGGAAAATTCCAAAATTTGGGAAAATCTGGATGAGATATGAGATCGTTGTACGAACTGTAGACCATAAGTAACAATTAGAACGATGTGCGTAATTCCAATAGCAAACAAATTTATTTCAATTTTGACAGGGAAACGTCTGTTCGGTTAGCTTGTTTTAAATAAATAATTTAATTTAAAATACTATACCTCCATCTTCAGCGTGGTTTATATACTATTTTTTCCACTACTAGAATATTTAATCATTTTTACAATAATAATTTGTGATTTTTTTTTATTCGAAAATAATTTAATTCAAAAGAAGCAGTTTGTAAAAACAATTGAATGGGAATATTCAATAAATTAAATTGAAATTTCATTATGTTAAATGCAATGTGGATTTAAAACATTCAAGTAACTATGAAGACATGAAGAATTCGTTTCATTTGACAGTTAGATTTGAAACACTATTAAATTTTATAATATTTATTACTGCATAAATACCACTAATCAATATCAAAATTATTTATTAAATAACTTTAAAACTATTTCAAAAGAAAATATATCTGATAAAGAATTAATTACCTCTATTTTATTTGATTAGGTCGAAAATTCACTTGAAATGATAGGATTTTCTTTTAATAATTTTTAAACAAACGCAATACAGATACGTATAATTAATTTGAAAGATTTCCTAATATGTTTGGTCTTCAGTTGTTTTTATTATCTTCTACTAATAAATAATCAAAAATTATCCACTTATAGGAGATAAATTTAACTTCTCGACTCAAATACAGAGTAATTAAATAAACACCAAAGTTTGATAGGATTACTCCTTCTTGATTATATTTAAAGTGATGAATTTACGAGTACACTTGAAGTTTTTTGCATCAGTAGTCTGACAAATTAAAATATAATTATATTTATTATTTAAGTATTTTTTTGTTTTATAACTCAAGACGAACGTTTTTTAAATCCTGTCTTGATTTGAATACAAATATTAACAACTCTGCGAAAGCAATAGATAAAAATTTCAAATAATACTATAATAAAACCGTTTTTATTATAGTCTTAAAATAATACAAAGATTTATATAATATCGAAAGTTTTCGACGCTACCGTAAGTATATCCCCCCAATATTCTTGAAATCGTAAAACTTTTGAAACGTTTTATGAACCAATCGTAATTTGTCATATTTTGGAAGTGCAAAAGATCTTCGAAAACGCCAATTCGTACTTCGCAAATAAAAAGCTCATCTCATCGTCACCAACGATTCCAGTGACGTACATTTTTAACCTACTTTTAAATAAAATATTTCATAATTAATAATACCACTCACTGTACGTTAGTATATTTTAAATTAATAATAATTTAAATTAATTAATAATTTAAATATAACACTACATAAATTTAAATAATGTGCTTTGTTTCATTGATCTCCATTGCCAAAAAAATAATCATTAAAAATTTTTTAATATAAAAAAGGAAAATACGAATTATAGTAGACAATGTAAACTGGTACCATTAAAGTTTTGCTCTTGAACTAATAATTTTAATACAAAAAACAAATGGTTAAAGTGTTCTCAACATAGTTTTAAGTTTAAGTCAAAGATCTAACAATATTAATACAAGAATGTAGGCTTTCACGCCCGGCGTCAATAAAAAGTTTATTTCTGTTATGACAAGTGGTCTTCTATGATTTCGACTTCAAACACGCATATAAATGGCACACTCGAAGCGAAGAACGTTTCAATTTCAGATGATACGTCGCGAAAAGTACTTCGTCCACGCCACTGAATATGGTTGCCGCAGTTGCAACCGAAACGTTTGGAAGTAATTACCAAAGAAGACCACGGCTTAATAGCCCGGAAATTTGGACCATAAACTCCTTTTGGGCTCCTAAGAAAAATGAGATATCGCACATGGCTTGAAAAATTCTGTAACCCGAGACATGAAGTGAATGCGCGCATGCGCTCATTACCTATGCATGAGATGTATTTAGACAAGTTAATAAAGATACAATCTCATTGGTTTACCTCTTTGATAATATAGACAGAATAAGAAAGGGTAGGTTTTATAAATATGTGGCAGGGGGTTAAATGGGGGGTTTTTTAATGTTGAGCCTAGTGACAAAACTGTCGAAATGAAATTAAAGCCTGTAAAATTTTCCACAAATTTATTTGTATAGACAACTACAAAAAAATGCATAATTTTCAAAATATACCCTATCCCAAGTAGGCAATTAATAAATAAATAAAGTTGTATCACATTTTTCATCAAACTTCCCGCGCATGCTTTCAGCGTTCCCGGCATCGGTGTTTCCCTAAAAACAAAAACAAAAACTGTATTATATGACCTTAATATAAATTATATATAATTTTATTTTTTAAACAAAGAGAACTAAAGCAGATTTATAAATAGTAAAGTAGTAAAGTTAAACAAAAATTATTTTATATCCAAAAAAAGATGAACTAAAAGCATTTATCAAATCTTAGTCTATCACCTTAATTAGGTCATCTTCATCTTTCTCCTCCGAAAAGTATTCTTCCTTAATTGGTGAGCTGTTGTGGCAAACTCCTTCGCATACACAAACTGACGAACATAGAATCCCTGTTAAAGAATATCTTACCAAACTACACCTTTTTAACACTCCAATTTAAGCGAATCTCTGCTTTTCTGCAGCTACACGCATTACTGAAGCCGATAGTATAATGGAAAAAAATGGATTCAAGGAGGTTCTGATGTTTTGATGTGGTCGAGGATTCCATTAATCATCTTAAAACCAACCAATCCGCCATTCGACTTGTTGTGTTGCACCTTTGATTGGTGGCAAAGAAGCCAGATTCGTTCTCACCTTGACGAACGATTTTACAATATCAGTGTCTGTTCAAATCGTGTTGGTTCGGTGGGGCCTAGTACATGATAAGGAACATCTGCTTCCCAGCTTGGACGATAGCATTTCATATTGAATTTTAATCGTGAAATACCTAAGCTATGCTTTGTCAAATTATAATTTCACTCGTCCTGCGGACTCGTGAAATTAATATTTGACAACACGTATCATGATATAATTTATGGGATTATCGATAGTCAAGATGCCACTCGTTGTATTATATATGATAAGTGAGCATGACTATACCCCTTAGGCAATTGCTTCAATATCTCACCGTTACATTCTTTGGGCTTAGATTATTTCTTATCTCCTTCTCTTGAGGTAACGGAAATGATATTTTCAGATATTGGGTTGTAAATATTATTCAGGATGTAATCTGTCTGGTTGGTTGTAAATATACTAGCAAACAAATCTGACTTTTGCTTATCTCTGGCCCATGGTCCATTGTTATTTCAAATAGGAGGAATTGAAATTACGGGTCTCTTTATTGTTTTGTTTACCTTGTACCGAAGTTACTTAATTGCCGTGATAATTAAAATATATTAATTAAATCGCGCACCGGATTACAAACTAAACGTTATGATCAAGCGCGATCAGTTAAACATCCATCCGAAAGATGGAGATAGTCGTGTACGGTGTCTGCATTCGTAACAGACAGTACCTTATAGTAGAAGCTCGAGCCGAGAACCAGATCCAGCGACCTTTAGAGATAGGTGGAAAGGTCTCACCACTGGAGCAGGACCGTATACAGTTCCAGTTCATGTCCAGCCATCCCATCCCTGAGTGAGAAATAAATCCGGAACGTTACACATCTTTCTTCCTGCTGGAGTTTACTATCTGGAATTAAAAAAAGTTAATTATTTAATAAATTTTATTTTACTTTAACACCCCAGTAGCGATTACCCAGGCACTTAACCTAGTAGAGCAAGTATAGCCCGCCCTTCTGGCTGCTATGAAAATTGGTCGATGCCATAACAACCCCTAAATTTTTCCACTAACGCTGACCGGTGCAATTGGCCTATAAATGGAAGGTGGTGACCAAAGTAATCTGAGATGTGAACTAAGGAGCTAAGAGTATTACAACCTTCCAGAGGGAAAAATCAATTTCTTCATCTGTACAGATTTTCTGTAAATAGGAACTTATCTATTCATCTTTGTTTTATCCTCTGGAAATTTTCGCATCTTCTTCTAGCTCTTCGTTTTTCTGCTATCAAATCTTTAATTTCAACTGTTATCTGGGTAGTTTCTTTTTTATTACCATAAGCAACTGATTGAATGATCTTAGTAAATTTTTGGCTTCTAGGATTAATATTTATTTAATTTTGAAGGTCAAATTTTTTAAAGTATCGTTTTATTAAAAAGTGTAGGATAAGCTATTCTTTTTATTACCCTCTCACCAAGTATTAGTATGATGGCTGAGTGATCTAGATCTAGGTCAAAATTCTGTTCCACTTCGAAGAAGTTAGATGAAACTTTCCTTGTGATGAAGAAATCCAGTAAGTCAGATACTTTGTTAGGAACTGTGGGTCAATAAGTGGGCTTTCCTGAAGAATGATAAATCCAGCCGATTTCACTAAAAGGGTTTTTTACCTCTCTCCCTTTGGTTGAAGTTAATCTGGAAACCCAGTGAACGTGTTTAGCATCACCTCCAATGATAAATCTTTCACAAGATGCTCTAGCAGTATCTGGTAGCCTGCTTCTTTAAGATTGTGTCTAGGTGAGCAATATTTCCTGGTACTCCGCATATGAATGGATACTTTGAAGCCAATAACTAAAATGTTAATTTTAGAAAGTGTATTGACGAATTGACTATATGTGTTTTATATATGTTTAAAATGCATCTTCAAATTTTTACTGTATTAAATTGAACAGTTTTAATCACTTTATAAACAACAATATGAGTCATTTTGTTTATGTGTCTAAAATTCTCCCACTTTCACCTAGCATACTTTGACACTTTGAAAAAACTGAAAATATCATTTTTTATATGCTTCTTAATTAAAAAAGTTCTTTTATTATGAGAATAATTAATTAAAACAAACTAGAATTTTACACAAAGTTGAACGGATTTTCTTTATTTACCATTTATTGAAAAAACTTTGGTGCGCCATTGGTTCGTCAATTGCAATTTTCAGTTTCTGGGCTTCGGGTCGAAAAGAAAATCGCAGAAACTCTTATCGAAGTCAATCTGGAATCTGCAGGCCGAATCTGTATCCTTTAGACACAAGTTGGCGTTGCAATCAGGACTAACGAGTTTTCACTTTGATGCAATTTCGAAAATATTCCTTTTTAGAAAAGGATTCATATTCCTGGTGCTCGCGAGATTTTCCTTTCCTTCGTCATCAAATTCGGCCCAAGTTATGGGCGTTCTTGAATTGGATTATTATCGCCTCACTAATTTTTCTTGGATATAATTTTGATAAAGAAAATTCGAAGGTGAAAAGAAATTTTAACACTATAGCTGCCAAATGTATTTATTTTTTTTTGTTTTGTATAAAACAATAATTTACAAAGTTTCATTTTTATCTAATTTACCGATCCAAACTTCTGCCAATTCATGTCGTATATGCACACGAAGAGTAAAAATATAGAAAGCAATAAAGGAAGAAGGACCTAGTGAGATTGTATCGACCTAGGAACAATATAGATATAGATAAAAACGCTAAACGTAACATTCCTTTCAGGTGAATTGAGTTTTCTCCAATTTCATAATGCCATATATAAATTTTTAATACGGCTGGTAGTCCTACGGGGCCAGAAAACGGTGTCATGTGTATATAGTTATTGATAAAAATAAAAGATATTGGAGAATATCAGGTCGCTTTATTTGATTTTTATATTAAGTTTTGGTACGATTGAACGGTTCAGATAGAATTTTATTCCTTACAAGTTTCCTTATGATAAAATTATAATTTTTTGAAAATATATTTTTGTTTATTTAATATGTATTAGGTTTTAGATATACTTAATGATATAGAATTATAGATATCTTCCTAATTTTGTTTCATTAATATTTTCTTCATAGGGATAACGAGTTTTAAATTATTGACATATATTTAGTAATAGTATAAAGCAACGTTAAAAAAATGTATTACCCTTAAACGCATATAATTATTTTTATTATTAAAGTTCTGTAATAACCTACAGGTGTAGAAAATATTTTTGTTGTGAAACCTACAGATTGTAAAATTAATTTTAACTTTAAGACTTTACGTAAAGCAAAATGTAATGGCATCGCTACTATCACCACTCTTCAGGTAGAGAAAAAAATTACCTCCTTGGGCGTTAGCCAAGGCTTTGGAAAAATGGACGTGTTCCCTTGCTGAACTCTCTGGGAACGTAACGACCACTCGTCAGACGAAAGGGCAGTTCGCACTCTTGCGGTGTTAGATACTCTTTACCTTACAGACAGGATTTGGGAATGAGGGAGGTTTTCTCTTGAGTTATATATCATTAGTTATTGTAAAGTTCTAACAATTATCAGTTCATTAAATTTCTTTCTTTTTCTTTCCTTATGTTCCCCCCATTTTAGGTGAGCAAGAATTAAACTGACTTTAATGTGATTTATTAAAAAAAATAATAAAATATGGAAAACAAATTAAACAACACAAAAAAAATACTACAGACTTTACCAATAAATAACTGACGGATGACTGGAACTAGTTGACACTGAAATTATGACAAATTACTACACGATATAGATAAAAAGAAATGAACTCAGATATTCGACTAATCGAACTAACAAGACCGTCAGACCATCTCATCCTCTATTGTCCTAACAAAATGCTCAAAAAATGACGTTTACAATTTAAAACAAAATTTCTCAAAAATAAAAATTGACTATTGATCTAACTACAGGTAACAGAACAATTAATCATAAATGGCACCAAAATTTTACTCCCTGAGAAAGTAAAGTCTCGAGTGCCCCGGGCTTAAAACCGACTCTGTTTTTCTCAGATTAATCCCACTTATATAAAACTAGAAAAGGAGAGGCAAATCCTTTTATTTTTTTCTATTGATAGATGAAATAATTTCTCCTATATTAGAGAAAAAAAAACAAAAATTAACCTGTGCTTGTACCTAAATTTAGGTAATGGTTAGTAAACCAAATTAACTCACCATGCGGCCCGGCCTGTTGTTTTCCATAGTAGCGGGAGATTAACTCGCAGTATATGAATTTTTTTCTATCAAATTTCCGTACGACCGAGAAGCACCAGCAGAACTATATTTTTACACACGAAATTTTCGCTCACTAAATTTTTCTGAACCGACGCAATTAATGAATTAACTTCGTGCAAATATTAGTTAGTACCGATTTACTGATTAGCGGTATCACTTTTCTGATTGGGTTTCGAGTTGTGTCACAAAACATGGCCGGGTGTTCTTTTTCTGTTGATTGGCTAAGTTCTGCCAGAAAATGTGGCTTCGGACTGCCGGACGATGTACTACTTTTCCAAAGTGACCTTTGCAAACTTGGCCAAATTATTGCTTGTGTCTAAACAACAATTCAACCGGATATGTTTTTCAAATTACGACATATTATCACTACTTGTTTTAAAACGAAGAATTTTTTTACAACAAAATTTTTAGTTTTAATTTTCGATAAAAAACTGATTTGGAAAGAACAAATCGATGACCTAGCACAAAAATGTAAAACTAGACTGAATATATTAAAAAATATGTGCAGTATTAAGTGGGGAACTAACGCTGATAGTCCAATAAATCATTAATTATATCAAAACTAGACCATGGCATGATATTTTATGGATCGGCAAAACATTTAAAAAAAATGGATCATATACAGGGTATAGGATTAAGGTTGTCTTTGGGTGCTTTTAGAACAAGCCCATACTGATCACTTTGCTGTGAAGCTGGAATCCACTTTAAAATATGTAAGAAAAATTCTAATTTCAAATTATTACTGTAAAATGTGGTCACTTCCCAATCATCCTGTGCACAATATTCTGTTTCGTAAAGAACAAGAGGAGGTATATCAAAACACAGCATTAGTCGATCATTTACCATTCGTGAAAATGAACTAAGACCATAGTTAGAGATAACAATGCTAGCAGTGTTCCGTTTGGAAGAGAAACCCCCCCCCCCTGATAAATTAAAGCACCCAACATATACCTAGACTATCTAAAATTCGATAAAAGTCCCAGACATATAATTGAAAATGAAATACGTCTCATTACAGACAAAATGAAAATCCCATTATGATTTATACAGACGGGTCCAAAATGAAATAAGGTGTAGGGAGTGCCTTGGTTATTGCAGAGGAATCAAATAAGTGAAGACTTCCGTCATGGGCTAGTATATATACTGCAGAATATTTAGGAATATCAGAAGATCTAAAACATGTGGAAAACAATAACCTAGAGAAAGTAGCGCTATGCTCAGATTCAGTCAGTTCCACTTATCAAGTATATCTCTAGCTCTATCCAATGCTTAGAATCTAAGGGACGGAGAGCTATCTTTATATGGATACCAAGCCAGCTAAAGAAGTTATATGATATGATACCATCAACCGTTCGAGGATCTAAAACTCTATCATAAACACAAAATAACTGAACCATGGTAAAATGAATAAAGGAGCTTTTGACAACACGTCAATAGACTTAATAGCCAAAGCGTGAAGAAACTCGGATATTGACGCAACGTGCTGCAGGTGGATATATGATTGCGTGCTACGGAACAGGCTAATATGTACATCTCTGATGGGAGAGAAAAAGGTAGCTCACATGACCAGAAGTTTCTGCAGGTGAGAGAATTAATCTCCTCTGCTATGGAATCTGGTAATGGATGGACGGTTGATAATCCTTCGAGAAGAAGGACACAAAACACTGGGATACGCAGATGACCTGATTTAAAATAAACCATTCCAAGTCCAACATAGTAGCATTCACCAAAAGAAGGAATTTAGAGGGCCTTAGCCCACTATGGCTTCGTTCTGAAGAGGTAAATCGGAAGGGAGGGGTAAAATATCTTGGAATAATGCTAGACGTAAAACTTACCTGGAACCCAATGGTAGCTAGACTCACGTATGGGAAAACATGGGGATCAGTCCAAAAATGGTACACTGGTTGTACAATATGGTAATATATGCATCTCTGATCTGATGGCCAAAGATAAAACAACGGATCTCCAAATTGGGCAAGACTAGCCTGTTGGGGTGTAGCTGGGAATATAAAAATAACACCTACAGCTGCCAGGGAAACCCTGCTTGACCTCCAAAAATGGAAGGAGAAACTGGAGCTGATATATACAGAATAAATACCAAGAGAGCTTCTCTCTAGGAAGATATACTTCTGTATTGCAGGCAGAGGTCTATGTAATACTCGAATGTGCGAGAATTAGCAATATGAGGACCCATGAGGGATTATGAATCATAATCTACTGAGACAGTCAAGCACTTACTAAGGCTCTAAGGAGTCAAAAGGTGACATCTAGACTAGTATGGGAATTGGCGATTCACAATAAGGTAACTTTATCGTAGGTACCAGGTATCGCTGGAAACAAAAAGTCTGACGAGCCCGCAATTGGTCCAGAACCAGCGATGGGAGTACCAATGCGTACATTCAGGAACCATATAAAAGACTAGATTAAGCGAGAACACATAAAAGAACTGTCAAAGAACGTAATTGAAGAACTACTTTCAATAAGTAGGAATCAACTACGAATTACCACAGGGCTCCTCACGGGACACCTTCTCACCAGAGAGCATCTAAGCAAAATGAGTCCATACAACGGCGATCTTAAATGCAGACAATGCAATAAAGGGACCGAGAATGCACTCTACATACTATGCAACTATGAGGCGCTGGATCTCAGAAGGCAAAGAATGTGTGAAAAACCCAAACTGGATCCAGAAGACTACTGCAAACAGCCATTAAAGAATCAGTACAAACTAGTACAGGGCACAAGGTTGATGGACTGAGTGCAATAGACAAAAAGACGGTAGATACCGCAATAAGCCCAAGAGGCTGCAGTGAATCCGGTTGTAAAGAACAATCCGGGGAAGAAAAAAAAATGAATGGTACACTACAATCAATGGACGCAAGCAAGTAAAACAAAAGGTAGAAATGAAAATAATACTGAACAACCTAAAAACTAGAAAAGAATAAGTACATACTCACCTTACTTCATCCTACTAACTCCTTGGAAGAAACGAACCATATTGCGAGATCTGTCGAAACCCTTTGAAAATAAAACATATTTAGTTGGACTGCGCCAGGTATAATAACGAACGCCAGCAATTCTAACTTCCACATAATCTTCAAGAATGTTTAATGACAAAACCAGAACAACTTATCCAATACCTGAAATTAATAAATTTATATGACAAAATATAAAAAAAAGATATACCCCTGCTCATATTATATAAAAACTAATGACCTCTGTGGTCGATGCTAACAAAAAAAAATATTTTTAGATTTTAATAATCTTTCACAAATATAATTGTTTTTTTTTACTTGACGTTAAAAAAAATGTAATTAAAATTTTCTTGATTCGAATTTTAAAGCAACATCAATCAAGTACAGGTAGAAGTCTTAAAACCGCCTATCCCATATTTTACCTTAAAAGTTTTAAATACTCGTAAAACTTATAAGTTCATTAAAGTGCATCAAAACTTATTTCGAAAATTTAACGATATTCTAAAAGTTTCGTGGAAAATCCACTTTTAACATGTACAGTATTATTTGTGCAAGTTTGAGGGCACATATTTAATGTAAACCGTAAACCTCTTTCTAAAACTGGGTAACTATTATAAGAAAATTAGTTGTACTTTTTTTTATTTTAGATTAAAACAGGAAGTTTTTAAGTTTGTATCGAACACTTAGAGAAAAAAATAAAAACAAACGAAGCAAAATGGATTTTTTTTTTTATTTTAATTAATGTGTCTCAGCATCTAGGCTATTGACACGGTTACAATGTTACAATTTAACTTATTCCTATATTTTATCGTACAAGTTCATATCTTTTATAAATTTGTTTACATTGCACAATTCACTATTTAGAACATCTGGAAGAGTTTGTTTCAAGTTATTGTTTCTCCGTTCTTCGAAATACTGTAGGCAGTCCAACAGAAAATGTTTCACCGTTAGTGGACTGTCGCAAAACCAGCATGTCGGAGGTTCTGCAGATGTCATTAAATATCCATGTGTAAGCCTTGTGTGGCCTATACGCAGTCTTCGAATGATTATTCGGTCTCTTCTGGACATTCTGGGAAGGCTTATGTGGTTTACCGATGGTCTAATTTCATGCAGTTTGGTTTGATTACTAGTCCAGTGGTTTTGCCAGGAACTATTTATTAGGCGTTTAAAAAACATCTTAACATCGTGACATAGTTGGATTTTCTCTAGGGTTGTTATTGAAGATGTGGCATCTTTAGCTAAGCAATCAGCCAATTCATTTCCAGAAATTCCTACATGGGATGGTACCCAGATAAGGGTTATTGTTACACCTTGAGAGGATAATTTGGAATAGATTTCATGAATAGCTTGTGCAAGAGGATGACTAGTATAGGTGTTTTTAATGGTGTTGATTGAAGTAAGAGAATCTGTACAGATGGCCACTTCTTTATGTTCTGGAGTTAAGTGTTTTTTTGCTTGCAGTATGGCAAACATTTCCCCAGTATGGACACTAGTAAAGGAAGGTAGCAAGAACTTGGATATGACAGAGTTACTAGAAGTGACTGCGCTTCCAACACCATTTTCGCTTTTTGAGGCGTCTGTATATAGAATTTTGTCAAAGGATGTTTGGTTGATTATGTGTAGGAATTCTTGTCTCAGAAGTGTGTTGGGGGTTTCTTCTTTAGAATAGTTACACAACAATGTGTTAATTTTTGGTATAATTTTTGTCCAGGGTGGTATGGGGGAGATTGGTCTTGGTAAAGTTACTGTCAAGTCTATATTATCCAAAAATTGAGATATAGCTTTAGAAAGTGAGTCTATTTTAGTTGGACTAGTTGGGGTTGTATGGGACAGGCTTATTAAACTATATGCAGGATTTTGACAATTTCTTGATAATGTTGCAGCGTATGATAGCAGAAGACGCTGACGTCTAAGCCATAACGGCGGTTCACTAGCTTCACAATATAAGCTCTCTACTGGACTGGAACGGAGGGCTCCAAGGCACATTCGGATAGCTGTGTTGTGGATTGTATTTAGTTTTCTTAAGTCTGATTCTGCGGCAGTCATATAAATAAAACACCCATAATCCAGCTTGGAACGAATCAGTGCTTTGTACACTTTTAGTAGGACTTCTTCTTCTGCTCTCCACTGTTGACTTGAAAGTGTTTTTAAGAGATTAAGTTTACTTGAGCTGCTGTTTCTAATACTCTCTATATGGTGTTTCTAATTTAGTTTACTATCAAAGTTTATCCCTAAGATTTTATAGTGGTTTACAACTTCAAGTTTTTCCCTATTTAATATAATTTCTGGATTCAATTTACATGAGGGTCTTCGACTAAACTTTATCGTTTTTGATTTGGTAGATGAGAATTGAAATCCAGTTTCGCGTGCCCACTGCAAGATTTGATTTACAGCTTTTTGAATTAGGTTAGAAGTGGCCTGGACGGACTTTCCTCTGCAAAATAGAACCAAATCGTCGGCATAAAGAGCAAATTTTACTGGAGCATTGATGTTTCTGCAAATGTCATTGATGGCTAGTATAAAAAGCGTTGGGCTCAGCACAGATCCCTGAGGAACACCGTTTTCTTGATTATATATGGATAACATTTTTCCATTGGTGGATACTTTATAGGTCCGATTTGACAAAAAGTTTTCGATGAAGGAGAAAATATTACCTGTGAGATTGATTTCTTTTAGTTTTCTTAGTATGACAGGTTTGAGAACAGTGTCGAACGCACTCTCGATATTGAAAAATGTTGCAATGACGTCTTGGTTGTTGTTAAAAGCATCAACAATATGTGACTGCAAGACTACCAGGTTGTCCAAGGTACTTCGTTGCGACCTAAATCCTGATTGTTCTGGTGTTATTATTTTGTACTTTTCCAGGAGCCATCAAAGCCTATTATTTATCAACTTTTCTAATAGTTTGCACATTGCAGTGTAATGTAGGCTGCCCGCCAAAAAATTTTTGAGCGGCGTGACTTACTATCGGTTTATGTTCTTATCAATATGGACAAAAAAGTATTGTTTATAATTTTTATTACAATTAAGTCACAATAATCGAAAAAACCGTATCAGCGATCGCAAGCAGCACACTAGATAATATTGTCACCAATCACTCAAAATTATTGTATAAGTAAATCCACAACAAAACTTAAAAAACAGTCACCTGGCACAGAGCGAACTTAACACGTTCAGTCCCTGTTCGGATCTCCCAAAATGGATTTAACTACAAGAATTATAAAAAAAATCAATTTTATGGTTAAATGAACCAGTTTTATTGCAAAAAATTACTAACAAATTGATTTAGTTTAAAGAATTACATTTTAGTGCTAGATTTTTTGACAAATCAATTTAACCAAAAATTCATAAAAAAAAATTATTTTATTGCAATAATGTAGGCTTTCACAGCCGCCGTCACTGTATTTGATTATTTATGGCCTGTTATACTGTGGTCTTATTTGGTTATTACTTCCAAACGTTTCCAGTGAAACCGCTTCAGCCATCTTCAGTACTTCGTCCACAGTTGCAGTAATAACGTTTGGAAGTTTTAACCAAAGGAGACCGCGGCACAACAGCACGAGAATAAATAATTACATGTATTGCAAGAATTTCTGGAAAATTAACTTAGTTGCACGAATTCCTAAAAAATATTTTTTTTTGCTGGAATTTCTGACAAAGCGATTTAATTTCAAGAATCATATAAAATCAAATTAATCGCATGAAATACTTAAAAACAGTTTTATTGGAAAAGTTTCTGATAAATCGATTAAATTGCAAGAAACCTAAAAAAATTCGATTCAATTGCATGAAATACTACAAAACAGTCTTATTTCAAAACATATCTAATAATTTGATTTAATTGAAAAAAATCATAAAACAATAATTTTTACCGCAAGAAATTCTGACAAATCGAGTGAACTGGAAGAATCATAAACTGAAAAATTAATTTGTAATTATATATTAATGCGCAAAGAGAAAATTTTAGACAACTTTTTAAACGTAATGCGCGAACGGAGGAATGTAAGATTTTACATAGTTAAAGTTTATATCCAGTAGCAGTGCAGAAAACTAAAATTAATATATAATAAGTGTTACAACTGAATTCAAAATAAATTAAATATACTATAACATTCATACATTTTTTTAATTATAGGTATGATAGCTGAATGGGCAAAAGGGCTGATATTGAAATACCGGACTCTTGAAGGTATGGGTTCGAATTCTAACCATCAACCTTTTTTATTTATTTTCGAAGTGAAAACTTCTCTAGGCGCATTGGACGATTTTTAGATGGGTAAAAAATAAGAAAAAATATAAAAATGGTAAAACTAGAAAAAGTGGAAAAAAATATAGACAAATAGGAAAACAATAAAAAAGAGTAAAAACAGAAATAGTAATAAAAATAGGACAAAACAGGAAAAGTGGAAAATAATAAAAATCGGAAAAAAATAATAGGGAAAACAGGAAAAAATAAAGCAAATAGAGAAAAATAGGAAAAAAACTTGAAAATAGGCGAAAGTACAAAAAATAGGAAATAGTGAAAAAAACAAGGAAAAATAGGGAAAAATGGAAAAAAAGAGGAAAAAGTAAAAAAATGGGAGATATAGAGAAAAATAGGAAACATGAAAAAATCGGAAAACAGAAATGAAATAGTAAAAACGGGAAAAATGATAAAAAACAAGAAAATATAATGAATATTAGGAAAATGGGAAAAAATAGGGAACAATTGTAATAAATTAAAAAAAATTGAAAACATGCGAAAAAATTAGTAAAAGTAGAAAAAGTAACAGAGACGAATACTTTTTCTGATATTTAATTTTAAAGTATCAAATTTTTTTTTATATTTGACAGGTGACAGTTGAAAAAATAATTTTGGCTTTTCAGAGTAGTTTTTCAATGGCTTTTAAATGACATACTACAAGTCAAATTCGGTGACATATTGTTTCTGTTATTTTTTGATAGTGACACTTCCGTTTGACAGATGTACAAAAACTAATGGGTTCTTTCGACGCAAAACCGAAAGCCACTTACCAAATATCAGCTCAATCGGATTAAACGTGTGGCTTCTCGAGGAAAAATACAGACAGGCAGCTAGACTTCCAGGGAGCCTTAAAATGTACATTACTGTTTCGAAAATTTTTTTAACTCGATCATAATAATTTCCCTTCGGGAAAGTAAAATTATTAAAAATATGAAATAATAGGAAAAATTGGAAAATATAGGAAAAATTCGGAAAATATAGGCAAAAATAAGAAAAATGGGAAAAAACAGAAAAAAGCGAGAATAATAAAAAACAGGGAAAAAGGAGAGCAATAGGAGAAAATTGAAAAAAATAGCAAAAATAGAGAAAAACACGATAAAACACGAAAAAATAGGAAAAAATGGAAAACAATGGGAAATATAAGCAAAAATATAAAAAATGCAAATCAGTAGAAAAAACATGAAAAAACCAAAAAATAGGAAAAAATGGAAAAAACAAAAAAAAATAGTAAAAAACAGGAAAAAGAAGAAAAAGTAGTACAAAAAAAAAAATTAAAAACCAATGAAACATAATAAAATATAGGAAAATCAGGGAAAAATAAAGAAAATATGAAAAAATAGATATGAACATAAACTTTAAATTTCAATGAATTACATTCGAATTTCGACTACTTGACGACCAGTCATAATAATTCTAAGAGGTTTGTGGTATTTCAGAAGGCACGATGCTTGGTCCGCTGTTTTGTTATTTATATATTACAAAAATAGGTAAACCATAACCAGGGCCGCCCTTTTATAATAAAAATTAAAAATATAATCTAAAACCTTCCCACGCTTACCGGAGTAGTAAAATAAAACGTAAGCAAAAATATTGGTGTTAAAAATGTTGATGTTTCAATTTACGAAAAATATAAATTTCTTGATTTATTATTTGGGCACTAAATTAAAACTAATATTGCACAGAAAAAAGAATATTCGCAAATTTAGTATATAATTATAAAATGTATATATTTAAAAGATTAAAACAAATTATAGAACCACTGAAAATCCAAATATAATTACTAAAAGTATAGATAAAATAAAAAGTGTTGTTTATCAATTTTAATTCATTAATACATGAAAATTATACTCATTTTTCAAAAAGTGTTTTTATTTAAGAACTACATACCTTAATATTCTTACGTCGATCTCATGCTTGACAATCTTTGAAGTGAGTGGGAACGTATACATAAAAGTTCGTAGTATTAAAATTCCACTTATTAAATATTCATACGTATTCAAATGAACCTTAGTTTAATTATTTTCATTATGAACTAGTTAATGTTACAGCCAATTTGTCGCTTTACAAGGATGCTGCCCCAGGCATGTGCCTAGCTTGCTCGCCACTAGCGCCGGCCCTGTACACAAAAGTTCTAACAAGTTTCTGATATTAAAGCTGGGTCCTTTGTTTGTAGTATTAATATAATGTAAAAATACATAAATCGTAACAATTCTAACAGATTTCTGGTATTTTACAACGCCTCTGCTTATTACCTTCTATTATGAATACAGTCCCGAGAAAAAGAAGCTGGGAAAACTCTATACCCCGAGATATGGGGTGGGGAGCTTGAATCCACTCGGTACCAGTTCATTATTGATAATATGCAAAAATATATAAATTATAACAATTCTAACAGGTTTCTGCTGTTTTACAAGGCTCTGCTTATTACTTTCTATTATGAATACAGTTTTTTTCGTTTGTCTACGCGATCTCAAAAATGGCTGAGCATTTTCTTAACATTTGGCACATGGAGTCCCGAGAAAAAGAAGCTGGGAAAACTCTATACCAGTTCATTATTGATAATGTGCAAAATAATTTAAATTATGACAATTCTAACAGGTTTCTGGTATTCTGCTTGGTACTTCGTTCTTTGTTATTTATATACTGCAAAAATACATAAATCGTAACAATTCTAACAAGTTTACGTTATTCTACAAGGTCTAGTACTTGGCCCTCTGGTCTGCTTTATTTATATAATACAAAAAGACGTATATCATAACAACCCTAATAGGTTTCTGGTGTTCTACAAGGCGCAATCCCTGGTCCGCTATTTTATATTATTTATATATTGCAAAAATATATAAATCATAACAATTTTAACAGATTTCAAGTGTTTTACAAGGCATCTGCTCTTTAATATATGTATAATGCAAAAATAAATAAACCATGACAATTCTAATAAGTCTCAGGAATTCTGCAAGTCCTAATGATTGGTCTTCCGTTCTTTACGTGTTATATAATGCAAAAATCGTAATAATTCTAACAGGTTTCTGATATTTGACAAGGCCTATTGCTTAGTGATCTGCTCTATATTACTTATATAATGCAAAAAGACAAAAATCGTTACAATTCTAACAGGTTTATGGTATTCTACAATGCCAAATGCTTAATGCGCTACTCTTTATTGCCTAGATATTGTAAAAAAAGTAAATCGTTACAGATATAACAGGTTTTTGGTAATCTACAAGGTCTAATAATGCTTTGTTATTAATATTATTCAAAAATCCGTAAATGGTGACAATTTCAGCAGGTTTCTGGTGTTCTACATGTGATAATGATTAGTCCCATGTTCTCTATTATTCATATTGTACAAAATACGTAAATTGTAATAATTTGAACAGGTTTCTGGTATTCTACAAGGCGTAATGTTTAATTGTATGCTATGTATTACTTATGTAACGCAAAAAGACATAATTTGTTACAATTTGAATAGGTTTCTAGTGCTCTACAAGTCCAATGCTTCCTCCTCTATTCTTTATTATTTATATAATACAAAGTACGTAAATTTTAACAATTCTAACAGATTTCTGTTATTTATTACTTATATATTTTAAAATTACGTTACAATTTTAACAGGTTGGTCTCTGCTCTTTATTACTCATATAATGCAAAAAGAAGTAAATCGTTTCTGAATGTTGTACAATGCCTAAAAACATGTATATAGTTCTTACAATTACTTTCCCGACTCACCTCCTAGAAGGGAAAGTATTGTGAACGAGCTAAAAAAAAATTTCGAAATAAAAACAGATATATCCATTTTCGGGTCCCCTGAGACGATTAAGACCATTTAAAGATGGAAGTCTGCCTGTCGGTCTGTGTGTGTGTATTCTTCCACTATAGAGGCCACACGTTTAATCCGATTGAGCTGAAATTTGGTATAGGGGTTTGGGTTACCCGTCGGAAGAACCCATTAGTTTTTGTACGACATCTGTCAAACGGAAGTACCACTATCAAAAAATGACAGATGCAATATGTCACGGAATTGGACATGCTATATGTCATTTTAAAGGCCTAGAAAAACTCTATTCAGAACAGTTCAAATTATTTCACCAACTGCCAGCTGTCAAAAATAAAAAAAATGTCACAATTTTAAACTTCAGCATTAAATATCTGAAGAAGTATTAATCCGATTGAGCTAAAATTTGGTATATGGGTTTGGGCGACCTGTCGGAAGAATCAGTTAGTTTTTGTACGAGATCTGTCAAACGGAAAGATCACTATCAAAAAATGACAGATGCAATATGTCACGGAATTGGACACGCAATATGTTGTTTGAAAGCCCTTGAAAAACTCTATTCTGGACAGTCAAAATTATTTCTCCAACTGTCACATGTCAAAAATTAAAAAATGTCAAAAGTTGAAACTTGAACATTAAATATTCGTGGATACTCGTCGGGAAAGTTTTGGGGCGACACAACCGATTTTTTTTGTGTTGTACAATACTGTACAAAGTTGATGCTTGGCTGTTTATTATTTATATTATAATTGGGAACATTTTCTTCTGCTTGTTGATCGTTCTTCATATCAGGGTCACTACTTTCTAAAAATTCTTGTAGCGTTCTCATTTGAGATGGGTCAATTATCCAGTTTTCTACAAATCGTTATCCTGCTTTCATTGTAGCTGCGTTATTTCCAACGTTTTATTCAAATTCTTAAGCTTCTCGCAATTAAAATGGATTTTCAGCAATATTTTCCAGAGATGGTTGGGCTGCTTCCATGATTTCTAAAAATTCTTCTGCTGCTCTTACTTTGTCTGGGTTGTTTTCAATATTTTCTACATATTTTTGAGTTTGTCTTGGTTGTGACGGTTTTTCAACAACATTTTTTTAATTTTTTGATTTTTTTTTATATGAGAAGGGTTAATAGGAATGTTTTATGAGATTGTTGGGCTGCCGTCATGTTTTTAACAAATTATTGGACTGCTTTCATTTCAGCTGGGTTCTTTGCAACGTTTTCTTCATATACTTGAGACAATTTCAGTTGAGGTGCTTTTTCAATGGTTTTTTTTTTAATACCCTGCCTTTCTATTGGGTAAACAGCAAAGTTTGTTGAAGCGGGTTTATATGAGATCGGTTTTCAGTATTTTCTTTTATTTCTGTTTCTTCATGTTATCTCATATTTGCATTATTTTTTGTAGATTTGTAGGGATCAGAGAATATTTAATTTGCTGGCTTTGGTGCTGTATTTTCTACCACAATATGTACTAGTTTAGGATTAGTAGGTTCATCATATCTTTTAAATGCCGATCTTATTTGTGTATTTCACTTGTTACAGATGGTCCAATTACTCAAATCAATCAAGTTCTCTAACTTTCCCTTCTTTTTTTGTCTACTTTCCCCCTCTTTTTTTCCTATCATTTTTCCTGTTTTCTTTGTTTAGGGGAGCGTTGATGGTGGGGAAAAGTTTCTATAATCTTATATAATAAAAACTTTTAATATAAAACAGTTGTAGATGACTGTAATGTGCAGTAAAAAAAATTTACATTAAGAAAAACTTTCTGTAATATTTTTGGCTAGGAGCAATAGCAGTCTGGACTTTTCAACAACTTACTGAAAATGAACCTTTATAAGATTTTCTCCGAAAGTAATTAATAATCTAAGAACTTCACTAATTGAAAAATCAGCCAAAATCCGAGCACCTACGTCTCCCTGGGGTAAAACTATAGAAAAATCATCATTAATTACGAATGTCTCAACTGCAAGTAAAAGACGCAAAGGGCGAAAAAGTTTTTCCAACTTTTCCGACCGTCATAATCGTATTTTTGGTAGAAAATAAATATCTTTCAATTTATATTTGGAACTCGTGCTGGTGAAAGCAACTTGGGTCATTTAATTGTTACGGCTATGACAGGAACCTTTAAATCCGACAAAATACGTCGAAGTTTTCGAGTTTTTCTTCAGGTGGAAACGCTTTATTAAAACGGTTATTACTAGAATAAAATTGATTAGATTTTTATTTAGTTTCGATGTAAACTAATTAGAGAACTGAAATCAATTAAAAATAAGGAACCAAATTAGGTAAAATTACACGTAAATGACGGGAAAGTAATATTTTGGATACAATTTTTAGTTTAATTGATAACTTGGTAAAAACGATGAAAGCTGAATTATTAAAATAAATTTAGTCATGATGTAAAATCATAAAAAAATAATGATTTTTTTGCACATCTTCTTCAGAGAATTTACACTTGTTTAATGTGCACCAGGTATTATTTATTTTTGTAATCATTTATAAACTAATGCTGGAAAATGTTTATTTGGGAATTTTAGAGAGTTTTATTAGAATTTCTTAAATTATAATTTTCGAGGTCACGTTTTTCAGGGAGTAACATTTTTAAATATATATTATAGGATATTGATAAAATAAATCATTAAAGTAAAGTTAAGGGAAAGTTTTAGTTCGGTTTTGGGGTTAAATTAACCTCGAATACCACGTGTGTTATGAACGAAGGAAGATCCAGCCGCATTTCAGCCTATTCAGATAATTACGAAGTTAATAAAGGGTCGAGGTAATCAAAGGAAATACGAATGTGTCCTTAAACAATCCGAACTTAGTTAAACGATGTCGGAGAGAATGTTGTTGTTGGAGTTTGGAATGGGAGACATGAATAAAGTTTTCTGGATAATTGTTGATGCAGATAATAAGTTATATAATGAGATGAGTAATTTTATTGTCGTTTTGGAAAATTAGCTCAAACATTTAACGATCTTATATATAATGTGGAGATAGAGAGGAAAATAGTTAATTACACCATATAACTGTTTATTGTTGAAAGTTTTAGTTAAATTATTTATAATAAATCCTAAAACGATGTTTTATAAATAAAAAAAAAATGAATTTTCACGATATTAAAACAAAAGTGTTTGAAGAATATGTCCATGATAAGTTTTTAAGTTAGATATACTAATATTGGTGTCTAATGATGTTTATAACGATATTTAGCACCTGGTGCACAATTATATTTCACAATCTCCTCATTACATAATGACACATATGTAGTTTCCATTACTCTGGGTGTTCGAGACACAAAGTTTAAAGATACACCTACATTTTTGTTTAATACCCACAACCCCGCCTATGCCTTGCCTAATACCTTATATCTGCGTCAACCTGTTGATAACAAGTCCTCACTTCATTTTTTGGGGTACCTACCTTTAAATAGCTCACAAACCTAATGGGGTTGACCTTCTGGGGAAGGGTGGGATGTATTCATTTCGGAGGACATTGTTCATATAATTACAATTAATCATCCTTCAGGTAAGTCGATTAATTATTTAATTATTAAATGTAAAGTCTATGATAAAGATGTCCGTTAGTGACTTTTTACCTTAATATAAATAAGATATTTGGGACCTGGTACACATTAATAAATATACACAATAATAAAAGTAAACTATGAAGAAGGTACCAAGTAATCTCTTTGAAGAAGATATCCACGAAAATCTCTTTTGTCAATATTTTTTTGATAATATATTTGTTTCGTGTTTTATAATGATTAAAAAGTAGTCCAAGACCTGGTGCACAATGAGTAAGTATAAAGAAGACGTCAAAAAAATTTTTACACTTACAAAAATTATTTAATATTCATAAATAAATTAATTTTCATCTTATACTTAATAATAAACCAAAAATATATCCAGTCTCTTATTTTTTTAATTAGCCAACATTTTCCACCCCTAAAACAGCCTTCGACGCTCCGGTTGTAATTCTAATAAGGGTTGTTTACAGATTAACGAAGTTGCTATAAAGAAAGTTAATGATTCGAATTTAAGTATTTCGAAAGGAAAGACCGAAATTTACTAGACAATTCATTGTTTCATTAATTCTCGAAATATATAAAAGGGATTTTTGGGAACAAATACAAATTAGCCGGATTTAGGGGCGAAACGTGTTGGAGAATTAGGTTAATTTTTGTTCTTAATGGCCACTTAAAAGTGATGGTTTGAAGAATGTTTTTTTTAACAAATACTTATTCTTAGAATAAAATTAGTATAATTAGTACAGAAAGAAAAAAAGAAAAATAAGTGGGCATCTTCTTCAGAGAGTTTATACATATAAATTGTCCACCAGGTCACAGAAACCATCATAAGTATTCTAAAAGACAAAACAGATGTAATAAGGATTTATAATTATTAATTATGTAAATTTTTATTTAGTGGTTATCTTCGTCAAAGGTTTTTAATTTCCCGGTCCCATCAAAGGGAAAGTATAGCGAACGAGCGAAAAAAATTTTAGGTATCGATGGAAATATCAATTTAGAGACCCCCAAGAAGATTGAAACCATTTCCGGAGTAGGGTCTGTCTGTGGGTCTGTCTGTTTGTGTATAATCTTCCACGATAACTTCCGAACCGTTTGACCAATCAAGCTCAAATTTGGTGTGATAGGTTGGTGTTGCGTCGAATGCGACCATCAGTTTTGGTTTAATTTGGTACAGCAGATGGTCTACAAGACCGATATTGATTGAATAAGCAAGTAAAAATTTTTAAGTTTTTTTAAAATTTTTGTGCAAAATGTTACAGAGTAAAGTTTTAAAGCCTAAAATTTCCTAAAATTTTGGTACCAAACTTCTTCCAGAATTTGCAATAGTAGCGCCACTAGAGGGCGTGAATAAAAGTGCACATAGATTTTCCGTAGATGTCCAAATTTTGAGGACAAATAATGCACTTTAGTGCAAAATGTTTTAGTGCAACTTTTGTATCAAACTTTTTCCCGATTTCCCAATAATTTTTACCTATTATTTTAGGGGATCCGTTCAACTTGAAATATTAGTCTACCTTTTTTGCATTATTTGAGAAAAAAATGAATTTCTTTTTATGAAATCGTTTTTTTTTGTTTTTTTCTTTAATTTAACATGAAAAAATTGATATTTAAAGATTACTGTATCTATGCAACTTGACGCTTTCAAATATAGAAGACGTTTGCTTATAAAATGTCGTTTGGTCAATGTGTTTTTAATTGTGTTTACTTTTACCTTCGTTTACGTATTTTTTGGGCTTGTTGATGACATAAATTTGATTACTATAATAAAAAACGTTGAAAAAATTATGGATAAACGATATAAAAATTGTTTTTTTCCCATATTGTTTAAATACAATAATTAAAACACCTAACACAAATTTTGTGACGGTTTCAATTAATGAAGGCCGCCGGAGGCGTTGGTTTGAGGCTGTAGACTTACTAATTTAAAAAAAAAACTTATTTCTATTGCGAAGATCATTTTGACGTAAGTATTTAAATGAATTTACATAAAATAATGTATGCTTTCTTACATAGTTCAATATTGTGTTGATTCATAAACATTGTATTAGTTTCAGAATGATATGGAGAATTATATGAAATTCAAGATGATCAAAAAAAAATGTTGAACCCTATATTTTAGATGGGCCAGAAGCATCTAATACAAAGAAGAGGAGATTTGATACCTGTTCTGAAAGTGAACCATCCACCAGTAAGACAAGTGAAAAGGTATTAGATACCAAGTTTAGTGTGGAAACACAATATTTGCCTGATATCAATGATAATTATGAGCAAACTGAAGTGCCTGTGAAAGATGTGAGTGTATCTTGCAATACCAAATTATACAAAAAACTGTTAAACTTGATACCTCAAATTTAACTTTAAAAAAAGGCATTCCGACATCCCCAATTCAGAAGAAAAATGTTTTATATATTGAAGAAACAAGTACAGAGGAAACTACTTAGGGTATTCAAACTGGGAGTGATTATATTCTAATACCTGAAATATTATATAAAACATTAATAATCCGTGTTTATATAAATAAGTACTTACTGAGAAGTCTTAGAACCTTTTATTTCTGTCAGATTGAATCTATTATCCTTTTTAAGGAACTCGTGTACCATAAAAATGTCTATATGAGGCAAATTATTAGAGTTTGCTTTTTCAAACTGGGCCATCATCAACAATAGTAAGAAATCATAAATCACACAAAACAAATACAAATAAATTATCAACATCAATCAGCTCTACAGAGTACAAACTACAACAATGACAGTGAATTATGCAGCAAGTAGACGTTTTCTCTTAATCAGGAACGCTTGTGCCTAGCACTTATGTACCAAACAGCAAATTATTACCTGATCTCGTTAAAATAGTCTAACAGCAGAATCTAATATCTATTTATCTCTCACGATTTTGAATGCGAATTCACAGTCGGTAGGTCCAAGTTTTCATCTTCATCCAATTATCATGTAATGGTTTTGTCCATCGTTGGCTGTATAAGTGAGATTTAACAGCTGTTATTCATTCGTGTTCTCTTCTTTACACATTTGCAGTTAACGGCTTGACGGTAACTTTATTGCACATAAGTGATGTCACGATCGTAATGGCGGCATATTCAAATAATTACAAGTGGAAAAAATTGAAAGAGAAATTAGAAAATATTGGGAAAAATCGCAAAAAATCAAAAAAAAAAGCATGAAAAAACGCAAAAAATCGTAAAACAATAGCAAAAAACCGCAACAAAAAACACAAAAAAATGATAAAAATATCGCAAACAATCAATGAAATAAAAAAAAATGAGAAAAAAAAACAGAAAAAAAAGAATAGAAAAACAGAACAATATCAAAAAATGAGGAGATTAGAAAAAATTGAAAAGAATAAAAAAAAGTAAATAAACAAATAATCATAAAAATGAAAAAAATGAGAAATAATTAAAACAATCGAAAAAATTTGAAAAAAAAAACTGAAAAAAAAACTGAAAAAAAAATCGGAAAAAAACTAAAAAAAAATTGAAAAAAGAAAAAAATTGAGAGAGAAATTGGGAATAAATGAAAAATAAAATTGTAAAATATAATATAAATATTATCATAAAAAAACAAAGGAATAAGAAAAAATCGAAAAAAAATCAGAAAAATGAGTGAAAAGCGAGAAAAATCGAAAAACATCGCAAAAACCAAAAAACAACTGTAACCAAAAAAACTGATATAAATTGCAAAAACTCGCAAAGAAATTCCAAAAAAGTCGCAAATAATTGCAATAATCAGAATAAATGAGAAAAACGAAAGAAAAAACCACAAAAACAGAAAAAACGAAAGATCAGAAAAATGAGAAAAAACTAGAACAAATAAAAAAACCATAAAATGATATATGAAAAAAATTCTAAATAAGAAAAAAATCATACTGTAGAAAAAGACAGATATTAAGAGAAAGAGAGGGAATGAAAAATACAGAGTGTTCCAGTTAAAATAACATATAACTATGGTGCATATCTTTTTATTGGGGCAACCTGTAGATCAAAATAATTTAAAATTGTACCTGCAGTAAACATTTTTTACCCATTCTTACCGTTTTCTATATAAAGACCAACGCGACGCGTTTATAGTGCCCCGCCCTGTATATTTCATTATAGGGTTTTAAATAGAGATCAACAATATATAATTATTTTTTAAACATTTTTCTAATTTTGGTTGGTATATTTATATCGATATCAAAAGTAATCTTTTCTTTCCATATAAACTAGACATCCTGTATAATAGCACTAAACTGTTTTTATTAGTTGCACTTATTTTCTATATTGGGTTTATTATTTTTTTTAGTTCGGTTTTCTTGTTTCAGCTTAGAAATATAAATAAATTAAAATTAGTATCATTCGAGTTACCAAAACAGTATTAATTTTAACACCCTGTAGAGGCTACACCAGTCATAGCAGAAATTTAAACTTGATATTTTTTTTTACTTTTAGTAACACGAACAACATAAAATTTTCATTAACTTTCACCGAGGGCCAATTTCGTAACATTGTGTGCGGGGTTCTTTGTTTTGTCATCGACCAAAGTTAAACAAAATGTCCAGAATTTTGAACTTTAAAATCTGGTCACTTAATTAAAATCAGAAAAAATTGAAAAATTGTGAAAGTAAATAATAAATTTCAAAACAGAATTTTATTTTTTGGATCTTTACAATTTAAACCTTTTTGGAGATTAGTTCTGAAATAATCCTTAACTGATAAAATTTTTGTAACTAACAAATAATTTTCAAAAAGCAAAGACTTGGTAGGTATTGAAATATAACCGAAGTTATTCATTTGGAGAAAAAAATTAAAACAAATTTACTATTTGATTTACTATACAAATCAGGTATAGATATTTAGATAAAAATATTGAAAAAGAAATTTTTTTTTTTTTTTTTTTTTACACCTCCTCGGTAATTTATCCATCTTGGTTGTTTCCTTGTACCCTGCTGTAGAAATTTTCCTCCTTTTCAGGGATACAGTGGGTGTTGGTTTGATCTGAAAAGTAATTGATTAGTATGTACTTAAGATAGATATGCTATGGTATGTAAATTGTGGGTATACTTACGAGCCTCCCCATGGGGAGGCTCTAGCGAGCAGTGGATCCTGGGACGTCAGTGGGGTGACCAGCTTATCTGATGCTTAGAGGGGTCTCCTCTAAGAGATCTAGGAGCTCGTCCGGAAGATCTTCGGCTTCTTGTAGAACTTTTATGTTCGGTTGAGGGAGTTTCCTTTTCAGCTTCTTGGGTAGAGGTCTTCCGTTCCTTCCATCTGTCCATCTTGTTTCTAGCGTTTCCTGGGCGTGGGTATTGGAGCTGGCCAGTGTTCTCCTGACGTACCTTCCTTGAAGATTTTTTAGTCTGTGGACAATAGGTGTAATATTAGTGTGGTCGTATAGTTCATTGGAAGGAAACCGCCAGGGGAGCTAGGCGCATTTCCGGAGGATCCTCCTCTCCGTTGCCGTTATGGCGTGCAGAAGGTGAGGAGGAAGAGTGGATAGGTTAAGGGCTCTGTAATCTAGGATTGGTCTGATGAAGGTTTTGTAGGTGTGGAGAAGTGTTACGGGGTTGCATATCCCTATTCGTCTCCCCAAGGCTCCGATAAGGGAGGCCCGTGCCCTAACTCTGTTAAGAGTTCTGTGGACTTCGATTGAACAATTGGGTACGCGTGAAGCGCACTCCCAAGTAGTCAATCTCGTCGTTAGGCACGAGTCTCTCTCCCCAGAGGATACCTAACATTCACAGGCGAGTTTATATATCGGATTAGGTAGGCAAGTTTAATTGTGTCATAAAAATCTTCTATTTAGGTACCTGATGGTCACTAATATCCCAATGTCACTCAAAATTAAACCCCTTCGACGGTTGTTACATCTGGCAACAGAGCAAGATTAATGGAGGATAATAAACATTTAAATTTTTACGCAGAAAGCATCTAATCGCTATCTATTGAACATTTGGTTAATTAATAGTTGGTGGATCACAGATCTTTGCAGCACAAACCGAAAATATAATATTTTGTTTGTGTTATGTCACTGTTCCTAACAGACATGCTAAATTTTAGACGGTGATCATCAAATCTTAAATTATTAATTTAATCTATCAACTTTGTTAAAAAGAAATGTGATGGAGTAATCATCTAGATTTTGTAGTGGAACATCTAGATTCAGATGAAGTAGAACTCGATTTATGACTGGAAATAGAGCGTCTATACTTTTATTCTTTTAGTACTTATTTTTTATTGTTAATAGGACAAGAGATAATTAAAATTTCTTTAATTTAGTTTCTTAGGTTGCTTATAAAAATAATCTATTATTTTAAGTTTCATATCCGTAAAATTTAACTCCAGAAAAATTAGCTACATGTTATCCTTAAACGTTATTCCAAATATGACATCGAGATAATCCTCTTAAAGTATCATCCCATTATATATATTCCAAGTATGCATGCATGTACACGTTTTCAATATCATCATAATCTATATTTATTTTTAAGTTTTAGAAAATTCAACATAAAATTATCGACACACAATTTTTTAAGACCATTTTATTTTGATGCACTTATAAATCATAAATACAGTACAAATTTAAGTTACTCCTGAGTAATTATTTAAAAATTCATCGATTTATCATTATAAATAACGAAATAATTAATTATTTGAACTACAAATGTTTTCCTTATTCCAGCCATTTACTCAATCGTAACTGAACGACTCCATTAAGGATTACACGATTTTGAAGTCTCAGGTGTTACAACAAACTGTAATCGATCACACGAACGTTTAATGTCTACTCAAGACACCATTATTTTCGTCTCAATTCAAGTCTATCACTTGAGACACTGAGGAGTAAATTCCTCGATTGTAGAGTTTGAGTAATTAATATAATTTGTCATCCCAAATAGCAAAATATATTTCTGAATGAAAAATATATTATTACTATACGAAATAATTATGTAAGAAAAAGACAAAATTGATTATTTCTCGTTTAGTTGATGAATCGTAGGATTCGTAGTTATTGATGATTACCCACATATGTAAAAAAACAGTTTTATTACGAGATGCATTCCAACGCAATGGTGTAACATGTATGGCTACTTTTTCTGTTTTAATAGAACGCGAATTACAAAAAAACTGTAGGAATGTACTCACAAGATTTTATAAATCAGTAAATCGATGAAAATTATTAATAATTAAGATAGCAATGTTTATAAAAATATAAACAAGATAAGTATAACAGCTAACAAAGGTTCTTTATACCATTATTTTAATATTTACAATTTATAGTTATTCTTCATGGACTTGAGCAAAAAAAATTTTTTTGGGTTGTGTAAAGAGTGGCCTAAATAATAATTGATAAGGAAATTGAAATTATAAACATTTTATTTTAACAACTTAATAACTGTGAATTCATATATATTTTTTTAAATCTTTATTTATTTATTTTTCTTTTTGATAAATATGAGGTCCGAGATGACACACCTGAAAATAAATAAAAGACACATATAAGCAATTATTACCTTATTCATTGAGATCGTAATCAAATATAATTTAAACGTGCGTAGAAATCGATTTGTCCTTTTAATTTTACATTATTAAATCAATAAGGACATAATAATTATTCATTAGTTAAATATCAATTCAATTAATCAATAATAATTGATATACACTGACGGGCAAAATCACGCAACCGCGTTTTTCATTATTTCAGTACCAAGGATATTAGGGGCAGAATCACGCAAAATAACCTTCTGCCAGCACTAGGGGCAGAATCATGCAAAGTGCTTAAGAAGTGAAATATCTACTGAGTACTCAGGGCAGAATCACGCAGAGTACTTCGTTCCTACAATATTTAAACAATACATATTAATCTATCCACACTGAGGGGCAGAATCACGCAACAGTGCTTCAGTAAACAATTAAAAATTAAAGAATTCACACAAACTGTATCAATAGCATGGGTACGAAAATATTAACATTATTCTCATCGTTATGTCCAAGTTAAGATCTCTCATTTCATTAAAATCAGTAATAATAAATTCATCATAAATAAATGAAAACTCACCCAAATTCAATTCGTGAACACACACAAAACGTTACACTCTTATTTATTAAACGCCATCGATATACTCAGAAACTGATTTTTATCTTTTCAGACGAGACTCAAGGGTCTGCTGTCCACTTGAAACTTATAACAGCGATGGATGCATATTTGGACATTCGTGTGTGTGTGTCTGATATTCAGTATTCGAGATAAAATAAACATTTATACTAAGAAAAATACATTCTTACACTTTTGTCACACATAGGTAATATGTCCATCTACATCTATACCAAAGTATACACTAGATTTTAATATTGTGTTGAATAATAAAGTCTACCAGTAAATCATTAATTTTGTTCTCGCTGATTGATAAAAGAAATGGAATGTTCAGAGGAGGGTTGATAATTATGTGCCTGTAATTTTTTCAATAGTACATTTGTTTTTGATTTGTATTTTCTACCGTTAATCCGTTTTTAAATAAGTGGGCTGGAAAGCTTCGACGATTAATTTTTAATCATGTTATAGTTTGAGCATATTTTTTTGATGTGTCGTACTGAAAAATATCTGGGACCTTTTTTATCCAAAATGTTTGAGATGTAAGGTAATGGATAACTATCTCTTTTGGTTACCGCATTCAACTTTAGAAAATCAATACAAAATCCAAAAGTGTTATTTTTCTTCAATACCATCAAAACAGGGGAACTCCATAAGCTCTTAGACTTTTCCAGGACATCCAAATGAAGCATCTCATCGAGTTGTTGTCAATATGAGCCTCCATCACAGGAGGCACTAGAAAATAGTGTTGTTTTATTGGAACAGCATTACAAATAACGCTATACTCAGTTAAAGTAGTACACCCTAAACTAGGTCCAAAATTTTATTTTTGCAGCTGCTTCAAAACAGTCTTACTACGTAAATTATCAAGGTCAGAAATCGTAGCTGGCTCATTCGAGAAACTTCCCTCACCGTGCCTAAGATATAATTCTCCAGAAATCGGCACCAAAAATTTACATATGTGGCACTTCCAATACAATTAAAACAGGTACTATCCTCAACCGATCTTGAACAGAGAATGGTACTAAACACTCTTCAATACCTTTGCACACTTGTCCATTTGCAACCCTACAACTAGTCTTTCTAGAAGAATTTATTTCAAACCCCAAATTTTTCAAACGTTTCGAGTCGGCAGTACCCACAATAGTTCTAGAGGTACCCACAATAGTTCTAGAGGTACCCGAATCTAGGAGACCTAACAATTCAGACTCCAGAACTTGTACTTTAATAATGTCCCTCATCATTTTCGGCATGATTTAAAATGCAGTCTAAAACATACTGTACTTTGAGAATGGTATATCGGGACCTCTCTGAAAATACCTGTCGTTCTTGCTTCTTTAGCGATTAGATCCATCATTTTATTTCTTTGGACGCCTAAATTTCCTTTTACCCAAACAAAAACAGCTGTTGTTTTCAAGTACTTGAATCATTTGTTTTGTTTTACAATTAATCCAGTTTTGAATATATTTGAAATTTTGATTTGAAAGCTCTCTATAACAGATTTGGAGTCTGATGTTATAATTACCTCCTTTATCTCGTTATCTGCTCAGCAACGAAGACTTCTTTCTACGGCTAATACCTCTACCGTTAAAAAGCTATAAACCTTAGGCAATTGGAATTTTGTTGTTAAATTTTTTCCTGGTATATGTATAATAGGTGGGGTTAGGTGGAAAAAGGACGGAAGTTAATGAAACTTTGGGATGTTGTTTAGGGATGGTTAATCAACATTTTCTCAAGTGGGGAAAAACTGTAAAATTTTCAAACTTCCTCCGGTTTGTTCTCAATAACTTATTTTAGTTACGTCCCACGGCAAAATCAATTCTCTTCTTTTTTATAGACCGTTAAATTTCGTACAATTTTGACTATTTTAACATGTTTGTATATTAATTCGTTAGTGAGATATGGCGCTTAGAAAAATGGCCATTTTTTTATCTTTCTTCTGTTATGCCCGAATTATGTTGAAGTGTTGTAATTATGATTCCTGGTTACAACCACCAACTGTGAACACCAAACAAGGTACATCGGTACAACAAAACTCCTTCTCCTGTACCTCCGGACGGTCACTGATGATTTCAGAGCTAAACAGGCTCAGTTGCTCTTGGAAAGGCGTAATGTTCCGGTTTAAGTGACTTTACTCAAAATGATTAATAAATTTATCGAATTGGAGAGGATGCTGGAGACGAGTGGGGGAAGAAAATAGATGAACGCATCAGCCAGTTGGAAAATTTAAACACTGATTTAGTCGCCTTCAATGCTGAGTATCACCAAAAGTGCCTTGTAAGTTTTTTCTATCCATCTAAGTCAGCGCAGAAAAGATAATTCCGCCCATCGCCGAGTGTTGACAAGGCCATGTAGGTGATATTTTCATTCATCTATGAAAATAGTGATGAACACCAGTTTTATATTCAGCAGCTGATAGAGCTAATTGAGGAAGATACTCGACCACACAGTAAAATTGTGAAAAGTCATCTTAAGACGAAATATGGTGACCAAATCATCATTTCAAAATTAAGGAAACGGTCTATTGTCAGTCTGAAGAGGGCTGTACTATAACTGGTACTCCACCAAAAGGAAGAAGGACGTCAAATTTTCGAGCCAACTGAAAAAATAATCTTGGAGGATATCCGCTCCAGAGTGTTCAATACAGTCAAGTGTCCTCCGATTGACAACTTCTTGGGTAGTACGCGTACTGCGGTGCTGCTTCTTCTACTCCAAAGTTGGTAATTGTAACCAGGAACCATAATTACAACAACAATTTCTCATAAATCAAGTGGAACAGAATAAATAAGGTGGAATTCTACATTTTTTGGCATTTTTTAGCGAATTGAGGAAAATGACTTTTTTTGAAGCACCATATCTCGGTCATGAATTAACCTACAAACATGTTTGAAAAGTCAATTGTAGAAAATTTATCGCTCTACAAAAAAAGAGACCGTTTTGCCAAAAAGTTATTGAAGAGAAACCGAAGGAAATTCGAAAATTTTGCAGTTTCCTCCTGATACTCTTTTCGTACAGGGTCCTTGAGGTCCAAAACTTGAAAAAATGTTAATTAACCATCCCTGAACAACATCCCAAAGTTTCATTGACTTCCTACCCTTTTCTATCTGACACTACTTGTCGAGTGGACTATTAATATTTTGGAATTTATTTTCTATTCTTGATTTATTCCAATAGTTACATCTTTCCCAATCTTTTGATCAATTCCCTCATTTTATTTTTATAAGATTTTTAAAATATCCTGTATCTTATAAATTAGTAATATAGTGTCAGAATCCTTGGATATATAATTTAATTTGTAAAATTCACGTATTATGTTGTTTGTCATAATCCATTTTTTATCTTTATTTTAAAGTTATATTATACCGTATCTTATCAAAATAAAATTATGTATATTTTGATTTACAGTAACTAACATAAATTTGATTATTACATAATACCAAGTACACCACTGCTAATGGAAAGTCAAATGAAGGGATAATAATCCCCCATTCTAACATGCGTATGGGGGATGTGATTATTCGCTTTACTTCTTACTCATTTAACTCGTTGGATAAAGGCTTTTGTTTTGGTTCGTTTAATTTGCTTATTGCAGTCAAGAGAATTTCGCCAAAAATTTATAGAGCTCAAAGATCGTAGATAACTATGTATGTGACATTTTGGTTATTGCAGTAAGTTGTATAGGTAAAATTGTTTCAAAATGACTAACTATCCTGCATTCATAAAGTCACTTAGGATCGTGAAAGCATAAAAATTCTTGGAGTTGAAAATTTTTTTAGATGAGGGGGGGAACAAAGACATTTAGTAAAATGTTATTTTTTATGTAATATAAACAAAATCAACCAAATATTGCAGTCTATTATATAATAATAATAGCTTGTTTGATAAATAAATTGTAATGTTGCATTGTATCCTTTCGGTTATTAGAGTAATTTTTATTCAGTCTAGTTCTAGTTTTTAAACATTACCATTGGAACGAAATAATTTTGTAAATTACAAGGTTTAAGTTGATTCTCAGAAAAATTTAATATAAATTCAAAAAATACAAAAAAATAGTATATGATATCTAGACTAAATTTATTTAAAAAAATAGTATATGATATCTCCTAAATTTTTAGCAAAATCGACATTGTAGTTTTCGAAAAAATCAAGAACAGCACTTTTCTCCCAAGTATACTGCTAAAGAAGTGATTTCTCGATATTAACTATTTTTTGTGAAATAAGTTATTTTGCTGTTACGGTTTTAGTCCAAATAAATCATTATAAATGCAAATAAAATGAATAAAACAGTAAAATTATTTCAAATTCCATGGCTAGATTTATTTGTGTGTGGAGTGCCCTCTAGCTGAGACAGAGGAACTTTTTAAAACACTTCGGATATGAAAATACAGATGCCACTAATGTTTAGTCAACAGACTGTTCGACGTTGCCGGTTCGATGTTATTTACTTCCTTCAAAACGTAAAAGTTAACAAAAATTTTGAATTCTAAAGTTTGGGCGATTCCAATTAACACTACCAGACGTAGTATAAAATAACGCAGTGATTTTGCGAATAGACACGGCATCGAGTCCTATTTTCCGACATTTACTTGGCTGAAAATCTACAGAACATTGGATAATAAAAAATCCCAGGTAAGCATAGTACTAACTCAGTATAGTACTAACTCATATTTAAAACTTTACAAACCTGTATCTCAAAAAGTGTTGACTTTACGGTAATTGTGATACATATTGGCCTTTTAAGAATCTAAGCAACTATTAAAATTTTACATAAAAAGTGTGGGTTTCTAAAGATTTAATCTCCCTTCTCTCTCTAGTACTGGATCAAAATTTCTTTCAATTTAATAATCATTTTTTATACAAACTTGCTATGGGCTCGAATCTCTCACCACTCTTACCCGAAATATTCATGAACAACCTCGAATTTACCTTTCTTCATCACCCCCTTTCTTACACAAAATTCTTTTCCACGCCCGTTATGTGGATGACTGCTTGGTTCTATTTCAAGGGTCCACTATTGAATTTGAATCTAATTTTTCCCTACCTTTTCTTGAAATGTTAATCAAGCGAAACCCTTCGCCTTTATATCTAGAATTTTAAATCTACCGCAAACCTACCGCCACTGACTTTCTTCTCAACTTCCATTCAATTTAATAAGTTATATACCAGATTTTTCGCCAAATTTATACTCAACTTCCCACTTCTGATTGGTGTGCCACAAACAGATAAGATTTAGTGTGTTTCGTAAACATAACATCAAGACAGCTTTTAAAGCTAACAATAACTTCTTGACCACTGTGGTGCCGATAGACTGTGGTGTCTATCGGCTCTGTTGTTGTCCTGAGTGTAATTGTGTCTACATCGAACAGTCTAGCAGAAGGTTTTCAACTAGAATTAGAGAACACTTTAAAACAATTGATAAATACAAAGACATTACTGACACTATGTCCTCATTTGCTAATAACATCCTGTCTTCGAAAGATTCCTTCTATTTTTCTATCTTTAAACTTCTTCATGACTGCCAAAAAGGCAACAGATTAAACCTCTTAGAGATGTTTGAAAATCAACTTTTGTCTCCTCAATCCGAACAACAATTGTCTTAACGAACAATTACATCCAAAAGAAAACCATATTTTCTTATCAGAACGGTTTAGAGACTTGGTTTGATTTCATACTTTCTCCCCCCATTTTGACTTTATATTTTTCCTTAGCCACTACGTCCCTCTACTGTTGTTGATTAATCCTTGTTTTTGATGTTGTCTCAACTCCTTTGTTTATTTCCTCCCCTTTTGCTATTTACGGTTCCTTTATTGCCTGGAGCCCTTTGTTTTTATTATTTTTATTGGATTGTAAAGCACTTCGGTCGTTACGGGTCACTTTGGCGCCTTGGTTAAGGTTTCGGATTGCCTCGGGCGCCACCTTCCGTTTATAGTATGAAGGAAACTGCACGGTCAGCTTCAGTGGAGAAAGAAAATACTCCAGGGGTCGTTATGGTATCGACCAAAATCACTAGCGGCCAGAAGGGCGGTCTTTACTTGCCCTACTGGGTTTGAGTACCTGGGTATTAACTGCTGGGATGTTAAAACTCAAAACAAATAAAATTCAATAAATAAAACTTTTAATGTTACCAATCGGCGAAGAAAAGGTGTGTAACGGTTCTTTCCTCGGATAGTACAGGCAAGTATTCCGGGCTGGCGTGGCGGTCGATGGCGGTTCTGGACTCCAGTTATAATTTACTTCAGCTTGACCTATCTCTAAAGGACGCCCGGCCACTGCTATTCCAATTGCGACAGCTACAGCAACTCGTACTTCGGGATGCCACTGCAGCTACCGACACCGGTGTGAATTGCCCTACTCGATATGAACTTCGGCCTCTAAGAAGCACAGATGAGAGTATCTCTATCTGTCGGGCGGAGGTTCAAGTAGTACACTGGCCTTTTATTCTAAGCTTCTCTCATTATTTTAAGGTAATTCTACTTAAGTGCCGTGCGCGATTTAATTTATAAATTTTAATTATTTCGGAAACAAGTAATTTTGTTACAGGATTCTTAACCTAGCTTCTCTCATATTTGTCACCTGTCATTTGTCAAACCTCCTCTTCTTTATTGTTACCTGTCATTGTCAACTCTTCCTCTTTCTTACCTGTCTTGTACCGAATATCTGCCAAGCATTTTTAATTGTATCATTTTAATATTTCACAAAACTCTTCAGTTATTTTTTTACAGATTTTTTGTTTTGAATTATGCTCAATATTTAATTATTTTTTCACTATGTTTTAACACCATCACTGCCATTATGGTTAATTAATTAATTTTTTTTTAATCTTTTAGTTTACCCTCCACACACTCTGTGTGTTCGGTGGTGTGTGTCATTTTTCCTTTGTCACTTGTCAATTTTCATTATTGCCGTCACTTTAGTCAATTGGTTATGTTTAGTGCAATTAAATTTAACTCTTTTGTAATCTACGTGATGACCTGTGGATTTTTACAACTTCGGGTGGCTCCTTAATTTTCATTCCGTTACTCTAAGCCTCCCAATCAAGGTGCTGTCCCTAGAAGGGTGGCAATCGCAAGTGTCTACGATGCACCCTCACTTTATTTTTTTTAAATTAAAATTCGTTTCTTTACCCGTTTACTAGGTTTAAATTTTTTCAAGTACCATAAAGCTATTAATTTAATTTTTCAATTTGATCTGATTAATACATATAACAATATGTGATTCTTCTTCTCACTTGTTAAAATATTCAATAATGGTAGGTTTGTGGTTTTATTCCAAATTGCTGTTTACTAACATCAGAACATTTGTATCTATAGGGCTGATGATGGTTTGTTACCGAAACTAATTGCCTCCTTTATATAATTAAATTCTTGTGGTACCTGACTTTATGCTTTATTTCGTTAAAAAAATAGACGACGTCATCACACCGTTGATTTGACATGTTTCGGCATTTTTGTCTGAACGCTATATTTTTGACCCAAATACTCGCACTGAATAATAATATTATATTTCATTATAAACGCATGACTTTAATCAAATTTCACAAAAAGTGTTGTTTTTTATTTTTTCTGACTATCGAATAACGCTTATGTGAATTTAACGATGTTGTTTAATAAAGAAAACTTCTATTGAAGGAAACTGTTCTGGAATTACTTGTAGCAAAATAGAAGTTAGACAGTTTGTAAATTGCACTTAGGTAATAAAAACGGCCTGATGCTAACTATAAATTGGGATTTCCATAATCTGTGTGAATTCTACTGACTGCGCCATTTAATTAATGCTAGTTTAAACAGTAATCAACAATTTAAATTACATTCGTAATATAATTACAATAATAAACTTATAAACTAATCAAAACAAAAATGATTATAAATTAATTATGATGTTTTTTTGTCAAAAATTACAAGAAATAAGTACGAAATTATGTAAAATAAATTTTATTACTAAGGCAGCTAGTACAGAATTTTAAATATTTTATTTATTAATTGTATTACCAATTAGTAATACATATAAGTACGTTTATAATTTTTAATGTTGTTATATTAACTCCCAAATAATTAACTAGCTAAAGAAACACATTATTTAATTCACACTCTTTTCTAATAACGTAAATCTTTGAACAATTTGTCACACAAATTTTCTATTAAATAAAAAGTGTCACCCTATATAAATCAATAATCCTACTAACCCAATAACTCTTTAAATCCCCGCATTTTTCTCATTCGCATCATCTCCTTCGTCTTCTTATTCTGTCGGAACCAAACAGTGTATCTATGTAGATTGCTTTCCGGTTACCAATGGAAACGACACGTCCTTAAGGACTCCCATCCCGAAGGAAAATTCGACCGGAATGAAAGAATCTACAATTCGCCACCCTGTGTGTCTCTCGGCCACCCCCGAAAGCGACGTAGAAGCGTGGCGGAAAATGACAATGAGCAGATATAACGTACACGTCGAACTAGTGTCTGTCGATTTGGTGAATTTGAAAACTGAACAATTGGTTTTTATAGAAAAGAAAATATAAAATATTTACTTTACAGTATATTTTATTAGATTCTAAATTTTCATTTTATATTCCTATAAATTACTAAGAATACGCTCCTGTAATTACACCTCCATAAAGTAGATTTAAAAATCTCTTTTAACATCCTTATAAAGATAATTTAATTCCGAAAATGAAATGAGGGATTTTCTTTCCCCTTATTACTGTCGAGTAGAATATTAGTCGGCCTGAGTAGTTATTACATCACGAGAACTTTTCAGTTTTTTTCACTAATTTGTCGGTTATAAATTTGTACAGGGTAATACAAAAATATTGCGCAAATTGGGATTTCGTCAACCGTTATAGAAAAAATATGTGTATTTTTAATACGAATTGAGTGGTTTTTTCAAAATTAAAATATCAGTTCCGATTTCAGAGATATTTGGGAAAAATCGAAATTAGCGATTCTCGTTTTATTTAATTAATTTTTACAGATATAAAAAACTTTTTTATTGATGGCCAAATATCACTTAACATAGTTTATAAAAAACGTTTCGTCTTTGAAAATACGAACCTGTACTTTTTTCTCTATGAATATTTAATTGAATACTTAGTTACTTTCCCGCTACATATACCATATATACAATAGTATATATAAGATATATAAAGGGAAAGTGTTCTTTTCTGTCCAAAAATAGTTATTTGTTTAACTAGGCAGAGAAGTAACAGATTTACTGCCGCGGCTAGCATTTCATTGCCGAGGCAATGAAACTAGCCAAGGCAGTAAATCTGATTCTCTGCCGTGTGAAACATATAATTCTTTCTCCGATTGTTTGTACAGTGTGATTAAAAAAATTAAATTAAAATGAAAACTTTTTTATAACGGATACAACTCACAATTTTTAAAAATTTTTCTAATTGCATGTTATAGGTAATAATTAAATCGTATTTTCTAATTATTATTGTCGATTAGACCTTAAATTGTATACATAATAATATCTACCGAAAAATAAGACACCACTGTTACATTCAATATGCTTGAATTTTCTTTATCAAAGTCTGGTTGTTATGTACCTTTTCTGAATTGTTTAGTTGAAAATCGCCATTTTTTATCCGTTAATCTTAAGATTAAGTTGTTTGTAGAAGAGATATTAATCTGTGTTTGGAGATATAAAATTATTTTTTTAATGCCTAGGCATTAAAAATCATTTTTACTGCCTAGGAAGTAAAAGTGTTACTTCTATGATCGACAAATGTCACTAAAACTGACGTTTAATGTCAATCGGAGAAAAACACATTTTTTGAAAAATCTATGTATGTAGTATGTAGCTTAGGTCAGGGTAATAGCACACCAAAAATTATAAATTAATATAGAGAATCTTGGTAAAAAGTTGTCAGTGTTTTCAATTAATATGCCAACAAATTAAACAAAATACTACAAGCTCATATGTAAGAATTGATCTGAGTGTGATTCGATAAATTTCACTGGAATATTATCCAGAATTTACAAACTAATTTCTATTTCTTTTAAAATTAATATATTTATTATTTCGGTTCATACTTTTGATCATCACTTTACAATTTATAATTCTGAAATCAAAAAATAGATTCCAAATCAACAAGTGTCATCAAATATCTGTCCACGTCATTTATCGCGTGATATAAACAAAACCGTTGAAAGTAACAATCATCTCTTTCTAAATATCATTCTCGTAGAGAGCGACAAGCGCAGTTGCATCCGAATATGGATATCGCGCCAAATTATTGTCCACATATTTAGTAGCTTCTTGATCGTTAGGGAGAATAGTCGTCTCCCGGCGAGAGCTTTTCAATTTTAATTATTATATGCATTTAGATCGCCGATGAGAATGTGTCTCACGGCGAGAGCTTTTTACTTTATATATTGAACATTCTGAGATTTCAAATTAATAAGTGTTAATAATGTTTATTTAAGTTTAATGAAGTTAGAGCTATGCGTTGTGTTAAAAAAGTGTAAATTGAATTTATATTTTCATTTAATAAATTGATGAGAAAATAACCCTTAAAAATAAATACAATCGATTTCTTTGTGTTAAATAATGCGCCTGATGTGCTAATCAGACTAGTCCTTCGAGAACTACTAATATAAATTACAAATGGATATGAGTTCTTAATTCACATTTATTCAGTGACATAACAGTAAATCTCAGTGAATATAGCTACAGTTGATTCAAAAAGAATTGGTGAAGATTATTATGGAATAATATTTAAAATTTTTAAGCTAATTTATTTTCAATCTTATTATCTGTTCTATTGGTAAAAATTCCAATAATAAATGTATTAAAATGAGGTTTTTCTATTGGTAGGTTGCTGAGCCTTATATCAAGTTCGTTTTCTCATTCAGACCACAAGAATTTATTATTTATTTTAGTTAATGAAGAAATGTTTGTAACGAAGTTACCAATTTATCAATATTTTTAAGTGCATAGTCTCCGTTCTTATTACTTTTACTGAATAATAATAATAATTTCGTTCTCACATTTTAAGAATAATTATTATAATTACATTTCCCCTAAAAAAACCGTCATTCAAAATTTTTGTTATTAAAAATACGATTACGAAAAATATAATAAACACCGCGACCTTTCTCCGAATATAGGATCAAACGAGATCTGTGTACAAAGATAACACCCTTCCACAAGATGGAGATACTTGTGCTTATACTGCTTAGACACCACGAACAGTAAGGTGTACTGTGATTTAAAACATCCTCGTCAGTCCGCTCCTACCTTGCTCACAGCCGACTGAAGAGACCCCTGGTGATAAGAAACGGTGTTTCGTATTTATATTCTTTTCTCTAAATGAATTTTCTTGGAATGGCCATTTTTGAAACGATGGAAAGTACACTCTGGTGGCCTCGGCTACATTGTGTTATACGTCTCCGTGGTTTTAATACCGTAATAAGAAAATTTGACGGAAAGTACACTCTGATCGCCTCGGCTACATTGTGCTATGCGTTGCTGCAATTTTAATCGACGGAAAGTACCCTCTGGTGGCTAAGGTCACATTGTCCGATTCGTTGACGCGATTGTAGTAAGGACATTTGAACAAGAGTCTAGAGATCCAGCGTCTACTTTGTCACCCGAGCTTCGGCATGCGCACGGTCCGACTGCCTAATAGTTGTAGGTTAACTTTAAAGTTTGATTATTTATCAATGTGATACGATGTGGTCGATTGATAACGTGTGTGCGTTACATATAGAAGATCCGGGATCCATTCCTGAGGGTATCTTTTTTTTATTGTTTTTGTTTTACGAAATAAATGGAAGTTATTTCTTTTTTTTTAAATGTAAAGGCTAGTTTTAGATAGTCAAGACTTCTTTTAATAAAATGCGGAAGCTCGGGTGACAAAGTAGACGCTGGATCTCTAGACTCTTGTGAAATTCGACGATTAGTATACTCTGTTGGATTCGTTTACATTATACTATCAATCCTTAAATAACATGCTTACAGTTAGCAGTCGCCCTAGCACTCGGTGTCTACTGATGTTAGAGTCCGCTCGCCCCCTTCTCAGTTTTGTTTAGCTTATCCGCATTTAATGCCCCTATAGCTATCGCTTTGATATTAAAACTTGTTTCACGCCCTCCCTCTTCTCCTTCCCACCTCCTGTATTATTTGGGTTATTTAAATTAATAATGCTATTTATAGTACTATTTGGATTTTTATTTATTTATTCGATCCTTCCTTGTATTTCATAATTTCGAGCATCATCAGCAACGCAGCAGATACTTAGGTACTCAACCTGGTGGAGCAAGTAAAGCCCGCCCTTCTGACCGTCAATTAATTGGTTGATACCATAACAACCCCTGTAGCATTACTTCTCCACTGACATTGCCCGTGCAAGTGATCTTCACACTATAAAGGGAAAGTGGGACCAGAGGCAATCTAAAACCAGAACGAAGGCGCCAAAATACCGCTTGACGACGCAAAGACGCAAAAATTATATAGAACGGTTGTATTTTTTCAACTTACAAAGCATTCACCCGATATGTATATACTTAGAGTAACTGAATAGTATACAACTTAATTGTGATGTTACTATAATGATGACAAGTATTATGTAATGAAAACGTACAAACGTGTTTAGTTAAACAACAGCATGTTAAATACAGAGTGAACTGGAAATCAGCCTACTGTTAATTGTCATATATTTCAAGTATTTATATTTATTTGTGATCAACTATTTTTCGTTAATATGCTCAATAACGTCAGTTAAAACATTATAATAAACACATTTTCTCCACGACCATTACTGAATGTATGAATTCTGAAATCATTTTTAATAATAGAATGTAAACATTCACACTCTAGAGTCTGAATATTTATTCTATAATACTTGCCTCTTATGCATTTTGCATGTATTTTCATTCTTTATCAAGGTAAAGAATGGATTTTCTGTAATCGAATTAAACAATATCGATTGCCATGGATTTCAAAAGTGTCACTGTCAGATATAAAATGACGACGGTAATAATTATTTTCAAACAAGTTTTAATTTAAACAAAATAATGAGTGAAAGTAGATATAGAATTTAACAATATCTGAAATTGTAAATTATGAAAAAACACCAATGCACCAGATTTTAATTTCGGTAAGTGTACCACAGCACTATAAATATTAATACAATGTAATACAAATATGTCAACAAATAACTTGTGTTCAGATTTAATTTAATTTTGATTTATAGTTTTTGATCGTGGAGAAAATATAGTCTGTTACTCGGTCAGAATGAAAAAATTCGACACTCGTGGTTCCTCACACTCGCTTTCGCTCGCGTTCGGAATTTTCCACTCGTGTCGAATTTTTCATTCTAACCTTGTTACAGAATCTACTATTACATCCTCTTATCAGTTGATGTGGCATAAATAGATTGAAAATACTTATCCTTATCTTGTTTTTGATTTTCAAGTTTCTTATTACTTATAATATTTGAAATTTTAAAAACAGTGTCATTACGAGACTTCAGAATATTTATTTTATTAAAAACATGCAAAATTTATTAGTTACTTATATTAGGATCTAAGTTATCGGGAAACTGCGAATTTGTTAAGGTTACGTCTCCTGTATAATATATGAAAGATTGTTAGGTTAGAAATTACGTTACTTATAATCAATGCTTATGCTGTCAATACTGTCAATGAACTCTGAAATTAGATTCCAATCCTTTTATATCCGTATCAGACTACCGGCTGCTCAGCCGTTAACGGCTACGATCACGGCTACGGCTGGACTGTTGATCGATCGCGGCTGCACACGGAGAAATAGAACTGCTTATATATTATTGGCTACGGCTCCGAACCGTAGCCAATCAGAGCGACGCAATAAATAAGGTAGCGACAAACAATCAATTTATTCATACACAATAATATATTTGAATTTTAGGGTAATTAATGGGTTTTCCCGGAAATATACCTTAACTGAAGGTAATGAAGATATTTTGGCCTATGAAGTGTGAGAATATGCTTGTCGATTTCATTATTCAACCTACTTTGAAGGAGAATGTTTGTATTTGTGTGCAATGGCCAATAAAAGTGATTATTTTAAAACTTTGTCTTTGGATGTTCAGAAAAGATATTCCCAGTTGTTAAATCTGCCCTTCTGGTTGCCTTAATAGATAATTTATGTCTTTTTCAGCAAAAAGATTATCCAAACCGCTTTTACTTCCACATTTTAAAATCGCACAAAATTAAGGAATTATCGGGAAAATGTACTTAAAAATGTGACTTTATTCTCAAAAAAGATACATAAAATCATTTGTTTGTCCAGCAGACTAAATTGACAAATGTCATCAATGTCATTCGACTGTCGTCTGTCGGTTATGCCCGGGGCCTTATATGTAATACTCCTATATCGCCAGCATCCTATCTGACCCTGTAGAAACAAAGCGTTCCGATAAAAGAAGATGCAAGATCGGAATAGGGTGCCAACGCGCATGCGTCATATACATTATGAGTATATAGCTGCATCGTAATTGCATTGGCGTCGTGGGGAAAAAGGAACGTAGAGAAAAAGGAAAGTTAAGCAAACGAAGGCGATTTTTATTTTTGAAAATTATTCTACAAATCATAAATGCATATATCATAACATTGTTTATTTATATGTTTTTATTACAATATATCTTCTAATGAATATATAAAAATAACAATAAAAAAAATCCGTACAGCTGTGATGCCTATGACTATCCGAGGCTGTGTGAGAGAGAAACAATCGTCTACACTCTACTATCGGTGACACACTTCTCTCTCAAGCTGGCGATATCGGAGTATTACATATATGCCCGCGGCTAATATGCGAGAAAAAAAATTGTTAGGTTATGTGGACATTACAGCATGTGCAACTATGGTAGGTTACCAATTATATCAATTATGATGTGGATTTTACTATTATATACCTGGATAAACTTCACTGAAAGTTTATCCAGAATTTAGAATTATATCTATATGTGGTCTTAAAATCACATTTAATGATAAATATGTTTATTCAAGTCACAGCTTGTATAGCTTCTTCATTTTAATTTCTAGAAACATCCAATATTTGTTAGTGATTCGCTATCTTCATTTATAAATCTTCTTTAGGGTGGGTTGTATCACAAACAGTTAACTACTGGATCACAGGAACCATGGATCAGAACGGAACCCGGTTCAAATGTATTTCCATTGTATCAATACGGGTCTAACGGTAGTTAACTGAACCTTGAATCTATATGGTTGGCAACACTGATATCTAACTTCATTCGATACATTTCTGGAATGTTTTGTGTTTTTGACAATTGATTGAGGTTAAAATCAGACAAAGAAAAAATTAAAGTGTTATTTTATTATTAGTTTATAAAGTATAAGATAGGGATATTAGCTATAATCGTATTGACTATATAGAATTTAATATTAAGAACCTACGGGCTACAAAACAATGGGTATGTTAAAAACTTAAAATTTAAATGAAAAGTACTTATTTCTGGTTCTATTTCAGCAAGTGAAAAAAACAAACGGGAAAGAAATTTTTCATTAAAGGAAGAAAATATTTTGGTGTCGATAATAAAAAATAAATATTTAGATATCATTGAAAATAAAAAAACGGACACTGTTACAAACAAAGATAAACTCTCTGCTTGGGGAAAGATTATCCTATAATTTAACGCGCTTTCAGGAGAAGAGTATAGAAGTACTGAAGCTTGTAAAAGTAAATATGCGAACATTAAAAAAAGATCAAAAAAAAGTTTTCTGATACCAAACAATATTTGTATGGAACAGGGGGTGGTCCTTATAAACCAGATGGTGAAAATGAAATCGACAAGGACATAAGGGAAATTCTGGGAAGCAGAGCTACTGGGTTTAACTCCCAGTTTGACGGGGACAAAGACGATGACAGGGATAGGGAAAACATCGAAAACATGGAGAACGACAACCATAATTTACAAAATATGGTTTTTCTATATGACAGTGATCAAGAAGTTGTAAATGAAGCCAATGACAGAAAAGACTGTCAAAACTATGAAGTGCCAAAAGCAACACTGGAGGAAGGTGAACCATCAAACAAAAAACAAAAATCATCTGATTGGTCAAAATATACACCAGGTCAGTTAAAAACACCTACTTCCACAATTTTAAAAGAACAGTCCCAAATGTAACCGACCTAAAAACTAAAATAGGACAGTGGGTAAAATCGAAAGAAAAGGGCCAAAAGGCTAATCACCTGTGCCAAGCTGATGAGAACCGGTTAAAATTAAAAATAATGGAGGAACGCCACAAGTTACAAATGAAACATACAGAGGAACTTCACAGGCAAAAAATGCAAATGAAGAAGAACACATTATTCGTATGGAACTGTTACAATTAGAAAAACGAAAACTTTTAAAAGACTTAGAATAATTTGTTTGTAGTTAATAATAAAATATTTTTTTTTTGGTTAGAACAACTATTTTTATTATATATAAGTAAAGAAAGCATACATGATACATACTATATACATGGTGTCTCAAGATAACATACTATACGATTACAAACGTTACAGCATTGAGAAAAATATAAAACACTGATTAAACAAATAACACTTAAAAAATGAATATTTATTAGTGGAGGGGTGGTTGAGTGCCCCACTTACATTGAACCTAACAATAATCATCTGAGGTTTCTGAAATAAGTGTTTATCAAATTATACCTTTTCAGACTATTAAAATTGAAATGATCTGGAATATTATCAGGGTATATATTTAAATTAATATTCATTGTTTCCCTAATTGCTTCTGCGATTTCCAAGTTGACTTCTGGTTCTGGTTCTCCTGTTTGACATGCAATATTGTGTAATACTGCACAACTAACGACAATAACTTCAACTTTAGACACGTGTAAACGTATACCAAGAGCTAGCACAGGAAAACGTTTTTTAATAACTCCAAAACATCTTTCCACTGGATTACGTGTTCTTATTTGTGACTCGTTAAACAAATGTTCTTCACGGGTTCGAGGATTTAGTAAAGGTGTTATTAAGTACTTTTTAATAGCATATCCACCATCCCCAACAAGTACACTGTCAAGACCAAATTCTCCATTCTCTATTCTACCCCTTAATCTGGAATTATTAAATATGGTGCTATCATGACTCGACCCAGGCCACCTGCATACTATATCTTGTACTTGTAGTTTATGGTCACATACTACTTGCACATTAAAAGAAAAGAATCCTTTTCTATTCCTGAATATTTCAGGATCTTCACCACCAGGAGAAATAATTCGGACATGGGTGCAGTCTAGAGCACCAATACACTTCGGAAATCTTGCCATTTCAAAAAATCCATTTTTAACTTTATCGACTTTTATTTCATTTGATGGCATTTTTATTATTTCATTGGCCAATCGAGCAATACTTCTAATAACTTTAGAAATTATTCGGCTTGCAGTTGATTTATCAATTCCACAAAAATCTCCCATGATTTGTAAAATTGACCCAGTTGCAAGGTAACGAAGAGTTATTAACACCATTTCTTCAGGTGTTACCGCACTATTGCTGAAAATAAATACTAATAATAATTCGCAAAAATTAGAAAACAATTCTAAAATACTTACAAATGTCGAATACAAGAAATATCTACTCTGATTTCATCAACTACAATACGCACAGTTGCCTTTGATAATCGAAATCTAGCCCTAAATTCATTGTCATTCCACTTTACAAAATGATTGGGTCTTTCACGGAAGGTTCTTGGTGCTCTAGGGGCCATTAAAACATTTATCAATTAAAACAAATCCTCATCATCTGTAAGTTCTGCAAAGTTGTCCATAATATTATATACCTACTGATATTTTTTATACTAGTTATTAATTAACATAACCTAAGAAACACTCTTTAACATTTGACCATGGTTTAAACCTTCAACAATCATGAGTAAACTGACTTGAGGGTTAAACCTGGTTTGATATCTGATCCCAATTGATACAACACGTTTTTTACATAGAACCAAGTTTAGCTTTGAACCAAGTTTAAACCCAGTTGATACAACCCACCCTTAGTCAGTCGCTCTTATGTGCGATGAAAAATATAATAATAAAAATTATATACTATTTTTGTAAAGGAGTCACTAAATCGTACCACTTAAATTGAACCAAGAAGGTTCGTTCAAATTTTCAACAGACTTGATGTTCGTCTGGTATTTATGGTTGGAGTAAATAAAATTAACGCCAAATATGGCACTATGTCTTCACCTCCAATAGATACAAATCTTGCATTAGCTTATCAGATTAGCCGGTTGTGATGAAAACTCTGTATATTAATATGTCTCCATGACTACACCCTTATTTTAATAAATTAATAATATAATTTTTAAATCGTCATATAAGTAGTTTATACAGAGAAAGTGAGTGACAACAATTGCTTTGATAGTGGTTTTGTATTACAAAATAATGTACGTTTTATAATGTCTTGTTAGTATGAAAAAATGGGTGAGAAAATAACTCATACAGTTCAATTTAATTTGTTTGTTTTTTATTGAATTTCTCGAAACTGCTTGAAACGCAGTCTCATAAGTACATTTTTACAAACATTTATCGATTCTTAATCATATTTGTTCAATACTGTATAGTGCTAAAGAAGTAACTTAGATTTGAACATAATATGAGACATTTAAATATGTCATAATTATTGTAACTAATTATATAGTGTATACATTAAGTCCTAAATTCTTCTCAAATTAAGTCGTAAACTCATGTGTGTAACTCAATGAACCAGATCAAAAATATCCATTCGACCATTCTTAAATTTGCTATTCAAGGCGTAACTTTTCAGTTACAGCTTTATCAGTGACCCTTAGAATTTCCTTTCGGATCGTTTTCTTTAACAAATCCAATTCGAAAAGAGGTTTTATGTATTAATCGATGGAGCTGCATTTTTATGGAAGTAAAGCGCTTGTGAAAACCAATAAAAATATTGCATTTGATCGAAGAAAGAATAAAAAGTAGTTTTTGATGTAACGAACTAAATAACTAGATAGGGCAGCATAATATTAATTGTTTCGTTTTATAACCAACCAATTTTATATAAATCATATATTGACCACAAAAGGGCCATAATAAATATTTTTTCTACACCCACATGGATATTGCCTATTCTACGCACACTTTACAGAATGTATATGTAGGCAATATCAGTCTACTGAACGGATTTAATTTCATTAGCGTGAGATATGAACGCCGCCAATCAAGAGTTCTTCATTAGCATGAGATATGAACTTCCACCAATCAGAGTTCATCATCAGCGTTAGATATGAAAGCGACCAATCAGAGTTCATCATTAACATATATAAAATTCACCAATCAGAGTTCACATTTAGTTACCTGGCACCTTTGTTTTTCAGTTTTAAATAATTTGTCAAAAGAACTGTCAAAAGAACTGTCAAATTTATTTTTGTAATAGTATAGAAATATTTGTAAAAATGACCGATTCTAGTGAAGAATCATTCCAGAAATTCGATTGGTCGCAAAAAAAACGTACAACACACTATTGCCGGAAAAATCGAAGAGTAAATATAAATTTTGTTATAAAAAGTTCATAGATTGGACATTGGTAAACGGAATAAAAAACATAACAGAAAATGTCGTAAATTAGTACAATTTAATATACAGAAAATGTCGTAAATTAGTATAATTTAATATACAAAAGAGTTAAATTTAAATTAGTATATAATGTTAAAATGTTTGTGTCGTTAAATATTGGTAATATGAAGTTATTATATCATTTAATAAAATTCATAATATTTTGTAGTTTTAGTGGGTCGTAGAAAAAATTTAGTGGGTTGTAGAAAAAATGTACTGTTCAACTCGTGTGGATTGGCCATATCGCACTCGGACGATTGAGCACTCCGCCTACGTGCGATATGGCCATCATATCCACACATGTTGCACAAACTACTATATTGATCTTCCTAGAGATGGTATTTAATATTCTACACCAGTTTTCCAATTAGTACTTTATTACTTTTAAAAGTTCAGGTCACTAGAGATTCTTTTCGTGCATCTCTTAAACGATTCATTCCTCGAAATTTTAGCTATTATTAACAGTGCTACTTATTTTATAGGTACACAAAAAATGAATTTAGGAACTTAAATATTTTTTTAAACTTTGAAATATAATGAAAATTTATACCTCCATAATCGCCACATTGTTATAAATAAATCAATAACAATTACTAAAAATTTCACTCGAAAGCAGTTTGATAAAAAGGGATAGAAAATAAACTAAATAAAAAACTATTGAAGGAAGCTAACTTACTTACCGAGCTTTTTTTGTATTACACCTATTGTCCTGAGTTGTGGAGGTGGGAATCTTATAAAGACACCTCACGCTTTGTTCTCTTCGTGAGGTAGTGCCGGATTCTCCCCTGATCGCTAAACCCTCATCGGTAATTTATCCTGTGATTGTGGTATTTTCTTGTACCTGTTGTAGGAGATTATCCTTTTCAGGGATACAGTGGATGTTTGTTAATCTGAGTAAAGAAATTATTAGCTTAAGATATGTAAATGTGGGTATCATTAATACTTACGGGCCTCCCGGTGTCCCGTAGGCGTCAGTGGTAGGTCGAGTCCATCTGATGCTGAGTGGCGCCTCCTCCAATAGATCGGGGAGCTCGTCCAGGAGATCTATATCTTTTTTGCTTCACTAATGATCCTAAGGTTGGGCTGGATAAATTTTCTGATGGAATTTTTGTGGAATAATCGTCTATCCCTTTCAACTGTCATTTGATCCTTAGACCTTCTTGGGCGAGAGTGTTGGTACTGTCCAATCTTCACCTGGCGTATCCTCTTGGTAGTTTTTTGAATCTGGAAATTGTTATGTGTTTTGTGCCTACAGTTGGAAAACAAAAATAAATACTCCTTTTTTTTATCAACGGAACGGGGTCGTAAGATCTTAATTAAAACACCAAATCCTAGTTTGACTGAATCTATTTCAACTTTCTCTAAATTTTGTTTTTTTTTTGAAATGGGTGAATGCCTAATAGTAAGAGGCCATAATGTTTCAAGTTAAGAAGAAATTAGCAAAGTGTCAACCTCAACTGTCACAGGGCTTCAGGTCTGACAAATGTCAATATTATATAACAAATTAACGAATTATCTATAAGATGTTAACAAAATTCAATATAATTACATCTAAAAGAATATACTGTATAGGTTTACAACTTCTTAGTGAGTATGGATAAAACAAAATCAATAATTTATATATTTGACTAATTATTATGTGTAAGTAACCCTCAATCTTATTTTCAGGTTTGAGCAAAGATCTCACTACTAAGGATATATATTCTACTATACTATGTCATTTGATTAATTAAAGTTAAGCACTTACGAAATACGCCGATTTTCACAAAAATTTGTCACAAATCATCTAGAGCATATAAATATCACATTCGAAGAAAAATAAATCGCCGCAACCAACATTTAACACCTTTTTCTTATTTTTAAATTTTGATTTTTTTGATGTTTAAAAGTAAAATTATGACACATTTGACGTTTCGAATTGATTTAAGAGTAAAATTATGACACATTTTGTTTCGAATTGATTCAAACACAGAATTGTCATTTACAGATGCAGTGTTAACTTCACATCATTGTCATAAAAGAACCAAGAAAGCGATGTTGCCATATATATGTAATGGAAATTAGTTAAGTTGTGAATAAAATCTAGTAAGTGAGGTAATGAATTTACAAACATGATATAAAATTAATGAAAATAAAGCTGAATTGATAAATAATCTTCACAAGGACAATTTATGTACCCAGAGTGTAATCGTACTTTAAAATTATCTTTAGATGAAAGATTATAAGTTTTTTTTACATTTAACACTTACCATAAAGTAATTATTCGATAATTATACAAAGAAGCAGTTCAAATGGGTTCAAAATCACTCTATAAACAAATCTTAATCATAAAATTGTATTTTAGACCCGATAAATATTTTTGAAGATATCCGAATTTAATAAAAAAACGTAATAAAAAATGCCAGAGACGGATACAAGACCAGTTTAAAGAAGGGAACTTTTTTTACAAATCTAAATCAGATCTAAAATTAGAATTTATGGAATAAAACAACTCGTAATAAAAAATTAATTTATTATAGGTGCATTCATATTGTAATGATGCATTTAAAAAAAAGACTAACTCAAAGCTAACCAGTTACAGGACGAGCCTAACAAACTAAAACCTATCCAAATCTAACCTAAACCTATACAATTAGGATTAATTAATTTATTTCCTTTTAACATGTATAACAAGGATTAAGTGTGTACGATAATTTGTCTAAAGACAGCCTAACTAACACATTTATTATATCTTTTGTGTTCCTTTTTCACTAACTGGCTTAATGAACCCATTTTTTTTTCAATTTTATTTATAAATTTCTCCTTTTTTTCAATTCTATTCAAAAATGACCTCCGCTTGCCGACCAACTGACACAGATCAAAGAATATTATTTCCTTCTCAACAGCTTAATATCAATAACACTGAATAATGAAAATCATGCAGTCACTATATTTTGTATCGCACTATGTTTATATTTTGAAGAAGAAAAATTAAAAAAATATTGCAAAATACAAACCAGTCAATATAAACTAAAAAAACTCTGATTTAAGGATATTTTACACAACTTGGCAACATCATGTAAGTAATTGTGATGTATCCAAATAAAACTAACCTTAAAAATAATATATTTATCAAAATGGAAAAAAGGTCTTTAACAGTGGTTGCGGCAAAAAATTTTTTTTGGAAAGTGATATTTACACTATGTAGATGATTTCTACCAATTTTTATGAAAATCGGAGAGTTTCGTAAATGCTCAATATTTACCGATTAATTTTACAAGAGGGAATTACAGAGTTTAATTCGATTATGATTTGTCGTTATTTGTGGCATCTCTGATTGCTGTTCAAATATATGTACCTTAAAAATCACCCTTATAAACAATTTGAGGTAATAACTTTTATCATATGAAGTAGAAGTTACTTGGAAACAAAATAATTAAAGTGAAATAAAAAGAAATCCGTATTTGATGTAGAACTCCACACAGAATCAAGTAAGAGCGATTAAATTAATAGTAGTCCACGAAATCTGTATATAGTTAAACATGCAAGCTTATCTGAAACCTGCGGTTCCCCTATGGGTCCCAAAGGCAGCAACTGTATCCTCTGAGCAGACAGGTCGCGGCTCTTCCTATGATAATTCAAGGCAGGATAGCAAGACAGCAGTCCGGGACAAGTGTAGTCTCCCCCCCACAGATGGAAGACACAAGCATTGGTAAGATTTGTTGTATATAAAATAAAACGTCTACAAAAGACAAGGAAAGCAAGACTTAGAATTATTATTTTAAGTAGTTGGTTTATTACATACCTTGGATGTTGGGTGACCTAAACGAGTACTTTCCGAAGAAGTGATGAACTTTTCCGGGCTTATCCTAGTATATATCCACAATCTTGTATTTATTTGTCTTAATCTCAAAAGAAAGGAACTTTTTTTGCCATCACTTTCCACCAAAATCTAGTAACTTTTCTCCAGTTCAAGTTGCAGACTTTAAACTGGTTAGAAGACTTCACATTAAGGCATTTTAACAAGAATTTACAAAGAAAAGAAGATAAGTCTGGCTGTAAAAACTAAACCTTAAAATAATTATTAGCTGAAGTCAATACCATCAAATGTCACAAGATTTGAAGAATAAGAGGTTATAGAAGAATTTCCTCTATCAATAAGTAAATATAACCTATGGTCCTAATGTAAAAATATTGTGCCTGTAGAAGTTTAACTAGTTTAGATTATTTATTTCATTTTATTTTTAATGTTTCGGAGATACTACGGTTCATATTTAACCATATTAGAGAGTTAAAGCACTACCAGTTTTCAACACATATACCTATCCGTATCGATCTGCGACTGCGCACAGAGGATACGGATAGGTTTAAGTGATACGTCGAACGTAACTCTACGGATTTCTGCGTTTACGTTTAACGCATCACTCATGTCGTCAAAATATGGAAGGAAATCATATAAAACGAAAACCTAACCTCACTAAACGTCTTAGCAGCATGCACAGTGCAGTACATCCTACAAAAGTGTTTACAAAAATTCAGTATTTTGACTATTCCAAAGAGTTTCCAAAAAATAAAATTTATAACAGGTACTTACCAGACAAATTAATTCTATTAAAAACAATTTGTTCAGGCAACCACATGTCCATTCTCAGGGGTTGTACTGTACTTTTTTAAACCGACATAAAGATAAGCATTGGGTATCATTTAGAGCATTTGAGGTCAAAAGCCCTGTATAGGGCTGCTCTATTACCTAGAAGTGCTTAATCTTCAAAATCATCATCATAATCAAAAATAAAATAATCAATTATTGCATTCATTTTAACAAAAACAATATGACAACGAAAAGTTTGGTTAGAAACCACTGTGCAACATTGACGTTACGTTACGTTGTAAAAGAAGTCGTGCTTTAAGTCTTTTTAATGGTACAATTTTTCTAAGACGTAACCCCGATACGTTAAGGTATACATGATTGAGATGGGTTTACGTTGTGTGTTGGCTTTAACTCTCTATTTATGCTATTAAATTGTCGTTCGTAATGAACTCGTTACAAAATAATAGAAGGTATATTAGTACGTTCATAAATCTGGTTAGAGGGGAAATGCCAGGGAAGGTAGGATGCTGCAGGATACTTCTCTCGTAATGGCATGCAGAAGAGAAGGGGAAGTGTTGAGAAGTTCAGAGCTCTATAGTTCATTACTGAACTGATGTAGGTTTTATATGTGTGAAGTAGAGTTTGGGGATTAAAGCTGCCAAATCGTCCCCTTAGGGCCCCGTTAAGAGAGGCCCTAAGAGTTTTTTGGACTCCGGTCGCCCAGTTGAGAGTACGCGTGAAGCATACTCCCAAGTAGGTAACCTTATCCGAAGGGACGAGCCTCTCTCCCCAGAGCAGTAGGTTGATGTTATTGGGGTTTTGGTTGAATTTTCTGGAATGGTGGGAATGTTTGACTATGATGAGTTGGGTTTTTATGGGTTCAGGGTAACCTTTACATTGCTACACTATTGTTCGAAGCTATTGAGGAGTTGCTAGGTTTTGGTGTTTAGAACTCTGAAGGTTGGTGCTGAGGCGGAGATTGGGGTATCGTAAAGAGGTCTCGGCTAGGTGAAAGACAAGGTGGGATTTCATGGGTGTTTATGACATAGGATGGGTTAAGTAAGTATATTCCAGGTTATTCATGAAAATTTCGGCCAAAAGGGGTGTAAAGTTTGTCTGTCAAGATTTTAATATAAATTGTGGTACATGATTTTGAGTTTTATTTGATATTAAAGTTTTGACCACATTTGAGTTATGAATAACCTTTTGGTTTTAAATGTTAATACTTTCATTTTGTCAAAAGTTCAATGAAATTCTATAATTATTTTGGAAATGATGGTCACTGGATGGTCACTACATTTATATAAATATATATATTTAGTCTCAGTTCAAAAAGAGAACAACGCCACTGGTTAATTTAATTTTTCTTTCAGTATATTTCCTGTAGAATTGTCGTAAAAAAATTCCATCAGTCTCTCACGTCGAACAAAACGTTTCTGCAAAAATTAGCTTTTAGGTATCCATGAATATTGTATATCGTTTCGGAATATACAAAACCATACGTGAATATATTTTTTATGTATTTACTTCCTTCTTCCCAAGAACTGTCATACAGGAAATACATTATTAATACTGTGGCCAAAGTGTTGACATTTTATTAATTCATAAAACGGAAAGTTGATATTAGTTTTTGATTTTTTGTGGTATTAACTAGTTATTTAAAGATAACGTTGAATTTACTGGATATTTATTATGAGTTTAAGATAATTAAAGTGGCATTTTTTTATTACAATTTATCGACAAAAATTTGGGAAGAGTTTGACAAAAATATGTTTGTCAAGCTAAAAATGGTTGGTTAACATTTACTTGGTTTAGATTCGCTCAAATTTAAACACTCAGTAAAACTTTAACTACTTTATTTACATAAAAACTACTTTTAATTTATTTTAAACACAACTAACATTATATATTAATTATTTATCTTAACACGGCACGTCTATTCGTGTGTACCTTCTAAATCGTTTGTCATTTTTAAAAATTTTCACCTAAATCTCGTACATCGGCGGCGGGCGCTTCCGGGGAAACTTGAACTGTACATAATTTTGAATCGCAAAAGATTTTAATGCTCTACCTCGTTTTAAATGTGTTAATTTCGTGTTTTTAATTTTACTAAATTGAAAATTGTTGTACACTATTCTTTGACTTTCTTTTTCTTTTTCCAAAATGAAAATATTTGTTATTTCCTTTAATTGTTATTTAAGGTAACCAAGTTAATGGTAGGCTAGTATCGAAACAAATTTTTAAATTAGAATAGAAAACATTTTATTTATATTTTTTCCATAATTTAGACAGTTAATAAAAAAAGGTACCTCAATTTTCAAGAAATTTTAATTACATGCCTTTCTCGACTTTATCTACTCTACAATTTATTTAAAAAAATCAGTTGTGTGGCCTCAAACTTTCCCGACTAGTATCCGGAGATGAATATTTTTTAAGGTCTTTAATGTTAAAATATAAAAAAAGGTAAAGAAAAAATTCCACTTGAATTTATAAAATTCGTCGAATCTAGACACTTAATTGTGTAGACCTACAAAAAACGGTAAAAATTTTGAATGACACTTTCCTTTGAATTTTTAAAATGGTTGATGAATAATCACATGTATTTATAAAACTTTAAGCAACCAATGGATTTTTAAAAATTCGATGAAAATAAACGACGAAAACATATTTATTCTTCACATGTCTGATAACAATTCGAATAATTATACACGTAATCAAGTAGTCTTGAAAATAAGGGTACCGCAAATTCTATAAAATTTTGATAATGAAAAAAAAAATTGGTTGTGTCACCCCAAAACTTTCCCGACGAGTATCCACGAATACTTTTTCAGATATTTAATGTTAAAGTTTCAACTTTTAACACGTTTTTATTTTTGACAGGTGACAGGTGTAGAAATAATTTTGATTATTCTGTATAGAGTTTTTCCAGGGCTTTCAAATGACTTATTACAAGTCGAATTCCGTGACTTATTGCATCTGTCGTTTTTGATAATAACACTTCCGTTTGACACATGTCATACAAAAACTAATGAGTTCTTCCTACAGCTAACCCAAACCCCTGTACCAAATTTCAGCCCAATCGGATTAATACTTTTTACGATGTTTAATGGTAAAGTTTAAAATTTTGACATTTTTTTATTTTTGACAGGTTACAGTTGGAGAAATAATTTTAACTGTTCTGAATAGAGTTTTTCAAGGGCTTTCAAATGACATAAGTCCAATTCCGTAACATTGCATCTGTCATTTTTTGATAGTGATACTTCCGTTTGTCAGATGTCGTACAAAAACTAGTCGGTTCTTCCGACGGGTAACACAGACCTTTATACCAAATTTCAGCGCAATCGGATTAAACATGTGAAGAATACACACACAGACAGACAGACAGACTTCCATCTGGGAATGGTCTTAATCGTCTCAGGGCACCCGAAAATGGATATTTCCGTTTTTATCTCGAAATTTTTTTTTAGCTCGTTCACAATACTTTCCCTTCTAGGTGGTGGGTCATGAAAGTAAAACAAGACAATCCAAAAATCTAGGCACTTTATCTACTCTACAATTGACTTAAAAAATCAGTTGTGTGGCCTCAAACTTTCCCGACTAGTATTCGGAGATGAATACTTTTTAAGGTCTTTGATGTTAAAGTTTCAAACTTCGCTATTTTGTTATTTTTGACAGGTGACAAAAATAATTTTGACTGTTCTGAATAGAGATTTTCAAGTGCTTTCAAATGACATATTACCAGTCAAATTCCGTTTCTGTCATTTTTTACCAGTTTCACGGATGTCGGTCAAAAACTAACTGATTCTTCCAACGATTAACCGAAACCCATTTTATTTAAGAATTGGTTCAAATCCATGAAGTACTTTTTCTGATTTTTAATGTTAAAGTTTCAAACTTTGACGTCTTTTCATTTTTAACAAGTGACAGTTGAAACAATAATTTTGACTGTTCTGAATAGAGTGTTTCAAGGGCTTTTAAATGACATATTGCAAGTCAAATTCCATGACATATTGCTTCTGTCATTTTTTAACCGTGACACTTCCGTTTGACAGATATCGTACAAAAGCTAATGGGTGCTTCAGATGGAAAACCAAATCCCCTTTACCAAAATTCAGCTCAATCAGATTAAACGTGTGGCCTCTAACGTGGAAGAATATAGACAGCCAAAGAGATTTCCATTTGGAAATGGTCTTAATCGTTTTAGAGAACCTCAAAATGGATTATCTATCTATATCTTAAAATTTTTTTTTAGCTCGTTCACAATTCTTTCCCTTCTCGGATGGTGGGTCGGGAAAGTAAAATTAGCGCAGAAAAGCGAATAATTTTTAAATAAAAATTGCACTATTGATTTTAATAAAGATAAATAAACAAAAATCATTTGTTTTGGGTTTAATGTGTTCCTCTACGTAATTGAATAAAATGGTACCGCAATTGCTCGAAAATTTTGATGATAATGAAAAGAAAGACCAGAGATGTGTTAACTGTTTAAAATTGCGACTTTAATTATAATCCCAAATTCTACACTTAATCTACTTGACTTTCATAAACGGTACCGCAATATTCTAGAAATTTCAATGACATTTCTAAAAATTTTTAAATATTACTGGCATTTGAATTTTGATATTGAAGTAAATGCACTCCTAATGTGTCATTATAAATATTTAAAACTGGACTTTTTTTAATTGCATCATTACTAAGCAATTTAGCAATCGAATTTTTGATTAAAAATAAACGAAGAAAACGCATTTTCTTTTAGTTTTTAATGTTCTCCTCACGTGTCTGTTTACAATCAAAAAAAAACTCTTCGCCTAATGAAGTATAACCCTGAAAAAAAGTACCGCAATTTCTGGTAACAATAATAATAAAAAGAAAGTCAAAAAATGTGTTTGAATATTGCAATAAATTTCCGTTTCGATTCAAAAATCTAGACATTTAATCGAGTGATCTTTTAAAAAGTGATACCGTAATTTCTCATAAAAAAAGAGTACCACAATTTCTAAAAATTTTTAAATATTACTGGCATTTGAATTTTGATATTGAAGTAAATGCACTCCTAATGTGTCATTATAAATATTTAAAACTGGACTTTTTTTAATTGCATCATTACTAAGCAATTTAGCAATCGAATTTTTGATTAAAAATAAACGAAGAAAACGCATTTTCTTTTAGTTTTTAATGTTCTCCTCACGTGTCTGTTTACAATCAAAAAAAAACTCTTCGCCTAATGAAGTATAACCCTGAAAAAAAGTACCGCAATTTCTGGTAACAATAATAATAAAAAGAAAGTCAAAAAATGTGTTTGAATATTGCAATAAATTTCCGTTTCGATTCAAAAATCTAGACATTTAATCGAGTGATCTTTTAAAAAGTGATACCGTAATTTCTCATAAAAAAAGAGTACCACAATTTCTAAAAAAATTGAATGATACTGGCTTTTTTTATTTGATGAATAAATTTTAAAAACAAAAAAATGCGCTGCTCACGTGTCTTTATTTTATCTTTAAAAAACGAGATTTAAGAAAAATCAAATGTTCCTAACATTTCTGACAAATTGTTGATCAAAAGTAAACGAAGAAAAAGCATTTTTTTCGGTTTTTTATGTGCTCCTCAAGTGTCTGTTTATAATCCGAAATACCTGGTCACCCAATCAAATATACCAAAATGTAGAGTAATTTCTATTAAAAGAAATACAAGAAATGTGTTTTTTGCTTGTAATAAATTTGTGTTTTTTGTTTAAAATCTAAAAATCTAGACACTTAATTGTGTAAATCATAAAAATGATACAGCAATTTCTATAAACTTTATTTAATCTTTCCAACTAATGAATTCCGCTCCCTCAGCTTGGAAAACTGACCGAACTTCTTGGCGAACACCAGGCGATTTCCCTGGATATTCAAAGGTCTTGAGCCAAGCAACGAGCCAAGGAAAACTCTATTGTCACTTCAAATAGGTATAGTGGTTCCACTCTGGTCACTTTCTGTATATTGGAGTACAGTGCCATGAATTGCTCGAAAGTCATTTCGTCACCAGATGGTTAGATATGTTGCGAGCTTGAGCTTGGTCATCTTCGCTGTCATGGCTTCCTGCATAAGGGGTTAGTCCGTTGAAACTTACAACTCTTGGTTTTCCTTGATGAAGCTTTTTAATTATATAGACGACATCGTTGATCTTCTTTAAAATCTGGTAAAGACCCTCCCAAGAACTCTGCAATTTGGGTGAATATCCACGACAACGTTTCGGGTTATACAGCCAAACAAGATCACCTAATTAAAATTCTTCATCTTTGTCTTTGGCGTCATATGCTTCCTTCATTTGGGCACTGGCATTTTAGATATTTGAGCAGACTCTTTGACGGATATTGATCATCCTTTGGTGTAACATGCTGACATAATCTTCGCCTGCAGTCTCTTCTGCTGGGGACACCCAAACTTCAGATCACATGGTAGTCGCAGCTCTCGTACTATAATAATGCTGACAGGGGTTTGATCCATTACCTCGTGTATTGGTGAACGATATTCCATCAGAAATAGGTGGAGATACTTGTCCCAATCTCCTTGGTGGTCATAGGCTATTTTTGATAAATGCCTATTAATGGTGCTATTCATTCGTTCCACCATTCCATCGGTCTGCGGATTTAATGCTGTAGTCAGTGTTTTATTAATCTTCAGAAGTTTGAGGACGTCATGAAATAAGTTAGACTCCTTGGTCTGAATTTATTGTACCATTGTGAAGCATTTCAGTGAAAACCGCATGTTTCTGTGTTTATTCGTTTAAAAGTTATAAGCTCCTGAAACACCAGAAAATATAATGGCAGACCCTATATAAGAATTAGACGACGTCAATCCTAAAATAAAAATAAAATTATTTAAACGAAGCAGAGCTGTGACGTGGACTGACAAAAAGTGCTCGCGAGCATTAAGCACTCAATAAAGTGCTTAATAATTACGAGCACTTAGCACTTTTACAGGAAAGTTCTCGTAAGCTCTAAAAAAAGTGCTTTAAATTCATGAGCACTAAGCAGTAAGCACTTTTTGAATATTTGGATTATTGATGTGGAAGTGTATCCTGGCTTATTTATAAAGATGGAGTAAATCCATGAAGGAAATCCAACAAAGTGTCTAGAATTGGAATATAGGAGCCAATATTAAAAGTATCAAAAACTTAAATTTATTTTTGAACTTTGAACCTTTTAAATGTTTATTATTTTTAAATACATAAGAAAAAAAACGTTATAAAATACACGTAACCGTAACCGGTTTCTAAATATTGGCGCGAGGACTAAATTCATGTCTTATGAAACTTGTATTTTAATATTCTAATAAACGCAGCAAGCTAACAGTATCCCAGTAGCTCATCTATGGACAGACGGACGGACAGGCGGTTGGAGAGTTGACTTAGGCCGCTGAAAAAATTCGAAATAGTTCTCAAATTAGTCATAAGACAGACAGAGACACCAACGAATATTGTAAAGTCCCTTCCCTTTGTTTCGCTACCTAATAAAAGAATAGGCAGGTTCTACATTTTTTAAACTGAAATCGATAGTTTGTTATTTAAAAACGATCAAAAAAAAAATGAGTCCAAAATAATATTTACGTCCGCTGTAAGCATTTTAAAATCAAGGATCGGCGAGGGGCTGGAAAAAGTACATGTACGCGAGACTAGACCGTGTAATGTCAGTAGCCATGAAAGCTTCGCCAATGGCCAGCTGCTGCGCTGTATTCACGATACACACACAACGCAGCAGCGGGACAGGGGCGAAGCGTTCATGACTACTGACGTCACACGGTCTAGTCTCGTGCACAGGTACGTTTTCCAGTCTCTCGCCGATTCCTGATTTTAAAATGCTTACATCGGACGTAAATACTAATATTTTGCGTTCAATGTTTTTTTTTTTTTAAATAACAAAATCTCTCGATTTAAGTTAAAATAAAAAAATATGAAAAACGTCAAACCCGTCTATTATTACACGAGATGTACTTGTAAATTTTTTTTGTCATGATATCAGTTTTTTCAAAGTATTTTTTTTTCCAAATTATACTAATATTTTCTATAGTGTAAATTAAAAAATGATCATGAAAGGGCTTAGTGCTCGCGATATTTTTGGAGTGCTCGCGAGCCTCTTGCAGTGCTCACGAGCCTTTTTGAGTGCTCGAGAGTTTTTTCGAATGCTCGCGAGGCTTTTGACGAGCACTAAGCACTAAGCCCTTTGGTAAAGTGCTTGAAGCACTAAGCACCGATTTTAAAAAGTGCTCGTAAGCAGTGTGTTCCTGAGCACAGTAGTTCTTAGAGTGCAAAGAACTAAGCACAGTGCTGAGGGCTAGATCTGAAACAAAGTCCATTCTTTTCCTCTAAATCAACTAGCAAAGTATAAATTAAAATTTTAATTAAGATACACCTGAAGGAGACATTACTATAGTCTATATAATAAAAAAAAACCACCGTGGTAGGTGAAAAAAGTCAAAGCACAATTGAACATGTAAATAAGCTTAAATTATACTTATGAAACTAAAAAGAATGTAAAAAATAAATAAAATTAATAACTATAATAATCTAGATAAGTCTTGTGAAAAAAAAATTAATAAAAATAACACAGATATCCGAATTAGCATTGTGTAGACATGAATCGGTCCTCGATAGAGTAATTCAGGTACATTCTAATCAAAGTAATATCTATAAAAGTTGCTATTAAATGCATTTGTCCGAGTATTGAATTTTCATTCATTGGCAATAAACATTCAATGAATAGTGTTTTTCACAAAGAAACGTGCTACGAATTTAAGCTTAACGATTACTGGGGTCTTATCCGATTAGCTGTCAGTAGAAAATAAACTGGTAAGTCTTATTGTCGTAAAACATACTAACTTTTATGTCTCACCGTTTTAACTTGTATAAGAGAAAAAATCAGATATATGATAAAAATACAAATTTGTCGATTCTTAATTTATATCTCAAATCTCGTTTTATTTTAATAAAAATGTCTCTGTTTTAAATTTCACCGTTTCGCCCCTGCTAGAAGTCAAATAAAGAGTGGAGAGATAGGCAACCGCCAAAGCTAACAAGCCGACTTGAAAAAATAATCCCTAAAAACAATTAAAAAAAGTCGACGCCGCAGAATTCAGAACGTGTCAAGCCACGGGGGAAAACTCAAATGAAAACTAATTTCGTACCTCTCTCTAGTTTTCCTTTCGTCCCCTCTCTGTCTTATTTTCTTCGTGCTGTTGCTGTACGTGGCGGTTTTTCAGCTTCCGGCTTTTCGACTGTTAGAAACTGCCTTAGGAATAACATGTTCATACTAAAGCCCGATTTACATACATAAGCGGAGGTTTGTCTCCATTTTTTTTACTGAGAATAAAATACTAATTTTATAGACTAAACACCAAATTAGAAAAGCAACTACACAACAAATAATAATAACTGTCCCTTCCTCGTTTTACTATTTAGAATTTACTTGAAATATAATGTGTAGCTTATATAAGCATCTACATAAAGAAGAATACTGGGGCCGTGAGTTTTTTAATGTATACGTATCAAAACGAATGGTACATGTGCGAGTACTTTTCCGAAGTGGTATTCCTGCCGACCATTCGTTTTTCGAAACATATACGATGGAAAACGTGCGATCACAACATCCGGCACCACTGCAACATTTCACGAATGACATAAATTCTTTCGTTAATTCACGGAGTTTGAATTTAGCAACTGTCAACGCGAAAAATTCCCCCGATTTTCTCGTCACATATCACAATATTATTGTGGTTTATTTTAAATTAAAGGTTAATTTTATTAACGAATATGTCTCAGCGAGATAAAAAAAGTCAAATGACTAACTGCCAGAAAAATTGCCTTATTGAGTAATTAAAAAAAATTCTGATCTTCAATCTGGTAATTTTCTAACCAGTTTACATACAAAGATGCCCAAAGGAAATGGACAGAAATAGGTACACTACTCAATAGCACACCGGGTGCAACTTGATTGGAAGAGTCGGAGAAAGGTAAAATTAGGCCCCCCTAATTTGTATAATTAAAAAATTGTAGACTTTGCAAGATCTGAATTCCAGAACAAAGGTAAGAGTTGACATTAAAAAAAGGCATGCCAGAGGAACAGGCGGTGGATCTCCATTCGAAGAGGAATTCTCAAAAATAGAAGAAGACATACTAGATATTATTAAAGTGGATTCCATTGAGGGTCATAAGGAAATATCTGAGTCAGCAGTCACCTTTAATGTTGATGATGACCATTTTTCACAGGAGCATTACAAGAAAATTTTAATAGTAGAAGAAGAGCCATCAGTAGAAATCTATAAAAAACAGAAACAGAAACTTACGAAAACACCAAATCCAATTGAAAAACCCATTCCGAAGAAGAAAAAATCTTCGACACTAAGGCACACCATTGATGCTGTAAATGATTTTAAAGTTGGAATGGATGAAAAACTAGTAATGAAAAAAAATACTATATTGAAAAAATTGAACTATTGAAACGTAGTGGCAGTGCAAAAGAGAAAATCAAATGCTTCAGTGAGACACGCTGATGCTGAGGAAAGAACTGCTTCTGCCAATGAGATGATTGCCACTGCTCTGGAAATAATTGCTGAAAGCATATTGTAATATTTTCTTGTTGTATGGTATAAAGAATGTTGTAGAATGTTTTTTTTCCTGCATTTGTGTAATTTAATTTATAGTTATTTGTTGAAAAAATTATTTTTTGTTTAATGTTTGAAATAAATTCATATAAAAATTTGTTTATTTTGATTGAAACAAATAAAATATCAATAGATTTATAAATTATTTAATGATATATATTATTGAAAAGTTTAACAAAAGGTTCGCCCAGCCTGGATATTATATACTATGGTTGCTCGTAATCTCCTACCTGCTGCCAAATCTGGATTGATTCTTTGAATATTTTGCTCATTATCACCATTATTGATGAGGAGAGCATATATTCCTAAATCAGCCTGTGCTATGTTGTTGATGAAGAATCTGTATTTTGTATCCTCTTCGTCGTACCAAATGTAAGTCCCATTTGTCTGAGACACCAATCGTTTTTCTGTCGGCTCACTGCTTTGGTAAGTGAATCAGCTACCTGCAGATCTGTAGATACCTTTATAACTTCTATCTTTCCTTCCTTTACTGCATCACGAACAAAATGATGCTGCACATCAATATGCTTGGTTCGTGAATGATGAACGGAGTTTTTAGAAAGATCAATTGCACTTTTGTTGTCACAATGAAGTTTTATAGGATACACTTTTGCTGAAATATTTATATTTAGCTCGGTGATGGCATTAAGTAGCCATAATGCTTCTTGTGTTGCATGAGATAACGCGACATATTCTGCTTCAGTGGTTGATCTGGCTACTGTTTGCTGTTTCTTGCTTGACCAACTGATTGCACCATTTCCTAACTTAAATACATAGCCACTTATTGATTTCCTATCGTCTTGGTCATCAGCATAATCAGCATCAGCATAACCGTATACTTTTTGATTTTTTTCTTCTGTATAAGTTAGTTTCAAATTATTGGTGCCTTGAAGGTACCTCATTATCCTCTTCACACCTGCCCAGTGTTCTCGTCCTGGTTTTAGATTAAACTTACTTAATGCCCCCACTGCATAGGTAATGTCTGGACGTGTAATTTGCGCGGCATATAGCAGACAACCAATTGCCATTTGGTAGGGCACCTCTTCCATATCTCTTCTTTCAGCTTCATTCTGCGGACACATATCTTGATTGAATTTTTTTCCAAATTCTATGGGAGTTGTTACGGGCTTTGAATCATTCATGGCAAATCTTTTAAGTACTTTACTTATGTATGCCTCTTGGTCCAAAAATATTTCCTTTTTATTCCGATTTCTAGTGACTCGCATACCTAAGCAATGATGAATTTCGCCAAGATCCTTCATATCGAACCTGCCTAAAAGTTCATTTTTATATCGATGTAAGGTGTTAATATCATTTGAAAATAGAATTAAGTCGTCAACATACAATGTGATCACAATTAACTTTCCCCCATCAAAATGATAATATACACATACATCAAATTTTGCTTGATCCATTCCCATGTTCTTCATTTCCTCATCTACTTTGATATTCCATAGACGACTGGACTGTTTTAGTCCATATAAAGCCTTTTTTAGCTTACATACCTTCTTTTCCGTTCCTTGGTTTTTAATGAAACCCTCTGGTTGCTGCATATATATTTCTTCTTCCAGCTTAGGTTGTAAAAATGCAGTGACCGCATCCATTTGGTGAATTTCCCAGTCATTTGTTGCAGCTAGGGCCAGCAAAAATCTTAATGACGTTCCTTGAACTACCGGGGAAAAAATTTCTTCAAAGTCTATACCGTATATCTGAGAACATCCTCTAATTACGAGTCTGGCTTTGTATCTTTTAAGTTTCCCATCACCATCTGTCTTCCTTTTAAACGTCCATTTGCAACTTAGTATATTTTTATTTTCTGGTAAATTTACCAGTTCCCATGTATCATTTTTTATCAATGAATTATACTCTTCTTCCATCGCTTTCATCCAAAAATCTGCTTCATCCCCATTTAGAGCTTCACGGACAGTTTTTGGTTCATTGTAAATTTCTATCATATTGACAAAGTTGATGACATAATCTTCAAGTCTTTTTGGCAGTTTATGCTGTCGTGATGGATACATAGATTCTGAAGGTATTTGTTGCTTGTGAACTGATTCGGGCGACATTTCCTGTTCCTTTGCTATGGTTTCTTTTACTGCATCAACGCTATTGGTTGTTGATTCCAACTTCAAATTATTTGAATATGCCATATTTTTCTCGTCAAAGATGACATTTCTTGATTTCATTACTTTCTTTGTCCTCATGTTAAGAAGTCTATAGGCTTTTGAATCCTCGCAGTATCCGACAAATATGTGCTCTTGTGACTTCGCCTCCCATTTTTTTCGTTTTTCTTTCGGTATATGCGCGTATGCAACGCAACCGAAGACACGTAAATGATCGATATTAGGCTTGCGACCAGTCCATGCTTCTTCGGGAGTCTTTTCTTTCAGAGCCACAGTTGGGGATCTGTTTTTTAAATAACAAGCAGTGTTGACTGCTTCAGCCCAATATTCTTTTGGAAGATGAGCGTCTTGTAACATTGAACGAGCTTTCTCAACTAATGTTCTATTGCATCTTTCTGCAACGCCATTTTGCTCTGGAGTATATTCAACAGTCGTTTGATGTTGAATACCCTTCTTCTCAAGAAATTCTGTAAACTCAATATTTACATATTCTTTCCCGTTGTCCGTTCTGATAGTTTTAATCTTTCTTTCTGTAAAAGTTTCGACTTTCGTTGTAAATTCTTTAAATTTTTTAAGTACTTCTGATTTATTTGAGATAAAATAAATAAATGTTTTTCTAGTGAAGTCATCGGTGAAAGTCAGGAAATATCGTTTTCCTCCAATGGATCTTTCTGGCAATGGACCGCATACATCAGAATGGATTAGTTCAAGGATCATAGTAGCTCTAGTAGCCTTAACTTTTGGAAACTTATTTCGGGTTTACTTTCCTTTTATACAACTTGGGCATATTTTAGGGAATTCATCTTTATTTTCAAATTTGATACTTTCTACAAGACCTTCCTGTAATCTTTTCATACCTCCTGCACTTAAATGGCCTAGTCGACGATGCCAATTCTCAAAATTTGTACATTTCTTATCAACTGCATAACACAGAGATTTTTCTTCTACGCAGTCCAATCTATATAGACCGTTAGATGTCACTTTCGCAACTGCGATTAATTTTTTTGTTTTTGAATCGGAAATTTGGCATATATTATTCTCAAAAAATATCATTAAACCTTTGTTTTCTAGTTGTCGACAAGACAATAGATTATATTTTAAACCTGGTGCATATCTAACATTTGTTATAGGTGTCTTCACTATATTTCCATCTACGTTTAGGTTTACTAATACACTGCCAAATTCAATAATCTTAAATTCTTCTCCAGATGCAGTAGTGATACATTCATTTGGTTCTAAAATTCTTATGTTACTTAACCAGTCTTTTCTGCCTGTTACGTGTACCGATGCTCCAGAGTCAATGTACCAATCTGCTGGGTTGGTATTTGCAACACCGAGTACTGAATAATTTAATATTAGGCCTGCTTCTTCTTCAGACTCTGTTACATTTCGTATTTGCACCTTTTTACCTCTATTTCGGCAATCTTTGGCAATATGTCCGAATCGATTGCAATTATAACACTTGACCTGGTTGTTTCGCATTGTCCATCTTCTTTGACTACTACCATGTGCTATTAATGCCGGATCATCTTCTTTCTCTTCTAATTTTGTAGCTGCCGCCGATAAACGTTCTTTTACGAGATCTGTTGTAAGCGTGGCTCCACAGTTTTCCAGTGCCATTATTAAAGGTTTAAAATGGTCTGGCAAACTTACAAAAATTAATGCAGCAAGTACTCCATCCTTAATTTCACAATCAATGGATTTGAGCTGCTGTGCCAATTTAACTTTCTTGGAGAGATATTCATCCATTCCTTGACACTCGCTATATTTTATTGAAACCAATTGTTCTATCAAAGAAGCTACTCTGCAAAAACCTTTTGGTTGGAAAACTTTTTCCAAGCGTTCCCATACTTCTTTTCCAGTTTTAAGATTTCTTATTTCCGTGTAAATATGGGGTTTTACGCCTGACACGATTGCTGCCAAAGCTCTTTTGCTTTTTGTATCGTCGGTTTTGGAACAGTCAATAAATTCCCACAATTCACAATTTATAAGGTGAATTTCCATTGCGTATTTCCAATCCATGTAGTTTTCACCACCTTCCAATTTTTCGAAGGATGCTGGAACCGCCGTGTTCATTGCTGCCATATCTACCGAATTTCTTTAATTTAATGCTCTTTTTTTTCCTTGTCTGGGCCCATAACCTATTGTTATCTGATTTTTTGGGAGCAGAAATATATTTACCAACTTTGACAAAATACTTTATTTTTGACAATCAACTAAAAACATTAAAACATTAGAATATCAAGGTATATAAGATTCAGAATCACAAAATAAACATTAATAAACAAGTTAGTACGCTCAGCTTCTAACAGTTGTCATCATCGTTTGGTTCAGGAACATTATGTTTAATGCACAGATTATGTAGCACAACACAAACATTGATAATTTTACTGGCCGTCTCTGGAGCATAATGAAGAACTCTGTGTTTGAGTAGACAGCAGAATCTCACCTTGAGAACCCACATCTCTCAATCAAGCATCTGATTATTTTCTGTTTTTTATTATACAAATATTCGGGAGTTAATCAACATCAACTGTACCGCTTCGTCTTCCATTATATGTTACGTTACTGTTGACAAATGAGAAAATACAAAACTAAACCAAACGAAAAGGATAAAACGAATGATCCAAAGCGCTCGCTGTAAACACTCGCTATGAAAACGTATACACCTCAATGTTCACGAGTCAAGAATACCAAAACGTACGAAACTCTCGAAGTGCGCATACGCGTCAAAAGTTCACTTGCCGAGAATACGGTCCCTGGAATTTATATCAAGCATGAATTATAGTAGTTCCAATACTGATCCTTGAGGAATATCAGAAATGTTTTAATAACTGATAGTTGAAAATTATTACTTTTTTAAAATGTAGTTGGAAGTCAGCATAAATTTAATTATGGTAAGGTATATAAATGTTAAAATATTTGATTCCTAATACACAATAAAATAAATAACAAAAAATTATTGAAAATTACACGTGTAAAAGTAATATTATTTTAGTTCATAATAACTATAGAAACAAATGGTAACCGATATTGTCTTATTTCAAGTAACTAAAAGTTGTTTATCCCACCGGTCAGCAAAATTGGTTGCTTGAATTTATGATATTGGAGAAATACCAAAAGATAGTTTTTGTAGGACTGTTTGGCTGGGCAGTCGACTGCAAGGCCGTAAACTGAATCCTTCAGATTTTAATCAGCTTTCCGTCAAAGAGTCTTCTCTAAGACAATTCTGCTTGAAACAGATGGTGTTTCACGAAAGATATCGCTATTTGTATTGTAAATTACCTTACCTTACTTCTTAAACCTGCCAGGTTAAGTATATTAAACAATACGCGACGACCCCATAACTAACAAATAACCCCACAGGTAGATAATGTCTTTCACACATTATATAAGGAAAAAATAAGTGCGTAACTATTAAGCAAAAACATTAAATGACTAGACAAAAAGGGATCCGATGATCGAAACACTAATAAATTAGTGAGAAGTTCTAATATATACAGGAAATTGGTAACTGAAGACTTTAATACCTGTAAATACCATACAATTTCTAATACTACTCCTAAGGTGAACATATTATCCACCCACACGAAGGATCCTCAAGTGAACAAAGACATTGGAATACATTAGTGATGTCCAATGAAGACCAGGAGCCTCGCCCTACGTTAGATATAAAAATGTACTACCACAAATTGTAAAAGATTAAGAAAAAGTCTTGATCCTGAGGGCCACAATGAATCAGATCACCAATGGAAAACTCAGACCAATCGATAATTCTAGGGTAAGCAAAAGCAATATCTTAAGCGCGATACAGATAAATATCTAAGCAAGTCGAGAGAAAAGTAATAGAGATGACTCGAACGAAAACTTCAAAAAGAAATGATACTGACTTGAACAAAATAGAAAGTCAGGGGAAACCTACTTCCCTGTAAGCTACTCAGATACTCCTGGTGAGCGATATCTTTCGTTTCCTTGATGAAAGTCATAAGAAAACAGTCGAAATAAGTGAGGAACTAGCTCGCCACTCAAAAACGGAGCTCTTTAATCAAGCTCAATTCGATACAGCAAAAATCGGCAAGTTATAATAAAAAAAGCCAGCCCTATATAAAGCTTCCTTCTAATGTACTTTTGACAAAATCCCATACTGTCTGAAGAAGAAACGCGTTTTTCGGCAAATAATTATTGTAAATGCATAAATCGGAATGGAAGATAACCTGTATACCCTTGAAGTGGTTTATACTCAACCTGACATAGATAATAATGAGAGATTTATGACAAGTAAATAATTTATAAACTTTGGAATCTTCATGAAATACAAGGCTAATGAGACCTTTACCGACAGTCAAAACAAATTTGAACCGCTTCTCAGACCGAAGACAAAGAAGTATAAATCTTTAATGGAAATAAAGCCCTTAATATTCTACTGAAACTATGCCTTTAAAAAGGTCAACGAAATCCAACTTCTGCCTCCTAATGTTGTTTGTTCCAATGCCCCAAGGTTTGCCAATAAACTTAATTCACACATCAAGAAACAGTTCACAACAAAATATAAAAACGCTTCATTAATCATAATGACGCCAGAATGGGACGCTACCTTAAACTTATAAACAGAATAAGCAAAGAAGGCACCTGAATATATGATACATTTAGGCTTCGGAAAAAGGTCATGGCTTTGAAATCAGAGTACTAGGAGCGGAATACGAAATCGAATATTAGATGACTACTAAAGTTAGGCACTTATTTTTAGTCACCACGCACCGATACCAGAATAACATTGGATTATCTCAATAGAACTTCTAGAGTGTTCCTGTATATCAGGTTTATGTAAGCTAAAGAAATCTAAACGAGAGATAATTTAATGCCACAACTCCCAGCAATAGGGACACGCCTTATCCAATTGTGACAAAGAGCGTAGATGTCTCAATGCCCAAATGCCTAAACTGCGAGGTAGCCACTTGGTAAACTTCTCTATAACGTAATTTTAACTCCCTATCAAAAATACAGATGTTTAATCCGGCTAGTACCTGCTAAGAGCACGGGGTAGTGGGTGCTGCTTTGCCTCACTGCTGCTACGGAGAGTCCCAAAGAGGTTGGCTAATTTAGTTGGATTTTAATACCAGTTAAGGTATTACCCTTGGTGACTCGTGCCTTGAGCGCCACTGAGTTTTAAAGTTCTACTCAGAAACTAAATAATATTAATAATAAAAATCAGTAAGTTAGTGATCAGTTGTACCCTAACATTTGGGGAACACAGGTAGAAATAAAACTCAAGATAAACCCTTTCATATGTATTCAAGAACTAAAATGTTTGTATTCATAAACTAAAATGTTTGTATTCATGCCTGATGCATGTCATCAAATAATACAAGAGAAAAATTTACGTTTAGACTTCACTCAAATATATTTGAAGTTATAATGCTTAATGAAAGTAAAGAAAATCCATCCCAAAAGTCAAACCTTAATACATAGTAAATAGTTACAAGTTGATAATGAACCTTATTCAAATAAGTGTAATTACCTTACTTTAAATAGCACTAAACAATGATATGATTTACCTGCGGTATAGATCTATACTGGGTTTACACTGTGTAAGCACTCTTACATTCGTATAAATGTCAATACTGTTGAAATTTTCAATGTCTATATAAATATTAAATTTAATTTTTATCATAAGAATTATAGTAACTAAACTCCGTTATTTATAACACTCATTATAACAAGATAAAGTTACCTACGTGGTATCGAAACCTTATTAACAAAAGAAAATAAATGCATTTGGCATTGAAAAGGTTAAATCAGTTCATAACAAAAATAAGTAAATACCTTTGACAACCAAATTCAAAGTTACCGGCACTAGAAGTTACGCCGAAACATTCCTGGGAAAGAAACGCAATGCCAAGCGGTTTTTCTTAGAAAGCTGCCATCTCCAGAGCCGTCTAGACTCTTGGGGAACAGGTTGTAGCGTCCAGTGCTAGCATATAATAGATGGATGAGTCCTAGCAGCCTTGAATCGAAGCTGGTAAACCACCAGTCGAGTGAGAACTGCAGACGTCTCGTAACGAGTGCGTAGCGGTTGGAATTCCTTCCAGACAGGGTGCCTTGAATAGTAGTTGGGGTCGATTGTACTAGTGCTCTGACTGTAGTATTAGGCAAGAGAAAGAACCCTATAAACGATAAATAGGTGTCAGCAACCTCGTGCTTGGATATGAAAAACTGTGAAAATCAACTTACCCTGAACCAGGGGTTCTTTCCTTGAAAATAAACGACACAACCATCCCAACACGAGCAGTGTTAATAATAGTAAATACATCACTTGCCGTAAAGGCCACAGTAGGAGTATTAAATGACAATAATCGTGCACAATGGCGACTTCGAGTTCTCTTTTTCTTCCCCCTTCCCTCAAATCAACCCAACCGACAAGAAGGAAGTCGCTGAACGGAAATACGACAGGTGGGGAAAAGAAAATGCGGTAATTTGAAAACGAGTTAGGAAAACGTTCCAGAAAAAGTGCAATAGGTATTGGAGCGAGATTTTATTTACTAATATATTGTATAAACACTGGCAGTTAAGGTTTAAGATAAAAATAATGATGCCTGTACTTGTTACGAATTATTAACTATCCTTTGGTGCTATTTTCCTGACAAGTCAAAGGCCAGAATCTTACCCATCGTTGTAGGCACGATACGAATGACACTGTTACCAGTGGCGTGGTTAATATTTGAATGAAATCTAAAGTTGAGAATAAAATGTTTTTCAATTAATTAAATTAAATTAAATTATGAATTATTGTAAACCATTTTTGTATATATATTTTTAAAGAAAATAAAAATGTTATATAAATATAAAGAATATCTGAGTCGTGTTAAAGTACTTGAAGATAAAAGGATCCAAAGGTAGCCAAAACAATAAGTCGATGCCTTGATTCCCAAAATCAACCAAAAAAGACAACCTTGCGAGAAAAGCAAAAAACAAGACCACCACAATACTCAACATCCGCGTAAGCCGAATAGATGCTTTCAACGAAATCAACCTTTGAAGAGATAAAATCACTAAGAAATCTGAATGAGTTGATGTTGCAGAAGTATAATCTTTTGGGATAGTGCATAACTTAATTCTTCGATTCTGTCCTGTAATTCCAAAACATTGTCAATAACTTCAAAGGCACGAACCCAAATATTTCGGATGTGGGTCTATCGATCGACAGCTAATATACCGATAGAGACAATATTTACCGACAGGAACAATCGACTGATAAGGATAATCGACCGACAAGGGACCGACAGGGACCATCAACCGACAGCGACAATGTACGGATAGGAACAATCGACCGACAAGGACAATGGATCGACAGGGACAGTCGACCGACAGGAACAATCAACCAATAGAGACAATCAACCGACAGGCTTAATCAACTGGCAGGGAAAATTTACGGAAAGGAACAACGTACTGACAGGGACAATTCACCGTCAGGGACAATAGCCGGACAAATGACCGACAAAAATAATCAACCGACAGGGATAAACAAATGACGATTTGAAATTCTTATTGTGTTAGTTGAAAATATTTATATTTGTACAGGAGGGTTGTGCCCCCCATCAAATTTCATCCCTGTAACCTAATCTGACCTAAATTTAGCACTATTTTTATGTATTTAAAAACAAAGCACTTGACTGAGTCAATGCAAACCAATCATTATTTTTATGTATTTAAAAAATATATGGGTTGTGTCCAATATAACACTTTCCCGCCATTTATGTGTAGAATTTTATTTTTTTGTATTAAGATTTATTATAGATTATTTTTAACTCTGTTCGCAAAATTGTTTTTACATACAAAATATAAGAAATGATTAGTGTTTGTCACTCTAATCTTGATTCACAAACAAATCCTCCCAATAATATTTAAAACACTATTTTATTAACATACACTATCCGTAATTTGCAGATATTTTCGAACGCAACTCTGTATATTATAATCTATATGTCTCGCGGCATTCTGAACGCACCTTATAGACAACTAGACAGCTCGTTGACAATAAATGTCCTAGCTACTATGACATTTTAAAATTTGGTTAAAATAGGTTTAAAAGTTTAAAAAAAATCATTATCGAAAAATTTGATAACAAATACACACCTATATATACATACATACATACATTTGTCCATTTATTTTTTGGACTTAGGGTACCTAGAAACGTAAAGAAGTGTCAAAATCTCGATATCGGCTTTTTACCCGAAAACAATACTTTCCCTTTATACCTTATATCCATTATTGTATATATGGTTTATGTACCGGAAAAGCAAAAAAGGTTTTGACTCAGTCAATGCAAGCGAGTCACTACTTTTATATAATAAAGGACTTGACTGGACCAATGCAAACCAGTCAATGGAGCCCCATCTCCCTAAATTAAAAAAATATATACAAATTATCAAAATATATAACATAGATAAATAATTAAAAGTACAAACCTTTACTCCCTTTATCTCAGAAACCGGAAGAACACGGTAGATACCAAATCAAACGTATGTATATTTATTCTTTTCTTCTTCAATAATTATATATTTTATTCCTGTAGTCATTTTGTTCATGTCGGTCGATTGTCCCCATGGGTGGATTATCCTTATCGGTAAAGTGGCAGGTTACTGATGCCATCAGCAACGGACTCTCCGAGGCAATTCTGGGAGATATTTTTTTCCTTTTGCTTTTTATAATCTACTCTACATTAAATAAATAAATGAATTGGTACAAAATGAGACCAGTCCATCATAAAAAAATATTCGCAATATTATATTATAAGGGGCAAGAAGTTTGCTTCTTATTTTTTGGTTATGCGCTCCGTTTGTCTCGTCGATTATTTGTTTATTTAAAAATACTGGAAAAGGAGAGCTCTCATAATAATCTCTTGATGCACTGACATAAAAACGGAAAGTTATTTAACCTCAAACGTTTTTTTTATTAATTTTTTGGTTTGGTTTAATCAATTTTCTTAGTATTGTTTTCTTGCAGCTTTTCGTACCTTTCATATTTTTAACCGAACATAGATTGTAACGAAGTTACTTTCCGTGATAATACTAATATTTAAAATAAATCTCGCACGGCACTGGATTTAGAATTACTTTAAAATTATGGAAAAGGCCAGCAGTATCAGTTGTAACCCCAGCCGACCTTATGGTATACGGCAGCAGGACCCGATCAGTTAGCTGCAGTGGCAGCCCGAAGTCCGAGTTGCTGTGGCAAACCCAATTGAAGTAGCAGTGGCAGTCCCTCGACCTGTAGAGAAAAGTCAAGCTGAAGGGAGCGAAGCAAAGCTCTATTGTACCTATAGCGGAACCGGAACCTTTCATTCGACCGCACCGCCAGCCTACAAGCCTCGTCTGTACCGTCCGATACGTCACCGTTGCACACACTCTTTCTCATCGGATTTGTTTTGGTATCATTATTTTTTTTGATAATTAAAGTTATTATTTATTGAATCTTATTTTCGTTTTCACTTTATCCCAGCAGCTAATACCCAGGATCTCAGCCCAGTAGGGCAAGTAAAGCCCGTCCTTCGGGCCACTTACGAATCATTCAAAACCATAACGACCCCTGGAATGTTAATTCTTCACTGACGCTGCCCGGTGCAAGTGACCTTTACACTATAAACAGAAGGTGGCGCCCGACACCATCCGAAACCTGGACTAAGGCGCCAAAATACCACTTGACGAGGCAAAGAGCGTTACAGTATATAAAATGCGACAAATGATATTTTTTTACAATAAGAGTTCAATCACAATTTGTTGTATTGGTAGTATTTTTTCTAACTTTCCTGTAGGTTTTTATAAATTAATCATAATTTTAGCTAATCCTTACATTAAAATCCCATCTCTAGAAGAAAATAAAATATATAAACATAAATTCAAAAGTACACAAAATGAAAATTGATTTAAAATTTACAACATCGATTAATACCACGCACGAGTACAAACATTTCTCTTAATTATAAATTCAAATATTTGCTGAAAAGAAAAACAATCTTCTACTTCCAGTACAAGCATGCTAATAAATATTAATCCGTTTGGAATAATAAGAAATTCGAGCTAGGAAAAATATAATAAATCACAATTATTAAATTTTTAAAACAGTTTAAAATCCATCAACAAAGCCAGCAATGCAGACATTTCATTTTAACATTAATCTAGACAGGAGAGGAAAAGCTAACATATCATTTCACTTTCCTGGTATTAATATTTGATGAAGGCGCTACTGATGCTACCTAGAACGCTTACAAAATTGTTAAAGTTTTATAGCGCCGAATATAAAGTCGACACAAACCAATGGTGTTCGTTAGCTAAAGGAGTTCAACCAATATTTTTTAAGTAAAGAGTAATAAATATAAAAAAAACAATTTAGTTTCTTCCGTACAAGTTTTTCAGTATGGTTTTTTAACGTTTCTACATTTTTTTCAGTTTACGTCTATTGATATTTTTTTTCGAATTATTTTATTTTGATAATCTTTATTTCGAAAAATTTTTTTCGAAAACTTATTTTTTCGAATAATTTTTTTCGACAGGTTTATTTTTCGAATATCTTCTATTGTTGAATATTTTTCCAAACTATTGTTGAAAAAAAAATTTAGTGCATGTACGGTCCCAGTAAACCAAATAACGCAATTTCAACGTTGTTACAATAATAATAATTTAATTAAGATAAATTTAATGTTACATTAACATTGTCACAACTGCACTTTGTGCCGCTTTTTAATATTGATTTGTAAACGTTGTAAATTGAAATATTACAAAAATGTTTAATGGATGTCACAAATACAACTTGGGTCATAATTAATGGGACAAAGAGTAACCAGACATATGAACCAAAATATAAGAATTGGACCAAATATGCCTTAATAAAATGTTGCTGCAGAAAAAGATACAGTGTGTCACAACTTTTTATAAATTGTTAATAATTTTTTTGTCATAGAGGTGTATTACTTTAGGTAAGGAATATGATTTTATTTATTATTTAACATTTTGATATAAGGGCGCCACATGAGCGATACCTGATGATGAAATTAGGTCTTTACTTTTTTAACGAAACTTTTTGATAATTTTGACTAGAAAATATATGTAAATATTATTATGTAAATTTGTTATACCTTTTTGAACTCGTTAACTTCAACCGTTATCGATAAAAACGCCATTTATAATGGGCCATAAAATAACTGGAGAATCCTAATCTTAAAATATAAAGTTTTAACATAAAACCCATAGACAAAATGTGCTTTGTCTTACCGAGATACAGGGTGTTTTTTAATTTTGAAATTAAACACCCTGTATCTGTGTAAGGAAGCTCATTTTATCGTAAGTGATTTGAAAAAGGTTAAAGTTATCGAGTTCAAACAGATATAACATATTGACACAATTCAAATTATCAGAACGTTTCGTTAAAAAAGTTCTGGCCTAATTTCGTCATCAGGTATTGCTCATATGGTGCCCCTATATAACGTAAAATAATAAGTAAAATCATATTTCTTACCTAAATACCTCCCTGCCAAATTTGGTAACAATTTATAAAAAGTTGTGAAAATATTGGCAAAAATGAATTTTTTTCCACTTTGACACCCTGTATCTCTTTCCACAGCCAGATTTTACTGTGTCATATTTGGTCCAATCCTCATATTATGGTGCAAATGGTCTGTGGTTACTCTATGTTCCATTAGATATGGTCCACCCTGTTCAATAGGAAGTTATCACGGACTCGTCTCGTAACAATAACTGACTCCATAATATTGGTGATCTAAAAAGTACTTAAATAATAAAACTAATTTTATAATAATACTATTTTATATAAATAAAAATAACTTTTTTAAAACATACAAATTTTTGTAAATAAACTGCCTCATCCAGCAAAAAAACACATTAAAACATTTTCATTAAACTTATTTTAACAGATTTTAACAGATTTCTTTTTAATCTTTGATTAGCAAATCGCAGCCACTCCATCAGTACCTACTAAATAAAGTAATACATTAATAATATAAATATCACTCATTTTTTTATTTTTCTGGTTATTTTAATGGCATTTAAATTTCTTTAAAATATCTAAGGTTAAACGGCAGTCATGCGCATTTGAAGAATGTCAATAATTGTAGATAAAAATGGTCAATAAACATAAAACCATAAAAGTAGTATTGGGCATCATATAACCCAGGGGAAACAGAATTTGCTAAATCTTCTTAAGAAATAAACTTACTGGCAAAACTTTTCGTTATGGTTAAGTCTCCTACTTGAAAATTGTTTTTCTGGCCTGTCCACTAAGACTTCATGGCAAGTTCGTCGGAAAACAATTGATTAAGACATCTCCTTATTAAATTCTTGTAATTAGATTCTCTAATGAAAACAAATTTCTTCTTCTGCAATCAATAAATAAGAAATATAATCTACATATATTTTGTAATAGAGTTACTAGAGTTTATTAAAAACAAATGTTTCGACTTTCGGCCATTTGCTGTGAATCTAGCTACATACACAACATAGACATAAAGTTTTCATGTTGATTTTAGAAATACAAATAATTATTTATTCACTTACTTTAGCTTCGCTATGACCAGAATCACTAATTTTTAATGGATACAATACAATAAACCAAAACAACACAAATCATTACAGCTCACAACTCACAACCCAACTCCAAAATCCAAATTCAACTGCCATCGGCCAAGCCAAGCACCCGCACCCACCCACCATAAAAGAAAAATTCCACGAGGCAGACAAATGTAAGGTTAGGTTAAAAATAAAAAACTATTATTCATATTATTACCATATTAGAGTAACATTACATTGAAAACGTTAGAAAATTTACTTTCAAATAATATTAATATTATGTAGCATTTTTACAATGTTAATTAAGCTACATTACAAATACCTTCTATAAAAATAAAAAATAAACGTTTGATTATCCATATTATTACTACATTATAGTAACATTATTTTGAGGACGTTACAAAATCTACTTCTAAATAATATTATATAATATTAGATTATGTAATGTGTTTACTGGGGTACATTTAAATGCATTCCGTTTATTTTCCAGCAATTATATGTTATTCATGGGATGGTTGGGACCCGAACTGTCGTTTCTTTAGTTTATGTTCTATTTCCGGACCGAACATAAAAAAACTATTTATTTTTATTTGAAAAGTTTTTTGCAAAAAACAGATGTCTAGTTGATTACCACTGATTTTAAAATTGCACTGTTCAATACTTCGAAACAAGTTTTCCCTACTGTTTCTCATATTGGATGATATTTCCATTTCAAACAATGTTTGTATCAAAAAATACAAAAATTAGGACTCAAGAAAGATTACGACACAAATTGAGTATTTGCATCTAGTGTAAAGCTATTGGCAGCGTTAGCATTCATACCATCATAATTTGTTATAAAGACATATGATTTAATAAGAGAACGATTACTGCTCCGCGGAAATTAGATAATTTCTGCAAATATTTTGAATTCACTTAGATTGGAGTTAGAAACATAGAAAATTTCAAAGTACCAAAATTCGATCATAAATTTTGGAATTTTTACGATCAAATTTTAAAAGACCAAGTACTAACAATTATTGTGAATCATGGCATAATTCATTTAAAAGTCAAATCAAATGCAACAATCCAACAATCTGGTCTTTTATTAAAGCTTTGTAACGAGAACAAAGTATTACAGAACAAAAATTAATTCAAGAGCTAAGAGGCGAATTACCAAAAAAGAGGAGGAGAAAATCAAATTTGAATTTAAAACATATTGTAAAAAATTTTAAGACGACATGGACGGAGATGAATTGGAACAACATATAAGAAACATTGCTCTAGCTATTTAATGATTTTATGTTTTTTTTTATTTATTCGAATAAAAAAATAATTCCATTTTATTATTTCAACATTACTGCTAAAGGAATATAACAAGAAAAAAATAAATTGAAAATTTAAAAATTGTCAACAAAGAAAGAAACCATTTTGGAAAAAAAATTTCGAAAAATAATATAGCTCTAAAACAAATTAAAAAAATAAATCTTTCGAAAAAAAATCCAAAAATATAAAATCAAAAAAAGTAATTCGAAAAAAAATGGGTGAACCCGTGATAAGTTGTGGCATAGTTTTTTTATAAAATGAACTGTCAAGTACCTACTTAAAAATATGTTATATAACTACTTGACTAAATATTAATAATTTATAATTCTATACCTAAGTGTGGCCTAAAGAATCCTGATATGTGATTTTAATTACTGATTCTAACAGTTTTATTAAACAATAGCTTTTTTAGTTCAAATTCATCTTATTTTAATATTCACCCAGACGTTTGTCTATATTTTTAAATAATTATAAACGAACACTAGGACCATTTAAAGATACGATTTTCAAAAACTTATGATACAAATTACCGCGAAAAAAACAATCTATATTTTCTACTTAAAGTAACACCGTCCAGTTTCTAAGAAAACCAAAACATCAAGATCGTGCAAAGTTCGAAGCAAACAAATCAGACATCGTGATGCGATATAGTACACCAAATATGTGAGGGCGCTTGAAGCGTTTTGTACATTTCACTTTCATGAAATAAGTGATTAAAAAGAAATCTCAGAATAATTATTTTTATAATAATTTATATACTTCTTATAGTCCATGAGCCCTTCGGGTATTTACAGGAACAACTTACGCGATTTCCACATTTCGCGTATTCACAATGGAGTCATGTTTTTCAATTAAATGTATCACCATAAATAACACTTTAAAAAAAGGCGCTCGTATCGGGTGGCGTGAAAACAATCCAGTTCATAGTAAAAATACAGTATAAGTATAGTGTCATTGCACTTAAAAATAAAATTTGTTTTTGTTTATTTTCCATATAAACAATAAAATGAAAAAATAACAAATTTTACTTCTCTCTACTAACTTGACTATGAATATTTACAGAATCATATTTAGTGGGGCGTAATCCAGATAAAATGCTCCCCAAGTATGAAAAACGAAAGATCAAGCTGTGAAACTACCTTCGTATCTGCGACAGATTAGGCCGAGCAACCCCAGCTGAACGAATTACAAATCACAGCCCTCCTGTTCATGATAGATGAATCACGAACCTATTTCTCATCTAAAGATGGAAAAGTATAAAGAAAAGTATAAACTCCTATTTGAAAACAAAGAAGCAATCAAGAGGCAAAAAAGATTAGCTACAATGAAAATCGTAGAAGATATGGAAGAGATTTCAGAAGACGAGACTAAAAAATTTAAGTTGCACGGAACGACTTAAAAACCAAATTTTCATTTCAGAATATTAAAACGATGATAAAAAAATTGAGGACTCACTCTAGATTCGGTTAAAAATTTCTTCAAAAAAGGGTAACAATGAAAAAGATTGTAAAAAAATTAATTCAGGCCGAACAGGGAAATGAGTTACAGGAACCCAAAAAATACTCAAACTTCAGGATTACATTCAGGAAGAAAGCTTAAGATTATAATTACTCAGAATAAATACATCTTTCTCACGCCTCAAGAAGAGGCAATAAAATAGGTCGCTGAACTCCTAAACTAAAAACGAGGATAAATAACTTAATAAAAAGAAAACTTACAAGAACCCCACAACAGCTATCCATTTCATTTTTAAATGACAATTTCCTTTATCGAAAATGCCGAAGATTTTAAAACTGTCAAACCTACAACACATATACTAACAAGACCAAAAAGACGCACGCTTTTAGAAGAAAACTGGCCGCCGAGCCCACCCTACACGAGATTAACGATGACTTGGAAGAGCAAAAGGAATACTAAATATGTATATGGTTACCACAGGCCCGAAGAAAAACGTCAAATCCAGTGAGATTTAATAAAATCCGAAAATGCCGATTATTTAATATCACCTATATACGAGGTGGGAGTATCCCACCTGTAATTGCAACAGAGAGGCCCGATGTTTGAAGTGGGGTAAATTGCACTTTACTCATAGCTAGAAGAACATAGAAACTCCAGCGAGGTTAAACCTCACGAAATGTGAGATATACTGTTGGCCTCGACAGTAGCTGAAGAATGGCGTATCTAGATATGGAAGAGATGGTGACCTTAACCTTTGAATGTTTGTAAGCATGCGCATGAAGCTTCTTTATTTGCTAACTTGATCTATTATTCAGTTTCCGACACAAACCGAATGGTCGAACTCAGTTTTCCGTTCAGCATCGTGCGAAATCGGACTTTCCGACCAGACCCGGATGGTTTAACTCGATTTTAGGTTGATCGCGGGACGAAAACGGATTTCCCGATGACCCGAACAGTCGAACTTGGGTTCGGGTTTCGGGCCATCGTCGTAAGAGTATCGAATTTTTTCTTGAATTAATGTCTTAGTGAAGAAACAGATTAGAAAAATAGTGAAACTTAAAAAAAATAACAGTTCGAGTCCGTATTTGATCCATTCTCTCCAGATCCGACACCGAGGTAAGCACAAGATTTTAATTAGAGTGAGAAAAAAAGATTAACACCAGAACCAAAAGCATCTATCGCCGTATACGTCACCAGCAAAATCTAGTAAGTCATAATATAAATATATATAAATAAAAGCATTCTCTCCAGGTCCAATAGTAAGGTGGGTACTGGTCCGAACATTATAGAAAGAAAAAACCACACCCAAAACACTTCTGGTGGCCGAAATGCAATAATTTATGTCAAACTTCCAACCTGTTGTTTTGATAAATTATCAATTTCGGTGCAAAAGAGGGTCAGAACACCGTGCGATAACTCGTTGGATAGGTTTCCGAGTGCGCAGAATCAATTGCCTCACATGTTTACCGATACCGTTTCTCGTTCATTTTATTTTTTTGATTTCAATTGGAGAATCGATCGTGAACCACGTAAGACGTCCAAATTGCTAATACCTAAACAAGATAACCGAAAGGTTAAGGGATTACTTAGTGGTAGTAACCTGTAGCGCAATATCTACCGAACACCCTAATCCGTAAATACCCATGCATATTAAGTAACCCTATGTGAAACTGGAACTAGCGAAATAAAATCTAGAGACTACAGACACTGATTTTAATAAACTGAAACTTCTAGTGAAATTTCTGCGATAGGGTCGGACCGTAACCATATTGATCAGTTTACAGCATTAAGCCTCCCCACTCCCACTAAAACAACCACCGCCAGCACTGCCCAACCAGCAGCAACGCACACACAAGTACCGCGACGCCATCATTGAGAGTTAAGGACTGGCGTGTCATCTTTGACGGAACTGGAGATCTCGTCGCATTTCTGGAAAAGATCGATGAGATCACTTGGGACTCACCAATCTCCTCCGACCGTCTACTGCTGCACGCCATCTTCGAACTACTACAGAAAATCACATGGTTTAGAAACAACCTGGGTGAGTTCTGCGTTGCTTTTCAGGATTTCTTGTTTCCAGTTAACTACCGCATCGACCTAAAAGATGCTATGCAGAGGATTATATACTACCTACAAGAGCATACCGCATTTTACATTACCACTCTGACGATATGGAGGCATATTTCCAGATCAAGAACTGAAAGAACTGAAATGACTCAATTAGTATCTACACGCGAACTTTGGTTCTGTCTTTCTTGTACAGGACCAATCCGTCTTTCCATTATATGACCCTTTCTACCAGAAACACCGCCCCTAATGTGAGTCTAGGCCAGCAACTACCAGAAGGAGAGTTCCATCGAAGAGAACCGAGAGTATTGGCATTGAAACAGAGTCACGTTAAGAGCTAATGTACAGAAGCTCTCAGAATTTTAGCTCCAGATGTAAGCCAGATAGGATTATGTCCCCCATCATACCTTAGAACGACTGCCAGCCTCATGTATCTGCCAATGTACCTAATAGCACTAAGGAAACCCTAGAATATGGATCTTAAAATGTAAAAATGAAGGTATATTAGTAAAGCTGTTGGTATAGTTCTCAACAAGTGACTTGGATACCTACAAAAAGCACTTAAGAACTACCGAAGAGAAATTTGAACAACTTTTATAGAAAGTGTCACCTCTTATACAGAAAAAAAACTACTGCATTAAGGCACGCTCTTCCAGCAAGCAGTTTTAAGATTCTTTTTGATCTCTGGGTACACAGTATCAGCTACCTACCTACCTAACAATAATAAAACTAACCTCAAAAACATATATACAACGGTCTTTCAATGCGGCTGAACGGTTGTTTACACGGTCAAGCACTTTTTAGTTAAATTGAATACGTCGCGTTGATCTATCAAAAGAAGAAATGCCTTTCAATATCATTAGACTATTTCACTTCAATGGCATAAATTCAATGATATTGATCTATACAATAGACTAATGAGAACCCGCTTTAACCGATTCGAAACTATATAGAAATGGAAGACGCTGTACTTTTCTGATAATATTCTTTGTCCAGAAGATCGTCTTTACAAATTTTTAACAGTTTTAGAGAAAGTTATTCAAAATTATCAGACACCTTGTATTAATGAGACAGTGATACCACTTCGGATAGGCTACTAATCAAATAGTTACAAAAATAATACCAAAGTTTATAAATTATGTTGCAATCATGAGTAAACAAAGAATATGAGCATAAACGCTAGTAAACAACGACGGACACAACAAACTGGAATCAACTCCGGCATTAAAATAATTCACAAGATATTAGAAGTACTGTTGGAAAGTGGAAGACTATGTGTGACTGATAATTGATACACAAACCTTCAATTAACCCATATACTTCTAGATGAAAAATTACATCTCTTGTGAATTTTGAACAGAAACTGACTAAGAAATCCTAAGCTAAAAAGGGTCAACTGCAATGCAAAACCAAAATGCAATATGTGTCCTAAAATAGCGTGAAAAAAGAGACGTGGTAGTTCTATTTACTTAATATACTAATAAAGTAGTTGAAGTGCAAAGATACAGTAAACAAATTGAACAGCCGAAGGCAATCATTGGCTATAGAAAAGGTAAAATTTCCATTGATATGTCTGACCAAATGATGGAGTTGCAACGTTCCATTCGTTGGTACAAGAAAGTGGTAATCGAAGCTCTCAGGATTTTTGCTCCAGATGCAAGCCAGATAGGATCATGACACTTCCCCCATCATACCTTATAAAGACTGCCAGCCTCATGTATCTGCCAATATACCTGATGGCACTGTGGAAGCCCTGCTTGATACTAAGACCGCGATATCCTAAGTGAGAAGCAAAATAGCCCGGTAATAACTCTCTAGAAATACCGAAAACAATCGCTGGAACAACCACCTTAAACCGAAGGACAAATGCACCAAAGTAACCTGTAATAACAAAAGGGCGTTACAGACTTTATCGTAATCGATGATATTATAGGCATACAACGTCCTGCTCTGTAGTGTATAGTGTATTTGGGTTTGATGCATTTATTACGGCCAAGAAGACTTTACCCAGCTCAATTTCAGGGCAACTCCTGTGATTGTGTTTATCGGGATTGTATTTGGACTGCTGAGAGTAATTTTTTGTCGATCCATAAATCAGATAGTTTGGGGTCAGCAGCCGGCTACTTGCGTTTGATTCAATCATTTTTTAAAAAGAAAGGTGGTGTCATTCAGGGTTGTATTATCGCAATCGCACTATATTTTTAAAAATGTGGAATTATAAAGATTACCTCGCTGGTACTGATCTGGCCGTAATTTAGTCGGGACGTTCATACAAAAAACAAGATTAATGTAAAGGTTTGATATCCTATAAATAAGAACAGTATAGCAAATAATGTAAATTTAATGACATTCACTATATTTAAAGAAATAAAGAAACTTTTAGTACAATTTCTTTGGTACACGGACAAGTAGTGGATATTCGTTTTGTAAGCACTAACAATTTATATACATAATAATTTGTAATATAGAAGTACTTGTTGGTATAGTTAGAGGCGAGTTTATTGATTTTTAATAAATTTAAAATTACACTATATATCACGGGTGATAATCTATATAAGGAATATCCAACGTTCGCATATTTTTATCATTCTAAGGTATCTCCATGATCCCTGCTTCACTGTTTCCTCGTAAGTAGTAAAGAGAGAGTTGTATAAGAATAAAGAATTATTACTATTTTTATTATTAATTTCCTCAAATGTACCCCCTGGAAATTTCTAAAACTCCCCGTTCTATCCGTCCAAGTGTACGTTGTTGCAAACACGGGTTAAATATTAAAAAATGGTAGTTATTTACACCGTTGGAATTTTGATTAGTGTTTAGTGCCTTCCGCCATATTGGAATATTCCTGTGGTAGAAAGTACGTGAGTAACGTAACTTGTTGTGAGCCTGGAAAAACGCCGGGTAAAATTGAAATTTTATAAACTCACAAAGGCCGTAATTTCCTAGTCCGCGCGCTGCATCGAGAACCACGAATTGTAGTTTGAAATTTTCGTTTGATGTTAGTGTACCAATAACAACCGTAAATTTGTATATTAAAGTTTTTTAATAATATTCAATAACGTTAATGAATTTGGTAGAAAAATAATAATAACCAATATAAATTATGAAAAAAAAATCTTTACTACCATAAAAAATTTAAATGAAACATAGATTCAGCATCACCAACCTCTTTTTCTCTATTACTTTAAGATTTTAGTGACCGCTCATGTATATAGTTTTCTTTAAGCTAAATACTAATAATAAAGGTTGTTTATCAAAATCATGAGAAATGAAATAGAATCTTTGAGCAAAGATGACAGCGCACAAGTATCCGAAACAAATGAAATAATTTATGGTAAGGAGATAGAATCCGTAACGTCGGCGTCGGTTTGAATGTAAGGATTAAGGTGGGAAATAATGGGCATTATTGCCCAAAGACGAATGATACAGTTAAGGGAGACTTCCCACGACAGATACTGACTAGCCCAAATAAGAAAATAATTTAATAATAATAAACAACAATAAAAACAATTATAATTATTTATAGATGATTTGATAAAGTTTCATTATATTTTGGAGTTCTAAGTGTTGAAATGGTCAAGACACTTTAACTCTTCTAGGTAATCGTAGCTTGGGTTTGATCCTCATTATGTTTCAATAGATCTCTTGTCAAACGAGTGCTAATTTTTGACATTTCTATAGACTTTGATTTATCTATAGCCCATGACTGCCTTTGGCTTGTTAATTTGTTAATTTGTTTACTGTATCATTGCACTTCAACTACTATATTAGTCTCTTTTTTCACGCCATTTTAGGACACATATTGATTGCTCTTTGGTTTTCCATTGCAGTAACTTTGACCCTTTTTAGCTTAGAATTTATTAGTTAGTTTTTACTCAAAATTCCCAAGATATGTGTTTTTTCATCTAGAAGTATATGGGTTAATTGAAGGTTTGTGTACCAATCATCAGTCACACTTTCCAACAGTACTTCTAATAGGTTTTGAATCATTTTAATGCCGGAGTTTATTCCAGTTTGTTGTGTCCGTCTTTGTTTACTCATGATCGCAACATAATTTATAAACTTTGGAGTCATTTTTGTAACTACTTGATTAGTAGCCTATCCTGAAGTAGTATCATTATCTCATCAATTTCAAGTAATTTTTAAAAGGACTTTGTAAGGATTTTTTAAGGTTTAATATTATTGTGAGTCTTTTTTGATATTTTTTTTTTCAATTCTTTTAATATTAATTCTTTGTGCGACGCTGACCAAACTTCTCACATTCATGTAAATATTATATATGAAGTGAATTTAAAGTGAAAATTTGTTTCCAATGCAGTATTTAATTTGTACGGCAAGTATTGAAAGAGCCGGCCCAATCCTGCTCAAATCCAATACGGTTCTAACCTGGAGAAAACTAACTACTAAAGTGGAAACCGGTATTCAATCAGATCTTTCGTTCGAAGGTTATAGTGTTTATATCTAATTAGACAGACAGACGTACGGACATAATTTTTTTGTAACATCGAGAAAAGTGATAAATAGTAGGGGTAACAAATTTTTTTCTGATAATTTTGAATATCTTTATCTAAAACTGTCTAAAAGAACCCCGCACAAACTTTATAGGAATTGGCTCCCGGTCAAATTGGCTGAAATTTGGATATGTTGTTCGTTTCGGCATCCTGAACAAAACTCTCGATGGGCACAAAGCTTAATTTTGCTTATTTTGGCTCCTACGGAGCTCCAAATCTCTACGGATTAACTAATATTTACTACTTAAAAGGGTAATCTCTTCGAAAGTTTAGTATTTGTTTTTGAGGTTGCTGAGTTCAAAACTAATGTTAAAAAGACGATATTGACAGTTGAAAGCTATCAACTAACTGTCAAACAACATGTGATCATCAAAATCGATGTTGATAGTTTACAGCTGTCAGATAACTGTCAAACAACAAGCAATAATCAAAATTGATAAAATCCACATGTAAATATATGTTTTTGAGGTTGAGGAGTTCAAAACTGATATTAAAAAATCGATATGGATAAGGTTGCCAAATCCTAATCTGATGCCAAAAAGACGATATTGACAGTTCAATAGTATCGTTAATTAAATATTTGACTGTTCATGATAATGTGTCTAGATAGATTATTTCTTGTTGTTTGACAGTTAATTGACAGCTGTCAACTGTCAAGATCGTCTTTTTGACATCAGCTTTGAACTCATCAACCTCAAAAACACGTAGATTTTATCAATTTTGATTATTGCTGGTTGTTTGACAGCTAGTTAACAGCTGCCAACTGTCAATATTATTATATTTGTATTGTATTTGAATGCAGAGACCTCGAAAACATAAGAGGGCACTTTTATTAACGCAGCTAATACTAAACTTTCGAAAAGATTACCCTTTTAAGTAGTAAATAATGGTGAATCCGTGGAGATTTGGAGCTAAGTAAGAGACAAAATAAGCAAAATTGAGCTTTGTGCCCATTGAGACTTTTTGTTCAGGATGCCGAAACGAACAACATATCCAAATTTCAGCCAATTTGACCGGGAGCCAATTCCCATAAGGTTTGTGCGGGGTTCTTTGTAAACACGTTGTTATGGACAGAGAATTTTATCAGAAAAGTGCAGCGTCTTCTATATAATTTCGAATCGGTTAAGGCAGTTTCTCATTAGTTGATTATGTAGATCAATATCATTGAATTTGTGCCATTGAAGTGTAAAAGGCTAATCAGTTCAACGATATTGCTCAATAATTTTGCTATTAAACAAAAGTGAAACGCATTTCTTCTTTTGATAGATCTACGGGACCTATTCAATTTAACTGAAAAGTGCTTGACCGTGTGAACAATCGTTCAACCGCTTTGAAAGACCATAGTGTGTGTGCACCCAGAGATGGAAAAGAATCTTAAAACTGCTTTCTGGATGAGCCTGCCCTAATACAGTAGTTTTTTCTGTATAAAGGGTGACAATTTCTGTAAAAGTTCTTCAAATTTCTCTTCGGTCATTATTAAGTGGTTTTTATAGGCGTCCAAGTCACCTGTTGTCAACTATACTAACAGCTTTACTAATGTACCTTCATATCTACTTTTTAAGATCTATATTCTAACCCTCCAATAAACAAGGTTTTCTTTTGTTTTCTGTTCTTGATTGCGTTTATTAAGTGTTCACACATAATACGAACCCCTGCACGCACAATTTTCTGCTTGGCAGCCATTTTTAAAACGGTATACATTCTGGACTGAATATTCAATATTCTTAAATCATGTGAACAAATTTTCCATAGATTCATTGATATTTATCAATAATATCGACTAATGAGAACCCACCCTTACGACTCTTTATATTTCTTGCTATATTATTTGAGAAGAACCATTTTGAAGACCAATAATCTCGAAGGCAAATCCTAATAGCTCAAAAAAATTATTTCTTGTCTATTCGCTGGTTCCCGATGATATACAATTGTTTTCTGTTACAAATTGGGTTGCATAATGATTGGTTTGTTCTATAATCATGTCAATAATATCAAAGTCCACAAAAGATAGAAAGAATTGAAGTGGGTTTTCACCTTTCAACGAACAATGCTTTCTGGTTATATACTCACAAACGTTTCATCAAATACTATAATAAACCCTCAGCTAGTCTCTAAATAGATTCCTTTCAATTATACATATTTCACTTCCTGTTCCTTTATCATTGGACCAGTCATTATGGTTTTCTGTTAGTTGATCTGTGTTTTTTATTCCTCTGTTGTTTTTATTTTTAACGTTCTACTGCCAATTTTTCATGTTTACTGGTTATATCTATTGCTACCAAGTTATTATCGGTACAATTGACTTCATCAGATTGGAATACGACAATTTTATACATACCATTTTTTGACTTACAAAAGAAAGGACGGTCCTGGAAAAAATCAGAAAAACTAGCGGAACTTGTTTCTAAGTTATCGGTACTTCCTCCTGGGATGTAAACAGAACCATCTAAACCACAACGAATTCCGACTATGAATCATAAAACACAACATAAAATATAGTCACAAAGTAAAACTTACCATTATAATACCGTTGTTGTTTAGCTAATTTAGCCATACGTTTACCACGCTTGCTTAGTTTTTACAGTTTGTAAATAATAAATATTCGTACAATACAAACATTAAGGTCAGACTGGTGAATATGCGCTAAAAGCTAATAAACAAATATAGCTCACTCACATGTCTTCTGTGTGGGCTCTACAAATATGTGACTTACCACGCAAAAGCATACACTGGAGACCGCTTTAATTTAGGCTGGGCCACGACCATCACCGTTGTCTGTTGCTTCTTTGTTAAAATATCATAAAAATGATTAAATAGTGTATGTAACACCTTAAAATATGTAAAACTTTAATATCTTGACTTAATTTAGTCTTGGTGATGAACCATGCAGTCTCGATAGGGATTCTATAGTATTAGAGCATTGTTAGGCCTATTGAGATTCTATTGGGATACACTTCGTTTTTGATGATAAGAAAACAGGTAAAAGCCGATAAATAATGAGGACAGAAGGGATTTTGTCTATTGAGTAGTCAAATTTGCTTGGATAGTCTCTGTGGAATAGTCAATTCTGACGGTACTTCGCTGAGTCCTCATTAAAAAAAATGTGACAGAAATTTAATCGACATGAATTATTATTTTCAATACTCCCTCTAAGTTTGATTAAAAAAGTTAAGTGTTTATTAGTTAATCTACCGCTAAAAAAAACAGATGATGTTAGTACATATGTGATATTATTATTCGTTAATAATAGTGCCACCTTCAATGCCAATGCCTTTGTATATGCGGATTTTTTATATAATTGTGAGTTTTATAGAAAATAGGCTTTAAAATTGGCTGGAGGAGTAGCCTAAATTTGGAAATCTACCTCCACCTGTAGGCTTTACCAAAAGGGATTTTTTATTTCAAATGCGGTTTGTCTTTATTCAGTTCTTTATTTTGGATAGTTCAGAAAAACTTTTTAAGAGTGTAAGTAGTTTTATAATATTTCACTTAGTTTTCTGTCACTTCAGATAAATTTTCTGAAGGTTCAAATATTTTTGATTTATTAGTAATTTTTTATCCGTCTCTTTTATTATTTTTGACATTTCAGGGAGAACATTCAAATGTTAGATATGACATTTAGAATAGATTTTTTATTTCAGAATAGTTTTTTCTTCATTCAGTTCTTTATTCTTGACATTTAGGAAAGATTTTTTGACATTTCATGTCGTTATTTTTTTGACATTTTGTAGTGGCCTGCTTGGCTTGGCTTATGCAGCCACAGCTCTAAAGATAATAACTGGATATTAGATTAAATTCTAGAACACTCAATTCAGTAAAAATATCTATTAAGTTTTCCGTAAACTTAACTTTCGAACACAAACATTATATTTAGGTTTAAAGAAAGACTTAGTGAATATGACTGGATTTTTTTAAAGGCAAGTATTCAACTTCTTTTTCAACTAATTATCTCATACCTCATAGCAATATCTTTGATCCTGTTATGGAACACATCTCTTCTGTTTCATAGACTGCTATCTAATATTGCTGCATCAGCATAAGTCAGGATAAGCTCTATATATGTACTTCGATTGTCAATACAGCCACCCCAGTCCCAATCTACATAAGCTTGAATTGACTTTCCAGTTGCTTAGAACTGCAGACTGAACTAATATAGACTAACAAATGCGTTCATGAATCAATCAGTTCTTGATATAGTTAATATTCTACATTTTTCTTTCCACTTTTCGGTTAGGGTCCAAGGACGTACTCATAATTCGAATGTATATTTTTCTTTCTTGTTTATTTCGTTTTACTATAATCTAATCTAGTACTTCACCTAGATCCTCCATTTCCATTTTAAAATCTTGCGTATAAATTTTATTATCAGAAATCATCAGTTGCTTAGCTAATATCATCAAATGGTTTCTTAATTTTCTAGTGAATACCAATGTACATCTTTTAAATGGAACAAAAATCATGGACTTTAATGTTCCATGCTCGTGCTGACTGCTGAAATGCATAAATTATCTTTATTTACTTACCCACCTCTGATTCAATTCCAGCAATAATAAATCATGGGGCTGCTCAGAGTAGAGTTTCTCCTTAAGGTCTATTACTAAAAAAACGGTGGTAACTTTGTTGTGATCTATTTCCAGTTTTTTTCTAAAGTGTAATCTTAAGGTAGTAACTACTGACTTCTAAGTAACTCTCTTTCAACTGTTGCGAATTTGCTGCAAGTATTTCCTTGTAAAGTTACGTCCACTCCTACTTTTATGTTATAGACCCACTTACATTTGACAACATTCTTTTCTTGCAGATACTCAACCAGCTATCACTTTTATATAATAAATTGAGTTCCTTTCCGATGACCCATATGTAATACTTTATTAGATTTTGAACCGATATCTTCAAACTCTTTGACTTAGAACAGTTACTTTCAATAAAAAATAAATACTCTACATCCAGCTATTTTTTTTCTTTACTGGCTACTTGCCCATCTTCAGTTTGCTTCGAAGCTAAACTGATATTTGTTTCTGAATTGAACATATACCAGTAGTGGAACCTCCACTAAAGATAATTCGGTACATCTCTAGCTTTGATTATTTTACGAGGAATCTCTATATACAATGACCCATAACCTTTGGTTTCCTCACAATAACCAACAAACAAGTAACTATAAGATTTTGGATCCTGTTTCTGTCAATAACTGATTTGAAATGTACGCTTAAACATTACTTTCAAATACTCTTAGATGTGATACAGTAACTTTTTTATCAATCCATATTTCTTCAGACACTCCCTCTTTTACTGCCCAATGCCCAACTTAAGTTAAGGTTTTAAATTCACGTTATTTCGGTCTTATCCTTCAGCATGAAACCAATTAAAGTCATTAAAAAAATCAGACAGTATCTTGTTCCTGCCTAGATATGTCTCCATAGGACTTTCTATGTCGGTTTGGACAAGTTTCAAAGGAAATTGTTCACTTGCTGTATGCATCGGATGCAAGGCTCTGCTATTTTATCATCAAAATTGATTCAGTCTACAATCTTCTTAGTATTTTTATTAGTTTTTAAGTTTATGTGATCTAACCTCTCATACCAAAAACTTCAACGGTGAACAGTGATTTTACTGGACTCTCAAATTGACCAGCAATGGACAAATAAATCTTCAGTGTGCCAGCAAATCCTACGGAACTTTTGATGTTATTACTTAACTCATTGTATCCATTTTGGTCACATATAATCTTAGAACCCTGACAGCAATTTCTTAATCTTTGGCACATACATCATATTTAAAATGGTCTTTGACACTTCCTTGTTATTGGTGCATAAATTCAACTTTACATGTTCGACACCATATGAAGATGGTTACTGCTATATAGCTACCACCTGCATCATTAAAATTATACTTCCACTTTTATCTTGAATGAAAAATGCAAAATGGCGCCTGAGGAAATTATTCAATCATATTTTGAGTTTATTGTCTTCATTGTAACAGTTAACAGTGTCTGATTACTTTGTTTCTTAGGATTTTTAAAAAATTTAGGACAATTTCTCTTTTTATGACCATCTTCACCATGTTAGTAATATTTGAAATTTCTGGTTTTGGGAATACTGTTATTGTTAGAAATCTGACATTGCAATATGGCTTCTTTACTAGTATCCACAAATTCTTAAGACTTCTTTTATGCATCTTCTTTAATTAATTTAGTTTTCACCTTTTCTGACGATAACATTCTATTATTAAGAATTAATGCCACAACTAGAGGTTAATCCATTCCTCATCACAAGGCTATAAAATCATCTTCCATGGTTACACCAATATCTATTGGTTTACATACTGTTGACATAATGATATTGACGTATTCTTCCATAACAAATTGATTTAAGCTTGTTTTGGCTAGTATAACCCTAAAATATATATTCATTTCCTGTTGATGGCTTAATAGACTAACTACGAGGACTTTCCTAGCTCTCAAGCTACTTATAAATTCAATAATTAATGTATGTACAACACAATTTAGATTTTCACCAACTAGATTATAATAATAATAATAATTCATTTAGATCAAAAGATATTTATAAAATATTAATGAATTTTAACCGAAATTTTATTGTTAACTGAAAAGCTAGTCCGTATCTGAGCTGCTGGTGCGATCTTAGAGACTGGTAGATCTTAATAAAGTCTGTTTGCTCAGGCCGGAGGCTTATGTTCTGTAATAAGCTGTTCCATTGTAATGTTAACTAGACACCACTGGAAATTTAGTGTTTATACTAGAATCAGTGATTGATTAGTAGACAATCGATTTGGGGATTAGCAATTGTCTTGTAGGTTCATTCCTTATTGATAGTGTGTTACATTGTTAGTAAGGATTTGGAAGCGGTGTTGAAGGATTATTATTATAGGTATAAGTTGGTGGTGTTACTGAAATTTATATTTAAGCATATTTGATTAAATTATAATTGTCCAGCAAACAATAAAATCCAGCATGTACTTGGAACAAAACAATAAATTACAAATTGTTAGCATAATAATAGACCATTGTTACACGATCAGAAAAACACATTGTTTGGGTATATAACATCCGAACATAATTATTTGGTAGCAGGTAACATGGAGAGAAACACGATCGAGTCAAATCAGGAATATTAATAGAACCGAAAAGGTTGGAGACCATGAGGGAATTTGTGACCAGAAGCGTAACAAATAACAGAAAATTGGGGAAAAATAAAACACTTGTACTATTTTTTTGACAATTGAAGTAGTTTATTAAAAAAGTATTTACTTTTAGAATTTTCCAAAAAGAAACTCTTATAAAACGGTTTTGTCCGCCCGTCTGTCTGTTAGCCCGATTCAACTCGAGAACGGTGAGAGATAGAGACAAACGGACAATGGCAATCGATTTACCATCATTAAAAACCAAAAAAATGATATTAATCTTTGACTTACTTTTACTTTCCCGCTACTTATACCATATATACTGTAGTACATACCTATATAGAAATTTATTTTCGTAAACGAAATTACGGCAAAAATATTTTTTTATTTTGTTATACGTTTTATCTCTATTAAATTCATTATGTTTAAAATTTCAGGTAAAATTTTATACTTTATAAATTTTTTTAAGTAGCACTTCTACAATTTTATTTAGTTATTTGCCATTTTAAAGGCGATTTACTCTATTTGGTTCAAGTTTCAAAAAATCGCCAATAAGTTATTTTACTCCGACTTGTGACCGATAAAAAAGATATTTGAAATTATCAATAAGTATTATTGATTTGGATTAAAGGTCATGTAGGCATTAATAAAAATGAACGCATTGACGAATTAGCTAAACAAGCTACTAAAAGTGGAAGTTCAGTTAATTAACATATTTTCTTGCAATGACGTGATTTCAGAAACGGCAAACAAATCTAGAAAGGAATGGCAAAAGCTGTGAGAAAACTTTGTTTACAAGTGAATAAATACTTTTGCTTCATTGCATAGTACTGTGCATAGGACCATACCACATAGTCAGGAATCGTTTGTCAGTAGATTTTACTCAACTAGCCTAACGCGCAACGGCCTTAACCCTAGAAATTTCGCTGCCAACCTATATAAAATGGGGTTGCGAGAAGATCCGTACTGTGATTTCAACTGCAGGCGACTATGAAACTTATATACCCTTCATCCATCCATCCTTCTCGATGAGCCAAAGTGTGTGGGATATTGCACCTAATCAGTACTTGATCCCCTGCAACTATTTCCACCACCACCGCTTTATATCCCCAATATGCACGCGATAGAGATCATATTGGGAGAAGACTTTAAGAACTAAGTTCCCGTTCCTTATAGTCACCTTTTACCTATTTTTTGGCCGTCTACCACCTTAAAGGGCATTGCTAGATTAGTGGCCAGTTTTCTTCAAAGTACGAAGCCTCTATCCCTAGTTTTCTGGTTTTTTTTTGGTCCTGTCTCGAAAGGATGGTTTGTCAGTATGTCGTGTGTAGTCTTCGCTGTATAATTTACCTTAAACTAAAGCAGATTATCAGAACTAATAAGTACATTTGGGTGAATTCTACTACATGTCGATTTATGAAAGAGATCATTTTTTTGGTGGACTAAGTCTTTTTTTTTGGTGGACTAGGATCGTTTTGGTTTTTTTGTTGCATAATGGTCTATTTTGTGAGTTTTTCCTAAAACAAAAAAAATACAGATAAATCGATTTTTCCTATTTTTTTGTCGCTAGATGTCAATAATACCAAGTTATTGCGCTCTTACGAGTTGTGTCTTTGGACATGCTTGTTTGCCATGATTGTCAGCTTCGAAGTAAATTAGTTCCGTAAGTTGTTGGTTAGGGTGTCTGTGCAAATCGCCAAGTCATTCAAGATGTCTAAAATCCTGGCGGACTTTAGATCCATGAATATCTAACGATTGGTCACATACCAAGATAGGTTTCTAACTCCATGAAACATATATTTTGTTTACTTTGGACAAGTTGTCGATTTGTCGTGCACGTTTGTTCCCACGTCACGCTAGGAATGCGTATGTAACAAGTGGAACAATAATTGCATTTATGAGTCTTAATTTACTTTTTATTAATAATTTACTCCCCGGCGTATAAGACGTTGGAGGTGAGCTCTCACTTGCTTGGATTTATTGACAATTGTCTTCGTATTTTCGGCGAACATTAGACCTTTATGGAGAGTAACCCCCAGATATTTTACTCTATCCTGCCATTCATCTAGGTGATCTTGAAGGTATTTTTTAACTAGGTGAGGCCTAAGGTTGCATGCCGCGACAGTGGTGTCGTTTTTATATAAGCTAAGCATTTTGTGTAGGGATCGAGAAATGTCTGAGGCATAGTATATAGTTGGGGCGATTTGACTGCTCATTGGAGTCCTCCTGGTTCAAGTGCTCCGTCCTGATAGGACCTGTCCCATTTTGATTCTAAAGTGATCTGTCAGACAGGAATGAGTGGATAATTAGTATTATAGGTTTTGTGTTGAAGATGAGGCCCTAATGCCAAACTATGTCGAATACCTTGCTGACATCCAGATACACAGCTTCTGTTAGCTGTCTGATATTCTAAACCTGGCGTATGTGTTCAACCAGCCAGTCTTAGGATCTATGTCTCAGTCGAATGTTCAGCACCAACGCCGAATTGCTCATCTGGGGTGACATTTATGATATTTAGTACTTCTGTCTAAGCGATTATACTCATAACAGACAGTAGACTTGTTGGTCTGTAATTTTATGGAAAACTGTGATCTTTTACAGGTTTAGTCACAAAAGTGACATCAGCTTTTTTCCATCTCTCTGGGAAATATTTAAATCTTAATATTGCTTTGATTATTGTTGTTAAGTGCACTTGTTCTATCACTGTTCTATTTGATGAATGTTTGCATTCTAGTTTTTTGTTCGATGAAATGAATTTGATTATATTCCTGACTTCTGGTGAAATATAGAATATGACCTCATCTGAATTTATCAGGGTATTTATGTAGTTTTGAATAGCTTCCTACAAAGTCGTCGTCTTCTTCCTCATGCTCGTTAAGTAGGCTTTCTGTTTCCATGGTATATTTGGTACTGGTTTCCTGTCCTGCCTTAGAATTCTTGAGAGATTCCATAAGGCCGCTTCCTGTGGATTAAGCCCATTAATCAATCGTTCCCAAGTTCTCTTATCAACGATATCTCGTATTTGTTTGGCTTTTCTTTGGACTCCTCCCTATTTTGAATTAGGGTCATCAGATCCTCGTTGATATCCCAGTAAATGCCTCGTCGCTTTTTGTACTAAGTTTAGGAGATGTGCGCTATAATTATTGTCGTCGTGCTTTCAAACCTTTCAATTTCTGAATCAAGTTCCTCTATACCTTCTATACGTGGAGGTGGACCTACTTCGTTTCCCATAGCCCACCTATAGGCAAACTAGTTGATAGTTTTATATGTGTATGTGTGGAAAACTTGAGTTATCTTCACCTACCTCTAGTAAGACACGCCATATGTGCCTATCCTGATTCATGAAGGGTAGAAATTTCGTAAGGAAAATCAGAATTCTTCATCAACGCCAACCATAATATAACTTTACCTATAAATTTCATATCCCTATCCCATCCACTCTCCACCACCACCACAGGTACCAACTTTTTTTTAATAGACATATTTTTACCATTTCAAGTCATTTTTGTGTATCAAGTAAATGATGTTTTGAACATAATGGTAGACAAGTTTTTTAACTTTTGTAGTTTTTGACAATTGAGATAGTCTTTTTGAATTTATACTCATTGTTCTTATATTTTTGATAATTACGATGGATTTCCTATAGTAGATAGATTTTTGACATTTCAGTTAGTTTTCTTGTACATCATGAAATTATTTTTATTTTATTACATGTTTATTTAAACATAAATATGAAACATATTAAAATTGAAATCTAATTATGTATTTATGTAACAACATAACATTTATTTCACTATTAATCTCTAAATTTTTTGTAAGGTACATAAAAAACTGCTGTTCGTTCTCCTTGTAGACGGTAAAAAAATTCAAAGCAACTTTCTGAGGAATTTTCTATAGATAACTGTTTGATTTATTGCAAGAGTCACAATGCCAAACGTCTATCTTCCACGAATTCGTACGCATTTGATAACATCATTTTTTTCTCTCCCTATCCCCCAATTTCGTTCTTTAAATTTTTTTTCGTATATTCCCTGTAGGATACAGGAATAAATGGCGTATGCAAGAATTTTTATATTACTAAAAACAAGTTAAATACAAAATTGAATTGTACGGATTGTCCCAAAATGGGAATAGAAAATGTTAAAATTATTAAAAAAAAAGTACTACATTTCAGTGTCTAAAACCATTCCTGAAACGTCAAAAATTATTAAAAAAATAACCCTGAAACATTCAAAAACTACTTAAAATATAAAAAATACCAAGTGACTAAAAAAAAAGTAAAATACAAAGTATGTAAATTGATATATGCACAAAATTAAAAAAAAAACTTTTAATCAAGATAATCCAATGCCGTGCCCGATTGTTTATTATTAAAGTATAACAAATTAACCTTTTAAACTTCACAATCAAATCAAACGTTTCTCGTTTAAACCGCGCGTCTTCCCTCCTTGTCCTTTGATCTATTACACAAGGACCCGAAATAAATTAGATCTGGAGCACAAATAACCTATTTCGCTGGCAGGTATCCAATCAATTTAATTTGGAAATAATCTGGAATACGGGGATCTCGTACAGTTACTACCTGACGACCTGCGCTTTCCCCTTACCGCTGAACCAATGTTATCAGCTTTGTAAACAAACTGGCTAATTGAATATGGGCAAAATGTCCAGTATATACAAGCTCATTTGAATTCATTGGCGTACGCTTGACTTTTATATGTATAGTTAAATAAGTGACTAAAAGTTTAATAATTTTAGTTAAGTTACATTAGGTTTACAATAAACGAAACATCAAAAAAAAATTAAAGATCTGACCTTAAATGTAAAAAATCTGCTTAAAAAGTTAAAAAAAGTAACCAAAATATTACGAAAATAGCAGAAATTAAAGAAATTACATAAAACCTATGTGAAATTTCAGAAAAACTTCCGGAAATGTCAATGTAAAGACCGCCCTTCTGGTGGCTAAGGGTCTTGTCGATGACATACGACCCCTGGAGTATTTTTCTCCAGTGATGCTGCCCGTGCAAGTGGCCTTCATACTATAAATGGAAGATGGCCCCCAAGGCAATCCGAAATCTGGACAAAGGCGCCAAAATACCGCTTGGCGACCCAAAGAGCATTACACCGCAGATGCTTGTCTGTGTAGTGCGTCTAAGAGATCATCATGATGTCTAAGTTCTTGCTAGAGATCAATGGCATTCCAGAGAGCTATTTTCTATTTTTCATTTTCTTTCATTAAATTAATTTGCTTACTACGGTGGTAAGTAAGATTAACACTGTGGATATTTGTTCCATTTCTTTGAGTTTGCTCATATTGGTGAGATGTTGATTGTTATGGAACAGTTCTATAATTAGAGGGATAATCACCGCTACAATTGACACATTTTACTTTGTCAATCACGTGCTTTGCGTGTGTAATCTTTTGTTTCATTTTACGCACCTGAATGTTTTTCGACAATAACTCTTAGTATGCCTTTAAGCTTGGCGGCTGGCGCATTTTGGGACTATTCTTTTACTTTGCGGTGGGTCGAATTTTATGATACTATTTCCCAGTTTATTGTGTACACTTGCTTGTTATTTTCATTAGGTGTAATGTCAATATAAAACATGGATAATGGCTTTTTGGTGGTACGATATTTTATGTTATTTATATGTACTACTTTGTATCCCTATTCTGCAAGGCCTACTTTAATATCATTGGTACCTGTACCGTGATATAGTTCTATTACAACAAATCTGAAAGTTGTTGCGCTTTTTGACTTAAATGTGTGGTATTCCGTTTTACTGTGTCGATTTCCTTCATCACTGTTTTAAAATGTTCTTCTTCGTACTTTTTAACCTTTGACATTTGATGTTTGACTCTTTGACCTTTGATCGGCCTGGATTATATTATCATTGGATAGATAGTCTTATTTCCAATAAATTTGATCTGTTGGACTTGAATATAGCAACAAAGAAAAAAGATAAAAACAAACTCACTCCTATATTTAGAGGTTGTTTTATATTTCCCCACCCCCTATATTACGAAAACTCAGTTTAAGATTCATGACATGTCCCTAAAAATTTCAGGAATTAAGAAGAGGATTTACCTTGCGACAAAATAATATCTGAAAGGGTTTCTTGTCAGCAAAAATCAGTGGTGGTGGGGGTGTCATATTTTGTCGGTACTTATTTTGGGGATAGAAGTTTAAGTTGGACTATTTCTGACACATTTTGTTATTAGTCTGATCTTTCATAGAGATAAGTGTGGTGATATAAATGCGATACAATTAAGTAAACAAATATTGTTTATTGAACGACTGTTCCTTAATATTAGGTGGCGTATTTGGAAATTCAAAATCACTTGAATCGCTTTCCATTTTTGAAAAATGCAATTGAGGTTAATAAACGTAGCGACTTTGCACTATAAAAGTCAATCGTAATGTTTACTATCAGTGAGCAACGGCATACTATGATTTTCTTAGTTTAGGTCAAAAAACGTATCTAAGAATCCTGACCTTGAAATTTGTATTTAAATATCTAACGTTGAAGTAACATTCATGTTTAATTTTTACCAAAATACACGGAATACAAGATACAAGATGTTCCAGAAATTACGGAAATAATTTGAATATAATAGATTCACAAATTTCATCATTTAAAACATACTTAAAATGAGAGGGAGGGAAAGTACTTTCCTCGATATTGAGGATAGTATGACTTTCCTCCCTAATGTGAGGGAGGAAAGTGTGTACTTTCTATAGGAGTAGGAGGAAAAATTATTTATTAAATCAACGGATTTAATTACAAAATAATTTTGCTCTACAATTTTTTTTAATATATCTATGCTCTCTTACCTATGTCAATAAAAATACCTTCTAGACCGAAAACTGGTAATTATATTAGAGAATTTGAATTTGCAATTGACTTTGCCAGTACAAAACTATGAGGATTTCGGATTTTCACTATTACCTACGTAAAAATTTTTTAAACTGTTTCATGTAAAAAAATTAGTGATCGTGTGAGATGAGGTCATTCTGAGATGCGGTCAGTGGGTGATGCGGTCAGGATCACCAGATGGGATTATTGAATCGTGGAAATTAAGTATTCCTATGCATCTAAAAATATGTTTATAGAAGAAGCAATACAAACAAGGAAAATAATTTTTTGGAAAAAGGACAGTGCCATTAAAAAATTGCATAATTGATATTACAAAATTTAAGGCCAATTGCATGTAGCAAATTGTGACTATTGCTATTTGTGTGTATGGACCGAGATAGATTTGATGATTGAAAAAATTGCCAAAGACAATAGCTTCTGGAAAGAGAAAATAGAAAACCAAATTAAACATTTTTATTTATAATTCTTACTTCCAGAAATCGTTGACAGTAAAATTAGTCGAGGCATGCAAGTTAGAGACAAATTTTAATATTTGTACAATTGTTAATATGTAATTGTAAATGTGAATTAAAAATATTGTAAATTCTAAATGTTGTAAATTGTAAATATTTTAAATTGTCAATGTTGTAATTTAATATTTGTACAATTGTTAATATGTAATTGTAAATGTGAATTATAAATATTGTAAATTGTAAATGCTGTAAATTGTAAATGTTGTAAATTGTAAATGTTGTAAATTGATAACGTTGTAAATTGTAAATTGTTGACGTTGTAAATTGCAATTTTAAATGTTGTGTAATATATTTATAGTAAATATCCTTTGTTTGGCTTTTGTTCAAGAGAACTCTGTATCGACATTTAAAAAAAATAAAATAACATCTTCTTTTACTTAAGAAAAAAGTTATTGTTATGTACATCATTTTAAAGGTAACCGAATACAATTGGTATAAAACTATTAAACCGTTTAAAAGATACCGGTGTGGCTCATGACCCATTTAGACGCGATATATGGTATGTTTAGCGGGAAAGTAAAATTATGTCTGGGTTGGCAAATATATATAATGTACTTTTTTGAGTAACTTTTCCATTTTTACTTTTAACAAACACTAGATATTTATTATTTTATGTATAAAAACAAAGTTAAAGAGTTAAAAGTTAATTATAATAATATTTACTTAATAGAAAATTAAATAATAATATTATATTGACCACACCCGATTTTTCTAATAAACGAAATAGGTTATTTCTTGAACAATGCTTAATGAACATAAATGTGAAAAAATCCCTTTATCGGAATCAATAAAAAGAAATTTGCGATCATCTAAAGTTAAATAACAATATTTAAAAACTAGATATGTTTGGTATATTTTCCATAAGGCGACTCCTACCGTAATGTGAATTCTTATTATTAAAAGTTGATCTTTATATTTGATTTTATTAAAAATCTATTTTCAGAAACAAATTCTGAATGAGAATAACTAAAGGTTGATGGTGCTACATTTTTATTTTTCCATCTGTTTTTTGAGTAAAAATTTTAAATTGAACATGGTTAAAAAAAAGCAAGTTAAAAAGTTACAGATTTAATCCTTTTTACATAAGTTAATCCCGAACTGGTGTAGCCCATTTCGGCACAAAGTAAGATAACTAACATAATGGCCTCCATATAAATAAATAAAGATAGGTTCAATGTGTGATATCAATTCATTTTTTAGTTTGCTAAGTTTGGAACTGATAAATTATTGCAGGTTTGCGAGGAACAACACTATTACTAATATGTATGGATTTTTATAAAAATAACTGTAAACCAAAATTTGGAACATAAATTTCCCAAAAATTTTGTCTTTACTTTTTATCGGAATTTGTTATAGTTTCGCCACTAGTTTTTCTTATAATTTTGAAATAATTTTTTTCTTATTGATTTATTTTTTTTTAATAAATTTTTTTGTTAAAAATTAAAAAAAAAATTGTTAAATTTGTAACAAAAAACTTTATAATTGTGATTTTTTTCAAAATTTTATTACAAAAATTGTGGAATTTTTAAAAGTGGCTCAAAAAAAATTCAAACGATTTTAAACTAAATTGACCTTTTCCATGTATATTAAAATATTTTTAAATGAATATTATTTCATTGATTCAATATCATTCCTAATCAAATCACTTATATAAAAATAATCTAACAGAAATAACGTTACTTTTTGAAAATTCATTGGCATAAAAATGGACTGATGAATTTTCGTTTTTTGTAATTATGGACAATAAAAGTGAAAATATTATGACCTGCTTAATGAACCGTAGATAACCAAAGAAACAGAATCTTGGTATATGATGCAAAACAGTATTTTAAATTATATTGCTTCTGCACGACTACACAGATTTTAACGAGCATTAATAATTGAAATTATGGCTTAAAATCTTCTAAAAATTATCATTCATATTTAGTTTATTGTATAAATTTGTATATTAGTATGCCTATTTTTATAAATAAATGTTTTATTTATTTCATTTATATTAAACCCAAAACTCTCATACAAATGTAAGTGATAAATCTAGTCGATACAATTCGACCAACTTTTATAGCTAACCTGGTAGAGACCGAGAAACGTGGTCAAAAGGAATCGGCCACGCCCCGAATCATAAAATCTGCTTCCTCCGACCCCACTGATACCCTTCAGGTGTATCTGTTCGTCAAGTAAATCATGCTTTTAAGTATTTTTTTTTAAGTGACATATCGTCATTTACTGCAGTACTTGATAAATAATAACTAAAATTATTAACCACTAACTGTGCTCGAGTAGATATAGAACGTTTATTAATTTTAAAGATTCTGTAAGTAATGACATGATTTTTAGATTGTAATAATTGTATAAGAAATTAACTTGTAAAGTTTATTCTAAACGTCATTGCCTTTAACTTAATGGATCTTTAAAGCTAATGAATGTTCTATCTGCTGACAGTGTAACTTACATATAATTTGTAACATGTAAAAATGAGTTTCCTTTTAATAAAGTCAAAGAGAGGAATAATTCAGCGTTAACCTAGTTATCACTAGTGCTCCGACGAACTCAAGAAGCGAATAGATAATAACATTTTGAAGACTACAAACTTTTACGGTATAAGCATAATTAGTTTTTAAATTAAAATTAGATTAGTTAAAAGAGAATTTTGTCGCTAACCAGATGGTATTTGAAATTAAGTTTAAAACAAAAAAATGATTTATCAGTGGTCGGATGCATATTAATGAACATAAGATTTTTGCAATTTTTGAAACCTTTATACAGTGTGTCAAGATAGGCTCATATGTTATCTTTCCTGGAATGCTTTTTCGAAAGGCGCTCCATTAGTATTAATTAAATAACAGAAAGCTGCGGTTTTCACCAATAGATTATTTATTATTTTCTTGAAAGCGCGTATTTAGCACTTTTTTTTAAATAATTTGTTGTAAAAGATTACGACTATCAACTTTTTTTGTAGATAAATTTGAAAAAAGTAGCACAGACACACTTTTTTAATAAATATTGTAAATAGCATAAAAAAGGCCGCATGTTATTAGTTATAACATACATAGACAAATACAAAAATTCTGACATCGATAACACACCTTCTTCGTTCGCCAACCACATCTTTTCTAGTCAACATGACTTTTCTATTTCTGATTCTGAACTACTGCATGATTGTCCCAAAGGCAACAGTTAAACCTTCTTGAAATGTTTGAAATTAACTCTTGCCTATATAATGACACCGTATTGTGCCTTAACGACCAGGTTAGACCTAAAGATAATCACATTTTTTATCAGATGTTTTCAGAGAGTTGATCTAAAATATTTTCAATATTTCTAATTTCTACCTACCGTTGAAGCCAGATTTCAATCTTATTGCTTGCTTTGGACCCCATGTTTGCTATTATTTTCATTATTTATTTATCATTCAATATTATTGATTGACTATCCCATGTCTTGCCATTTGTCATTGTCATCAACTTCATTAGTAATTTGTCACTTTCTTCTTTTCACAATTGACATCTTTTTTCAGCCTTACTTTCGATACCTTCCTATGCCCCTCTTTTTTACCTCTTAGTTCGTTGCTTGCTTTTGCACCTAATCTCATTATTTGTTAATATTTTATTCATGTTTTGTTATTAATATTGTATTTAGATATTACTAAGATTAAGTACTTAATACCCTTCAGGTTTTACAATGTATACTTGTTACATGTGTTCATGGGTCAACTGTCACTTGTCAAATCCCAATAATTTAGTTACTCCATTTTGTACTGTGTACACAGCATATGGTGAACGGTTTCGTTTAACTAATTTAAATTGAACGTCGTGTCGTTGAGCCTCTTGCAGGCGATGATTCTTCTCCAGCTGTTCCACTACCTTTATTTGCTTGGTAGGCCACCCTTGTGGTTGCTTATCACTATTCAGGCTTTTCTGTTACCGGCCCGATTTAGAGCTCGTCAATATTACCCTTTTATCGGCCAATTACTTGGCAAAATTTATCCGATTGTACTCAACAATCAGTTGAAATGTCCAACCCAAGTTATATTTCATACTAAATTTAAATTTAACTCTTTTATTCTTATGTTGGAGAACTCCTTTCTCCCCTTTCTAAGACTTCACATGCTATCCGATAGCGGACAGTATGTCGTCCACTTACTTCATTGAGTTTTTAATTAATTAAACACCGTACCACAATTTTAATTCGTTTATTACTTTCTTATAAACAATACAATTTGCGTTATGTTTATAAATATTAAATTATAATTTAATATAATTTAACACATTAATTTTCCCTACTTTGCCCATGAATACATTGGTAAGTTTAAAATTAAAATATAATTTTGTCTTCATGTTTACTGACGGTAGTCTAATTAGTCCTGATGATGGAGTTTTTTCGCCAAAACCAGTCGAATCTTCAATTCTTAATTATATTAATAAATACTTGTGGTACTTTGAGGTCGAGTTTTATTACCTCATCGGTTGACCACATTAGAAAAATGGATAACCTTTTGGACTTTGAATAATTATATATTGTGGCGCTTTACCCTGTTCTATACAGAAAAATTGTACTAGAGGGTAGGATTACTTAACATTAACTGGAAAATACTGAAAAAAACAATTTTTACACCCAATTTATTAGAAGCACATTTTCCTTGAGTTATTCTCTAAACGGCAACCAGCAAGTCATGTCTTAATGAAAAAATTGCAAAATCTAGAGCTCACTTTATGTAAATTTAACGGAAGTCACCTTATTGAGTTTTAGATTTTCTGGACACCCTGTATATACTGATCATTAAATTATAACAAAATGTGGGTGTTAAAATGTATATAATAGCGTAAGGATATTAATAATTCGGTTGTTTAGTTTTAGCATTTCTGGTTAGGTTTTAATTAATTCTCAAATTATGTGTTAAACATTTTGTTTATTTCTGACAATAATAGTTATTTACGTAACAAATTACGAAAGTGACATTTAAAAGGACAAATACAAAGGCGAGTCCTGGAAGTTACGTAAAATCACTTTCGGATCATGTTCTGCGCCCGCTTATTAAACTTAAAAAAAATATTGGTAGTATACAATTTTTTGACAAGTGTTGTTAAAATATAAATTAAGTCTCTGTTCTACGAAAATTTGTGTAAACTTTTATTTTCACTTTAATAAATCATAACGTATGTTCGACTCTCATGACGCGCCTGCAGAAAATTGGTATCGACAGGCAGCGCGACGAAAACGCCATCTGATGGTTACATAAAATCATGCTCGACAATTGAGAGAAGTATGTAAGTTGGATATTAAAAATAAAAATTCGTTATAAAAAAATTTCATTGGAATTTATAAGCATATACATAAAAAATGTGATTATATTTTTGAAAGAAAAAATTCAGTAAAAAGTGTGATGAACAAATAAAAAGTGTTGTGATGAACAAAGTCAGTATAAAACATGTATAAATAAATATCAAAAACTGTGATTCTTAGGTTAGGTTAATCAGTGACATCCAAACAAATAATACATGACAGCTAGAATAATAAAAATTTATGAATATCTGCCAGATTTTCAGTCACAAAAATTTATCATACTTTTTTTTAAAATAATTTTTAGGCGATGATGAATGTAATTATTCAATCAAACCGGATTTGAGTCTATTCAATCAAACGAGATTTGAGTCAATTACTCATCAAATATTATTTCAACCCCAAATGATGGACAAAGGGAAGCAACTTGTCGCAGCTGGTCACTTTAGAGAAGTGAAAGAATTGAGACATAGTGGCAAAAGTTATTTAATCACATCGAATAATTGTAGAATAAAAGACACATTTGTCTAAGAAAGCATGTTACAGAAGTGGGTTATACATTACTTACTTTTTTCTCCTAACTGCATTTATCCATTTCTTTATTTTCTCTAATTACCAACTAGCTCTTGAAAATGTGTAAAATTTGCACTTGCTATTTCTCCCTGTAATTTTGCAATTAACAACACTACAACTATTTTCAACCATTTTTATATTTAATTTTGACGTGTTTATTTAGAGTAATTTTCATGAAATTTTGACCACCATGCACTCTGCATGCAGCGAATATTATATTAATAGGAGTAGAAGGCGCTTTATAGACATAATGAGGCTGAGATACAGAGGCATTTAATTGATGTAACGAACTTCGATCGTTACGGGTAACTATGGCGCATTGGTTCAGGTATCGGATTGCCTCGGGCACCACCTTCCGCTTATAGGGTGAAGGCCGCACGGGCAGCGTCAGTAGAGAAGAAATACTTTAGGGGTCGTTATAGAATCGACCAAAATCACTAGCGGCCAGAAGGGCGGGCTTTACTTGCCCCACTGGGTTGAGTACCTGGATATTTGCTGCGTGGGTAAAGGACAAACAAAAATAAAATTCCAATAAATATTTATAAGACGATCCGGCGACGAAAGACGGGTGTGTAATACGGTTCTTTAATCTTTGATATGTAGGAGGGTACTGGCATATCTTCTAGTCTGGCTTGGTCGGATTGATCGTTCTGGTACGATACAGGATACAACGGAACTTGGCTTCAGCTTAACTTGACCTATTTGTAAAGGTCACTGACTGGTTCTCAGGTCGAAATCGGACTGGATTGGAACTCCAACAAGAAATTTAAAACGAAAACTGGCTTTGATTTGTCATCACAACATTCAGTAGTTATGATAGCAGTTCAGTCAAAAATTTTAAACAAAGAAAGACAACCTCTCTTGCATAACAATAAAAGAGACTATGATGTATTTATAAAGAAGACAGATTCTATAATTTCGCTAGATCGACCACTTACGACCAAAGAGGACATAGAACCAATGGTAGAATATTTAACAACGAATATACAAGAAGTTGCATGGGTTGCTACTTCTATCTTCGAAAGGCCTATGAGAAAAACTGATAAATCACCCGTGGTCAGTGAAAAAATTGCAGAAAAAGACACCTGTGGAAACCATGGCAGCAAGCCAGAATTGAGGAAAACAAAAGGAGGCTAATGCCCGTATTTATAAACGGTACTCAAACTCGTACTCAAGGCGTACTCAACGAAGCACAAGTCAAGTCTCAAGTTCGCTTTGACTTAAACCAATCTCCGGCAGTGCTCGGCAGAGCAAGTTTATTTCAGTTGAACAACAATAGTTTTCGTTTTCCACCAGTGGCATCACTGAATTTATTAGCGCCCGATATTGATCCTAACCCCATATTTTTGATTTAGCGGGGTTCTTTTAATTTTTCAGTGTCAGATTTGGTGAATATCAAAGTAATTACATCTACTAAATAATTCTAATTACTCTAATAATTTTTGTTTTCTTACAAGATATTTATTGGTTTTTAGAATGAATAAGTCAGCAGTTTATACTGTGAAAGAGAAAACGCTTCTAGCTCACCCCGTGAAGGAAAATGAAGTAGTTGAAAACAAAAAAACGGATGCTACTTCAGTAGAACAAAAAAAAAACTAATGCTAATAGCTAATGTTAATAGCTAATGCTCTTAATTCCCAGCCTGAAGTAAGTAGCCCCCGCAATTGATTACAGCTTAAAAAGATGTTTAACAATTTTAAGGAAGCGGAAACAAAATACTGAGGAACGGTATAGCATGCCTCTAACGGGGGGTGGTCCATCAAAAAAGCCTACACCGGATCCAGGATCGATATATTCTAAAAAGTCCTCTTGTAACATGTTTATTTCCTTTACAAATAATTCAAACACGAAAAACAAATTTACAGGTTATAAAGTGGAAATGTCAAATCAAACTTCAAACGCGTGCTCAAGGCGGGATTGAACCAACCTTGAATCCGACTCATAGCTCTACTGGTACCAAGCACTGCCGGAGCACAAGTTTGGTTTATAGAACGGCAACGCAATCTCGACTTGTGCTCAAGAATTGAGAACGACTCAAGTACGGTTTATAAATACGGGCATAAATAAAGTCACTAAAGAACTAAATGACTTGATCTAAGAAGAAAAGAATCAAGGAATTCAAGAAAACTTAAAGAGCCTGACATCAACAGAAGCCACGGACTAATCACACTGGAAATACACAAAAAGACTAAAAAACCTCAGCAACACAATCATCCAATAAAAAATGAAGACAATTCCTATGCTAGAGATGACAACACTTTTCCTCTGCGATATCCACCGAGGAAGAAAATGAAATAACGAGTTACCTTGATCATCTATTTCAAATTTAAATGCATCACAGCAAATCGAAATATGGAAAATTATAACAGGTCATAAAAGAAATACACATTAAAAAAGCACCAGGATTTGATCTCATCACTGGCAAAACACTACAAGAACTGTCTGAATAATGTTTGAAGCTAATACCTGGTAGGTTGTTCAAATCATCACAATCTTAAGACCTGGGAAAATCCTCAATATGTCTCTTTCTACATGCTACCAATTCTCTTAAAAATCAATGAAAAGCTGTACGTTAAAAAACTAAACAGAAAGAAAAATATTCCCAAACCATCAATTTGGCTTCCGTAGTAAACACGGAACAATAGAGCAAGTTTATCGAAAAGTCAAAAAAGGTAATCAAGATCTGGATGCAGCTTTCCTTGACATATCTCAAGGTATGGCACAGAGGCCTACAAGTCAAAATAAATATGTCCCTTCCTTACCCAAACTATCAGCTACTTAAATCAATTTAACAGACAGGATTTTTTTAGTAAAGCAGGGCAGTGGATATGGCGACTTATGTCTAGTCCATTCTGGTGTTCCCCTGGGAAGCGTACTAGGACCGATATAATAGCTTCTGGTTGCTATACAAAACCATCTTAAAACCTGTGTGTACATACGATTTCCAATTATGGGGCACCGACAGCAATTCTGATATAGCGCAATTCATCACAAATTTCAAAATAAAATATGTTTCCAATAAGATAATTCAACACGACATCCCCATCAGTGAAATCATACATCGATTCAGCGTGAAATCCATCAATAGAGTGACAGTGCATCCAAATGTAGTGAAATCAACGAAGTGCGTAGGCTAAAACGTCTGCTGATGGTGGACGTAATTACGGATATCAGATAAGCTTAGTATTAAGTCGTCCAATACGTACTAAAATTGGATTTAAGTATTGAAATAGAGTTAAAAAAAAATATTTTCTCTTCATTACTTACTCTAGTCACTTTTAACTTTTTTCGTGTTTAAGTGAACGGAATATATTAATAAAAGTTAAGTTGAAATACATTCATTAATATCCCTAAAAGGTTATTGAATCGTTGGTTACGTCAGTGCCTGAAATATTGCATCGGTTTCAATTCGTTTTTATGCAGTGAGACTCGATGAAGGGAAAATCCGGTGAAAATCCGGTGAAAATCTGGAAATCTACTAGAGCGCAGTACGAGGTATATTTTTCATTTTTTTTTGTGTTTCTGGTTCTGTGAAAACGATTCGTATACTTCCCAACCGTTTTAGAAATAGTTCGATATAAAGGGAAACATATAGGTATACAAATAAATCCACTTAAATCGGTTTATTGAAAGATATGCAACTGGATGAAAACATTTCAATAACGGATCAAATATTTCAAGTTTAATTTTTGTCAAAACCGTTGAAATAGATATAATTTTTTCTTATTTAAAATGTTAACCTACACTTGATAATTTAAAGGAATTAATTCCATGCTATAAATCAATACATAAACAGCATCCATCATACGGAAACCGTTTTTTCCCTTCCTTAATAGCTCCCAGGGGGAAAATGAGTTAATGACCTGACTTGGAAATTACGCGGAATCAGTTGGAACTAAACTAATTATTACCAACCAAATTAATTGTTGATTACTTCACGTTCGAAGCTGTTACTAGCTGTCACTACCAAACGCTGCGGTCAAAAGTGAGATTAATATGTTAATAAATGATGCAAAATACAATTCTTCTTTTATGATTAACTAACCCGTTGGTAATTTCATAATACAGAAAAAGTAGTCGTACAAAACTCCGAAACAAATTATAGAAGTGCATAATTTCAGATAAAAAAGTGACGAATCTAAAAGAGAAATTTTGAAGAAAAAAGAGGGGACATTCGATAATGAAAATTGGATAAATTAAAGAAAGAATAGAGGGAAAATTTTTTAAAGAGAAGAGGGTAAATTTGACTAAAAAGTGACATTTTCAAGAGAAAAGATGAGAAATTTGATAGTAAGTAAAACGTTATTTTAATTTGTTGATAATCAGTAAAAAATGTGATTTAAGCTCAATTCATTTTATTATGGGTTCGTTCCACGAATTGAATTTGAAGTATATCACAAAGAAAAATATTAAACAAAAAAAAATCTGGACATCCAATTGATTTTTTGATGTATTAAAAATAATTGACTAAAAAACAAGTATGACATATTTCAAAATTCGTCCTTTCTTTCATTTTGTGGGTTTAAGGAAATTAAACTCAAATTAAACGTCATATTTATTTTATTTTATAAGAAAAATTTAAATCTTTCAGAGTTTAGGTCCCAAAGGAGAAAAAAAACTTGTACCAAAAACCCTAAAAAGTTCACATAAATTTAATATAAGACAAAAATCTTATAAATTACCAGATTTCGTGGTCTCTGTTAAAAAAAATATATAAAGCAAGAATAATATTAATATCAACATATGAAATATAAAAATAATTAAAGTGAATTAAATTTTAACACAATCTGCAAAAATAAATTAAAAATAGATTCTTTTTTTGTAATCAAGACTGAAAGAGCACCACAAATATCAGACAATTTATATTGTTCTAAAAGATAAGATATGAGCTTTTAAGTAAATACAACAAAAAAATATACCGCCGTAAAAAAGAATTAAAAATTTCGACAAATAAAAGTCAAAGCGTCCAAATAATTAATAATGATAATAGGGGACAAAAGTGAAAATATAATATAATATAATAAAAACTTACCCTATAGTTCGACGGCAAGAAAAGAAATTTGCAATAAGCGACACAGACAGAATAAAAGTCAATTGTGTTGACTGAAGAGGCAGAGAGAGAATTGTTAACATGGGAAAGACATTTTATAGTAATACCAAAAAGAGAGGGAGATCTTGAGAAGAGATATCAAGCGATTATAAAATTATAATATACCGAGTAGAGGAATAATGAAAATACAGGGTGGCACAGAAAAAAAAAACGTAACAGAAGTGAACAACTTGAAGAGAGAAAAAAGGGGAAATTTTTGAAAGAAAAGAGGGGAAATTTGATACAAAAAAGTGACAAATTGTTTAAGAGAAAAGAGGGGTCATTTATGATATAAAATGGGAAATTTGACAAAAAAATGGCAAAATTAATACAGAAAAGACAGGACATTTTTGAGAGAATAGAGAGAAAATTTGGCACAAAAAGTGACAAACTTTTTAAGAGAAAAGTGACAACGTTTTCAAGAAAAACGTGGGGAAATTTTCAAAAGAAGAGAGGGGAAATGTAAGACTAAAAAGGTATTAAAGAAAAAAAGGGAGGATTAATAGAGAAAAGTGGCAAACATAATAGAAAAAAGATGGCAAATTGTTGAAGAAAAGAGCAAAAATTTAATGGTAAAAAATGACAAATCTAATAGAAAAAACTAATGGGAAATTTAAGAGAAAAGTGTCAAAATTAATAGAAGACGGAGGGGACATTTGATATTGTAAAAAATGACAGAATTTAAAAATAAGGTGATTATTTGGTTAGTACGGTTATTTAGTTAGTTAATAGAAATAGAAGATAAAAGTAATTTACTGAAATAAGAGCAAAATTAAAAAAAAAGATGAACAAAACAGCATAATTCTGAAAAAAAATGAGGAAAAATATTTAATAAAAGAAACTCGTTTGATAAAAAGTAACATATTCAAAAGAGAAATTAATGAATTTTTTTAAGAAAAAGGAGGGGACATTTGATGATCAAAAGTGTCAAATTTAAAAGAAAAAATAGAGGAAATTTTTAAGAGGAAAGAGTTGAAATTTGATAATTAAAAGTGATGAATTTAAAAGAGATAAAAGAGGGGAAATTTTCAAGAGAAATGAGGGATAATAAAAAGTGACAAATTTAAGAGATACAAGAGGAGACATTTTCTATGGATAAAGGGGAAATTTGGGACAAAACACTGACGAATCGAAAGGAGAAAATAGGACATATTTTGAAGAAAAAAGAGTGAAAATTGGACAAATATAAAAGAGAAAAGAGGAGAAAAAAAGGAAATTTAACAAAGAGTGGCAAAAATTTCAATAGAATAGAGGACATAGTTGATACTGAGAAATGAACGGATTTAAGAGACAAAGAGGGTAAATTTGATAGTGAAGAGAGGGGAAATTTTTGAGAGAAAAGGAGAAACTATATTTAATATTGAAAAGTATCAAAATTAATGCAGAAAATTGGGCGGAAATTAAAGGAAAAGAGGGAAAATTTAAAACATAAAGCGACAAAATTATTAGATAAAGAGAAGGATTAATAGAAAAGTGGCAAGCATAACAGAAAAAGGAGGAAAAATAGGTAATTTAAAAATGTTGTGAAATAATTATTCTCTTTTATTCATAAAGAGACAAAATAAATCCAAACGACCTGAAACTGTCGTTTACTGTGAAAAATGTAAAAACGGACAGCCGCTGAAATTTTTGACGTCAGGACGAAGCGCGTCGCGGCGTCGAATGTTGAAAATTCTGGTGACGGTTTTGGTAGTTCAATTTAAAACAGTAGATATTGTAGAGCCATCAATGCTTATTAGTGAAAAGAAATTTTTCTTATATTTCAACATTTTAATGTTCGAATTTAATAGAAACATTCATAGTGTTTCGTTCACCTATTTGACGGAGTGTCTCAGAAAATGAAATTGGATAATATGCTTAACGCAGTATTCTTTGTTAGGGTTTATTTTTCCACAACAATTATTGAATATATCAAATTTTAACAATTTAACAATAATTTAAAACAGAGGGTGTTAGTTATTCATATATTTTGGTAACTACAGAAAAATGAGTAGTCAATAAAACCTTTGGTATAAGTCAGATTCCTACTTTTCTGATAACAAAAAAATCAACAAATTATAATAATTTTAAAGTCATTCCAAAGTGAATAATTGACAAAACAAAAATTACGAAAGGATTAATAATTGATTTTGAATATGGGATGTAAAATTAAAATGGTTCACACAACTCATTAAAATTTTAGAGAGAAAAATCGTAACGATAATTAGGAGTTTTCTATACTGCTGGACTAACACTTATAAACAAAAATAAACAGTGCAGTACTTTTTTTCTAATTAGCGCAGATATAATTTTTAGAAAATAAAGACAACTAAAATATCGACAATTTTTACACGATTAAAATACTTTCCCTGTATATATACCTTATTTATAGTAGTGTATCAATTATGTAGCTCGAAAGTAAAAATTATAAAACAAATTTAAAGTAAAGAACACAATAGCAATATATAAACATTCACTAACAGGAAAACGTTGTACTTTTAGGGAAAACCTTGCAAAAGTTATTTAACTTTTAATTGAGAAATATATATCCGCAACCCGTAGAGTCAGATAACAGATTTTCTTTATTGCACTAGAGGGCTTAACGAATTTAAGTACCTCTTTTCCTCTTTAATGAAACAACAACAATAAGAAAACTTCAAGACAGTAATTAGGATCGTTACTTATTTCAAAAATATTCTCCATATATTTCAGTAATTATAATAATATCAGAAAATATATAAAAACCCTATCTTGGTTACCTTTAATAGCACAGCAAAAATATATTTAATAAAATATATACAATTATTTATATCTCTACATAATCAAATTTTTTTTACACATTTTAAACCGATTTTTTCCAAAGCTATATAATATAATTTTATATACACTTTAACTATTAAAACGTGGTGATTAGTAAAGCAATTTTCGAATTTTATTACAATTTAGCTATTTAAACTTTTACATCATCCTTAAAACCCCAAAACGAGGAAGAAATGGGAAAACAGTGGGAAAGTAGGCGGGTTTCCATTAGTGTCGACCTAACACACATTCCTCACAATTGCGAAACTAATCCTACTTCGGGTTCTCTCTAAACCAAATAAACGACAATCCCGAACAGATCCAGCACTCTTACACTAGATTAGTTTATTTGTAGAAATGCGTGTGAAAAGAAAAATATAAAAAAATACGCAGCAAGTTTAAATATTTATTGTTAATTTTGGTTTTGTTAACTTTATGTTAACCGAGCGCAATGTGGTCCATGCGCACACTTTTGAAAAAAAATGAAATTAAGTTAATTTTTAAAGTTTCTATAAAAAAGATATGTGTTTGATATAAACCCGGTTGAAATATTAATACTGAATTATAGGGTAGAGGCACCACTTATGGCCACTTTAAGAACTTTTAAATTATTTTTCTAATGGGAAATGTGTAGGATTCGAAGAAAATCTTTTCGATCAACGCCTTTTGTGCTTTCGAATCCTCTCTATTAGGAGATCAACTGATATTAAAGATTCAATGTAAAATGAAAAATATTATAACGGTTTCTATTTTTACCTACAAAAATCCCCGCTCCATCTGTTTCTACATTTGGCCATACATTTTCCCCACTTTTGGCCACCCAAAAATTATTTAAAAATCGAGATACAACTTGATTGGGTATTGCTATATAACTAAATATTTATTGAACTACATAATTGTAAGTAAATCAAAATAACTTTCTGGTAACAAAACAAAGTAATACACATTAAAATACTTTATAAATGGCATTCATATCTGTTCGTAAATGTCTACTTGTCCTGAAAAAATTGTTTTACGCTTTCTGCCTTGTTCCTGGACAACGGGCTCGTGTAGTTTTGCTAAAATGTCGCTTTTATCTATGCTGCTAACGTCTTTTTCTCTTCATTAGCACTTTTAAAAGATTGTATATCATACTCTTCTGATGAAAGGATATTTAAAATTTTTGCAACATATCTATACGTTGTCGTCGATCTTTTACCTAATAGTTTAATACTCAGTAGATAGAACGTTCTTTAACTTTAACGGTTCTGTAACTAATGACAATGACGTTTAGATTGTGACAATTATACAAGAAATCAACTTGTAAAGTTTTATTCTAAACGTCATTGCCTTTACTTATTGAGTCTTTAAAGTTAAAGGACGTTCTATCTACTGACAGTAAATGTTACAAGTACAAAATCTCCTAATTGCAGATCATTGGGTTCGAACATTTCAATGTTTCCTTGTTCAGGTTCCATAAAGTCAATATCGTCTCCACTTCTACCACTTTCCTCCCAGTCTTCCTGTTCTTCTGAAGAAGAGCCTGGTTCTAGGTTTTGTTTTTTTAAGTTTTGTTGTCTTTTGTTTGAGTTTTTCGCCTTCTTTTTTACCTTCATCTGTTTTTTCTGATCTCTAGCCTGCTTCCTTTCTTGCCTTTGTTGTTCCTTTTCACTTTTAATTCTCTCACTTACTTCATGATACTCCACCCATTTATCAGATGTGACAACACTTGGTATGTATTCTTTTTTCCTCTTTCTCTTTGAGTCCGTTTTCTTTTGTTGAGGATAAGGGAGTACATTGTAAAATACTGCAGAAGGGATAGGTTATTTGCTGAAAAAGGATACAGACCTGTGGCTTTAAATCCCGATATTATATTTGATGTCATTTTTTAATCGTTTATCAACTCAGACAATGCCATGGGCAAAAGTGCTTTAGTAATCCTGGCCATTGTTCTCTATTTTATATATTCGAACAACATTTTTCCACTTTCGTTTTATAGCCGCAAATACAGAGACATCTAACGGCTGAAGGATATGAGTAGCGTTCGGAACCAATGCTAATAATATTATTTGATTTTATCTGCAAAATTTACTTAAATGAAGGGTTAGATGAGATTTATGTCCATCCAAAAAGACGATAACGGGTAACTCTATTTGAGACTAATACGGGACAAATACGTTAGAGATGTACTCATAGAAACATTCTGCAGTCATCCAGCCTTTTTCACTCTTCCCAAGCCCTCAACCTTTAGGAGCTGCCTTACAGACAGCTGATGGAATCCGGTCGTAATTGAAAATAGTAACCGGAGGAGCAAACTTTCCCTCTGCATCAGCTGTGAAAAGAAAGCGTAGTAACATTTTCTTTATCTGATGAGGTTCGTTCATCATAGACGTGTTTTCCTTGCGGTCCAATTATAATACCACTTTTTGGTGCTAAAGCGAAACATGTTTCATCCATATTAAAGATCCTTTGCGGATTTTCTAATATACTGGTTGCATCGATATCGCTTAAAGTCGTATGAATCTCGTCGAACCATTTACGGATTTTCTCTTCAGTTACTGCGCCTCTTCCACCGTGAACGTATTCGGCTTTCTTCTGAGAAAGTTGTTTGTGTCTATTAAGGAAGCTGTAGTACCATTTTTTGCCAGGACGACCATTGATAAAAGGAGTCTGAATATTTGCCTCTCGAACAAGTTTTTGTACTGAAATCAGGAGCCCGTCTTTGTCTATTGGAAATCCCATCTTCGCACATATTTATATCCATTCGACTAGGCGGTCTTCAGTTTCTTTCCCAAGTGAGAATCGAATCCGCAGTGCCTTGAATATCTTGGATACCTTCCGAATATTTTATTACGCAAAGTAGTTCTCGGTACATTAAAGTTACGACTTGCTGTGGCCACTGGCATTCCCTCAGATATGGCATTTAAAGCAAGATTTACTTTTGTAGGTGAGTACTGAAATTTCGCTTAACTCAACTTTTATACTCTGCTTTTATGGTTTTTCTTCGGTGCTTTTGACATTTTCACTAAAATAAATAAAATATATTTATCTGAAACATGTTGAATCGGTAGAAAAGTAAACTGGCCAACAGTGGCTTTTGCTTATCTACTTATGGCCAGAAGTATGGCCATATGTGGGTAACTAGTGTAGTTTTAGATTCCACTTATGGCCACCCTCTAAAATCTGTCAAAAAACTATTATTTGTAACGAACAATAAAAAATATACAATAAAAACTATCTATTTACCTTATCTATCGCTTCAAATGCAGATAAATTAACATTTAGTTCTGGATTCACAAAGATTTTTTCAGAACAATTTCTTAATAAAATTCGTTAGTTTTCTTGACACCTTCAATGCACTGCCACTCAAACTGCCACAATGAAACTAAAGTATGGGTTAGATAAGTTTCTGTCACTGTCCCCACTTACTATGGTATTTTTAGACATTTCAGCAGCTTTAAGGTTATTGGTGGATACACGCAATGCTTATTATTCCACCAATTGTTAATATACAATTCTGAACGTCCTCTTAGAATTGCCGAACACTACCTGACAGTCTGTCAATGTCAATAAATACATGTAAAATATAATAGATGATGTAGGTCGCTCTCGTTGTTCTGTCTGTAAAACAGAAAATACATTAAAAGTTAATCTTCTTATTCGGTGTTTTACTGGAAATGTTCACACCAATTACAGTAAACTGGCCATAAGTGAGGTAGCGGCCATAAGTGGTGCCTCCACCCTATGAGCTATTATCAAATACTGTCAGTAATCTAAAGTTAGAAAGTAAAGAAAAGTTACATTTTTCAAAAATATTCATAATTTCGGTATTGTGACCAACCAACCCCCAGTATATTATCTAAATTTTTGGGAAAAAGTTGAGCACTTACGAAAAACGCCGATTTTCACAAAAATTTTCACAAATCATCTAGAGCATATAAATATCACTTTCCAAAAAAAATAAATTGCCGCAACCAACATTTAACACCTTTTTTCTTAATTTTAAATTTCGATTTTTTTGAAGTTTGGATTAAAATTATGACACATTTGACGTTTCGAATTGATTTAAGAGTAAAATTATGACACATTTGTTGTTTCGAATTGATTCTGTGTTAACCATTCGAACATAAAATTGTCATTTACACATGCGTTGTTAACTTCACATCATTGTCATACCAGAATCAAGAAAGCGATGTTGCCATATATAAATAATGAAAATGATGTATTTAAAAAAAGACCTAACTATAACTCAAAGCTGACCAGTTACTGTACTAATTTAACTACCTAAGACCTATCCAATTTTTAATATGCCCAACAAGGATTAAGGATGTAAATACAACAATTTTTCTAAAGACAGCATTTGTAGCACTGTATTCTAGATTTGTCTAAAGACAGCGAATCAAACACTTTTATTACATATTTTTGTGTTCTTTTTTCACCAACTGGCCCAATGAATCTATTTTTTTCTCAATTTAATTCAAAAATTACCTCTGCTTCCCGACCAACTGACACAGATCAAAGAATATTATTGCGTTCTTATCAGCTTAATATCAATATCGCTGAATAATCAAAATCAGTTGCTATATTTTGTATCGCACCATTTTTATATTTTGAAAAAAAAATTAAATATATTGTCCAATAAAAACCAGTCAATATAAATCAAAAAAAAAGCTGATTTAAGATATTTTACACAACTTGGCAACATCATGTAAGTCATTGTGATGTATCTAAACAAAACTAACCTTAAAAATAATATATTTATAAAAATGGAAAAAGGGTCTTTAATAGTGGTTGCGGCAGAAAATTTATTTTGGAAAGTGATATTTACACTATGTAGATGATTTATACCAATTTTTATGAAAATCAGAGAGTTTCGTAAATGCTCAACATTTACCAAATTTTTGTTAGCAAATTTTAATGGTATTTTATTTCGGCTTATTAAGTTTGATTCCAGGAATTTTAGAGAGATAACCTAAAACATATTATATTTAATGTGTTCTGTTTATTTTGTTAAAGTCAAGTTGTTTTTCCCTGTCAGAACATGTTTCTACAAAACGATAATACACACTTGAACTATTTGAAAAAATATTAAATTACAAAAGGTAGAAGAGAGAACGAAAAGGAATAATGGACCACAGAAGATTATGACGTAAAATGTTTATGTCATAACTCGGGGTTGGCTGCTCAAAGAAGGATCAGTCAATAATCTAATTTCAAACTACCAACATCGTCACCGAAGTTCCTGTATTCATCGCCGAGACGACGACGCCGATAATTAGAACAAACAGTTGGGTCTTACTTCTTCAAAACCCAGTCCATTCGCACAAAATAAACTACGAACGACATTAGCAGAAATTACAATATTCGACGTCCATTCAGCGTCGCTACGCTATTTGTCCTGACGCTAAATATTTTAATTCGCCAACTTCTTATAGTCCCTCAGCCAAAGGTTGAAGACGTATCGACTGAACCGGTTTATAAGATTTCCATCTTTCGTGGGTTCGCGTGGGATGGTGTCGTTTATCAGTTAATTATACCATCCTAAATAATAATTTTTATCATATATTTTTCTAAAATATATTGTCAGGGTTACGCAGAGGAGTACTGTTTCAATCGCCGGTTCCTGAACTTAGCTCGTATTTTGGTGATTTCCTTTTTCACGCCACAATGGCTGATGTTTTCCTTGGGTGTTACCCAACTTTTTTGTCCTTCTGACATACAATGGATGCCGACTTTCCATCCCTAACTAGTTAATATTCACTTGTTTTAAAACAAATTTTTCCTTTCATTACTATGTACCGTCCCACCTTAATTGTACCACAATTTAATTTTGGAGTTTAATGTTGTTGTTTTTAATTTAAACTTGTCAAGTCCGCCTTATTAGTTAACGAATTTTAATGTTAATTTAATTTCCCCCCCTTTTGATTTTAAATATTACAATAACTGTCACTTGTCATTTAAATTTCAGCGTGACCAGCCATTTTGTAGTTACAGTTACTACTTCTAATTGATGTAGTTGACACGAAAATTACCTTTTGAGTATTCGAGGGAGCGTTTAATGTTCGCTACCCCATTTTTTGTCCTCTGGTGGACCTTTTTTCTTGTCAGTTGTGGTTGGCGGAAGAAATTATTTCTCGCCAATTTTGATAATTTCCGACTATGTCGATGTTACCTGCTTAAATGGGGTATCCCATGCAGGTCCTTTCATTACTGGAGGTTTTATTTCAAGAAACCCCCTTTTTCCCGTTTTTCCTGTTTTTTTCTAAACGCCCTAAAAGGCGTCCCATTGTGATTAGTTCACAACCCCCTTTTACCGTTTAATTTTTATATTAATCATTTTTAAAATTAGTGTTTTTACCCACTGGGTTAATTATTTTCTTTTCATGTACCCCCCTTTCCCTCATCACTACCCTACCTTCTCCTTAAATTAGTAGCAGCACACCTAGCTTAATATGCTTAATTTTATTTAACATTTACTTTCTTATAATCTCTTGGTAAGTTGATCTTATATTTCATATCATTGGTAAACAACACGTTGTATATTTTTATAATAGGCCTGAAGATGGTTATTTAACCAAAACTAGTTGCCTTTAAGAAAAAAAATTTTAATAAATGTTATTGTGGTACATTTCTCATTTATGATGTTAATTTAATTAACTATTTCTATCACTGTTAATAATATTTGGCCTGATGATGGCATAAGTATACCGAAACTAGTTGCCTCTTTCAACTTAATAAATACTTGTGGTACCAGACTTCGATTTTCATTTGCTCATCGGTGGACCACATTTGAGACTATGGATGACATATTGGATTTAATAAATATGTTCTTGAGATTTTTGTGTTTTGGTTTATTTTCACTTGTCACCAAACTTTAAAAGAATTTCTGGGATTATTATAATTATTAATAATAATGCTATTATTAGTACTAAGATTATTAAACACAACGTGGATCCTAACTTAACAATACCAGACGATCAGGTATATTTTGTGATAAATTTGAGTACGGAAGTTTCTTACCGAAATGGCCATCGGTTTGTAACTTTGTACTCGCCTTTTTCATGAGATAAACAGGCCAGTGGATGGGAAGTCACAGTATCTGCTTCAGATAGGAGGTTTTCACTCTCTCCAGTCACGCACTAATTTGCACTAGATAAGCATATAGAAGCCTAGCAGCCTTCTCAAATCGGTTTTTCTGGCGCGCAGGGTAAACATCGTTTTCATTTAAGGGACTCTGCCCTGCTATAAATTTTTCTTCTTAATGAGAAGCAGAACGAAATCTTTGCAGCCTGTTTTGAAGGGTTATCAGTATTCTCATAGTTTTCATACTTTTTCGGCGTAGCTCTTCAACTGTCAGTTCATGGGCCAATTTTTTAAAGAAATGTCTTCTGCGCATTGGTTCTAAATTATTACGAAGGTAAATTACTTGATAATTAATACCACATTGGGCATATGAAAGAGTATTATCATTTTATTTTTTTATTCGGATTTAGGGTCAATGGCTTTGTCATAATATTGTGAAGGATTGAAATAAGAATTACATTCTTATTTAGACGTGCAATATACGACACCAGTATCTTGTCATCATTGAAACCTAACACACTAGTGAATTGTGCCCTCCTTTTAGAATATACAAATTCAGGTGGTTGTTGTTTTTTATTTTTCTCACAGTCCCTACATAGGAGAGTTTCTTCTTTTTTAGGTTATCAATGAAATCTATATCAGAGAACCAGTTGTCTGCCGTAATGTTGCGTTCAGATCCAATTAAAGGCTTAACCATTCTGTTGACTATATCACTTGGCTTGTTGCTGATACAAAAAGGCCATTTTGGCTACTTTCCAGGATATATTTATATGTCATAAGTACGTACGAGGACAAGAAATGTTATACCATACTTGTTAGGTTTCGATGGTATGTACTTACGAAAAGGACAATTTCCACGAAAACTTAGAAGAATTTTAACTGTAACATTCTCCAAAGGAATATAACTCTCATTATAGTTTTTCGCAAATTTAACAAATACATTCCTCGTTACTTTATTGATTTCCTCTGTATGCTCCTGTTCCAGCAACCTAATGAAAGCGCATACTTTGGTTACATCCCTGTGTTTTTTGTCGCTCTCTCTGGAAAATTTACTTCTGATGAAGCCAATGTACTGGTGGGTGTACTGAACAATCATTGCTAAGATTTCTTCAGTTAAAAGGTTATTCCAATAATCAACAGCAATTTTAGCAGCCATTGCGGTTCCGTTGCCTCCAGGTAAATTAGCACTGCTGCAGAATTACTTACTTGTAGGATCGAAAGATGTTTCAAACCCTCAAGTCTGTTCAACCAGATTATTTCTTTGCATAAATATAACATTCAAGAGTGCTTCTTTTAAAATTAGAACGGCAGATTATGTTTATATAAAAAAATGTCAGCTACATATCTTTACAGTTACATTAGCTATACTACTGAATAATTAAAATTGCAGTTTTTCCTCTCTCTTCGTGTAATAGCACAGGTTCTTTCACTAGATTTTATTTATAAATTGACCAAAGATTTCATCAGAACACATCCTGTAATTCTATTCTAATACTTCTTGTAAAACAGTTTCCATCCAAACATCTCCTTGCAGTCATTTAGCTTCAATATTAGATCAATCATTATTCTTGACTAATCTCAGTTTTATGAAGATAGTCTAGTTTGACTCTCCTTGATGCGCATTGGGTCTAGAATCGGCATCTTCTATACTGCGACTGTAAGAAATAATTCTTCTCTTCCTTCATGAAATTTGGATTTTCTGTGTGTTTTTTAATTAAACCAAAATTTGCAATAGTTACAGATTAGTCTTTTGCTACCAAACTTCTTTGGGTTCCTTTTTTGAGCAAAAAAGGAGCAAAACGAGGAAGTTGCTTTAGTTATAAGTGCCGTTGACAAGAATTGGCCATCTCAGTTTCTACTTTTCCTATCAGATTAAGAGTTGTGCGGTCGGATTATTCATCTTTCAGTCATCTATTGGTGTATCTTTACATGCACTTACAAAAGAGTGGTATTTATTTAGAAGTAATATCAACATCTTCGTAATAATTATAGTTTCTAAAAGTTTTTCATGCAATTTTTTCATTTGATCTACCATTTCATCAATTTTTACCTCTCGCACTTCAGATAAGAGAGGTATAGGAATCATGCTAAAAATTGGGTAGTGAGTTTTCAATGGATAAACACGTTTTGGGGTTCCTAGAATACGATTTTAATATTTTCCCGATGATGTCTGTGTGTGTGTGTTAGTGTGTGAAAATTGAAATTTTGCATACAGGATTCTAATACCCTAGGTTAGATCTGATTAGATTTTGGTGCCAATCGGACAACCGGAAGTGGCAGTTGCTATGAGTGATGACGTCATTACTATACAAAACGGCAATAAAGTTTTACACATTTATTTTGTATACACTATAGTTTATTTTCGTATCATTAAAATTTTCAAAATTTCGACCATTCTTGCCAGATTTACAAAAAAGTAATTTTTTTTCATACTTTTTGTGTTCACCTGTAAATTTTTGATTAAAAAATGGCGAGAGGTCATGTGCTGGCCACATCAGATTTTTATCATTGTATTTGACGTTGTACAAGAGTTAGACTCACCTCTAGATTATTCATAAATAACATGAAATTTTCCCTACGTATCATTTGAAGTTTGTGCAAGTAGAATATTAAACATTAGTGTTTCTTCCAGTCTATTAATAATGCTTTCCTGTACTGTGTTATATCTATCTTTACATTCATTCTGGGTTTTTTCAAACGTATTTATTTCCGCAATTAAGGCATTTGCTCCAGGGTCACTTGGACTGACTTTATTGCCAGTAACTATGTCCAGCTACTATTTGGACTATAAAATTATACTTACGTGAAACTTTTAAAGATGGTTTTTTCCTTCAATTTTAGGTGCTGAATCTTCTTTATCAACGTACCACAGAAAAATGTATTATCTGTTGTATGCCTTTACTGCGCCCTCTACTGTTTAAATCCTGTTGAACCCATAACCTTTTGAAATAAACGTCTACAGTTTGTGTAGAAATATTATATATAATGATATAACAAAATGTATGATGAATAATAATTTTAACGGATTATTTTATTTGGGTATAATTCACGTTGCGTAAAGAAATAAATGTAAAAAAATTCAGGATTTTAAATTTTTGTTAACAAATGGTTTGAAATAAGAATATATTTTAATTTAGCAAACCTTATATAAAAATAACTTGGCAACAATACTACGAAACATTTCTGTCCCTAGATTCTTGTAAATTTTATTTATGAACTTCATAGCCAACCTTTTCACAAAAATAATTACTAAATATGACAATCTTGTCAAAACTACTAATTCGTTCAATATCTTTACCACGATTAAATCAAATATCCTACAGCTCCATACGTAAGAAGAGTACAACTAAGAAAGATGTTCGTAAATACCCAGATTTTAGTAAAACACCAAGTAATATGTCGCCGCATTACAAAAATGACGAGTACAGACCCTATTCTCCCTTCCAGAATACGAAGGGTATTATAGAATGGTCTCTTGCTAGAACCGACGATTTATTCAATTGGGGAAGAAGTAGATCCTTGTGGCCGATGACTTTTGGTTTAGCCTGTTGTGCTGTTGAAATGATGCAAATTGCTGCTCCCAGATACGATATGGATAGGTATATTGATAAAAATATTTTTTTTAAAGTACTTTTTTAAAGCACGAATCTTACATAATTAACTTCAGAAAGTTGAGAAGTGGGATAGGCTTCCACCATTACATTAAAAATTGGGGTGGAGAAGTATAGAGGCTTCTAGTACATTACATAACATCCGCATTTATATACTACTAAGTAGAATTTTTAATATATTAATCCAGTTAAATTGTGTTTTAGCTGGCAAAATTTTGGGGTAGTTCGATTTTTTTGTTTTTTGTCTTTTTTGGGGTGCTTTGATAACAAAATTTCGTTACGCAACATTAGAAAAACATGGAAAAAATAAGAAAAACATATTATTTATGATTTTTAGCATTTTACTGAGAAACTGTTGTTTTTTTTGTGAATAACCTTTCCATACAAAATAAAACTACATAAAATTTCCTACAAATTTCATTATTTATTTTTTTTGTCCGATCAACCTCTTGGGCTCATTAACATGCAAAAGGGCTTGAAGAAAATATTTTTGCGGATTTTTACTTATAATTAGAAAAATATCATTTTTTCCCAGAAAACGTAAAAAACCTTCCTAATAAATTTGAAATTTCATAAAAATATTCACAGATATGTTTTCTACGTTTTTTCTCAAGAAACAAAAGCCTTTTCAAAACCACATTGTATTCAAATTTCGCGCAAATATGATTGTTGTACTGTGGTAGGTCCATTTTATTTTTTCTTTACAAGTTTGCTGAATCAAGGTCAATTACTTTATACCTGAATCGGCACTGAGGCTTTTAACCCACTAAAAAAACAGACTTGCTATATGCTCAGTGCTAGCGCCGGGCCGTCGGCAAGGCGAAGGGTTTTTGCGTTATCTTGAAAATCGCTTCAAAACGTGTCTTTTATTTGTGACAAAGAGCTAGTTATTGATGTAGACAAGGTGACAATGGAGCGGGAAAAACTTTTGAAAACGTTTATCGAGTCAATCAAGAAGAGAAAGGATGGAGAGCATATTCAGCTGAGTAAAAAAAGGAAATCGAACGAAGCAGACGAGCTCAACAGAAACAATCTGTTGTAATATCATTTACAGAATCGATGGTGCCCACTCTCTTTCAGGATAGTTTCCTATCCAATTCCAAAAACAAGGCCGGCTGATATATTTGTTAATGCAAAAATTTGATTAAGCAAAAATTGACGCTAAACAATCTGTGGAGGACGCTGACACCCTAATTGTCACAACAGCACTTTTGTTGGCCCCGACAAATGAGAACGTGACAGTGGTGGGAGAAGATGTTGACCTTTTGGTGATTTTCATAGGTCTGTGCAGCCCTAGTGTAAAGAATGTCCCTTCTTGAAACCAGGAAAAGGAAAGGTGTCATGCAATGAGTGGCTACGACACAACTTAAATTTCTAAAAGTTTTGCAGAAGAACAATGCCTTGCAGCAAGTTATACGTATTTTCAAAGACCCTCATGTACACCAGGATGAAATTGCCTAAACAGGAAACGTGTTTCTTAGGGCTCTATATGGGAAAGAACATGAGACTAGCCTAAACAATTTAAGGTACAGGCAATACGTGTCTTCATTATACAAAACCAAGTCCAACTTTGCCTTACTACCACCAACAGAACCTACTGCTCGACAGCATTCCCTGAGAGTTTACCTTCAAGTGCAGTAGTGGTTGTCCGGTGAAACCATACTCGACGATCAGCAAAGAGACCCGACCTAGTGAGGGTGAAATGTAATCATATAACGTACTTGCGCCAGAGGTATATAAAAAATAATAACGACACGTCCTATAACAAGTGGTTATTTTTTCATATATCTATGGCGCGAAGAATAACAAGTTATTCTTTTCTGAGCATACTTTTTATTTTTCAGATGAAAGTGACCCGAAACTGGCGATTTAACAACTCGAACCTATGCCAACGCCCGCCGCGTTCGAAGAACCTCAGCCAGGTTCCTCCGCCTTCGAAGAACCTCAGACTGGACTCTCTAAACTACAACGGATTATTAATTTTTGTTTCATAAGATTATTCACAAAAAACCAACAGTTTCTCAGTTATATGCTAAAAAACGTAAATAATATGTATTTTTTTACTTTTTTGCTATTTTTTCAATGTTGCGTCACGAAATCTTGTTAGCAATCTTCATAATCGGATTCAGCACCCCAAAAAATATATAAAACAAAAAATCAAAACTACCCCAAAACTTTCCCTATTCGAGGGGCCCGTTTGAGTACAAATTAACTGTATTATATCTATAACCAAAAATTTTATAAATTTCAATAGCCACCAATTTTCTATGTTTTGAGCTAAAATCTGTAAATTAATTTTGTAGATATGGTGTAGTATTTAGAGCATCTCCACGTCAAACTGACGTCATAATAGTGGCCGGTACAGTAACGAACAAAATGGCGCTAGCTTTTCGTAAAGTGTACGATCAAATGCCAGAACCAAAATGGGTGATATCAATGGGAAGTTGTGCTAATGGCGGAGGATATTACCATTACTCCTATTCAGTAGTACGAGGATGTGATAGATTAGTACCTGTTGATATTTACGTACCTGGTTGTCCACCGACTGCAGAAGCTCTAATGTATGGGATACTGTTGTTACAGAAAAAAGTCAAGAGGATGAATACTGTACAGTGTTGGTATAGAAAAAATTTCTCTAAAGATTTTGTTAAACCCCAAACTGAAAAGCCTAAACTGATTGATAAATGTGCACCTTCTAAATGACAATAAAGAGTTTTATATTATAAATTTGTTTGTAATGGGACATACTCTATAGTTCATTTAATTTTTAAATTAAATTGCTTCGACCAATCGATAAAAGTTCTATCAAGTAGGTACTCAGGTTTTGATTAAATGGCTGCGAATTTAGAATGGGAGTAAAGTAATATTTTGTGGACAAATTAATTTTGTAGTGTTTTATTTAGTCACAATTCTGGCTCTTTATGCTTTTATGCTGACTAAAAATAAATTTATTGGTTTATAAAAAAAAGAGATGACAAGGATATTGGTTTATTTTAATATAGAGTATATAAAAACCTTATATAGGGTATTACGAATAGTTAGCATATTATTATTAATAAAAATTTAAATTTGAATCTAGTTGGAAAATAATAGTAGTTTTTAACAACGCATTCTAATATAAGTCGAGTATTGTGATATCTTCTAATCACCCGGTCGATTTTCCCATCTTAGCATGGTCATAGGGCTTAAGTCTAGCAGCATTATTGTTAGAGGACTGAGAGACAACAAGCACCGAAGACTGGATTTGATGTACCGTGTCACCCCCACAGACATCAACCTAACCTAGACTGCAGATATCCAGATACCCACCACACACAAAACTCATCCATTTCAACATTTCGAAAACACATCTGCGCCATGCATAACAAAGACAAGTAAAGTTGTCTTTTTCTGCTCATAAGCGTTCGCTTGATTGCGACTAACGGTTAACGCTAACAGTGAATTAATTCCAATTTAATAGTTATGTAGGTGAGTAACAAGCACTATATTAATTTGCGCTTTTTAGTACTTAATCGTTTTCAATATTTTACTTCTTTTCGTTCTAGATCAAATTATTTTCCGTGAGGTACGCAATGTCATAAACTAAAATTTTAGGTAAATATGACATATGACAATATCAACACCACTCGATACTGCTATTCTTGATAATTCTTATCGCTTAAGATCACTCGAGTCGCTAGCAATCGATCGCAAATACCTATCATGTCATTCTTGATAACTCGCGTCATAAACGAGTACTCGAGTTTGACAACGAGCATTTCGTGTTCACAAGACCAACGAGTAGTACTTAGGTTTATAGATTATAACCTATAAATATTTGGTTTGGTTCCTGTTTAATAATTTGGCCATATTTTGTTAAAATCAAGATCATGCAAATGATTTTCAACATATTGCTATTAGAATAAGACTTTATTATACAACACACTAAATATCTCAAGCTTTTAAGGAAAAACACATTTATTTATTAAGACCAAAATAAAACAAATGACAAGTGAAGTACGTAGACATTGTTTATGTCATCAAAAACAGTGTGAACAACTTAAATGTACAAAATCATATTCTTAACAAAAATATAACCTCACGTTTTTTCTTTATTAACAGTTGATCAAATAAAACCCATTATACAGACAAAGATGGAGAAAACCATTATATGATAATTGGATAAAGATGAAAACTTGGACCTATCCACTGTGAATTCGCAATCAAAATCGAGAGAGATAAATATATATTAGATTCCTCTGTTAGATAAAGAAAACGACTATTTTAACGAGATCAGGTAATAATTTGCTGTTTGGTACATAAGTGCTGGGAACAAGCGTTCCTGATTAAGTGAAATATGGCAAACATTGAAAATATAGAAAATAATAAGATTTACCAAAATAGATATAATAATGTAAACCTTTTGAGGTCATGAGTGAACAAGAATTCATTACAATATTCATGTTTTCGAAAGATCTATGCAGGCTTTTGATTGGTATTACAAGAGTAATTTAATTCTTCAGTGGGCTTTCAATTTTTAGTTGCATTACGTCTTTTTTACTGAGAAGTATTAAATAGATATTGGCAAAAATTTGTTTCTGGTGGTGTAATAGTCATCAGTTTGTAGATTCTTTCAAGAAGTACCCACATTATTGAATGAACCAGAAATTTTCAATCAATCAGTCCGTTTTCCAAAAAATTTCAAGGAATTAGCCAACTACCAAAAACGTATTGATGGATTACAGAAAAAAACGAAACACAAAATGTGAATAAAGCCGCATACGTTATTACAATGTTTGTCAAGACGATTATACTAAGGAATAATGTTTCATTTCGAAGGTCGGTCAAGAATACAGTTTGCTTGCAACATTCGTTATAATACGCTAAGCAGAGAAATGCATATGCATGCGTGCATGTGACATCAAGAATAGCGGCCCAAAATGATCAATTTTTACTACTTGGTATTCAGCGTCTAGATTGAGGTTAAGTCGGAGGTCTACCTCTATATGGCAGCTACATACATAAGCAAAGGTGTCAAAAATGGTCGACTGATGCTACCAGACGAAACTTTCTTTTAGGTAGTATTACTCGGTCATGCAAGGCTCTGTACGAGTGGACACACCTTCCCACGCTACTCGTGAGATCAATATGGATAAAAATACAAAAAAGTCAGGGAGGAGAGCTCTAAGACTTAGTTTAAAGAGCCGAAAAGCACCACCACTCGACAAGTCAACAAATATATGGAGGCCAACAGGCCAGGCCCCTAGAGGGCACAAAGATAAGGGACCATTAGGATCAATTCCGAAAGGAATGTTAATTTTTTGTTCATAAGGTTAGGTTAGGAAAGCTAAAAGGGCTGTCATAAAGATAAACTTGACGAATACCACCCAATACAAAAGGAAAGAAAAAGACATTCTCTAACTCAAAGCTTAGGGCAGAAGGGTAAGTAAACAGAAACTCGTGTGGAGACTTGAAAAAGACCGAGGTCGGAAGGCAAGAATATTCCGGTTCTGATATTGGTTTCGTTCAAAGGGCTACTTATTAAGGCAATTTAGTTTAATTCATGTACCAAATTTAAATCAAATCGGGTTATCCCTGTATTTAATATGGCGGATTGAATTTTTTGTCTAAATTCACAAATCACACTGTAAATCAGTAACGAAGCGGTTTTGGACATTTGTATATGGCTTTTTGCAATCATATTGGCAGTCCATATAACCCCCTAAGTTTTGTCGGTTTCATCTCTGGTCACCCGTATAACAAATCACTAGGCTACAGTTTTTCTCGAAAAAAGATTACATTCAAAAATCTTTTTTGTAATATTTCAAGTGATCGCTATAATACCATATCTAAAATGGCTTTGTACCAGTGCATGGTAAAGTGTTATTAGCTGTTTATCAGGAAGGTACTTTTTTAAATATTTGAATTTGTATAAAATGCATTGTAGCTTTTTAATAGTATAGTTTATATGAAATTCCCATTTTAAATGGTTATCTATATATAGAACAAGATATTTAATTTCAGATTCCTGCTGAAGAAAGTCCATTAAATTGTACATCAAGTTGATTAAATGGCGGAAGGCCTCTAATATTGCAGCTAAATGGTAAGTATTTAGTTTTGTCTAGATTTAAGTGAGAGACATTTTATCAAACCAGCCTTGTATTTTAATAAAATCTAATTCTAATGTATTTTTAAGTTCGATCCAATTTGCGGCATCATAAAGAATTTCAGTATTGTCTGCAAATCCACTAACACGTGTATACAACTCTATACTAGTTTGCTAGCTCCAAAAAAGACAAAAAACGAAAAGTTAAAGGTAAGTCAACCATACGGCGGAAAGTACCCTCACCACCAGCCTAACCCTCATGAAGTAGGAAGAGTCCGGACAAAATACCTCCTGTCATTGAGCCAACTGTTTCCTTAGAAGGCTAAATGAGGGTCGTGCAAATAACTTTTTATCTCGTAAGAGCTGCATCGACTACGTTGTGTAAAATTTTTTTCAACAAAAGGTGCTTATATGTGGCCCTTCTGAAGAAACTCTGGATACTTCAAGGGAGACAAAACAATTTAAGGTGCTATACAGTTTAAACACCATAAGGCCTAGAGCATGCAAAGTATATAGAAAAAAGCTGAACTGTATACTAGTGCTCTACACCGATGATTTTGTTAGGGCAGTTCTAACAAACACCACGGAAGAAGTGAACTGATGAGAAGTCTGCTGACCCTACTTTCTAGAGGAAGTGTCGACATGCCCGCCTTCACAAATTAAGCGACATAGTTACATACTACGAGGTTAAAGGCTTGCAGTTAATAATTGAATGCCAACCTTCACCAACGTAAATCCAAATCTAATCTTATCATAAGTGCTAATTACAGCAAATACAGCGAACAAAGCTACTTTCGTCAGAAAAAGCCGCAAAAAAGATTTGCCGATTAACACCAGCAGAGTAAGTAACTTATCTATTCGAGCAAATCGCAACCGCGGGCCAAGGCGAAAAAAATCAGGCCCTTGGGATTGGAAGCTTGCGACAGAAATTATAAAACTAAATCAGATGGGCATTAACCGGATTTCAATCGTTCAGGTCTTCGACTACGTTACAGTATATTTGTTACTTTATATCAAAAACTTTAGAAATACAGCTAGATAGGTACATAAGAGATGAAATTCTAACGGAAAAACCGCTCAGCAAACGTCAATATGCATACGAACTGGGTAAGTCATCGTTGGATGACTTAAGCAGGCTTATCTCAAAGTAAATAAAGAAGAAAAAGAGAGCGATGACCACCTTTTTAGATAGCGTTTAGTAATATCACCACAAGCTCGTTTGTGGAGGCAATGCATAAAATATGGTTCCATCGAGCCTGTGAAAATGGGTAGGGGCTCTCCTAGAGAAAAGGATAATGGTCTTCAATATAAGTGAAGCTATAATAGACGCAGAGGAAGAAGGGGGATTCCCGCAGGGAGGTGTTTTGTCGCCTCTCTTACGACTAACCCTTTGTGGATGCCTTATTATAAAAACTCTCCGAGGAAGGCTTCTTGGTACTCGGATTTGCAGATGATATTGCGACCAATAATATCCTGGCTAGAAATAGGTTTGATTTCAGTCTCCATGTTTTTTTTTCGGATTTAACCGGATTCACTGCGGCCTCGTGAGATTATCAGGAGGTTAGGTCTTCATGTACATTCGACTCCAAATTTTAAGTAATTTTTATTAGGGTTTGTTACTTAGATTTGAAAATATTGGAAGTATGATAGTTTTACTTTTCTGTTATTGATCTCTTCGTTAGGATAATTTTAATATAAACATAGCAAAACTTATTCAAACTTAATTTTACACTCTATTGATGACATAAACAAAATGTTTAAAATTAGTTCAACATTTTCCAATGACAAACTAGATACTATCAGATGTTGCCTTGATCTCACATAAATTAATTATTCGTCATTATGTGTTTTTTGTTTGCTTATTTTTTTTTATAAAAATATGATTTGTGGAAAGTATATATATAACAAAAATTAACAATTTGATTTAATTTATTTTTTCACTGCCCACTTTTTTTGCTTCCTCTCTTTTGTTTATTTTTCTTTCTCCTTCTTGGATTGAGCCGAAACCGTCTTGTTTAAAGTACTCTGTATTCTGATATCACTCAGAAGAACAATGTCACTCCACCAACTATCTTTAGCGATGAGTGACAGATGAAAACAAAGTCACAAAACAAAATGAAGTTCACATGTGGTGAATGCACCAATAAAAAGCAAGCGCTACAGACACCACAAACAAGATTGCTTCAATCCTTCTTGTAAATATAAAAAAAACTTGATATGATAAACATATATTCAGTATAAATTAACTTTAAGTAAAAGAAAAATCTAAATAAAGTAATATTGTTTTTAAATTATGTATATTTTGAAATTCTTACCGTCAACCGACATAACGCAAATTAAACTGAACAATATCTAATTGGAATTCTGTTGAATGATATTACTCCTATTTTGAATTTGAAATCGAATAGTTTTAGTTACTATGTTGTAAATAGAGTTCCGACATTCATAACCGAGCACAATATCAAAACGGTCGGATTGGTCGGAATGGTCCGCTGTGGCTATTAGCGGTATTTTAAAGTCGAATTAATTTATACAGTTTGTGTAATTACTCAAATTGGTAGAGCAGAAAATTTATACCGATGTCTCGGTATTCAGATTTTGGGAAATATTCAATTATTGGAGTTTGGAAGTTAGAAATTTTTATAAATAATAAAAACACAATGTTAAACAAGTTCTTTAAGAATGTTTTGTTGAATTTGTGTTTGTAATATAACTGAAGGAAATTTAATATTTTAAATGAAAATTTTCAAAAACGTACAATCGTAACTCGATCAATATTGTTAGGACTTTATGTATATTCTTGTGGTAAACCATTTCCACAAGATAATCAGTATTTTACGTTAACTAAAGGCAAAATTAAATAAGCCCTTAAACTGAGACAGTCATTTTTCCCTTTTGTGAAAGCGGCGTACCGATGTCTTGATCTTGATCTTAAAAGACTGAGCAGAGAAAGACTACTCACGTCTCGCACAAATTCGGTTGTCAGAAAGAGCAACTGCCTACCATTAACGCCGGACGCTATTTTATGTTACTAATATTAAACGGAACAAAAACAAAGACCGGGTTAAGAGGAACCCACCTTGTGCTCTGCTACTAACGAGCAGACACAGCAATAAAAGGAAAACTAGGAAAGGTAAAGATATTTGGGCAACAGGTAAATGAGGGAAGGACGAATTTATTTGGGGTTAAGAATCTTACAAGGCTAAATTAGCAAACATAGTGATACAGTTAAAACACATTGTTCTAAGTCCTCTTGCTAAACATCTAATCCATGGAAGCAGACGTATAGTGCCGAAGCCGGATAAATTGAGGTACCTTTGAATTAAACCTCTATGCCTACGAATATTGGGCAGATTGATATTGGGTGCATATCATACTCTGGTCTAATAACTGAATACAAACTAATAATAGCGAAAATAAAATAAAATAATTAAGTCTCTAAAACTACTGTATGGAAATTAAAATTTATTTTCTGCTTTGAAATGTAACGTGTAAAAACTAAGGAAGGACTAATATTAGCTCTAATCTAATCTAAATAAAATGAATACATATTCACCAAGTTTTAATAATCAGGTTAATGGTCTATACCCTGGCATCCCTACGGGAAGTCATCCGATGCAAATGGTTTAATAGGGGAGTAATAAGCTGAAAATCTGAAGAAGACACAATGGTTCATCGAATTTTGGGAATTGTAGGTCAATACGAACGTCATCGAATAAAGTGCAATAAAATATGCGATGAATAGGTGAATCTACAACATTGTAATGAAGACAGAAATCTGACTCGGCTCTCCCAAGCTTTCCCTTGATTAGTTGGGACATGAACCGTTTTCCTATTCTGCGGTGGCATATCCAGATCCAGCCAAGGCGCAATTTCAGGTATAAGAGCATACAAGTTGATTTCATGCTACTTGCCACGAGTTAATAATAATGCCATTCATCTCCTTGGAGGCATCACTCCAGTATCTGTATAGTTGCCTGTGTTGAATTCAATACTCATGAAGAATGAGTTTCTACTGCGTTTAAACTCTCTATAAAACATTATAAATACACATGAATAGGGGGAGTTTTGGTTAATAAACAAACATATTCACATGGGGTGGAAGAATAAGCACCCACTATAATTCGAAGGCATTTGGCCTGTAAGGAGCGAAGTGTCCTTAAGTAAACAACGAGTCGAATACGAGCTCCCCAGATCTCAATACCATAAGACAGTATAGGAATAATAGCCCATATATATTGATATGGTTTTTTATTTATATGTGTAGTTTTAGTTCTGTTTTTGTATGTATTGTGCTTGACTGTGATTGAAAGGTAGAAGGTTATTGTCAAATGTAAATTTGACAATGAAAATAAGGTTATGATAAGAAGTTTAAGGTGCGTGTGGATGTATTTAAATGTGTTAAATATTTATTTAAGAATGTTTTGTGTTTAGATGATTATTTTTTTGATTTAATAATGAGATCACAACAATTGTGGTACAAGTAAAAGAAAAAAAATCTTAGTCTCGTTATTCATTAAATTTACAAAAAAAATCTAGTTGAAAAAAAACAAATGAAAAGGGATAATGAACAGATAGGAAAAATGGTTTTTTAAAAAAAATTAATATCACAAGAATTTATAGAATTGATCAAAAATTGTTATTTATAAAATTTTTTGTAAAAAACGAATGTATATCCATCAAAGGATATTGTTAATGTTGGAATAAGGAAAAAGTTTAAAAATAAAAAAAAATCAAAAGTTTTAAGGGAATTTTTTTTTGAAAAGGTAATTGATATGTTGGAGATGATTTAAAATGGAGTAGTTTTCGAAGAATTTCGAAGAAGGAAGATATAATAAAGGTTGAAGAAATAAATAGACGAAGCTGGTTTAAAAAAGGAACAGTGTTACAAGATTTGAAGAAGGTGGATTTGTCGGTGGGATCTAAAGAAGAGGAAGACACAGGTGAGAGAAGATTCCAACCAGAAGAATAGTAGAGGCGCCCAAAATTTATAATATTTTTTTTTAATTTTCTGTTTGTAATGTTAATTATTTTTTTTAAGGAACCCAACCCAAGAGTATAAGAGTTTCATAATAAAAAACACAGCTATTCTAATATAATGTATTTGTTAAAGAGCCGGGAAATAAAGGTCAATTCGATCCCAATTCCTCCGTAAAAAACGTCTAAATAATTGAAAAACATTTGTCAATAATGTATCTGAAATGATCCGAAAATTACAACCAGTGATCCAAAATGATTTCTAAGCATAATTCTCTTTACGTTTTCCACCCTTATTATTTACCCCACCTGCAGGCAGCACTCCTATCTGCTTCTGTGTCATCTAGGATAGTAGAACATAGTGTGTTCTATATCGGCCTACTCTCCATAATAACGGCATTCCGGTCATCAGAATTATTCCTGTGTTTCCGGGTGTACATAACACTCCTTCACCGGAATATTAATTCCACCGCTCTTATGGACATCGTTCTGTAGGCCCTTCCTACTTTAAGCGCCGCCCTGCGCTGTATCCACCACTGCTTGGCGGTTGCTCCTCACCCTTATGCCTTTTGCCGAAATCATATTGCTAGACGCTCACCCTCGTATAGCAATATGAAGTAGCAGCCCTTTTCCCCCGGACCGCTAATAATGGGCATTCTCCTCAGTGTTTTATTTTTCCTCTCTTCTCGCTGTTCCTTTGACGTCGCCTTTTCTATCACCGTCAAGTCGTCAGGAAAGGCTACTTATGGCACTCCCTCACCTAGCTCCAACCTCAGCACCCCGCCATGTAGGACGTTCTATACTGTCGGTTCTAGCATTGACCCCTGTGGAAGGCCCACCGTTATCTCTTTCTTCTTTTTGCGATATATAATTATACTTGTTTTATTTAGGTATCTACCTATATTTGTTTTAAGGTACAAGGAGATTCTTTCCTTCCTGAAGCCGAATTGTTTCTCTGCCAGACCATGTATTTGGTGTAGCTCCCTCGCGGTATTGCTCATGGTGGGGCTTTTGAACAATTTGTTCTTCCTTTTCTTAGATTTTGGAATGTGTAGCAATTCGGGTGATTTTCATTTTTAATGAGAATCCCGTCTATCCAGTAGCGCGTTTATCATGTCTAGTAGCAGGTTTTCGCCACTTTTACTACCTCTGTTATGGCTTTCGCTGGGATGCCATCCATCCTTAGAGTTATGTTGACGCTTTCCATGGCTATCCCTAGTTATTCCTCGGTGAAAAGGGACACGTTTGGTTCCAGCTGGAAATCTCCTTTTATTTTTAGCGTCTTATGCAATGGGGAAAAGACCTTCCTGAACTACCCACTTTTGTTCTATTGTGAGCTTCACTGGAGTAGAATTGCATATCTTTACCTATTGTGGTTATGTATATCTTCCACAGATTTGCTTCCAGCTCTTCCAATACTCTCCTCTTGTCTTATACATCTTTTGATTGTTCTGGCTATTATTTCTTCTGAGGTTCCTCTCTCGCTCTGCTACACATTCTTTTCTGGGTTTCCCAATCTTTTCATTTCAACAATAATCCATTTTGGTAACTAGAAGAGTTATGTTACCATTCCTGTGTCAATACTTTTAAAATTATTATACCAGAAATCAAAGCAGTTTAATTGAAATTAAAATGTAGTTAAAAAATTAAACAAAACATTTTTGGTTTGGTTAAAGGAACTACCTGAACTAATGAATTTTGAGAAGCCAGAACATTAGGAATCAGTAACAGTATAGTTTTTTTAAACTAAAATTTGAGTTATTTCTTTAAAACAATAATCCATCCCCCGTTCAGAATTATGTGCAAATATAGGGAACTAAATTAGAAAAATTAATTAGAGAAGAATTTCATTTTAATCTTCACATTTTTTATTAAACAAATTTAACTGCAGTTTTATCTGCAGAAAATCTTAATGAAAAAGTAAATTTGGAAACTCATAATATTTTATACTGGTTTTATGTACCCAGTGAAGTAAATTCAGCTAATCTTCCATCCTCAATATGTTGCCCCAAACAGTTAATTAAATAAAATTGGTGAATTGGTTCACGGTGTTAATGAAAAGTAAAAATGAATCATTAATTCGTTGTATTCATCTACCTCCAATTAGAATTTTATCTCATGAATATTCTAACGACTACAATAAAATGTTATATTTAATTTGAAATCTTATATGTCAAAAACTTGTAGTTATTTGTAAGTATGCAAAATTTCACAAAAAGTTGATTCACTCTGAATTTTTTTGGGATTCAAAGTTTATAAATATAGGAACCAGATATTTAGCTATTATAGAGCAAGAACATAAACGAATTTATCATGCTGGAATTCAGTCAACACTCTCCGTTGGATTTAGCTTATTATATATGCTTTGTATTGCATTAGAATACGGATATATTTATTCCTAGTGGAGTGCTCAATTGAGAGTTTTTCTTTCCCTGAGCAATTCTTTTACTTTCCCCGACCCATCAAAGGAAGAGTAAGGTGAACGAGCAAAAAAAAATTGAGATATCGATGGAAATATCTATTTTGAGGTCCCCCAAGAAGATTGAAACCATTTCCAGCGTATGGTCTGTCTGTGTGTCTGTGTGAATTTTAAGGACAAACAATACACTTTAGTGCAAGCTATTGTAGTACAAAATTTTAGAGCATAAAATTCCCTATAACTTTTGTTTTAAACTTTTTAATGTGCATGTACGTTTTCTCTAGTTTTTCTTGATTTTGGGGACAAAAAATAAACTTTAGTGCAAAATGTTGTAGCAAAAAGTTTTAGAGCATAAAATTCTCTACATATTTTATCTCAAGCTTTTTCCAGAATTTCCAATAGTTGCGCCACTAGAGGGCGCGTAAAAAATGTGCATGTATGTTTTCTGTAGTTTTTCTTGATTTTGAGGACAAATAATACACTTTAGTGCAAAATTTTGTAGAACAAAGTTTTAGAGCATAAAATTCCCTACATCTTTTGTCTTAAGCTTTTTCCAGAATTTGCAATAGTTGCGCCACCAGAGAGCTCGTAAAAAATGTGCATGTAGGTTTTCTCTACTTTTTCTTGATTTTGAGGACAAACAATGCGTTTTAGTGCTAAATTTTCTGGTGCATAGTTGTAAAGCATCAAATTTTCTTTACATTTTTATCGAATTCCTCATAGTTTCGCCGCTAGATGGCGAAAAAAATACACATTTAGTATTTTCCATTTTTTTAAAATTGGATGAATATTGTGCTCTTTCGTGTAAAATGTTTCAGTGCAAAGTTGTAAAGCATAAAATTCTCTACAACTATTTTATGAAAATTTTTCCCGAATTCTCAATAGTTTTCACATATGATTTTAGGAGATCATAATTGTAGCATGAGCATGCGCAGCTTATATCTTTATCAACATTGAAATATCAATCACCATCGGCTCGCTATTTTTAATGTGTTCCACAAATTAATGTAATGCTCAGTATTTTGTAATTAAAATAATCCTATTCTCTACGGTCGAGCCGGGAAAGTTCTTGGGTGACACAGCCGATTTTTTTCACAGGTCTTGGATCCGGCTGTGTACCAGATCCTCTCTTCAGGTTTTCCCTTGATATTCTCATCTATCTATTTCCTTCTTTATTGCATATTCACCTCGAAGTTAGTTTTGAAGAATTACATAGGAGTTCTGAAGTTCATCGGAGTTGTGAAGTTCCTCAGAGTTTTGTGGTCTGTTCATTTCAAGATTGTAATCTCCCTTCATTCTTTCATCTTGTTATGATCCGAGATGATGCTCGTGATTTATAGTTTTGAAAATTCCATTCTTGCCTTCCCCATGATTGTTATATCAATCGGAGGAAGCTCCATTAAGCAGAGCTTCCTTCCATGGCTGATGTTGGTGTCATCTTCATAACCCAGCAGGTATACTGGAGCAGGCAATTCTTTGTACTATACTCAACTCCGCCGCGGATATTTTTTGGGTTATCTTTATCCACCATATGAAATATGCGTAGGTGGTCATGGGTTTCACTACAGAGTTGTATGTCCAATACACCATTCTTGGACTTAGCCCCATTTTTTCCGTTTACTCGTCTAGCTACTACTGATGTTGCCATTAGTTTCTTCTTTATTTTTGCCAGTTGCTGGTTCTAGTTAAATTTCTAATCTAAAATTACTCCGAGATACTTAACCTTCACTGACAGCTGGATGTAAGACTTTTGGAGGGCTAGTTGCTCTAACTTTGTTCTTTAATCCCTTTTTATCTATCCATCCACTGATCAGATTAAGGGCTATTTACATTATCTCCCTAACTGTGGTGTTGAATTTCCCTTGGACTATGCTTACACCTAAGTATTTTTATCCATTCCTTTCTAGTAAGATTAGTAGTTGTTCCTCCAACACCAGGTTTAAGAGCAGTGAAATAATACATCCTTTGCGGACAGCCTCTGTGACTTTGGCTGTTAGTGTTTCTCCCACTAGAGAGGAGTAGATTATTCATTCTCTTAGCAACCAGCATGTAGCAGGTATCATCGATGCCTTTTCTTCTCGATACCCTTGAGATTGCTATCCATTAAAAAATAGTGATTATCTACACATAAATTTTCAAGCATTTCGTAGTAGCCAGCAGGAATAGACTTACTAATTTTCTTGGCATAAAATAAGTTAAATTGGCATGATGCATTTGAATCCAGACCCGTACAAAAAATAGAATTGAATCGCATAACACCAACTAGACTGGCTCTTATTTAAACAAAGGTTTTAAGAAAAGCTTCTTTAAGTGCTAAAGAAATTACCACTGTTCTATGCAAGTGTAAAGTTGTTTGAAATTCTAGATTCTTAATCTATTTAGATTCGCATGGAATAAATAATATTAGCACTCTTTAGTAGAACAAAATCAGGATATTATGTAAAAGTTGGAAATGTAGTTTTAATGGAAAATAATAATCAGAAACCTATTGATTGGCCTTTGGTGTACGTTGAAAAAATAATTTTGGGAACAGACGAAAGAACGCTGATAGTTATGAAATGTACGTCAGTTGTTTTTAAAAAGTGTACTTTTGATTATTTTATAATATTCTTCATTGTTTAAGACTCAATATTCAAATTTCGAATTTATTCAAAATAGTTTGTTTATGACTATAAAACTTCTGTTAAAATTCCTAATACAATGGCAGAAAAAACGATGCTCCTGTTTCACAATTTTACGCGTGCTTTAATATGTGACTTTCAAAATTTGTTTTTTAATATACTATTTTTCTCTTACTACGATAGATATTTGTAAGACCTGATATATTAAGAATACATAATAAATAATTTAAAATTTTTAATAATTTGGTGTATACATTTAACACCATTTTGATTTAATTATATATTTATCAACCATTCTTTGACCAAATTAATCAACGTATAACATCCGATTCTTTACGGTCATTTCCATTTTTTTCCATTCATGACCATCCATTACTGATGAACTCATCGGTGGCGCTTTCAAAAGTGATTTATGAAAATTACTAAAACTCGCTACCAACGTTTACACAGTTAATCTAAATCGCTCTTTATAACCCTAAAACTAGTAATAGTTATAGGGATTATTAATGTTTAATTTAAAATTGGATCTAAATATAACTGTCAATGATATATCTGTCAGCAGGGAGTAAACTAGAGAATAAATCAAGGTATTAGAGAATTTTTAAGCCCCTTCTTTTGTCATGAGTCATGGTTATCGTTATTCTGAGCATGCGCAGTATGAAAACTTTTAGTTGTAAACTTTAATAACGATAACAGGTTCCGTTATGTACGGAGAAGTAGCGCAAGGTAGTTGCTAGCCTTATGGTTATTTTTTCAATTGCAACGTTATCAGAATTAGTAGATTGTAGTGCGCATAAGTTCATATGAAACAGTTTGTGGTTAAATTTCAAGAGAACAGAATTTAATTTCTCAATATCAAGACAGCAACATGTGTTTTTTATTATTAGGAGTTCTACAAGAATAAAAAATTCTAAAATAATTATTTTCTGTTAAAAATTAAAGTGTTAAATTTTTTCTGTGGCAAAATCTGGCAACGTCAATGAAATTAATGCGTAAAACTGATCCCTTCTAACACCAACATTTTCTAAATTTTCTTTTATGATTAAATTTATAAAATATTAATATTTAAATGAAAGAATTAAAACAGATTAATAGTATTTGACGTTATAACTTCGAACTATCAAAACTTAAGGGATCCTTTATTTTTAAATGGCTTAAAATCTCTTCTGTACCTAGTCGTAGTAATCTTTATCATTAATAAAAATAACCATAAAACCGCCTAAAACTGACGTTAAATTAATTGGCTGAAAAACTCTCTATTATTAAAACTAAAATAGAAGTAACGCTCAAATGATGACTTCGGTCCGTCGGGTACCGGAATGGCTTCTGCGGTCCTGGTCAAACTTCGCACATACCTGTTGTTGAAACTTGAAGTATAAAAAAATTGCTTTGCAAAGCAGTTTAGTTTGTATGACAATAACTAGCTGGAACTCGATCGGAGGTTTCGTTCGTTACAGTTCGTAATAGTTACATCCAGATAGACAGACACCTAGACGTCCAGTCAGGATTATTTAGCATTTTTGAACTCTGGGAGCTCGACAAGTAATAAAAAGGAGGGGTAAGATTTTTTTTTCGTCATCACGTGATTAATACTCAAGCATTTAGATCTCAGTAAAGAATCAATCCATTCGAAATAAAAGATGTTTAGTAACAGATAGTTTTGATTGCATGTAATTTGATGAAGGACAACAAACGAAAGTTGGCACTGAATAAGACGGAGGCTGTGATTCTAAGGGGACACCGTCATTACAGAGAAAGGTTTTATCTATGAGATAAGGAGAAAGTCCTAAAAGTCAGGTGTGTAACCTAGGGATCATTGTCGATAACCTTTAAATTTTTGTGCTTGTCATAAGGAAGGTAGCCAGTAAACCGGATGAAAGGGAGGCAAAATTAATTAATGTGATGCGAAACATTGATGGCCTACAGAGAAGGAAACGCAAGCCACTGAGTGAAGTGACAAACTCCATCCTGCTCTAAACATTATCCAATGATAATGGTAGATACGTACAGAAAAAAAAATGGAATAGTTCCAAAGGTGGATAGCGGTAATTGTTTCCAGTGCCTATCGCACATTTTCCTTGACAATAGTGCATGTAGTGACTGGAATGGTATCAATTCATATACTGGCCGATGAAAAGTTGAATAGCAGAGACAGGTATGATTACCGCCATAAAGGAGAAAAAATAAAGGTACTTACAAATGTGACAAAGGGAGTGGACCGCATACACAGAAAGCACCTTATTAGAGAAGTGACGCTATAGGTATGACCACACAGAAAAGTGGACTACTTTTCTACTCAGGCGCTGACGACCATAGCTGCTTTAAAGCGTATCTGAAGCGTATGGATGTGACAAGAGACGAAAATTGTATAAACTACAGAGGAAGGGATGACGTGCAACACAAGACGGATTATAGTACGCCAAGAGATAAATGCTATTGTAGACGAAGTGCTAGGCCCAGAAAATATGGTAAATGCTATGTTATGGGACAGGGGAGACGTTTAATAGCATGAGGAAATTTATAGGAGAAATCCTTATCCTACGTAGTTTACTTTACTGGACAGAAGCATCTACAACCAGGAAAAGTACACAGAGTGATAATAGTAGATCTGCAGGATTTTTTAGAGATAGTTTATTGAGTTTTGAATCGACTCGTGCTGGTGATTTCCTCAAAATTATACATTAATCAACTGGTTACATAAAGAGCAATTAACAGTCTACTAAAATATTTATTACTTCCATAGGTCAGCTATGTTTTATTAATTTAATACTTTCCCGTTACACGACAAGTCTTCTAGGAAAATTCTTCTAGAGACAATCCTTTCTGAATAGTCCGCCTCACGGTAAACGTTCTCTGAGCAAATCCTTCCCCACAATAATCCTTCTACAATAATTTTTCCCCGTGAGAATCATTCCCCAAACAATTTTTTCTTAAACAATCCTTTCCTTAGACAATTTACGCACAATTATTCATAATTACAATTAATCCCATAATACCTTTTTTTGACCATTAATTATTTCATTGCTTTTGTTCCGCAGTTTACATTTTACCTACAAGAGAGCTTTTCAAGAGCATTCTTTTTTTTGTATTACAGTTATTATCCTGAGCTGTTGAGACGGGAATCTTTTAAACACACCTCATGCTATGTTCTATTCGTGAGGTAATGCCGAACTCACCCCTTATTCCTCTATAGGCAGATTCAGGGGCATACCTGCTAAATCGTCCTCCGTAATATTATCCTACCTATCAAAACCCACTGTAGAAGTAAAGAGTACTCCTTTTCAGGGTTGCTATGGGAAATTGTTGATTTAAAATTAAAGAAATAATAATACTTATTTTATTGTAGGAATAAATGGCAGAATTGGAACTTTTTTAAGAATATTAATTCGAACTGAATTAGGAAATCCTGGATCTTTAATTGGAAATGATCAAATTTATAATGTTATTTTTACTGCTCATGCAGTTATCATAATTTTTTTATAGTAATGCCTATCATAATTTGTGAATTTGGAAATTGTTTAGTGCCTTTAATAATTGGGGCTCCTGATAGAGCATTTCCCCGAGCAAATAATATAAGTTTCTGACTCTTACCCCCATTCCTATTATTACTTTTAATAAGAAGAATAGTGAAAAAAGAGGCTGGAACAGGATGAACAGTTTTTTACCCCCTGTCATCCATTTCAACCCATAGAGGATCTTCTGTTGATTTAGCAGTTTTTAGGCTCCACTTAGCAGGTATCTCATCTATTCTAGGTGCAGTAAATTTTATTACTACAGTAATTAATAAACGACCAAGAGGAATAACCTTAGACCTCATACCTTTATTTGTATGAGCTGTTATAATTACAGCAATTCTTCTATTATTATCTTTACCAGTGTTAGCTGGGGCTATTACTATATTATTAACTGACCATAACTTAAATACTTGTTTCTTCGACCCTATTCAATACCAACATTTATTTTGATTTTTTTGACACCCTGAAGTCTATATTTTAATTCCCCCTGGATTTGGAATAATTTCCCATATTGTCAGACAAGAAAGAAGAAAAAAAGAAACTTTTGGAACTTTAGATGGAGATGTAGGAGCTTCTCCTGAAGATCTCTGACTTTTCAGATAATCCTGATGTTTGGTTGGGGTAGTCTTTTTGTTGGTCTTCTGCTGAGTGTTGTTCGGTTCCTATCAACTGTCCATTTGGTACCGAGTGTTTCTGTGGAGTGGGTGTTGGAGCTGGCCATTTTTCTCCCGGCGTATCGTCCTTGTAGTTCTTTTAATCTGGAAGTAATAGTTGTTATATTAGTGTGCTAATATATTTGTTGGAAGTGGAATCGCCAGGGGAGGTAGGAGGATTTTCTGAAAATTGTCCTGTCAGTTGCCATGATAGCGTGCAAGATATGAGGAGTCAGGGAGGAGAAGTTGAGAGTTCTGTAGTCTAGTATGACAAATGAAAGTCTTATAGATCTGTAGCAGTCTCTGAGGGTCACATATCCCAAATTGTCCACCCAGAGCTCGTCACCTAACTTTGTCAATAGTTTTCTGGAGAGCTATTTAAGTGAGCAACTACAAGAATTATTTGTCACGGGGACGATTTGTCGTAAGGAAGAATTATCCATAAGAGGAATTGTCATGGGAATGAATTGTCCGGGAAGAATTGTCTGGTGAAGAATTTTCAGTTATTTACCAATTGCACGTTCCCGTATATAAAAATAAAATATAATCATAATACACATTAAATTTATTAATTTCACAACATATTTTTATTTTAAAACATTGTATGGATCATATTTGTAAATCTCATTTAAAATTATGACTAAAAGTTTATAAGCTGTCACTGTTATATATCTAGTAACAAAATAAATATTAAAAAAATGTATGAAAAAACTAACTTTTAAGGCACACTTTTAATAACCTCTTCTTACATTTTACCGGATATGTTCTCGACATTCTTTTATGACTCTTTGTAGATAGATTCTTTTATCCAACAGCGGCTAATAATAAGTACCTGGCAAAAAATACAGGATTTGCCTTTTATATCTACCGGAGATACCTCACTCTTTTAGAGCAAAAATAACAGTCTCTATAGTGTTGTAAGGGCGCCACATGAAGAGAAACCCGTGTCGTCCTCAAGAGCTATAAGAGCCCTAGAGGATTTAAAAAGTAAGTGGGTGACGCGGTTTTGTGACAGTTAATGGATTGACTCAGTTTTTTATCATTAATTTTTTTCTTTTAAATTATTTCACCAGTATAACTGAAAAATATTCAATATTTTTAAATGTAGTCATATTAATATCGATAATAAAAAAGTAACATTAAACACCAAATTGAAATACTTTACAGAGATTTTTAAATCATATTTTAATGTTCCTAAAAATTAAAAAATAAAACAAATGTCTATAGAGACTAAATTAACTAATATAAAAGACGTCCATATAGGCAACCAGTTCCATGAACTTGGTTTCATGAAACCAGTCGCTTCATGTTACGTCTAATTTAGTTTGAACGATGTCTTCGTCAGATGAAGATTTGGTGGTGGGTGCCATGTATTTAAGGAGGAGGAAAGCTTTTTTGGGTTAATCCTGATTTAAGAAAAATTATGGTAGAAGAACGTTCGACGATGCAGGTGATGGTTTCTGACAGCTGTACCACTTTAAGAAGCATATGATGGGTAATTCGGTGGAAAATTCAATTGTTGAGGGTAATTTGGAGAATCTAATGATCCTGATAATAGAGTAGTATGATGGAAACAACGGAAGATGGGGTGTTAATTCTAAATTATCTGTACAGATAAGTTTTCAACGTTGGCAATACAATAAGCAGAAAATGCTTCCTGGTGCTCTCATGTTCCTCAATCTTTTTCTTTTGATTTGGACATAAGCCATAATGATAATATCTAAGTCTGGTTTAGTTTTAATTTTATTAACTAACTTCTTATTTGTATTATTCGGAGATAAGGCCAGTATACGTTCGGCATGGACCATATGTGAAATCGTTTTCTAGGATTTATAGGTGCTATATGAGTATTTTTGGAAAAAATTATAAACAGATTTTTTTACTTACCGGTATTGAAATTTGTTCAGCATTTTTTTGACTACTGCTTTATCGCAGTACCACTTAAAGTGCATCTACTAACAACTTCGGTACATTGATCGCACGCAACTGGTCAATTTGCAATCGATAGGTTTGGTTTCATAATAATAAAAAAAATAATAATATTCTTTATTTTCCATTTGACAATTTATATAGGATTCGTCATTTTTTTTTATTTATAAAATATACAGTGTGTCTGAAAAAGTTGGCAACAAATGGGAAACTTTTTTATTATTAAGTTTAGGAAAAAACGTCATTCTTCATAAAAAGTTCTGCAAGGCCTAAAACCCAATATACGATAATCAGATATCGAAATTTTCCAATCGTATACGAGGTTTGTCAAAAAGTATGAATTTTGCTCAAGAGTAAAGTACCTTTATTTTCGACAATATCTAAAATTGTTATTAAGAAAAGTTGATTAGAATTGAAAACTACGTTTAAATGTCTAATTACAGCTATCTACGATGAAAATCAGGTTTTATTATTTTTTACAATTACTTTAAGATCGAAAATGAACAAAAACTAGGTATCTAAATTATTGACCTGTACAAAATCAAGTTGCTGTGGAAATGTTTTGAAACATATCTTATGCCAGTATGCTTCAAAACCTCAGTTTGTAATAATTGTACTTTTTTAAATACTAGTAAAAATGCCGTTGAAATTAAGTCTTGAAGAGAAAATTGAAATTGTTTTAATTGTTGGAGATAACTACAAAACTTATAGGGAAGCTGCCATAATCTTTAATAACAGACATCCTGATAAAAATGTACATTTTGCAACAGTAAGTAAAATAATAAAAAAGTTCAAGTGTTCCGGAAATGTTGAGAATAAATTCAAAAAGAAACATGAGGCATGGGTTGCTACTGAAGAAATTCAAAATCAAGTAATGCTCTCAGCAATAGAAAATCCTAAAGATTCCATAAGAAAAAGGGCAGCTTTACTTGGTGTGCGCAAAGACGTAGTTGCAGGAATATTAAAAGCAAACAAATTTAAACCTTACAAACCCCAGTTCACTCATACCCTAAAAGCAGGAGATTTTAATAGAAGATTTGAATTTTGTGCTTGGTTCCAAGGGGAGTTAGAAGATAATAATTATATGGCACGGTGCATACTTTTTTCGGACGAGGCAACGTTCACTTCTAATGGGGTAGTCAGCTCACAAAATTGCCGTTGGTGGAGTGATGTTAATCCTAATTTCACTGTCCAAACTCGTGACCAATACTGTTTTAAAACAAATGTATGGTGTGGAATTTTTAAAGATAGAATAATTGGACCATTTTTTTTTCGAACTAATATGAATGCTGAACGTTATCTGGAATTTTTAAATAATGAGATTCTTGAATTTCTTCATAACCTACCAATAATGGAAAGGCAACGTACATGGTACCAACATGATGGAGCAACCTGCCATAGTACAAGAAATGTTCGAGAATGTCTTCTACAAATTTTTAACGGAAGAGTAATTGGAAGATTTGTGGACTTTGCTTGGCCTCCAAGATCTCCGGACCTGACCCCCCTAGACTTCTTTTTATGGGGATACTTGAAGCAAAAGGTATACCTTAAAAGACCGTTTGAAAATATTGATCATTTGGAAAGAATAATTAGGGAAACATGTGACGGTGTTACTCCAGATGTTATTAGAAATGCAATAAAAGAATTCTCTCGAAGAACAATTACCTGCTTAGAAAGGGTCGGTGGATATGTTGAGGCGTACGTGCAGTGAGGGAAAAGTTAATTCGGATTCTTCTTTTTCATGCATGTAAAGTTTGATGTTGTGTTTTGAAAATAAATGATTCTAATTATGTATGCATTTGTTTACATTATTGATAACTCGTGCAAAACAAAGTCAATATTTATAGCAAAATTTGCAATGAGAAAATGAGTGGTGTAATCAGTAAGTGCACATGAACATAATTTTTAATTTCTATCGATATCTTGTAATTAAATTTGAAGCACTTTTCTCTTATTGATTATAATGTGCTGTAGAATACTAGTAAACAATAATCAGGAATAAAATTTGCATTTAGTGATGTACAGGGAAAATCAAAAATTTCGATTGAAGTCGAAGACTAAAGTGCTTTTAAATTTTATTTCAAGATATCGATAGAAATTAAAAATTATGTTCAAGTGCACTTAATGATTACACCACTCATTTTCCCATTGCAAATTTTCTTACTGACAACTTGATTTTGTACAGGTCAATAATTTAGATACCTAGTTTTAGGTCATTTTCGATCTTAAAGAAATTGTAAAATATAATAAAACCTGGTTTTCATCGTAGATAGCTGTAATTAGACATTTAAACGTAGTTTTCAATTCTAATCAACTTTTCTTAATAACAATTTTAGATATTGTCGAAAATAAAGGTACTTTACTCTTGAGCAAAATTCATACTTTTTGACAAACCTCGTATACGATTGGAAAATTTCGATATCTGATTATCGTATATTGGGTTTTAGGCCTTGCAGAACTTTTTATGAAGAATGACGTTTTTTCCTAAACTTAATAATAAAAAAGTTTCCCATTTGTTGCCAACTTTTTCAGACACACTGTATATACAATAATACTAATACAATTAAAAATAAATCAATTAAAATTAAAAACATTCAACATTTAACAACTAAAAAATTCGTCCACTGAGTAAAAACAATACTCCAATAAAAACCTCTTTAATCTTCTTTTGAAAATATTGATATTGGCTGCTTCCTAGACAGTACTGGGTAATTTATTGAACATTTTAGGGCCCAAATAATTAGGAGTATTTGAACTTATTTTTAGACGGCAAAATGGAATATGAAGTTCACCAACCTGGCACGTATGGTATCGGTGTATATTTTCTACCTGCGATCGGTTTCAATAAAAGGTTGCAGTCATACAAGTAGATCGACATACGTTATCTTAATAGGTAAAACTGTGTTCACAACTGGTTTAACACATTAGAGTAACAGCGAAAACCAACTCTGGTTATATAATAGCTATAAACGAACACTTCTGAATTTTTAAGATGATTTACTATGTCCCTATAATATCCCAAAATATATAAAGATGAGATATTGATAATAATATTCAAAAGTCATAGACATTTATGAACCCTCAGAAATAAACTCCCCAACTTCAATTAGTCCATCAATAGGGGTACGAAACACCGCGTGAGGATCAGTTAAATTTCAATAAACTATTCGTTAACGTTGATTCTATATTTGAAGTGATAATGTTATTCCCATAAAAAACAATCAAATATGACATCGCGATGTACGTCGCGACGCCATGTCTTTCCACTTGACATCCAAGATTTGATAGCACTTTAATGTCAGTCCAATTTTACATTTTTCGTCTTAAACGACAGTCGCACCACTTCGACTATAATGTAGTCATTTTTCCTTAATTTGTGCTCAGGATAAATGTAAGAATAAATATTTTCATAAATTTAAAATAACCAACTTTTTATGATCGGTGAGCTAGGGGTTAAATGGGTATAAACGGTAACTGCTTATAAGAATTCCATTTAACAATTAGTTGCATCCTATAAATATCAAATTCATAAAAAGCACTGGTACCTAGTGTAATTTCTTGCCGACCCATAAAACATGCGAACATTCACATTGGGTTTACTTGCGATTTTATCAAACATTTTCTAAGATATATTGTTAAATCGCAATTTACCTTTAAAATTGTGGATCTATTTACCTAACCATAAGGATTGCCTGGTTAGTATTGATCTGACCGTAACTTAGTAAGATAGTCCAAACAAAAAATACATAATAATATCCTGATATTATACAAAAGAACCTCTATACATTATTTACATTTTATTTGAAGCACATTTGATTAATTATTAACATTTAATATATTTAATATGGCGATGGTTGGGTTTTCTAGGGTTCTCTATATTTTTGTTGTTGGTTACACTGGTACTATGCCTTGGCCGATTCATACAAATCCATGGTGGAAGCTATGTGGAGGCGAGGAGCCGCTCAGAGCATTACGCGATGGGTAGACTTCATGCTTCACCATAGGAATGTTTAGCCACACTTTAAAACGTAAGAAGGTAAGTCGTATACTAAAGGGGGAGTTCTCTCCCCACTGATCTGGTGCCTGGTGGTTGATGAGCTTCAGAGAGCTACAGAGAGAAAATATCTACGCACAGGCATTTTCTGACGATGTAGGTTTCAATATAAATGGTAAACTTGATGCAGTTGTATCTGATCGTATGCAACGGTCACTAAACATTGTAGAAATATAGTGCGGGAAAGAGAAATTATCCACGAACCCGGCGAAAAAATCAGTTGTTACTTTCACAAGGAGAAGAAACCAAAACAAAATAAAGGAACTATCCAAGTGGAAAAAACAACTAAAACTGACAACAGAGGTTAAATATTTGGGAGGGATTCTAGATTATTACCGTTCTCTAGCCATATAGGTAGGGCAACGGAAAAAGCTCCAAGAGCCCTTTAGGCCTGCCAGAGGATGGTGGGTCTAAGTGGGGACTTATCCCGGAAATGGTGGATTGGCTCTATACCAGGGTTGTGAGACCTGCCGTGACATACGCCTCCGTAATATGGTGGCACAAAGCGAACAGCGCGAACGCAGCTGGGCAGCGTGTCTTCTGATTACAGGGGTGTTTAGAACAACGCCAACTGCGGCTATGGAAGTTCTGCTGGGGCTTCGTCCGCAACACCTGGGAAAAGAGGCAGCAATATACAGGCAAAAAGTAAGGTCAAGACTCAGACAAATCAATGAGTCTGGTATACGGACAGATCCAAAACAGATGACTGCACAGGTACTGGATTCTATCATATATATTCAAGGAGAACTTGCATTCGAAACCTGGGATCTATGGCAACGGTCTTTCAAGCGGAAATCGCTGCGATAAATGCTTGTATAAATGTGATGTTACGCGAGTATATTAGAAACAAGAGAATCTATGTACTCACAGATAGCCAAGCATCCCTTACAAATGGTGGAAATAGTCCAAACTAGTATTAGACTGCCATAAAAACCTGGAATAACACAACAAGATAACTATTGAATGGGTGCTGGGCATTAGGGCATAGAAGGAAATGAATAGCCTGGCTGGTAAAGAAGCCAAAAAATTGAAGCGCAAACCACATCTTGTCCAAATCACTTATAGTCCACACAATAGCAGATACAATCTGCTGTTATGTCTAAAAAGAAGGAAATGAATAGCCTGGCTAGTAAAGAAGCCAAAAAATTGAAGCGCAAACCACATCTTGTCCAAATCACTTATAGTCCACCCAAGAGCAGATACAATCTGCTGTTATGTCTAAAAAGACGGGAAATAAAAAATGCGGGTTCAGAAGATATCTAAACCTCATAGGAGTATCGGAAGATTCCCTATGTAGAAAATGTGAGGAAGAGGAGAAAACTCCTCCTCATGTGTTATACTATTGCCAGGACTTGTGAATTAAATGTGAGGAAAAGGATGAAGCTCCTGATCATATATTATGCTATTGCCTGGACTTGAACATGGAAAGGAAATGGCGCTTTGGGGTACAGTATGCTGAACCAGAGGAAATAGCAAAAGCAAACATCAGAACTCTTTTTGACTTTGTCAAGGGTACTGGTCTGATGTGAAAACTATCGGGGCATAATAGGCCTAGAGCCTCAGTGCAGGTGGGACCTCTCACGCTGGATTCAGGTAAAAAAAATGAGTAGGAGGAGGAAAGACCCGGTTACAGTATCACGAGGTGTAACAGTTGGGCATTTGTTATTTCTGAAGTAATAGTTTTTTATACGTAGTTGCTAGATTATTAAACTAGCACAAAATATAATGAAATTGTAAGATATTTAAAAAGTTAGTAGCTAAATCAAACGAACTAGTTTTCTTCATAATAAATATGACATCAGTTGATATGCATTGTTTTTTACATCATTCATTTCTGTCATCGATTCCTATCATCCCATTTTGCGTCAGTCATATTTTGAAAGTTATAAATATCCATCAACGTCTTGGTGGGATCCATACACAGTTGACTATGATGCACTGCCGACTCTCTCTCAATTAATATGCAGCAGCAGCAGCGGCATCGGAGAGAGATCCCGTACCAGTTGCAATTCTGATGGACTGTCCCGTTGGATACGTTTACATAATATATTAACAACTGAAAAAAATTATAAACTAGTTTTAAAACTTTTGTCAATACTCATAAGTAGAAAAATAAAAGACTACATCACCAATGTAAATAATTTTTTTTGAAAATATTTAAGAAAAAAATGTAGGTAATTCCATTTATTTTAAAATCCACTCGACTGTAAACGCACAAATAAAAAAAACCTAACTAGCCAATATAACTAAAGACATCAAATCAATAGAGATAATCCCAGAATCTTCTTACGGTTTTTCCAGTTTTAACTTGTTTGGATTATTTCCAGTGACCTTTAAGCCAGCTTAAATCCCTTATTTCCGAGATTTTAATCAACATTCTCATCTCAGTTCCTACATATCATATTTAATCTCCTCACCGACGTTTTATTCGAGATCTAAAAGCTTTAAAAGTCGATATGCGTTAAATCGTTAAATTAGAATGCTTATAAAAGTCGATGTGCTTTAAATCAGGGAAGAATGTTTTTAATATTTAAATACAATCTATTATTAACTATCGCAAAATTACTTAAAATTTTCACAAAATATCGAATTTGTTAAATTAGGACTATACACAAGATTTTTTTAAATTTTCTATTTCTATATTAAAAATCAAATGGTGTTACATCTTGACCTTATCTGTAAGATAAACTATTTCTTATTTAAAATTCAATTAATCTCTGTTTTCAGTATTATGACATCACATTCTCTTTTATACACCTACTATGGAATTCCCGAATATCACCTTGCTTAAATTAATCATTGACCATAAATGCACGTTAATAAATTACGACAAATTCTCATAAATGCTATTATTAAATAGATGAAATGCCATTGGACCCCCGACTGCATCATTCACAACGAAATTGAATTTGGCCCGCATCGGTCCTAGTTGGCTTAGTATATGAGCCTACTTAACCAAAATTGGGCTAATATCAAAATTAAACAATTAATAACGGTACATGATTAATTGGTTTCTAAATTACGGGTTAAAGGATAAGTTGAATTCCAAAAAATTCATGACCCATATCTATTTATACTTTTTTGCCATAATCTCAGAGACTATTTCAGAAGAAAGAGTAAAATAAAGGTAATAAAAGAGACCAGGCTTTTATTTTCTAGTTAGTGATTTGATCGACGTGAATCGATGTAATGGCGTCCGCATCTTCCTGATCTTACTCATCCAGACTTACTTACACAATTTTTACTAAAACCTAAATTATTCTTTAATTTGTATTTATTAACAACTACCTCTAGTTAAATTCATTTTACTAAATCAAAAACTTAAGCAGAGCTCCTGGATTATAACAGTGAGTGCTTTCAAAACAAATGCTAGGTATTATCGGGCATCGGTTAGAGTTAGGACAGATAATAAGCTGACCAGTGCAGAGACCGCATATACCTATTGCCACAAATCAAATGGATGAAAAGGTTTGAAACGCCGTTTCATAGGCGTTTGTTTGTATGGCTTATGTAACATGAATTCGGTGTCATTCTCGAGGTGTAAAGCCAATTTCAATTTATTGATGAATTATTGTTGTTATTACTCGGAGAAATGTTCAGAATTTTGAACAATGTACATTACTCTGAATTGTGTTATTGTTCTAAACTCACTTACTCACTATGTTAATGTTTCCCTGTTATTAGTCACGAAAATTATTTTTTACCGCATTTGAATAGAATTATTCAAGGTGGAAATTACTTATATTCGTCAACAAAATAATATTTGACATCAATATGCTTAGTTCTGTTATGAACACTATTATAAAAAGTCGAATTATCTAACAGTTTCTGAACACTTTGATTACCATTAAAGATAACAAGAATATTAATACTCTCTAAACTCGCCTAAAAGGATTTGTAAGTGTATCGCTTCTCTGGCAGTTTCAGACAAAGCAGTATACTCGGCATCAGTTAAATATAGAGCAAGACAGTGTTGTTTTTGGCTTTCCCATCATCTGCATCTGAAAATTCTGTTACATATTTTCTTGTCTTTTTCTACTGATTACGAGCATTAAGTAGCGTAATGCTCGGTTTGCAATTTTCCAATAAACCTTGTAACATATGTTGTACTGACTGAAAAAACTACAAATATTGTCTGGCCTTATGTTAACTGCTTGGTATATTAAACTGATTATCAGTGACTGATATGAAATATCCAAGTCTTTCTTATCAACTTCTAAAAGAGTTTGATTTCTCCAGCATTTGTTGCTGGTTTAGTGTCTGCCAACTGAAATGTTTCCTCTTTTGTGAATTTCTATGGACCCGCTCTCTTGTTTTTTTTTTTAATTGACACCAAGAGCATATTGTGCTTCTCCTAAGTCATCGAGTATAAAAGACTTTTGAAGGTCTTTCGTCAGCTTTGAGAATTCTTCATTCCAGTTTGTACATATGATAAAATCATTAACTTAAATAGATATTATTATCAATTTACCGTATTTGTTTCTTTTAAAATAAACACAATTTTCATACCTTGATTAGTTATGCTCTATTTCTTGTCCCCTTTTGTGAACTGTTTGATCCAAGCCGCAAAACCTTGCTTCACACTGTACAAAGCTTTTTCCAGCTTACACACTTTGTTTTCTTGATCTTCAAACTTCAATCTTTCTGGTTGCTCTATGAACACAGTTTATTCCACATCCCCAAAGACTCATTCATAATTTACTATTTGTTTACACGCCAACATTAAACATGGCCAGATGAGGTGAGAGGAACGGAGAAAGTAGGAGTGGGGATGTTTGGGAGTGAGTATGACGTCACTTTTAAAAGTATATACATAGGCGTAACGGTAAAGGGTAAATTTCTTCGATATGGCGAAAATTAATACTTAAAATTACAGACAATGAAAAATTAATCTCTTGGTAGGTGGAATGAAAAGGAAATTACTTAAAAAGTAATAATAAAATAGAAAAAAATAAAGATTTATTAAAAATTCATCAAAATACTAATTATAGCTAACAGTTAAAAGAAAGAAACTTTTATATTATACAGTAAAATTTCCAATATTTGCTTTAACTATTAACTGGAATTACCTATACCTAGAGGGCATGTAATATCTTAAAAACAACAGTTTAAGTTAGTCTTTACAAATACCAATAATTACATTCATACAAAAAAATAATAATATAAGCAAATACAGTAGAGTATAATACGCAACAAAACTCCAATAAACATGTAATAAATTACTAAATAGTTGAAAAGCTTGGTAGAACTTCATTCTTTTTGTAGTAACGAAACAAAAAGGAATATATAGTTCATAAATATCAGTTATGCTGTTTAACTGTATAGGCATTTAATTAATAAAAATTCATTATAATATCTTATCTTTCTGATCCTTTATTGAAATATACTTTAGTAAATACTCAAGTTTGGCAACAATGAACGATCATTGTGACTTTATACCTCTTGGTGGTTTAGACTGTGAGGTGTTGTTGGCGTCCAGAATTTTGTAAACAATGATATCTCTATTTTTATTTATCTATGGTTTATTCGAATATACAAAATATATGTCTATGTCGTTGATGTCTAGATCAATTTCTGCAGCTAAGGCTATATGTGCTGTAAGTGTGGTTTCTTACAACTGAATAGTACTTCATCATATTTCTGGCTATAACCTTTAGGTACCAGTCTAACTTTTACCTTATAATGTGTTCATCGTTATTTTTTTCCTTTTTAACACACATATACAAGGAAATTCATTTTTGGTCTATCTACCAAGGTCCAAGTTTGATTCATTTGAAGAGAATTGAACTCATCGTTCATACTCTCTAGCCAATGCTCAGACTCTTTTCCACTTAGTGCATCTTCGGCCGACTTGGATTCATCCTCTAGATCAGTATTGTAGAGTTGGTGACCTGGGTATTAATCTTTTCTTTCTCTTTTTAAATATCCTATTTCTGTTTGCTCTTCTGATTCTGTAACATTCTGATTAGCTTCTGTTTCTTTTAATACAACTTCGTCTATATTTATTTAATAAAAGAATCTTCCATACATACATTTCTAGTTTAAATGGCTTAAATTTAGTTTCTCACCAGTCCATTTTTCTTCTGGTGTCATAAGTTCTACAAACCTATATGATGACCTATTCTCTAGATGTTCTGCAGATCATACTGTATCTTTCCAAAAAACTTTTGATAATCCTGCCTTGAACAACATATAACATTCTTTTTCCACCACTGAACGATTAGTGCTTTCTGCTACTTCGTTTATTTCTGGTGTAGACATGAAGTGAGTCGTTCATGGATAACTCGTTATTTTTGAATGAACCATTGCAAAGAATCAATTATATGTGCCTAGCCTGAATTGATTTATTAACTCGAAGACTCAAAAGTCGAAGTCTCAGTTACTGGAATCGGATTCGACAGTGGAGTCAGTCGGAGTCGGAAGTCGAGTCGAACGAGTCGGAGCAGCATATAGTGATAAACCACCTATTGGCTCTAGTCGAGTCAGTAATCAAATCAACGAAAATTGATCTGAGTGATTGTAAATGAGTGAGTGAGTGTGAAGTCTGGTATTAAATGCTGAGCGAAGTATAGATAGTTTAAAGGTATTATGTAAACAATTTTCTTCCTGTTATTGAGCTATTAAAATAAATATTTTTGTATTAAAATTAAAAATACATTTTTTAGTACGTTTAGAGATATATGAAGGAAAAATAATAATAATAATAAATTTAATTAATTAAAATAAAAAACATGTAAAAAATAGTAAATGATACCAACTAAATACCCTACTCATAATGGAATGCATAAAATAAAATAGGTATCTGTAGAAATAGAAATCTTTGTCATATTTTCTTAATATGTTTATACTATCAATAAGACGGCGCCACCCTGCTGACTAAATTTAGTTATGAATAAGAAGCAACTATAATTATTTAAGTCATTTTAACCATACCTACTTTATGTTTGTGATATACATTTAAATCTCAGAATCAATTCTAACATTATATTTAAGCAAATGCGTATAATTTTAATCGAAGAACCATGAGTCCTTCCATGTGAGAGTCAATCATTTAGGAACGAATCATAAAGAACGCATCATTTTGAGGAACCGAATCACATTATTTGATTCAATAAAAAGAATCGAACCTCTCATGTCTACTGTCATCTGATGTTTCCAGCAAAAGATTCTGTACAAAAAGGTCCATAAAGATCTGAATGCACTCACTAAAAAAGATTTTGTGATCTTTTAGCCTTAATCTTCTTTATAGGTAACCTATGCTACTTTCATTTAACACAAATCTCATAAGTTTTATTATCTTTTCTAGTAAAACTTACTCCATCTGACATTTTATCCTTCAGAATATCCATACCAAAACCGAATGTCCTATACTTAAGTGCTATATCTTTTGGTTTGCCCTTTCTTCGACTGAATATGCTTGAATACTTGAAACATCAGAAATATCTACTTTATATATCCTATTATAATAAAATATCACTTTGTATTTTATAATTTCTTTTACTCTGTTCTAGCTTAATCGAGCGTAGGACATTCCACCTGCACTCAGGCATCACATCAGACCAGTACTCTTGAAAAAGTCCAGAATAGTTCTGATATTGTGCCTTAAACTACCATTCACTTTCCCTGTTCAGGTCTCGGCAGTAGCATAATATATGAAGAGGAGTTTCGTCCTCTTTCTTACATTTCCTGCATAGGTAATCTTCCGATACTCCTTTGAGGTTAAGATATCTTTTGAGCCCCCAGTATCCTATCAGGAATTAGGATTGCAGTTTGAAGCTACCGTCTATTTAGGCATAACAGTAGATTGTCTGTACTCTTGGATAAACCTTCTATAAGTACTATGGACTGTCTTAGTCCCGGAAGATTTACCTGGTGTTTATCCTTTAATTTTTTCTTCATCATACCCTTTACATATTGGTATAAAATACCACAAAATTGGTGCGATCCAATTAAAAGTTTTTCGGTTCTCTTACCAGGGGGCTGCTTTTTTATTTCCTTCTGTGCCCTTATGCCCGGGCACCCATTTAAGAGTAATCTTTTTATGTTCTGCCATGGCAGTCAGGTTTTTACGACAGTCTTATGGTGGTTTGGATTGTATTTCATTGTTTTAAGGGATGTTTAACTGTCTGTAAGTGTACAGATTCTCTTATGTGTAAGATCCTCGAGCAACATCACATAGATCCCAGATTTAGAATGCATGTTCTTCCTGAGTTCATATGATCGAATCCAGAACCTATGCTGCCTTCTGTTTTGGACACAACTGCATCGATTTTTCTGAGTCCTGCCTCATTTTTTTTATCCTTCTCAGGAATATTTACCTCAAAAGATTTCACAAAATTGTGGCTGACAGGCATTCTATGGTATACTATAGTTACCACCGGATTTTCTCTTAGTTTTTAAGGAATGGTATCCTTTCCTTAAAACTTTCCATCCCATACCGTTTATACCCAGTCTGTAGATTGTTGATAATGCTAGATGTAGCAGAGAGACCCCTAGCAGAACTTCTATAGACGCATTTAGCGTAGTTTTAAACGTAATCGGAAGACATGCTACTCTCTTCCCCTGCCTAGCTACGTTCGCGCTGTTGGCATTGTACCACCATATTACGGAGGTGTAATTCACGGTGTATAGCACAATTATACACCATCCTCGAGTTGAGTCCCCACTTAAACTCCATCATCCTTTTGCAGTCCCAAAAAGCTCTTAGACCTTTTTCGGCTGCCCTGATTATATGGTTAGAGAATGTTAATTTGTTAAATATTTAATAGTTACTTTCATTATTAAATCTATAGCCTTTATTATTAAAAATAACTGTATAACCTTTACCTACAGATTTTGAAATGGATACAAATTTTACATTTAATTTAGTAACATAAACTTCATCTAAAAATGAATTGAATCTGATGATTTATATACGAATATTGGAATTCTAGGACTTACCAATTTGCGAATCGTTCTTCTTATTTAGCTACTTGCAATCATCCATTTCATATCAAATTCACAATCGACAGACACGAGTTTGTTTCTTATGACTCAGCTTACCCGGCGATTCGATAGGCACTATTTTCTACTAGGTATCCAATATTTATCGCGGCAGGTATCGAAAGTATTTAAATTAATATTAGGGCCACAAATAGACAACCCGAAATACACGAATATTCCCAAAATAAAAATAGTAATTAATATATTTTCTACTTAAATTTAAAACCCAAACAGTATCTGAACTACCACTAAAAAATTTCTTATTATTACAAATTGTAACTTTTAGTCCATCAGACTTCTGTTCTAAAAAATCATGTGGTAGTTCTCTACATGAAATCATATGGGCTGAAGCTCCTGAGTCAATGTACCAATCCAAAATATCAAAATTAGGAGTCGGTGCAAAAATAATGCAACTTCCTCGACGTGAAGTTAAGCCAACTAATATAATTGCTCCAAGAGATTAATCAACAATTTCATTTCCAATACCTGCTAATTGTTGAGATATACCTAGTATTTCTGACAAAATGTTCTCTATAAAATTAAAATCACTTACTGTCAGTAGATAGAACGTCCTTTAACTTTAAAGATTTAATAACTAAAGGCGATGAATTTTAGAATAAAATTTAACAAGTTGATTTCTTATACAATTGTCACAATCTAAACGTCATTGTCGTTAGTTACAGAACCGTTAAAGTTAAAGGACGTTCTATCTACTGACAATTAATCTTAAATAGTACAATTTACTCTATAAACTAAGACGTCTTCCCAAACGTCTGTCTTCATAATGCTTATATAAAATTTCTAAAATCTGTTTCACAGCTTTTGACTAAAGAAAGAGGTATCCTCCTAAGGGATCTTAAGTATCTGCTTTATAACAGCATTGGTCATATCCTTCTGGATAATGTGAGATTGCTTGCCACAGATTTTCATGTAACAGAATCATACGTATCAACTCCAAAGATCGGCCTCCACTGGAACTCACGCCACATTTTTTTTACTGCGTCTATTCTTACGACTTATCTGGGTCAATAACCTACTGGAATCAGAAGCTTTGATTATGTAGCTTGAGTTAAGTTTGTTGACTTAAATAAATGGAAACTGTATTTTAATAATAACTTTTTATTTTTAAATAATAAACATTTGATAGTTACGTGGATAAAAATTTCATTACAAATAAATATCAACAGTTTCTGTTTCTATAAGCGGACCAGATTACTTTATTTATAATGATATATGTACTGGTTGAGTGTAAACTATAACAATTAAACATTATTTCCTTATTATATTAATTTATAAAATACACCTTTTTTCTAAAATGAATTATCTCATGGTATCATTCTTATAATTCCACGAAGAACGCTGATTATGGAATCCTCAATATCATATTTCTTTATCGCAAAGCGCTGCTTTGCTTTGTTAATGGACATTCACATTTTTATTTTCTTAGAGTAAAGAACGTAGTATTGTAAAACTTAGTTTAAATTCGTAGATTTTTGTAATTTTCAAAAAATAAATTTTTTTAAAAACAACTTTTTGAAGTCTCAAAAGTTATTTGGCGCAGTCAGTAGGATATCCAGGAATTCGCGTATCGAACGTGAGTTTTTTCGTTTCAACGATTGACTGGAAAAATCGAACTTAGTATACAAGGTGTGTCATTGTGCGAGGTGTTGTGTTGGCGGCTCCTTAAAAATCAGGAAACCGACTCTATCGTAGAACCAGTGCAACCCAGACCGAGTGAAAACCTAAAAGCATCAGAAAAGTGAAATCTGGAACAAAATCGTCCCGATTTGCAGAGACGGCCTACACAGAGAAGACAACATCGCTTACCTGGTGGTCATCTTTATAGTTTAGTAAAGTGAGATGCTCAAAGTCGTTTTTATTTTTATGTAAGTACAATTTTATGGATGATTTATTAAATAATCTTAAAAATTTAACAATTGGAAACCCTTTAACTGACTTGGAAGAAAACCCTTTGCCCCAAAATTTAAATTTAGAAACTGAAAATATGGCCCAATTTAAACCAGAATTTTTAAACTGTATCCCCGAGTTCGACGGTAACCCTAACGAACTCAATAGATATTTATCTACTAGTGAATCACTTATAACAACTTTTTATGATGCACAAAACCCAGGAAATTTTCAAAATACATATATTTTAAATTCAATTATTTCAAAACTTCGCGGAAATGCAAAATTAATTGTAAACATTCAAAACGTATCTACCTGGGATGATTTAAAATTAATTTTAACACGTAATTTCGCGGATCAAAGGGACGAATCTTGCCTTAATAGAGATTTGGTCATGTTAAGACAAGGTCAAAATGAGAAACCTCAAGAATTCTTTGATAGATGCTTAAATATATTAAACCTCCTCTGTAGTTACGTCGACGTTCATGAAAATTCTGTTGAAGGTAAACGTTTAAAACGTGACTTATACCAAAATTTAACTCTAAAAACATTTTTATCTGGACTTAAAGAACCCTTAGGGACTACTATACGTTGCATGAAACCTACCAATTTAAGTGAAGCCCTACAATTCGTGATTAGTGAAGATAATATCCACTATTTCCAAAACTTTTCAAACAGAACTTACAATAGGCCCCAAGCTCAACAATTCCAAAACAAACCACAATCTCAATCATTTTATCAGAGACCAAATTTTTCGCAAAACTTGCCGTTCAACTACCAAACTCAGAATAATCAATTCAGACAAAAACCTTTCCCATCTCAGCCTATTAACATTCAGCCACGACCAAATTTTCAACAACCTAGATTTTTTACCAACGCACAAGTATTTAAACAACCCATGAATAAAAACGTTTTTAAACCAAATCCTAACCAAACATTTTCAAATCCGACGCCCATGAGCGTTACAACCAGAAATACTTCAAACTTCAATCGGCAAGGTCCATCGACCTCTTATCAAAGTCAGAGATTCCGACCTACCCCAATGAGCACTTCCACTAGAAATACTAATTTTAATACAAATCAACCAAATTTTGCTTCGGAAGAATTATTTAATACAGAAATTAACGAAGATTATTCTTACGATCAAAACAACCCAACTTATAGCCAAATTGAAACTGATCAATTCAATAATCAAAATATTGAAAATCACCAAAATAACCAAAGCGACAATACAATAGCTAAAAGGTACGATGAAAATTTTCAAGAATTGCCTCGACCAAATCAAACTACGTAACCCCACAAATAATTTCAATTAATTCAATAAATTCCAGCGAATTGCCTTATATTATTTTTCCAGAATATAATGTCAAAATTCTTATAGACTCAGGATCAACAAAATCATTTATCGACCCAGAAATAGCATTTAAACTTTTTCCAAATTCAATAAAAGAAGAACCATTTATAGTATCGACAGTTTTCCAAAAATCTTCACATAAATATTGTGCTTCAATACCAGCATCGGAAATATTTAAACTTCCAAAAACTAAATATCTGAAATTCTACTTATTTAAATTCCATGACACATTTAATGGACTTATCGGGTTAGATAACTTAAAATTCCTAGAAGCTAACTTAGACTTTAAAGAAGGGTACATAGTTACCCCACATAGTAAAATAAAATTATTATTTCACTGCACTCAAAATGAACTTAATCTCATAACAATCGCTCCAAGAGTCCAACAGGTAGTAAAAATTAAAACTTCTATCGAAAATGGCGAAATTATTATTCCTCACAAAAAGATCCATAATTGCGAAATACCAGAATGCCTCACAATTGCTGTAAAAGGCGAAGCTTTAACTACAATTTTAAATAATAATACTAATGCGGTCACTTTAGACTTTTCTCAACCAATTATAGTAGAAAAATTTGAAAGACAAGAACTTGAAAATTTTGAATTAAATAATATCGAGTTTGATTATTCAGCAAATTTAAAATTGGACCAAATTAGAACTGATCATTTAAACAAAGAGGAAAAATTAGCAATTTCAAAATTATGTAAAGAATATTCAGATATATTTTATCAAGAAAATAAATCACTAACTTTCACAAATAAAATAAAACATCAAATAAGAACCTCTGACGAAATTCCCGTTTATTCTAGGCCGTATCGATACCCTTTTATCTATAAAAGCGAAGTTCAAAATCAAATAAAAAAAATGTTAGATTCAAAAATCATTAGACCAAGCAATTCGGCCTGGTCCTCACCAATTTGGGTGGTCCCAAAAAAAATGGACGCCTCAGGTCAAAAGAAGTTTCGCGTCGTTATTGATTATAGACAGTTAAACTCAAAAACTATAGACGACCGGTATCCCTTACCGAATATAACAGACTTGTTAGACAAATTAGGTAAATGCCAATATTTCACCACTCTCGATTTAGCCAGTGGGTTCCACCAAATCGAGATGGACGAAAAAGATATTGAAAAAACCGCGTTTACTACCGAAAACGGACATTGGGAATTTTTAAGAATGCCATTCGGGTTGAAAGGAGCCCCTGCTACCTTCCAACGCGTTATGGATAATATCCTTCGCGGCATACAAAACGAACAATGTTTAGTTTACTTAGACGATATCATTATATTTTCTACTTCTTTACAAGAGCACCTTGAAAGACTTCGTAACGTTTTCCAACGGCTTAGAGAGTCGAATTTTAAAATTCAGCTCGACAAATCCGAGTTTTTAAGAAAAGAAGTGGCCTATCTAGGTCATGTAGTAACTCCGGAAGGTGTAAAACCTAACCCGGATAAAATCAAAGCTATTAAAAATTATCCTATACCCAATACCACAAAACAAATTAAAGGATTCTTAGGGCTGTTAGGCTATTATAGAAGATTTATTCAAAATTTTGCAAAGATCACTAAACCATTAACGAAATGTTTAAAGAAGGGGGCAAAAATAGTTCACGACCACGAATTTTTAACATGTTTTGAAACTTGTAAAAACTTACTCATTAACGAACCAATCTTACAATACCCGGACTTTTCAAAAACATTTAATCTGACGACCGACGCAAGTAATGTTGCTATAGGAGCCGTATTGTCCCAAGGTCTAATTGGCAAAGATTTACCAATAGCTTTTGCATCCCGTACTCTGAACGAGTCCGAACAAAATTACTCTGTAATCGAAAAAGAACTTTTAGCCATAGTTTGGGCTACAAAATACTTTCGACCATATATATTCGGTAGACGATTTAATATTATAACAGACCACAAACCCCTAAAATGGCTTTTCTCTCTTAAAGATGAAAATAGTAAATTTACCCGTTGGAAATTAAAATTAGCCGAATACACATACGACATTATATACAAGAAAGGAACATTAAATTCAAATGCAGACTCTCTTTCAAGAATAGAAATTCACACAAAAGAGACAAACAATTTTTGGGAACAAGTAGATGACATTTTAAACCAAGCTGACAATTATAATACACAACGAAATGATCTTTTCCCTAATAACCCAACTCGACCTCCATCCTCCTCTCAAACTCCTCCTATAGATATATACACGGAAACTATTCCTATTCCTAGGAATTTACTAGAAAAAAACAATACAGATTCAAATAACGATATCGACAATATTTCATTACAGGTACAACCAGACTTAGACTCACAAAATGAACCAGAATTTCAAACCGATTTAATCGTTGAAGAACAACGCAATGAAAATGACAATCAAACACAAGACGATGATCTTACCCTACACTCTAACGCAGGGCAATACCCAACTTTTGAAATCCCCACTCTATCCACAGCAATTAATTACGGTCAAAATCAAATCGTAATAAGCTCCGTTTTACATTCCGCAGCCAACCCCAAAATTAAAATCCTATTTGAGAAAAAGAAACGCATAAACCTTCAACTTTCCCAAAACAATTTTGAAAAAGATGTAATTGACTTTATAAAAAACTACATCAACCCTGATACCCAATACCTCCTATTTTTCGAAAATCCAGAAATATATGAACCATTTCTAGTAATTCTACAAAAGTACTTTAAGTTCTCTTCACTAAAACTTAAACGATGTACCAAAAAACTTTTAGATGTTACGAACAAAGACGACATTAGTGAAATAATACAAAATTACCACGAAAGTAAAACTAACCATAGAGGCATCGATGAAACATACGCACGCGTTAAAGAAAAATACTACTGGCCATTTATGAAAAACTCTATTCAAACTTACATAAATGATTGCGAATTATGTCAACAGAGCAAATACGAACGAAACCCCGTTAATATTAAAATGAATATCACACCCACCGCAATTAAACCATTTGAAATCATACATATGGATACTTTCACCCTAGAAGGTAATAAATTTTTAACAATTATAGATAGCTTTTCCAAATACGCCCAAGCGTATCATCTAACTTCTCTTTCCAGTACAGAAATAGTTAACAACTTAATACAATTTTTCTCTCACCATGGAGTCCCAGAACAAATTATTGTCGATAATGGCACCGAATTCAAAAATTCCGTCATTTCGGAACTTTTAGGGCTCCACAAAGTCAAAATACACTTTTGTTGCCCAAATCACCCTCAATCTCAAGGAAATATCGAAAGATTCCACTCAACTATTATAGAACATGTACGTTTGCTTAATACTAAAGGTTTTCTCAAAACACCAATTACCATGAAAATCATGTACGCCATCCTCGCTTACAACCATTCAATACACTCCACCACAAAATTGAAACCAATAGATGTAATAAATGGTCACATAAGTACTAACGATCCATTTAATTTGGAAATTGACAAAATTCTTATAAATGATTATATTAACGATCATAAAGAACGTTCTAAATTACTCTATTCAAAAATAAACGAAGATCTTATTAACGAAAAAGAAAAACGCAACGAAAAAATTAATGAAAACCGCGATAACCCCGAGATATTCAAACAAAACCAAAAAATATTCGTCAAACAACATAAACGACAAAAACAGGCAAATAAATTTAAAAAAGCTACAGTAGTACAAGAAGTAAATACCCAGAACAAAACCGTTTCCACGAAAGCACAAGAAAAAGTCCACATGGATAACTTAAAACGTCCTCTTAAAAAACCTTTTAATTTCAGTAACTAACTTAAAATTTATCTTTTCAGTTTACCTGGCATCCTCGGATCCACAGAAAAGGTAAAAATAAGAAACTTAGAATCCAACCCTGGTATTATCCCTATACATATGGGCACAGCAAAAATAAAAAATTATAACTACAAATTAATTCATTATTATGACCTCCAACCACTAATTGTTGAAACAGGTCAACTAAAAATTAATTCTAATAAACTAGTATCCCTTTTAAACAAAATCGGCGATGTAAATGATAGTTCGAACTATTTAAAAATAATAAACTTTTTAGAGAAAAAAATAGACGAAAAATTAACCGATATATTACCACATCCCAATAGAATGAAACGCGGCTTAATAGACGGCTTAGGTTCAATCTTCAAGGCGATAACAGGAAATTTAGACTCAAATGACGGGGAACGATACGAAAAACTAATAGAAGAACTCCAAAATAATCAGAAAAAATTAGCAATAAATATCAAAACCCAAAATTCACTGTCGATACAAATAATTAATAACTTTAATAATACCATTAATAAAATAATACATAATGAAAAAAGTCTGGAATCAAATATAAAGCAAATCGCTTATCTTATAGAAAGACAGGCATTTCGTGAAAATTCAATGTTTTTTAAAGACACAGCTAACCAAATTATCGGATTATATAATATAATTTATTCAATAATTCAAGACATAGAAAATTCTATAATATTCAGCAAGTTGGGAAAAATGCACCCAAGCATAATGAAAACTGTAGACTTCTTTAAAGAATTAAAAACCATAGAAAATAAATTAGGTTCTCATAAACTTCCATTAGAAATAAATTTGGAAAATGCTCTACTTTTAGAAAAACTTGTAAAAATAGAAAGCTATTCCTTTAATAATAAGATTACATTTATCTTGCATATACCTATCACCTTTCCATTCGAATTAAATCTATACCATTTATATTCTATCCCCATTCTTCACGATAGTCAGTTCAAGGTAATTATTCCAAAAAATAAATTTCTGATTATGAATCATTTGTACTTTGCATACACACACGACTACTGCACAAAAATCTCAACAAAACTATATTTTTGTGATGGAACAGACCTTCAAGACATTAGGAACCAAAACTTATGTGAAATTCAGCTTTTAAACTTAAAAAACGCCTCCGCCTGCCAACAAACACATATTTCAATAAACTACCCTACCTTCAGACGACTAGGAAATTCCAATCAGTGGATAGCTGCACTACCGTCCACAACAAATATTAAACTTAACTGCCAAAATCAAGAAGAAGTTGTTACACTCAAGGGCACCTACCTCTTTGAAATTCCAACCAACTGCAAAATCGAGACACCATCACGAAAATTCGAAAATGAACAACACATTACAAACCCAGGACAACCAATTTTATTTCCAAATTTAAAATTACACGAAGATGAAATTATAAGAGTAAATCCAACTTTCAACATCGAAGACGTGCAGTTAGACGAGTTACAAAAAATCAAATCTCAACTAGAACAAAATCAACCGGACCTATCATTTTCAACGATTTTCGATACACCCAATATATGGACAATAATTATCTATGGTTTTTGTATCCCATTATTCTGTTACATCGTAGTCAAGAAACTTGTGTTAAACTGGTATTCTCGAAGGAAACCACAGAATAGTCAGCCATCCCTGGAACTAGCAGATGTTCAAATCCCTCGTTAACCCTCCGGATTTGAATCTTCGCGGGGAGGAATTATCTCATGGTATCATTCTTATAATTCCACGAAGAACGCTGATTATGGAATCCTCAATATCATATTTCTTTATCGCAAAGCGCTGCTTTGCTTTGTTAATGGACATTCACATTTTTATTTTCTTAGAGTAAAGAACGTAGTATTGTAAAACTTAGTTTAAATTCGTAGATTTTTGTAATTTTCAAAAAATAAATTTTTTTAAAAACAACTTTTTGAAGTCTCAAAAGTTATTTAATGAGTGACTAAAAGAAATCTTGCAATCACTAGTGATTAATAGATTTGTAATCACTCTGCTCATGCATACTCATATATTGACAGTCACACAGACGTACAGCCATTTCCTTTTTTTGAGGTTATGTCATGTGTTTACATTATTAAATATTGTGTAACATTTTGTTCAAAAGCCATTATAATAATTATTAAATCTCAATGTACTTTTAATTCTTGATAAAAATAAATATTACAAACAGCAGAAATTTATTACTTTATGTAATCAGATTTAGCACTCACCTGATTAAGGCCTTCGCCTGCGGCTCAGGCCCTCAATATTCAGGTTCGTGATTAAATAATGCACTTTGCTCACTTGTACTAAAAATAACTATTTTAAGTTTACATTGCTATTTTTTATTTTGTTTATTTTAACAGTCTAATTTTATATTTATATCTACCGTTAAATGATTTATGTTACTTTTTATTATTTTCAGCTCAGTTTCTTAAAAAAAAGACCTGAATTCGTTTTTTATTCCAGAATCAATAATCCTCTCAGTAAACAACGATGGGCCATTCTATGTCCCGTTTTAAAAGAATAGACGCTTAATCTTTACTATTTTCAATTACTATGACATCACAGAAAGTTAATGATAGTTTCATCATCACTGGCAAAATAAAATTAGTTTTTGACAACTACCAAATAAATTGAAATACTGGCATTTATATTAATGTTTTGACATTCATTACATCTATTAATTTGTGTAATTTTAACATCCGCATTTACAAAGCTATAATCACTCTGTTAAAACCTCTGTAATAATAATCAACTTGTTAAAGCAGATTTAATCATTTCATCATATAATTTAATCAATCGTATTATGATTTAACGAATCCTAATTATTATAAAGCACTGTTAAATGTTATTATGCAGTGATTAAAGGATATATGGAAATCACAAACCTCCGAAATCACTATTTGTTTCCGTTATATGAAGATTTAATAGATCTAAATTTAACCGGTGCCTTAGTTCGATTATTTCATTACGAAATGTTTGTTTTAAATCAAAAATAAAATAAAATAAGAATGGAAATAGGAGTTACATTTAAGGTATATTTTGTTAAGTAAAAATGTAAATTAACAATTTATACTTTATGCTTTCTCTTTCATTTTTATGATTTTTCGTAAGCTAAAAGCAAAATGTTAGATTCATCGCTGGTCATCATTATGAAATGAGGAAGATATGCCATGAATAATCATAGTTATCAGAGGATATACCAATCCGTTTAATATGTTGAACGATGCAGACTTGTAAATTGTGCTACAGATCCTCGAACGATTTGGACACTCGTACTTATCAAAATTGGATAGAAGACCAAATCAATATATCTCAGCCAAGTTTGTGTGGCATTCTTGAACTGGTGTCGGTACTCTTTGCTGCTATGGCTTGTGCTGTAATAAAAATACCTCAAGGTCAGGAAGACATTATACGAGTGTGCGCCGATTTCTACAGAACTGGAAACTTTCCTCGTGGTTTTGGTGTTGTATACTTCACCCATGTAATAATGTTTTTACCTGATGGAGAAAATTCAGAACTGCCACATTCAATGACACTCCGTTAATTATGCAGCTGGATAGAGGGGTTTACGGCATACATAATTTCTTACTAGGAACAGTGGATATTCGTGCAAGAGATATCTGCTTATATCTTTACAGAATCCGACTACCCCCGCCGAGTAGATATATAATTGTTCATATTTGAACTAGGATTACAATTGAGAGGTAAGTTAGATACAACAATATCAATAATAGTAGCGTGTTCCGTACGACACAACATTATATTTGAACATGGTGATTTTCAGGTTGAAGAGCCAGGTGACACATATCCAAGACTTCAAACGCATAGTGAGGATTAGGATAAAAATGACGCTAAGGCCTATGAAGTCATAGCTGTGCGTACGAACCAGAAAACCATTACAAATATATTATCATTCCAGACTACAAATCAGGGGGGAGAAACTAAAATCTAAAAGTCAAGTAAGCATTCATTATAACAAAGATTCTTTAACATAAATTTTAAAGAGGGCAACATGCAAAATGTATCTCTCAATTAGGCAATCCTAAGCAGAATAAATGAGCGAAAATGTGGTTATACCCAAAATATTAATGTATATTCCAGAAAATTTAAAACATTTCATAAGTGCATGACATAAAAAAACAAAATTTCAAGGAGCAGATATCCAAGATACTTATACAAGAAGAGAGAAGACAAGTAAATGAATAGGACGTAGCACTAGCCTTAAATGTTCAAAAATAAACGAATCATAATAAATTTGGGCATAATAAAACGTCAGATGATAAAAGTCAAAAAAACTATTAAAGGAAAACTTGCAAATATTTTAAAAAGCGAAGACATTTAATATCAGAATGTTGGTTCGAAAAGAAAAGATACAGAGAAAATACAACTCCAAAACCATTTAAAAATATAATAGTTTTGGAAACCACTTCAACGAATTCCATTGCATCAGATAGATAGAATAGAAGAGACTGTGGATACCAATACTTCTTCTATTGCGACCTTTTTAGATCTATTGTGGTAGCCATCTCGACTAGGGAACCTTATCTAGATATGTCCTAATTATCAGACTACATAGCCCTTTACATAAAAAACATATGTACTGTGGTTTCATCCTCTACCTGACAAAACCTGCAAATAGTTTCCTCCGCCAGAACTATTGTATTCATATGTTGGTTGGGCCTACCGTCGACTGTAAGAAGACCTACTATTATTCTAGAAATTCTTCTCTTCTGACCTAGTAGGTATTTTGAGTTTTGGCCTTTCTCTGCCCCGGTGATTTTTTTTGAAACATATTTAGCTTCCGTAGGTTGATGTATGTCTTGACTTTGTATTTGCAATACCACAGAATGGTTTCGGTCCTATTAGAGGTTATGAATATCAGTTTGTCTGCTTCTTTATTGTCCCAGTGCCTCTCATCGGTGTCCAGATTATTCTTGGTCTATTTCGTCTACCAAGCTCACTTTTGGACCTCGAAGCAATCCCATAGAAGTTTTGATTTAACTTGCATGGAGCATAATGTTTTTAATGCTGGTTGACTGTCTGAGAATATGGCTACAGTTTTTGATTTAACTCGTTGTCTTACTATCATTTTTGTGCAATATTGTATAGCAATTAATTTTGCCTGAAACATTGTTGCGTAGTAGCCTAGGCTTAGTCTTTGTATTAGGATTGTAAATATCCGCTTCAACTCCTTAATCGCATTCAGAGCCATCTATATACCAAACCATTTCTGCTTGGATGGTATTTCCCTCTTTTCAAGCACTTCGATCTAATCTGGTATATTTTTCAAAGCTGTATTTAGGAAGCATTCCATCTGATGCATTAGTAGGTAATTCAAGATTTTGTCTCATGGAGTGGTGTTTAGATACTGGGGTAAGTGACCATATATGCTATGACCTATTAGATAAATGTATTAGCATTGATTACTCATTAAAAAGGTTGGTAAAAGTTGAAGTATCAGGTATTGAAAAGGTATAACTGTAAGTATGGAATGATGAAGAATGAATAGATACAGAACTCACTGAAGTCCTGTAGATCTGTAGATTATTGTCTTAGGCAAAGGATACAGGTTGAGCTCTAGTATTGATAAAACCGAAATAAGTGGCGCAAAAGAAAAAATATGTGCCGAGTTTTAAAAAGTAAACTTAAATCGAAAATTTTAAACTGCAGTAATATTGCTCATACTAAACTCGAATGGCACAGTAAATAACACAGCATGACTCAGCCTGACGCAGACACAGCTCAGCTGTGCCCTGCTCCTGCCACGGTATTCCGACGGATAAATAGCCAATACTTGAGCCACCCGTGGTTCATTTATGGCTCGCCGATCTTTATTTATTCGACAACGGCATCCGTTTGGCGACCTACTGGTGAGCCGGACATGGAAAAATCGTATTTCGAGCGGAATACTGTCAGAAAGAGGTTTTGCTGGACAAACGGATTCGGTCGTTCATCGTTCCTCTTACATCCGTAAAGTGAGTAGCTCAGCCTCTACACTAGGCCTTTTGTTTTGTTGTTTTTTTTGATCGGTTGGGATAGGATTTTCTTTTATTTTGAGATAGGTATATGGTTGTGGGATTTTTGCTGTAAGCTAATCTGTGTCATCGTCATTAATCATTTCATTCGCCCAGTTATTAATATATCCAAATATTTTATTATCTGATATATCGATGTCATTTCTAAATGTCAGTTCTATTTCTTTATTGAATTGTTTCTTGAGCTCTAACCCTTTTCTCGATGGTGCATATATCAACTATGTAGATCTGGTCCTCATTTCCCAAGCCGCAGTCACAAATGGTGTCTATCTCTCTTAGCTTAAATACGTGATAGTACTGTTTCAAATTGCTGTGTCCGGTTGGTATTAGGGACGCTTTTTAGTTGAGAGCTTGTGTGCTTCTTCTTAAAGTTTTTATAAATTTATGTGTGTTCCTCCCATTTTTGCTTATGTCCCAAACATTTTTACATGTTTCTATCTCCTTCTCCTGTTGTAGCATTTTTTGTCCCCATATTGTTCATCGTGCAAAGGTTTCTTTTATATCTCTTTTATATCTCTTTGCCCTAGCGCCGGTAGCTGTATGCGGGCCATTAACAGGTAGTCTAGTCTGTGTTTGCTGGGTTCACAATGTTTGTGTGCCTTAGCACGCAACTTACGACAACTTGAAATAAGCCGATGTGATGCTATTAAAAATCTCCAGCAAACATCTTTCATGGTTTCTTCTCGGTTGTTTTTCCGATAAAATCTTTCGCGATATTTTTTAAATATTTATTGTATGCCTCCTCCGACATTTGGCCAATCTAATAGACCCATGAATTAAAATCTCGTGGACTGTTGTAGGCATGTACTATTATGAAATAGGTAGTTTTTACATGTATCGAGCGGTTGTACACAATTGAGACACTTTAAATAGGATATACCGTTAAGGTTGGTATAGGCGTATACTCTTCTGTATCCTTTCTATCTCTCTCTGTTCTCTTTATTGCTTGATTACAACTCACAAAATTCCAGAGTTGCTTTCAGAAAAGATGAGAAAAGGTAGAGGGGCAGCTTGAAGTAGTTTTGCTTGTTGGGTTATAGTTGGATTTACAATTTGTAATTATTTTTATTTTGTGATTGCACCCTGATAATTTATCGACAAAATAATACAAAAATTATATTAGTTAATTACTCACCTTCAGAAGTAGCATCCATTCAGTTTTACTTTAATTGCACGTTTTATTACGATTCTGCAGCTATTTAAATACTACACAATTCGAGTTTTTGCTACTCTGCTAGAGTATAAAGAAGCAACCGAGAACTAATAGCAATGAATACATAAACCCAACAAAAATTCCCAAAATAGTAACTTTTTTTGCGACTTTTGGTCAGGTTTTTGGGCTTGGTCCCAACTCGGCCTTAACAATAATTTCTGCTGTGACAAAAAATATCTGTTAAATTACGTTGTCATTTTATTTTTAAGCAAAACCTTAATGGTAGTAAATTAAAGGAGAAAGAGATTTCTAAAGAAAATACAAAAAATAAGGGGTAACCCCACCCAACTTTCCAAACACTCCTAGTAAAGTAATTGTTTAATCGATTATTTTAGTTTTTCAGCATCAAAATATATTAATAAAATTAGTTTACAAAAACTAAAAAAAAATTTCATTTTTTCTAAAAAATGTTTTTAACTTTTTATAATTTTGTATAATTTCTACAAGTATTATTTCAAAATTATGAAATTTTTCACACATAATGTACTTTTTGATCCCTTTCGGATGTACTATTTACTTTTTTCATTTGTTTTACCATTTTCGATAAAACAAAAGAACAAAAAAATTATTTTTTTTTTATTTTATATTGTTTTAATAATTACAATGTTAAATTCGAAGAGACTAAAATATTTTACAAATTTAGAGTTTTATATTACCTATCGAATGGTGTTAATCCCATTTTAATATCTTTAATATTTTTAAAGTTATTCAATTTTTTTTTAAGTTATATTAAATTTCAAAAAAAATTATGAATTCTTCAATTTTTTGAATAAAATTTTGAAAAAAATCATAATTATAGAGTTTTTTACTACACATTTTAGGGTATTTACTTTTAAATTTTTTAAATGCATTAATAAAGTTAGTTTAATAAACTAAACAAAAATCAAATTTTGTGTCAAAAATTCATGGGTAAATCCATTGAATTGTTTTAACTTTTTACATTTTTTGTTATAACTTTTACAAATATTATGTAAAACTTATGAAATAATTTACACACATAGTACTTTTGGATCATTTTCGGATATGCCATTTACTTTTTTATACTTATTGATAAAACAAAATAAGAAATAATTAAATAATAATTATTTATTTTTTCTATAATAATTACAATTCTAAATTCTAAGAAACTAAAATACATTTTAAATTTAGAGTTTTATATTATGTTTCGAATGGTGAAAATCCCATTTCAATAACTTTAATATTGTAGAAGTTATTCAATTTAGTTTAAAATCGTAATATAATCTTAAATGTTTCTTAGCCAATTTTTAAAAAATCCCCAATTTTTGTAATAAAAATTTGAAAAAAATTATAATTATAAAATTAATTATTTCAAATTTAAAAATATTTTTTTTAATTTTTTAATTTTAAAATTTAACTAAAAAATAATTTAATAAAGATAAAAATTGATTAAAAATTAAAATAAAAACTAGTGGCGGAACTCGAAAAAAAAGTAAAGACAAAATTTGTAGAAAATTTTATGTTCTACAATTTTGATCAAATGTAATTTTTCATAAAAATACATAATTTTATCTCAAAATCTAAAAAAGTCGCAAATGTCTATATAAATTTTTTTCACGCCCTCTAACGGCGAAACTATAAGGAATTCAAAAAAATGGTAATGACAAAATGTGTAGAAAATTTTATGTTCTACAACTTTCGTGTCCTGTAACCTGTAATTTTTCATTAAAATGCATTATTTTGGTTATTTAAGAAAAATATGAAAAAAAATTACTTTTTGATAAATCTGGCAAGAATGGCAAAAGTTTTTGAAAATTTTAATCATTCTAAATTAAACTATAACGTATAAAAAATATATGTGTTTATTGCCATCTTGTTTAATAATGACGTCATCACTTATAGCAACAGTCACTTCCGGTTTTCCGATTAATACTAAAATCTATACAGGTGGTCTCCTTGCTACCCTAAATATATAAAATTTCATTTAAATCGGTTTAGCCGTTTAGACGCTATCGTGTTGACACACACACAGACACACAGACAGACATTATGCTAAAAATGGTATAAATGATTTCAGGTAACCTCAAAACATAAAGATTCGATAAAATCTGGGTATGGCCAAAATATCATGATCTCAATACTTTCCTTCTATACAACCCTGTTGTTCGGAAAGTAAAAAGCATAGGTGATAAAAAAGAATCGAATGGTACCAAAAAATGGAGAAAATTAATTCATAAGGTAGTTGCAATTAAACCTTTATCCCACGTGATCAACTTATGAAAGTAGATATTGCTATTTTGTTAAATACTTCCAAAGTGCAAGGTTTATATTGTTGGTTAATATGGCAACAACTACAGTGGCGTTTCAATTGAACAAACAAATATAGCATATAAAACTATCCTGATTAATAATTATTATATGACAGAGCTACTAGGTAAACAGCTATTGACAATAGACGAAGAACGTGTGTTGTCACAAATGTCATTCTTGTCAAAAATTGTGTCCAAAGAACTTTAGTACGTTCTCTGTGTGGATGTTGTTTTCTGAGGCAAAAAAATTAAGTTTTATGGTTGAAGCTGCTAAATTTGACTTTGACAGAGGTTTGTTTGGACTCAGTTTTTGACATTTGAGACGTCATGACTTTCCTCGTCTATTGTCAGGTGTGATTGAAATTTTATTCCAACTATTACATCTTTATAAAAATGACACAATTTTTTCCTTCCCGACTATTTTCTTATATTTTCGCATTGTTTGAAATAAGGATATTCTGTCCATATTACTTGTATATGTATAAAACTTATGTACCTCTCTATAGTAGCACATTATATATTCCATCTGGATCCACCGGCTATTTGTTCAGTTCAAATGAAACATTCATCTTTGATTCCTAAAGTTTTTATTTTGCTTATCTTAATGCCTTTTTTATCTGGTTAAAGTGACTTTTTAAACCTTTTCACGTTGCTAGACTTTTTCTTGCTTTTCTTTCATCCTATCGAAGAACGCTCATTAACTGCACGGCTCAAATAGAGCTCATACATTATATTATAAATTTATTAGAATTTGATTTAAAACAATCCTTTGATCTACAAACAAATCTTAATTAATTTTGCACCAACCGACACCCCAGCATGTCCAATATCATGACGAATGAATTTTAACGCAATAGAAGCGTGTCGGCACCGGATCAAGCAATCAAACAAGCCCTTCGTTCGAACTGGAGAGCTGACGCGATAAACGCAGCATTCTGCAAGTTTCTGGAAGTACGGATGCATCCTCGTTGGATAGACCGAAACCGGAATAAAAGTTTGTTGGTTTGAGCTGTGCTCTCTCTGCTGCGACAGCGGAAATGATTCTAGCCAAGTGAGGAGTTCGAGAAAGATTTCCGGTGGTCAATAGAATGTTATTTAATCAGTTTGTATTAGAGAATTGATTCTATAATAATAATAATAATAATAAATAATTTAGAGATTCTTAAACGCCTATATAAATATAAAAAGTTTTTTTGTTATTCTAATTTATTACTATAATTTAAATAAACCATTATTATTATTATTAGAATTATAAATTCGATTAACTTAAGCTGATTATAAAAGTCGAGACGACGAAAGTTAGAAAACTTAATTAACACTTTACCACTAATATTTAAAAGAGAAATTCTTCCTAAATGAAGAAGATTGATCGTCTATATTTTTTTTAGAGGTTGTGACTGACCTGATGGTCGTTTTTTGAACACCCAAGACGCTTAATAAATTAAGTAATTCATTAATTATCAGCTGATTGCTGCGTCATCTACAATTACTCGTATAATTTAGTCGTTAATTTTCCACTGATTTTAAACGAGTTTGGATTGCAACTGTGTAAGGGGAAGTTCTTTGCCGATTGTTACCAAAAATTAATTAGTTCAAAATTGGAACAAGAGAAAGTTATTTTTTGTCTTTATAGATACGAGTAATAAAATAGCTCGCAAATGACAGATCGTTAGATTTAGAATCTAGGTAGAACATAAAATGTGGGGTATATCAAGTTTTAGGACTGATATTATTTACGTAAAAATTTTATTCATTTTAATGTATATGTATATAATTTTTTTTAAATTCAATAGTGATAATGGACATCCAACAATACGACAACAAAATTCTTACTCTTTTCCAAGACGATACTTATCAACTTAAAAACACCGACCCAACAACATACCTAGAAAAAATCGCCAAACAAAAAATTCATGCTAGCAAAATCAACACAGAAGACCAACAAAAACTAATCCCACGAGAGAAATCGTCCAAATGCCCAAAACTCTATGGCCTGCCAAAAATTTATAAAGAAGGTGCACCATGAAGACCTATTATCTGCTCACCCACACAAGAGCTCGTAAAATATCTAGCGAATGATTTGCAGCCATACGCCGAAGAAGCCGAATTTTACATGAAGAATGTAAGCCACTTCATCGAGCGCATAAGGAATTTAACGCTAGAAATAGGACATATGATAGTAAGCTTTGACGTCATGTCCCTATTCACAAACATCCCAGTAGATGAAGCAATTGAAATAATTCGAAATAAATACCGACTAAAAAAAGATATCACTTAAAAACACCTATTGTTTTTATAAAGATCAACGATATAAACAGATCGAAGGAGCTTGTATAGGATCACCATTAATGATCGTACGACACTCCTTACCGTCACTTATTTTTGATGTGGCTTTTAAGTAATACTATGGGGTTTAGACTTCACTTAAACTTCCTCAATTTTTTACCTTTATAAAATCCCCTTTTGTCGGTTCCTAGTACCAGTTAATCCTTATGTGTCTTATATGTATAGGGCTTCACACGAGAACGAGACCGAGACGAGACCTTTTTGAAAATTATTTAGGAGATACTGAGACCACATACGGCAGGACCCGAGAGTCTCATTTATATTTCTTTAGAATTTGTTCCTGAATTTCCGAGAAAAATAAACTAGTAAGCAGTATAAACGTTTAAATTCTTTTTTAATAAAAGGAAGGTTTCAATAGATTACAATAAATTTACGAAATCTAAAATCTGGTAAGCGCCCGTGAAATATTTTAATTTATATAAAATGACACTCTCAATGTATTTTGAATTATTTAGGACTTTCAAACAGTTTGACGGTAATAAAATTTCATGACCCAGTTAAGTCTTAGGTACTACAATTGTTGTTAAAGGTTGCTGGTTAGACAGTTCAGTTATCTCCCAAAAAAAAAAAAAATTATAATAAAATAATATTTTTAAACTAATTAACATTTATCATTAACAAAATGTAAAATATATGTTTGATAAAATATTCTAACGTGTATGAATGAAAAAAGTTGTATTTTATTATATAACAATTTGTTTATACTTATAATTTGTATAGAAAATGATTTGGTAATGTCCAAATAAAAAACGAAAATAAATAATCAGGCATACAATAATAATTATATTGTACTATCTTAGAAATAAGTTCCATTAATAACGAGATTTGACGAGACCGAGACTGAAACGAGACTTATTTTTCTCAAATTCTCGCATTATCTCGTCTCGTGTCAAGCCCTATACAGGGTGGCTACTTTTTAATAGGGACACTATTGCTATCTCGTAAACGGTGGACGCTAGAAAGACGGTTAAATAGGGAAAAATGTGCGAAATATAAAAATAGACAGAACGATTTTTTGAAATCTAAAATTTTCCTATTGGTTCCGGAGTTAACCGACAAAATCCGAATTTGTGGAAAATTGTTTTTTGCCAGAGCTCTGTTATTATACAAAAATTGGGATAACTTTATTAATAGTTTTTGTTGTATTCTTACATCGTTATAAACACTGCTATAGTTAAATTTTAAATCTGACGTTTTGTCTCTTCGGGGCCACCATCAACTTTATCTTTTTAAATACGGACCTGTCTATTTTATTTAATATTATTAAATAGCTTCGAATACTAAATTCAACGATATATCACACTTGATTATTCCGTGACGTTTTGTCATTCGGGGCCAACATTAACTTTATTTTTTAAATACGGACCTGTCAACGATAATCACACTTGATTATTTTGTGTAGACCAGGGTCGATAATTTTTGGAAAAAAAATAATACTAGGATGAAACCCATTGGAAAAGGAATGAAAGGAAAAATAATTTACGGCTGATCTGGATTCAGGAATTTTAATAAATAGCTCAAAATTGTTCATAATGATTAAAAAAAAAATTCGGATTCGAGTTTTTTTCGTTTCTTTGCATTTTTTGAGATCATAGCAATGTATATTTTTTTACACCATCAGAAAGTAGCGACTTCAACGAACGAAAAGCCCACCAAGTTTTTCTAAAAAGCAGATATTTTAGCGCGAGAATTTTCGATTAAAAATTAAGGTGCTTTTTTGATATTAAGTCAAAATAAGGTGAAAAAATAAATATTTCAAATAAAAAAAATCACAGTGTGGCGGTTTAGTAGTTGGACAATCTCTATGTGAGATAATTCATTGCAGCAAGTTTTAGAGACTCGTATAGGATACTAGTTGCGATTAAAACGAACTTTTAAAATACGAGGTGTTCTCTTTGTTTCATTCTTTTTTGGCACCTTATCACTGTTTTATTATAATTTTTTTTTATTTGGGCTGCTCCATCTGAAAATCTTCTTGTCAAATTTATAAAAACAGAAGAATAAAATCATAAATACAACCTAAAAATGTTATAATGACTTGACAGTCAAAGAATATCTAAGTCTAAAAACATCTTATCTAAGTCTTTGCTTGACAGTACTACATGAAGTAAAAATAACCATCAAAATTCTTGTTACATATGCATGGCCAAAAATAATTTACATTAAATAAATTCTTCAATCAATCACAAGAAAAATAACAATAATTATCTATAAGGTAAGTTTAAATTTAAAAAAGATTTTGAAATATATATTGGAAATTATTATTCCAATGCCTTTTCTCAATATATTTGCAGATTTTTTCGCAGCCAATAATTGACAATAATCAGGACTCGATAGTATATCAGCTCTACTTATGCATTACTATCCATCTAGTTTAGCTAAGTAGATAAAAAACTAGCATCATACCTTAAAATTTGTTCGTCTTGAAATATATTTTAAGAAAGGGAGCATACTCTATCATTTTTCGTTGTCGACGTACGCTCTTAGCGTTATGTGATATTTGGTCCTTGCAATATTATAAAATTAAATGCATCTGAATTTGTCATCGTTTGTTTCCAGTTTTCTTAATTTTATTTTCCCTTTAAACTTCCGTGGTAGTTGGTAGGTCCTTTGATAATTTTTCTTGTGTTTTTTACTTCTTTACGTTTGTCTTAGCCTTAGCAAGTGGTTTCGAAGTATTTAGCTTAGTTTGTCCATTCTATATTGTTTCCTTGAACTAATATTTCTATTTTTGGTGTATATCTTCTCTTTTTAAATAATATTGCCTGGATTATCTCAGAATTCAATTTGATCTTCCATTTTGTGCAATAATCTTCAATTTCCATGGCAGGTTCCTAAAGTGTGTTTGTAATTACTCTTGGTCGATCACTTCTGGCTGTTATAGCTTTATCGTCAGCGTAGAGAGCTATCACGGTACTGTCTATCTTTAGATGTTCGCTGGTCCTTATGGTACTCCAGCTTCTTGATGTCCTTCTTTTCATAATAAGTAAGATTAGTCGGGCAACATATAATATAAGGGTTTTAAAAATGTCTAATGTGGGGAAAATAAATTAAGTGCATTTTTTTAACAAACCCTTTAAACATTTGATAAAAATCTTTTAAATATCTAATTATTTTAATTTATTTAACAAAAATAGTTACAAATTTAAGTTTTGTAGTAAGTAATTTTATAGATGAAAATCAAGAACAAGCAGAATAAAGAGGAGCAAAATGTAGGAAATCCAGTACAAAATGTGAAAGGTAGTCTAGAAGGCGAAACAAAAAATGAAAACAAAGAAAATGATGGAGATGCTAAAGAAAAAGGAAGAAGTAAAGTCAGCAAACAATAAAGCAGAAGCATACAATGATGAAGATAAAGATATGAAATGAAATAAGAAAATCGTTGACTACAAGAAATTATGAAATCCAGGCAACTAGAGAAGTTGACAATTCAAACGGAATAAATAAAATTATTCAATGAAAATGGAAGAATAAAAATGAAAAGCTACAAAATGCAATATGGCATAAAAACAGATAAATTAAAGAAAGACGTGTAAAACACAAGAAATCGAGAAAATATATACAAGAATTGAGTAAGATGATAGATAAAATAATGAAGAAATCAGATAACAAGTTTACAAATTTAAAAACAGAAATAAATATTAAAACAACTATTGCAGTTGTAGAAGAAACTGAAGTTGAAACATATATGGAAGAGAAGATAGTAATGTCATCCAAACACCTTCCATGAAAGTATATGTAAAAAAGAGTTAGATCGGTATTTTCAGTATTTCTAGTTAGTTTCGGATTGATCTCTTCTGGAAAAAATCGACCTAGTGCAAGCTTTACTTACGAGCAGAGGTCCAAATATGGAAGCAGTATTCCAGTAATGGTAGAATTCATGCCCTGTTATGCTGAATGAAAAATATGAATTCTACATAAGAGAAATAAATCTAGGAATGAAAACATATATCAATGAAAAAAAAACTAACAAGAAATTTATTACAGAAAATAACAAATCATTAATAGTATATTATTTAACGAGCGGTAATGTAAGTCATAACTCACGTAGATAAAATTTGCATTACGAGCCGCAGGCGAGTTCTGTAATTCATCAAGTGATTATGACCATTACCGCAAGTTGAATACTCTACTTTATCTACGATTATAACAATAAATACTAAGATGCAAGTACAGCGAAAGAACTTTGTTTACAAAATATCAAATGCCATTAGTCTCCTCAACGACAATAATGGACTATTCCACTTTGGAGAATTAGCTTGTACAAAACCACCTTGGTACTCGGTTCGTAAATAGTGTGTAGCAAATTCACTAAATTCCAAGAGTCTTTTAGTGTGAGACGTTGATAATTTAATAATTTTAAAATCTTTTAATTATACATTCCTTTCCAATGGAACGTTTTTATCGACTTCAAAATTTTCAAGATTTTACTGCAGACTATTTACATACCGAATTATAGTGAGTTATTATAACTGTTTGCTTATGGCTGCTATGCTATAATAACCTACTAGTGTGTTATTATAATTCAGGCTTTTTGCTTATGGAAACTCTTAATTATTCAAAAGCTATTGAATAATTAATATATAATTTAGTAGAAGTAGATAAAACAATTTAAATCATGAATATTCGTTCCATATGTAGTAAACAGTAGTTTTATCAAAGCTTTTCAGTATCCAAGTTCTCTCATTTCATATGTTAGTCATATCTGCCATAATCTATAACATATCTTGCTTATGTTCAAAATTATAGTCCTCTTTTGTAGAGCGTAAATATAAAAACTCCATGATTAAATGAGCCTTGTATAGGAAAAAATTGTTTTTCTTCAGAATCCCCCGATAAATAGAAACAGAAATGGTAGTTTCTTCATTCAATTATTGATAACTGAAGATTATTTTCCATCCTTTGTAAAACATTTTCCATTATAGGGGTGTTGGGAGTTTTCGTTCTATGAGGACTCTAATTTCGAGTACTGTTTACAATTACCCGAGGGTATTAAAATAGAATACTTTGTAAGAAATTAATTTATTCTATTCGTAAGTACAACGGTTTAAAATGGTAATTTTACTAAGATTTATCGAAAATATCTACTTCTCCAGGAAATAAGTAAATGATTTTACGCTCCACCTACAATGGCAATTTCACCATCATCTTCATCCTTCTTTTGAACTACGCAAACATATTAATATTCAAATGTAAAAGGTTATCCATATCCCAAATGTGGCCAAGTGTTCATTAAAGTAATGAGGTTATCCATATCCCAAATGTGGCCAAGTGTTCATTAAAGTAATGAGGTTATTCATATCCCAAATGTGGCCAAGTGTTCAATAAAGTAATGAAACTCAATGTCATGTAGTGTTTCATTACTTTATATTAATATTTATTATTGGAGCGCTTACCTATTCCAGAGAATTTTGCTGGAATAAATGTTTCTTTCTGCTTATCCTCCCACTTCACTTCACCACGCTCTACACATTTCAATCAATTCTTTTCAGAAAGTTTTATTGCTCAACATGATCGATAGTAAATATTTGTCGTCTCTCTCAGAATTTTAGGGTTCTTTTTCCCTTTTACTTTCCCGACCCACCTCCTAGAAGGGAAAGTATTGTGAACGAGCTAAAAAAAAATTCGAGATAAAAACGGAAATATCCATTTTTGGGTCCCCTGAGACGATTAAGACCATTTCCAGATGGAAGTCTGTCTGTCGGTCTGTGTGTGTGTCTGTGTGTGTGTATTCTTCCACTATAGCGGCCACACGTTTAATCCAATTAAGCTGAAATTTGGTATAGGGGTTTGGGTTACCCATTAGTTTTTGTACGACATCTGTCAAACGGAAGTACCAAAAATGACAGATGCAATATGTCACGGAATTGGACATGCAATATGTCATTGGAAAGCCCTAGAAAAACTCTATTCAGAACACTCAAAATTATTTCTCCAACTTCAGCATTAAATATCTAAAGAAGTATTAATCCGATTGAGCTGAAATTTGGTATAGGTGTTTGGGTTACCCGTCGGAAGAACCCATTAGTTTTTGTACGACATCTGTCAAACGGAAGTACCAAAAATGACAGATGCAATATGTCACGGAATTGGACATGCAATATGTCATTGGAAAGCCCTAGAAAAACTCTATTCAGAACACTCAAAATTATTTCTCCAACTTCAGCATTAAATATCTAAAGAAGTATTAATCCGATTGAGCTGAAATTTGGTATAGGGGTTTGGGTTACCCGTCGGAAGAACCCATTAGTTTTTGTACGAGATCTGCCAAACGGAAGTACCACTATCAAAAAATGACAGGTGCATTATGTCACGGAATTGGACATGCAATATGTCGTTTGAAAGCTCTTGAAAAACTCTATTTAGAACAGTCAAAATTATTTCTCCAACTGTCACCTGTCAAAAATAAAAAATGTCAAAACTTGAAACTTTAACATTAAATATCTGAAAAAGTATTCGTGGATACTCGTCGGGAAAGTTTTGGGGCGACACAACCGATTTTTTTTCTGTACTTTTACTATTGCAATTTTTAATTTTTTGGGGCTTGGCCATATTTCCTTTAGCCTTTTTGTTTTCCTCAGCTTCTTCCAGTTTCTTCAAAACTTCAAGAGTGGTTGACTTCTCCGTAAGTAGACTGTTTTAAACGTGGAACAACTTTTCTTGGAAGGGCACTTGCTACGTCTGACACTGGCGTACTAGCGAAACGAATTATTACTCTGAATCCTTGGTGCACGCTTGCGCATTATTCGTTTCGCTCTAATCGGCTTTTATTGTACTTTAACTTAAAAGTTCGATTATTCATCAGTGTGAATGGTGTGGTACAGTCGTCGCGTGTAGACGTTACATATGAATGTTCCAGGTTCGAATCCTGATATAGATATATATATTTTTACAAAATAAATAGAAGTTATATTTTCTTTTTTTTTAATACACAGGATAAAATTTAAATAGTCAAGACTTCTTTTAATAAAGTAAAAATAAAAAAAAATACAAAAAATAAAAAAATTGAATGCGAAACGAATAATGCGCAAGGACCGTTCTGCTCTATAACGGATGATCCCGGAGTAGGTTCAATATTTTTATCAGAAGATTATATCCCCAAGGATACGGATTTGTTAATACTGTTTGAGATTTATGGGAGTAAAAACAGTGCACAGTTGTAGGGATAATATAGCAGTACTTTCAAATCCTAATATGATATTTGCTGGTATTGTACCATCTCTCCAAAGATTAGCTAACAGTTCCACAAATTTTTGTTTACTTATCCTTCCCGATAATTTTCCCATTTCAGACTGGACATGGGATACTAATTTTTTTCCGTTTGATTTTTACGGGGTCGAAAACACATTTGTCCAAAGGCTGTATTCTATCAGTCAAATGACTGGGAAATCGATAGAGTGCTATGTTGTTTGGATAGTAGCATTTACAATACGGATGCTTATATGACTGCAGTGTCCATCGAATAGTAGGATAGCTATTTGATAAGTAAGCGTAAGTCGGCGAGCTCTTACTTCGGAAATAAACGATGTCACAATAGTAAAAGTGAGGCTCCTCCATCCATCCGTTTTTCGATTCTCCATAGAACGTTCCTGAAAATGCTCAGGCTTCTTAAATGACAAAAGTGGATGTATTTTTAAGTTATTTTTAAAACTAGTTTTCAAATACATCAATGTAACATATTCGCTAACTAACCTACACAGTTCATTCTCGTCAGCAGGCCAATCCATTGTAGCCCGAGCAATAAGTCGATTTGCTGTAGTATCTTTTGGTATCTGCGGGTAAACATTAACATTAATGGGATTTTTTCTACCTTTTATTCTATTGTAAATAACTGCAATGGGAACATCGGAAGCCTGCTGTGCTTGCCCGAATATTTTACTTTTGGTCTACACATTGTTCACAGCTTCGGAATATTTTTGACTATCTTTCATTTTTCTTTGGTAGTTTCTCACCATCGTATTTATGGAAAAAATTGTGTTTACAATTATCCTAAACGATTAAAAGTTCACAATTCCCCGAAAAATCCGTTTTTACTCCTTGATAGGTAACCTCAAAATATGCCGACGAGATATTAGTTCAATTATAATCAGTAGTAATATCACAAGAGCGTCGAAAATAATCGATTATATGTCAAGTGAGAAGTACCGTATAAACACTATTTTCGTATGTTCGGGTATACATATAACGAAATATAACGAATTATAATATTAAGCATGTTTGCAATTGCCCCTATTTACGTTTACCCCAACTAACTCTATTACGATTTTAATGATTTGGGAATTTCAATGTTTAGAGTTAAATACTTTGAAAATAGTTAGATTTATCGATTAAGTTTATACAAAATTTGATTCAACGTTTCAACATTCCCAGTTTTTTTGTCTATACATATTACTTTTTTTACTGGGCTATTTCTTAATTCTTCTTTCACAATTCCACATTAAATATTCATATCAACTCTTAAATTTGTAAAAATCTAATTATTTTTATTTTTATTTTCTTACTTAATTTTTGTATATATTTCCTCGATCTTCCTGTTTCCTTCGTAGCTTTTTCCATTTTATTTCCCATCGTCTATAGTTTTTCATCGGGTTTTTTACTTTATTCTTCTATTTTCATCATTACTGCATTAAACAGTTTATTAGGATAATTTATTTTATCTAGTTGGCTGCAGTTTTTTAATTCTTTTAGTCGGTGATTCACAGCATTGTACTTGATGTATTTTCGTTTCATGTTTTCCCTTTCCAAGTTTGTCATCTTCTTCATCATTGTATGACACTTCTTCTTCTTTGTTTTTGTCATTTTCTTATCTCACGTTTCAGCTACTTACAGAGTTTTAATTGGTTCTAATTGTCTTCTTATTAAGCAGATCTACGACTTAGCTTTTGATGTTTACATACATTTTTCTTTGGTAGTTCTACTTATACGATAATTTAAACAGAATCAGAAGGTTTTTAACTTTCCATCACTTCATTACGATCATCCCGCTAAACTTATTCGGCAGGATCTTCATTGTATGTAATCTATCGTTGTCTAGAATCTAAATATTGGCGTAATTATTGTAGTATGTTACCATTTTTAGTGCCTTTTGCTACAGCTATAATTTATATAATGGCTGTCGCAATTTCTAATCGCTAATAAGTAGCCACAGCCCTATCTTTTATTCTCTACACATTGACATTGGTGTCAAAATTTGCATATAGGTAGTGCAAAAGCATATCCAAGTATCTGCATTACTTCTGTCGTTTATTAAAAAGTTTCTACATCTGGAGTACCCCAACGTTTAGTTTTGAGCCCACTTTTTATTAACGTATTCATAAATGATATATATATATATATATAATAATTGTTCTTGTATCACTAAATCTAAGATAACTACTATAATTTTTCTTTGAGATTAGAATAACCAAATATGTTAAATCGTTGTGGACCAAACTTAGGACCATGCCCTGCTGACCTGAAAACCCGCCTTAATGAATTAGAAGCAAACACAGAGAAAATGCAAAAACACCTTAAAGGATTATCAAGTACATTTGGAAAAATGCAAAAAGAATTTTACCAAACTCTCTTCGAAAGGCACCATATTGAGTACCATCGAAAGAATCCACCTCTTACTGCTGAAGTGAGTTTAAGATCAACTTATTTATTTACGTTTTTAAAATAAGAGTTTCTAAAAAAACTGTTTTAATTTAAGGATAAAATTTGTCCGTCGCCTGTTGCCCCTCCTCCATGCAGCGCTCTGCTCAGAAGCGATGATATAGAACAACTGTGCTGTAAATTTAAGGAATTGTGGCCTTATTTAGCTCAAGTGATGGCTGAAAGAACTGTCGTTAAAGTTGAAAACGATAAACTGAAAAGAAAACTTGCGAAATTGAAACTAAAATACGAACCTGACGAAAATATTGATCCTTTATTCAAAAAGAAAAAGACTTCATACTGGTGTACGCCAATATAAACACAAGAAATTAGACTAAAATAGGTCATTTCAAAACAAATTTATTTGACAATAAGAATTTTTTTAATGAAAAAATATTTCCCTCTGTATATTTCCAAAGTGCGTGTCCTTTTCATTCGGTTTTGGATTCTAACCTTAATTTTAAAATGACATAACAATGACAGATAAAAACATTTTTCAAAATTTTTTGTTCCATCAATAAAACCATAACAGTATAATAAAATAAAAATGCCAGAGCCTACAAAATGTGGTCAAGGACTAGGACCTTGTCCTGGCGATCTTAAAGGACGATTAAGAGACTTAACGGAAGCCAACGATAGATTAAATGGCGGTACAGCAGCACTTGGATGGGTGATGCAACGAATGCGACAAGAATTCGATAAAAGAAATGAAGAGAAGCGACATTTCGATTTTCATACGAGATGTACGCCACTGAATTGTACAGTGAGTTTATTGTTTTTTATTTATAGACAGAAATATTTTAGCTCGTAAACAAAATTAAGGTTAAAGGGAAAGCATCAATATTTTACATGGTAATTCACATAAGTACGTCCATCAGAGTATCGTGGCCTTGAATAAGAAAAATTTTGTTATCATGGGTTCAGATTTTGATAAAACGTTTATGGGAATTTATATGTGAAATTTTTAAAGTATGTTGCAACTATTTACGCAAACAGGGTAAGATGACAAACTAATAGCATCGAGCTCTTGTACCATTGTCTCAGCGAAGAAGTCAGATAAACTTTTAACAGCTTTTAATTCATTTATAATCAGTATTGATCACACGAAGCCAAAAAGGTATTGAATGTAGAGATTGTTATAAGTAGCCTCGGATCTTCGACAACACATTTTTTACCAGGTTCTTTTATTAGACACTTCATCAGCTCATGCTACAAGAATTTGATGAATATTACATCCGAGTGTCATTAGAAAAAATTATCGCATTTTTTAGAGTCTGTGTTATATTTCTACTTAACTTATTATTAATTTATTTGATTATTTCAGTTAAAACAATGTCCGGATCCCTGTGGACCTCATCCTTGTAGTGTAGAGCGCACTTGTCCCATGTACATCAACGAGGTTTGCAGGAAATATGCACTACTGTGGTGCCATCTTGCTCAAATCATGACAGAGCGTACGAATTTAAAAGTCGAAAATTATAAAATTCAAAAGGAAATTGATATAATGATTGATAAATATGAAACTAAGCATGACGACCAAGAAATATGTATTTGTTGCGAGAATCAGAAGAAAGGATATAAGCATTGTCCTTGTTGCGCCTGTTTGGATGAATCTGATGAATGTATTTGTAATCCGAATTAATAAAAAAATTAGTAGGATGTATTAGAAGAGAAAATATATTTATAACAGAAGGATATAGGAAAATACTATAGTTATTTTTTACACTTAAACTGAAGATAAAATCACCTACCATTGTTACAATAATATTAATAATAAGAATGTTGGTTATCCAAGAAAACATGGGAATAAACAAAAGTAACAGAATATGTGGTTTTATATTTTACAATAATTCATTTAATATACAGGGTGTTTTTTTAAAAACTTTCCACCCCCGATTTAGGCTTACCCAATAATTTTTGGCAAAAAAGGCGAGACACGTCTATTTTTAATTTGAGGGGGACAAAATTTTTGATAACAAACATCACAAACATCACTCTAACGTCAACTTTAAAATTTAAATAGGGAACATACCATGTGTGGCACATCAGAGAAAAGGTAATTGAATGCAGAATTCAAATTACTAAGTTTAATTTTTCTACTACCTCCCTGAACAGAAATACAGGGTGTTTTTTCCTACCCTCACTTTACTCTCGCACAATTATTTTTCAGAAAAATAGTGAGACACGTTGACTTTTGATTTAATGGAAACGAAATTTTTGACAAAATTTGTCGCTCTACCTTAACCCCCTTCACCCCCACCCCGTAACATGAAAATTTGAATAGGCGATACACCATGTGTGGCACATCAGAGGAAAGGTAATTCAATGCAGAATTCAAATCATACCCTTTGTCCACTGCTAGGACAAAAAAATATTACATAATTTGTATCAATAATGTTATCAGTTTATTATTAGGTATTTAAAAGAAGGTAAGAAAGACAGACTTGACTTTTGTTTAGCACACGATGGACAACATTTTGAGCAATTGTTGTAATTTTTTTTTATTTTTTATTTTTACCTTTAATCAAGGCATATATCTATCCAGTTGTTCAAGGTTTTAATTGTCTGCTAGACGTTGTTAGTAAAATCTGGAAAATCAATTAGAAGTAGAATGCAACTCCTTAAATTATGTATTATAAACGATCGGTTCTCGCTATTGAATAACCCTTCACAAGCCAAGGAACTACTTCTCAAATAAAGCGCACCTCAACTCTTCCAAACCCTCGTAGAGATGACTTATATCATCTTAGTCGCACACGATGTGTGTGTATCACTAAACTGTGGCTATGGAGAAATTCTGGTAGGAGAGCTATCATTAAGAGTTATTAAATCAAGGTTATGAAGAACGGTAATGAAATCCTTTCCATTAGCGTCATCCGCAATTGGTCCCCAGGATTCATTCAAAAAGTTTCTGTATTTTCTATTCTAGCTGAATCTGTCCAAAGTGCCATTCCCTTTCCCTGTTCAGGGCCCGGTAATACCATAATATATAAAGAAGAGTTTCGTTCCGTTCCTCACACTTCCTACATAGGAAATCTTCCGATACTCCTATGAAGTGTAGGTGTCTTCTGAGCCCTCAGTGTCCTATGGGGACACATATTGCGGTTTAAAGCTCCCGTCTATTTAGGCATAACAGCAGATTGTGTCTGCTCTTGGGCGGACCTTCTATGGACTGTCTTAGTCCCGGAAGTTCCATCCAGTATTTCCTGTGTTGTCCCCTAATTGTCTCTCTAGAATACCCTTTACATGTTGTTAGAAAATACCACATTACCAGAGCCGGGCGGTCTGACTCGTAATTTCCTTACTTCATGACCACGCACCCGTTAAAGAATTATCTCGTTATGTTCTGAAAGGGCATTTAAGTTTATACAAGTCTAATAGTAGTTAGGACTGTATTTACACCCTTTTAATTGGCTTCGGTATCTGCGAATATGCGAATTCTCTTATTTCTAAGATCCTTACGCAACATCACATTTATACAAGCATTTATCGCAGTCATTTCCACTTGAAAGACGGTTGCCATAGATCCCAGGCTAGAATGAAAGTTCTCCCTGAGTTCATATATATGAGAGAACTTTCATTCTAGCCTGAGATTTATGGCAACCCTCTTTAAAGCGGAAATGACTGCTATAAATGCTTGTATAAATGTGATGTTGCGCAAGGATCTAAGAGAATTCACAAATAGCCAAGCATCTCTTAAAGCAATGAAAAGGGTGTAAATTCAGTCCAATCTACTATTAGACTTATATAAATCTAAATGCCCTGCAGATTATAACGAGATAACTCTTTTATGGGTGCCTGGGCATGAAGAGTCTCTGGTACAGGACTCCAACCTACATGTGGTATTTCCTAACAACATACAAAGAGTATGCTAGAGAAACAATTATGGGACAATACAGGAAATACTGGATGGAACTTCCGGGACTAAGACAGTTCAAAGCACTTATAGAAGGTCCACCCACGAGTAGGGACTGCTGTTATGCCTAAATAGACGGGAGCTTTAAACCGCACTATGTATCCTGATAGGATTCTGCGGGCTCATTAGACATTTAAACCTCATAGGATAATCGGAAGATTTCCTATATGGGAAGTGTGAGGAACGGGACGAAACTCTTTTTCATATATTATGATATTGCCGGGACCTGAACAGGGAAAGGGAATGGCACTTTAGAGTACAGTATTCTGAACCCGAAGAGATATCGAAAGCTAACATCAGAATTATTCTGGAAGTAGATTGTATTGTACTGATCGAGACCAGAGAAATACAAAATACATCACTTTTTACACTTGAGGATTACAAATTAGTCTTTCATCGGAAATAGAGACATTTTATAACTAAAACAAAGTAAAAATTACAATAAAGTTAAATGGCAGCTCTCTATAGATCACCAGCAATGAATATAGATAATTTTAATAAAGCAATTCAACAACTTTTAGAAAATTACAGCAAATCATCAAATGATTATAATATTTTTTAGGAGAGATAATATTAATCAAGCCGAAAATCATGTTTGTGAATATTCAAGCATATTAAACTCGTTTTTTGTACGTTTCTACCATTAATGTGCCAACCAAAGTCCAGGGTAATACAGAATCATGCATTGATTGTATTTTTATTAAAACTAATTTTAATATTTTTAATAAATACATAGTAGGAAGGAGCATTTACCAGTAAATATAGATGAGTAATGTGCAAACAGTCGCAAATACTAAGATCCACGTATGACGCATAGTTACAATGTTAAGTATATCTATATCGGTTTGCTTACATTTGTGTTGTGCGTGCTACGCTATATCCACCATTTGCAAGGTCCATCGCATTCACCAAGCGAAAGCGAAATGCTGTTCCTACTAACTATATTTTTGCAATCGTTAAATTTTAAATATTCTCACCAGTATTAAAACATTTGATCTTCCATTTCAGTGCAAAATTATACTATCTCTTCATTAAAAAAATAACATTAGATTATTTTTAATCCGCCTTCTTTCGGTACGTTATTTTATTTTTTTTTATTCATATGGTTGGCAAACTCACTAACGCTATAATTGAATCTATATCCTATCCTAATTTTATATCCAAAATACTGTAATACGATTACACACATAATTTTTCAATTCGTTGCCAAATGTGGATATATATTTGCTAATATTGACCATTGGAAAATGACATTGCCAAGCTAAACAGCATTTAATAATATAAGTATGAAATATTTAATGGTTTCGTATTTATTTATGCTAATTATAATATATTTATCTTCCTAAATGTAACATACATTATGTTTTATTAGTAATATTGTGTATTGGATTCATGATGTTTATTAAAATTTGTTACATAGGATAATTCAGTAATGTGTTTTTAAAGAACTATACAAATAGTTAAATTTTATAGTGTAAAATCTGTTGTTATTTTAATTAAAATTATTATTTTTCTATTGGTTGAATGGTTTAATTTTTATAATGTTTTAAATTCTTGGGTGATCTTTAAAATTATTCTGGTTTAATTGAATTTTCTACTTCGTTTAATTATTTCAAATATGCGTTTTCGTTTTAATCTAATGTTTGTACTAATGATTCCGTTATCTTAATTATAAGTAGTTTTTCTGTGAGAAACGTTAACGGGAGAAGTTGAAAATTAAATTTTATTAAAATTTTTATGTGAAGGCTTTTCTATAGTTACCCCGCTACTAATTTAAAAAGAATAATAGAAAAAAATAATATTGATACCTGTAATTATTATGGTTAAATTGTAAAATGCTGAAAACTCATTCCATGCAAAAATTAATCTGCTCTAATTTCAGTTAAACAAATGATAATTTTCAGTATTTCGTTGTCATATCGATTACAAATCACCCTATACATATACCGTATATACTATTGAAAGTCAGAAACACCCAATAGATCAATCTGCATTAATTTTCGTCAAAATAGTGAGTTATCCATGTTTTCAAATCTGGTCAACCGATGAGATTATCAAAATCGGCATCAAAGTTTCAAAATTAGTTTATTATTGAAATATTTTTGAAGTTGAAGCGGCGAATGGTTTCAGTAAAATTTCTCCATCATCAGGATAATGTATTTATGGGGAGTTAAATAAAATTAAATTAAATTGATATAACTAAAAATTATGTAAATCAAAATATGAATGTGCTACTTAATGTTTAATTTAAAAGGAAAACTGAATAGGAGGAATTGAGAGAGGGAACTCTCCAAATGTTTGAAAACTAAACGCGCACATCTAAGTAAGGATAAATCAATGACTACTTGTTGAGCCGGTAATTGGAAGTGCTAACCTAACCTAACCTCTTAAGCAAATTAAAATTAGGTATGCGACCCTAACGGTACCAACAAAAGTTAAAACAGTGATTAACATATACAAAAAATTGGTATTCAACAGAAAAATACGAAATGATATCCATAACAAGATGGCTTGAGCAAGAGTAGATCGATAGATATAACTATAGTTAAATCTGCAATTATTCTTGTTCAGCTTATGAGTATTTTTCACTTTTTGTAACTTGCCCTAATTGTAACAATAGGTAACCTCGGACGCATAAGTATCAGCCTTTAGATAACATAATTCAGGAGTCGCATCAACTGACTGTCACCTCCTACTTTTTGCTATGCTAGGAGCAATTCAAGATGACGCACTAAGAAGATTTGCGCATTCTTGTGAAGCAATTCTTGATAAGATTTCGATTTTTTGAATAAGGTCAGGAAAATTGCACGAGAGAAGACAGTCCACTATGTTTTACTACATTACTTACATGCGAGTTGACTCATATCAGCTCGTCAGGGGTTCCACAGGGAAATGTCCTTGGCCTTATCATCTACCTTATATACACAGCGGATATTTCCACAATGTAACAATTTAACTATGGCAATACATGCAGATGACACTGCTGTTCTGGCATCTCATCAAGATCCTGTTATTTCTTTAAAAATCGTGTAGACCAACCTGAACGCTATTTCCGCGTGGCTAAAAAATGAATCCATGTTACCTATACAAAATGAAGAGCCACATATCCAAATGTGGTGTTAAACGAACTGCTGTTGTAACAAAAAGAAAATTCAAAATACCTAGTAATTCACCTGGACCGACGACTAACGTGGAGAACTTACAAAGAGAAAACAATTAGGTAAACTCTTATCTTAACTAACTATTAACAACAAGCTTCTACTATACAAATTCATACTAAAGATTATAGGGAGTTATGGAATCAGCTGTGGGGTACAGTATCCAACTCAAATATAGACATACTGGAAAGATTTTCGTCTAAAGTTGGTTGTAAATGCGAATGATATGTCCCCAATAATGTTCTTGCCAGTGACCTTCAAATGAAATCAATCAATGAAGAAATATCCCTCTTCTCGCAGAAGTATATGCCTACCGCATCGAAAATCATCCTAACACGTCAGCACAACCGCTGATGAGACCTCCCATCCATAGAAGGCTCCGTGTGAACTGCCCGATAGATTTTAGTGCTATTGTGTATGTGCTGTATAATGTATAGTTATCCTGAACTAAACTTTATTAATATTTAAATAAAAGGAAATTATCACTGGACAATTTCCATACAGGTCTTACAAATTGCAAATAAAAGAATGTCAGCGTTCCTTTAAGGTACGTTCACACAATGCGAGTTGACTGGAACCAGTGAACTGGCTTGTGTGCGTGATCAGCACTCGCACCGTGTCAACATGAAGATAGTCAGTTGACTGAAGCCGTTAGACTCGGATGGTCTACTTTTTGCCATGGAAGTAGTAATTCAAGATGGCGCCAACTACGACAACTTTCAATTATTGAAATTAACATACGAGAGTATTAAATGATTTCTGTATATATCTGAATCTTCAATTGCAACTTCCTTCAAAAAAGTCGGCGAGACACCTAAATTGTTTATTTTTGCTATTTTTCTTACTCATTTTAAAAGTTTTCTTTTCTTGTTATTTCCGTCATTTAAATGACTAATAAACAGATTCTCTACACTGCTAAGTCCGTCCTGTATAATGGCTATTATTGAGAAGCAACTGTTGATAAGATCTCAATTTTTTAGGACTAGGACAATAAAATTGTATGACGGAAGACAGTCAACTGTAGTTGTACAAGAGTCGAGTGTCTTTAATTATATTACTGGCATGCGAGGTGACTCGTACGCCAGCAGTCCAGGCAACTAATAACATCTCAACGCACCTTTAGACGAAAGGATATATTTGTTGTGATTTCGTACATGTTAGACTGCGTTACATATCAGATCACTTTACATGCCAGATCACTTTACATGTCAGATCACTTTACATGTTAGATCACTTTACATGTCAGATCACTTTACATGCCAGATCACTTTACATGTCAGATCACTTTACATGTTAGATCACTTTACATGTCAGATCGCTTTACATGCTAGATCGCTTTACATGTCAGGGGATCGCTTTCTTTTAACATTTCTCATTTACCCGTTAGTTCGTTTTCACATTATTATATCCGATATCGGTATTGGACGTCGATACGATATCGGGGCAATTAAAATGTATGAAATATGTATCTGCCTTTCACATTGTCCGATCCGATATCGGATATCAGATCCGAGACCGATATGTTGGCGGACCATCGGACGCTTGTGGGCTGTCGGACTATAATGTGTATCTACATTGTCTCAGTGAGCCATTTTGAGTTTTTTTGCATCCCAAATATTATTAGATTCTATTATAGTGTATTACTACGATCTACCGTCACAAATTTCGAGAAAATGGCCGAATTGAAACGATTTTATCGAAAATTTGTGAAGATACCACATTATATCGGATATCGGCGTCCGATACCGATATCGGATCTGGATAATGTGAAAACGCTCTTACTTTTCTGGGCCACTAAGTTTGAGTTTAGATAAATAATTAACATGAGTAGAAACTAGATTTAGTTATATACTTACGAAAAATTTACTGAGTCATTGGGTTTGAGTTTGGACAGATAATCAACGTAAGTAATAACTTAAGTTTATTTTGTACTTAATTAGTTTTTTTTCTGAGCTTTGTGCTTTGTATTTTGTGACCAACTAGTGTTGAATTTGTATATATAATTATGGCACTTGGTTTGATATTGGATAGATAATTAACGTCTGGTGCAACTACAGTTTGTGTTATACCTAATTCGCCTTTTTCTGGGTTACTATGTTTCGGTTTTAATAGATAGTTAACGTAGGTAGGAACTAGATTGAGTTATGTACTTAAGCAAATGTTACTGAACAATTTGGTTTGAGATTGGACAGATAATTAACGTGGGTAGGAACTAGATTTGAATATGTATTTAAGAAAATTTTGCTGAGGCATCGGATTTGAATTTGAATATATAGTTATGGTTGGTAGCATTTAGAGTTAGTTTTTTATACACTATATCGTATAGCTCTCGTATATAAGAAGTGACAAAATATTCAGCTCGATATTAATAAACATCATCAAGTATCAATAGGCTTTAATAAAACCTCAAATTTATAAAAAGACCTTCGGTGATTGTACTTATCTAGTAACTCATTTATGGGTTTCATCAAAGCATTATTAATTGTATAGCTTGTAAATCTATCTACTTTACATAGGAAATCTGTCGTATGAAGAACAAACGCCTGAAGTCATTCTTAAAATTATGACAGCTGAATATTAATTTTCTATGTTGCGGTGTCATGTTTTTCAAAAATACTAATGGTGTTTACTGTAATCAGGGAATACAGAAATATGGCATCCCTGCGTGTTCGATGGTGTCTAAATGTAATTGTTGGAACGGATTTCTCACTAACTACTGCGGAAAGAAAAGTGATTGTATTGGTCACTTGAGATATTGTTATGCTCAGTACAAAGATTTAAAATCCATATGTTATAGTCAGTATATCTATAACTCTAAGACATTCGTAAAAAAATTGCTGACATTATGAGATTTATCTAAATGCTACCATGGTCTGTTTTAGAAAAATTAAATAAGGCAAGTTGTAATGTATACTTAAAAAATATTTTTATATTTATAAAATCTTATCTTAAAAAAAATTGTGTTCAATTTTGGTCACAGATCTTCTATAATTCTAGACATTGTTTAAACGTGCAATAAAAACATGTGTTAAGACATATTTTTTTAATAACACAAATGTAAAGGGAGAACAAATATCATTTCTTAGGTCAAAAATCTGATACAAATTCTCACCTTGAACATCACGTTGATAAGATGTATTACTTTCCCGACCCACCTCAGAGAAGGGTAAGTATTGTGAACGAGCTAAAAACAATTTTGGAGATCAAGATGGAAATATCCATTTAGAGGTCACCTGAGATGGTTAAATCCATTTTCAGATGGAAGTCGCTCTGTCTGTCTTTCTGTATTCTTCCACGATATAGGGCACAAGTTTAACCCCATTGAGCTGAAATTTGGTATATGGGTTTGGGTTATCCGTCGGAAGAACCCATTAGTTTTTGTACGACATCTGTCAAACCAAACTGTCACTATCAAAAAATGACAGATGCAATATCTCACGGAATTTGACATGCAATATGTCATTTGAAAGCCCGTGAAAAACTCTATTCAGAACAGTTAAAATTATGTCTCCAACTGCCACCTGTCAAAAATACAAAAATGTCAAAATTTGAAACTTTAACATTGAATATCTGAAAAAGTATTCGTGGATACTCGTCGGGAAAGTTTTGGGGCGACACAACTGATTTTTTTTATTAATGTAAAGTTTTAGTAAAAACACATACTGTTCCAATGCTGTTTTTTCAAATATATAAATTGGACTTGAAATTTGATAATAGGTAGCGAATGGCACATTTAAACGTGTTCCTCTGATATAGTTTGCCAACACAGAAAGTAATTAACATGATCATCATCCACCATAACCAACGTTTACCAGGGGAATCTAACAATATTATATCCAGGAATACTACGGCGTGCTAAATTACACCGTTCCAATTAATTGTCAAATTACTGTAAATAATATATTTATGTACAATAAAATTAAATAAATTAACATTTTTTTTTATAGTGGAATTTAATCAAGCATTTTATATATAATATAAAATATTTTGTGAGCCTAATTTTATTGTACATTAGCCACAGCTCACTCAACTTCAAATCTAATTTCAAGATAAAACCATTCAATCAACTTAAATAACGCGAGAACTAAAAAGTTCAGCCGAACGTAATACCGCATTCGCGCCTCTAATTTATATTTCTGTCAACGCAGTTTTTGCCAAATTAGAAAATGTACTCAACAAAATTAGGCGAGAAATTTATTTTTAGACTTGAATAAAAAAATAACTAAACTCAAACACGGTAGTCACGAAATTGTCACTAGATATAAACTGATGAAAAGGGGATTGTCACGTGACTTATAGATAAAGAACCTGTGAATTTTAATAGAATCAAGTCATGGGATATTTTTCATAGATGATAAAAGTTATCTCACAACGAATCTATAGAGTAATATATGTATAACTAAAGTTATTTCTTTATATTACAAAAATTATTTTTATTGCTTATTTTTTTTTATTTTTGATTCAAATACTTTATTTACAGGAGAGTATTGTAAGATGGCCGGCCCTGTATGATGGAGCTGCCAATTAGTACGCGATAAACAAATAGATGCAACGGAATATCTCTAAATTGTTTACCGATCGCGATAAAATTCTAGAACGGACAAAATATATTAATGTATCTAACACATCATACAAAATCCATCTGACTCTTTTCGGTCCTTTTCGCCCTATTTATATCCATTTTGCTCGTTCTAGCATATTCTTGCGATCGGCGAACAATCGAGGCCGGCCCTGTCTGATCGAGTACATAAATCTTGGTGAGTAATCAGACAAATCCAGCCTCGTTATATTATAGAGTAAATTTGTTGGATAAACTATGGCTTGCAATGTGTACCATTCATTAACCACTCTCCTAGTCATCCTGGTCTTCTGGACAGATCCTTCTAATTTACCGTCTTGCACCGGTGCGCTCACGCGCTTCTTTTATATTTTGCCACCAACCATCTACTAAGCACTGTAACGCACTTCGGTCGTTACGGGTCGCTTTGATGCCTTAGTCCAGGTTTCGGATTGCCTCCGGCGCCATCTTTCGTCTAGTGTGAAGGCCACTTGCTCCGGGCAGCGTCAGTGAAGAATTAATACTCCAGGGATCGTTATGGTCTCGACTAATGCCTTGGTAGCCAGAAGGACAGGCTGTACTTACCCTACTGGGCGGAGAAATAAAAATAACCAAATAAAAAATAACTGTCTTTATTGTAACTCCAAAGCATTTGATTAAATGAACTCAGCGAAGAAGGGTAGAAAGGTGTGTAACGTAGTATTAAGCCAAACCAAAGACAAATAAAAAAAAATGCGTGCTGACAAATAATGATCGGAGCGCAGTGGATTTATAAGCGGTGTCACAGGTGATTATGATAAACAATGTAACATGTCGTGCAGATGAGGAAAAATGTACGCGGTGATTCTACAAGGTCGGACAAAGTACTATTTTGGATGGTACATTCCCTTAAACGGTCCCTCTCGGATATGTTACCCCCTGTATACGGTACAAATTTATTTGGAGGTGATTTCTCACAGCAGCCAATTACTATAGTTAATCAAAACTTGGATTTCGTTTACGCGGTACAAATCTGTTTAGGAGGTGATTGCTCACAGCTACCAGTTATTATTATAAATAAAAACTTAAGTCGCGTTTCCCCCTGTATGACGGTACAAATTTTAATTGTAGGTGATTGCTCACAGCAGCCAAGGTTATTGTTAACAAAAATGATCTTACTACTGGTCAGGCGTGGTAGTCAGCTTGCTGGTGTACTCGTTCCGTACAACTGAATTTTAATTCTCCTCCACTCAGGACAAAACGTTCAATCTTCCACTATATATTTGTATCCGGATTTGGAGGAACTCTTAAACTGGCGCGAAAGAAATTGTTTGGACTTTCCTATTTATTTAACTGGACTGGAAAACGCGGACTTGGAATAATTTTTAAAATATGAAATTGTTTACCAATATTATTTCCTCCACAAATTGGTACGGCGACGGCACTATTAATTTAGTGTAAGATGATGTGTAACGGTTCGAGTCTCCAATCGAACTGATTAAACGGACTCTAGGCGCGAGATAGCTTGAGGTTGGTTGGGTACGCGTCGCGAGGCGAAGTCCATCCGTAACGACTCCGTCTCCCGGCCGGATTCACAATTAATCGCGTTCAACCATATATTCGAAGGAATAACGCGGTGTTTATTACATTTTTCGCATTAACCATAATTTAAAATTTCACGGGAATCCAGTCATTTACGATTCATCGCGATATAATTCAACAACTTAAATAGAATATTTTAATTAACTAATAAAAATAACCCTGGTAATAAACAGCACTTGCTTTTAATTGTTAGTTTTTTATCCTCATGATGGCAGTTCTTCCGAAACTAGTTGCCGTTTCCCCCTTTATGTCTTCTTAACTACTTGGTTTTTAATATAATTGTATGGTATTTGATTTTGAAGCAGAAGTGGTCTTCTTCTGCTATGCCACGGTTGCGGTATTTTATCCAACGACTGTTGGCTCTCTGTTGTTACTGTTTCATGTCATGAAAAAAAAAATAGGAAATGTAGCATTATCCAGTCTAATTTTTAGAATAAATGCAAAAGTGACTATGATATATGGGATACGGTTTTCATAATTTTTACTTTTCAGGTTAGGTAATGCGTGCCTTCTAGATATAATATAAACTTTACCTACCTTCGGTAATGGCACTATAATTATATTCTAATCCATTTCCTTTGCACTTTTTGAGTTTGTAGTAATGAAGAATTTGGTTTACTCCAGTCTATTTCAATTTCTTGTATGTCACCTCTTCGTTCATTACTATTATGTGTATTTTCATATGTATTATATTTGCATGCTACATCTGCTGTCTGTGTGTAACTTAAGCCCGATACACCTGACATGGGAATTAAAACGCTTATTACAAGAATCATAAATACAAACTATTTCGATTAATTGAGAAATTAGAAACTCACCTGCTAGTCCATCACCATCATACAATACCAAAAGATATTGTCTGTGATAACATTTTTTCTTTAGAAGTTTTTGGTGGAGAAAGTGGTCCTATGTATAGTCCACCGCCTGTACCCCTTATATATGCTAAATGCAAATCATTCTTTTTTTTTAAGTCCCTCTTAATAGTCTCTTATTTATATTTCAATTGCTTCGTTGTGCGGGACTAAAAAATAATTAAGTTGGATGATAGATAGATAAAAAATAAACAGAATAAGTATTCACAGTTTTCGAATTTAAATTCACAACTACAACATTTTTCGACTCTACTCTTATTTTTCGTATTCATTTGATCCATTTTCATTAATACTTTAAACAATATAACGCAAAGTTAACTGCAACAGTTCCACCAGTGACAGCACAGCACATTTGTTAGGTTAGGTTACCTACATTGCACAAAGCGCGAAAGAGGCAAGAATTAAAATTTGCCAATCATCACTATGTACTGAAACAATCAGGTTCACCAACACACTACAAAATAGTGGTAACTGACAGCTACGTAACTACAAAGACCGTAGTAGATAAACATTTGACTGACCATTGTAAAACCGGCCCTAAAATTTACAATCATGTTAAAAACAGTATAGTCGATCAACAACATGGATTTCTATCAGGGCGCTCTATAAATACAAATTTAGTATTAATCAGTGAATCTGTAAGTCAATTTTATGAGGATAGGCAATAGCTCGACATAATTTATACGGACTTTCAGAAAGCTTCTGACAGACTTAATCATAATATACTACTAGCAAAATTACATCGATAAGGGCCGTTAAATTTATTAGAGCTTTTTAAAAATCACCTTCAGGATAGACAATTTATAGTAATGCATAATCTGAATACATCCGGTAAGTTTTATGGCAGTTCAGGGGTTCAGCAAGGGTATAATTTAGGACCATTACTTTTTATTCTATTTATAAATGATCTTCCGTAATGCATCAAATTTTCGGACTATTTATTATTTGCTGACGATTGTAAGATGTTTAAAAGAATACAAACAGTTATTGCGTAATGTCGCAAAAGAATATCAATAACATTTATGAGTGGAGTATTGTGACCTCCCACTCCCTGGCGTGTTTATCTCATAAAAAAGGCGAATACTAAATTACAAACCAATGGCCATTTCGGTAAGAAACTGCCGTACTCAAATTTATCACAAAATATGCCTGATCGTCTAGTATTGTTAAGGTAGGAACACACGTTGTGTTTAATAATCGTAGTAATAATAAAAGCATAAAAGGTATAGGGAAAACCGGACAACCGGAAAACCTAACCACCATCGTAATGAATGTATTAATTATACATTAATCAATTGTGTTGACAATAAATAACTTGGGACATTTACCAACGAATATGTACACAAAGTTCGTAATAACTTTAAATACCGTAAGTAAATGTCATCAAATGTGCACTGTCTCTCTCATTGGCAATATTGTTACTTTAATGGATATCTGAGATATCATCTTTTATAATTATTGTTTGGATATCAGTGATATCATATTTTGTATGGACAACTACTAGATTACGACCGGATCAGTACCAGCCATGTAACCCTTATATTCAGGTTGAATATTCGTTGAACAATAATTTATAATGCGATTGACACAGTACGACTCCACGTAACACTGACAATATATTTTAGAAAAATATATGATAAAAGTTGGTATTTAGGATGGTACAATTAACTGATAAATGACACCCTCCCCCACGAACCCACGAAAGATGGATATGTTATAAGCTGTTTCTGTTGATACGTATTTAACCTTTTTTTCAGGGACTATAAGAAATTGGCGAATTAAAATATGCAATTACCTATTCTGATTTATTTTTACGAAGACAAAATAAATCCAAACGAACTGAAGAAATTGTCGTTTACGATGAGAGATATAAAAATGGGTAGACGCCGAAATATTTAGCGTCAGAACGAATAGCCTAAGGATGCTGAATGGACATCGAATATTTTAACTTCTATTAATGGCGTTCGTTGACTAATTTGTGACAATGGACTGGGTTTTGAAGAAGTAAAACCCAATTATTTGTCGAAATTATAGGCGTCGGCCTCTCGACGCAGGATGGATACAGGATCTTCAGTGACGTGTTCATAGTTTGGTTCAAGTGTGTATTATCGTTTTGTAGAAACATGTACTGACAGACAATTGTCTTTTGGGAAAAATACCGTCAGAATTATTATGAAATAAATGAAATTTTAATGTAAATAAATGTTGTATAATGTAATAAATTTTGAGATAATCTAAACAAATTGAATTAAGTTACCGATTTGGATTTTATACAAGGTGATTCATTGGTAAAGGTAAATACGTTAATTGTAGATAGAGGTCATCTACCTGACTCTAAAAAATCCCCATATTATGGGTCTTACGCCCTTTGTATCCGAGATACAGGGCGTTTTATGAATTTTGACAATTTATTTTCTTACTCTTAACTTACGAAGCACCCTGTAGATTTTTTTTATATTTTTGTATACATATTCCTCATATCTCGTGGGATATAACGATGTATCAAAAATGTTGATAATCCAGGTCCGACTTTACGAAAAATTCACAATTCTTACATCCTCCAAATACCACCCTGTATAGTTCATTTTTTTTAATTTAATCGCCATATTTGAAAAGAACGCAAAAAACTGAATTTAATCGTGCAGTTGTATTTTTTGGGAAGACGACTTTATTTTTGTATAAAATCATAAATAATCTATCCACTTTAAGTACATTGTTGTAAAAAATTCCCTTTATAGTTCCCTTTAGGTTTACTTGATATCCACTTTTGTTTGGAAGATTAATTTCCACTGTATGGTCCCTTCTTGAGGTCATGTTAAAATTATCAAATGCTATAAACAACATGAAAGAAATTGATTGAACACTACCAGGTATAAAAAAACAATTAATGAAAAGCAGATTTTAATATATAAAATAAAAAGCTATATTTTTGCATTAGTCCTTAGTGAATTTAAAAAATTATTAATTCAGTTTTATTATTATTATTGTTATTATCATCATAAATGTGTTATTTAATTAAACAGACCATGTACTTTCTTAGCATGAGATTGTGTAATACACTAATTATTATATTTACTACCCTTATAAAAAAGTTGTTTGCTTTTTAAAAATAATTAAATAAGTAAATATCAATGCCAATATAAACTACACTTGAGTACTTTGAATTGTTCAAACGCCATATTGGTAATGAATAATTTAACGTAATATAAAATAATAAAAAATACAGATTTACTGTAAAAATTTTACAGATTTAGTTTAATTTTATTGTCGGGTCTAAAGGACCAAGTTTCAGTTGTAGTTTTTAACTCGCCGCAGAAACAGAATTCAGAAATTAAATTGTTATCAATTTGTTTTTTTAATAAAAATTTAACTACGAGTTTTTATAATCTTAATTTTTGATACAAAAACAAGATCCGGTTCGAAGGAACAAGTCTTGATTGTAATTTTAAACGCGATATATAGAAATAATGTAGCAATTAACGTATTAAGATTATTCAATTATTCATATCATTTTTACATTGGGCCTAAAACGAATAATTATAAAATATATATTATTATTACGAAGCTTCTTAATTTGTTATTCTAATCCTAAAGTTATATTGACCCATTAAAATATTTATCGGTGATAATAATTTCGTTAGATGTCAATTCGACCGGGTCGCATCCGGTGTCGTAATTTCCCAACTTTTCCTAACTTCAAACCAGTTGCGGAATGTTTCCTGAATTTCCGGATTAGTGCTCGTACCACTTGCGACATAACGTATCAATAAAGTTATAGCACTAGTGTGTCAGGGTAGTATTCCAAAGGGAACCCTTGAACTATACAGGATTGGTTCAAGAATTATTGTTTATTATAGTCTATTATTATTTTTTCTTTAAAATGTACATTAATGTTTTTCACGATTTTCGTTAACTAGTCAAGTTAAATTCGTTTCTAATTTCGGGTAGATTAAGTGTTCGTTTGTATGTAGCCTTACAGGTGGGGCTTAGTCAGTCTGTAAAGTATAGTCCATCAACCGTCTAGCATCAGTGGCGGCCTGGCAATCAGTCCGACCAGAATAGGCCATATAGAATGTTTAGTAACCTCGTCGTATTAATGTTAGTATGTTTGTCTTCCCTAGGCAATGAATATCGGTAACTTCTCGTGCTTTCTATCCGGATGATTCCAAATATTATTTTCGAGACTATAATCTCTGAGATAATTGTTGAGGGCGATGCTGTGCAAGAATCTTAAAAATAAGAGAACCCGCATACTCACAGATAGTCAAGCATCCCTTAAATAATGAAAAGGGAGGAAATACAGTCCAAACTAGCATTAGGCTATCATAAAAACCTAAATGCCCTGGAAGAACATAACAAGATAACTCTTGAGTGGGTTCGTGGGAATGAGGGCATAGAAGAAAAAGAAGAGGTAGATTACGTGGCTGATAAAGGTGCCGAAAAACCTTTAATTGGTGTGCAACCGACATAAGGTATTTCCTACCCAAGTAGCAATTTGCTGACTACCCGACTTATTCTGCACCAATCACAACGTCGGCAATTGGTTGTATGGCGACTAAAATCATTTATACTTCTGTACAACGTCGGATCGCCGTATTCCCGACGTTGTGATTCCAACGTCTAATAATTTGCACTTTGAGAACGTCGCGCCAACGTCGGCTACTTCACCTATTTACGACCGTTGTTTTACAGGAACATCGCGACGTTGGACTGACGTTGGATGCTGCACCAACGCTTAGAAAGTCGGATTTATCACAGTGCCCAACGTCGGCCGGACGTCATATTTTACGACGTCGCGAATTAGTCGGCATCCGACATCCGTGTTTTGAAATTAAAAAATATAACCTTACTTTATTGGTATAACTATACTTATTTGTTTTTATAACTAAGCCAGATAAACGGAAGAAATTTAAGTACTAACAACATTTTAGTGAAAACTGAAACTCCCGAAAGCAAAGTGGACCGAGCTATTCTCCTAATTTGGGTAGGTCTGTTCTTAAAGTTTCTTTCATTACGTAATGGTGACAATCATGATAGGGAAAATAGCTTTATAATTTTTTTTATTTGTAATTAGCTTCAGAACATTGCTCATCAAGAGAATCATTGGAAAATCCTGTCGCTGTACTGGGTAACTTTGATGTCGAAGTATTATAGGTTATGTATATTTCGCAGTGAATACGTTGCTGATACCGGCCGACTGCTATACTACTATTGCTATTAATTTTAACGTCTCTTTTCTGCTACCAGGGCTAATCTGGACGGGACCTACAGCTTATCGTGGGCTCTGAACCACGGTCCTCAATCACCCTAAACCCAGGACTATGCCTTTGTCATTCAGGTGATCTACCGACTAGCAAGTGTGTAATTGTGCCACCAACCCCTATCAATTCCACGAGATATCCGATCTCATCCGGCCTGGTTACCGGCGTGAATGAAACTGCGCATGACACAAATACCTTTTTGCACTTGCCCAAAGTCTTATCTGACTTTAATTCCACTTGAGATTCATGGGACTCGAACCCACGACCCGAACAATGACCAAGTATAAAGGCCGATGCCTCAACCAACCTGGCCACCGTGTCCGGGCGGACGTCGCTTTACTACTTGGGTACCTACATGTAAAGGGTATGCTGAAGAAACAATTAAGGTACAAACACAGGGAATACTGGATGGAACTTCCGGGACTAAGACAGTCCAAACCACTTATAAAAGATACAGCCAGGAGGAGAGGCAATCTGCTGTTATGCCTAAATAGACCGGATCCTAAAACTGCACTAAGCGTCCTGACAGGATGCTGATGGCTCAGAAGACACCTCAATCCCATAGGAGATCAGATGATTCCCTATGGAAATATGAGGAAGAGTATGAAACTCCTCTTCATATATTATGCTATTGGTGGGACCTGAACAGGAAAAGGGAATGGTACTTTGGGATATTGTATCATGAACCCTAAGAGACAACGAAAGCTGATAATAGATCTATTCTGGACTTTGTTACTGGTCTGATATGAAAATTGGCAGAGCATAATAGGCCTAGAGTATCAGTGCAGGTGGGATCTCCTATTCCCGATTCAGTTAGAATAGAATAATGGTGGTTCATCTTTCATCTAATAACCAGCTACGTCACCAGACTTCTCTCAGTCGGATTTTTTTAGGGGGGTTATCTAAAATTGAAAGTTTACTTTAATGGACTTGGTAACATTAAATAATTAACTGAGATAAGTTATAATGAAATTGAAGAAATTCGACCTCATACAAAAGTATTACAAACAAAGGCTTGCTACTTATTTTTGAAACTTTTTCTAAAAAAATATTGATTTTTTAATAAAAGTGATATTACCAGTTTTGAAATTTTTTTGCCTATTAAATACTGATAAAAAACTGGTGGTTGCTACTAAAAACTAAAAAATTGGTTGGTGTAATCAAGACGACATGATGTTAAAAAAAGCAGAACTAAATTTAAAATTTTAATCGTCGCGGCGTTTTTTAAACTAAAGTTTCCTAACTAAAAACTCACACTGTATATTTCAAATTACATCACCTTTTTTGTTTTTGTATTGTTTTCATTAATATTATTACTTAATATATTAATTTTCGGATATTATAAGGATATTTACATCGTATCGATATCTTTATTATATCCCTGTAGAAACGGACCTGCAAAAGGCTACAATGTACTTCGCAGTCAAGTCAAACCGCAACTAGATGACCCTTATGGCTTTGTTTATTGTTTACTGCAGCTCAAACTTCTCATTATGACAGTTGGTGTTCGGTTACAACTGTCTGCATATTGTCCAGAAACCCTTCATGACAGTGGCGGAGGAATTACCTGATCCAAATTATTTAATGGAACGGCAAAGGTGATTTTGAATTTTTTGTATTAAAGAGATATTGAGTAAATAATTATACTGGTCATAAAAATTAATTTATCCTTAGTGGTCAAAATCTTTTGAATTTTTTTACATCAATGATGACAAACATTTAAAATTTTAAACATTTATATTTTTTTTTAAACGAAATGGCTTTGTATCGATAGTCTGCTATCAAAGTAACAATAACGGTCTATTTTGGCATAACAGAAGCGTGTCAACCAGAGCTTTACTGGTGATTGCAAGAACACCTCCAATAGACGTAGTCGTAGAAGAGCGGATGATGATAGAAAATGAAGAAAATTTGAAAAGACAGATCAAGTAAAAAAAAATCCTGGGAGCCTAGCAATGGAACGAATATGGACAAGAAGACTGATAAGTTAAATATAATCTTAAATGAACAGTAGATGAGGCGATGTGAACTTATTTTTCACGGGTCATGAATGCTTTAAACCTAGCGTAGCCAGTAGTGCGTGCTGATAAATACTGCGGATTATACACTTTTTGAATGCATCCACTGGGAAAAAGTAAGAAAAAATGCTATCTCCTTAAAAAATGGCTGGAGAACAATGAAAGTTGTTAATAAAAATATATAGATCTTCAAGTCTACTAATAGAAGAAAAGTGAAACACCAGAGTAATCTTCTTGGTCTTTTTGTAGTTATAATGGTGTTTCTGCAGATTTCTTTCAGACCCAAGAGTTTTTTAATCGGTAGGAATCATAGTCATACAGCGAGAGGTGTTTTATGAAATATTTTTCCACTTACTGTAAAAATAAAAATTAAGTCTTTACCTGATTTAGTTAATACTTCCCACCAACCACCTCATCAAAGTCCATTTGGTGGTATGTAGTGTTTTCCTCAAAACATATTTTTTGACAAGCATTCAATCAAGATTAGAAAGCTACGCTGATTTAATATATATATTTTTAATTAAAATAAGGTTTACCTTAAGAGCTTTTAAGTATGTAAAAATTCTTGATCGAAAATACCCAGCAAATAAACATGATAACAACATAGCTGGGTTGGATTGGGCTCAGTGTTTCATTAAGGCTTATAAAAAGTACCTGAAAATCAAATAACATAAGTTTGAGCCAAACTAGATTCAATGAAGAGGTTGTGAACGAATTCAAAAATAAATTTTACTGGTTTAGGAGCTATATAATTATGGTAAATGCTCGTTCTTAAAATTGTCTTGCACGAGATTTTGATTAAAGTTTGATCCCCTTACCCCTACGTAAAAAAATAACCTGGGGAGGTCAACAAAAATATAACCTCACGTTTTTTCTTTATTAAGAGTTAGAATTGATCAAATAGAACCCATTGAGTTTAATTATCTACCGTAATTTGAGCTAGATTTTTGAATAAATTAATTTAAAAATTCAAATTTCCAATTATTTGAATATTCCGCCATTACGATTGTGACTTCACTTATGTGCAATGAAGTTACCGTCAAGCCATTAACTGCAAATGTGTAAAGAAGAGAATACAAATGATTAAGAGCTGTTAAATCTCACCTATACAGACAAAGATGGAGAAAACCATTATACGATAATTGGATAAAGATGAAAACTTGGACCTATCCACTGTGAATTCGCATTCAAAATCGAGAAAGATAAATAGATATTAGATTCCGCTGTTAGATAAAGAAAACGACAATTTTAACGAGATCAGGTAATAATTTGCTGTTTGGTACATAAGTGCTGGGCACAAGCGTTCCTGAATAAGTGAAAGGTCGCGTCAGCGTCTGCTTACTTCATAGCTCACTGTCACTATTGTAGTTTGTACTCTGTAGAGCTGGTTGATGTTGATAATTTTCCGTGTTTATTTGTATTTGTAAAGATACGTAAAGAAAGGTAAAAGTAAACACAATTACAAACAAATTCACAAAACCACACTTTATAAGCAAACGTCTATATTTGAAAGCGTCAATTTTATTTAGGGAAACTGGCCCACGTTAATATTATGCTGCAGCTATTGCACATAAGTGACGTAGGTGCACTACAAGTTGCATAGATGCAGTCATTTTTAAAGAAATTCATTTTTTTCTCAAATAATGCAAAAAAAGATGGGCTAATTTTTCAAGTCAGAAATAAATTTAGACAAATTGACTAAGGTTATGTTTTTTCTTAAGCTAGGTTTTCATAACGATGAGTTCTTGCACAAACCAAAAAAAAAGAAAAATGCTTTTTTATCTATTACGCGCTTAAACAGAAACTTTTTTATTAATTCTAATTTATATGGAAAATAATTTAATAAATACTAAATACGTAGAACATCATAAAAACAGATAATAGACATGATAAACTATTTTCTTCTATTACTTACGAATTTAATAAGTACTTTTCTACTCATCTCACAAACTACACTCAAGGGCAAAATAATCTTTCCGGCATCTTTTTGCTGTTGGTAATAATCAACTAATTTCAATATAAACTGTTATTCTTTCTCAGAGTATCGCGAAAATTTTTTTTATGCGTATATGTCAAATGTTTCAAAATCAAAACTGACATAAAATTTGATCTGATTATTGAAGTTATCACTTGCGATGTAAATTGTCTGTCTCATCTGATTTACATATGCTACTAAGACAGGCGATAGTGATGACATAGGCGTCAGGGGTCACTGAACAAACTTTGTAAGTACTATTTTGTAAAATAATATTTATTTATTTTTAATCTTAGGTTGCTAAATTTATAATTTAATTCAACGAAAAATAATATGCCATTGGTACGGTTATGCGAACATTTTAGTTTCATCGCCGAAAATCATGTTGGAAGAAAATGACACATCCACATCGTTAACCGTATTGTTGTCGGTGCAAGCGACAATACAGCAACTTGGCAGTAGTTTCCAAGATATTGTTTGCTTGATTAATTTCACGGACACGTTGCGCCATGTCGTTTCCTATTAGTTTTAGTTGTTTTGGTTCTCTAAGCTGGTCTCCTATCTTGATAAGAGGTATGTGCGGTTAAATTGAGACACATTTTCTCAAGTATATAGTTGATAGTCCGGAATTTTCTCAATGGCTGTCTATGACATGGATAGCGTCCGCTATTCCGGATTTTTGTCTTAATTTTACGATGGGTAGTGATGAAATTTTTAAAAAAACAAATATCATTAGTAGACAGAATAAATTTAATACCTACAGTGTATTTAAAATATTTATGAATACACGGACTTTTCAGCACGTGGCGAATTTATTATCTCGACAGGAATATGGTTGGTTACAGGACATTTCATAAATTTCATTACAGGACATTTCATAAATTAAAAGATTTAATAAACCTTTTTTCACCTTACTTTGGTTTGGTTATCAGCTTTTTTAAATTATTACATATACAATTTGGAGAGAAATACAAAACGCTGACCTACGGTACTTTTTTATTCAATGTTAAACATTCCTGGGATATATTTCCTAATTCTTTTTGGCGCAAACGATAATGAAATAAAACGTAGATAACATTATTGACGGAACTTACAAAATCCCAGATTCAAAGAAGGTAGAGCAGACAACAAAATATAACATAGAGAAGTTTCAGAAATTATGAAAAGTGACAGAAGAGAACAGGAGGTAGAGCAGCACTAACCAAAACTACAAAAAGAAGATGTATAGTCTGTTATAAGCAATTCCAACAGGATATCCATTGTTTCAAATGTAGTTAAATGATAGATGAGGTAATACTCTTCCAGAAATTCTATTCACTGTTTACAAAACTCAGTTCAGGCCATTGTTGGTAACTTTCAACTCGACACATATATCTCTTCTTCATTTTTCGTTGTTGTCATGTCATTCCACATAACCAATAAACTGTAACATGTGTTCAAAGAATTTGTCCAATAAATAGCATTAAATTAAAGTAAAAAGTATATTTCCCAGTGAATAAATTCACAACAGCAAATACAGTTCAAAATCAAATACCACACAATTATATTAAAAAAAAGGAGTTAAGAAGACATAAAGGGGGAAACGGCAAGTAGTTTCGGCATAACTGCCATCATCAGGCCTAGAATACGTAGTGTCAGGAAAAAATTAAGAATTAAGAGAAAGTGATCAGTAGATGGTTGGCGGCAACAAATACTTAAATGGAGCGAACCGGTACAAGAACGTAAATTAGGGACTAGGGGAACGAAACATAGTGGTACTTTGAAAAAAATTTTGGTAAAAGGATATGATTATAGAAGCTTATAAAAGATAATTCGTTAATGTAGTACTTTATAATAAAATGGTCCAAACAACATATGAGTACCACAAAAAGTTGAGAGGTGATATCCTAAATACAGATATTATCAGGACGGACATCATATCAATCTTAAACCGGAGTTTTTTCTCATTACCACCACACCGTCCCATTTCCTCCCCCTATCATTTCCCTCTTCAAAACTTACAAACAAAAATTACTAACGACATTTTAATCGTCACAAAAGCTGATAAAGATAATTGTTTGATTATTCTAGACAGACAAAATTACCTACAAAAAATCAATTCCTTTATTTCTGATGACTCCTCCTTCATTGCTGTGGCATCAAACCCTACTGTCCCCTTCTTTAAGAAATTTAAATCCAAACCTAAACTTTATAATGATAACCTTAGTAGATAAGCTATGACATTTCTGGCGCACTACTCAAGGAAATTAACATGGGAAATCGCTAAGGTTCATTCTTGTAATTTTTTGGCTCATTTAAGGTCATTGTTGAACAGGTCTCGAACAGCTCTCAAACAGCACTCGAACAGGTCTCGAACAGCTTTAACCAGCTCTCGTACAGCTTTTGAACAGCTCTCGAACAGGTATCGGAACAGCTTTACACAGCTCTCGAACAGCTTTTGAACAGGTCTCGAACAGCTCTCGTCTGATGACGCCAAGATTAACATTGGATAAGCCAAAAAATTACTCAAATGGACCTTATCGATTTCCCATATTAATTTCGATAAGGAGTGCGCCAGAACTGTCTTAGCTACTACCCTTATTTACTTTAACTCCAACAATTATTCGTTGTGTCCTATGACCCCCAAACTCTATTATTATATGGTCTCCCTAAAATCCACAAACATAATATCCCTAACAGACCAGTTGTTTTATCAATTCTCAAACTTCCAAATTATCTTCGTTTTTAATCGTATTATCAAAGATATTTCTAAATTTGAACTGTGTTGAATTAACTATGACATATCTGGGTTTTATATAATTTTTTCAATTCGATAACTCCTTTTGCAGACAAACCTCAGGAGTAGCAATGTATTCTAATCTTCCCCCCCCTGTTAGCCGAAATCTTTATGAAACATAATAATTGTAACGAAGTTAATTAATTTCCTATATTTTTTTTATCTCGCCCTGTTCCTTTTATTTTTATTTCATTTTTCTACCCGGTTATAAATATTTTGAGGAATTCGTTTTCTTTATTTTCGTTGTTAGTTAAATAAATATTCACAACGTGCCGTTTACCTCAGAACGACTCGCTTAGCCGGCGCGCGCTTACCTCCTACCTTTCGAACCGCGGAGAGATGGTACCGATGAGGTCCAGACGGCATTGTCTCGAGAAATGAAATTCAGTTCACATCGAGCAACCAGCCGCAGAAGTCGCCTACTACAGTGAGCACCGAAGATACCGGCCGAACCGTAAGATATTATTAAGTATTAAGTATAATTTTGGTAGAATTCTTCTAAGTCCAAATTTTGATTAAAGTAAAAATTATTCTAAGTCGTAAGATCAGTCCGCGCACGCCTGTCTCCCTCCAAATCCGATTAGGAGTAAAAGTAGGATAATATTAGTTAGTTCTATTTGATTTAATATTTTAGTAGCAGTTGAAGCCGAGTAACCGACAAGAGCAGCACGCCGAGGAAACAGTCCGAAGGAGTATTGGTGAGACATTGTAATTTTATGGTCTTGTTTTGATTAGTTGTATTATCAAAGTTCTATTTCACCGCTAGGAATTTTTGTACCGAAGGGAGATAAATCGACAGAACATACCTGCACTGAGTTTTCATAGGGTATTCTCTGTCGACGCGTTGTCTGGAATATTAAATTCTTTTACTGTTAGAATATACTTGTATTATAGATATCGAAAGGGAAAATCGGCAGAACGTACCTGCACTGAGTTTTCATAGGGTACTCTCTGCCGACGCGTTTTTCTGATTAATTTATTGGTTTGCCGTATACACATATTTTTTTATTCTATATACCGAAAAGGAAAAATCGGCAGAACGTACCTGCACTGAGTTTTCATAGGGTACTCTCTGCCGACGCGTTTTAATTTATTCGTTTGCCGTATTCACATATTTTTATTTTTTATACCGAAAGGGAAAAATCGCCAGAACGTATCTGCGCTGAGTTTTCATAGGGTACTCTCTGTCGCCGCGAACCTTCAATTTAAGTCAGTATAATTTCTTGTGTTTTGCTTCCGAGTCGAGGAAAATCGCCAGAACATACCTGCACTGAGTTTTCATAGGGTATTCTCTGCCGACGTGTTGATAGGGGAAACTAGGGCAATGTCATTATCGAAGTAGAACTTTGACCGCGGTAGTAGAAAATTTTGTGTCCGCTTTTCTTATGAATTGCACGCGTTGTCTCACTACTCGTTCACCGCCGCCGTTCGCTTTCGCTTTGTTTTGACTCGCACGCCCCCCCCCCCCGCTTTGTTTGCTTAAGTTATCCGTCTCGCACCTCCCTGTAGATATTGCTAGCTAACAACACTCGTTGCACGCCCTTCCTCTTCCCCTTTCCCGGTATCCTGTACGATAACTTTTTTAGAGAATAAAGATAATTATTTTGTTATTTGTCGTTTTCATTTTTTTTTTATTCTTATTTTTTTCATATAATTCCGAGTATCACCATCCCAGTAGCGAATACCTGGGCACCATAACGACCCCTGGAGTATTTATTTCTTCACTGACGCTACCCGGAACCAGTGGCCTTCACACGTTAAACGGAAGGTGGCGTCCGAGGTAATCCGAAACCTGGACTAAAGCGCCAAATACCGCGTGACGACGCAAAGAGCGTTACATAATAATAATACTCGCCCTACATTTCACCCCCTTACGAGTGAACCCCAGAAGCCAATGGCTTGTGCGGCTAAGGGACGGCTATTATTATTATTTGCCGTGGCGCTCCGGGGCGACTTACTGAGGATTAATGGCGCCATTTGGCTATAGGTGTAGGAAAACCTGGAAAACCTTACCACGATTACTGGCACAGTGACACAGGGAGATTAAAAATCTAGGCTCCGCATTAAATTAATATTCAATGCGGTTTACCTATTCGAGCCAAGTATCTAACACTGAATTTTTTTTTTTTTAATTAAAATTTCACTGTCAGATACGAGGCAGGAACCCACGTTGGCTCTGGCATATAAACAGCCATAAGTGAATATGACCGATAGCCAAAGGTCTGTGCCACTAAGACCGATAACACCCCCAAATCATTTATATTAACCACCGACCCTTTAAACATAATATTCTCTATAATGTTGATGATTGCTTATTATTGTTTCTAGGTCTTCGTAATGATGTCTTAGACTTCTTAATACCCTACATCCTCGTATTAAATTTACGAGTGAATTAGACAATAAACTTCCATTTCTCGACCTTCTCATATCCAAGAATCTTTCCACTTCTCACTTAGATTTCGAAATTTATAGGAAGCCGACTACTGCGGCCACCCTAATCAATTATTTCTCCAATCATCCTACCTCACATAAACTAGATTCCTTTAATAGCCTTCTTCACAGAGAATTTTCTATTCCCCTTTCTCAGTCTGTTTTTATCACTGAAATAAATCTTATCAAACAACTGGG